>CM033322.1:39141608-42041608 GCA_019359835.1 Pharus latifolius | reverse complement strand
TGCCCATACGACGCATATGGATGGCCAGGTGGATATGAGGGAGGCAGTGAATATGGAGGTGGATGCGGATATGGAGTAGCATATGAATACTGAGGGGCAGGGGGATACGGAGGATAACCAGAGGAATAAGGTGGTGGTGGAAAATTTGGATAACCGGGCGGATACGGTGGGGGGTTTGGATTACTGGCTGTTTCTGGATTTTCTCCACGTATATTCGGAGAAGTAATCCAATTTAAAAAACCTTTGGGGGGATTACTATCCATATTAAATACTAAAAAAAATAAGATGAAAATATTGTATAATCAATGTAAAGAAGGTGTGAGAATTATGAAATTTGTGTGTTGAAATTGGCAAATAAGAGCCTTATTTATAGAGAGCAAGTGAGAGAAATTTCTCAGAATTTTTACGATTTTTTTTCGAATTTTTAAGAATTTTTTATAAATTTTTTGAAGCCAAAATAATTAAAAAATACCCAAACGGTTCTTTTATAACGGCTATATTTCTAACAGCTATTTTTTACCTCGCTGACAGGTGGGTCCCACTAGAAAAATAAATTAAAAAGTCATGGACACCAACAATAATACTTACTGTGGCTGACAAGTAGGCCAATAAATATTGGACCCACCTGTCATGACAAGAGTAGAAAATGTCGCCATAAACGATTTTTCAACGGTCGGATTCATCAAAAAACCAATTACCAATGACGCGCGCAGCAGTGGTGGGTCCCTGGTCTGACTCCTTATTTTCCGCTAAGATTGATGTCTTCTCTCTTACTTACGGGACCCACGTATTTGTGGCCCACCTGTCATTTTATGGATTGTGTGTATGTACGAAATAAATTTGTAAAGCTGTTCCTTTGCTGTGATGGTGGGCCCCGCCATGTGCGCCGGGCGACGCAGCGTTCAACTATTTCCAGTTACTGCTGTGCGGGTCCCGCAATAAATTGGCCCGCATGTCAGTGAATAGATTTTTGTGTTGCTCGTCACGAAAGAAATAATTGCGTAGGGCCCATAAACCGCGTTTTGGTGCGGCTCGAGTTGCTCCAAGGGCGTGGCTTGGGCTGGCGCGCGTCCGTGGGACCCACTAAAAAGAGAGGAGCTGCGTTGTTGCTTCGCCAAGCGTCCAAATTTGGTTCGTCGTCGCGGCTTGGCTGACGGGCGGCTCACGTGTGGACGGTGCGCGCCTGTTGGAGCGGCTCAATTAAAGCTAGCCTTAGACTGCCTTGAACAAATTTGACTCTTACTCTTAAACAGAATATTCCTTCATACGCGTGCGAAACCAATCTCATAAAGCCAAGTCTCCAACAGTTTAGCTCTTAGTGAGCTCTTAATTATTTGACTAATAAATATTAAAACTTCTTAAAAAATTTCGTATCACTGATAGGTGAGTTCCACCAAAAAATTTTGTACCATTGACACACTTGAACACAATATTATGTGTCAATTACAAGTGGGGTCAACTGATATTGGACCCACACATCAGTAACTCAGGTTTGAAATTTACAGTGCGCAAACAAATCGAGACTGACGCACTTATGCGGTTTACGCGTCAGGTGGGGTCCACACGCCTCACTCGAGTGCTACAGAAACAAATCTAACCTTCTAATTGTGATTGTGGGACCCAGATGTCAGTAATAGACTAATAGTGGCTAACATGTGGATCAGTGTCGCACTTTCTAACAACACGCACTACGCCAATTGTGGCCCCAGCCTCAGGTTTCGTTTCACGCGCACACTGTAAACACTTGTGACTGACAGTGGGGTCTTTTGTTTCGTAGACCCATTTATCAGATTAAAAAATTCGTGAGTAATGTTAGACGGTTTTAATTTTGGTGGGGCCCGCAAAAACGCGTGACGGAGCGTCTTCTTTGTCTTCAACAGCGATGCTCCCGTCATCGCGGCTCACCGTTTAGTTGCCTTCGCCTGAAACACGTGCGCATCCCATCACGCTCAGCAGCTGTCGAGCAAGCGTTAGCCTCTGTCGGGGCGCACCAGTGAAGGAGCCGCCGTTGGAGAGAGCCTTAAACGCCTTAGTTCTAGCACCCCGACCCGAGGCGTCAGCCTCTGTATATCTCTTTTGTTTAGCGCTTAAAATCACTCAATGTATATACTAACCATATAAAACTAGTGAGATGCCCGCGCGTTGCCGCGGGTATTGAGAAAATAAATTTATAGAGGAAATAAATTTATAGATGATAAGATATTGTATCTAAAACTTAATGATTATGTCCAAGTCACGTGCTAATCTGCTCAGTCTTGAAGCGGACGACCATGACCAGTTTCTATCCTGAATCTACCACTTTTGCACCGAACGACCATGAACATAGATTGTATTTTTTGAAGTGGATGACTATGACCAGGGATTGCGATGGTACAACCAGTTTTGGGAAGGACAACCATGACTAGATTTGTTTGGAAATGGCCAATTTTTGTTAGTCGAATGGGCGAAGCATAACAACTGGACGGTTTGATTTGTTGAATTTTGGTACCTGGTCGAATCTGGGTTGCTAATCGAATCGATAGGCTTGTGATGGTCGCGTGATGAGTGTTTTTTGGTCGAATCGGTTGTGTTTTTGGATGTGGTAGTGCTGAGAACTTGGGCACATAAGCCTGGTCGAATAGGCGGTTTTGATGGTTCTGTTGATTAAATTCTGGTCTGCCTGGTCTAATGGTTTGTGTTTTTGGCCGATTCATAAGCAACTTAGTCTAAAGCAAACAGAGGTTTAATGTCTGGCAATCAAAGAATTAAACCACAAAACAACTCTATATAAGCAGCACAAAATCAATAGCGCACCACTAGAAACAATGAATTAATCAATCAATCTGGAGAAAGGATCCAGATCTACCATAAACTACTCTTATAGAAATTTTCACATAGTAAATTCAGAGCTCAAACATAAATGACAAATGTACAGTTCAATGCTCTAGATCACAAAGGCTACATAAGAGATGAAGTAAATTAGAGATAACTGAAATTCATATCTCCAGCATCACTTATTCATAATGCAAACACAGCCTCAAAGAAGAAGACACAATTGTATGAAACTGAATCTACAGTACCTCAAAACACCAGAGAGCATACTAGTTGACAAAAGAAAAGAAAATTAGATGCAATATGATCACAGAACAGAGTACATTGACCTGCAATTAACAATGAACAACAAATTTCAAGCTCAAGCACCCCAAATCCCAACAGTTTCACCCAAAAATCAAAACTTCTATCGAAGCAGTTTCGAATGACCCCAAATTGAGCACAATACATTAAGCCAGATTGGTGAAGGAGATTAAGTCTAATTAAGAGGACCCAATATTGAGTTGGACTTGTGGACACATGCATTGACATATATAGTTCACTCTTATGAAATGCTTTTCAGAATTTGATGCAATTGAACATCATAGGAAAGTATATATATACAAATTTTTACAGATAGAATGCAAATTGACTGTGTTGTATGATATTGATATCCCCTCTAATATATATAGAAATTTTCTTCTAATATGAACAAAAAGTTAGGAAATTCTGAAACTAACCGTTGAGTGGTTCATTTGCAGCAATCAGTAAACAGATATGCTTGCTTTAAGATATATATAATTTTTGGGAGAGAAAGAAAGCATGCAAGCAATACTCCTCAAAGAAGAAAGGTCTAATTAAACTCTAGGGATGTCAAATTTCTGATGATATAAACAAAGGTTGATGGATTGAGCCTGTTGCAAGAACATATTTTCTGTCAAGAAAAGCCCCTAGATAGGACTCAGAACTATACCCAAATCCCCAAAACTAACAGATCAACCAAATTGATATGAAGTCAACAAAGATGGGAGGACATTGCTGCGGGACACGGATCCAAATGCTGGTTTCCTAAATAAAATCACAATTTCTTAGCAACACAGGCTATTCATCTTTCAAAATCTCGAGGTAAAAAAATAGGAATCGAAATAATCACACTCAACCCAACAACTAAACCAATCCGAAGCATAAATATCTCCAAAAAAAACCCCCAAAATTTATCAGAAACTTTTGGGAAATCATGTGATTTGGGAGAGAGAAATCCAAACCTCCAACATATCCCCCACAATATCCAACTCTAAGACCTAATGTGCCATCAAAAACACCCTAGAAATGATCAAAAGAAAAGATGAGGTGAAGAGAAGAATTGGAGATGGCTATGTACCTGGATCCAAGGTTGGTCATTGTCATTGGATCTGTGAAGATCTATAGAAAAAGATGGCATCCTCCTCTCCTCTTCTTCTCCCTCCTCGTTGGGCAAGACCTGTTAGACAAAGAGGAGCAACTCTATGAGAAAAAGAGGTGAGGCACTGGGCGAGTGACAAGGAAGAAGAAGGAAGAAGAGGATGATTAGACACCATATCCGAGCTGGGATGAATATTTTTTTAAACGACGAGGTTTGGACTGGGCAAAGTGGTCGATGCATCCGTGGTCGGCACTTTGATGGTCGAAGAGACGGCGGAGTGATTTTAGGAGGAGCAGTGGTCGACGGAGTTGTAGTGGTCGAAGTTGCCTTCGGCTCACGGGACGTGGCCATGGAGGAGGTCAAAGGTCGAGACGTTGACGGGGTTGTCGAAGAAGTCGTGGTCGTCATCCATGGTTGGCACTTTGATGGTCGAAGAGACGAAGGAGTGATTTTAGGAGGAGCAGTGGTCGATGGAGTTATGGTGGTCAAAGTCGCCTTCGGCTCACGGCATGTGGCCGTGTAGGAGGTCGAAGGTCGATACGTCGACGGAGTTGTCGAAGAAGAAGTCGTGGTCGTCACCCGTGGTCAGCACTTTGATGGTCGAAGAGACGGCGGAGTGATTTTAGGAGGAGCAGTGGTCGACAGAGTTGTGGTGGTCGAAGTCACCTTCGGCTCACGGGACGTGGCTGTGCAGGAGGTCAAAGGTCGAGACGTCGACGGGGTTGTCGAAGAAGAAGTCGTGGTCGTCAGGGTGGAATACGATGTGGCGCAGCTCGGCGGATTGGTGGCGTGTGATGGGCGGCATGGCGACTGAGATCCGAGCGGATCTGGCTCAGATTCGCAGCACCATAGCGTCGGCAGCGGCGGGCCTGGTTAGATCCGGGCGCGAGGAGTTGCAGCGCTAGGGTTTGGTGGTGGTTGTGGGGTGGCAACGGGAACGGTGTGGAGGCACTGGGTACCCGGCGGCGTCGCAGTGCGGATTCGGCGAGGCGTGTGATGAGGCGGCGGCTGCAGATCTGGTGAGATCCGGGCGCGAGGAGTTGCGGCGATAGGGTTTGGTGGGGGCTGCGTGGTGGCAACGGGAATGGTGTTGAGGCAGTGGGGACCTGGTGGTGATGAGACCCCGGTGGCGCGGCGGCGTGGATCCAGCGAGGCGCGCGATGAGGCTGCGGCAGCACGGCGGCGTGGATTCGGCGAGGTGTGCGATGAGGCCGCGGTGGCGTGGATCCGGGGAGGCGCGCAATGAGTGAGGTCGCCGCGGTGCGGCAGATCCGGCGAGGCGCGCGATGAGGCCGCGATCCAGGCGGGAGGAGTTGCGGCAGTGACGGTTTTGGGGACGGAGCTGAGCGGATGTGGGTTTTGGGGACGGATCCGAAGCAGGGAAAAGCAACAGAGGTAACGCACGGACGTGGAATGATCGCAGTGGCGAACGGAACCGATCAAACGGCTGTGGTAAAAAGGACGAGGTGGCGCAGCGAGGAGCAAGATTCTGAGATGAACTTTATAGGTATTATAGATTTTGTGTTAATATAATATTATTGGTGTCATGACTAATGACGTAAGTTCTTAATAGATATATGTGATAGTATAATCAAAAAATAAATTTCTACATAGCATGAGATAAAATACTAACGTCACAAGCCATGGTGTTATCATGAGAACAATAATACCTCAGTATGTGGCATTAGTCTCTCGAAATGGAGATAAGTGGTTTAGTTTGTATTTTCAAATTTTTTCTTTAAAATTGATTTATTAATGAAAAATTCACAAATAGTTCCATCACAATTTTACAAATCTTTAAAACAAAAAGGCAACTCACAGTAATGAAAAATAATGTGAAACTTTGGCCATATAATTTATTAATTAACAAGTAATCTCCATCAGATGACCACCGCACCTATGATATACTGCTTAATTTATCAGTTAACAAGAAATCTCACCCCTGTAGGAAAAAAGGTCTATAGAGATCAGAGGCATATCCCTCCCTGCAAAAAGAAAATGATAACTCAGCCTAAAAGTATGTTGTACAACTAATTATTAAGGGTCTGTTTGAGAATCTCAGTATTGTGCAGTTTTAATACAAAACTGAGTTATTTTTAAAAACTCTAGTATGAAAAATAGAGGTGTGTTTGGATGAAAAAAATAGAGATAAAAATACCACAGTTTACTCTCAAAACCCAGTTTTTTCACTATATCAGAAATTTTGCTCCAACCTAAAGTTTTCAAAACCGAGACTGCTGCGTGCGTGCGAAGGGGCGGGGGACGAGGGGCGCGGGAGCAACGGCGGCGGCGGGCGGCGCGGGACAAGCGGCGTGGGAGCGACGACGGCGACGGACGGCGCAGGACGAGCGGCGCGGGACCGACCATGGCGGCGGGCGCCGTTGTGGCGCGGGAGCGACGACGGTGGCAACAACAAATGTGATACTATCAGACTTTTTTTTGTTCAATTTAGGGTCTGATATTACAGTATCCCTTTTTCAATCCAAACACTCATAAATACTTTAGTTTCAAAAAATAAAGTCTCAGTATCTCTTTTCAAAACTTTAATTTCACAATATTCTTGTTTGACAATATTGAGTTACTCAAACAGACCCTAAGATGGAAAAGTAATTCAAAGGTAGATTTCACGACAAGAGTATGGATGAAATACAATAATGATTCAGATGATAATGATATGTACTTGGATCCAACTGCCGTCAACTTCCCACTCTTTGGTCTCCATTCAACTGCTTTGACATCCTTTTGAATAATCGCTTGTTAAAACGCATGGTTCTTTCACATCTAATTAAAAAGATCAATCATAATTATTGACTTCAACTAAGTTGATAAACCATATGTTGAACTCATACAATACTGACAAAAATCACGAGTCTCAACAATCAGGGACTAGTGATATCATATAAGAAAAGTACATGACTCATCTGTCAAAAACTAGTCCAATTCAGGGAGCCGGTCCTAATTTTTTATGATTTATCCCAATTCTAGTTAAATCTCGATAGTATTAATGTTGCAGAGAATTAGCTTAATAAAATTTGACTACCAATCAAAGGTAATTACAATTCCAAATGGTGAAAAAGGGGGGTCGGCTCCCTGAATGACCAGAGTTGTACTACTCGAGCAAAAGTACTGAGTACAAAACCATCTCACTTTGATGTGTCCCCGTCACACCACTATCTTGTAAACCTGACCTCTCAAACCATAGCTCCCTCGTCTGGGCTTTGGCTCTGCCGATCTTTCCCTCTCCCCCTTGCAATCCTCTTCGATCGCCGCGGCATTCACCTCTGCCACCTGTGTGCCCGCCTTTCCAATGAGTCGTGTTCTCATTTCATCTCAGCTTCTGCTGCTCATTGTGGAAGTGATTTGCGAAAGCTTGGAGCCTTTGGGGTTTCATGCCTAGTTCTTTATCTATTGTGTTTTCTTCTTCTTTTTTTGTTTCATCTCTCGCGATCTAGTTCATTGTTTCTGGTTTGAAGGCACTCTGCGAAATTTGCAATATCAAATGGTAAGTTTTGGGGGCTTTTGGACTGCTAGTTTTGGATCTCTCCTTTCTTTGGAAGTACAGTATTTGATCCGTGCTATTTCTATAGGATTTGGTGGCGAGAGTTTGCGGCTTTCCGCGATTAGATGTGTCAATTGCGTTATTTCCTGCAAATTGGTCGTCATTTTGCTTCCTTCCTGCACATTTGTGTCCTAGCTATGTTTCTTGTGTTGGATTGATGCATTCCAGATGACTAAATTCTAGACTTTTTTTTTTCGTCGGGAGTGAAGTCCAGGGGTTGTGGGGGTGGAGCAAGGGATTGATGTGCTATTTGTGAGCTTCTCAACTTATGTTCTAAATCAAATATTTTGCAATTTTGACAGATGATAATCATTACAGTGCTGCCGTTGACTCTTTGGATTATAAATAATAAATTACATGTGCACTAATCTTTTATATAACATTGTAGCACATGGCATTGTATAATGTTCATTGCCTTGATGCTCTATAGAATCAGCATGAGCAAATGATGATTGGCATCTGTCACTATCAGTAGAAGATTATTTGAAGCCGTTTTCTTAAATTCGAAGTTCTTATATAGCATGTGTGACACTAGAGGTGTTGCACTAGAAGTGACAATGCCCACACAATAGACATTCCCTTAGAAAACGAAATAGCCCTAAAATATTCCAGTTCCGTCCGAAACCCAACCTGGCACCTTAGCTTGGGCCCATCAAGAATTTCCTCGACATGTTTAGTGCCAGTCAATACTGATGTGTGAATTGACCTTTTTTTTTCCCCTTATCACAGGAAAGTAAAGTTTTGCATTGCTAGTGCAACTAAAATTTCACCTCTTGACTGAAATATTTTGCATTACTAATGCAAACAATTCAAAGTCACCTCTAGATGCAATAATGCATTAGTTTTGATATACCGTTTGATTGATTCCTAAACAACTGCATGCACATAAACAAAAGGAAAGTATCATGGCTGTCAATGCTTACATTACTTACATACAGATATTGTACAGAATGTATCATTAACCAGTGAGGTTAATGATGCATTTACAATGAGAAAGAAAGAAGCTAATGAGGTGTACATGTGAGACGGAGTCTCTTGATTTGCTGCTCAGAGGCGCCAGACGAGTCGATCTGTTGGGTTGCGGAGTGACGCTTGCGGGTGAATCCTTGGAGTAAGGTGGCGGGGACACACTGTTCGGCGACTCCGGTACTCGCAAAGTTCACAGTGACGGTTCTTTTGACGCGGAGCATCTCCCTGAACGTGTTCTCGTCTCCATGCGCAACCTCAAAATCGTTCCATCTCTTCCAAAAGTCAGCATGAGCCCTCGGATCAGTGAAACCAGACGTATAGACATACAGTGCACGGGCACGGTCGATTTCTCCGAGACTCGTTTCGAGCTCTGCAAACCTGATGCAAATGGTTCTTGCATCTTTGTCCGGAAGGCCACTATGGATTGCCTGACAATACATCTCCCTTGTTTTCGGAAGACCAAAGAGTGCAGCAGCCCGTGCAATGCAAATCTCGTACATGGCCAGCTTCTCGTAGCCTGGAACGGCCCTCGCGGCTTCCTCGTAAACCTTCATGGCTCGTATCGCGAGCCCGAAATCCTCCTCGAACTTGGCATACTGCAGAAATATGGCCTTCAGAGGGGCTCGCTGAACTGCTTCCTGGAAGCAGTCCCTCACTCTTTCCGGCCTACTCTTCCCATGCCTCTGAACCAACTTTGTGAGGTATGCGGCCCATAAGGCTTCGGTGTGCGGACACTTGAATGCCTTGACACCTCTTTCGTAGACCCTGAGTGCATCCTCAAACCGGTTCTGCTCTTCGAGGATGGATGCGTAGTTGAGCACTAATTGCGGTGTCATGAGCCCTAAGTGCTGCATCTTCTCATACACGTCGCAAGTCGATTCAAGCGTCCCGTGATTCTCCATCAGATCCGCGTACAAGCACCACAGTTTCAGAGACTTGTGCAGTCTGATTTGGACAGGCTCGTTGCCCTCAGCAGCAGCTCGCCTCTTGACCTCAACCGAGGGTTCTGCCGTGGCTTGCCGGAGTAGCGCCAAAGCCCTCCCCGAGTCGTTGCGCCTCATCTCCATCTCCGCCCACTCGCACCAAACGGTCGCGAGGTGGTCCACTGACCTGTATGCCACTTGAGTGGCCCTTTGGAAGACCTCCCGGGCGCTGTCTATCACACCATGGTTCTCGTACACCTTGGCGAACGCCACCCATAGCGTGTGCGGCCTCCCGACAGCCTTCACTGGATCGACGGTCTTGACTGCCTCCACATAAGTCGAGGCTTGCTTCTCAGGATCCTTGCCAAATAGCCTCGCCCTCGCTTTCCACGCCTCGACATCGTGCGGGTTTTGCCTTATCTGCACGCGGTTGAGCAGCTCCGGCCGGCGCTCCAGCAGCTGCTCGAGCTTCGCCATCCTCAGATCAGTGTCATCACAGTCGGCCAACCAGCAACCCTCAAGAAGAGGGCTCATGCTGGACATGCCGTCAGTCTCGCCGCATTTCTCGTCCAGCAAGCTCTGCTCCAACTGCGCATACGCCTCGAACACCAGCCGGAAGTCCCTCACGGTGGCCACGGTGGTGATCCCCTCCTCAAACACGTCCCTGGCCTTGTCGCACAGGCCCCTCCGCGCGTAGTAGCCAGCCAGCGAGGTCCACAGCGCGCCAGCCTCGTCGGGGAACTTGCGAATGCCGGCACGGTGTATGGCTTCCACCGGCAGCCCAGCGACGTCCTCGGGATGCTGGGCGAGCAGACCACACAAGTCGAGCCAGAGTCGTTGCTCGGTCTTGCCCCTGACAGAACGGAACCGGTCGTCGTTGAGGGCCGAGGCGAGTCGGCCGGCGGCGTCCCGCCAGCGGCTGGCGGAGACGAGGAAATCGACCAGGTCCTCGGTGTGGGAAGGGTCGAACTGGAGGTAGCGGCGGAGGACGCAGAGGGCGGTGTCGGCGGGGCAGGCGGGGAGGGAGGCGAGGCGGAAAAGGAGGGGCCAGACGCGGTGGTGCTGGGTGACGGGGAGCGCGCGGAGGGCGCTGTCGAGGGCACGGCGAGCGCGGGTGAGGAGGCCCTGGTCGAGGAGAGCGGACGCGTACATGACCCACACACGCGGCATCCTGCTCATGCCAGCGGCAAGGGCGCGCTCGAAGGTGGCGTTGAGGGCGGCGTAGGAGCGGTCGGTGACGGGCAGCGTCCGCGCGGCCTCCACGCGCTCCGTCAGGTAGGCATGCCAGAGCTTGTAGCTCCCCGGTAGGGCCTTCAGCGCCCTCTCGTAGATCACCGTCCGCCTCGCCAATGGCGACGCCTGCGGGGCAGCCAGGTATCGCAGCCACCCCCCCAGCTTGAACGGCTGCCGGAGGACCTCCTCCTCGTACGCCACGTCCTCCGCCATCTCTTCTCTCTCACTCTCTCTCTCTCTCTCTCTCTCTCTCTCTCTCTCTCTCGACTATTGCAAGCGTTTAGTGCTGGTTTGCCATCGGGGAGCGAATGAGCGATGCGAATTTATAAGTCTTTACGTTCCATGCGAATCCGAGTCGGGGAGCCGAATCCGTGTCGGTTTGGACAGTATCATGGAGAATCTCGTACACACAATCACAGTTTTGAGCCGATGTTCTACTCAAATGCATGCCTTCACCATTTTTAAATCAAAACGTGGAATACGCCGAATTTTTTTATGAATAACCAACAGAAAAAAAAATTAATTATAAAAATGATCCACAGTTGTCGTATTTTGTAAAAATACTTCATCACATCAGCTTATCGAGTTGACTCAACAAGGGTGTCGTGGTATAAAAAATACCTCGGCAGATTTGATGACGTGCGTAACACGTGTTCCTCAACGCGAGCTGACCGTGCGACGGGTCACACCGCGTTGGACAATCCCAGAGATTGACACAGGGGTTTATACAGGTTCGGGCTTCAGTGGAGGCCCTAGTCCTGTCGACGTGCTCCCGACGAGCGTCGGCTAGGGGGCTCTCTCCCGAAGAGAGGGCTCCAGAACACGCCTTTTTGCTTTTTTGGATAAAGTACAAATGAATGTCTTAGGTTACAAAAGAGGGTTACAAGGGTATATATAGACCCCAAAAGATGCAAATTACTGAACTACCCCTCTTGCCACCGTAGGATCGGGGGCAAAACGGTCTTTTGACGAGGTCCAGGGCACCGATTTCTGACACGTGGCGGCCCTTTCAAATCAGTGCCCACTAGAGGAGCGCCGGGGGAAGTCTCTCCCGAGCCCGGGGGAGAGCTACGGGAGACATCTTCCCCGGCCCGGAGAAAGGGGGTCCGGGAGAGGGGGCTCTCCCTCACCCGGAGGAGGCGCGCCGGGGGAAGTCTCTCCCGAGCCCGGGGGAGGGCTCCGGGAGACGTCTTCCCCGGCCCGGAGAAGGGGGGCTCCGGGAGAGGAGGCTCTCCCTCACCCGGAGGAGGCGCGCCGGGGGAAGTCTCTCCCGAGCCCGGGGGAGGGCTCCGGGAGACGTCTTCCCCGGCCCGGAGAAGGGGGGCTCCGGGAGAGGAGCTCTCCCTAACCCGGAGGAGGTGCGCCGGGGGAAGTCTCTCCCGAGCCCGAGGGAGGGCTCCGGGAGACGTCTTCCCCGGCCCGGAGAAGGGGGGCTCCGGGAGAGGAGCTCTCCCTAACCCGGAGGAGGTGCCCCGGGGGAAGTCTCTCCCGAGCCCAGGGGAGGGCTCCGGGAGACGTCTTCCCCGGCCCGGAGAAGGGGGGCTCCGGGAGAGCTCTCCCTAACCCGGAGGAGGTGCGCCGGGGGAAGTCTCTCCCGAGCCCGGGGGAGGGCTCCGGGAGACGTCTTCCCCAGCCCGGAGAAGGGGGGTCCGGGAGAGGGGGCTCTCCCTAACCCGGAGGAGGTGCGTCGGGGGAAGTCTCTCCCGAGCCCGGGGGAGGGCTCCGGGAGACGTCTTCCCCGGCCCGGAGAAGGGGGGTCCGGGAGAGGGGGCTCTCCCTAACCCGGAGGAGGTGCGCCGGGGGAAGTCTCTCCCGAGCCCGGGGGAGGGCTCCGGGAGACGTCTTCCCCGGCCCGGAGAAGGGGGGCTCCGGGAGAGGAGCTCTCCCTAACCCGGAGGAGGTGCGCCGGGGGAAGTCTCTCCCTAGCCCGGGGGAGGGCTCCGGGGGACGTCTTCCCCGGCCCGGAGAAGGGCGCTCCGGGAGAAGTTTCTCCTAGACCCCGAAGAAAGAACTCCCATGGTGACGTTTCTGGCGTTGGCTAGTATTTTCCCCCAACAAAGGGCTCTGGCTTCTTGCTCGTGGTCGTATCAGTTCAAAACTGATCGTATCAAGACCAAGCCGTTAAGCTGATGTGGCGGGCTATTTTTGCGAATACGGCAACTGTAGATCATTTTTGAAATTAATTTTTTAATCAAGATTAAAAAAACTTGAGATACGCGTGTAACTAGGGTTGTAAACAGGACGGGGATATCCAGCAAATAATCCGAATTCGGGTTCGGATTTATTAGTTTTTGTTATTCGGATTCGATAAGGGTTTATGTGTAATATGGATGCGGATATCCGGATTATCCGAATAATCCAAAAAATACTATCCGCCCCACAGCGGCACAGCCCAACCCACCTCAAGAGTCAAGACCACGATCAATCGAGTAGTTGAGTAGTTGACCACGATCACGAGGTCCACGACTCCACCCGTCCACCGTGTGCCTGTGTAGCATAAGTCCATAACCCTAAATCCCTAATTCCACTTCCAAGACCATGAGACCACCCTGCTAGCCTGCTACGAATTCCCTGCACGAGGCCGCCGGTCGCAACCAAATTCTCTGCATGGGCCGCCGGCGCACAACTCAAGCTCGCGGCAGGCCATCGCCCGCCCAATCTCGGTTGCCAGTCGCAGCTGCCGCCGCCGCCTGCCAGTCCCAGCTGTTGGCGCAGATCCACCATCGTTCCCCTCTTTCTCCTCTCTTTCTTCGCCAGTGTTGTTGTGTATTTGCTTCGGCTGCACCGCCTCTTGCTCCTATGGCTCTACACCGGCAAGCTACCATCCGAGTTGCCGTTGTTTCCTCTCGATGACACCACCACCTCCTCCAACCTCTCTTAATCTCTAATATGCGCCCGATCCACCACCACCTTTGCTCCTCGCCTCCTTCTGTGCCGTCGTTCTACGAGCTCCCTCGTCCAAACCCTAATTTGAGGATCACAACCCCGAATTGGAGTCGCTGCTGCCTGTGCGCCCGAGGCCAAGTCCAAGACGTCGCGGCCTGTGGCTGCCTACATCAACCCCAGCGATCACCTCTTCCCCGAGCCCGACAAGTTGGTTCATGGGCATCTCCACCTTCCTCGACCGAAGCTTTAGGAGCTCTGCAAGCACCAACGTTAGCTTCAGCTTCATCCACACTTCACCAACAAGCAAGCAGTGCTTCAATTCCTTTCATTCTTCATTTGTTCTTCAATTATGATTGAAATGCAATGAATTTGGATGTATGAGATGGCAGTACATGTAATTGTTGACATGAGGATGATACTCTGAAGTTTGAACTAGTGTTCCTATTGAATGGTACTTTGAACTGGACAATCAGTGTCAGCAATGTAGTTTTGCCATTTATCAATTATAATTGTTACTTTGAACAAAATGCAACTGATTCGATTTATAATTTATCAATGTTCCTGTACTCTGAACCGGTGTCAGCTGCAATTTCTTAAAATTTTGTCTTGTGGGACGGGGATTGCAAGTAGAACAAGTGTAGTAATAGTTCTTATTTTTCTAACCTATTGAACCAGCAGCTTATTTTTCTTTACTAGTATCAGTACAGGCACAGAAAACATTGCCTAATCATGTGACTTTACTTTTTGCATCTCTACTAAGCCAGTCCTTTAAAATAATTTCTGAATGGAAGATCACCGAACACGATTGTTGGGGGAAATCTCCACGCGGTCAAGTCCAGGTACAGGGGGGCTGCCATTTTGCCCGGGGACAGTGGCCTCCGGTGCCTGCCCCGGGCGCCGCCTTTTAGGCGCCCGGGACCGTGCCTCCGGGGCATGTCCCGGGCGCCGCCATTGGGCCCCTGGGGCCGTGCCCCCCGGGCATGTCCCGGGCGCCGCCATGCGCCCGGGGACAGTGGCCTCCGGGCATGACCCGGGCGCCGCCATTGGGCCCCCGGGACCGTGCCCCCCGGGCATGTCCCGGGCGCCGCCATTGGGCCCCCGGGACCGTGCCCCCCGGGCATGTCCCGGGCGCCGCCATTGGGCCCCCGGGGCCGTGCCCCCCGGGCATGTCCCGGGCGCCGCCATCCGTCCGGGGACAGTGGCCTCCGGTGCCTGCCCGGGCGCCGCCTTTTAGGCGCCCGGGACCGTGCCTCCGGGCATGTCCCGGGCGCCGCCATTTGGGCCCCCGGGCCGTGCCCCCCGGGCATGTCCCGGGCCGCCATTCGCCCGGGGACAGTGCCTCCGGTGCCTGCCCCGGCGCCGCCTTTAGGCGCCCGGACCGTGCCTCCGGGGCATGTCCCGGGCGCCGCCATTGGCCCCCGGGGCCGTGCCCCCCGGGCATGTCCCGGGCGCCGCCATTCGCCCGGGGACAGTGGCCTCCGTGCATGCCCGGGCGCCGCCATTTGGCCCCCGGGACCGTGCCCCCCGGGCATGTCCCGGGCGCCGCCGTTGGGCCCCCGGGACCGTGCCCCCCGGGCATGTCCCGGGCGCCGCCATTCGGCCCCCGGGGCCGTGTCCCCCGGGCATGTCCCGGGCGCCGCCATTCTTCCGGGGATAGTGGCCTCCGGCGCCTGCCCCGGGCGCCGCCATTTGGCCCCCGGGACCGTGCCCCCCGGGCATGTCCCGGGCGCGGCCATTTGGCCGGGGAGAGTGGCCTCCGGTGCCTGCCCCGGGCGCCGCCATTTGGCCCCCGGGACCGTGCCCCCCGGGCATGTCCCGGGCGCCGCCATTTGGCCGGGGAGAGTGGCCTCCGGTGCCTGCCCCGGGCGCCGCCTTTTGGGCTCCCGGGACCCTGCTCTCCGGAAGAGGTCCCGGACGTCACCGCCCCTCCTAAAAGGTAAAATCCCTGTTTGTTTATCACGTGCAGGTCACGCGAGGGACGCCTCGGGAATCAGCGACCACCTGTCAAGCATCCAAGACGTTTGACCGGGAGAAGGACGGTCCTACCCTCAATCCGACGGTGGCTCCCGGGGTAGTTTAGGTTTTTTGCTTCTTTTTGGGGCTATAAATAGCCCTTGTACCCCTCTGTTGTAAAGGATCACTTCATTATTATTTGGAATAGCTAATCTCACAGACGTGCTCCGGAAGCCTCTCCCCCGGAGAGAGCTCCCCCAGCCGACTCCGGTCGGGAGCGCGTCGACAGGACTAGGGCCCCCACTGGGACCCGAACCTGTATAAATCCTCGTGTCTTTTCTTGTGTTTGTCCGGCGGGGGAGGACCGGTCACCCGGTCAACCCGCGCTGTGTAATCTCCGCTAGGATCGTCTTCAAAACCTGCCGGGGTATTCTTAATACCACGACAGTTGGCGCCGACCGTGGGGACCCGTGACGAATCGCCATGGCTCCTCCGAGAACAAGGGCCCGCGCCCTTCCCGGTGACGCCGGTCCCCGTGACCTGGCGGCACCCGTCCAGGACGCTGCTGTTCCGGCGCTTCCGTCCGGAGGCGACCATTCCCAGGTACCGCCTCCCACCTTTCCTCTCAATCTAGGCGCCTCCACCTCCGGGTCGTTCCCGGCGGCCGCGGGGACCTCGGCCGGGACGAGTTTCCCCCCGACGGCTCCCCCGGCCCCTCGGGATGCCCTGCTGGAGGCTCTCGTGGAGGGCCAGCTCCGCGCCCAGCGCTCTATGGACGAGCTCCTTAGTGTGTTGGCGCGGCCCTCGGCTCCCACATTCTCGCCGCACCCGTATCCGGGGATCATGCCCCCGTTTACGGGATACCCAGCGGCCCCTCCAGCGTCAGGGGGGCTGTCTACCCCGTATAATCCCGCTGGGGGGTTCCCTCCCCCCGCGGGATATACTTCCGGACACTTCTCGGCACCCGGGCCTGTCCCGGTGCCGGGAGGCTATTTCATGCCCGGGCCCTTCGTGGCACCAGGGGGGTACCCCGTCCCCGGCTCGCTTCCGGGGCTGGGGGGTCATTTCATGACGGGGGCTATTCCTACGCCGGGAGCCAGTCCCGCCCCCCGCGTTGCGTTTACCGCACCGGGGCAGGTCGACAGAGCAGCTCCCGTGCCAGCGAATTTCCCCCCGCATTGGCTCCCCAACCCAGGACGTCGCCGAGGGGGCTCACCCCCCACTGGTTCCGGATGTCACAGGGGTTTCCCCCTTCCCGGTCCCGGTCGTTGCCACGGGGGCCCCCTCTTCGGATCCTAACGCCGCCCCGGGCGCCCCCTCCCCGGTTCCGGATGGTGCAGGGGCTCCCCCCTTTCCGGTCCCGGGGGCCGTCCCAGGGGGCTCCCCCCAGCAGGCCCCGGTAGCTTCCGGGCCGGCTGCTACAGTGCAGGAGCTCCCTCCCCCGGCGAAGCAGGTCCGCCTCTCCCGGGGGGCGGTTGAGCGAATGTATTCTCCCAACCACGGGGAAGAGCTTCCCCCCGGTCGCTGTCACAGGGAGCCTCGCTCTCGCACCGGTCGGGGGAAGAGACCCGCCGAAGAACCATCCTCCCCGGAGGGAAGCCCGGACGTCCGGGAAATCAGTCCCAGCCCGGAAGAGAAGCGTCGTCACCACCACTCTGGCGGCCCTCTTGGGCCGCTACCTGACTCAGATAACGAGGGGGCGTCCCCCGTTAAAGAAGATAGTGACTGGGGCTTCCCCCGGGAAGTGCAGGGGGCGAACCAGCCTCTATGTCGAAGACTCCGCAGCATCCGATGGCCGCGGCCCTACCGTCCCCCGCACATCGAGCATTATAATGGCGAGGCGGATCCCTACGAGTTCGTGCAGATTTACTCCACAGCCATCTCCGCGGCGGGGGGGGACGAGAGCGTCCAATGCAACGTCTTCCCCCTCTACCTCACCGGCGTTGCCCGCTCCTGGTTTTACAATCTGAAGGCGGGCTCCATCAAGTCTTTCTCGCAGCTGAAGCGGGAGTTCTGCGCCAACTTTCAGGGGAATTACGTACGTCCCCTGGATTCTTCACAGCTATACACAGTGCGCCAGAGGACCGGGGAGACCATCAGAAGCTTCTTCAAGCGCTTTGCCCAAGTGAAAAGTAAAGTGGCCCACGTCCCGGACTCCACAGTCATCGAAGCCTGCAAAAGCGGCATCCTCCCGGGGGAGCTCCACCGAAGGCTCTCCCGGAGCTGCCCCTCTTCCGCCGACGAGCTCTTCAATGTGCTCGAAAAGTACGCTCGGGCGGAGGAAGATGACATCTGGAAGAAGACCCAGGGGGCTCCTGCCCCCGCCGAGCGGGGGGCCCGGGATCCCCCCAGACGCCCCAGGCACGGGGGCCGTAGCGAACCACGGCCTCGGGACACTTTTGTCCTCGAGGGCGGAGGCGGCTCGCGCGACCCCCCAAAGGGCAACCGCCCCTTTCCCAAGCCGAGAGGCCATGGGGGAGGACAGTCTTCGCGCGGCCGCGAAGGCCCCGCGGGGAGAAGCCGGGAAGGACCGTGGTGCAGCTTCCACGGGTCCAGTACCCACGCCACCCGAGATTGCCACCAGCTGCTGCAGCACTTCGCGGCGTTCCTCGACCAGCGCGGGCAGGGGGGGGGGACTCCGGCCTCCTTGCCCCCTCGGCCAGCTGTCCCGGCCCTTCCTGCTCCCGCGGGGGGGCAACAGGTGCAGGAGGGGGAGCCTTCAGACGCTCTCCCCTTTCAAACTTCTCAGCGCCGCATCAATGTCATCGTAGGGGGCTCCGCCTCCGGGCGGGACTCCAAGCGCCAGCGCAAGGAGTACGCGCGAGAAGTTAAGGTAGTGGGGGTGCTACACGCGTCCGTGCCGCCCAAGTGGTCGGACGTCCCCCTCACCTTTACGGCGGAAGACGCGCGAGGGGTTCGCTTCCCCCATGACGACGCGCTTATTGTCTCCGCGACAATCTACAACTGCCACTTAGCCCGCATCCTCGTGGACGGCGGAAGCTCCGCCGACGTCCTGTTCCTCAAAACATTCAAGGAAATGCAGGTGGATGAGAGGCTCCTGCAACCAGCGGCAGGGCCTCTGCAAGGGTTTGTCCCGGGGAAGGCGATCCACCCCGTGGGCAAGGTAGATCTCCCGATCACCTTCGGCACCCCGGAGAACTACCGGACCGAGCTAGTACGCTTCGACGTAGTGGACCTCCCCTCCTCTACAATGTAATTATGGGGAGGACTACGATCAATCGGCTGGGGGCTGCCACCCACCAAAACTATTTGTGCATGAAGATCCCCGGGCCGCATGGTGTGATCAACGTCCGGGGGGACCAAGACATGGCCCGTGCCCTATACGAGCGGGCTGCTGCCACAATAGGAAGCGTCAACCTGATCAAGGTACCCGGGGGGGAGGCTCCCCCCCCGAACGTAGACGTCGCTGCGCCATCCCCTGGGAGGCCCCTCCTCAAGCCGCGTCCGGAAGGGGGCCTCCGGAAGGTCCCGCTGTCCCCGGGCAGCGGAGACAAAACCGTCCAAATCGGGGCAGAGCTCCCCCAAGACCATGCAGCGCAACTCGCAGCCTTTCTGCGCGAAAACTCCGATGTTTTTGCGTGGAAACCTTCGGACATGCGGGGCGTCGCCCGGGAGGTTATTGAGCACAAGCTCGCGGTAACCCCCGGTCACCCCCCTATCAAGCAGAAGTTGCGGAAGCTCTCCCTCGAACGTCAAGAAGCCATCAAGACGGAGATAGCCCGGCTCCGAGAGGCGGGGTTCATCCGGGAAGTGTTGCACCCCGAGTGGCTCGCAAACCCCGTCCTCGTCAAGAAATCAACTGGCAAGTGGCGCATGTGCGTGGACTTCACCGACCTTAACCGCGCTTGCCCCAAAGACAACTTCCCGCTCCCGCGGATCGACCAGCTCGTTGACTCCACCGCGGGGTGCGAGCTGATGAGCTTCTTAGACGCCTACTCGGGATACCATCAAGTCCGGATGGCGGAGGGGGACGAGGAAAAGACGAGTTTCATAACTCCCCTCGGAACCTTCTGCTACCGCCACATGCCCTTCGGGCTCAAGAATGCGGGAGCCACCTTCCAGCGCCTGATGACGCTGGTCTTCAAAGATCAAGTCGGCCGCAACGTCGAAGTCTACGTAAACGACGTGGTCGTCAAGAGTCCCCGTGCAGCCTCCCACATCGACGACCTCACAGAGACCTTCCGCAACCTCCGCGCGTTCGGGCTTAAGCTCAACCCGGAGAAGTGCGCCTTCGGGGTGCGCGGGGGAAAGCTCTTGGGTTTCCTCGTGTCCCAGCGGGGCATTGAGGCAAACCCCGAGAAGATCCGGGCCTTCCTAGACATGCCCCCGCCGCGCTCCGTCAAAGATGTCCAGCGCCTCTCCGGCCGCCTGGCCGCACTCAGTCGCTTCGTCTCCCGTTCGGGGGAGCGGGGCCTCCAGTTCTTCAAGATCCTCCGAGGGCTTGAGGGGTTCCGCTGGACCCCCGAGGCCCAGGAAGCCTTCAACGACCTCAAGAAGTACCTCTCGAGCCCTCCAATGCTCGTGAGCCCGTCTCCGGAAGAGCCCTTGCTCCTCTACCTCGCCGCGACCCCCGTCGCCGTCAGCGCGGTTTTGGTGAAGGAGCAAGGGGGGCAGCAACACCCCGTGTACTACGTCAGTGAAGCCCTCCGGGGGGCCAAGACTCGGTACACGGAGATGGAGAAGATTTGCTACGCTCTCCTCATGGCGTCCCGGAAGCTCCGGCACTACTTCCTAGGGCACCCCATCACCGTTCCGTCGTCCCTCCCCCTGGGGGAGGTACTGCGGAATAAAGAAGCCACCGGCCGGATTGGGAAGTGGGGGGCCGAGCTTGCCCCCTTCTCCCTGTCCCTTACCGGCCGCTCCGCAATCAAGTCGCAGGTCCTCGCCGACTTCGTCGCGGAGTGGACTCCCGCCTCTGGGTCCGGGGACGAAGATCTCCCTGTGCCGCCCCGACGCAGTGACCATTGGACCCTGCTGTTTGATGGGTCGCTGTGTCTCGCCGGGGCTGGCGCGGGGGTAGTCCTCCGGAGCCCCGAGGGGAAGGAGCTCGAGTACGCCGCGCGGCTCGAGTTCCCCGCAACCAACAACGTCGCCGAATACGAGGCTCTGCTCCTCGGGATGCGCCTCGCGCGCTCCCTGGGGATCCGGCGCCTCCTAGTAAAGGGAGACTCTCAGCTCGTTGTCTGCCAAATGGACAAGTCTTACCTGTGCCATGACGCAAATTTAAGTCTTTACTTGCAGGAAGTACGAAAGATGGAGAAACACTTCGACGGCCTTGAGGCCCGGCATATCCCGCGAAGGGAAAATGACCGGGCTGATGCTTTGGCCCGGGCGGCAAGCGCCCGGGAAACGCTCCCCAAGGGGGCCTTCTTAGAAACAATCACGAAGCCCTCGGTGGTCTCCCCGGACGTAGGCCCCGAGCCTCCGGTCCCGGAGGTCGCCGAGATCGTCCGGCCGTCGTCATGGATGGATCCCCTCATCTCCTTCATCAAGGGGGAGGGGGACCCTCCCAACGAGACCGAGGTTAAGCGCCTCCGGGCCAAAGCCCGGGCATATCTCCTACTGGAGGGAAGGCTCTACAAGCGGGGGGCTTCAGCCCTCCTGCGCTGCCTCCCCCGGTCGGAGGGACTTCAACTCCTGGAAGACATTCACGCGGGAAGCTGTGGTTCTCACCTAGCCCCGCGTGCCATCGCCGCCAAGGCCCTTCGGCAGGGCTTTTACTGGCCTACGGTCATGCGCGACGCGCGAGACCTGGTCTCCGCGTGCGAAGCATGCCAGAAGATGGCCAAGGGCTCGAATCTCCCCCCTGTAGCGCTGCGGACTATCCCCATCACTTGGCCCTTCGTGCGCTGGGGGATGGACCTCTTAGGGCCTTTCCCCCCAGCGCCCGGAGGATACAAATATGCGGTGGTCGCGGTCGACTACTTTACAAAGTGGGTCGAGGCGGAGCCCTTGGCTAGCATCACCTCCCGGGCCGTTCAGCGGTTTTTCTGGAAAAACGTTGTTTGTCGTTTCGGTGTCCCCCGGGAAATCACCGTGGACAACGGGACCCAATTCGACTCGGCATATTTCCGGGAATTCTGCGAAGGCCTGGGGGTCGTCATCCACTTCGCCTCAGTGGCCCATCTCCAAAGCAATGGGGCCGTCGAGAGGGTCAACGGCGTAATCCTACAGGGGTTACGCCGGAGACTCGAACAAACCGCTTCCAAGCGAGGCGCGTGGGCAGAGGAGCTCCCTAGCATCCTCTGCTCCATGCGCACGACCCCGTCCCGGGCCACAGGGCGTGCTCCTTTCTCTCTAGTCTACGGGGCGGAGGCAGTCCTCCCCCCGGAGATTGGCTTCCGGTCGCTGCGGGTCGAGCTCCTGAACGGAGCCACGACCGCAGCCTACCGGGCCAACGAAGACAACCGGCGGCTGGAAATCGACCTCGTGGAGGAGGAACGCGACCGAGCGCTCCTCCGCCACGCCATCTACGAGCGCGAGATGTCGCGCGCATACGACCAGCGCGTGCGCGAGAGAGCTTTCCGCCTTGGGGACCTTGTCCTCAAGCGCGTCACAGACCCCCAAGCCCAGGGTAAGCTCTCCCCCAAGTGGGAGGGCCCCTACAGGATCTCCGCTGTCCTCGGCTCGGGGGCCTACAAGCTCTCCAACCTTGAAGAGCAGGAGCTGAAGCACACCTGGAACTTGCGTTTACTTCGCAAGTTCTACGTTTAGCCTTACGGGCCTGTCCCCTCCCCCGGGGCGGTCACGCCGGAGGGGGGGGGGGGACACTGTAGCTTCCCTTTTTCCCCCTTCGCGGCTTCGCAGGGGGGCTTTGTATATTTCGTTAATAAATGTATAGTCTTTGTTCTTCAACTGTCTCACTGCAGGTTGTTTTTGTTTACCGCCCCTAGTGGTGATGCCCTCCCCGCGAGGATGCCTTCCCCGTGAAGATGCCCTCCCCGCGAGGATGCCCTCCCCGCGAGGAAGTGGGCCAGTCCCAACAAGTCCCTACAACGGAGCCTGCACTCCCGTAGGGCGGCTTACGATCAGCCCTCGTGGACTGAGGGTGTAAGCGGCAACCCGGTCCCCAGCGGCCGTGGTAACGAGTCACTTTGGGAGACTAGTCCCCTGCCCAAACACTCAAGTCCCGTCTTCGGGCACTTCCTCCTCCGGGAGTAGACGCTCTCCTCAGCGAGACGTCTAATGGCTTTCTGGATTATCTTCCTCCTCCGGGAGTCGACGATATTCCTGGCTCCCCGTTCTCACGGCGACCGGAAGATCGGCCCTTGCGGCTTGATTGGATCTATCTTCCTCCTCCGGGAGTCGACGTTATTCCCGGCTCTCTGTTCTCACGGCGACCGGATGATTATCTCTCGAAGACATTATTCCCGGTTCCCCGTTCTCATGGCGACCGGACGAACCCTCCCGGGGAGCTCCCCTCCGGAGGTCATTGGCTTTTCATGAGCCCCTTCCGCGCCTTGTTCCCGGTTCCCCGCTCCCCCGGCGGCCGGATGAATCTCTCCTAGTGGCCCCGGCCACCCCGGAAGGTCCCTCCCTCGGAAATCCTGTTTTCACAATTTTCTAACTTAGAAAATATTTCTACAGGTTATGCTCCCCCCGGGGACCCTGTTTCCCCCACAGCACGTGGAGGCTTCCTCCCGCCCGCTGTAGGCGGGGGGGGGACAGGGGGTCCCCGGGTCACCCACGAAGGAACTTAGCTCATCCTTGTTAAGATGAGTCGTCCAGACCATCCAAGAAGAAGAAAATAAAGAGGCAGTAAAAAGTTTAACAATGCTTTATTGATCGACAAACCCGGAGGACATCTTCCCCCTCCGGTGGGTTTCGAAAATGATACAACCCGGGTCCTAACCCGGGGGATTTTCTACGAGCCTAAGGCCCCTACGCCTAAAGCTCCCGGAGGCGCTCCCTTAGCTCCCGGGCCAGGTCCCGGTACAGCGCCCGGACGCGACGCTGAGAATCCCGAAGTACGTCTTCGGGCCAAAACTCGTACCCAGCCGGCGGAAGTATCCGGAGAGGAGGTATCATCTGGGCCCTCGGGCGCGGGGGAGTTAATTCAGCACGGCTGTTGTCAAAATTATCCAAGTGCCATTCCGGGCGCCACCTCAACCGGACGGGCTCCCGGGCAGTACCGCCGTCGCGCCTCCCGGAGACAAGGCTCAGCAAAATCAAAGCCGCTTGGGCGTCCCCCGGAGAGTTTCTCCCGGACCGTTGCTCGGGAGCAACCCCCCGGGAAACCTGGTAACATTTTATTGCAAAGACTTAGAAAAATTTCTAATATATTTCATTGCAAAATGTTTGTGTACAAGTGCCCGGGGCTTCTCCTAAGAAGCTACCGGAATCAAAATGCCTAACAAAATAAAAAGGGGTCCTAGCTAAAGACCCGGGGGACGCTCATACTTTGGCATTGGGGTCCTCCCCCCGGGAAGCTTCCTCCGTGGCCGGGGCAGGGACATCCGCGGCCGGAGGCGCCGGTGTCGGGAACCACGTCCGGATGATCCGGTCGTAGAACCCCTCCGCCAGCAGCTCTACCTCCCGGCGCGTTGGCTCAAAGGCCTCCGGGAAGCCCCGGGGGATGCGCCCCCCGATCGCCCGGGCGCCGACCCCACGGTAGTCAACGAGCCCCGCGGCGGCCGCGATGACGGGGATCGCTCGGCCCCGTGCCCGGACATCCGCAGCCTCCGGGATGGCGGAGACTTGTGCGTTAAGAAAACGCACAGCCTCCGCGAGGGTCGCCGGGGGCACCTCCGGGCCGCTCCCGGAGCCCAGGCTAACGCCGAGGCTTTCCAAGGCCGAGCGGACGGAGCGGCCCGCGTCCGACAGTGCCCGGACGCTGGAGCTCTCGAGCTCCCGGAGCGCCTTCTCCCGCACCTTGGCCTCCTCGCGGAGACGGATGTAGGCGCCCTCCGAAAGGTGCACCTGCGCCCGGGCCCGGGACAGCTCGTCAAGAGCTTCGTCCCGCTCCCGGATGGCCGCCTCCCGCTGCTCGACGCAGGCCGAGGCCCGGCTCTCCGCCTCCTTGAGCAGCCGGGTGACCCGCTGCTCAAGGCCCCAGGTAACGGTCGCTACCTACAAAATGCATAAAGAGTTAGAAAAATCTTAAGTGCAGAAAAAAAAACCGAAGTGTGGAGAGCTCGAGTTACCTGGGCTCCGAGGGACTCGAGCCCATCAAAACGCTCGTGGAGCGTCCCTCCTGCCACGAGGGCCTGCACCTTCCGGTTGTGCAGGCCCTCCGCGTAGCGGGCCACCTCCCCCGCTGGAAATAGGGAGGTGTCTTGCCCGGGCCTCCTATCGCGGCCGGGAGAGGGCCCCCAGACCTCTGAATCCGGGAGCACGGCCGGCGTCGCCGGCGTCTTCGTCGACGAAGTTTCCTCCGAAGACGAAGACGAAGGTTGGACGGGGATCTCCGCCCGGGGGGGGATCATTGGGCCTTTCCCCGCCCCAGGCCGGAGGGCCCTCGGAGCCTCCTGCTCCGGGGGGACCTCGAAGACTGAGGGGCTCCCCCCCTCCTCATCCACCGGCCAGAGGCGCGGGGGCGCCGCCCCCGAAAACCGCACTTCTAGCCTCTCCGGCGCCAATGCCGCCGGGAGAGGCGAGAGGAGCGTCACGCGAACTGGCGACGGGGCGTAGTCCGCCGAATCGGACCCCGCCCCATCGACAACCACCTCCTTCCCCCGGGCCTCGACGGGGGCCTCCGGGGGCGGAGGCGTTGCATCTGCCCGGGGGGCCGCCCGGGCATGTTCGGCTCCAGGAGCTGCGTCCCGGGCCCTCACCGGCGTCGTCGCCGGCGCCGTCGCCGGAGCCGGGGTCTTCTGGACCCGGGGCTTTTTGGGCTCCGAGCCCCCGGCCGCGTCCTTCCCCCGTTTATGAGACCCGGGGGTGGGAAGGGGCTTCCTCTCCGGAAGCCTGAGCCCGTAGGCCTCGGCCACCAAGTTCCGGGGAGGCCCCTCCCCCACGAGGCGCACGATGCGCTCGTGTTCGTCGGCGAAGTACCTCCCCAGGAGGTGCTCCGCCTTGTCCCTCGCCGCCGGGTACGGGCGCACTGCAAGAGGTAAAAAGTTAGTCGATTTTTCATAAAAAACCGCAAGTACAAAAATGCAGGGGACTTACGCCGCGTCACCGGCTTGACCGGAGGCCGCTGCTCCGGGCCCATGCCGATCCCCCTTCCCCCGCGTGAGAAGGGGGAAAGCCGCAGGAGCGCCAGCTCCTCCGCGGCGTCCCGCATTGAGCGGGCCTTCTTCGCCAGCACCACCTTCCCGAGGAGCTCGAACTCCTCGTCCGTCCACACCGGCGGCTTCGGTGCGGATGATCGGCTGTAGGTGGGAGGCTCCGGGGCATAGACCACCGCCTCGTCCCGAACCCGGAGGTAGAACCACCTCCGGAGCCAGTCCCCCCAGTGGTCCCGGGAGGCCGCCGCCGGGTAGTCCGCCACCCGGGAGGGCAGCATTTGGACCATCACCGAGCCGAAGGGGGACTTCGGTCCTCCCTTCACCAGGTGGGAGCTCCGCGCCGCCGGTTCATAGAAGTACCGGAAGGCGCGGAGGGTGGGCTCCCGCCCGGTCGCTGTCTCGTAGAGCCATATAAAGAGGCCCATACGGACGAGCGCGTTCGGGGTGAGGTGGTTGAGAGCCACCCCGTACTCTTTGAGAAACTCCCGGAGCATCGGATGCACCGGGAGCCGGAGCCCCGCCTCGAGGAAGGCCTCGAAGGCCACGACCTCTCCGGGCCTGGGGCGGGGGGCTCCGTCCTTCTTTAGGGGGACCCGGATGTCCCCCTCTTCGACGACGCCCTTCTTGACCAAGGACTCCGTGTCCGAGGCCGAGAACTCGGAGGCCCAAAGGAAATCCACGGGGATTTCCTCCGGGGGCACTTCCGTGGTCTTTGCTCGACCTTTGGGCGCCATTAGGTGAGTTCTTTGTTTTTCGGTGGCTAAGTTTTCAGGTGGCTATCAACGACTCCCGGACGCTCGCTACCGGAGGAGGCTACCGGAGAAACTACCGGAAGAGCGCTACCGGGAGAGCTGAAGCTGGAGTTGGAGATTTGGAATGAGCTTCCGGGGCCCCCTAAGGTCCTATTTATAGAGGCTGGCCGTGATCTAGATGCGCGCCACGTGGCCCCCTCGGATCAATCTGGACCACTGATTCAAACCGTGCGCGGGAAACGAAGGGACAGGCGCGTAAATCGAGACGCCGGTTCAAACCGCGCGTGCATTTATTGCGAAAACGGCGCGGCCATAAAGTGCCCGGCACAGAAACCGAAGCGTCGTCGGGGCTCCGGTGATTTTCGTCCGGAGTTTGCGTCCGGAGATTTTCCCGATACCGTAACCATTCCCTCCGGGGGCTCAGGCTTCGTCCCCGGAGGGCATGGGGGGCTGCTGTTGGGGGAAATCTCCACGCGGTCAAGTCCAGGTACAGGGGGGCTGCCATTTTGCCCGGGGACAGTGGCCTCCGGTGCCTGCCCCGGGCGCCGCCTTTTAGGCGCCCGGGACCGTGCCTCCGGGGCATGTCCCGGGCGCCGCCATTGGGCCCCCGGGACTGTGCCCCCCGGGCATGTCCCGGGCGCCGCCATTGGGCCCCCGGGACCGTGCCCCCCGGGCATGTCCCGGGCGCCGCCATTGGGCCCCCGGGGCCGTGCCCCCCGGGCATGTCCCGGGCGCCGCCATTCGCCCGGGGACAGTGGCCTCCGGTGCCTGCCCCGGGCGCCGCCTTTTAGGCGCCCGGGACCGTGCCTCCGGGGCATGTCCCGGGCGCCGCCATTGGGCCCCCGGGGCCGTGCCCCCCGGGCATGTCCCGGGCGCCGCCATTGGGCCCCCGGGGCCGTGCCCCCCGGGCATGTCCCGGGCGCCGCCATTCGCCCGGGGACAGTGGCCTCCGGTGCCTGCCCCGGGCGCCGCCTTTTAGGCGCCCGGGACCGTGCCTCCGGGGCATGTCCCGGGCGCCGCCATTGGGCCCCCGGGGCCGTGCCCCCCGGGCATGTCCCGGGCGCCGCCATTCGCCCGGGGACAGTGGCCTCCCGTGCATGACCCGGGCGCCGCCATTGGGCCCCCGGGACCGTGCCCCCCGGGCATGTCCCGGGCGCCGCCGTTGGGCCCCCGGGACCGTGCCCCCCGGGCATGTCCCGGGCGCCGCCATTCGGCCCCCGGGGCCGTGTCCCCCGGGCATGTCCCGGGCGCCGCCATTCTTCCGGGGATAGTGGCCTCCGGCGCCTGCCCCGGGCGCCGCCATTTGGCCCCCGGGACCGTGCCCCCCGGGCATGTCCCGGGCGCGGCCATTTGGCCGGGGAGAGTGGCCTCCGGTGCCTGCCCCGGGCGCCGCCATTTGGCCCCCGGGACCGTGCCCCCCGGGCATGTCCCGGGCGCCGCCATTTGGCCGGGGAGAGTGGCCTCCGGTGCCTGCCCCGGGCGCCGCCTTTTGGGCTCCCGGGACCCTGCTCTCCGGAAGAGGTCCCGGACGTCACCGCCCTCCTAAAAGGTAAAATCCCTGTTTGTTTATCACGTGCAGGTCACGCGAGGGACGCCTCGGGAATCAGCGACCACCTGTCAAGCATCCAAGACGTTTGACCGGGAGAAGGACGGTCCTACCCCTCAATCCGACGGTGGCTCCCGGGGTAGTTTAGGTTTTTTGCTTCTTTTTGGGGCTATAAATAGCCCTTGTACCCCTCTGTTGTAAGGGATCACTTCATTATTATTGGGAATAGCTAATCTCACAGACGTGCTCCGGAAGCCTCTCCCCCGGAGAGAGCTCCCCCAGCCGACTCCGGTCGGGAGCGCGTCGACAGGACTAGGGCCCCCACTGGGACCCGAACCTGTATAAATCCTCGTGTCTTTTCTTGTGTTTGTCCGGCGGGGGAGGACCGGTCACCCGGTCAACCCGCGCTGTGTAATCTCCGCTAGGATCGTCTTCAAAACCTGTCGGGGTATTCTTAATACCACGACAAACGTAGGAACACGGGTCCACATATCTTGATTTCTCTGACAAGGTGGACAGTGAGATGGACCATGATATCGGAAAACGATGAAGAAAAATACATCTCAAGCTGACAGAGAGTTAGAACCACCTCACTCTGCCGAGAATCTAGTCCATCGGGATCAATGACCTTGCAAGAAATTGCATTGAAGAAATAACACAGTCTCGTGATCGTCTCTCTGACCTTATGCGGCATAATACTCCGGATGGCAACAGGAAGCATTTGTGTCATCAACACGTAACAATCATGAGACTTCATACCAAGAAATTTCAAATCGCCCATGGACACAAGCTTTTTCATAATTGTGGAATAACCCGATGGAACTTTAACACCATAGAGACACTTACAAAGTTCTGTCCTCTCAGCCTTGCACAAAGTATAGCAGGCTGGGGGGAGGTATATACATCCTTTCTCGTCCTGTCTCGGTGTTAGCTTGGACCTGATTTTCATTTCGATCATGTCGCTCGCACATTAACGCAATCCTTTGTCTTCCCAGGAATGTTCAGCAATAGGCCGATTAAACTGTCACAAACATTCTTCTCTACGTGCATGACATCAATGCAATGCCAAACCTCTAAATGCTCCTAATACGGTAAGTCCCAAAATATCAATCTCTTCTTCCAAATGTTCTTCATGTGGGGTTTCAATTTACGACCCCTTCCAAACACAACGTCTATGTCCTTCACCCGTGAGTAAACTTCTTTCCCGATAATAGGCTTTGGGGATAAACCATCTTCCTTGTGGCCGTCAAATTCCCTCTTCCTCTTACGATATGTGTCATTATTCACGCATGTACACTGTTTTCCTACAATTCTTCAGCCACACGCTCTCAATCTCATCTTTGCAGTGGGGACAAGCTTTAGCTCTTTTAATACTAAGACCCGACAAATTTCCAAGGGTAGGGAAATCGTTGATGGTGCAGAATATCATAGCACGTAGGATGAAGTTCTCTCGTTTGTATGCGTCCCATACCTGCACCCCTTCGTTCCACATTGTTAGCAAATCCTCTATCAATGGTTCTAGGTACACATCAATATTGTTTCTGGGTTGTTTTGGTCCTGAGATAAGTAGCGACATCATGATGTACTTGTGCTTTATACACAACCAAGGAGGAAGGTTGTAGATACACAAAAGAATCGGCCAAGTGCTATGCCAACTACTCATGTTACCAAAAGGATTCCTTCCATCGGTACTCAACCCGAACCTTATATTCTTCAATTCTGCTCCGAAGTCAAATTCCCTGTCGATGTTTCTCCACTGTGCAGAATCAGCGGGGTATCTCAGCTTTCCATCCTTCTTCCGGTCTTCCGAATGCCAACGCAATAATTTTTCCTCTTTACGGTTTGCAAAAAAATGCTTCAAACTTGGAGTGACGGGCAAATACCACAACACCTTAGCAGGAGGTCCTTACTTTATCTCAGCGCAGTCACCGTTGTCGGTTCGGTCCGTACGCTTATAGCAGGATGCGCCGTACACTGGACAAACATGCATATCCTTGTAGTCATTACGATAAAGGATGCAATCATTAGGGCATGCGTGTATCCTTTCTACTTCTATTCCCAAGGGACACAATAGCTTTTTCTCTTGGTAGGTGTTTTTTGGCAACTCGTTTCCTTCTAGAAACATGTCTGCTAAAAGATCTAACAGTGCCGTGAAACTCTTGTCGGTCCAGCTGTTACTTGCCATCAATTTTAACAGTTCAAGCATAGAGGCCAACTTTGTGTATTTCGGCTTGCAACCAGGGAACGACGGCTTTTCTGAGTCCTCAATCAAGCTCTTGAATTTTCCAAACTCCTTTTCACTGTAATTTCCTTCCACATCACGCAACATGTCATCTAAATTGTCATCCTCTGACATATCCTCATCGCAATCGTCATTGGGATTCGACATATCCTGTTCCTCAACCTGAGTGGCACTTGTTTCTACAGTTTTCTCTTCGCCAGGGTGGATCCAACATGTGTACCCCTTTTTGAAACCACGTTGAATCAAGTGGGTGAGAATTTGAGATGAGTTGGTGAACATCTTCAGATTCTGGTAGTCTATGGAAGGACAGTACATATATCTTAAACCCTCCTTCACCATGTCTTGCTTAGCAACTTTTTGGAAATCTAAAGCACCTTTCATGCATTCTTCACTCACACGGTTGTCATTATACATCCAGTCTCGATGGACCATCTGCAATTAAATTCATACACATGCTAAGTAATAATCTATACGGTCGACACGCAATTAACTGCTAAGCTAGCTAGCTAGTGTTTGTGGCGGTATTAATCTATGGGTATGCAGGTATTTCTTCAACTGCAAGCAATTAATTAGTAACTAATTGGCCGCATGGATAATACACATCATGAAGCAAATAGCTAGAGGTAAGACAAATTGAAGTAATGTATTAAGTGTATGCAACTCTAGGATTTGCTAGAGGTGGGACAAATTGAGTTACAACTAGGATTTGCTACTCTAGCTTCCCCTCCCTCTCCCTCTTTGATCAATCAATGGAGATGATGATGAAATTAAGTAATGTATGCATTAGAAGAAAATACCAACCTTGGACCTTCAAATTTTGTCCCCTAATGCTCCCCTTTTGAGATATTGCTCTTCCTTGCCCCAGATCTCTTCCAACTGGACAATATGTGGAGCAAGATTGTACGGCTAGATCGAGACAATGACTAAAAGATCTTTCAGTAGCTTGCGGGCTCAATACAGACAGTTCTAGCATCATAATCGTCTGTAATAACAAACTATCACTGACGGTTTTCATGTCAAAACCATCTTTAATAGTGCTACCATGGAAGCTACCAACACTAACTGTTGGAAGATCAGAACCGTGTGTAATACCATACTAGCACAGACGGTTCTGAGCTCAGAACTGACTATGATAGTCCAGCACTATCACAGACGATTATCACAGTCAGTCCTGACCTCAGAACCATATGTGATAACTTAACATTTTCTCCCGACAGGCCTTCACAGATGGTGTTCCATTGAAAAGTTCATAACCATCTGTGATGTGCCGTCCTGGATGTCTGTTTCTGTGGTAGTGAAAAGAGATTGTGGATCTTCTATTCGTTGCTTAAGTTGTTTTAATTATGGTCATTTAAGATGCTTGTGGTTTAAACATTTTTGGATTCGAAGAGGAAGATAATTTTTGTACCTAAAGCATTTTCGGTTAGAGGGAGTGGTGGTTCGCCTCTCCTTTCGCTCCATGTTCTGATGGGGGTACATTGGATCAAACGGCTGGATTAAAATTTTCTTTTGGAATTGATATATCTTCTGTGGTTAAGATTTCTTTGAGTAGAGGAAAGGGGGTCATTCACAACTTTGATAACTTCGAAGATTTTTTCGGTTTTTGTGAAAACCCTCCTGTCAATCGTGTCGGCTTCTAATTCTACTTCTAATCACTTTGTTCTAGCGTCTCTTCTTGCTACTACACTCATATCCAACTCTCTCATATCCATTGCCAACTATTGGGTTAATCATGCTCCTTTTCTTCAAGAAGGACTGGGGGAGATTATGGTGCTGGGTAGACCTCTACGTTCAAGATGTGTATCTACTAGAAGCGAGGTTAATGAAAATATTGCCATTGTCAGCATTGCTCCAGAGGCTATTGCTCCGCTTCAGGTGATTTGGAATAACTTCCAGATGATTCGGGGTATTCTGGCTCAAGTTTATCCTTCGGGTCAAGAGATGCTTCGGTTCGTTTCTCGTCGACTCTACAGTGGGATATTTTGTTAGATGAAGGCCTACATGTTGAAGATGACTTTTTGTCTTTTTAACTCGTCATGATGAAGGATTAAAGTCTAGGAGAGTTAGTTTTAATTAAGAAGTTTGGTTGTTACTTATGAATTTTCCTCTGGACTTTTGGTCTTTGCATACCTTGAGTAAAGCAGTCTCTTCATTTGGTTTTCTTAGAGAATGGGAATAACTATCAAAGGACTGGTGATAGATCTCATGCTATGGTGAAATGTTTAGTGAATGCTCTTGCTGATTTCATCATTATTTGGTGATTACTAAGCCTAATGAATCTTTAGGTCGAAGTTGGACTGTTCAAGTCATCATTTGTCATTCTTGACATACAAGGGCTCTAGAGGGAAATGAGGATGATCTAGAGGATCCTCATCCTCCTATGGGAGATTTTAATGATAATTTAGATGACATGAACATGGATGATCCTGTTGAGCATGATCATGATGACAATGGAGGGGTAAGGGATCCTGTGTGGGATGCTTGTGCTCCTCAATAGTCGGAAGTATGGGATGCTTGGAGCTTGAATGATGATTCCTCTATTTCACCTGAGTATGGTTAGTCCTCTTTGTTAGATGTCGGAGATTGTCGACTGTCTTTTTGTTTGTTTGCTCCTAGCTCTGGGATTACTCTTTGATTGTTAAATTCTTTGCTTTGCTTGAGAAGTTCCTGGAGCTTATTTAACTCTTTTGCTCCAAGGCAGTCTTCTTGTTTTGGTTTTCTTTTGGGGCCAAAGAAGCAACTTCCTCTTGTTCATTCTAAGAAGGTTAGGGGCAAGGCTCCTTTGGAGGTTTCTAGACTTCAAAGTAGTCCCAGATTGGCAGCAAAATTTAAAGCTTTCATGCTTGGGGTGTCTTCGCATCCTGCTCCAGAGATTCTGATTGAAATGCTGCAAGCTTTTGGGTCCTTCTGTGGCATTCCTTTGGAGTTGATCTCCAAGGAAAAGTTACAAACCCCATTTATTTTAGAATTAGATGATTAATTCAGTTTTTGGTGTTGTTTTGAAGGGAAGTTATATTTTGATGGTTATGATGGATTGTAATGGGATGTTTATAAACTTTTGTTTTCTTTATTTCTGTGGGTTTTTTTATCATGACCTGGTTTTGTCATGATGCTCTGTTGATTGGCTTATGGTTTAAACTATGAATAATTTTAAGAAATTCAGTATTCTTAATTAGAACATTAGAGGTCTTAATGCTCCAGATAAAAGATTGATGCGCACAGTAAAATCTTGGATGAGAATTGCTCCATTCTTTGTCTACAAGAAACTAAAATAGAGGAGTTTAACCTTTTCTTGATCAAGACCTTTTGTCCGAGAAACTATAATGAATTTGAATTCATCCCCACTAGGGGTAGTTCTGGTGGTATTTTGATTGCTTGGAATAGTGTTCTATTTCAAAAGGAAGATGTCATTCCTAATGATTTTTGTCTCACAGTGATTCTTATGCATAGATTATTTGGAAAAATTTGGAGGATTTCTAATATTTATGGTCCTTGCTGCCCTCTAAAGAAGTTGGAATTCTTAAATTGGTTTCATAACATTTATGTTCCTCCTCTCATTTTGTGGTTAATCATGGGAATTTTAATTTATTATGATTTCCTTCTAACAAGAACAAAGGAGTTTTCAACTATGGTGAAGCTAATCGTTTTAATGATGCAATTAATGACGTACCTTCATCTAGAGGAGTTACTTATCAAAGGAAAAGAGTTTATTTGGTCTAATATGCAATCTCAACCTATTTTAGAGAAGCTGCATTGGTTTTTTGCCAATGAGGGTTGGCTAAATACTTTTCCTAACACCTTTGTTAGAACCTCCACTAGGACTTTGTCGGATCACTCTCCTTGTATCATTCTAATTTCCTCTCTTCTTCCTTATTCAAAAATGTTCAGATTTGAGAATTTCTGGACTGATTGTCATGGCTTTTTGGATTTGGTGGTGAGTTCCTGGAATTCTGGTTTAGAGCATGCTAATGTTACTAGAAGAATCAATTTCAGGTTTAAGCTTCTGAGAAGGGCTTTGAAACAGTGGTGTAAGCAGTTTAAGATTTCATTATCTCAGGTAGATAATTGTAATAGCACTCTGGCTTTAATGGATGGTTTGGAAGAATAGAGGAATCTTTTTAGATAGTAATTTAAATTCACGAACATTTTGAAGAATCAACTAAGAGAATTGTTAAGAATCAAAAATGATTACTGGAGACAAAGATGTTGTATGCGTTGGACTAAATTTGGAGATGAAATACTAAATTCTTTCATTCAGTAGCTGTTTCGCCGGGAAGATCTCTATTCCGGGAAATTTGGCCAGTATACATAAGTATACACAAAGAGAACATAGAATGTAAAATCTTAGAGGAAACAATGCACTTCATTAATTCTGATAAGTTACAAGTCCCTTTGGGATTTATAAGTTCTCATCGTGCCAAGGAAAGTACATCTTTACTTCAGGAGATTACATGGTTCATGGTTCCTCAAGTCTTTTGAAACGTTCCTGGTTAATTATATCTACAAAGCAAGTCCACAGAAAATCTCTGATTAAGCTGTGCTAATAGTCGTCGTCTTCAAGCTTCCAAAAAACTTTGCCCTTTATAAAGAAATGCAATACATGTCCATGCATGCAAATCCATAGCTTCGTTAGTCTATGGTGCTATCACAAAATGTGGCCTTCGCCTCGTCGGTCCCCAACCAGGAGGTTGTTTGGCCTCGTCGGTTGCGAACAAATGGATGCCTTCGCCTCATCAGTACCCGGCATGAATGGTGTTCGGCTTTGTCAGTCGCGGACAAAAAATCATGTTGCCTTTGGCTCATCAGTACCCAGCAACATGTAAATGATGGATGGAATGATTTGTGATAACACTTTTGATTTCCTTAGCTTCAGGAAAAGCACATTGCATGGTAGACAACCCATTGAAATATACATCAAGGACTTAGTAGGATTTCAACTTGTCTTGACAGCTTCAAATATTATTAATCATTGCACTAGCTCCTCTTCGACCAATTGGATGCAACTCTTTCTGGCCTCTGATTGACTTGAAACTTGGAGGAATTGCTTCAGTGTAACCCTTCTATTCTCCATAAAAATTTTGGATCGATCGGACTTCTGGATCGGAAGTTATCACCAATCATCTCCCGAGGACAAAGTGAATAAGCTGCTGGACAAAGCACTTCTTTTGGTGGGATTGGAGATCGGACTTCTAGATCGGAAGTTATCAACAATCTTCTCCCGTGGGTCAAAGTGAATAAGCTGCTGGTCAAGCTTCCCATGAAGTTCCCTATTCACCATAAAAATTTGGGGTCGATTAGACTTTTGGATGAGAAGTTATCAACGATCTATCTCCCATGACACAAGCTGGATTGGCTTCTGGATAGAACAACTCTTCTGGTCTAATTGTACATCTAGAGGTCTTTTATTGAGTTGAAATTAGGTGGAGAGGCTAATCTCCTGTTCACCATAAAAATTTGGAGTCAATCGGACTTCTCGATGAGAAGTTATCAATAATCTATCTCCCATGGCACAAGTTGTATTTGCTTCTTGACATAACAACTCTTCTGGTCTAATTGGACATATAGAGGTCTTTGATTGAGTTGAAATTTGGTGGAGCGTCTGCTCATGAAGTCTTCTATGCACCATAAAAATTTTGATCGGACATCTGGATGGGAAGTTATCATCGATCTACTTCCCATAGTACAAACTGGACAAGTTTCTGGACAGAACACCTCTTCTGATCGAATTGGACTTTAGTTGCCTCTGATCAACTTGAAAATTGGTGGATAGATTGCTCATGAAGTCCTCTACTCTTCATAAAAATTTGGTGTCGATCGGACTTCTGGATTAGAATTTATCATCGATCTACTTCCCACGGCACAAACTGGACAAGTTTCTGGACAGAACACCTCTTCTGGTCGAATTGACTCTTAGAAGTCTCTGATCAACTTAAAAATTGGTGGAGATGTCGGTCATGGAGTCCTCTATTATCTATAAAATTTTGGATTGATCGGACTTCTGGATTAGAAGTTATCATCGATCTACTCCGATGAATCTTGGATCTTTGATCAATCGGGACCTTGGTGGCGTCTTGATCTCTGATCAAAAGTAAACCACTTTCAGATCTTTGATCGACGGTGAGCTTGGTTGGGTTTGATCTCTGATCAAAAGATGAGCATGCCATTTTCTAGACCTTTGACCAACAGGCACCTTGGTGGCGTCTTGATCTTTGATCGAAAGTAAATAACTTTTAGATATTTGATCGACAGCGACTTTGGTGGGGTTTGATCTCTAACCAAAAGATGAGCATGCTAGGATGGGCATTGAAGACAAGGCTTCCATCTCTGATGTATGATGCATGATGCATGCTTATGCGTATGTGGATAAATGAAACTTACCAACGATCATCTTCAGAGAAGGCAAGGAGAAGGGCCTATGTTAAACAAAGAGGCTTCCTCTTTGTCTTGTCTTCCTTGCCTGAACACTTGTGTCTACCTTGACGAGGATTCATACCCGAGCTAGTTCAAAATGAATGCACGTCTGGTTCAAGATAGATTCGAATCAGATAAGTGTCTATTAATATGAACTCAAGCTGCTCCGAGAACCGCGGACACATGGTCGCAGGCTTTACGCGATCAGGCCGCAGATAGTGCGCGGTCAGAAGCCTGTATGCGATGCGTGGATAGAAGGCTACAAATAGTGCGCAGTCAGATAATTGCAAGCAATGCGTGGTCAGAACACCCTCGACCAGGAGACGCGGGGTTGCTTAGACCTTATAACAAGCATATCCCGAGTATCTCGAAGATTCCTCCACGTGCGGAGACAACTGTTAAGAGGTTAATACTTGCAGTTATTCCTTAATTACATGTGTTAAGCCTGCGTGGAGGTTAAGTGCAGTTACCAAAACTGCACCCTAGCAACTGTTCAAAGCCGTTATGCTCTGGCGCCCTTTCGACCAGTATAACAGGGTAAACCAATACATCAAATGGGGAAAAAAGAAAAGATCAGAAGACCCACATAGGACATTAGTTTAGGTCAATTCGCTTTCACAAGTCTTCTTGGCATTGTCTTGTATAAACATACAGGAAAGATCCTCGCCTGTGAGGATCCTTTCCCTAGTCCTGTAACTCTTTTTCTTACACATATAAATCTCAACAGGATGTAGAGCTGTTACTCCCACCATCGATGGGCCGAACCTGTATAAATCTCTCTGTGTTCTATCCAGCCTTGGTTCATCATCCCTTCCCGGAGGGACACCCTGAAAGGTCTCACAACTCACAAAATTTTGCATAAGTTCGACTAAGGACCCTGAGTCCGAATCGTCGACAGCTAGCGCCCACCGTGGGGCCTTTCTCAAGGCGTCCTAATTTTCATCCAGAGGTTCGCTGAATCATGGCTGGAGCATATGATTTTGAGAACGACTTCGATCTCGAGGATTATGCCCACATTCAAATGCCTTCTCCCAGTGATCCTATTCCGATGGAGGAAACCGGAGGCGAAGACGTCCCGGAGGTCGATTTGACCACTCAGGTCATGTCTATCGACCAGGAGGCGACCAACGCAGAATCAGAACCTACTGAGGTTCTCAATGTGTTAAAGGTTGAATCCGGACCATCATACGACCCTACTAAGGGAAAGAATGATGTTGACCAGGAAATCAGCCCGGGGAGGTTTGAGCCTGATAACCTCCATCGTCTCTTTGATTTCAAGTCTGACTCGGAATAAACGGAGATGTTTTCTCCCTCGATGACCTCGCTCCATAGACAGTTCGCTACCTTATCGGAAGAAACTCCCGATCAACGAGCTACTAGGGAAGAACAGGAACACAAACAGAAGGAAGATCAGTATCGCGAGCAACAAGACAACGAACTTCGCAGAACAGCCCTAGAGGCTCTTCAAAATGCGCAAGCTCGTTACAATGCTGCTCCGAGCTCTTCCCGGCAATCGCGTGGTCGCAGACGCGACCAGACACCGTCCTTACCCCTGGAGTGTTTCCCGGCGACCGAAGAAATGGTAACACCTGGTGCCCCTAGGAGAAGTACGCATGGCCAGCTTCGATCTATCGCAGAGGTCATGTGTAATTTTCCTCCTACGGTCACAGATGCTCAGAAACCGGCCTTCACTAGAATCCTGGCGGAAAGGTTGGACAAGGTCGCATCGGAGGCAACCCCGACGGCTTCTTCCCGGTCAGTGATGCGCTCCCATAACCAAGAATACACTAATTCTGGTTCTGGTAGACGGAGTCACCCGCCACCCGTCCCATCTCGACAGGACAGATCCAGATGGGCGCAAGATTCTCGTGATAGGGAACGAATTCCTGTCCACTCTCGTTTGGGACCGTGAGTGACTTCTCCATTGTGTGAGGTCGCCCGTGATCAAATCAAGAGCCGCAGGACAATTCACGGTCCCTATGTTGGTTGTAAAGCTTTCTCGCCCGGCCTTCGTGCGGTCATTTGGCCAGACAAGTTTAAACCAGGGGCCATAGAGAGGTTTGATGGAACTCAGAACTCGTCCGAGTTCCTCCAAATCTACATCACTGCCATCTAGGCGGCAGGCGGCAATGACCGGGTCATGGACAACTACCTGCCAACAGTCTCGAAGGACCGGCAAGAACCTGGTTGTTGAATCAACCCGAAGGGTCAATTTATAATTGGGAAATGTTGTGTGATCCTATCCTTAGCAATTTCTAAAATTGTTATCAGAAGCCGGGCAAAGAGGACGACCTCCATCGACTACGGCAAACTTCGACTGAAACCCTTCGTCAGTTTGTCAAGAGATTTGTCGGGGTGAGAAATATCATCCCGAACATATCTGATAGCTCCGTTATCAGGGAATTTAAAAATGCCGTCCGATATCGGAGATTCACCGAAGATTTGCTTATCCATCCTCCTCGATCAGTAGCCGATCTTTTCGATATGGCTGATCGATATTCCGACGCAGCCAAGGCTGTTGAATGGAATCGGATGGTTGATAAAGGTAACCTACCACCTTTGTCAGGTCTCAAGGACGTTAAAAGGGAGGATTCAAGCAAGAAGCCAGAATCTTCATCAAGTGGCAGGTCAAAGAAATCAAAAAGGAGTCGATCTGGACAATACCGAGAGGATGACTTCCCCTTCCCCGCATCGATCAGCTCGTTGATTGTACTGTGGGTTGCGAACTGATGTGTTTCCTAGATGCTTACTCGGGATATCATCAAATTAGCATGGCAGAAGAAGATGAAAAGAAGACTGCCTTCATCACCCCGTTCGGCACCTACTGCTACGTCAGAATGCCGTTCAGTCTCAAGAACACAGGTTCCATGTACCAGCGCTTGATGCAAAAGGCCTTTCTTTCCCAGATGGGGCGTAATCTTGCAGCTTACGTAGACGACTTGGTTGTAAAAACACCAAAAGATTGTCTCACTTAGATGATCTCGCTGAAACCTTCTGTAATTTAAATCAATTTGGAATAAAATTAAACCCAGAGAAATGTTCTTTCGGGGTTTCTTCAGGAAAACTTCTTGGTTTTCTTGTTTGTTCCAGAGGAATTGAGGTCAATCCTGAAAAAATCAGGGCTATCGAACAGATGAGGTCTCCCTCGACCATCAAAGATGTTCAGTGCTTGGCAGGTCGCAAGGCGACCTTAAGCGGGTTCATATCGCGACTAGGCGAAAGGGGACTACCTTTCTTCAAAGCCCTGCGCAAACATCACAACTTCACATGGTCAGGTGAGGCCGAAAAGGCATTTCAGGAGGTGAAAGAGTATCTCTCCATTCCGCCGGTCTTGGTGTCTCCCGACAAAGGAGAACCATTACTTCTCTACTTGGCGGCCACTGTGGGACCCTTATTTGAGGATTCCAGTGGCAATCGCCCAGGTGGATTGCACTCAGAAAAGGCACATTGCAGCTCACAACAACAAGATGCATTATATAAAAATGCGAGTAATTAAAAACAAGTGCTGATCACAAGGACCAACATTACAATAACTTAGCGCCGAAATGACGCACTTAATTGTTAATACAAATTAAGGAGTTTTCGACACAAAGGTCGGCACAAAATAAAACAGCAACGATAAACAAAAGGACTTCTTCAGTCTTCTTTCTCTGCAGCGGCGGTATTGCTTGGGCCTTCTCCACATCGAACTCCACCTTGGTGCATAACCCTTTAACTAGATGGGTCCTCAGTTTCTTCTTCTTGTTCCACATTGGGTTCAAGACCATAAGATTCAGGGTCGGCGAATCCTTCCTCTAAATTTGTTTGTAAAAGTAAGGGTGAGCACATTGTCCACATGGTGCTCAACAAGTCCCAAGTAACAATGCATACATATATAGATGATGGGGAATTTCTCAAAGAACAGCTCTTTGGCTCTGTGTATAAATATATAATAGATTTTCACATGCAGCTTTAAAGAAAGGTCTTTATTTTCGAAAGCGGGGCTTTTGAAATCCTAAGCTAGATTTTCAGGAATGTTGTGTGTGGCGGTCTTTCATGAGTCACCACTTTGCTCAGATTTTGTGAAAAACTTCCAAAAGCTACTTGTGCTGCATCGACGTGAATAGAATTCACAGCGCGCAGACTCCATGACCTGGGAGCTCAGAGTATCCGATACTTTTTAAACTTTGCAAAGGTGTACCACCTTAATCCACCAATCATTCGGCTTTCAAGTCGGATCAGCTTCATGCGACTTTTACGCATGTGACAAGGCCGAGATGACACAACAATTTACAGTCCTAGTATTAACTATTTCCCTGCCCGGTAAATAGACAGTTAAGTCTCAAGTACCGTTGTGGGTCCTCCCCACTGCCTTACTTCCTAGCCTGGGCCTATGCTCTCGCAAGATACATAGCCTCTCTTGATTACAGTCGCGCACAACTTAATCTGGCTTAGGGCGTCTTCCTTCTTTCCACCTTTTCCTCTCATGATTTTTCTGAACTCACATCACTCATGGCCTTCTGCGGCCCACCAGTTCTCGCAAGAATCTGGACCGACAACCATTGCAGGGAAAAGCTAACACTAAAGAAAGCTACCAAGTTGCGCCCGTCCCATAAACAGGCAGGTGGTTGGTACGTTTTTCATGCCGCATAGAAGCACAACACAAGGTTCTAGTCCTTATGAATCTTTAGTGAGGAGTCTTTCACATTCCCAGTGCGCACACAGCACCATCCAATCAAACCATCCTCACTATCGATTCCAATCACATTTTCTTTCACAAAAAGGGGTTTTGAACATGCTTTTCTCATATGTGACCATTCAACATTTATCATATAATCTTTAAGCATAGCATAGTCTAAGCATGATAATCTAGGGTAACAAGGGTGCAGGGATATTCAATGTCAAAAGGGGCTTTACAATCATTTAGGTCATATCTAGTCATTTTATTGAAACATAATTCTTATTTGAATCTAAGGCATGCATATACTGGAAAACAGTTAACATACTTCATTTCAAAATAGCAGGTGAGACATGATCAAGGGTTTGAGACTTGCCTTGCAGTGACGGGTCTAGCTGTTCAAATGAATCTTCAGGGATCTCCTCTGCTCCTTCAACGTCTGGTTCCACGACGGGTACAAACAACACATACACACTATATAAGCACACAAGCACTCGAAAATAATACGTAAATACATCATGCATGCAGGGGAATTGGTTTAGACAGGGTCGCTTGACATTGGTCGAAGAGATGGGTTCGAAGGGCTTGAATGTCGAAGGGCTGACATTCGACTCATGGCTTGACATTGCCCTAAATCGGTTCTAGGTTTGTTTTCTGGAGATGTGATAGTAGGGAATGTTGTAGAACATGGCTCAAAAGGCTTAGTGGACAAAGTGGCATTTCAATTGCTCAAAAGAAACAAGTCTAAATCATCCAATGCCACAGGTGGACATGCACTGACATAGTGTTAGACATGGCCAGAAACTAGGGCATTGCATAACTTTTGACTCAGAGCTCCAATTGATGCACAACTTTGTCTGGGGTTTAGGCATTGATATCAGCTACAAAACTCTCAACAGGCTCAAGGGCTGAAAGTGGCCGGAGGGTGGCCAATTCCGGTGACCAAACACGGTGGCCTGGACATGAACTGAGCTACTGGACAGCAACCTTGGCATGGCTACAACTTTTGATTCAGGTCGATTTAGAGGTCGGGCTAGTAGACAAAATTGCTCAGGGGGTTGAGATCTATCTAAATGACAAGGTGAGCGAGGCTAGATCGACCGGGGATAAATTCCGGCGACCGGCGCTGGAGAAGACAACCTCCAGATTGGGCGTTTCTGATTTAAGAGGTTTGAGCTCGATTCCTTGCTCAGGGAGTGAGAGGGTGAGGTGAGGGATCTATTTGCGGGGTTGAATCGGCCGGAAAGTGGCCGGAGAAGCTTGGCGACGAGGACCAGCTCACTGGTGGCGCGCAAACTTCGGGAAGGCCATGATCTCTGCTCAAATTCAAAATCGAAGCTTACAGGCTTGCTCAATTGGGTGCACTGGTCAATTCCTATCACTGGTACGAAGGCTAATTCGGGCTAAATCGCTAGGCATTGCGGGAACAGGGGTTTTTAAGTTTTCCGGTGATTGCCAGCGTTGAGGTGCGCCGGGGACCAATTAATGGCTACGGTACAAAGAGAGAGGTGTAGGGAGCTTACTGGTGGCGTTGGTTTGGAGGAAGAAGCTTCGGGCGAAGCTGGCACCGTGAGCTCCAGAAACTGCTCGCCGGAGAAGATGAGCTTCGCGGCGGCGCTGAGGGCTCGGTTGCTCTCTGGTGCTAAGACTAAGGCAAGGAAGCTGTGGGGTGGTGTGAGGCAATGCTGGGCAAGGGAGGGGGTTTATATAGCCGTGGATGAGGCTCTCGGGAGCAGCAGCAATCGCCGGGGAAGATCTTCCTTCTGGCGCTGGGGCGGTCATCGATGCTCTTTGGGACACGGCGGGGCTCTGCCAGAGACGGTGAATCACGGGATATCAGGATTCGGTCAGGGTGGTGGCGATGATCTACGGGATGGTGGCCAAATGGCGTAAAGCTCCTGGCAGCAGCAGCAGCAGCAGCACGCGCGCGCGGGGAAGAAGGTGGCACGGTGGGGCTTGAGCGCTCCACGGTGGCGGTACAGCTGCGCACGGCTGGTGGCTACGTGGCCATGAGGTGGCAGCGCGGTGAACCTCGCCGGCGACGAGTTCAACGGCGCGGCAATTTGGCGGTTGCTGGTTGAAAACTTCACAGGGACCTGGTTGTAAACTTTGGACCTATTTGCAACGATTTGGACTGATCTGTGAAGGTTTTGGCTCGGGAGTTTGGGCCTATTTGCAATTCTGAAGATCTGAAGGGCTGATTTGAATTCTGATTTTGCAGATGAGTGCTACTAAATGTCTTGGACTCATCTAGCAGGAAAAATGATGAAATCCGATAACATCTGGTGGTTTTGACAAAATTCGAAAACAGGGTAATTAGGGTTTGAACTTTTGTCGAGGCTGGAACTAGGGTTTTGGTCGAGATTCTGGGATTCTTCCAGAAGGGAAAAATGTTCAGAAAAATGAAAGAAAGGTTATCACTTGATCAGATTTGGATTTTGAGGTGATCTGGGACTTTTAGCCTTTTTGGGTTTCCTGAAACTTCTGAAAAGGACTAAATTGAAACGCTTTTGGATTGAAATGTGAAAACGATCTGGTCAATGAAGTTTAGCAGCCAACTTTTTAGGTTAAGGTAGTGGCATACCCAAGATCAAGATAGGGTTGAAATATCAGGGTTTCCAAAGAAGTTATGCTAATTCGCAAGCAGAAAAGATAATCAAAAACTGGGGTGTTACAGCCACGGCATATGCGGTCAGCGCTGTCCTGATCGAGGATAGAGAAGGTATACACAGACCCGTCTACTATGTAAGTGAAGTACTTCATGGTCCTAAGGAGCGATACCCTGAAGTCCAGAAGATACTTTAAGCACTACTGATGGCTTCCCGTAAGCTACGACATTAGTTTCAAGCACATAGGATCACAGTACCCTCCTCTTTTCCATTGGGAGATATTGTCCGCAATCCGGAGAAGTCTGGTCGGATCACCAAATGGGCTGTCGAACTCGGTGCATTCGATATCCATTTTACACCCCGCACTGCGGTAAAGTCTCAGGTCCTGGCCGACTTCATAGTCGAATGGACTAATCCTGAGCCACCCGTGCAGGTTTCCGAAGAATTGGAATGCCCCGATTACTGGACAATGTACTTTGACGACTCTCGCAGTTTTCAACATTCGGGGGCTGGAGTGGTCTTAGTTACACCTCAGGGCGAACAGCTGAAGTTTGTCTTTCAACTACACTTTGTTGCGACCAACAACGCAGTAGAGTATGAAAGTCTTCTTGTAGGGTTCTGGGCAGCAAAATTCGTCGGAGTCCATCGATTAGTGGTGGGGGAGACTCACAGCTAGTCGTAAACCAGGTAAACAAGGAGTACAACACCTCCGATGAGACAATGGCTCATTACCTGGGGGAAGTGCGGAGGTTGGAAAAACACTTCAGTCATTTCGAAGTCCAATACATCCAGCGAAAGGACAACATTCTCGCAGACCAATTATCCAAAATTGGGTCCTCACGCACATCCGCTCCGGCAGGAGTGTTCATTGAACACTTGAACATCCTTCGATTATGACTTCGGTCGAGGATGATCCGGTAACAGTCTGCGTTACCAACCTCAGATAGGAACGAGATTAGACTCATCCATTGAGGGTCTATCTCGAACATAGGACCTTGCCCGAGGATGAAACCGAAAGCGATAGGTTAGTTCAAAAGGCGTGTCTGTAGAAGCTCATAGAAGGAGTTTTGTACAGAAAAGGTACTCAAGGAGTATTTATGCGCTGCATATCTCAGGAAGAAGGCAATTCCCTCTTGAGAGAAATTCATGACGGTGTGTGCGGGACGCACGCGTCATATCGTACACTGGTCAGAAAAGCTTTCCCACAAGGATTTTACTGGCCTTCGGCACTTGATGATGCCAAGAACATGGTCAAGACATGTCCTAAGTGTCAATTTCATGAAAGAAAGGTTCATCAACCTGCCTATGCCTTACGAACCATTCCCCTTACATGGTCCTTCGCGGTCTGGGGGATGGACATTGTCGGCCCTATGCCACAAGCGGCCAATGGATACAAGTTTATGTTCGTAGCCATTGATACATTTATAAAGTGGATTGAAGCCGAACCGGTATGCAATATTACCGCTGCTGCAGCACAAAAGTTCTTCCATAAGAACAATTTTGCTCGATTCGGTGTTCCAAATCATCTCATCACTGACAACGGTTCCCAGTTCGCTAGTGGTCTTTTTCTGGATTATTGCAATCAGGTTGGAATCAAGGTGTGCTTTGCCTCTGTAGCTCATCCGCAGAGCAATGGTGCTGTTGAACGTGCCAACGGGTAAATATTTCAAGACATCAAAAAATGTGTTTTTGATCGCCTTAAGACATGCTCGAGGGCTTGGGTAGACGAGCTCTACACCGTTCTGTGGGCACTACGTACTACTTCTAGTCGAGCCACTGGTAAGACACCTTTCCATCTGGTATATGGGGCTGAGGCCGTGTTACCTATGGAAATTAGTATTGGTTCTGTTCGGACAGATCAATTTGAACAAGTTGATCAGAGCGAACAACGATTACAAGATCTCATCCTCCTAGAAGAAAAACGTGATTGAGCTTTGATCAAGTCTACTGTATACTTGCAAGCTTTGCGCAAGTACCATAAAAAAAGGGTGCGACCACGTAGTCTTCACGTGGGAAATTTGGTTTTACGTAGAATACAAAACCAGTCTAGTAGCAACAAATTCTCCACACAATGGGAAGGTCCCTACACTGTTGTTTTGGTGCCGTGACCAGGATCGGCATGGTTAGCGATGGAGGATGGTCGGATCTTATCTAATACTTGGAACATCGATCAACTACGCAAGTTTTACGTGTAAGTATCCAATCCTTTTCCCTTTTCAATTAGCATGATTTAACAAAACCAGAGCTTTTGATTGTTTCGTGTGTGGATTATTCTTCTTTTGCCCGTTTGTAACGAGTCTGACTTGGGGGCTGGTCGCCAATAGTTATGTTGCCACAATATCCTGATCGGATTCGCTGGCCGATCTCATGATCACATCCAGACAAGACACTCCTCAATAAGCTGTTCAACGCACACGAGGCTTGCTGGCATGTCCTTGGTCATCAGAGTGGCTGCCAGTTAGCAATAAGATTGGGTATTGTGTTTAATATGATCATTGACCTGGTCGGGTACCCCTTGTCGTCGGCACATATATATTTTCTCCTGTGCTCATAATACTAAGCCTTCAGTATACATAATGACAAGCGGGGGCTTGGGGAATATGGTCACAACATGAAACAAAAGGAAGTGTTTTTCTTTCCTGAACAAAAAATGCATGCATTTGCATTCTATAAAACTGTATTTGTACAGGTATAATAATTTACATTATGCCGAGGTCGTTCAAGAGTTATCGATAAGAGGTTTAACCTCCTCCATGATAGACCTAAGCTGGTCTTCACTCTCGACCTCTGCCTCTTCCGCCGCTGCGCTCAGATCCAAATCTGGGCCATGGCGAAGACAAAGTCGGCAGAGGATGGCGGAGGCAGTTGATCGAACTCTTGATTTGATCGCCTCTTTTTGCCGCCTAGTATCTTCAGGAAGATACTCGAGAAGTGACTCCGCTTGGGTCGCGACCAGCGTGGTCCAGTCGCTAAGACTGAGTTCGTCCACCGTGGTTTCGACCACATCAGCCTTTAGCAGACCGGCCACCATCTTTAGTTTTTCGAAGATGTTTCCTTGAGCACTACTGCAGGATGAAAGTAATGTGCTCAAATCCTTGTTCTCTCTGCGAACAGAGTCAAGGGTCACCTGGAGGGTTGTCTTCTCTTGATCGAGCCGGCTTATTTGGTCATCTCGCAAACTCCTGGTTTTCCCGATCAGCGAGGCTCTTCGTCAAATAAACATTTTCTCTGTGACAGAAAAAAGGATTACCAAGATAAAGTCTTGCATTTGAATGGGTGAGGAAATATCTCCCTTACCGCTGCAGGCGACCTTTTCCTCTTCTGTAGCCTCGATGCTATCCATCATAGCCATCGACATGGTCTCCATGCTGGTAATTTCCTATGACAAGGAAGGAGATCGATTTCAATACACAAATGCTCTTATGCAAGCACAAAATCTATAAGGGGTGATCGATGTACCTCGGCATACTCTCGGAATGAGAGCTTTCTTGGTACAACTGAAGGTTGAACCGCAGGGTTCACCTTATCCCCAACAGGGACAGCGGATGTTTCTCCCTGCTGGCCTTTATTCTTGGCCAGGGCTGCAGATTCCAATATATCTGATTGGACTTCTGCAGAGACCCTATCCACCATGGCCTAAACTACCTCCGTGGCCGAAGGGATTGAGCTTTGCTCCCCGGAGACCTCGGTTGCAGGACTAGGCACCGGACTTCTATGCCTAAACAATAGAAAATGTTATCACTTGAGATTTCTAACCTTGTCCATACAAGGGAGATTTCTAACCCGTTATGCGTTCCCCGCACCGAATCCGAAACGAAAAGTGTTCTTTGTTTTGAATTTGGAAATTAGGGTGAACAGAAAAATGTGAAAGTTTTACAAAGATTTTCGGAGGACATTATCCTTCATTTTTTTGTAAATTTTCACATGTTGATCACAATGAGTTCCTGTGATCTTCTCAGGATATACATTTTGGTCATAAAGATGTTCTATGATCATTGTGGACAAATAACTGCTATGCATGCAGTTGTCATTTGGACAAGTTGTTGTGTTGTCGGGACTACGATTCTGATCGAACTTCCATCTTGATAGCAATGGTAGTTCTGATCGGATTTCGGTTCTGATCACGATAACAGCCCTAATCGGATTTTAGTTCTGACCACCACTATGGTTTTGATCGCGGTATTAGTACTGGCCGCAGAGTGACATATTACTGCGTTTCTGATCGCAGTACTCGAATTTACCTGTATGTGTGGTTGTAAAGACATCACTTATGGCCATGTTTTCACACAGAGATTATGAAGAGTTTCCATATTATGTAAGGTAAAAAGAAGTCTTTATTTCTGGCAATCCTTACATACAAAAGGGATGCAGGCCACCAGAACGTCCACCTGATCCAAAAGAAGTTTACAAAGTTCTCCTAGGGACATATTAGCGTTAGTAGGATCTACACTGACGGCCCCAAGAGAACTGGGAACTATTCTAAGCGTATCTACATTGTCCCTAATAAGGGACGCACTACCATCCTTGATCGAATCGAGAGTTCTCGCTGTTGTCGAGCATAGTCCCTCTCCAGACGGAATTGGTGCGCCTCTTCACGGGATCTATGAAAACATTCTGCCAGGTGCAGAATGGCCGAAGACATTTCTTCGGTTTTCTTCTCCAAGGCGTCTTTTTCCCCTTGGAGAGTCTGTTCGAGGGGAGGAGGTTGAATCTCAGCAGGCTGGTCGCTGGGGGCTCCAACAATTTTGATCTCCTACATTTGCAGATGTTAGTTTTACAAACTATAATCACAAGCAAAGGAGATGAAAGTAATTACCAATCCTCGCAAGTGAGAGGTTGAAGTATTTCCCCTAGAAAGCAGATCACCCGACAAAGGCCAAGGGCCATCAGATGGTGGAAGAGCAACCTTCCCACCAGAAGATTGTTTCCCCAACACAAGTTGAGGATTATCTGGTCGCGGAAGTGTAGCTTGCCAACCAGAAAATTGATCACCCGTCAAGGAACAGGAATCATTCGGATGAAATGGAGAAAGGTGAGAAGGCCTTGAAGGATTATCAGGGACCTCAAAAGATGAGGATGAAGGTTCAAACTGCCGAGGTGCATGAACAGGGAGGACTACGGGAGCCAAAGGAAGAGAGAGCAATGATGCGTCTCTCACCTTTGTCCTATTAGAAGATTCCTCGTCAACCTTGGGTTTCTTCCTTGGAGGAACCAAATCTTCGGATATCTGTGAATTTCCATTTGGGAAAATGATCAGAGCATAAGAAGGCAATTTGAACGGAGTGTTCTGGAAGAGATTTACCTTCTGTAAATCTTGGTCGAATTTAGGTACCACTTCCTCTTCATCACTCTCAATCTCAATGATGCCTTTATCTGCCATTGAGGAGTGTACAAGAGAGAAGAAAAGATGGCTTTAAAAAGACTTAGCAGGGAAAAGATTTGTGAAGTTTTAAAGTTAAGAGGCTTCAGTATTTATAGCCCCCAGGGTGACGGTTCATTTTTCGAATGCCTCGAGCTTTGAAGCATTTACAAATTTATCTTTGGTTAAAAAACAATTTTACGGCGCCATCATTACCTGTCAAATATTACCCAGAGTCCATCCCGGGAAATAAACCACCACACTTAGTGCGCCACTAGTGGAGGATTTGAAGCGTCGGGTTACTTATCCGATGTAAGTCTTAAAATTTGAAGTAAAACATGTCTTTTCGTTTTCTTCAAATTTGGGGGCTAGCTGACGAGGATTCATACCCGAGTTAGTTCATAATGAATGCACGTCTGGTTCAAGATAGATTCGAACCAGATAAGTGTCTGTTAATGTGAACTCAAGCTGCTCCGAGAAGCGCGGACACATGGTCGCAGGCTTTACTCGATCAGGCTACAGATAGTGCGCGGTCAGAAGCCTGTATGCGATGCGCGGATAGAAGGCTACAAATAGTGCGCGGTCAGATGATTGCAAGCAATGCGCGGTCAGAACACCCTCGACCAGGAGACGCGGGGTTGCTTAGACCTTATAACAAGCATATCCCGAGTATCCCGAAGATTCCTCCACGTGCGGAGAAAACCGTTAGGAGGTTAATACGTGCAGTTATTCCTTAATTACATGTGTTAAGCCTGCATGGAGGTTAAGTGCGGTTACCAAACTGCACCCGAGCAACTGTTCGAAGCCGTTATGCTTTGGCGCCCTTTCGACCAGTATAAAAGGGTAAACCAATACATCAAACGGGGAAAAAGAAAAGATCAGAAGACCCACATAAGACATTAGTTTAAGTCCATTAGCTTTCACAACTCTTCTTGGCATTGTCTTGTATAAATATATAGGAAAGATCCTCGCCTGTGTGGATCCTTTCCCTAGTCTTGTAACTCTTTTTCTTACACATAGTAAATCTCAACGGGACGTAGGGCTATTACTCCCACCATCGAGGTTCCAAACCTGTATAAATCTCTCTGTGCTCTATCCAGCCTTGGTTCATCATCCCTTCCCGGAGGGACACCCTGAAAGGTCTCACAACTCACAAAATTCTGCATAAGTTCGACTAAGGACCCTGAGTCCGAATCGTCGACATACCTCTTGTGCCTCCACCTTGTGTGCATGTCCCTTGTGTGTGTTGTGTCTATGTGCTTGTGCACCTATGTCTCTATTTATAGGGCCATTGGGTTGGTTGCAATCAGAGACAATCAGGGAATTTGATTTCAAATGGGCAATATACTAATAAAAGGATACCACAAAAAGATTATCCCTACAAAAGAGATACAAAAAGATTATTCCTTAAACAAAAGGATACAAAAAAGATTGTTTCCTTTTTTTTCAAATTTTGAGCCATTAAAGAGCCCTAGTGGTTCGGCCAGGCTAAAATTGAATCGGATTTAGACTAGTGATCGGAGGCCATTTTGACCCGAGACCAGAGACTTGCGACCAGAGCCCTGAGATCAAAGACTTGAGACCTGAGACCTGAGACCAGAGGCCCGAGACAAGAGACTTGAGACCAGAGGCCCGAGACCAGAGACATGAGACCAAAGACCTACAACCAGAGGTTAGAGATCAGAGACCCAAGACCAGAGGCCTGAGACCAGAGACCTGAAACCAGAGGCCCGAGACCATAGACCTGCGACTAGAGGCCTGACCAAAGACCTGAGACCAGAGGTTAGAGAGATCAGAGACCTGAGACCTGAGGCCTGAGACTAGAGACCTGAGACCAGAGGCCCAAGCCAAGAGACCTGAGACCAGAGGCCATAGGACGAGATCAGTTTGCAAGCTCTTTTTTAACAGTGCTGTGGTCTTTTTGACTAGTTCCAAGGTCATTTCGACCAAAACTTATTTCATTTCGACCAGGTCAATTTGTAAGCTCCTTTTGACCAGTGTTGTGGTCTTTTTTGACCAATTCCAAGGTCATTTCGACCAGACTAGTTTCGAAGTCCATTTTTGACCAGTGTTGTGGTCTTTTTGACCAGACCAGTTTGGGAGATGATTTTGACCAGAACTCCTGCCATTTCGACCAGGCCTAAGATTATTTCGACCAAGCCTATTTTGGAACTGATTTCAAACAAGTTAATTCTTCTAATCACATGGGACCTTTCATGACAAATTTATTACAAAAATTCGTCAAACAAATGCCCCTCGCCGAGTTGAGTTCCTGTGCAAAGCAACTCGAACTTAACTGACGAGGATTGTTACCCGAGCTAGTTCAGAATAAATGCATGTCTGGTTCAAGACAGATTCGAACCAGGTAACTGTCCGTTGATATGATCTCAGCTGTCATGGGAAACACGGGCACATGGTCGCAGGATCTACGCGATCAAGCTGCAGATAGTGCACAGTCAGAAGCCCGTATGCGATGTGCGGACAGAAGGTCACAGATAATACGTGGTCAGATGACTACAAATATTACGCGGTCAGAATACCCTCAACCAGGAGACGCGGGGCTGCTTAGACCTTACAACAAGCATATCCCGAGTATCCGGAAGATTCCTCCACGTATGGAGACAACCGTCATGAGGTTAATATGTGCAGTTATTCCTTAATTGCACGTGTTAAGCCTGCATGGAAGTTAAGAGCAGTTGCCAAAACTGCACCCGAGGAACTGTTCTAAGCCGTTATACATTGGCGCCCTTTTGACCAATATAAAAGGGTGGGCTAATGCACCAGACGGGGAGACGAGAGAATACATCAATAGAAGACATTGGAACAAATCGACTAGCTTTCATAGGCCATTTTAGCACACTAGTACAGAAATGCAGTCTACTAACCCCTATATTCTATCGGTTATTAGCGATTTAGTAGAAAACCGATAGAAAATGTGCCTCGCGGTCATAAAAGGCCAACGGGTGTATTTTTCCTATCGGTTTGTAAGAAACTTACCGATAGAATAAGCAGTATAATTTACTCTAGTGGTGATGAACATATTTGCTGTTAGAACAGATGCATAAGTACTGACGGGAGAATGTTGTGCCCCGATAGGACTGGTCGACTTCTACAACTAGACCTATTCTATCAGTAATGTATGAGTCTACCGACAAAATATCGCAAAAATTCCTATCGGCAAAATGTAGTGTGCCGATAGAACCGTTCGTCTTCTACAAATATTTTTATCCTATCGGTAATGTATTGTTGTACCGTTAGAATATATCAAAAATTGCTTAGAACTGTTCGTCTTCAAATAGTTTTCTTCTATCGGTAATGAATGTTTATACCGTTAGAATATAGGAAATATATTAGAACTGTTCGCCTTCTACAAATATTTTTATTCTATCGGCAATGTACGTATATACCGACAGAGTATGTACAAAAATTCCTATCGGTAATATGTATTGTGCCGATAGAACCATTCGCCTTCTACAAATATTTTTATTCTATCGGTAATTTATTTGTATACCGTTAGAATATATGTGAAATGACTAACGGTATGCGGTTTTTGTACCGATAGAAATTATCTAGTACTATAAATACACGGGTGTCTCTTTCATTCTCACAGTTCATCTGGTGCTTGTAGTCCTAACCCGTAAGCTCCATGGACGGCCGGTGCACCTCTACAGGCGACTGCTGCACCTCCGCACCTCCATCGACACCCTCTAGACTTCGGCATCCCAAGCAAGGTACGTAAAATTTTGGCAATATTGTTAGATTATTCTAATCCGATTATGGTAATTATTCTGCTTTTTCTGTATCCTTCATTTTGATGTGTCTTCTTTTCAATATGATTATGATCTGTGCAGGTCCTTGGATGATGCTCATGAGGGGCAACGTATTTCATGGTTCTTCGTCGCAGTACGCTGCCTACGTTGGCTTGTTGGCGAAAGAAACGGTGAAGATCACCGTCGAGAGCTGGAAGGACGTGCAGGGAGAGATCTTGGTTGGCTCTGTCGAGAAGATCCTTAAGCCCGGCGTGTTTCTCAAATTAGGACCTATAGAAAGCATCTTATATTTTTTTGCATGCACCAACTTGTGGCCAGATGCTTACCTGCTTGGAGAAGAAGAATTGTTTTTATTTGCACAGCCATTCTACACCATCACTACACAGAACGACATCTTGGAAGGTAGGTTCTTTTTGTTAATGGAGTTGAGTTGAGTTGATCGAGTTTGACTCTGAGGAAATCACCAATACGTACAAATGTAAGTCGACGACAGTTCCAGCTCCTCGGGCGTCTTCGAACTAAACTCCTATGGTTAAGTCCAATGTGGTTCAGACATTTGCTATTTTGGATGAATGGATTTGTGATGTATCAGGTCTAACTTGTAGTCGGTAGTTGCATTGTCGCAACCTGCAAAGGTTCTCTTTTATGTAAAATGTCCAGGCCACTGGGTCCTCATCGTGATCTGTTGTTAATTTCAGACATGGCTTTTCTAATATACATCGAATGTGTGAATTGTTGTATTTGTATATTGTTGTATATTTGTGTATCATGTATTGCTAATTGGGACATGATCTTGAATGTGTAGGGAGTATTTGTGTATTTAATTGTATTGGTAGGTAGGTGTGTATTTGTACTGCTGTTTCAGACATGTACCTGAATTTGTATTCGTGAACTGGCATGTGTAATTTCTTTGGCAAGATGAAGTCCCAAGTACCTAAGAAAAGTATTTTTGTGTCTCCTAGTTAATCCACAAATTAGCATTTCTTGAAATATTGCTTTATCTTACAGTTAAGATCTATTTGATGTTACATTGATATGAATCCTTGGATGTGAGAATTGGTGTCATGTGTGTTTGGTACAAGTACCTCCTCTAACGGTAAATACACATATTTACCGATAGAAAACACATATATTTGCTCAATCATGCATCATCTAATGGTAAATACACATATCTAACTATAGAAAAAGGCCTGTACTTGCTCAGTAATGTACATTCTCTAACGGTATATGTGTGTTTTTACCGATAAAATATGTGAGAGGCGAATTACCTTAGTTAGTCTAACTGTTATTTCATATATTTACCGTTAGAAAAAGGTCCATTATAAGGAAAACCCCACTCGACCATTGCTGAGCTGCTCTTTAATTTGTTCTGTTGCACTCTGTATGTGATGTAAGTTCCACGCTCGCAGCTACACTGCTAGGATGATCAGCGCAAGCTGGAGGGAAGTTGATTGCGCCCCTCTCTTTAAGGTATGCTTAATTGTCGACACTTATCTCTCTCTCCCTCTAGATCTCCCTCCCTCTCTACTTGCAAGCTAGCTGTATTGTGTAGTTCCAGGTTTGTAGTTCTAAGCTTGGGAGCTAGGTAGCTGGAAATGCATCATGTTTTAGGAGCTAACTAGCTTGTATTGTGTAGTTAGCTAGGTTAATTAGTGTTAATTTTGTCAGGCTAGGGTTCAACACATCTGTTGTAAGAGGCTGTACATGTACATATACATAACTTAATCGGGCAGGTTTCATGCATGGCTGACTCGTTAAATTTTGTTAATTGTAGATGGACAGGAAATATTGGATGTATGGAATAAAACGTACTACTCTTGAATATTTGGATGGTGTGAATGAGTTTATTAAATTTGCTGAGCAACAAAAGGAGAGGAAGGGAGAGAAAAATATGCTCTGTCCTTGTATAGATTGTATGAACTTGAAGAGGTTTAGCAACTCTGATCAAATTAAGAGTCATTTGATTCGTCGTCGTTTTAACGCGTGATACACCCGTTGGATATGGCATGGCGAAGATCTTGAGGAAACAAGCACCACTACTACCAATCAGCAAGACTCGGATGTGGATTGCAATAATATCGATGATCATCCGAATTGTGATAATGTTCATTCTGATGTGCACGTAGATGATGATGATGATGACAATCTAGATGAGATGTTATGTGATGTAGAGGAAGATTACAACGAAAACGACTTCTGTGAATTTGAGAAACTGATTGCTGACTCTGAGAAGCCTCTGTTCCCTGGATGTGCAACATTTACAAAACTGTCTTCTGTGCTGAGATTATATAACTTGAAGGCAGGCAACGGATGGAGTGATAAGAGTTTCACGGCACTATTAGATCTTCTAGCGGACATGCTTCCAGAGGGAAATGAGTTGCCAAGATCTACTTACCAAGCCAAAAAACTGTTGTGTCCGTTGGGAATGGAAATCGAAAGAATACACGCATGCCCAAATGATTGTGTGTTGTACCGTAACGAGTACTCCAGTTTGCATGTTTGTCCAAGATGCAGCGCATCGAGGTATACACGTGGGGACCGGATTGACAGTGAACGTCACGAGATAAAGAAAGGACCTCCGGCAAAAACTGTGTGGTACTTGCCTGTGATACCTAGATTGAAGTGGCTGTTTGCAAATCCAAAAGTCGCGAAGCACTTGCGTTGGCATGCTGAAGCCCGGAAACAAGATAGAAAACTGAGACACCCAGCTGATTCTATTCAATGGAGAAACATCAATAGAACATTTGCTGAGTTCGGTGGTGACCTTAGGAATATAAGGTTCGGGCTGAGTACAGATGGTATGAACCCACATGGTAATATGAGCAGTCGGCACAGCACTTGGCCGGTTCTTTTATGCATCTACAATCTTCCTCCTTGGTTATGCATGAAGCACAAGTACATCATGATGGCGTTACTAATCTCAGGACCCAGACAACCCGGAAATGATATTGACGTGTTTCTAGCGCCTTTAATCGAGGACTTACAGAAATTGTGGAGCGAGGGGGTGCAGGTGTGGGATGCATACAAGAAAGAGAATTTCATCTTGCGGGCCCTGATATTTTGCACCATAAATGATTTTTCGGCCTACGGCAATTTATCGGGGTATAGTACGAAAGGAGCCAAGGCTTGCCCTATTTGCCTAGATGAAACTGAGAGCATGTGGATGCAAAACTGCCTGAAAATAGTGTACATTGGTCACCGCAGGTTTCTTCCGGTGCATCACATGTACCGTAAGAAGAGGAAATCATTTAATGGGAAGCCTGAGAAGGGGTCCGCTCCAGTGTTTCTGACCGGTAAGGAGATTTACTCGCGCGTGAAGGACATCAAAGCTGAGTTCGGTAAGCATTCTAAACCTCGAGAAAAAATGTTTGGAAGAAGAGATCGATTCTCTGGGATCTACCGTACTGGGAGCACTTACAAGTTCGACATTGCATTGACGTCATGCATGTAGAGAAAAATGTATGTGACAGTTTGATTGGTTTGTTGTTGAACATTCCGGGAAATACAAAGGATGGTGTGAAAGCTCGTCGTGACATGGTGGAAATGGGGATAAGGACTGAGCTTGCACCTTTAGAGAATGGAAAGCGTACATACCTCCCCCCGGCCTGCTATACGTTGTCCAAGAGTGAAAAAACAGAACTCTGTCGGTGCCTGCACAGTGTTAAAGTTCCATGTGGGTACTACGCGAACTTGAAAAAACTTGTGTCCATGAAGGACCTAAGACTAGTTGCCACGAAGTCCCACGACTGTCATGTCCTGATGTCACAAATGCTTCCCATTGCTATCAGAGGCATTCTCCCAGTTAAAGTCAGAGAGAAAATCACAAACCTATGTTATTTCTTCAACGCAATATCTTGCAAGGTAAGTACGTGCACTCGTACTATAAGTTCATTACCTCCATTTGTGGAGCTTAATTAGAAGATTTTTCTGATATGAATATTTGACGCAACTGTGTCCTCGTAGGTAATTGATCCGGATGGACTGGACGCTTTGGAACGCGACGTGGTTACAACTCTTTGTCAACTCGAGATGTATTTCCCTCCATCCTTTTTTGATGTTGTGCTCCATCTGATTGTTCACCTTATCAGAGAAATTAAGTTTTGTGGACCCGTGTGCCTGCGCTACATGTATCCATTTGAGAGATTTATGGGTGTATTGAAGGGATACGTAAGGACTCATCGTTGACCCGAGGGGAGTATCATGGAAGGTTATGCCGCCGAGGAGGTGATTGAATTTTGCACAGATTATATGGCCGGGGTTGACCCAATTGGCGTTGCTAGGTCCCAACACGAGGGTAGGCTTCAGGGCATCGGAACGATTGGATTCAAAGCTATCATCCCAGCTCGTGATGTGTACGCAAAATCACATTTTTGGGTCTCACAACACATGACGGAGGTCGAGCCATACATACACGAGCACAAGGTAATGTTACGATCACAGAATCCTTCGAAGTCAGACGTTTGGGTCAGCAGAGAACATAACAGTAAATTTGCTGAGTAGATCCAAGAAAGAGTCACGCGAGCTGCCGAGGGCTCCGTAAGTGAAACTGTGACATGGTTGGCTAGAGGCCCAAGATTTACTGTAGGGACTTGGCAGGGGTATGACATCAATGGGTATTCATTTTACACAAGAGCTCAAGACGCCAAGAGTAGCACGCAATGTAGCGGAGTGACACTGTTGGCTATTTCCGAGGATGCCAGGTCAGTAAGGGCGCTGAACTCATATTACGGTGCTATTGACGAAATATGGGAGCTCAATTACGGATTACTTAAGATTCCCCTGTTTCGATGCCAATGGGTCGAAATCCCTCGAGGTGTTCAAGTTGATAGTTACGGGTTTACTCTCGTCGATATTGGTAGAGTCGGACACCAAGACGATCCATTCATACTTGCAAAGCAAGCCACACAGGTATTCTACACCGTTGACCCGGCCAATCCAAACTTGCATGTTGTCCTCCACAGCAAGAGACGTACTGTTGGGGTCGAAGATGTTGTCGACGAAGAGGAGTATAACCAATTCGATGAAATACCTCCATTTTTAGAGGACATTCAATCTATCCCTACCGAAGATATCGACGAAACAACGTATCTGCGAGATGACCACGAAGAAGGATTATGGGTTGAGAACCATCGATGATTAATTTCTATTTCAGGGATAAATGCCAAGCAAACAGCCCACAAGTTCTGCAGCAAGGTGAGGAACTTATCATTAATACATCAGGCAGTACATTTTTCTTTAGAACTTAATGATAAGCTAGTTCACAGCATTAATATATCTCAATTTTACTCCACAGCATGAGTTCTAACATGTACAGTACCTTTATCCTGTAAATACTTAATTCTTCCCTTCAAATAGCACTTGCAAAAATCTCATTGCAGCCTCTTGCTTCTTCAAATTAAGCTCTCCAAAAATCAATTTTTCTGACGGTATTTTGTTATTTCTACCGATAGAAAAGGACATCCACTACTTTAATGTGTCTCCGGCACTTCAAAAGTTTCGCTGCGAAAAGTTTACTTATTCTATCGGTATTATTATATTTTACCGTTAGAATAAATTCGTTAGTTCACGGTATTTTGTTGTCTGATGTTTTTTGTTGTTTGTACCGATAGAAAAATACACTGGCGCTTTGAATTCTCAACCGTGTCGCCATTCGTCGCCTTGGAAATTCTATAAGTACCTCGCCATGCGTCGCGGTATTTTATTGTTTTTCTAATTCTCGAACGCTTCGACTCCTCATCTTCTCTTTCACAATGGCAACCTCCATGGGATCGTCAGCCACGCCCTCCCCGGTAAGAACTCTAAATCTCCTGGGTTTACCCCTGTATTGTTAATCCATGTTCAGTACATTCTTGACCTGTTAATTTGCACAGGGAATGGGAGCTGTGGAAGATACTGGCAAAGTGAAGGCCGACCTAAGGGCCCTCCAGGAGGAGCACAAGCTCCTTACGGACAAGCACACTCAGCTATGGCTTGAACTAGATGATCTCCTCCGGCGCATTCAGCGCATGAAGACGGCTGGTGACAATTCCAGGGCGATGACGAGGCGTCTTCGCGAGGAGAAGCAAGCCGCAGATATTACCATCGCTGGCTGCGGTTTGACTATGAAGGATACCACAGCGAAGCTGAGGGAGGTCGCAAGCCTTCTCGACGCGGTAGTAGTTGATCCTAGGGACAACTTGCCACTAGACGAGTCCTGCGTCCTGGCTGCAAGTCAAACTGACTCTATTCTACATGCAGCCAGGGCTAAGACCACCCCTTGACCTAGCATTTTGGGTTTTATTTTTTTTTATAAGTGATAAAACAACAATGAATGAACAATTTCTTTTTATGTCAATTTTCCAATTTTCCGGCTATCTTCCCTCTTTCTTTATCATTCTGCAGCTTTCAAGCACGGTCTGTTTGATGTTAACTTGTGTGTACCTTTTCATTTTTTGACGGTATTTTGTTGTTTTTACCGATAGAAAAATGGCACCCAATACTATAATCTCAGGAACTTAATTAAAAATTTTTTTTGGGGAAAATTGGTCTCACGGGATTTTATTGTTTATACCGATAGAAAAAAGGAATCCACTACTTCAAATATTTTTCCGGGAAATTTACTTGTTCTATCGGTAGTATTTTGTTGTATCGATAGAAACAGACATAATTCTATCGGTATTATTTTGTTGTACCAATAGAAAAGGTCATACACTACTTTATTACTCGTACACGGCCCTTGAGTTTCCCTCCAGTCGAACAGTTCCAACTTAGAGCACTGCGTCTCTTCGAGAGTGAAGAAAACCACAACCTCCGCCGTGACCACTCACTTCCTCTCTCCCACACGATGATCGCCGGCTGGACATTGGTTCGCCACTGCCACCGGTTCCTATTTCGTCCTTCGCCGGCCGCCGCTGCGTTCTACACCGCCTCTCCATCACCACAACTGATCGTCGTAAATACCCTAATTCGTCGTTCTATTTCTAGCATCTTCCTTATTTGATCCTAGTGTTTTGTACGTACTAATTCTTCGAGTTTTGCAATTACACTACGGTTCCCTATTGTGTTGGATTATGTACATTCTGCAGGCAATGTTGATTTAAATTAGGGTTGACATAATATGTTCCAGTGCTGTAATGAACCTATTTTGAGATTTTAACTTATCTATACTGCTGTATGTGTGATCAATTGTATGCAACTGCCATGTAATGCACATTATATGTTGGAGTTGTTATTACACATATTCTAATGGCAGCTCTTGTGTTTACCGATAGAAAATATTTCTGAACAAGTATTAAAACTTTGGATCTGGAAGGACATGAGGCATGCAATGTGCTAGTTTGGTTGGGAATTTTTACTCACTTGGTATGAATATATGGCAATGTGGATGGGTCTTCGATGTATATGTTTCAAATGCATATACATATATGACTTTTCCCAAACTAATAGATGTGATGAAGTCCTGATGACTTGCATATAGGTAATGCTAAAGATAACCAAGAGAGGGTGCTATAAACCATATTATTCCGTTTTTGGTTGTGACCTACTTTCTGTGCTACTTCAATATCTTTATATTCCATTAGCATTAGGTTTGTCAGATTATGCACAGTGGCACTTAGATGCTTGTGTGCATATTTACGTGTGAAATAATAATGCTGGCCCATGAATATTAGTATAGAAAATCGTGGAGAATGTTATGTGATGACAGTGAATAGTGGCTTATCAACAAAATTCCATATATAGAAAACATTGTTATGTTCTATCGGTATCTCACGTGTTTGCCGATAGAAAAATTGTTACGTTCTATCGGCAGATCATGTGTTTACCGATAGAAAATATTTCTGAACAGTTCAGGAAGTAATTTATGCATGTATTTCTTTTAGTATTATTTTCTTCGGAGATCCCTTTTGCAGCCCTAATTAGTCTCCAGTCCTGGGCTGAGTTATGGAACTCCAAGAAGAATTAATTGCCATATGTTGCCTGCTTCCTATATGAAAATGTGTAGATGAAAACACTGAGAAATAGAATCTTATCTTGTATTGCATGGTAGCTTTTGTGTTTACCGATGGAAAAAATATTTAAAATAGGTCCTTTTTCTTTGTAAAATGATTTTGTTTGTGTTTCCATTAAATTTTTGATGGTTTGTTGATGGTTTTGTAGGGAAAGACATGTCGTCGTCTTCATCGGATGGTACTAGTGGTTCGACTAGAGCCAACCCCAATGTAACTGAAGATGCAGCTGTTACATCCCAGCGCAAGAGGGTGGGGCGAGGCGTGACGACGTTGGGCCGTTTGGCCAAACGCACGGATCTTTTTGTGAGTTCAACCAATTTGGGAGGCCGATTGGAAAGAATGCTGGGAAGTACGCGGCCTACGTTGGGCTATTGGCGAAAGAAAGGGTGAAGATCACCGTCCAGAGCTGGAAGGATGTGACAGTGGACGAGAGGGATAGGTTGTGGGCGGAAGTGAAGGTTAAATTAACTGAAATCGCTGAACTCTTTTGTAATCACGTTCTCTTGGCTTATACTAAAGTTTAACTAACTCGTGATTAATTGTATGCATTTTTTGAAAACAGGCTAAGTGGAACATCCCTGACGATACGCCTAGGATGGCCTGCTTGAAGGACATGAATGGAACATGGAAAACCTTTAAGAGCTGGCTCGTCAGTAACTTCCTCGCTGCGAGAAAATCTCCTTGCGAGAAGTACCCCTTCATATCGGAGGAGGTATGGGAGGAATTCACCAAGCAGAAGGGGACTGAGGAGTTCAAGGCCCTTAGCAAGAAGAATAGGGCGATCCAGAAGAGGAACGACCACCCGCATCGGCTCGGATCCCGGGGCTATGCGGGGAAGGAGGAGCAGTGGAAGAAGGAAGTCAAGCAAAATCCTGTCATCGACACCCCTGAGTTGCCGCTCTCCGAGATCTAGGATGAGAGATGCAAGCGATGGTGGAGGGGGAGGGGGTCCGTGTCATCCACGGGGTCTGTACAGTTCGCAACCCCTGGGGACGTCGACGTTGTGAGGCGAATGGTAAGTTGGCTAACCTCGTAAACTATGTGCGCACAAGTGTATATAAGGCAATTTGTCTCACAAGGTACCTTGAAATGTAACAGATCTCTTTTGAGAAGGAGGAAGTGGAGGGATTGTTTACCCCACAGAGGGAGAACGACATCCTCACCCGGGCTCTAGGAAATAAGGAGCATCCCGGGCGGACACGGGCCGTGGGAGCCATTGTGTCGTGGAAGGCCGGTTTCGCAAATCCGGCTCCACCGAGGAAGAAGACCCGCTCCTGGAAGGAAAAGGAAGTGAAGCTCTCCGATAAGATACGAGCTGAGGTACGGGCGGAGATACGGGCTGATGTGCAGTCTGAGGTGTAGTCTGAGGTCGCACAAATGAGGGAAGAGTTTGCACAGTTGAGAGATGCATTACTGGCCAAGAGTGCAAATGCGGATCCCCAATGCGACTGTACCCCGCGGGGTCGGATAAGTAGTTGCGCTTCGAAGGTCCTCGCGGATCCAGTGGATCTACTTGAGGTACTGCAAGCCTTCATCTGTGCACTTAAGTTTATGCCACTCCCATTTTGTTAGAGTTGTTTCGCTAACCTGTTTTAATATTTACAAATTTGCAGAAGCCGGAGGGTTGCATCATACTGAATCACCTAGGCGACACGCAGGAAGTGGTTGGACATGGCTTCGTATATCCGTCTGGGCCGGATGTCCGGGTCCACTGCATACCTCTACGGTTGGGGTTTGCAAAGGTACAGGTGGACATGGCCATGCCGGGCTACAACGATTCTCCGTTGGCAGTCCCAACAGAGGAATTGCAGACACATGCTGAGGCAGTGGGCTCCTACGTACAGTGGCCCAAGAAGTGTCTTCTAATACAACCGGTAAATCCTACACATTTTAGATTACATCATACTCAGTACACTGAACTTGCAAAATCTAACATACGTGCTCATTAATTGAAGTGGCCTGCCGCCGGGGTACCAGGGGAGTGCACCCCCAGCTCGGGGCATGAGGCCCGATCTTGTGCGATCCTGGACACATCAAAGATGGCCTCGACCCCACCCAGCGCTTCCACGCCTTCACCTCAGAAGAAAGCCGCCATCACCTCGCCCTTGCCTTCGAAGGTACGCGCTCAGTCCCCGGCAAAAGGCAAGGGAAAAGGCAAGGGAAAAGGGCGACAGGGACAGCCGGAGAGGTTCAGGAACGGGTTCCCGCTCATGTCGGAGGCAGCTTTGCGCAAATTGGATCGATCAACCAGAGACCTCCACGAGTGGTACCTACACCGAGCTTGGCGCAATCTGAACTTCTTAGTTCCCTACAGGCCTGGCAGTTCCACCGTGAGCCCGGGAGTATATCCGTGGCACACGAGGATCTGTTCGACCTCTACAACTAGCTCATATGGACTGGAGTCTTGTGAGTTTGTTGATGCTATGTATTGCTGTTTTCTAACTCTATTTGCTAACTCTGCATTGTTGTAGTTCATTTGAAATGTAGTAACTTTCTGTGCAATACTAATGTCGTCCTTTGCATGCAGGTGCATGTACAGGCTAGCATCGGAGGCTGCATGTGACAAGGTGGGTTTCCTGGACCCAGAGAAAATAAGCCTCACGATTCCAGAGCACGACGCCGCGCACGCTGAGCAGTACATATCCAAGGCGCTGATGGCGCAGCAGGACAAGGAGTTCATTCTGGTGCCGTACCACCAAAGCTTAGTGCATTTGTACTAATTTAACTCAATCTTGTATGTTACACCTGAGATATACTTTGAGCTAGAGGTCCTCTTTTACGTACAATGTAGGGGCCACTGGATCCTCATCGTGATCTATCCGCCGAGGAACGAGGTGTACTACCTTGATTCGATGCGTGACAGATTATCGATCGAATATGTGGTCAAGGGGAATATGGAGGCGTAAGTAACTTATATGTTTGATTTAAATTTTGACCTCACTAGCTAATGATAATACATTAACCGGCAATACTAACTGAAATGCAGGGCTTTTGATAAATATGTGTCCGCTGGAGGGAGGCATGCCGCACCGCAGGGCTCCCTACTAGCTTGGAAAGAATATGAGGTACTCACGAGACTTTTTGTTTATGCTTAATTAGTTTATGGAAACAATAGCTAACATGTCTTTGCATATGCAATTATCTCAGTGCCATCAGCAGCCGCAATCGTGGGAATGCGGGTTTTATGTGCTGCGCTACATGTACGACCTAGTGCAGACAAACTTTGCCCAATTCCCCCAGGTAAGCATCGATAGCTAACTCAAATTTGAAAATTGGGTGTCACGTTCTAAATTAGGAAGTTAGTTACTCAGTATTCACACATGCTTGCAGATCGCCATGTCGAAAGACGTATACGAAAATGTAAAGATTAGAGATCTTCGACAAATCTAGGCTCAATATGTCATGGAGTAAGTTGTGCCCAACCATCCGCCATGACAATTTTCTCTTTTTCATGTACTCTGTGCATAGACTGTTTATATACATGTGAATAAATATATATGTGAATAAATGTCCACATTGGATTGCAATTTGTATTTGTCCATATATATATGTGAATAAATGTGAATAACTGTCTAATGTGTCAATCTGTTCTGTGAATATACCCTTCTTTGCATCTGTACTGTATTGTGTATCCAATCTATACTGTATTGCATCTGTACTGTATATGTGAATGTATTGTATTGTGAATGTAAATAACGTAATATATATGTGAATGTTCTATCGGTAAATTCATTCACAACCAAGATACTACTACAACTTTTTCTATCGGTAAACTCATTTCCAACCGAGAGAGTACTAAGCCTTTTTATATCGGTAAACTAGAAATTAACCGTCAGAATAGTGACTTCTCCTACCGGTGAACTCATCCACAACCGAGAGACTACTGTCGTTTTTTCTATCGGTACACTAGAAATTAACCGTTAGAAGAGTGTGATTTTTACTGCCAGTGAACTCATTTACACCCGACAGAGTACAATAGTTTTTTCTATCGGTAAGCTCATTTCTAACCGAGAGAGTGCTAAGCTTTTTTCTGTCGGTAAACTTGTAATTAACCGTTAGAATAGTGGTACTTTCCCTGCCGCTAAACGTCAGACTACGACGGGTTTTCTATCGGTACACTCCTAATATGACGATAGAACAGTGAAGTTCTTCTATCGGTTATTTACCGATAGAAAATGTTCTGGCTTGTTCTATCGTGTCTATCTCTATCGGTACAAAAACCGATAGTAAAAGGGTGTTTTTTACCGATAGAAGAAAGCTTTTCTGTACTAGTGGCAGTGTTTTACATAACCATACGGAAAAGTTCTTCGCCTATGAAGATCCTTTCCACAACCTTGTAATCCTTTTTTCTTACACATAGTGAAATCCCAACAGGACGTAGGGCTATTACTCCTACCATCGAGGGCCCAAACTTGTATAAATCTCTCTGTGCTTCAACTTACTTTGGTTCATCATCCCTTCCCGGAGGGACACCCCGAAAGGTCTCACAACTCACAAAATTCAGCATAAGTTCTACTAAGGACCCCGAGTTCGAATCGTCGACAGCTGGCGCCCACCGTTGGGCCTTTCTCAAGGCGTCCTAATCTATCTGGAGGTTTGGAGAACCATGTCTGGAGCATATGATTCTGAGAACAACTTCGATCCCGAGGATTATGCCCACATCCAGATGCCTTCACCTAGTGATCCTGTTCTGATGGTGGAAACCAGAGGCGAAGATGTCCCGGAGGTCGATTCGACCATTCAGGTCATGTCTATTGACCAAGAGGTGACCAACGCAGAACCGGAGCCTACTGAGGTTCTTAATGCGTTAGAGGTTGAATCCGGTTCATCATATGACCCTGCTGAGCGTAAGAATGATGATGACCAGGATATTAGCCCAGGGAGGTTTGACCCTGATAACCTCCATCATCTTTTTTATTTTGAGTTGGACTCAGAACAAACAGAGTTGTTTTCTCCCTCGGCGACCTCGCTCCCTAGACAATTTGCTGCCCTATCGGAAGAAATTCCCGATCAACAGGCTGCTAGGGAAGAACAGGAAGGCAAACAGAAGGAAGATCAAGATCGCGAGCAACAAGACAACGAACTTCGTAGAATAGCCGTAGAGGCTCTTCAAAATGCGCAGGCTCATTACGATGCTGCTCCGAGTTCTTCGCGGCGATCACATGGTCGCAGATGCAACCAGACACCGTCCTTACCCCCGGAACGTTTCCCGGCGGACGAAGAAACGGTAACACCTGGTGCCCCTAGGAGAAGTACGCATGGCCGGCTTCGATCTATCGCAGAGGTCCTGCTTAATTTTCCTCCTACGGTCACAAATGCGCAGAAACCGGCCTTCACCAGAATCCTGGCGGAGAGGTTGGACGAGGTTGCATCTGAGGTGACCCCAACGGCTTCTTCCCAGTCAACGACACATTCCCATAACCGAGAGTACTCTAACTCTAGTTCTGGTAGACGGAGTCGCCCACCACCCGTCCCATCTCAGCAAGACAAAGCCAGACTGGCAGACGATTCTCGTGATAGGGAATGAATTCCTATCCACTCTCTCTTGGGACCACGAGTGACTTATCCATTGTGTGAGGTCGCCCGTGATCAGGTTGAGAGCCGCAGGTCAATTCATGGTCCCTATGTTTGTTGTAAAGCTTTATCGCCCGGCCTTCGTGCGGTCGCTTGGCCAGACAAGTTTAAACCAGGGGCCATAGAGAGGTTTGATGGAACTCAGAACCCGTCCGAGTTCCTCCAAATCTACATCACTGCCATCCAGGCAGCAGGCGGCGATGATCGGGTCATGGCCAACTATCTGCCTACAGTCCTCGAAGGCCTGGCAAGAAGCTGGTTGTTCAATCAACCTGAGGGTTCGATCTATAACTGGGAAATGTTGTGTGATGCCATCCTCAACAATTTCCAAAATTCTTATCAGAAGCCGGGCAAAGAGGACAATCTCCATCGACTACGGCAAACTTCGACCGAAACCCTTCTTCAGTTTGTCAAGAGATTTGTCGAGGTGAGAAATACCATCCCGAACATATCTGATAACTCCGTTATCAGGGCGTTTAAACACGCCGCTCGATATCGGAGATTCACCGAAGATTTACTCATCCATCCTCCCCGATCAGTAGCCGATCTCTTTGATATGGATGATCAATATTCCGGCGCAGCTGAGGCTGTTGAATGGAATCGGATGGTTGATAATGGAAACCTACCGCCTCAACCAGGTCTCAAGGACATTAAAAGGGAGGATTCAAGCAAGAAGCCTAAATCTTCATCAAGGGGGAGGTCAAAGAAGTCAAAAAGGAGTCGATCTGGACAGTACCGAGAGGTTGCAGTCGCATAGAAGCCTCCATCGATCATGTTAATGTTAATTTTGGAGATTCCTCCTCTTTTGTTTCTAAGAGGAAATTTAAAGCCTTTTATTGAGAGGTTAACCAAACAGAGACTTTTGAGGCTACCTCTGGTTATTACCCCGATTATCAGTAATGCGAGAGTAGAAAGGGTCCTGATTGACGGAGGTAGCTCCTTGGACATCTTATTGTTCAAGGCGCTCGACGAGATGCAGATTTCTCGTTCGAAAATCAAGCCTATAATCCATCCATTCTATGGGATAATTCCTGGTCCCTCTTTGATGCCATTGGGATAGGTGGTGCTCCTGGTTACACTGGGAGAACTAGATAACTTTCAAATAGAATTAGTTACTTTTGATGTAATTGATTGTGATTCGGCTTACAACGCAATCTTTAGCAGGCCAACTCTCGCTAAATTCATGATGGCTACGCACTATGCTTATTAGTGTGGCAAGTTGCCTGGCCCCAAGGGTGTTATTTCGGTCCGAGGTAGTCGCAACGTGGCATTGACGTGTGATCGGCTATCCTTGGAGATGGTGGACCAACTTCCCCTCCAAGACGCTCAGATCGCTACAATGTCCACTGATGCGATCAAGGCTGCTCCTTGACTAGACGAAACACTCAAACTAGTTCCATTGTACCCAGAGGATCCGTCCAAGACAATTCGGGTTGGATCAGGCCTGGATGACAAATAGGAACTCGAGTTCATTGCTTTCCTCCGGGCTATCATAGATGTGTTTGCGTGGAAACCATCCGACATGCCCGGTGTCCCAAGGGAAGTAATCGAGCACAGGTTAGCAATTCGACCTGGACAGCGACCAATAAAACAGAAGCTCAAGAGTTTTGCTGTGGATTGGCAGGAAGCCATCCGAGAGGAGTTGGACAAACTCCTAAAAGCCGGATTTATTTGTGAAGTCGATCATCTGAAATGGCTAGCAAATCCGATCATGGTCCGCAAGTCAAATGGCAAGTGGTGCATGTGCGTCGATTACACCAGCCTCAATAGTGCCTGTCAGAAGGACGACTTCCCCTTCCCCGCATTGACCAGCTGGTCGATTCTACTGCGGGTTGCGAACTGATGAGTTTCCTGGATGCCTTCATCACATTAGCATGGTAAAAGAAGATGAAGAGAAGACTGCCTTCATCACACCGTTTGGCACCTACTGCTATGTCAGAATGCCGTTCGGTCTCAAGAACGCAGGTTCCACGTACCAGCGCTTGATGCAAAAGACCTTTCTTTCCCAGATGGGGCATAATCTTGAAGCTTACGTAGACGACCTGGTTGTAAAAAGTTCAGAAAGATTGTCTCATTTAGACGATCTTGCTGAAACCTTCTGTAATTTAAATCGATATGGAATAAAATTAAACCCGGAGAAATGTTCTTTCGGAGTTTCATCAGGAAAACTTCTTGGTTTTCTTGTTTGTTCCAGAGGAATCGAGGTCAATCCTGAAAAGATCAGGGCTATCGAACAGATGAGGTCTCCCTCGACCATCAAGGATGTTCAGCGCCTAGCAGGTCGCATAGCGGCACTAAGTTGGTTCATATCGCGACTAGGCGAAAGGGGACTACCTTTCTTCAAAGCCCTGCGCAAACATCGCAATTTTACATGGTCCGATGAGGCCGAAAAGGCATTTTAGGAGGTAAAAGCGTATCTATCTAGTCCGCCGGTCTTGGTGTCTCCCGACAAAGGAGAACCATTGCTTCTCTACTTGGCAGCCACACCTCACGCGGTCAGCGCTGTCTTGATCGCAGATAGAGACGGTGTGCACAAACCCGTCTACTATGTAAGCGAAGTACTTCCTGGTCCTAAGGAGCGATACCCGGAGGTCCAGAAGATACTTTACGCACTGCTGATGGCTTCCCGTAAGCTATGACATTATTTCCAACCACATAAGATCACAGTACCCTCATCTTTTCCATTGGAGGACATTGTCCGCAATCCGGAGAAATCTGGTCGGATCACCAAATGGGCTGTCGAACTTGGAGCATTCGACATCTATTTGACGCCTCGCACCGCGGTAAAGTCTCAGGTCCTGGCCGACTTCGTGGTCGAATGGACTAATCCTGAGCCACCCGCGTAGGTGCCCGAAGAATTGGAATGCCCTGATCACTGGACAATGTACTTTGATGGCTCTCGTAGTTTTCAACACTCAGGGGCTGGAGTGGTCTTAGTCACACCTCAGGGCGAACAGTTGAAGTTTGTCTTTCAACTACACTTTGTTGCGACCAACAACGCAGCAGGGTATGAAGGTCTTCTTGCAAGGCTGCGGGCAGCAAAATTCCTCGGAGTCCGTCGACTAGTGGTGAGGGGAGACTCACAGCTGGTCGTAAACCAGGTAAACAAGGAGTACAACACCTCCGATGAGACAATGGCTCATTACCTGGGGGAAGTGAGGAGATTGGAAAAACACTTTAGTCATTTCGAAGTCCAATACATCCCGCGAAAGGACAACATTCTTGTAGACCAATTATCCAAAATTTGGTCCTCACGCACATCCGCTTCGGTAGGAGTGTTCGTCGAACACTTGGAACATCCCTCAAGCATGACTATGGTCGAGGATGATCCGGTAACAGTATGTGTTACCAACCTCAGACAGGAACGAGATTGGACCCATCCATTGAGGGTCTATTTCGAACATGGGACCTTGCCCGAGGATGAAACCGAAAGCGATCGATTAGTTCGAAAGGCGCGTCTATACAAGCTCATAGAAGGAGTTTTGTATAGAAAAGGTATTGAAGGGGTATTTATGCGCTGTGTGTCCTAAGAGGAAGGCAAATCCCTCTTGAGAGAAATTCATGACAGTGTATGCGGTGCGCACGCGTCGTATCGCATACTGGTTGGCAAAGCTTTCCGACAAGGATTTTACTGTCCTTCGGCACTTGATGATGCCAAGAATTTGGTCAAGACATGTCCTCAGTGTCAATTTCATGCGAGACAGGTTCATCAACCTGCCTATGCCCTACAAACTATTCCTCTTCCAAATCGTCTCATCACTGATAACGGTTCCCAGTTTGCTAGTGGTCTTTTTCTGGATTACTGCAATCAGGTTGGAACCAAGGTGTGTTTTGCCTCTGTAGCTCATCCACAGAGCAATGGTGCTGTTGAACGTGCCAACGGGCAAATATTGTACGGCATCAAAAAACGTGTTTTCGATCGCCTTAAGACACGCTCGGGGACTTGGGTAGATGAGCTCTACACCATTCTGTGGGTGCTACGTACTACTTCTAGTCGAGCCACTGATGAGACGCCTTTCCATCTGGTATATGGGGCTGAGGCTGTGTTACCTATGGAAATCAGTATTGGTTCTGTCCGGACAGATCAATTCGAACCAGTTCATCAGAATGGGCAACGAGTACAAGATCTCATTCTCCTAGAAGAAAAACGTGATCGAGCTCTGATCAAGTCCGCGGTGTACTTGCAAGCTTTGCTCAAGTACCATAACAAAAGGGTGCAACCACGCAGTCTTCACGTGGGCGATCTGGTTTTACGTAGAATACAAAACCAATCTAGTAGCAACGAGTTCTCCCAACAATGGGAAGGCCCCTACACTATTGTTTCAGTGCCGCGACCAAGATCAGCTCGGTTAGCGATGGAGGATGGTCGGGTCTTATCTAATACTTGGAACATCGACCAACTACGCAAGTTTTACGTGTAAGTGCCCAATCCCTTTTTTCCTTTTCAATTAGCATGATTTAACAAAATAGGTGCTTTTGGTTATTTCATATGTGGATTATTCCTCTTTTGCCCGTATGTAACGAGTTTGGCTCATGGGCTAGTCGCTGATAGTTATATTGCTACAATATCCTGCTCGGATTCGCTGGCCGATCTCATGATCACTTCCAGACAAGACACCCCTCAATAAGCCGTTTCTCAACGCACACGGGGCTTGCTGGCATGTCCTTGGTCGTCTGAGGGGCTGTCAGTTTGCAATAAGGTTGGGTATTGTGTTTAATATGATTATTGGCCTGGTCGGGTATCCCTTGTCGTCGCTACAGATATATTGCTCCTGTGCTCATAATACTAAGCCTTCAGTATACATAGTCACAGGCGGGGGCTAGGGGAATATAGTCGCAACATGAAACAAAAAGAAGTGTTTTTCTTTTTAAACAAAAAGTGCATGCATTTGCATTGTATAAATTGTATTTGTACAGGTGCAAGAATTTACATCATGCCAAGCTCGTTCAAGAGTTTCTCTACAAGGGGCCTAACCTTCTCCATAATAGCCCCAAGCTGGTCTTCACTTTCGACCTCCACCTCTTCCGCCACTGCATTCAGATCAAGATCTGAGCCATCGCGAAGACGAAGCCGGCAGAGGATGCCGAGGCTGTTGATCGAACTCTTGATTTGATCACCTCTTTTAGCCGCCAAGTATCTTCAGGAAGATACTCGAGAAGTGACTCTGCTTGGGTCGTGACCAGTGTGGTCCAGTCGCAAAGGCTGAGGTCGTCCACCACGGTTTCGACCACATCAGCCCTCAGCAAACCGGCCACCATCTTCAGTTTCTCGAAGATGTTTCCTTGAGCACTGCTGTAGGCTGAGAGTGACGTGCTCAAATCTCTGTTCTCCCTGCAAACAAAGTCGATGGTCTCTTGGAGATTTGTCTTCTCTTGATCGTGCCGGCTTATTTGGTCATCTCGCGCTGCGACAAGAGGCCATTACAAACAGTTCATACGACAAAATTAATTTATGCTGGTCAGAAGTATGCTTATAGGAGAGCTGTGACCGCAAATTCTGGAGTTCGGTCTCCAGGAACGAGATTTTGGAGGCTGCTTGGCATTCTTGGTCTTTCCGATCAGTAAGGCTCTTCATCAAATAAGCATTTTCTCTGTGACAGAAGAAATGATTACCAAGATAAGGACTTGCATTCGAACAAGTAAAGAAATGTCTTCCTTATCGCTGCAGGCGACCTATTTCCTCTTCTGCAGCCTCGATGCTATCTACCATAGCCATCGACATGGTCGCCATGCGGGTCATTTCCTACGACATGGAAGGAAATCAGTTTCAAAACACAGATGCTCTTATGCAAGCACAAAATTCATAGGAAGTGTTCAACGTACCTCGACATACTCCCAGAATGAGAGTTTTCTCAGTTCAACCGAAGGTTGAATCACTGGGTTCGCTTTATCCCCATTAGGAACAGCAGATGAGTCTCCCCGCTGATCTTTATTCTTCACTAGGGCTGCAGATTCCAATACCGATTGGACTTCTGCAGATAGCCTATCTATCACGGCCCAGAAGACCTCCCTGGCCAAAGGGATGGAGCTTTGCTCCTCGGAGACCTCGGTCGCAGGGGAAGCTCCAACACTGGCCGAGGCCGCTGAAGGGCTGGGCACTGAGTCTCTGTGCCTAAGCAAATAGAAATGCCGTCAGTTGGGATTTCTACAAACAACCATTGTGATCTGACCCTGTCCCGACAAGGGAGATTCCATACCTTACTCGAAACCCCTCCTGTTTTTGGGATTTCGAAGAGGATTCCCCAAGGAAAAGGGGATAGTCATCATCTATCCTGGTCTTCCTCTTCGTGAAGAGGACACTGTCTCTTCCTCCTTGTGTGCTTAAGCTCATAAGCATATGCGTGTGGAATGATAAAGACTCGAGTTGTGATAATCTTTACCTGGGTAACCGCCTCGGTCAGTAGGGATACGGTCATTGGACCAGGTGTTTTCCGGACCATAGGCATTAGGACTTCATCTACGACCACAGGGTTGCTGGCAGTCGCAGTGTCCTGCTCTGTCATTTTCGCCCCAGGCGTCAGGAGTGGAGTGCTCGCCGCCCCGGGGCTGGCAGCAATCACCTCGTGGCGGACGAGGGGGATGTTTTCTTCCTCCTACTCGAGCATTGCTTAACGAATGTTCAGAGACGGATAACGACCACTAAGACTGTGAAGAATCTTACCACAGTCACCCCTTCTGTCAGGGGGAGGGGTGTAGCAAATCCTGAAGCTTCCTGAGCTTCAGGTGCTGGGACTTCACCAGCAACCACAAGGTTATCAGTGGTCGAGGGGCCCACTGCGGTTGTCTCTGTCCTCGCCGACGAAGACAAGACCTTGCTGGACAAGGAGGCGATCGTCTTCCTCTTGCGACGGATCAAGGGAACGTCATCCTCCTCTTCCTCTCTCCCTTCACCCTATACGACGAAGAAGTGATTCCAGTTTGTACAGGGGGCATTGAGTATCTTACCGTAGTTCTCTTTGCGGTAAGAGGAGCCTTTGGCGAGGAAGCCTCTCCCAAAATCCCCTTGGACTTCTTGGGAACACTTTCCTTCGTCTCACGCTTCGAAGAGATTTTCTTCACTCTCTTCGGGGCCGGTTTTCCTAGGAGACCAACATCTTCGGTTGGACGCTTCGCCTCGCCGAACTTCCCTAGGAGCTGTATCATTCAAAGTTGTTCTCGTTAATACGAGATCTGCAAATGGAGCTTATTAAGGAAGTTCGTACCTTTCGGCGCTCCTGTCTGAGGTCGTCACCGGCATTGATCAGGCTCTGGGGGCGAGGTGATCCCCTGGTTCCCTCCACATCGGCATTGTACGCCTTGAGGAGGTACTTTGTCCGCTTTTCGATTTCAAACGAACCTAGAGCTGCATCACAAGTGAACAAGTTAACAAATATGACATTTCAGAAGAAATTTGTGTTTTTGTTGACTGGAAGACATACCGTTATTGTAGTCCAGGGTGCTATCCGCCATGGATTGTATTTCCCAAGCCGGATGAGCCCTTTCACGTAGGGGGCTCACCCGATTCTTCACGAAGTTGCGAATGATATCGCGAGCAGTTAGTCCCTCTTGGACTATGTGAAGAATTATTTGGGCCTACTTCTTCTGCTCTACGCTCAGAGCAGGAAGAGAATCCAATTCGCTGGACTTCTCTGGCCAGGAGTTTTCAAACCACAACCCGCTCTCTGATGGAGGGGTGCAGTAAAACCATTTCTGGTACCACCCATGGACGGAGTCTCGCAGGGGTGGGAAGGGATACTCTTTCTTCTCCCTTATCCGGAAGTAAATACATCTGGTGCCATTGGCGCTCTTCGACCATGCCGAATAGTAGAAGCGCCGGAAGAGCTCCACGCTTCGGAGCACTTCGACGAAGGCTTCGCACAAATGCTGAAATATCACCAGGATCAGGATAGCATTAGGGTGGAGATTCACCAACTCCAACCCGTAATGCTCTAAGATCCCCTTCAGGAATCGGCTCTCGGGAAATCAAAACCCGCATCGCAGGTATTCCTCATAAACTACCAATTCGCCCTCTTGGACGATTGGAGTTTCTTGGTCTTTCTCTGCGGGCCGCCAGTTGATTAGCAGCCGCGGAGGAAGGATCTCTTCTTTCTCCAACGCCACCAGGCTCTCCTCCGTGTGGTGAACCGATCGGCTCCAAGGCGCCATTTTTTGCAAAAGATTATGAGAAAAGCTGGCGGCTTTAGGGGCGATGGAAGATGAAGGATGAGGGTTTTGTGCGGCGGAGGTTCTAAGGCAGGTTTCTGGTTGTGTGGCTTCTTCAGGAAGCTACTTGCTCCTTTTATAGGCCCAAGGCAACGTTCCACTGAAGGCAACGTTCCGTTGAATATTTTATTCATTTCCCATAATGGATGCTTTGTCTTGGAAACCCGTTATGCACTCCCACAGTGAATCCGAAACGAAAAGTATCTTTTGTTTCGAATATGGGGGTTAGGGTGTACATAAGGACGTGAAAATGTTACAAAAATTTTCGGAGGAAGTTATCCTTCATGTTTTTTGTAAGATAAATTTTCATGTGTTGGTCACAATGTATTCTTGTGATCACTTTAAGGTTTGCATTTTGATCATAAAGATGTTCTGTGATCATTGCAAATGGTTAACCGCTATACATATGATTGTCATCCGGTCAAGGCGTTCTGTTGTCAAAACTTCGATTCTGATCGGACTTCAGTCTTGATCGCGATGACAGTTCTGATCGGATTTCAGTTCTGATCGCGATAACAGTTTTTAATCGGATTTCAGTTCTGACCGCGGCTTTGATTCTGATCGTGGTACCAGTACTGGCCGCGGTATGACATATTAATGCGTTTCTAATTGCGGTACTCAGATTTACCTGTGTATGTGTAGTCGTAAAGATGTTACTTATGGCCATATTTTCGCACAGAGATTATGAAGAGTTTTCAAGGTATGTAAGGTAAAAGAAATCTTTATTTCTGACAATCCTTGCATATAAAAGGGATACAGGCGACCAGAGCATTGACCTGATCCGAGAGGAGTTTACAAAGTTCTCCTAGGGACATATTGGCGTCAGTAGGATCTGCGCTGACGGCCCCAAGAGAACTGGCAATTACTCTAAGTCTATCTACATCGTCCCGAATCAGAGAAGCACTACCATCCCTGATTGAATCGGAGAGTTCTCGATGTTGTCGAGCGTAGTCCCTCTCCAAGCGGAATTGGTGTGCTTCTTCACGGGAGTTGTCATAACATTCTGCCAAATGCAAAATGGCTGAGGACATCTCCTTAGAATGCTTCTCCAGCGCCTCTTTTTCTTCTTGAAGGGTCCGCTCGAAGGATGAACCCTTGCCAAGAACTTGAAAGTTGGCAAGCTGGTTGCTGGGGGCTCTAACAATTTTCATCTCCTGCAAATACATGCGTTAGTTTTGCTAGTTAAAACGGCCAACGGAAGAGATGAAGATAGTTACCAATCCTCGCAAGTGAGAGGTTGAAGTATTTCCCCCAGAAAGAAGATCACCCGACAAAGGCCGAGGACCATCAGGTGATGGAAGTGCAACCTTCCCACCAGAAGATTGTTTCCCCAACACAAGTTGAAGATTATCTGGTCGCGGAAGTACAGCTTGCCAACCAGAAAATTGATAACCCGTCAAAAGACGGGAATCACTGGGATGAAATGGAGAAAGCTGAGAAGAAGGCTTCGAAGGATCATTAAAAACCTCAAAGGTGGATATGAATGTTCGACCTGCCGAGTTGCATGAACAGAGAGAACTACAGGAACCAACGGAAGAGAGAGCAATGATGCATCTCTTACCCTTGAGCCACTAGAAGATCCCTCGTCAACCCTGGGTTTCTTCCTGGGAGGAACTTGATCTTCGGTCATCTATGAATTTCCAAAAAGCATTTTGAAAGCGATCAAAGCATAAGGTGGCAATTTAAATCAGGGCATCTAGAAAAGACTTACTTTCTGGAAATCTTGGTCGAACTCAAGCACTATTTCCTCTTCATCGCTTTCAATCTCGATGATGTCTTTTGGACTATGATTTGCCATTGAGATATAAACAGAAAAGAGGGAAAGGATGGTTGTGGAAAAGACTTAGCCGGGAAAAAGCTTGTGAAAGTTTTAGGCTAAAGGGCTCCGGTATTTATAGCCCTGGGGGTGACGGTTCATTTTTCGAATGCCTCGATCTTTTAAAACATTTACAGTTTTACCTCGGGTTAAAAGACAATTCTACGGCACCATCATTACCTGTCAAATACCGCTCAGAGATCGTCTCAGGAAACAAACCGCTGCACTTATTGCGTCACTAAGTGGAGGATTTGAAGCGTCGGGTCACTCATCTGATGTAAGTTTTAAAATTTGAAGTAAATATGTCTCTTCGTTTTCTTCAAATTTGGGGGCTAGCTGACGAGGATTGTTACCCGAGCTAGTTCAGAATAAATGCATGTCTGGTTCAAGACAGATTCGAACCAGGTAACTGTCCGTTGATATGATCTCAGCTGTCATGGGAAACGCGGGCACATGGTCGCAGGATCTACGCGATCAGGCTGCAGATAGTGCGTGGTCAGAAGCCCGTATGCGATGCGCGGACAGAAGGTCACAGATAATACACGATCAGATGACTACAAATAATACGCGGTCAGAATACCCTCAACCAGGAGACGCGGGGTTGCTTAGACCTTACAACAAGCATATCCCGAGTATCCAGAAGATTCCTCCACGTATGGAGACAACCGTCAGGAGGTTAATATGTGCAGTTATTCCTTAATTGCACGTGTTAAGCCCGCGTGGAAGTTAAGTGTAGTTGCCAAAACTGCACCCGAGCAACTGTTCGAAGCCGTTATGCATTGGCGCCCTTTCGACCAATATAAAAGGGTGGGCTAATGCACCAGACGGGGAGAGGAGAGAACACATCAATAGAAGACATTGGAACAAATCGACTAGCTTTCATAGGCCATTCTAGCAGTGTTTTACATAACCATACAGAAAAGATCTTCGCCTGTGAAGATCCTTTCCACAACCTTGTAATCCTTTTTTCTTACATGTAGTGAAATCCCAACAGGACGTAGGACTATTACTCCTACCATCGGGGGCCCGAACCTGTATAAATCTCTCTGTGCTTCAACTAACTTTGGTTCATCATCCCTTCCCGGAGGGACACCCTGAAAGGTCTCACAACTCACAAAATTCGGCATAAGTTCGACTAAGGACCCCGAGTCCAAATCGTCGACATTAACTTGGCGAAAAAACTGAAACAAACACTTAACCAAGTTCGAACAGGAACCTACGCTAGTCATGAGACCAGATTCGACCAGGAACCATTTTTTTTGGTCTTGACCGAGTCATGATGCTCCTCAAGTATGAAAAGAGAAACATAAAGTGAGCAAACAATACTCAACACTTATGTTTAAACATGCATATGTTTAATCCTTTGCAAAACCATGAAATAATTAAAGACAGGAAATTTTGCTGCGTCCGTCTAACTGCCACGGTACCGACCAGCGAGAGGAATTGACAATTTTATCATAGTGATCCACTGCCGTTAGCCTTCCTAGGTCATAGCGAAGAATCATGCCACAACCTAAGGCATTTAATCAACTTTACTGCGTCCGTCTAGCAACCGCAGAGCCAACAAGTAGAGTTTAAGGGTTTTATAGATCACGTGAACTGGACTGGCACGCTTCACTGCTCCCATCTTCCTAAGTTATGGCAAAGAATCATGCGACAACCTAAGGCCTTTTATCAACTTCACTGCATTCTTTTTGCCACCACGAAGCCAACTAGTGGAGTTGAAGGTTTCACAGATCCACACGAGCCGCACTGGCATGCTTCACTGCTCCCATCAATGGTGATATTGCAAACTTTGTTTGGTCACTTCAGACCTAACTTTGGCAATGTTAACCTGCATATCAAAGAAAGGGAAACAACCTCTTTCTTTGAAGTGTTGGGGTAAAACCTTCCCATCATAATGAATCATCAAAGAAAGGAAAGACACATCTTTCTTTGGAATGTCGAGGCAAAACGTTCCCATAATTAAGAGCATCAAACAAAAGAAAGAAACATCTTTCTTTAAAACATTGGGATAAAACTTTCCCATAATGATGAAATCAAAGAAAGGAGACACACATCTTTCTTTGTAACGTCGGGACAAAACCTTCCCATAATTAACAGCATCAATGAAAAGAAAAGAAAGAAAGATCTTTCTTTAAAACATTGGGGTAAAACCTTCCCATAATGATGAACATCAAAGAAAGGAAACACACATCTTTCTTTGGAACTTTGGGGTAAAATCTTCGCATTATATTTGGAATATCATGGTAAAACCTTCCCATCATAATGAATCATCAAAGAAAGAAAACACACGTCTTTATTTGGAATGTTTGTTCCATGGAAGAGAAGCAAATGAAATGCTTTCAAACTTCCCATCATAAATAACCTCAAAGAAAGGAAAGGAACATCCTTCTTTGGAACTTTGGGATAAAATCTTCCCATAGTGAAGATCATCAAATAAAGGAAGAAACATCTTTCTTTGGAAAATTGGGGTAAAACCATCCCAGAATAAAGAACAAAGAAAGGAAAATACATCTTTCTTAAAACTTTGGGGTACAACTCTCCCACAATAAACGATTTTGATTTTGAAATAGAATATTAAAGAAAGGAAAAGAGACATCTTTCTTTCAAGCATTGGGGTAAAACCTTCCCAAAATAAAAGACTTTGATTTTAGAAAGGAAAAATACTTCTTTCTTTAAAAATGTTGGGGTAAAACCTTCCCAAAAGAGATTTTATTTTGAAATATCGGCCTTTCTTTAAACATCAAACCATGGATATCATCCGAGATAGAGCCTCTGAAGGATTCACTATTCTGAAGACATCGAATGTCCATGATGAACTTCATTTACAACTTCATTCACTCGTGAAGATATGTATGTAGCATAGTGTTTTAGTAAAAGTCGCCAAAAGGCAGTAGGAACCTCTTCAAGTATTTCTCTTCTGATAGAGATCACAAAGACTTCACACACCTTGCACTGTCTTCATCGAATCGGGAGTCATAGGTATGGCTGGTTGGACTTGCATGGCTGGAGGTTTGTAGGGTGGAAGGATTGTTGGAATTTTGCCTACTTTTGCCGAGGATGGTGGATGGCTTTCTTTGTTCCTTTGTTGGATGATTTCTTGAATGTACTTCTTGAGATTTCTCGGAAGCTTCTTTGGGGATTGCTTGTTGAGGGTTGCTTCTTTACTTTGAAACTTTGATTGATGCTTCTTTACTTTGATACTTCAAAGGTAGCCAATCCACATCTTGCAGTGACTAACTGATCCCCGTGGGCTTGATTTTTTAAAAGGACCCTCGTTAACACCTCACAGGAGTGGCAAGTGGCTGCACATTGAACTACGACTTGTGCCGAGTCAAGTAGCCCTTTCCTGCTCTTCATCTTATAGTTTCTCCAGGGGCTTGATGTCTCCATGGATCTAAAGAAAGGCATTGGATAGAAAAGTACATGGCGAACTGGTTGCCTCAGATAAGACGAGAATTAGCATCGTAATGCCCTTGGTTACACATACTTCACACTTGCCGTGTGCTTCGTGTGGAGGTCATTCCATCGCAAAAAAAGTCAAGCTGACTCATTCTTTGCTCAGCACATGAATCCTTCAGCCACAGAACCGGATGTGATTGGCTTGACGAAACTAGAGAAAGCCTTTCATTGTTGGATATTGACACCCGTAAGAGAAAATATTTTGAAAAGTTTTTTTTGAAAAGTTTTTTTTAAAACACAAAAAGAACTTAATCAAAAGCAAAGGGGTGAAAGGAAGAAAAGAAGGGGTGAGAAAATCATGCCAAAGGCACAATCATGCAAAGTATTTCTTCAGGAACCTGCCATTGATGGGAGGCATTGGGCGGTTCCCCTGTTGAGCAATAAGTTGGTATGCACCACCATCATATGCTTGCTCGATGATGTACGTTCCTTCCCACTTAGGCTCGAACTTGCCTTTAACTTTGCTAGTGACCACAATGGGGCGTCGAAGAACAAGTACAAGTTAGCCTTTCCTGAAGACACGTAGCTTGACAAGCTTGTCATATGCCCGTACCATGTTTTGACGGCACAACTCAATATCTTGGAGTGCATGAAGACGATTTTCCTCCAAGGCATCCAACTCTTGAAAATGAAGCCGAATCTGTTCGTCATGTGTGAGTTCTTCTTGAAGAGCGATTCTTAATGAGGGAATCTCAACCTCTAATGGCAACATGGCTTCACTCCCAAACACTAAGGAATAGGGTGTTGCTGGTGTTGGAGTGCGCACCGTGACGTGATAAGCCCATAATGCTTCAAAAAGATGATCATGCCAGTCTCTTCGGTATCTTCCTACTGTCTTCTTTAAGATCTTGCCTAATGTTTTGTTGAAGGCTTCAATCAATCCATTAGCTTGATGATAATACCTAGTAGAATAATTCAACTGGATCTTGTACTTTACTGCAAAATTATAGATCTTCTGTGACTTGAAGGCTTTTCCGTTGTCGGAGATGATGCGATGAGGTATCCCGAAGTGGTAAAGGATGTTGCGCTCCAGAAAATTGATGACATTGTTAGACTTCACTTCTCGTAATGGGATTGCTTCTGCCCACTTGGAGAAATAATCAGTTGCCGCCAGAATGACACGATGTCCCCTGGATGAAGGAGGCTCAATGGGGCCAATGACATCAATGCCCAGGCGTCGAATGGCCATGAAGGGACAGTGGCATGAAGAGGAACTGGTGGTCAATGTTTGATATCACCGTGTATTTGACAATCATGGCAAGACTTGGCCATCTTGAGACAATCAGCCATAATACTGGGCCAATAGTAACCAGCAAGTTTAATGCTGTGGCACATTTTTGGTCCACTTTGATGGCCACCACAAACTCCATGGTGAACTTCCTGCAAAACTTTATCGGCTTCTCTTCGGGAAAGACATCGAAGGAGCATTTAATCAAAATACCGTCGGTATAGAATCCTAGCTTGTATGTGTATGTTGGGAGTCGACGTTGCAGCTGGCGTCTCTTCACAGGGTCATCCGGTAAACTGCCATGATTGAAATAATCAAGAAAAGGTTTACACCAGTCTTCCTCTTCAACATTGGAAGTGACGACAGTGTCAACTTCAACTTCTTCTGAGATAAGCTCAAAAACCATAGGAAGCAACCACCTTTCTTCAAAGACGACTTGCGCGGACTCTCCATCTGGAAGGGCAAGTGCCGTAGCAAGTTTTGCCAAAGCATCAGCTGATGCATTTTGACTTCGAGGCACATGGGAAATCTCAATATACTCGAATTTCTTCATAAGTCTTCGTGCCGCTTTATGATATGGCATCAATTCAAGCTTTCAAACTTCATACATCCATTGACTTGGCGTACAATAAGTTGAGAATCACCGAATGCATGGAGACAAAGAATATCCATAGAAAGTGCCAATAATAGGCCAAAGATAAATGCTTCATACTCAGCTTCATTATTTGAACATTCTTCCTTCAAGAGAGAAAAAGAATGATGTATCATCCCACCTTCTGGTGTCTTGAACGTGAGACCTACCCTGACTCACCTTCTTGGCATGCCATCAGGGTCTAATTCAGTTCGAGATGCACCATCGAAGTATAACTCCTATTCCTTCGTGTTGGAGGTAAAGAGTTCCTCATTAGGCAAGTTGATGACCAACAGAGAATCGTCCGGCATAGGATGTGCTGCGAGAATATCAGCTAAGGCTTGACCCTTAACTGCCTTCTGCGGGACATAACTGATATCATACTCCATCATGAGTAAAGCCCATTTACCGAGTAGCCCCATGAGGATCGGCTGACTTAATATGTATTTCACTGGATCCGCTCTTTCAATGAGCTGGATTTGATGTGATAACATTTAATGTCCTAGCTTCTCCAGAGCAAAGATAAGGGATAAACACAATTTTTCAATGGGTGAATAATTGTGTTCAGTACCTGCCATGGTGTGGCTCAAATAATAGCATGCCACCTCTTTTCCTTCATCATTATGCTAGCCAAGAAGTGCGCCCAATGAGTTAGGCTGCGCAGCTACATAGAGGATGAGAGGCCGACCCTTGATCGGTGCTGATAAGACTGGCGGGTTGAGAAAGTATTCTTTAATCCTATCAAAAGCATCTTGACACTGCTCATCCCACTCAAATTCTACTCCTTTCTTCATCTACCTGGTGAAAGGCTGGATGCGACCTGAAAGGTTAGAAATAAAATGCCTTATATAGGCAAGCTAGCCATGAAGTGACTTCAACTCCTTCAGGTTTCATGGAGGGGGCATCTGTAGAATTGCCTTGATCTTCTTTGGGTCAATCTCGATGCCGTGGTGGTGCACAATAAATCCAAGAAGACTCCAAACTGGACAGCAAATGCGCACTTGAGGGGATTCATCTTCAGTTGGTGTTTGCGAAGCCTTTCAAAGACAACGCGGAGGTCATCTTGATGATGTTTGTGTTCCCGAGTCTTCACCACTATGTCATCAACATAGCATTCATGTAATAGAAATTCCCTTTTGGTGTACGAAAGATAGTATCCATGGCATCATGTTCATCCATCTTGATCTGGTTGTAACCTGACGATCCATCCATGAAAGAGAGAGCACCATAGCCTGTAGTGCCATCAATGATGATCTTCGTGATGGGCAAGGGGAAGTCATCTTTGGGACAAGCTTGGTTCAAATCCCTGAAATCAACAAAAACACATACCTGCCCATTCTTCCTTCGTACCGGGACAATATTAGCCAGCCAGTGTGGGTATTGCACCTCCTTGATGAAGCCAGCTATAATGAGCTTATCCACCTCATTGACAATTTGCTCTTGTAACTCTGGGCGAAAATGTCGTGGTTGTTGCTTCACAGGACAAAATTGTGGATCAATCGCCAACTTGTGTGTGGCGACACGAGGGTCAAGCCCCGGCGTCTCTTTATAAGACCAAGCAAAGGAATCCTTGTACTCCATTAAGAAACTTCAGTAACTTTCGCACTCTTCCAACGTGAGGGTCGCGCTGATAAAGGTGGGACGTGGATCCTCCTCACTTCCCAAGTTGACTTTTACGAGCTCATCAATATTGAGTTGCCCTCCATCTTCGAGTTGTTGAGGTGCAGGTGCAGCATCTAGCACTTCTCCATGTTCAGAAGGCATTGCTTCATATATTTTGGCCAAGAGATGTTGCTTATCTTCATCCCAATGACTTTGTGGATTGACATTAGTCATTATGGTATGACATGTGTAACACCCTGAGTTTGGGGTGAAAATTTCTTTTCATAAAAGTCATGCATGCATATGTCTCTTCAAGATAAGCCAAATCAGCACAGATTTATTGTATCCTAAGCCCTAAAATTTCAAAACCTTCCCTGTGAACCCAAATTAAGATTTGACTTTCCAGATATGACCTACTATTTATCCTAAGAATAAAAGCCTTCAGAAGCCAGATCCAATTCGATCTCTAACTCCCAGATTTGTCAACCCTTTCTATTTTCGAAAATAGAATTTAATTAAATATCCTAACTACCCCAAATACCCTGAACTCCGATTTAATCAAATCTTGACCTAATCCAGACTAGATTATTCTTGGATTATGATCAAGGGCATTCCAATACCTTAACCCAAAAAGTTGGCAGCCAGATTCCACCATTAAGACCATTTTTGCAAATCAGTCCATAAAGTATCGCAGATTAGTCCTTTCTTGATTTTCAGAAGCCTGAAAAGGCTAAAAACCTCAAATCAACTCCAAATTCAAATCTGATTCAGGGAACACATCCCAAATACTACTCAATACAAGATCTTCTTCTATGAGAGTTTCAAAATCTCATCCGAGGTCTCAGATATCCAATTTTGACAAAACCCAAATTTTAAATACCTTAATTACCCTATTTGCATTTCATTCAAAAACTACTCAAATGCTCTAGATTTTGTCTAATATCCTTGCTAAATACCTTGTGGAATAAAGTCTGCCAGATCTGTGAAGTCAAAATCAGCCCTAATCGCCTAAATCCCAAAATTTACAATTCAGTGCAAACCAAAACCAGAAATTGCAACCGAGTCCAGCCTGCTGTTTCGACCAGCAGCCACCAGCCCTTCGACCACGACCAGCACCCGCCGGCACACCCTCGACCAGTGCCCCGCTTCGCCGTGTTTCGTCGCCGCCGGCCAAGCTCCGCCCTCACTTGTGCCTGTGGGTGATGGTGCTTGCATGCGTGCACGTGTCGGCGCCAAAGCTATCATCGTGGCAACTGCACACGCGACCAGCAACGATCGCGCTCCAACAGCAACTTCATCAGTTTCGTGCCACATCCCCACGCCGTGCTAGCTGTGTCACCTCTGCCTTGCACCAGCCAGGAACAAGTTCCAAGGTGTTGACCAAACACCGTTGCAGAGTCGCTATCGCCGCCTCGTCGTTGTCGCCGTTGCTTCAACCAGACGCGTCATCGGCATAAATCAAATTCCACAGCCTCTAGCCTCAAATCCATCCTATGCCTATTTAAGCTCGCCCTTGATCAGCTTCATCTTCACCATTGTTCTCCAGAGCTCATTTAGCCACTTAGTCGTTATCTTCTTCTCGTCTTTGTCTTCTTCTCCGGCGAGCCGCCAAGGAGGAGCATAGTGCCAGAACAATCTACTGCGCCAATTGCCAAATTGGTTCAACGAGTAAGGCCCTTGTACTCACCTCATCGTGCTATGACTTTGAATTGAACTCCGGTGGAGCTCAGCACCGGTGATCGTCATAATGTCAAAACTGCCATGTTCCTGCTCTCGAGCTCGTTCCAGCCAAAATTAACTTACCTTTTTGTAGAATCAAGTGATCCCATAAAACCCTTGAGCAAGCCTGTTTAACCCAATTTTGAATTGGAGCTCGAATTGAAGCTCTTCCTATTCTTCATGCACGGCCGTGACTGTCTCATGTCGCCGGCCCACACCATCCCATCTCCGGCCAAACTAGCAGCACCAATAGCTTTACCTTGCCTCCATGTTGCTCCCACTACTTTGAATTGAACCCCAAAGACCCATATTAAAAACGCCCAAATCTCACCTCTTCTTGTCCGGCCACGTCAACGAACTCCTCGCAGGCGCCGCCATGATCCAATTCCCCTCGACATCACCATCTGGACCAACACAGAAACCTGCCAATGCCCTTGATTTTGGGGTTAGATCATCCAATTACGTCAGCATCGTTGAAGCCGTTGGTTGCACCCTTCTTCTCCGGCGCACCACACCGCCGTTCGCCATCGAACCGCCTCCGCTCAAATCAAGTGCTCCAAAACATAGCTTATGGCTTTAGCTAGCCCTAGAACACTTCAACCTCAAGAATCTCAGCTCAAATCTAGATTGGGTATTTTACCCCTTGCTGCCATGCCGCCAGCGTGCCGTCCGGTCGCCGCTGGCCACCACTGTCACCGCCACCTTGTCCAGTCGAACCTCTTTAACCTCCTGAGCATATCTCTCCATTACCTCGACCTCTGATTCTACCCAAAATCACAAGTTACTGTCGTGCCAAAATTGTGTACAGTAGCTATGCTATGCCGTGTCGCCACTGTGTTTCTTCACCGCCGTTCGTCGCCGTTCGGCCATCCCAGTGATCAAAACTACCACCATTGGATTGTTGTTGTCTTCGCCTATCTCCTAGGCATAGTTGGTGAAGCAAAGCTCAAGAAAATTGATAAATCACTAAAGCCCTAGTTTTGGCAGTGCACAGACATTCAATTCACTGTGTCCAGGGTGTTTTTGCAAAATCCTTGAACTCCTGGACTTTCTTGTGGAAACCTTGTTGTCAAATAGTTACCTTATTCCATTATGCACCCAATGCTTTGATCCAAATCTGTTCTGTCCACTGGAAACCTCCTAAAACATGTCAATCTATTTTTGGATATTGTCAGCCCTTGTTGGCTCAATGTCAGCCAGTGGCATTAGACCAATTTGACCACTTCTGGTTGTGCAAATTGAAAACCACTTTGTCTGCTAAATTTGTAGAACCATGTTCTACATTTTATTCAACTACCACATCTTGAGAAAAGCCCTCTAAATCTAACCAAAGCCATGTCAGGTCATGAACCGAATGTCGATCTGTTGACATTCACTGTTTTCGAGCAAACCAGCCATGGACTCAATGTCAATTTTGATGCCCTGAAACCCTAAGTGCCTCTAACACTCATCCTTAGCCAAGATCCTCTAGATTTCTGAGTTTAACCCAAATCCAGCCTTCAAACCTACCTATTTCAACATCACCGAGGGCATTTCTTCTTAAAACATATTGCATATAGATTATTAAAAGTATTTAAAATGGCTTGTGATCTTTGTTTGTTGTTTGATTGATGATTAGATCAAGAGCCTGAGTTCGAGGACTTCACTGCCAACCCGACACCAATTTCTGTTTCTTACAACGTGGAAGGCAAGTCATATTCTTAAACATCTTGAACCTATATTTTATGAGTTTCTATAAAATAATCCTTGAATATAAGTAGTGTCGCATGTGAAAGAAGGATTGAGATATGAAATGGCAGTAAAAGGCTGAATGCCTGTGAATGTGAAATGATCAAGTAATGAGCCATGAACTATTATATGTGTATTTATGTATATTAATGAAATAAAACCCCTAGCCGTGACTAGATGTCGCGCCCCGAAACTGGGACTACGACTACTCCTGTGGAGACCTAGCTTGCTGTAGCTAGTCCCATATATGCATACCTTTGACTTCCCAGGATAAGTCAAGCACAGGAGTATATTCACATTGCAGCAGAAAAACTTACAAAATATTTAAGCAGTGTGGCCTGCTGGCCTTAATATTACATAAAGAGATTACAATACCTTCGCGGCATTCAAGGTTTAGTTCAACCAAAATAAAAACTTCTACACAGCGGATGATGGGTGTCCCTTCCACAGTAAGAAGTTGATGGCAAGACAACACATCAGGGATCTGGCGGAACTGGCTCTCCTCCTTCTGGATCCAAGAAGTTCTCCACGCCTTCTTCTTGATCATAGAATGCTCCATCTACTAATTTGTAAGTTGCAAGGGTCAGTACTTACGTACTCAGCAAGTCATAGGTAAGAGTAGATACATATAGTAGGGATGATATGAACCTAGACTAGTCAAGAATTATGGATGTTTGTAAAATAATCTTTTTCTTCATATCTCAACTCATGGCAACACTTTTCATAACATAACATCGCTATTCATGTTCACTAAATTATAGCACTACCGCGACACGTCAACACACGACAGCCCACGGCAGCACCCCTTATCATGACAACATATGTCATTTGGGTAATCTTGACTTATCCAATTTTATTTAGAGAACATACTTGTGCCACACCCCGTGGATTTAATCCACTGCAGCAGACTCCTATAAACCCGGGAGCTCGGAGTATTCGAATACGTTTTTAACTCTGCAGAGAGGTACCAATTTACCCGCAAGATATTCCACTTTCATGCCCTTCCTATCAAAATGATTGGACCCCTGGCTCACTTCGTATTGTGAGTGGCAAGGTGGAGATAACAAGAACTTTTGTCATGTTTCACACACAATTCACCCCCGACCCTGTGGTTCTCTCGCGAAGCACAGTTGTGGTGGGTTGTAGCCAAACCCCCACCCCGAATGCATATTCCCATTACTGGGTGAGCGTGCATGATCACCTCCAGTGATATGTGTGGGAGCCGCACTCCATGTAAATCGTGCATCACAACGCATCTCATGCAAGGGTTTCATGTGCGATCCGCATAAGTACTTGTTCAGGCCTGTCCCATACCAGGCTTGCGGTTAGCACGTGTTTCACGCCACTAGACGCACAACACAAGGTTCTAGTCCTTATATGCCAGTGACCAGACCATCCACAACCATGCACCTTTCGTGCCTGCTATCCTTTGCAGTTAAGCACCTCCAGTGCTGCAGCCATCCATACCAAAATTTTGGTCACAGCTAGGGGTTTTATTTCATGAATATATATATATATATATATATATATATATACATATATAATAGTTCATGGTTCACTATTTGATCTTTTCACATTTCACAAGCATCCAGCTTAGTACTGCCAAATTATATCTCAACCATTCTTTCACATGCAATATTACTTATCTTCAAGGTCATATCATAGCAATTCTTAAAATATAGGTTCAAGATGATCAAGACTATGACTTGCCTTCCACGTCGTAAGAAACAGTAGTCGATGTCGAGTCTGCGATGAAGTCTTCGTACTCGGGTTCTTGATCTACTCTCCAATCAAACAAGCACACAAAGATTACAAACTATTTTAAATACTCTAAAATCTATATGCAACATGCTTTTAAGAGAAAAGATCTTGGCGTTGATGAAATGGACTGAGATTGCAAGCTGATCTGGGTCAAAACTCTGGAATTTATTGAATTTGAGCTAAGAATGGTGTTAGAAATTCTTAGTTCTTCAAGGCTGCAATATGGACATCAAGTTCGCGGTTGGTTTACTCAAAAACAGCGAATGTCAACGGATCGACATTCGGTTCATGGCCTGACATAGCTTCAGAGAAAGCTAAAGGACTTATCTCAAGATGTGATAGTTGAAGGAAATGTAGAGCATGGTCCTATAAACTTGGTAGACAAAGTTGTTTTCAGTTTTCATAACCAGAAATAGTCAAATTGGGCTAATGCCACTGGCTGACATAAGCTGACATTGTCCAGGATTGGCATTGGCATGGTCATGGAGATTCTCAGTAGGCAAAATATGCTCTGTTTCAATCATTGGGTGCATAATGCTATGAGGTAGCTATTTGACAAGGTGGTTTTCACAGAAAAGGTCCAGAGGTCAAGGATTTTGCAAAGACACCCCTGGACACAGTGAACTGGATGTCAGTGCATTGTCAAAATTAGGGCTTTGATGCTTTGTCTGATTCAGGGTTTGATTACTTCGCCAATTATGTCAAGGAGGTAGGTGAAGATGACAGGAACTTGTTGATGGTGGTTTTAGGAACTGAGATGGCCGGACGGCGATGAACAGGGATGATGAACTACGGTGGCGACACGGCACAGTGAAGCCACTGGACAAGATCTTGGCATAGCGATAGCAGGCAATTATGTGTAGATTCAGGGATCGAGCTAGTAGAGGAAAGTGTTCAAGAGATCAAGACAAAGATGCTAGACAAGGTGGCATCGACGGCGGTGGCCGGCGGCGACCGGCCGACACGCTGGCGGCACGACAGTGAAGGGTAAAACACCTAAGTTGCAATCTGGTGCTGCGCTGCTGAAACCTGGCGTTGCTGGAGCTAACTTGGGCCAAGTGGTACTGTTTGATGCAGTGGGCTCGACTGGAGATGGCACGGCGGTGAACGGCGACGAGCTGCGCCGGAGAAGAAGACGGCTTCAACGGCAACAGGGCGATGTAGTGAATCAAGCTCCAATTTGAAGGCACAGTTGAGTTCCAGGGAAGCTTCAGATAGTGTGGATGAAGGGAATCGACCTAAGGCGACGTCGGAGAGGAAAACAACACCGCGATCGGAGAAAAAGGGCTAAATTGGGCGAAATCGATACACAGCCTTAAAGCTCAATTGCTCGCTGTGAGAGTAGTAGGGAGGTGAGATGAAGCATCTGGTAACGTCAATTCTGTCGGAGGAATGGTGGTGCGACCTGGCAACGTGAGCCGGTCGCCGGTGGCGCGCGAGAAAGGGAGAAACCTCAATTCGAGCTTAATTTCAAAATCTTGATGCACAGGCTTATTGGGAATACTTCACTGATCAATTTCTTCCACTACATTGAAAGCTAATTTGAACTAGAGTAGATGCAATTGCTGGAACAGGGCGTTTGCTAATTACGGCGATCACCGGCGATGAGGTGCATATGAACTCAATTCAAAGCTACAGCACGATAAGGGAGATGGGAGGACCTTACTGGTGCTGTTAATTTGAATGAAGGGGCTGCGGTTGAAGCTGTCACCGTGAGCCTCCTTCTGTGCTCACCGGAGAAGACGACGAAGACGGCGAGGTTAGAGATTTAGCTGATTCTGGTGTATGTGAAGTTAAGCTGAGTATGGGGTGGCTTTTATAGGCATGGTTAGAAGCTTGCTACGCTAGGGACTAAGGAACTTGTGCCGGTGAAGCTTCGAGTTGAAGCAACGGCGAGCAAACGAGCAAGCGAAGCTTCTCTCTGGCGCGCGAGCTGCTGGTGAGCTGGACAAGAATTGCCATGGCAATAGCTAAGGTGCAAACACATGTGTGCATGCAAACACGGTTGCGAAAGAGCACGGCTAGAGCAGCGCTCGATCGGCGGCGAAAACACTGCGACACAGTGCTCTGGTCACGGTCGCAGCGGCACTGATCGAAGCGAAGCACTGCGCTGCGGTCGAGATCAAAGAAGCTGGTGATTTGGTCGCAAGAGATTGCTCCGGTCGTGAACAGCAAGTGTGGTCGATGAAACTGATCCCTGGTCGTGAACTGCAAGTGTGGTCGAGCCAGGGACCTGGTTGCAAGGATCTTTGATCGAATTCTGGACTGATTTGTAATTTCTGATTTAGAGATAGATAATTTGCAATCTGATTTCATATATGAGTATAAACTTATACCTTATACTCATCCAGCAAGAAATTTGGTAAAATCTGGCATGATTTGATGATTTTTGATATAACCCGAAAATAGGGTATTTAGGGTAAATTAAATCTGAGTTTTGGTCGATTTTGAATTCAAGGTAATTGGAGAGAGATTTGTGTGTTCTAATAAAAGAATATTTTGTATTAATTAGCATTTGGGAGGTGTTCCCTGAATCAGATTTGAATTTGGAGTTAATCTGAAGATTCTAGCTTTTTTGGGTTTCCAGATATCAGATAAAGACTAATTTGTGATATAATTTGGACTGATATGTGAAAAAGGCTTGAATGATGAAATCTAGCTGCCAACTTACTGGATTAAGGCATTGGCATACCCATGATCATGATCCAAGAATAATCTGGTCTGGATTAGGTCAAGATTTGGCTAAATCTGAGTTTAGAGTATTTAGGGTAATTAGGATATTAAGTAGAATCATGTTTTCGAAAATAGAAAATGATTGATAGATCAGGGAGTTAGAGATGGAATTGAATCTGGTTTCTGAAGGCTTTTATGTTTAGAGTAACTGATAGATCACATCTGAGAGATCTGATCTTAATTTGGGTTCACAGGAAAGATTTTGAGATTTTAGGGCTTAAGATAGATTAGGGTTGAACTGAACTTACTACTACTACAGATCCATGCATGCATGATGTTCATGAAAGAGAAAGTTTTTACCCCTAAACTCAGGGTGTTACAGATCTACCCTCCTTAAAGAAATCTCGTCCCGAGATTTACCTAAGACAAGAAAAGATAAGGGTAGGTTTGCTGAAGATTTTATTCTTTCTCCCAAGTGGCTTCTTGTTCAGAATGATTTCCCCACTGAACTTTACATAGCTTGATCTTCTTTCTTTTGAGCTGACGTTCACCAGTGGCTAAGGTTCTGATTGGATGCTCAAGGTAAGTAAGACTCTTCAGTAATGCTACATCTTGTACCTCTATCTGGTCAGTAGGCTCTTTTAAGCATTTCTGGAGCTGAGAGTCATGAAACATATATCATGTACTCCTGCTACTTCCAAGTCATAAGTTGGATAGTTTTCTTCATGTGGCCTCAATTGGCATGAAGTGTAAGCTACTACCCGACCTTGTTGCATTAACACACAGCCTATTCCTTGCTTCGAAGCATCACAATAAACTACAAAATCTTGTTTGCTATCTGGCAAGGTAAGGACTGGTGTTGTTGTCAATTTCTGTTTCAACTTCTGAAAACTTTCTTCGTACTTAGTGGTCCATTCAAATGCAACATCCTTCTTTAGCAGGTTAGTAAAAGGCTTAGCAATCTGGGAAAATCCTTCAATGAATCATTTGTAGTAACCTGCTAATCCTAAGAAACTTCTGATTTCTGGGAATGAGGTGGGTCATGTCCATTCCCTAATAGCAGAAATTTTTGCTGGATCCACTGAAATTCTTTCTGCTGTCAACACATGTCCAAGAAATGTAATCTTTGACATCCAAAACTCACATTTATCAAACTTGGCATAGAATTGCGTTTCTCATATCCTTCCCCAGACTAGATGTAGATGTTGCTCATGCTCTTCTGTGCTCCTGGAATATATCAAAATTTTTGCATCTAGGCCTTCATGCCTAACCCTAATTTTGATGATTAATGAAAACTAAGTGTTTCAGACTGACTGTGTTTTTGAGATTGTTTTATACAGAGCCCCGTTGGGAAGATAGTCGAGATGAACAAGACGAACCCAACACAAAAGAAGTAAAAGCACAAGTCGCAAGGAATGAAGTCGAGACGCAAATCGCAAAAGCGCAAAAGACCTAAGTTAACATTGTCTTTATTTTTACCGATCTCGGTGTTTGGAGTTGATCGGTTTAGGAAAATTACTTTTAGTTTTTAACCGTACTATAAAGAGGGGTGGAAAAAGTCCTCTCTTTATCTCCAACATAAACCAAGAAACTTTGATCATTGCATTGCATCTTTTTGGTTGGATTTGAATTGAATTTGGCTTGAAAGATTTGGATTTTTAGTTGAGTTTTTGATAGCAGAAGAGTTTTTCAAATTTCTAGAAAGATTTAGGCAGATCTGGTTTTCCCTTCTGTTGACAAAAATGTAGCTGTTAAAATTATCTTTCAAACTAGCTATTAAACACCTCTTTTGCATTTCTGGATTTAAAGTTATGGCTGTTTTTGTTCAGGCTGACTGTCAGTTTGCTGAACTGACTGTCAGTTTGAATGTCAGTTTGTGTTAACTGACAAATGTCCAGAGAGTGTGTTTTTCGGGCTCAAAATTTTTGTACTAAACTGACTGTCAGTTTGTCCATACTGACTGTCAGTTGGGGTTTCGACCAAAGTTGTTTTATCTGAGTTTGTATCAGTTTTTGGTCGAACTGACTGTTAGTTTGCATAACTGACTGCCAGTTGGGGGTTTCAAGTTTTCTTAAACGACCACAAATGGCTAGCTATTTTTTATCTGTAAATTTTGTCGGCCGTTGTGTACGAAACTGACTGTCAGTTAGGCAAACTGACTGTCAGTTTGTGTTGCTGATTTTCAGCCCTAGCTCCAACGGTTCTTTTGATTCTTGAGGCTATAAATAGGGGATTTGGGCATGAGTTTTATATAAACAGCAGCATTATTCTCTTATACACTCTTGAGTTTTAGTTTTCTATACAAAATCTTGATCTTTTGATCAAGTCGAGTGTTTTCTGATCCACCGAGCGTTTCAGTTCATTGCATTTGCATGCTCGTAGTTTCTCGGTTCGTGTTTGGAGGTCTAGAGAAGACCTCGCTGCCTATTACTCTTGGTGAGCGCCCTCACCTAGACGGTTCGGAGGCGTGGCCATTGACCTCTCCAGTTTGGAGATTGTTGGAGAGGCTCGGCAAAAGTGTACAAGGCATCGGTGCTTGCCTTTCCGGAGTGGACAAGGAGCAACCACTAGTTCATAATATCCTACGTGAATATTGAGGCAAAACTCAAGTAACTTGAGTGCTTCAACAAGGATTAGTGGAGACTGGGCGAGTCTTCGATACCTCGGTAAAAATTGGCGTTTGCTCTCTCTATCTTGTCTTTTCAATATATAAATTGCTTTTGGTTCTTCTTGTTGCAAATACTTGTTTTTCATTTCAAGTTTTTAAAGCCTCCTATTCACCCCCCTCTAGTCGGCATCCTTTATCCTACATGTGGTATCAGAGCTTGGTCTCTCGATTCATTAGGCTTTACCGCCTAGAGAGAGGATGTCGTCTACTGATGGTTTCTATCTTGGTCATACCAGCCGTGCGCCGATCTTTGATGGGACAAATTATCCCTATTGGAAAGTGTGCATGTCGGTATTGTAGGATCAAGGATGCCGACTAGAGGGGGGGTGAATAGAAGACTTTAAAAATTTTAAATGAAAAACAAGTTTTTGCAACAAGAAGAACCAAAAGCAATTTATATATTGAAAAGATAAGATAGAGAGAGCAAACACTGAGTTTTACCGAGGTATCGGAGACTCGCCCAGTCTCCACTAATCTTCGTTGAAGCACTCAAATCACTTGAGTTTTTCCTCAATACCCACGAAGGATATTATCAACTAGTGGTTGCTCCTTGTCCACTCCAGAAAGGCGAGCACCGATGCCTTGTACACTTTTACCGAGCCTCTCCAACAATCTCCAAACTGGAGAGGTCAATGGCCACGCCTCCGAACCGTCTAGGTGAGGGCGCTCACCAAGAGTAATAGGCAGCGAGGTCTTCTCTAGACCTCCAAGCACGCACCGAGAAACTACGAATATGCAAATGCAATGAACTGAAACTCTCAGTGGATCAGAAAACACTCGACTTGATCAGCAGATCAAGATTTTGTGTAGAAAACTAAAGCTCAAGACTGTATAAGAGAATGATGCTTCTTGTTGTATAAAACAAAAGCTCAAGCCCTCTATTTATAGCCTCAAAGCTCAAAAGAGACGTTGGAGCTTGACCTAAAAATCAGCAGCTCAAACTGACAGTCAGTTTCGTACACAATGGCCAACAAAATTTACGGATAAAAATTACCTAGCCATTTGTGGTCGTATATGGAAACTTGAAACGCCCAACTGACAGTCAGTTATGAAAACTGACAGTCAGTTCGACCAAGATCTCGACCAAAACAAATAGAAACTCAGATAAAAATCACTGTGGTCGAAACCCCAACTGACAGTCATTATGGACAAACTGACAGTCAGTTCAACACACTGACAGTTAGCATGAACTAAAACAGTTATGACTTTAAATCCAGAAATCCAAAAGAGGTGTTTAATAGCTCGTTTGAAAGATAATTTTAAGGGCTACATTTTTGTCAACTGAAGCAAAAGCCAGATCTACCTAGATCTTTCTAAAAATTTGAAAAACTCTTTTGCTATCAAAAACTCAACTGAAAATCCAAATCTTTCAAACCAAAAAGATGTAATACAATGACCTAAGTTTCTCGGTTTATGTTGGAGATAAAGAGAGGACTTTTGCCACCCTTCTTTATAGTACGGTTAAAAACTAAAAACAATTTTCCTAAACCGATCAACTCCAAACACTGATATCGGTAAAAATAAAGACAATGTTACCTTAGGTCTTTTGCGCTTTTGCGATTTGCGTCTTGACTTCATTCCTTGTAACTTGAGCTTTGACTTCTTTTGTGTTGGGTTCGTTTTGTTCATCTCAACTTTCTTCCCAACGGAGCTCTGTATCAAACAATCTCAAAAACACAGTCAGTCTGAAACACTTAGTTTTCATTAATCATCAAAATTAGGGTTAGGCATGAAGGCCTAGATGCAACAATCTCCCCCTTTTTGATGATTGATGACAACAAGTGTTCGATAAAAGATAAATGAAATAACTCCCCCTGAATATATGCATCTCATCATATAAGCAAATATCAGAGCATAAACCAATCACATATATACCAGAGCATCAGATGAAACACATAAACACATCATTATACCAATATCATAGCATCAAAAAACATCATCAAGTATCAGAGCTACATAAAACAAAAACATCATATCCATATCCAGAATCACAAAGACATATATATATATAATAGACCAAAATCAGAATCCAGACATAAGCATAATCAGAATCCAGACATAAGCATCCAAAAATCATAATCATAAAGACATACATTCGGAATCTCAGAAACATAAAGACATACATCCAGAAACTCAGAATCTCAAAAATATATAAGTACTTCTCCCCCTTTGGCATCAAGCACAAAAAGGGAGGCAAAATACAAATCAGAGCCTAAGGCTCATCATCTGAAGAAAGCCCTAAGACGGTTGTATCCCCGAAGCCAGAAGGGGATCCAGACGCGTCGACAGCAAGAGACAACGGAGGAGTAGCTGCTGGAGCAACTGGAGCCGGAGTGTGAGACCCCCATTTGAGGATCACCTTGGTAACCGCCCAGGTAGGTTACACACAGCAGGATGACACATGAGCTCCAAACCAGACAAGCATAGTAATAACATTAAACAAGTATCAGGCCAACATGGCCAATATTACATAGCCAAAGCACCGAAAATGGCGCTGAGTAGAGTTGCTAAGAAAATAACAAATTTGTCAGAACCAGAATCGGTATCCAAGTACCGAACACACAGCATAAAGCAAAAGGCAACGACGAAAAGCTTGACTTCCATCCGCAGCAGGGTTGGAGTGGCTCCTCCCACATCTGACTTGACTTGGTGCGCAATCCTTCTAGAACGTGGGCTCGTCCGGGGCACTTCCATCTTCTGCCGGGAACTCATAACTGAAGGAATCGGGATCCTCGAATCCCTCTTCTACAGTTGGAAGTAAATGCAAGGGTGAGCACTTGGTGCTCAGCAACACTCATTCCGGGGATTATAGTAATTGTACTTATATGAGGGTGAAACATATGATTCAGGGGTTTTAGTTTCATATGGATAGAGATATTTAGATTTCCAAGTTATTTGTTCAGTAAACAGTACTTTGTCATGAAAACAGTACTTTAAACATTAAACAGGTTTTCAATAAAAACATTAGATGTAGTGGTCTCCCATGAGTCACTACATTGTTAACCGCATTATGAAAACATTCCAAAACATTACTTGTGCTATAACCCATGGATAACATCCACTACGAAAAGACTCCTGAACCTGGGAGTACAGAGTATCTGATACTTCTTTTACACTTTGCAAAGGTGTACCTCTTTTTAAATCCACTAGTTCACTCGGCTTTCGAGTCGGATCAGCTCCATGTGACTTATACACATGTGACAAGGCCGAGATCACACAACGCTTTTACAATTCAGTATTAACAGTATCCCTGCCCGGTAAATAGACAATTAAGTCTCAAGTACCGTTGTGGGTCTTCCCCACTGCCTTACTTCCTAGCCTCTCTGGTCTATGTTCCCGCAGGACACATAGCCTTGGTCTATGTCCACGCGAGACATACGACCATTTAAGATTACAGCCGCTCACGGCTTAATCAGGTCAAGGGCGCCTTCCTTCATTTACGCCTTTTTCCTCTCATTATTTTTCTGAACTCACATCACTCATGGCCGAACCTTGGCCTTCCAGTTTCCACGCGAGAAACCAGATCGTCAAACCATGCAGGGAGCTGCTAATACCAAAAAGCTACTGAGTTGTGCCTGTCCCATACCAGGCAAGTGGTTGGTACGTTCACAATTCGTATAGAGACACAGCACAAGGTTCTCGTCCTTATGAACCAATAGTGAGGAACATTCACATACCCTGGTGCGCACCGCACCCTCTGCATACAATCCAATCCTCACTACTGATCCCTTTTATCAGTTTTCTTGTCAAAACGGTTTTCATTCTAACTTCTCATGTATTTGACCATTTCAAGTTTAATGTGGATATTCAGTATATGAGTCCTAGGGTGACAAAAGCATATATAAGAAGGTTCAATAACAAAAAGGGGTTTCATGATTCATTAGGGAATATCTACTCATGTCACTCCAAACATAACTTGTATTTCAACTAAGCATGCATAGTAAGAAACAGTGAATATACTTCATATAAAAATATTGGGTGAGACATGATCAAAGGAATGAGGCTTGCCTTGCAATGTTGGGTCTAAAAACTCAGACGGATCTTCAAAGACTTCTTCCGCTCCTTCAGCTTCTGACTCTGCGGCAATCAACCAACACACAAACACATACCATAAGCATACAGAAAATAGTTTCTATAGAAAGTATTAAGTAAATAAGTCATGCATGCAGGGGAAAAGGTTAGGGCAAGGTCACAAGGGCTCTGGTCGAAGAAACGGCTAAAAAGGATTGAACGTCGAAGGGTCGACATTCAGTTCATGGCTTTGGCATAACTTCAAACTGATCTTAGGATGGTTTTCTGGAGAAGTGATAGTAGAGAAAGTTGTAGAACACAACTCCAGGAATCTAAAGGACAAGGTGGCATTTCAATTGCTCAACCAGAAGGGGTCAAACAAGGCTAATGCCAGTGGCTGACATGCACTGACATAGTGCTGGACATGGCCAGAAACTAGGGCATGGCTTAACTTTTGATCCAGGGCTCCAATTGATGCACCACTTTGTCTGGGAGGTAGGCATTACTAACAGGAACAATATACTCAACAGGCACAAGGGCTGAAAGTGGCCGGAGGGCGGCCAAATCCGGCGATGAACTACGGTGGCCTGGACATGGACTGAGTTACTGGACAGTGATCTTGGCATAGGCATAACTCACAATCTAGGCAGATCCAGGTGTCGAGCTAGTGGAAGAAATTTCTCAGGGAGGTGAGGCGAAGCTAAGGGACAAGGTTTCAGGGGCTAGATCGGCCGGGAACAAATTCCGGCGACCGGCGCTGGAGAAGACGACACTGGAGATTGGGAATTTTTGCTACAGGGCGAATGAAGCTCAATTTGCTCAGGAGTGAGGGATGAGTCTTAGGGCACAACAAAGCTACTGGTGCAGGTCAATTGTCATTGGATATCGGCCGGAGAAGCTTGGCGCCGAAGTCCGGCGAACGGCCGAGGTTCTAATTTGGGATTTCTTCGATTTGAGCTCAATTGGGGATTCTGATTCTACAGGCTTGCTCTACTAAGCTTACTGATCAACTTCTTCTACAGGATTGAGGGTTAATTTGGGCTGAATCGAACGGCATTGGGGGAACAGGGCAAATCGGGAATCCGGCGATCACCGGCGATGGGGATCGATCTGGTGCAATTGGCTGCTATGACACAGAGAGGGGAACGAGGGGAACTCACTGGTGAACTTGGATTGAAGAAAGGGGCTGTGGAAATGGGCTAGCACCGTGAGCTCACTCACTGGCTCGCCGGAGAAGAAAGCGAAAACGGCGAGAAACTGGAAATTTGGCTAAGTCTTGAGGTTGTGCTTCTTCACAGCACTGAGGAGGGTTTAAATAGGCACAGGGGACGGAGCTTGCGAGGGAGAACGCGACAACGGTTGCTTGCGCCGGGGAGAAACTTGTCGGGCGCAGGCGCAACGACGGCGACGGCGACGTGATTCGCTTCAGGCGGTGCTGCAGCTTTGCCAGTTGCATTGGAACTTCGTCCGGGACGGCGCAGATGCGGAGGCAACAGCAAGGCTCCGGCGATGACACGTACACGCATGCAACTGCCACGGCAACGGGAGCGCGCGCGAAAACGCTGCTGGAGCACGGCCGTTTATCCGCTGGGCAAGGCGATGCTACGGTGGCTAGCACGTGCGCGCGGGGTGGCTTGGTTGCTCACAACACAGGTGACACGAAACGGTGGCCGGCGGCGAGCAAACGCGGCAAGAACGCGGCGCGGCAACGGTGGCTCGAGCACTGGTCGTGGCAACGACCAGGCGCTGGTCGAAAGGGCCTGAAAATAATATTTGGGCTGTTCTGCAATTTCTGAAACTTGTTCCAGGGGCTGTCTTGTGAAGAAAACTTGAATAGAACTTGGGCCTGTTTGCAAATTTGGAGATCTGAGGGTCCGATCTGAAATCTGATTTCGCAGCTAAGTTGCAAAAGATTAATAGAACTTATCTGGCCAAAGTTTGGTAAGATCGGGCAAGATCTGAAGGGTTTCGACAAAATTGGGGAAAACAGTTTAGGGTAAAATAGGGTAATTAGGGTTTTAAAATGGCAAGGCTTGAAACTCAGCTTTAGGGTGAGATTTTGGAGATGGTCCCGAAGGGAAAAATGCTCTAAACAACATTTAGAAGGGAATGGCTGAAGCAGATTAGGGTTTGGGGTCCAGATGTGGATTTTGGCTATTTTAGGGTTTAGCAAACACAGGGGTGTTACAAATCTACCCACCTTAGAAACAATCTCGTCCTCGAGATTAAGACAGGTCAGAGAATAGGAAGGGAAATTCTCGTCGGAGATCTTCTTCTTTTTCCCAAGTTGACTCCTCCTCTGAGTGATTGTTCCACTGGACTCTGCAGAATCGGAGTGTTCTTGACTTCAGCACTTTCTCTCTGGTTTCCAGAATTCTAACAGGGTACTCTTGACAAGATAAGTCTGGTTGAATCTCATTCTCTGTAGGAGATATCTGTTCTGTTGGTTTTCTCAAGCATTTCTTCAGCTGAGATACATGAAACACGTCATGAATTCCGCTCAGTTCTGGTGGCAGTTCCAACTTGTATGCCATTTCGCCTCGCTTTTCCAGAATTCGATATGGTCCCACATATCTAGGTTTTAACTTTCCCTTCATCTGGAATCTTCGAACTCCTTTGTATGGCATAACCTTGAGATACACATAATCGCCCTCTTCAAAAGATAGCTCTCTTCTACGGTTATCTGCATAGCTTTTCTGTCTAGATTGAGCTGTTTTCAGTTTTTCTTGTATGATCCTGACGTGGGCTGTGGCTTCTTCTACCAGTTGGGGTCCTAGATGTTGCTTTTGACCAATTTCTGTCCAATACAGAGGCGTGCGGCATCTTCTTCCATATAGGGCTTCATATGGTGCCATTTGCAGGCTTGCTTGGAAACTGTTGTTGTAGGTGAATTCTGCATAAGGTAGAAATAACTCCCAAGAGTCTCCATAGTCCAAAACACAAGCCCTCAACATATCTTCCAAAATTTGGTTTACTCTTTCAGTCTGACCTCCAGTTTGAGGGTGGTAAGCGGTACTGAACTTTAACTTTGTGCCCAGGGCTTTCTGCAACTCTTGCCAAAATCTTGAAACGAACTGGGCTCCTCTATCGGAAACGATAGCCTTCGGCACTCCGTGCAAGACAACTATTCTGTTGAGATACAGCTCTGCTAAGTCCTTAGCTGTATATAGGGTCTTCACTGGGAGAAAATGTGCTACCTTTGTTAATCTATCTACTATGACCCATATAGAATCGAATCCTTTTCTCGTCCTTGGTAGTCCCACAATAAAATCCATTCCGATTTCATCCCACTTCCACTCTGGGACTTGTAGAGGTTGTAGCGGTCCCGCAGGCTTTTGATGTTCTGCTTTCACTCTTTGGCATGTGTCACAAGTTGCGACAAACTTGGCAATCTCTCTCTTCATTCCTTTCCACCAAAAATTTTTCTTCAAGTCCTTGTACATTTTGGTGCTGCCTGGGTGTATGGAATATGGGGTTTGATGAGCCTCTTGCATGATCAGGCCTTTGATCTCATTGTCATTTGGAATGCAGATACGGTCATCGTACCATAGAATTCCCTGTTCATCTTCTCGAAGGTTGGTTGTATCTTTGCTCTTCATGTCCTCCTTCATCTCTTGAAGGTCTGGGTCCATTGCTTGAGCTTGTCTGATCTTATCCTTCAATTCACATTCCATCTTTAGTGTAGCGATGGTTCCTTGGTCCACTAATTCCAATTGCAACCTTTCGAAGTCCTTGATCAGTTGTGTCGGCACTTCTAGCTGAGTTATCTGGTTGCAACGAGACTTCCTGCTCAAAGCATCAGCCACTACATTGGCTTTTCCTGGGTGATAGTGGATCTCTAGATCATAATCTTTGATCAATTCTAGCCATCTTCTCTGCCTCATATTCAACTCCTGTTGCGTGAAGATATACTTCAGGCTTTTATGATCCGTATAAATTTCGCACTTACTGCCTAGTAGGTAGTGTCTCCATATCTTTAGTGCATGTACGACCGCAGCTAACTCCAGATCATGTGTTGGATAATTCTCCTCATGAGGTCGTAGCTGTCTAGAAGCATAAGCTATCACTTTCCTTTCTTGCATCAATACACATCCTAATCCTTGTTTGGAGGCGTCACAGAAGACTTGAAAATCCTTTTTGACGTCCGGCAGTATCAGGATTGGTGCAGTTGTCAGTCTTTTCTTCAGTTCCTCAAAACTTCTTTCGCACTCCTCGGTCCAATAAAAGGGGCATTCTTCTTCAGTAGCTGGGTCAGCGGTTTGGTGATCTTCGAGAATCCTTCTACGAATCTTCGATAATATCCCGCTAATCCCAAGAAACTTCTAACTTCTGTTGCGGTTTCAGGTTGTTTCCAATCGGTAACAGCTTGTATCTTCAACGGGTCCATAAATATTCCTTCGCCCGAGATGATATGTCCTAAGAAAGAGATCTTCTTCAGCCAAAAAGCACATTTGCTAAACTTGGCATATAGCTGGTGGTCTGCCAGTTTCTGTAGCACTATCCTCAGGTGATGTGCGTGCTCCTCCTCTGTCTTAGAGTAGACAAGGATATCATCCACAAATACAATGATGTACTTATCCAGGAATTCCATGAGGATCTTATTCATTAGATTCATGAATACCGCGGGTGCATTAGTTAATCCAAAGGGCATCACTGTGAACTCGTGCAACCCATATCTGGTTACGAAAGCAGTTTTAGGAATGTCCTGCTCTCGGATCCTCAACTGATGGTATCCCGATCTCAGGTCTATTCTTGAGAACACTTTTGCTTCTCTGAGCTGGTCAAAAAGGTCATCTATCCTTGGTAAGGGGTATTTGTTCTTAATGGTCATGTCATTTAGCTTGCGGTAGTCTATGCAAAGTCGCATGCTACCATCCTTCTTCTTAACAAAGAGCACTGGGGCTCCCCATGGTGATGAGCTTGATCTGATGAATCCTTTTTCTTCCAATTCAGCTATCTGCTTCTTCAGTTCCTCTTGCTCATGACCTGTCATCCGAAACAACTTCCTAGCATACGGAGCAGATCCGGGTTTCAGTTCGATGGTGAACTCTATATCCCTATTCGGTGGCAATCCGGGAAGTTCTTCTGGAAAGACTTCTGGGTACTCATTGACAATTGGTACCTCTTCAAGCTTCACTTCTTCAATGCAGTTCAATTTCTGCAGGTGGTCGCAGATTGGAGTTCTGTCTGCATGGAACGTAATTTGCTTCCCACTGGCATTTGTCAGGGTGATTGTTTTCTTCTCACAATCCATCAATCCCTTATGCTTGGCCAGCCAATCCATTCCAAGAATGACATGCAATCCTTGAAGGTTTAGAACTAGCATGTCTGCCAGGAATTCTAGATTGCCGATACAGAAGGCAACATTTCTACAGATAGAATTAACAATCATCCTAGCACCAGGTGACTGAATGATGATAGGATGCTCTAAAGCAACCACAGGCAAGTTATTACTCAACAAGAAATCTTTTGACATGAATGAATGAGTTGCACCGGGATCAAATAAAACAACTGAAATCTGAGAGGAGATCAAGAGTCTACCGATCACGACGTCAGTTGCCTCTCCTGCTTCTGTAGCAGTCACGAAGTTGAGTCTTCCTCCGGTGGTTGGTGTTCCTCTCCCTCTGTTGGTTTGGAATCTTCCTCCTCTGGCTTGTGGTGCTCCTCTGGCAATAGTTCGTGCAGGTGCAGGGGATTTGGCTGCCTGAGCTTTAGCAACATTGGGAGGTAAATGCCGAAATGGACAAGTCTCTCTGTGGTGTCCTCTTCTGCCACAATGGAAACATTCTGCATTCTTCAGTGTACAATCTCTATAGAGGTGACTCCCTTTGCATCCGGGACATGTTAGAGTTGTTGGTGATGAAGTCCTCTGGGGTCTTGGAGGTGCGGGTGGTCTGAAAGCGGCTCTGGCATATGGTGCTGGTCTTCCTCGGCTAGAATTTCCTTGAAATGGATATGCTACACTTTTCCTCTTGCGGTCCTCTTCTACTACGCCTCTTTTCTCCTCCATTTTGAGTACTCGATTCAGAAGGACTTGGAAGTCCGTGAACTCGTGCGTTGATAGGTGATACTGATATGAGTTTTGTAGGCCTTCGCAAAATCTGTCGATCTTTCGCTCTTCTGTCATGATGTCTTCAGGTGCATACCTGGCCAATTTGATGAATTCATGCAAATACTGCTTCACCGTCCTTCCTCCTTGCCTTAAATTCAGGAATTCTCTGCGTTTGGCTTGGATAGCTCCTTTGGGGACATGGTATTTATGGAACTGTTCCTTGAATTCATTCCAGGTAATTGAATTCTGATTAGGGTGTACCGTCTTGTAATTCTCCCACCATGCTGCAGCCGATCCTGTGAGCTGATGGGGTCCATATAGCAGCTTCTCTTCATCATTACACCTGACAGTGTCCAATTTCCTTTCAATTTCTCTTAACCAATCGTCTGCCACAATTGGGTCTTCAGTGCAGGAGAAAGTTGGAGGACGTGTCTTTTGAAAGTCTGTCAGTCTTGCTCCAATGTTCGAACCTTCCTCGCGTCGTGTTGCGGAGTTTTGCATCAACTGTTCCAGAATTTGACTCTGTACCTCTGCAGATCTCTGTCTGTTTTGCTCCATCCATATTAATATTTCCGTCAGATTTCCTCCTTGCGGTACTGAGGCCGATGAATTTGGCTGATCTGAGTCATCTCTAGTCCTTCTCGTTGATGTGTTCCTTGGGACTTCTTCTGAGCCTTGGATTCTACCTCTGGTGTTCACCATTCTGTTTTGACAAGATAATTGAGAAAAGACTACTAATCCAAGAGAGCACAGATTGAACACAAGCTGAAATGAAAGATCAACCCAAGAGATTGGATTGGAACATGCGATTGCTATTTTCAAAGGTTTTCCAAAGATACAAGGTTTTCACCTTTACAGCTTTAGAGTTACCAACAAACAATACAAACAAAGCAGCTACTACAACAAGAGCTAAAGGCTAACGGTTACAAGGGCTAGAGCAGAAGGGTCAAGCTGAAGAGAAAACTAGGATCTCCTGTCGGTCTTGGAAGAACTGCAAGGTTCCACTTCTTCAGGGTCTTCCTCTTCTTGATCTTCGTCGGCATCCATAGGGTCCCATTGCATATCATTGTCCTCTTCTTCTTCAGATGAATCGTTGGTGTTGCATGTAGCGATCTCTTTTCCTTTGCCCTCAGGAACTTCCTTCCCTTTCGCGAGAGTAGGATATTCTGGTGCAGGGGTGTTGATCACAATGCCACGCGAAGCAGGCGTGAAATAACCCAGGTAATCCCTAGGTCTTCCCACACTCTTGCGGGCTGTGAGTCTTATCTTCAAGCGGTTCCTCTTGTTCACCGATCCTTCGTCTTCGACTTCTCGAGCTCTGCTAGGTTCAGCCAACTCCTGAATCTGTTTCTCCTTCTCTTGGAGTTCTGAGCGAACCTTCGCAAGCGCTCCTTCCAGATAGTGACGGTCATCCCGAGCATTTTCATGCTCACGCAGCAACCGAGTGTAGCTTGACTCCAAGACTTGGACTACATCTCCGGTTTTGGTCAGGATGGCGTCTCTCTGGTTGGTGGAGGGATGAACAGTTCGACGATCCGATCCGGGAACTTGGTAGGGTACAAAACAGAAAGGAGAACCTATGAGAAAGTCATCGTACAACTGGCGGATGGTACCTATAGCACGACGAGCAGCATCTTGGATAGCATCTTCTTCTTCTTCTCTACGAGCTTCCTTTCTTGTTGATCCTCTCCCGATCTCTGGAATCTCGTACACAATCACCGAGGCACGGAAACCAAAAGGTCTGCCATCGACTTCTTCTTGACGGACGTAGTATACGGGTCGCTGATTGTCTCTTGCTCCCAGAAATTGCAACATCATCCAAAGCATCAATGCCCATGATCCCAACTCGTCTCCGTGAATTAGCTTCTTACCAGGGGCCATCTGCGATGATGAGACACGGAACACTTAAAAGTAGGAAAACGGTTTTGAAAATTTTCAAATAATACTCATTATGCTTTTCTTAAACAAATTAGGTTTTTCACAATTAGATTTTTACCAAATAATCTAGCGATTCTCTACTTTAGGGACGCCCATTCTAGTAAGGGTCACGACCTACAGTCAAGCTTCATGCTCTGATACCATTCGCTGTGAGACCCCCATTTGAGGATCACCTTGGTAACCGTCCAGGTAGGTTACACACAGCAGGATGACACATGAGCTCCAAACCAGACAAGCATAGTAATAACATTAAACAAGTATCAGGCCAACATGGCCAATATTACATAGCCAAAGCACCGAAAATGGCGCTGAGTAGAGTTGCTAAGAAAATAACAAATTTGTCAGAACCAGAATCGGTATCCAAGTACCGAACACACAGCATAAAGCACAAGGCAACGACGAAAAGCTTGACTTCCATCCGCAGCAGGGTTGGAGTGGCTCCTCCCACATCTGACTTGACTTGGTGCGCAATCCTTCTAGAACGTGGGCTCGTCCGGGGCACTTCCATCTTCTGCCGGGAACTCATAACTGAAGGAATCGGGATCCTCGAATCCCTCTTCTACAGTTGGAAGTAAATGCAAGGGTGAGCACTTGGTGCTCAGCAACACTCATTCCGGGGATTATAGTAATTGTACTTATATGAGGGTGAAACATATGATTCAGGGGTTTTAGTTTCATATGGATAGAGATATTTAGATTTCCAAGTTATTTGTTCAGTAAACAGTACTTTGTCATGAAAACAGTACTTTAAACATTAAACAGGTTTTCAATAAAAACATTAGATGTAGTGGTCTCCCATGAGTCACTACTTTGTTAACCGCATTATGAAAACATTCCAAAACATTACTTGTGCTATAACCCATGGATAACATCCACTACGAAAAGACTCCTGAACCTGGGAGTACAGAGTATCTGATACTTCTTTTACACTTTGCAAAGGTGTACCTCTTTTTAAATCCACTGGTTCACTCGGCTTTCAAGTCGGATCAGCTCCATGTGACTTATACACATGTGACAAGGCCGAGATCACACAACGCTTTTACAATTCAGTATTAACAGTATCCCTGCCCGGTAAATAGACAATTAAGTCTCAAGTACCGTTGTGAGTCTTCCCCACTGCCTTACTTCCTAGCCTCTCTGGTCTATGTTCCCGCAGGACACATAGCCTTGGTCTATGTCCACGCGAGACAAACGACCATTTAAGATTACAGCCACTCAAGGCTTAATCAGGTCTAGGGTGCCTTCCTTCATTTACGCCTTTTTCCTCTCATTATTTTTCTGAACTCACATCACTCATGGCCGAACCTTGGCCTTCCAGTTTCCACGCGAGAAACCAGATCGTCAAACCATGCAGGGAGCTGCTAATACCAAAAAGCTACTGAGTTGTGCCTGTCCCATACCAGGCAAGTGGTTGGTACGTTCACAATTCGTATAGAGACACAGCACAAGGTTCTCGTCCTTATGAACCAATAGTGAGGAACATTCACATACCCTGGTGCGCACCGCACCCTCTCCATACAATCCAATCCTCACTACTGATCCCTTTTATCAGTTTTCTTGTCAAAACGGTTTTCATTATAACTTCTCATGTATTTGACCATTTCAAGTTTAATGTGGATATTCAGTATATGAGTCCTAGGGTGACAAAAGCATATATAAGAAGGTTCAATAACAAAAAGGGGTTTCATGATTCATTAGGGAATATCTACTCATGTCACTCCAAACATAACTTGTATTTCAACTAAGCATGCATAGTAAGAAACAGTGAATATACTTCATATAAAAATATTGGGTGAGACATGATCAAAGGAATGAGGCTTGCCTTGCAATGTTGGGTCTAAAAACTCAGACGGATCTTCAAAGACTTCTTCCGCTCCTTCAGCTTCTGACTCTGCGACAATCAACCAACACACAAACACATACCATAAGCATACAGAAAATAGTTTCTATAGAAAGTATTAAGTAAATAAGTCATGCATGCAGGGGAAAAGGTTAGGGCAAGGTCACAAGGGCTCTGGTCGAAGAAACGGCTAAAAAGGATTGAACGTCGAAGGGTCGACATTCAGTTCATGGCTTTGGCATAACTTCAAACTGATCTTAGGATGGTTTTCTGGAGAAGTGATAGTAGAGAAAGTTGTAGAACACAACTCCAGGAATCTAAAGGACAAGGTGGCATTTCAATTGCTCAACCAGAAGGGGTCAAACAAGGCTAATGCCAGTGGCTGACATGCACTGACATAGTGCTGGACATGGCCAGAAACTAGGGCATGGCTTAACTTTTGATCCAGGGCTCCAATTGATGCACCACTTTGTCTGGGAGGTAGGCATTACTAACAGGAACAATATACTCAACAGGCACAAGGGCTGAAAGTGGCCGGAGGGCGGCCAAATCCGGCGATGAACTACGGTGGCCTGGACATGGACTGAGTTACTGGACAGTGATCTTGGCATAGGCATAACTCACAATCTAGGCAGATCCAGGTGTCGAGCTAGTGGAAGAAATTTCTCAGGGAGGTGAGGCGAAGCTAAGGAACAAAGTTTCAGGGGCTAGATCGGCCGGGAACAAATTCCGGCGACCGGCGCTGGAGAAGACGACACTGGAGATTGGGAATTTTTGCTACAAGGCGATTGAACTCGATTCTTTGCTCAGGGAGTGAAAGGGTGGAGTTTAGAAGCTACTGGTGCAGTCAATTTGGTCGGAAATTGACCGGAGAAGCTTGGCGCCGAAGTTCGGCGAACGGCCGAGGTTCTAATTTAGGATTTCTTCGATTTGAGCTCAATTGGGGATTCTGATTCTACAGGCTTGCTCTACTAAGCTTACTGATCAACTTCTTCTACAGGATTGAGGGTTAATTTGGGCTGAATCGAACGGCATTGGGGGAACAGGGCAAATCGGGAATCCGGCGATCACCGGCGATGGGGATCGATCTGGTGCAATTGGCTGCTATGACACAGAGAGGGGAACGAGGGGAACTCACTGGTGAACTTGGATTGAAGAAAGGGGCTGTGGAAAGGGCTAGCACCGTGAGCTCACTCACTGGCTCGCCGGAGAAGAAAGCGAAAACGGCGAGAAACTGGAAATTTGGCTAAGTCTTGAGGTTGTGCTTCTTCACAGCACTGAGGAGGTTTAAATAGGCACGGGGACGGAGCTTGCGAGGGAGAACGCGACAACGGTTGCTTGCGCCGGGGAGAAACTTGTCGGGCGCAGGCGCAACGACGGCGACGGCGACGTGATCGCGCTTCAGGCGGTGCTGCAGCTTTGCCAGTTGCGTTGGAACTTCGTCCGGGACGGCGCAGATGCGGAGGCAACAGCAAGGCTCCGGCGATGACACGTACACGCATGCAACTGCCACGGCAACGGGAGCGCGCGCGAAAACGCTGCTGGAGCGCGGCCGTTTATCCGCTGGGCAAGGCGATACTACGGTGGCTAGCACGTGCGCGCGGGGTGGCTTGGTTGCTCACAACACAGGTGACACGAAACGGTGGCCGGCGGCGAGCAAACGCGGCAAGAACGCGGCGCGGCAACGGTGGCTCGAGCACTGGTCGTGGCAACGACCAGGCGCTGGTCGAAAGGGCCTGAAAATAATATTTGGGCTGTTCTGCAATTTCTGAAACTTGTTCCAGGGGCTGTCTTGTGAAGAAAACTTGAATAGAACTTGGGCCTGTTTGCAAATTTGGAGATCTGAGGGTCCGATCTGAAATCTGATTTCGCAGCTAAGTTGCAAAAGATTAATAGAACTTATCTGGCCAAAGTTTGGTAAGATCGGGCAAGATCTGAAGGGTTTCGACAAAATTGGGGAAAACAGTTTAGGGTAAAATAGGGTAATTAGGGTTTTAAAATGGCAAGGCTTGAAACTCAGCTTTAGGGTGAGATTTTGGAGATGGTCCCGAAGGGAAAAATGCTCTGAACAACATTTAGAAGGGAATGGCTGAAGCAGATTAGGGTTTGGGGTCCAGATGTGGATTTTGGCTATTTTAGGGTTTAGCAAAAACAGGGGTGTTACACGGAGCTGGTACCGCAGGAGCTGGATCAGCTGGTCCTGAAGCTGTGCTCGGAGAAGACGACGTAGCACGGGCCTTCTTGCCAGGGGCAGGTGAAGCTGAAGAGGGTAGGCGTCGCAGAATCTCCTCCTACGGAGCAAGCAAACGGAGCAGCATCTGATGATGCTCCGCCTGAGTGCTGATGATCTGCTACTGCACCTGGAGGATCTGCTGGAGCTGAGAAGAAGATGCCGAGGAAGAGCCGATGCCAGTCTCTGCAGCTGGTGCTGGATCAAACTCCTGAACTGGAGTCTCGTCCTCTGACTCCCCCGCAGCAGCATCATCAGATGCGGGAGAATCAGGGTCCGCAACCGCTGAAAGCTGGGCACCGAGACGACGATTGGCCTGACCTGGAGGGTAGAACTAAAGAGGATGGTGAGGCCGAGGAAGCTCCAAGTCAATGGCTCGGATGTGCAAAAGCATCGCCATGATATACGAAGCGTATATCAGCTGACGGCCAGGAGAAAGAATGACGTGCTGAATCTCACTGAAGATAAGATCAACAACGTCGAATGGCTCCTCCTGAAAGATAGAAATCAGGACGTGGAGCCCAAGATAGGTGACTCTGGCCCTATCTCCGGTCATGGGGACCAAGGTGAGACAGAGGATCCGTAGGGCCAGATCAACATCGCGGCGCAGGCCAGCAATGTCACAGAGCTGGAAGGGGCCAGAATAGAGCATGGCCACCTCCCGATGCTCAAGGTCGAGAAGATTATGGAGCTGGCGCCCAGAAGCAGGGCGAACAAGTCCAAGCGCAGCCTCAAACTGCTCCTTCGTGACGGTGTGAACCTGGAGGCCCATCATGAAGGTCAGCGAGTCGCGCTAGGGAGAAATGAAAACGGTGGAGTAAAACTGACGAATGGGCTGCTCAGCCCAGCGAAGAGAGGAATAGGCGACAAGGTCACGAATCCCGATGGAGGCAAAGGAATCTGCCAGGGAGACGATGCCTGTACGAGAGGCAATCGTCTGCCAAGATAGAGAGCGATGGGCAAAGATAGGGACATGGCTGTACACGCTAGTGAAGAGATCCAGCTGTAAGTTCGTGTAGAAGGTGAGGACATCGCATGCGTCGCGACCAGTGGGATGCGGCGAGAGATATGGGTTTGCGGCCCGAAGGGAGCGAAGGCGGCTCGCGTGCCACCGGGAATAGTCCACGGGCACGCGCTCAGGCAGAGGAGAGGGATGGGACTCGGTCTGTTGACCCGATGAACGCTGGCTATTAGCCGTGTTCTTCCATCGGGCAACACGACGAGACGGTCCCGGCTGATCAGACATAGCGACAAGAAAAGCAGAGAAAAAAAAACAGAGGAAAGAGGAAAGGACCTGAAAGAGGAGGCTGAAACCGAACTGAAGTGGCCGAAGAAATTGATGCGGAGCAAACGACCAGAACAGCCGCAGAGAAGAAGCACAGGACGGTTTGGGGAAGCACAGGAGGGATTTTAACGCCGGCGAGCTACCCACGGCGAAGCTACGGCACGGCGAGGGGAGGAGAAATGACGGCGGTGAGATGCGGTGAAGGTGGCAGCGCACATTGACGGCGAGGAGGAGATGCCGGCGACGAGGAAAGGTGACGCAAAAAAAACGGCAGGGGGGCACCAGCGACGAGAAAACCAAACGGCGGCGAAGAGGAAAACCCGAAGTGGCAAAGATCGAAACAGGGTTTTTAGGGTTCGGGACCCCTAAACTGATAGTCAGTTTAATAAACTGACAGTCATTTCCAAACTCAGAAACATGGAACTGACAATCAGTGTATCACACCGACAGTCAGTTCACCAAACTGAGTTTTGAAACTGACAGTCAGTTTGAGTCCCAAACACGACTAGGAGCTACGACTAAAATCAATTGCAGATAACTGACTGTCAGTTAGGACAACGACTTCGACCGGAGGCTAAGAACAGGCTCCTAAGTACTAAACTAACTGTTAATTAGATGAACTAACTGTCAGTTTGGTCAATTTCGACCAGAAGCAGTTTAAAACCAGAGGGGGAATAAAATAATATTATAATATAATTTAAATACATTTAGCACATCAACTAGCATTTGATATATCAATAATGTTCAGTTCACCCTTTAAAAAGCAAAATCTTGATTCATCTAAGGGTTTGGTGAAAATATCTGCTAGTTGCATATCTGTTCTGACATAATTCATATCAATATCTCCTTTTGTCACATGATCTCTAATAAATGGTGCCGTATTTCAATATGCTTAGTTCTAGAATGTTGAACAGGATTATTAGCAATTTTTATGGCATTTTCATTATCACACAAGAGTGGCACCATATCAAATATTATTCCATAATCCAAAAATGTCTGCTTCATCCACAATAATTGAGCACAACAACTGCCTGCAGACACATATTCAGCTTCAGCTGTGGAGAGAGCTACAGAATTTTGCTTCCTAGATGACCATGATACTAATGATCTCTCCAATAGCTGACAGCTACAAGATGTGCTTTTACGATCAATCTTGCACCCAGCATAATCAGAATCCGAATATCCAATTAATTCAAAAATTGGATCTTTCAGATAACAAAGACCTAAACTGGGATAGCATTTTAAATACATAATGATTCTTTTAAGAGCAATTAAATGACATTCCTTAGGATCTGACTGAAATCTAGTACATAAGCACACACTAAACATGATATCAGGCCTAGATGCAGTAAGATACAAAAGACTACCAATCATAGACCTACAAAGTTTAGAATCGACCAATTTTCTGCTTTTGTCCATATCCAGATGTCCATTTGTCGCCATGGGAGTTTTGATTGCCTTAGCGTCTTCCATCCCAAAGCGTTTGAGCAGGCCCTTCACGTACTTTGTTTGACTCACGAACGTGCCGTTCTTAAGTTGCTTGATTTGATGTCCAAGGAAGAAGCTCAGCTCACCGATCATGGACATCTCGAATTCCCTAAACATCATCTCTCCAAACTCATGACAGAAATGTTCATTAGTAGATCCAAAGATAATATCATCAACATATATCTGACAAATGAACAAATATTTTTCCATTTTCTTTGTAAATAGAGTTGTATCAACCTTCCTTATTTTAAGACCTTTTGATAAAAGAAAGTCCCTAAGTCATTCATACCAAGCTCGAGGAGCTTGTTTGAGACCATAGAGAGCTTTAGACAACTTAAATACATGGTTTGGAAATTTAGGATCTTCAAAATCGGGAGGTTGTTCAACAAAAACAAGTTCAGAGATTTCACCATTTAAGAAAGCACTTTTAACATCCATTTGAAATAATTTGATATTAAAACATGATGCATAAGCAAGAAGAATACGAATAGCTTCAAGTCTTGTTACAGGTGCAAAAGTTTTGCCAAAGTCTAAACCTTCGACTTGAGTGAAACCTTAAGCAACAAGACGAGCTTTATTTCTAATTACTACACCATTTTCATCTTGCTTATTTCTGAAAACCCATTTTGTTCCAATTACATTATGATCCTTGGGTCTTTCTACTAAAGTCCAAACTTCATTTCTAGAAAAGTTATTAAGTTCCTCATGCATGGCATTTACCCAATCAGGATCATTTAAAGCTTCATTAACATGTTTAGGTTCTAAAGAAGACACAAATGAGTGATGTTCACAGAATGCAGTAATACGAGAGCGAGTTTGAACACCCTTACTGACGTCACCCAATAATTGATCGAGAGGGTGATCCTTGGTGATCGTTTGGTGCTGTCTTGGTGCTTCATCTTGTACTGCTTCATCTTGATCTTGTTCTAGTGGATCAATGTGAGGTGGTGGTACACTTTGATCAACATTTTCAATGTTGACATCATCTTCTTGATCTTCTTCTCTTGGCTTGATGTCTCCAATTTCAAAAGAAACTTGCTCCTTTTGCGAGTCATTAGTTTCATCAAATTCGATATCACAAGATTCTTCAATACAACCAGTATTTTTGTTGAAAATACGATAAGCTTTGCTAATGGTGGAGTATCCGACTAAAAAGCCTTCATCTACTCTTCTTTGAAACTTACCACCAAAATTTCTTTTCTTAATAACATAGCATTTGCATCCAAAAACTCGGAAATAAGAAATATTTGTCTTACGCCCAATAAGAAGTTCATAAGGAGTCAAGTTTCGAAGAGGATGCAAATAAAGTCGATTTATAGAATAGCAAGCAGTATGCACGACTTCATCCCAGAAGCGAGTATGAGTATCATACTCACTTAACATAGTCCTTGCCATTTCTATAACTGTTTGATTTTTCCTTTCAACAACTCCATTTTGCTGTGGAGTGTAGGATGTAGAAAATTCGTATTTAATTCCAAGAGAGTCACAAAAATCAAATAGAGTTGAATTAACAAACTCTCCACCATGATCACTATGGATTTTCTTGATGAAAAGTTCGAATTCAGTAGAAACACGTTTTGCAAAACTTTTGAAAACATCGGGGGTTTCAGATTTTTGAGAAATAAAGAAAGCCCAAGTGTAGCGAGTAAAATCGTCAACAATCACAAAACCATAATTGCTACCCCTGATACTTTGGAACTTAGAAGGTCCAAATAAATCCATATGAAGAAGTTCCAAAGGTTTGCAAGTTGAAATAATGCGCTTAGTCGGATGTGAAGTAGCTACTTGCTTGCCAGCTTGACAGGTGCTACAAGGTTTGTCCTTTTCAAAATTCACATCCTTTAAGCCAACAACCAAATCAAGTTTTAAAAGTTTTCTCAATTGATGCATTCCAACATGTGCAAGTCGTCTATGCCATAGCCAACCTTTTGAGGTTTGAGAGACAAGACATGTTGAAAGAGATGCATCTTTTAAATGAAAATCAACCAAATAAATATTTTCAAAACGAAAGCCTTTAAAAATCAAAGAATTGTCTTTCAAACTTTCAACTAAAACTTCTTTGGGATAAAATGTGCATCGAAAACCAAAATCACAAATTTGTGCAACGGAAAGCAAATTGAAATTTAGAGATTCAACAAGCAAAACATTTGAAATTGAAAGATCGTTTGAGATAGCAATTTTACCCAAGCCTACCACATTTCCTTGATGGTTGTCGTCAAAGGTGATCTTTTGATTTTCGCTTGAGTTGTCTTCTAGTGAGGTGAACAACTTCTTGTTGCCGGTCATGTGTTCGGAGCATCCATTGTCTAGTACCCAATGCCTCCCACCGGTCTTGTAGTTCACCTGCATAAAAAGAATTAAGTCCTTTTAGGTACCCAAACCTTTTTGGGTCCTTCAATGTTAGCAATCAAAGCTTTGGGCACCCAAATAGATTTCTTCTTTTTATTTAACATGGGTGCGCCAACATACTTTGCTATAGCATACCCTTTCCTCGACTTTTGAAGCATGTAACAAGTATCAAAATAATTTTGAGTCATCAATAGACATGCTTCATGCGAATGACCAGTTTCATGACATTTATAACAAAATGTGTTGCATGCTTTAACAAAAACAGTTTTAGTGTTTGGTTTCTTTCCTTTCTTCGGAAAGTATCCTAATCCTTCTTTTCTAAATGAACATTTTTGTTTACTAAGGATTTTAGATCAAGAGATACTTTGCCTTTGTAGCAGTTTTCTAAGCCTTTTCCAAGTTTTTCAACTTGTGCCTTAAGTTCATTATTTTCATTCATGATATTATCATTCGAAGCACATGGCATATGATGACTACTAGAAGGAGAATCATCTAAATCACATGAAGTGGATATATCAACTTTAGATGGAGCATGAGTAATGTCTTTAATAAGCAAACTTTCATATGAATCTTTCAATTCGGAGTATTGAGCGCATAGGGAAGAATGTTCTTCCTTAAGCGCCTTATACTTCTTTTTAGTTTTTCCAAAAACTTCATTTAATTCGGTTATCATTTCAACTAAATCATCATAGAAGGATCATTAGAGTGTACCTTTTCATCGCCTTTAGCCATAAGACAAAGGGATGAGCTAGTCGAAGTGTTGATGTTGCCGAGAGCTAATTCGGCCATCCTCTTGGAGCAGCTTCTTTCGTTGTCGGAGTCAGAGTCAGAGCTCTCACCTCCGGACATCCACTCTCCGAAGCATGCTTCTTTGGTTTCTTCATTCTTCTTCTTGAAGAATTTCTTCGTTTTGTTCCATCCCTTGTTCTTGTTTGGACATCTTGAAGCTATGTGTCCCTTTTCATGACATCCATAGCAAATGATGTCCTTGAAGTTGTTCTGCTTTGGTCTCTTTGGTCGTGTGTCAATGTTGACACCCTTCTTGTGCAACCTGCGGAGAAGTTTTTGAGTATTTTTTACCATGAGTGCTAGATCTTCATCCGAGGAGCCATCACTTGAATCGTTCTTAGCATTGGCTTTGAAAGCCAAAGCCTTCTCCTTCGTCTCCGAGGGTTCAGCTGCTTCCTTCTTATCCTTTTTGTGCATCTCATGGGTGATGAGATTCCCATAGAGATCGGTCGGTGTTGTGGTCGACAAATCGGACTTTGTGAGTACCGTGACCAAGGTGTCGAAGCTTTCAAGTAAGGCCCTAAGCATATTTCTCACAATATTAAGGTCAGTAAAAACAACTCCAATCCCCTTGAGTTCATTCACAATATTATTCAACGGAGTGAACATAGAGTCCACGGACTCAGTTGATGACATGGTGAATGTCTCATATCTTTGCCTCACCATAAGCAGCTATGCCTCTTTGACTTTAGTTGTGCCCTCGTAAATTTCTTCGAGGCTGGTCCAAACCTTGTGAGCAGTCGTGAGATTGCTTACACGGTTGAACTCGTTTAGAGAGAAACCGGCAAAGAGTGCATTTTTCGCACGGGCATTTAAATGCAGTTTTCTCCTGTCGTCCTCAGAGTGACTTGCCGGATCATCCGGAGGAGTAAAACCGAGTTTAACAATATCCCATACGTCATGCCCCATGGCCTCTAGGAATACCGACATGCGCACTTTCCAATAGGGATAATTTGTCCCATCAAAGATAGGCGCACGACTAGTATGACCAAGAGAGAAACCATCAGTAGACGACATCCTCTCTCTAGGTGGTAAAGCCTAATGAATCGAGAGACCTTGCTATGATACCACGTGTAGGATCAAGGATGCCGACTAGAAGGGGGGTGAATAGGAGGCTTTAAAAATTTTAAATGAAAAACAAGTTTTTGCCACAAGAAGAACTAAAAGCAATTTATATATTGAAAAGATAAGATAGAGAGAACAAACACCGATTTTTACCGAGGTATCAGAGACTCGTCCAGTCTCCACTAATCCTCGTTGAAGCACTCAAGTCACTTGAGTTTTGCCTCAATACCCATGAAGGATATTATCAACTAGTGGTTACTCCTTGTCCACTCCAGAAAGGCGAGCACTGATGCCTTGTACACTTTTGCCGAGCCTCTCCAACAATCTCCAAACTGAAGAGGTCAACGGCCACGCCTCCGAACCGTCTAGGTGAGGGAGCTCACCAAGAGTAATAGGCAGCGAGGTCTTCCCTAGACCTCCAAACACGCACCGAGAAACTACGAGTATACAAATGCAATGAACTGAAACTCTCGGTGGATCAGAAAACACTCGACTTGATCAACAGATCAAGATTTTGTGTAGAAAACTAAAGCTCAAGAGTGTATAAGAGAATGATGCTGCTTGTTGTATAAAACAAATGCTCAAGCCCTCTATTTATAGCCTCAAAGCTCAAAAGAGACATTGGAGCTTGAGCTGAAAATCAGCAGCTCAAACTGACAGTCAGTTTACCTAACTGACAGTCAGTTTGCCTAACTGACAGTCAGTATCATACACAACGGTCGAGAAAATTTACAGATAAAAATTAGCTAGCCATTTGTGGTCGTATATGTAAACTTGAAACCCCCAACTGACAATCAGTTATGAAAACTGACAGTAAGTTCGACCAAGATCTCGACCAAAACAAATAGAAACTCAGATAAAAACCACTATGGTCGAAACCCCAACTGACAGTCAGTATGGACAAACGGACAGTCAGTTTAGTACAAAAGTTTTGAGCCCAAAAAACACACTCTCTGGACATTTGTCAGTTAACACAAACTGACATTCAAACTGACAGTCAGTTCAACACACTGACAGTCAGCATGAACTAAAACAGTTATAACATTAAATCCAGAAATCCAAAAGAGGTGTTTAATAGTTCGTTGGAAAGATAATTTTAAGGGCTACATTTTTGTCAACAGAAGTAAAATCCAGATCTACCTAGATCTTTCTAGAAATTTGAAAAACCCTTCTGTTGTCAAAAACTCAACTGAAAATCCAAATCTTTCAAACCAAAAAATCAGATCAAATCCAACCAAAAATATGCAATGCAATGACCTAAGTTTCTCGGTTTATGTTGGAGATAAAGAGAGGACTTTTGCCACCCCTCTTTATAGTACAGTTAAAAACTAAAAACAATTTTTCTAAACCGATCAACTCCAAACACCGAGATCGGAAAAAATAAAGACAATGTTACCTTAGGTCTTTTGCACTTTTGCGATTTGCGTCTCGACTTCATTCCTTGCGACTTGTGCTTTTACTTCTTTTGTGTTGGGTTCGTTTTGTTCATCTCGACTATCTTCCCAATGGAGCTCTGTATCAAACAATCTCAAAAACACAATCAGTCTGAAACACTTAGTTTTCATTAATCATCAAAATTAGGGTTTGGCATGAACACCTAAATGCAACAGGTATTCCTAGAGGCCACGAGGCTTGACGTATGGGATATTGTTAAACTCGGTTTTACTCCTCCGGATGATCCGGCAAGTCACTTTGAGGACAACAGGAGAAAACTGCATTTAAATGCCCGTGCGAAAAATGTACTTTTTGCTGGTTTGTCTCTAAACGAGTTCAACCGTGTAAGCAATCTCACGACTGCTCACAAGGTTTGGACCACCCCCAAAGAAATTTACAAGGGCACAACTAAAGTCAAAGAGGCAAAGCTGCTTATGGTGAGGCAAACATATGAGACATTCACCATGTCATCAACTGAGTCCGTGGACTCCATGTTCACTCGGTTGAATAATATTGTTAATGAACTCAAGGGGCTTGGAGTTGTTTTTGCTGACCTTGATATTGTGAGAAATATGCTTAGGGCCTTACATGAAAGCTTCGACACCTTGGTCACGGTACTCACAAAGTCTGATTTGTCGACCACAACACCGACCGATCTCTATGGGAACCTCATCACCCATGAGATGCACAAAAAGGAGAAGAAGGAAGCAGTCGAACGCTCGGGGACGAAGAAGAAGGTTTTGGCTTTCAAAGACAATGCAAAGAACGAATCAAGTGATGGCTCCTCCGATGAAGATCTAGCACTCATGGTAAAAAATACTCAAAAACTTCTCCGCAGGTTGCACAAGAAGGGTGTCAACATTAACACACGACCAAAGGGACCAAAGCACAACAACTTCAAGGACATCATTTGCTATGGATGTCAAGAGAAGGGGCACATAGCTTCAAGATGTCCAAACAAGAACAAGGCTTGGAACAAAAAGAAGAAATTCTTCAAGAAGAAGAATTAAGAAACCAAAGAAGCATGCTTTGGAGAGTGGATGTCCGGCGGAGAGAGCTCCGACTCCGACTCTGACGATGAAGGATGCTCCAAGAAGCTAGTCGGACTAACTCTCGACAACACATCATCGCTTTGTCTTATGGCTAACGGCGATGAAAAGGTACACTCTAACGATCCTTCATATGATGATTTAGTTGAAATGATAACCGAATTAAATGAAGTTTTTGGAAAAACTAAAAAGAAGTGCTCTGCCTCTTCCTCGGTTAGCCATGTTTCCTCCTCTTCCTGCTGAATTTCCTCTAAAATTCTGCGATGGTGATGCTCTGGTTACTACTGGCTGTGTTCCTGCTTGAGATCTGGCAATGGACATCGGAAGTTGTATCCAAGGACAGAATCCTTTACGATGCCCATGCTGTCCACAATGATAACACTCAACACGAGGATGAGGGCAATCCTTCTGAGAATGATTTCCTCGGCAATTGGGGCACAATGTCATTGCTGGTCTGGGATTCTGATAAGATGGTCGGAAATTGGGAGTGATAGGAACTCTTCCTCTGTTTGGATTTGGCTGTGGTCGTGTTTGCTGGAACATCCTCCTCTTTCGGCTTTCTTCTCCCATATTCTTCTTCTCTTCCACCTTTAAAGCTCTGTTCACTAGGGTTTGAAATTCCGTCAGTTCATGAGAAGCAATTTGATACTGTAAATAGTGTTGAAGTCCTTCTGTGAAGCGCTCTATCTTCTTCTCTTCAGTATCCACATCTCCAGGTGCGTATCGAGCCAAATGAGTAAATTGGTGTAGATACTCAGTAACCGACTTACTTCCTTGAGTTAAATTCCGAAATTCCCGACGCTTAGCTGCCATAACACCAGTAGGTATATGAAATTTCCGAAATTGATCCTTAAATTCCCTCCAAGAGATATTATCTTTATCATGGTGAGCTTCCTGGTAGTTCATCCACCATGCAGCTGCAGCTCCTGATAACTGATGAGATCCAAAAAAAACTTTCTCTCGTTCGCTGCATCGGACTGTGTCCAATTTCCTCTCGATATCCCGTAACCAATCATCGGCAACCATGGGATCAGTCGCACTAGAGAATGTTGGTGGACGGGTCTTTTGGAAATCTGTTAATCTCGCTCCTACAGCAGAAGTAGTTCCTTCTGTTGTTCCAGTAGGCAGTTTCTGAACTATCTGAGCTAACAACTGGGTATGAGCTATCTGAGCTTCCTGTCGACTTTTCTCCATTGACAACAAAATTTCCTAAAGACTGGGTTGTTCATTCTGAGGTGGATTAGAACTCTGAGATCCTTGCTGAAACAAAGGGTCTCTTGTCATAGTTTCTTCTTCTTGCGGAGTCTGACCTATATCTTCTCTTCCACTTCGAGATCTCCTTCTGGTGTCAACCATGGTGGCTCTGAAAAAAGTTTAGACGGATCTAACTAACTAAGGCCAACTAAGACAGCAATGCAGAAATTAATGCAACTATTTTTATGCATAAAATTACTTAGGCTATTAGCCATAATACACAAATTAACCATTGCAAAAGCAACAGCGATTCACAAAGCTATTAAGAGCATCCACTAGCTCTGTCTACACCAACCTCTAAGACACTCTGAAACAACAGAACGCACTCTCACAATCTTACCGAATTTTAGAAAATCCAAATAAAATTTTGAAATGAAGGTTTTTCAAGAGCTACAAAGCTCATTATTTTTACCAAAATAAAGTTTTCAACAAATAATTTTCTGAATAAATTACGTCTTCCTGGCACGGCCAATTTCCTAAAGGTGTCGTCCTACAGTCAAGTTCTCATGTTGCTCTGATACCAACTTTTCTTTGTCGCGCCCCGAAACTGGGACAACGACTACTCCTGTAGAGACCTAGCTCGCTGCAGCTAGTCTCAAACCACAAACCTTTGACTTCCCAGGATGAGTCAAACACAGGAGTATATTACATTGCAACAGAGTACTCACAAAATATTAAGCAGTGTGGCCTGCTGGCCTTAATATTACATAAAGAGGATTACAATGCCTACAAGGCATTCAGGGTTTAACAAAATATTTAACTACGCAGCAGAAGATAGGTGACCCTCCCACAAAAGAAGTTGACGGCAGAACAACACACTTCAGGGTTCTGGCGGAACTGATTCTCCTCCTTCTGGATCCACGTAGTATTCCGTGCCATCATCTTGATCAAGGTAGGCTCCATCTATTGAGTTGAATGTTGCAAGGGTGAGCACTTACGTACTCAGCAAGTCATAGATAAGAGTAGATACATATAGTAGTGATGATATGAACCTAGACTAGTCAAGAATTATGGATATTTGTAAAATAATCTTTTTCTTTCTCATCTCATCTTATGGCAGCATCTTTCATAATATAACATCATCATTCATGTTCACTAGATTATAGCACTACCGCGACACGTCGACACACGACAGCCCACGGCAGCACTCTTTATCATGACAACACATGTCATTTGGGTAATCTTGATTTAAACATATTTTATTTAGAAAATAGTACTTGTGTCACACCCCGTGGATTTAATCCACCGCAGCAGACTCCTAAAAACCCGGGAGCTCAGAGTATTCGAATACGTTTTTAACTCTGCAGAGAGGTACCAATTTACCCGCAAGATATTCCACTTTCAAACCTTTCCTATCATAACAAAATGATTGGACCCCTGACTCACTTCATACTGTGAGCGGCAAGGTGGAAATAACAAGAACTTTTGTTATGTTTTACTCACAATTCACCCCCGACCCTGTGGCTCTCAGCGAGGCACAGTTGTGGCAGGTTGTATCCAAACCTCCACCCCATTGCTTATTCCCATTACTGGGTCAGCGTGCTTGATCACCTTCAGTGATATGTGTGGGAGCCGCGCTCCGTGTTTATCGTGCATCACTACACATCTCATGCAGGGGTTTCATGTGCGATCCACATAATTACTTGTTCAGGCCTGTCCCATACCAGGCTTGCGGTTAGCACGTTGTTCATGCCACTAGACGCACAACACAAGGTTCTAGTCCTTATATGCCAGTGACCAGACCATCCACAACCCTGCACCTTCAGTGCCTGCATTCCTTTGCAGTCTAGCACCTCCAGTGCTACAGCCATCCATACCATTTTCTGGTCACGGCTAGGGTTTTATTTCATGAATATAAGTATATAGATACATATAATAGTTCATGGCTCAAAACTTGTTTATTTCACATTTCACAGATAACCAGTCTAGTCCTGCCATTTCATAAATCAATCATTCTCAATTTTTCACATGCAATATTGCCTATATTCAAGGTTATGTTTTAGCAACATTTAAAATATAGGTTCAAGATGACCAAGGATATGACTTGCCTTCCGCGTCGTAAAATACAGCAGTCGATGACGGGTCAACAGCAAAATCTTCAAAGTCAGCTTCTGAATCTGCTCGACAACAAACAAACACACAATAATTACTTATAATATTTAAAATGTTTTAAGACTTATATGCAGAAATGCTTAACAAGAATGATTGAACTAAACTGGAGATAAGTTGAACTGCAAACTGAACTGAGTCGAGATTCTAGGGTTTCAAGGAATTTGGGCTAAGGATGGTGATTAGATAATCTTAGGGTTTCAAGTTTACGATAGGAATAATAATTTTGTGACTGGTTTAATCAAAACAGCGAATGTCAACAGATCGACATTCGGATCAAGGCTTGGACATAGCTTTAAGAAAAGCTAGAGTGCTTATCTCAAGTTGTGGTAGAAGAAGAAAATGTAGATCACAACTTCAGGAATCTAAGGGAAAAAGTTATGCTCAAGATGCACATCTGGAAGGCAGTGAAAAGGGCTAATGCCACTGACTGACATAGCCTGGCATTAATCTTGACATGGCCAGAAACTAGGGCTTAGCATAACTTTTGATCTAGGGCCCCAAATGATGCACCACTTTGTCTGGGAGGTAGGCATTGATAACAGGAATAAATCATTCAATAGGATCTAGGGCTGAAAACGGCTGGAAAGCAAGAAATTTGATGATGAACTGAGATGAATTGGTTGTACAGGAACAGTTCTGGACAAGATCTTGGCATGGCTATATCTTCCAATCTAGGCCGATCTAGGTGTCGGGCTAGAAGACAAAAATGCTCAGGAGACTAGGGCACATCTAAGTGACAAGGTGATTTGGGCTGAAACGGCCAGAAACACTTTTCCGGTCATCGGCGCCGGAGAAGAGACACTGCTGATTGGGGGTTTTTGCTACAGGCCAAAAGAACTTAATTCCTTGCTTGGAGAGCATCTAGGAGGTATAAGAAAGCTTCTGGTACAATTGTATTGGCCGGAGGATCACTGGAGAAGCCTGGCGACGATCGCCGGTTTCTGGTGAAGCTCAAAACTGGGGAAAACTTCAATTCGAGCTCAATCTGGAGATATTGATGCATAGGCTTGCTTCAAAAGGTTCACTGATCAATTTGTTTCACAAATTCGAAGATTAATTCGGGGTAGATCGGCCAGCATTGCCGGAACAGGGCAATCAGGAATTCCGGCGATCACCGGCGACTGGATGCAATATAACTCAATTAAATGGTACAGCACGATGAGGTTGATGAGATATACCTTCTGGTGCTGTTAAATCAGTGAGGAGTGCAGCAGGGCGTGCTGGCACCGTGAGGCCTCAATCTGGACTCGCCGGAGAAGAAGACCAAGACAGGAGAATTTCGAGACTTAGCTGATTTCCAGTGAAGGAAAGAAGTTGCTGGGGGTACAGTAGTGTTTAAATAGGCCAGGCGCAACTTGCAAGGAGGGAGCAGCGAAGTGATTAGCAGCCGGTGATGAGATTGGTTGCGTGCTGAACATCAGCGGCGAAGACACAGCAAGAAGCGGTGATTGCGACGGCGACAAGTCTGCGGTTGATCACCATGTCGGTTCATCGGGACTTTGCAAAGCTGGAGCAAGCGGTGGCGATAGCAACTGGCGCGGCAAAGCAACGTGGCGGGGAGTTGCTGACAAAAGGCTGCTGGTCGCGCGCGAGAGCAGGCGCTGGTCGTCGACGTTGCAGCGACATTGCCACGGCATTGGCTGAGGCGAGGACACGTACACCCAACATGGACGGTCACGAGTGCGGCGTAGCTTCACCGGCGACGAACAGCCACGGCGCACAGGCACGGCAAGCTCTGGTCGAAAACGGCTAAGTCCTCTGGTCGAATTGGACTGAACTGCAATTTCAAATCTTGAGTTTTGGACTGAAATGTAATTCTGGAGATTTGGAAAATTTAAACTGAAATTGATTCTGCTGTTTTGGTATACTTAATTCCATAGATGATTTGGCACAGATTGAAGATAAAATTTGAGACATTTGGATGATTTTTGGTATGAACTGAAAATAGGGTATTTTAGGGTAATTGAAATCTGAATTTCAATTGATTTCGAATTCTGGAATTTAGGATGAGATTTTGGAATCTGAACAGAAGAGAAACTTGTGACAAATAGTATTTTGAGAAGATTTGCCGAAGAAATTCTGAATTTGGAGTTAATCTGGAGATTTTAGCCTTTTTGGGTTTTCAGATATCAAATAGGGACTAATTTGCGATAACTCTTGGACTGATTTGTGAAAAGAGTCTAGATGATGAAATCTGGCTGTCAACTTTTTATATTAAGGTATTGACATACCCATGATCATATTCCAGGAATAATCTGGTCTGAATTTGGTCAAGATTTTGATTAAATCTGTATTTCTGAAACTTAGGGTATTTGGGTAATATAAGGTATTTCTGTTTTCGAAAACAGAAGAAGTTAATAAATCTGGAATTTAGAGATAAAATTGGATCTAGGTTCTGAAGACTTTTAGATTCAGGATAACTAATAGATCACATCTGAACAATCTGATCTTGATTTGAGGTCACAGGATAGATTTTGGAGATTTTAGGGCTTAGGATAGATACTGATCTGGCTATTACTACAGATACATGCGTGCATGCTATTGAAGAAAAAGGAAATTTTCACCCCTAACTCAGGGTGTTACAAATGTATTGGAGTTGTAACCTGTAAGAATCACACTACATGAGGCAATATTTAAAGAAGGTGAAGGTATTTCATAATCAATTGCCCCAGTTGGTGCAGAAGATTGCTCCCAGCCTTTAGGCAAGAACTGTGCCAAAGTAGGAAGAATGATGCTCGGTCGAGGGAAAGATTCATCTCCTTCTGATAAAGGGACAAATCTTGGCGGCATGCGTCACCGACTTGGGTCAGGTTGTCTTTGTCTTGATTGTGATTTGATCATCGCGGTGGAAACATGATCCGGAGTGCACTCCTGAAGCTTATGTCGTGGGCGCCTTCATTCTATCATCTCCCACAGTCTTCCTCCCTGTTTGGAAAGAGTTGGGACCGGCCAACGATTGGCTAGTTGGTGTTCTACTTGCTCAAGGGGCAACCAAAAACTTCCATCTTCATCATCTATTTGAATGGATGGAGGACCTTCACAGATAGTTGTGAAGTTTGTAGTATGATAGTCAGGATTGATGGCTTGGGGCTCTAAAGCAAGCCACTTCTCATCGATCGCCCTTTGAAGCCACTCCTTGAAGGCAAAACAATCTTCAATTGTATGCCCAACATACCTATGGTACGGGCAATACAAAGGATTGTCTGTCATCCCCACTTGATCAAGTCTTCTTGGCTCAGGAAGGTTCAAGGCCTATTGCGCCATCAGCTGATCAAAGAACATCTTCACCAGCTCTCGGCGGAATATGTACTGCTTCTTTAACAGCTCTTGAACAATCGGCGCTGCGGTCTTGGTGTGAGTTCACGCCTTGAACCCAATGTTGGAACATTATAATGTGCAGTAGGTGTGTGCACAGCATTGTGGGATTCAGCCAGTACCTTAGCCTTGACTCCAGTGTTGGGAGGCTTGGCCACCGAGTTGAATATTCTTGAATTATCAGCATGGCCAGCATTCTTGTAAGGCTCCATGATTTGTGGCGACTTCTCAAACTCCAATTTGGTTGCTGCTACTGCTGTGCCCAAAGTGTTGAAGGTCTTAGGCTCACGCCTTGAAACTTCTATAGACCAATGCTGTTGCATCCCATGGACACACATGCGAATAGCCTCCTCTTGGTGCATTTCTCTGGCGAGACGCACATAATTGTCACGGAAACGGATCAAATAATCATCAATCTTCTCATCATTGTTCTGCTTTACTTGGGACAACTCCAAAGCTGAAATATCCTTTTGCATAGTCACGAAGTGTGTCTTGAAAAGTTTCTTCATGCCTATCCAATCATGGACAGATCCAATCAGAAGACGACTGTACCAATGGAAGGCAGAGCCAATCATTGACCCTAAAAACTGCTTTAGAACAAGGGATGGATTGTTGGCAGTATCTCCACAAGATGCTTCAAAGTAGGCCAAGTGCTCCCTCGCATCACCGGTTCCATCAAATTGACAGAACTTAGGTGGATGCCACCCAGACGGGAAGGGTACTAGATCATATCATGCTTCATAAGGCTTCTCAAGCTCACTTTCAGAAGTCTGAGGAGCTTTCTCAGCCGTGATTTGCTTCAACCTTCGTTTTATCAAGTCTTCCACATAGCTGTGGCAATCCTTCAACGCAGAAGGTGTTGCCGTAGCATTTGCAACCATGGTAGGGATAGAAAAGAGGGGTGAAATGCCCGCAGCTGTGGCGTGTTGCTCAACACTACCTACAGGGCGAGCTTGTGCAACGGTGTGGGGAACCCCACCCCGTACCGAACACCACGATACCGAACAGCGCTCCCCTGTCGCAACTCCCCAGGAGTCAGTTGCGAACCAAAATGGAATATCACAACAACCAGCAGAATACATAAATAATCCACAACATTATAGGCTCACAGACAACGGCACTAGGGCCTTACAATAATAACACAATGAGGTACAAAATAACATTTCAAACTTTTCTCAAGGCGCAGAAGGAACGGAACTCTAATCTTCTCCCACAGTCGCTCGACCGGGGTACGCAACGCTTAGAAGCTTGGACCAAACTCGAAGAAGTCTTCAGCTTCTGATGGAACAATTTAGTCACGGGTGAGTATAGGGTACTCAGCAAATCACCACTTAACAAATGCAAGTATATATATGACATGATAGGGAATTCAAGGAAATGATTGAGGTTCTTTTCCAAACCTTTTTCATCACCTAACAGTTGATAGTCATGAAAAGCATTCAAAACATTCTTTGAAAACTTACCTTATATATATATATAACAGTTCAAGAGTGCAGAATTTAAAGCAGTTGATAAAACAGTTCATAAAAACTACTTGTGCCTCACAACATGGATAAAACCCATTGACCATAACACACTCCAAAATCCGGGAGCACGGAGTATTTAAATACATTTTAAACTCTACAGAGGGGTACCGCTTTACCCACAAGACTTCTCAACTACCACTGTTGACCACGAGTATAGGCATTTTGCCCAACACGCTACTTTAAGCATATGAGTCTCCTATGTCAGGTTCGATCACGCTGCTTTAAGCACGCCACTGAGTTGAGAATAACACGCTTTTCACCCTGCCTTGCCATTATACTAGCTCTGCCCCATAAAAGGGTCACCACCGGTCAGTGATCTAGAACTCTCACCTCCGGTTGGGGTTCCTAATACAGTTGCGAAGCATTGTAGGGATCTTCCCTCTCATACCTTCACCCTACCCCTCACCCAGTATTGAACCGTGATGGAGACCATCTCCTCCAATAGTGAGCGGACACACGAGGGGTTTTGTGTTGGGGACCACACCATCCAACACTCGTGCCCTGGAATCACATCAGTTGCACGATCTTTCTCTCAGACGATGCGGCTGGGCTCACCCATATCCGCCCGTGTAAGTGGGCCAAGAGGGATCTTCCCTCCCTGACCAGTAACAATTTAGTGCATCTTTATTATTCTATGCAGAGCTTGGGCAATAGTTCGGCAAGGATACTTGGTCGTGCCTGTCCCATACCAGGCTTGTGGAGGTACGATAACATGTTACTAGATGTTCAGCACAAGGTTGTTAGTCCTTAACTATTCTAGAGAGGAGTTTTCCTATTCAACTTTATGCACAGGTTTCAACATTAGCTTGTTAACAATCTTACCAGTTAACAATTTCCATGTTAACAATTTACCAGTTAACAACATTATCATGTTTCCAGCATCATCATAATTTCAATATTCAGACTGACATACCTCTCCTCCCTAGGATAGACATTTTAAAAGTATCTTTAACTTTGGAAAACCATTTTTCTTACTCATACAGATAATTTGTGTCACTGCTATTATGCCTTAACATTAACCTAGGGCATCAAGAACATTATACAGGCTTGAGAATCAAGAATGGTCTTTCAATTTGAGACAATAACTAAACAAGCATATTCAAACATACTTAGTCTACTCAATTAATATGCACAATATTTGTGAAACAAAATACTTAGCTAACTTGAAAACATAGGTTCAATATGATCAAGGTGGTGGTGACTTGCCTTGATTTCCCACGACAAGGTCTTCAGCGACATCTTCACTCGGCGTCTCCTCGACTTCTGAACGGGAGATTTCTAAACGCGAAGAAACACCGATCAACCAAACATGCATAAATATGAAACTATCAAATGCAGATCTAAGTCCTAATAAGTCTAGGTAAAGCAGCCCTGGAGTCGAATCTGAAAAATATTGAAAAGCGGAAGATCTCAAAAACAGGGTAATTAGGGTAGAATCGGAGGAATTCGTTTTCGAAAACGGCCGAAAACGACGGAACAGGGTTTTATGGTAGGATTCTGAATTGGTGGCTGAAGGAGAACATGTGGCAGGAACAATTTGTGGCAGGGCGGATCAGACAGATCTGGATTTGTAGGTCGGACGGAGAAAAACCACTTTTGGCCAAATTTTAGGGTAAACCGGGTAAAATCGGATCTGGAAAAAGGTGAAAATAAGATCTGAGACTCGGATCTGAAGAAAAATTTTAGATCTGGAATATTTGAGTCGAGGCGAATCTGATGGCGCAAATGGATCTTCGATCGGAGACTTCTGCGACAAAATTGACAAAATCGGTGGAAAGGGACGAAGATGCTCAAAACAACAAAACAGAAATCCGGACAGCGGATCGAAGAAATGATCACACATTTGGAAGGTTGACGGCGAAACGAAAAAGTGACGCGATCGGATTTTCGATCGGAGGTCCAGAAGGCAGAGAACGACAACGCATGTCGCTGCGGCTGACGTTCGGAAAAGAGTACAACACTGTAGCAGTGTTAGTCGGCCGACACAGGACATGGCCACGGCCAAGAGTTCGCCGGCGACGATCCAGGCCGCGGCTGGGGCTGAGATTCGAAGGGTGGAGGAGTTACAGCAAGAGGAGAAGGTTTGGTGAAGGAGGCACTGCAAGAGGGAGCTCCACGGCGAGTTACACGGCGCGGTTTCCCGGCGGGCTTGGACATGCACGGGCTGCACGGTTGAGCTTCGGCCGGAGCTCACCGGAGAGGGGAAAAGGCCGGGGAAGTGTTGGAACCAGAGGAGGAGCACCAGGGTAGGAAGAAAACACAAAAATGGCGGAGTTTGGTGGCCGGAATTAGAGAAGGTGGCGCACGGCCGGCCGCGAGGAAGACGAGCTCGCTGGCGGCGGTTCTCGGGCGGCGGTGCACGATTTGAGCTAGAATTTGGTGGGTGAGCTGCTGGGAACGAGGGGAGGACGATGGCATGGCCGTATTAAGCAATGAGTGGCCGGAAGAAGGAGAACGGCGAAGTGGCCGACGGTGGCCGACGGTGGAAGAAAAATCAACCGCGGCAAATCGGGAGCTACGGCGACCAAACGGCCGAGATGCTGGGGAAGGAAATGTGTACAACAACGAGACTAACAAGATTGACAAACCTGAACAACCAAATGGTGGCCGGAGGACGGCGAACGGCGACGAAGAAGCGGCGGCCGGCGCTGGAGCGCGGCCAAAACAGTGGCTGAGCAGCCCGAATCACCCCCAATGATATTTTATGTGCAATTTTTCAACCAAATGCAAAACTTTGGAATGATCTGCATGTTTAAGTGCTTCTTCTACCTCCCTATAGAAGGATTTGTGCAAACATGCAGGTTTGAGTGGGTTTTCAGCTGTGCCAAGACATTTAAAGAGTGGCATTGAGGAGATCACGGGGTGAAACAGTAACATGCTGACTTGTAATGCATCTAACAGGGTCATACAGGTCTTTACACTGTATATGCTATGATGTGGTTGAGGGCAGAAAGGTAAAAATACATAAAGTAATGCTTTATGTCAATTCTAGGGTTTAAATTGCAATTTTGGAAAATCTAGGGGCTGAAATGCAAAGTTCCACTGCATGGGAAGTTGTGGAACCTGGTTACTTGTGCAAATAAAATGTATTAAAAAAATTTCAGAATTTTTCTATGCATTGTTTTAATTTAAATCAACCCTTTTTATTATTTCCAAATAGAAAAATCGTCATTTCATGTGGAAAAAAATGTTTTGTTTGATGTGTAAAATCATGATGTCATGTATTTAAAAATATGTATGCATGATAAAAATATTGGGGGATGATTTAGGGTTGAACGGATGAAAGAATTTCGCTGATCAGAATAAGAAGATAATTAATCGGAATTTCGGAAGATTTAGACCGAAAGGAAAAATCTGAGAAGGGGAGGGTTTAAGAATGGAATTTTGGGGCTGTTACAAACGGCCTCCAACTCTGCTACTTGAGGATCAACAACTAGTTGGGGCGGATCTGATGAAGTTGTGCCATGACTAGAATTTGTCAAGGCTTCAACCAAACGATCAAACTTCGCTCCCAATTTGCCAAACAACTCACTACTACAGAAATGTTTTTCACTATCGGTTAAAAATCCACTCTACTATCGGTTCTCTTACCGATAGTGATCGGCACGATAGTAGAAACGTAGCACACTACTATCGATTGAAAACCGTTAGTAAAACATCTACATTCCCAACGTTCACTAATCGCTATCGACTATTTCTTCTATCGGCTCGGATCTAAACTGATAGTATTGTGTAGGTTTTTTCTATCGACTCGGATATAAACCGATAGTATTGTGTAGGTATTTTCTATCGGCTAGGATCTAAACCGATAGTAATATGTATGTTTTTTTCTATCGGCTGGGATCTAAACCGATAGTATTGTGTAGACACGTTTAGTACTGGAAACTTTATTCTATCGGTTGTTGTATATGAACCGATAGTACTGTAATATTTATTCTATCGGTTGTAGTATATAACCGATAGTACTGTGTAGTGTTTCCTATCGGTTATGTACTCGACACGGTTAGTACTGGAATCTTGCATCTATACATACAGCAATACAGAGATACATTGGATCATTCACAAATACACCAATATTTACAAATATACACCAATATTCACATATTGAATTTGTTCACAGATACACTAATACAGTAATATACACATGCATTGGACAAATTGAATTTATTCACATATTGATAGAGTTTATTCACAAATACATCAATGAATCTATTCACATATATATTGAGTTTATTCACAAATACAGCAATCAACACATTCAATATATATTACATAAGTCAGTTACAATCGATCGTTGATAGCCACTTCTTCCATGACATATTGAGCCCAAATTGTTCGCAGCTCCCTCAATTGAGGCAACTCATATTGCTCTTTCAACATGGCGCTCTGCATATATGCGTGTATGAAGTTAGTATCGTACGTCACATCCAATTAAAGTTCGACTTTGAGTCAGGAAAAATGGTTACCTTAGGGAATTGGGCAAAGTTTCTCCTGATCAGGTCATACATGAATCTCATGACATAGAAGACACATTCCCACGATTGTGGTTGCTGATGGCACTAGGAAAATTCCATATGCAAAGACATAAATCCACATTAACTCGAAAGAACTAATTTCTTGGTAAGTTGCGTCACATTTGCCCGGGGACCTGGCCTCTGGTGCCTCCCCGGGCGCCGCCTTTTGGCCCCCGGGATCTGGCCTCCGGCGCCGTCCCGGGCACCGCCATTTGACCGGGGACCTGGCCTCCGGGGCCTCGCTGGGCGCCGCCTTTTGGTCCCCTGGGCCTGGCCTCCGGCACCGTCCCGGGAGCCGCCATTTGCCCGGGGACCTGGCCTCCGGTGCCTCCTCGGGTGCCGCCTTTTGCCCCCCGGGACCTGGCCTCCGGCGCCGTCCCGAGCGCCGCCATTTGCCCCGGGACTTGGCCTCCTATGCCTCCCCGGGCGCTGCCTTTTGGCCCCCGGGACTTGGCCTCCAGCGCCGTCCCGGGTGCCACCATTTCCCCCGGGACCTCGCCTCCTGTGCCTCCCCGGGCGCCGCCTTTTGGCCCCCGGGACTTGGCCTCCGGCGCCGTCCCGGGCGCCGCCATTTGCCCGGGGACTTGGCCTCCGGAGCCTCCCCGGGCGACGCCTTTTGGCCCCCGGGACCTGGCCTCCGGCACTGTCCCGGGCGCCGCCATTTGCCCGGGGACCTGGCCTCCGGTGCCTCCCCGGGAGCCGCCTTTTGGCTGTCGGGACCTGGCCTCCGGCGCCGTCCCGGGTGTCGCCATTTGGCCGGGGACTTGGCCTCCGGTGCCTCTCCGGGCGCCGCCTTTTGGCCCTCGGGACCTGGCCTCCGGCACACGTCCCGGGCCTCATTGCCCTTCTAAAGGTAAAGTCTCGAGTTGTTTATCACGTGCAGGTCACGCGAGGAGCGCCTCGGGAATCAGCGACCACCTATCAAGCATCCAAGACGTTTGACCGGGAGAAGGACGTTCCTACCCCTCAATCCGACGGTGGCTTCCGGGGTAGATAGGTCTTTTTGCTTCTTTTTGGGGCTATAAATAGCCTTTGTACCCCTCAGTTGTAAGCCAGTGATTCATATTGATTGGAATAGCCAAAACTCACAGGTGTGCTCCAGAAGCCTCTCCCCCGGAGAGAGCCTCCCCAGCTGACTCCGGTCGGGAGCACGCCGACAGGACTAGGGCCCCCACCGGGACCCGAACATGTATAAATCCTCGTGTCTTTTCTTGTGTTTGTTCGGCGGGGGAGGACCGGTCATCCGGTCAACCCGCACCGCGTAATCTTCGGTAGGATCGTTCTCAAAACCTGCCGGGGTATTCGGAATACCATGACAGTTGGTGTCGACCGTGGGTACTCGTGACAAGACGCCATGGCTCCCCCAAGAACAAGGGCTCGCACCCTTCCCAGTGACACCGGTCTCGGAGACCCGGCGCCGCCCGTCCGGGACACTGCTGTCCCGGCGCTTCCTCTCGGAGGCGGCCAAGCCCAGGTACCGCCTCCCTCCTTTCCTCTTAACTTAGGTGCTTCTACCTCCAGGTGGCTCCCGGTGACCGTGGGGACCTTGGCCGGGACCAGTCTCCCCCCAACGGCTCCCCCGGCTCCCCGGGACGCCCTGCTTGAGGCTCTCGTTGAGGGCCAGCTCCGCGCCCAGCGCTCAATGGATGAGCTGCTCAGCGTGTTGGCGCGGCCTCCGGCCCCCACATTTGCGTCGCACCCATACCCGGGGACTATGCCCCCGTTTATGGGTTACCCGGCGGCCCCCCCGACCTCCGGAGGTCTGGCCACCCTGTATGATCCCGCCGGGGGGTTCCCTCCCCCTGCGGGATATACGTCCGGACCCTTCCCGGCACCCGGGCCCGTCCCGGTGCCGGGGGGCTACTTCCTGCCCGGTACCTTTGTGGCACCAGGGGGGTACCCAATTCCAGGCTCATTCCCAGGGCCGGGGGCCCATTTCATCCCAGGGGTTTTCCCTACGCCGGGAGCCACTCCCACCCCTCGCTTCGCGTTTACCGCACCGGGGGTGGTCGACAGAGCAGCTCCCGTGCCTCAGCGGACTTCCCCTCGCATCGGCTCCCCGGTCCCAGACGTCTCCGCGGGGGCTCCCCTCTCGCCGGTTCCGGATAATACAGGGGCATCCCCCTTTTCGGTTCCGGTCGTTGCCACCGGGGCTCCCTCCACTTTGGTTCCAAACGTCGCCGTGGGTGCCCCCTCCCCGGTTCCGGATAATACAGGGGCTTCCCCCTTTCCGGTCTCGGGGGTCTTCGCAGGGGGCTCCCCCCAGACGGCCCCGAAAGCCTCCGGGCTGGTAGCTACAGTGCATAACCTCCCTCCACCGGCGGAACATGTCCGTTTCGCCCGTGGGGAGGTCGAGTGAATGCATTCACCTGAGCGCGGGGAAGAACTTCCCCCCGGCTGCGGGCGCGGGGAGCCTCACTTTCGCACCGGTCGGGGGAAGAGACCCGCGGAAGATCCAGCCTCACCGGGGGAGAGCCCGGACGTCCGGGAACTCAGCCCCAGTCCAGAAGTGAAGCGTCGCCACCGCCACTCCGGCGGACCTCTTGGACCGCTCCCTGACTCCGACAACGAGGGTCCCGTCAAAGAAGACAGCGACCGGGACTCTTCCAGGGAAGTGCAGGGGGCTAACCAGCCCCTGTGCCGAAGACTTCGCAGCATCCGGTGGCCACGGCCCTACCGCCCTCCGCACATCGAGCACTATAACGGTGAAGCAGACCCTTACGAATTTGTCTAGGTTTACTCCACGGCCATCTCCGCGGCCGGGGGGGACGAGACGGTACAATGCAACGTCTTCCCCCTCTACCTCACCGGCATCGCCCGCTCCTGGTTCTACAATCTGAAGGCCGGTTCCATCAAGTCTTTCACACAGCTCAAGTGGGAGTTCTGCGCGAACTTCTAGGGGAACTATGTGCGCCCCCTGGACTCCTCGCAGCTATACACTGTCCGGCAAAGGACTGGGGAAACCATCAGAAGCTTCTTCAAGCGCTTTGCTCAGGTGAAGAACAAAGTGGCCCACGTCCCCGACTCTACGATCATCGAAGCCTGCAAAAGCGGCATCCTCCCGGGGTAGCTCCACCGAAGGCTCTCCCGGAGCTGCCCCTCTTCCGCCGACGAGCTCTTCAACGTACTCGAAAAGTACACTCGGGTGGAGGAAGACGACATCTGGAAGAAGACCCAGGGAGCTCCCACCCACGCCGACCGGGGGGCCAGGGATCCCCTCAAGTGCCCTAAGCAGGGGGGGCGTAATGAGCCACGGCCTCGGGACACCTTTGTCCTCGAGGGCAGAGGCGGCTCGCGTGACCCCCCGAGGGGCAACCGCCCCTTCCCCAAGCCGAAAGGCCATGGGGGAGGACAGTCTTCGCGCGGCCAGGAAGGTCCCGCGGGGAGAAGGCGGGAAGGACCGTGGTGCAGCTTCCACGGGTCCAGTACCCACTCTACCCGAGACTGCAGCCAGCTATTGCAGCACTTCGCGGCGTTCCTCGACCAGCGCGGGCAGGGGGGGACTCCGGCCTCCTTGCTCCCTCGGCCAGCTGTTCCGGCCCTTCCCGCTCCCGCGGGGGGTCAGCTGACACAGGAAGGGGAGCCTTGAAAAGCTCTCCCCTTTCAAACTTCTCAGCGCCACATCAACGTCATTGTGGAGGGTCCGCCTCCGGGCCGGACTCTAAGCGCCAGCGTAAGGAGTATGCGCGCGAGGTCAAGGTTGTGGGGGTGCTACACGCGTCCCCGCCACCTAAGTGGTCAGACGTCCCCCTCACCTTCACGGCGGAAGACGCGTGAGGGGTTCGCTTCCCCCACGACGACGCGCTCATCGTCTCTGCGACAATCTACAACTGCCACTTGGCCCGCATCCTTGTGGACGGCAGGAGCTCCGCCGACGTCCTCTTCTTGAAGGCCTTGAAAGAGATGCAGGTGGATGAGAAGCTCCTACAGCCCGCGGCAGGGCCCTTGCAAGGGTACGTCCCGAGGAAGGCAATCCACCCCGTGGGCAGGGTAGACCTCGCTATGACATTCGGCGTCCCGGAGAACTACCGGACCGAGCTGGTCCGCTTCGACGTAGTGGACCTCCCTTCCTCCGACAACGCAGTTATGCGGAGGACCACAATCGGGAGGCTTCTCCCCCGGAACTAGACGCCGCTGCACCACCGCCCGGGAGGCCCCTCCTCAAGCCGCGTCCGGAAGGGGGCCTCCGGAAGGCCCTGCTGTCCCCGGGCGACGAAGACAAAACCGTCCAGATCGAGGCAGAGCTCCCCGAGGAGCATGCGGTGCAGCTTTCAGCCTTTCTGCGCAAAAACTCTGAAGTTTTTGCGTGGAAGCCTTCGGACATGCGGGGCGTCGCCCGGGAGGTTATCGAGCATAAGCTCGCAGTGGCCCCCGGTCACCCTCCGATCAAACAGATGCTGCGGAAAGTCTCCCTCGAGCGCCAAGAAGTAATCAAGGTGGAGATCACCCGGCTCTGAGAGGCGGGGTTCATTCGGGAGGTCCTGCACCCCGAGTGGCTCGCGAACCCCGTCCTCGTCAAGAAGTCAACCGGCAGGTGGCGGATGTGCGTGGACTTCACCGACCTTAACCACGCCTGCCCCAAAGACAACTTCCCGCTCCCGCGGATTGACCAGCTCGTCGACTCCACCGCGGGGTGCGAGCTCATGAGCTTCCTAGACGCCTACTCGGGCTACCATCAAGTCCGGATGGCTGAAGGGGACGAGGAAAAGACGAGTTTCATAACTCCCCTTGGAACCTTCTGCTTCGTCCATATGCCCTTCGGGCTCAAGAACGCGGGCGCGACCTTCCAGCGCCTCATGACGTTAGTCTTCAAAGATCAAGTCGGCCGCAACGTTGAAGTCTACGTAGACGACGACCTGGCGGAGACCTTCCGCAACCTCCGCGCGTTTGGGCTCAAGCTCAACCCGGAGAAGTGCGCCTTCGGGGTGCGCAGGGGGAAGCTCCTAGGTTTCCTTGTGTCCCAGCGGGGCATTGAGGCAAACCCCGAGAAGATCCGGGCATTCCTAGACATGCCCCCGCCGCGCTCCGTCAAGGATGTCCAGCAGCTCTCTAGCCGCCTAGCCGCGCTCAGCCTCTTCGTCTCCCGGTCGGGGGAGCGAGGCCTCCAGTTCTTCAAGATCCTCCGGGGGCTCGAGGGGTTCCGCTGGACCCCCGAAGCCCAGGAAGCCTTCAACGACCTCAAGAAGTACCTCACGAGCCCTCCAATGCTCGTGAGTCCGTCTCCAGAAGAGCCCTTGCTCCTCTACCTCACCGCGACCCCCGTCGCCGTCAGCGCGGTCTTGGTGAAGGAGCAAGGGGTGGAGCAGCGTCCCGTGTACAACGTGAGTGAGGCCCTCCAAGGGGCCAAAACTCGGTACACGGAGATGGAGAAGATCTGCTACGCCCTCCTGATGGCGTCCCGGAAGCTTCGCCATTACTTCCTGGGGCACCCCATCACCGTCCCGTCGTCCCTTCCCCTGGGGGAGGTACTGCGGAACAAAGAAGCCACCGGCCGGATCGGGAAGTGGGGGGCCGAGCTCGCCATCAAGTCGCAGGTCCTCGCCGACTTCGTCGCAGAGTGGACTCCTGCCTCTGGGTCCGGGGACGAGGACCTCCCTGTGCCGCCCCGACGCAGTGATCATTGGACTCTCATGTTTGATGGGTCGCTGTGTCTCGCCGGGGCTGGTGCGGGAGTAGTCCTCCGGAGCCCCAAGGGGAAGGAACTCGAGTATGCTGCGCGGCTCGAGTTCCCTGCAACTAATAACGTCGCCGAATACGAGGCTTTGCTCCTCGGGATGCGCCTTGCACGCTCCCTGGGGATCCGGTGCCTCCTAGTCAAGGGAGATTCTCAGCTTGTAGTTTGCCAAATGGACAAGTCTTACCTGTGCCATGACGCAAACTTAAGTCTTTATTTGCAGGAGGTGCGAAAGATGGAGAGGCCTTTCGACGGCCTCGAGGCCCGGCATATCCCGCGAAGGGATAATGACCGGGCCGACGCCTTGGCCCGGGCCGCAAGCGCCCGGGAATCGCTCCCCAAGGGGGCTTTCTTGGAAATCATCACGAAGCCCTCGGTGGCCTCCCCGGACTCGGGCGACGAGCCTCATGTCCCGGAGGTCGCCGAGATCACCCGGACGCCGTCATGGATGGACCCCCTCATCTCCTTTATCAAGGGGGAGGGGGACCCTCCTCGTGAGACCGAGGCTAAACGCCTCCGGGCCAAAGCCCGGGCATATCTCCTGCTGGAGGGGAGGCTCTACAAGCGGGGGGCTTCCGCCCTCCTGCGCTGCCTCCCCCGGCCGGAGGGACTCCAGCTTCTCGAAGACATCCACGCAGGGAGCTGTGGTTCTCACCTAGCCCCACATGCCATCGCGGCCAAGGCTCTCCGGCAGGGCTTCTACTGGCCCACGGTCATGCGCGACGTGCGAGACTTTGTCTCCGCGTGCGAAGCATGCCAGAAGATGGCCAGGAGCTCGAACCTCCCCCCTGTAGCGCTGCAGACTATCCCTATCACTTGGCCCTTCTTGCGCTGGGGGATGGACCTCTTAGGGCCCTTCCCCCCAGCACCCGGAGGATACAAGTATGCGGTGGTCGCGGTCGACTACTTTACAAAGTGGGTTGAGGCGGAGCCCTTGGCTAGCATCACGTCCCGGGCCATTCAGCGGTTTTTTTTTGGACAAACGTCGTATGTCGTTTTGGTGTCCCCCGGGAAATCACCGTGGACAACGGGACCAAATTCGACTCGGCTTATTTCTGGGAATTCTTCGAAGGCCTGGGCTCGTCATCCACTTCGCCTCAGTGGCCCATCCTCGGAGCAATGGGGCTGTCGAGAGGGTCAAGGCGTAATCCTACAGGGGTTGCGCCGGAGACTCGAGCAAACCGCTTCTAAGCGGGGTGCATGGGCAGAGGAGCTCCCTAGCATCCTCTGCTCCATGCGCATGACCCCGTCCCGGGCGACGGGACGTACTCCCTTCTCCCTGGTCTACGGGGCAGAGGCAGTCCTCCCCCCGGAGATTGACCTTCGGTCAATGCGGGTCGAGCTCCTGGAGGGAGCCACGCCGGCGGTGTACCAGGCCAACGAGGCCGACCAGCGCCTGGAGATCGACCTCGTGGAGGAGGAACGCGACCAAGCGCTCCTCTGCCACGCCATCTACGAGCGCGAGATGGCACACGCATAGAACCAGCGCGTGCGTGAAAGATCCTTCCGCCTTGGGGACCTTGCCCAGGACCGTGGGGATCCAGTAGGGGCCCTCCCACTTGGGGGAGAGCTTCCCCTGGGCTTGGGGGTCTGTGACGCGCTTGGCTTATAAGCTCTCCAACCTTCAAGAGCAGGAGCTGAAGCACACGTGGAACTTGCGTTTACTTCGCAAGTTCTATGTTTAATCTTACGGGCCTGTCCCCTCCCCCGGAGCGATCACGCCGGAGGGCGAGCAGGGACACTGTATTTACCTTTTCCTCCCCTTTCGCGACTTCGCAGGAGGAGGCACTGTACTTCATTTTGTTAGCAATACATAGGTCTTGCTCTTGAACTTTCTCACTGCAGGTCCTTCTCATCACCGCCTCTAACGGCCATGCCCTCCCCGCGAGGAAGCCCTCCCCGTGAGGAGGCCCTCCCCGTGAGGAAGTGGGCCCAGACCCAGCAAGTCCCTCCTGTAGGGTGGCTTACGATCAGCCCTCGTGGACTGAGGGTGTAAGCGGCAACCCGGTCCCCAGCGGCCGCGGTAATGAGTCACTTTGGGAGACTAGTCCCCTGTGTAGCTTCTAGGCCCCTAAAGAGTGTTTTAGTATTTAATGACAACTACAAATGCTATACTAACGTTACCTGCCTAGTTGTGTTAAGAAGAAACTTAAAAGACAGGTTAATGGAAGGCGAAGAAAGAGCCTCATGATGAAGAAAGGGCATTGATCAAAAGGGCAAAGGTACGAAATAAGGCCTTTTCCATTTTTACCGGTCTAAGGTGTTTAGAGAAGAATTTTGACCGGATTTTAGGATAATTGCCGTACTATTAAGAGGAGCATGTGGTGTATCACAAAATACTTCATCTATGTGCCACAAATCATAAAATCAACTTGCATTGCATACTAGAAGATCACATACCTTGAGAAATGCTTGTTTCAGCTCAATACTGCTCAGCACTGTCTCAGTCGGTCTGACCGTATGTTGACCAGGTCTGATCGAATTCACGGACTAACCGAATAGGATCTCGGACTGACCGACATTATGTATTAGAATAGTATGTACCTTTATAAGGTCGGTCTGTCCGTAGTTAAAACCTAGGTCAGTCTCCTGGAACTTCATGACCTATCCTTCTGTTGTTTTTGAGCTTTGACGGTCTGACCGTTTTATTAGACCGGTCTGACCACAAAATCGGTCTGACCGTGTTTTTGTACTACGGTCTGACCGTATGGCCGGTCTGTCCGTATTTTTTGGCCTGACCGTATAAGGTGTCCAGAAACTATGTCGTCTCTGGACAGTTTCACGGTCTGACCGAAATAGGCTCCGGTCTGACCGTGTATGTGCCTGACAAGGGCAGTTGAGCATTTATTGTGCCTGTTTAATGCCGTTGCAGTTGCGGCGGTCTGACCGAGCTTATACCTGCGGTCTGACCGCCAAGTGATCTTTTTCTCCCAACGGCCTGTAACGGCTATATTTATTGTGAGGGGTATATATACTCCCATGCACGGCCCTGTTCACATATACTTGGCATAATTTGAGCATTGTCATCGTCCTTGAGAGCTTTAGCACATTTCATACACTCTAGGGTTCAAATTCTCGAATTTGTGAGAGTGTGCATTTGAGATCTTCTAGTGCATTGCATCTAGATAATTAAATCAACCTCTTGGCACTAGAAGAAGGCTAAGTGATCATCACCGGCTTGTTACTCTTGGAGTTTGCCGGCTCCTAGACGGCTAGGAGAAAGGTTTTGGAGAGCTCTTCAAAGAAGATTGTGAAGAAGCCTCAAAACGTCTTGTGAAAGGGTTGAGCACGCCTTGCCGGAGCGGTAAAGTGCATCCTTAGTGAAATCGAGCTTTGGACAACTCATCACACTAATCCGGCTCAAGATCTAGGTCACTTCTCGAGAGAAGGTTGACTAGATAGAGGAGCGGTTAGAGATTTGAGTTTGCCTCAACGTAGATTAGGGGTGATCGGCAAATCACCGAGACCACGGGATATATCCTTGTGTTGAAGTTGTGCTTTGTTCATATTGGGTTATTTATTTGCTCTCATTATCTCTAAACTGTTTGTTTAATTGCTAATTTGTTAAAATCGCCTATTCACCCCCTCTAGTCGATATCCTAGATCCCTTTCACCCTGCCCAAACACTCAAGACCCGACATCGGGCACTTGCTCCTCCGGGAGTAGACGCTCTCCCCAATGGGACGTCTAATGGCATTCTTGGATATTTGGTCCCCGGCGACCTTATTCCCGGCTCCCCGTTCTCACGGCGCCCGGATGATTGCCTCCCGGAGACCCTATTCCCGGCTCCCCGTCCTCACGGCGACCGGATGATTGTCTCCCGGAGAAGTTACGGATTTCTCTGACATATCTTCCCCGGAGACCCTATTCCCGGCTCCCCGTTCTCACGGTGACCGGACGATCATCTCCTAGGAAGCTCGCCTCCGGAAATCTCATCGGGTTTTCTTAGATGTTTCTTCCACACGAGGCCTTATTCCCGGCTCCCCGTTCTCACGGCGACCGGACGATTGTCTCCCAGAAGGTCTTTCCCTTGGAAACTTCGTTTTAAAATTTTCCAACTTGGAAAAATTCCTATGCTACAGGTCACTTCCACCCCGGGGGCTTTGCTACCCCCACAGCGCGCGGAGCTACCCTCCGGCCCACTGTGGGCGGGGGGGATAAGGAACCCCCGAGTATCGACCGCACCGCCCATGAGCAAACTTAGCTCATTCTTGTCAAGAGGAGTCGTCCAGACCATCCAAGAAGATAAAATAAAAAGACGACAAAGAAGGAACCAACAACACGGCTTTATTGATCGTCAAACCCGGAGGACATCTTCCCCCTCCGGTGGGCATCGGAAACGGTACAACCCGTGTCCTAACCCGGGGGATTCTCTACATCCTAAGGCTCCTACGCCTAATACTCCCGGAGGCTCTCCGCTAGCTCCTGGGCCAAGTCTCGGTACAATGCGCGCACGCGGCGCCGAGCGTCCCGGAGCACATCTTCGGGCCAGAACTCGTATCCCGCCGGTGGAAGTATCCGAAGAGGAGGTATCATCCGGAACCCCGGACGCCGAGGGGACAATTCGGCGCGATGATTGTCAAAATTGTCCAAGTGCCACTCCGGATGCCACCTTAACCGGATGGGCTCCCAGACGGCGTCCCCGCTGCGCTCCCCGGAGATGAGGCTTAGCAATATTAAAGCCGCTTGGGCGTCCCCCGGAGAGCCCTCCTGGACCTTCGCCCGGGAGTAACCTCCAGGGAACCCTGTTAACATTGCATTCAATTCAAAGACTTAGAAAAATTTCTAACTCTATTGCATTCAAAATATCTTTTTACAAGTGTCCGGGGCTTCTTCTCAGAAGCTACTGGGATCAAAAGTCCTAAGAAAGGAAAAGGGTCCTAACTAAGACCCGGGGGGAGGCTCACACTTTTTCATTTGCGTCCTCCCCCCGGGGGCCTTCCACCGGTGCCGGGGCTGGGGCGTCCGCTGCCGGAGGTGCCAGTGCCGGGAACCTCACCCGGATGATCCGGTCGTAGAAGCCCCCGGTGAGCTGCTCCACCCCCCGGCGCGAGGGCTCGAAGAACTCGAGGAAGCTCTGCGGGATGCGGCCCCCGATCGCCCGGGCGCCCACTCCCCGGTGCTCGACGAGCCCGGCCGCGGCTGCGACGACGGGGATCGCCCGGCCTCGCGCCCGGGCATCCGCTGCCTCCGGGATCACGGAGACTTGTGCGTTAAGAAGATGCACAGCCTCCGCGAGCGTGGCCGGGGGCACCTCCGAGCCACCACCGGAGCCTAGGCATACGCCAAGGCTCTCAAGGGCCGAGCGGACGGAGTGGCCGGCGTCCACCACCGCCCGGACGCTCGACCCCTCGAGCTCCCGGAAGGCCTCCTCCTTCGCCTTAGCATCCTCCCGGAGACGGCCGTTGACAGTCTCCGAGATGTGGACCTGGGCTCGAACCCGGGCCAGCTCCTGGAGAGCTTCGTCCCGTTGACTCAAGAAGGAGGCGGCCCTGTCGTCTGCGTCCTTGAGCAGCTGGATGACGCGCTGCTCGACGCCCCAGGTAATTGCTGCTCCCTACAAATTCCAGAGTTAGAAAAATTTTGGATGCAGGGAGCCAAAAGAAAGCGACAACCGCTTCGGGTGAATACCTGGGCTTGGAGGGACCGAAGCTCCGCGAAGCGATCGTGGAGCGTCCCCCCCGCGATGAAGGCCTGGACCTTCGGGGTCTGCAGGCCTTCCGCGTAGCGCTCGACCTCCCCTGCGGAAAGCAGGGGGTCTCCCGCCCGGCGCTGGTCCCGCCGCGGCCGGTAGTGGGCTCCCGGACCTGGGCTCCCGGCACGACCTCGGTCGGGGTGGCGGTCGTCGTCGTCTTTGTTGCGGAGGTGCCCCCCGAGGATGTGGCCGAGGAAGTCCTGGAAGGGGTCCCTCACCGGGGGGGGGATCAATTAACCCTTTCCCCTTCCCGGGCGGGAGGCCCCCCGGGGCCCCCACTTCCGGCGGGACCTCGTAGACCGAGGGGCTCCCCCCTTCGTCCACGGGCCACTCCATCCGCGGAGGCGAGGCTTCCGCGAACCTCACCTCCAGCTTCTTCGGCTCCAAGGGGGCCGGGGGGTGCTGGCGGGGTCGCTATCGAAGGCGGCGATGGGGCGTAGTTCGCCGAGTCAGAGGCTGCCTCGTCCGCGGCCGGTTCCTTCCCCCGAGCCTCAACGGGGCTCTTCGGGGGAGGGGGTGTTGGTTCCTTCCGGGGCGGCGCCCGGGCGCGCTTGGTCCCGGGGGTCACGTTCCGGGGCTTCGCCGGTGTCGCTGCCGGCGTCGTCGACGGGCCAGGGACTTTTTGGACTCTGGCCTTCTTAGGCTCAGAGCCCCCGGCCGCGTCCTTCCCCCGCTTGTGCGACCCGGGGGTGGGGAGGGGCTTCCTCTCCGGGAGCTTCAGCCCGTAGGCCTCAGCCACCAGGTTCCGGGGAGGGCCCTCCCCCACGAGGCGCACGACGCGCTCGTGCTCGTCGGCGAAGTACCTCCCCAGGAGGTTCTCCGCCTTCTCCCGCGCCGCCGGGTACGGCCGGACTACAAGAGGTAAAGAGTTTGTCAAATTTTAAAAAATTTGTAAATGCAATGAAGTAGGTTACCGGGACTTACGTCGGGTCACCGGCTTGACCGGGGGCCGTTGCTCCGGGCCCATGCCGATCCCCCTCCTCCCACGCCCGAAGGGGGAGATCCTCAGGAGCATCATCTCCTTGGCGGTGTCCCGCATAGAGTGGGTCTTTCGGGAGATGATCACCTTGCTGAGGAGCTCGAGCTCCTCGTCCGTCCACACCGGAGGCTTCGGCGCGGACGACCTGCTGTAAGGGGCGGGCTCTGGGGTGTACGTCACCTCGTCGTCCTGGACCCGGAGGTAGAACCACCTCCGGATCCAGTCGCCCCCATGGTCCCGGGAGGCTGCCGCCGGGTAGTCAGCCACCCTGGATGGCAGCATCTGCACCATCACCGAGCCAAAGGGGGACTTGGGTGCCCCCTTCACCAGGTGGGAGCTCCGCGCCGCCGGTTCGTAGAAGTACTGGAAGACGCGTAGGGTGGGCTCCCTCCCGGTCGCCGTGTCGAAGAGCCAGATGAAGAGCCCCATCCAGACGATGGCGTTCGGGGTGAGGTGGTTGAGCGCCACCCCGTACTCCTTCAGAAACTCCCGGAGCATGGGATGCACCGGGAGCCGGAGCCCCACCTCCAGGAAGGCCTCGAAGGCCACGACCTCTCCGGGCCTGGGGCGGGGGGCTCCGTCTTTCTTCACGGGGACCCGGATGTCCCCGTCCTCCACGACTCTGCGCTCGACCAGGGACTCTGCGTCCTCGGCCGTGAACTCGGACGCCCAGAGGAAGTCCAGAGAGACCTCCTCCGGGGGCATCTCGGTCGTCTTCGCTCGACCCTTCGGTGCCATCAAGTTAGTTTTTCCGGAGGCTAACTTTTTAGGAGGCTACGTCTAAAGGTTCCGGACGCTTTCTACCGGGTGCTAGTTACCGGGAAAGAGCTACCGGCAGAGCTAAACTCGCTAAGGACGAGAAGTTTGGAATGAAGTTCCCGGGCCCCCCAAGGCCCTATTTATAGGGGCGAGTCGTGGTCCAGATGGGCGCCACGTGGCACCTCGCGGAGCAATGTGGACCGTTGAAGTTCAAACGTGCGCAGGAAACGAAGGGACTGGCGCGTGAATCGAGGCACCGGTTCGAACCGTGAGCACATTTATGGCGAAGCGGCGCGGCCTTAAGCGCGGGGCGCGGAAGCAGAACAGTCATGGCTCCGGCGACTTGGTCCGGAGATTTTCCCGGTAACATCTACCATACCCACCGGCGACTCGAGCATCGTCCCCGGGGGGCATGGGGGGCTGCTGTTGGGGGAAATCTCCGCGAGACTAAGTCCAGGTAAGTTGCGTCACATTTGCCCTGGGACCTGGCCTCCGGTGCCTCCCCGGGCGCCGCCTTTTGGCCCCCGGGACCTGGCCTCCGGCGCCGTCCGGGGCGCCGCCATTTGCCCGGGGACCTGGCCTCCTGTGCCTCCCCGGGCGCCGCCTTTTGGCCCCCGGGACCTGGCCTCCGGCGCCGTCTCGGGCGCTGCCATTTGCCCGCGGACCTGGCCTCCTGTGCCTCCCTGGGCGCCACCTTTTGGCCCACGGGACCAGGCCTCCGGTGCCGTTCCGGGCGCCGCCATTTGCCCGGGGACCTGGCCTCCAGGGCATCCACGGGCGCCGTATTTTGGCCCCCGGTACCTAGCCTCTGGCGCCGTCCCGGGCGCCGCCATTTGCCCGGGTTCCTGTCCTCCGGTGCCTCCCCGGGCGCCGCCTTTTGGCCCCCGGGACCTAGCCTCCGGCGCCGTCCCGGGCGCCGCCATTTGCCCGGGGACCTGGCCTGTGGTGCCTCCCCGGGCGCCGTCTTTTGGCCCCCGGGACCTGGCCTCCGGCGCACGTCCCGGGCCTCATCGCCCTTCTAAAGGTAAAGTCTCAAGTTGTTATCACGTGCAGGTCATGCGAGGAGTGCCTCGGGAATCAGCGACCACCTGTCAAGCATGCAAGACGTTTGACCGGGAGAAGGACGTTCCTACCCCTCAATCCGACGGTGGCTTCCGGGGTAGATAGGTCTTTTTGCTTCTTTTTGGGGCTATAAATAGCTCTTGTACCCCTCAGTTGTAAGCAGGTGATTCATATTGATTGGAATAGCCAAAACTCACAAGTGTGCTCCGGAAGCCTCTCCCCCGGGGAGAGCCTCCCCAGCCGACTCCGGTCGGGAGCACGCCGACAGGACTATGGCCCCCACCGGGTCCCGAACCTGTATAAATCCTCGTGTCTTTTCTTGTGTTTGTCCGGCGGGGGAGGACCGGTCATCTGGTCAACCCACGCCACGTAATCTTCGCTAGGATCGTTCTCAAAACCTGTCGGGTATTCGGAATACCACGACAGAATTAAGCTTAAATTAAAAGACTCATCATGAGTACTTCCATCCGTATTAATTACCTCATATTCTTTCCAAGAAATTGTTGTGCCCTTCGACGCGTCTTGCCTCCCTCCAGCACTAGCATAATTTTTGAAAGCCCTGTATTTAATTTAGCATTGCAGGTTAATATGTTATCATTAATTAGCTAGTCAGAGAAAAATTTAAAACAACTATGTTACTTATGCGTCTATGTGCCATGTGAGGGTGAAAACATGCGCCACCTTGTCGCTCATCAAATCGAGGTAATAGACCTCATTCATCCATGGGCAAATGACGGCGACGACCCAGTGGCCCCTACATTGCATATATAAGTGAACCGTCTCATACATATGTTAGGCGTAACATACAAGAATGAGTTAAATTAGTAGGAAATGCACTAACCTTTGGTGGTACGGCGCAAGGATGAACTCTCGGTCCTGCTGCGCTAGTAGTGCCCGTGATATGTATTCCTTCGCATGTGCTTGGTCGTGCTCTAGCATCGTGAGGCTTTTTTTCTCTGGGTCGAGGAAACCCACCTTGTCACATGCCCTCATCGACGCCAGCCTATACATGCACCTGGATGCAAAGTAGACATTAGTAAGTAGTGCATACAAAGTGATTAGATTTATAAAACGAACTGTGATAACTTTAGAAAACAGCAAACTCACAGGACTCCAGTCCGTATGATGGACATATCAAGCTCCTGCCAGTTGAGGAGGTCGAACAAATCCTCGTGGGCCACCGATATGCTCTCGGGCTCACGGTGAAAATGGGCTGGCCTGAAGTGAACCAAGAAGTTGATGTGGCGCCTAGACCGGGTCAGGTACCACTCGTGGAGACTTATGGTTATTTGATCCATATTGCGCAGAAGGTACTCCGACACGAGTGGGGACCCGTTCTTGAACGTACCCGGCTGGCTTTGTTTGGCCTTGCCTTTGGCCTTGCCCTTGCCTTTGGGCGGGGAGCGAGTGTATACCTTCGAAGGTTGGGGTGTGTTGCCGCCGGCCTCATTTGATGGCGAAGGGTTTGAGGCCGTTTGAGGAGGCATGGGGGCCGAAGGAGTTCGCTCATGCGTTGTGGCGTGGGTGGTGTCCTCAGGAAGTGAGCTGGTATCCATCGTCCACTTTAAGTACAAACGCATAAGTTAGATTTTGTAAATTGAGTATATTAACTGAGTTGTAAGCTAGAATGGCTCGGGTTTACCTCCTGTAGTCTAACACCCTTCTTGGGCCACTGTATGTACGAGCCCAATGCCTCGCCAATTGTCCGCATTTCGTCCGTTGGGACGGGCAACGGAAAAGAGCTGTAGCCCGGGAGGGCCATGTCCACCTGTACCTTTGCGAATCCAGGCTCCAGAGGTACGCAGTGGATCCGGACATCCTCCCAAGACTGGTATACGACCCCGTTTGCAACCGCAACAGGTTTGTCGCCTATGTTGATCAATAGGCTACAGTTCTCCGGCTTCTGCAATTTGCAACAATTATAACAGGTTAGCGAAACAATTCTAACGTAACGGGAGTGGCATCAACCGAATTGCATATATAGCTCAAGAGTTGCAATACCTCGATCAAGTCCACCGGATCCACGTGAACCTTCGAGCCGCAACTACTCGGCCTGGCAGCGTCGACCTCGGCAGCTAGATCTAAACCCTTGGACTGCACAATGCGGCTGAGGCGTTCATACTTCTCGTTTATTGGGGGAAATCTCCGCAGGACTAAGTCCAGGTAAGTTGCGCCGCCATTTGCCCGGGGACCTGGCATCCGGTGGCTGCCCGGGCGCCGCCTTCTGGCTCCAGGGACCTGGCCTCCGGCGCCGGTCCCGGGCGCCGCCACTCGCTCGGGGACGTGGCCTCCGGCGCCTGCCCCGGGCGCCGCCATTTGCCCGGGGACTTGGCCTCCGGTGGCTGCCCCGGGCGCCGCCTTTTGGCTCCCGGGACCTGTCCTCCGGCGCCGGTCCGGGCGCCACCATTTGCCCGGCGACGTGGCCTCCAGTGCCTGCCCCGGGCGACGCCTTTTGGCCCCCGGGACCTGGCCTCTGGCGCCAGTCCCGGGCGCTGCCATATGCCCGGGGACCTGGCCTCCGGCGCCTGCCCCGGACGTCGCCTTTTGGCTCCCGGGACCTGGCCTCCGGCGCCTGTCCCGGGCGCCACCATTTCCCTGGGGACGTGGCCTCCGGTGCCTGCCCCGGGCGCCGCCTTCTGGCCCCCGGGACCTGGCCTCCGGCGCCGGTCCCGGGCGCCGCCATTTGCCCGGGGACCTGGCCTCCGGTGGCTGCCCCGGGCGCCGCCTTTTGGCTCCCGGGACCAGGCCTCCGGCGCCGGTCCCGGGCACCATCTTTAGCCCGGGGACCTGGCCTCCGGTGCGTGTCCCGGGCCTCTTCGTCCTTCTAAAGGTAAAGTCTCTAGTTGTTGATCACGTGCAGGTCACGCGAGGAGCGCCTCGGCAATCAGCGACCACCTGTCAAGCATCCAAGGCGTTTGACCGGGAGAAGGAAGTTGCTACCCCTCAATCTGACGGTGGCTTCCGGGGTAGATAGGTCTTTTTGCTTCTTTTTGGGGCTATAAATAGCCCTTGTACCCCTCAGTTGTAAGCATGTGATTCATTTATTGGAATAGCCAAAACTCACAGGTGTGGTCCAGAAGCCTCTCCCCCAGAGAGAGCCTCCCCAGCCGACTCCGGTCGGGAGCACGCCGACAGGACTAGGGCCCCCACCGGGACCCGAACCTGTATAAGTTCCCGTGTCAATTCTTGTGTTTCTCCGGCGGGGGAGGATCGGTCACCTGGTCAGCCCGCGCCGTGTAATCTTCGCTAGGACCGTTCACAAAACCTGCCGGGGTATTCGCAATACCACGACAGTTGGCGCCGACCGTGGGGACTCGTGACAAGACGCCATGGCTCCCCCAAGAACAAGGGCTCGCACCCTTCCCGGTGACGCCGGTCTCGGTGACCCGGCGCCGCCCGTCCGGGACACGGCTGTCCCGGCGCTTCCGCCCAGAGGCGGTCAGGCTCAGGTACCGCCTCCCGCCTTTCCTCTTAACTTAGGTGCTTCTACCTCCAGGTCGCTCCCGGTGACCTCGGGGACCTCGGCCGGGACTAATCTGCCCCCGACGGCTCCCTCGGCTCCCCGGGACGCCCTGCTTGAGGCTCTCGTAGAGGTCCAGCTCCGCGCCCAGCGCTCTATGGATGAGCAGCTCAGCGTGTTGGTGCGGCCTCCGGCCCCCACATTTGCGTCGCACCCATACCCGGGGACTATGCCCCCATTTATGGGTTACCCGGCGGCCCCTCCGGCCTCCGGAGGTCTGGCCGCCCCGTATGATTCCGCCGGGGGGTTCCCTCCCCCTGCGGGATATACGTCCAGACCCTTCCTGGCACCCGGGCCCGTCCCGGTGCCGGGGGGCTACTACATGCTCGGGCCCTTCGTGGCACCAGGGGGGTACCCCGTTCCAGGCCCATTCCCGGGGCCGGGGTCCCATTTCATGCTGCGGGTTTTCCCTACGCCAAGGGCCAGTCCCGCCCCTCGCGTCGCGTTTACCGTACCGGGGGCGGTCGACAAAGCAGCTCCCATGCCTTAGCGGACTTCCCCCCGCATCGGCTCCCCGGTCCCGGACGTTGCCGCGGGGCTCCCCCCTCGCCGGTCCCGGATGTTATAGGGGCTTCCCCCTTTCCGGTTCCGGTCGTTGCCACGGGGGTTCCCTCCACTTCGGTTCCAAACGTCGCCGTGGGTGCCCCCTCCCCGGTTCCGGATAATACAGGGGCTTCCCCCTTTCTAGTCCTGGGGGTCTTCACAGGGGGCTCTCCCCAGCCGGCCCCGGAAGCCTCCAGGCCAGTAGCTACAGTGCATAAGCTCCCTCCCTCGGCGGAACAGGTCCGTTTCGCCCGGGGGGAGGTCGAGCGAATGCATTCACCTGAGCGCGGGGAAGAACTTCCCCCTGGCCGTGGGAGTGGGGAGCCTCGCTGAAGAGCCAGCCTCTCCGGAGGAGAGCCCGGACGTCCGGGAACTCAGCCCCGGTCCAGAAGAAAAATGTCGCCACCGCCACTCCGGCGGACCTCTTGGGCCGCTTCCTGACTCCGATGACGAGGGTGTGTCCCCGTCAAAGAAGACAGCGACCGGGGCTCTCCCCGGGAAGTGCAGGGGGCTAACCAGCCCCTATGCCGGAGACTTCGCAGCATCCGGTGGCCGCGGCCCTACCGCCCTCCACACATCGAGCACTATAACAGTGAGGCAGACCCTTACGAATTTGTGCAGGTATACTCCACCGCCATCTCCGCGGCCGAGGGGGACGAGACGGTACAATGCAACGTCTTCCCCCTCTACCTCACCGGCATCGCCCGCTCCTGGTTCTACAACCTGACGGCTGGCTCCATCAAGTCTTTCACGCAGCTCAAGCGGGAGTTCTGCGCGAACTTCCAGGGGAACTACGTGCGTCCCATGGACTCCTCGCAGCTGTACACCGTCCGGCAGAGGACTGGGGAAACCATCAGAAGCTTCTTCAAGCGCTTTTCTCAGGTGAAGAGCAAAGTGGCCCACATCCCCGACTCTACGGTCATCGAAGCCTGCAAAAGCGGGATCCTCCCGGGGGAGCTCCACCGAAGGCTCTCCCAGAGCTGCCCCTCCTCCGCCGATGAGCTCTTCAACGTACTCGAAAAGTACGCTCTGGCGGAGGAAGACGACATCTAGAAGAAGACCCAGGGGGCTCCCGCCCCCTCCGACCGGGGGGCCAGGGACCCCCTCAAACGCCCTGGGCAAGGGGGCCGTAACGAGCCACGGCCTCGGGACACCTTTGTCCTCGAGGGCGGAGGCGGCTCGCGCGACCCCCAGAGGGGCAAGTGCCCTTTCCCCAAGCCGAAAGGCCGTGGGGGAGGAGAGTCTTCCCGCGGTCAGGAAGGCCCCGCGGGGAGAAGCAGGGAAGGACCATGGTGCACCATCAACGGGTCCAGTACCCATGCTACCCGAGAGTGCCACCAGCTGCTGCAGCACTTCGGGGCTTTCCTCGACCAGCATGGGCAGGGGGGGGACTCCGGCCTCCTTGCCCCCTCGGCCAATTGTTCCGGCCCTTCCTGCTCCCGCGGGGGGCCAGCAGGGGCAGACGCGGGAGGGGGAGCATTCCGAAGCTCTCCCCTTCCAAACTTCTCAGCGCCGCATCAACGTCATCGTGGGAGGTTCCGCCTCCGGGCGGGACACTAAGCGCCAACGTAAGGAGTACGCGCGCGAAGTCAAGGTTGTGGGGGTGCTACACACGTCCCCGCCACCCGAATGGTCGGACGTCCCCCTCACCTTTACGGTGGAAGACGCGCGCGGGGTTCGCTTCCCCCATGACGACGACGCTCATCGTCTCCGCCACCATCTACAACTGTCACCTGGCCCGCATCCTCGTGGATGGCGGGAGCTCCGCCAACGTCCTCTTCCTGAAGGCCTTCAAAGAGATGCAGGTGGATGAGAAGCTCCTGCATCCCGCAGCGGGCCCACTGCAAGGGTTCGTCCCTGGGAAGGCGATCCATCCTGTGGGGAAGGTGGATCTCTGTAACATCCTAAGTTTTGGGGTGAAAAGTTTCTTTCTTAGAAGTCATGCATGCATATGTATCTTCTAGATCAACCAAATCAGCCTCAGCTTTATTCTGTTCTAGCCCTAAAATCTCCAAAATCTATCATGTGACCTCAAGTCAAGATCTGACTTCCCAGATTTGATCTATCAGTTATCCTAAACCTAAAAGCCTTCAGAACCCAGATTCAATTCCATCGCTAACTTCCAGATTTTTCAACTCCTTTCTGTTTTCCAAAATAGAATATCTTTTACCCTAAGAAATCCAGGTTTAATCAAAATCTTAGCCAAGTTCAGACCAGATTATTCTTGGATTATGATCAAGAGTATGCCAATACCTTAATCCAAAAAGTTGGCAGCCAGATTTTACCATCTGAACCTTTTTCGCAAATCAGTACAAGAGTATCGCAGATCAGTCCTTTTTCCAGATTTTCCAAAAACCTAAAAAGGCAAAATGTTGCAAATCATCTCCAAATTCAAATCTGATTCAGGGAACACCTCCCAAATGCTTTTCAACACAAATTCTTCTTTTATGAGTATCTCAAAATCAAACCCTAAATCCCAGAATTCGAAATCAATTGAAATTCAGATTTCAATTACCCTAAAATACCCTAATTTCAGTTCATATCAAAAATCAACCAAACATCTCAAATTTTATCTTCAATCTGTGCCAAATCATCTTGTCGACGATTCGGACTCGGGGTCCTCAGCCGAACTTATGCAAAATTTGTGATTGTGAGACCTTTCAAGATGACCATCCGGGAAGGTATGTAGAACAATGGTGAACAGGAGCACAGAGAGATTTATACAGGTTCGGGCCCTCGATAGTGGGAGTAAAAGCCCTACGTCCTGTTAGAATTTCACTATATGTGATAAAGCTTTACAAACTAGCGGGGAGAAACCTTCACAGGCGAAGGTTTTCCCTATATAAGTGTACAAAAAGAAACTATAGGAGACTTGTAAGTATTGTCTAATCTAAGCCGTAGACTTGGCTGTTTGAGTGGTCGAGATATCTTGTATCTCACTTATATCAGGGATCTTGTTCTTCCAAATGTCTTGAATCCCCTGTTTGATGTACTTTGCCACCTTTTTATAATGGTCGAAATGGTGCCATATGAAGAAAACTGCATCAAACGGTTGGATGCGGTTTCTGGAGAACCGCTGTTAACTTCCACAGAGGTTATTATCACGTGTTAATCATGAATAACCGCATATATTAACCTCTGACGGTTGGTCTTCAACGTGGAGGAATCCTCGGGATGCTTGGTATATCCTGATATAAGGATAACCAAATAAACTCCAAGCACCCTGGTCGAGAATGTTCTGACTGCGGAATGTGGGCTGACCGCACAACATCCCGGATATCCAGTCCGCGTATAGCATACGAACTTCTGACCGCACAAAACCCGCGACCTGATCGCGTAAAGCTTGCGACCTCATGGTGATGCCCCTCAGAATGGCTTGAGTTCGCATCGCCACATATACGTCTGGTTTGAACCTGTTTTGAACCAAAAGTTTATTAGAAGTGACCCGGGTGTCAATCCTCGTCACATCTGTTGAATCAAGTTTGCCAAATCAGCAGAATCAAAATCAGATCAAACCTTCCAAATCTCCAGAATTACCGATCAGTCCAAATCAAGAATTGGAAATTGCAATCAAGCCCAAATTCGACCAGGCCAACTGCATTGCACGACCAGAAGCTCGCCGTGCATTTGCGCCGCGCTTGCTCGCCGCCGGCCACGCCTCACCGCGCCTGAGCTCGTACTCACTTGAGTTGCATGTGCACACGCGTCCACGCCCCAGCCATCGCCGTGGCAACGCCGTGGCAGCGCCATTCAACAACATCTGCTCCTGTGCGCGACCAGCAGCAGCCATTGTCAGTATCTTCTTGCCACGTTACTTGCTTCACCAGCCTTTGTCGCCACCGCCTTGCACCGCTCGACATTGATGAGACCCGATGTAGCACAGCTTTGCCTCGCCAGTGCACAGTCGCTTCACCGCTCGCCGTTGCTGCTTTTGCGCCCGGCAACTCCTGTCAACTGACACCAATTTATTGCTATTAGAACCTTGCAAGCTTCGCCCTCTGGTCTATTTAAGCCACCAGTACCCTATGTTATCTTCTCATCACCAGGACTTAACCAAATTTCCAAATTCCCTCGCTGTAGTCGTCTTCTCCGGCGAGTCCAGCAAGGAGCTTCACGGTGCCAGCTCATTCCACAGCATCTCCTGCCAAATTAACAGCACTAGTGAGTTCCCCTTATCTCTCTCATCGTGCTGTATCACTTAATTGGATTTCCTTGCCTCCTATCGCCGGCGATCACCGGAAATCCCGATTACCCTGTTCCGGCAATGCAGGCCAAATTACTTCGAATTAGCTCTCGATCCTGTGGAAGAAAATAATCAGTGACTCATTTCCAGCAAGCCTATGCATCAATATCTCCAGATTGAGCTTCAATCGAAGTTTTCCCCAATTTTGAGCTTCTCCAGAAACCGGCGATCGTCGCCAGGCTTCTCCGGCCATCCTCCGGCCAAATTGATCGTGCAGGTGACTTCCTCTTACCTCTCTTTCACTCTCCAAGCTTGGAATCGAGTTCTTTCGACCTGTATCAAAAACCCCCAAATGGCAGTGTTTCTTCTCCGGCGTCGATCACCGGAAAGCTTGCTCCAGCCGTTTCAGCTTCATCCACTTTGTCTTTCAGGTGTGCTTCAACCTCCTGAACATATTTGTCTTCTAGCTCGATCTCTGAAACTGCCCAGAATTCAAGTTATAGCCATGCCAAGATTTTTGTCCAGTGGCTTCACTGTGCCGTGTCGCCACCACACTTCTCCTTTGAATTTCATCATCTTCCAGCCATTTTCAGCTTTGGATCCTATTGAATGATTTGTTCCTGTTATCAATGCCTACCTCCTTGACAAAGTGGTGCATCATTTGGAGCCCTAGATCAAAAGTTATGCCAAGCCCTAGTTTCTAGCCATGTCAAGATCAATGCCAGACTATGTCAGTCAGTGGCATTAGCCCTTTTCACTCCCTTCCAGATGTGCATTTTGGGCATAACTTTGTCTCTTAGATTCCTGAGGTTGTGATTTACATTTTCTTCTTCTATCACAACTTGATTTGAGCCCTTGAATTATATTTGCCGCTAAACCCTAGTTTTTGACACTGTCCTAGTGCATGCCAGCCAATGGCATTGGCCTTGTTTACCCACTTCTGATTGTGCATTTTGAAAACCACTTTGTCCACTGAATTTGTAGAGTTATGATCTACATTTTCTTCTACTGTCATAACTTGAGATAAGCTCTCTAGCTTTCCTTGAAGTTATGTCAGAATCATGATCCGAATGTCAATCTGCTGACATGCGCTGTTTTTGATCAAACCAGCCACAAAACTGATGTTCTTATTGCAACCTTGAGATCCTAAGAGCATTTAACACCATTCCTAGCCAATTCCTTGAAACCCTAGATCTTGACTCATTTCAGCTTGCAATCTCAATTATCCCCAGTATCATTCAGTCACTCTTGTAAAGCATATCTGCATATAGATCCTAAAACATTTTAATATATAAGTAATATTTGTGTGTATTGTTTGGTTTGTCGTCGAGCAGATCCAGAAGCTGAGATCGAGGACTTCGCTGTTGACCCGTTATCAACTGCTGTTTCTTACGACGCGGAAGGCAAGTCATATCCTTGGTCATCTTGAACGTATATTTTAAATGTTGCTATAATATAACCTTGAATATAGGCAATATTGCAAGTGAAAGATTGTGAATGGGTGATTTATGAATTGGCAGTACTAGACTGGTTATCTGTGAAATGTGAAATAAACAAGTTTTGAGCCATGAACTATTATATGTATTTATATATTTATATTCATGAAATAAAACCCCTAGCCGTGACCAGAAAATGGTATGGAATGCTGGTAGCACTGGAGGTGCTAAACTGCGAAGGAATGCAGGCACTGAAGGTGCAGGGTTGTGGATGGTCTGGTCACTGGCATATAAGGACTAGAACCTTGTGTTGTGCGTCTAGTGGCATGAACAACGTGCTAACCGCAAGCCTGGTATGGGACAGGCCTGAACAAGTACTTATGTGGATCGCACATAAAACCCCTGCATGAGTTGTGTTGTGATGATTGACATAAGGGACGGTTCCCACACTATCACTGAAGGTGATCTGATATTTGACCCAGCAATGGGAATATGAGTAAGGGTGGAGGTTATGTTACAGCCTACCACAACTGTGTCTCGCAGAGAGCCACAGGGTCAGGGGTGAATTGTGAGTGAGACATAACAAAAGTTCTTGTTATCTCCACCTTGCCACTCACACATGGTTGTGAGGAGGGGTCTAATCATTTTGATAGGATGGGCTTGAAAGTGGAATATCTTGCGGGTAAATTGGTACCTCTCTGCAGAGTTAAAAACGTATTCGAATACTCCGAGCTCCCGGGTTTATAGGAGTCTGCTGCGGTGGATTAAATCCACGGGGTGTGACACAAGTACTATTTTCTAAATAAAATGTGTTAAATCAAGATTACCCAAATGACATGTGTTGTCATGATAAGGAGTGCTGCCGTGGGCTGTCGTGTGTCGACGTGTCGCGGTAGTCCTATAATCTAGTGAACATGAATGATGATGTTATATTATGAAAAGTGCTGCCATGAGATGAGGTATGAAAGAAAAAGATTATTTTATAAACATCCATAATTCTTGACTAGTCTAGGTTCATGTCATCACGACTATATGTATCTACTCTTACCTATGACTTGCTGAGTACGTAAGTACTCACTCTTGCAACCTACAATTCAGTAGATGGAGTGTTCTACAACCAAGACGAAGGCATGGAGGACTTCTTGGATCCAGAAGGAGGAGCGTCAGTTCCGCCAGAGCCCTAATGTGTGTTGTTCTGCCGTCCACTTCTCTTTGTGGGTGGGTCACCTACCTTCTGCTATGTAGATGTTATTTTGCTAACCCATGTATGCCGTGAAGGCATTGTAATCTCTTTATGTAATATCAAGGCCAGCAGGCCACAATGCTTAACTATTTTGTAAGTTACTCTGTTGCAATGTGATATACTCCTGTGCTTGACTTATCCTGGGAAGTCAAGGGTATGTGTATGCTATGCATATATGGGACTAGCTGCAGCGAGCTAGGTCTCTACAGGAGTAGTCGTAGCCCCAGTTTCGGGGCATGACAATCTCCCCATGACATTCGGCACCCCGGAGAACTACAGGACCGAGATGGTCCGATTCGACGTAGTGGACCTCCCCTCCTCCTACAACGCGATCATGGGGAGGGCCATGATCAACCGTCTAGGGGCCGCAACCGACCAAAACTATCTCTGCATGAAGATCCCCGGGCCGCGCGGCGTGATCAACGTCCGGGGAGACCAAGACATGGCCCGTGCCCTGTACGAGCACGCCGCCGCCACGATCAGAAGCGTCAACATCATTGAGGCCCCCGGGGGGGAGGTCTCTCTCCTGGAACCAGACGTCATGGTGATACCTACCGGGAGGCCCCTCCCCAAGCCACGTCCCGAAGGGGGCCTCCGGAAGGTCCTGCTGTCCCCGGAACCAACAACGTCGCCGAGTATGAGGCTTTGCTCCTCAGGTTGCGCTGTGCGCGTTCCCCGGGGATCCGACGTCTCCTACTGAAGGGAGATTCTCAGCTCGTAATTTGCGAAATGGACAAGCCTTACCTGTGCCATGACGCAAACTTGAGTCTTTTATTTGCAGGAGGTGCGAAAGATGACCGGGCCCTTCGTGGCGCCGGGAGAGTACCCCGTTCCAAGCCTATTCCTGGGGCCGGGGGCCCATTTCATCCCGGGGGTTTTCCCTGTGCCGGGAGCCAGTCCCGCCCCTCGCGTCGCGTTTACCGCACCGGGGGCGGTCGACAGAGCAGCTACCATGCCTCAGCGGACTTCCCCCCGCATTGGCCCCCCGGTTCCGAACGCCACCGCAGGGGTTCCCCCCTCACCGGTTCCGGATGTTACAGGGGCTTCCCCCTTTCCGGTTCCGGTCATCGCCACGTGGGCTCCCTCTACTTCGGTTCCGAACGTCGCCGCGGGCGCCCCCTCCTGGGTTCCGGATGACACAGGGGCTTCCCCCTTTCCGGTCCCGGGGGTCTTCGCAGGGGCCTCCCCACAGCCGGCCCGGGTAGCCAGCATCACGTCCCGGGCCGTCAACCAGCGCGTGCGTGAAAGATCTTTTCGCCTTGGGGACCTTGTCCTCAAGCGCGTGACGGACCCCCAAGCCCAGGGTAAGCTCTCCCCCAAGTGGGAGGGCCCCTACAGGATCTCCGCAGTCCTGGGCTCGGGGGCCTACAAGCTCTCCAACCTTCAAGAGCAGGAGCTGAAGCACACGTGGAACTTGCGTTTACCTCGCAAGTTCTATGTTTAGCCTTACGGGCCTGTCCCCTCCCCCGGAGCGATCACGCCGGAGGGGGAGGAGGGACACTGTATTTACTTTTCCCTCCCCCTTCGCGGCTTCGCAGGGGGAGGCACTGTATTTCATTTCGTTATCAATACATAGATCTTGCTCTTCTACTGTCTCATTGCAGGTCCTTCTCATTACTGCCCCTAACGGCGATGCCCTCCCCGCGAGGACACCCTCCCCGCGAGGACGCCCTCCCCGCGAGGACGCCCTCCCCGCGAGGATGCCCTCTCCGTGTGGAAGTGGGCCCAGACCCAGCAAGTCCCTCCTACAGGGTGGCTTACGATCAGCCCTCGTGGACTGAGGGTGTAAGCGGCAACCCGGTCCCCAGCGGCCATGGTAACGAGTCACTTTGGGAGACTAGTCCCCTACCCAAACACTCAGACCCATCATCGGGCACTTCCTCCTCCGGGAGTAGACGCTCTCCCCAGCGGGACGTCTAATGGCTTTCTTGGATATCTTTTCCCCGGAGACTTTATTCCCAGCTCCCCATTCTCACGGCGACCGGACTATTGTCTCCCGGAAGGATTTTCTCCGGAATCTTCCTAAGGATTTCTGGCCTTATTCCCGGCTCCCCGTTCTCACGGAGACCGGATGATTGCCTCCCGGAGAAGTTACGGATTTCTCGGACATTTCTTCCCCGGAGACCTTATTCCCGGCTCCCCGTTCTCATGGCGACCGGACGATCAGCTCCCGGGAAACTCGCCTCCGGAAATCTCATCAGGTTTTCTTGGGTTTCTTCCACACGAGGCCTTATTCCCGGCTCCCCGTCCTCACGGCGACTGGATGATTGTCTCCTGGAAGGTCTTTCCCTTGGAAACCTCGTTTTAGAATTTTCTAACTTGGAAAAATTCTTATGCTACAGGTTATCTTCACCCCAGGGGCCTTGCTACCCCCACAGCGCGCGGATCTACCCTCCGGCCCGCTATGGGCGGGGGGGATAAGGAACCCCCGGGTGTCGACCACACCGACCACGAGCAAACTTAGCTCATTCTTGTCAAAAGGAGTCGTCCAGACCATCCAAGAAGAAAATAAAAGGACTCAAAGAAAGCAACAACACAGCTTTATTGATCACGACCCAGAGGACATCTTCCCCCTCCAGTGGGCAGCGGAAACGGTACAACCCGTGCTCTAACCCGGGGAATTCTCTACATCCTAAGGCTCCTACGCCTAATAGTCCCGGAGGCCCTCCGCTAGCTCCCGGGCCAAGTCCCGGTACAATGCGCGTACGCGGCGTCGAGCTTCCCGGAGCACATCCTCGGGCCAGTACTCGTAGCCCGCCGGTGGAAGAATGCGAAGTGGGGGGACCATCCGGAACCCCGGAAGCGGAGGGGAGAGAGCCACCGAGAGAGAGCTACCGAGAGAGCTAAACGCGCAAAGGCTGAGAAGTTTGGAATGAAGTTCCCGGGCCCCCCAAGGCCCTATTTATAGGGGCGAGCCGTGATCCAGATGGGCGCCACGTGGCACTCCGCGGAGCAATCTGGGCCGTTGAAATTCAAACCGTGCGCGGGAAACGAAGGGACTAGCGCGCAAATCGAGGCACCGGTTCGAACCGCGAGCACATTTATGGTGAAGCGGCGCGGTCATAAGCGCGCGGCACGGGAACCGAAGCGTCACGGCTCCGATGGCTTGGCCCGGAGATTTTCCCGGTGACATGTACCATACCCACCGGGGACTCGAGCATCGTCCCCGGGGGGTATGGGGGGCTGCTGTTGGGGGAAATCTCCGCGGGACTAAGTCCAGGTAAGTTGCGCCGCCATTTGCTCGGGGACCTGGCCTCCGGTGGCTGCCCTGGGCGCCGCCTTCTGGCTCCCGGGACCTGTCCTCCGGTGCCGGTCCCGGGCACCACCACTCGCCCAGGGACGTGGCCTCTGGCGCCTGCCCCGGGCGCCGCCATTTGCCCGGGGACGTGGCCTCCGGTGGCTGCCCCGGGCTCCGCCTTTTGGCTCCTGTGACCTGGCCTCCGGCGCCGGTCCTGGGCGCCACCATTTGCCCGGGGACGTGGCCTCCGGTGCCTGCCCCGGGCGCCGCCTTTTGGCCCCCGGGACTTGGCTTCAGGTGCCGGTCCCGGGCGCCGCCATGTGCCCGGGGACCTGGCCTCCGGCGCCTGCCCCGGGCGCCGCCTTTTAGCTCCCGGGACCTGGCCTCCGGCGCCGGTCTCGGCGCCACCATTTGCCCGGGGACGTGGCCTCCGGTGCCTACCCTGGGGGGCGCCTTTTGGCCCCCGGGACCCGGCCTCCGGCGCCGGTCCCGGGCGCCGCCATTTGCCCTGGGACGTGGCCTCCGGTGCCTGCCCCGGGCGCCGCCTTTTGGCTCCCGGGAGCTGGCCCCCGGCGCCGGTCCTGGGCACCGCCATTTCTCCGGGGACTTGGCCACCGGTGGCTGCCCCGGGCGCCGCCTTTTGGCTCCCGGGACCTGGCCTTCGGCGCCGGTCCCGGGAGCCACCTTTGGCCCGGGGACTTGGCCTCCGGTGCGTGTCCCGGGCCTCGTCGTCCTTGTAAAGGTAAAGTCTCTAGTTGTTGATCACGTGTAGGTCACGCGAGGAGCGCCTCGGGAATCAGCGACCACCTATCAAGCATCCAAGGCGTTTGACCGGGAGAAGGACGTTGCTACCCCTCAATCCGACGGTGGCTTTCGGGGTAGATAGGTCTTTTTGCTTCTTTTTGGGGCTATAAATAGCCGTTGTACCCCGTAGTTGTAAGCAGGTGATTCATTTATTGGAATAGCCAAAACTCACAGGTGTGCTCCGGAAGCCTCTCCCCCGGAGAGAGCCTCCCCAGCCAACTCCGGTCTGGAGCACGCCGATAGGACTAGGGCCCCTACCGGGACCCGAACCTGTATAAATCCCCGTGTCAATTCTTGTGTTTCTTCGGCGGGGCAGGACCGGTCACCCGGTCAGCCCGCGCCGCGTAATCTTCGCTAGGATCGTTCACAAAACCTGCCGGGGTATTCGCAATACCACGACATCGTTCATTTGAGTGAACATGTCCGCGAATTGTGCAGTCACATCTGCCCGTATCTTCTGAGATAGCTCCACTTCCCTTTCCTTCCAGCTGCCAGCCTTCTTCGCCTTTTACCCGGGCTCCGAGAAGCCTTCCTTCCATGGCACCACACCCCCCACGGTTCGCGTCCGCCCTGGATGCTCCTTGTTCCCTAGAGCCCGGGTAAGGATGTCATTCTCCCTATGGGGAGTGAACAATCCCTCGGTTGCCTCCTTCGAGCAAGAGATCTGTTACATTGAAAGCTCTCCATTGTGAGGAAGAAATATATACAAACTTGTGCGCACACTAGTGATCATCGTTTTTTCTACCACACTCTATGATTCCAACCAGGAAGTTAGCCAACTTACGAGTCGCTGCACGACCTCGACGTCCCTGGGGTTTGGGAACGCCACAGTCCCCGTGGCCGACACGGTCCCTCTGGCCAGCCACCAGCGCTTGCATCGCTGATCGCGGATCTCGGAGAGTGGTAGGTCAGGGGAGTCGACGAAATTCGACGCCTCGTCTTCAGCCTTCTTCCATTGCTCCTCCTTCCCCGCATAGCCGTGAGAGCCGAGCCGGTGTGGGTGGTCGTTCCTCCTCTGGATTGCCTTGTTCTTCTCGCTGAGGGCCTTCATATCAGAAACAAGAAAATTAATGCACCGCTGCTTACTACATACAATGGTGTAACCAAGCAAAGGAACCATACATACCTTGAACTCAGGTGTCCCCTTTTGTTGGGCGAATTGCTCCCATACCTCCTCCGTTATGAAGGGGTACTTCTCGCATGGAGATTTTCCTTTAGCGAGGAAGGTACTGACGAGGACGCTCTTGAAGGTTTTCCATGTGTTGTTCATGTCCTTCAAGCAAGCTATCTTGGGACCATCGTCGGGGATGTTCCACTTGGCCTGTTTCAAATGGTGCATATAAGCAAGACTTACCTAATCTCTGGGATAAACCAAGGGAATGTGATTACTCAAGAGTTCAGTGATTTTGATTAATTTTACCTTCACTTCCGCCCACAGCCTATCCCTCTCGTCGGCCTTGACGTCCTTCCAGCTCTGGACGGTGATCTTCACCCTTTCCTTCGCCAACAAGGCAACATAGGCAGCATAGTGGCCGGCGTTCTTCTGATCGGTCTCCCGAACTGGTTGAACTCACATGAAAGATCCACACGTTTGGCCAAATGACCCAACATCGTCGTGCCTCGCGCCTTCCTCTTGCGCTGGGACGAGGCAGTGCCATCTACGTTCGCCCTCCCCGAATCACTACTATCAGCCGAGGAAGATGCCGACATGGCTTTACCTAAAATTCCATGAACAGACCATCAATTGATATGAAGATTAGCAGTGCAAACTATGCTAGTCTCTCTGGAGGAACATAAAGTCTTTTAAAATTTAAATGAACCAAAATTTCAGATGAAAATTAGAAAATGGGAAGTAATTAACAGAAAATTCAGATTAGCAGTGAAAACTATGACATACTCTATTTCCTATCGGTTTTCCAAGTAAAACCGATAGTGCTCAAGTTTATATTCAGGAAAATTTATAAGATTAGCAGTGCAAACTATGCTAGTCTCTCTGTAGGAACATAAAGTATGTTAAAATTTAAATGAACTAAAATTTCAGAAGAAAATTAGAAAATAGGAAGTAATTAACAGAAAATTCAGATTAGCAGTGCAAACTATGACATACTCTATTTCCTATCGGTTTTTCAAGTAAAACCGATAGTACTCAAGTTTATATTCAGGAAAATTTATAAGATTAGCAGTGCAAACTATGCTAGTCTCTCTGCAGGAACATAAAGTCTGTTAAAATTTAAATGAACTAAAATTTCAGATGAAAATTAGAAAATGGGAAATAATTAACAGAAAATTCAGATTAGTCTATTTCCTATCGGTTTTCCAAGTCAAACCGATAGTAATCAAGTTTGTATTCAGTAAAATATATAAAATTAGCAGTGCAAACTATGCTAGTCTCTCTGCAGGAACATAAAGTCTGTTAAAATTTAAATGATCAAAAATTTCAGATGAAAATTAGAAAATGGGAAATAATTAACAGAAAATTTAGATTAGTCTATTTCCTATCGGTTTTCCAAGTCAAACTGATAGTAATCAAGTTTATATTCTGTAAAATATATAAAAGTAGCAGTGCAAACTATGCTAGTCTCTCTGCAGGAACATAAAGTCTGTTAAAATTTAAATGATCAAAAATTTCATATGAAAATTAGAAAATGGGAAATAATTAACAGAAAATTCAGTTTACGGTATTTACTATCGGTTCTACATAATAAACCGATAGTGGACTACACTGTATGGCAAATTCCTAGTGATTATCATCAAGTCTGTCATTCTCATAGCTATCAAGTTTGTAGTTCACGAATTTTACTCTAGTTTTATATTTGTAAACCATTGAACCACATATGAACCATTGCATATAAATTTAAGCAATTGACGCGAGCGGTTTGGTCAAGAACACTTACAGTCGTTCGTGGAGTTGCCGGAGGCGGTGGCGCGATGCAGTGGCCGGAGGCGGTGGAGAAGCTAGGGTTTTCCGGCTTGCGATCGGCAATGGTGGCGTAGAGGAGCGAAGAAACAAACGTCGGGGAAGCTAGGGTTTTCCGCGCATGAGTATTTGGAATGTGATCAGTTGCACTGGAGGGAAAATCGTGCGAGACAGCAAGGTAATACCCTAATATATGAATATTTACTATCGGTTCATAACCACAAAACCGATAGTAAATACATGTAAGTTAGGGTTTAGAGTGTGGGATTGTTCACTATCGGTTTTATTATTACTAACCGATAGTAAATTAAGAACAGGGGCTCATAACACAGTACAAATCACTATCGGTTATGAACAATAAACCGATAGTAAAGTTTAATTTCATATCGGTTTGGCAGTTGAAACCGATAGTAAACTACAATGTTATTGACCCTAAAGGATTTTCCTTAGAACAATTACATATGATCTCAGCACATCATTTTTGCATTGTATTTCACTATCGGTTATTAACAATAAACTGATAGTATATGTTAATTTCATATCGGTTGGGTAGTTGAAACCGATAGTAGAATACTGTGTTATTGACTTAAAGGGATTTCCTGAGAACAATTACAGATGGGTCTCAGTACATCAGTTTGCACTTGTAGAGACACCTGAAACCCCATGCAAATGACTTCCAATAATTTTGAAATAAATTAACAGTAAAGACCAATGATGGAATGAAAATTTGCAGTTTTCATATTGATTTGTGAAAAGAATCAATTATTGCTCAAATCAAGTATATACTCCAATTGAAATGAAAATTTGCATAAATGATTCTCAATGCATCACGTATGTTTTCCCAAAGAATTTTTGAAAAATGATTTGAAGAATTCTTCGATTAAAGATCCAAGTAATATACGTCACTTACATATTGCAAATTAGTCAAGAATGGTTGTCCACCCATAATCCTTCTTCGTGGTCGTCTCGCAGGTAACTTGTTTCGTCAATATCTTCGGTAGGGACAGATTGAAGGATTCCATCTAAAAATGGAGGTAGTTCGTCGAACTGATCATACTCTTCTTCATCCACAACGTCTTCGACCCCAACAATACGTCTCTTACTGTGAAGGACAACGTGCAACCTTGGGTTGGCCGGGTCAACGATGTAGAACACCTGTGTGGCTTGCTTAGCAAGTATAAATGGATCATCTTGGTGTGCGACTCTACTGAGATCCACGAGAGTAAACCCATAATTGTCGACTTTAACACCTCGACGGATTTCGACCCATTGGCATCGAAACAGAGGAATCTTAAGTAATACATAATCGAGCTCCCATATTTCCTCAATAACACCGTAATATGAGTCGAATGCCCTTACTGCCCTGGCATCCTCCGAAATAGCATGTAGTGTCACTCCACTACATTGCATAGTACTCTTCTCGTCCTGAGTTCTTGTGTAAAATGAATAGCTGTTGAGTTCTTGTGTAAAATGAATAGCCGTTGATGTCATACCCCTGCCAAGTCCCTACAGTAAATCTAGGCCCTCTGGCCAACCATGTAACAACTTCATCTACGTCGCCCTCAGAAGCTTGCAGGACTCTATTTTCGATCCACCCAGCAAACTTCCTATTATGTTCTCTGGTGACCCAAATCTCTGGCTTCGAGGGATTCTGTTTCCGTAACATTTCCTTGTGCTCGTGTATGTATGGCTCCACCCCTGTCATGTGCTGTAAGACCCAAAAATGGACTTTTGTATACAGATCACTAGAGGGGATGACTGCTTTAAATCCAATCGTTCCAATGCCCTGAAGCCTGCCCTCATGCCGGGACGTAGGAACGCAATTGGGTCAACCCCGGCCATATAGTTGGTGCAAAATTCGATCACCTCCTCGGCGGCATAACCTTCAATGATACTGCCCTCAGGCCGATGTCGATTCCTTACATATCCCTTCAAGATACCCATAAATCTCTCAAATGGATACATGTAGCGCAGGAACACGGGTCCACAAAACTTAATTTCTCTGACAAGGTGAACAATTAGATGGACCATAACATCAAAAAAAGATGGAGGGAAATACATCTCCAGCTGACAAAGAGTTGTAGTCACATCGCGTTGCAAATCGTCCAGTCCATCCAGATCAATTACCTGCAAGGACACAGTTGTAGCAAATATTCAAATCCAAAAAATCCGACAAGTTCCACGAATGGAGCTAATTAACTTGCTAGGAGTACACGCTTACGTACCTTGCCAGATATTGTGTTGAAGAAATAACATAGCTTTGTAATTGTCTCTCTGACTTTGACTGGGAGAATGCCTCTGATAGCAATGGGAAGCATTTGTGACATCAGTACATGAAAATCATGGGACTTCATACCAACCAGTTTCAAGTCTTTCATGGACACAAGTTTTTTCAAGTTCGCAGAATACCCGCATGGAACTTTGACACCATGTAGGCACTGACAGAGTTCTGTTTTTTCTCTTTTTGACAAAGTATAGCAGGCCGGGGGGAGTTATGTCCGCTATCCCTTCTCCAATGGTGCAAGCTCAGTCCTTATGCCCATGTCGAGCATGTCACGGCGAACGTTGATGCCATCTTTCGTCTTTCCTGGAATGTTCAACAACAAACCAGTCAAACTGTCACAAACATTTTTCTCTACGTGCATGACATCAATTCAATGTCGAACTTGTAAGTGCTCCCAATATGGCAGATCCCAAAGAATCGATCTCTTCTTCCAAACATTTTTTCCTGGAGGTTTAGAACATTTACCGAACTCAACTTTGATGTCCTTCACACGCAAGTAAAGCTCCTTACCAGTCACAAACACTGGGGCTGATCCTTTCTCAGGCTTCCCATTGAATGACTTCCTCTTCTTATGGTAGGCGTGATGCATCGGAAGGAATCTGTGGTGACCCATGTACACTGTTTTTCTGCAGTTTGATAACCACATGCTTTCAGTTTCATCCAGGCAAATAGGACAAGCCTTGCCTCCTTTCGTACTATACCCCGACAAATTTCCATAAGCCGGGAAATCATTTATGGTGCAAAATATCATGGCCCGCAACATGAAATTCTCTCGGTTATGTGCATCGCACACCCGCACCCCTTCGCTCTTTATATAAGTCCTCGACTAACGATGATAGAAACACGTCAATATCATTCCCGGGTTGTCTGGGTCCTGAAATTAGTAATGACATCATGATGTACTTGCGCTTCATACATAACCAAGGAGGAAGATTGTAGATGCATAAAAGAACCGGCCAAGTGCTATGTCGACTGCTCATATTTCCGTGTGGATTCATACCATCCGTACTCAGCCCAAACCTTATATTCCTCACTTCGCCGCCAAACTCACGGAATGTTCTGTTAATGTTTCTCCATTGAATGGAATCAGCTGGATGTCTTAGTTTTCCGTCTTGTTTCCGACCTTCAACATGCCAACGCAAGTACTTCGCATCTTTCGGATTTGCAAACAGCCGTTTCAATCTGGGAATCACAGGCAAATACCACATAGTTTTGGCCGGAGGCCCTTTCTTTAGCTCATCACATCCATTGTGATAAATTCTGTCCCCATGCTTATACCGCGATGCACCGCATCTTGGACAAACATGCAAATCCTCGTACTCGTTATGGTACAGAACACAATCATTTGGGCATGCATGTATTCTTTCGATTTCCATTCCCAACGGACAAAATAGTTTTTTGGCCTGGTAAACCGATCTTGGCAACTCATTTCCCTCTGGAAGCATGTCCGCTAACAGATCCAATAGCGCCGTGAAACTCTTATCGCTCCAACTGTTGCTTGCCTTCAAGTTATATAATCTCAACACAGAAGACAACTTTGTAAATTTTGCACATCCGGGGAGCAAAGGCTTCTCAGAATCAACAATTAATTTCTCAAATTTAGCTAAATTGTTTTCGCTGTAGTCTTCTTCTACATCACATAACATTTCATCTAAATTGTCGTCATCTACATGGACTTCCGAATGAACATTACCAATGTTCTGATCATGATCATCATTACTGCAATCCACTTCCGGGTGCTGCTGAGTGGTAGCGGCGCTCGTTTCCTCAAGATCTTCACCATGCCATATCCAACGGGTATAGCGTGTGTTAAAACCACGACGAATCAAATGACTCCTAATCTGATCAGAGTTGCCGAACCTTTTTAAGTTCATACAATCTATACAAGGACAATGCATATCTTTCTCTCCCTTCTTCGCCTTTTCTTGCTCAGCAAATTTAATAAACCCATTCACACCCTCCAAATACTCAACAGTAGTACGTTTTATTCCATACATCCAATATTCTCGGTCCATCTACAATTATTTCACAAAATTGACAAATTCAAATAAATAATTAATGACTCAGGGCATGGATATATGCATGAAACATAATTAGCTAGGCCATATGTGTGTACATGAGCTGCTTAATTACATTAAATGGATTTGTATATATGAAACCCTAATTAACTTGATGCATGCATTAATTGGAAGAGCCAGCTAGCTAGCTGCTTAAATTCAGCAAGCTATAGCTAGCTAGCCAACCTAGCCTTCTAGCTAGTTTGGAGCTACATGTATCTAGTTTAATGAATTGCAAGTAGAGAGAGAGAGGGAGAGTGTGAAAGAGTGATCGAGAGAGAGAGAGGTCATGAGAAGATGACAATACCGAGGGGGATGGAAATATGATCAACCTCTCAGCTAGCTTCTCCAGATCACTCTAGCTTGGAGTCATGCGCGGCTGAAATGATTCCAACATGCGGAGCGCAGAGCAGGGGTCGACCTAATTAAGTTGTACAATTTTACTATCGGTTCAAAAACACAAACCGATAGTAAAATAAGGTCCCCACTGTCATAACCATTAGTTTATATGAAGTCATTTTACTATCGGTTTGTTTTATATAACCGATAGTAAACTTTACTATATTGTATTGGTTAGTACAGTAAGAACCGATAGTAAAAAGTCAGTAATTTCACTATCAGTTACGCGAGAAAAACTGATAGTACTATTTAATATATTATATCGGTTGGTACAGTACGAACCGATAGTATAAAGTGAGTAATTTTACTCTCTGTTACGAATGAAAAACCGATAGTACTATTTTAATATATTATATCGGTTGGTACAGTAATAACCGATAGTATAAAGTGCGTAATTTTAGTATCAGTTAAAAATGGAAAACCGATAGTACTATTTAATATATTATATCGGTTTGTACAGTAATGACCGATAGTAAAAAGTATTTGCATTTCACTAACATTGGACTAGTGTGTAACCGATAGTAAAATGCCTCTTTTCCGCCGCTGTCGTCCTATTCTATCGGATTTTTCCCAGATTGCTTATAACCGTTAGAAAATATGGGTTAGTGGAATGCACTTCTGTAGTAGTGACTTCTTGTACTCACGGTCTCGTTCTTCAAGACCATGATGAACTGAAGGATCGAGTGTAGCGGGATTGACAGCGTCTGCTCCTTGCTCTTCATTAGCATTATCACCTAGAACGCCTTGACCTGTAGCCATGTGAACTGGGGCGGTGTTGTCATCACCAACGCCAATTCCAAGATATTGCTCTTCATCAGAAGTGATGGAAGGAGCAAGATCGGAATAGCGTGGCGAAAAAGGTAGTGGTTGCAAAGAGATTGACTCAGAGTCAGAAGACTCTCTTTCATCGTCATACTCGATATCTTCTTGTAATGTTTCAATTGTAGAACTCAAGGCTCTTTGACGTGCCCTTGTCCTCAAGTGGGTCTCCATGCCTTGTCGGTTTGCAACCTCATGCAATTGTGCAAGATCCTCCGAAAGACAGGACACAATGTCAACATAAGGATGGGAAGACTGCCCCTTATCAGCACCTTTTTTGATAGTAACAGGAAGACAAGGTACTTTTGTCACTGCTTCTTTTGTTGATGTTGATGCGTCTTTTAGCCCCTTGGTTGACTTGGGCCGAGAGTGAACATCTCCTGAGTGTGGCAAGAATGCAATAGGCTTCGGGTTCAAAACTATCTCTTCATCCGAAGGGTATGAGAACTCTTGAGTAACATGAGGAGGCCTCCAGTTAGAGTCAGTATCACCCTTGGGTTGAGACGTCACGATCCCACAAACCATTGTTTCTTCTTGGGTACTTGACACCTCAGTTATTGGTGCAAGAGCTTCTATAGCTTTCTGGGGAGGAGTCGTCACAGCTTCTGGTGATGCTTCCTTCATAAAGACATCATTTACTGGCTCTACTTCCTGTCTTGCAGCGGCTGAAGGGGGCTGAACTTGTACAGCTCCCTGGGAAAGAATGACTGATTGCAGCCGCCTTTGCCTGGGGACTCCTGCAAAGGGTAAAGGAGATGATAGAGATGATACCTTCTCCTTTTGCTTGCTTTGGCTTGGCACATCTCCAATTGGTTGATCATGATGCCGCCTTGGAGCTAGACGGTCAAGAAGGTAACGATACCTCTGACTCTGTTCCAGTGTCGGCGAGATGCGGAACATAATGGTTTCATCATCGGGACGGATGCTACCATAGGGCCGGACACGAACTTGTACATTTTTCAATACAAGATCCTCCAACTCTTGGCGCAACATGCGACGGTTCCTCCTACACAGATCACACTTGCGTTAATTGAATGTAGGCAAACGAGGGGCCTTGGGCAGGCCAGGTGGTGTTAGAAGAAGAGGAGGAGCCTGAGAAGGAGGCATCCAAGTGCGTCTTGCTTGAGATGGCAAGTCGACTTGCTTTCTAGGCCAAGTAGGTGCCTGCAAAGGGCTCCTGCCTTGTCGAGATGAAGTCGATGTAGGTGGAGAAGTCCGCACACGCCATTGTTGCTGGACACGTGGTGACTGCTCGGGCCGATGAGCCCACTGGTTCCAATGAGGTGGAAGTGGTGCTTGTCTAGGCTGGTAAGTCGATGCAAGTAAAGGCCTTTGACGAGGAGCCCAAGTCTGGTGCATATGCTGAGGACTGTAGGATCAAGGATGCCGACTAGACAGGGAGTGAATAGGAGGCTTTTAAAACTTTAAATTTAAAACAAATAATTGCAAATCAAGAACAAATAAAAATATTAGCAAGAAGAGAAGAGAACGAACACAGTGATTTTTACCGAGGTATCGGAGACTCGCCCAGTCTCCACTAATCCTCGTTGAAGCACTCAAGTCACTTGAGTTTTGCCTCAATACCCACAAAGGGTATTATCAACTAGTGGTTGCTCCTTGTCCACTCCGGAAAGGCGAGCACCGATGCCTTATACACTTTTGCCAAGCCTCTCCAACAATCTCCAAACTAGAGAGGTCAACGGCCACGCCTCCGAACCGTCTAGGTGAGAGCGCTCACCAAGAGTAATAGGCAGCGAGGTCTTCTCTAGACCTCCAAACACGCACTGAGAAACTACGAGTATGCAAGTGCATATGAACTGAAACTCTCGGTGGATCGAAAAAACACTCGACTTGATCAACAGATTAAGATTTTGTGTAGAAAACTAAAACTCAAGAGTGTATAAGAGAATGATGCTGCTTGTTGTGTAAAACTCATGCCCAAAGCCCCTATTTATAACCTCAAGAATCAAAAGAACCGTTGAAGCTAGGGCTGAAAATCAGCAACACAAACTGACAATCAGTTTGCCTAACTGACAGTCAGTTTCATATACAACGGCCGATAAAATTTACGGATACAAAATTGCTAGCCGTTTGTGGTCATTTATGGAAACTTGAAACCCACAACTGACAGTCAATTATGCCAACTGACTGTCAGTTCGACCAAAAAAAATAGAAACTCAGATGAAAACTACTGTGGTCGAAACCCCAACTGACAGTCAGTATGGACAAACTGACTGTCAGTTTAGTACAAAAATTTTGAGCCCAAAATACACCCTCTCTGGACAATTGTTAGTTTAGCAAACTGACAGTCAACTTGAATAAAAACAGCTATAACTTTAAATCCAGAAGTCCAAAAGAAGTATTTAATAGCTCGTTTGAAAGATAATTTTAAGGGTTACAATTTTGTCAACAGAAGAAAAAACCAGATCTGCCTAGATCTTTCTAGAAATTTAAAAAATCCTCTATTGTCAAAAATTCAACTGAAAATCCAAATCTTTCAAACCAAAATCAAATCAATTCCAACCAAATAGATGCAATGCAATGACCTAAGTTTCTCGGTTTATGTTGGAGATAAAAAGAGGACTTTTGCCACCCCTCTTTATAGTACGGTTAACAACTAAAAACAATTTTCCTAAACAGATCAACTCCAAACACCGAGATCGGTAAAAATAAAGACAATGTTACCTTAGGTCTTTTGCACTTTTGCGATTTGTGTCTCGACTTCATTCCTTGCGACTTGTGCTTTTACTTCTTTTGTGTTGGGTTCGTCTTGTTCATCTTGATTATCTTCCCAACGGAGCTCTATATCAAACAATCTCAAAAACACAGTCAGTGTAAAACACTTAGTTTTCATTAATCATCAAAATTAGGGTTAGGCATGAAGGCCTAGATGCAACAATCTCCCCCTTTTGGATGATTGATGACAACAAGTGTTTTTTTTAAAAAAATATAAATGAAATAACTCCCCCTGAGTATATGCATCTCATCATATAAGCAAAAATCAGAGCATAAACCAACACATATACATCAGAGCATCAAATGAAACATATACATCATCAAGTATCAAAGCAACACAACACAGAAAGCACCATATCCATATCCAGAATCTCAAGAGACATATAAACCAGAAGAGACATAAATATAAACCAATATCCAATATCCATACAAGCAAATCTCCAAAACATAAAGCATATAACATCCAAAATACTTCTCCCCCTTTGGCATCAAGCACAAAAAGGGAGGCAATACAAGAATAGAGCCTAATGTTCATCATCAGAGGAGATCCCTAGAACGGCTGTATCTCCGGAGCCTGCTGGAGTTGCAGTCGGGTCGATGACTGGAGATGCCAGAGGAGTAGCAGCTGCAGCAGGAGCTGGTGCTGCTGGAGCCGAAGCTGGTACCACAGGAGCTGGATCAGCTGGTCCTGAAGCTGTGCTCGGAGAAGACACTACCAGGCTGGCCCTCTTGCGAGGGGCAGGTGAAGCTGAAGAAGGTAGGCGCCGCAGAATCTCCTCCTGCTGAGCAAGCAAATGGAGCAGCATCTGATGATGCTCCTCCTGAGTGCTGAGGATCTGCTTCTACACCTGGATCACCTGATGGAGCCTAGAGCTGGAGTCCCTGTAGCCGATGCTGGAGCCGTCTCCTGAGCTGAAGCCTCGTCCTCTGACTCCCCCGCAACATCATCATCTGATGCGGGAGAATCAGGGCCAGCAGCTGCAGCAGGGCGAGCACCGAGTCGGCGATCAGCCTGACCAGGAGGGTAGAAGAGAAGCGGATGATGAGGCCGCGGGAGCTCAGAGTCGACATCCCAGATATGCAGGAGCACCGCCATGATATACAGAGCGTATATCAACTGACGGCGCGGAGAAAGAAGGACGTGCTGAATCTCACTAATGATGAGATCAGCAACATCGAATGGCTCCTCCTGAAAGATAGAAATCAGGACGTGGAGCCCAAGATAGGTGACTCTGGCCCTATCTCCGGTCATGGGGACCAAGGTAAGCCAGAGGATCCGTAGGGCCAGATCAACATCGCGGTGCAGGCCAGCGATGTGACAGAGCTGAAAGGGGCCGGAATTAAGCATGGCCACCTCCCGACGCTCAAGGTCTGGAAGGGTATGGAGATGGCGGCCAGAAGGAGGGCGCACCAGTCCAAGCACTGATTCGAGCTGCTCCTTCGTGACGGTGTAGACCTGGAGGCTTGTCATGAAGGTCATGAAAACGCGCTGAGGGTAAATGAAGATGGTGGAATAAAACTGGCGAATGGGCCCCTCAGCCCAGTGTAGAAAGGAATCGGCGACAAGGTCGCGGATCCCTACAGAGCCAAAGAGGTCTGCGAGGGTGGCGATGCCTGTGTGAGAGGCGATCATACCCCACGACAGAGAGCGGTGAGCAAAAATGGGTGCGCGGCTATACACACTATTGAACAGATCGAGGTGCAAGTTGTTATAGCAGGTAACAACATTGCACGAGTCACGACCAGTGGGACGCAGCAGCAGGTAAGGGTTTGTGGAGCGGAGCGTGCGAAGGCGGCTAGCGTGCTACCGGGAGTAATCTATGGGGACACGCTCAGGCGGAGGCAAAGGTGGGTTCTCGGACGTCTGACCTGATGAACGCTGTCTGTTTGCCGCGTTCTTCCGTCGGGCCACACGATGAGAAGGACCTGGCTGATCAGACATGGTCGAGGTCAAAAACAGAGGAGAGAAGAAGAACGACCTGAGCAGAGAAGGCCGAAACTGAACTGAAGTGGTCGATGAAGTCGATGAGGAGCAGACGACCAGATCAGCCACAGAGAAGAAGCACAGGACGGTCTTCTAACGCCGGCGAGCTGTCCACAGCTGAGCTACGGCACGGCGAGGGGAGGAGAAACACGGCTCCGGTGAGGGGAGGAGAAACACGGCACCGTCAAGGAACGGCGGCAATGAACCATGGCACGGTGGCCCACGGTACGGTGAAGGGGTGGTCGAAAACCGTGGCTAGATGCTGTGGAGGCGCAATCAAGGGCGGCAGCACTCGTCGATGGCGAGGAGGAGGTGCCGGCGACGAGGAACAGTGGCACGGGGCACTGGAGAGCGGCGAGGAGGCGGCAAAAGAACAGCGGCGGCGAGAAGGCACGAAGAAGAAAACAGGGGTTTTAGGGTTCGGGACCCCGCAACTGACAATCAGTTCCAAACTCAGAAACATGGAACTGACAATCAGTGTACCACACTGACAGTCAGTTCACAGAACTGAGTTTTGAAACTGACAGTCAGTGTATGAAACTGACACTCAGTTTGAGACTCGAACGCAAGCAGGAGCTACGACCAAAATCAATTGTACATAACTGACAGTCAGTTTGTGAGACTGACTGTCAGTTTCGACCAGAGACTAAGAACAGGCTCCTAAGCACTAAACTGACTGTCAGTTAGATGAACTGACTGTCAGTTTGGTCAATTTGGACCAGAAGCAGATTAAGACCAGAGAGGGAATAAAATAATATTATAATATACTTTCAAACACATTTAGCACATCAACTAGCATTTGATATATCAATAATGTTCAGTTCACCTCTTAAAAAGCAAAATCTTGATTCATCTAAGGGTTTGGTGAAAATATCTGCTAGTTGCATATCTGTTCTGACATAATTTACATCAATATCTCCTTTTGCCACATGATCTCTAATAAAATGGTGCCGTATTTCAATATGCTTGGTTCTAGAGTGTTGAACAGGATTATTTGCAATTTTAATGGCACTTTCATTATCACACAAGAGTGGCACTTTATCAAATATGATTCCATAATCCAAAAATGTCTGCTTCATCCATAATAATTGAGCACAACAACTGCCTGCAGACACATATTTAGCTTCAGCTGTGGAGAGAGCTATTGAATTTTGTTTCCTAGATGACCATGATACTAATGATCTCCCCAACAGGTGACAGGTACTAGATGTGCTTTTACGATCAATCTTGCACCCAGCATAATCAGAATCCGAATATCCAATTAATTCAAAATTTGCATCCTTTGGATACCAAAGACCTAAACTGGGATAATATTTTAAATACCTAAGGATTCTTTTAAGAGCAATTAAATGACATTCCTTAGAATCAGATTGAAATCTAGCACATAAGCACACACTAAACATGATATCAGGCCTAGATGCAGTAAGATACAAAAGATTACCAATCATAGACCTATAAAGTTTAGAGTCGACCGATTTGCCGGTTTTGTCCATGTCCAGATGTCCATTTGTCGCCATGGGAGTTTTGATTGCCTTAGCGTCTTCCATCCCAAAGCGCTTGAGCAGGTCCTTCACGTACTTTGTTTGACTCACAAACGTACCGTTCTTGAGTTGCTTGATTTGGAGTCCAAGGAAGAAGCTCAGCTCACCGATCATAGACATCTCGAATTCCCTAGACATCATCTCTCCAAACTCATGACAGAAATATTCATTAGTAGATCCAAATATAATATCATCAACATATATCTGACAAATAAACAAATCTTGTTCAATTTTCTTAGTAAATAGTGTTGTATCAACCTTCCCAATTTTAAAATCTTTTGATAAAAGAAAGTCTCTAAGTCGCTCGTTCCAAGCTCGAGGAGCTTGTTTGAGACCATAGAGAGTTTTGGACAATTTAAACACATGGTTTGGAAATTTTGAATCTTCAAATCTAGGAGGTTGTTCAACAAAAACAAGTTCAGAAAATTTCACCATTTAAGAAAGCACTTTTAACATCCATTTGAAAAAGTTTGATATTGAAACAGGATGCATAAGCAAGAAGAATACGAATAGCTTCAAGTCTTGCTACCGGTGCAAAAGTTTCACCAAAGTCTAAGCCTTCGACTTGAGTGAAACCTTGAGCAACAAGATGAGCTTTGTTTCTAATTACAACTCCATTTTCATCTTGCTTATTTCTAAATACCCATTTTGTTCCAATTACATTATGATCCTTGGGTATTTCTACTAAAGTCCAAACTTCATTTATAGAAAAGTTATTAAGTTCCTCATGCATGGCATTGACCCAATCAGGATCATTTAAAGCTTCATTGACATGTTTAGGTTCTAAAGAAGATACAAAAGAATGATGTTCACAAAATGCAGCAATACGAGATCTAGTTTGAACACCCTTACTGACGTCACCCAAAATTTGGTCTAGAGGGTGATCCTTGGTGATCGTTTGATGCTGTCTTGGTGCTTCTTCCTGTGCTGCATCTTCTTGACTTGGTTCTGGAGGATCAACTTGAGATGATGAATCGTTTTGATCAACATTCTCAATGTTGACATCATCTTCTTGATCTTCTTCTCTTGGCATGATGTCTCCAATGGTTATGTTCTTTACGGCTTCTTGAAGATCTTCACCTAAAACTTCATAAGAAACTTACTCCTTTTGTGAGCCATTAGTTTCATCAAATTCGACATCACAGGACTCTTCAATACAACCAGTATTTTTATTAAAAATGCGATAAGCTTTTCTAGTGGTGGAGTATCCGACTAGAAAGCCTTCATCTACTCTTCTTTGAAATTTACCACCAAAATTTCTTTTCTTAAGAATATAGCATTTGCATCCACAAACTCTGAAATAAGAAATATTTGGCTTACTCCCAATAAGAAGTTCGTAAGGAGTCAAATTAAGAAGAGGATGCAAATAAAGCCGATTTATAGAATAGCAAGCGGTATGCACGGCTTCAGCCCAAAAGCGAGTAGGAGTATCGTAATCACTTAGCATAGTCCTTGCCCTTTCTTTAAGTGTTCGATTTTTCCTTTCAACGACTCCATTTTGCTATGGAGTGTAAGAAGTAAAAAATTCGTGCTTGATTCCAAGAGAGTCACAAAAATCAAATAGAGTTGAATTAACAAACTCTCCACCATGATCACTACGGATTTTCTTGATGGAAAGTTCAAATTCCGTGGAAACACGTTTTGCAAAACTTTTGAAAACATCGGGGGTTTCAGATTTTTGAGAAATAAAGAAAACCCAAGTGTAGCGAGTAAAATCGTCAACAATCACAAAGCCATAATTGCTACCCCCGATACTTTGGAACGCAGAAGGTCCAAATAAATCCATATGAAGAAGTTCCAAAGGTTTGCAGGTAGAAAGAATGTGCTTAGTCGGATGTGAAGTAGCTACTTGCTTGCCAGCTTGACAGGCACTACAAGGTTTATCCTTTTCAAAATTCACATCCTTTAAGCCAACAACCAAATCACGTTTTAAAAGTTTTCTCAATTGATGCATTCCAACATGTGCAAGTCGTCTATGCCATAGCCAACCTTTTTTGAGGTTTGAGAGACAAGACATGTTGAGAGAGAAGCATCTTTTGAATGAAAATCAACCAAATAAAGATTTCCAAAACGAAAGCCTTTAAAAATCAAAGAATTATCTTTTAAACTTTCAACCAAAACTTCTTTTGGATAAAATGTGCAACGAAAACCAAAATCGCAAATTTGTGCAACGGAAAGCAAATTAAAGGTCAGAGATTCAACCAGTAAAACATGCAAAATTGAGAGATCGTTAGAAATTGCAATTTTACCCAAGCCTACCACATTTCCTTGACGGTTGTTGCCAAAGGTAATCTTTTGATTCTCGCTTGAGTTGTCTTCAAGTGAGGTGAACATCTTCTTGTTGCCAGTCATGTGTTCGAAGCATCCGCTGTCTAGCACTCAATGCCTCCCACTGGTCTTGTAGTTCACCTGCAAAAAAAGAATTAAGTTCTTTTAGGTACCCAAACCTTTTTGGGTCCTTCAATGTTAGCAATCAAAGCTTTGGGCACCCAAATAGACTTCTTTTTATTTAACATGGGTGCACCAACATACTTTGCTATAGCATAACCTTTCTTCGACTTTTGAAGTATGCAGCAAGTATCAAGATAATTTGGAGTCATTAAGGGACATGCTTCATGCGAATGACCAGCTTCATGACATTTATAACAAAATGTGTTGCATTCTTTAACAAAAATGGTTTTAGTGTTTGGTATCTTTCCTTTCTTCGGAAAGTATCCTAATTCTTCTTTTCTAAATGAACATTTTTGTTTACTAAGGATTAAATCAAGAGATACTTTGCCTTTGTAGCAGTTTTCTAAGCCTTTTCCAAGTTTTTCAACTTGTGCCTTAAGTTCATTATTTTCATTTAAGATATTATCATTCGAAGCACATGGAAGATGACTACTAGAAGGAGAATCATTTAAATCACATGAAGTGGAAACATCTACCTTAGATGAAACATTAGTAACATCTTTTATGAGCATGCTTTCATAAGAATCTTTTAGCTCGGAGTATTGAGCGCGTAGGGAAGAATGTTCTTCTTTAAGCACCTTATACTTCTTTTTAGTCTTTCCAAAAACTTCATTTAATTCAGTTATCATTTCAACTAAATCATCATATGAAGGATCGTTGGTGTGTACCTTTTCATCGCCTTTAGCCATAAGACAAAGGGATGAGCTAGTTGAAGTGTTGATGTTGCCGAGAGCTAATCCGGCCATCTTCCTGGAGCAGCTACTTTCGTCGTCGGAGTCGGAGTTGGAGCTCTCACCTCCGGACATCCACTCTCCGAAGCATGCTTCTTTGGTTTCTTCATTCTTCTTCTTGAAGAATTTATTCTTTTTGTTCCATCCCTTGTTATTGTTCGGACATCTTGAAGCACTACTACAGAATTCATCATCACAGTCGGGTCAAAACAGACATCACAGACGGTTCTTTCCCGTCAGTGATATTCGAGTCAGTGATAATCATGCACTATCACAGACGGTTTTTGATGTTTTCAACCGTCTGTGATATATCCATTCACAGACTGATATAAGGTCAGAACCGTCTGTGATAAGGTCAGAACCGTCTGTGATACTCATATTTCACAGACAGTTATAAGGTCAGAACCGTCTGTGATAGTCACACTATCACAGACGGTTCTGTTCTCAGAGCCGTCTGTGATATTTGAGTATACACAGACGGTTTTGACATCAGAACCATCTGTGATACTTTAGTATATACAGACGGTTTTAACATCAGAACCGTCTGTGATAGTATGAGTATCACAGACGGCTTTGACATCAGAACCGTCTGTGATAGTATGAGTATCACAGACGGCTTTGACATCAGAACCGTCTGTGATACTTGTACTATCACAGACGGTTTTAACATCAGAACCGTCTGTGATAGTATTAGTATCACAGACGGCTTTGATGTCAGAACCGTCTATGATAGTCACACTATCACAGACGGTTCTGTTCTCAGAACCGTCTGTGATATTTGAGTATACACAGACGGTTTTGACATCAGAACCATCTGTGATACTTGTACTATCACAGACGGGTGTGAGAACAGAACCGTCTGTGATATATACAGACGGTTTTGACATCAGAACCGTCTGTGTTAGTATGAGTATCACAGACGGCTTTGATGTTATAACAGACTGTGATACTCATAATTCACAGACGGCTTTGATCTCACAACTGTCTGTGGTACTCATATTATTACCGACGGCTTGGAGGTTAAACCAATCTGCGATATCAGCGACGGTGTTAATATTGAAACCGTCTGTGATAGTGTTATTATCTCAGAACCGTCTGTGATAGTCTGATATCACAGGCGGATCTGAGGTCAAAACCATCTGCGATGTGTTATTATCTGTGACTGTTATAATCTCAGACGGTTTGTAAGATCAAAACCGTCTGTGCATGCACAGACGGTTTTGATCTTACAAACCGTCTGAGATTATAACATTCACAGATGTCCTCTGTACAAATTGCATTTTCATATATACAGTTCATGAATTTCATACATGCATAGTACTCAAATATATACAGTCTCATGCATATATATTTGTACAATTGAACTCAGAATTATATTTGTACAGTACTCATATATACAGTTTCATATGCACATGCAGTACTCAAATATATTTGCACCCCTCTCTATATAGCATTTCATATATACAGCACAGAACTCAGAAATATGTACAATTGAACAAATAAATGTAATCGACAATTAAAGTGTGTTAGATGTACAAATAAATGTAAGGCCGCACTAATAAGAACCTTGCGGGTCCCTAAACTTCCCCTTGGGTGATATGACCTCCGAAAGGAAAAACTCAGCGAGCATCTCTCGGACATTACCAATCTGCCGAGGGTCAAGGCTTTCTGAAGGGAAGTCGACCCCCTGCAGCAAGAGTTGGTACATAAAAAATTAGCTGAATTAAGTTATAAATTCTGTCAAATCGAGACAAATTAAGGGGAGCAGTTGTAATACCTCGGGGAAATCGGGCCGGTGAGGGGTGATGATCAGGTCATACATGTGGCGCATCACGTAGAACCCACATGTATTGTCGTCCGGCTGCTGATGGCACTGCCAATTTACAGACCGAGAGTTAGGTGGGGACAAGTTATAAAATAAAACAGATTCAGTTGAAATTTGTACCGAAAATTGTAACCACTGAAACTTATCGGCTCGCCGCTCGTGTTGTCTCCCTACCTCGGCAAAGTACTTCGTGAAAGCCCTGTAGATAGTCAAAATTGACAGTTTGAGGATAGCCGAAATTGACAATTTGAGGACAGTAAATCTAGATGCATGCAAGACAGGTCCACATCACCTTCCGAATACATCTCGTGCGCCGCAATACGAGTACCCTTTCCTCTGCAATGAGTCAAGGTAGAACACCTTGTTGCTTTTCGGAATAAGTAGCAGCAGGATCCAGTGGTAGCTATATATTACACGTAGAGAATTAAAAATTTAATCTAAATTTGGGGGTGTGCACATGGAGACACTAATCTACGGGTGAAGTACTGATGAAAGCACTCACCTCTGGTTGTAGGGTACAAGTATATACTCCTTGTCGACCTGAGCAAGCAACCCTCTTTTGATGTAGTCGACAACGAAGTCTGTGTCGGTCCTAAACATCACCTCGGCTACCATCTGGGGGTCCAAAAAACCAACAGGTATGCCCTTGGATTTGGCATAGTTGGCCATGCAGCTGCACGGAAGTAACCAATTAATAAATGACATATATCCGTATATGCACGGATAGTAGGATACTTACAGCACCCAAGACCGTAGGATTGACAAGTCGAGCGCATCTTTGTTTAGCAAATTGTGCAGGTCTTCGAAGGTCACCGAGTAGGTCCCAACGTCGTGATGGAACTCTGCCACGGTGTACTTGACCATGATGTGCGTCGGACGCTGCGTCCTGGTCTGGTTTGTCCTCCTCATGTACCATGCATGCAGGCTCTGGCATGCTAACCCCATGCTCGAAATTGCGGTATCGGAGGCCATGGGCATCCCCAGAGAGAACGGCATGAGAGCTAGCGCACTCTTCTCGCTCTCCTTCGACGGGCTCTTCTTTGCTTTTCCCCTCATAGCCAGCTTCTTGAATGGTTGCCTCTTACTCGGAGTCAGCTTCGTCGTCGAAGGGGTATGCTGGCTAGTAGGCCGCGTCTCGGTCTGTGATGTCTGCGATGTAAGAACCTACGTATTAGGACACTAACTCTGAGGGCTATTATTACAGTACAAATTATGAAACTGGTGAGGGAATTACCTCATACAGGACGATGTCTTTCTTGGGCCATTGCACGAACGTGTGCACCGCATCCCCGAGAGTGGTAATCTCGTCGTTCGGCGGCTTCTCCAATGGAAAACCCTTGCAATGGTCAAAGACACTGTCCACTTGGACACGTGCAAAACCCTCACATAGAGGGGCACCATGGATTGTGGCCCCCGCCGTGCATGGTTGCGCCATCCCACGGGCAGCCTCGATCGGGAAGACACCGGCCAGCACCATAAGCTTGCAGGAGGCGGGTTCCTACAAACAGTGCGCATTAACATGTTGAATTTCACCGCTTCTCACTTTTGAATGAATTAACATAGACAAACAGTGCGCATTAACGGTCATTACCTGCAGAGAGTCCACCGGATACTTTGGAGGAGAGGGCTCCGTCTGCGAAGACCCCGGCGCAGACGTGCAGCTACTACGGTGGCCAATGGGGGTCGGTACTTCCGCTGGGTCTGCGCCAGCTGCTAGAACAGGGGTGCCCTGGGTCGCCTTTCTTAGCTCTTCGTACATGGACCGCATCTCCGACAACTGCTGCAGGAGTGCTTTGTCCCGAACAGCGAACTCCGATCGCATCTCCTCCTTGAGCCGTTCATCGCGGGCTTGGTGGGATCTCTTTCTCCTCTTAGCCGCCTCCTCATCATCGGGGAAACCATGCCTCCAAGGCACAGTGGCGCCGAGGCCGCGCACGCGGCCTGGATGCTCCTTGTTTCCTAGCGCCGCTGTGAGGATATCCCTGTCCCTCCTCGGGTTGAACTCTCCAGATGCCGCCTGCGCACTCAGCGTCACCTGCAACAGGACAACTTAGCAATACAGCCCATTGCATGCGTGTTATGAGGATAGTACGTGATCGGACAATCTTACCAGTCGGTCGATCACTTCCCTGTCCGCAGGGTTATTCACGGAGACGCTTCCGGAGGAGTCCATCGTCGATCTAGCTCGGCACCAATTGCGGGCGCGCACGTCCGTTATGCCCGCATAAGGACTGCCGGCCGAAGACTGTGAAGCTTCCTCGTCCTGCTTCCTCCACAGCGCCTTCTTCCCCACATACCCACCGGTGCCTAGTCTGTGTGGGTGGGTGTTCTTGGCCTGGTTAGCCTGGGCCTTCGCACTAAGCTCCTGGAACTCAGGCTTGCCCTTCATCTCTACGAACTGCTGCCATGCCTCGGGAGTCACGAAAGGGTAGTCATTGAAGGGGGTCGTCGACTCCTTCACATAGTGCCTGACAAGTTCGCTCTTGAAGTTCCTCCACGCCTTGTTTATTGACATAAGTGTCCTCCGGCGGACGGTGAAGTGGCGATCCTCCGGAATGTGAAACGCCGCCTGCACTTCTTCCCACAGCGCATCCTTGCACTCTGGGGGCACTTGACCCCAGTCGGAGGTGGTGATGGGCACCCGCTCCCTTGCCACTTTGCCGCATAGTGAGCGGTACTGACCGACAAGTTTGGGCGGAGCTTCCGGCACACCATTGTCGTCGAACTGGACGTGCTGCTTTTCCCCCTTGTTCAGACGCGCGCATGTCGTCCGGCCTCGCCCCTTTCCCTTCTTCTGCGGGGTCACGGCGGACGAGGCGACCTCCGGCCTAGGCGTCTCATCGCCAGCGAGGTCACCCTGAGTCCCCGAGTGGTGCATTTCGTCACCAGACATAGTTCCTAACATAAGTGAAAGAGAGAACAGTTTAAGTAAATATGCAACTAATAATTCTATAACAAAACCCATACAAGAATGACAGAAACGGTGGGGAGGCGATGGAGGTGATCGCGTCGGAGGCGGGAGGGCGATGGAGGTGATCACGCCTGACGGTGGAAAGGCGATGCAGGTGATCGCGACGGACGGAGAGGAGAAGGTGGGAGGCGATGGAGGTGATCGCGACGGACGGTGCGAGGGAAGAGAGAGCTAGGGCAAACAGAGCTAGGGCGAAGTAGAATGAGCGGGATAAAGCCCGCCTTGAACTATGTACCGCGTCGGTATTATCACAGTCGGTTCTCATATCTGAACCGTCTATAATAGTATATATCACAGTCGGTTCTCACATCGAAACCGTCTATAATAATCGTAGTCACCAGAGAGATTATCACAGACGGTTTTGAGTTGAGAGCCGACTGTGCCTGAGATTATCACAGACGGTTTGGAATTGAGAACCGACGGTGCACGTTAAGAACTCGAAGAGTTGGACACTGTTGAAAATATCACAGACGGTTTTATATATATAACCGTCTGTAATAATATTATCACAGTCGGTTCTCAAATAAACACCGTCTGTGGTAATCTACATAGTGAGAGATTATCACAGACGGTTGTGAGTTGAGAACCTACTGTGCACCGTCTGTGCTAGGTCAAAACCGTCCTTGATAATCTCTCTATTGAACGTTAGTTTTACAAATTGAAACTGATCTGTAGCTTTCAACTCTGAATGCTCGAAAACATGTTTTAAATGAACACTCAGATATTTCAAATGTAGTCCAAATACTCTGTAAATTGGTTACTATGTACGTATATCCGATAATTGGTTATAATGTAGTCCAAATGCTCTGTAACTTGAGCATGCTCCACGTAATATTGTATGTTAAATTTACAAATGGGAACTTTCACCGACAATTTCCACGTACACAGCCATGTTATCCTCAACTTTCCACTTGCCGCGGCCCTGCAAATACGAGAATTACAGGAGATATAAGCTATACCGATGGAAACAGAGAGATAAGACGTACAGTTGATTACCTTTAAAGTACAACCCTTCCTGGTGATCCATACGCACGTAACTGGTTTCGTCGGTGTCTTCAGTATCGACCTGTACGCCATCTCCAAATGGAGGAATCTCATCAAATTGATTGTATTCCTCCTCGTCTACGACATTTTCAACTCCAACAATCCTTCTCTTGCCATGAAGGACGATGTGCCACTTCTTATTCGCCGGGTCAGTGACATAAATGACCTGAATGGCTTGATTTGCAAGTATGAATGGCTCATCTTTATAAGCAACGCGATCCAGGTCCACAGAAGTGAAACCGTAACTGTCAACCTTCACACCCTGTGGGATTTGGATCCATCGGCATCGAAACAGGGGAATCTTGAACAGTACGTAATCGAGCTCCCAAATTTCTTCAATGAACCCGTAGTACGAGTTCAATCCACGTACTACCCTTGTTGGGCCTGTCTTGGTGAACCCCTCATGGAAAGCTTCTACGCTCACTCCACTATTTTGCACAGTGCTCTTTCGATCTTGAGCTTTCGTGTAAAATGTGTACCCATTGATGTTGTATCCCTGCCAAGTCTGTACAGTAAACGTGGGCCCTTTTGCCAACCATTTAAGGTTCTCACTTGCGGACTCTCCGGTGATTCGCACCTTCATCCACGCGTTGAATCGACTGTTATGTTGTCCCGTGATCCAAACCTCGGATCGGCGAGGATTGCCTTGTCGTAGCATCTCCTTGTGCTCGTCGATGTACGGAGACACCTCCGTCATGTGTTGCAAGACCCAAAAATGAGCTTTCGAGTACATATCGAAATCAGGAGTGATGGCTCTCCGTCCGATAGTGCCAACACCATCAAGCCTCCCCTCGTGACGAGACACAGGAACTCCTATTGCTTCTACCTCGGCCATGTAATCGACGCAGAACTCAACAACCTCTTCCGCTGCATAACCTTCGGCAATGCTACCCTCGGGCCGGGACCGATTCCTCACGTAGGCCTTAAGTACACCCATGTACCTCTCGAATGGATACATATAACGTAGGAACACGGGTCCACATATCTTGATTTCTCTGACAAGGTGGACGGTGAGATGGACCATGATATCAAAAAACGATGGAGGAAAATACATCTCAAGTTGACAGAGAGTTCGAACCACCTCGCTCTGCAAAGAATCCAGTCCATCGGGATCAATGACCTTGGAAGAAATTGCATTGAAGAAAAAACATAGCCTCGTGATCGTCTCTCTGACCTTATGCGGCAGAATACTCCGGATGGCAACAGGAAGCATTTGTGTCATCAACACGTGACAATCATGAGACTTCATACCCAGCAATTTCAAATCGCCCATGGACACAAGCTTTTTCATATTTGCGGAGTAACCCGATGGAACTTTAACACCATGGAGACACTTACAGAGTTCTGTCCTCTCAGCCTTGCACAAAGTTTAGCATGCGGGGGGGAAGTATATACGGCCTTTATCGTCCTCTCTCGGTGCTAGCTAGGGCCTGATTCTCATTTCGATCATGTCACGCCGCACATTGATGCCATCCTTTGTCTTCCCTGGAATGTTCAGCAATAGGCCGATTAAACTGTCACAAACATTCTTCTCTACATGCATGACATCAATGCAATGACGAACCTCTAAATGCTCCCAATACGGTAAGTCCCAAAATATCGATCTCTTCTTCCAAGTGTTCTTCGTGCGGGGTTTCAATTTACCACCCTTTCCAAACACAACGTCTATGTCCTTCACCCGTGAGTAAACATCTTTCACGCGCGTAGGCTTCGGGGCTGAACCATCTTCGTTGTGGCCGTCAAATTCCCTCTTCCTCTTACGGTACGCGTCATTCTTCGGAAGAAACCTACGGTGACGCATGTACACTGTTTTCCTGCAATTCTTCAGCCACACGCTCTCAGTGTCATCTTCGCAGTGGGGGCAGGCTTTGGCTCCTTTCGTAGTACGGCCCGACAAATTTCCAAGGGCTGGGAAATCGTTGATGGTGCAGAATATCATAGCACGTAGGATGAAGTTCTCTCGTTTGTATGCGTCCCATACCTGCACCCCTTCGTTCCACATTGTTAGGAGATCCTCTATCAATGGTGCTAGGTACACATCAATATCGTTTCCGGGTTGTTTTGGTCCTGAGATAAGTAGAGACATCATGATGTACTTGCGCTTCATACACAACCAAGGAGGAAGGTTGTAGATACACAAAAGAACCGGCCAAGTGCTATGCCGACTGCTCATGTTACCAAAAGGATTAATTCCATCGGTACTCAACCCGAACCTTATATTCCTCAATTCTGCTCCGAAGTTAACAAATTCCCTGTCGATGTTTCTCCACTGCGAAGAATCAGCGGGGTGTCTCAACTTTCCATCCTTCTTCCGGTCTTCCGAGTGCCAACGCAGTAATTTTGCCTCTTTACGGTTTGCAAACAAACGCTGCAAGCGGGGAATGACTGGCAAATACCACAACACCTTAGCAGGAGGTCCTTCCTTTATCTCCGTGCAGTCGCCGTCGTCTGTTCGGTCCTTAGTACGCTTATAGCGGGATGCGCCGCACTCCGGACAAACATGCATATTTTTGTAGTCGTTACGGTAAAGGATGCAATCATTAGGGCATGCGTGTATCCTTTCTACTTCCATTCCCAAAGGACACAACAACTTTTTCGCTTGGTAGGTGTTTTTTGGCAACTCGTTTCCTTCCGGGAGCATGTCCGCCAAAAGATCTAACAGTGCTGTGAAACTCTTGTCGGTCCAGCTGTTGCTTGCCTTCAATTTTAACAGTTCAAGCACAGAGGCCAACTTTGTGTATTTCGACTTGCAACCAGGGAACAACGGCCTCTCTGAGTCCTCAATCAAGCGCTTGAATTTGCCAAACCCCCTTTCACTGTAATTTCCTTCCACATCACGCAACATGTCATCTAAATGGTCATCCTCTGGCATATCCTCGTCGAAGTCGTTGTTTGGATCCGGCATGTCCTGTTCCTCAACCTAAGTGGCAGTTGTTTCTGCAGTTGGCTCTTCTCCATGGTGGACCCAACACGTGTACCCCTTTTTGAAAGCACGTCGGATCAAGTGGGCGACAATTTGAGATGAGTTGGTGAACATCTTAATATTCTGGCAGTCTACACAAGGACAGTACATATATGGTAAACCCTTCTTCGCCATGTCTTGCACAGCAACCTTTTCGAAATCAAAAACACCTTTCATGTATTCCTCACCCACTCAGTTGTCATTATACATCCAGTCTCGGACCATCTGCAATAAATCAAATTCATACACATGCTAATTAGTAAATCAATGGAGATCGATATTGATGATGAAATCAAGTAATGTGTACGCCTTGGGAGCAAGTAACCAACCTTGGTTCGATCCTCAAATTTTTGCCCCCAAATGCTCCCCCTGCCTTTCGAGATTTCGCTCTTCCTTGCCCCAAATCTCTTCGAACTGGACAGTGTAGGTCGAGCAAGAGAGTACGACTAGCTCAAAACATCCGCCAAAAGACCTTTTATACCAGGTTCAGTACAGACTGTTCTATATAATACCGTCGGTAATATCGGTGCATTATTGAAGAAAAGAAATATCACAGATGGTTATGAACTCCAAACCGTCCGCTTTACATCAGAACCGTCTGTGTATTTGATTATGACAGTCGGTTCTCACATCTGAACCGTCTGTGTTATCACATCCGACCGTCTACGTTATTATCACAGTCGGTTTTTACCTCAGAACCGTCTGTGTATGTTGTAATCACAGTCGGTTTTTACCTCAGCACCGTCTGTGATAACACAGACGGTTTTAAAGTCCGAACCGTCTTTAATATCCCGGTTTTTTTGTTTGCATTCGACTACTGGTCATCAGTTGTTCCACATGTTTTTCATATTTGGTTCTATCTTATTTCAATGTTAGTATTTACAAAAATGAACGTTCAGACTGTTTGGTTTTATCTTGTTTTTCATATTTGTTTTATATATATGTCTGAAATTAAAACCGTCTGTAATCTTTCAAGCAGAGACGGTTTTGAGTTAAAAACCGTCTTGATCGCAGCAGTATTTTCTTGTTAACATTTTTACACAGAACATCATTTGGTGATTATCAGTTACATAATCAATCGAAAGCCAGATATATAAGGAAAAGAAATTTCTTATTTCTTACAATCTTTCCATACATAAGAGATACTATTAATTAAGCGACCAATTGATTAGTGTCGACCTGTTCCGAAAGTAATTTACAAAGTTCTCCTAGGGACGTATTGGCATCAGTAGGATCTACACTGGCCGCCCCAGGAGAACTACCAATGGCTCTAAGACTATCAACATCATCTCTCACCAAAGGAGTGGATTTGGCATCAGTAGGATCATCCAAGAAATTAAAGTTGATACAACCAAGGTGGAGATGAAGCTGCAACTCAAAGCATGCACTCTGCCAAGTGCAGAATGGCAAAAGACATCCCCTCAGAATGCTTCTCCAGCGCCTCTTTTTTTTTTTTGAGAGTTCTGCACAAGGCAGCTTTCTCCTCCTGCACATATGCTTCTCCAGCTTCTCCTAGGGGCGTATGCTGGGAGGGTGAAGATGATTGCCAAGCTTCGGAGTGGATTTGGACGTGGAAGTGTGAGCCTTACCCCAGAAAAGCTGATGATACAAAGGTGTTGGAGAGGGGATATTGGAAGGATTATTGTGGATCTCCAAAGGTGGAGTCGATGCAACTGGAGGGGTTGCAAGGGGCAATGTGGCAACACAGGCCTCAGCACCCTCTAGAGTCTTCGCTGCAGCTCCACTGTATGATCTTTCATCATTTCTAAGTCTCTTCTTTGGAGGGAGCATTTCCTCAAGCACCTGTGGATTTCTAAATGCATTTGTTTCGAGGTAATCAAGTCATAAAAGAAAGATCTGCATTAGAGTTTCAGAGAGGACTTACTTTCTGAAGATCCTGATTTAGTTCATTCCTTATCTCTTCCTCATCACTCTCAATTTCAATAACCTCACTGGAATCTCGGCTCGCCATCAAGGTGGGAGTTGAGGAGGGAATAAAGACAGGGATTTAGGAGCCTCGCTATTTATAGAAACAGAAGGTGACGGTTCATATGCACGGGTGCCTCGAGTTCTAAAAAGCGCACTAGTATTGGTTTTCAAGGCCAATAAATTCATGATATACAACTTCTCGGGAGATAAACTGCAACACGGCAAAGGAAGTTGAAGAGTCAGATTACATAATTCGATGCAAAATAAATTTGAAGTAAATAATTAAGTCTCTTCATCTGCTCAGTTATTATGTGTGGTTATCAACAATTGCATGTAGAGAATTGCACTGTTGGGACTATCACAGACGGTTGGGAGATCAAAACCGTCTGCTTTACTACTACAGACGGTATTGATGTCCGAACCGTCTTTAATATGTCTGTTTACTATCACAGACGGTTTGGAGTTAAAAACCGTCTGTGATATTGATAGAGGTCGAGAATTCGAGGCGAGGAAGTTGAAGAGTCAGATTACATAATTCGATGCAAATTAAATTTGAAGTAAATAATTAAGTCTCTTCATCTGCTCAGTTATTATGTGCGGTTATCAACAATTGCATGTAGAGAATTGCACTGTTGGGACTATCACAGACGGTTGGGAGATCAAAACCGTCTGCTTTAATATTACAGACGGTTCTGATGTCCGAACCGTCTTTAATATGTCCGTTTACTATCACAGACGGTTTGGAGTTAAGAACCGTCTGTGATATTGATAGAGGTTAAGAATTCGAGTCGACTCGAGGACACTGTTGGGACCATCACAGTCGGGCCTTACGTAAAAACCGTCTCTAATGTGACTATCACAGATGTTTTTTACCTCAGAGCCGTTTGTGATATTTCAAAGCACGTTGATATATAACTTCTATATTCTTTTTATATTATTTGCATGGGACCTGCGACCTCTATATTGTTTCTATATTATTTCAAGGGCTCCGATCACAAGCCAAAGATCGCGATAGTTGTTCCTTGATCGCACACAGTGTACATACCTTTGTATGGTCGAATGTTCGACAAAAGCCAACGAAAGATAAAGAAAGAGGGAAGATTGCATGCAGTCCAAGAATGTGCTGGAAAATTAGAAAGTTGACATAAGAACAAAGTTTTCAATAATTTGTTTCATCACTTACAAAAAAAAAGTAAAAATACAGAATGCTAGGTCAAGGAGTGGTCTTAGCCCTGGCTGCATCTAGAATAAAGTCAGTTTGACTTGCAGCCAGGACACAGGACTCCTCCAGCGACAAGTTGTCCTTCTCAGGATCAACTACTTCAGCGTCGAGAAGGCATGCGACCTCCCTCAGCTTCGCGATGGTATCCTTCATTGTCAAACCGCAGCCAGCGATGGTCATATCCGCGGCTTTCTTCTCCTCGCGAAGACGCCTCGTCCTCGCCCTAGCATTGTCACCATCCGTCTTCATGCGCTGAATGCGCTGGAAGAGATCGTCAAGGTCAAGCCGTAGCCGAGTGTGCTTCTCCGTGAGGAGCTTGTGCTCCTCCTGGAGGGCCCTTAGCTCGGCCTTGACTTTGGCAGTGTCTTCCACGGCTCCCCTTCCCTGTGCAAATCAACAGGTCAAGAATGTATTGAACATGGATTAACAATACAGGGGTAAGTCCAAAAGATTGAGAGTTCATACTGGGGAGGGCGAGGCTGACGATGCCATCGAGGATGCCATTGGCGCAGAGAAGCTAAGGAGTCAAACAGTCTGAGAACTATAAAAACTTGTAAAGTAAATGACAATTTTTCCACTGTCAATTTATAGAACTTCCAAAGCGATGCTTCGTGTTCTCCTAGGCGCCGCGCGCGAAGATCGGAGACAGAAATGATCACAGTTGAGAATTCGAAGCGCCGGTACTTTTCCAGTCGGTTCATACATCAAAACCGTCTGTGATAACTACACTATCACAGACGCTTCGTGGTTTACAACCGACTGTATAAATCACAGTCGGTTCTGCGTTCCGAACCGTCTGTGATAGTCTAATTATCACAGACGGTTCGGAACTCAGAACCGTCTGTATATATCACAGTCGGGTTTTAGGTTAGAACCGTCTGTGATAATTAGACTATCACAGACGGTTCTTAGCTGGGAACCGATTGTATATATCACAGTCGGTTTTTAGGTTAGAGCCGTCTGTGATAAGTATACTATCACAGACGGTTTTGTGTTCAGAACCGTCTGGTTTACTCTCACAGTTGTTTTTGACGTCAGAACCGTCTGTGATATCTGAACATATTCTCCCGCCAGGCCTTCACAGACGGTTTTCCATTGAACAGTTCATACCCGTCTGTGATGTGCCGTCCAGGATGTCTGTTTCTGTGGTAGTGAAGCTATGTGTCCCTTTTCATGACATCCATAGCAAATGATGTCCTTGAAGTTGTTCTGCTTTGGTCCCTTTGGTCATGTGTCAATGTTGACACCCTTCTTGTGCAACCTGCAGAGAAGTTTTTGAGTATTTTTTACCTTGAGTGCTAGATCTTTATCGGAGGAGCCATCACTTGAATCGTTCTTTGCGTTTGCTTTGAAAGCCAAAGCCTTCTTCTTCATCTCCGAGGGTTCGGTTGCTTCCTTCTTCTCCTTCTTGTGCATCTCATGGGTGATGAGGTTCCCATAGAGATCGGTCGGTGTTGTGGTCGACAAATCGGAGTTTGTGAGAACCGTGACCAAGGTGTCGAAGCTTTCAGGTAAGGCCCTAAGCATCTTTCTCACAATATCAAGGTCAGTAAAAACGACTCCTAGCCCCTTGAGTTCATTCACAATATTATTCAACCGAGTGAACATGGAGTCCACGAACTCAGTTGATGACATAGTGAATGTCTCATATCTTTGCCTCACCATAAGCAACTTTGCCTCTTTTACTTTAGTTGTGCCCTCGTAAATTTCTTCGAGGGTGGTCCAAGCCTTGTGAGCAGTCGTGAGATTGCTTACACGGTTGAACTCGTTTAGAGACAAACCCACAAAGAGTGCATTTTTTGCACGGGCATTTAAATGTAGTTTTTTCCTGTCGTCCTCAGAGTGACTTGCTGGATCATCCGGAGGAGTAAAACCGAGTTTGACAATATCCCATACGTCAAGTCCCATGGCCTCTAGGAATACCGACATGCGCACTTTCCAATAGGGATAATTTGTCCCATCAAAGATAGGCGCACGACTGGTATGACCAAGAGAGAAACCATCTGTAGACGACATCCTCTCTCTAGGCGGTAAAGCCTAATGAATCGAGAGACCTTGCTCTGATACCGCGTGTAGGATCAAGGATGCCGACTAGCGGGGGGGTGAATAGGAGGCTTTTAAAACTTTAAATTTAAAACAAATAATTGCAAATCAAGAACAAATAAAAATATTAGCAAGAAGAGAAGAGAACGAACACAGTGATTTTTACCGAGGTATCGGAGACACGCCCAGTCTCCACTAATCCTCGTTGAAGCACTCAAGTCACTTGAGTTTTGCCTCAATACCCACGAAGGGTATAATCAACTAGTGGTTGCTCCTTGTCCACTCCGGAAAGGCGAGCACCGATGCCTTGTACACTTTTTCCGAGCCTCTCCAACAATCTCCAAACTGGAGAGGTCAACGGCCATGCCTCCGAACCGTCTAGGTGAGGGCGCTCACCAAGAGTAATAGGCAGCGAGGTCTTCTCTAGACCTCCAAACACGCACCGAGAAACTACGAGTATGCAAGTGCAAATGAACTGAAACTCTCGGTGGATCGGAAAAACACTCGACTTGATCAACAGATCAAGATTTTGTGTAGAAAACTAAAACTCAAGAGTGTATAAGAGAATGATGCTGCTTGTTGTGTAAAACTCATACCCAAAGCCCCTATTTATAGCCTCAAGAATCAAAAGAACCGTTGGAGCTAGGGCTGAAAATCAGCAACACAAACTGACAGTCAATTTGCCTAACTAACAGTTAGTTTCGTATACAACGGCCAACAAAATTTATGGATAAAAAATTGCTAGCCGTTTGTGGTCGTTTATGGAAACTTGAAACCTACAACTGACAGTCAGTTATGCAAACTGACAGTCAGTTCGACCAAAAACTCGACCAAATCAAATAGAAACTCAGATGAAAACAACTGTGGTCAAAACCCCAACTGACACTCAGTATGGACAAACTGACAGTCAGTTTAGTACAAAAATTTTGAGTCCAAAATACACCCTCTCTGGACAATTGTCAGTTTAATACAAACTGACATTCAAACTGACAGTCAGTTTAGCAAACTGACAGTCAATTTGAACAAAAACAGCTATAACTTTAAATCCAGAAGTCCAAAAGAAGTGTTTAATATCTCGTTTGAAAGATAATTTTAAGGGCTACAATTTTGTCAATAGAAGAAAAAACCAGATCTGCCTAGATCTTTCTAGAAATTTAAAAACTTCTCTGCTGTCAAAAATTCAACTGAAAATCCAAATCTTTCAAACCAAAATCAAATCAAATCCAACCAAATAGATGCAATGCAATGACCTAAGTTTCTCGGTTTATGTTGGAGATAAAAAGAGGACTTTTGCCACCCCTCTTTATAGTACGGTTAAAAACTAAAAATAATTTTCCTAAACCGATCAACTCCAAACACCGAGATCGGTAAAAATAAAGACAATGTTACCTTAGGTCTTTTGCACTTTTGCGATTTGCATCTCGACTTCATTCCTTGCGACTTGTGCTTTTAATTCTTTTGTGTTGGGTTCGTCTTGTTCATCTTGACTATCTTCCCAACGGAGCTCTATATCAAACAATCTCAAAAACACAGTCAGTCTAAAACACTTAGTTTTCATTAATCATCAAAATTAGGGTTAGGCATGAAGGCCTAGATGCAACAAGGATGACGTCTTGAGGTGTCATGCCCCGAACTTCTTCTAAACCGAGAAGAAGAGTTAGGCACGTCACGACCGTGCATCCGCTCTTGCAGACTCTTCATTTGGGTTTGAAGTTGTTGGAGTTGTTGTTGTACTTCGTCAGCACCTAGAGCGGGTACATCACTTGGTAATACTGCCAACTTGTTATTAGTACTGGATGGGTCAGCATCCGCAAAAACGTGGAAGCATGACTCCCAACCAGTTACTTTAACCTTAGGAGTGAAAGAACTCGTTGGACCAGTCATTTTTGCTCGTTTAGTTGAATGGCGCCTCCAGAATTCCCTCATGATGGCCAGTCTCAGTAAATCCTTGACCTTGTCATTCCGAATTATCCATTCGTCGGGGAACAAGTCACAGGGCGATGTCACTATGTAGGGATAGCGACAAGTCCTGTCAATGAGATCACTCCCACCGAGCGACCAGTCCTCTTCGGGAATAGCAACACGAGTGATGCGGGCACCAAGTTGCTCCTGCAAGGTACTCACCTTACGGAACTTCCTTTTGAGATTACATAGCCTGTTAGGATTGAAGGTGCGACGAGCAAACGACATCTGCCTTCATAGAGTATAAGAGGCATTCTCCAGTGCATTGATGATCCAGGAGGATCTCAGGTCGAGTTTGAAATGGATTCATGACCACAAAAAGGTTTGCGTCTTTGGAAAGGTTTACGACCTTGGGAAGGATTCGATCTCTGGTCGAAATTGTAATCCAATTCGAATATATATAACTAAACTTATCTGTTTAGGGTTAATTAGTTATATGAGTCTAATACGTTTAGGTTACTGAGTCTGATACGTACTCATATGATTGGACTATAAATACCTTGTAATAGGTCTAGTTTAGATCATCGAATATTATTACAGTCTTGGATTATATATCCAGCTTATAGTCCTTCGACGTAGGCAAGTGTGTCTAACATTCAACGTGTAAAGCCCTCTTTGAAATAAAGAATTGTGCAATTACTTTGAGCTGTGTTTTCGATCAACCTTTGGGTTTCAGTATTTCTGAGTAAGATCCCATTATTCCGCATATTAGTATTTGGGCGAGCCTAGTGCGAAAACCAAGGCTAGGTCTCAAACGGATCAAGGTGGTATCAGAGCAACTTTCCTATCCTGTGGATGGTGAAGAATCTCTAGGGTTACAAAACTTCTGGCGAAACTTCAGGCGATCAATTGACGGTTCCTACAGCCGCGTCTCCAACAATGTCTGACGATAACTCCGTTCCAACTAATCTAGCCGAACAAATGGCTAAGCTCTCCACCGACATGAAAACTGTGCTTGCTTGGATTAAGCAACAGGCCATGATTGTACCTCCTGAAGTAGAGAAGGTTATGGGTGTGAAGACTGATGAAGACTTGCGCAGGGCAGACGAAGATGAAGACGAAAGCGACCACAAGACCGACGACCTCACCAACACCTCCTTAGCTGTCAAATCTTTTAAGGTCGATGCTAAGATTGATATACCCATATATGATGGGGTGATCGATGCCGAGAAACTGGATTCTTGGATTGACCAGCTTGAGACCTACTTTGACCTAAAAGGGTTCAGTAGCGCTCAAAAGGTGAAGTTTGGACCTTTGAAGATGAGAGACCACGCCAAGACATGGTCGAAAGCCCTTGTCGCTAGTGGTGAAGCTAACGACCTTGCGTGGGGTCAATTCAAGAGACTCCTAAGACAAGAGTTCTACCCGATGGCTTATCTCGAGGAGAGATGGGATCGTTGGCACCGATTGTACCAACGGCACGACCAATCTGTCCAGGACTACATGACGGAGTTCTGGAGATAAGCAATGGTCCTTGGCATCTCACTTTCCGACACCCATGCGTTCAGAAAATACATGTCTGGACTTCAGAAGATAACCAGTGCTGAGCTAAGCCTATTCAGAGTTCAAGACATCTCGACCGTGAGCATGACTGTTTTGGTGATTGAGAAGAAGAATAAGACCGCAACGACAAGAATGTGAGGGAGATTTCAACCACGACGAGCTCCGGAGAGGGTACCCACGATACGGGTAACACTTGTGAGCATTGTCATGTTGCTGGGCACACAAAGGAGAAGTGTTATAAACTTCATCCTAAACTGCGACCAGAAAGAACAAGGAAGGATGAACCAAGCACACAAATAGCTATGGTTACTTCTGTTCCCCTCATAGAGGAAATCATCCAGTTGGATTTGGTTGAAAAGGCGGACACGACCTTCTCTCTAATGGCAATGTCGAAGCAGAAAGGTTCAGGTTCATCAATTGACCACAACCCGATAGAGGAATTGTTCACTGTTAACATACAGGTGAAGCACGAGGTAGTCGCAGCCATCTTCGACCCCGGAAGCCAAAAGAATTTGGCCTCCGCTGGGCTGGTTCGACAACTTGGTTTGCAAACGACTCATCATCCTCGACCATATCCTCTGGGATGGTTCACTTCCGACGTGAATCAGCAAATCGAGAGTTAGTGTACTCTAAAGTTTGCAATATCTGCTCGTTACATCGACGAGATTTAATGCGATGTCATCCCCATCGATATTTCCCAAGTGATTTTTGGAAGTCCGTTCTTGTACGATCGTGATGCTCATTACCACCGAAGAGCTCAAGAGTACGACCTCACAAAGGATGGGACGAAGTTCATCATCAGCAAAAATGACTACGTCGACACCAAGCACTTGTTGACAGCAAATCAGGCGAAACAGATTGTCAATGCATGCTCAAAGTGTGTGCTGAGCGTGATGCATCCAATTAAACAGGAGGATTGTGTTGCATCGAGTATGGAAAGTGGTGGTTGTTTGGCGAGCTTGCCCAAGAAAACAACGCGCTGTTCGCAGAGATACATAGTCGACCACCACAACGACTAGTCGAAATGACATGCAACTTGTCTCTACGGTGCGGCTATTCAAACTTTGCAATCATAGCTTTAGGATCGGTGATGGTATCAACCTCGACAATGGGAAGGCTATCCGCGAGTGACCAAGGCCACAATCCATGACAAAGGTGCCAAGCTCCATGAGCGCCTATCTGTACATTCGATTAGACGATTGCAGCATTGCTCATCGTGTGTCTGTTCCAAGGCTCCCAGTAGTTCTCTACATCTTCACAGTTGGTCACCAACGGGAGTTGGCTCCTTCTCAACAGGGAAGTCATGATCCGGGAGGATCTCAGGTCGAGTTCGAAATGGATTCGCAACCACAAAAAGGTTTGCGACTTTGGAAAGGTTTACGACCTTGGGAAGGATTCGATCTCTGGTCGAAATTGTAATCTGATCCTAATATATATAACTAAGCTTATCTGTTTAGGGTTAGTTAGTTATATGAGTCTAATACATTTAGGTTACTAAGTCTGATACGTACTCATACGATTGGACTATAAATACCTTGTAATAGGTCTAGTTTAGATCACCAAATATTATTACGGTCTTGGATCATATATCCAGCTTATAGTTCCTTCGACGTAGGCAAGTGTGTCTAACGTTCGACACGTAAAGCCTGTCGACGATTCAGACTCGGGGTCCTTAGTCGAACTTATGCAGAATTTGTGAGCTATGAGGCCTTTCAGGGTGTCCCTCCGGGAAAGGATGATGAGCCAAGGTCAGTTGGAATACAGAAGGATTTATACAGGTTCGGGCCCTCGATGGTGGGAGTAATAGCCCTACGTCCTGTTGTGATTTCACTATGTGCAGGAAAAAGAGTAACAAAGTTGTGGAAAAGATCATCACAGGTGAAGATCTTTTCCGTGTGATTATCTAAAAAATGACTAAACTAGCCTATGGAAACTTGTCGATGTCAATTTGTTCCAGATGTGTCATATCCTCGTCTCGTGCATTTGCCCACCCTTTTATATTGGTCGAAAGGGCGCCAATGCACAACGGCTTCGAACGGTTGCTCGGTGCAGTTTTGGCAACTGCACTTAACTTCCACGCAGGCTTAACACGTGCAATTAAGGGATAACCGTACATATTAACCTCCTGATAGTTGTCTTCACACGTGGAAGAATCTCCGGGGTACTCAGGATATGCTCGTCGTAGAGCCTAAGCAACCCCGTGTCTCCTGGTCGAGAGTATTCCACGATCTTCTGACCGCGTATTATCTGCGACCTTCTGTCCGCGCATCGCCTACGGGCTCTTGACCGCGCACTGTCTGCGGCCTGATCGCCCAAAGCCTGTGACCATGTGTCCGCGCTTCTCAGGCCATCTGAGACCACACCAACGGACACTTAGCTGGTTCAAATCTGCCTTGAACCAGACGTGCGTTTATTCTGAACTAGCTTGGGTAACAATCCTCATCAAAGCCCTCTTTGAAATAAAGAGTTGTGCAATTACTTTGAGCTGTGTTTTCGATCAACCTTTGGGCTTCGGTATTTCCGAGTAAGATCCCGTTATTCCGCATATTAGTATCTGGGCGAGCCTAGGGCGAAAACCAAGGCTAGATCTCAAACGGATCAATTGAATAACTCAACCTCAGTGCGTTGCACGCCTGGAGTAGGTAGTGCAAGGCCGATGAGCGGAGTATCCACAAGAAGAGAAGTAGCATGATGCTGCCTATTAGTGGCTTGTTGATGAAGCCATTGAGTAGTTTGAATGTCACCTTTAATGTCAGCGACGACAGCATTCTTCAAAAGGTTGCGTGCTTCTAACATCAAGGCGCGGTGCACCTTCTTGGCTTTAGCAGAGGCACGTTTATGTGCCTTTTTTGACTCCGTTGCCTAAAACTCCACAGGCTCTTAAGTTTGGTGGAAATAGGTCATGTAGCCATACTTAAAGATTGCCACCGGGGGCAATGTCCCAAACTGCACCATCAAAACTTCCTCGTCTGTGTGAGCAAGTCTATTGAGGAAGGACTCACCTGCACAAAGGGGTTCCTCGATCAACTTATGCATCATCACATATATTATGCAGGCGCTACATAAATGAGTAGCCATATGCATGATGGATGGAAGACAGAGGGCATGTGGAAGTGAGTTAGACGACCATGGAGCACAACAAAGATGAGAGGAGAACCATGTCCCATCGGGCGTGCCATTTTGTTTCACCGAGAAGATCTCTCTTCCGGGAAAATTGGCCCCCTTTTTGGTGCGGGCGAGCCAGTATACATAAGTATACACATAAGAGAACTTAAAATGTAAAATCTTAGAGGAAACAATGCACTTCATTAATTCTGAAAAGAATTATAAGTTACAAGTCCCTTTGGGATTTACATGTTCTCATCGCGCCAAGGAAAGTACATCTTGACTTCAGGAGATTGCATGGTTCATGTTTCTTCAGGTCTTTTGAAAAGCTTCTGTTTAATTACACCTGCAGAGCAAGTCCACAGAAAACCTCTGATTAAGCTATGCTAATGGTCGCCGTCTTCAAGCTTCTAAATAACTCTGCCCTTGATAAATAAATGCAATACGGATTCTCATGCATGCAAATATGCAAATCCATAGCTTCATCAGTCTATGGTGCTATCACAACATGTGGCCTTCACCTCATTGGTGCCCGGCCAGGGGGTTCTTCAACCTCGTCGGTCACGAACAAATAGATGCCTTCGCCTCATCAATACCCGGCATGAATGGTGTCCGGCTTCATCAGCCGCGGACAAAAAATCATGTTGCCTTTGCCTCATTAATACCCAGCAACATGTAAATGATGGATGGAATGATTTGTGATAACATTTTCAACTTCCTTAGCTTCAGGAAAAGCACATTGCATGGTAGACAGCACATTGGAATATCCATCAAGGACTTAGTTAGATTTCAACTTGTCTTGACAGCTTCAAACATTATTAATCATTGCACTAGCTCCTCTTTGACCAATTGGATGGGAATCTTTCTAGCCTCTGATTGACTTGAAACTTGGAGGAATTTCTTCAATATAAACCTTCTATTCTCCATAAAAATTTGGGATCGATCGGACTTCTGGATTGGAAGTTATCATCAATCTTCTCCCATGGGACAAAGTGAATAAGCTGCTGGACAAAGCACTTATTTTGGTAGAATTGGCCTTTTGGAAGTCTCTGATTGACATGAAATTTGATGGAGAGGCTTCTCATGAAGTTCCCTGTTCACCATAAAAATTCCATAAAAATTAGGGGTCAATCGGACTTTTGGATGAGAAGTTATCAACGATCTATCTGCCATGACACAAGCTGGATTTGCTTCTGGACAGAACAACTCTTCTGTTCAAATTATACACCTAGAGGTCTTTTAGTGAGTTGAAATTCTGTGTAGAGGCTACTCATGAAGTCTCCTATTCACCATAAAAATTTGGGGTCGATCGGACTTCTGGATGAGAAGTTATCAATGATCTATCTCCCATGGCACAAGCTGGATTTGCTCTGGACAAAACATCTCCATTGGTCTAATTGGACATCTATATGTCTTTGATTGAGTTAAAATTTGGTGGAGAGTCTTCTCATGAAGTCTTCTATTCACCATAAAAATTTGGTGTTGATCGGACTTCTGGATGGGAAGTTATCATAGATCTACTTCCCATACTACAAACTGGACAAGTTTCTGGACTGAACACCTCTTCTGGTCGAAGTGGACATTAGATGCCTCTGATCAACTTCAAAATTGGTGGAGAGATTCCTCATGAAGTTATCTACTCTTCATAAATATTTGGGGTCGATCGGACTTCTGGATTAGAAGTTATCATTGATCTACTTCCCACAACACAAACTGGACAAGTTTCTGGACAGAATACCTCTTCTGATCAAATTGACTCTTAGAGGTCTCTGATCAACTTGAAAATTGGTGGAGAGGTCGGTCATGGAGTCCTCTATTATCTCTAAAATTTTGGATCGATCGGACTTCTGGATTAGAAGTTGTCATCGATATACTCCGGTGAATCTTGGATCTTTGATCAACCGGGACCTTGGTGGCATCTTGATCTCTGATCGAAAGTAAACCACTTTCAGATCTTTGATCAATGGAGACCTTGGTGGGGTTTGATCTCTGATCAAAAGATGAGCATGCCATTTTCTAGACCTTTGATCAACAGGGACCTTGGTGGTGTCTTGATCTTTGATCGAAAGTAAATAAGTTTCAGATATTTGATCGACGGTGACTTTGGTGGGTTTGATCTCTGACCAAAAGATGAGCATGCTAGCACGGGCATTGAAGACAAGGCTTCCATCTCTGATGTATGATGCATGATGCATGCTTATGCGTATGTGGATAAATAAAACTTACCTATGATCATCTTCAGAGTAGGCAAGGAGAAGGGCCTATGTTGAACAGAGAGGCTCCATCTTTGTCTTGTCTTCCTTGCCTGAGCACTTGTGTCTACCTCTCGTGCCTCCACCTTGTGTGCCTGTCCCTTGTGTGTGTTGTGTCTACGTGCTTGTGCACCTCTGTCGCTATTTATAGGGCCCTTGGATTGGTTGCAATCAGAGACAATCAGGGGATTTGATTTCAAATGGGCAATATACTTCCCCTTTTAAAAGATTGTTTCTAAATAAAAGGATACCAAAAAAAGATTATCCCTAAAAAAGAGATACAAAAAGATTATTCTTAAACAAAAGGATACAAAAAATATTGTTTCCTTTTTTTCAAATTTTGAGCCATTAAAGAGCCCTAGTGGTTCGGCCAGCTGAAATCGAATCGGATTTAGCCTAGTGATCAGAGGCCATTTTGACCCAACACCAGAGACCTGCGACCAAAGGCCCGAGATCAGAGACCTGAGACCAGAGACTTGAGACCAGAGGCCCAAGACCAGAGGCTCGAGACCAGAGACCTGTAACCAGAGGTTAGATATCAGAGAGCAGAGACTAGAGGCCCAAGACCAGAGACTTGCGACCAAAGGTCCGAGATCAGAGACCTGAGACCAGAGGTCCGAGACCAGAGACTTGCGACCAAAGGTTAGAGATCAGAGACCCAAGACTAGAGGCCTGAGACCAGAGACCTGAGACCAGAGGCCTGAGACCAGAGACCTGAGACCAAAGGCCTGAGACCAGAGACCTGCGACCAGAGGCCCGAGACTAAATGACCAGAGGTTAGAGATCAGAGACCTGAGACGAGAGGCCCGAGACCAGAGACCTGAGACCAGAGGCCAGAGACCAGAGGCCCGAGACCAGAGACCTGAGACCAGAGGTCCGAGACCAGAGGCCTGAGACCAGAGACCTGTGACCAGAGGTTAGAGATTAGAGACCTGCGACCAGAGGTTAGAGATCAGAGACCTGCAACTAGAGGTTAGAGATCAGAGACTGAGACCAGAGACCAGAGGTTAGAGATCAGAGGTCAGCGACCTGAGACCAGAGGCCAGTGCTGTGGTCTTTTTTGACTAGACTAGTTTGGGAGCTGATTTTGACCAGAACTCTTGCCATCTCGACCAGGCCAAAGATTATTTCGACCAGGCCTATTTTGGGGCTGATTTTGACCAGGTTAATTCTTCTGATTACATGGGACTTTTCATGACAAATTTTATTACAAAAATTCATCAAACAGTAGCCTTTAATAATTTCAGGGTGAATCATATTGTCTCTTTGAAAGATGATATGAACAAGGATCTTTTTAATCACTTGGAGATTGTGCATCATCTCTAGCTTTTGACGGAGATTATTACCCGAGTTAGTTGCCCATGTCGTTCTATGGTTGAAAGAGCTACAGAATGAGACCTTGAATTATTTATATGCCTCTTTGTAGTCGAAGAGACCCAGGAGAGATACTATGGGTAGTCCAAGATCTTCTGGAGATAACCTGTTGTGAGTATTGTTGCCTATGACCTCAGTGGTTATGGTCGTGGACCTCTATGGTCGCAGTACCTATTCCTATGAGTATCGTGCTCGTAGAGACATATTCCCACAAATACCGTGGTCATGGAGACAAAAATACCAATACATGGTCGTAGTTAGTGCACGATCATGATCACTGAAGAGTTATGTTGAAACCTGGAGTATGCTCGAGACCTACCGACCACAACATGAGGATTATATGGTCATACTACCATCAGTTATAACTACTTATAATCCTTCTTCCCAGAGAAACATAACTTTCTTTATCACTAACATGTTAAACCATCAAGGAGATAAGGGTGAATGTACGGTTATCTGTAAACCGTGCATCACAACCGTTGAGAAGATAAAGATAGACATGTAGTTATCTATAACTGCATGTAGCAACTACCAAACTTCCCTCTATTGGCATCCTTTCGACAAGTATAAAAAGGGGATCGATTCAAAGGGAAAGGCAGATGGGATATAAAGCAATTCATCCGGAGAAGACTTGTTAGAATTTACAGCAAATTGTCTTTGTAGGGCTATTACTCAAACTTCGAGGGCCCGAACCTGTATAAACTTTGTGTCATTTGGATGCATAGATACTGTGATTCCCTTTGGTGATTGTGAGGATTGTCTCCCTACTAAACAAACTCAATTCATGTAAGTTCGACTAGGAACCTGTCGCGCCCCGAAACTGGGACTACGACTACTCCTGTAGAGACCTAGCTCGCTGCAGCTAGTCCCATATATACATAGCATACACATACCCTTGACTTCCCAGGATCAGTCAAGCACAGGAGTATATTCACATTGCAACAAAGTAACTTACAAAATATTTAAGCAGTGTGGCCTGCTGGCCTTGATATTACATAAGAAGATTACAATGCATTCATGGCATACATGGTTTAGCAGAATAACATCTACATAGCAGAAGATAGGTGACCCACCCACAAAGAGAAGTGGACGGCAGAACAACACACATCAAGGTTCTGGCGGAACTGACACTCCTCCTTCTAGATCCAAGAAGTTCTCCACGCCTTCATTTTGATCATTGAACGCTCCATCTACTGATTTGTAGGTTGCAAGGGTGAGCACTTACGTACTCAGCAAGTCATAGGTAAGAGTAGATACATATAGTAGTGATGATATGAACCTAGACTAGTCAAGAATTATGGATGTTTATAAAATAATCTTTTACTTTCATACCTCATCTCATGGCAGCACTTTTCATAACATAACATCATTACTTATGTTCACTAGATTATAGCACTACCGCGACACGTCGACACACGACAGCCCACGGCAGCACTCCTTATCATGACAACACATGTCATTTGGGTAATCTTGATTTAACACATTTTATTTAGAAAATATACTTGTGTCACACCCCGTGGATTTAATCCACCGCAGCAGACTCCTATAAATCCGGAAGCTCGGAGTATTCGAATACTTTTTTAACTCTGCAGAGAGGTACCAATTTACCTGCAAGATATTCCACTTTCAAGCCCATCCTATCAATATGATTAGACCCTTCCTCACAACCATGTGTGAGTGGCAAGGTGGATATAACAAGAACTTTTGTTATGTATCACTCACAATTCACCCCTGACCCTGCAGTTTTCTTCACACAAACCGCAGTTGTGGCGGGATTACCCCCACACCCGGATGCCTCTTCCCATTACTGGGTCAACGTGCTTGATCAAATCACATTCAATGATATGTGGAGGAGCTGAACCCCGTGAGTTTAGTGTATTGTTTTCCATCTCATGCAGGGGTTTCATGTGCGATCCACATAAGTACTTGTTCAGGCCTGTCCCATACCAGGCTTGCGGTTAGCACGTTGTTCATGCCACTAGACGCACAACACAAGGTTCTAGTCCTTATATGCCAGTGACCAGGCCATCCACAACCCTGCACCTTCAGTGCCTGCATTCCTTCGCAGTTTAGCACCTCCAGTGCTACCGCCATTCCATACCATTTTTGTGGTCACAGCTAGGGGTTTTATTTCATGAATGTAAATATATACATATATAATAGTTCATGGCTCAAAACTTGTTTATTTCACATTTCACAGATAACCATTCTAGTACTGCCAATTCATAAATCAATATTTCTCAATCTTTCACATGCAATATTATCTATATTCAAGGTTATATTTTATCAACATTTAAAATATAGGTTCAAGATGACTAAGGATATGACTTGCCTTCCGCGTCGTAAGAAACGGCAGTTGATGACGGGTCAACAGCGAAGTCCTCGAACTTAGTTTCTGGTTCTGCTCGGTGACAAACAAATACACAAATATTACTTAATATATTAAAATGTTTTATGATCTATATGCAGATATGCTCTACAAGAATGACTGAACGATATTGGAGATAATTGAGATTGCAAGCTGAACTGAGTTGAGAGTCTAGGGTTTGAAGGAATTGGCTAAGGATGGGTGTTAGATGCTCTTAGGATCTCAAGGTTGCAATAAGAACATCAATTTTGTAGCTGGTTTGATCAAAAACAGCGAATGTCAGCAGATTGACATTCGGATCAAGGCTCTGGCATAGCTTCAAGAAAAGCTAGAGAGCTTATCTCAAGTTGTAACAGTAGAAGAAAGTATAGATCATAACTCTACAAATTCAGTGGGCAAAGTGGCTTTCAAAATGCACAATCAGAAGTGGGTAAACAAGGTCAATGCCATTGGCTGGCATGCACTGGGACAGTGTCAAAAACTAGGGTTTAGCATAAAATGCATTTCAAGGGCTCAAATCAAGTTGTGATAGAAGAAGAAATTGTAGATCACAACTTCAGGAGTCTAAGGGACAAAGTTATGCTCAAAATGCACATCTGGAAGGAAGTGAAAAGGGCTAATGCCACTGACTGACATAGTCTGGCATTGAATCTGACATGGCCAGAAACTAGGGCTTGGCATAACTTTTGATCTAGGGCTCCAAATGATGCACCACTTTGTCTGGGAGGTAGGCAATGATAACAGGAACAAATCACTCAACAGGATCCAAAGCTGAAAATGGCTGGAAGATGATGAAAATCGGTGAAGAAAAGTGGTGGCGACACGGCACAGTGAAGCCACTGGACAAGGTTTTTGGCATGACTATAACTTGAATTCTGGACAGTTTCAGAGATCGGGCTAGAAGACAAATATGCTCAGGAGATTGAAGCACACCTGAAGGACAAAGTGGATGAAGCTGAAACGGCCAGGAATAGGTTTCTGGTGAACGGTGCCGGAGAAGAAGATATGGGATTTGGGGGTTTTTGCTGTAGGAGGTTTGAACTCAATTCCAAGCTTGGAGAGTGAAAGAGAGGTATGATTAAGCTATCTGTATAATCAATTTGGCCGGAGGATGGCCGGTGTGGCCTGGCGACGATCGCCGGCAACGGGTGAAGTTCAAAATTGGGGAAATCTTCGATTTGAGCTCAATCTGGAGATCTTGATGCACAGGCTTTCTTATTAGAGATCACTGATCATCTTCTTCCACAGAATCGAGAGATGATTCGAAGTAATTTGGCCTGCATTGCCGGAACAAGGCAATCGGGAATTTCCGGCGATCACCGGCGATAGGATGCAAGGTAATTCAATTAGATTGTACAGCATGGTGAGGGAGATGAGGGGAACTCACTGATGATGTTAATTTGGTGAGAGGTGCAGTGGGTGAAGCTGGCACCGTGAAGCCTCAATCTGGACTCGCCGGAGAAGACGACTGCAGCGGAGGTAATTTGGAAATTTGGTTAAGTTCTGGTGATGAGGAGATGATACAAGGTATGGCTGCTTATATAGACCAGAGGGCGATGCTTGCAAGGAGATAGCAGCAAGGGAATTGGCGTCAGTGATTTGATTTGCCGGGCACAGATGCAACAACAGCGAGCGGTGACGCGACGGCGCACAGGCGATGCAAAGCGGTTGCTTCATTGGGACTCATCAATGTCGGGCGGTGCAAGGCGGTGGCGACAAGGGCTGGCAAAGTAAGCAACGTGGCACAGTGTTGCTGACAAAAGCCTGTTGTTTCTGCTGCTGGTCGCGCACAGGAGCAACGTTGGTCGTCGGCGCTGCCACGGTGTTACCACCGCGATGGCCGAGAAGCAGACACGTGCGCACAGAAAGAGCACACATGCACGAGCACAAATGCAAGCGGGGCTTGGCCGGCGGCGAGCGTGCACGGCGCAAAGATCACGGCGAGCTCTGGTCGTGCGCACAGCAGCTGTCCTGGTCGAATAAGGGCCGATTTGCAATTTCCAATTCTTGATTTCGGGCTGAATTGTAAATCTGATGATTTGGAAGGTTAAATCTGAGATTGATTGCATTAATCTGGTAGGCTTGATTCAACAGATGACTTGGCACAAATAGAAGATAAAGTTTGAGACATTTGGATGATTTTTGATATGAACTGAAAACAAAGTAGATTAGGGTAAAATAAGTCTGAATCTTATTGATCTCGAATTCTGGGATTTAGGGTTTGATTTTGAGATACTCATAAAAGAAGAATTTGTGTTGAAAAGCATTTGGGATGTGTTCCCTGAATCAGATTTGAATTTGGAGATGATTTGCAACATTTTGCCTTTTCAAGCTTCTGGAAAATCTGGAAAAGGACTGATCTGCGATACTCTTGGACTGATTTGCGAAAAAGATTTAGATGATAAAATCTGACTGCCAACTTTTTGGATTAAGGTATTGGCATACCCTTGATCATAATCCAAGAATAATCTGGTCTGAACTTGGCTAAGATTTTGATTAAATCTGAATTTCTGAAACTTAGGATATTTGGATATAAGATATTTCTGTTTTTGAAAACAGAAAAGAGTTGATAAATCTGAAACTTAGGGATAGAATTGAATCTGGGTTCTGAAGGCTTTCGGATTTAGGATAACTGATAGATCATATCTGAACAATCTGATATCGATTTGCGGTTACAGGAAAAATTTGAAGATTTTAGGGCTAGAACAGAATAAAGCTGAGGCTGATTTGGTTGATCTAGAAGAGATATATGCATGCATGACTTTTAAGAAAGAAACTTTTCACCCAAAAACTCAGGATGTTACAGAACCCCTGGTTCCATTCATCGACAGCTGGCGCCGACCGTGGGGATCTTTCAAGAATTTCTTCTTCTTCACCAAGAATCACGATAAGCTATGTATCCTTGTACATACGATTCTGAGAACGGTTTTGATCTTGCCGACTATGTCGACGTTCCCATGGATGAGGATCCTGTTCCCATGGAAGAGATTGATGCCGCTCTTGAGTCTTGTGCTAAGGAGGATTCTTCTCCAGTTCTGATTACGCCTATCGACCAGGAACTTGATAAGGCAGTGTGATGAGGACATCACGACCACACACTCACAAGTATTAACATGAGCGCATGGGCGTCGCCTTGAACATCAGGTGAATTCGTTTCTTGGGTGAATTAATTATTTGATTACAGAATGAATGATATTACCTAATGATTGTTCTTTGCTTGTTGTTACATATGAGGGAGTTCTGGACAAAGTTGTTGATCCAATTCCTATCCAAGGAAGAATGAACACTTTTCTGGCAACTTCGACCAACGATCCCTTCGACCTCATCGATAAGAAGAACACTACGCTCGATCAAAAAGGCACAAGGTCGCAGCTTATGGTTGGAAGCACAAGGTCTCAGCTCATGGTCAGAAACACAAGGTCGCAGCCCATGGTCGGAAACACATGGTCGCAGCCTAAGGACCAAACAGTTTTCCGACCAAGCATGATTGTTCAGCAACTTCGACCAAATGCCAATTTCAGCACAGATGTCCAAGTATGTCGTGTGAGCACTTGTTGGAAAGATATCGAAAGAGCTTTCCAACGCATCAAGATTCATCAAAATCCGACATCGTGTGCGACCAAGAGACCCAAAAGAATGGCAAGTGCACGAGAGGAAAGAGTCCCGTTCGAATCCGTGAAAATTAGCTCCAGATTTTCTTTTTATAGTTTGTTAGGATTCTATTCTATTTCGAATTAGTTTAGAATTCTAGTTTTCAACCTTAATTCTATCTTTTGTAGACACCATCCTCTATATAAGAGAAGACATGGTCTTAGTTTTAGGTAGACTTCGTTGATATACAGATTGTATGCTCGTGCCTTTGCCGACTTGTACAATTCGAAGTCTCAATGTTCAACTCATAATTCAGATTATTGAGTTTTGGTATCCTTCCACTGTTACTCTTGCTTTTCTTATGGATTTGCTTGAGTTGTTCTTCGTGAACAATCTAGCTTTGCTTGGTTGATAACCAATTGAGGAGTGGTTTAGCGATTGTGAGGTTGCTGGTCGCGTGTTGGATCGTGGTTAGCCTCCCCTTCGTCAAGGTCACAACTCGCAACTCGCATTTATCCACGGATTTCTCCTACGACGGAAGATCGGGACCAAACTTCATGCACGCATCTTAAAGCGAGGAGTGTGCATATCAGTTGGTATCAGAGCTCACGTTGCCGGTAAGAATTCATTTATCCCTAGTTTAGTTGTTTGATTTTTTTTTACCTAGAGTCGAGAAAATTGCCAGAGAAAAACAAAAAGTTTCCTCGTTGTTGCTTTCAATCTGTTATTTTCAGTTTGCTTAATTGAGTTTTCGTTCTGTTGACTCATGTCCAGTTGCTGGTCTTAATCTTGTTGGCCGAAAATCCAAAGTTAGATTGAGCCCTTGCTGTTGAGTTAATAGATTGCATCATGCTGTTCCTAAAACAAAAATACCAAAAGGAGGCAAGCACACAAAAAAAAGTGTCAAAAAAAAGGGAGGTGAAAGAAAAGGAAAATCTTGAGGGAGTACTATAGCCTGTTGCTAGAAACCAAGCCTTTCATTGTTTGATTAGCAATTGGGACTAGTACTTGTGTGAACTATTATTCAATTTCGCAATTTCTGGAATAACTCATTGCTTCTCCTTGATACACATAATTTTTCCCTACCTACAAACTCCACATATTTCACCATTGTTCCGTGCGTACCTCACATTGCAATCGTTGTACTTATCACCTTTTCTAGTTATCACGACCTAGAAAGCTAGTCGCAAACATTAAGAGGGGTAAGAGCTTGGTTGGTAAGGTTTGTGAGGTTGAGAGTTCCACATATATTCAGTAGTTGGTAGGAGATTTTTGTGTTTTCACTAACCATGGCAGGATCAAAAGGTTCACGAGGTTCGTTGCATGATAGTGATGCTGATGTTCTGGAGAGCGTGGATCGACCACCAGTGCTCCCATCGTCTCTGTGATCTCAAGCCCTGTTGGGTCACTTCGAGCGGATGCTGAACGAACAGATAGTTCCTCGTTTGACTGGCTTGGAGAATAGTCTTAACGAGATGGACGTTCGACTTGAGCAAGTTGAGCGGACACCGCCACGACAACACGCACCACCACGATTCCCTCGAGGTCCAATTGAGGCCAATAATTATGATGCAGTTGCCATTCCACTTCAACCAAGGGCGAACTTGAACGGTACATTCCAGGAAGCCGCTAATGAGGAGAGATATGATAACTATGTGGCCAATAATGAGGAAGTCGTTTTGGATCCTGATCAACAATGACTTGCACAAAACCGTCGAGGCATGGGAGCATATGCACGTCACCGCAATGAAGACAGAAGGGATGATGCTTTGGGAAAGATCAAGTTTACTGTCCCCAGCTTTGATGGGAAGTTTAATCCAGAAGCATATCTCGATTAGGAGCTGCTCGTCAAACAAAAGTTCAGTTGTCATCTTTATCCAGAAGATCGCTGAGTACATGCCGCCACTAGTGAGTTTGTTGATTATGCTTCTATTTGGTGGAGTCAAATCCGCCAAAGAGATAGAGCTCCTCACACTTGGGATGATCTGAAGTGTTTGATGAGGTCCAGGTTTGTACCTGCTTATTTTGAGAGAGATTTGCTTAATAGATTTCAAAGATTGAATCAAGGTACCAAATATGTGGAAGACTACTATCAAGAGCTGCAAGTAGGCATGCTTCATGCTAATGTGCAGGAGGAGGAGAATGCGAAGATGTCTAGATTCTTGGGTGGATTGAATCATGAGATACAAGACATCCTTGATTTTCATATGTACACCTCTTTGGATCAACTGTTTCATAATGCATGCAAAGCTGAGAGTCAAGTGTAAGGGAAACATTCAAGCTACAACAAAACTGGTCGAAGCTACCCTAGTGTGACCACGCCTTGGAAGTGCACTACTTCACAGCAAAAGAGTGCGCCAACTGCTAGCGGAGCTGCTACATCCACTGGTCAAGTGCAATCCGTGAGCCGCCCTACTGCTTCAACATCCAAGGTTGCTAATTCAAAGACGACCACTACTGTCCCCACCAAAAGTTCATCATCGGTCGCTTCTACAGGACGAACAAGGGAGATAGAGTGCTTCAAATGCAAAGGGAAGGGGCATTACATGCGTGATTGCCCAAATCAACGTGCCCTCATCATCCAGGATGATGGAGAGTACACATCAGCCAGTGAGGTCGAAGAAGAATCTGACCACGAGGACAACAGGACATGTTGGGCTCTAACTGATACAAGCCTAAGGCGAGTTCCGCAAGAGAACGGAGACACGACAGTGGGCGAGTATGTCAATCGTTCTTTCCACAGGGACTAGAGAAGCAAAGTGCGTAAAACTAGACTAAATCGATGGCAAATGAAACCAAAACGGACGAGAGAAAGAGAGAGAATGTCAGAAGAAAATGAAGAGAGAGAATGGTCGTCAAGCGACAATCGAATCAGTGTTAAGTCTATACATGTCATCGTGAGTACAAGCGATAGCGTCATTAACATTCATTGCTCCCGCGAGAGGAGGCGAAAACAACTAAATGAATACGCTCATCGATAGTATCAACGAACAAACACACAGAGAATAACACAAACCAGCCCCAAATAGTGAATGAACACAGACCACAAACAACTCAGCTTATCAGAATTGGAATCAAGTATGCAGTTCATATGATCATTGATTCATCACAGTTCAGACCTAGTTCCCTTTTATGTACATGCATCACAGGAACAGAATTTGGGGGTGAAGGAGAGAACGAGATTCAGAGAGAGGAATCGTTGCCCATTTGGATGTGGATTCGGTGAAGAACGCCGGCGAGGTAGAGTTGTTGAAGCCCTGTGCTGGACGTCGCCAGCGAAGATGCTCTGATGGTGCTGTGGTCGTCGTGGGCTGCAATGGCCGTCGGAGAAGGTGGTGGTTGAGGGAGCTGTAGTCGTGTCGAGGAAGACGTCAAAGTGAAGCGGATCCGGCGGCGGCGGCACCGTGGCAGCTCGTGGCGAGGCGGGGCGGCGAGTAGAGTGGAGAAGTGGAGAGAGGAGGCGCGATCGGCGGCGTGGTCAGCGGAGTGGCGGAGGGAGGCGCGATCGGCTCTGCAGGCGCGGCTCCGGGGCAGGAAGGTAGATCCGGTGGTGGGAAGGTGGCGGATCCGAGATCAACGCGGGCAAGTGAAGAAGTGGAGAGAGGGAGGAAGTAGAGGTGAGGAAGAAGGGAGGAAGAAGAAGGAGGGAGGAGGAGGAGAGAAGAGGACTGGAGGAAGGAAAAGAGAAGAGAGTTTGAGGGGCTTGCAGGAGAGGAAAAAGGGGAGGACCACCGGCCTAGGCCGATCGCCGACGGTGGGAAGGACGACCTGTGGTGAGAAGGGGAAGAAGAGTGGGGGTTGGACCAGCTAAGGAAGAATCACGGGCCAGATCTGGTTTTGTGAGCTATTTGGTAGTTTTGCATAAAAGTCCTTGGGGTTTTGGGTAACTGCAAGGACCTCCTGGCGGCCAGGGTTTTAGTTTCATGAGTCTTGGTCTTTATGCATTTTGATACTTGGATTTCTAGGAATTTACAGATAGGTCCAAGCTTGTTCAACCTATAATAGAAATAAATAGAACGAGTAGTCGAGTCAAACAACAACAAATGCATCTGTATTTGAATATACAATGACTTTTATGACTGAATCTAGCATAACCAGGAGGCAAAATAATTGAAAAATATGTGTATTTATGAGAATTATCACTCAAGTAGAGGAGATCACCTTTGATGCTGGTCATACCAGCCTCATTGTTCGTCGTGTTCTTAGCTCGCAAATGGAGAAGGCGGAGCGCGGGCAGCGCCACAATTTATTTCAATCCAAGTTTGTGATCATGCAGCGCTCATGCAAGGTCATCATTGAAGATGGAAGCTGCAACAACATTGCCAGTTCAGAGATGGTCGCAAAGCTCGGCTTGGCACACGAACACACCTGCAGCCATACTACATTCAATGGTTCAATTCATGTGCAAGTTGAAGGTGATCGCGATGGTACGTGTCCACTTCTGTGTAGGTTCCTATTCTGATTTTGTGGACTGTGATGTGGTACCGATGCAAGCTTGTGCATTACTACTTGGACGACCATAGCAATATGACAAGGATACTACACATCATGGGCGTTCCAACAAGTACTCTTTTGTGCACAACAACAAGAAGGTTTTGATGGTTCCAATGTCTCCGGATGAAATTCTCAAAGATAATTTAGATTGAGCTGAATGTGAGAGAAAAGATAGAGAGATGAGTGAGAACCACAAATCAGGGAGTGAGAGCCACCAAACCAATTGAGAGAAAAGAAAGAAAAGAGAGGTTCAGCTTAATGGACAGGTTCTATTAGCCACCAAACATGAGATGTGAGAGCTTGAAACCCATCCCCAAGAGTGCTTAGTGCTTGTGTGCAAAGATGCTCTCTTTTCTACTAATGCTTTACCCTCTACTTTTCCTGTTTCGGTTGTTTCTTTACTGTAGGAATTTGAGGACGTGTTTCCAACCGAGATACCTGCGGGGCTACCACCATTGCGAGGAATAGAGCATCAAATCGACCTCATTCCAGGAGCACCCTTGCCCAACCGACCTCCATATCGCACCAACCCTGAGGAAACAAAAGAAATTCAATGCCAGGTACAAGAGCTTCTCGACAAAGGGTATGTTCGCGAAAGCTTAAGTCCTTGTGCTATTCCTGTTTTACTTGTGCCAAAAAAGGATGGATCATGGAGGATGTGTATAGATTGTCGAGCTATTAACAATATCACTGTTCATTTTCGTTATCCGATTCCTCGATTAGATGATATGTTCGACGAATTGAGTGGTTCGACCATCTTTTCTAAGGTCGATTTGCGTAGTGGTTACCACCAAATTAGAATGAAACTAGTTGATGAATGGAAAACTGCTTTTAAGACTAAATTTGGATTGTATGAATGGTTGGTCATGCCATTTGGTCTTACTAATGCACCTAGTACGTTTATGCGCTTAATGAACGAAGTGTTGCGTGCTTTTATCGGACACTTTGTGGTGGTTTACTTTGATGATATATTAATTTACAGCAAGACTTTGGATGAACATTTGGGACATTTGTGACATGTTTTTGCTGTCTTGAGAGAGGCACGTTTGTTTGCTAACCTTGAGAAGTGCACCTTCTACACGGATCTCGTGTTTCTTGGTTTTGTTGTAACTGCGCAGGGCATCGAGGTGGATGAACAAAAGGTGCAAGCTATTCGAGCATGGCCTACACCGACAACAGTCACACAAGTGCGGAGTTTTCACGGACTTGTTGGTTTCTACCACCGGTTCATCCAGGATTTCAGTACGATCGCCGCCCCACTCAATACGTTGACAAAGAAGAACATGCCTTTCAAGTAGGAACAGGCACAAGAGGACGCTTTCAACACGCTAAAAGATAAATGCACCACTTCTACAACTTCTTAATTTTAATAAAACGTTTGAAATAGAATGTGATGCTAGTGGTATTGGAATTGGAGGTGTTCTCATGTAGGATAGAAAATCCATTGCTTATTTCAGTGAAAAGCTTAGTGGTCCAACTTTAAACTACTCAACATATGACAAGGAATTGTATGCATTGGTTAGAGTATTAGAAACATGGCAACATTACCTCTGGCCGAAAGAATTTGTCATACATTCAGATCATGAAGTATTGAAGCACATTCATAGGCCAAGTAAGTTGAATCGAAGACATGCTAAGTGGATTGAATTTATTGAAACCTTTCCATATGTTGTCAAATATAAGAAAGGTAAAGATAATTTGGTTGCTGATGCATTGTCTAGATGCTACATCTTGTTGTTCTGAACTTGATTGCAAAATTCTTGGGTTAGAAAGTTTAAAAGAACTATCTTCAACTGATTTAGATTTCAAAAACATTTACATTAATTGCAAAGAAGGAAGGTGTTGGGCTCAATATGTACTAAATGATGGTTATTTGTTTAGAGCTAATAAGCTTTGTGTTCCCGCGAGTTCCATTCATCTTTTGTTGCTGCAGGAGGCTCATGGCGGTGGTTTAATGGGACATTTTGGAATACACAAAATAGAAGATGTTTTGGCCACTCACTTTTACTTGCCAAAGATGAGGCGAGATGTCGAGCGCTACGTACGGCGATGCACTACTTGTCAAACAGCTAAGTCTCGCTTAAACCCACATGGATTATACATGCCTCTTCCTATTCCGAAAGTACCTTGGGAGGATATTTCTATGGATTTTGTGTTGGGATTACCAAGGACTAAGAAGGGGAGGGATAGTATATTTGTCGTCGTTGATAGGTTTTCTAAAATGGCTCATTTTATACCTTGTCATAAGAGCGATGATGCTACCCACATTGTTGATTTGTTTTTCAGCAAGGTCGTTCGTCTCCATGGAGTGCCGAAGACAATTGTTTTTGATTGTGATACGAATTTTTTGAGTCACTTTTGGAGGACGCTTTGGGGGAAGCTTGGAACAAAGCTGTTATTTTCCACGACATGTCATCCCCAAACCGATGGCCAGATCGAGGTCATCAACCGAACACTTGGTACCATGCTACGGGCCGTTCTGAAGAAAAATTTGAAGCTTTGGGGGGAGTGTTTACCACACATTGAATTCACATACAACCGTGTCGTGTACTCTACTACAAAGTTTTGTCTGTTCGAGGTCGTCTATGGATTTAAACCTACTACACCAAATGATTTGTTACCTCTACCGCTTTCCGAACGAGGTAATCTTGATGCCGAACAACATACTGACATGATTCGTAAGATACATGCGACGATCAAAGCCAAAATTGAGAAGATGCATCTTCAATATAAGAAGCATGCAGATAAGGGTAGAAAAGAAGTTGTGTTCGAAAAAGGAGATTTAGTTTGGTTGCATTTGCGTCATGATCGTTTTCCAAAACAGCGCAAGTCCAAACTTATGTTGCGAGGTGATGGTCCATTCAAAATTCTTGCCAAGATCAATGATAATTCTTACAAGTTGGAGCTACCTGAGGACTATGGAGTGAGTGATACATTCAATGTTGCTGATTTATCTCCATACTTGGGTGAGAACGATGGGCAAGAGTCGAGGACGACTCTTTTTCAAGAAGGGGAGTATGATGAGGACATCACGACCACATACTCACAAGTATTAACACGAGCGCATGCTCATCACCTTGAACATCAGGTGAATTCGTTTCTTAGGTGAATTAATTATTTGATTGCAGAACAAATGATATTACCAAATGATTGTTCTTTGCTTGTTTTTACATGTGAGGGAGTTCTAGACGAAGTTGTTGATCCAATTCCTAGCCAAGGAAGAATGAACACTTTTCTGGCAATTTCGACCAATGATCCCTTCGACCTCATCGATAAGAAAAACTCTACACTCGATCAGAAGGCTCAAGATCGCAGCTCATGGTCGGAAGCACAAGGTCATAGCTCATGGTCAAAAACACAAGGTCGCAGCCCATGGTCAAAAACACATGGTCGCAGCCTGAGGATCAGACAGTCTGCCGACCAAGCATGATTGTTCAGCAACTTCGACCAAACACCAATTTCAGCACAGATGTCCAAGTAGGTTGTGTGAGCACTTTTTGGAAATATAATCGAAAGAGCTTTCCAACGCATCAAGATTTATTGAAATCCGACATCGTACGCAATTAGGAGACCCAAAAGAATGGCAAGTGCATGAGAAGAAAGAGTCATGTTCAAATCCGCGAAAATTAGCTCCGGATTTTCTTTTTATAGTTTGTTAGGATTCTATTCTATTTTGAATTAGTTTAGAATTCTTGTTTTAAACTTTCTATCTTTTGTAGACACCATCATCTATAAAAGAGAAGGCATGGTCTTAGTTTTAGGTAGACTTCGTTGATATACAGATTGTATGCTCATGTCTTTGCCGACTTGTATAATTCGGAGTCTCAATGTTCAACTCATAATTCAGATTATTGAGTGTTGCTATCCTTCCGTTGTTGCTCTTGATTTTCTTATGGATTTTCTTGAGTTGTTCTTCGTGAACAGGTCAATCTAGTTTTGCTCGGTTGATAACCAATTGATGAGTGGTTTAGTGATTGTGAGGTTGCCGGTCGCATGTTGGATCGTGGTTAGCCGCCCCTTCATCAAGATCACAACTCGCATTTATCCACTGATTTCTCTTGTAACACCCTGGGTTTGGGGTGAAAATTCTTTTCATAAAAAGTCATGCATGCATATGTCTCTTCAAGATCAGCAAAATCAGCCCAAACTTATTCTATCCTAAGCCCTAAAATCTCAAAATCTTCCATGTGAACCCAAATCAAGATTTGACATTTCAGATATGACCTACTATTTATGCTGAGAATAAAAGTCTTCAGAAGCCAGATGCAATTCGGTCTCTAACTCCCAGATTTGTCAATCCTTTCAGTTTTCGAAAACAGAAATTAATTAATTATCCTAATTACCCTAAATACTCTAAACTCTGATTTAATAAAATTTTGAACTAATTCAGACCAGATTATTCTTGGATTATGATCAAGGGTATGCCAATACCTTAATCCAAAAAGTTGGCAGCCAAATTCTATCATCTAGACCATTTTCATAAATCAGTCCAAGAAGTATCGCAGATCAGTTCTTTTTCTGATTTTCCAGAAGCTTGAAAGGCTAAATGTTGCAAATCAGCCCCAAATTCAAATATGATTTAGGAAACAACTCACAAATTCTATTCAATACAAAATATTCTTCTGTGAGGATATCATAATCTCATCCTAAATCCCAAAATTTCAATTTTGACAAAGTTCAGATTTCAATTTTGACCACTTCACTCCAGAGTTTCCTTCATTTTCGTCTTCTTCTATGGTGAGCCGCTGAGGAGGAGCTCGACACCAGATCATTCTGTTGCACCAGCACCCAAGTTGACTCGATCAGTAAGTTCCTCTTGTTCACCTCATCGTGCTGTAGTATTTAATTGAACTCTGGTGGACCCTAACGCCGGTGATCGCCAGAAATCCAGTTTGCCTTGTTCCAACAATTAAATCCACTCCAGTCCAAATTAGCCTTCTCTGTAGTAGATTAAATTGATCACAAGAGCTTTTTGAGCAAACCTATCTAAATAGAATTTGAATTGAAGCTGTGTCGTGAGTTCTTCGTTTCTTCGCGCGCCTCCGTGAACGCCTCATGTCGCCAGCGAGCTCCACCTCATCTTCGACCAAACCAACTGCACCAAATCATTCCTTGTATTCCGTAGATGGTGTGGCCAAGTTTAATTGTCCAGCACTGCTTTGTACCAGTTGCGCCCTCTTTGTCGTCTTCTTCAACTCCGGTGTCAACGCCGGCGAGCCCTAAAACCTCAACTGCAACCAAATTCTTTACTCTAGCACGATCAGCATCATCCCAGGAGCAAAATCCCTCGATCAATTTCAGATTTCATATTCTGTAGCTTGCTGTCACCGTGGCTCATCTCAAGTTTTCAAAGCCGACGACTTCGATCTTGTCATTCGTCATCGTCTCGTCACTGTTGTTCAATCCACTTTGTCCAGTAAATTCGCCTTGACCTCTTGAGTATATCTCTCCACTACATCGACCTTTGGTTCTGCACAAATCTCAAGTTATCGCCGTACCAAGATTGTGTACATTAGCTGTACTGTGCCGTGTCGCCACCGTGTTTCTTCACTGCCGTTCGTCGCCGTCTGGCCACTCCAGTGATCGAAACCACCACCATTGGATTCCTGTTGCTTTCGCCTATCTCCTAGACACAGTTGGTGAAGCAATGCCTGAGTAAAATCGATCAAATGCTTAAGCCCTAGTTTTTGACAGTACACAAACACTCAGTTCACTGCGCATAGGGGTCTTTTGCAAATTCTTTGAACTTCTGGACTTTTCTGTGAAAACCTTATTGTCAAACAGATGCCTTGTTCAATTATGCACCCAATGCCTTGATCCAAATCTGTTTTGTCCACTGGAAACCTCCTAAAACATGTCAATGCTATTCTTGGAAATTGTCAGCCCTTGTCAATCTATGTCAGCCAGTGGCATCAGCTCAGTTTGACCACTTCTAGGTGTGCAAATTGAAATCCACTTTGTCTACCAAATTTGTAGAACCATGTTTTACATTTCCTTCAACTATCAAATCTTGAGAAGAGCCTTCTAAAGGCAACCAAAGCCATGTCAGGCTGTGAACCGAATGTCGATCTGTTGACATTCGTCGTTTTTGATCAAACCAGCCGTGAACTCAATGTCAATTTTGATGTCTTGAAACTCTAGTAACCTTCAGTACTCAATCTTAGCCCAGATTCCTTGAAACCCTAGAATCTCGACTCAGTTCAGCTTGGAGTCTCAATTATCTTCAGCATCGTTCAATTATTCTTTTTAAAGCATATCTGCATGTAGATCATAAAACATTCTAATATAGTTAGTAATCATTATGTGTTTGTTTGTCACCGAGCAAATCCAGAAGCTGAGTTCGAGGACTTCACTGTTGACCCGGCACCAACTGCTGATTTTTACGACGCGGAAGGCAAGTCATATTCTTAAACATCTTGAACCTATATTTTAAGAGTTTCTATGATATGACCTTGAATATAAGTAGTATTGCATGTGAAAGAATGGTTGGGATATGAATTGGCAGTATTAGACTGGATGCTTGTGAAATGTGAAATGATCAAGTAGTGAGCCATAAACTAATATATATGTATATATTTATATTTATGAAATAAAACCCTAGTCGTGACCAGAGTTTGGTAAGCAATGGTGGTGGCACTAGATGTGCGAGCACTGGATGTCCGTGGCTGTGGATGGTCTAGGCACTGGCATATAAGGACTAGAACCTTGTGTTGTGTGTCTAGTAGCATGAAAAATATACTAACAGCAAGCCTGGTATGGGATAGGCCTGAACAAGTAAGTATGCGGATGGCACATGAAACCCCTGCATGAGATGGGAAGTGATGCACGATTAACACGGAGTGCGGATCCTACACATATCACTAGATGTTTGCACACTGACCTAGTAATGGGAAGAGGCATTCGGGGTGGGGGTGCCCACCACAACTGTGGAAGGTCTGGTAGTCCGACCACAGGGTCAGGGGTGAATTGTGAGTGAAACATAACAAAAGTTCTTGTTATCTCCACCTTGTCACTAACATTATGCAGTAAGGAAGGGTCTAATCATATTGATAGGATGGGCATGAAAGTGGAATATCTTGCGAGTAAATTGGTACCTCTCTGCAGAGTTAAAAACGTATTTGAATACTCCGAGCTCCCGAGTTTATAGGAGTCTGCTGCAGTGGATTAAATCCACGGGGTGTGGCACAAGTATGTTTTTTAAATAAAATTTGATAAGTCAAGATTACCCAAATGACATTTGTTGTCATGATAAGGGGTGCTGCCGTGGGCTGTCGTGTGTCGACATGTCGCGGTAGTACTATAAATAGTGGAACATGAATAGCGATGCTATGCTATGAAAAATACTGTCATGAGATGAGATATAAAAGAAAAGACTATTTTACAACCATCCACACTTCTTCACTAGCATAGGTTCATATCATCACTACTATATGTATATACTCTTACCTATGACTTGCTGAGTACGTAAGTACTCACCCTTGCAGCCTACAATCTAGTAGATGGAGCGTTCCATGATCAAGATGAAGGTGTGGAGAACTTCTTGGATCCAGAAGGAGGAGAGCCAGTTCCGCCAGAGCCATGTTGTCTGTTGTTCTGCCGTCAACTTTTTGCTGTGGGGGTTCACCTAATTTCCGTTGTGTGTAGTTGTTATTTTCCTAGACAATGTATGCCGCGAAGGCATTGTAATTTCTTTATGTTGTATTAAGGTCAGCAGGCCACACTGCTTAAATATTTTGTAAGTTACTCTGTTGTAATGTAAATATACTCCTGTGCTTGACTTATCCTGGGAAGTCAATGGTATGCATGTATGGGATCAGTTGCAGCAAGCTGGGTCCCCACGGGAGTAGTCGTTGTCCCCAAGGCAAGGGCATGACATCTCCTACAATGGACGGGACCAAACTTCATGCATGCATCTTAAAGCGAGGCGTGTGCATATCACAGTGCGCTCGCCTTCTATGAGTTTTGCCACATATGAGGGCAAGTACATGCCACAATCCATCGTTCCAAACCAAATGGATGATGAGGACCCTGAATTAGGTCTAGAAAGATTTGCTCCAGACAATCTAAAATCTCTCTTTGATTTCGAATCTGATTCGGACAAAGAGGAGGTAATCTTCGTCTGCAACCTCCATTCCACGGGAAGTCGCTACACTTTTCGAGGAGACCCCTGAGCAACGTGTTGCCAGGGAAGAAGGAGAACACAAACAGGAAGAAGACAAAGCTCGCAAGTGGTGATAGGCCGATGTTCACAAGTCTACAAAGGAAGCTCTGTGCCTTGCGCAATTTCGCCATGATATCGCCACCCACGACTTTGGCCTAGGAACTTCTCGCCAACAACATCTCGATAGTCATAGGCGTGATCAAACACTGCTTTCAGCTCTGGAGTACTCCCCAACGGCTGAGGTGACGCTACCAAAAACTCCTCTGGCTCCCAAAAGGGGTACCCAGGTCGCATCCACGTAATCGTGGAGGTGCTCCGTAACCCTCCCTCTAGGTTCGCAAACGATGATGGGTAACATTCGCAAGGGTACATGCAAAAAACCTCGACAGGGTTGCATCAGATGTGACTCCGACAGCATCATCGTGATCGGTAACTTATAACTTACTCCCAGGAATGGGATAGTGCTTACTAGAGCCAGAGAAGACGTAATCATGCTCATACTACATCAGCCTGGCCTGACAAATCCCGACGAATTGGTAGTACTCGCGACCGCAACCGTGAATCGGTGCACTCACACTTGGGACCACGTCGTGACTTTCCTCAGGCTATTAATTCTCACGACCAAGTTGATAGTTGCAATAATCAACAACCGCGTGTTTCATACGTGTGTTGTAAGGTTTTCTCACTAGGGCTGTGTGCTGTAGTTTGGCAGATAAGTTTAAGCCTCGCATGATCAAGAGATTTGATGGTACTCAAAATCCATATGAATTCCTCTAGATCTATATTACTGCCATTCAGGCGGTAGGAGGAAACGATTGGGTTATGGCAAATTATTTACCAACAATCCTTGAGGGACCTGCACGGACTTGACTATTTAATCAGCCAGAAGGATCAATATAAAATTGGGAAATGTTGTGCGATGCAATCCTCAACAATTTCCAGAACTGCTATGAGAGGCCTGACAAAGAAGATGATCTTCATTAACTATGCCAAACTTCGGCCGAAACACTTTGGTAGTTCATCAAGAGATTTGTAGGAGTGAGAAATACCATTCCCAATATCTCTGACAATTCGATTATCAGGGCTTTTAAGCATGCCATTCGATACCGAAGATTCACAGAGGATCTGAGTATCCATCCACCAGGATCAGTGTCAGAACTTTTTGACATGGCTGATCGATATTCTGACGTGGCCGAGGCTGTGGAGTGGAATAGAATGGTGGACAAGGGTAACTTACCTCCTCAACTTGGACTCAAGTCCGAGAAGGATGATTCGACCAAAAAGTCTGAATCATCTACAGGCGTGAAACCAAAGAACTCCAAAAAGAATGGAGCACTCCAGTTTTGAGAGGTCGTGATCATGGAAAAGCAACCACAGGGAAATGGTAAAAAAGTTCCATTGAAAATAATAAACCTCTTTCTGATGGTCACAGCAACAACCATTTAGAACAATCGACTAACCCACAGGGAGGAAAGAAATGGTGTCCGTTGCATAACGTCCCCGGACACGACGTCTAGAATTGTCGCAACTAGTTGAAGCGCATGGACAGCTTTTACCAAGGTAAAACACCTATGCCAACTATACCAGAACAGGGACAATCTTGTGGGATTAAGGACGCTGAAGGAGATGAGGACATGCCATACCAGGTAACAAATAATCATGTTAATATCATATTTGGTGGTTCTTCGTCTTATTTCTCTAAGTGTCACTTTAAGTTTGTTTACCGAGAGGTAAATAATATTGAAGCTCCCCCTGGAGAGCCTTAATTCCTCCACTGGTCGGAGACTTCCCTGACCTTCAGCCGGGATGATTGCCTAAGGGACTATCGTGACCATAGCGACTCCTTCTCATCATTTCCCCTATTATTAGCAATGCTAAAGTGGGAAGAGTATTGGTCGATGGAGGAAGTTCTCTTGACCTATTTTTTGCGAAAGCACTTGACACTACTACAGAATACAATATCACAGTCGGTTCAAAACAATCATCACAGACGGTTCTAAATCGTCAGTGATATTCGAGTCAGTGATAGTCCAAGTACTATCACTGACGGTTTTGAACCGTCTGTGATATTGCCTATCACAGACAGTTTTGAGCCCAAAACCGTCTGTGATAACTTATATTCATAGACGGTTCTAAGCTCAGAACCGTCTGTGATGTTGATATTTCTTTTATGATTGTTTTGTTTTCTTGCCTAGCCTCAAGAATCATGCTAGCCATGCCCTTTGTACATTAGCATTTCAGATATATACACACACACAACCAGCACTTGCACATATACATTTCAAGAATTTCAGTATATATATATACATTTCAATAATCTGGGAAGAAATTTACAAATCTATGACAACATAACATATTGCAAGATGCACTTAGAAAACAAGACATGAGTCTCATCACCAGATACGTCACTCTGAGTCCCCGACTAGTTCATTTTGTCATCTGAGTCATCAGCATCCCAATCCTGAAACATTCAACCCTAATTTGCTCAAAGTCTCCACCACATGCATTGTAGTACACAAACCTAGCATACGGAATTGTATTAGTTGCTAACATACATGATGGGGAGGAGAGGGAGAGGGTGGAGGGGCACTTGATACATCGGAGGTAGGGAGTTTGGGTCAGAGGTGGCCAGGAGGAGGCGCCAGAGGTTGGAAGGAGTAGCCGGAGGAGGAGGCGCCGAAGGTGGGGAGAGCTAGTGCAAGTGAAGTGAAAAGTCGCAAAGCGTGGAAATGAGCGGGATGAAACCTGCCTTAAATTTTATAGAGAGTGGTTCATATTGGAAACTATCATAGTAGGTTATGACCTCAGAACCATCTGTGGTAGTAATTATCACAGACGGTTAAAAACCATCTGTGATAATCCAGCACTATCACAGACGTTTGACCTCGGAACCGTTTGTAATAATTAGAATATCACAGTCAGTTTTGAGCTTAGAACCGTCTGTGATAACTTAACATTTTCTCCTGACAGGCCTTCACAGACGGTTTTGTTCATAACCGTCTGTGATGTGTCGTCCTAGATGTCTGTTTCTGTGGTAGTGTGACGAGATGCAAATACCTTGTTCAAAGATTAAACCAGTGGTTTACCCATTCTATGGGATAATACCTGGTCCTTTGATAATGCCTTTCTGCCAAATTCTACTGCCCGTGACACTCGGGGGATCAGAAAACTTTTGAACAGAATTAATTACTTTCGATGTAATTGATTTTAATTCAGCATATAATGCCATGTTTGGTAGGCCCTCTCTCGCCAAGTTCATGGTGGCGACGCATTATACTTATCAATGCATAAAGGTGCCAGGACCAAAAGGCGTGGTCACTGTTAGAGGCAGTCAAACTACAGCTCTAACATGTGATCAAATATCCCTGGAATTGGTCGATCAGCTTCCCCTTCGGGATGTCAAGGTTTCGACTAAGGAACCAGATGCGGTCAAGGTAACTCCGCGACCAGATGAAAAGCTAAAGTAGGTTCCTTTATTCCCAGATGACCCGTCTAGAATCATTCAGATTGGGTCGGGACTGGACGATAAATAGGACTTGCGCTCATTACTTTCCTCTGAGCTAACACAGATGTGTTTGCGTGGAAACCATCCAACATGCCTGGAGTCCCAAGGGAAGTAATCGAGCACAGGCTAGCAATTCGGCCTAGACAGCGACCAATAAAGCAAAAGCTTAGGCACTTTGCTCCTGATTAACAAGATGCCATCCGTTTGAAGTTAGATAAACTCGAGGAGGCTAGTTTCATTTGCGAGGTGGACCATCCAGAATGGCTCGTGAACCCTGTCATAGTCCTGAAATCTAAAGGTAAGTGGTGCATGTGCGTCGATTACACCAGTCTTTACAATGCCTACCCGAAGGATTATTTTCCCGTTCCCCGCATCGATCAATTGGTCAATTCAACAACTGGTTGCGAACTGATGAGCTTCCTGGATGCTTACTCAGGGTACCATCAAATTAGCATGGCAGAAGTAGATGAAGAGAAAATTGCCTTCATCACATCATTTGGCACCTACTGCTACGTCAGAAGCCATTTGGGGTCAAGAATGCTGGTTCCACGTACCAGCACTTGATGCAGAAGACCTTTCTTTCTCAACTAGGGGATAATTTATAAGCTTATGTTGATGATCTGGTCATAAAGAACATAAAATCTCTAGTCACATAAATGATCTCACTGAAAATTTATGTAACTTGAATAAACATGGAATCAAGTTGAATCCTGAAAAGTGCAATTTTGGAGCTCTTCAAGTAAACTTTTGGGTTTTCTTATTTGTTCGAGAGGCATTGGGGTTAATCTTGAGAAAATCCGGGCTATTGAAAAAATGAAATCTCCTTCGACCACAAGGGAGATACAAAGCCTAACCGGTCGAATGGCGGCCTTGAGTTGTTTCATTTCACGGTTAGGCAAACGTGCATTACCTTTCTTTAAGGTTCTACATAAGTACAATGGTTTCCACTGGTCAGACGAAGCCGAAAAAGCCTTTCAGGAAGTCAAAACATATTTAATAAGTGCTCCAGTGTTGGTTTCCTCGATCATGGGAAAGCCATTATTCATTTATTTGGCTGCTACCCCTCATGCGGTCAGTGTTGTTCTAGTCGCAGAAAGGGAAGGTGTGCAACGACCAATTTATTACATAAGTGAAGTACTTAACGGACCAAAGGAGCATTACCCTGAGGTCCAAAAGTTATATTACGCTCTCTTAATGGCTTTCAGAAAGCTATGACATTACTTTCAAGCGCACAAGATTTTCGTGCTCTTGTCCTATCCTTTAGGAGATATTCTCCGAAATCCAGAAGTAACTGGTCGAGTTGCGAAGTGGGAAGTAGAATTCGGAGCATTCGATCTCCATTCCACTGCTCGAGTAGCAATTAAATCCCAAATTCTTGCAGATTTTGTGGTCGATTGGACTAATCTAGAACCACCTGCGCAAGAACCTGCGGATTTAGAAAATACCGACCACTGGATGATGTATTTTGATGGCTCTCGAAGTTTCTCAACACAGGGGCTGGAGTGGTCTTAATCACACCTCAAGGTGACCAACTTCGATATGTCATACAATTACACTTTGTTGCTACCAATAATGCAACAGAGTATGAAGATTTTCTAGTCGGGCTTTGAGCAGCCAAATTCCTCGGAGTCCATCGATTAGTGGTGAGGGGAGACTCACAACTAGTTGTAAACCAGGTAAATAAGGAATACAGCTTGTCGTGGTATAAAAGACCCCACGACAGATTTTTCAGACATGCGTAACACACGTACAGCGGCGCAAGCTGACCGTGCAACTGGTCACCTCCCGCCGGGCAACACAGAGATTGACACGGAGAGTTTTATATAGGTTCGGGTCTCGGTGGGGGCCCTAGTCCTGTCGGCACCCCCAGGACGCGAGTTCGCGGGGGAGGTTCTCTCTTGGGGAGAGAGGTCTCCAAGGGATGCCTGTTGCTTTAAATGTGTAAAATGAATTGTGTTTCTCCGAGTCTTACAAATGAGGTACAAAAAAGGGGTATATATAGGCCCCAAAAGAAGCAAAAAGACTAAGAACCCCTAGCCGCAACCGTTGGATTGATTTCATCTGGCGAAGGGCTTGGATGCTCGACACGTGTCCTTGCTAGTTCCCAATGTATTCCTGACATTATCCACCTGTGGCCTTCCCCGGGAGGTGTCTGTGGCTTTTCACGGGAGCCCTCCGGGACTTTCCACGGGAGGCGTCCGTGGCTTTCCACGGTAGCCCTTTGAGACTTTCCACTGGAGGCGTCCCTGGCTCTCCACGGGAGCCCTCTGGGTCCTTCCACTGGACGCGTCTGTGGCCTTCCACGGGAGCCCTCCGAGACTTTCCACGGGAGGCATCCATGCCTCTCCACGGGAGGCGTCCGTGGCTTTCCACGGTAGCCCTCTGGGACTTTCCACGGGAGGCGTCCATGGCTTTCCACAGGAGCCCTACGGGACTTTCCATAGGAGGCATCCGTGGCTTTCCACGGGAGCCCTACGGGACTTTCCATAGGAGGCATCCGTGGCTTTCCACGGGAGCCCTACGAGACTTTCCATAGGAGGCATCCGTGGCTTTCCACGGGAGTCCTCCGGGACTTTCCATAGGAGGCATCCGTGGCTTTCCACTGTAGCCCTCCGGGATTGTCCATGGGAGGCGTCTGTGCCTCTCCACGGGAGCCCTCCGGGACTTCCCACGGGAGGCGTCTGTGGCTCTCCACGGTAGCCCTTTGGGACTTTCCACTGGAGGCATCCGTGGCTCTCCACAGGACCCCTCAGGGACTTCCCACGAGAGCCCTCCAAGGCTTTCCACAGGAGGCGTCCGTGGCTTTCCACGGAGCCCTCCGAGACTTTCCACGGGAGGCATCCATGGCTTTCCACAGTAGCCCTCCGGGACTTTCCATGGGAGGCATCTAGGGCTTTCCCTAGGAAACGTCCGGATTTTCCCCCAACACAGTTGTTCTGATGAGACAATGGCTCTATAGCTGGACGTAGTGAGAAAATTGGAAAAACACTTCAGAAATTTTGAAGTTCAATTCATTCCATGAAGAGACAATATTATCACAGACCAATTGTCAAAAATTGGTTCCTCATGTGCATCCGCTCCGGCAAGAGTGTTCATTGAGCACTTAACATAGCCTTCAATTGCAACCATCGTAGAGGCACCAGAGGCGATGACTAACATCACCTCCCTCGAGCAAGAAGTAGATTGGATACGACCATTGAGAATCTATCTTGCGCATGAGACCTTGCCCGAGGATGAAACCGAAATTGATCAATTAGTTAGAAAAGCGCGCATGTACAGACTAGTTGGGGGAACCTTGTATAGAAAAGGAGCTCAAGGAGTACTAATGTGTTGTATACCTCAAGAAGATGGAAAATCCCTTCTGAGAGAAATTCATGGAGGCATGTGCGGTGCACACGCATCCTATTGGACGCTGGTCAAAAAAACCATTCAATAGGATTATTACTGGCCTTCGGCACTTAGTGAAACCATGCAATTGGTCAAAGTATGGCCACAGTATCAATTTCATGCTCGGCAAGTTCATTAGCCAGCATATGATGATCCGGGAGGATCATCAAGTCCTGATCGCATATGGATTCGCGACCAAGTCCTGATCGCATACGGATTCACGACCAAGTCCTGATCGCATACGGATTCGCGACCAAGTCCTGATCGCATACGGATTTGCAACCAAGTCCTGATCGCATACGGATTTGCAACCAAGTCCTGATCGCATATGGCTTCGCGACCTTAACCGTGTTCGGAAAGGTTTCGCGACCATGGATTGGTTCGCGACCATGAAAAGGAATTTGTTCTCTGTTCGGAATTGCAATCCGATCTGAATATATATAACTAAGCTTATTTGTTTAGGATTAGTTAGTTAGTTATATGAGTCTAATACATTTAGGTTATTAAGTCTGATACGTACTCATACGATTGGACTATAAATACCTTGTAATAGGTCTAGTTTAGATCATCGAAGAGTCATAGAACTTATTTGAGTTTTAGACACTTATAATTCCTTCGACGTAGGCAAGTGTGTCTAACGTTCAACGTGTAAAGCCCTCTTTGAAATAAAGAGTTGTGCAATTACTTTGGGTTTCGGTATTTCTAAATAAGATCCCGTTATTCCGCATATTATAATCTGGGCGAGCCTAGTGCAAAAACTAAGGCTAGGTCTCAAACAGATCAAGTTGGTATCAGAGCAAATTTCCTATCCTGTGGATGGTGAAGACTCGCCAGGGTTACAAAACTTCCGGCGAAACTCCAGGCGATCAGTTGACGGTTCCTACAACCGCGTCTCCTACAATGTCTGACGATACCTCCGTTCAAGCTAACCTAACCAAACAAGTGGCTAAGCTCTCCACCGACATGGAAACCGTGCTTTCTTGGATCAAGCAGCAGGCCATGATTGTACCTCCTGAAGTAGGGAAGGTTATGGGTGTGAAGACTGGTGAAGACTTGCGCAGGGCAGACGAAGATGAAGACGAGGGCGACCACAAGACCGACGACCTCGCCAACACCTCCTTAGCTGTCGGATCTTTTAAGGTCGACGCTAAGATTGATATACCCATATATGATGGGGTGATCAATGCCGAGAAACTGGATTCTTGGATCGATCAACTTGAGACCTACTTTGACCTAAAAGGGTTTAGTAGCGCTCAAAAGGTGAAGTTCGCACCTTTGAAGATGAAGGACCACGCCAAGACTTGGTGGAAGGCCCTTGTCGCTAGTGGTGAAGCTGATGACCTTGCGTGGGGACAATTCAAACGACTTCTGTGACAAGAATTCTATCCGATGGGTTACCTTGAAGAGAGGTGGGAGCGTTGGCACAGATTGTACCAACGGCGCGACCAGACCGTCCAAGACTATACGACAGAGTTTTGACGACAAGCAATGGTCATCGGCATCTCACTGTCCGATCCTCAGGTATTTCGGAAGTACACATCTGGAATTCAGAAATTGATCAGTACTGAGCTAAGTCTGTTCAGAGTTCAAGACATCTTGACAGCGAGCACGACTGCTTTGGCGATTGAGAAGAAGAATAAGACCCGCAACGACAAGAACTTGAGGGAGATTTCAACCACGACGAGCTCCGGAGAGGGTACCCACGATACGGGTAACACTTGTGAGCATTGTCATGTTGCTGGGCACACAAAAGAGAAGTGTTATAAACTTCATACTGAACTGCGACCAGAAAGAAAAAGGAGGGATGAACCAAGCACACGAACAGCTATGGTTACTTCTATTCCGCTCGTAGAGGAAATTATCCAGTTGGATTCGGTTGAAAAGGCGGACACGACCTTGTCTCTAATGGCAATGCAGAAGGAGAAAGGTTCGGGTTCATCAATTGACCACTACCCGACAGAGGAATTGTTCACTGTTAACATACAGGTGAAGCACAAGGTGGTCGCAGCCATCTTCGACCCCGGAAGCCAAAAGAATTTGGTCTCCTCCGGGCTGGTTTAACGACTTGGTTTGCAGATGACTCATCATCCTCGACCATATCCTCTGGGATGGTTCACTTCTGACGTGAATCAGCAAATCAAGAGTCAGTGTACTCTAAAGTTAGCAATATCTGCTCGTTACATCGATGAGGTTCAATGCGATGTCATCCCCATCGATATTTGCCAAGTGATTTTTGGAAGTCCGTTCTTGTACGATCGTGATGCCCATTACCACCGAAGAGCTCAAGAATACGACCTCACAAAGGATGGGACGAAATTTATCATCAGCAAAAATGACCACGTCGACACCAAGAACTTGATGATAGCAAATCAGGCGAAACAGATTGTCAATGCATGCTCAAAGTGTGTGCTGAGCGTGATGTGTCCAATTAGCCAAGAGGATTGTGCTGCATCGAGTATGGAAAGTGGTGGTTGTTTAGCAAGCTTGCCCGAAGAAAACAACGCGCTATTCGCAGAGGTTGATCCGAGAGGATCTCAGGTCGAGTTCGCAACGGATTCGCGATCACGAAAAGGTTTGTGACTTTGGAAAGGTTTGCGACCTTGGGAAGGATTCAAACTCTTCGAGCCTTCAATGCTGGATGATGAGCCAGATACTATAGTACCATCTGTTGAAGACTTGGTCTATCAATGAGACGAACCTCTACACGAAGATGTGATTCTGGAGAAGAAGGTGACTACCACCCGCAGTGACACAAAGGAGACTTTTCGAATCGGTCGAAAAGGTCAACGAGCACGTGCGGCAAAGTGGTACACCAAAGAACATGAACAAGCCCAATTTCCACATCTCCAGTTTGATTGAGAGGTCGCTGTTGGATCTAGGTAGATCTTAGTATCTAGGTTTTGATGATTAATGACGTTTTGGATAAATCCATGATGATTAAAGTTAATATGCAAATATCAGATTTGATGATTAAATGACAATTTAGATAAATCCTGATTTAGCACAAGTAAATTGAATTGATTATCGGTAAACCCTGAATTGGATGTTTTCCTCGATTGCGGGTTTGATATTGATGCATATGTAGAGGATGAGCTCGGTGGTTGCATCAAGCTTATGCTAATTGATTGATCAAGATGTTATATGTCAAATCTTGAGGTTGATGACTTCAGTTGTGGATTTGATATCGATGCACATGTTGAGGGAGAGCTCAGGATGATTAGTTATCCATGTCTGTGCAAAAGGTTGATGACTCCGTGTTCTGGATTTGATATCTCTATGTATGATTGAGAGAGAGCTCATGATGTTAGTCATCCATATTGATTGATATCATAACTTGAGTAGTATGGATCGTGTGCGCATTTCTTGTATCATATATGGATCTATATGATTGTGAGATTCATCCATTACTCATTTGTTGTTCAATTGAAATTGGTTTTGTCATTTCACCGAAGAAAGAAATTGTTGAGTGAACTCCTGTGTGGAGTGATTTATCTGGTGGTGATTAATGACGAACTGCAAATGAGACTAACGTTTGCGCATTGAGTGTATATGTTCTAGTCTCAGAATGATTGCAGGATGAAAACAAGCAAGGTCGGAAACTAGTAGCTTGAATCTATCTAGTGCGGAAGCTCAGATGCATTCATATCATCTTGCACTAGTGTCTTGCATTGCTAGTGAGTCTAAGTGTAGTTCATGTGTATTAGATTAAATGTTTTGAAAACTGCACTTAGTCGTGATCGCCAGCTGTTTAAATTGGTTTATTTATCTAGAGCTGGTCGTGGTCGTATTTGTATGTTCTGATCGTATCAGTGTTGATACGTGGTCGTGGTCGTGTCGCTTGTTTGGCGGCTTTCTGTTTAGGGTTTGGGCGTGGTCGTAGGAGTTCGGGCTGGTCGTACCAGTCTTCGACTCGCTTGCGTACGCTCGACCAAACCCTATCGACCACCTGTTTTCGATCGGATGTCAAGACCTGTGTGGTCGTGGTCGTTGCTAAGTGACACAAATCACATCCGCGAGAAAACGGCAAATCCGTATGTGCAAATACTTTAAAATTGCATTTGAGATGATTTTGGCTTGGACATTTTGACAGCAGGAAAGTTTCTTAATTTTCTAGAAGTTTCTAGACCTTTCTAGGTCTTGCTCCTGTTGACAAAATTGTAGAGCTCTGAGTTATCTTTCCAACAAACCAAAAATCATCTCAATCGGATCTCTGGATCAAAAGTTATGGTTGTTTTACTGTTAGTGTGCAGTGGCCGGACAAATGCATCTGTCCGGGGCTATTTGTCTGAACTGGCCGGACATTGTCCGAAATGGCCGGACATTGTCCGGCCAGTACAAATTTTTTGAGCCGAAAAATGGAACGGACAAATGCATCCGTTCGGAGCTATTTGTCCGTTATAGGCGGACTTTGTCCGAAATGGCCGGACATTGTCCGGCCTGTACAAGTTTTTTGAGCCGAGAGTTAACAGAGACATATCCATCTGTCCGGACGTTTTGTCCGGACAAATGGTATCCGTCCGGCCTTCACAAATTTCGCCCAACGGTCACTGACACATTTGCAACGGCTGAAATTTTTGTACTGGCCGGACAGTGTCTGAAGTGGCCGGACAATGTCCGGCCTGTATAATTTTTGGCCCGGTTTCTTGCAAACGGCTAGTTTTTCGTTGAGGCTATAAATACTTCGTGTTTGGCTTCATTTTTGGGTGCTCAAAGACTTCATTCTTCAGCTGAAAACCTAGCCAATTGAGTTGCATATGTGTTATAGCACTTAGAGGCTAGAATTGAGCCCAAATCTTGAGTAGATTTGAGAGAGAGCTTGAGGGAGATTGTGTGAGTGTTTAGTGCACTTCATCTCCATTAGATTGCTAGTGCTAGAGTGTTGAGCATCTCATTTGCATCATTGAGCTTCTAGCACGTGATTGATTCAAGTGAAAGTGCATCCGGCTTGTTACTCTTGGCGATCGCCTTCACCTAGACGGTGCCGGAGGAGAGCCGAGATCTCTCCAATTGAAGTTTGTCGGAGAGGCCGGCAAAAGATTGTGAAAGGTGTGGTGCTCGCCTATCCGGTGTGGAGAAGGAGCAACCCTAGTGAGATATCCTTCGTGGATATAGAAGCGAGGCTCCGAGTGAGCGCTTCAACGAGGAGTAGGGGAGACCGGGCGAGTCTCCGAGACCTCGGTAAAAATATTGTGTCAAATTGCGTATTTCATATTTGCTTTACATTCATCTTGACACGATTGCTATATTTACCATTGTTGCATGTCTTATTGAATAGTTCATTTGATTGAATGCAACTAGTTGATTAAATTCCTTCTAAGCCTCATTGTATAATTTAGGTCTCTCAATTATTCTTTAAAATTGCTTAATTGAAAAGAAATTTTAAAAGCCTCCTAATCACCCCCCCTCTAGTCGGCATCCTTGATCCTACAGTCGCAATAGGGGTTGGCTCCTTCTCAACAAGGGAGTCATGATCCGGGAGGATCTTCAAGTCCTGATCGCATACGGCTTTGCGACCAAGTCCTAATCGCATACGGCTTCGCGACCTTAACCGTGTTCAGAAAGGTTTTGCGACCATGGATTGGTTCGCGACCATGAAAAGGAATTTGTTCTCTGTTCGGAATTGTAATCCGATCCGAATATATATAACTAAGCTTATCTGTTTAGGATTAGTTAGTTAGTTATATGAGTTTAATACGTTTAGGTTATTAAGTCTGATATGTACTCATACGATTGGACTATAAATACCTTGTAATAGGTCTAGTTTAGAACATCGAAGAGTCATAGAAATTATTTGAGTTTTAGACACTTATAATTCTTTCGACGTAGGCAAGTGTGTCTAACGTTCAACTTGTAAAGCCCTCTTTGAAATAAAGAGTTGTGCAATTACTTTGGGTTTCGGTATTTCTGAATAAGATCCCGTTATTCCGCATATTAGAATCTGGGCGAGCCTAGTGCGAAAACCAAGGCTAGGTCTCAAACAGATCATATGCTCTTCAAACTATTCCCTTAACTTGGCCATTCGCCGTATGAGGAATAGATATTGTGGGTCCTATGCCCCAAGTGGTCAATGGATACAAGGTTTTATTCTTAGCCATTGATATGTTTACCAAATGGATCGAGGCTGAACCAGTTCGAACCATTACCGCCGCTGCGGCGAGGAAGTTCTTCCATGAGAACATTGTGACAGGATTTGGTGTTCCCAGTCTCGCATTATAGACAATGGGTCCCAGTTCATTAGTGGTCTTTTTATAGACTATTGCGATGATATCGGGACCAAAATCTGCTTCGCATCCATTACTCATCCGCAGAGTAATGGTGAAGTTGAATGCGCCAACAGGCAGATAATACAAGGGGTTAAGAAATGTGTTTTCGACCGACTTAAATTACGCTCGGGGGCTTGGGTAAATGAACTCTACTCCGTTCTATAGGCACTGCGCACTACATCTAGTAAGGCTACAGGAGAGACGCCTTTCCAACCGGTTTACGGTGCAGAAGCCATATTGCCAATTGAAATTCAAATTGGCTCTACTCGTGTGGATCACTTAGATATTATAAATGAAAGTGAAAAACATGAAGATGAAATTACTCTTCTTGAAGAGAAGCGTAATCGAGCACTACTTCAGTCAGCAGCATATTTACAAGCTTTGCGTAAATATCACAGTAAAAGGGTGCGACCACGTAGCCTTCACGTGGGAGACTTGGTTTTAAGAAAAATCCAAAACCAATCTGGTTGAAACAAATTCTCCCCTCAGTGGGAAGGGCCCTACACTGTAATCTCGTTGCCACGACCAGGATCGGCTTGATTGGCTTTGGAAGATGGAAGAATTTTATCAAACTCCTGAAACATCAACCAGTTGCGTAAATTCTATGTGTAAGTTTTTCCATTTTCATTTCAATTTCTTATTTAAAAGTACTTTTTTCACTATTTGTTATAGTCGTATTCTCATTTTCAGCCTTATTCTTTTCTCAGGCCATGCCCAGGGGCTGGTTGTGATAAGTGCCTTACTACGATGTTTAAGTAGATTCACTGGCCAATCTCATGGCTCATCTAGATAAGACCTCTCTTTCTAAGTCGTTTCTTAATGCATAAGGGACTTACTGGCATGTTTCTGATCATTCCAGTGGCTGTCAGTTAGGAAAAAACTTATGCATTTGTACTTCGCCATTTATCTATACGACTTCATGGTTGCATCTAGCTAAGACATCTCTTTCTAAGCCATTTCTCAACGCATAAGAGACTTACTAGCATGTTTCTGATCATTTAAGTCTTGGTCTACTAGTCCAGAATAATTATCCTGCGATCACTATACTATGTCTTCGGTATCAATGATCACAGGAGGGGCTAAGAGAATATAACTATAGCATTCAGTCAGAAATTAAGTACTTTGCATTGTTATCATTTATTTTTTTCTGGTAATAATATGTATTTTCAAGGTACAAATACTTTAATAGAACAAAATATTTCCATTTCCATTGTCAATTTTACAAAAAATTACAATGAGAGTAAATACATCAAATAAGGTCGAGGTCGTGTAATAATTTATCTACTAAAGGCTTGACCTCAGACCTGGTTGCGTTCAACTGATCCTCGCTGTTGAAAGCTGCATCTCCCACCACTGAATTTAGATCGAAATTTGGACAATGGTGATGCCTAAGTTTGCAAAGAATGGCAAAGAACACAACACCAATATTGGTCTTTAGTGTTTCTTTGTACTTCCTCACAAATTCTGGAATGTTAGGGACCAGAGAATCAGCTGAGCTGCAACCAAATTGTAGGACTCACCAAGAGATAAGTCATCCTTCTTAGGATTAACAATGTCTGCATCAAGTGAGTCCACAACTTCCCTTAGCTCTTCAAGGGTATTCCTCTCAGTGAGACCGCAGCTTTTGATGATTATTTCCAAAGCGCCCTTTTCATTACAGGCGAGCTTTGCGGTCTCCCTAGCCTTCTCACTAGCCACCTTGTAGCGGTCGACGATATGGTGAAGTTATCCAGGTCGAGACCTCTCCTGATAAACTTCTCCTCGAAGTGTTCTTTTCTTCGGCCAGCCCGAAATTTATTTGTCTTTTATCTGATCAGAGAAAGAAATGAATTCAATTGAATTTTTTTACAAAAGTTCACCAAAGCAATGTTAAATTCTACCAAAGTGAACTTACATTAATCTACATCAGTTTGCAATTTATTGCAAACCAATTGGAGTTGCTCTCTTTCCCTTTGGAGGAAGTTGCATAATGATGTCTTCTCCTCCAAGGATGCCAGGGCTTCAAGAAGTTTTTCGTTGTTCACTCTCCAAGCATCATCCTCCTCACCCTGTACAACCATGAGATAATTCCTAGTCGTATATAGAAAAATTGGAGAGTAAGAATCCTTACCACAATAACTTTTGGAACAGATGCTAACTGGACCACAGAAGGGGTTGGGACATTCACTACTCCCCCAGTGACAGTCACTTCCTTCTCAACCATAGTTGGTTTAGTTTCAGATACTGAAGCAGGAAAGGAAGTGGTCCAGTTTGTCCTATACATCCAATTTATTACTGGATAAGTCATTCCTAACTAAGTAATATAACTTAGTTAGAGAGAAAACTGATGTTTACCTGAAGCAATGTGCCAGGAGATTTCGTGGAGTAGTTTGTGTGGCCGCAGAGGTTGGTGAAGAAGCCTGTGCGCGTGAAGGCTTTACAACTAATGGCTGTGGACTTGTAGCCTCCTCTTCATTTTGATTGTCGATGCTCTTGGAGGTCTTCATTAGTTTTTTCGATGAACCACCACCAGAAAATCCAACATCATCACCAGCTCGCTTTTTTTGAGCCAAGAATATTCTAGCAATTGTAAAAACCAAAATGCTTTACTTTGGAAACTTTTTCTCAAGAGAAAGACTTGTACACATTTTCCAAAAGAGAATTACCTTTTGAGATGCATGTGCAATGTCTTGAGGTTTTGGTGCCTCGATATCACCTTCTACGACCGGACTATCTTGTTCATCTCCCATAAGCCGCCCTGGGATCTGAGATGCCATTCAGATGTAAATAGAAAAGGAAAGGTCAAAGAAGATGAAGAGTCTAAGACTTGGAAAGTCTGAAAAGCTTGAAGACTCTAAGACATGGAGGCCTAATATATAGAGTTTCGAAGGTGACGCTTCAAGTTCCCGGTATCGAGACACAGGGAACTGCCTCGAGATTTTTTTCATTTAATGCCTATCATGATAGTCTGACAACCGCACCCAAAGTATTTTCTTGGGCTGTGTTAGAATTCAAAGCGATAGAGGCACTCTTTGGAATCCAAAGCGTCACTTTAAAAAGAGCTGTGTCATTTCAAATTTGGGGGCTAGCTGACGGAGATTATTACCCAAGTCAGTTGCCCATGCCGTTCCATGGTCGAAAGAGCTACAGAACAAGACCTTGAATTATTTATATGCCTCTCTATAGTCGAAGAGACCCAGGAGAGGGACTATGGGATAGTCCAAGATCTTCTGGACATAACCTGACCTCAGCGGTTATGGTCGTGGATCTCTGTGGTCGCAATACCTATTCCTACGAGTATCGTGCTCGTAGAGACATATTCCCATGAATACCGTGATCGTGGAGACAAAAATACCAATACATGGTCGTAGTTAGTGCACCACCCTTGCCTCCTCAAGGGGCTTGTGGTGCCTCGATCCCCATCTCCACAGGCTTCGCTTGGAACTCGGGAGGTGGACCAATCGTCTTTGTCCCCTCTTCTTCTTCTTCTTCTTCTCCTGAGCTCAAATGGAACATTGTACGACCCAGGGACCCAAGCACCCAAACTAGGGGATGATTTCTGCTGGTGACCAGAGAAGCAGATGGAAATGAAGAGGATGATGCAACCACCGAGGCCCACCATCTCTGCACCAATGGGGCTGGTGGAGTCTCTTCAAAAGAAGGTAATAAGTCTTAATCTGGTAGAATTTTACCCTAGGTTCAGTTTTAAAAACGTGCAAAAATCATGCTTAAAACTCCTTTGACACAACATTTTATGTGCAAATTTTCACTATTTTTACAAAATGCTTTCACAGTTGTATTCTATGTGTTGCAAGGATCAGCCTACCAAATTTGAGACAATTTGGACTTCATTTGACCTAATTTCGACCAATATTCAAATCTGGACAGAGGAAAAGATTTGTACTAGACAGCCCAGGCGACAACGTGCTGGTCGAAATCAAAATTGAGTTGTACTCGAGTTCTAAAACACTCCGGCGGTCGAAAATTACTCTGATTCTGTCGCGCCCCGAGACTGGGACAACGACTACTCCTGTAGAGACCTAGCTCGCTGCAGCTAGTCCCATTCTCACAAACCTTTGACCTCCCAGGATGAGTCAAACACAGGAGTATATTACATTGCAACAGAGTACTCACAAAATATTAAGCAGTGTGGCCTGCTGGCCTTAATATTACATAAAGAGGATTACAATGCCTACAAGGCATTCAGGGTTTAGCAAAATATTTAACTACGCAGCAGAAGATAGGTGACCCTCCCACAAAAGAAGTTGACGGCAGAACAACACACTTCAGGGTTCTGGCGGAACTGATTCTCCTCCTTCTGGATCCACGTAATACTCCGTGCCATCGTCTTGATCAAAGTAGGTTCCATCTATTGAGTTGAATGTTGCAAGGGTGAGCACTTACGTACTCAGCAAGTCATAGGTAAGAGTAAATACATATAGTAGTGATGATATGAACCTAGACTAGTCAAGAATTATGGATATTTGTAAAATAATCTTTTCCTTTCTCATCTCATCTTATGGCAGCACTTTTCATAAAGTAACATCATCATTCATGTTCACTAGATTATAGCACTACCGCGACACGTCGACACACGACAGCCCACGGCAGCACTCCTTATCATGACAACACATGTCATTTCAGTAATCTTGATTTAACATATTTTATTTAGAAAATAGTACTTGTGTCACACCCCGTGGATTTAATCCACCGCAGCAGACTCCTATAAACCCGGGAGCTCGGAGTATTCGAATACATTTTTAACTCTGCAGAGAGGTACCAATTTACCCGCAAGATATTCCACTTTCAAACCTTTCCTATCATAACAAAATGATTGGACCCCTGACTCACTTCATACTGTGAGCGGCAAGGTGGAAATAACAAGAACTTTTGTTATGTTTTACTCACAATTCACCCCCGACCCTGTGGCTCTCAGCGAGGCACAGTTGTGGCAGGTTGTATCCAAACCTCCACCCCTTTGCTTATTCCCATTACTGGGTCAGCGTGCTTGATCAACTTCAGTGATATGTGTGGGAGCCGCGCTCCGTGTTTATCGTGCATCACTACACATCTCATGCAGGGGTTTCATGTGCGATCCACATAATTACTTGTTCAGGCCTGTCCCATACCAGGCTTGCGGTTAGCACGTTGTTCATGCCACTAGACGCACAACACAAGGTTCTAGTCCTTATATGCCAATGACCAGACCATCCACAACCCTGCACCTTCAGTGCCTGCATTCCTTTGCAGTCTAGCACCTCCAGTGCTACAGCCATCCATACCATTTTTCTGGTCACGGCTAGGGGTTTTATTTCATGAATATAAGTATATAAATACATATAATAATTCATGGCTCAAAACTTGTTTATTTCACATTTCACAGATAACCAGTCTAGTACTGCCAATTGATAAATCAACTATTCTCGATCATTCACATGCAATATTGCCTATATTCAAGGTTATATTATAGCAACATTTAAAATATAGGTTCAAGATGACCAAGGATATGACTTGCCTTCCGCGTCGTAAGATACAGCAGTTGACGTCGGATCCGCAATGAAGTCCTCGAACTCGGGCTCTTGATCTGCTCTCCAATCAAACAAACAACCAATAATCATAATCTTTTCCATACATTATTATACTATATGCAATGATGCAAAGATGAAGTCTTGATGATTCTGAAATGATTTGGTTTAGAGGCTGATTAGGGTTAAGTTAAGGAAACCAATATTAAGATTAGCTGTGAAAGGTTTACAAGGTTCCAAATGTCTCAAAATATCAGAATGATATCAAGGTTGTGACTGGTTCGCTCAAAAACAGCGAACGTCTTTAGGTCGACATTCGGTTCAAAGCATCGACATAGGGTCGATGAATGATAGAGGGGTTATCTCAACTTGTGGTAGTAGAATAAAATGTAGATCACAACTCTACAAATTTAGTGGACAAAGTGATTTTCAAATTACACAACCAGAAGTGGGTAAACAAGGTCAATGCCACTGGCTGACAAGCTCTGGCATAGAGCTGACAATGCCAAAAACTAGGGCTTAGCATAACTTTTGATCTGGAGCTCCAAATGATGCACTACTTTGTCTAGGAGGTAGGCTTGAGTAACAGGAACAATTAAGTTAACAGGATCTAGGACTGAAAATGGCTGGAAAGCAAGAAATTTGATGATGAACATAGATGAACTGGCTGCACTGGAGCAGTTCTGGACACAAACTTGGCATGGCTATAACTTCCAATCTAGGCCGATCTAGGTGTTGAGCTAGAAGACAAAAATACTCAGGAGGCTAAGGCACATCTAAATGACAAAGTTTCGAGGGCTGAAATGGCTGGAAACACTTTTCTGATCATCGGCGCCGGAGAAGAGACACTGCCAGTTGGGGGTTTCTGCTACAGGCCGAGAGAACTAAATTCCTTGCTTGGAGAGCATCTAGGAGGTATAGAGAAGCTTCTGGTAACATCAAATTGACCAGAGGATCACTGGAGAAGTCTGGCGACGATCGCCGGTTTTCTGGTGAAGCTCGGTTTAGGGAAAAGGTTCGATTCTTGCTAAATTTCGAAATCCAACTTCACAGGCTTGCTTGATTTGGCTCACTGATCAATTTACTTCACAGGTTCGAGGGCTAATTCTAATTGGTTTGGCCTGCATTGCCGGAACAGGGCAATCTTCGATTTTCAGCCATTTCCGGTGATCGCCGGCGTTAGAGTCCACCGGAGAACAATTAAATGATATCACACAGAGAGGATGAGTAGGGGAACTCACTGATGTTGTTAATTTGGCAGGAAATTAAGTGTAGAGCGCTGGCACCGTGAGCCTCCTCGACGGCTCGCCGGAGAAGATGACTGGAACAGGAATTTCTGGGACTTGGCTGATTTCCAGTGAGGTGTGAGGGAGTTGCTGAGCACAGTGGTGTTTAAATAGACCAGGCGAAGCTTGCAAGGAGGGAGCAGTGAATTGATTTGGCAGTTGGTGATGCGATTGGTTGCGTGCTGGAGCAACAGCGGCGAAGACACAGCGAAGAACGGTGATGCGACGGCGACAAGCTTGCAGCTGATCACAGTGTCGCCTCATCGGGACTTTGCAACGCTAGAGCACACGGTGGCGACAACAACTGGCACGGCGCAAAAGCAACTGACAAAAGCCTGGTGTTTCTGCTGCTAGTCGCGCACGAGGGCAGTGCTGTCGTCGACGCTGCCACGGTGTTGCCACGGCGATGGCTGAGACACTGACGCGTGCGAAGCCTCACCGGCGGCAAGCAACCACGGCGCACAAGCACGGCGGTCCCTGGTCGAATGCTGCTGTTGACCTGGTCGAAAATGGATTCATTTGCAATTTCAATTCTTTGAGTTTTGGACTGATCTGTAAATCTAATGATTTGGAAGGTTTGCTCTGAATTTGATTCTGCTATTTTGGCAATCTTTATTCCACAGATGATTTGGCAAGGATTGAAAATAAAATTTGGCACATTTGGATAGCTTTTGATACAAACTGAAAATAGGGTAATTTAGGGTAAATTAGGATTTGAGTTTTGTCGATTTTGAATTCTGGCATTTAGGGTTCGATTTTGATATCTGCACAGAAGAGAAACTTGTGGCAAATAGCAATTAGGAAAGATCTGCTGAAGAAATTCTGAATTTAGAGTTAATCTAGAGATTTTAGTCTTTTTAGGTTTTCAGATATCAGATAAGGACTAATTTGCGATAACTTTTGGACTGATTTGTGAAAAGAGTCTAGATGGTGAAATATGGCTGTCAACTTTTTATATTAAGGTATTGACATACCCATGATCATATTCCAGGAATAATCTGGTCTGAACTTGGTCAAGATTTTGATTAAATCTGTATTTCTGAAACTTAGGGTATTTGGGTAATATAAGGTATTTCTGTTTTCGAAAACAGAAGGAGTTGATAATTCTGGGAGTTAGAGATAGAATTGGATCTGGGTTCTGAAGACTTTTAGATTCAGGATAACTAATAGATCACATCTGAACAATCTGATCTTGATTTGAGGTCACAGGATAGATTTTGGAGATTTTAGAGCTTAGGATAGATACTGATCTGGCTATTACTACTGATACATGCATGCATGCTATTGAAGAAAAGGAAATTTTTCACCCCTAACTCAGGGCGTTACAGATTCGAACACAAAGCACACCCGCGATCGAAATCTACTCCGATTCGAACACAAAGCACGCACGCGGTCGAAAAGGAACCCAATTCGGACACGACCAAGTTTTCTGGCCATTTGATTGAATTTTTGGATGGTTTAGATGGTGCCACATGTCCTGGTCGAGTTCGAATCAATTTTAGAGATGCAAAACTGGTCGTTTGTGGTCGGTTTTGGTCGAGTTTGATCCGAAACTGGTTGGTTTTAACCGATTTTGATCCAAACTGATCGAATAAGGCTGGTTTTAGCCAGTTTTTGTCAGTTTGGATTGAAACTGGTCAAAATCTGGTCAAATTTGATTCGAATTCGATTGTTCTTGTCCCAATTGAAGTTAGAGTCTGTCAAGGAGTTGTTTTTTGTATGTTTACCTGTGAACTATAAATAGAGAAGTTTTTGGCTTAATTAGAATCTCTTCTCTTAGGTTTAGAAACCGGTAGGACTTAGTTTTAGCTACTTTTTAGTTTAGAAGAATCCGTTTCTCTATTTTTATTGCTTTTGTAAGCCGGTAAGGATGACAACTTCAATTCTCAAGCAATCAAGTAACTTTTTATTTATTTCTCATTGTTACTTCTGCATTCTTATGGTTTTTTACGAGTTGTTGGAAATTAGGTGTTAAAAATTAGCTATTAAAAATTAATCGTTGCAAACTATCTGCTGAAGGACGGAAAATAGCAAATATTGTGGAGGTATTTGTCATTATAGACACACACACACACACACACAAAATGGTAAGACGTACTCCAACCCCGTCAACTCGTCGCTCTGTCAGGTGGGCCCGGGCATAAAAAAATAATTTTTCACACCGGAGAAGAGAGAGACGACGCCTCCCCATGGGGCGCCCTCGAAGATCTGCAGGTGGGCCCGGGCGACGCCTCATGCGCACACGCGGCAGCGTTGGAGCGGGTGGCACCGCCTGGCGACGCGTTTTGCGGGCCCCACGCCCGAGTGAGTGGAGATGGTGTACCCCCCGTTGAAGCGCACTGACAGGTGGCCCAAAAAAAATCCGGGCCCGCATGTCAGCGGTTGTGGCAAACGTGAGATAGTGCGGCATGGGACGCACGTGGGCCCTACAAAATGTGTGAGGCCGCGTTAGTTCGCTCGGTCTGCGTGCCGTGTGCACCGGTGAGTTGAGTGCGGTTAGGTCTATGACCAGTGGGCCCTACAGCCGCCTGGTCCCACATGTCAGCCACTATTAGGTTTTATTTTGCGCGTCTGCTGGTTGGAGTGTAGCCGTTGGGGTAATATTTGGGTCGGGCCCACATGTAAGAGACACAAAAATTTAACCGTTGGATTTATAGCCATTGGATTATTTTAATGTTTTTTTGTGTAAAAATTAGTAAAAAATGCCAAAAAATCCTAAAAAATTACCAAAAAATGGTGAAAAATTCTGTGCTCCTCCTCCTATAAATATGGGGACATTTCACCTCATTTTCACTCAAACACAACCAAATACCATACATTTCCATTCTTTTTTCTCGGAATATTTTCCAGAAAATTTTCCGATGGCCAACAATCCTCCCGGTGATTATGTCAGTTGGTTTGGCGAGCCGAATATAGATGAGGACAACACCCAGCCGCCAAGCAGCTAAAATCCACCCAATTTTCAGCCCCCACCCCCCATACCCGATGTTTTACCCACTGTTCGCTCCTCCCGCTCCATATGGACAGGCACATGCGTACACACACCCTGGGCAGTACGCACCAGGGCATCCATACGCACAACCCCCCTACGGCCCTTCAGGCCGGAATCCTCATTTCGTCGGAGCTCGGCGATCCCTGCGGAAATGTCCCCGCCACAAGCACCGAGAAGAAATGACCGCTCGACCCCCTCATTGGATACGAGTACCCCAGAGAGCACGCCCCCGGTCGTGAGCGTGGAGGATGACAACGCTGGACGACCGCATAAACAAATGCTCTGGTCGCAACAGGATGACATGCGACTTGTAAGTGTTCATTTAAATATTAAATTTTGTTAACGCAGATTTATTTCGCCAGTTATATCACAAAATTTTTTGAACAAATTTTTTTTATCCAGATCAGTGCGTGGTTGAATAACTCCTTCGACCCGGTCGATGGGAACAATCAAAAATTCGACATGTATTGGTCGAAGATCACTGCGGAGTACAACGCGAGCAGTCCGCCCGGTCACAGACGAGACCTCAGGCACTGCAAAGACCATTGGCAAAAGAATAATAAGAAAATTGTTCAGTTCAATGGCATTTTCTGTAGGTTGAGGGATGCCTACGCCAGTGGTCGTTCAGACGACCAGTTAATGTCGCAAGCACGCGACATGTACAGGCAGGAGGTTGGTCATCCATTCGTCCTGGAACACTGGTGGAATGCCGTACGTGGTCAACCGAAGTGGTGCCAAAGCTGCGTTGATTCTTCGAAAAGGGCTCGTGTCGACGGAGAAGGTACCCACACGTGTCGTCGAACAACGAGGATGTCCCTGTCGAGCTTCCGCGATCGCAAGGGCGGGATGCGGCAAAGTAGAAGCGGAAGGGTAAGAGCAAACTGGGCGAGACATCGTCGGCGTTTGAGGAGACCCTAGAGCGCATCGGGAAAGCCAGCGCCAGGCTTAGTAGTGTGGCCGAAAAATCCCTTGTTGTAGCCGATAAATTGCAGGGGATGGCCAAAAGCAAAGAAAAGGCTTCATTTATGAAGTCGTTGACGAAACTACTTGGGATGGATACATCCCATTTCTCGGATGATTGTAAGGCGATGCATGCGGCTGCAATAGAATACATGAATGAGCAGCTTAAGGATTTGAAGAATAAATAGTAGTCCGAACATTGTACTTTTCATTTCAAAAATTGTACTCGCACTATTAATTTAAGTCGTTTTGGATTCACCTGTTCGCACTGTGGTATGTGATTGGTACTTTTGGATTTTAGCTGTTGGAGTCGACGCATGTGATCGGTACTTTTGGATTTTAGCCGTTGAAGCCAACGCATGTGATCGGTATTTTTGGATTTTAGCCATTGGAGCTGACACATCTGCTCAATGCCTTTGGATTTTAGCCGTTGGAGCTGACACATCTGCTCGATGCTTTTGGATTTTAGCCGTTGGAGCCGACGCATGTGATTGGTACTTTTAGATTTTAGCCGTTGGAGCTGACACATCTGCTCGATGCCTTTGGATTTTAGCCGTTGGAACCGACGCATGTGATCTATTCGCTTCTCTCCTATATATTTGGACCCCCCATGCCCTCATCTTAACACCTCAGTAATCTCAACTTCACAACCGAAACCTCAGTTCTTGGTGATCTCAACTTCACAACCAATCCAAAAAAAATATCGTCCAGCTCAAGCACTAGTACTGCTGAGGACGAAGTCATCAACCAGATGGAAGAGTTTGTGACGGGGTTTGCACAAACCTTTCTAATGATTGAACCCCATCTGCAGCATGCTCTTGTTGATGTTGAACCCAGCATTGACGCTGGTACCTTGCACCGCCGCCGAGGAGGTAGCAGAAGGTACATCGAAAGAGATCGCGAAGGCGATCATAACTGTCTAGTCGTGGACTACTTCGCCGACGTTCCGGTCTACCCCGGTTACTTATTTCACAGAAGGTTCCGAATAGGGAGACCCCTCTTTTTGCGAATCGTCGAAGCTCTCGGGGAGTGGTCCCCGTACTTCACCGAGAGGAGAGATGCCCTCAACCGAAAGGGGCTATCTCCATTGCAGAAATGCACTGCGGCTTTGCGCATGTTGTCGTACGGCTCGCCCGCCGATGCCATCGATGAGTACGTACGCATCGGAGAGTCGACGGCCATTCAGTGCCTGGAGAATTTCGTCGAAGGAATCATCGATCGATTCGTGGAGGAATATCTCCGTAAACCTACTATCGAAGATCTCCAGTGTCTGCTACAGGAAGGAGAGGACCGAGGTTTCCCAGGGATGCTGAGAAGCATCGATTGCATGCACTGGGAATGGCGCAATTGCCCAGTTGCATGGAGGGGCCAATTCACCCGTGGTGATCAAGAAGTCCCTACAATAATACTTGAAGCGGTCGCGTCAAGAGACTTGTGTATATGGCATGCCTTCTTTGGTGTCGCCGGATCCAACAACGATATCAACGTGCTTAACCAATCCCCCTTTTCACTGATGTGTTGCGCGGGCAAACTCCTACTGTTCAGTACTCTGTTAATGGGACATAGTACAATATGGGGTACTACCTGGCCGACGGTATTTACCCCGAGTGGGCTGTTTTCGTGAAGACCGTACCCTTGCCCCAAACAGATAAACTCAAGTTATTTGCACAACATCAAGAAGGGGCAAGAAAAGATGTAGAGCAAGCGTTTGGGGTGTTGCAAGCTCGATTTGCTATTGTCCGTGGCCCCGGTCGATTTTGGCGACAATCAATCCTTGCCAATATTATGAAAGCGTGTGTCATCCTCCATAACATGATAATCGAGGATGAGCGGCACTCTCTTGACCCGATCACTGAATTATACGGTAGTCAAGGGACATCAATCATAACACTGCCTACTATCCACAGTAGGCTCCGCCAATTTTCCAACATATGCTAGATCGAAATAATGCGATCTGTGCTCGCCCAACGCATCGACAACTGAGACGGGATCTTGCCGAGCACATTTGACAGCGTTTCAGGGGCGACAGGGCCGAGGAGTAGTTGTTTGTGCGGTCGTTAACGGCCAACTGTTACTGAATTTTAATTTAGTATCCCGTGTGCCATTCAAATAAAAATAATTTTAATTTTTTTTCATTATTTACCATATTTATCTTTTAATTTGTTGTCTTCGAATTATTCGAATTTTATTTTAGCGATTTATTAATCTGTAATAAATATTGTATATGCAGGCCCCACGCGAAGCACCGATGGGTTGGAATAGGGGCTGCTTGAGAAGGTGTCTCGCGAAAAGCCGATGGGTTGGAGTAGGGAGTGCTTCAGATGGTGCTTTGCATATGTGACAAAGAATATGTTAAAGAATATTCTATTGAAATGCTTCGTGAAACACTGATGAGTTGGAGAAAACTTAGCACCACCGCAACTCTTCGCCCTAACAGGCCAACACTAGCTGTCGAACTTTTTTTTTTTTTTTCCAAAAATGTCAAGCTTCAGCTCATCGAGTTCCGATGAGAGCTTTCTAGAAGAATTTCTAGAAGATTTCTTGGCCGAGGAGTTGATCCTCAATCAGTTGGAAGATCGTATCATCGCCGGAATTGAAGCCAGAACACAAGCTCTAATTGGTACCTCCCGCCGCCGCCGACGTGGTAGTAGGAGGTACAACGAGAGCGGTGGTGGAGAAGGCCATCAACCACCGCAAAAACAGCGACCCACCAACAGAAATAGTTGCTCCAAGTCAACGTCTTCCCCTCCCCACAAGAACCCTAGGCTCCTCCGCTTCCCACACCGCCACAACACCAGCGCATCCACCCCCACCACCAACCTGGCTTCACCGGCACCACCGCCGCCACAGACCCCCACCTCGCCATCGATGCGCCTCTTCGTGCTCTCCGGCCAGAGCAATATGGCCGGCCGCGGCGGCGTCCACCACCGCCGCTGGGACGGCGTCGTCCCGGCAGAATGCGCCCCCGACCTCTCCATCCTCCGCCTCTCCGCGGCGCTCTCCTGGGAGGAGGCCTGCGACCCGCTCCACGCCGACATCGACAAGGCCAAGACCTGCGGCGTCGGCCCGGGAATGCCTTTCGCCCGCGCCGTCCGCCCACGGCTCCCGCCGGGATCTGGGATCGGGCTCGTGCCCTGCGCCGTCGGCGGCACAGCTATCCGGGAGTGGGAGCGCGGCGCGATCCTGTACGAGCAGATGGTGCGGCGCGCGCGCGCGGCCACCTGGTGCGGCGAGCTCGAGGCCGTGCTGTGGTACCAGGGCGAGAGCGACGCGGACTCAGACCACGCCGCGGCCGCGTACCGCGGGAACATTGAGAGGCTCATCACCGATCTCAGGGCCGATCTTGGATTGCCGCAGCTGCCTTTCATCCAGGTGATGGCCGCCGATTAAATGTGTTATTTCAAAAGTTTGAGTATATTGCATTTCGTGCATCTTGATTGATATCTCAATTTTCTCCAAGAAACACTTAAAACTTGTAGCTTTCACACATTTTGCAGTTGATTTTGGCTATTTAGTTTGCTAGAGAGGATAAACAAGACAAAAAAAAAAAACATTAATACTGATGTCAATTAACTTAACATCATGTTGTCATCCTTTTTGAGTGCCCTTAGTACCTGTGTACCCTCAAACATTGTTTCAAATTCATGGAAAGGTGAAACAAGTGTGGCAAAGATGAGTAATGTAATGGTGTTATTTCAAAAATTTTCAGTATATTGCATACTGTACATCTTGATAGTGATCCTCAATTTTGTGCAAGACACACTTATTACTTGTTTCTCTCACACATTTTGCAATTGATTTTGTCTATTTGGTTTGATAGAGGATAAACAAGAGAAATAAAAACACTTAATACTGGTGTTGATTAACTTAGCATCATGTTGTCATCCTTTTTGAGTGCCCCTAGTACCTTTGCACCCTCAGACTTTGTTTCAATTGATGGAAAAGTGAAACAAGTGTGGCAAAGATGAGTATTGTAAAGGATATTCCCTGGTGGTGCGACCTTTTTCTTGTGGGACACCTCATGTTGTGGTTTTAAGCACTATGTTATTTGCTACAAAATGAGCTGCTTTGATTTAAGCGCAAGTAAAGCATCAGGCATGTACAACTTATATTCTACTTAGCCTGCTTCTAGATTGTATTCTCAACTTGACATTGTGTGTGGTTCTACAACTATGCTTTAGTTTTTGCTTACACAAGTTCACTTCAATCATTTCTTATTTTATCTTCAAGCTCTAGACCATGATGATTTCAGTCGTTTGAAATTGTTTTTGACCTATTTCCGTGAGAATCTGTGAAACGAATCAATTTTTTATGAAGTTGTTTTGCTGCCGAGTTTCAAATTGCTTAACTGATTGTAATAGAAAATAGTAGTGCCAAGGTTTTACAAAAACTACAGGTATAAGGGGGTTGCATAATTTCTGAATCGCACTAGGACCTTGATATTTTGCAGTTGTTCATGTGATCTAAAATTGAAAGGTTTGTGTAGGTCCATAATGTTTTCCTTTATCTTGCTTAATCTGGAGTTCTGACAACAATTAACCTAGGTGCAGATAAGGAGGCAGTGTCTATTTTATGAATTATATGAACAGCTGTTGATATTTGGATAGTTTATCTCTATACCAAACCTCATTATTGTTGATGGATCATGAGGATGGTAAGCAAACCCTTCGAATGAAAGAATTGAAGTATCAAGCTTGTAAACAGGTGTTGATATAATTATCAGGATGATAAGCAAACCCTTTGAATGAATGAATTGAATTATCAAGTACGTATACGGGTGTTGATATAATTATGAAAAGATGATTTGAAATTCTGTGGTCATACGCAAAATAGTATGACTGAAGTAATGATTTTAGCTGACATGCGTGGATGTTTTTCTGACATGTTTTAATTTGATTTTGGTCATATTTTTGTGAATTTTTTTAAATAACCCATTAAAAAATTATATCTCAAAGTAAATCTGTTGAAAACAAATTTGCACATTTGGCCTTCAGTCGTTGGGCAAATGGTGACTAAATTTTAGTTGCTGACCTCCCAAGTGACTGAAAGTTGGCGTGGCAATCTTTCGGTCGCTGGGTAGGCCTGCGACTAAAAGGCTTCCCCCTCCGCTGTTTGAAACCTTAACCCTATGAGCCGCCTCCCTCCGCCCCCGCGCACCCCGACCTAGGGTGAGCAAAAAAATGACCAACTAGAATAACAGATCCGAACCGACCTAGATAACCAAACCAAAATGTTAATTCGGTTTGTACGGTTTTTGACTTTGAAAAACCGAAGTAATCGAAATAACCGAATTAATATATAGACATAGGATATTTGCTTAAGATTTAGTATATTTTAAGAATATATAACACATTCATCTTGGTAAAAATCATTAGTACAATTATTAAAATTTAATTAAGCTTTAACCTTACATAATATAGTGTATTAATAGCATAATACGTGTATATTGTTCGATGTATGCATTACTAAATGACATATTTATTGATTAATATCATTAAAAATATTATTTCTTATAAAAATCAAAACTGAATTAACTGTTTTATAATTCTGTTAATTTGGTTCTAGAAATCCTAAAACTGAAATTAATAATTCAGTTACAAAATTTTGTAAAACTGATTAAAATTACTGAATAATCACCCCTACACCCACCTCTACCCATCGCGCCCGCACCTCCACCCCCTAACCCTAGAGCTACTAAAACCCTAACCCTAGTAGTTGCCTCCCCTGCCTCCACCTACTGTGCTCGCTCCTCCACCCCCTAACCCTAGAGTCATTGAAACCCTAACCCTAGTAGTCGCCTCCCTCGCCCTTCCCCGTCTCCACCCACCATGCCTGCTCCACTTCGTAACCGCACACCCCCCTACCTCCACACATCGACCTCGCTCCTCCGCACCCTAACCCTATCAGCCACCTCCCTCTGCCCCTCACCCTCTCTCGCCTCCACCAACTGCGCCTAGTGAAACCCTAACAGAGTGAATACATTTTCGAGTTACACCTTAATTCATATGCATGAAGCTAAAACGTTTGCTAGTTAGGGTTAGGGTTTCGGCCAGGTTAGGTTAGGGTTTCGGCCAAAACACGATGCATGTTCTAAATGAAGTAGTAGAAAAATATTGAGAGTGTTGGCCTTGAAGGCTATGTCTAGAATACATAATTTGTTAATATTTATTTGAGCAGTAATAAAAAAGGAAGTTAAACCTGATGGTGGCAGTCACATTGATAGTGGGAGCCAATTCTACAACAGCAAAAATTAACCAATTGTCGGAGTGCTACCTTTTCTGAGTAGAGACTATCCATCTCGTGTATAAGAGTGCTGATAGTATTCTTCCATTTTTCATCCCATTCAGCGTCTATCCATGACATATAATTACATTTCTCCCTCTCATTTTCTCGGCCACACTCTACATATAACCTCCCAGCATTGTCATACCTCTAAGAAGTATTCACCTTAATATCACCTCCATATCTACACCTAAACTCATCTGGTTCCAATCAATCATAGGGCCAGATGAAGTCCTCTGGAGGATGTGTTGCTAATGACGTGCGCCCAGACAAGAGTAATAACAAGGGTGTCTATAGTAGAACATATGTTAAAGATCATGCATGTTGGATGAAAGCAATTCTAAGCCATCGATCTCATATAGTGTCTTCTTTCTAGAGAGAAGATAGATTATCGTACGTTTTGCCTTCCAGTGCCACTTGGGATTGAGCCAATGCAAATAAGTGCACTTTTGAGCCCTAGGATACTCTAAAAATCTTCTCCCATAGTCGTGCTTCAGGAAGATGTAGTAGTCTTTGGCAACAAACTGTAGTTGCAATAACAGCTCCCGAGATTTGGCCTTCATCCTAGAAATGAACGAGAAGAGGTAATGTCGTTAGCGGATATAGAGCCACTTATTTGAGGCAAATCGATTTTTTATTTACCATCCTTTGTCTCTCCACCAAGGTTTATTCTCACTCGCCATGTTCAGATACAGTAGTAATAGAGAGGTAGTGCAACTTTGAGTGTTGTATGGGAGAATTTATAGTACGGTAGCAGTGGACCTCAAGCAGATTTGACGCGAGTTGTATTTTCGATCAGATATAACAATTCGGGCAGGCTTTTCAAACTGGAGGCATGTTTTATGAAAAAGCTGAAAAGCTAAAAAGCCCAAGAAAATGAAATGTTTTCTTAGAAAGCTCAAAAGCTGATGCAACCTATGCTGAATGGTCGGAGGATTTAGGGTTTTGGCGAGTTAGGGTTAGGGTTTAGGCGAGTTAGGGTTTAGGGTTTCTGCTAGTTAGGGTTAGGATTAGGGTTGTGGTGTTATGTTGAAAAAGCTGAAAAAAATGAACATACTTAAATAATGAACTGAAATCATTTTGACAACAAAAAAAAAAAGTTCGTACAAAAGAAGGCCTAAACTAACATCTCCCTCTCTTCGTCTATGCTTGATGCTCAGACGACGTGTAGCAAGTGGGAGGGCAATGGTCTTTAATCCAATGCCTCCCGATTGCCGGTGTTTGTGTAGTTGGAGGTGATTGGCGGTGAAGGTGGAGGGACCACGGTCAAATGAGGTGGTAGGAGAATCTTGAAATCCACCAATATGTCGTTGAGAGCTTGCTCCACGTTTGCCCAAACTACCTCCATCTCGCCTCTGGGCATGTCGTCACCGTCCTGTACTCTATTGCATCTCGTTGGCACTTGCAGATAGTGTGCTAGTAGTATCGAGGTCTATCAACGCGAAAATCAAATTAGTAAATAAAACGACTTCGTAAATAAAAATAAAAAGTACTGTAATACTTACAGTGGAGTGTACATACCCTGCGTGTAGTCGGTCGAACATATCTTGAATGGTCGGAGGAGCTGTGGGCTCGTCATATTTGGGTGGTGGCTGAGGCAACAATTTGTGCAAGGTACGTAGCTAGTATAGGCCAGATAGGTCTAGTGGATGTCGTGGCTATAAGGTCTATCCTCGACCAATGTCCACATGTGCGCATGATCAATCAACTCCTGTATATGTAGTCGTTGCCGATCGATGAAGTCATCCCGAACATGACTCTTCCTAGTTTGCTTGCAATGAGATATTAATTAGCTAAACAAATTTTTTTTCGTGGATTGAAATAGGAAATGAATACTAGTATGAGATATACGTACTCGTGAATATGATGTGCAAGCTGTAGCAGCGGTGGCATCGGGACCTACTGGTGTAGGCCGAACTACCTCATAATGCTCCAGTGAGTACCACTCTACCATGTGAGAGAAAACAAGAACCTGGGTACGCCAGTACTCGGAGTCTTGCGTGCAGAGGTTGGAAAGACCATGCTGTGTGATAGAGACGATATGCTGCTGTTGTCACAGCCGCCATATGACACTATCATCCAGAAGCAGATCGAACTCCTGGATGTATGCAAGATAGCACTGATGCATCTGATCCGTGGCCCAATGCAAACTAGCTCTGAACCACTACCATCCTACAACTGGTCCGTCTCTAGGATCAGTAATCTGATGGATGACCTACTTTTGCGGCACCAACGGTCGACCAGCAAGGGAGTGCTCGTACAACCACAACTGGAGCAGCAATGTGCACTCAGTGAAAAGTGATCCCTCTTGGTCTCTGATGGTGGCATCGCATAGCTCCCTATAGGTATGGCACAGGATTGCCGAACACCAGCTGAATGAGGTACATGGCCCAAGTTGGAGTCGGCTATTAGTCTGGCGAGCTGTACGTGCTGCCGCTCGCATATGTCTCCGTGGGTGCCTAGGAACATCAACCACCTGAACAAATATAGGAGGTATGCTTCCAGGTGCCTACTGAAGATGTGATTAGGCTCGCTGGGTGGGACAGAGACGTCACGCATGGTGCAAAGATATGACTGGGGCACCCCTCCTAGCTATGTGAATCCAGCAGGTGGACCGACCGTCTCAAATCGGTGTAAGAAATTCACTCGCCAAGCTATTCTATCAGTGGCTGTGAGGACGTTGGTGTCACCTCAGATCAGGAGTCCTAGCAGCATGCTGACGTCCTCTAATGTGGTGGTCAGCTCGTCGAAGCTAAAATGGAAAGTGTGCGCTTCCGGCCTACATTGATTAACAAGCGTTGTCACGAGGGCTTTGTCAAAGGGTAAACGTTGTGCCCGAGAAACCATACGGGTGAATGGAAGCAAGCTGGCCTCTAGTAGGTGGGGCAAAACACTCGTCCAGAGGCCACATATCCCGCAAGGTCCTCATGTGTAGGGCATGTAGAATGGTGCCCTGCATCAACCGACGTGCATGGTGGAGCCGTTGGTGATTCTCTCCAATCAACTCAGGAAGTGAGATATCATCTTTCATGTATGCAAATTAATTAGTACAATATATAGGCATTGAATCATAAAAAAATTAAATCCTAATAATATTGAAATCTCATTCGACAAATTCAAGAAATAAAATTACACATATATTTAACAATACAATAAGATACACCACGCAAATATAAATAGTATTAAAATACAACAATACATAAAATGGATATTTAATAGTACTGAAATAAACTTATACACCACACGAATACATCACACAAATACATCGACACGGATACATCACACAGTCTCTTCAATTGCAACTGCAAACTAGTCGTGTGAGGACACCTGTTCCTCTTATGACCAAGTTGTCTGCATATGGTGCATCTACGGAGTTCGTCTTCACGCTCCCCCGCATCCATATTATTTTGTATCCTTTGTGTTCGACGCAGGTCGACATGTGTAACCAGTAGCTTTTTGTCAGGTTTGACCGTAACGTATTTGCTGGTGAGATGTCTATATAGTTTCCTCTCAGCACGTAGCCATGGAAGACATTATCCAAGGTTTTTAACAACTACTCCAAAGTGTAATATTTGGATATGTATTGTATAGGAGTAATGTCTGGTAGGGCACAAGCAGTGATCACATGGGAGCAGAGAATGTGAAGTAATTGAGACTTGTTTCACATGTATTTCGCAATTCCTTGCAGGATTCTACATTCATAGACCTTGTCGGCTCTCAATTTTCCATGCACGAACTTGTGTCTAAGCTAGATCTCATAGTTTCCATTCAAACGGCTTAATACATACACGTCATGTGACATTGCCTTAGTGCTAAATTCAATATGGTCATGGATTTTTTTGGCCAGTGCACAAGCAGATCTTCCGCAAGATTTTTGGCTACAATGCTTCTGTTGTCCTAGTACATTATTGTGTAGTAGAATGTCATCTCTACTATAACTGTGAGTGATAAGAACTACACACTATTCAGCACAAAATTATATACCTCTGCAAGGTTTATTGTCATAAGTCCATACCGTGCTCCATCTGTGTCATAAAGCAATGACCACTTCTCCTTAGGTTTCAGTTGGATCCACCGCTTAAAACTCAAAAGTCTTCTTCTGCTTCGTTCATTGTTGTTGTCATCTTCTTCAGGTTGATCACCTTCCTGATTCCGTTTCATTGTGCTCTCATTAAGAGACTTCCAAATGCCTGTAAATTTTGACTCTTGATTTTTCCTGGCTAGTTTTTTGAATGGCTGCATCAACCGTTTGCTCTTAAAACGAGTATGAAAATTTGTACCAAGATGACGAGAGCACCAATGACTGCAAATCCTGCTAGGCCAATAATGGGTCCGTGCTAGCTCGCATGTACTCAATAGCACCCAGCATTCTCCTGTTCTGATCATGAATTAAGCACATGCGCTCGCGACCTTTCACGACCGAGCATAGTCAGCTGTTGTAGTTCTCCTCAACGACTACATATGCTATGGGCAACAGTTGATCATTAGCATCAATTGCCACGACAGTCAATAGTGCCCTCGTACTTCCCTGCCATGAATGTATGTACCATCGATGCAAAATACGGGTCTCATGTACCGAAATGATGTAATGCACTGCTAGAACGCCCAGAAGAATCGCCTCATCACCATACTCTCAGGAATGCCAACACCATCCGAGTCAATGGCCTGGGTATCCACAATTTCAATTGTAATGCCTGGATTGGCTTCAACGATGCGCTGAAGTAGCCTCGGTACTAAAGTTCTAGAATAAACATACCAAACAGCTCATCCAGTGCCTTCTGTTTTTCCCTCTACACCTTCCCATAGTTTATTATGTAGTCATAGTTCTCTACTACATGTGCGATTATTTCTTTCGGTGGTACAAGAGTATTTTCCTCAACGATGAAGAGTATGATGCTAGGAACAAATGTGGATGTAATATTTTTATGTTGCGGCAACATGCCTTTTGCCAGACGTACCACAGGCAATTGTCAACTAAACACTTCACAACCCACAAGTTCAGACTTGACTTAATCACTTGGAATTGCCTATTAAGTGAAATAGCCCATGTGGTGATTGATTTTTTTGGCATCTTTCTTACTCCTGAAGAACAGCACAAGCTGTACGTCTGGTCATTAAAAGACCATCTCGAGTTTTGATCTTCAAGAACCTGACATTAGTGCTAATGGATTGGTCCATTTACTTACAAGGTCATGCTCTTTTATTGGTTCCTCAGGAGTGTTGTACATATCTGATCGGTCAGTGGACTCTTTAAAATTCTCCTCTAACTCGGGTAGATCATTCAGCTAAGTCTATTTGATGGTTGCGGAAATCGATTTGGGGTATAGAACACATTGTTATGTTTGGGTTAGTGGTGCTTAAAGTCTACGTGACTCTGCTGTTGCTAGCACATGCAAGTGGCATTGCCCTTGGCCCCTAAACTAGTTCCAGTATATGCTGTACTCCTTGCCGTGACTAACGAATGGCTGCTTTCAGAACTAAATGCGGCAAATATTTCCGCATAGAGTATAAATATTCTTACTCCATACATAGGGTTTTTGAGTATCCTCAAATATAAACCCCCTACGTGCCACCTTTTAGTCTTTTGAGAATTCAACCATTTCCTTTTGGCAAGAGGCCTTCCACTTTAACATTGTTTGTTGCAGGATTAAGTTGTAATAATTGCAACACCTACATCTCCAATTTCTTGAAAGACATTGATAGTGGTTCTAATATTTGACCATACACATTGGTGCAAACACTGAGGTCATCACTATATGGACCATTATGAATTGCATCATCTCAGTAATGAACACAACCTTAGCGGATTGCTCCATAACCTAGTTCATGAAATTTAAAAGTTAGGTGCTGACATGAAAAAAAAAAATTTGTCATATCCGCATGTCATACAAAAAATTTATTGAAAGACTGATATTTGAGGCATCTAAGGGTGAAGTGAAAATTTAAATAGATCACATCTAAATGCTATATTCGTTCCTGAAACTGTAGGGTGGTGTTGAATTATGCTCTATTTAACAATTTAAATTATGGTCCTACATCCTAAATATGAAATCCCTAACTGTCCTAAAATATCCTGAACGCCAGAGTCAACATCCTAAAACCTAAAATACGCTAAAATCTCTTAAAACTGTAAACTCTAGGGTCAACAATGCGCTAAAATCATAAACCCTAGGGTCAAAACTCAAAAGAAGCATTAAAGTCACGCCTTCAGTTAGTAGCGAGTAGTCTTTTGATTTAGTTAGAAAGCCTCTTAAAGCCATCTGAGTTGTTATGAGATACTAGAGGTCAATTCAACGCTCTAATAAGCTTTCTCGCAAGCATAAGTTCGTTTGAAAGAAGTTCAATCTCTTTTAAAGTCTCTTTACAGTTGTTCAACAAGTGAGTTTTCAATCCATAGGGCAATGGAAAGATTTGATCTGGAATAGGCCTTGTAGGTTGCAACTCTTAAGATAGGACAACTAAACAAGTCTTTGTTTTTTTCTTAGGAGCCCTTAGACTCACTCTTCCAATCCCCACCCCTAACTAATTCTACAACAACACCGCTCATTACTGGCAAGGCAAGAGAACCCATTGAAAAGCTACTAAACATGGTAAAATTTGGGGCATACTATTGTTTATGGTACAAAATTTCCTATAGCAATGTGAAATTTCCCTATCTTTGAACTCATAAAACCTAAAATCCAGCGGATCTAAGCCCTAGGGTGAAGTGACAAATTAAGTTTGTAATTGTCATAAACTATAGGATGATGTTGAATTTCTAACTATCCTAAATCTTAGAGTGATGTGAAAATTTAAATTTCTTACTGTCCAAAATTATAGAGTGATGTGAAAATTAAGTTTTTTCTACTATCTAAGGGTTTATGAACTTTTACTTGAAATTACGGGAGGTTAACAACGAAACAAAACTTCCCCTTCCTCTCCTCTTTTCTCTTCCTCTTCCTCTATTTTCTGTTTTTTTTTTGAATTGCGGCTGGCTTTAGGGCCTCAGTGGCCTACTTTTTTAGATGCTGGGTGGGTCAAAGACTGAAACATGTGGACTTTCAATCGTGGAGCCACCTAGCGACTAAAAGCTGGCATCGTAGGTGGCCATGGGGGCATTGTTGTGCCGTGCCACGTTCTCAATCGCTGAGTGGGCCAGCAATTGAAAGTCAGTCGTCAACTGGCCCAGCGACCGAAGGTCAAATGTACAAATTTTTTTTCCTACATGTTTGTTTTGAGATTTGATATTTTTATGGGTTATTTCAAAAAAAAAAAAAAATCTATTTTTGTACTCATGGCAACATTGCTTTGCACTAATTACTTACTGGCCCTAGAATAATGACACTTGAATCTGCTTACATCCTATGACCAAAGTACACTTAAGATCCAAATGGGGTGTACATCTCACTTTACTATTTTGGAAACAAGATGTGATTTGCTGTGCTGATCAATCATTCTTTTATTCCCTAGATATTACTTGCATTATGATGATAACTGAATTAATGTTCAATCAAATATTTAATTGCATTGGAACCATTGCTCTTATGGTTATTTATGCAATAAACAGGTTGCTATTGCATCTGGGAATAAAAGGAATATTGAAAAAGTGAGAAATGCTCAGCTTAGTATTGACCTGCCCAATGTTGTGACTGTGGATGCAATGGGACTGGCATTGAACGAAGATAATTTGCATCTTACAACTGAATCTCAAGTACAGCTTGGAGAAATGCTTGCACAAGCCTACATTCAGAACTTCTTGACCTCAGCTTGCTAGGTGAGTCCCATGATATAAAATTCTTCTTGGCTATTGTTTTAGCAACAATAATCTGCTTGACTTTGTCTCTTTCTGTTCAGTAATTATTTTTCAAGATGTATCTGTGTGCCTGGTTTGGGGGGGGGATTAGGAATTAGCCATGTCTTTCCAAGGATGAAATTCTAGATTGTTAGTTTGTCTTGTATTTCTCCTTTTTGTTTCTTGTGTAGATGGTGTTAATGCACCATATGATCTGTAGGCATATTAATGAAATTAATAGGGATTGCAATTCCTAATTCAACTAATTTGATAGCACACCAAAAAAAAAAAAAAAAAAAGAGAGAGCGGTGTGTGTGTGTGTGGGGGGGGGGGGGGGGGGGGGGGGTGGGGGTGTTTGGGGTTGGGTGGGGGCGGGGGCGGGGGCTGGGGCGCGGGTTGAAAATCATAATTTATAACTTTTGTAATGATATGGAATTTTTTTTTAAATAATGGTTTTTCATAGGATGCAAGAGTAAAGTCCCGCTCTGCGGATGTTTTGCTGCACACTTGCAGTGGCGAGCGTCTTCTATATATTGGTACTTGGTAATCATGACACATCACATGGGAGTTCGAGATGCAGTCCTTCCTGGAGGACTAGTTTGTGCGCATCCCCAGCCTATGAGTAACAGAATAACAACTTATCCATACTTCAATGAATGTGTATACAAATATGCAGAAAGTTCAGGAGTTTAAGAATATTTGACAAAAATATTCAGAAAGATTGAATATATGACAAGATACTAAGGATCAGAAGAAGAAATATAAACTTTATGATAGTACCCATCTTGTGGTGAATCCCTATGAAAATTCCTGTCCTAGAATTTTAATCGTGATCCATCGCAAGACAATGGATTCTTCTAGAAACCACTTTGCGGATCTTTTGCTGCACACTTGCATTGGCGAGCGTCTTTTATATATTGGTACTTGGTAATCACGACACATCACATGGGAGTTCGAGATGCAGTCCTTCCTGGAGGACTAGTTTGTGCGCATCTTCCAGCCTATGAAAAAAAGAATAGCAACTTATCCATACTTCAATGATTGTGTATACAAACAAGCAGAAAGTTCAGGAGTTTAAGAATATTTAACAAAAATATTCAGAAAGATTGAATATATGACAAGATACTAAGGATCAGAAGAAGAAATATAAACTTTATGATAGTACCCATCTTGTGATGAATCCCTATGAAAATTCCTCTCTTCCTCGAATTTTAATCGTGATCCATCGCAAGACAATGGCTTCTTCTAGAAACCACTGTTTGTCCTCCTATCCTTGTATTTCTCCATATTTAATCTTGGTGATATTTTCGCTGTGCTTTCTTAAATCTCTGATCTTTGTACACATATTTTCTGTACATTCTTAAGTATTAATGAGTTTCTATCCTTTATTTGTAGGTTGTGATACATGTCTTGTTGATTGATCCAAAAAGAATTGCATCACAAAATATCATGTAATGTGCCATAATTATCGATTAAAAATGTTTAACCCACCATTGCAAGTGCGCATTGGAAGATGCACAATATTGTGTTATTGTACCCGGTATGCACCAAACAATTCTTCGATATTACATTAGTTGTATTGGGAATTTAGTCTTAATTTTTGCCAACAAAATCTCCTACCACTCCATTGTTAAAATAATTCAAAATTCCTCCTCTCTATTAGAAACCAAATATGATTTCATTAAAAGTATATCTTGTGTGATAGTGGTTAATAATGAGCAATGCATGGTTGACATATTAAAACAGAGATTTTTAACCATTTTTACTGTTAGTAGTAACAGAATTAAGGTGGCACACAGCTATAACAAAATCAGTTTGCTATGTATGGATACAAATGAAAATTAGTATAAATTTTCCTTGTTTCCAAAGACAAATTGTGGATAAAAATAATTGTCACGCCCTTTAGTTCATTTTCTTATGGCGTTACGAAATTCATCCAATAAACTCATAAAAAATGGTGAAGAAATCCACAGGGAAAACTGTTTTCGTAAACAGTTTCCAGCTCAAAAATTCAGGTTGAAATGATAAAAGAAAATAAACAATCCTTCCTTTGCTTTGCTTTGATTTGCTTTACATTGCAATGGCTGGAGTACAGATAGATTGTGTGTAAAAAAATTTCGAAAATTCTTAGTAACAATGATGATGGGACGCAAGAACCATTTTCTTAAAAAAAAACTCCAAAATTAGCATGGGGCATGGAGAAAAAACATTGAATAACCAAAATCGCCTGGCTGAATAATTGTGTTTAGAGACTTTCTAAAAGATAACCGGAGATTTTGAACCCTCTTAGGAAATAAGTGTCCTACTTATGGTCCGGAGTATTACAGTAGCTCATCCAATTTAAACAGAAGTAACAATGATGATGGAACGCAAGAAATTAGCGCTTAAATGTCAGTCGCTGTCCCCACTTGCTCCATGGTCAAGTTGTGGAGGTGAGTCCATCAAGCAGGCAGTGTAGGAAGAACTTCATATATACCTGTAGCAATAGCATTACAGGTAGTAGTACCGCTTGGGGCGTAAAGTTGGCCAAGGAGCCTTACGGCTGCTTAAATGGTAGACCACTTGAAAGATGGCTCTAAGTAAGTTATTTGATGAGGATATCTCTAGCACAAGTAGTACTAGAACTCGACTTAAGAAATATAAAGGACTAATCACTCAAGTGAAGGTCAGACAATTACATCAATAGGTGATTTTTCCTTAAAAAATTAAATTATAATGAGAATATACTGCTACCTAATAGCTCTTGTTTAACATTGATCAGGAATATAGAGGTAGAGCATAGCAGAAAGAACATAGCTACGTATGGCTCAACTAATTTCATCGAATCTGGTTGTACACCTACTGAGTGGAAAGAAGATCTGTTAATCTTTCCAACAAACTCAAGATCACTCGATTCTGTCAAGAATTGCAACCGCTACAACTAAAAGAACTTTGCTTGGCATGTTGTCTGCCTACCAAGCGATAGTCCAACTTCAACCAAGCACTATTTTCAACACAAATGTCCAATTTGGTTGTGTGAGTATTTGTTGGAAAGGTATTCAAAAGAGCTTTCCAACGCATCAAAAATTATTAAATTCCGACATCGTATGAAACCAGGAAACCTAAAAGAGTAACGACTGCACGGAAGGAAAAAGTCCCATCCGAATTCGAATCCAACTCCGAGAAAATTTATTCCGAACTTCTTTTATCTTTTATAGTTTGTTAGGATTTTTATTCTATTTTGAAATTAGATTCAGATTAGAATTCTAATTTAATTCTTCTATCTTTTGTACATACCACCCTCTATAAAAGAGAGGTATGATCATAATTTTTAATATACAAGACATAAGACATTGATATTGATAATTTCATATTGAAGGCTTAGTTTTAGTTGAGAGTTGAATCTCTTAATCATTTGTTCTTTTGATTTCCTCTGAAATTGCTCGAACGATCTTCGTGATCACCCTATATGTGCGCCAACTCTGTGTGGTCGTGTGAATAGGTAATTCAGAGTGTGATTGGACGAATTCATTGATACGCAGGTCCTTACTCTGCAAGTGGTTGGCTATCTCATTTCATCAGGTTATACTAGTTATCCAGGTATCTTCAGGTACTAGTTATCCAAGTTCTACATTGTGAAGATCGGGCTGCCCTCTATGAACCTGTCCTTCACCGGCGTGTTCATATCAGTTGGTATCAGAGATTCAGTTTCCACTGTAGAATCTTTTCTTTATTTCTGTTGATTAGTAGTTTAGGTTTTTCAGTCCTAGAGTCCAGAAAATTGCCAACAAAAATATATCATCAAGCTTCATATTTTAATCTGTTAATTTAGTTTCCTTTATCGAGTTTTTAATCCATGGTTTAGTTCTTGTTGCTGGTCGAGTCAATCTTGGTGCCTCAAGTTTGAGCTTTTCGTTTAGTGTTTGAAGAGTCAAAAAAAAAAAAAGAGAGAGAAGATATATATATCCTGATCATCGACCATCCTTTAAGTAAAATATTATCTGATATAAAAAAAATTGCTCTAAGTAGTACAATTGTGGATTTACCCTTTGACATACTATTTCTCTTGTGATCAGCAACTTAGGATTGCCATACCATCGGGTTGTTATTCGATTTTGCATTGCCAAGTTATAGATTATATCGTCTGTTACCTAACTTAGTTCCACATATAAATCCACTTGTTAGACGTAGCAACCTCATTATGAATTCACCACATCAGTCTCTAATAAGCCCCACTGGTTATTACTAGAATGCACTGAGCATTCCCCAGGAAAGCATAAGAACTTTGGATTGGTAAGAGTAGGTGAGATTGAGTGATCCCACATATATTTCCTATTCCACATATTTTGTCTTTTTCTACATTAACCGATGGAAGGAAACGGATCATCTACTCCATCAATCAATCCGGAAGCTTATGTTACTCGAGTTGAACATGCTGCATTTCGAACATTTGTTGAGGGACGGTTTGATTCTATCGTTGATGAACTCCAACAACTCTGAGTTGCGGTCAAAAACCTGGAAGCTCCACCTCAGGGGCAAAATGTATGTCCTACACCACCAAAAGGACATCGGGAAAATGCGCGATTAGTAGAAGGCAAGAATCGTTACGGTTCTCCAACCTTTCGACCACGTCAAACTGGTCATGATCATGCTTTTCGACCACCCCAATTCGATCGGCTTGGGGGAGGTGGTGATGACTATGATGACAACTTCCAGTACAACTACCACCCTAAAGGCAACAACTGTTATTATGGTAATTGGCAGCCACCGCACACGGATGCCGATTATCGACCAAGGTACCATGCTCATAACTGACATTGTGGCGGAGATCGTCATCACGACCACAATGGCAGAAGACTTGCAAAGATCAAGCTCACCATTCCTAAGTTTAATGGTTCATCAGATCTGGAAGTCTATCTTGATTGGGAGCTAAAGATGGATAAACTTCTCATGTGCAATGAAAGTGAACAAGAAAAGGTAGCCTCTGCTTCATCCGAATTTGAAGGTTATGCGTTGAGTTGGTGGCATCAATATCATGAGCTACAGAGACAAGCAAATCGACCTCAAATTGCTACATGGGATGAGATGAAGAATGTCATGAAAAGGAGGTTTGTACCATCTTACTACACTCGAGACTTGTTTATCAAGTTGCAAGGTATTAAACAAGGTTCGCAAAGTGTTGATGCATACCACCAGGAGATGGAGATTCTTCTGATGAGATGTGATGTTAGGGAGACATCTAACCAGTCCATTGCTCGTTTTTATAATGGCTTGAATAAAGACATCCAGAGGATTGTCAATTATCAGCAGTACCAGGATCTCGAGCAACTTGTCCATCTATCAAGAAAGGCGGAATGACAATTAGCTGAAGACAAGATGTATTTGCGGGCAGCCACTACTTATACGTGGCGTCAACCAAGCAATAATGCTTCAAACTTGACTCCTCTAACGGGTCGACCAAACAACAATTCTTTGACCAAGTCCAATCTGTCATATACACTTCTTTGACCAAACAACAATGCTTCGACCACCGAGAAGAATCCTACAACCAGCACCTCATCCATTGGTTCTTCTGCTCGCTCGAGACAAATTATATGCTTTAGATGCCAAGGGCGAGGACATGTGGCATCTCAGTGTCCTAACCACCGAGCTATCACTACCACAGAAACAGACATCCAGGACGGCACATCACAGATGGTTATGAACTTTTCAATGGAAAACCGTCTGCGAAGGCCTGTCGGGAGAATATGTTCAGTTATCACAGTCGGTTCTGATGTCAAAAACAATTGTGATAGTCAACCAGACGGTTTTGAACACAAAACCGTCAGTGATAGTCTACTTATCACAGACGGTTTTGACCTAAAACCCGACTGTGATAGATACAATTGGTTCTCAACTGAGAACCGTCTGTGATAACTAGAATATCACAGACGGTTCTGAACTCAGAACCGACTGTGATAGTGTAGTATTAGAGACGGTTCTGAGGTCAGAACCGACTGAAAAAAAGTCTCACAGACAGACGGTTCTCAACTCAAAACTGTCTGTGATAACTTCTCTAGAGATTATCACTATGGAGATTATCACAGACGGTTTTGAGTTGAGAACCGTCTGTGATAATATTATCACAGACGGTTGTGAATATAGGACCGACTGTGATAATCTCTACTCGGTAGATATTTCAAGGTGGGCTTTCTCCCGCTCATTTCCAGCCACTGTTTGCCCTAGCTCTCTCCGCCCTCTCACCATCCGTCGCGATTATTGCATCTAGGCCTTCATGCCTAATCCTAATTTTAATGATTAATGAAAACAAAGTGTTCTGGACTAATTGTGCTTTTGAGATAAATTGATACAGGGATCAGTTGGGAAGAAATACAAGATGATCAAGATGAACCCGACTTGAAGTGAAGCAAAAGATGCAAAAGATCAAAAGATGAGACGCAAATCATGAAGATGCGAAAGACCTCAGGTATTATGAGATTTTATTTTTACCGATCTCGGCATTTGGAGATGATCGGTTAGGGAAATTATTTTCTAGTTTTAACCGTACTATAAAGAGGGGTGGTGAAAGTCCTCTTTTTATCTCCAACACAAACCGAGAAATCTAGGTCATTGCATTGCATCTTTTTGGTTGGATTTGGTTTGAACTTAATTTGAAAATCTGGTTTTTCAGTTCAGTTTTTGACAGCAGAAGAGTATTTGCTTTTTCTAGAAAGATCTAGGCCAATCTGGCTTTTGCTTCTGTTGACAAAAATGTAGCCCTTTAAATTATCTTTCAAACGAGCTATTAAACTCTCAATTTGGATTTTTGGATAAAAAGTTATGGATGTTTTTAACGGACTGTCAGTTATTTGGTTTTTCAGTTTAGTTTTTGACTGTAGAAGAGTTTTTGCATTTTATGAGAAGATTTAGGCAGATCTGGATTTTTCTTTTGTTGACAAAAAGATAGTCCTTTAAAATATCTTTCAAATGAGCTATCAAACACTTCAATCGGATCTCTGGATTAAAAGTTACAGCTGTTTTTATCCATACTGACTGTCAGTTTGCTAAACTGACTGTCAGTTTGAATTGTCAGTTTTGTTAACTGACAGTTGTCAAGAGAGGTTGTTTTTTGAGCTGAAATTTTTTGAACTAAACTGACTGTCAGTTTGCATTTCGACCTCGAGCTGTTTTTATCTGAGTTTCTATTTGATCTGGTCGATGTTTTGGTTGAACTGACTGTCAGTTTGCATAACTGACTGTCAGTTTGCATAACTGACTGTCAGTTTGGTGTTTCAAGTTTCCATATACGACCACAAACGGCTAGCTATTTTTTATCCGTAAATTTTGTTGGCCGTTGTATATGTAACTGACTGTCAGTTATGTGAACTGACTGTCAGTTTGAGTTGCTGATTTTCAGCCCTAGCTCCAACGGTTCATTTGCTTCTTGAGGCTATAAATAAGGGGCTTTGGGCATGTGTTTCTCACAACAAGCAGCAGCATTTCATATACACTCTTGATCATTAGTTTCTTATATAAAATCTTGATCTTTTGATCAAGTCGAGTGACTTTCCGATCCACCGAGAGTTTCAGTTCTTTTGCATTTGCATTCACTTAGCTTCTCGGTGCGTGTTTGGAGGTTTAGAGAAGACCTCGCTGCTTTTTACTCTTGGTAAGCGCCCTCACCTAGATGGTTCGGAGGCGTGGCCGTTGATCTCTCCGTTCGGAGATTGTCGGAGAGGCTCGGCAAGTGTGTACAAGGCATCGGTGCTCGCCTTTCCGGAGTGGACAAGGAGCAACCACTAGTGATAATATCCTTTGTGGATATTGAGGCAAGACTGAAGTGATTTGAGTGTTTCAACGAGGATTAGTGGAGACTGGGCGAGTCTCCGATACCTCGGTAAAAATTATTGTGTTCGTTCTCTCTTTCCCTTGCTTACATTATTTGTTCTTGATTTGCATTTATTTACTTTAAGTTTTAAAGTTTTTAAAAGCCTCCTATTCACCCCCCTCTAGTCGGCATCCTTGATCCAAGACGTGGTATCAGAGCACGGTCTCTCGATTCATTAGGCTTTACCGCCTAGAGAGAGGATGTCGTCAAGTGGAGATTTTCTTCTTGGTCATACCGGTCGTGCGCCTATCTTTGATGGGACAAACTATCCGTATTGGAAAGTGCGCATGTCGGTATTCCTAGAAGCTATGGGGCTTGATGTATGGGATATCGTGAAACTCGGTTTTACTCCTCCGGATGATCCGGCAAGTCAGTCTGAGGACGACAGGAGAAAACTGCATTTAAACGCCTGTGCTAAAAATGCACTCTTTGCCGGTTTATCCTTGAATGAGTTCAACCGTGTGAGCAATCTCACGACTGCTCATAAGGTTTGGACCACCCTCGAAGAAATTTACGAGGGAACAACAAAGGTTAAAGAGGCAAAGTTGCTAATGGTGAGGCAAAAATTTGAGACATTCACCATGTCATCAACTGAGTCCGTGGATTCCATGTTTACTCGGTTGAATAACATTGTGAATGAACTCAAGGGTCTTGGTGTTGTTTTTACTGACATTGAAATTGTGAGAAAGATGCTTAGGGCTTTACCTGAAAGCTTCTACACTCTTGTGACGGTTCTCACAAACTCCGATTTATCGACCACAACACCGACCGATCTTTATGGGAACCTCATCACCCATGAGATGCACAAGAAGGAGAAGAAAGAAGCAGCCGAACCCTCGGAGACAAAGAAGAAAGCTTTGGCTTTCAAAGCCAATGCAAGGAACGATTCAAGCGATGGCTCCTCCGATGAAGACCTCGCACTCATGGTAAAAAATACTCAAAAACTCCTTCGCAGGTTGCATAAGAAAGGTGTCAACCTTGACACACGACCAAAGGAACCAAAGAAAAACAACTTCAAGGACATCATTTGCTATGGATGCCATGAGAAGGGACACATAGCATCAAGATGTCCAAACAAGAACAAGGCGTGGATAATTGTCATTTACTTTACAAGTTTTATAATTCTCAAACTGTTTGACTCCTTAGCTTCTCTGCGCCAATGGCATCGTCAGCCTGGCCCTCCCCGGTAAGAACTCTCAATCTTTTGGACTTATCCCTGTATTGTTAATCCCTGTTCAGTACATTCTTGACCTGTTGATTTGCACAGGGAAGGGGAGCCGTGGAAGACTCGGGCAAGGTGAAAGCCAAGCTGAGGGCCCTCCAGGAGGAGCACAAGCTCCTTACGGAGAAGCACACTCGGCTACGGCTTGACCTGGACGATCTCTTCCAGCGCATTCAGTGCATGAGGACAGATGGTGACAATGCTAGGGCGAGGACGAGGCGTCTTCGCGAGGAGAAGAAAGCCGCGGATATGACCATCGCTGGCTACGGTTTGACTATGAAGGATACCATCGCGAAGCTGAGGGAGGTCGCAGGCCTTCTCGACGCGGTAGTAGTTGATCCTAAGAAGGACAACTTGTCGCTGGAGAAGTCCTACGTCCTGGCTGCAAATAAAACTGACTTTATTCTAGATGCAGCTAGGGCTAAGACCACTCCTTGACCTAGCATTCTGTATTTTTACTTTTTTTTTGTAAGTGATGAAAAAATTAATGAAAACTTTGTTCTTATGTCAACTTTCCAATTTTCCAACACGTTCTTGGACTGCATGCTATCTTCCCTCTTTCTTTATACTTTGTTCTTATGTCAACTTTCTCAATGTGCTTTGAATATCACAGACGGTTCTGAGGTTTCATCTGTTATAGTCACATTACAGACGGTTTTTATATAAGGACCGACTGTGATAGCCCCAACAGTGACCGACGCTTCGAATTCTCAACTTCTTTCAATATCACAAACGGTTTTTAACTCAAAACCGTCTGTGATAGTAATATTACAGACTGTTTTTATGTAAGGACCAACTGTGATAGTCCCAACAGTGATCGACGCTCCAAATTCTCAGCGGTGTGTGTTGTCATTTCGGGTTCTGATGTTTGCGCGGCGCACTAGCCTGGGAACATGAAGCGTCGCCTTGGAAATTCTATAAATAACTTTTTTTTCACTAATGATGAAAAAAATTAATTAAAAATTTGTTCTTATGTCAATTTTCCAATTTTCCTACACGTTCTTGGAGAAAAAGAAGTGGAACAGTTCGACCTCCAGGGAGGAAACAAGTATTTGTAGAAGTCGAACGGTTCTAAATTCCAGGCATCTTCAGAAAGTAAGTCCTCTCTGAAACTCTAATGCAGGTCTTTCTTTTATGACTTGATTACCTCGAAACAAATGCATTTCGAAATCCACAGGTGCCTGAGGAAATGCTCCCTCCAAAGAAGAGACTCAGAAATGATGAAAGATCCTCCAGTGCAACTGCAGCGAAGACTCTAGAGGGTGCTGAGGCCTGTGTTGCCACATTGCCCCTTGCAACCCCTCCAGTTGCATTGACTCCACCTTTGGAGATCCACAACAATCCTTCCAATATCCCCTCTTCAACACCTTTGTATCATCAGCTTTTCTTAGATGATCAACTTTCTGGGGTAAGGCGCACACTTCCACGTCCAAATCCACTCCGAAGCTTGGAAATCATCTTCACCCTCTCTTGCTAGTCGTTATGTCTTTCAAAACTAACCCATGCATGTGCAGGAGGAGAAAGCTGCCTTGTGCAGAACTCTCCAAGAAGAAATAGAGGCGCTGGAGAAGCGTTCTGAGGGGATGTCTTATGCCATTCTGCACTTGGCAGAGTGCTATGAGGGTTCTCGCCAAGAAGCGCGCAGGTTCCGATCGGAGAGAGATTACACTCGGCAGTAGCGAGAACTCTCCGATACAATAAGGAATAGTTGCACTCCTTTGCTGAGATATGATGTAGATAGGCTTAGAGCCATTGCTAGTTCTCTTGGGTCGGCCAGTGTAGATCCTACTGATGCCAATACGTCCCTAGGAGAACTTTGTAAATTACTTTCGGATCAGGTCGACGCTTTGGTCGCTTGTATCCCTTATGTATGCAAAGATTGTAAGAAATAAGAAATTTCTTTTCCTTATATATCTGGCTTTTCGATTGATTATGTAACTGATAATAACCAAATGATGTTCTGTGTGAAAATGTTAACAAGAAAATACTGCTGCAATCAAGACGGTTTTTAACTCAAAACCATCTCTGATAGTAACATTACAGATGGTTTTAATTTCAGGACCGACTGTAATACTCTCAACATTCTTTGAACATCCGCAGACATATATGTATAAATATGAAAAACAAGATAAAACCAAATAGTCTCAACGTTCATTTTTTTAAATACTAACATTGAAAATAAGATAGAACCAAATATGAAAAACAAGTGGAACAATTCAACTAGTCGAACGTTTCGACTGCAAGCAATCAAGGATATTATAGACGGTTTGGACCTCATAGAACCATCTGTGATAGAAGAGCAGAGTGTTGATTTTATAATTATCACAGGCTGTTCTGAAGTAAAAATCGACTGTGATAATCACAGACGGTTCTCAACTCAACACCGACTGTGATAATCACAGATGGTTCTGAAGTAAAAACCGACTGTGATAGTAAAGTGGACGGTTTTGAGCTCGGAACCGTCTGTGATATTCTAATTATCACCAATGGTTCAGATGTCAAAACCGTCTGTGATATTTCTGTCATAGTTCTACGCAAATGCACCGATATTATGGACGGTTTAAAAGAGTGAAACCCATCAGTGATATTCTGTTCTTAAAAAATGCACCGATATTACCGACGGTATTATATAGAACCGTTTGTATTGAACCTAGTATAAAAGGTCTTTTGGCGGATGTTTTGAGGTAGTTGTACACTCTTGCTCGACATACTGTCCAGTTGAAAGAGATTTGGGGCAAGGAAGAGCAATATCTCGAAAGGGGAGCATTTGGGGGCAACAAATTTGAAGATCCAAGGTTGGTACTTGGTCCTAAGGCATACACATTACTTGATTTCATCATCAATATCGATCTCCATTGATTGATCAAATTAGAGTGAGAGGGAGGGGAAGCTACAGTAGCAAATCCTGGTTGTAACTCATTTTCGACCAGTAGCTATTTAATTGCTTTATGATGTGTGTTATCCACTCCCCCAACTAATTGCTTGCAGTTCAAGTAGTAGTTAACTAGTTATACCGCAAACTCCACATCAAACACTAGCTAGCTAGATTTATAATTTATTGCGTGTCGACCGTACATAGAGTATTACTAATTAGCATGCATGTGTATGAATTTAATTAATTGCAGATGGTCCATCGAGACTGGATATATAATGACAACCGAGTGAGTGAGGAATACATGAAAGGTGTTTTAGATTTCGAAAAGGTTGCTGAGCAAGACATGGCGAATAAGGGTTTACCATATATGTACTGTCCTTGTGTAGACTGCCAGAATCTTAAGATGTTCACCAACTCATCTCAAATTGTCTCCCACTTGATCCGACGTGGTTTCAAAAAGGGGTACATGTGTTGGGTCCACCATGGAGAAGAGCCAACTGCAGAAACAAGTGCCACTCAGGTTGAGGAACAGGACATGTCGGATCTCAACAACGACTTCGATGAGGATATGCCAGAGGATGACAATTTAGATGACATGTTGCATGATGTGGAAGGAAATTATAGTGAAAGGGAGTTTGGCAAATTCAAGCGCTTGATTGAGGACTCAGAAAAGCCATTGTTCCCTGGTTGCAAGTCGAAGTACACAAAGTTGTCCTCTGTGCTTGAACTGTTAAAATTGAAGGCAAGTAACAGCTGGACTGACAAGAGTTTCAGGGCACTGTTAGATCTTTTGTCGGACATGCTCCCGGAAGGAAACGAGTTGCCAAAAAACACCTACCAAGCGAAAAAGCTGCTGTGTCCTTTGGGAATGGAAGTACAAAGGATACACGCATGCCCTAATGATTGCATCCTTTACCGTAACGACTACAGGGATATGCATGTTTGTCCGGTGTGCGGCGCATCCCACTATAAGCGTAAGGACCGAACCGACGACGGCGACTGCGCTGAGATAAAGCAAGGACCTCCTACTAAGGTGTTGTGGTATTTGCCCGTTATTCCCCGCTTGCAGCGTTTGTTTGCAAACTGTAAAGAGGCAAAATTATTGCGTTGGCACTCGGAAGACCGGAAGAAGGATGGAAAGTTGAGACACCCCGCTGATTCTTCGCAGTGGAGAAACATCGACAGGGAATTTGTTAACTTCGGAGCGGAATTGAGGAATATAAGGTTCGGGTTGAGTACTGATGGAATTAATCCTTTTGGTAACATGAGCAATCAGCATAGCACTTGGCCGGTTCTTTTGTGTATCTACAACCTTCCTCCTTGGCTGTGTATGAAGCGCAAGTATATCATGATGTCTCTACTTGTCGCGCCCCGAGACTGGGACAACGACTACTCCTGTAGAGACCTAGCTCGCTGCAGCTAGTCCCATTCTCACAAACCTTTGACTTCCCAGGATGAGTCAAACACAGGAGTATATTACATTGCAACAGAGTACTCACAAAATATTAAGCAGTGTGGCCTGCTGGCCTTAATATTACATAAAGAGGATTACAATGCCTACAAGGCATTCAGGGTTTAGCAAAATATTTAACTACGCAGCAGAAGATAGGTGACCCTCCCACAAAAGAAGTTGACGGCAGAACAACACACTACAGGGTTCTGGCGGAACTGATTCTCCTCCTTCTGGATCCACGTAGTACTCCGTGCCATCATCTTGATCAAAATAGGCTCCATCTATTGTGTTGAATGTTGCAAGGGTGAGCACTTACGTACTCAGCAAGTCATAGGTAAGAGTAGATACATATAGTAGTGATGATATGATCCTAGACTAGTCAAGAATTATGGATATTTGTAAAATAATCTTTTCCTTTCTCATCTCCTCTTATGGCAGCACTTTTCATAATATAACATCATCATTCATGTTCACTAGATTATAGCACTACCGCGACACGTCCACACACGACAGCCCACGGCAGCACTCCTTATCATGACAACACATGTCATTTGGGTAATCTTGATTTAAACATATTTTATTTAGAAAATAGTACTTGTGTCACACCCCGTGGATTTAATCCACCGCAGCAGACTCCTATAAAACCCGGGAGCTCGGAGTATTCGAATACGTTTTTAACTCTGCAGAGAGGTACCAATTTACCCGCAAGATATTCCACTTTCAAGCCCATCCTATCAAAATGATTAGACCCCTCCTCACAACCATGTGTGAGTGGCAAGGTGGAGATAACAAGAACTTTTGTTATGCATCACTTACAATTCACCCCCGACCCTGTGGCTCTCAGCGAGGCACAGTTGTGGCAGGTTGTATCCAAACCTCCACCCCATTGCTTATTCCCATTACTGGGTCAGCGTGCTTGATCACCTTCAGTGATATGTGTGGGAGCCGCGCTCCGTGTTTATCGTGCATCACTACACATCTCATGCAGGGGTTTCATGTGCGATCCACATAATTACTTGTTCAGGCCTGTCCCATACCAGGCTTGCGGTTAGCACGTTGTTCATGCCACTAGACGCACAACACAAGGTTCTAGTCCTTATATGCCAGTGACCAGACCATCCACAACCCTGCACCTTCAGTGCCTGCATTCCTTTGCAGTCTAGCACCTCCAGTGCTACAGCCATCCATACCATTTTTCTGGTCACGGCTAGGGTTTTATTTCATGAATATAAGTATATAGATACATATAATAGTTCATGGCTCAAAACTTGTTTATTTCACATTTCACAGATAACCAGTCTAGTACTGCCAATTCATAAATCAACCATTCTCAATCTTTCACATGCAATATTGCCTATATTCAAGGTTATATTATAGCAACATTTAAAATATAGGTTCAAGATGACCAAGGATATGACTTGCCTTCCGCGTCGTAAAATACAGCAGTCGATGACGGGTCAACAGCAAAATCTTCAAAGTCAGCTTCTGAATCTGCTCGACGACAAACAAACACACAATAATTACTTATAATATTTAAAATGTTTTAATACTTATATGCAGAAATGCTTAACAAGAATGATTGAACTAAACTGGAGATAAGTTGAACTGCAAACTGAACTGAGTCGAGATTCTAGGGTTTCAAGGAATTTGGCTAAGGATGGTGATTAGATAATCTTAGGGTTTCAGGTTTGCAATAGGGATAACAATTTTGTGGCTGGTTTAATCAAAACAGCGAATGTCAACAGATCGACATTCGGATCAAAGCTTGGACATAGCTTTAAGAAAAGCTAGGGTGCTTATCTCAAGTTGTGGTAGTAGAAGAAAATGTAGACCACAACTCTACAAATTCAGTGGACAAACTGGTTTTCAAATTGCACAACCAGAAGTGGGTAAACAAGGTCAATGCCACTGGCTGGCAAGCTCTGGCATAGAGCTGACAATGCCAAAAACTAGGGCTTAGCATAACTTTTGATCTGGAGCTCCAAATGATGCACCACTTTGTCTGGGAGGTAGGCTTGAGTAACAGGAACAATTAAGTCAACAGAATCTAGGGCTAGAAATGGCTGGAAAGCAAGAAATTTGATGATGAACAGAGATGAACTGGCTGCACTGGAGCAGTTCTGGACACAAACTTGGCATGGCTATAACTTCTAATCTAGGCCGATCTAGGTGTCGGGCTAGAAGACAAAAATACTCAGAAGACTAAGGCACATCTAAATGACAAGGTTTCGAGGGCTGAAATGGCTGGAACAAGCTTTTCCGGTCATCGGCGCCGGAGAAGAATCACTGGATTTGGGCATTTCCAACACAGGCCGTTTGAACTCGATTCCTTGCTCTAGGAGTGATATATGGGTAAGAGGAAGCTACCTGCACGATCACTTTGGCCGGAGGATGGCCGGAGAAGCCTGGCGACGATCGCCGGTTTTCTGGTAGAGCTTGAATTTGGGAATACCTTCGATTCGAGCTCAACCTGGGGATCTGGATGCTTAGGATTGCTAATTAGAGCTCACAGATCAATTTGCTTCACAGGATCGAGGGCTAATTCGAAGTGATTTGGCCTGCATTGCCGGAACAGGGCATTTAGCAATCCCGGCGATCACCGGCGATAAGGTGCAAGGTAATCCAATTAGATGGTACAGCACGATGAGGGAGACGAGGGGAACTCACAGATGCTGTTAATTTGGCAGGAGATGATGTGGAATGAACTATCACCGTGAGCCTCCTCGATGGCTCGCCCGAGAAGACGACGACAGCGAAGAATTTTGGAAATTGGTTAAGTCCTGGCGATGTGTGGAGAAGCTGCTGCACACAGGAGCGTTTAAATAGGTCAGGCAAAGATGGCAAAGGGGAACAACGAAGAGATTGGTTGCTGTGACTTGACTGGTTGCGTGCAGGAGCAGCAGCGGCGAAGACACAGCAAGAGCGGTGATGCGACGGCGACAAGCTTTCAACTGATCACAATGTCGCCTCATCGGGACCTGGCAAAGCTTGTAGCAAGCGGTGGCGACAAGTACTGGCGCGGCGAGGCTACGTGGCGATGGATTGCTGACAAAGTCGCTGCTGGTCGCGCGCGGAAGCAAGCACTGGTCGTCGACGTAGCAGCGGCCTTGCCACGGCACCAGCTGGAGCGAGGACACGTGCGCAACAAGAAGAGCAAGCATGCACGATCAAGTTGCAGGCGAAGCTTCACCGGCGGTGAACGTGCACGGCGCAAGAAACCACGGCGATCCCTGGTCGTGTACAGCAAACGGCCTGGTCGAATGCTGCTGTTGTCCTGGTCGAAAATGGGCTGATTTGCAATATTTGATTTTCACATTTGGACCAATCTGTAATTCTGGAGATTTGGAAGGTTAGAGTTGAATTTGATTTCACTAATCTGGTAGATTATATTCAACAGGATATTTGGCAAGGATAATTGATAAAATTTGATACATTTAAATAGCTTTTGATACAACTGAAAATAGGGTAATTTAGGGTAAAATAAGATTTAAGTTTTGTCGATCTCGAGTTCTGGCATTTAAGGTTCGATTTTGATATCTGCACAGAAGAGAAACTTGTGGCAAATAGCATTTTGAGAAGATTTGCCAAAGAGATTTTGAGTTTGGAGTTAATCTGGAGATTTTAGCCTTTTTGGGTTTTCAGATATCAGATAAGGACTAATTTGCGATAACTCTTGGACTGATTTGTGAAAAGAGTCTAGATAGCAGAATCTGGCTGTCAACTTTTTATATTAAGGTATTGACATACTCATGATCATATTCCAGGAATAATCTGGTCTGAACTTGGTCAAGATTTTGATGAAATCTGTATTTCTGAAACTTAGAGTATTTGGGTAATATAAGGTATTTCTGTTTTCGAAAACAGAAGAAGTTGATAATTCTGGGAGTTAGAGATAGAATTGGATCTAGGTTCTGAAGACTTTTTGATTCAGGATAACTAATAGATCACATCTGAACAATCTGATCTTCATTTGAGGTCACAGGATAGATTTTGGAGATTTTATGGCTTGAGAAAGATACTGATCTGGCTATTACTACAGATACATGCATGCATGCTATTGATGAAAAAGGAAATTTTCACCCCTAACTCAGGGTGTTACACTACTTATCTCAGGACCAAAACAACCTGGAAACGATATTGATGTGTACCCAGCACCATTGATAGAGGATCTCCTAAGAATGTGGAACCAAGGGGTGCAGGTATGGGACGCATACAAACGAGAGACCTTCATCCTACGTGCTATGATATTCTACACCATCAACGATTTCCCTGCCCTTGGAAATTTGTCAGGCTATACTACGAAAGGAGCCAAAGCCTGTCCCCACTGCGAAGATGAGACTGAGATCGTGTGGCTGAAGAATTGCAGGAAAACAGTGTACATGCGTCACCGTAGGTTTCTTCCGAAAAATGACGCGTATCGTAAGAGGAAGAGAGAATTTGATGGCCACAAGGAAGATGGTTCAGCCCCGAAGCCTACGTGCGGGAAAGAAGTTTACTCACGGGTGAAGGACATAGACGTGTTTGGAAAGGGTCGTAAATTGAAACCCCGCACGAAGAACACTTGTAAGAAGAGATTGATATTTTGGGACTTACCGTATTGGGAGCATTTAGAGATTCGTCATTGCATTAATGTCATGCATGTAGAGAAGAATGTTTGCGACAGTTTAATCGGCCTATTGTTGGACATTCCGGGGAAGACAAAGGATGGAGTCAATGTGCGGCGTGACATGATCGAAATGAAAATCAGACCCGAGCTAGCACCGAGAGGGAGCGATAAAGGCCGTATATACCTCCCCCCTGCATGCTACACTTTGTGCAAGGTTGAGAGAACAGAACTCTGTAAGTGTGTCTATGGTGTTAAAGTTCTATCGGGTCACTCCGCAAATATGAAAAAGCTTGTGTCCATGGGCGATTTGAAATTGCTGGGTATGAAGTCTCATGATTGTCACGTGTTGATGACACAAATGCTTCCTGCTGCCATCATGAGTATTCCGCCGCATAAGGTCAGAGAGACGATCACGGGGCTGTGTTATTTCTTCAATACAATTTCTTGCAAGGTCATTGATCCCGATGGACTAGATTCTCTACAGAGGGAGGTGGTTCGAACTCTCTGTCAGCTTGAGATGTATTTTCCTCCTTTGTTTTTTGATATCATGGTCCATCTCACCGTCCACCTTGTCAGAGAAATCAAGATATGTGGACCCGTGTTCTTACGTTATATGTATCCATTCGAGAGGTACATGGGTGTACTTAAGGCCTACGTGAGGAATCGGTCTCAGCCCGAGGGTAGCATTGTCGAAGGTTATGCAGCGGAAGAGGTTATTGAGTTCTGCGTCGATTACATGGCCGAGGTAGAAGCAATAGGAGTTCCTGTGTCTCGTCACGAGGGGAGGCTTGATGGTGTTGGCACTATTGGACAGAGAGCCATTAGTCCTGATTTCGAAATGTACTCGAAAGCTCATTTTTGGGTCTTGCAACACATGACGGAGGTGTCTCTGTACATCGACGAGCACAAGGAGATGCTACGACAAGACAATCCTCGCCGATCCAAGGTTTGGATCATGGGACAACATAACAGTCAATTCAACGCGTGGATGAAAGTGCGAATCACCGGAGAGTCCGCAAGTGAGAACTTTAAATGGTTGGCAAAAGGGCCCAAGTTTACTGTACAAACATGGCAGGGATACGACATTAATGGGTACACATTTTACATGAAAGCTCAAGATCGAAAGAGCACTGTGCAAAATAGTGGAGTGAGCGTAGAAGCTTTCCATGAGGAGTTCACTGAGACAGGCCCAACAAGGGTAGTACGTGGATTGAACTCGTACTACGGGTTCATTGAAGAAATTTGGGAGCTCGATTACATACTGTTCAAGATTCCCCTGTTTCGATTCCGATGGGTCCAAATCCCACAGGGTGTGAAGGTTGACAGTTACGGTTTCACTTCTGTGGATCTCGATCGAGTTGCTTATAAAGATGAGCCATTCATACTTGCGAAGAAAGCCATTCAGGTCATTTATGTCACTGACCCGGCCAATAAGAAGTGGCACATTGTCCTTCATGGCAAGAGAAGGATTGTTGGAGTTGAAAATGTCGTAGACGAGGAGAAATACAATCAATTTGATGAGATGCCTCTGTTTGGAGATGGCATACAGGTCGATACTGAAGACACCGACGAAACCAGTTACGTGCGTATGGATCACTAGGAAGGGTTATACTTTAAAGGTAATCAACTGTACGTCCTTATTTCTCTGTTTCCATCGGTATAGCTTATATTTCTCCTCTAATTCTCGTCTTTGCAGGGCCGCGGCAAGTGGAAAGTTGAGGATAACATGGCTGTGTATGTGGAAATTGTCGGTCAAAGTCCCCATTTGTATGTAACATTTATTTGAGCATGCTCCACATTGTAACCAATTTTCGGATCTACATTGTAACCAATTTACGGAGCATTTGGACTACATTTGAAATATTTGAGTGTTCATTTAAAACAAGTTTTCGAGCATTAAGAGTTGCACGGCTACAGAGTTAGTGGAGAGATTATCACAGACGGTTATGAATTATCACAGACGGATATGAATCTAGAACCGACTGTGATATTCCCAACAGTGTTCGACACTTCGAGTTCTTAACGTGCATTCGTGCAGTCACAGTCGGTTCTCAAGTAAAAACCGTCTGTGATAAATGAGTATCACTGACGGTTCTCAACTCAAAACCGTCTATGATAACCTCTGTAGAGATTATCACTATGGAGATTATCACAGACGGTTTTGAGTTGAGAACCGACTGTGATATTCCCAACAGTGTCCGACGCTTCGAGTTCTTTACGTGCATTCGTGCAGTCACAGTCGGTTCTCAAGTCAAAACCGTCTGTGATAAATGAGTATCATAGACGGTTCTCAACTCAAAACTATCTGTGATAACCTCTGTAGAGATTATCACTATGGAGATTATCACAGACGGTTTTGAGTTGAGAAACAACTGTGATAATATTATCACAGACGGTTGTGAATATAGGACCGACTGTGATAATCTCTACTCGGTACATAGTTCAAGGCGGGTTTTGTCCCGCTCATTTCTAGCCACTGTTTGCCCTAGCTCTCTCCGCCCTCGCATCGTCCGTCGCGATCACCTCCATCGCTTCCCCACAGTTCGGCGCGATCACCTCCATCTCCTCCCCACCGTCCATCGCGATCACCTCCATCTCCTTTCCACCGTCAAGCGCGATCACCTCCATCACCCTCCCACTTTCCGACGCGATCACCTCCGTCGCCTCCCCACCGTTTCTGTCATTTTTGGTTAATTATAAGTATATGGGTTGTGTTATAGAATTATTAGTTTCAGATTTACTTATATTGTTCTCTCTTTCACTTATGTTAGGAACTGATATGTCTGGTGACGAAATGCACCACTCGGGGAGTCAGAGTGACCTCACTGGCGATGAGACGCCTGGGCCGGAGGTCGCCGCGTCCAACGTGACCCAGTCGCAGAAGAGAAAGGGGTGAGGCCAGACGACATGCGCGCGTCTCGACAAGCGGGAAGAGCAGCACATATAGTTTGATGACAATGGAGTGCCGGAAGCTCCGAACAAACTTGTCGGTCAGTACCGCTCACTATGCGGCAAAGTGGCAAGGGAGCGGGTGCCCATCACCACCTCCGACTGGGGTCAAGTGCCCCCAGAGTGCAAGGATGCGCTGTGGGAAGAAGTGCAGGCGACGTTTCACATTCCCGAGGATTGCCAGTTCACCGTTTGCCGGAGGACACTTATGTCAATAAACAAGGCGTGGAGGAACTTCAAGAGCGAACTTGTCAGGCGCTATATGAAGGAGTCGAAGACCCCCTTCAATGACTACCCTTTCGTGACTCCCGAGGCATGGCAGCAGTTCGTGGAGATGAAGGGCAAGCCTGAGTTCCAGGAGCTTAGTGCGAAGGGCCAGGCTAACCAGGCCAAGAATACCCACCCACACAGACTAGGCACCGGTGGGTATGTGGGGAAGAAGGCGTTGTGGAGGAAGCAGGACGAGGAGGCTTTGCAGTCTTCGGCCGACGGTCCTTATGCGGGCATAACGGATGTGCGCGCCCGCAATTGGTGCCGAGCAAGATCGACGATGACCTCCTCCGGAAGCGTCTCTGTGAATGACCCTGTGGACAGGGAAGTGATCAACCGGCTGGTATGATTGTACGATCACTTACTATCCTCGTAACACGCATGCAATTGGTTGTATTGCTAAGTTCTCCTCTTGCAGGTGATGCTGAGTGCCCAGGCGGCATCCGGGGAGTTCAACCGAGGAGGGACAGGGATATCCTCACAGCGGCGCTCGGAAATAAGGAGCATCCAGGCTGCGTGCGCGGCCTCGGTGCCACTGTGCCTTGGCGGGATGGTTTCCCTGATGATGAGGAGGCGGCTAAGAGAAGAAAGAGATCCCACAAAGCCCGCGATGAACGTCTCAAGGAGGAGATGCGATCGGAGTTTGCTGCTCGGGACAAAGCACTCCTACAGCAGTTGGCGGAGATGCGGTCCATGTATGACCAGCTAAGAAAGGCGACCCAGGGCACCCCCCTTGTAGCAGCGGAACTACCGAGCCCCATTCTTGTCCACCGTAGTAGCTGCGTGTCTATGCCGGGGTCTTCGCAGACGGAGCCCTCTCCGAAGTATCCCGTGGACTTTCTGCAGGTAATGACCATTTTTCTATGTTAATTCATTTGAAAGTGAAAAGCGGTGAAATTCAATATGTTAATGCGCACTGTTTGTAGGAATCCGCCTCCTGCAAGCTTATGGTGCTGGCCGGTCTCTTCCCGATCGAGGCTGCCAGTGGGATGGTGCAACCATGCACGGTGGGGGCCACAATCCACGGTGTCCCTCTATCTGAGAGTTTTGCATGGGTCCAGTGGACAGTGTCTCCGACCATTGCAAGGGTTTTCCGTTGGAGAAGCCACCGAACGACGAGATTACCACTCTCAGGGATGCGGTGCACACATTTGTGCAATGGCCCAAGAAAGACATTGTCCTGGATGAGGTAATTCCCCCACCAGTTTCATAATTCGTACTGTAATAATAGCCCTCGGAGTTGGTGTACTAATACGTAGGTTCTTGCATCACAGATCGACACTCGGCCTACTAGCCAGCCGACCCCTCTGAGAAGCCAACCAACGGGTTCGATGACGAAGCTGACTCCGACTAGGAGGCAGCCATTCAAGAAGCTGGCTAGTAGGGGCAAAGCAAAAAAGAGCCCGGCGAAGGAGAGAGAAGAGTGCGCCAGTTCTCATGCCGTTCGCTCTTGGGATGCCCATGGCCTCCGATGCCGCAATTTCTAGCATGGGGTTAGCATGCCAAAGCCGCATGCATGGTACATGAAGCGGACAAACCAGACCAGTACGCGGCGTCCGACGCACATCATGGTCAAGTACACCGTGGCAGAGTTCCATAACGACGTTGGGACCTACCCGGTGACCTTCGAAGACCTGCACAATTTACTGAACAAAGATACGCTCGACGTGTCAATCCTACGGTCTTGGGTGCTGTAAGTATCCTACTATTCTACGCCTGTTCGTGCATATATGGATATATGTCATTATTAGTTGGTTACTTCCGTGCAGCTGCATGACCAGCTATGCGAAATCTAAGCGCAAACCTGTTGGTTTCTTGGACCCTCAGATGGTCGCCGAGGTGATGTTTAGGACCGACATAGACTTCGTTGTTGACTACATCAAAAGAGGGTTGCTTGCTCAGGTCGACAAGGAGTACATACTTGTACCCTACAACTAGAGGTGAGTGCTCTCATCAGTACTTCACCCATAGATTAGTGTCTCCATATGCACACCCCCAAACTTAGATTAAATTATTAATTCTTTACGTGTAACATGTAGCTACCACTGGATCCTGCTAGTACTTATTCCGAAAGGGAACAAGGTGTTCTACCTTGATTCATTGCAGAGGAAAGGGTACGACTATTGCGGCGCACGAGATGTATTCGAAAGGTTATGATATTCATGTGGACCTGTCTTGCATCTAGATTTACTGTCCTCAAATTGTCAATTTCGAATATCCTCAAACTGTCAATTTTGACTATCTGCAGGGCTTTCACGAACTACTTTGCCGAGGGAGGGCGACAACACGAGCGGCGAGTGGATAAGTTTCAGTGGTTACAATTTTTGGTACAAATTTCAACTGGCATCTGTTTTACTTTATAACGTGTCCCCAGCTAACTCTCGGTCTGTAAATTGGCAATGCCATAAGCAGCCGGACGACAATACATGTGGGTTCTACGTGATGCGCCACATGTATGACCTGATCACCCCTCACCGGCCAGATTTTCGTGAGGTATACAACTGCTCCCCTTTGTATCGATTTGGCAGAATTTACAACTGCATTGAGCTAATTTTTTATGTACCAACTCTTGCTGCAGGGGGTTGACTTTCTTTCGGAAAGTTTTGACCCTCGGCAGATTGGTATGGTCCGAGGGATGCTCGCCGAGTTTTTTCTTTTGGAGGTCATATCAACCAAGGGGAAGTTTAGGGACTCGCAAGGTTCGTATTAGTGCGGCCTTACATTTATTTGTATATCTAACATACTAACTTTAATTGTTGATTACATTTATTTGTTCAATCTCAATTGTACATATTTCTGAGTTCTGTGTTGTAAATATGAAATGCTATTGTACATGTTTCTAAGTTGTGTGCATGTATGAGACTGTATATATTTGAGTACTGTGCATGTATGAAATTTATGAACTGTATATATGAAATGCTATTTGTACAGAGAACATGGCTAGCATGATTCCTATGGCTAGCCACAAAAAAAATATTTATTAAAAATAATATTAATATGCACAGACGGTTTTGATCTTACAAACCGTCTGAGATTATAACCGTCATCGATAATGACACTATCATAGATGGTTTTGACCTAAAACAGTATGTGATAAGGACACTATCACAGACGGTTCTAAGATTATAACCGTCTGTGATAAGGAAACAATCACAGACGGTTCCAAGATTATCACCGTCGTTGATAATGACAATATCACAGACGGTTCTGATATCATAACCGTCTCTGATAATATTAGTATCACAGACGGTTCTGAGGTCGTAACCGTCTTTGATAATGTGAGTATCACAGACGGTTCTGAGGTCATAACCGTCTCTGATAATATGAGTATCCCAGATGGTTTTGACATCAGAACCGTCTGCGATACTCATATTATCACAGACGGTTCTGAGGTTATAACCGTCTCTGATAATGTGAGTATCACAGAACCGTCTGTGATAATATGAGTATCGCAGACGGTTCTGAGGTCATAACCGTCTCTGATAATGTGAGTATCCCACAGAACCGTCTACGATACTCATATTATCACAGACGGTTCTGATGTTATAACCGTCTATGATAATGTGAGTATCACAGACGGTTCTGAGGTCATAACCGTCTCTGATAATGTGAGTATCCCAGATGGTTTTGACATCAAAATCGTCTGCGATACTCATATTATTTACTGACGGTTCTGAGATCAAAACCGTCTATGGTAGTATGAGTATCTCAGACGGCTTTGATGTTATAATAGTCTGTGTATTAAGAGTATCACAGACGGTTCTGATGTTATAACAGTCTGTGTAGTATGAGTATCACAGACGGTTTTGATCTTATAACAGTCTGTGAAGGGAAAAATCGCAAACGATTCAAAACCGTTAGTGATAGTACTCGATTATCACTGATGGGTAAGAACCGTCTGTGATGACTGTTTTGACCCAACTGTGATAATGAATTCTGTAGTAGTGTATGATTGTGCAAGAAGATGAAGAATATGATTCTCAAAGTGACGAAGATGTTATCGAAGATGCTGCAGCAGAAGTTGAGGCAGAAAGAGGTTTTTCTTTCGAACAAGGTCAAGCTCTTGTGGTCAAGACTGTGCTCAATGTTCAAATGATGGAAGCTGAACGAGGACAGTGACATAATCTTTTTCAAACTCGATATAAGGTCCAAGACAAGATATGCAAGCTCATCATTGATGGAGGTAGTTGTCATAATCTTGCTAGTAAGGAGATGGTGGACAAACTTGGCCTTATAGTGCTCAAACATCCTCATCCATACCGAATTAGTTGGTTTAATTCTTGTGGTGAGATCAAAATTACCTCCATAGTGAAGGTTCAGTTTACCATTAAGGGGTATATTGATGATGTCATGTGCGACGTGGTTCCTATGCAAGTTTGCCACTTACTGTTGGGACGACCATGGCAATATGATCGCGATTCACAACATTGTGGTCGGACTAACAAATATTTCTTCAAGTTCAAGGGCAAGGACATCACTCTTCTTCCTATGACTCCTGAGCAAATCATATTGGAAGAGATGCAAAAACTTTTTGACAGTAAGGTTGATGGTGTGAGTGAACATATGAGTGAGTGCCACATATCGGTGAGAGAGAGCCACAAACCAAATATGAGTGAGCAAAAGAAAAGAGAGAAAGATAGCTTAGCTTTAATAGCTACAAAATCAGATTTGAGAGTTGTGAGCAACCTATTGCCGGATTGTTTTGTACTCTTGTACAAAGAATTCTTGATTTGTACTAATGACTTAACCACTCTTCCTAGTGTTGTTACCGCTGTTTTGCAGGATTAGAACGACATATTTCCAGCATATGTACCATCTGGACTTCCTCCTTTACGAGGAATCGCGCATCAAATTGATCTAACACCTGGAACAGCATTGCCAAACCAACCACTGTACCGCACCAACCGTGAAGAGACTAAAGAAATACAAAGACAGACTGAGGTCGTCAACTGTACAATATCGACCATGCTGAGGACAGTGACAAAAAAGAACTTGAAAGAGTGGAAAGATTGTTTGCCGCACATGGAGTTTGCGTACAATAGGGCGCTACATTCGACCACTAGACTAAAGCAGGAGATTAATGACAATTCTTACAAGATAGAACTACCAGGGGAATATGGAGTTAGTGCTACATTCAACGTTTCGGACCTTTCTCCGTTCTTCGGTTCTACGCTGTCAGACTCGAGGACGAGTTCTTTTCAAGAGGGGGAGAATGATGAGGATATCCCTAGTACAAGTAGCACTAGAGCTCAACTTGAGGAATATAAAGGACCAATCACTCGAGCGAAGGCCAGACAACTACATGAACATGTGACTTTGTTCCTTAAAGAATTAAAGTATGATAAGAATATACTGCTACATAATAGCTATTGTTTAACATTAATCAGGAATAGAGAGGCAGAGCATAACAGAAAGAACATAGCCACATATGAGCCAACTAACTTCATTGAATCTAGTCGTACACCTACTGAGTGGAAAGAGAATTTCTTAAGCTTTCCAACAAGCCCAAGATCACTCGATTCCGTCAAGGATTGCAACCGCTACAACCAAAAGAACTTTGCTCGGTATGCAGTCTGCCGACCAAGCTACAGTCCAACTTCAACCAAGCACCATTCTCAAGACAGATGGCCAATTTAGTTTTGTGAGTACATGTTGGAAAGGTATTCAAAAGAGCTTTCCAGCGCATCAAGAATCATTAAATTATGACATCTTATGCAACCAAGAGATCCAAAAGAGTAATGACTGCACGGAAGGAAAAAGTCCCCTCCAAATTCGAATCCAACTCCGAGAAGATTTATTTCGAACTTCTTTTATCTTTTATAGTTTGTTATGATTTTTATTCCGTTTTGAATTAGATTCAGATTAGAATTCTAGTTTAATTCTTCTATCTTTTGTACATACCATCCTCTATAAAAAGAGGCATGGTTATAGTTTTTAATATACAAGACATAAGACAATGATATTGATAATTTCAGATTGTAGTCTTAGTTTTAGTTGAGAGTTGAATCTCTTAATCCTTTGTTCTTGTGATTTCCTTCGGAATTTCTCAAATGATCTTCATGATCACCCTATCTGTGTGCCAACTCCGTGCGTGGCCGTGTGGATAGGTAATTCAGAGTGTGATTGGGCGAATTCATTGATACGCAGGTGCTTGCTCTGCAAGTAGTTGGCTATCTCGTTTCATCAGATCATACTAGTTATCCAGGTATTTTCATCTACTAGTTATCCAGGTTTTACGTCGTGAAGATCGGGCGGCCCTCCATGAACTTGTCCTTCACCGGTGTGTTCATATCAGCTACCTCCTCATATGGATGAAAGCAAGAAATCTAATCCTGTCACAATATATTCTATACTGCTTATCCCCATTTTCAATATCCAAAATATTATCATTGTTAGAGTTTCATTCCGAGTTATTTTCACTAATGCTTTGTCCTCCTCCTCTTCATCTAAGATGCAACCTTTATCAATTTGTTCTTTGTCGGACCGGATTGTGAACAACCTCAACACAAGGGGCTCAAGGTCAACCTGAAACTTCAATACCCACTCTATGTTAGTGATATATCTTAAAGACAATTATAGAGATAATTTTATTCTTGTTATGTTTATGAATATTTTTTTTATCAAAGGCAGTAGGCAAGAGGCCTATTGCTAATTGTATAAATAAGGATAATAAGTACCAGAGTATAAAAAGGAAACTAAAAAAGAAAAATTACAATAAATCAATCCAATGAAAAATTTGCAATAGGCCTCTTCTGGTCGTATAGTCACCGCTTGCCGACCAGAAAATCAATCACCCAAACAAAAGCAGGGGGTGTTGGAGTAGAAAGCTGAAGGAAGAAAAGATGATGGCTTATTTTCTACCTTTGCTCTGCTGGAAGATCCTTCGTCAACCTTGGGTTTCTTCCTTGAGGAAGATGGATCTTCAGACATTTGAGGCTCTTGCCTAAGAACTTCCTCTTCATCACTTTCAATCTCGATGATGTTGTGATCTGCCATCAAGAGGTGTATGAAGAGAAGAATGAAGGTAATTTTAGAAAGGACTTAGCCGTGAGAAGAAATTGTGGAGCTTTGCAAAACGAAAGACTCGGTATTTATAGCCGCCAAGGTGACGGTTCACATTCTAAATCACCTCGGGTTTTTAAAAGCATTTACAATTTCACCTTGGGTTAAAAAACATTTCAACAGCGCCATCATTACCCGTCACATAATGCCCAGAGCTCGTCTCGGGGAACCAACCGACCCACTTAGTGTGCCACTAAGCGGGGGATTTGAAGAGTCGGGTTAAAAATCCGATGCATGACTTTAAATTCGAAATAAACACGTCCCTTCGTTTCCTTCGAATTTGGGGGCTAGATGACGAGGATTGACACCCGGGTCAGTTCAAATAAATGCATTGTTGGTTCAAGACAGATTCGAGCCAGACACGTGCCCGGCAGTGCGAACACAAGTCATTCTGAGAAGCATCAGTCCGAGGTCGCAGGCTTTGCGCGATCAGGTTGCAGGTTTTGTGCGATCAGACCGCAGGCTTCGCGCGGTCAGAAGTTCGTATGCTATACACGAACAGAATGTCGGAGATGTTGCGCGGTCAGCCAACATCCCGCGGTTAGAACATTCTCGACTAGGGTACTTGGAGTTCATCTGTCCGGCTGTCCCTATAGCGGGAATATTCCAAGTATCCCGAAGATTCCTCCACGTGGAAGACCAATCGTCAGGAGGTTAATACGTGCAGTTATCCATGAATAACACGTGTTTAACCTGCGTGGAGGTTAAGAGCGGTCCTCTAAAAACCGCATCCAACCATCCAAGCAATTGTTTGATGCAGTTACGACTTGGCGCCCTTTCGACCAATATAAAAGGGCGGCATGGTGTATCAAACAGGGGAGGATGGAAGGGGATCAAGGTCTCTGATACAAGTGAGATACAACACATCTCAACCACTCAAACAGCCAAGTCTACGGCCTAGATTAGATAGTTTTTTACAAGCCTCTTTGGCTTCTTTCTGTATCCTTACATAGGAAAAAACCTTCGCCTGTGAAGGTCTTTTCCCGCCCTTTTGTAAATCTTTCTTACATATAGTGAAATCCCAATAGGACGTAGGGCTATTACTCCCACCATTGAGGTCCCGAACCTGTATAAACCTCTCTGTGCTCCTGTTCTCCATTTTTCTACATACCTTCCCGGAGGGTCATCTTGAAAGGTCTCGCTATTACAAATTTTGCATAAGTTCGGCTGAGGACTCCGAGTCCAAATCGTCGACAAGAATCCTCATATCTTTTTTCCAAATGATATCCAAAACAAAAGAGTTCAAGGACCAATCCAAACCAATAGAAATCCAGCATTGCTTAGCAAAACAGCACTAAAAAGATATGCATTTGAGTTTCCAAACAACCTTCTGAACATAGATCACAAGTAATTGAAGGAATAACAATATTCTTTTTGAATAACCGTTCTCTTGCATTCAATCTTTCCCAAAGAAAAATCCAAAATAAAACTTTGAATTTGATCAAACAATGATTCTTCCAACAACCTTTGAAAATAGGATGAGTAGAACAGACCCCCATCAGGTTTTTATACACCTTACTAGTTTCAAAAGACAGAGAATTACTAGCAAGAATGTAAAGTCTTCCTTACTATTTTCTCCCGAATTATCCTGCTGAAGAGAAAGCAGTTGCTGAAATTGCATGAAAGCCACCTCAGACAGCGGTAATTGAAATAAATCTTCACCCAAATCCAAGTTCTAGAATGGATGAACAGTTAAACTTCTTGAAGGGAATGAGTATAACTCAGCCCATTTGTGGGATAAAGTGTCTAAATTCCAAGGATCATTCCAGAAATCACATGTATATCCTTTCTCAATTGAGCATTTGGAGATTCCTTTAAAAATAACTAAAAGATGCAAAATGTCCTTCCACCAGAATGATCCAACTAATTGAGAATCCAGAGGTAAACTTTGAGTGTAATAAACAGACCAAAGAAGCTGAACACAGGGAAATAATTTCTTATTGAAAAATTTAAACAAAAATTTTAGCAGAAGAGCCAAATTCTGGGTTCTCAAATTAATGATCCCAAGACCACCAATAACCTTGGGTCTACAGACTTTATCCAAAGCAATCAAATAATGACATCCAAGACAACTAGGATGTCCTCTCCAAAGGAAAGATCTCCTAAGTTTGTCAATTCTTCCAATGATAGTAGAAGGAATTTTAAGAGTTGACATAAAAAACATTAGCAGAGAAGAAAGAACCGAATTGATAAGCGTTAACCTCCCTCCCATGGAAAGGAAAGAAAATTGCCAACTAGACAGTCCCTTTTCAATTCGTTCTATCAACATCTCAAAGTTCTCCACCCTTGGCTTAGCAATACCGAGAGGAAGACCCAGATAAGTAAAAGGGAAAGAGCCAGTTGGGCACCCAAGGATACCATCAAGATTCAAAGCTAATTCTTTAGAACAATTGATCAAAAATAAGAAAGATTTCATAAAATTAACTCATAGTCCTGTCGAACTAGTAAAAGAATTGAGAAAAGCTTTCAAGAGAAAGAGTTCCTTTGCATGTCCTTTGACAATAATGAGAGTATCATCAGCATATTGAATTATGGGGAAGTCCTCATTACCCACCACCGAAACTGGAAGACTAAAAAGCCCTATATTTTTAGCCAAGTTCAGAACAGATTGCAAAAGATCCGTCACTAAAACAGACAACAAAGGAGATAAGGGATCGCCTTGTCGAATACCTCTCCTACAGAGAATTTGCTTTCTCGGGATTCCATTCAACAGAATCTCAGATGATCCCGATTTCAGTAACAGTTGAATCCAGTTCAACCAATTTCCACCAAATCCCTTGGCCTTTAACACTTCCAGAATAGCATCACGCTCAATTAGGTCGAAAGCTTTTTCAAAATCTAATTTCAATAATACCAATTCTCCCTGAGAAGACTTACAAATATGAATATACTCATAAGCTTGAGCAACGCAGTCCTGAATTGTTCTAGATTTCATAAATCCATACTGGTTATGGTGAACAATCAAAGAAATCACCGTTTGAAGATGATTAGCAACAAGTTTAGTTATGATTTTCAACGAACTATTAGAAGAGAAATATGCCTAAACTTAGAGACTTTTTTTGCACCCTGCTTCTTCGGGATCAAAGTAACAAAAGAGGCATTCTGTCTGTCAAGTTCCACAGTACCATCATAGAAATGTTGAAACAGCTCATAAAAATCATGTCTTATGATATGCCAACAAGAATAGTAAAAGTTCCCATTGAAACCATCCGGACCCAGGCTCTTGTCTTTTGGCATATTAAGCACAATTGAATCTATCCCCTGAGAAGAGAAGTTCAACTCAAGGCTAGAAAGCTCCTCATGAAAAGGAGTAACCAAGTCGTTAAGATTAAACAACATTCCTGAATACTCCGATGAACCAAATCTTCTTTTGAAAAAAGTCCATAGATGATTCGCAATCTCAGAATGAGTAAGAAGATCCTTGTTGCTATCATCCTTCAAAGAAACAATGTGATTCACCCTAAAGTTGTTAGAGGCCATAGAATGGAAGAATTTAGTGTTTTCATCTCCAAGTTTAGCCCATCGCAAATGACCTCTTTGTCTCCAATAATTATTTCGGATTCTAAGGATATCTCTAAGGTGCTTCTCTAACATGTTCCTGAAATTAAATTCTTGTCTAAAAAGATCTCTTTGTTCTTCCAGACCATCTAGAAGAGTTAGAGTGCAATTATAATAGTCCACCTAAAATAGGGAAAACTTGAATTGCTTACTCCACTATTTCAAGATCCTACACAACAGCTTAAGCTTAACATTGATTCTTCTAGCCACGTTGTCATCTTTGAAACCAGAATTCCAAGAACCCTTCACAACATGCAGAAAACCATGACGAGTAATCCAAAAGTTCTAGAATCTAAACAACTTCAAAACAGGAAAAAGAGAAGAATAAGGATGATACAGGGCAAATGATCAGATAAAGTCTTAGAGGAGGATTTAACAATAGTATTAGGGAAAGAGTTAAAAACCAATCCAACTTTTCTAATATTGGACGAGCTTGCATATTAGACCAAGAATACTTATTTCCTTTAAAAGGAAATTCCTCAAGAAGAAGATGATTAATTGCCTCATTAAATAGATCAGCTTCCCTAGCATTGAAAACTCCTTTGTTCTTATTAGAAGGAAATCTCAAAAGATTAAAATCTCCCATGATTAACTAGGGCAAATGCGAGGGAACCAAAATATTACGAAACCAATTCAAAAAGTCCCAACTTTTTCTGAGGATAGCAGGGTCCATAGACATTGGAAATCATCCAAAGATTTCCAGATAGTTTGTGTTTGAAAACCACCATGAGACAACACTCATTATGAAAAACATCCACCTTTTGAAATAGAGTACAATTCCAAACAGTCAAAATACCCCTAGAGCTACCCCTAGAAGGGCTGAAATCAAAGTCATTCCAATTCCTCAGGCAGAATGACTTAATCAAGAAAATATTAAACTCCTCAATCTTAGTCTCTTGGAGGCAAAGAATAGAACAATCCTCCTCAAGAATTTTGGTGCGCACCGCAATCTTTTTATCTGAAGCATTAAGACCTCTAATGTTCCAGTTGAGAATACTAAATTTCTTAAAAGCATTCATCGATGAAACCAAAATACGTTGATCAGAAGGTCATGAAGAAACCATGTCATGATCAAACACTTACCAAGACACCAAAAACTAAAGTTTGACAAAAACTCATTACAAACCATCAAACAAAACATCCAAAATAAAACCTTGCAGCCAACTCCAAGGACACTAAAGACAACCTTAATCATCTAAATCTTGAATCTAAGGAGCTTGCAACTTGTCCTTGGAGATCAACTTCAAAGGAATCCCACAGAAAGATCCAATGGCTTGTATCATTTCAATTGATAACTCTAGAGTGGCAAACGAGGAAATGCAGATTTAAAACCTTTAAACTTTGCTGCCAATCTTGGACTTCGACAAAGACTAGAAACAACCAATGGTGTCTTGCTGATGTGAACGGTGTCCCGATCTTCTGATAGGTAGAGGTAAATCGATTGATGGAGAACTCGACGTTGACGATTCGACTTCGAATCAGAACTAATTCGAACCCCTGCAATCGCTACACCATGGCTTCATTGGTTATCAAACACGCCAAGACACGGTTGACCTCGCCAATAAGGCTTATCCCTGCATGCGAATCGAGAACACAAGCAAGAACATGGTAGATGCAATCTGAATATTGCTACTTACCAATGAAGAACACAAGTTGGGGTTCCACAAACCAATGAACAGCGAAAATTTTCTAAGTAGTATAATCTAAGCAAAACCCAACGAAAAGGATAGGGGGTGGCAGCCATATGTAGCAGGAGTATGGCGGCTAGAGGTAGGCCATCGGCCAGAGAACCCACTCCTACATAACCCTAGGGATACACGGGCCTTGGGCCCAAAGTAGAGGTGGCACAGCACCCGGCATTATCTGTCCGTGAATTGTTTCATCAATTTCAGGAGATCCAGACGGAATTTGGCAGTGGGACTAGATCCATTGGAAAGGTGGCGTCGTGGGCTTCTCCGTAAAGTACTCATTCACCCCAAATGGACTCCGTACGTGACCTGGACGTCCGTTTGAAGTTGGTGTGCTCCTGGATGGCCGAATCGGGGTCGTGGATGACTTGGGCTTCATCTTGGGTTTGTCTTGGAGCATGGACGACTTGGGCTTCTTCTTGGGCTCGTCTTGGAGCATCATGGTACGCTGGACCTTCAGTGTAGATGGCTTGAAAGGCTTGACATGTGAGTGCATGCCGACTTGATGTTCTCCATGGTCTTCGGGCGACGTAGTGGAAGGAGTGGAAGGAGCGGCGTTCGTATCCGTGTTGGTGATGTCCTCATCATCCTCCCCTTCTTGAATTGGAGTCGTCCTCGACTCAAGTACATTCTCCTGCAAAAGATTAGTACCAATAGGCGGCAAAACAGGAGAAATATCGTGCAAAACAGACATAGTAGCTAGTAAAATAGCACCCTTCAATTTAATTTCAGATTTCATAGAACTAGGTTCTTTCTTGTTAAGTGGGTTCAGTTCTTCAGCTACAATTTGATTCTCACTTTTATCACATTCATTTTTTATCTCTTTTAGCTCGTTCTTTATCACATTGCACAATTTCAGCAGGTGTCATAGGAAGCAAAGTGATTTTCTTTCCTTTGTGTATAAGAGTGTATTTATTACTTTTACCATGATGAGTTGTATTAGTATCAAATTCCCATAGGCGGCCTAATAAAAGTGAACATGCTTGCATAAGCACTACGTCAAAATCAGCAAAATCATGATATGTTCCAATGGAAAATTGCACTCTCATAGTTTGTGTTACCTTCTCCTTACCACTGTTGTTGAACCATCGGATATGGTATGGATGAGGATGCGCATGTGTGGTCAAGCCAAGCTTCTTGACCAGATCTGAACTCAACAAGTTGTTGCAGCTTCCGCCATCAATTATGACACGAACACGTCGATCCTTGATGATGAGTAACATCTGAAACATATTATGACGTTGTAGCTTCTCCACTTGCTCCATTTGAGTGCTCAACACTCGCTGCACAATTATGGTCCTGTAATTCTCCGTGGCAGCGATGCCTAAAATCTCCTCACCATCGCTGCCCGTCTCATGATCATCATCCTTACCTGCAAGGTTACCCGCAAGAGCATATTCACCCTCAACATCACTAGCACTAATGTACCCACCGTTTTCCGTTGCAATGTACGCTTGCTGACTTGGGCAATCCTTCATGACATGGCGCAGTCCCTTGCAACGGTGGCACATGATTCCAGTCGTTTGACCCGTGGAAGTGACCGATGAAGAACACTAGCAGATTTACTCACCTTGGGCGCACGTGACAGCGGTGGCGGTGCTGCTGAACGCTCCCTACTCGTGGAGGGGGCAGCAGACCGAACAGCAAGAGGTGGATCTAATTTGGCTTGTCCCGGCGTCGAGCTCGGTTTAGATGTACTACCAAAGTTGCTCCTTGTCCTTTGAGGTCTTCCCTGCAATTCTTTTTTTGCCAACATAGTAAGATGGAGCAATCTAGTGATAGTATCATATTCTCTGTAATAAATTAGGTCCTGGATTTCACACCGTAAACCCCCATAAAAATGAGCCATCTTATCCTCATCATCCTCAACTATCCCACAACGCAACATGCCTATTTGTAGCTCTTGATAGTACTCCTCTACAGACTTGTTACCTTGATTCAAGCGCTGCAATTTCTTACGCAAATCACATTTATAAGAAGGGGGAGCAAATCTACTACGCATAGCCTGCTTTAACCTATCCCACGTATCAAGTTCTAAGCCAGAATTAACTACTTCGTTCCACCAAATGATAGCAAAATCTTTGAACTCACTAGTAGCTTGTTTGACTCTATGTACCTCGGGGACTAAATGGGAGTTAAATTTTTGTTCAACTATCATTTCCCAATCTAAATAAACTTGAGCATCATATACACCGGAAAAAGAAGGTATGGTAAATTTAACTTTAGCAAAAAGAACATCATTTCCATGACCATTGCGGTGTTTAAAATTATTACCTGTCATACCTTGACGGTTGTGATTCAGGTGGTGTTATTGACGTGAATGTTGAGCAGCAGTGAGTTCAGCGTCGGCATCGCGGTCTCGCCGAACATCATCATCATCTCCTGCGACGGACTCCTCATTATCTTGTGCTACATCGTGCTTTTCCCCCCATCTGGTACAGTTGTTAGGTGGCTGATTTCTTGCCATTCTTACAATGCATGTAGTGAGCGTGGCCAAGCTATCAGTGAGTGTTGCCATGTCTCGTCGCAAGTTGTTCATGGTAGCAGTAGTATGTTCAAGCTTTCTATTAAGATGCTCATTAATGGCATTGTGTTGTTCACCCAAGAGTTTCATGAGCTCTCCTTTTGTAGTACACTCGTCTCCATCAGATGTATCACATGTCATTGTTAGTAGAAAACAGAAGACAACACCAGAGTATTATCTCTATCAACTATTAGGTCATGGAGGGGGAAATCACACACTCTCAAGCATCTTAGCATGCTATTACAAGTGCTCTTACCAAAGCAGTAGGGGTGCAATCGGTGGTTGGTTCGTGATACCGTGATGAGCATGAGCGAGGCGATTGCAAGGTAAACCTGTAACTAAGTTGGAAGAAAGTGGAGCTCAGAAGGCTAATATATGTGTAGCAACAATTCAATATCAGTAATGCAAAGTTGAAAATTAGTCCAAAGTAATAGTCAAAGTGTTGGAACTAGCCTAGACTCAGATCTAGCTCAAACAAGCAACTAGAATCACAAAGTACTAGAACCCAAGATGCGCCAGTGCAGCTTTTGTTTTTGCACTTGCCTCTTTCTTTTGCAACGGTACAACAAAACAGAAATGTTGTTCGGCAACTTCGCACTCCAAATGCTCCGAATCTGAAGATCTACCCAACAGAAAAGTTGTGGAGGATCTTTTTATCTTTCCAACAAGTACAAGAACGTCAAAAATGGAGTTGAGAATCAAAATATATGATAGTTTTACCAAACCTGTCTTGGATTGAACAATTCGAATCCGAATTGGACTCGAGTTTGCCCAAAATTGAGCGTCCCGAAGACAGCCAAATTTGAAGATGTCCACAACTAACTTTTTGTGGCATTTCTTGCGATGATTCCAGAAAGTACAAGAACATGAGAATCTGAGTTAGTATGAGAAAGATATGATGAAAACAATGAACTGGACAGCAGCAGATTGAAATTTGGACACTACGAGGAAGCAAGATGGATTTTGAGTCGACTACTAGCTGCAAAATGGAAACCAGACCAAGACTAGAACTAAAACCAGCACTCAACAATGATGAACAAAAATTCAAAGATGCAAACTGACAAGAACGATGCAAGATTAATGGCTAGGGTTTGGACAAGGTAAACAAATTTTTTTTGTACGGCAAATTTATTGGACTCTAGGACGAAGAACATAATTAATCTAAACAAGGAGGGGATACAGTGTTACCTATTGGGCAACCTTCTCTTTGATACCACTTGATGTGAACAGTGTCCCGATCTTCCGATAGGTAGAGGTAAATCGATTGATGGAGAACTCGACGTTGATTATCCGGCTTCCAATCAGAATTGATTTGAACCCTTGCAATCTGTCGGGGGAAATCTCCGCGGGACTAAGTCCAGGTAAGTTGTGTCATGGTTGCCCGGGGACGTGCCCTCCGGTGCCCTCCTGGGCGCCGCCTTTTGCCCGGGGACTCGGCCTCCGGGGCCTCCCCGGGCGCCGCCTTTTGGCTCCCGGGACGGGGCTTCCGGTGCCCTCCCAAGCGCCGCCGGTGGCCTAGGGACGTGGCCTCCGGGGCCTCCCCCGGGCGCCGCCTTTTGCCCGGGGACGTGGCCTCCGGTGCCCTCCCGGGCGCCGCCTTTTGCCCGGGGACTTGGCCTCCGGGGCCTCCCCGGGCGCCGCCTTTTGGCTCCCGGGACGGGGCCTCCGGTGCCCTCCCCGGCGTCGCCTTTTACCCGGGGACTTGGCCCCCGCGGCCTCCCCGGGCGCCGCCTTTTGGCTCCCGGGACGGGGCCTCCGGTGCCCTCCCGGGCGCCGCCTTTTGCCCGGGGACGTGGCCTCCGGAGCCTCCCCGGGCGCCGCCTTTTGGCTCCCGGGACGGGGCCTCCGGTGCCCTCCCGGGCGCCGCCATCTGCCCGGGGACGTGGCCTCCGGGGGCTCCCCGGGCACCGCCTTTTGGCTCCCGGGACGGGGCCTCCGGTGCCCTCCCGGGCGCCGCCGGTTGCCCAGGGACGTGGCCTCCGGGCCCTCCCCCGGGCGCCGCCTTTTGCTCGGGGACGTGGCCTCCGGTACCCTCCCGGGCGCCGCCTTTTGCCCGGGGACTTGGCCTCTGGGGCCTCCTCGGGCGCCGCCTTTTGGCTCCCGGGACGGGGCCTCCGGTGCCCTCTCGGGCGCCGCCGGTTGCCCAGGGACGTGGCCTCCGGGGCCTCCCCCGGGCGCCGCCTTTTGCCCGGGGACGTGGCCTCCGGTGCCCTCCCGGGCGCCGCCTTTTGCCCGGGGACTTGGCCTCCGGGGCCTCCCCGGGCGCCGCCTTTTGGCTCCCGGGACGGGGCCTCCGGTGCCCTCCCGGGCGCCGCCTTTTGCCCGGGGACGTGGCCTCCGGTGCCCTCTCGGGCGCCGCCTTTTGCCCGGGGACTTGGCCTCCAGGGCCTCCCAGGGCGCCGCCCTTTGGCTCCCGGGACGGGGCCTCCGGTGCCCTCCCCGGCGTCGCCTTTTACCCGGGGACTTGGCCCCCGCGGCCTCCCCGGGCGCCGCCTTTTGGCTCCCGGGACGGGGCCTCCAGTGCCCTCCCGGGCCTCATCGCCCTCCTAAAGGTAAAGTCTTGAACTGTTTATCACGTGCAGGTCACGCGAGGAGCGCCTCGGGAACTAGCGACCACCTGTCAAGCATCCAAGGCATTTGACCGGGAGAAGGACGGTCCTGCCCTTCAATCCGACGGTGGCTTTCGGGGTAGTTTAGGTTTTTTGCTACTTTTTGGGGCTATAAATAGCCCTTGTACCCCTCTGTTGTAAGGGATCGGTTCATTTATTGGAATAGCTAAATTCACAGGCGTGCTCCGGAAGCCTCTCCCCCGGAGAGAGCCTCCCCAGCCGACTCCGATCGGGAGCGCGTCGACAGGACTAGGGCCCCCACCGGGACCCGAACCTGTATAAACCCGTGTGTTATTCTTTGTGCTTGTCCGGCGGGGGAGGACCGGTCATCCGGTCAACCCGCGCCGCGTAATCTTCTCTAGGATCACTTTCAAAACCTGCCGGGGTATTCGCAATACCACGACAGTTGGCGCCGTCCGTGGGGACTCGTGACAAGACGCCATGCCATGGCTCCCCCAAGAACAAGGGCTCGCACCCTTCCAGGTGATCCGGGTCTCGGAGACCCGGCGCCGTCCGCCCGGGACACAGCTGTCCCGGCGGTCCCTTCCGGAGGCGACCTGGCCCAGGTACCGCCTCCCTCCTTTCCTCTTAACTTAGGTGCTTCCACCTCCAGGTCGTTCCCGGTGACCGCGGGGACCTCGGCCGGGACAAGCGTCCCCCCGACGGCTCCCCCGGCTCCCCGGGACGCCCTGCTCGAAGCTCTCATGGAAGGCCAGCTCCGCGCCCAGCGCTCTATGGACGAGCTCCTTAGCGTGTTGGCGCGGCCTCCGGCCCCCATATTTGCGTCGCACCCATATCCGGGGAACACGCCCCCGTTTATGGGTTACCCGGCGGCCCCTTCGGCCTCGGGGGGGTTGTCAGCCCCGTATGATCTTGCCGGGGGGTTCCCTCCCCGCGCGGGATATACGTCCGGATCCTTCCCGGCACCCGGGCCCGTCTCGGTACCGGGAGGTTACTTCATGCCGGGGCCCTTTGTGGCACCAGGGGGGTACCCCGTCCCCGGCCTATTCCCGGGGCCGGGAGCCCACTTCTTGCCGGGGGTTTACCCTGCGCCGGGAGCCAGTCCCGCCCCCCGCGTCGCGTTTACCGCACCGGGGGCGGTTGACAGAGCAGCCCCCGTGCCGCAGCGGACTTCCCCCCGCATGGGCTCCCCGGTCCCGGATGCCGCCACGGGGGCTCCCCCCTCGCCGGTTCCGGGTGTTACAGGGCATGCCCCCTTCCCGGTTCCGGTCGCAGCCACTGGGGCGCCCTCCACTTCGATTCCAGGCGTCGCCGCGGGCGCCCCCTCCCCGGTTCCGGATGATACCGGGGCTTCCCCCTTTCCGGTCCCGGGGGTCGTCGCAGGGGGCTCTCCCCAACCGGCTCCGGAAGCTACAGCGCACGAGCTCCCTCCCTCGGCGGGACAGGTCCATTTCGTCCCGGGGGAGGTCGAGCGAATGCGTTCACCAGAGCGCGGGGAAGAACTTCCCCCCCGCCGCGGGCGCGGGGAGCCTCGCTCTCGCATCGGCCGGGGGAAGAGACCCGCTGAAGAGCCAACCTCTCCGGCGGAGAGGCCGGACGTCCGAGAATTCAGCCCTGGTCCAGAGGAAAAACGTCGCCACCGCCATTCTGGCGGACCTCTCGGACCGCTTCCAGACTCAGACAACGAAGGTCCCGTGAAAGAAGATAGCGACCGGGGCTCTCCCCGGGAAGTGCAGGGGGCCAACCAACCCCTGTGCCGAAGACTTCGCAGCATCTGGTGGCCGCGGCCGTACCGCCTGCCACACATCGAACATTATAACGGCGAGGCAGACCCTTACGAGTTTGTGCAGGTCTACTCCACTGCTATCTCCGCGGCCGGGGGGGACGAGTCAGTACAGTGCAACGTCTTCCCCCTTTACCTCTCCGGCATCGCCCGCTCCTGGTTCTACAACCTGAAGGCCGGCTCCATCAAGTCTTTCTCGCAGCTCAAGCGGGAGTTCTGTGCCAACTTCCAGGGGAACTACGTGCGTCCCCTGGACTCCTCGCAGCTGTATACTGTTCGGCAGAGGACTGGGGAGACCATCAGAAGCTTCTTCAAGCGCTTTGCCCAGGTGAAGAGCAAAGTGGCCCACGTCCTCGACTCTACGGTCATCGAAGCCTGCAAAAGCGGCATCCTCCCGGGGGAGCTCCACCCAAGGCTCTCCCGGAGCTGCCCCTCTTCCGCGGACGAGCTCTTCAACGTGCTCGAAAAGTACGCTCGGGCGGAGGAAGACGATATCTGGAAGAAGACCCAGGGGGCTCCCGCCCCCGTCGAACGGGGGGCGAGGGATCCCCCCAAACGCTCCAGGCAAGGGGGGCGTAGTGAGCCACGGCCTCGGGACACCTTTGTCCTCGAGGGCGGAGGCAGCTCGCGCGACCCCCCAAGGACCAACCGCCCCTTCCCCAAACCGAAGGGCCATGGGGGAGGGCAGTCTTCGCGCGGCCGGGAAGGCCCCGCGGGGAGAAGGCGGGAAGGACCGTGGTGCAGCCTCCACAGGTCCAATACCCACGCTACCCGAGATTGTAGCCAGCTGCTGCAGCACTTTGCGGACTTCCTCGACCAGCGCGGGAAGGGGGGGGACTCCGGCCTCCTTGCTCCCTCGGCCAGCTGTTCCGGCTCTTCCCGCTCCCACGGGGGGTCAGCAGATGCAAGAGGGGGAGCCTTCAGAAGCTCTCCCCTTTCAAACTTCGCAGCGGCACATCAACGTCATCGTGGGAGGATCTGCCTCCGGACAGGACTCTAAGCGCCAACGTAAGGAGTACGCGCGCGAGGTCAAGGTTGTGGGGGTGCTACACGCGTCCCCGCCACCGAAGTGGTCGGACGTCCCCCTCACCTTCATGGCAGAAGACGCGCGGGGGGTTCGCTTCCCCCACGACGACGCGCTTATTGTCTCCGCAACCATCTACAACTGCCATCTGGCCCGGATCCTGGTGGACGGCGGGAGCTCCGCCGATGTCTTATTCCTGAAGGCCTTCAAAGAAATGTAGGTGGATGAGAAGCTCCTGCAGCCCGCTGCCGGGCCCCTGCAAGGCTTTGTCCCGGGGAAGGCGATCCACCCCGTGGGCAAAGTAGATCTTCCAATGACCTTCGGCACCCCGGAGAACTACCGGACCGAGCTGGTCCGCTTCGACGTGGTAGACCTCCCCTCCTCCTACAACGCGATTATGGGGAGAACGACAATCAACCGGCTGGGGGCTGCCACCCATCAAAATTATCTCTGCATGAAGATCCCCGGGCCGCATGGTGTGATCAACGTCCGGGGAGACCAAGACACGGCCCGTGCTCTATACGAGCGCGCTGCGGCCACAATCGGAAGCGTCAACCTCATAAAGACGCCCGGGGGGGAGGCTCCTCCCCCGGAACTAGATGCTGCTGCGCCACCGCCCGGGAGTTCCCTCCTCAAGCCGCGTCCGGAAGGGGGCCTCCGGAAGGTCCTGCTGTCCCCGGGCAACGAAGACAAAACCGTCCGGATCGGGGCGGAGCTCCCCGAAGAGCACGCAGCACAACTTGCGGCCTTTCTGCGCGAAAACTCCGATGTTTTTGCGTGGAAGCCGTCAGACATGCGGGGCGTCGCCCGGGAGGTCATTGAGCACAAGCTTGCAGTGGCCCCCGGTCACCCCCCGGTCAAGCAGAAGCTGCGGAAACTCTCCCTCGAGCGCCAAGAGGCAATCAAGGCGGAGATCACACGGCTCCGAGAGGCGGGGTTCATTCGGGAGGTCCTGCACCCCGAGTGGCTCGCGAACCCCGTCCTCGTCAAGAAATCAACCGGCAGGTGGCAGATGTGCGTGGACTTCACCGACCTTAACCGCGCCTGCCCCAAAGACAACTTCCCACTCCCGCCTGGGGCTCGTCATCCACTTCGCCTCTGTAGCCCATCCCCAGAGCAATGGGGCTGTCGAGAGGGTCAACGGCGTGATCCTGCAGGGGTTGCACCGGAGACTCGAGCAAACCGCTTCTAAGCGGGGTGCATGGGCAGAGGAGCTCCCTAGCATCCTCTGCTCCATGCGTACGACCCCGTCCCGGGCGACGGGGCGTACTCCCTTCCCCCTGGTCTACGGGGCGGAGGTAGTCCTCCCCCCGGAGATTGGCTTCCGGTCACTACGGGTGGAGCTCCTGGAGGGAGCCACCCCCTCGGCATATCAGGCCAACGAGGCCAATCAGCGCCTGGAGATCGACCTCGTGGAGGAGGAACGTGACCGAGCGCTCCTCCGCCACGCCATCTACGAGCAAGAAATAGCGCGCGCGTACAATCAGCGCGTGCGCGAGAGAGCTTTCCGCCTCGGGGATCTTGTCCTCAAGAGCGTGACGGACCCCCAGGCCCAGGGTAAGCTCTCCCCCAAGTGGGAGGGCCCCTACAGGATCTCCGCGGTCCTGGGCTCGGGGGCCTACAAGCTCTCCAACCTCCAAAAGCAGGAGCTGAAGCACACGTGGAACTTGCGTTTACTTCGCAAGTTCTATGTTTAGCCTTACGGGCCTGTCCCCTCCCCCGGGGCGTTCACGCCGGAGGGGGAGGAGGGATACTGTATTTTCCTCCCCTTTCGCGGCTTCGCAGGGGGAGGCCCTGTACTTCATTTCATTAGCAATACATAGGTCTTGCTTTGCAAACTGTCTCATTGCAGGTCTTTCTCATTACCGCCCCTAGCGGCGATGCCCTCCCCGCGAGGATGCCCTCCTTGAGGATGCCCTCCCCGCGAGGAAGTGGGCCAGCCCCAACAAGTCCCTACAACGGAGCTTGCACTCCCGTAGGGTGGCTTACGATCAGCCCTCATGGACTGAGGGTGTAAGCGGCAACCCGGTCACAGTGGCCGTGGTAACGAGTCACTTTGGGAGACTAGTCCCCAACCCAAACACTCAAGCCCCGTATTGGGGCACTTCCTCCTCCGGGAGTCGACGTTATTCTCGGCTCCCCGTTTTCACGGCGACCGGAAGATCGGCCCCTTGCGGCCTGATTGGATCTATCTTCCTCCTCCGGGAGTCGACGTTATTCCCGGCTCCCCGTTTTCACGGCGACAGGACGATTGGTCCCCAGCAATCTTATTCCCGGCTCCCCGTTCTCACGGTGACCGGTGGAATGCCTCCGGGAGACCCTATCCCCGGCTCCCCGTTCTCACGCCGACCGGACGATTGTCTCTTAGAGAAGTCACGGATTTCTCGGGCGTTCTCTTCCCCAAAGACCCTATTCCCGGTTCCCCGTCCTCACGACAACCGGATGAATGTCTCCTAGGAACCTCGCCTCTGGAAATCTCGTCGGGTTTTTCTTGGATGTTTCTTCCACATGAGGCGTTATTCCCGGCTCCCCGTTCTCACGGCGACCGGATGATTGTCTCCCGGAAGGTCTTCTCCTTGAAAACCTCGTTTTAAAGTTTTCTAACTTAGAAAATTTCCTATCCTATAGGTGACCTCTACCCCGGGGGCCTTGTTACCCCCACAGCGCGCGGAGCTATTCTCCAGCCCGCTGTGGGCGGGGGGGATAAGGAACCCCCGGGTGTCGACCGCACCGCCCACGAGGAAACTTAGCTCATCCTTGTTAAGATGAGTCGTCCAGACCATCCAAGAAGAAGAAAATAAAGAGGCAATGAAAGGAAACAACACAGCGCTTTATTGATTAACAAACCCGGAGGACATCTTCCCCCTCCGGTAGGCTTCGGAAACGATACAACCCGGGCGCTAACCCGGGGGATTCTCTACGCCCTAAGGCTTCTACGCCTAATACTCCCGGAGGCTCTCCGCTAGCTCCCGGGTCAAGTCCCGGTACAGCGCCCGTACGCGGCGCCGAGCGTCCCGGAGCACATCTTCAGGCCAAAACTCGTATTCCGCCGGTGGAAGTATACGGAGGGGAGGGATCATCCGGAGCCCGGGTCGCGGAGGAGACAATTCGGCACGATGATTATCGAAGTTGTCCAAGTGCCACTCCGGATGCCACCTCAACCGGATCGGCTCCCAGGCGGTATCCTCGCCGCGATTCGCGGAGAAAAGGCTTAGCAAAATCAAAGCCGCTTGGGCGTCCCTCGGGGAGCCCCTCCCGGACCTTCGCCCGGGAGTAACTTCCCGGGAACCCTGGTAACAATTTCAATTCAAAGACTTAGAAAAATCCTAACTTCATTGCATTCAAAAAAATTTTTGTACAAGTGCCCGGGGCTTCTTCTAAGAAGCTACCGGAATCAAAAAGTCCTAAAACGAAAAAGGGCCCTAGCTAAGACCCGGGGGGGAGGCTCATACGTGTTCATTGGCGTCCTCCTCCCGGGGGGCTTCCTCCAAGGCTGGGGCTGGGGCGTCTCCCGCCGGAGGCGCCGGAGCCGGGAACCACGCCCGGATGATCCGGTCGTAGAACCCTCCGGCAAGCTGCTCGACCTCCCGGCGCGAAGGCTCGAAGGAGTCCGGGAAGCTTCGGGGGATACGGCCCCCGATCGCCCGGGCGCCGACCCCCCGGAACTCGACGAGCCCCACAGCGGCCGCGACGACGAGGATCGCCCGACCCCGCGCCCGAACATCGGCAGCCTCCGGGATGGCGGAGACCTGTGCGTTAAGGAAACGCACAGCCTCCGCGAGGGTCGCCGGCGGCACCTCCCTGCTCCCGGAGCCGAGGCTTACGCCAAGGCCCTCGAGGGCCGTCCGGACGGAGCGGCCCGCGTCCGCCACCGCCCGGACGCTTGAGCTCTCGAGCTCACGAAGCGCCTCCTCCCTCGCCTTGGCCTCCTCCCGGAGGCGGGCGTTGATGGCCTCGGAAATATGAACTTGGGCCCGGACCCGGGTCAATTCCGCGAGCGCCTCGTAGCGTTCCCGGAGGGCCTCCTCGCGCTGCCCTACGGAGGCTGCGGCCCGGCCCTCCGTCTCCTTAAGCAGCCGGGCGACCCGCTGCTCAAGGCCCCAGGTAACCGCTGCCACCTACAAAATATATAAGAGTTAGAAAAATTTCAAAGTGCAGGGGATGAGCGAAGGCGTTATCGGCTCGGGTTACCTGGGCCCCGAGGGACTGAAGCCCTTCGAAACGCTCATGGAGCGTCCCTCCCGCAACGAAGGCCTGCACCTTCCGGGTATGCAGGCCCTCCGAGTAGCGGGCGACCTCCCCCGCGAGGAGCAGGGGGGTCTCCCGCCCGGAGCCGCCGGCGCGGCCGGCGGGGGGTCCCCGGACCTCGAGGTCCGGTAACGCGGCCGGCGTCTTCATCGACGAGGTTGTGCCCCCCGAAGACGTGGCCGAGGAGCTCTCGGCGGGAGCCTCCGCCCGGGGGGGAACCATCAAGCCTTTCCCTGCCCCGGGTCGGAAGGTCCTCGGGGCCCCCTCCTCCGGAGGAACCTCGTAAACTGAGGGGCTCCCCGCCTCGTCCACCGGCCAGACCCGCGGGGGCGAGGTCCCCGCGAATCTCACCTCCAGCCTCTCCGGCTCCAAAGAAGCCGGAAGGGGCGGGAGGAGCTCCACCGTGACCGGCGACGGGGCGTAGTTCGCCTAGTCAGACACCGCCCCGCCCACGGTCGCCTCCTTCCCCCGCGCCTCAACGGGGCCCTTCGGGGGAGGAGGCGTTGCCTCCTTCCGGAACGGTGCCCGGGCACGCCCGCCCTCGGGGGTCTCGTCCCGGGGCTTCGCCGGTGTCGCCGCCGGCGTCGTCGATGGGCCGGGGGTCTTCTGAACCCGGGCCTTCTTGGGCTCCGAGCCCCCGGCCGCCTCCTTCCCTCGTTTATGCGACCCGGGGGTGGGGAGAGGCTTCCTCTCCGGCAGCTTTAGCCCGAAGGCTGCCGCTACCAGGTTCTTGGGGGGGCCCTCGCCCACGGCGCGCACGACATGCTCGTGCTCATCCGCGAAGTACCTTCCCAAGAGGTTCTCCGCCTTCTCCCGTGCCGCCGGGTACGGCCGGACTGCAGGAGGTAAAGAGTTAGTCAATTTCTTAAAAATTTGTAAGTACAATGCAGCGGGTTCCCGGAGCTTACGTCGCGTCACCGGCTTCACCAGGGGCCGCTGCTCGGGGCCCATGCCGATCCCCCTCTTCCCGCCGGTGAAGGGGGAGATCCGGAGGAGAGCCATCTCCTCAGCCCGCATCGAGCGGGTCTTCTTGGAGAGGATCACCTTGCCGAGGAGCTCGTACTCCTCGTCCGTCAACACCGGTGGTTTTGGTGTGGACGACCGGCTGTAGGTGGGGGCCTCCGGGGCGTACACCACCGCGTTGTCTCAGACCCGGAGGTAGAACCACCTCCGGACCCAATCCCCCCAGTGGTCCCGGGAGGCCGCCGCCGGGTAGTCGATTACCCGGGCCGGCAGCATCTGGACCATTACCGAACCGAACGGGGACTTGGGGCCCCCCTTCACCAGGTGGGAGGTCCGCGCCGCCGGTTCGTAGAAGTACCGGAAGGCGTGAAGATCGGGCTCCCGCCCGGTCGCTGTCTCGAAGAGCCACATGAAGAGGCCCATCCGGACAAGCGCGTTCGGGGTGTGGTGGTTGAGAGCCACCCCATACTCCTTGAGAAACTCCCGGAGCATGGGATGCACCGGGAGCCAGAGCCCTGCCTCGAGGAAGGCCTCGAAGGCCACGATCTCCCCGGGCCTGGGGCGGGGGGCTCCGTCCTTCTTCACGGGGACTCGGATGTCCCCGGCCGCAACGATGCCCCTTTCGGCCAAGGACTCGGCGTCCTCGGCCGTGAACTCGGACGCCCAGAGGAAATCCGAGGGGATTTCCTCCGGGGGCACCTCCGTGGTCTTCGCTCGACCCTTGGGTGCCATGAGGTTAGTTTTCTTTTTGGTGGCTAACTTTGCAGGAGGCTATTACTAGAAACTCCCGGACGCCTGCTACCGGAAAAAGCTACCGGGGAAAGCTACCGGGAGAGAGCTACTGGGAGAGCAAGAATCGTTGGGGCTGAGAATTTGGAATGAGCTTCCGGGCCCCCCAAGGCCCTATTTATAGGGGCGGGCCGTGGTCTAGATGCACGCCACGTGGCACCCGCGGATCAATCTGGACCTTAGAAGTTCAAACCGTGCGCGGGAAACGAAGGGATGGGCGCGAGAATCGAGGCGCCAGTTCGAACCACGCGCGCATTTATGGCGAAACGACGCGGCTTTAAGTGTGGGGCACGGAAGCCGAAGCGTCGCGGCTCCGGTAAGTTGGCCCGGAGATCTTCCCGGTGACTTGAACCATACCCACCGGGGACTCGAGCATCGTCCCCGGCGGGCATGGGGGGCTGCTGTCGGGGGAAATCTCCGCGGGCCTAAGTCCAGGTAAGTTGTGTCACGGTTGCCCGGGGACGTGCCCTCCGGTGCCCTCCCGGGCGCCGCCTTTTGCCCGGGGACTCGGCCTCCGGGGCCTCCCCGGGCGCCGCCTTTTGGCTCCCGGGACGGGGCCTCCGGTGCCCTCCCGGGCGCCACCTTTTGCCCGGGGACTCGGCCTCCGGGGCCTCCCCGGGCGCCGCCTTTTGGCTCCCAGGACGGGGCCTCCGGTGCCCTCCCGGGCGCCGCCGGTTGCCCAGGGACGTGGCCTCCGGGGCCTCCCCCGTGCGCCGCCTTTTGCCCGGGGACGTGGCCTCCGGTGCCCTCCCGGGCGCCGCCTTTTGCCCGGGGACTTGGCCTCCGGGGCCTCCCCGGGCGCCGCCTTTTGGCTCCCGGGACGGGGCCTCCGGTGCCCTCCCGGGCGCCGCCGGTTGCCCAGGGACGTGGCCTCCGGGGCCTCCCCCGGGCGCCGCCTTTTGCCCGTGGACGTGGCCTCCGGTGCCCTCCCGGGCGCCGCCTTTTGCCCGGGGACTTGGCCTCCGCGGCCTCCCCGGGCGCCGCCTTTTGGCTCCCGGGACGGGGCCTCCGGTGCCCTCCCGGCGCCGCCTTTTGCCCGGGGACATGGCCTCCGGTGCCTCCCCGGGCGCCGCCTTTTGGCTCCCGGGACGGGGCCTCCGGTGCCCTCCCTGGCGCCACCTTTTACCCGGGCACTTGGCCCCCGCGGCCTCCCCGGGCGCCGCCTTTTGGCTCCCGGGACAGGGCCTCCGGTGTCCTCCCAGGCGCCGCCTTTTGCCCGGGGACGTGGCCTCCGGAGCCTCCCCGGGCGCCGCCTTTTGGCTCCCGGGACGGGGCCTCCGGTGCCCTCCCGGGCGCCGCCATCTGCCCGGGGACGTGGCCTCCGGGGGCTCCCCGGGCGTCGCCTATTGGCTCCCGGGACGCGGCCTCCGGTGCCCTCCCGGGCCTCATCGCCCTCCTAAAGGTAAAGTGTTGAACTGTTTATCACGTGCAGGTCACGCGAGGAGCACCTCGGGAACTAGCGACCACCTGTCAAGCATCCAAGGCGTTTGACCGGGAGAAGGACGGTCCTGCCCTTCAATCCGACGGTGGCTTCCGGGGTAGTTTAGGTTTTTTGCTGCTTTTTGGGGCTATAAATAGCCCTTGTACCCCTCTGTTGTAAGGGATTGGTTCATTTATTGGAATAGCTAAATTCACAGGCGTGCTCCGGAAGCCTCTCCCCCGGAGAGAGCCTCCCCAGCCGACTCCGATCGGGAGCGCGTCGACAGGACTAGGGCCCCCACCGGGACCCGAACCTGTATAAACCCGTGTGTTATTCTTTGTGCTTGTCCGGCGGGGGAGGACCGGTCATCCGGTCAACCCGCGCCGCGTAATCTTCGCTAGGATCACTTTCAAAACCTGCTGGGGTATTCGCAATACCACGACACAATCGCTACACCACGACTCCGTTGGTTATCAACTAAGTTCCAATATTTAGTTAGGAATAATTTATAGTGTTTGTAAGTATAGGGCTTCTTTGTCTATTGCACTACCTACTCCATCAACTGAAGCTAAAGTAGTGGAGGCTACAGATGAAGCAGCGACAAGGACGGTGGCTGTAGATGAAGTTGTTACATCACAAGCCGCCGAAGAAGAACCTGAGGCCATCATTGACGATGTGGTTAAAGATATTCAATCGAATGAACCCGTCAATGATGGAGAAACAGAAGTCACCATTGAGGCTTCGACCATGGGGATGGATGAACATGCAGGTACCTCTGCTCCCCCTCTGGTTGAGGAAACTGTGCCTCCCTCCTATTTGGAAGAACAACGAGACGAGAGGATAGAAGAAATGGCAGTTCAAACTGCCAAGATCTAGTGCCTTGCTCAAGATTTGAATCGTCAGCTGGCACCTCATAGCTTGGCTTCCTCTAGCCAAGCAGCTGGATTTGTGGACCTTTCTGAAAGATTTCTTAACGAATTTTTGGAGGTTAGTAAAAATCTTTACCTTAAAGTTTCATTTTATTTCCTTAGGAACCTCATTCCTAGTATTTTTTGCTTTATGCAGAATACAGCTTGTGTAGCGACCACATCTGGTCTGCTAGTGGAGCAATTGAAGGCTGCACAGACCAAAAACAGCTATTTAAAGCAGTAAATATCCTGTTTTTAATCTTAATCTTTTTGAGATTGTAATAATATTCATTGTTTCAGGGAGAAAATTGCTCTAAAAAGAGAGATGACTGAAGCTTAGATGATGAATGATGAAAAACTTGCCAAAATTCTAGCGCTTGAAGCCGAATTAAAGGAAGCTAAAGAAAAAATAGCGACCTTCAAGCAAGCATCAGAATTATACAACTCACTTCAAGAAAAATCTGAATGTCTCTTGGTGCTTTGCGAAAAGCAACAAGACAAGATGACAAATAAGTTTACTTTTGGCAAAAGTTTACATTACCTTTGTAAATTTCATGAATTCAACTCAACTCATTTCTTCTTCTTCTTAGTTCAAGAAGAGCAAATCAAGAAATTGGCTGAAGAGAAGGATCACTTCGAGCAGATTGATACTCTTCAAACTGTCATTGAGCGTCATAAAGCAGCCAGTGAGAAGGCCAAGGATATTGCTAAGCTTTCTCGCAACGAAAAGAATGCTTTAGAAGCCACTATCAAGAGTTGTAGCAGTATTGAGCTAGATACTTTCAAAAAAATTAAGGATGGCCGCAGACGTACTAAAGATAGATATCATTGATCTTAAGTGGGATAACTTAAGCCTTAGTGAGTCTTGTAAATTGGTTGCCGCTCAAGCTGACTCGTTGGTCACCAACATTCCTAAAATTGCAAAGAGACAGAAAGAAGCACTGAAGTCCAATGTTGGAGTTGTAGCCTCTACTATCCTCTGCAAACTAAAGCATCACTACGGTCCAAATTTGAATCTGAATCCTATGAGGGAAGATGCTACTTTTGACAGCGAAGATCAGTTGAGCACCATTATGGATGAAGTGAAGCCTTTAATTGAAGGTTTGCTCCGAGAACTTGATCTCTCTTAATGTAATATTTGTCATTGCATCTTGCAACAATCAAATTATTGATATAAATGAAAACATTTACCTAGTTTGTTGATGTTTTCATACCTTGCAAATATATGTGGTTAGCAGAAAATTCAATGATTGAAAATATGTTAAGTACTTAGCTTTTTGACTTAATGCTATAGCTATATTTCCTTAGCCCCCCCTGCGACCATTTATACTAAAGGCATGGTATAATGATCGCAGGATTTAAATTAAACTATGGCTTGAATGATCTGAAACATATAAGTAAGTTTCTTATGCGTTAAAAATGACTTAAAAAGAAGTGCCTTAGCTATATGCGATCATAAGGACGCAAGGATAAACATCTTTAATATAAATGCATAAGATTTTTGCTAACTGACAGCCACTTGAATGATCTTAAACATGCTAGTAAGTCCCTTATGTGTTAAGAAACGGCTTATAAAGAGATGTCTTAACTAGATGCGACCATGAGATCGGCCAGCGAATCCACTTAAACATTATAATAAAGTGCTTATTGCGACCAGACCCCGAGCGTGGCCTGAGAAAATAGTAAGGACAAAAATGGGAATGTAACCACAACATAAAGTGAAAAAAGTATTTTATTGATTGTAAAAATTTTACAATGGAAATGGAAAAAGTTACACATAAAATTTTCTCAACTGGTCTATATTCCAAGCATTAGATAAAATTCTCCCGTCTTCCATAGCTAAGCGAGCTGATCCAGGTCACAGTATCCACAGTGTAGGGGCCTTCCCATTGAGGGGAGAATTTGTTGCGGCCAGACTGGTTTTGAATTTTTTTCAAAACTAAGTCTCCTACATGTAAACTACGTGGTCACACCCTCTTATTGTGATTTTTACGCAAAACTTGTAAATATGCTGTGGATTGAATCAACGCTTGATCACGTTTTTCTTCAAGAAGGGTGATATTATCTTCACGTGTTTCATTTGATTTATGATATTTAAGTTATCCACGCGAACAGAGCCAATTTGGATTTCAATTGGCTGCATGGCTTTTGCACCGTAAACCAGCTGGAAAAGCGTTTCACTTGTAGCCCTACTAGATGTAGTGTGAAGTGCCCATAGAACGGAGTAGAGTTCTTCTACCAAAGCCCCCAAGCATAATTTAAGTTGGTCGAAAACATGTTTCTTAACCCCTTGTATAATATGCCCATTGGCTCGTTCTACTACACCAGTGCTTTGTGGATGAGCAACAAATGCGAAACAAATTTTGGTTCCAATATTGTCGCAATAGTCTAGAAAAAGACCACTAACAAAACGGGATCCGTTATCAGTAATGAGATGACTTGGAACACCAAACCGTGTTACTATGTTCTTATGAAAGAACTTTGTTGTAGCAGCAGTAATGTTGTGGACTGGTTCTGCCTCAATCCATTTAGTAAATGTATCAATGGCTATGAAAAAAAATCTGTATCCATTGACCGCTCGAGGCATAGGACCCAACATATCTATTCCCCATATGGCAAATGGCAAGTTAAGGGAATAGTTTGTAATGCATATGTTGGCTAATGGACTTGTCGAGCATGAAATTGACACTGCGGGCATGTTTTAACTAACTTCATGGCATCATTAAGTGCCGAAGGCCAATAATAACCTTGTTGAAAAGCTTTTCTGACCAGTGTCTTATAGGATGCATGTACAACACACATGCCTCTATGAATTTCTCTCAGAAGGGTTTGTCCTTCTTCTTGAGGTATGCAACACATAAGTACTCCTTGAGCACTTTTTCTGTACAAGGTCCCTTCAACCAGTCTGTACATGCGTGCTTTCTAACTAACCGATCAGCCTCTATTTCATTCTTGAGCAAGGTCCCATGCGCGAGATAGATCCTCAATGGTTGGATCCAATCTGCTTCATGCTCGAGGGTGGTGACGTTAGTCATAGCCTTTGGTGCCTCTATGATTGAGGGCTATTTTAAGTGCTCAATGAACACTCCTGCCAGAGTGGATGTACGTGAAGAACCAATTTTCGATAATTGGTCTGCAAGAATATTGTCTCCTCACAGAACGAATTGGACTTCAAAATTTCTGAAGTGTTTTTCCAATTTCCTCACTTCGTCCAGGTAGAGCCATTGTCTCATCGGATAGCTGTATTCCTTATTCACCTGGTTTATGACTAGTTGTTAATCTCCCTTCACCACTAATTGATGGACTCCAAAGGATTTGGCTGCTCGAAGCCCGGGTAGAAGACGTTCATACTCTACTGTGTTATTGGTAGCAACAAAGTGTAATTGTATGACATACTAGAGTTGGTGTCCCTAGGGCGTGATTAAGACCACTCTAGTCCCTGAGTTTGAAAAACTTCGGACACCATTAAAATACATCATCCAATGGTTGGTATTTCTCAAATCTGATGGTTCTTGCTTAAGTGGTTCGAGATTAGTCCATTCGACCACAAAATCTGCAAGAATTTGAGATTTTATTGCAACTTGAGCAGTGAAATGGGGATCAAAGGCCCTAAGTTCTACTGCCTACTTCACAACGCGATCAGTCACTTCTGGATTTCAGAGAATATCCCTGAAGAGAAAGGACGAGGGCACAAAAATCTTGTGCGCTTGAAAGTAATGTCGCAGCTTTCGAGAAGCCATTAAGAGAGCATAAATTAACTTTTGGACCTCAGGGTAACGCTCCTTTGGCCTATTTAGTACTTCACTTACGTAATATACTGGCCGTTGTACACCGTCCCTTTCCGTGAACAGAATTGCACTAACCGCATGAGGGGTAGCAGCTAAATAAATGGGTAATGGCTCTCCCATGATCGGGGAAACTAACACTAGAGCACTTGATAAATATGCTTTTACTCTTGGAAAAGCTTTTTCTGCTTCATCTGCCCACTGGAAACCATTGTGTTTATGTAGAACCTTAAAGAACGGTAATCCATGTTCACCTAATCGCAAGATGAAATGACTCAAGGCCACCATTCAACCTGTTTGGCTTTGTACCACCTTCATTGTCGAAGGAGATCGCATTTGCTTAATGGCCCGGATTTTTCGGGATTAATCTCAATGTCTCTCGAACAAACAAGGAAACCTAAAAGTTTACTAGAAGATACTCCAAAAGAGCACTTTTCAGGATTCAACTTGATTGCATGTTTATTCAAATTACAGAAAGTCTCAGTGAGATCATGTACATGACTAGAGCTTTTCAAACTCTTTACAAGCTGATCATCAACGTAAACTTCTAAATTATGCCCTAATTGAGATAGAAAGGTCTTTTGCATCAAGCGCTGATACGTGGAACCAGCATTCTTGAGCCCAAATGGAATTCTGACGTAGCAGTAGGTGCCAAATAGTGTGATGAAGGTAGTTTTCTCTTCATCTACTTCTACCATGCTAATTTGATTGTACCCTGAGTAAGTATCTAGGAAGCTCATCAGTTCACAACCGGCTGTTGAATCAATCAACTGATCGATGTAGGGAAGGGGAAAATCATCCTTCGGATATGCATTATTAAGACTGGTGTAATCAATGTACATGCGCCACTTACCATTAGATTTTAGGACCATGACCGGGTTCGCAAGCCATTTGGGATGGTCAGCCTCGTGAATGAAACCAGCCTCCAGGAGTGTATTTAACTCTGAACGAATGGCTTCTTGTCGATTAGGAGCAAAGTGTTGAAGCTTTTGCTTTATTGGTCGTTGTCCAGGCCGAATTGCTAGCTTGTGCTCGATCACTTCCCTTGGGACTCCGGGCATGTCAGATGGTTTCCACGCAAACACATCTACGTTAGCTCGGAGGAAAGTAACAAGCACAAGTTCATATTTATCGTCCAGCCCCGACCCAATCCGAATGGTTCTAGACAAGTTGTTTGAGAATAAAGGAACTTGCTTTAACTTTTCATCTGGTCACAGAGTTACCTTGACCGCATCTGGTTCCTTGGCCGCCACCTTAACATCTCGAAGAGGAAGTTGGTTGACTAATTCCAAGGATATGCTATCACAAGTGAGAGCCGTATTTTGACTGCCTCTAACTATGATCACGCCTTTTGGTCTTGGCACCTTGACGCATTGATAAGAATAATGCGTTGCCGCCATGAATTTGGCGGGAGAGGGCCTACCAAAGATCGCATTATAAGCTGAATCAAAATCAATTACATCAAAAGTAATTAACTCTGTTCGAAAGTTCTCTAGTCCCCCTAGTGTCACGGACAGTACAATTTGTCTGATGGGCATCATCGAAGGACCAAGAATTATACCGAAAAATGGGTGAACCACTGGTTTGATTTTTGAATGAGGTATTTGCATCTCATCAAGTGCTTTTCCAAACAATAGGTCGAGAGAGCTTCCTCCATCAACCAATACACGACCCATTTTAGCATTGCTAATAATGGGGGAAATTACCAGAGGAAGTTGCCGTGGCCGTGACAACCCTTTAGGGCAATCTTCCCGGCTAAAGGTCAGGGAAGTCTCTGACCAGTAGGGAAATTGAGGCTCTCCAAGAGAAGCTTTAATATTATTTACCTCTTGGTAAACAGATTTAAATTGTCGCTTAGAAAAATAAGATGAAGATCCACCAAAAATTATATTAGCATGATTATTTGGTACTTGGTATGGCATGTCCTCATCTCCATCAGTGTCCTTAATTCCACAAGATTTCCCTTTTTTTGGTATAGTTGGCATAGGTGCATTACCTTGATAAAAGTCTTCCATGCGCTTCAACCAAGTTCGACAATTCTTGAGGTCGTGTCTAGAAACATTGTGCAATGGACACCACCTCTTGCTTCCCTGTGAATTAGTCTGTTTGTTTGCATGGTCGCCGTTGTGACCACCAGAAGGAGGTTTATTATTTTTTAATGGAACATTTTTACCTTTTTTCCTGTGGTTGCTTATCCATGACTGCGACCTTGCGGAATTGGCCTGCTCCATTCTTCTTGGGCTTCTTGGACTTTCCACCCGCAGATGATTCAGATTTCTTGGTTGAATCATCCTTCGTGTTGGTTTTGAGACTAGGTTGAGGAGGCAAGTTACCCTTATCCACCATCCTATTCCATTCCACAACCTCAGCTGCATCGGAATATTGATCTGCCATGTTGAAAAGTTCTGACACTGATCTCGGCGGATGGATACTTAAGTCCTCCGTAAATGTTTAGTATCGAACGCCATGTTTAATGGCTCTAATAACTGGAGTATCAGATATATTGGGAATGGTATTTCTCAATCTTACGAATCTCTTAACGAACTGCCGAAGAGTCTCAGTCGAAGTTTGGCGTAGACAATGCAGATCATCCTCTTTACCAGGCTTCTCATAACAGTTCTGGAAATTGTTGAGGATTGCATCACACAACATTTCCCAATTGTAAATTGATCCTTCTGGTTGATTAAACAACCAAGTCTGTGCCGGACCCTCAAGGACCGTTGGTAAATAATTTGCCATAACCCGTTCATTTCCTCCTCCTGCTTGAATAGCAGTGACATAAATTGAAGAAATTCAGATGGATTTTGAGTACCATTGAATCTCTCGATTATTCTATGCTTGAACTTATCAAGCCAGACCATGTTTCGTAACCCTGGTGAGAAAGCCTTACAACCCACGTATGAAACACGCGGTTGTCGATCATCGCGACTATCATCATGGTCGTGGATAGAGTTAGCCTGAGGAAACTTGTGACGTGGCCCCAAGCACGAGTGCACTGGTTCATGATTATGGTCGCGAGAAGTACTAGTTTGTCTGGCTTTGTCATGTCGAGTGTGTATAAGGTTACGTCGTCTCTGGCTTTGATAAGAAATATCTTGCTCTCGAGAATAAGTTGTCGAACGCGATGATGCTGTTGGAGTTGTATCCGATGCGACTCCATCAAAGTTATTTGCAAGCACCCTTGCGAATGTTGTCCCATCATCGTTCGTGAGACAAGAGGTAGGATTGCGAAGTGCATCAAGATGTCGCTGGCGAGAAGTTCCAGGACCAAGGTTGCGAGTGGCGGTATCGTGGGGAGCTTGCGCAAGACATAGAGCTTCTTCTACGACCTTGCGAACTTTGGCCTCTCACTGTTCATGCGCTTCGTCTTCTTTCCGTTTGCATTCTTCTTCTTCCCTGGCAACGCGTTGCTCAAGGGTCTCCTCAGAAAGTGCAGCGACTTCCCGGGGAACAGATGTCACAGACGGAGAAAGCATCTCCTCTTTGTCTGAGTTAGACTCAAAATCAAAGAGAGATTTTAAATTGTCTGGAGCAAAATTCTCTAGACTAAATTGAAGGTCCTCATCGCCCATATTGTTTGGGATAATGGGTTGTGACACATACTCGCCCTCGGATGTGGAAAAACTCACCAAAGAAAAGGGAATTGCCTCTTCAGGTTCCTGGTCGATAGATGCGACTGGAACTGAAGATGATTCTTCCTCGGGACAAGTCTCGAGGGTAGCATTGTCATCATTAATGGGGATGTTGTCCTCATCCATGACATCAACATAATCCTCAAGATCGAAATCATTCTTGGAATCATGTAAATAAGGAAAAGGATCCATGAATACAATGAACCCTGGTGAATCAGAAAATGTCTTGAAAGATCCCCATGGTCAGCGCCAGCTGTCCACGATTGGAACCAGGGTTCCTAGTCGAACTTACACGAATTTAGTTTGTTTAGTAGGGAGACAATCAAGACAATCACTAGAGAAATCAATGTAAATATAGATCAAATGACACAAAGATTTATACAAGTTTGGGACCTCAAAACTTGAGTAATAACCCTACTCCTGTTGGTTTTTCACTAAGAGTATAAAGAATTACAAAGAGAATGTATTGTCTACACTAGTACAAAAAACCTTTCTTCTAACGGTTCAAAACATACTTCTACTAACGGTGTTTGTACCGTTAGTGATAGGCACGATAGAACAAGACAAGGACTATTCTAACAGTAAAAAACCATTAGAAAAAATGATTTTTTCTAACGGTTCATTACTAAATAACCGTTAGAAAAAACTTTTCTAATGGTTCATTACTTAAAAACCGTTAGAAAAAGTGATCTTTTATAATGGTTCGTTAGTAATGAACCGTTAGAAAAGATCATTTTTTCTAACGGTTATTTAGTAATGAACCATTAGAACAAGTGATCTTTTCTAACGGTTCATCATTAAAAAAAGTAGAAAAGATCACTTTTTCTAATGATTTTTCAGTAATGAACCGTTAGAACAAGTGATTCTTTCTAACGGTTTTTTAGTAATGAACCATTAGAAAAGATCATTTTTTCTAACGGTTCTTTTAGTAATGAACTGTTAGAAAAGATACCGTTAGAAAAGAGTACCTTTTCTAACGGTTCATTACTAAAAGAACCGTTAGAGAAGATAACCATTAGAAAATTTTTTTTCTAATGGTTTCTTACTAAGAACCGTTAGAAAAGAATGCTCTTTTCTAACAATTCTTAGTAAGAAACCGTTAGGAGACAACATTTTGGTAGCATTTTATCGATCTAAGCATTCACAAAACAAGGCACAAAACTGAAAAAGAAAAATTTCTCTAGAGTCTCAACACATTATTTAAGGATATAAGAATACAAATATTTGAATTCATCCAACTTCAAGGTACAGTCTGTCGACAAATTTTCACCTAGAAAACAAAGTTTGAAGTGTTCAAAAACACTAGAAAAATAATCATTGAATTTTGCACATAAATCCTGAAAGCAGACCCAAATTGTCGGAGAGGTCTCTCTACACGAGAACCTCCGGGAGCCACCTTGTTTACATTCAGAAGACTTCCACTGATGTCCTGTTCAAATAAATGATAGTTAGCAAAATATACAATTTCTACAGTTTTCTACCCTTTTTTAACATATGCAGAATAGTAATAATCACACCACTAAAGAACCGACCAAAAGTATCCTAATAAGGAAAATAGAATAGAAAACTAACCCAAATGCCTACCCCATACACAACTTTGGCTAAAAATTTAGCAAGAATCAAGTCAAATCTTACCAAATTATGGCCACAAACCAAATTATGCAAGTGTCATAATTTATATGTGTCATGACATTCTGATATTGTGTTAGTGTTCACCACCTAGTTATATCAATGAAGTGAGTACTAAAAGAAACACATTTTGAAGCAGAGCATAAACTCAGAAATTATTGAGACTTAAAATTTAAAACACAAACTTAATGAGCAAAAAAATGATTTAAAAGTTATCCCTACAACTAAATCCTAATAGTAACTGAATATAGAGTCCTTCTGGGCAATGATATTGCAAACTAGTTAGGTTTGGGAGAAATTGCATAAGAGGCTTATTAGAAACACCAGCTTTATCAATCGATCGATATAACATTTAAGGTGAAGCATGCTTGGATCAGATCTCACCTCAAATATAAGCTACAAGATCCTTTTGTGAATGTACCAACCAAACATATTAGCTCATTTGTCACATGCATCAGCAAAAACTGCACCAGCATATCTGCACAAATATACCAAACCTATCAGTAAACAGATAAAATAACAAGGCCAGATAAAACCAGCATAAAGTCAACATAAAAAAGGTAAATAACATCTTCAACTAATAGAGACGCTCCTCTTTAGAGTGCTTTGGACAGTATCATACACAGTCATGTGCACAATTAAGAGCAAATAAGTCAAACTATACTGTTGAGGAGAAAGTTTAGAAAAATAAAGTGATAAAGCAAAGTAGCTTGTCTAACATAAGTACATAACCTTATGCCTTTCTCATGATATAAACTTATGCCTTTCTCATTTCTCATGATATAAACCAAAAAACAAACCAATCCCACCATCCACAAATATAGTCCTTTTTTTTAGCTCATAGGCTAAACTCTTTTTTGAATCCATGGGTCAATTCAAATACTCAGCTTAGCCATTCTCTTGGACTTATTTTGATGATATGCCTAAACCTAATCCAGGCCCACTGAGCCTAGCAACTAAAAGAACATTATGATTCATTTAAAAAACAAAGGAAATTATGATTATTGTGTAACAAAAAGCTCCATGAGAAATACAAAACTGACTGAAAGTCAATTGTAAAGTGTATGATTGCTAAAAAAGGTTGTTAAGTAATCCCAAGGTTTAGTTTTCCGTTAGAAATTGATTGGCTACCGGTAGTTGCCAACCTTAGTGCTTCGGGCCGTATGGCCAATACCAATCAATATTAGGGTGGTTGAGTATTATTTTAAAGCAAAAATTTTCTCCGTACCACTATAAAAGTTATGAAATTATGGTTTACAAGATTGATAAGGTGGGATTGGACATATATGCTAATAAGACATCTAAGAGCAAATAGAAAATATCAAAATTTTATAGTGGTATAAAAAAATTTCCCCTTATTAAAAAGGTGTATAAACTAAAGATTATACAAGACAAAGAAATTACAAAAACTTCATAAAATACAAAGAAAAATAAAAAAGAAATAACAGTTGGCCGAAATCAACAAAAAAACAAAGGCTACGCTGGTTTCCAATGTCCCAACTGGGCCTAGGAACCACCCAAAATCCAGGAAACTGACCCTGATAATATCTACTCTTCATCTAAATTGCAAAGAAAGATTTTGGAAAGTTGCAGGTAATAAATAGAGAATAAGTTTGAATGGCATTCTGCTCATGAATACGAGTGCAATAAACAAGAATTGAAGAACATGTGTATCTTTTTGTTACAGAAAAGGTGCAATAAAATTGTATTTGTTATAAAGCCAGTGAATTCATCAATTTCTGTACAAACCAATAAGGGCATAGTTAGTCCAAAATTCCAATACAAAAATTTCTCTTTTCAAGCATTGATGGAAATTGATGACATATAAAGTGTTGGCACAAGTGTAAAGAATGAGAAAGAAGATGCATTTGTTTGTCAACATAGTATCACATTTAATAAAACTAGAGTATATCAATAATTTAGTGATACTATTTTTTCTATAGTTAGCTAGCACATTTGGCAGGCTCAAAATGACTCTTTTCACTTCTTCAGTGACAAAACATCTTTGTTAAAGACATTTTGCAGAGTTTCCTAACCAACATTTAACTATGGAAAATCAGAGGTCATGCCATATAGGAGTCTATGTAAGTTTGGACTGGTTGCTTCAAAAGATTAGTATAAAGAACTATTTTCTAATTTCTCAAAAAAATGAACTATTTTCTAGTGGTTTTAGACCTCCTATAATCTTTATTTCCACTACTCTAATATCTATCTTGTCTATCTTCTTATAAATCCTTTTCTTGCTCCTGAACACTTTGGTTATCCTTTGAAGAGATTTTGTATCTTGGTTTACCTATTCAAAGGATACATCTAGGAACCTCTCTTACCATGTTCAGTAAACAACAACAACAACAACAACAACTTAGAATTGATTAAATAATAACAACATCTTGGAGTAGATCAAACAATACATACCGGATAGTCATTATTAGAAACACAACATGTCGGGGGAAATCTCCGCGGGACTAAGTCCAGGTAAGATGTGCCACGATTGCCCGGGGACGTGGCCTCCGGGGCCTCCTCGGGCGCCGCCTTTTGGCTTCCGGGACGGGGCCTCCGGTGCCGTCTCGGGCGCCGCCATTTGCCGGGGACGTGGCCTCCGGGGCCTCCCCGGGCGCCGCCTTTTGGCTTCCGGGACGGGGCCACCGGTGCCGTCCCTGGCGCCGCCATTTTCCCGGGGACGTGGCCTCCGGGGCCTCCCCGGGCGCCGCCTTTTGGCTCCCGGGACGTGGCCTCCGGTGCCGTCCCGGGCGCCGCCATTTGCCCGGGGACGTGGCCTCCGGGGCCTCCCCCCGCGCCGCCTTTTGGCTCCCGGGACGCGGCCTCCGGTGCCCTCCCGGGCGCCACCATTGGCCCGGGGACGGGGCCTCCGGGGCCTCCCCGGGCGCCGCCTTTTGGCTCCCGGGACGCGGCCTCCGGAGCCCTCCCGGGCGCCCCCATTTGCCCGGGGACGCGGCCTCCGGTGCCCTCCCGAGCGCCGCCAATTGCCCGGGGACGTGGCCTTCGGGGCCTCCCCGGGCGCTGCCTTTTGGCTCCCGGGACATGGCCTCTGGTGCCGTCCCAGGCGCCGCCTTTGACCCGGGGACGTGGCCTCCGGCGCCGTCCCGGGCCTCATCACCCTCCTGAAGGTAAAGTCTCGAACTGTTTGTCACGTGCAGGTCACGCGAGGGGCGCCTCGGGAACTAGCAACCACCTGTCAAGCATCCAAGGCGTTTGACTGGGAGAAGGACGGTCCTGCCCTTCAATCCGACAGTGGCTTCCGGGGTAGTTTAGGTTTTTTGCTGCTTTTTGGGGCTATAAATAGCCCTTGTACCCCTCTGTTGTAAAGGATCGGTTCTTTTATTGGAATAGCTAAACTCACAGGCGTGCTCCGGAAGCCTCTCCCCCGGAGAGAGCCTCCCCAGCCGACCCCGGTCGGGAGCGCGCTGACAGGACTAGGGCCCCCACCGGGACCCGAACCTGTATAAACCCGTGTGTCATTCTTTGTGCTTGTCCGGCGGGGGAGGACCGGTCATCCGGTCAACCCGTGCCGCGTAATCTTCGCTAGGATCATTCTCAAAACCTGCCGGGGTATTCGCAATACCACGACAGAACACGTATGTATGGAGCTACTCTGAAAGGTTGGGGACTAACTGCAAATACCAATGTATCACATACTAAGATGAAGAGAAGAACCTACAAGAGAAACACCCAACACATTGCTCGTTTAATAAAGCAGAACAAATTTTTGTATCTTAAAGACAAAAAACATCAAAATGAGAGGAACTAGACCTACAGGAAATAAGCATGTTACTGAATACAAGTAAGTTATCTCAACAAAAAGCACATGCCAACAAAAATGTAATTTTAGATATCAATCTTCTTTTCTTTTCTTTCTTTGTTCAGCCCCTTCTGTTGCGGTTTCTGGTTGTTTCCATTCAGTAACAGCTTGGATCTTCAATGGGAATCATAAATATTCCTTCGCCTGAGATGATGTGTCCTAAGAAAGAGATCTTCTTCAGCCAAAAAGCACATTTGCTGAACTTGGCGTATAGCTGGTGATCTGCCAGTTTCTGTAGCACTATCCTCAGGTGGTGTGCGTGCTCCTCCTCTGTCTTGGAATAGACAAGGATATCATCTACAAACACGATGATGCACTTATCTAGGAACTCCATAAGGATTTTGTTCATTAGATTCATAAATACCGCGGGTGCATTAGTTAATCCAAAAGGCATCACTGTAAACTCATGCAACCCGTATCTGGTCACGAAAGCAGTTTTAGGAATGTCCTGTTTTCGGATCCTTAACTGGTGGTATCCCGATCTCAGGTCTATTCTTGAGAACACTTTCGCTTCTCTGAGCTGGTCAAAAAGGTCATCTATCCTTGGTAAGGGGTATTTGTTCTTAATAGTCATGTCGTTCAGCTTACGGTAGTCTATGCAAAGTCGCATGCTACCATCTTTCTTCTTAACAAAGAGCACTGGGGCTCCCCATGGTGATGAGCTTGATCTGATGAATCCTTTTTCTTCCAATTCAGCTATCTGCCTCTTCAGTTCCTCTTGCTCATGACCTGTCATCCGAAACAACTTTCTAGCATACGGAGCGGATCCGGGTTTCAGTTCAATAGTGAACTCTATATCCCTATCTGGTGGTAATCCGGGAAGTTCTTCTGGAAAGACTTCTGGGTACTCATTGACAATCGGTACCTCTTCCAGTTTCACTTCTTCAATGCAGTTCAATCTCTACAGGTGGTCGCGGATTGGAGTTCTGTCTGGATGGAATGTAACTTGCTTTCCAATGGAATTTGTCAGGGTGATTGTTTTCTTCTCACAATCCATCAATCCCTTATGCTTGGCCAGCCAATCCATTCCAAGAATGACATCTAATCCTTGAAGGTTTAGAACTAGCATGCCTGCCAGGAATTCTAGATTGCCGAAACAGAAGGCAACATTTCTACAGATGGAATTAACAATCATCCTAGCACCAGGTGACTGAATGATGATAGGATGCTCTAAAGCAACCACAGGCAAGTTATTACCCAACAAGTGATTTTTTGACATGAAGGAATGAGTTGCACCGGGATCAAATAAAACAACTGAAATCTGAGAGGAGATCAAGAGTCTATCGATCACGACGTCAGTTGCCTCTCCTGCTTCTGCAGCGGTCACAAAGTTGAGTCTTCCTCCGGCAGTTGGTGTTCCTCTCCCTCTGCTGGTTTGGAATCTTCCTCCTCTGGCTTGTGGTGCTCCTCTGGCAATAGTTCGTGCAGGTGCAGGGGATTTGGCTGCCTGAGCTTTAGCAACGCTGGGAGGTAAATGTTGAAGTGGACAAGTCTCTCTGCGGTGTCCTCTTCTGCCACAATGGAAACACTCTGTATTCTTTAGTGTACAATCTTTATAGAGGTGACTCCCTTTGCATCCTGGGCATGTTGGAGTTGTTGGTGATGAAGTCCTCTGGGGTCTTGGAGGTGCGGGTGCTCTGAAAGAGGCTCTGGCATATGGTGCTGGTCTCCCTCGACTAGAATTGCCTTGGAATGGGTATGCTATGGTTTTCCTCTTGCGGTCTTCTTCTACTATGCCTCTTTTCTCCTCCATTTTGAGCACTCGATTCACAAGGACTTGGAAGTCCGTGAACTCGTGCGTTGACAGGTGATACTGATATGAGTTTTGTCGGCCTTCGCAAAATCTGTCGATCTTCCCCTCTTCCGTCATGACATCTTCAGGTGCATACCTGGCCAATTTGATGAATTCATGCAAATATTGCTTCACCGTCCTTCCTCCTTGCCTTAAATTCAAGAATTCTCTGCGTTTGGCTTGGATGGCTCCTTTGGGGACGTGGTACTTACGGAACTGTTCCTTGAACTCATTCCAGGTAATGGAGTTCTGATTAGGGTGTACCGTCTTGTAATTTTCCCACCATGCTGCAGCCGATCCTGTGAGCTGATGGGGTCCATACAACAGCTTCTCTTCATCGTTACACTTGACAGTGTCCAATTTCCTCTCAATTTCCCTTAACCAATCGTCTGCCACTATGGGGTCTTCAGTGCAGGAGAAAGTCAGAGGACGCGTCTTTTGAAAGTCTGTCAGTCTTGCTCCAATGTTTGAACCTTCCTCGCGTCGTGTTGCGGAGTTTTGCATCAACTGTTCCAGAATTTGACTCTGTACCTCTGCGGATCTCTGTCGGTTTTGTTCCATCCATATTAATATTTCTGTCGGATTTCCCCCTTGCGGTACTGAGGTCGATGAATTTGGCTGATCTGAGGTATCTCTAGTCCTTCTCATTGATGTGTTCCTTGGGACTTCTTCCGAGCCTTGGATCCTGCCTCTGGTGTTCACCATTCTATTCTGACAAGATAATTGAGAAAAGACTACTAATTCAAGAGAGCACAGATTGAACACAAGCTGAAAGAAAAGATCAACCCAAGAGATGGGGTTGGAACATGCAATTGCTATTTTCAAAGGTTTTCAAAAGATACAAGGTTTTCACCTCTACAGCCTTAAAGTTACCAACAAACAATACAAGCAAAGCAACTACCACACCAAGAGCTAGAGACTAACGATTACAAGGGTTAGAGCAGAAGGGTCAAGCTGAAAAGAAAACTAGGATCTCCTATCGGTCCTGGAAGAACTGCAAGGCTCCACTTCTTCGGGGTCTTCCTCTTCTTGATCTTCGTCGGCATCCATAGGGTCCCATTCCATATCATTGTCCTCTTCATCCTCAGATGAACAGTTGGTGTCGCATGTAGCAATCTCTTTTCCTTTGCCTTCAGGAACTTCCTTCCCTTTCGCGAGAGCAGGATATGCTGGTGCAGGGGTGTTGATCACAATGCCTCGCGAAGAAGGCGTGAAATAACCCAAGTAATCCCTAGGTCTTCCCACACTCTTGCGGGCTGTGAGTCTTATCTTCAAGCGGTTCTTCTTGTTCATCGATCCTTCATCTTTGACTTCACGCACTCTACTAGGTTCAGCCAACTCTTGAATATGCTTTTCTTTCTCTTGGAGTTCTGAGCGAACCTTCGCAAGTGCTCCTTCGAGATAATGACGGTCATCTCGAGAATTTTCATGCTCACGCAACAACCGAGTGTAGCTTGACTCCAAAGCTTGAACTACATCTCTGGTTTTGGTTAGGATGGCATCTGTCTGATTGGTGGAGGGATGAACAGCTCGACGATCTGATCCAGGGACTTGATAGGGCACGAAGCAGAAAGGAGAACCTACAAGGAAATCATCGTACAGCTGGCGGATGGTACCTATAGAGCAACAAGCAGCATCTTGGATGGCATCTTCTTCTTCTTCTCGACGAGCTTCCTTCCTCGTTGATCCTCTCCCGATCTCCGGAATCTCGTACACAATAACTGAGGCACGGAAACCAAAAGGTCTGCCATCCACTTCTTCACGACGGACGTAGTAGACTGGTCGTTGATTGTCTCTTGCTCCCAGAAATTGCAACATCATCCAAAGCATCAACACCCATGATCCCAACTCGTCTCCATGAATCAGCTTCTTGCCAGGGGCCATCTGAGATGATGAGACACGGAACACTTAAAAGTAGGAAAAAGGTTTTGAAAATTTTCAAATAACACTCAATATGTTTTTCTTAAACAAATTAAGTTTTTCACAATTAGGTTTTTACCAATTAATCTAGCGATTCTCTACTCTAGGGACGCCCATTCTTAGTAAGGGTCATGACCTACAGTCAAGCTTCATGCTCTGATACCATTCGCTGTGAGACCCCCATTTGAGGATCACCTTGGTAACCGCCCAGGTAGGTTACACACAGCATGATGTCACATGAGCTCCAAACCACTCAAGCATAGCATTATAGATAACCAAGTATCAGGCCAACATGGGCCAGTATTACATAGCCAAAGCACCGAAAATGGCACTAAGTAAAGTTGCTAAGAAAATAATCAGTTTATCAAGACAAGAATCGGTATCCAAGTACCGAACACACAGCATAAAGCACAAAGCAACGACAAACAGCTTGACTTCAATCAGCAGCGGGGTTGGAGGGGCTTCTCCCACATCTGACTTGACTTGGCGCATGATCCTCCTAGAATGTGGGCTCGTCCGGGGCACTTCCATCTTCTGCTGAGTATTCATACCCGAAAGAATCGGGATCCTCGAATCCCTCTTCTACTACTGGATATAAATGCAAGGGTGAGCACTTGGTGCTCAGCAACACTCTTTCCGGGAATTAATGCAATTGTACTTACATGAGGGTGAAACATATGATTCCGGGGTTTTAGTTTCATATGGATAGAGATATATAGATTTCCAAGTCATTTGTTCAGTAAAACAGTACTTTGTCATGAAAATGATACTTTAAACATTAAACACGTTTTCAATAAAACATTAAATGTAGTGGTCTCCCATAAGTCACTACTTTGATAACCATATTATGAAAACATTCCAAATATTACTTGTGCTATAACCCATGGATAACATCCACTACGAAAAGACTCCTGAACCTGGGAGTACAGAGTATCTGATACTTCTTTTACACTTTGCAAAGGTGTACCTCTTTTTAAATCCACTGGTTCACTCGGCTTTCAAGTCGGATCAGCTCCATGTGACTTATACACATGTGACAAGGCCGAGATCACACAATGCTTTTGCAGTTCAGCATTAACAGTATCCCCGCCCGGTAAATAGACAATCAAGTCTCAAGTACCGTTGTGGGTCCTCCCCACTGCCTTACTTCCTAGCCTCTGGCTTATGTTCCCGCAAGACACATAGCCTTGGTCTGTGTCCACGCAAGACATATGACCATACAAGATTACAACCGCGCACGGCTTAACCTGAGGCGTAGGGCGCCTTCCTTCTTTCCACCTTTACCTCTCATTATTTTTCTGAACTCACATCACTCATGGCCGAACTGCGGCCCACTAGTTTCCAAGTGAGAAACCAGACCGACAAACCATGCAGGGAACTGCTAATACCAAAAAGCTACTAAGTTGTGCCTGTCCCATACCAGGCAAGTGGTTGGTACGTTTACAATTCGCATAGAGACACAGCACAAGGTTCTCGTCCTTATGAATCAATAGTGAGGAGCATTCACATTCCCTGGTGCGCACCGCACCCTCTCCATACAATCCAATCCTCACTACTGATCCCTTTTATCAGTTTTCTTGACAAAACGGTTTTCATTATAACTTCTCATGTATTTGACCATTTCAAGTTTAATGTGGATATTCAGTATATGAGTCCGAGGGTGACAAAAGCATATATATGAAGGTTCAATAACAAAAGGGGTTTCATGATCCATTAGGTAATATCTACTCATGTCATTCAAACATAACTTGTATCTCAAATAAGCATGCATAGTAAGAAACAGTGAATATACTTCATATGAAAATATTGGGTGAGACATTATCAAAGGAATGAGGCTTGCCTTGCAATGCTGGGTCTAAATACTCAGACGGATCTTCAAAGACTTCCTCTGCTCCTTCAGCTTCTGACTCTGCAGCAATCAAACAACACACAAACATACCATAAGCATACAGAAAATAGTTTCCATAGAAAATATTAAATAAATAAGTCATGCATGCAAGGGAAAAGGTTAGGGCAAGGTCACAAGGGCTCTGGTCGAAGAAACGGCTAAAAGGGATTGAACGTCGAAGGGTCGACATTTGGTTCGTGGCTTTGGCATAGCTTCAAACTGATCTTAGGATGGTTTTCTGGAGAAGTGATAATAGAGAAAGTTGTAGATCTCAACTCCAGGAATCTAAAGGACAAGGTGGCATTTCAATTGCTCAACCAGAAGGGGATGAACAAGGTCAATGCCAGTGGCTGACATGCACTGACATAGTGCTGGACATGGCCAGAAACTAGGGCATGGCACAACTTTTGATTTAGGGCTCCAATTGATGCACCACTTTGTCTGGGAGGTAGGCATTACTAACAGAAACAAATCACTCAACAGGCTCAAGGACAGTAAGTGACTGGAGGGTGGCCAAATCAGGTGATGAACTGTGGTGGCGACACGGCACAGGCACAGCTCTGGATAAAGATTTGGCAAAGGCATAACTCACAATCTAGGCAGATCCAGGTGTCGAGCTAGTGGAAAGAATTGCTCAGGGAGCTGAGGCAAAGCTAAGGGACAAGGTTTCAGGGGCTAGATCGGCCGGGAAAGAATTCCGGCGGCCGGCGCTAGAGAAGACGACACTGGGGATTAGGGGTTTTTGCTACAAGGCTCTTGAACTCGATTCCTTGCTCAGGGAGTTAAAGGGTGGAGTGTGGAAGCTACTGGTGGAGTCAATTTGGTCGGAGAATGACCGGAGAAGCTTGGCGCCGAGGTCCGGCGAACGGCTGAGGTTCCAGATTGGGATTTCTTCGATTTGAGCTCAATTGGGGATTTTGATTCCACAGGCTTGCTAAGAAATGGCTAAGGATCAGTTTCTACTACTCGGACGAGAGCTAATTCGGGATGAAATGGTTAGCATTGGGGAAACAGGGCAATTGGGCTTTTCCGGCGATCACCGGCGATGGGGATCGTCGGGGTGCAATTGGTTGCTACTACACAGAGACATAGGTGTGGGAAACTCACTGATGAACTTGGATTAGAGAATGGTGCAGCGAGATGGGCTGGCACCGTGAGCTCACTCACTGGCTCGCCGGAGAAGAAAGCGAAAACAGTGGAGTTTGGGACTTAGCCGATTTTCTGGAGGCTTGAGGTTCTCAAAGCACAGGGAGGGTTTAAATAGGCACAAGGACGGAGCCAACGAGGGAAAACACGACAACGGTTGCTTGCGCCGGGGAGAAACTTGTTGGGCGCAGGCACAGCAACGGCGACGGCGACGTGATTGCGCTTCAGGCGGTGCTGCAGCTTTGCCAGCGACGTCAGGGCGCCTTGGGACTTCGTCCGGGACGGCGCAGATGCGGAGGCAGCAACACAGCTCCGGCAACGACACGTAGTGCCATGCAAATGCCACGGCAACGGGAGCGCGCGTGTGAAACGCTGCTAGAGCACGGCCGTTTAACTGCTGGACATGGCGAAGCAACGGTGCTGGCACGTGCGCGCGGGGTGGCTCAGCTGTTCACAATACAGGCGACAAGAGGCGGTGGCCGGCGGCGAACGAGCGCGGCGAAAACCACGGCGCGGCTCCGGCGACACGCGCTGGTCGTGGGCAACGACCAGGTGCTGGTCGAATGGACCTGAAAGAATACTTGGGCCGTTCTGCAATTTTGAAACTTGCTCCAGGGACTGTTATGTGAGGAAAATTTGAATAGAACTTGGGCCTGATTGCAAATTCGGAGATCTGATGGTCCGATATGAAATCTGATTTCGCAGATAGGTTGCATAAAATTATTAGAACTTATCCGGCCAAAGTTTGGTAAGATCGGGCAAGATCTGAAGGGTTTCGGCAAAATTGGGGAAAAGCAGTTTAGGGTAAAAGTAGGGTAATTAGGGTTTTGAGACGGCAAGGGTCGAAACTCAGTTTTAGGATGGGATTTTGGAGATGATTCAGAAGGGAAAAATGTTCTGAACAACATTTAGAAGGGAATGGCTGAAGCAGATTAGGGTTTGGGGTCAAGATGTGGATTTTGGCTATTTTAGGGTTTGGCAAAAACAGGGGTGTTACAGCATGGGCGTAGGAGTGGATTTGGGGGGCGGCATGAGCAATCAAGGCAGAAGAAGAAGGAGAAGAAGAAGAAGGAAGGAGGAGGAGGAAAAGGGGAGAGTGGTGGCCGATGTATATTTGGGCAGCGGGTGGCGAGGGAGGTGGCGGATCGGTGACAGTGAGAAGAGGAAACAGAGGGGGCGTTGTGATTGTAGATCTAGGGTTTGAAGGCTATTTATTAACTCACGTGCATTCTTCTAACGGTTCCAAACAAAAAAGCCGTTAGAAAAAATCATGACGATTTTTCTAACGGTTCTCAAAATACAACCGTTAGACGAAATATGTTTCTTCTAATGGTTAATATATTTTGAACCGTTAGAAAAAATCATGCTGGTTTTTCTAACGGTAATTTACTTTGAAACAGTTAGTAGAAATGCCTACAAATGCCTTTCTCCACGCCGCACTGTATACACTAACGGTTTTTTTCTAAATCACGAATAACTGTTAGAAGATAGGGGTTAGAAGACTACATTTCTGTACTAGTGCTAGTTCTCTATTGCCTTGTTTCTTGCCCTTGAATTCTTCCCCTAAAGGTCTTTTTATAGTTGTCGAAGAGACGTTAGTTTCTTCATTGAAGAGATGTCTGGCGATCGCCTACAACTACTGCATAGCGGTTGCTATAGATTATGGTTGGTTTCTGTTTGTCAGTTTTATAACAAGAGGTTATAGAAACTTCTCATCCATCTTTATCTACTTCGACATTTATCTTGTCAGGGACTTATGATTATTTCAGAAATAATCATAAGGTTCAAGGAACGATTATTGTGAATGGTGACTTAACTATATGATCCTCATATCGTAGTATAAGTCTTCAATACTATGGTTGTGTATTGACTGCAACCATGTATTGGTATCTGGTTTTGTCTCTGTATTTTAAATCTCTTTCTGTGGTTTCTTGCGACCATAGAAAGGTATCTGCAACCATAGAAATGTATGCGCGATTATGGAACGATATGCGCAACCTTGGAAAGTCTTGGGCTATTTAACTCGGGTAAAAATCCCCATCATGATTCTCCCAAAGTTGGGGAAACCAGTATCGCAGCGCTGGCTAAATATGCTTTCACTCCTTGAAAGGCTTTTTCAGCTTCGTCTGACCACTAGAAACCATTGTGCTTACGTAGCAACTTAAAGAAAGGCAATCCACATTCGCCCAACCTTGAAATAAAATGACTTAAAGCCGCCATTCGACCAGTTAGGCTTTGTACTTCCTTCGTGGCTGAAGGAGATCACATTTGTTCAATGCCCCAAATTTTTTTAGGATTAACCTCAATGCCCCATGAACAAACAAGGAAACTCAAAATTTTACCAAAAGAAACTCCAAAGGAGCACTTCTCGGGATTCAACTTTATTCTATGTCTATTCAGGTTACAAAAAGTTTCAGCCAAATCATCTACATGACAAGAGCTTTTAGCGCTCTTGACAACCAGATCATCAACGTAAGCTTGTAAGTTACACCCTAATTGAGATTTAAAGTGTCGATGATTCGGACTCGGGGTCCTTAGTCGATCTTACGCAAATTTGTGAGTTGGATGTGAGACCTTTTAGGGTGTTTATTAGGTAAGTTAAAGTAAGCACAAATCAGGGACACACAAAATTATACAGGTTCGGGCCCTCAAAAGATTGATTAATAGCCCTACGTCCTGTGGTAGTTCTACTATGTATATGGGAATTTATAGGGGGAAAGGGAGATTGTTCTAAGGATGAACAATCTCTTTTTGTACTACTGTCTATTGTTATTACTTGTTCAAATCTTTGATCTCTCGATCAATCCTCTATATCCTTTCCCGTACAATTGTCATCCTTTTATACTATACAAAAGGATGCCAATATGAAGTAGTTTAGATGGTTTCTACTATGCGGTTGTATAACTACGCTAATTTCCTCACCGGTTAATACATGCAGTTTATAGATAACCGCGCATCTTAACTCTTTGACGGTTGTCTTCATACGTGGGAGAAGAAGTTATCTTTATCCTGGGAACGTGTTTGGTAAAGCTCAAACACACTCAGGTCATCTTGGTCACGCATAGCCTACGACCTTATGGTCGCACAAGATTTACGACCATAGACTGGTTCTGTCGCCTGCGACCTTCTGGTATACAGGAAGCTATCTCTGTGACCATAATGGCTGCTAGGGTACAGGTTTACACATCATATCCGAATTATCTTGAATATGATAATTAAATAAATAACTAGCTTGGGTGATAATCCTCGTCAGCTAGTCCCCAAATTTGAAGCGATAAAATTATTATAACATCAAATTTAAAATTCATTGGATATAGAACCCGATGCTTCACATTCTTCTAATGCACTGTACACCGTGTGGCGGTTTACTTCCCAAGAAAAATCTCTGGGTTTATCTTGACAAATAATTATGAAGTCTTTGACCACATAATCGAGGCAAAACGTAAGTGCGTTTAGGAGCTCGAGGCCTCCGCGAATGCGAATCCTCACCCCCAGGCTCTATAAATAGCAAAGTTCTTTAGTCCTAAGACTCACAAAATTTTCTTTCGCTAAGTCCTTTAGAGTCTCTCCTCAACTTCTTACTTCACATTTCCTTTCCTACTCTCATCTTAATGGCGAACGAGACTCCAAACAGATTGTTGAGAGCAATGAGGAAGAAATAGAGATATAAGACAAGATTGAATAGGCTCTTCAGAAGGTAATTCTCTTCTGAAACATCTGTGTGAATCTTTTCTTTGTAGTTTGAGTGTTTCCAAAGCAATGCATTTTGGAACTCGTAGTTGTTCGAGGAACCAACTCCTTAGAAGAAATGGTCAGGATATGACGTAGAATCCTTCAGTGGAGCTTCATCCAAAAGGCTAATGGGTGCGGAGATCTAGGATGCTACATTGCCCTCATCTCTTTCTTTGCATCCAACTTCTGTTCTAACTTTTGTTCTAACTTCAACACCTTCTTTGGATCCATCCTCTGGGGATTAGGTATCACTGCACCTGCAGTGCCCTTGGGGCCAAGTCCCCTTCCATGCTCAGCTTTTTCCTCTCAGCCTACAACCTAGGTTATTACCTTCATCCTCTCTGCTTGTTACATATTTTAGGAACCAACCCATGTATGTATAGGAGGAGAAAGCTCTCTGGGTTCTTACCGAATAGCTTGCTGAGATCTAGGTTCTTCTAAGGGAGAACTCTGCTTTATGCAGAACTCTCAGAGAAGAAAAAGAGGTGCTGCGGGAGCGCCTCGTGAAGACTCTCAAGGTCATGAAGAGTCTGGCAGAGTGCTATGATGGAGTTTGCGAAGAGGCATGCACGTTCCGCCTAGAGAGGGATCATGCTCGAGAGCAAAGAGACCTCTCCGAAGAAATTAGGGACAACTGCTTCTTCGCAATAAAAGACTACGTTGATAGGCCAAGGGACGTCACGGGTTCTCTTGGGGCAGCCAATGTTGATCCTACCAATGTCAACCTGTCCCTTGGAGAACTTTGTAAATTACTTTTGGATCAGGTCGATATTTTGGTCGCCTGCATCCCTTTTTTATGTAAAAAATGCAATAAATAAAAATTCCTTTTATTTACATCTTGACTCCTTTAATGATTATGTAACACCCTGGGTTGGGGGTGAAAATCCTTTTTCATAAAATCCATGCATGCATATGTCTTTTCAAGATCAGCAAAATCAGCCTAGACTTATCCTATTCTAAACCCAAAAATCTCAAAATCTTTCTTGTGAGTTCAAATCAAGATCTGACTTTCCAGATATGACCTACTATTTATCCTGAGAATGAAAGCCTTCAGAATCCAGACCAAATTAGATCTCTAACTCTCAGATTTATCAATTCTTTGTGTTTTCGAAAACAGAAATTAATTAAGTACTCTAATTACCCTGAAAACTCCAAATCCTAATTTAATCAAATCTTGACCAAATTCAGACCAGATTATTCTTGAATTATGATCAAGGGTATGCCAGAACCTTAATCCAAAAAGTTGGCAACCAGATTCTATCATCTAGACTCTTTTCACCAATCAGTCCAAGAATATCACAAATCAGTCCTTTTCCAGAAGCCTGAAAAGGCTAAATGTTGCAAACCAACTCCAAATTCAAATTTGTTTCAGGGAACACCTCCCAAATGCTAATTAATACAAAATCTTATTTTACCAGAACATCAAAATCTTACTCTAAGGCCCAGAATTGCAGACTCGACCAAATTCCGGATTTTGAATACCCTAAATTGCCCTAATATCAAGGTCGTCCAAAAACCACTCAATTGTTCCAAATCTTATCTTGAATCTGTGCCAAATTATCTATTGAATTAAGTTTTCCAAATTAGTAAAATCAAATTCAACCCTAATCAATCCAAATCTCCAGATTTACAAATCAGCCCAAAGCCAAGAATTAGAAACTGCATTTCAGTCCAGGTTCGGCCAGAACCAGCCTCTTCGACCAGAGCCACTGGCACAGTGATTGGACCGCAGCCTCGCCGTGCTTGTGCGCCGTGTTCGCTTGCCGCCGGCTAAGCCTCGCCTGCAGCTGTGCCGTGCTCACTTTTGTTTGCATGAGCGCACGTGTCAGCACCAACGCCGTCGTCGTGGCAACACCGACGACCAGCAACTGCTCCTGTGCGCGACCAACAACAGCAACAGCTGCCCTTTTGTCAGCAACTTCGTGCCACGTCGCTCCGCCGTGCCAGCCTTGTCGCCTTCTCTTTGCACCAGCCAGCGCCAAGTTCCGATGAATCAATCTTTTGGGCGATGGCAGAGCCGTTGTCGCCGTCGCATCGCGCTGTCACCACTGTTCCTTCTGCGCCGACCAGTCTCGTCCCCGGCGCCAATTTCCTTGTTGCTCCCTCCTCGCAAGCTTCGTCCTGGCCTATTTAAGCACCCCAGCAACCTGTATCATCTCTACTTCACCAAAATTTGGCTAAGTCCCAGAGCTTCTTTGTTATCACCTTCTTCTCCGGCGAGTCGCCAAGGAGGAGCTTGACGCCAGATCATTCTGCTGCACCAAATCTCCAATTGGCACCACCAGTGAGTATCTCTCATCTCCCTCATCGTGCTGTAGCATCCAATCAAGCTACGGTGAACCTCATCGCCGGTGATTGCCGTTAATTGGTTTTGCCCTATTCCCACCGTGCTGTTCGATTCAGCCCAAATTAGACCTTGAATCAGTAGACTAAAATGATCAGTTCACTGAGTTTAGCAAACCTGTAAGCTCAGAATCTCCAATTGAACTCAAATTGAAGCTTTTCTCGATTTTGAGCTTCACCAGTCGCCAGCTCTCGTCGCCAGGCTACGCCGGCGATGCTCCGGTCAAATTGACTCCACCAGTGGCTTCCTCGTGTCCCTCTATCACTCTCCAAGCAAGGAAATAAGTTCGAACCTCCTGTATCAAAAACCCCCAATTCTAGTGCCTTCTTCTCCGGCGTCGGCCACCGAAAAATTATTCCCAGCCGTTGCAGCCCTATCCACCTTGTCCAATGTGTGTGCCTTGAACCCCTGAGCATTTTTGTCTTCTAGCTCGACACCTGGATCGGCCCAGATCGAGAGTTGTAGCCATGCCAAGACTTTGAACAGAAACTGTCTTGTACAATTCAGCCACCGTGTTTCTTCGCCAGAGTTCGTTACCGTCCGGCCATCCTAGGTCTTGAAATCATTTGCATTGTGTTCCTGTTACTTGAGCCTATCTCCTAGACATAATTGCCGCAGCAGATGAAGCCTTTGAATTGCATTTGCTGCTAAACCCTAGTTTTTGACATTGTCAGCTCTATGTCAGTGCATGTCAGCCAGTGGCATTAGCTCTGTTCACCTTCTTCTGGCTGTGCATTTTGAAAATAACTTTGTCCATTAGATTTGTGGAGTTGTGAGCTACACTTTCTTCTACTGCCACACCTTGAGATAAGCTCTCTAGCTTTCCTTGAAGCTATGTCAGAGCCTTGAACCCAATGTCAATCGGCTGACATTCGCTATTTTTGAACAAACCAGCCGCGGACTTGCTGTCCTTATTGCAACGTTGAAACCCTAAGAGCATCTAACACCTATCCTTAGCCCAAATTCCTTGAAACCCTAGAATCTCGACTCAGTTCAGCTTGCAGTCTCAATCAGTCTTAGCATTTTAATATAATTATGTTAGTGATCATTGTGTGTTTGTTTGTCGCCAGCAGATCCAGAAGCTGAATTCGAAGACTTTGGTGTTGACTCGACATCAACTGCTGATTTTTAAGATGCGGAAGGCAAGTCATATTCTTGAACATCTTGAACCTATATTTTAGCAGTTGCTATAATATAACCTTGAATATAAGTAATATTGCATGTGAAAGAATGGTTGATTTATGAATTGGCAGTACAAGGCTGGATGCCTGTGAAATGTGAATTGAACAAGTAGTGAGCCATGAACTAATATATATGTATATATATTTATATTCATGAAATAAAACCTCTAGCCGTGACCAGGCTTTTGGAATGGAATGGTGGTACTAGCACAGGATGTGCAGGCACTGGATGTGCATGGGTTGTGGTATGATCTGGTCAATGGCATATAAGGATTAGAACCTTGTGTTGTGCGTCTAGTGGCATGAAAAACGTGCTAACCGCAAGCCTGGTATGGGACAGGCCTGAACAAGTACTTATGCGGAGCGCACATGAAACCCCTGCATGAGATGGAAAGTGATGCACGATTTACGCGGAGTGCGGGTCCTACACTTATCACAGGATGTGATTGCACGCTGACCCAGTAATGGGAAGAGGCTTTTGGGTGGGGGTATAGCCCACCACAACTGTTGTTTGCATGAAAACCATAGGGTCAGGAGTGAATTGTGAGTGAAACATAACAAAAGTTCTTGTTATCTCCACCTTGCCACTCACAGTATGTAGTGAGGAAGGGTCTAATCATCTTGATAGGATGGGCATGAAACTGGACTATCTTGCGGGTAAATTGGTACCTCTCTGCAGAGTTAAAAACGTATTCGAATACTCCGAGCTCCCGGGTTTATAGGAGCCTGCTACGGTGGATTAAATCCACGGGGTGTGACACAAATATGTTTTCTAAATAAAATTTGATAAGTCAAGATTACCCAAATGACATGTGTTGTCATGATAAGGGGTATTGCCGTGGGCTGTCGTGTGTCGACGTGTCGCGGTAGTACCATAAATAGTGAACATGAATAGCAATGTTATACTATGAAAAGTGTTGCCATGAGATGAGATATGAAGGAAAAGATTATTTTACAAATATCCACACTTCTTTATTAGCATAGGTTCATGTCATCCCTACTATATGTATCTACTCTTACCTATGACTTGCTGAGTATGTAAGTACTCACCCTTGCAACCTATTCCCCAGAAGATGGAGTGTTCCATGATCAAGATGAAGGCGTGGAGAACTTCTTGGATCCAGAACGAGGGGCGTCAGTTCCGCCAGAGCCCTGATGTGTGTTGTTCTGCCATCAACTTGTTGTGGGAGGGTCACCTATTTTCTGTTGTGTAGTTGGTATTTTACTAGACCATGTATGCCGTGAAGGCACTGTAATATCTTTATGTTGTATTAAGGCCAGCAGGCCACACTGCTTAAATATTTTGTAAGTTTTTTGCTGCAATGTAAATATACTCCTGTGCTTGACTTATCCTGGGAAGTTAATGGTATGCATATATGGGATCAGTTGCAGCAAGCTGAGTCTCCATGGGAGTAGTCATAGTCCCCGGAAGGGGCGCGACAGATTACGTATAATCTATAATCATCATTTGGAGTTCTTTAAATTATCTGTGTGAAAAATGGTTACAGGTAAATGCTTCTGCAACCAAAACATACACAGGTAATAAGTGTTCTGTCGATGATCAAAAACATGACAGTACTGAGGTCACATAATAGCATTGAGACCATGAGGAGCACTGAGGTCATAGAATAGCGTTGAGACCACAGATTATACTAAGACCATGCTTAGTACTGAGATCACAGAGTTTACTTTGAGATCATAACAGTACTGGAATTTACTTGATTATCCTGGAATCATAGTATATTAAATGCGCAAATAATTCTCAAATAATTATTTACACCGTAGCCCCCGAGTTTGAAATAAAATGATCTTTTAAGTTTCAAAAAGATGCATTTTGTTTCAAATTCTATCAGGGTAACATCGTGGTTTTGGGTTTAATCTGTGACTAGATCTGTTATGAGGAAATATTAAAATAATGAACATGGCAAGTAGTGGCCTTGGGCAGATCAAAGGGAAGGTACCTTGCTTGAGAAGCTTCATAAAACCCTCTTCGCCTTAGCCACTCCGCCGCAAAAAACCCTCTTGGTGCACCTTTGCTCTCATCGCCACCAAAGCCTTCATCTTTCCAATGATCCTCACAACAATGGCATCTTGGAACCGATCCATCCACCACAATGGTGAGAATTTGATGGCGCTGGAGAAAGAAGAAATCCTTCCTCCGCGGCTACTAATCAACTGGCGGCCAGCAGAGAAACAAGAAGAAACCCCCAATGTTTAAGAAAGTGAATTGGTGATTTTTGAAGATTTCTTGCGATGTGGATTCTGATTACCAGAAGCGAAATTCTGCAAGACATGTTGATGCACTTCGACTTGGGGCTAGTAAATCTCCACCCCAACGCTAACCTCATCCTGGCTGTTTTCCAGCATTTGTGCGAGACGTTTGTGGGAGTATTGCCATGCGTAGATCTGTTTCGACGGTTCTACTTTTCAGCATGGCCAAAAAGTCCCAGCGTGGTTGGGTGTGTGTACTTTCGCTTGCGGGAGAAAAAGGATTACCCCTCCTTCCCACTGCGGAATTCAGTACATGGATGGAGCCAGAAATGGTTCTACTACTCTACACCGGCAGAAAGCAATCTGTGGTTCGAGAACTGACGACCGGTGAAAAGCAGCAAAATGGACACCATCCCAGTGTTAGATGTTGACTTGCAAAAACAAGCGCAAGTGATTCTTCACTTAGTCCGTCAGGGATTGACTGCGCGAGACATCATCTGTGACTTTGTGAAGAATCGAATAAGCCCTTTAAAGAAGAGGGAGCACACCACCTGGGAGGTGTAGTCCATGGCGGATAGTACCTTGGACTATAACAATGGTAAGTTTCACGTTCTTCAAAATTTGTATATTACTACTAATGAGCAATGTCATATTGAGCAATCACCATTTTGAAACAGTCTTGTCCATGTCAAAAATTGACAAGAGGACAAATAACCTTTTGAAGCCATATAATGCGGTGACAGAAGGAGCTCTAGGATCACCCCGTCCCCAGAGCTTGATCAACAGCGGCGACGATCTGAGACAAGAACGTCAAAAGGTAAGACTTCTTTTGGAAAGCTTGCTCAATTATGCCTGCTGATATCAAATCACCAATTATGAAATGGCACAACTGCTAAAGGGGCAAGTTGTCAGGACAAAGCGTCCTAGAGCTGATGCTAGAACTTCTGGGAGGCTAGCATCGAAGAGAGTAAAAGTCATCTCTTCTAGAGCCAAAAAGATGAAGGAGCCAACCCCTGGAACGTCCAAATCAAAGACCGTAGGAGGGGCTTCATCAAAGGCAAAGAAGGCTATTGCGAAAATTGTTGCGGTGAGGTTGTCTCTTCGCCCTGTTATACCCTGTACGAATAGGAGTCACTTCTTAATCGTACAGGGTGAGGGGAGTGTGGATGAGGAAGACGATGTTCCTCTCATCCGCCGAAAGAGAAAAATGATGAAATCTCTGGAGATTGACATTCTAGAGAGACCATCCTCCCCTACCATTGCCAACATACTATCCTCCATGGCAGAGTCAACTGTTGAGGCAGGGATCACGTGGTCGCGGGAAAACTTGCAATCACGGAGGAAATTCCTAGTCTTGAGGCTAGTATTTCAGCAACCATGGTCGCAGAAGACTCTATAGACGTAGTCTCAACTGCTTCAGGGCTGGTGACACCTCCTTCGAACACTAAAGGAGTTGCTGTGGTAAGAACTTCACATTTCACGAGCTTTTACTCCATTGCATATCCCAATCATCTTTTGAACATGCAAGAAGAGGAAGCTACTGTCTTGTTCAAGAAAAGAAGAACAAGGACAGGTGTTGATGACACTTCAACAGGGGCGCACAGTGTGCTTCTTTCTCCCTAGAGCTCATCACCGAAACTCAAAACTTGGATGGGGTTTCGAATCAAGTAAGGATATCACATCTTGCCAAATCATGTTCTTTGAAAACAGAAATGTCACAAGTCATGATTTTTCCAGGAACCCTGTGTCCAGTGCCTTGCCGACCTCCCCAAAAAACTGGTGCAATATCTACCGTGGAGGTCGCAAGGGGCACAGGTGCAGGTATAGTGCCTGAGGTAGCCCCTCAGGACATTTTAAAAGAAATAATTAGGGATCTCCAATCCGATCAGATGGAGATCGCAACATCAGTCTCGACAGCAGGAGCAAATCAGCAAGAAACCACATTTGTCGCTGCTGTTGTCAAGGAAAAGAGTGATCTAATGGTTGGATCCTCAACTGAACCTGAGGGCTCACTGAAGACCACAATCAATGACCTTTTAGAGGCAAGTGAAAAACTTGTTTAACTTCTCTAGGATCGAAGATCTTAGGAATGTTCAGATTTAAACAACAGGTTTTACTGTGTTTCAGGATCTGACCCAAATGGCGACTAGGTCAAAAGCTCTAGTAGAACACATTGAGGTCGCGCAAAGGGAGATCAGCCAGCTACAACAGCAAACACTCATATACTTGTTTACCCTGAACTTCATTTAAGTACAACGATTGCCTTGCTTGTCGCAGGGAAAATTCTTCCTTGACAAAGAGCATGGCTGATCAGCGAGATCAGGAAGAAGCTGCAGCTACGAGACTTCTTTTATGGAGAAAGAACTCAATGAGGAATAGTTAAAGCTTTCTTGTGAGTTTACTTCCGATCAAAGGATGTTATTTCCTTACATGAACTACTGTAAATTTAATTACTTTGCTCATGCAGTATAAGAGGAATAGATAAGCACTCTTTCAAATCTTTAGGAGGAAGGTTAACTCTTATTAACTCGGTGCTTTCTTCTCTTCCTATGTTTCTTATGTCAACCTTGAGAATACCTGTTTCTTTCATCAATAAAATTGACAAGATCAGAAGAGTTTTTCTATGGAAAGGTCAATCCAGCTGTTTAGGAGGCCACTGTCTGATTGCTTGGGATAAAATTTGTAGACCTAAGAAGAATGGTGGTCTTGGGGTTATTAATCTGAGAATTCAAAACTTGGCCCTTCTTTTGAAGTTCTTGTTTAAATTTTTTAATAAAGATTCAGCTCCCTAGGTTCAGCTTCTTTGGAATTGTCTTGGTATTATGAATACCTCGGTAGGTTTTGTGGAAGTTCCTAGCTGGACGAAGATGACACGAGCTGACCAAATGATTGGTCCTCTCCTGTTGGACAAACACAGCAAGTGACACGAAGATTTATACAGGTTCAGGCCTGAGTGGAGACCCTAGTCCTGCCGATGTGCTCCCAACAAGAGTTGGCTGGGGGAGTTCTCTCGTGGAGAGAGTGCTCCTAAGCACGCCTGTTCATTTTTGTGTATTGATGTCAAATGAGTTGTCCTTTGTTACAACATAGGGATACAAGGGCTTATATAGGCCCAAAAGATGCGAAAAGACTAAACTACCTTGGTTGCAGCCATTGGATCCAAGGGTACTAGTGTACTTCTTCTGGCTGAGGGGGCTGGATGCTTGACAAGTGTCCTTGCCAGTTCCAGAGGTGCTTCTCACGTCACCCTGCCCGGGACGGGGGTCTTCAGGAGCCTCGTCCCCGGGCAAAAGGCGGTGCCCAGGACGGAGGCACCGGGGGCCTTGTCCCCGGGCCAATGGTGGCGCCCGAGACGGGGGTCACCGGGAGCCTTGTCCCCGGGCAAATGGCGGCGCCCAGGAGAGAGGCACCGGCGGCCTTGTCCCCGGGCCAATGGCGGCGCCCGGGACGGAGGCAACGGGAGCCTTGTCGGTGGCATCGGGGGCCTTGTCCTCGGGCAAATGGCGGCGCCTAGGATGGCGGCACCGGGGGCCTTGTCCCCGGGCCAATGGCGCCGCCCGGGACGGAGGCAACGGGAGCCTTGTCGGCGGCACCGGGGGCCTTGTCCCCGGGCGAATGGCGGCGCCCGAGACGGGGGTCACCGGGAGCCTTGTCCCTGGGCAATGGTGGCGCCCAGGACGGCGGCACCAGGGGCCTTGTCCCCGGGCAAATGGCGGTGCCCTTAACAGAGGCACCGGGGGCCTAGTCCCCGGGGCAATGGCGGCGCCCAGGACGGGGGTCACGGGGAACCTTGCCCCTTACCTGGACTCGATCGTGCGGAGATTTCCCCCAACAGGAGCCCCCCATGTCCTCCGGGTGCATTGCTCGAGTCCCCGGAGGGGATGGCTCACATTACCGGGAACATCTCCCCTGGGAGGGATTTCTGGCGCCTTGTCAAGGCTTCGAATTTTGCACTAGATACTTACGGAGGTGCCGTCGATCATCATGTCGCCCCTATTCTCAATTGTAGTGCGCCATTGGACATAATGGCCTCGCGCGGTTCGAACCGTCAATCCATAATTTCCTGCGAGCGTCCCTTCGATTCGCGCGCGCCGTTGGAATTGAGTGGCGTGGATTCATCATTAGGGGCCACGTGGCGCCCATTGGGGCACATTCAAGCCCTATACATAGGGCTTCGAGGGGCCCGGAGAAGTCACTTGAACCTTCGATCCTCAAACACCACCGGCGCCCTAAGGTCTCCCAGTAGCATTCTCCCAGAAGCTTAGTGTCCGGAAACCTAAGCCCCTCAGACAGTTCCCTGATAGATCAACCCACCGAAAAAACAAATGGGTCCCAAGGGTAGCGCCAAGGCCACCGAGGTGCCTCCGGAGGAAGTCACCGCGGACTTCCTCTGGGCCTCCGAGTTCACTTCGGGGGACTTAGAGTCCCTCGTGGATCAGGGGGTCGTCGCGGATGGGGACATCCGGATCCCCTCCAAGAAGGACGGCGCCCCCACCCCCGGCCCAGAGAAGTTGTCGTCTTTGAGGCCTTCCGTGAGGTCGGACTCCGGCTCCCGGTGCATCCGTTGCTCTGGGAGTTTCTCCGGGAATACGGGGTGGCGCTCAACTACCTGACGCGGAACGCCTCCGTTCGGATGGGGCTCTTCATCTGGCTGTTCGAGACAGCCACAGGACGGGAGCTGACACTCCAGCTATTCTGGTACTTTTACGAGTCGGCGGCGAGGAGCTCCCATTTGGTGAAGGGAGGGCTGAAGTCTTCGTTCGGCTCTGTCATGTTACAGGTCCTGCCGTCGCGGGTGCAGGAGTATCCGGTGGTAGCCTCCCGGTACCACTGGGGAGATTGGGTTCGAAGGTGGTTTTACCTCTGGGTCCGAGACGCCGAGGTGACCTACTCACCGGAGCCCCCCCTCCTACAGCCGGTCGTCCGCCTCCAAGCCCCCGGTATGGACCGAGGAGGAGTTGAAGCTCCTCAGCAAGGTGGTTGGCTCCCGGGGCGTCCTTTCCATGAGGGACGCCACGGAGGAGCTGACACTACTGAAGGTCTCCCCCTTCTCGCACGGGAGGAGGGGGATTGGAATGTGCTCGGCATAGCGGCCATCGCAAAAGCCGGTGACCCGATGTAAGCACTCGGCGACTTTCTTTTGATTTTTTTGTTAATTTCGCTAACTCCCCTCATTTTTGAAGTCCGACCATACCCAGCCACCCAGGAGAAGGCGGAGAACCTCCTCGGCAGGTACTACGCCGACAAGCACGAACGTATCGTGTGCGTCATCGAGGAGGGTCCTCCCCGGAACTTCGTGGCCAAGGCCTTTGGGCTAAGGCTACCGGAGAGGACGCCTCTCCCGACCCCCGGCTCTCACAAGCGGGGGAAGGAGGCCGCCGGGGGTTCCGAGCTGAAGTGTGACCGGGCAACGACAACGGGCTCTACGCCCATGAAGGCCTGGGACGCCACCCTCGGGTCCAGACGTGCTCGAGCGCCTTCTAGGCGCGAGGTGACGCCCCCCCGGGAGAGCACTCCGGGGGCGGGGCGGCAGCAGAGGTGCAAGAGTTCAAACGCCTTCTCGAGGCCTTCGGAGAGGGCCGTCTTAAATTCAATTCATCAGGCGCCCCGGGAGGTTACTCCCGGGGGAGGGCTCCTGAGAGTTGAGTGCAACCTTAGAGGCGCCCTAGAGGTGCGAGGAGCCTCTACGAAGATAAGGCCTCTGTGCTCCAGAGGGTATCACCCGGGGGATGCCCAATCTGCCTTAATTTTGCTAAGTCTCATCTCCGGAGGGCGTGGCAGGGGTGTTTCTCGGGAGTCGATCCGGTTGCGGTGGCTCCCAGAGTGGCACCTTGATAACTTCAACAACCACCGCGCCGAATTGTCCCCTCCGCGACCGGGGTCCCGGAGGGTCCCGCCACTTCGAATACTCCCACCAGCGGGCTACGAGTATTGGCCCGAGAACTTGCTTCGGGAGGCCCAGCGGCGTATACGAAGCTTGTATCGAGACCTGGCCCGGGAGCTATCGGAGGGCCTCCGGGATTATAAGGTGTAGGAGCCTCCGGAGGGGGACTGTCCCCCCTAGTTGTGTCTTGCATTTTCCCACCAGAGGGGTTGTCCCCCGATTAGATGTACCGATACCCACCGGGGGGAGATGTCCTTCGGTTAAATATATCAATAAAGCTAAGTTTGCTTGTTCCTTAACTTCTTTTTGAAATTTTCCGAGTCCAAAGGATGGTCCGGGAGAGGACAATCCGGTCACGAGTTAAAATTTTCCGAGTCCAAAGGATGGTCCAGGAGAGGATGATCTGGGCACGAGTTACCCCCCTCCCCATAGCGGGTTGTAGCTTAGCTCCACGCGCTATGGGGAAGGAGTGAAGGGCCCAGATGTTAATGATTACCGGGGCAAACATTCTCCAAGAAGATTTTCCAAAGGTCCCGGTGAGAAATCTCCCGGTCGCTGTGGGACCCTCAATTGAGGAATCCGGTGGCAACCACCCAGGTGGATTGCACTTAGAAAGGTACAACATAAGCTCACCACAACAACAGTACAATAACAGTAGAGGCAAGTATTAACAAACACCTGGCCGTAGGGACCAATATTACATTAACATAACGCCTAGAATGACGCTGATTAGAGTTTCTATGAAAATAACAAGTTTGTCAATACAAGATTCGGCATCGAGGTAGCGAACACAAAGCATAACACAAAGAGCGACAACGAAGATCTTCGCTTCAGCTGACAGCGGCGCTAGAAAGGTTCCCACCACATCTGACTCGGCTCGGTGCATGACCCTTCTAGGGAACTGGATCATCGGGGGCACCTTCATCTTGTTCCTCATGCTCAAAGCCGTAGGAATCGGGGTCGACAAATACTTGTTCTGAGTTTGTGTGTAAAGGCAAGGGTGAGCATGTTTTTACACAATGCTCAGCAAGTCTCGTTATGAGAATGCAGGTATATAGATGAGGGGTTCTCAAGGAATGAGGTCTTTGTTTTATATGTAAGAATAGAATAGATTCTCACTCTAGGGTTATAAAGAAAAGCTTTTAGTTTCAAAAGCAATACTTTGAAATCTTAAGTTATACTTTAGAAATCGTAATGTGTGATGGTCTCCCATGAGTCATCACTTTTATCAACCCACATTATGAAAACATTCCAAATATTACTTGTGCTGAACCACATGGATAAATCTACTGCGAACATACTCCACGACCTGGGAGTATAGAGTATCTGATACTTGTTTTACACTTTGCAAAGGTGTACCTCTTTTTAAATCCACTTCTTCACTCGACTTTCAAGTCGGGTCAACTCCATGCAACTTATACGCATGTGACAACGTCAAGCTCACACAACGCTTTTGCAGTCTAGTATTAACAGTATCCCCACCAGGTAAATAGACAGTTAAGTCTTAAGTACCGTTGTGGGTCCTCCCCACTGCCTTACTTCCTAGCCTTGGCCTATGTTCCCGCAAGACACATCACCTATGGATGTAGCCGTGCACCACTCAAATCCAGGCGTAGGGCGACTTCCTTCTATCCACCTTTTCCCCTCATTATTTTTTGATCTCACATCACTCATAGCCGAACTGCGGCCCACCAGTTTCCAAACGAGAAACTGGACCGACAAACCATGTAGGGAACTATTAATACCAAAATCCTACTAAGTTGTGCCTATCACATACCAGGCAAGTGGTTGGCATGTTTTTCATGTCGCATAGAGGCACAACACAAGGTTCTTGTCCTTATGAATCAATAGTGAGGAGACATTCACATACCCAATGCGCACACAGCAGCCAACCAATCAAACCATCCTCACTAACAATTCTAATTCACACATTCTTTCATAAAAGGATTTCAAAACCTGTCGTGGTATTGCGAATACCACGGCAGGTTTTGTGGACGATCCTAGCGAAGAAAATACGACGCGGGCTGACTGGGTGACCGGTCCTCCCCCGTCGGGCAAGTGCAACAAACGACACGAGGATTTATACAGGTTCGTGTCCCGATGGGGGCCCTAGTCCTGTCGGCGTGCTCCCAACCGGAGTCGGCTGGGGAGGCTCTCTCGGGGAGAGAGGCTCCAGAGCACACCTGTGAGATTGTCTATTCTAAGAAATAATGAGCCATTCTCCCTTACATGAGGTGTACAAGGGCTTTTATAGCCTCGAAAGAAGCAAAAAGACTAAACTACCCCTACTGCTACCGTTGGATCGGAGGGTAGCAACGTCCTTCTCCCGATCAAGCACCTCGGATGCTTGACAGGTGTCCGCCGGTTCCCGAGGCGCTCCTCACGTGACCCGCACATGACCCGGGACCGGAGACTCCCATCTCCGGAAGGACAACAATGCCCAGGACAAGGCTCTGGGGGGCCCTGTCCCCGGGCAAATGGCGGCGCCCAGGGCAGGCACCGGGGGCCTTGTCCCCGGGCGAATGGCGGCGCTGGGGACAGGCACCAGGGGCCTTGTCCCCGGGCAAATGGCAGCGCTCGGAACAGGCACCGGGGGCCATGTCCCCGGGCGAAATGCGGCGCCCGGGACAGGCACCGGGGGCCTTGTCCCCGGGCCAATGGCGGCGCCCGAGACACGCAACGGGGGCCTTGTCCCCGGGCGAAAGGCGGCGCCCGGGACAAGCACTAGGGGCCATGGCGGCGCCCGAGACAAGCACCGGGGGCCTTGTCCTCGGGCGAAAGGCGGCGCCCAGGACAGGCACCTGGGGCCTTGTCCCCGGGAAAATGGCGGCGCCCGGGACAGTTACCGGGGGCCTTGTCACGGGGAGAAAGGCAGCGCCCGGGACAGGCACCGGGGGCCTTGTCCTCGGGCGAAAGGCGGCGCCCAGGACAGGCACCGGGGGCCTTGTCCCCGGGAAAATGGCGGCGCCCGGGACAGGTACCGGGGGCCTTGTCGCCGGGCGAAAGGCAGCGCCCGGGACAAGCACCGGGGGCCTTGTCCCCGGTCGAAAGGCGGCGCCTGGGAGAGACACCGGGGGCCTTGTCCCTGGGCTAATGGCGGCGCCCGAGACAGGCACTGGTGGCCTTGTCCCCGGGCGAAAGGCGGCGCCCAGGACACGCACCGGGGGCCTTGTCCCCGGGCGGAAGGCGGCGCCCAGGATAGGCACCGGGGGCCTTGTCGCCGGGCGAAAGGCAGTGCCCGGGACAGGCACCGGGGGCCTTGTCCCCGGGTCAAAGGCGGCGCCCGGGACAGGCACCGGGGGCCTTGTCCCCGGGCAAAAGGCACAACTTCTTACCTGGACTTAGTCTCGCGGAGATTTCCCCCAACAGCAGCCCCCCATGCCCTCCGGGGATGATGCTCAAGTTCCGGGAGGGTATGGTTCGTGTTACCGGGAAAATCTCTGGGACAAGCTACCGGGGTCGTGCACTACCACAGAAACAGACATCCAGGACGGCACATCACAGACGGGTATGAACTGTTCAATGGAAAACCATCTGCGAAGGCCTGTCGGGAGAATATGTTCAGTTATCACAGTCGGTTCTGATGTCAAAAACAACTGTGATAGTAAACCAGACGGTTGTGAACACAAAATCGTCTGTAATAGTCTACTTATCACATACGGCTCTAACCTAAAACCTGACTGTGATATATACAATCGGTTCCCAGCTGAGAACCATCTGTAATAGTCTACTTATCACAGACTGTTCTAACCTAAAACCTGACTGTGATATATACAATCGGTTCCCAGCTGAGAACCGTCTGTGATAAGTAGAATATCACAGACGGTTCGGAAATCAGAACCGACTGTGATTTATACAGTCGGGTGTGAACTAAGAAGCGTCTGTGATAGTGTAGTTATTACAGACGGTTCTGAGGTCTGAACCGACTGGAAAAGTACCGGAGCTTCAAATTCTCAACTGTGATCATTTCTGTCTCCGATCTTCGCGCGGGCGCCTAGGAGAACATGAAGTATCGCTTTGGAAGTTCTATAAATTGATAGTGGAAAAATTATCATTTACTTTAGAAGTTTTTATAGTTCTTAGACTGTTTGACTCCTTATTTTCTCTGCGCCAATGGCATCCTCGATGGCATCGTCAGCCTCGCCCTCCCCGGTAAGAACTCTCAATCTTTTGGACTTACCCCTGTATTGTTAATCCCTGTTCAATACATTCTTGACCTGTTGATTTGCACAGGGAAGGGGAGCCGTGGAAGACACTGGCAAAGTCAAGGCCGAGCTGAGGGCCCTCTAGTAGGAGCACAAGCTCCTCACGGAGAAGCACACTCGGCTACGGCTTGACCTTGACAATCTCTTCCAGCGCATTCAGCGCATGAAGACGGATGGTGACAATGCTAGGGTGAGGACGAGGCGTCTTCGCGAGGAGAAGAAAGCCGCGGATATGACCATCGTTGGCTGCGGTTTGACTATGAAGGATACCATCGTGAAGCTGAGGGAGGTCGCAGGCCTTCTCGACGCGGTAGTAGTTGATCCTAAGAAGGACAACTTGTCGCTGGAGGAGTCCTGCGTCCTGGCTGCAAGTCAAACTGACTTTATTCTAGATGCAGCCAGGGCTAAGACCATTCCTTGACCTAGCATTCTGTATTTTTACTTTTTTTTGTAAGTGATGAAAAAATTATTGAAAACTTTGTTCTTATGTCAACTTTCCAATTTTCCAGCACATTCTTGGACTGCATGCAATCTTCCCTCTTTCTTTATCTTTCTTTAGCTTTTGTCGAACATTCGACCATACAAAGGTATGTGCACTGTGTGCAATCAAGGAACGACTATCGGGATCTTTGGCTTGTGAGGGCAGTCCATCGGAGCCCTTCAAATAATATAGAAACAATATAGAAGTCGCAGGTCCCATGCAAATAATATAAAAAGAATATAGAAGTTATATATCAACGTGCTTTGAATATCACAAACGGCTCTAAGGTAAAAAACGTCTGTGATAGTCACATTAGAGACGGTTTTTATGTAAGGCCCGACTGTGATAGTCCCAACCGTGTCCGCCGCCTCGAATTCTCACCTTCTTTCAATATCACAGATGGTTTTTAACTCCAAACCGTCTGTGATAGTAATATTACAGACAGATTTTTTGTAAGGACCTAATGTGATAGTCGAACAGTGATCGACTCTTCAAATTCTCAACTTCTTTCAAATTCTCAGCGGTTCAACTGGAAGCAAAACTCCAGGGAGGGAACAAGTATTTGTAGAAGTCGAACAGTTCAATATTCAACAGACATATTAAAGACGGTTCGGACATCAGAACCGTCTGTAATATTAAAGCAGACGGTTTTGATCTCCCAACCGTCTGTGATAGTCCCAATAGTGCAATTCTCTACATGCAATTGTGGATAACCGCACATAATAATTGTGCAGATGAAGAGATTTATTTATTTACTTAAAATTTAATTTGCATAGAATTATGTAATCTGACGCTTCAACTTCCAAAGTGGGCACTACTGTTTTGCCATGTTCCAGTTTATCTCCCGAGAATATTTATCATGACGGTATTGATCTTGAAAACGAAGTAGTGCACTCCACTTCAAATTCTCAACAGTGTGTTGTGTCTTTTCCATTTCTGATGTTTGTGCGGCGCACTAACCTGGGAACACGAAGCGTCGACTTGGAAATTGTTTTTCATTAATGTTGAAAAAATGAAGTACAAATTTGTTCTTATGTAAATTTTACAATTTTCCCTCACGTTCTTGGAGAAAGAGAAGTGGGGCGGTTCAAATGGAAGCAAAACACTCCAGGGAGGGAACAAGTATTTGAAGAAGTCGAACAGTTCAATATTCCAGGCATAGTAAAGATGGTTCGGACATCAAAACCGTCTGTAATAGTCATATTATAGACGGTTTGGACATGAGAACCATCTATAATATTAAAGCAGACGGTTTGATATCCCAACCGTTTGTGATAGTCCCAACAGTGCCCACGCTTCGAATTATCTACATGCAACTGTTGATAACCGCACATAATAACTGAGCAGATGAAGAGACTTAATTATTTACTTCAAATTTAATTTGCATCGAATTATCTAATCTGACTCTTCAACTTCCTTTGCCGTGTTGCAATTTATCTCCCGAGAAGTTATCATGAATTTATTGACCTTGAAAACCAATAGTGTGCTTTTTAAAACTCGAGGCACCCGCGCATATGAACCGTCACCTTCTGGTTCTATAAATAGCGAGGCTCCTAAATCCCTGTCTTTATTCCCTTCTCAACTCCCACCTTGATGGCGAGCCAAGATTCCAATGAGGTTATTGAAATTGAGAGTGATGAGGAAGAGATAAGGAATGAACTCGATCAGGATCTTCAGAAAGTAAGTCCTCTCTGAAACTCTAATGCAGATCTTTCTTTTATGACTTGATTACCTTGAAACAAATGCATTTTGAAATCCACAGGTGCCTGTGGAAATGCTCCCTCCAAAGAAGAGACTTAGAAATGTTGAAAGATCCTCCAGTGGAGCTGCAGCGAAGACTCTAGAGGGTGCTGAGGCCTGTATTGCCACATTGCCCCTTGCAACCCCTCCAGTTGCATCGACTCCACCTTTGGAGATCCACAACAATCCTTCCAATATCCCCTCTTCAACACCTTTGTATCATCATCTTTTCTTGGATGATCAACTTTCTGGGGTAAGGCTCACACTTCCACGTCCAAATCCACTCCGAAGCTTGGCAATCATCTTCACCCTCCCAGCATACGTCCCTAGGAGAAGCTGGAGAAGCATATGTGCAGGAGGAGAAAGCTGCATTGTGCAGAATTCTCCAAAAAAAAAGAGGTGCTGGAGAAGCATTCTGAGGGGATGTCTTTTGCCATTCGGCACTTGGCAGAGTGCTTTGAGTTGCAGCTTCATCTCCACCTTTGTTGTATCAACTTTAATTTCTTGGATGATCCTACTGATGCCAAATCCACTCCTTTCTTGAGAGATGATGTTGATAGTCTTAGAGCCATTGGTAGTTCTCCTGGGGCGGCCAGTGTAGATCCTACTGATGCCAATACGTCCCTAGGAGAACTTTGTAAATTACTTTCGGAACAGGTCGACGCTAATTAATTGGTCGCTTAATTGTATCTCTTATGTATGCAAAGATTGTAAGAAATAATAAATTTCTTTTCCTTATATATTTGGCTTTTCGATTGATTATGTAACTGATACTCACCAAATGATGTTCTGTGTAAAATGTTAACAAGAAAATACTGCTGCAATCAAGACGGTTTTTAACTCAAAACCGTCTCTGATAGTAACATTACAGACAGTTTTAATTTCAGGACCGACTGTAATAGTCTCAAAGTTCTTTGAAGATCCACAGACATATATATACAACCGAGTGGGTGAGGAATACATGAAAGGTGTTTTTGATTTCGAAAAGGTTGCTGAGCAAGACATGGCGAAGAAAAGTTTACCATATATGTACTGTCCTTGTGTAGACTGCCAGAATATTAAGATGTTCACCAACTCATCTCAAATTGTCGCCCACTTGATCCGACGTGGTTTCAAAAAGGGGTACACGTGTTGGGTCCACCATGGAGAAGAGCTAACTGCAGAAACAAGTGCCACTCAGGTTGAGGAACAGGACATGTCGGATCCGAACAACGACTTCGACGAGGATATGCCAGAGGATGACAATTTAAATGACATGTTGTGTGATGTGGAAGGAAATTACAGTGAAAGGGAGTTTGGCAAATTCAAGCGTTTGATTGAGGACTCAGAAAAGCCGTTGTTCCCTAGTTGCAAGTCGAAGTACACAAAGTTGGCCTCTGTGCTTGAACTGTTAAAATTGAAGGCAAGCAACAGCTGGACCGACAAGAGTTTGACAGCATTGTTAGATCTTTTGGTGGACATGCTCCCGGAAGGAAACGAGTCGCCAAAAAACACCTACCAAGTGAAAAAGCTGTTGTGTTCTTTGGGAATGGAAGTAGAAAGGATACACGCATGCCCTAATGATTGCATCCTTTACCGTAATGACTACAAGGATATGCATGTTTGTCCGATGTGCGGCGCATCCCATTATAAGCTTAAGGACTGAACCGACGATGGTGACTGTGCTGAGATAAAGCAAGGACCTCCTGCTAAGGTGTTGTGGTATTTGCCAGTCATTCCCCGCTTGCAACGTTTGTTTGCAAACCATAAAGAGGCAAAATTACTGTGTTGGCACTCGGAAGACAGGAAGAAGGATGGAAAGATGAGACACCCCGCTGATTCTTCGCAGTGGAGAAACATCAACAGGGAATTTGTTAACTTCGGAGCAGAATTGAGGAATATAAGGTTCGGGTTGAGTACCGATGGAATTAATCCTTTTGGTAACATGAGCAGTCGGCATAGCACTTGGCCGGTTCTTTTGTGTATCTACAACCTTCCTCCTTGGTTGTGTATGAAGCGCAAGTACATCATGATGTCTCTACTTATCTCAGGACCAAAACAACCCGGAAACGATATTGATGTGTACCTAGCACCATTGATAGAGGATCTCCTAACAATGTGGAACGAAGGGGTGCAGGTATGGGACGCATACAAACGAGAGAACTTCATCCTGCGTGCTATGATATTCTGCACCATCAACGATTTCCCTGCCCTTGGAAATTTGTCGGGCCATAGTATGAAAGGAGCCAAAGCCTGCCCCCACTGCGAAGATGAGACTGAGAGCGTGTGGCTAAAGAATTGCAGGAAAACAGTGTACATGCGTCACCGTAGGTTTCTTCCGAAGAATGATGCGTATCGTAAGAGGAAGAGGGAATTTGACGGCCATAAGGAAGATGGTTCAGCCTCGAAGCCTACGTGCGGGAAAGATGTTTACTCACGGGTGAAGGACATAGACGTTGTGTTTGGAAAGGGTCATAAATTGAAACCCCGCACGAAGAACTCTTGGAAGAAGAGATCGATATTTTGGGACTTATCGTATTGGGAGCATTTAGAGGTTTGTCATTGCATTGATGTCATGCATGTAGAGAAGAATGTTTGCGACAGTTTAATCGGCCTATTGATGAACATTCCAGGGAAGACAAAGGATGGCGTCAATGTGCGGCCTGACATGATCGAAATGAGAATCAGGCCCGAGCTAGCACCGAGAGAGGACGATAAAGGCCATATATACCTCGCCCCTGCATGCTACACTTTGTGCAAGGCTGAGAGGATAGAACTCTATAAGTGTCTCTCTGGTGTTAAAGTTCCATCGGGTTACTCCGCAAATATGAAAAAGCTTGTGTCCATGGGCGATTTGAAATTGCTGGGTATGAAGTCTCATGATTGTCACATGTTGATGACACAAATGCTTCCTGTTGCCATCCGGAGTATTCTGCCGCGTAAGGTCAGAGAGACGATCACGAGGCTGTGTTTTTTCTTCAATGCAATTTCTTGCAAGGTCATTGATCCCGATGGACTGGATTTTCTGCAGAGCGAGGTGGTTCGAACTCTCTGTCAGCTTGAGATGTATTTTCCTCCATCATTTTTTGATATCATGGTCCATCTCACCGTCCACCTTGTCAGAGAAATCAAGATATGTGGACCTGTGTTCCTACGTTATATGTATCCATTCGAGAGGGACATGGGTGTACTTCAGGCCTATGTGAGGTATCGGTCCCGGCCCGAGGGTAGCATTGTCGAAGGTTATGCAGCGGAAGAGGTTGTTAAGTTCTGCGTCGATTACATGGCCGAGGTAGAAGCAATAGGAGTTCCTGTGTCTCATCACGAGGGGAGGCTTGATGGTGTTGGCACTATTGGACGGAGAGCCATCACTCCTGATTTCGATATGTACTCGAAAGCTCATTTTTGGGTCTTGCAACACATGACGGAGGTGTCTCCGTACATCGACGAGCACAAGGAGATGCTACGACAAGACAATCCTCTCCGATCCGAGGTTTGGATCACGGGACAACATAACAGTCAATTCAACGCGTGGATGGAAGTGTGAATCACTGGAGAGTCCGCAAGTGAGAACCTTAAATGGTTGGAAAAAGGGCCCACGTTTACTGTACAGACATGGCATGGATACGACATCAATGGGTACACATTTTACACGAAAGCTCAAGATCGAAAGAGCACTGTGCAAAATAGTGGAGTGAGCGTAGAAGCTTTCCATGAGGAGTTCACCAAGACAGGCCCAACAAGGGTAGTACGTGGATTGAACTCATACTACGGGTTCATTGAAGAAATTTGGGAGCTTGATTACATACTGTTCAAGATTCCCGTGTTTCGATGCCGATGGGTCCAAATCCACAGGGTGTGAAGGTTGACAGTTACGGTTTCACTTCTGTGGATCTCGATCGAGTTGCTTATAAAGATGAGCCATTCATACTTGCAAATCAAGCCATTCAGGTCATTTATGTCACTGACCCGGCCAATAAGAAGTGGCACGTCGTCCTTCATGGCAAGAGAAGAATTGTTGGAGTTGAAAATGTCGTAGACGAGGAGGAATACAATCAATTTGATGAGATTCCTCCATTTGGAGATGGTGTACAGGTCGGTGAGATGGACCATGATATCAATCACGGAAGTAACCATGCACGGCGGGGGCCACAATCTTACATCACAGACCGACACTCGGCCTACTAGCCAGCCGACCCCTCCGAGGAGCCAACCAACGGGTTCGATGACGAAGCTGACTCCGACTAGGAGGCAACCATTCAAGAAGTTGGCTAGTAGGGGAAAAGCAAAGAAGAGCCCGGTGAAGGAGAGCGAGAAGAGTGCGCTGGCTCTCATGCCGTTCGCTCGCTCTCATGCCATTCGCTCTGGGGATGCCCATGGCCTCTGATACCGCAATTTCGAGCATGGGGTTAGCATGCCAGAGCCTGCATGCATGGTACATGAGGAGGACAAACCAGACCAGGACGCAGCGTCCGACGCACATCATGGTCAAGTACACCGTGGCAGAGTTCCATAACGACGTTGGGACCTACTCGGTGACCTTCGAAGACCTGCACAATTTACTGAACAAAGATGCGCTCGACTTGTCAATCCTACGGTCTTGGGTGCTGTAAGTATCCTACTATCCGTGCATATACGGATATATGTCATTTATTAATTGGTTACTTCTGTGCAGCTGCATGACCAACTATGCCAAATCTAAGGGCATACCTGTTGGTTTCTTGGACCCCCAGATGGTCGCCGAGGTGATGTTCAGGACCGACGCAGACTTCGTTGCCGACTACATCAGGTCGACAAGGAGTACATACTTGTACCCTACAACCAAAGGTGAGAGCTTTCATCAGTACTTCACCCGTAGATTAGTGTCTCCATGTGCACACCCCCAAACTTAGATTAAATTTATAATTCTTTACGTGTAACATGTAGCTACCACTGGATCCTGCTGCTACTTATTCCGAAAAGGAACAAGGTGTTCTACCTTGATTCATTGCAGAGGAAAGGGTACTCGTATTGCGGCGCACGAGATGTATTCGAAAAGTGATGATATTCATGTGGACCTGTCTTGCATGCATCTAGATTTACTGTCCTCAAATTGTCAATTTCGACTATCCTCAAACTGTCAATTTTGACTATCTACAGGGCTTTCACGAACTACTTTGCCGAGGGAGGGCGACAACACGAGCGGTGAGCCGATAAGTTTCAGTGGTTACAATTTTTGGTACAAATTTCAACTGGCATCTGTTTTACTTTATAACGTGTCCCCATCTAACTCTCGGTCTGTAAATTGGCAGTGCCATCAGCAGCCGGACGACAATACATGTGGGTTCTACGTGATGCGCCACATGTATGACTTGATCATCACCCCTCACCACCCAGATTTCCCCGAGGTATACAACTGCTCCCCTTTGTATCGATTTGGCAGAATTTACAACTGCATTGAGCTAATTTTTTCTGTACCAACTCTTGCTGTAGGGGGTTGTCTTCCCTTCGGAAAGCTTTGACCCTCGGGAGATTGGTATTGTCCGAGGGATGCTCGCTGAGTTTTTCCTTGCGGAGGTCATATCAACCAAGGGGAAGTTTAGGGACCCGCAAGGTTCGTATTAGTGCGGCCTTACATTTATTTGTACATCTAACACACTGACTTTAATTGTTGATTACATTAATTTATTGGTTCAATCTCAATTGTACATATTTCTGAGTTCTGTCCTGTATATATGAAATGCTTGTACATGTTTCTAAGTTGTGTGCATGTATATATGAGACTGTATATATTTGAGTACTGTGCATGCATGTATGAAATTCATGAACTGTATATTTGAAATGCTATTGTACAAAGGACATCGGTGATTGTTATAATCTCAGACGGTTTGTAAGATCAAAACCGTTTGTGCATAATATGCACAGACAGTTTTGATCTTACAAACAGTCTGAGATTATAACAGTCACCGATAATGACACTATCACAGATGGTTTTGACCTAAAAACCGTCTGTGATAGCACACTATCACTATCACAGATGGTTTTGACCTCAGAACCGTCTGTGATATCACACTATCACAGACAGTTCTGAGATTATAACACTATCACAGATGGCTTCGACCAAAAAACCATCTATGATATCTCACTATTACAGACGGTTCTGAGGGTATAAACCGTCAATGATAAGGAAACAATCACAGACGGTTCCAAGATTACCGCCGTCGCTGATAATGACAATATCGCAGATGGTTTTGACCTCAAAGCCATCTGTGATACTCTAAAAAACAGACGGTTCTGAAACAACCGTCTGTGATAAGGAAGCAATCGCAGACGGTTCTGAGGTCATAACCGTCTCTGATAAGTTGAGTATCGCAGACGGTTTTAATCTCAGAACCGTCAGTAATAATGTGAGAATCCCAGATGGTTTTGACATCAGAACCGTCTGCGATACTCAAATTATCAGAGACGGTTATGACCTCAGAACCATCTGTGATACTCATACTACCACAGATGGTTTTGACCTCAGAACCGTCTGTGATACTTACATTATTACTGACGGTTCTGAGATCAAAACCGTCTGTGGTAGTATGAGTATCACAGACGGTTCTGAGGTCATAACCGTCTCTGATAATTTGAGTATCACAGACAGTTTTGATCTCAGAACCGTCAGTAATAATGTGAGAATCCCAGATGGTTTTGACATCAGAACCGTCTGCGATACTCTTATTATTACTGACGGTTCTGATGTTATAACAGTCTGTGTTAGTATGAGTATCATAGACGGTTCTGATGTTATAACAGTCTGTGTAGTGTGAGTATCACAGACAGTTCTGATGTTATAATAGTCTGTGTGGTATGAGTATCGCAGACGGTTCTGATGTTATAACAGTCTGTGTAGTATGAGTATCGCAGACGGTTCTGAGGTTATAACAGTCTGTGTAGTGTGAGTATCGCAGATGGTTCTGATGTTATAACAGTCTGTGTAGTATGAGTATCACAGACGGTTTTGATCTTATAACAGTCTGTGAAGGGGAAGATCACAGACGGTTCAAAACCGTCTGTGATAGTACATGATTATCACTGACTCGAATATCACTGACGGGCAAAAACCATCTGTGATGGCTGTTTTGACCCGACTGTGATAATGAATTCTGTAGTAGTGGTGACACTTTGATTTCCGTGCCGCGCGCTTATGACCTCACTATTCGGCCATAATGGCCGCTCGCGGTTCGCACCGACGCCTCATTTCGTGCGCCCGTCTCTTCGTTTCCCCCGCACTGTTTGAATTCCAACGACGCAGGTGTACCACGAAGGGCCACGTGGCACCCATCGGGGCCACGCTCGGCCCCTATAAATGGGGCCTCGGGGGGCCCGGAGAGCTCATTCCAAACTTTGAGCCTTCAAAACTCCAGCGCCCTTAGCTCTCCCTGTGGGACCCTCATTTGAGGAATCCGGTGGCAACCGCCCAGGTGGGTTGCACTCAGAAAGGTACATCACAAGCTCACAACAACAGGATTTACTTTAAACAATAAAACTGGTAGACAAAACAAGTACAAGGTCACGAGGACCACTATTACAATATCATAATGCCAAGGATGGCATTAATTAAAGTTGATACAAAAGTAGAGAGTTTTTCAAAATCAAGAATCGGTATCGAAGTACCGAACACAGAAAAACAACACAAAAAGCAACCACAAAGATCTTCATTTCCTTCTGCAGTGGCTCTGGAAGGGCTTCCACCACATCGGACTCAACTTGGCTCATGACCCTCCTAGAAACTGGAATCGCCTGGAGAGGTTCCTTCCTCTTCTGGTGCTCAAGGCCAAGGGAATCGGGATCCATGGATCTTTTCTTCTGAATTTGTGTGCAAAGGCAAGGGTGAGCATGTTTTTACACAATGTTCAGCAAGTCTCGTTATGAGAATGCAGGTATATAGATGAGGGGTTCTCAAGGAATGAGGTCTTGGTTTTATATGTAAGAATAGAATAGATTTTCACTCTAAAGTTATAAAGAAAAGCTTTTAGTTTCAAAAGCAATACTTTGAAATCTTAAGATATACTTTAGAAATCATTATGTGTGTTGGTCTCCCATGAGTCATCACTTTTATCAACCTACATTACGAAAACATTCCAAATATTACTTGTGCTGAACCACATGGATAAATCCACCGCGAACATACTCCATGACCTGGGAGTACAGAGTATCTGATAGTTTTCTTACACTTTGCAAAGGTGTACCTCTTTTTAAATCCACTTCTTCACTCGGCTTGCAAGTCGGATCAGCTCTATGCGACTTTTACGCATGTGACAAGGCCGAGATCACACAACGCTTTTGCAGTCAAGTATTAACAGTATCCCCGCCCAGTAAATAGACAGCTAAGTCTCAAGTACCGTTGTGGGTCCTCCCCACTGCCTTACTTCCTAGCCTTGGTCTGTGTCCTCGCAAGACATATGACCTCTTGATTATAGCCGCGCACGACTTAATCTAGGCATAGGGCGACTTCCTTCTATCCACCTTATCCTCTCATAATTTTTCTGATCTCACACCACTTATGGACGAACTGCGCCCCACCAGTTTCCACGCGAGAAACCGGATCGACAAACCATGCAGGGAACTGCTAATACCAAGAAAGCTACTAAGTCGTGCCTGTCCCATACCAGGCAAGTGGTTGGTACGTTTTTCATGCCGCATAGAGGCACAACACAAGGTTCTTGTCCTTATGAATTAATAGTGAGGAGACATTCACATATCCAATGCGCACACAGCAGCCGACCAATCAAACCATCGGCACTACCAATTCTAATTCGCATTTTCTTTCACAAAAAGGGGTTTTCAAACATGTTTCTCATATAAGCGACCATTTGATATTTAGTATAAGTCTTTAAGAATAAGAATAATTCTAAGCATATATCCTAGGGTGAAAAGGGTGCATGGGTATTCAATCACAAGAGGGGCCTCACAATCATTTAGGTTATATCTAACCACATTATTTGAACATACTCTCATTTGAATGTAAGGCCTGCATATACTTTGAAAACAACTAACATACCTCATTTCAAAATATTAGGCGAGACATGATCAAGGGGTTGAGACTTGCCTTGCAATGCTGGGTCTAGTTACTCGGACGAATCTTCGAAGGATTCTTCCGCTCCTTCAATTTCGGGTTCTGCGGCGGACACAAGCAATACAATGCACACGCCACATAAGCATACAGAAAATAGTTTCAATAGAAAATAATAAGTAAATATATCATGCATGCAAGGGGAAAGATTTGGACAAAGTCACTTGGGTGCTGGTCGAAGAGATGCGCTCAAAAGGAGTTGAATGTCGAAAGGCCGACATTCGGTCCACGGCTAGACATAGCCCTAAATTGGTCTTAGGTAGGTTTTCAGGAGAAGTGACAGAAGAGAAAGTTCTAGAGCACAACTCCAGGAATCTAGGGGACAAAGTGGAATTTCAATTGCTCAACCAGAAGATGATAAACAAGGCTAATGTCAGTGGCTGACATGCACTGACAATGCCAAAAACTAGGGCAAAGCATTAGATTTGAGTCTGGACTTTGAACACTTCGCCAACTATGTCTAGGAGATAGGCGAAGATGCCAGGAATACAATTCAAGTTGTTTCAAGGCAAGAGATGGCCGGATGGTGGAGAACTCCGGTGATGAACCACCGTGGCGACACGACACAGACACAGTTCTGGACAGGAACTTGGGAAGGCCATATCTCACGATCTGGGCAGATTCAGATGTTGAGCTAGTGGAAGGAAATGCTCAGGGGGCTGAGGCCAAGCTAAGGGACAAAGTGGAGTTCACAGAAAAGTTCAGGGATTACAGGGAATTGCAACAAAGTCCCTGGCACAGGGAAAATCGAATGCCACTGCACTGCAGCAACTAGGGTACGCATGTCTGAACGAACCACGCATGCGTTTCTTGTCTAAGTTTGTCAAACATGCAGGCGGGATCAAGGTGGAGCCACTGGTGAGGTTAATTGAATTGGGATGGCTTGACGACGACGAACGGCGGAGTTGAATTTGCTGGCCGCCTGAGACAAAGACTAGCCACGCTGATAGAGATCTGGGGTGGATTAAACTTGAAATTGATTGGGGGAAGCATTCCTGAGGTGGTGCTGATTGCTCTGGTGAAAGGAATTTGGCTGGGGTTGAGCATTTGAGCTCGTCGGCGTTGGCGCCGGACTTGGGGAAGATGGTGAACGACGAACAGGCGCTACAGAACAATTCTGGTCAAATGCTCTGGACTACACCATCTAGGGGATACAAGGAAGGTGTAGGTGGGTTCTATTTGGGTGAATACACAGTGAGGCGTGCCGACGGCGTGAGGCATCCACGGCGGCTCGCGAAAAATCGGGGAACCTCTCGAATTGAGTTACATTCAAAAAGTGACTGAGCAGGCTTGCTGAGAAATGGTTAAGGATCATTTCATTCCACAGAAGTGAGTGGTGAAAAAGGACTGGAGTGAGATTAATTTGGGGAACAGGGCAGAAGGCTTTTCACGGTGATCACCGGCGATGGGGTTCACCGGCGGCCAATTGGGAGCTATGACACAGACAGGTCGATGAGAGGAACTCACAGGTGAGCTTGGATTGGAGTGAGGGGCTGTGAATTGCTCTGGCGACGATGGCCTCAAAAACAGCTCGCTGGAGAAGAAGAAGAAAGCAGTGAAAAACTGGAAATTTGGCTAAGTCCTGGGGTTGTGGTTTCTTCATAGCGCTGGAGGGTTTAAATAGGCTATGAGGCGGAGCCAGTGAGGGGAAACAGCGGGGAAAATCGTGCCGGGGACAAGGATGGCCGGGCACAGGAGCGACAACGGCGAACGGCGACATGATGTGTGCGGGCTGTGCAGTAGCTTTGCCAGCGTTGTCGGGGGCGCGTTGGAACTTGGTTTGGAACGGCGCAGATGCAGAGGCAGCAACGCAGCTCCGGCGATGACACGTATGCGCATGCAAGTGCCACAGCCACGGGCGTGCGCACGCGAAAACGGTGCTGGAGTGCGGGCATTTAACCACTGGTCTTAGCGAGGTTTTGGTCGTTGGCACGTGCGCGCAGGGTGGCTCAACTGGGCATGAGCACAGGCGACCAAAGAAGATGGCCGGCGGTGAGTTCTGCGGTGAGGCAAGGTGGCGAGGCGCGGATGAACGAGGCCTGGTTGCAAGATTTGGACTGATTCGCGAAGGTTTTGGACTGATCTGCAAGGATTTTGTTTGGATCTTGGACCTATTTGCAAATCTGGAGATCTGGATGGCTAATCTGAGATCTGAATTTGTAGATGAGCGTTACTAAATCACTTGGACTCACCTAGCAAGAAAAATGGTAAGATCCGATAAGATTTGGTGGTTTTAACAAAAATCAAAAACAGAGTAATTATGGTAAATAGGGTAATTAGGGTTTTGGAAAGTGGCGAGGCTGAAAATTAGGGTTTAGGGTAAGATTTGGAAATTCTTCCTGACGAGAATTGATACCCAAGTCAGTTCAAATAAATGCACGGCTGCTTCAGGATAGATTCGAACCAGACAAGCGCCTGATGGTGCGAACTCAGGTCATTCTGAGAAGCACAGGCACGAGGTCGCAGGCTTTACGCAGTCAGACCGTAGCTAGTGCGCGGTTAGGAGTTCGTGTGCTATGCGCAAACAGAAGACTGCAGATGCTGCGTGGTCAGCCAACATCGCGCGGTCAGAGCACTTTCGACCAGGGGACGCGGGATTAATCTGCCCTTATAACAGGGATATCCCGAGTACCCCGAAGATTCTTCCATGTGGGAGGACAACCGTCAGGAGGTTAATACGTGCGGTTATCCACGAATAACATGTGTTAAACCTACGTGGGAGTTAGGAGCGGTTGCCGAAACTGCATCCAAGCAACTGTTCGATGCCATTGTGACTTGGCACCCTTTCGACCAGTATAAAGGGGTAATCCAATACATCGAACAGGGGCATGGCATCAAGAGATCGATTGATCGAACCAGATCAAACAAAAGCAACACGAAGACAGTAGTCTAAGTTAGATAGCTTTAGTAAGCCTTCCAGGCATTGTCTTACACATAAGAAAAATCTTCGTCTGTGAAGATCTTTTCCATAGTTCTGTAACTCTTTTTACCATACATAGTGAAATCCCAACAGGACGTAGGGCTATTACTCCCACCGTCGAGGGCCCAAACCTGTATAAACCTCTCTGTGCTCTAGTTCTCTTTAATTCATTATACCTTCCCGGAGGGACACCCTGAAAGGTCTCACAACCTACAAATTTTGCATAAGTTCGGCTAAGGACCCAGAGTCCGAATCGTCGACAGCTGGCGCCCACCATGGGGCCTTTCTCAAGGCATCCTAATTTTCATCCAGAGGTTCGCCGAATTATGGCTGGAGCATATGATTCTGAGAACGATTTCAATCTCGAGGATTATGGTCACATTCCAATGCCTTCTCCTAGCGATCCTGTTTCGATGGAGGAAACCGGAAGTGAAAATCTCCCAGAGGTTGAATTGACTCTCTAGGTCATGTCCATCGACCAGGGGGTGACTAACGCAAGGTCAGAACCCACCGAGGGCGAATCCGGTCCATCATACGACCCTGCTGAGGGGAAGGATGATATCGGCCAGGAAATCAGCCCGGGGAGGTTCAACCCTGATAACATCCATCGTCTCTTTGATTTCAAGTTTGACTTGGAAGAAACCGAGATGTTTTCTCCCTCGGCGACCTCTCTCCCTAGACAGTTTGCTGCCTTATCGGAGGAAACTCCTGATCAACGGGCTGCTAGGGAAGAACAGGAATGCAAACAGCAGGAAGATCAAGATCTCGAGCAACAAGACAACGAACTACGCAGAACTGCCCTAGAGGCTCTTCAAGATGCGCAGGCTCGTTACGATGCTGCTCTGAGTTCTTCCCGATGATCGCGTGGTCACAAACGCGACCAGACGCCTTCTTTGCCTCTGGAGCGTTTCTCGGTGGATGAAGAAACGGTAACACCTGGTGCCCCTAGGAGAAGTACGGATGGTCGGCTTCGATCTATCGCGGAGGAATGCGTAATTTTCCTCCTACTGTCACAGATGCGCAGAAACCGGCCTTCACCAGAATCCTGGCGGAGAGGTTGGAGGAGGTCGCATCTGAGGCGACCCCCACAGCCTCTTCCCGGTCGGTAACACGTTCCCACAATCGAGACCGTTCTCACTCTGGTTCTGGTCGACGAAGTTACCTGCCGCCTGTACCATCCCACCAGGACAAGTTTAGGCGGGCACAGGATTCTCATGATAGGGATCGAGTCCTTGTCCACTCTCGTTTAGGACCACGAGTGGCTTCTCCATTGTGTGAGGTCGCCCGCGATCCGGTCGAAAGTCACAGGACAGTTCACGGTCCCTACGTTGGTTGTAAAGCTTTCTCGCCCAGCCTTCGTGCGGTCGTTTGGCCGGACAAGTTTAGACCAGGGGCCATAGAAAGGTTCGATGGAACTCAGAACCCATCCGAGTTCCTTCAAATCTACATTACTGCCATCCAAGCGGCAGGAGGCGATGACCGGGTCATGGCCAACTACCTGCCAATAGTCCTTGAAGGACCGGCAAGAACCTGGTTGTTTAATCAGCCCGAGGGTTGTATCTATAACTGGGAAATGTTGTGCGACGCTATCCTCAGCAATTTCCAAAATTGTTATCAGAACCCTTCGTCAGTTTGTCAAGAGGTTTGTCGGGGTGAGGATTACCATCCCGAACATATCTGACAGCTGCGTTATTAGGGCATTTAAACATGCCGTTCGATATCGGAGATTCACCGAAGACTTGCTCATCCATCCTCCTCGATCAGTAGCCGATCTCTTTGATATGGCTGATCGGCATTCCGACGCAGCCGAAGCTGTCGAATGGAACCGGATGGTCGATAAAGGTAACCTACCGCCTCAATCAGGTCTTAAGGACGCTAGGAAAGAAGATTCAAGCAAGAAGCCGGAATCTTCATCAGGTGGGAAGTCGAAGAAGTCGAAAAGGAATCGCTCTGGGCAATACCGCGAGGTCGCAGTTGTAGAGAAGCCTCCTTCGACCAAAGGTAACAAGTCTTCATTCAAAAATAAAATTGCTTCTGGTGGTCGTGGTGCCGACCAGCCAGAGAAGTCGACTAACCCGCAGGAAGGCAAGAAATGGTGTCCACTGCACAACTCCGCAGGCCACAACCTCAAGAACTGCAGGAGTTGGTTCAAGTAGTTAGATGACTTCTACCAGGGGGTTGGACCGATGCCGACCTTACCGACTAAGGAACAAGCATGCGGGCTAAGAGATGTCGACGGGGATGAAGAGATGTCTTTCCAGGTACCTCATAATCATGTTAATGTTATTTTCGGAGGTTCCTCCTCTTTTGTTTCCAAAAGGCAGTTTAAGGCCTTTTATCGAGAGGTTAACCAAACGGAGACATCCCTTGGTGAACCTCAGTACCCCCGTTGGTCGGATACACCTTTGACGTTTGATCGCACTGATTGTCCTGCGGGGCTTACTCGACCATTGAGGCTCCCTCTGGTCATTACTGCGATCATCAGTAATGCGAGAGTCGAAAGGGTCCTGATCGATGGAGGAAGCTCATTGGACATTCTATTCACTACCACAGAAACAGACATCCTCGACGGCACATCACAGACGGGTATGAACTGTTCAATGGAAAACCGTCTGTGAAGGCCTGTCGGGAGAATATGTTCAGATATCACAGACGGTTCTGACGTCAAAAACAACTGTGACAGTAAACCAGACGGTTCTGAACACAAAACCGTCTGTGATAGTATACTTATCACAGACGGCTCTAACCTAAAAACCGACTGTGATATATACAATCGGTTCCCAGCTAAGAACCGTCTGTGATAGTCTAATTATCACAGACGGTTCTAACCTAAAACCCGACTGTGATATATATAGACGGTTCTGAGTTTTGAACCGTCTGTGATAATTAGACTATCACAGACAGTTCGGAACTCAGAACCGACTGTGATTTATACAGTCGGTTGTAAACCACGAAGCGTCTGTGATAGTGTAGTTATCACAGACGGTTCTGATGTATGAACCGACTGGAAAAGTACCGGCTCTTCGAATTCTCAACTGTGATCATTTCTGTCTCCGATCTTGTCGCGCCCCGAGACTGGGACAACGACTACTCCTGTAGAGACCTAGCTCGCTGCAGCTAGTCCCATACCACAACCCTTTGACTTCCCAGGATGAGTCAAACACAGGAGTATATTACATTGCAACAGGGTACTCACAAAATATTAAGCAGTGTGGCCTGCTGGCCTTAATATTACATAAAGAGGATTACAATGCCTACAAGGCATTCAGGGTTTAACAAAATATTTAACTACGCAGCAGAAGATAGGTGACCCTCCCACAAAAGAAGTTGACGGCAGAACAACACACTTCAGGGTTCTGGCGGAACTGATCCTCCTCCTTCTGGATCCACGTAGTACTCCGTGCCATCATCTTGATCAAAGTAGACTCCATCTATTGAGTTGAATGTTGCAAGGGTGAGCACTTACGTACTCAGCAAGTCATAGGTAAGAGTAAGTACATATAGTATTGATGATATGAACCTAGACTAGTCAAGAATTATGGATATTTGTAAAATAATCTTTTCCTTTCTCATCTCATCTTATGGCAGCACTTTTTATAATATAACATCATCAATCATGTTCACTAGATTATAGCACTACCGCGACACGTCGACACACGACAGCCCACGGCAGCACTCCTTATCATGACAACACATGTCATTTGGGTAATCTTGATTTAAACATATTTTATTTAGAAAATAGTACTTGTGTCACACCCCGTGGATTTAATCCACCGCAGCAGACTCCTAAAAACCCGGGAGCTTGGAGTATTCGAATACGTTTTTAACTCTGCAGAGAGGTACCAATTTACCCGCAAGATATTCCACTTTCAAACCTTTCCTATCATAACAAAATGATTGGACCCCTGACTCACTTCATACTGTGAGCGGCAAGGTGGAAATAACAAGAACTTTTGTTATGTTTTACTCACAATTCACCCCCGACCCTGTGGCTCTCAGCGAGGCACAGTTGTGGCAGGTTGTATCCAAACCTCCACCCCATTGCTTATTCCCATTACTGGGTCAGCGTGCTTGATCTCCTTCAGTGATATGTGTGGGAGCCGCGCTCCGTGTTTATCGTGCATCACTACACATCTCATGCAGGGGTTTCATGTGCGATCCACATAATTACTTGTTCAGGCCTGTCCCATACCAGGCTTGCGGCTAGCACGTTGTTCATGCCACTAGACGCACAACACAAGGTTCTAGTCCTTATATGCCAATGACCAGACCATCCACAACCCTGCACCTTCAGTGCCTGCATTCCTTTGCAGTCTAGCACCTCCAGTGCTACAGCCATCCATACCATTTTTCTGGTCACGACTAGGGGTTTTATTTCATGAATATAAGTATATAAATACATATAATAATTCATGGCTCAAAACTTGTTTATTTCACATTTCACAGATAACCATTCTAGTACTGCCAATTGATAAATCAACTATTCTCGATCATTCACATGCAATATTGCCTATATTCAAGGTTATATTATAGCAACATTTAAAATATAGGTTCAAGATGACCAAGGATATGACTTGCCTTCCGCGTCGTAAGATACAGCAGTTGACGTCGGATCTGCAATGAAGTCCTCGAACTCGGGCTCTTGATCTGCTCTCCAATCAAACAAACAACCAATAATCATAATCTTTTCCATACATTATTATACTTTATGCAATGATGCAAAGATGAACTCTTGATGATTCTGAAATGATTGGGTTTAGAGGCTGATTAGGGTTAAGTTAAGGAAACCAATGTTAAGATTAGCTGTCAAAGGTTTACAAGGTTCCCAATGTCTCAAAATATCAGAATGATATCAAGGTTGCGACTGTTTCGCTCAAAAACAGCGAACGTCTTTAGGTCGACATTCGGTTCAAAGCATCGACATAGCTTTAAGAAAAGCTAGAGTGCTTAGCTCAAGTTGTGGTAGAAGAAGAAATTGTAGATCACAACTTCAGGAATCTAAGGGACAAAGTTATGCTCAAGATGCACATCTGGAAGATAGTGAAAAGGGCTAATGCCACTGACTGACATAGCCTGGCATTAATCTTGACATGGCCAGAAACTAGGGCTTAGCATAACTTTTGATCTAGGGCCCCAAATGATGCACCACTTTGTCTGGGAGGTAGGCATTGCTAACAGGAACAATTAAGTCAACAGGATTTAGGGCAAGAAATGGCTAGAAAGCAAGAATTTTGATGATGAACAGAGATGAACTGGCTGCACTGGAGCAATTCTGGACAGAAACTTGGCAAAGCAATATCTTTCAATCTAGGCCGATCTAAGTGTCGGGCTAGAAGACAAAAATGCTCAGGAGGCTAAGGCACATCTAAATGACAAAGTTTCGAGGGCTGAAATGGCCGGAATCACTTTTCCGATCATCGGCGCCGGAGAAGAGACACTGCCAGTTGGGGTTTTCTGCTACAGGCCGAGAGAACTAAATTCCTTGCTTGGAGAGCGTCTAGGAGGTATAGGGAAGCTTCTGGTAACCTCAAATTGACCGGAGGATCACTGGAGAAGCCTGGCGACGATCGCCGGTTTTCTGGTGAAGCTCGGTTTAGGGAAAAGCTTCGATTCTTGTTTAAATTCGAAATCCAACTTCGCAGGCTTGCTTGATTTGGCTCACTGATCAATTTACTTCACAGGTTCGAGGGCTAATTCGAATTGAATCGGCCTGCATTGCCGGAACAGGGCAATCTTCGATTTTCAGCCATTTCCGGTGATCGCCGGCGACTAGATGCAATGTAAACCAATTAGATGGTACAGCACGATGAGGGAGGCGAGGGGAACTTACTAGTGCTGTCAATTTGGTGGTTGAGGCTGCGGTTGAGGCTGTCACCGTGAGGCCTCGAACTGGTCTCGCCGGAGAAGAAGACTAAGACAGAAAATCTGAGACGTGGATGATTTCCAGTGAGGTTTGAGGGAGCTGCTGAGCACAAGGATGCTTAAATAGGCAGGCGAAGCATGCGAAGAGGAAACAATGAAGAGATTGGCTGCTGGTGACTTGACTGGTTGCGTGCTGGAGCAACAGCGGCGAAGACACAGCGAAGAACGGTGATGCGACGGCGACAAGCTTGCAGTTGATCGCAGTGTCGCCTCATCGGGACCTGGCAAAGTTGTAGCAAGCGGTGGCGACAACACTGGCGCGGCAAAGCGACGTGGCGAGGAGTTGCTGACAAAAAGCCGTTGATCGCGCGCGGGAGCAGCGCTGGTCGTCGACGTAGCAGCGGCCTTGCCACGGCACTAGCTGGAGTGGGGACACGTGCGCACCGGCATGCACGGTCACGAGCGCGGGCGAAGCCTCACCGGCGATGAGCAACCACGGCGCACAAGCACGGCGGTCCCTGGTCGAATGCTGCTGTTGACCTGGTCGAAAACAGCTAAGTCCTCTGGTCGAATTTGGACTGAACTGCAGTTTCAAATCTTGAATTTTGGACTGAATTGCAAATCTGGAATTCTGGAAGGTTTGTTCTGAATTTGATTCTGCTATTTTGGCAATCTTTATTCCACAGATGATTTGGCAGGGATTGAAAATAAAACTTGGCACATTTGGATAGCTTTTGATACAATTGAAAATAGGGTAAATTAGGGTAAAACAAGATTTAAGTTTTGTCGATTTTGAATTCTGGCATTTAGGGTTCGATTTTGATATCTGCACAGGAGAGAAACTTGTGGCAAATAGCAATTAGGAAAGATCTGCTGAAGAAATTCTGAATTTAGAGTTAATCTGGAGATTTTAGTCTTTTTAGGTTTTCAGATATCAGATAAGGACTAATTTGCGATAACTTTTGGACTGATTTGTGAAAAGAGTCTAGATGGTGAAATATGGCTGTCAACTTTTTAGATTAAGGTATTGACATACCCATGATCATATTCCAGAAATAATCTGGTCTGAACTTGGTCAAGATTTAGGTTAAATCTGTATTTCTGAACTTAGGGTATTTGGGTAATATAAGGTATTTCTGTTTTCGAAAACAGAAGGAGCTGATAAATCTGGAATTTAGAGATAGAATTGGATCTAGGTTCTGAAGGCTTTTAGATTCATAGTAACTGATAGATCACATCTGAACAATCTGATCTTGATTTGAGGTCATAGGATAGATTTTGGAGGTTTTAGGGTTTAGGATAGATACTGATCTGGCTATTATTACTGATACATGCATGCATGCTATTGAAGAAAAAGGAAATTTTTCACCCTTAACTCAAGGCGTTACAGATCTTCGCGTGCGGCGCCTAGGAGAACACGAAGCATCGCTTTGGAAGTTCTATAAATTGACAATGGAAAAATTGTCATTTACTTTACAAGTTTTTATAGTTCTCAGACTGTTTGACTCCTTAGGTTCTCTGCGCCAATGGCATCCTCGATGGCATCGTCAGCCTCGCCCTCCCCGGTATGAACTCTCAATCTTTTGGACTTACTCCTGTATTGTTAATCCATGTTCAATACATTCTTGACCTGTTGATTTGCACAGGGAAGGGGAGCCGTGGAAGACACTGCCAAAGTCAAGGCCGAGCTGAGGGCCCTCCAGGAGGAGCACAAGCTCCTCACGGAGAAGCACACTCGGCTACGGCTTGACCTTGACGATCTCTTCCAGCGCATTCAGCACATGAAGACGGATGGTGACAATGCTAGGGCGAGGACGAGGCGTCTTCGCGAGGAGAAGAAAGCCGCGGATATGACCATCGCTGGCTGCGGTTTGACAATGAAGGATACCATCGCGAAGCTGAGGGAGGTCGCAGGCCTTCTCGACGCTGAAGTAGTTGATCCTGAGAAGGACAACTTGTCGCTGGAGGAGTCCTGCGTCCTGGCTGCAAGTCAAACTGACTTTATTCTAGATGCAGCCAGGGCTAAGACCACTCCTTGACCTAGCATTCTGTATTTTTACTTTTTTTTTGTAAGTGATGAAACAAATTATTGAAAACTTTGTTCTTATGTCAACTTTCTAATTTTCCAGCACATTCTTGGACTGCATGCAATTAATCTTCCCTCTTTCTTTATCTTTCGTTGGCTTTTGTCGAACATTCGACCATACAAAGGTATGTACACTGTGTGAGATCAAGGAACGACTATCGCGATCTTTGGTTTGTGATCGGAGCCCTTGAAATAATATAGAAACAATATAGAGGTCGCAGGTCCCATGCAAATAATATAAAAAGAATATAGAAGTTATATATCAACGTGCTTTGAAATATCACAAACGGTTCTGAGGTAAAAAACATCTGTGATAGTCACATTAGAGACGGTTTTTACGTAAGGCCCGACTGTGATGGTCCCAACAGTGTCCTCGAGTCGACTCGAATTCTTAACCTCTATCAATATCACAGACGGTTCTTAACTCCAAACCGTCTGTGATAGTAAACGGACATATTAAAGACGGTTCGGACATCAGAACCGTCTGTAATATTAAAGCAGACGGTTTTGATCTCCCAACCGTCTGTGATAGTCCCAACAGTGCAATTCTCTACATGCAATTGTTGATAACCACACATAATAACTGAGCAGATGAAGAGACTTAATTATTTACTTCAAATTTAATTTGCATCGAATTATGTAATTTGACTCTTCAACTTCCTCGCCTCGAATTCTCGACCTCTATCAATATTACAGACGGTTTTTAACTCCAAACCGTCTGTGATAGTAAACAGACATATTAAAGACGTTCGGACATCAGAACCGTCTGTAATATTAAAGCAGACGGTTTTGATCTCCCAACCGTCTGTGATAGTCCCAACAGTGCAATTCTCTACATGCAATTGTTGATAACCGCACATAATAACTGAGCAGATGAAGAGACTTAATTATTTACTTCAAATTTATTTTGCATCGAATTATGTAATCTGACTCTTCAACTTCCTCGCCTCGAATTCTCGACCTCTATCAATATCACAGACGGTTTTTAACTCCAAACTGTCTGTGATAGTAAACAGACATATTAAAGACGGTTCGGACATCAGAACCGTCTGTAATATTAAAGCAGACGGTTTTGATCTCCCAACCGTCTGTGATAGTCCCAACAGTGCAATTCTCTACATGCAATTGTTGATAACCGCACATAATAACTGAGCAGATGAAGAGACTTAATTATTTACTTCAAATTTATTTTGCATCGAATTATGTAATCTGACTCTTCAACTTCCTCGCCTCGAATTCTCGACCTCTATCAATATCACAGACGGTTTTTAACTCCAAACTGTCTGTGATAGTAAACAGACATATTAAAGACGGTTCGGACATCAGAACCGTCTGTAATATTAAAGCAGACGGTTTTGATCTCCCAACCGTCTGTGATAGTCCCAATAGTGCAATTCTCTACATGCAATTGTTGATAACCGCACATAATAACTGAGCAGATGAAGAGACTTAATTATTTACTTCAAATTTATTTTGCATCGAATTATGTAATCTGACTCTTCAACTTCCTTTGCCGTGTTGCAGTTTATCTCCCGAGAAGTTGTATATCATGAATTTATTGGCCTTGAAAACCAGTACTAGTGCGCTTTTTAGAACTCGAGGCACCCGCGCATATGAACCGTCACCTTCTGTTTCTATAAATAGCGAAGCTCCTAAATCCCTGTCTTTATTCCCTCCTCAACTCCCACCTTGATGGCGAGCCGAGATTCCAGTGAGGTTATTGAAATTGAGAGTGATGAGGAAGAGATAAGGAATGAACTCGATCAGGATCTTCAGAAAGTAAGTCCTCTGTGAAACTCTAATGCAGATCTTTCTTTTATGACTTGATTACCTCGAAACAAATGCATTTTGAAATCCACAGGTGGTTGAGGAAATGATCCCTCCAAAGAAGAGACTTAGAAATGATGAAAGATCGTACAGTGGAGCTGCAGCGAACACTCTAGAGGGTGCTGAGGCCTGTGTTGCCACATTGCCCCTTGCAACCCCTCCAGTTGCATCGACTCCACCTTTGGAGATCCACAATAATCCTTCCAATATCCCCTCTCCAACACCTTTGTATCATCAGCTTTTCTGGGGTAAGGCTCACACTTCCACGTCCAAATCCACTCCGAAGCTGGAGAAGCATATGTGCAGGAGGAGAAAGCTACCTTGTGCAGAACTCTCCAAAAAAAAAAAGAGGCGCTGGAGAAGCATTCTGAGGGGATGTCTTTTGCCATTCTGCACTTGGCAGAGTGCATGCTTTGAGTTGCAGCTTCATCTCCACCTTGGTTGTATCAACTTTAATTTCTTGGATGATCCTACTGATGCCAAATCCACTCCTTTGGTGAGAGATGATGTTGATAGTCTTAGAGCCATTGGTAGTTCTCCTGGGGCGGCCAGTGTAGATCCTACTGATGCCAATACGTCCCTAGGAGAACTTTGTAAATTACTTTCGGAACAGGTCGACACTAATCAATTGGTCGCTTAATTAATAGTATCTCTTATGTATGGAAAGATTGTAAGAAATAAGAAATTTCTTTTCCTTATATATCTGGCTTTCGATTGATTATGTAACTGATAATCACCAAATGATGTTCTGTGTAAAAATGTTAACAAGAAAATACTGCTGCGATCAAGACGGTTTTTAACTCAAAACCGTCTCTGCTTGAAAGATTACAGACGGTTTTAATTTCAGACATATATATAAAACAAATATGAAAAACAAGATAAAACCAAACAGTCTGAACGTTCATTTTTGTAAATACTAACATTGAAATAAGATAGAACCAAATATGAAAAACATGTGGAACAACTGATGACCAGTAGTCGAATGCAAACAAAAAAACCGGGATATTAAAGACGGTTCGGACTTTAAAACCGTCTGTGTTATCACAGACGGTGCTGAGGTAAAAACCGACTGTGATAACAACATACACAGACGGTTCTGAGGTAAAAACCGACTGTGATAATAACGTAGACGGTCGGATGTGATAACACAGACGGTTCAGATGTGAGAACCGACTGTCATAATCAAATACACAGACGGTTCTGATGTAAAGCGGACGGTTTGGAGTTCATAAGCGTCTGTGATATTTCTTTTCTGCCATAATGCACCGATATTACCGACGGTATTATATAGAACCGTCTGTACTGAACCTGGTATAAAAGGTCTTTTGGCGGATGTTTTGAGCTAGTCGTACACTCTTGCTCGACCTACACTGTCCAGTTCGAAGAGATTTGGGGCAAGGAAGAGCGAAATCTCGAAAGGCAGGGGGAGCATTTGGGGGCAAAAATTTGAGGATCGAACCAAGGTTGGTTACTTGCTCCCAAGGCGTACACATTACTTGATTTCATCATCAATATCGATCTCCATTGATTTACTAATTAGCATGTGTATGAATTTGATTTATTGCAGATGGTCCGAGACTGGATGTATAATGACAACCGAGTGGGTGAGGAATACATGAAAGGTGTTTTTGATTTCGAAAAGGTTGCTGTGCAAGACATGGCGAAGAAGGGTTTACCATATATGTACTGTCCTTGTGTAGACTGCCAGAATATTAAGATGTTCACCAACTCATCTCAAATTGTCGCCCACTTGATCCGACGTGGTTTCAAAAAGGGGTACACGTGTTGGGTCCACCATGGAGAAGAGCCAACTGCAGAAACAACTGCCACTCAGGTTGAGGAACAGGACATGCCGGATCCAAACAATGACTTCGACGAGGATATGCCAGAGGATGACCATTTAGATGACATGTTGCGTGATGTCGAAGGAAATTACAGTGAAAGGGGGTTTGGCAAATTCAAGCGCTTGATTGAGGACTCAGAGAGGCCGTTGTTCCCTGGTTGCAAGTCGAAATACACAAAGTTGGCCTCTGTGCTTGAACTGTTAAAATTGAAGGCAAGCAACAGCTGGACCGACAAGAGTTTCACAGCACTGTTAGATCTTTTGGCGGACATGCTCCCGGAAGGAAACGAGTTGCCAAAAAACACCTACCAAGCGAAAAAGCTGTTGTGTCCTTTGGGAATGGAAGTAGAAAGGATACACGCATGCCCTAATGATTGCATCCTTTACCGTAACGACTACAAAAATATGCATGTTTGTCCGGTGTGCGGCGCATCCCGCTATAAGCGTACTAAGGACCGAACAGACGATGGCGACTGCACGGAGATAAAGGAAGGACCTCCTGCTAAGGTGTTGTGGTATTTGCCAGTCATTCCCTGCTTGCAGCGTTTGTTTGCAAACCGTAAAGAGGCAAAATTACTGCGTTGGCACTCGGAAGACCGGAAGAAGGATGGAAAGTTGAGACACCCCGCTGATTCTTCGCAGTGGAGAAACATCGACAGGGAATTTGTTAACTTCGGAGCAGAATTGAGGAATATAAGGTTCGGGTTGAGTACCGATGGAATTAATCCTTTTGGTAACATGAGCAGTCGGCATAGCACTTGGCCGGTTCTTTTGTGTATCTACAACCTTCCTCCTTGGTTGTGTATGAAGCGCAAGTACATCATGATGTCTCTACTTATCTCAGGACCAAAACAACCCGGAAACGATATTGATGTGTACCTAGCACCATTGATAGAGGATCTCCTAACAATGTGGAACGAAGGGGTGCAGGTATGGGACGCATACAAACGAGAGAACTTCATCCTACGTGCTATGATATTCTGCACCATCAACGATTTCCCAGCCCTTGGAAATTTGTCGGGCCGTACTACGAAAGGAGCCAAAGCCTGCCCCCACTGCGAAGATGACACTGAGAGCGTGTGGCTGAAGAATTGCAGGAAAACAGTGTACATGCGTCACCGTAGGTTTCTTCCGAAGAATGACGCGTACCGTAAGAGGAAGAGGAAATTTGACGGCCACAACGAAGATGGTTCAGCCCCGAAGCCTACGCGCGGGAAAGATGTTTACTCACGGGTGAAGGACATAGACGTTGTGTTTGGAAAGGGTGGTAAATTGAAACCCCGCACGAAGAACACTTGGAAGAAGAGATCGATATTTTGGGACTTACCGTATTGGGAGCATTTAGAGGTTCGTCATTGCATTGATGTCATGCATGTAGAGAAGAATGTTTGTGACAGTTTAATCGGCCTATTGCTGAACATTCCAGGGAAGACAAAGGATGGCATCAATGTGCGGCGTGACATGATCGAAATGAGAATCAGGCCCGAGCTAGCACCGAGAGAGGACGATAAAGGCCGTATATACCTCCCCCCCGCATGCTACACTTTGTGCAAGGCTGAGAGGACAGAACTCTGTAAGTGTCTCCATGGTGTTAAAGTTCCATCGGGTTACTCCGCAAATATGAAAAAGCTTGTGTCCATGGGCGATTTGAAATTGCTGGGTATGAAGTCTCATGATTGTCACGTGTTGATGACACAAATGCTTCCTGTTGCCATCCGGAGTATTCTGCCGCATAAGGTCAGAGAGACGATCACGAGGCTATGTTTTTTCTTCAATGCAATTTCTTCCAAGGTCATTGATCCCGATGGACTGGATTCTTTGCAGAGCGAGGTGGTTCGAACTCTCTGTCAACTTGAGATGTATTTTCCTCCATCGTTTTTTGATATCATGGTCCATCTCACCGTCCACCTTGTCAGAGAAATCAAGATATGTGGACCCGTGTTCCTACGTTATATGTATCCATTCGAGAGGTACATGGGTGTACTTACGGCCTACGTGAGGAATCGGTCCCGGCCCGAGGGTAGCATTGCCGAAGGTTATGCAGCGGAAGAGGTTGTTGAGTTCTGTGTCGATTACATGGCCGAGGTAGAAGCAATAGGAGTTCCTGTGTCTCGTCACGAGGGGAGGCTTGATGGTGTTGGCACTATCGGACGGAGAGCCATCACTCCTGATTTCGTTATGTACTCGAAAGCTCATTTTTGGGTCTTGCAACACATGACGGAGGTGTCTCCGTACATCGACGGGCACAAGGAGATGCTACGACAAGACAATCCTCGCCGATCTGAGGTTTGGATCACGGGACAACATAACAGTCGATTCAACGCGTGGATGAAGGTGCGAATCACCGGAGAGTCCGCAAGTGAGAACCTTAAATGGTTGGCAAAAGGGCCCACGTTTACTGTATAGACTTGGCAGGGATACGACATCAATGGGTACACATTTTACACGAAAGCTCAAGATCGAAAGAGCACTGTGCAAAATAGTGGAGTGAGCGTAGAAGCTTTCCATGAGGGGTTCACCAAGACAGGCCCAACAAGGGTAGTACGTGGATTGAACTCGTACTACGGGTTCATTGAAGAAATTTGGGAGCTCGATTACGTACTGTTCAAGATTCCCCTGTTTCGATGCCGATGGGTCCAAATCCCACAGGGTGTGAAGGTTGACAGTTACGGTTTCACTTCTGTGGACCTGGATCGCGTTGCTTATAAAGATGAGCCATTCATACTTGCAAATCAAGCCATTCAGGTCATTTATGTCACTGACCCGGCCAATAAGAAGTGGCACATCGTCCTTCATGGCAAGAGAAGGATTGTTGGAGTTGAAAATGTCGTAGACGAGGAGGAATACAATCAATTTGATGAGATTCCTCCATTTGGAGATGGCGTACAGGTCGATACTGAAGACACCGACGAAACCAGTTACGTGCGTATGGATCACCAGGAAGGGTTATACTTTAAAGGTAATCAACTGTACGTCTTATCTCTCTGTTTCCATCGGCATAGCTTATATCTCCTGTAATTCTCGTATTTGCAGGGCCGCGGCAAGTGGAAAGTTGAGGATAACATGGCTGTGTATGTGCAAATTGTCGATGAAAGTTCCCATTTGTAAATTTAACATACAATATTACGTGGAGAATGCTCAAGTTACAGAGCATTTGGACTACATTGTAACCAATTATCGGATATACGTACATAGTAACCAATTTACAGAGTATTTGGACTACATTTGAAATATCTGAGTGTTCATTTAAAACATGTTTTCGAGCATTCAGAGTTGAAAGCTACAGATCAGTTTCAATTTGTAAAACTAACGTTCAATAGAGAGATTATCAAGGACGGTTTTGACCTAGCACAGACGGTGCACAGTCGGTTCTAACCTCACAACCGTCTGTGATAATCTCTCACTATGTAGATTACCACAGACGGTCTTTATTTGAGAACCGACTGTGATAATATTATCACAGACGGTTATATATATAAAACCGTCTGTGATATTTTCAACAGTGTCCGACTCTTCGAGTTCTTAACGTGCACCGTCGGTTCTCAATTCCAAACCGTCTGTGATAATCTCAGGCACAGTCGGCTCTCAACTCAAAACCGTCTGTGATAATCTCTCTGGTGACTACGATTATTATAGACGGTTTCGATGTGAGAACCGACTGTGATATATACTATTATAGACGGTTCATATGTGAGAACCGACTGTGATAATACCGACGCGGTACATAGTTCAAGGCCGGCTTTATCCCGCTCATTCTACTTCGCCCTAGCTCTGTTTGCCCTAGCTCTCTCCGCCCTCGCACCGTCCGTCGCGATCACCTCCATCGCCTCCCACCTTCTCCTCTCCGTCCGTCGCGATCACCTGCATCGCCTTTCCACCGTCAGGCGCGATCACCTCCATCGCCCTCCCGCCTCCGACGCGATCACCTCCATCGCCTCCCCACCGTTTCTGTCATTCTTGTATGGGTTTTGTTATAGAATTATTAGTTGCATATTTACTTAAACTGTTCTCTCTTTCACTTATGTTAGGAACTATGTCTGGTGACGAAATGCACCACTCGGGGACTCAGGGTGACCTCGCTGGCGATGAGACGCCTGGGCCGGAGGTCGCCTCGTCCGCCGTGACCCCGCAGAAAAAGGGAAAGGGGCGAGGCCGGACGACATGCGCGCGTCTGAACAAGGGGGAAAAGCAGCACGTCCAGTTCGACGACAATGGTGTGCCGGAAGCTCCGCCCAAACTTGTCGGTCAGTACCGCTCACTATGCGGCAAAGTGGCAAGGGAGCGGGTGCCATCACCACCTCCGACTGGGGTCAAGTGCCCCCAGAGTGCAAGGATGCGCTGTGGGAAGAAGTGCAGGCGGCGTTTCACATTCCGGAGGATCGCCACTTCACCGTCCGCCGGAGGACACTTATGTCAATAAACAAGGCGTGGAGGAACTTCAAGAGCGAACTTGTCAGGCACTATGTGAAGGAGTCGACGACCCCCTTCAATGACTACCCTTTCGTGACTCCCGAGGCATGGCAGCAGTTCGTAGAGATGAAGGGCAAGCCTGAGTTCCAGGAGCTTAGTGCGAAGGCCCAGGCTAACCAGGCCAAGAACACCCACCCACATAGACTAGGCACCGGTGGGTATGTGGGGAAGAAGGCGCTGTGGAGGAAGCAGGACGAGGAAGCTTCACAGTCTTCGGCCGGCAGTCCTTATGCGGGCATAACGGACGTGCGCGCCCGCAATTGGTGCCGAGCTAGATCGACGATGGACTCCTCCGGAAGCGTCTCCGTGAATAACCCTGCGGACAGGGAAGTGATCGACCGACTGGTAAGATTGTCCGATCACGTACTATCCTCATAACGCGCATGCAATGGGCTGTATTGCTAAGTTGTCCTGTTGCAGGTGACGCTGAGTGCGCAGGCGGCATCCGGAGAGTTCAACCCGAGGAGGGACAGGGATATCCTCACAGCGGCGCTAGGAAACAAGGAGCATCCAGGCCGCGTGCGCGGCCTCGGCGCCACTGTGCCTTGGAGGCATGGTTTTCCCGATGATGAGGAGGCGGCTAAGAGGAGAAAGAGATCCCACCAAGCCCGCGATGAACGGCTCAAGGAGGAGATGCGATCGGAGTTCGCTGTTCGGGACAAAGCACTCCTGCAGCAGTTGTCGGAGATGCGGTCCATGTACGAAGAGCTAAGAAAGGCGACCCAGGGCACCCCTGTTCTAGCAGCTGGCGCAGACCCAGCGGAAGTACCGACCCCCATTGGCCACTGTAGTAGCTGCGCGTCTGCGCCGGGGTCTTCGCAGACGGAGCCCTCTCCTCCAAAGTATCCGGTGGACTCTCTGCAGGTAATGACCGTTAATGCGCACTGTTTGTCTATGTTAATTCATTCGAAAGTGACAAGCGGTGAAATTCAACATGTTAATGCGCACTGTTTGTAGGAACCCGCCTCCTGCAAGCTTATGGTCCTGGCCGGTGTCTTCCCGATCGAGGCTGCCCGTGGGATGGCGCAACCATGCACGGCCGGGGCCACAATCCATGGTGCCCCTCTATGTGAGGGTTTTGCACGTGTCCAAGTGGACAGTGTCTTTGACCATTGCAAGGGTTTTCCATTGGAGAAGCCGCCGAACGACGAGATTACCACTCTCGGGGATGCGGTGCACACGTTCGTGCAATGGCCCAAGAAAGACATCGTCCTCTATGAGGTAATTCCCCCACCAGTTTCATAATTTGTACTGTAATAATAGCCCTCAGAGTTAGTGCCCTAATACGTAGGTTCTTACATCGCAGACATCACAGACCGAGACGCGGCCTACTAGCCAGCATACCCCTTCGACGACGAAGCTGACTCCGAGTAAGAGGCAACCATTCAAGAAGCTGGCTATGAGGGGAAAAGCAAAGAAGAGCCCGTCGAAGGAGAGCGAGAAGAGTGCGCCAGCTCTCATGCCGTTCTCTCTGGGGATGCCCATGGCCTCCGATACCGCAATTTCGAGCATGGGGTTAGCATGCCAGAGCCTGCATGCATGGTACATGAGGAGGACAAACCAGACCAGGACGCAGCGTCCGACGCACATCATGGTCAAGTACACCGTGGCAGAGTTCCATCACGACGTTGGGACCTACTCGGTGACCTTCGAAGACCTGCACAATTTGCTAAACAAAGATGCGCTCGACTTGTCAATCCTACGGTCTTGGGTGCTGTAAGTATCCTACTATCCGTGCATATACGGATATATGTCATTTATTAATTGGTTACTTCCGTGCAGCTGCATGGCCAACTATGCCAAATCCAAGGGCATACCTGTTGGTTTTTTGGACCCCCAGATGGTAGCCGAGGTGATGTTTAGGACTGACACAGACTTCGTTGTCGACTACATCAAAAGAGGGTTGCTTGCTCAGGTCGACAAGGAGTATATACTTGTACCCTACAACCAGAGGTGAGTGCTTTCATCAGTACTTCACCCGTAGATTAGTGTCTCCATGTGCACACCCCCAAATTTAGATTAAATTTTTAATTCTCTACGTGTAATATGTAGCTACCACTGGATCCTGCTGCTACTTATTCCGAAAAGCAACAAGGTGTTCTACCTTGACTCATTGCAGAGGAAAGGGTACTCGTATTCCGGCGCACGAGATGTATTCGGAAGGTGATGTGGACCTGTCTTGCATGCATCTAGATTTACTGTCCTCAAATTGTCAATTTCGGCTATCCTCAAACTGTCAATTTTGACTATCTACAGGGCTTTCACGAAGTACTTTGCCGAGGTAGGGACACAACACGAGCGGCGAGCCGATAAGTTTCAGTGGTTACAATTTTCGGTACAAATTTCAACTGAATCTGTTTTATTTTATAACTTGTCCCCACCTAACTCTCGGTCTGTAAATTGGCAGTGCCATCAGCAGCCGGACGACAACACATGTGGGTTCTACGTGATGCGCCACATGTATGACCTGATCATCACCCCTCACCGGCCCGATTTCCCCGAGGTATTACAACTGCTCCCCTTAATTTGTCTCGATTTGACAGAATTTACAACTTAATTCAGCTAATTTTTTATGTACCAACTCTTGCTGCAGGGGGTCGACTTCCCTTCAGAAAGCCTTGACCCTCGGCAGATTAGTAATGTCCGAGGGATGCTCGCTGAGTTTTTCCTTTCGGAGGTCATATCACCCAAGGGGAAGTTTAGGGACCCGCAAGGTTCGTATTAGTGCGGCCTTACATTTATTTGTACATCTAACACACTTTAATTGTCGATTACATTTATTTGTTCAATTGTACATATTTCTGAGTTCTGTGCTGTATATATGAAATGCTATACAGAGAGGGGTGCAAATATATTTGAGTACTGCATGTGCATATGAAACTGTATATATTTGAGTACTGTACAAATATAATTCTGAGTTCAATTGTACAAATATATATGCATGAGACTGTATATATTTGAGTACTATGCATGTATGAAATTCATGAACTGTATATATGAAAATGCAATTTGTACAGAGGACATCTGTGAATGTTATAATCTCAGACGGTTTGTAAGATCAAAACCGTCTGTGCATGCACAGACGGTTTTGATCTTACAAACCGTCTGAGATTATAACAGTCACAGATAATAACACATCGCAGATGGTTTTGACCTCAGATCCGCCTGTGATATCAGACTATCACAGACGGTTCTGAGATAATAACACTATCACAGACGGTTTCAATATTAACACCGTCGCTGATATCGCAGATTGGTTTAACCTCCAAGCCGTCGGTAATAATATGAGTATCACAGACGGTTGTGAGATCAAAGCCGTCTATGAATTATGACTATCACAGTCTGTTATAACATCAAAGCCGTCTGTGATACTCATACTAACACAGACGGTTCTGATGTCAAAGCCGTCTGTGTATACTCAAATATCACAGACGGTCGAGAACAGAACCGTCTGTGATAGTCACACTATCACAGACGGTTCTGATGTTAAAACCGTCTGTGATACTCATACTATCACAGACGGTTCTGATGTCAAAGCCGTCTGTGATACTCATACTATCACAGACGGTTCTGATGTCAAAGCCGTCTGTATATACTAAAGTATCACAGATGGTTCTGATGTCAAAACCGTCTGTGTATACTCAAATATCACAGACGGCTCTGATAACAGAACCGTCTGTGATAGTGTGACTATCACAGACGGTTCTTACCTTATAACTGTCTGTGAAATATGAGTATCACAGACGGTTGTGACCTTATCACAGACGGTTCTAACCTTATATCAGTCTGTGAATGGATATATCACAGACGGTTGAAAACATCAAAAACCGTCTGTGATAGTGCGTGATTATCACTGACTCGAATATCACTGACGGGTAAGAACCGTCTGTGATGTCTGTTTTGACCCGACTGTGATGATGAATTCTGTAGTAGTGATTGGTCAAGGCGCTCGACGAGATGCAAATTCCTCGTTCCAAGATTAAGCCCATAATCCATCTGTTTTATGGGATAATCCCTGGTCCCTCCATGATGCCGTTGGGACAGGTGGTCCTCCCGGTCTCACTGGGAGAACCGGATAACTTCTGAACAGAATTGGTTCCTTTTGATGTAATTGATTGTGATTCGGCTTACAATGCAATCTATGGCAGGCCAACTCTTGCTACGTTCATGATGGCAACGCACTATGCTTATTAGTGCGGCAAGTTTCCTGGCCCCAAAGGAGTCATCTCGATCCGAGGTAGTCGCAACGTGGCACTCACGTGTGACCGGCTATCTTTGGAGATGGTGGACCAACTTCCCCTCTGGGACGCTTAGGTCACCACAGTGGCCGCTGACGCGATCAAGGCTGCTCCTCGACCAGATGAGAAACTCAAACTAGTTCCTTTGTACCCAGATGATCCATCCAAGACAATTCGGGTCGGATCAGGCCTGGATGACAAATAGAAACTCGAGCTCATTACTTTCCTCCGGGCTAACGCAGATGTGTTTGCGTGGAAATCGTCCGATATGCTCGGTGTCCCAAGGGAAGTAATCGAGCACAGGTTAGCAATTCGACCTGGATAGCGACCAATAAAGCAAAAGCTCAGGCATTTTGCTGTTGACTGGCAGGAGGCCATCCAAGAGGAGTTGGACAAGCTCCTAAAGGCCGGGTTTATTCGCGAGGTCAATCACTCGGAATGGCTTGCAAATATGGTCATGGTCCGCAAGTCAAATGGTAAGTGGCGCATGTGCGTCGACTACAACAGCCTCAACAGTGCCTGTCCGAAGGACGACTTTCCCCTTCCCCGCATCGACCAACTGGTCGACTCAACCGCGAGTTGCGAACTGATGAGCTTCCTGGACACCTACTCAGGATACCATCAAATTAGCACGGCAGAAGAAGATGAAGAGAAGACTGCCATCATCACCCCGTTCGGCACTTACTGCTACGTCAGAATGCCGTTCGGTGTCAAAAACGCAGGTTCCACGTACCAGCGCTTGATGCAAAAGACCTTTCTTTCCCAGGTAGGGCGTAATGTCGATGCATATGTAGACGACTTGGCTATAAAAAGCACTAAGAGATTGTCTCATTTGGACGATCTTGCTGAAACCTTCTGTAATTTGAATCGCTTTGGAATAAAATTGAACCCAGAGAAATGTTCTTTCGGGGTTTCTTCAGGAAAACTTCTGGGTTTTCTTGTCTGTTCTAGAGGCACTGAAGTCAATCCTGAAAAAATCAGGGCTATCGAACAGATTAGGTCTCCCTCAACCATGAAAGATGTTCAACGCCTGGCAGGTCGCATGGCGGCCTTAAGTCGTTTCATATCGCGACTAGGCGAGAGGGGACTACCTTTCTTTAAAGTCGTGCGGAAACATCACAATTTTGCATGGTCCGATGAGGCCGAAAAAGCGTTTCGGGAGGTAAAGGCATATTTATCTAGTCCACCAGTCTTGGTGTCTCCCGACAAAGGAGAACCATTACTTCTCTATTTGGCGGCCACACTGCACGTGGTTAGCGCTGTCCTGATCGTGGACAGAGAAGGAATACACAGACCCATCTACTATGTAAGCGAGGTACTTCATGGCCCTAAGGAGCGATACCCTGAGGTCCAGAAGATACTTTACGCACTACTGATGGCTTCCCGTAAGCTACGACATTACTTTCAAGCACATAAGATCACAGTACCCTCCTCTTTTCCATTGGGGGATATTGTCTGCAATCCAGAGAAATCTGGTCGGATCGCAAAATGGGCTGTCGAACTCGGTGTTTTCGATATCCATTTCACGCCCCGTACTGTGGTTAAGTCTCAGGTCTTGGCCGACTTTGTGGTCGAATAGACCAATCCTGAGCCACCTGTGCGGGTACCCGAGGAATTGGAGTGCCCCGATCACTGGACAATGTACTTCGACGACTCCCATAGTTTCCAACACTCGGGGGCTGGAGTGGTCTTAGTTACACCTCAGGGCGAACAGCTTAAGTTTGTCTTTGAACTACACTTTGTTGCGACCAATAACGCAGCAGAGTATGAAGGTCTTCTTACAGGGCTCCGGGCAGCAAAATTCCTCGGAGTCCATCGATTAGTGGTGAGGGGAGACTCACAGCTGGTCGTAAACCAAGTAAACAAGGAGTACAACACCTCTGAGGAGACAATGGCTCATTACCTGGGGGAAATGAGGAGATTGGAAAACACTTCAGTCATTTCGAAGTCCAATACATCCCGCGAAAGGACAACATTCTCACAGACCAATTATCCAAAATTGGGTCCTCACGTACATCTGCCCCGGCAGGAGTGTTCGTCAAACACTTGGAACATCCTTCGATTATGACTTCAGTCAAGGATGATCCGGTAACAGTCTGCGTTACCAACCTCGGTCAGGAACAGGATTGGACTCATCCATTGAGAGTTTATCTTGAACATGGGACCTTGCCCGAGGACGAAACAGAAAGTGATCGGTTGATTCGAAAAGCGCATCTATACAAACTCATAGAAGGAGTTTTATATAGAAAGAGTGCTCAAGGAGTATTCATGCGCTGTGTATCTCAGGAGGAAGGTAAATCCCTCTTGAAAGAAATACATGATGGTGTATGTGGTCCGCACGCGTCATATCAGACACTGGTCGGAAAAGCTTTTCGACAAGGATTCTACTGACTTTCGGCACTCGATGATGCCAAGAATATGGTCAAGATGTGTCCTCAGTGTCAGTTTCACGCGAGACAGGTTCATCAACCTGCCTATGCATTACAAACCATTCCCCTTGCATGGCCTTTTGTGGTCTGGGGGATGAATATTGTCGGTCCTATGCCACAAGCGGTCAATGGATACAAGTTTCTGTTCGTAGCTATTGACACATTTACAAAGTGGATTAAGGCCGAACCGGTACGAAATATTACCACTGCAGCAGCGCAGAAGTTCTTCCATAAGAACATTGTTTCTCGATTTGGTGTTTCGAACCGTCTCATTACGGATAACGGTTCTCAGTTCGCCAGTGGTCTTTTTCTGGATTACTGCGATCAGATTGGGACCAAGGTGTGCTTTGCTTCTGTGGCTTATCCACAGAGCGTGGTGCCGTGGAACGTGCCAATGGGCTGATACTGCAAGGCATCAAGAAACGTGTTTTTGATCACCTTAAGACTCGCCCGGGGGCTTGGGCAGACAAGCTCTACACCATTCTATGGGCACTACAAACTACTTCTAGTCGAGCCACCGGTAAGACGCCCTTCCATCTGGTCTATGGGGCCGAGGCCGTGTTGTCTATGGAAGTTAGTATTGGATCTGTTCGGACAGAACAATTCGAACGAGTTGATCAGGCCGAACAACGATCACAAGACCTCATCCTCCTGGAGGAAAAGCGTGATCGCGCTTTGATCAAGTCTGCGGTATACTTGCAAGCTTTGCGCAAGTACCATAACAAAAGGGTGCAACCACGTAGTCTCCACGTGGGTGATCTGGTTTTACGAAAAATTCAAGACCAATCCAATCGCAACAAATTCTCCCCGAAATGGGAAGGCCCTTATACTGTTGTTTCAGTGCCGCGACCAGGATCAGCTCGGTTAGCGATGGAGGATGGTCGAATCTTGTCCAATACTTGGAACATCGATCAACTACGTAAGTTTTACGTGTAAGTACCTAATCCCTTTTTTCCTTTTCAATTAGCACTGTTTTATAAAACAAAAGCCTTCTTGTTTCATACGACGAATATTTCTTTTTATGCCCATGTATTACGAATTTGGCTTGGGGGCTGGTCGCCGGTGGTTATATCACCACAATGGCCTAATCGGATTTGCTGGCCGATCTCATGACCACTTCCAAACAAGACACTCCTTAATAAGCCATTTCTCAATGCACACGGGGCTTGTTGGCATGTCCTTGGTCATCCGAGTGGCCGCCGGTTTGCAACAAGGATTAGGCGTTGCATCGAGTATAATTGCTGGTCTGGTTGCATATCCCTGGTCGTTACCCTCATATTTTTCCTGTGCTTATAACACTAAGTCTCCAGTATATAATCACAGGCGGGGGCTAGGGGAATATGGTTATATGAAATAACAAAAAATATGTTTTCTCTCAAGGTAAAACCAAAAAATTGCAGGCCTTGCATTCTATAAATTGTATCTGTACAGGTACAAGGTTTACATAATCCCGAGCTCGGTCAGGAGTTTATCTACAAGAGGTTTAATTTCCCCCATGATGGCCTCAAGTTGTTCCGCACTCTCGATCTCTACCGTTCCTACCAGTGGATTCAGATCTAGATCTGGGCCATGGTGGAGACGAAACCGGTAGAGAATGGCGGAAGCTACTGATCGGACTCTAGTTCTAATCGCCTCTTGTTGTCGCCGTGTATCTTCAGGAAGATACTCGAGTAGTGATTCCGCTTAGGCTATGACTAGTTTAGACCAGTCGCCTGGGCTAAGGTCGTCTGTTGTGGTCTCGACCACATCAGCCCTTAGAAGACGGGCCACCATCTTCAGCTTTTCGAAGATGGATAGGCTCAAGTCTCTATTCGCCCTCCGGATACAGTCAATGGTCATATGGAGGAATACCTTCTCTTGTCCAAGCTGGTTTATTTGACTCGCTTGCGCTGAAATAAGGAGATTGTTATAAACAATCTAAACGACAAAGTTAAGTCGTTCTGGTCGAAAGTTGGCTTACCTGAGAGCTACGATCGCAGTTCTTTGAGCTTGGCCTCTTGATGTGAAATCGTGGTGGCCGCCCTGAGCTCGTCATTTTCCCGATCGGCAAGGCTCTTCTTCAGGGAAGCAACCTCCCTGCGATAAAAAAGACAATTGTCATAACAAGTTTGTATTCAGGCAAACTAGAGAGCATTTTCCTTACTCTTGCAAGCAATTTCTCTCCTCTTGTGTGGCCTCGATGCTTTCTACCATAGCTATCGATCTGGCCGTCATACGGGACAGTTCCTGTGACACAGAGGGAAGTTAGTTGTATTCTATGCAAAACTCAGATATCATGAGGGATGTTCAACATACCTCTGTATATTCCCGGAATAATTTGTCCTTCGGGATGGCTGGAGGCCTAGTCAATGGACTCGCCTCATCCTCGACGAGAGCAGCAGGTGGATACACCTGCTGAACCTCGGTTGCAGTTTTCAATGCCTACAATTGGGTCTCCGCACCCAACTCGTCCCTAACGGCCCGAACGACTTCCTGGACCGGAGGGACAGAGCTTTCTTCACCGGAGGCTTCCGCACCGGCAAGAACTTCAACCCTCGCCGAGGCTGTTGGAGGGTTCGGTGCTGTGTCTCTACGCCTAAGTAAGAAAAAAGAGGTTGTCAGTTTCACTGATGGTTGCCACAACTTGATCCAGAGCAAACAGAATGGAATTCTTACCTTAACTGAAATCCCATTAGCTTTTGGGACTCCGAAGATGGTTCCCCGAGAGAAAGAGGACATCGTTGTCTGTCCTGGTCTTTCTCTTCGTAAACAAGACCTTTTCTCCCTATGTATATCACCCTGTAAGCATATACATAAGGAATGATGAAGATCTGAATGGTAAGGATTCATACCGGGGTAACCTGCTTGATTGGCAGGGATGCGCCCGAAGGTCTGGGTGTCTCCTGGACCACTGGAGCTGGCACTTCGTCCGCGACCCTGAGGTTGGTCGCGGAATCTTGCTCCGTTATTTCCGCTCCTGTCGCCAGGAGTGGAGTATTCGCCTCCTTGGGATTCACAGGAGTCATAGGAGGAATTTCTTCTCCCTGTACAAGCGTGGCCCGGTGAACACGCATAACAGAAGAAATTGTAAAATTCAAGATCACGAGGAATTTTACCGTGATCGTTCCTTCGACCAAAGAGGGAGAAGTTACAGACCCTGAAGCCTCCAGGGCATCAGGAGCAGGGATCTCGCCTGCGACCATAGGATTCCCAGTGGCCGCGGGGTTCGCTGCAGCTGCCTCTGTCTCGGCAGGGCAAGACAGTGTCTCGTCGGATTGAGAAATCGCTACCTTCCTCTTCCGGCGGACTAGAGGAATGTCATCCTCCTCCTCCTCGCTCCTTTCACCCTGTACGACGAAGAAGTGATTCCAGTTTGTACCTGGGGTAAGGGGAGGCATGTGATATCTTACCGCAGTTTTCCTCGCAGTAAGGGGAGTTCTGCACGAAGAGCCTTCCCCGAGGATTTTCTTGGATTTCTTGGGGGCGGGTCCCTTCGCTCCAGACCTTGAAGAGACTTTCTTTGTTCTCTTCATCGTCGGCTGTGGGACCCTCATTTGAGGAATCCGGTGGCAACCGCCCAGGTGGGTTGCACTCAGAAAGGTACATCATAAGCTCACAACAACAGGATTTACTTTAAACAATAAAGCTGGTAGATAAAACAAGTACAAGGTCTCGAGGACCACTATTCCAATATCATAATGCCAAGGATGGCATTAGTTAAAGTTGATACAAAAGTAGAGAGTTTTTCAAAATCAAGAATCGGTATTGAAGTACCGAACACAAAAAAACAACACAAAAAGCAACCACAAAGGTCTTCACTTCCTTCTGTAGTGGCTCTGGAAGGGATTCCACCACATCGGACTCAACTTGGCTCATGACCCTCCTAGAAACTCGAATCGCTTGGAGAGGTTCCTTCCTCCTCTTTGTGCTCCAGGCCAAGGGATCAAGATCCTCGAATCCTTTCTTCTGAATTTGTGTGCAAAGGCAAGGGTGAGCATGTTTTTACACAATGCTCAGCAAGTCTCGTTATAAGAATGCAGGTATATAGATGAGGGGTTCTCAAGGAATGAGGTCTTGGTTTTATATGTAAGAATAGAATAGATTTTCACTATAAAGTTATAAAGAAAAGCTTTTAGTTTCAAAAGCAATACTTTGAAATCTTAAGATATACTTTAGAAATCGTTATGATGGTCTCCCATGAGTCATCACTTTTATCAACTCATATTATGAAAATATTCCAAATATTACTTGTGCTGAATCACATGGATAAATCCACCGCGAACATACTCCATGACCTGGGAGTACAGAGTATCCGATACTTTTCTTACACTTTGCAAAGGTGTACCTCTTTTTAAATCCACTTCTTCACTCGACTTTCAAGTCGGATCAGCTCCATACGACTTTTACGCATGTGACAAGGCCGAGATCACACAACGCTTTTGCAGTCTAGTATTAACAGTATCCCCGCCCGGTAAATAGACAATTAAGTCTCAAGTACCGTTGTGAGTCATCCCCACTACCTTACTTCCTAGCCTAGGCCTGTGTTCATGCAAGACATATGACCATATGATTACAGCCGCTCACGACTTAATCAGGCGTAGGGTGTCTTCCTTCTTTCCACCTTTTCCTCTCATAATTTTTCTGAACTCACATCACTCACGGACGAACTGCGCCCAACCAGTTTCCACGTGAGAAACCAGACCGAAAAACCATGCAGGGAACTGCTAATACCAAAAAGCTACTAAGTCGTGCCTGTCCCATACCAGGCAAGTGGTTGGTACGTTTTTCATGCCGCATAGAGGCACAACACAAGGTTCTTGTCCTTAAATTAATAGTGAGAGCCTTTCACATTCCCTGGTGCGCACCGCAACCTCACCATACAAACCATCCTCACTATCAATCCTTAATTTCACATTTTCTTTCATAAAAGGGGTTTCAAATTCATTTCTCACGTATTAGCCATTTCACACCCAACATGTACATTTAAATAAGAGTAGAGTTTAAGCATAGCATCCTAGGGTGACAAGGGTGCATGGGTATTCAATCACAAGAGGGGCTTCACAATCATTTAGGTTATATCTAACCACATTATTTGAACGTACTCTCATTTGAATTTAAGGCATGCATATACTTTGAAAACAACTAACATACTTCATTTGAAAATATTAGGTGAGACATGATCAAGGGGTTGAGACTTGCCTTGCACTGCTGGGTCTAGTTACTTGGACGAAACCGCGAAGACTTCTTCTGCTCCTTCAACTTCGGGCACTGCGACAGACACAAGCAATACAACACATACGCTACATAAGCATACATAAAATAGTTGCAATAGAAAATGATAAGTAAATATATCATGCATGCAAGGGGAAAGATTTGGGCAAAGTCTCTTGGGTTCTGGTCGAAGAGATGGGCTCAAAAGGAGTTGAATGTTGAAAGGCCGACATTCGGTCCACGGCTAGACATAGCCTTAAGTTGGTCTTAGGTAGGTTTTCTGGAGAAGTGGTAGAAGAGAAAGATGTAAAACACAACTCCAGGAATCTAGGGGACAAAGTGGCATTTCAATTGCTCAACCAGAAGAGGTCAAACAAGGCTAATGCCAGTGGCTGACATGCACTGACATAGTGCAGACATTGCCAAAATCTAGGGCTTGACATAACTTTTGATCCAAGGCTCCAATTGATGCACAACTTTGTCTGGGAGTTAGTCCTTGATAACAGGAACAAAATACTTAAAAGGATCAAGTGCAGAAAGTGGCCGGAGGGCGGCCAAATCTGGCGAGTAAACACGGTGGCCTGGACATAAACTGAACTACTAGATAGTGATCTTGGCATTGGAATATCTCTTGATTCAGGTCGATTCTGAGGTCGAGCTAGTGGACAATATTGCTCAGGGTACTAGAATCTATCTAATGGACAAGGTTTCCGGGGCTAAATCGGCCCGAGAAGAATTCCGGCGACTGGCGCTGGAGAAGATGACACTGGACATTGGGGGTTTTCGATACAGAGGGTTTGAACTTGATTCCTTGCTCAGGGAGTGAGAGGGTGAAATGTGGAGACTACTGGTGAAGTTAATTTGGCTGGGGTTGAGCATTTGAGCTCGTCGGCGTTGGCGCCGGACCTGGAGAAGACGGTGAACGACGAACGGGTGCTACAGAACGATTCTGGTCAAATGCTCTGGACTACACCATCTAGGGGATACAAGGAAGGTGTAGGTGGCTTCAATTTGGGGGGAGCTGCAGCGAGGCACGCCGACGATGTGCGACGTCCACGGTGGCGCGCGAAAATTGGAAAATCACGCGGTGCTGCATCAATTTAAAAACTGGCTGAACAGGCTTGCTAAGAAGTGGCTAAGGATCAATTTCTACTACTGGAACGAGAGCTGATTTGGATTGAATCAGGCAGCATTGGGGAAACAGGTGTTTTGGGCTTTTCTGATGATCGCCGGCGTTAGGGATCGCCGGGATGCAATTGGGTGCTATGACACAGAGAGAGGGAAGAGGGGAACTCACTGGTGGCTTTGGATTGGAGAGAGGTGCAGTGAAATGGGCTAGCACCGTGAGCTCTCTCACTGGCACGCGGAAAATGGCTAAGTCCTGAAGATGAGGAGTTAACACAGCACTGGAGGGTATTTATAGATGTTGGAGCAATCTGCTGATCGACAATTGGGGAATAGCGGCGACGAAATCGACCGCGAAGCGACTGGACACAGCGGGGACTTGTGCCGGCGATGATGGCGAGGCACTGGCGTGCAGCGGTGCAGGCTTTTGGCAGGGGAAATGCAGCTTTAGTAGTGGACGGTGCAGGCGCAAGCAGTGAGGGAACGGTGAAGTGAAAGCTCCATCGACGCGTGGCCGAGACGTGTCGAACGGGCGAAGCTGAAACTGCTGGTTCACGGGCACGCGCGCGGGGAAGAAATTGGCTGTGCTGGCGCGGCCGAGGTGGCGTCCACGGCGGTGCCACGAGTGCACACGGGTGTCAGGTACGTGGCTGATGTGTTGGCACGGCAGGAGGTTCACCGGCGGCGAAGAACACGGCGATGCACTGCGGCGGGTTCTGCTGAGACACGGCCAGGGGCCTAAATTTAATGAAAGGACAGATTTGTGAGAAAAAAGGACTGATCTGCAAGGGTTTTGGATTGTCCTCTTGGACCTATTTGCAAATCTGGAGATCTGGAGGGCTGATCTGAGACATGAACTTGATTCCTTGAACTCGTGATTAATTGTATGCATTTTTTGAAAACAGGCTAAGTGGAACTTCCCCGACGATACACCTAGGACGGCCTGCCTGAAGGACATGAACGGAACATGGAAAACCTTTAAGAGTTGGCTCGTCAGTAACTTCCTCACTGCGGGGAAATCTCCTTGCGAGAAGTACCCCTTCATATCGGAGGAGGTATGGGAGGAATTCACCAAGCAGAAGGGGACTGAGGAGTTCAAGGCCCTTAGCGAGAAGAATAGGGCGATCTAGAAGAGGAACGACCACCCGCATCGGCTCGGATCCCGGGGCTATGCGGGGAAGGAGGAGCAGTGGAAGAAGGAAGACGAGCAAAATCCTGTCATCGACACCCCTGAGTTGCCGCTCTCTGAGATCCGGGATGAGAGGTGCAAGCGATGGTGGAGGGGGAGGGGGTCCGTGTCATCCACGGGGTCTGTGCAGTTCGCAATCCCTGGGGACGTCGACGTTGTGAGGCGAATGGTAAGTTGGCTAACCTCGTAAACTATGTGCGCACAAGTGTATATAAGGCAATTTGTCTCACAAGATACCTTTAAATGTAACAGATATCTTTTGAGAAGGAGGCAGTGGAGGGATTATTTACCCCACAGAGGGAGAACGACATCCTCACCCGGGCTCTAGGAAATAAGGAGCATCCCGGGCGGACACGGGCCGTGGGAGCCATTGTGTCGTGGAAGGCCGGTTTCGCTGATCCGGCTCCACCGAGGAAGAAGGCCCGCTCCTGGAAGGAAAAGGAAGCGGAGCTCTCCGATAAGATATGCGCTGAGGTCCAGTCTGAGGTGTAGTCTGAGGTCGCACAAATGAGGGAAGAGTTTGCACGGTTGAGAGATGCATTGTTGGCCAAGAGTGCAGATGCGGATCCCCAGGGCGACGGTACCCCGCGGGGTCGGATAAGCAGTTGTGCTTCGAAGGTCCTCGCGGATCCAGTGGATCTACTTGAGGTACTGCAAGCCTTCATTTGTGCACTTAAGTTGATGCCACTCCCATTCTGTTAGAGTTGTTTCGCTAACCTGTTTTAATATTTACAAATTTGCAGAAGTCGGAGGGTTACATCCTACTGAATCACCTAGGCGACAGGCAGGAAGTGGTTGGACACAGCTTCGTATATCCGTCTGGGCCGGATGTCCGGGTCCACTGCGTACCTCTGCGGTTGGGGTTTGCAAAGGTACAGGTGGATATGGCCATGCCGGGCTACAACGATTCTCCGTTGGCAGTCCCAACAGAGGAACTGCAGACACTTGCTGAGGCAGTGGGCTCCTACGTACAGTGGCCCAAGAAGTGTTGTCGCGCCCCGAAACTGGGACTACGACTACTCCTATAGAGACCTAGCTCGCTGCAGCTAGTCCCATATATGCATAGCATACACATACCCTTGACTTCCCAGGATAAGTCAAGCACAGGAGTATATTCACATTGCAACAAAGTAACTTACAAAATAGTTAAGCAGTGTGGCCTGCTGGCCTTAATATTACATAAAGAGAATACAATGCCTTCGCGGCATACATGGCTTAGCAAAATAACATCTACACAGCAAAAGATTGGTGACCCACCCACAATGAGAAGTGGACGGCAGAACAACACATCAGGGCAATGAAGGGACTGACTCTTCTCCTTCTGGATCCAAGAAGTTCTCCATGCCTTCATCTTGGTTATTGAACGCTCCATCTACTGATTTGTAGGTTGCAAGAGTGAGCACTTACGTACTCAGCAAGTCATAGGTAAGAGTAGATACATATAGTAGTGATGATATGAACCTAGACTAGTCAAGAATTATAGATGTTTATAAAATAATCTTTTACTTTCATACCTCATCTTATGGCAGCACTTTTCATAATATAACATCATCATTCATGTTCACTAAATTATAGCACTACCGCGACACGTCGGCACACGACAGCCCACGGCAGCACTCCTTATCATGACAACACATGTCATTTGGGTTATCTTGATTTAACACATTTTATTTAGAAAATAATACTTGTGTCACACCCCGTGGATTTAATCCACCGCAGCAGACTCCTATAAAACCCGGGAGCTCGGAGTATTCGATTACGTTTTTAACTCTGCAGAGAGGTACCAATTTACCCGCAAGATATTCCACTTTCAAGCCTTTCCTATCATAACATAATGATTGGACCCCTGACTCACTTCATACTGTGAGCGGCAAGGTGGAAATAACAAGAACTTTTGTTATGTATCACTCACAATTCACCCCTGACCCTGTGGCTCTCCGTGAAACACAGTTGTGGTAGGCTGTATCATAACCTCCACCCCACCTCATTTTCCCATTGCTGGGTCAAACATCAGATCACCTTCAGTGATAGTGGGAGTCAACCTCCAAGTCAATCATTACAACACAACTCATGCAGGGGTTCCATGTGCGATCCACATAAGTACTTGTTCAGGCATGTCCCATACCAGGCTTGCAGTTAGCACGTTGTTCATGCCACTAGACGCACAACACAAGGTTCTAGTCCTTATATGCCAGTGACCAGACCATCTACAACCCTGCACCTTCAGTGCCTGCATATCCTTTGCAATCTAGCACCTCCAGTGCTACCCCCCTCCATACCATTTTTTTGGTCACGGCTAGGGGTTTTATTTCATGAATATATAAATACATATATAATAGTTCATCGCTCAAAACTTGTTTATTTCACATTTCACAGATAACCAGTCTAGTACTGCCAATTCATAAATCAACCATTCTCAATCTTTCACATGCAATATTATCTATATTCAAGGTTATGTTTTAGCAACATTTAAAATATAGGTTCAAGATGACCAAGGATATGACTTGCCTTCCGCGTCGTAAGAAACAGCAGTTGATGACGGGTCAACAGCGAAGTCCTCGAACTTAGTTTTTGGATCTGCTCGGCGACAAACAAACACATAATAATTATTTAATATATTAAAATATTTTAGGATCTATATGTAGATATGCTTTTCAAGAATAACTGAACGATATTGGAGATAATTGGGATTGCAAGCTGAACTGAGTCAAGATTCTAGGGTTTCAAGGAATTGGCTAAGAATGGGTGTTAGATGCTCTTAGGATCTCAAGGTTGCAATAAGAACATCAGTTTTGTGGTTGGTTTGATCAAAAACAGCGAATGTCAACAGATTGACATTCGGATCAAGACTCTGACATAACTTCAAGGAAAACTAGAGAGCTTATCTCAAGTTATGACAGTAGAAGAAAGTGTAGGTCATAACTCTACAAATTCAGTGGACAAAGTGGCTTTCAAAATGCACAATGAGAAGTGGGTAAACAAGGTCAATGACATTGGCTGGCATGCACTGGGACAATGTCAAAAATTAGGGTTTAGCAGCAAATATAATTCAAGGGCTCAAATCAAGTTGTGATAGAAGAAGAAATTGTAGATCACAACTTCAGGAATCTAAGGGACAAAGTTATGCTCAAAATGCACATCTAGAAGGAAGTGAAAAGGGCTAATGCCACTGACTGACATAGTCTGGCATTGAACTGACATGGCCAGAAACTAGGGCTTGGCATAACTTTTGATATAGGTCTCCAAATGATGCACCACTTTGTCTGGGAGGTAGGCATTGATAACAGGAACAAATCATTCAACAGATTTCTTGGCATGGCTATAACTCAAAATCTGGGCAGTTTTAGAGATCGGGCTAGAAGGTAAAAATTCTCAGGAGGTTGAGGCACACCTGAAAGACAATGTGGATGAAGCTGAAACGGCCAGGAATAGGTTTCCGGTGAACGGCGCCGGAGAAGAAGACATGGAATTTGGGGGTTTTTGCTGTAGGAGGTTTGAACTCAATTCCAAGCTCAGGGAGTGATAGAAGGGTAAGAGGAAACTACCTGCACGATCAATTTGGCCGGAGGATGGCCGGAGAAGCCTGGCGACGATCGCCGGCGACTGGAGAAACTCAAATCTGAGGAAAGCTTCTATTGAGGTTCAATTTTGGAATCTTGATGCACAGGCTTGCTGGAAATGGCTCACTGATCATTTTACTTCACAGGTTCGAGGGCTAATTCGAAGTAATTTGAACTGCATTGCCGGAACAGGGCAATCGGGATTTCTGGCGATCACTGGCGATAGGATGCAAGGTAATTCAATTAGATGGTATAGCACAGTGAGGGAGATGAGGGGAACTCACTGATGCTGTTAATTTGACAGGAGATGCTGTGGATTGTGCTGGCACCGTGAGGCTCCTCGACGGCTCGCCGGAGAAGAAGACCAAGACAAGAGAATTTCGAGACTTAGCTGATTTCCAGTGAAGCAAAGGAGTTGCTGGGGTACAGTAGTGTTTAAATAGGCCAGGCGCAACTTGCAAGGAGGGAGCAGCGAAGTGATTGGCAGCCGGTGATGAGATTGGCTGCGTGCTGAACATCAGTGGCGAAGACACAGCAAGGAGCGGTGATTGCGACGGCGACAAGTATGCAGCTGATCACCATGTCGGTTCATCGGGACTTTGCAAAGCTGGAGCAAGCGGTGGCGACAACAACTGGCGCGGCAAAGCAACGTGGCGGGGAGTTGCTGACAAAAGGCTGATGGTCGCGCGCGGGAGCAGGTGCTGGTCGTCGACGTTGCAGCGACATTGCCACGGCATTCGCTGAGGCGAGGACACGTACACCCAACATGCACGGTCATGAGCGCGGCGTAGCTTCACCGACGACGAACAGCCATGGCACACAGGCACGGCAAGCTCTGGTCGAAAACGGCTAAGTCCTCTGGTCGAATTGGACTGAACTGCAATTTCAAATCTTGAGTTTTGGACTGTTCTATAAATCTGGAGTTTTGGAAGGTTAAATCTGAAATTGATTCTGCTGTTTTGGTATACTTAATTCAATAGATGATTTGGCACAGCTAGGAGATAAAGTTTGAGACATTTGGATGATTTTTGATATGAATTGAAAACAGAGTAGTTTAGGGTAAAATAAGTCTGAATCTTATTGATCTCGAATTCTGGGATTTAGGGTTTGATTTTGAGATACTCATAAAAGAAGAATTTGTGTTGAAAAGCATTTGGGAGGTGTTCCCTGAATCAGATCTGAATTTGGAGATGATTTGCAACATTTTGCCTTTTTAGGCTTCTGGAAAATCAGGAAAAGGACTGATTTGCGATACTCTTGGACTGATTTGTGAAAAGAGTCTAGATGAGAAAATCTGGCTGCCAACTTTTTGGATTAAGGCATTGGCATACCCTTGATCATAATCCAAGAATAATCTGGTCTGAACTTGGCTAAGATTTTGATTAAATCTGAATTTCTGGAACTTAGGGTATTTAGGTAATATATGATATTTCTGTTTTCGAAAACAGAAAGGAGTTGATAAATCTGGAAGTTAGGGATAGAATTGAATTTGGGTTCTGAAGGCCTTTAGGTTTAGGATAACTGATAGATCATATCTGAACAATCTGATCTTGATTTGGGGTTCACAAGAAAAATTTGGAGGTTTAGGGCTAGAACAGAATAAAGCTGAGGCTGATTTGGTTGATCTAGAAGAGACATATGCATGCATGACTTTTTAAGAAAGAAACTTTTCACCCCAAAACTAGGATGTTATAGATCTACCCTCCTTAAAGAAATCTCGCCCCGAGATTTACCTAAGAAAAGAAAAGATAAGAATAGAGATAGGTTTCACTGAAAATTCTCTTCCTTCTTCCAAGTAACTTCTTGCTCTGAAGATTTTCTCACTGAACTTTGCACAATTTGATTTTCTTCCTTCTGAGCTGACGTTCAACAGTGGCTAGGATTCTGACTGAGTGTTCAAGATAAGTGAGATTCTTCTGTAATGGTACATTTTGTACATCTATCTGATCAGTAGGTTCTTTCAAACATTTTCGGAGCTGAGAGGCATGAAACACATCATGTACTCCTGTTAATGTTAATCCCACAGGAAATTCCAATTTATAGGATATTTCCTATTCTCTCTTGATTATCTTAAATGGTCCAATGTATCTTTGAAGATAACTTTCCCTTCCCTTAGAATCTTGGTAATCCCTTGAATATTGTGACGTTGAGATACACAAAATTTCCTAGTTCAAATAATAATTCTCTCCATCGATTATCTGCATAACTCTTTTGTCGTGATCGTGCTGTTTTCAACCTTTCTCTGATGAGTCTGACATGAGCTTCTGCCTCTTCTACTATCTCTGGTCCTATGACCTTTTGTTCTCCTGGCTCATTCCAATGCAATGGGGTTATGCATTTACGTCCATATAAAGTTTCAAATGGTGCCATTTGTATACTAGCTCTTAGAAGATCTTCTAGGATTTGGTTGACTCTTTCTGTTTGCGGATGGTATGCAATACTGAAATCCAACTGAGTTCTTAGGGTTTCATGTAGTCTATTCCAAAATTTGGAGATAAACTGTGCTCCACGGTTTGAAACTATCTTCTTGGGAATACAACACCATACGATCCCTTGGTTATCTTCAGTAAAGCCTTGAGCCTTTCCTATTGGTCTTACAAATTTCTTCATGTGGTCTCCATTGGCGTGAAGCATAAGCTACTACTCGACCTTGCTGCATTAACACACAGCCTATTCCTTGCTTCGAAGTATCACAGTAAGCTACAAAATCTTCTTTGCTATCTAGTAAAGTAAGGACTGGTGTTGTTGTCAATTTCTGCTTTAGCTTCTTAAAACTTCCCTCACACTTGGTAGTCCATTTAAATGCAACATCCTTCTTTAGTAGGATTGTAAGAGATTTGGCAATCTAGGAAAATCCTTCGATGAATCTCCTATAGTAGCCTGCTAATCCCAAGAAAATTTATAATCCCTGAAACTGGGGTAGGTTGTTTCCACTTCTTAATAGCAGAAATTTTAGCTGGGTCCACTGAAATTTCTTCTCCTGTCAACCATGTCCAAGAAATGCAATTCTTGACATCCAAAATTTGTATTTGTCAAACTTGGCATAGAATCGCCTCTCTCGTAGCCTTTCCAAGACTAGGTGTAACTGTTGCTCATGCTCTTCTGTACTCCTGGAATATATTAGAATGTCATCTATGAATACTATGACAAACTTGTCAAGAAAATCCATAAATGTACTGTTCATGACATCCATGAAAACTGCCGGAGCATTGGTTAAGCCAAAAGGTACCACTGTGAATTCATATAAACCATATTTGGTAGTGAAAACAGTCTTCGGTATATCCTCTTTCTTGATCTTTAGTTGATGATATCCAGATTTCAAATTTATCCTGGAAAATACTATGGCTCCTTGAAGTTGATCGAACAAGTCATCAATTCTTGGTAATGGATACTTGTTCTTAATAGTGACTTCATTCAAAGTTTGATAGTCTATACACATTGGTAGAGTTCCGTTTTTCTTCCTCACAAACAAAACTGGGGCTCCCCATGGCGAAGCACTGGGTTTGGTAAATCCTTTGTTTTCCAAATCTTTGAGTTGATTCTTGAGCTTCTCTATATTTGTAACTGGCATTTCGGAAAGTTCTTCTTAAAACACATCAGAATATGGTTGCACTACAGGCGCATGTTCCAGGCATAACTTTTGTAATGCTTGAACAGATCTTAGTAGTTTCCTGATTGATGATCTTTCTGCATAGAATAGAACTTTCTCCCCTTGGCTACTGTCAAGACTTAGGGTTTTCTCTTCACAATCTGCTAGACTTTTATGTTGGAACAACCAATCCATGCCCAATATAATGTCTAGACCTTGTAATTCTAGAACTAGTAGATTTGCCTCGCATTTATCCCTTTTATACTGAAGGTTACATTTGGACAGATTAAGTAGACAATTAATTTGGCCCCTGAAGTTTGTATAATCATACAGTACTTTAATGGTACTTGCTCTATATGCATTTCAACTTCAAATGCAAATGCTTTTGACATAAATGAATTTGTAGCACCAGGATCAAACAATATTAAGGCAGATGCAAACTGAGTCAAAATCTACCTCGAAGGATGTCAGTGGTGTTTCCTGCTTCTCGGATGTAGTTTAACTTTCCTCCTGGAATTGCTGTTGGTGCTCCATTTCTTCCTCCTCCTCGTTTGACCATGCTTCCTCCTCTTCCTGACGAAGTTCCTCTAAAATCCTGTGGTTGTGACACTGGTACTCTGGGTTCTTGTGGTTGTGTTCCTGCCTGTAACCTGGCAATGGATGGTGGAAGTTGAGTCAAAGGACAAAATTTTCTATGATGTCCACGCTGCCAACAGTGATAGCATTGAATGTTCATGTAAGGGTTTCCTTTGCTTCTGGTAATCATGGCTCCTCTTCTTTGTAGGTTTCTCTTGGGATTCTGCAGTGGTGATGTTCTAGGTGCTACTGACTGCATCCTTGCTTGAGATATGGCTATGGGTCTAGGGAATTGAATCCAGGGACAGAATTCTTTGCGATACCCATGCTGTTTGCAATGAAAACATTGAACACTTGCACAAGGACAATATTTCTGAAGATGGTTTCCTTTGCAGTTGGGACACACTATTGTTATTGGTTTGGGAGTCTGGTATGATGGTTGAAAACTAGAGGTGATAGGGATTCTCCTTCTAGTTGAGTTTAGTTGTGGTTGCACTTGTTGAGGCATTCTTCTTTTCTGACCCTCTCTTTCTATATTTTCCTTCTGTGGAGGATTGAAACTCTGAGATCCTTGTTGAAACAAAGGGTTTCTTGTCATAATATCTTCTTCCTGAGGAATCTGTTCTATATCTTCTCCACTGCTTTGAGATCTTCCTCTTGTATCAACCATGGTGGCTCTGAAAAAGAAGTTTGGACTGATCTAACTATCTAGGGCCAACTAAGATAACAATGCAGAAAATAATGCAAACTATTTTAGTGCATGAAATACTTAGGCTACTAGCCATAATACACAAGTTAACCATTGCAAAAGCAACAGCGAATCACAAAGCTATCAAGAGCATCCACTAGCTCTATCTACACCAACCCCTAAGACACTCTGAGACAACTTTCTGTGCCATACTAATGTCATCCTTTGCATGCAGGTGCATGTACAGGCTAGCATCGGAGGCTGCGTGTGACAAGGTGGGTTTCCTTGACCCAGAGAAAATAAGCCTCACGATGCTAGAGCACGACGCCGCGCATGCTGAGCAGTACATATCCAAGGCGCTGATGGCGCAGCAGGACAGGGAGTTCATTCTGGTGCCGTACCACCAAAGGTTAGTGCATTTTGTACTAATTTTACTCAATCTTGTATGTCACACCTGAGATATACTTTGAGCTAGCGGTCCTCTTTTATGTACAATGCAGGGGCCACTAGATCCTCATCGTGATCTGTCCGTCGAGGAACGAGGTGTACTACCTCGATTCGATGCGTGACAAATTATCGATCGAATATGTGGTCAAGGGGAATATGGAGGCGTAAGTATCTTATATGTTTGATTTAAATTTTGACCTCACTAGCTAATGATAATACATTAACCGGCAATACTAACTGAAATGCAGGGCTTTTGATAAATATGTGTCAGCTGGAGGAAGGCATGCCGCATCGCAGGGCTCCCTACTAGCTTGGAAAGAATATGAGGTACTTACACGACTTTTTGTTTATGCTTAATTAGTTTATGGAAACAATAGCTAACATGTCTTCGCATATGTAATTATCTCAGTGCCATCAGCAGCCGCAATCGTGGGAATGCGGGTTTTATGTGCTGCGCTACATGTACGACCTAGTGCAGACAAACTTTGCCCAATTCCCCCAGGTAAGCATCGATAGCTAACTCAAATTTGAAAATTGGGTGTCACGTTCTAAATTAGGAAGTTAGTTACTCAGTATTCACACATGCTTGCAGATCGCCATGTCGAAAGACCAATACGAAAATGCAAAGATTAGAGATCTTCGACAAATCTGGGCTCAATATGTCATGGAGGAAATTGCGCCCAACCATCCGCCATGACAATTTTCTCTTTTTCGTGTACTCTGTGCATAGACTGTTTATATACATGTGAATAAATATATATGTGAATAAATGTCCACATTGGATTGCAATTTGTATTTGTCCATATATATGTGAATAATTGTCTAATGTGTCAATCTGTTCTGTGAATTTACCCTTCTTTGCATCTGTACTGTATTGTGTATCCAATCTATACTGTATTGCATCTGTACTGTATATGTGAATGTACTGTATTGTGAATAACGTACTGTATATGTGAATGTTCTATCGGTAAATTCATTCACAACCGAGAGACTACTACCACTTTTCTATCGGTAAACTAGAAATTAACCGTCAGAAGAGTTTGACTTTTCCTGCCGGTGAACTCACACACACCCGGGAGACTAATACCACTTTTCCTGCCGGTGAACTCATCCACAACCGAGAGACTACCGTCGTTTTTTCTATCGGTACACTCAAATTAACCGTTAGAAGCGTATGATTTTTCCTGCCGGTGAACTCTTTTACAACCGAGAGAGTACAATAGGTTTTTCTATCGGCAAACTCATTTCTAACCGAGAGAGTACTAAGCTTTTTTCTGTCGGTAAACTTGTAATTAACCGTTAGAATAGTGGTATTTTCCCTGCCGCAAACGTCAAACTACGACGGGTTTTCTATCGGTACACTCCTAATATGCGGATAGAATAGTGAAGTTCTTCTATCGGTTATTTATCGATAGAAAATGTTCTGGTTTGTTCTATCGTGTCTATCCCTATCGGTACAAAAACCGATAGTAAAAGGGTGTTTTTTACCGATAGAAGAAAGCTTTTCTGTACTAGTGAACATTCATGGCTTGAGCATTAGCTAAGGCATTATCTCTATCTAGGTTAGTCATGTAATCATCATCAAGAATTGCAAAGCCTTCATCCACCACTTTCCAAATCTTTCCACCCATGGCTTTAAGATAAACCATCATTCTAGTTTTCCAATAAGTATAGTTTGATCCATCAAAGAATGGTGGTTTGCCAATATTGATCCGACCCTCACTAGCCATCTTTATCCTACTCCGGGATGGTTAAATACTCTAAATATAGAGTCCTTGCTCTGATACCAATTGAAAGGGATCTAGGATATCGACTAGAGGGGGGTGAATAGGCGATTTTAACAAATTAACAATTAATCAGGCAATTAATAGTAAATGAGAGCAAATAACTAAAACAAGATGAACAATGAACAATTTAACACAAGGATATATCCCGTGGTCTCAGTGATTTGCCGATCACCCCTAATCCACGTTGAGGCAAACTCAAATCTCTAACCGCTCCTCTATCTAGTCAACCTTCTCTCAAGAAGTGACCTAGATCTCGAGCCGGATTAGTGTGATGAGTTATCCAAACCTCGATTTCACTAATGATGCACTTTACCGCTCCGGCAAGGCGTGCTCAACCATTTCACAAGACGTTTTGAGGCTTCTTCAGAATCTTCCTTGAAGAGCTCTCCAAAACCTTCTCCCTAGCCGTCTAGGAGCCGGCAAACTCCAAGAGTAACAAGCTGGTGATGATCACTTAACCTTCTTCTAGTGCCACAGGATTGATTTAGTGATCTAAATGCAATGCACTAGAAGATCTCAAATGCACACTCTCACAAATTCAAGAATTAGAACCCTAGAGTGTATGAAACTTGCTTAAGCTCTCAAGGATGATGACAATGTTCACAAATATGCCAAAAGTAATGAACAAGGCCGTGCATGGGAGTATATATACCCCCCACAATAAATATAGCCGTTACAGGCCGTTGGGAGAAAAAGATCACTTGGCTGTCAGACCGCAGGTATAAGCCTGGTCAGGCCGCCGCATTTGCAACGGCATTAAACTGGTGCAATTAATGCTCACCTGCCCTTGTCAGGCACACTCACGGTCAGACCGGAGCCAAATGCGGTCAGACCGTGAAACTGTCCAGAGACGACATAGTTTCTGGACACTTTATACGGTCAGGCCGATAAATACGGACAAACCGGCCATACGGTCAGATCGTAGTTCAAAAACACGATCAGACCAATTTCTCGGTCAGACCGGTCTAACAAATGGTCAGACCGTCATAACACAAAAATTCAGAAAGATAGGTCATGAAGTACCAGGAGACTGACCTAGGTTTTTACCTACGGACAGACCGACCTTTTTAAGGAATAAACTACACTTTGACATAACGTCGGTCAGTCCGAAACCCAATTCGGTCAGTTCGGTCTAACAAACGGTCAGACCGATTGAGACAGAGTTTGGCAGAAATGAGTTGAAACAAGCATTTTCAAAGTATATGACCTTCTAGTATGCAATGCAAGTTGATTTTATGATTTGTGGCACATAGATGAAGTATTTCGTGATACACCACATGCTCATCTTAATAGTACGGCGACCGTAGGGTTTTCCCCCGGAAAAATTATTCCTAGGATTCAGATTTTCTTGGATATTCTTCTTCGGAGACCTCATTCCCGGCTCCCTGTTTTCACAGCGACCGGAGAGTTTTTTCCCAGAAATCTCATTCCCGGCTCCCCGTTCTCACGGTGACCAGAGGATCTCAACGGGACTTTCAAAAAATTGTTCCCGGAAGTTTTTCTCGGCACCCAGTTCTCACGGCGACTGGAAAAATTTGTCACCGGAACCTTTGGAAAACATCTTGAGTTCTTACCCCGGGGCTTTGTCACCTCCACAGCGCGTGGAGTTCCCCTCCGGACCGCTATGGAGGGGGGGTAACCTGTACCCGGGGATCACCCTGCTCTGGACCATTTGAAAATTCACAAAGTACACAAGCAAACTTAGCTTTATCGTTGGGGGAAATCTCCACAAGACTAAGTCCAGGTAAGGGGCTGTGCCATTTGCCCGGGGACAAAGCCACCGGTGGCTGTCTCGGGCGCCGCCACTTGCCCGGGGACAAATTCCCCGGCGGCTGTTCCGGGCGCAGCCATTTTCCATGGGACAAAGCATCCCGGTGGCTGTCCCGGGCGCCGCCTTTAGCCCGGGGACAAAGCCCCCGGTGGCTGTCCCAGGCGCCGCCATTTGCCCGGGGACAAAGCCTCCGGTGGTTGTCCCGGGCGCCGCCATTTACCTGAGGACAAAGCCTCCCGGTGGCTGTCCCGGGCGCCGCCTATTGCCCGGGGACAAAGCCCTCGGTGTTTGCCCTGGGCGCCGCCATTTTCCCGGGGACAAAGAGCCCGGTTGCTGTCCCAGGCGCCGCCTTTTGCCCGGGGACAAAGCCTGCCGGTGGCTGTCCCGGGCGCCGCCTTTTGCCCGTGGACAAAGGCCCCAATGGCTGTCCCGGGTGCCGCCATTTGCCCGGGGACAAAGCCTCCCGGTGGCTGTCCCGTGTGCCGCCTTTTGCCGGGGGACAAAGCCTCCCGGTGGCTGTCTGATACCAGCCTAGACCGTCTCGCAATAGAACGGGGACGATGCAGTAGGCGAGTATTCTAGTCGTTCTTTCCACAAGGACTAGAGAAGCAAAACGTGAAGAACTAGACTTAATCAAATGAATAAGAATATAAAACAGATGAAAGGAAGAAAGATGTCAGAAGAAAGAGAGAGAAAGAAAGAGGTGATCGCCTCAACAAACGACCTGTGCTAAATCTATACATACGTTCGTGAGTACATGCGATAGAACCACTATCGTTTAGTAGTCTCGCAATAGCATGGCGAAAACAACTAACACAAGTGGGCTGTCGATGAAATCAACGAACAAATGCATGATGAAATAGCACATAACGTACTTCAACTCCTCTTAACAGCCGTCCCCAAGCAAGCACAAGTAAAAATCCATAGCTCGCCACTATCAACAGAAACAATGCAAATCCAAGTTCTCGGCTATCCATGAACAAACAGATGTCAAGAACAAAAGCTCAAATCAGCTCGAATCATCTCAAACAGTAAAATGGATTCAATTGCAACCAATGGAATTCAGCCTCAGGACTTTGATTCATCAACTATGAGCAAAGAACAATTACAGATTTTAAAACCTTTCAATTCAGTCCAAAGACTAAGAATTAATCCGTCAAATTTCAGTTCAGGTATTTGAAGCAACAGGGTATTGATACCAACAAAAATTAACCATAAACTCAGAGAGGAAAGCAATTCAATATAGTTCAAAATTCAGCTTCAATTCAATGCAATTTAAAGTTCATCTATGCAGTGCAATATATAACAGAAATGATGGTTCCCAGATGAAATCACCTGATCTCCATCAACACAGAAAACAATCAAGACAGCACATAATCACATCAATTACACCGTAGACTACATTGAAGATTATTCTCATTTCAAATCTGGAGTAGCCTCTCATTCAAGTCATAGAAACATCAACAGATTCACAATTTCAGTTTAGTTCAACCAATAAGCACTCAACAAATACAACACAAAACAATGCCAATTTCATTGCAGAAAGTTCTAATTAACCTGAAGAAATAAAAGTGCAGTTGGATGGCGAATCATTCAGAATTCAAGTTGTGCTTCTCATATTCAAATTGGTTCTTTACAGGCATTCATCATCTCATACATGCATTGGTCATACTCATCAGTTCATAGGACTCAAGAACAGGAGAAGGGTGAAAAGAATTGAACCAGAAATGATGGCTGCTGGAGTAACTGGAGAAGTGGTCGAAGTAGATGGCCGCGGTCGAGGGAGTTGCTGCGGTCGAAGGAGCTGCAGCCATGTCGAGGAAGAAGGCGCCCGTGGAGTTGGTGCACGGCGAAGGTCGGAGATGGCAGATCCGGCCGGATCTAGCGTGCGGCGGCGCGAGGGCGTGGAACAAGGCGGCGCGAGGGCGTGGCGGGGACGAGGATCAGCGGTGGCGCACTGTGGAGGCGCGGTGCGGTGGAGCGGCGCCAGTGGAGGTGAACAACGGCGCTGGAGGGCGGCGGCTTGGGCGGCTGGAGTCACGCGGAGGCTGTGGAGGCGGCACAGCGCTGGAGGTGGTGGCGCCGCTTGTGGGCGCTGAGGAGGCGGCGCAGCAATGGATCGGCGGCACTGTGGAGATCCGGTGGCGGCGACGCGAAGAAGAGGCACGGCGCGGAGGCCAGAGGCGCGGGATGGAGGCGCGGCGCGGAGGTGCAGCGCGGCGGCTCCGGTGGAGATGTGGTGGCGGCAGCGCGGGCTGCTCAAGCCGTGGAGGCGAGGATCGCCGGCGTGCGGCGTGGTGGCCGGGAGGCGCACGGCGACGTGGGAGCGGGAGCTTTGAGGGCGGCTATGGCGGCGCGAAGAAGAGGCACGGCGCGGAGGCCGGAGGCGCGGGATGGAGGCGCGGCGCGGAGGTGCAGCGCGGCGGCTCCGGTGGAGATGTGGTGGCGGCAGCGCGGGCTGCTCAAGCCGTGGAGGCGAGGATCGCCGGCGTGCGGCGTGGTGGCCGGGAGGCGCACGGCGACGTGGGAGCGGGAGCTTTGAGGGCGGCTATGGCGGCGCAGGAGCCAGATCTGGCGCGAGGTGCAGTAAGCAAAATGACAGGAGGAAGCAAAAGAGGAAAAAGAAGAAGGGAAGGCAGAGAAGAGGTTCGCCGTGGAAGAAAACAGGGAGAAAAGTGAATGGAGCACCGCCGGCGTATGGCCCGGCCGCCGGCGGCGAGGTGGAGGGAGGTGTGGAAGAGTGGTTTGTGGAAGAAGAAGAACGAAGTAAAAAAATAAATGCCGGGCTCAAAAATCCTGAGATGGCCGGCGGCCAGGAGAAGAAAGGGAAATTTGGCACTTTTGCAGAAAAGCCCTCGAGGTTTTGGAGAATTAGAAATGGGACCTCGTGGCTAGGGTTTGGAATTCCGGGCCCCCGGAGACTCCGATTTCGGTGCGGTCAGATCCCACGCGTCCGCGGGAACGCGCACTTCCATCTGGAATCGACCGAAGGTCAAGATAAGTCGATGAGGCGCAACCGCTAGCTAGAAATCCATCCAATCGTCGCCGACCTGCGATAAAAATTGCAAAACGAGTAATCCGCTCGATTTGGCGACAAATCTCGAATAATCTAGACATATGCCGAGGTTAATGACTGATATGTGCAAAATCATGGGGAAAATATACAAGAAAAATAAGAGGAATCAAGTAAATATCATTGTCCCAGGCGGCGCCTTTTGCCGGGGGGCAAGGCCACCCGGTAGCTTGTCCTGGGCGTTATCGTCCTTCCGGGGGCAGAGGTCTCCGATCCCGGGTCACGTGAGGATCACGCGAGAAGCGTCTCGGGAATCAACGGAGACCTATCAAGCATCCGAGGCACCTAGCCGGGAGAAGGACGTTGCTACCCTCCGATCCAATGGTGGCAGGTGGGGTAGTTTAGTCTTTTTGCTTCTTTTGGGGCTATAAAAGCCCTTGTACACCTCCTGTAAGAAAAAAGTTTCATTATTGCCTGGAATAGACAATCTCACAGGTGTGCTCCGGAGCCATCTCTCCCCCGAGAGAGCTCCCCTAGCCAACTCCGGTTGGGAGCGCACCGACAGGACTAGGGTCTCCACTGAGGCCCGAACCTGTATAAACCCTCGTGTCAGTTGTTGTGTTTGCCCGACGGGAGAGGACCGGTCACCCGGTGAGCTCGCGTCGTATTTTTTTCGCTAGGATCGTCCACAAAACCTACCGGGGTATTCGCAATACCATGACATTTATTAAAAACATTTAACCGGAGGATATCTCCCCCCTCCGGTGGGCATCGTTACATTAAACATGGTACAACCTGGAGTGCAGAAGGCTCCTACACTTAATAATCCCGGAGGCCCTCTGATAACTCCCGGGCCAAGTCTCAATACAAGCTTCGTATATGACGCTGGGCCTCCCGGAGTGAATCTTCCGGCCAATATTCATAGCCTGCCGGTGGTAGTATTCGAAGCGGGGGAACCTTCCGGGACCCTGGTCGCGGAGCGGATAGTTCAGCGCGGTGGTTGTCGAAGTTGTCCAGGTGCCACTCCGGAAGCCACCGCAACCGGATTGGTTCCCGGGGACACCCCTGCCACGTCCCTCGGAGAAGAGACTTAACAAAATGAAGGCGGCTTGGGCATCCCCGGATGACAACCAGCGGAGCACGGGGGCCCACCTCCGGGGATGCCCCCCGCAGCATCGGGGCATCCCTAAGATCGCGCTCAAGCCTCGGGGTGCCTGGTAAATTTATTTCAGACATAGAACACAATTTCATTTCTATTGCATCAAAATATTGTTGTACAAATGTCCGGGGCTTCTTCTAAGAAGCTACCGGGAACAAAAACTCTAAAGCAAAAAAGGGGGTCCTATCTAAAGGCCCGGGGGGGAGGCTCATACTTGTTCGTTGGTGTCCTCCCCCCGGGAGGCTCCCGTCAGAGTCGTGTCCTCCACCCCCAGGGGCGCCGGCGCCGTGAATCGCACCCAAATGATCCGGTCGTAGAAGCCACCGGTGCGCTGCTCCACTTCTCACCGGGACGGCTCGAAGAACTCGGGGAAGCTCTGGGGGATCCGGGCCCCGATTGGCCGGGCGCCGACCGCCTAGTTCTCCACAAGCCCCGCCGCGGCGGCCACCACCGGGATCGCCTGGCCCCGTTCTCAGGCATCGGCGGCCTTCGGGATCATGGAGACTTGTGCGTCGAGAAAACGCACAGCCTCCGTGAGCATCGCTGGTGCCGTCTCAGAGCTGCCTCCCGGGCCAAGGCTGACCCGAGCCCCTCGAGGGCCGAGTAGACGGAGCGGCCCGCGTCCGTCACCGCTCGGGCGCTGGAGCCCGCGAGCTCCCGAAGGGCATCCTCCCTGGCCTTCGCCTCCCTCCGGAGCTGGTCGTTGGCGTTGTCGGAGGCATGGAGCTGGGCCCAGACTAGGGCCAACTCCCGGAGCGCGCCGTCCCGCTCCTCCAAGTAGGCGGCAGCCTTCCCCTCACCTCCTTCAGCGCCTTATCGAAGCGCGCCTCGATGCCCCAGGTGATGGTCGCCCCCTACAAACGTGAGAGTTAGTTAAAACCCGAGTTGGAATCCCGAAGAAAACAATCCACTGGTTCAAGAACGAACCTGGATGTGGAGCGATTGCAGCTCCCCGCAGCGTTTGTGGAGCGTCCCTTGTGAGACGTAGTCCTGGACCTTCTAGGTCTGGAGCCCCCCGGCGAACCAGAAGACCTCCCCCGGGGACAGCAGGGGGGTCTCCCTCCCGATGACTATGGACCCATCGGGACCGGCAGCGGGCCCCCTCGCGAAGGTCGCGGGGGTGATGAGGACTGGAGTGGCAGTGGCTGGAGTCCTTGCCGCCGAAGAGGTTTCCGAGGAGGAGGCCAACGAGCTCTCCGAGAGGGTCCCTCCCCGGGGGGGAATAAGGAGCCCTTTCCCCTTTCTGGGCCGTGGGGCCCCCGAGACCTCCGTCGCTCGTTGACCACGTAGACCAAGGGGCTCCCCCCTCATCTACCATCCATTCGACGCGTGGGGGGGAAGCCTCCGCGAATCGAACCTCTGGCTTCTCTGGCCCCGGTGGCGTAGGAGCCGCAGGGAGAGCAATCGCCGAAGGCGGCGTTGGGGCGTAATCCACTGAGTCGGATGCACCCTCATCACCGGCCGGCTCCTTCCCCCAGGCCTCTCCGTAGGCCTCGGGGAGGCACGCGAGCTCCTGCGCCTCCATCGTCCCACCCAGAGTTCTCTGGGAGGGGCGGCGTCACTTCGCACTGAGGCGCCCGCGCACTCTAACCCAGGGGCGGCGTCCTGGGCCTTCACGGGGGTAGAGCCCGGCGTCGTCACCGGACCGGGGGCCTTCTGAGCCTTGGCCCGCTTTGGCTTAGAGCCCCCGACGACCTCCTTTCTCCGCTTGTGAGAGCCGGGGGTGGGGAGAGGTGTCCTCTCTGGTAGCTTCAGCCTGAAGTCCTCAGCTACCAAGTTTTGGGGAGGACCCTCCCCGATAACTCGCAAAATGCGCTCGTGCTCATCGGCATAATACCTCTCGAGGAGGTTCTCCGCCTTCTCCTGGGTGGCCGGATACGGCCGAACTGCAAAACTAAGAGTTAGAGAAATTAACGAAGAAGTGAGCAAAGTAACCGGGAACATACGTCGGGTCACCGGCTTTTGCGGGGTCCGCTGGGCCGGACACATCGCGATCCCCCTCCTCCCGTGTGAGAAGGGGGAGATCTTCAGCAGTGTCAGCCTCCTCTGCGGCGTCACTCATGGAACAGATGCCCCCGGAGCCCACCACTTTGCTGAGGAGCTTCAACTCCTCCTCGGTCCACACCGGGCGCTTGGGGGCGGACGATCGGCTATAGGAGGGGGGCTTCGGTGAGTATGTCACCTCGGCGTCCCGGACCCAGAGGTAGAACCATCTCCGGACCCAGTCCCCCCAGTGCTCCCGGGAGGCTGCCATTGGGTACTCCGCCACCCGGGAGGGCAGGAGCTGGATCATGACGGAGCCGAATGGGGACTTTGGCCCTCCCTTCACCAGGTGGGAGCTCCTCACCGCCGGCTTGTAGAAGTTCCGGAACAGCCGGAGCGTCGGCTCCCATCCGGTGGCTGTCTCAAACAGCCAAATGAAGATGCCCATCCGAACGAAGGCATTCGGCGTCAGGTGGTTGATCGCCACCCCGTACTCCCAGAAGAACTACAGGAGCAACGGATGCACCGGGAGCCGGAGTCCAGCCTCGAGGAAAGCCTCAAAGACCACCACTTTCCAGGGCCTAGGGCGGGGGGCACCATCCTTCTTGGAGGGGATTTGGACGTCCCCTTCCGCCACAACACCCCAGTCCACGAGGGAATCCAAGTCCCCCGCGTGAACTCGGAGGCTCAGAGGAAGTCCGCGGTGACTTCCTACGGAGGCACCTTAGCAGCCTTAGTGCGGCCCTTGGGTCCCATTGATTTCTTCGGTGGTTTGGGCTCCAAGGAAAGGGGCTTTAGTTTCCGGTGACTGGGCTTCCGGGAGAGCTAAGAGCGCCGGTGGTGTTTGAGTGTTGAAGGCTCGAGTGACTTCTTCGGGTCCCTCGAGGCCCTATTTATAGGGCTCGAGCGCGGCCCCGATGGGCGCCACGTGGCTCCTCGCGGTGCATCTATGCCGCCCAATTCAAATAGCGTGCGGGAAGCGAAGGGACAGGCACGCGAAAAGATCCGTTGCCGGTTCGAACCACGAGCGGCCATTATAGATGAACGGCGCGCTCCAATCGAGGCGAGGCCTTAATGAACAACGGTGCAGTCATAAACGCTTGGCACGAAGATCGTAGCGGGCTACAAGTATGCGGTGGTTGCTGTCGATTATTTCTCCAAGTGGGTAGAGGCCAAACCTTTGGCCAGCATCACCTCCCGAGCAGTACAGCGGTTTTTCTGGAAAAATATCGTGTGTCGTTTTGGGCTCCCCCGAGAGATCACTATCGATAACGGGACCCAATTCGACTTAGCATATTTTCGGGAATTCTGCGAAGGCTTTGGGGCTACCCTCCACTTCGCCTCTGTGGCTCACCCCCAGAGCAACAGGGCTGTTGAGAGGGTCAAAGCCGTGATCCCACATGGGTTACACTGAAGGCTCGAGCAAGTCACCTCCAGGCGGGGCGCATGGGCAGAAGAGCTCCCGAGCATCCTCTGTTCCATGCGCACGACACCGAGCCAAACGATGAGGCGCACTCCTTTCTCACTCGTGTATGGGGCTGAAGCGGTTCTCCCCTCCGACATTGGCTTTCGGTCGGTGTGGGTCGAGCTCCTGGATGGAGATACGACTGCATAGTACCAAGCCAATGAAGCCAATCAACAGCTGAAAGTCGACCTCGTCGAAGAAGAATGCGACCGAGCGCTCCTCCGCCATGGCATCTACGAGCGCGAAATGGCGTGCGCATACAACCGGCGCATCTCCGCAAGAGCTTTCCGCCTTGGTGACCTTGTCCTCAAGCGCGTGACTGACCCCCAAGCCCAGGGCAAACTCTCCCCCAAGTGGCAAGGCCCCTATAGGGTCTCTGCGGTCCTAGGCTCGGGGGCTTACAAGCTCTCCAACCTTCAAGATCAAGAGCTGAAGCATACATGGATGTAGACTTGCTTCGCAAGTTCTATGTCTAGCCTCCAGGCTTTGTCCCTCCCCCGTCACGCTTCGGAGGGGGAGGCGCTGTCCCCCACTGCTGTTGCGCGGGGGGACGTTGTATTCGCTTTCCCTCCCCCGTCGTGGCTTCGCGGGGGGAGGCATTGTATTTCAAGTTCTATCAATGCAATTGGGTTTTTTCTCCAACTCGAGTTCATTGCAGGTTCTTGCCTTACCGTCTCTTAGGACGATGCCCTCCTGTTGAGGATGCCTTCTCCATGGGGACATAGGCTATCGCAGCCTAAAAGTACCTACGGTGGGGGCCCCACTCCCGTAGGGTGGCTTACAATCACCCCCTGTGGACTGAGGTAACGAGTCAATTTGAGAGGCTAGTCCCCCCTCAAACACTCAGACCCGTCATCGGGCTTACCCTCCTCCAGGAGCAAATTGTCTCCCCAGTGAGACGGGATTTTCGGAAGATCTTCTCGAAAAATTTTTAACCGGCTCCCCGTTCTCACGGCGACCGGAGGATTTCTCACCGGGATTCTCAGAAAACTTTCCTGGAAAGTTGTTACCCGGCACACCGTTCTCACGACGACCGGAGGATTTCTCACTGGGATCTTCGGAAAATCTTCTTCCTGGAGTTGTTACTCGGCTACCCATTCTCACGACGATTAGAAGGTTTTCTTACCAGGGTTCTAGACTTTTCCAAGTCAAAAATGGGTGCGACCCCAGGTAATCATTAATGTCAGGGCCCTTCACTCCTTCCGCACAGTGCGCAGAGCCAAGCTACAACCCGCTATGGGGGGGGGATAACTAGTGCCCGGACTATCCTCTCCCGGACTATCCTCCAGAATCGGAAAATTTCAAATAAGTTTAACAAGAAAACTTAGCTTTATTAATATATTTACCCAGAGGACATCTTCCCCCCCGGTGGGTATCGGTACATCTAACCAAGAGACAACCCCCGGTGGGCCAAGACGTCCCAGGGATCAAAGCCTTGGGTAAATGCAAGATACAACCCGGGGTGTTTAACCCTCGTGGGAAATACAAGGGGGGGAGAGGCCCCCCCCAGGGGGGCTCCTACACCTAATAATCCAGGAGGCCCTTCAATAGCTCCTGGGCCAGGTCTCAGTACAAGCTTCTTATGTGCCATTGGGCCTCCCGAAGCAAGTCCTCAGGCCAATACTCGTAGCCCGCCGGTGGGAGTATTCGAAGCGGTGGAACCCTCTGGGACCCGGTCACGGAGGATACAACTCGGCTTGGTGGTTGTCGACGTTATCAAGGTGCCACTCCAGGAGCCACCGCAAAAGGATCGGCTCTTGAGAGACACCCCTGCCATGTCCTCTGGAGACGAGACATAGCAAAATTAAGGCCGCTTGGGCATCCCCCGGGTGATACCCTCCGGAGCCCGGAGGCCTTATCCCCGGAGAGGCCCCTTGCACCACTGGGGCGCCTCTAAGGTTGCACTCAACTTTGGGGAGCCCTCCCCCAGGAGCAACCTCCCGGAGCGCATGATGAATTCAATCCAAGACTTAGCAAAAACTACATTTCATTTCATTAAAGGAAAAAGTTTTTTGTACAAGTCTCCGGGGCTTCTTTTAAGAAGCTACAGGAACAAAAAAGAGGACCTATCTAAAGGCCCGGCGGGAGGCTCATGCTTGGTCATTGTTGTCCTGCACCCGGGAGGTCTCCGCCCGAGCCGCAGTGTCCGCCCTCGGGGGCGCCTCTCCCGGGAATCGCACCCGCATGATCCGGTCATAGAAGCCCCCGGCGAGCTGCCCTACCTCTCACTGCATGCGAATTGAACGGATGCGCGCGGGAAACGATGCATCGGTGGTTCGAACCACGCGAGGACAATATGGCTGACGGCGGACAACAACCGAGACTAGTGGTGACTTAATGATCAACGGCGCCACCATAAGTGCCTAACGCAGGAATTGAGGCATCCGCGAGGCGCCAGAAATCCTTTCCCAGGGAGATGTTCCCGGTGATGTGAACCATCCCCTCCGGGGACTTAAGCAACGTCCCTGGAGAACATGGGGGGCTGTTGTTTGGGGAAATCTCCGTGCAATCAAATCCAGGTGAGGGGCAAGGCCCCGGCAATCCCTATCTCGGACGCCGCCTTTTGCCCGGGGACAACGGTCACGGAGCCTTCGTCCAAGGTGCCGCCTTTGGCCCGGGGACAATGGACTCGGTGACCCCCGTCCCGGGTGCCGCCTTTTGCCTGGGGACAACAGTCTCGGAGCCTTTGTCTCGGGCATCGCCGCCTTTGGCCCGGGGACATGGGTCCCGATGACCCCCGACCCGGGCACCGCCTTTTGCCCGAGGACAACGGTCCCGGAGCCTTCGTCCCGAGCACCGCCTTTGGCCCGGGGACAAGGGCCTCGGTGACCCTCATCCCGGGTGCCGCCTTTTGCCCTGGGACAACAGTCCTGGAGCCTTCGTCCCTGGCACCACCTTTGGATAGACGACAAGGGTCCCGGCGACCCCCGTCCCGAGCACCACCTTTTGCCCGGGGACAACGGTCCTAGAGCCTTTGTCCCGGGCGCCGCCTTTGGCCCGGGGACAAGGGTCCCGACGACCCCCGTCCCGGGTGCCGCCTTTTGCCAGCGGACAACGGTCCCAGAGCCTTCGTCTCGGGCGCCGCCTTTGGTCCGGGGACAAGGGCCCTAGTGACTCTCGTCCTAGGCAGGGGCACGTGAGATCACGCGTGGAGTGCCTCGGGAACTGGCAAGGACACTTGTCAGGCATCCAGCCCCCTCGGTCAGAAGAAGGACGCTAGTGCCCTCCGATCCAACGGCTGCAACTGGGGTAGTTTCGTATTTTTGCATCTTTTGGGCATATATAAGCCCTTGTATCCCTCTGTTGTAACTAAGGACAATTCATTTGTATCAATACACAAAAAGGAATAGGCGTGCTTGGGAGCACTCTCCCCACGAGAGAAGTGCCCTAGCCAACTCCTGTTGGGAGCACATCGACAGGACTAGGGTCTCCACTGAGACCTGAACCTGTATAAATCTTCATGTCACTTGCTGTGCTTGTGCGACGGGGGAGGACCGGTCACTAGATCACCCCGCGTCGTCTTTGCTTATCTAGGTACCTCCACAAAACCTGCCGGGGTATTCGCAATACCACAATAGTATCTATTAATCACCAAAGAGTATAATCGTAAAAATGAAACCAGAGACACTGTGTTTATATAGGTTCGGGCCCTCGTAGTCTGAGTAATAGCCCTACTCTTGTTTGATTATCACTATCAGAATGATGGTTTACAAGGTATGTAGAGTTTTATAAGGTTTGTATAACTCGTTATTTCTATCACTTCATGCCCCTTTCATCAAGTTCTAACTCTCTTTTTATAGTTTGTTAAGAGGCGTCAGTTGCTTCATCAGAGAGATGCTTTGGCGGTTGCTAGCGGTTGCTATACAGCGGTTTGAAGCAGTTGCTGTCCACTAGTTATATCGGGACGGTTATTGATAACCGCACGCTCATCCTTCTAGGCAGTTATCTTGTCAGTGAAAGAGACATGTATTACCCTGGGAATAACGAACTGCTTTAGTGAAAGAGCGGTTATGGTCTATCAAACATGATTGCAAAATTGCATCATCCTTAGACCGTGGTCGGTAAGTTAAGTCTCAACCAAACCTTGCTTTCTTGATTTGAAGGTACTTTCAGGCTCAATATTTGTCTTAATTCACTAACATGGTAAGGATAAAGAAACCACTATTTGTTCCCTCGTGAAGACGGTTAAAGATAAACTCTCTTATTACATGGTCGTGTACTAGCTGCAATCATGTAATGGGAGTTACCATGTCTCCGTGACCATAGTGTCCACGAGTAGTGACCACAGACTCCACAACCTTGAGTATTGCAACCACAGAGGTTGCGGCCACAATCATTGAGACCACAATTCGTGATGGGCCTTGTTTGTTTGACAAGATGGGCAATATATAGTCCAGACGATCTTGAACTATCTTCTGATCTCTCTTTGTGGTCGTGGGCGACTATGGAAAGGTACAAACAAATAACTTTTGATTAAGTCTAGAAGATCTTGGACTATCACACCATCTCTCCCTGTGGTCGCGGCGGCCACAGAAAGGCACAAACAAATTACTCGGGTAAGAATCTTCGTCATGACCCTTTACAAATCAGCCCCTACATGAATTTTAGGCTCTCAAGCTTTCAAGTAATTTCAAATAGGCCCAAGACTAGGGATTTTAGTGTAAATAACATGTTAAATGACCTATACACACTCATGGACAGCAGTAATACACAGTAAAATACTTTAATTACCCATGCCTAACACCAGGACACCTCACTCTTGCAAGGACACATCACCGAGCCTTGAAAGGCATCCATATATATGCAATGACATAGTAAAAATCACCAAGTCTTTACTATTTTCAGCAGAAGTAAAGCTTGTAAACCACCTTCATACACTTAGACACATAATGCATACATGTTTGATCAAAGTCCAATTCTAAATCTAGGAAAAAATAGTGCTATGCCAATGTCTGACTGTCTATCTGAGTCTAAAGCACGCTCCAGTGTAGGCTAGACAAGGTTCTACTGTTGTTCACTATGCGTTGACCATCATTTGCTTGTCTGATCATGTCTAGGAGGTTCTCTAAGTTGTGCTGAGTCTATCTGACTAAATGGATTGAAAAGATCGGTGCCGAAGTGCCTAAAGCTAGCACGCTGGAATCCTGGTCCCACTAGCCATGTTTATTTTTCTGTTCTAGCCATGCATTTTCAGTTTTTATTGTGTCATATTGTTTACTTCACTTGTATTGCATTTCTAGAAAGTTTTAGGTCAAGTCATAGATTGGCAACTGGAGTTCACAACTAGCCACAGTTTTCTTCTCTAGATCTGGCCGCCGGAGCAATTTTGTTGATTTCCGCCACCATTCGTTGGTTCCCCTAGATTTCACCACCTTCAGTAGGTCCTCTTCGCCACCTAGGTATTTCTCGACGGTTCCGCCACGTCTATTGCGTGGTAATTGGTAACAGGCATTGCCATGTGCCACGCTGCGCCACCATGTTGTGGAGGTCCTAATAAGTGTTTAATTGGTATAGTTTTTACCCTAGATTTGCATCAATTTTCCTACTGAAAACTCTTTTGATGCAACATTTTATGTGACTTTTTGTATCATCTTTACAATCCTCTTCCACGGTTGTGTTCGTTATGTTTAAAATTGTAAGCATTTCGAGCTCATTTGGACCAAAAACGGAGAAAAGCACAAAAATTGGATGAAATGGGGCCCCGAGGGACCCAAACCATAACCTTAACCGAGCCTAGCATAGGCACTGGCACAGCCTGTGCTCGACTGTGGGAACTACCCATGCCAAGGCCTGTGCCCAACTCTGTTTGTGCTGATTTCCACTGTTTTGTCCTTTTTGTTCGCCATTCGAATTCGGATATCCGTCGTTTGTGCATGAAGAGTTATAATCAGTTATATTTAGTATTTTGGACTATAAATAGAGACATTTTTGACTCAAATTAGGTGTACTTTACATGCTCTTTTAGTTTTCATTTAGATTTAGAAGTTATGTTAGGTCGAGCACCCCTCTCTATTCTATTCTAGTTTTTGCGTTTGTAAGCCAGTGTGGACAGCAAACTTCATCATTGAATGCAATTGAGTAAGTTTTTATTTAATTTTGTTTTTTCTGTATTTTCATGGCTTTTTGCGAGTAATTCACTTCTTGGGTTAGAGATAATCTAATTCGGAGGGTGTAATTCTTCCTCGGTTCTGCTTACAAGTTTTGGGACTTAGCTTTTCGCGTTTTCTTCCTGTAAACCCTAAATTGTTGCCCTGGCAACAAACGTAAGAGTTGAGTCTAAGCTAGAATTCATAGGCCCTGGTTAGAATTATGCCTGATGCTTACGAAATTCTTGGAACCCTAGGTTTTCTCTCTTGATTTCTAAACCCTAATTTTGTTGTCACTTTATTGCTTTCTAAAACCTTAGATTTCTAATACTTGTTTCTTTACAATTTTCAAAACCCTAGATTGGTAGATTTTAGTCGTACAACTTAGTATTAGACAAACAAACCCCCAACTTTGCTTTGACTTAATGGTGATTTCTTAATCCAAGAGACAAAACTCTTGTTCCTCATGGAATTCGACCCTCAAGTGCTCAATGTCAACCATTTGCTTGCGATATTGCTAAGACACAACCCTTTCAGTTAGTGTCAAGTTTTTGGCGCCGTTGCCGGGGAGTAGTGGTAATTCATCTTGTTGGGGGAAATCTCCGTGGGACTAAGTCCAGGTAAGTTGCGTCACATTCGCCCGGGGACGTGGCCTCCGGGGCCTGCCTTGGGCGCCGCCTCTTGCCCGGGGACCTGGCCTCCGGTGCCGGTCCCGGGCGCCGCCTTTTGGCCCCCGGAACCTGGCCTCCGGTGCCGGTCCCGGGCGCCGCCTTTTGGCCCCCGGGACCGGGCCTCCGGCGCCGGTCCCGGGCGCCGCCATTTGCCCCAGGACGTGGCCTCCGGTGCCTGCCGCGGGCGCCGCCATATGCCCGGGGACGTGGCCTCCGAGCCTGTAACATCCCTATTTTTGGCTATCTTTTCTGCTTGCGAGTCAGCATATCTTCTTTGGAATCCCTGTTGTCTCAACCCTATCTTGATCTTAGGTGTGCCACTACCTTAACCTAAAAAGTTGGCAGCTAAACTTCATCTCCCAGATCGTTTTTACATTTCAGTCCAAAAGTGCTTTAGTTTAGTCCTTTTAGAAAACCCAAAAAGGCTAAATGTCCCAGATCATCTCCAAATCCAGATCGGATCAAGTGATTACCTTTCTTTCATTCTTCTGAACATTTTTCCCTTCTGGAAGAATTCCAGAATCTCGACCGAAACCCTAGTTTCAGCGTCGACAAAAGTTTCAAACCCTAATTACCCTGTTTACTCTAATTACCCTGTTTTCGATTTACGCCAAAACCACCAGATCTTATCAGATTTCACCATTCTTCCTGCTGGATGAGTCTAAGACATTTAGTAGCACTCATCTGCAAAGTCAGAATTCAAATCAGCCCTTCAGTTCTTCAGAATTGCAAATAGGCCCAAATTCCCGAGCCAAAACATTCACAGTTCAGTCCAAATCGTCACATTTCAGTCCAAAACCTTGCAAACAAGCCCCTGGCCTTTTCTTTGACCACGACCAGGAGACCGCCTGCACGACCACGACCAGTGTTCGTTCGACCAGCGCCCCGCCGCTTTGCCTCACCGTTGAACTCGCCGCCGGCGAAGTTCCTCGCGCTGCCACCTTCATAGCCACGTAGCCTTCACCGCACACAGCTGTATCGCCACCGTGGAAGTAGTTCACCGCGCTATGCCGTGTTCTTCCCCGCGCGCGCGCGTGCCTGCTGTTGTCAAGAGCTCCACGCCACATGGCTGCCATCCCGGAGATCATCGTCTCGCCTCCCTAACGAAACCCCGATTTCGCGCGATGCTCCGCCTCTGGTAGAGCCCCGCCGTGTCCCCAAGTACCTCGATGACCGCCCCAGCGCCAGAAGGAAAATCTCCCCGGCGATTGCTGCAGCTCCCGAGAGCTCAATCCCGCGGCTATATAAAGCCCCCCCTGCCCAGCATCTCTTCACACCACCCGCAGTTGTAAGCCCTAGTCTCCACCACCAGAGACTGATCCAGTTCATCAGCGCCGCCGCGAAGGCCTTCTTCCCCGGCGAGCAACCTTTGAAGCTCACGGCGCCAGCTTCGCCCGAAGCTTCCCCCTTCAAGCCAACACCACCAGTAAGGTCCCCTTGTCCCCCTGTATGTTTCATAGCCATTAATTGATCCCCGGCGAACCTCAACGCCGGCAATCACCGGAAAAGCCGTGATCCCCTGTTCCCCTAATGCCGAGTGATTCAAGCCAAATTGATCCTCGTGCCAGTAGGGAATAATGACCAGTGAGTTAGGAGGAACGAGCCTGTAAACTTAGAATCGCCAATTTTGCCCCGAGCTTCGAAATTCCATGTTCGAGCCTCGGCAGTTCGCCGGAGAATGCCGCCGTGCTTCTCCAGCCATTCTCTGGCAAAATTGAGTGCGCCAATAGCTTCGTGACAGCCCCTAGATGCTTCCCGAGCGTGGAATTAAGTTCAAACGGCCTGGAGCGAAAACGCCCAAATCGGTGCCTTCGTCTTCGGCCCCGATCACCGGAGTTCATTTTCCGGCCAAACCAGCCGATGAAACTTTGTCAGCTAGCTAGGCCTCAACCCCCTTAGCAATATTGTCTACTAGCCCGAACCCTTAATCGACCTGGATCAAAAGTTATGATCATGCCAAGATTGCTGTCCAGTGGTTCAGTTCATGTCCAGACCACCGTGCTTGCTCACCGGATTTGGCCACCTTCCGGCCACTTTCTGCCCCTGAGCCTGTTGATAGTTTTGTAGCTGTTATCAATGCCTAAACCCCAGACAAAGTTGTGCACCAATTGGAGTCCTGAGTCAAAAGTTATCCAATGCCCTAGTTTTTGGCCATGTCTAGCACTATGTCAATGCATGTCCACCAGTGGCATTAGATGATTTAGACTTGTTACATTTGAGCAATTGAAATGCCACTTTGTCCACTAAGCCTTTTGAACCATGTTCTACAATATTCCCTACTATCACATCTCCAGAAAACAGACCTAGGACCAATTTAGGGCAATGTCAAGCCATGAGCCGAATGTCAGCCCCTCGACATTCAAGTCCTTTTGAGCCCATCTCTTCGATCAATGTCAAGTGACCTTGTCCAAACCCTTACCCCTGCATGCATGATGTATTTACATAATATTTTCTAGTGCTTGTATGCTTATATAGTGTGTATGTGTTGTTTGTGTCCGCCGTGGAACCAGACGTTGAAGGAACAGAGGAGATCTTCGAGGATTCATCTGAGCAGCTAGACCCATCACTGCAAGGCAAGTCTCAAACCCTTGATCATGTCTAGCCTATTATTTTGAAATGAAGTATGTTATCTGTTTTCAAGTATATGCATGCCTTAAGTTCAAATAAGAACTATGTTTCAATAAAGTGATTAGATATGACCTAAAAGATTGTAAAGCCCCTTTTGACATTGAATATCCCTGCACCCTTGTCACCCTAGAATATCATGCTTAGGCTATACTATGCTCAGGATTATATGTTAAATGTTGAATGGTCACATGTGAGAAAAGTATATTCAAAACCCTTTTGTGAAAGAAAATGTGATTGGAATCGATAGTGAGGATGGTTTGATTGGATGGTGCTGTGTGCGCACTGAGAATGTGAAAGACTCCTCACTAGAGATTCATAAGGACTAGAACCTCGTGTTGTGCTTCTATGCGGCATGAAAAACGTACCAACCACTTGCCTGTTTATGGGACGGGCGCAACTTAGTAGCTTTCTTTAGTATTAGCTTTTCCCTGCAATGGTTGTCGATCCAGTGTCTTGCGAGAACTGGTGGGCCACAGAAGGCCATGAGTGATGTGAGTTCAGAAAAATCATGAGAGGAAAAGGTGGAAAGAAGGAAGACACCCTATGCCAGATTAAGTCGTGCGCGACTGTAATCAAGAGAGGCTATGTGTCTTGCGAGAACATAGACCCAGGCTAGGAAGTAAGGCAGTGGGGAGGACCCACAACGGTACTTGAGACTTAACTGTCTATTTACCGGGCTGGGAAATAGTTAATGCTAGGACTGTAAACTGTTGTGTCATCTCGGCCTTGTCACATGCGTGAGGGTCGCATGGAGAGGTACCGACTTGAAAGCCGAACGATCGGTGGATTAAGGTGGTACACCTTTGCAAAGTTTAAAAAGTATCGGATACTCTGAGCTCTCAGGTTGTGGAGTCTGCGCTCTGTGAATTCTATTCACGTCGATGCAGCACAAGTAGCTTTTGGAAAGTTTTCACAAAATCAGAATAAAGTGGTGACATATGAAAGACCGCCACACACAACATTTTCTGAGAATTTAGCTTAGGATTTTAAAAGCACCGCTTTTGAAAATAAAAGTCTTTTCTCCAAAAAAACCAAGTGTGAAAATCTATCCTATATACATATACAAAGCCAAGAGCTATTCTGTGAGAAATTTTCCCCTCATCTATATATGCTTGCATTCTTATTTGGGACTTGTTGAGCACCATGTGGACAATGTGCTCACCCTTGCTTTTACAAACGAATTTAGAAGAAGGATTCGTCGACCCTGAATCTTACGGTCTTGAACCCAATGTGGAACAAGAAGAAGAAACTGAAGACCAAGCTTGATAGAGGGTTATGCACCAAGGTGGAGTCAGATGTGGAGAAGGCCCGTACACCGTTGCTGCAGAAGAAGAAGACTGATGAAGTCCTTTTGCTTATCATTGTTGTTTCATTTTGTGCCGACCTTTGTGTCGAAAACTCCCTAATTTGTATCAACATTTAAATGCGTCATTTTGGCGCTAAGTTATTGTAATGTTGGTCCTTGTGATCAGCACTTGTTTTTAATTACTCGCATTTTTATATAATGCATCTTGTTGTTGTGAGCTGCAATGTACCTTTTCTGAGTGCAACCCACCTGGGCGGTTGCCACCGGATTCTTCAAATGAGGGTCCCATAGGGCCTGCCCCGGGCGCCGCCTTTTGGCTCCCGGGACCCAGCCTCCGGCGCCGGTCCCGGGCGCCGCCATTTGCCCAAGGACGTGGCCTCCGGGCCTGCCCCGGGCACCACCTTTTGGCTCCTGGGACCCGGCCTCTGGTGCCGGTCCCGGGCGCCGCCATTTGCCCGGGGACGTGGCCTACGGGCCTGCCCCAGGCGCCGCCTTTTGGCCTCCGGGACCTGGCCTCAGGTGCCTGCCCCGGGCGCCGCCATTTGCCCGGGGACGTGGCCTCCGGTGCCTGCCCCGGGCACCGCCTTTTGGCTCCCGGGACCAGGCCTCCGCCGCCGGTCCCGGGAACCACCTTTGGCCCGGGGACCTGGCCTCCGCCGCATGTCCCGGGCCTCATCGCCCTTCTAAAGGTAAAGTCTCGAGTTGTTGATCACGTGCAGGTCACGTGTGGAGCGCCTCGGGAACCAGCGCCCACCTGTCAAGCATTCAAGGCGCTTGGCCGGGAGAAGGATGTTGCTACCCCTCAATCCGACGGTGGCTTCCGGGGTAGTTTAGACTTTTTGCTTCTTTTTGGAGCTATAAATAGCCCTTGTACCCCTCTGTTTTAAAACAAGTGACTCATTTATTGGAATAGCCAAAACTCACTGGTGTGCTCCGGAAGCCTCTCCTCCGGAGAGAGCCTCCCCAGCCGACTCCGGTCGGGAGCACGCCGACAGGACTAGGGCCCCCACCGGGACCCAAACCTGTATAAATCCATATGTCAATTCTTGTGTTTGTCCGGCGGGGGAGGACCGGTCATCCGGTCAGCCCGCGCCGCGTAATCTTCGCTAGGGTCGTTCACAAAACCTGCCGGGGTATTCGCAATGCCACGACAGTTGGCGCCGTCCATGGGGACTCATGACAAAACGCCATGGCTCCCCCGCGAACAAGGGCTCGCACCCTTCCCGGTGACGCTGGTCTCGGAGACCCGGCGCTGCCCGTCCGGGGCACCACCGTTCCGGCGCTTCCACCTGGAGGTGGCCAGACCCAGGTACCGCCTCCCACCTTTCCTCTTAACAGGTGCTTCTACCTCCAGGTCGCTCCCGGTGACCGCGGGGACCTCGACCGGGACCAGTCTCCCCCCGACGGCTCCCCTGGCTCCTCGGGACGCCCTGCTTGAGGCTCTTGTGGAGGGCCAGCTCCGCGCCCAGCGTTCTATGGATGAGCTGCTCAGCGTGTTGGCGCGGCCTCCGGCCCCCACATTTGCGCCGCACCCATACCCGGGGGCTATGCCCCCGTTTATGGGTCATCCGGCGGCCCCTTCGATCTCCGGAGGTTTGGCCGCCGCGTATGACCCCGCCGGGGGACTCCCTCCCCTTGCGGGCTGCATGTCCGGACCCTTCCCGGCACCCGGGCCCGTCCCGGTGCCGGGGGGCTACTTCCTGCCTGGGCCCTTTGTGGGACCTGGGGGATACTCCGTTCCGGGCCCATTCCCAGGGCCGGCGGCCCATTATGTGCCGGGGGTTTTCCCTACGCCGGGAGCCAGTCCCAACCCGCGCGTCGCATTTATCGCACCGGGGCCGGTCGAAAGAGCGGCTCTTGTGCCTCGGAGGACTTCCCCCCACATCGGCTCCCCGGCTCCAGACGCCGCCCAGGGGGCTCCCCCGACGCCGGTTCCGGATATTACAGGGGCTTCCCCCTTTCCGGTTCGGATCGTTGCCGCGGGGGCTCCCTCCACTTCGGTTCCAAACGTCGCTGTGGGCGCCCCCTCCCCGGTTCCAGATAATATAGGGCCTTCCCCCTTTCCGGTCCCGGGGGTCTTCGCAGGGGGCTCCCCCCAGCCTTCCCCGGAAGCCTCCGGGCCGGTAGCTACAGTGCATAAGCTCCCTCCCTCGGCGGAACATGTTCGTTTCGCCCGGGGGGAGGTCGAGCGAATGCATTCACCTGAGCACGCGGAAGAACTTCCCCTTGGCCGTGGGCGTGGGGAGCCTCGCTACCGCACCGGTTGGGGGAAGAGACCTGTTGAAGAGCCAGCCTCTCCGGAGGAGAGCCCGGAAGTCCGGGAACTCAGCCCCAGTCCAGAAGAGAAGCGTCGCCACCGCCACTCCGGCGGACCCCTTGGACCGCTCCCAGACTCCGATAATGAGGGTGTGTCCCCTGTCAAAGAAGACAGCGACCGGGGCTCTCCCCGGGAAGTGCATGGGGCTAACCAGCCCCTATGCCGGAGACTTCGCAGCATCCGGTGGCCACGGCCCTACCGCCCTCCGCACATCGAGCACTATAACGATGAGGCAGACCCTTACGAATTTGTGCAGGTATACTCCACCGCCATCTGTGCGGCCGGGGGGGATGAGACGGTACAATGCAACGTCTTCCCCCTCTACCTCACCGGCATCGCCCGCTCCTGGTTCTACAACCTGAAGGCCGGCTCCATCAAATCTTTCACGCAGGTTAAGCGGGAGTTATGCGCAGCTGTACACCGTCTGGCAGAGGACCGTGGAGACCATTCCAAGGTTCTTCAAGCGCTTTTCTCAGGTGAAGAGCAAACTGCCCCACGTCCCCGTAAGGAGTGAGGAAGTGGGCCCAGACCCAGCAAGTCCCTCCCTGTTGGGGGTAATCTCCGCGAGACTAAGTCCAGGTAAGTTGCGTCACGTTCGCCCGCGGACGAGGTCTCCGGTGCCTCCCCGGGAGCCGCCTTTTGGCCCCCGGGACCTGGCCTCTGGCACCGTCCCAGGCGCCGCCAGTTGCCCGGGGACCTGGCCTACGGTGCCTCCCCGGGTGCCGGCTTTTGGCCCCCGGGACCTGGCCTCCGGCGCCGTCACGGGCGCCGCCAGTTGCCCGGGGACCTGGCCTCCGGTGCCTCCCCGAGCGCCGCCTTTTAGCCCCTGGGACCTGGCCTCCGGCACCGGTCCCGGGCGCCGCCATTTGCCCGGGGACCTGGCCTCCGGTGCCTCCCCAGGCGCAGCCTTTTCGCCCCCGGGACCTGGCCTCCAGTGCCGTCCCGGGCGCCGCCAGTTGCCCGGGGACCTGGCCTCCGTGGCCTCCCCGGGCGCCACCATTTTGGCCCTCGGGACCTGGCCTCTGGCGCCGGCCCCGGGCGCCGCCATTTGGCTCCCGGGACCTGTCCTCCGGCGCCGTCCCGGGCGCCACCATTTGCCCGGGGACCTGGCCTCCGGTGCCTCCCCGGGAGCCGCCATTTTGGCCCCCGGGACCAGGCCTCCGGCGCCGGTCCCGGGCGCTGCCATTTGGCTCCCGGGACTTGGCCTCCGGTGCCTCCCCGGGCGCTCCTTTGGGCCCCTCGGGACCTGGCCTCCCGCGCCGGTCCCGGGCGCCGCCATTTGCTCGGGGATTAGGCCCACGGCGCCTCCCCGGGCGCCGCCTTTTGGCTCCCGGGACCTGGCCTCCGGCGACGGTCCCGGACCTCGTCGCCCTTCTAAAGGTAAAGTCTCGAGTTGTTTATCACGTGCAGGTCACACGAGGAGCGCCTCGGGAATCAGCGACCACCTGTCAAGCACCCAGGACGTTTGACCGGGAGAAGGACGTTCCTACCCCTCAATCCGACGGTGGCTTCCGGGGTAGTTTAGGTTTTTTGCTTCATTTTGGGGCTATAAATAGCCCTTGTACCCCTCAGTTGTAAGCAAGTGATTCATTGTTATTGGAATAGCTAAACACACTGGTGTGCTCCGGAAGCCTCTCTCCCGGAGAAAGCCTCCCCAGCCGACTCTGGTCGGGAGAGCACCGACAGGACTAGGGCCCCCACCGGGACCCGAACCTGTATAAATGCTCGTGTCATTTCTTGTGTTTGTCCGGCGGGGGAGGACCGGTCATCCGGTCAACCCGCGCCGCGTAATCTTCGCTAGGATCGTTCTCAAAACCTGCCGGGGTATTCGCAATACCACGACAGTTGGCGCCGACCGTGGGGACTCGTGACGAGACGCCATGGCTCCCCCAAGAACAAGGGCTCACACCCTTCCCGGTGACGCCAGTCTCGGAGACCCGGCACCGCCCGTCCCGGACACTGCTATCCCGGCGCTTCCTCTCGAAGGGGGCCAAGCCCAGGTACCGCCTCCCGCCTTCCCTCTTAACTTAGGTGCTTCTACCTCCAGGTCGTTCCCGGTGACCGCGGGGACCTCGGACGGGACCAGTCTCCCCCCGACAGCTCCCCCGGCTCCCCGGGACGGCCTGCTTGAGGCCCTAGTAGAGGGCCAGCTCAGTGCCCAGCGCTCAATGGTTGAACTGCTCCGCATGTTGGCGCAGCCTCCGGGCCCCACATTTGCGTCGCACCCATACCCGGGGACTATGCCCCCGTTTATGGGTTACCCGGCGGCCCCTCCGACCTCCGGAGGTCTGGCCGACCCGTATGATCCCGCCGGGGGGTTCCCTCCCCCCACGGGGTATACGTCCAGACCCTTCCCGGCACCCGGGCCTGTCCCGGTGCCGGGGAGATTTTTCCTGCCCGGGCCCTTCGTGGCACCAGGGGGGTACCCCGTTCCAGGCCCATTCCCGGGGCCGGGCGCCCATTTCATGCCGGGGGTTTTCCCTACGCCGGGAGCCAGTCCCGCCCCTCGCGTCACGTTTACCGCACCGGGGGCGGTCGACAGAGCAGCTCCCGTGCCTCAGTGAACTCCCCCTCGCGTCGGCTCCCTGGTCCCGGACGTCACCGCGGGGGCTCCCCCCTCGCCGGTTCCGGATGTTACAGGGGCTTCCCCCTTTCCGGTTCCGGTCGTTGCAACGGGGGCTCCCTCCACTTCCGTTCCAAACGTCGCCGTGGGCGCCCCCTCCCCGGCTCCGGATAATACAGGGTTTCCCCCTTTCCGGTCCCGGGGGTCTTCGCTGGGGGCTCCCCCCAGCCGGCCCCGGAAACCTCGCTCCTGCACCGGACGGGGGAAGAGATCCGCGGAAGACCTAGCCTCCCTGGGGGAGAGGCCGTACGTCCGGGAACTCAGCCCCGGTCCAAAAGAGAAGCGTCGCCACCGCCACTCCGGCGGACCTCTTGGACCGCTCCATGACTCCGACAACGAGGGTCCCGTCAAAGAAGATAGCGATCGGGACTCTCCCCCGGAAGTGTAGGGGGCTAACCAGCCCCTGTGCCGAAGACTTCGCAGCATCCGGTGGCCGTGGCCCTACCGCCCTCCGCACATCGAGCACTATAACGGTGAGGCCAACCCTTACGAATTTGTGCAGGTTTACTCCACAGCCATCTCTGCAGCCGGGGGGGACGAGACGGTACAATGCAACGTCTTCCCCCTCTACCTCACCGGCATCGCCCGCTCCTGGTTCTACAATATGAAAGCCGGCACTATCAAGTCATTCACGCAGCTCAAGCGGGAGTTCTGCGTGAACTTCCAAGGGAACTATGTGCGCCCCCCTGGACTCCTCGCAGCTGTACACTGTCTGGCAGAGGACTGGGGAAACCATCAGAAGCATCTTCAAGCGCTTTGCTCAGGTGAAGAGCAAAGTGGCCCACGTCCCCGACTCTACGGTCATCGAAGCCTGCAAAAGCGGCATCCTCCCTGGGGAGCTCCAACGAAGGCTCTCCGGGAGCTGCCCCTCTTCCGCCGACGAGCTCTTCAATGTACTCGAAAAGTACGCTCGGGCGGAGGAAGACGACATCTAGAACAAGACCCAGGGGGCTCCCGCCCCCGCAGACCGGGGGCCAGGGATCCCCTCAAGCGCCCCAGGCAGGGGGGCATAACAAGCCACGGCCTCGGGACACCTTTGTCCTCGAGGGCGGAGGCGGATCGCGCAACCCACCGAGGGGCAACCGCCCCTTCCCCAAGCCGAAAGGCCATGGGGGTGGACAGTCTTCGCGCTGCCGGGAAGGCCCCGCGGGGAGAAGGCGGGAAGGACCGTGCTGCAGCTTCCACGGGTCCAGTACCCACGCTACCCGAGACTGCAGCCAGCTATTGCAGCACTTCGAGGCGTTCCTCGATCAGCGCGGGCAGGGGGGGACTCCGGCCTTGTTGCTCCCTCGGCCAGCTGTTCCGGCCCTTCCCGCTCCCGCGGGGGGTCAGCAGACGCAGACGCAGGAGGGGGAGCCTTCAGAAGCTCTCCCCTTTCAAACTTCTCAGCGCCGCATCAACGTCATCGTGGGAGGGTTCGTTTCCCCCACGACGACACGCTCATTGTCTCCGCGACAATCTACAACTGCCACTTGGCCCACATCCTCGTGGACGGCGGGAGCTCCGCCGACATCCTATTCCTGAAGGCCTTCAAAGAGATGCAGGTGGATGAGAAGCTCCTGTAGCCTGCAGCCGGGCCCCTGCAAGGTTTCGTCCAGGGGAAGGCGATCGACCCCGTGGGCAAGTTAGATCTTCCTATGACATTCGGCACCCCGGAGAACTACCGGACAGAGCTAGTCCGCTTCGACGTAGTGGACCTCCCCTCCTCCTACAACGCGATAATGGGGAGGACCACAATCAACCGGCTTGGGGCTGCCACCCATCAAAACTACCTCTGCATGAAGATCCCCGGGCCGCATGGTGTGATCAACGTCCGGCGAGACCAAGACATGGCCCGTGCTCTATACGAGCGCGCTGCGGCCATAATCGGAAGCGTCAACGTCATAAAGACGCCCGGGGGGGAGGCTTCTCCCCCGGAACTAGACGCCGCTGCGCCACCGCCCGGGAGGCCCCTCCTCAAGCCGCGTCCGGAAGGGGGCCTCCGGAAGATCCTGCTGTCCCCGGGTGACGAAGACAAAACCGTCCGGATCGGGGCGGAGCGACCCTAGGAGCATGCAGCGCAACTTGCGGCTTTTCTGCGCGAAAAGTCCGATGTTTTTGCGTGGAAGCCTTCAGACATGCGGGGCGTCGCCCGGGAGGTCATTGAGCACAATCTCACAGTGGTCCCCGGACATCCCCCGATCAAACAGAAGCTGCGGAAACTCTCCCTCGAGCGCCAAGAGGAGAAGACGAGTTTCATAACTCCCCTCGGAACCTTCTGCTACGTCCATATGCCCTTCGGGCTCAAGTACGCGGGGGCGACCTTCCAGCGCCTCATGACGATGGTCTTCAAAGATCAAGTCGGCCGGAACGTCGAAGTCTACGTAGAAGACGCGGTCGTCAAGAGTCCCCGCGCAGCCTCCCACATCGACGACCTGGCTGAAACCTTCCGCAACCTCCGCGCGTTCGGGCTCAAACTCAACCCGGAGAAGTGCATCTTCGGGGTGCGCGGGGGGAAGCTCCTAGGTTTCCTTGTGTCCCAGCGGGGCATTGAGGCAAACCCCGAGAAGATCCGGGCGTTCCTAGACATGCCCCCGCCGCGCTCCGTCAAGGATGTCCAGTGGCTCTCCGGCCGCTTAGCCGCGCTAAGCCGCTTGGTCTCCCGGTAGGGGGAACGAGGCCTCTAGTTCTTCAAGATCCTCCGAGGGCTCGACGGGTTCCGCTGGACCCCCGAGGCCCAGGAGGCGTTCGACGACCTCAAGAAGTACCTCACGAGCCCTCCCATGCTCATGAGTCCGTCTCCAGAAGAGCCCTTGCTCCTCTACCTCGCCGCGACCCCCGTCGCCGTCAGCGCGGTCTTGGTGAAGGAGCAAGGGGGGTAGCAGCGTCCCATGTACTACGTGAGTGAGGCCCTCCAAGGGGCCAAAACTCGGTACACAGAGATGGAGAAGATCTGCTATGCCCTCCTGATGGCGTCCCGGAAACTTCGCCATTACTTCCTGGGGCACCCCATCACCGTCCCGTCGTCCCTCCCCCTGGGGGAGGTACTGCGGAACAATGAAGCCACCGGCCGGATTGGGAAGTGGGGGGCCGAGCTCGCCCCCTTCTCCTTGTCCCTTACCGGCCACTCCGCCATCAAGTCGCAGGTCCTCGCTGACTTCGTCGCGGAGTGGACTCCCGCCTCTGGGACCGGGGACGAAGACCTCCCTGTGCCGCCTGACGCAGTGATCATTGGACTCTCATGTTCGATGGGTCGCTATGTCTCGCCGGGGCTGGTGCGGGAGTAGTCCTCCGGAGCCCCGAGGGGAAGGAACTCGAGTACACCGCGCGGCTCGAGTTACCCGCAACCAACAACGTCGCCGAATACGAGGCTTTGCTCCTCGGGATGCGCCTTGCGCACTCCCTGGGGATCTGGCGCCTCCTAGTCAAGGGAGATTCTCAGCTCATAGTTTGCCAAGTGGACAAGTCTTACCTATGCCATGACGCAAACTGAAGTCTTTATTTGCAAGAGGTGCGAAAGATGGAGAGGCATTTCGACGGCCTCGAGGCCCGGCATATCCCGCGAAGGGACAATGACCGGGCCGACGCCTTGGCCCGGGCTGCAAGCGTCCAGGAATCGCTCCCTAAGGGGGCTTTCTTGGAAATCATCACGAAGCCCTCGGTGGCCTCCCCGGACACGGGCGACGAGCCTCATGTCCCGAAGGTCGCCGAGATCACCCGGACTCCGTCTTGGATGGACCCCCTCATCTCCTTCATCAAGGGAGAGGGGGACCCTCCTAGTGAGACCGAGGCTAAACGTCTCCGGGCTAAAGCCCGGGCATATCTCCTGCTGGAGGGGAGGCTCTGCAAGCGGGGGGCTTCCGCCCTCCTGCGCTGCCTCCCCCGGCCGGAAGGACTTCAACTTCTCGAAGACATCCACGTGGGGAGCTGTGGTTCTCACCTAGCCCCGCGTGCCATTGCTGCCACGGCCCTCCGGCAGGGCGTCTACTGGCCCACAGTCATGCGCGACGCGCAAGACCTTGTCTCCACGTGCGAAGCATGCCAGAAGATGGCCAAGGGCTCGAACCTCCCCCCTATAGCGCTGCAGACAATCCCCATCACTTGGCCCTTTGTGCGCTGGGGGATGGACCTCTTAGGGCCCCTCCCCCCAGTGCCCGGAGGATACCAGTATGCGGTAGTCGTGGTCGACTATTTTACAAAGTGGGTTGAGGCGGACCCTTTGGCCAGCATCACGTCCCGGGCCATCCAGCGGTTTTTCTGGAAAAATGTCGTATGTCGTTTTTGTGTCCCCCGGGAAATCACCGTGGATAACAGGACCCAATTCGACTCGGCTTATTTCCGGGAATTCTGCGAAGGCCTGGGGCTCGTCATCCACTTCGCCTCAGTGGCCCATCCCCGGAGCAATGGGGCTGTCGAGAGGGTCAACGGCGTGATCCTACAGGGGTTGCGCCGGAGACTCGAGCAAACCACTTCTTAGCGGGGTGCATGGGCAGAGGAGCTCCCTAGCATCCTCTGCTCCATGCGCACGACCCCGTCCCGGGCGACGGGACGTACTCCCTTCTCCTTGGTCTACGGGGCGGAGGCAGTCCTCCCCCCGGAGATCGGCTTCTGGTCACTGCGGGTCGAGCTCCTGGAGGGAGCCACGCCCGCAGTGTACCAGGCCAACGAGGCCAACCAGCACCTCGAGATCGACCTTGTGGAGGAGGAATGCGACCGAGCGCTCCTCCGCCATGCCATCTACGAGCAAGAAATGGCGCGCTCGTACAACCAGCGCTTGCACGAGAGAGCTTTCCGCCTTGGGGACCTTGTCCTCAAGCGCGTCACAGACCCCCAAGCCCAGGGGAGGCTCTCCCCCAAGTGGGAGGGCCCCTACAGGTTCTCCGCGGTCCTGGGCTCGGGGGCTTACAAGCTCTCCAACCTTCAAGAGCAGGAGCTGAAGCACACGTGGAACTTGCGTTTACTTCGCAAGTTCTATGTTTAGCCTTACGGGCCTGTCCCCTCCCCCGGAGCGATCACGCCGGAGGGAGAGAAGGGACACTGTATTTACTTTTCCTCCCCTTTCGCGGCTTCGCAGGGGGAGGCACAGTACTTCATTTTATTAGCAATACATAGGTCTTGCTTTTCAACTGTCTCATTGCAGGTTCTTCTCATTACCGCCCCTAACGGCTATGCCCTCCCCGCGAGGATGCCCGCCCCGAGAGAATGCCCTCCCCGCGAGGCAGCCCTCCCCGCGAGGAAGTGGGCCCAGACCCAGCAAGTCCCTCCTGTAGGGCGGCTTACGATCAGCCCTCGTGGACTGAGGGTGTATGCGGCAACCCGGTCCCCAGCGGCCGCGGTAACGAGTCACTTTGGGAGACTAGTCCCCTGCCCAAACACTAAAGACCCGTCATCGGGCACTTCCTCCTCCGGGAGTAGACGCTCTCCCCAGTGGGACGTCTAATGGCTTTCTTGGATCTCTTCCTCCTCTGGGAGGAGACGCTCTCCCCAGTGGGACGTCTAATGGCGTTCTTGGATATTTGGTCCCCGGCGACCTTATTCCCGGCTCCCCGTTCTCACGGCGACCGGATGATTGCTTGCCGGCGACCTTATTCCCGGCTCCCCGTTCTCACGGCAACCGGATGATTGCCTCCCGGAGACTTTATTCCCGGCTCCCCGTTCTCACGGCGATCGGATGATTGCCTCCCGGAGACCCTATTCCTGGCACCCTGTCCTCACGGCGACCGGACGATTGTCTGCCGCATCCCGCCCTCACAGGGGGACACGACTACTCCCATGGGGATCCAGCTTACTGCAGCCGATCCCTTACCTTTTGACTTCCCAGGATGAGCCAAACATAGGAGTATATTGCATCAGTTTAACTTGCATTACATTGAGCAGTATGGCCAATTGGCCTCATTACAACATAATAAATTACAGGCCATCACGGCGTAAATAAGTTTGGTTGCAGAAGAACAACTACTCGGCAGAAGCTAAGTGAACCCCCACAGCAAGAAGTTGAAAGCAGAGCAACACTTTTCAGGACTTGGGTAGAACTGACTCTCTTCCTTCAGGGATCCAAGAAGTTATCCAGGCCTTCATCTTGATCAGGGACATTCCATCTATTGGATAGTGAATTGCAAGGGTGAGCACTTACGTACTCAGCAAGTCATAGATAAGAGTAGATACATATGGTAGAATGATATGAACCTATGCTATTAGGGAAGGAGGGAAGGTTGCAAAATACTTTTCCTCTTTCCAAATCTATGGCAGTGCTCATCATGACATATCATTAATATCTTTTATAAACTCTTAGAAGCACTACCATAGCACGACAACACATGTCTGCCCATGTTGGCACTTCATTTCATGACAACACATGTCAAGCACACATGAGCTAAGTCTAGCCATATTTTATTTAGAAAACATACTTGTGTCACATCGACGTGGATAGGATCCACAGCGCGCAGGCTCCTATAGACCCGGGAGCTCGGAGTATTCGAATACGTTTTTAACTTTGCAAAGGTGTACCACTTTAATCCACCAATCATTCGGCTTTCAAGTCGGTACCTCTCCATGCGACTTTTACGCATGTGACAAGGCCGAGATGACACAACATTTTACAGTCCTAGTATTAACAATTCCCTGCCCGGTAAATAGACAGTTAAGTCTCAAGTACCGTTGTGGGTCCTCCCCACTGCCTTACTTCCTAGCCTGGGTCTATGTTCTCGCAAGACACATAGCCTCTCTTGATTACAGTCGCGCACGACTTAATCTGGCATAGGGCGTCTTCCTTCTTTCCACCCTTTCCTCTCATGATTTTTCTGAGCTCGCATCACTCATGGCCTTCTGCGGCCCACCAGTTCTCGCAAGACACTGGATCGACAACCATTGCAGGGAAAAGCTAATACTAAAGAAAGCTACTAAGTTGCGCCCGTCCCATAACCGGGCAAGTGGTTGGTACGTTTTTCATGCCGCATAGAAGCACAACACAAGGTTCTAGTCCTTACATGCCCATGACCAGTGCATTCCACAAACCCTGCACTCGTCAGTGCCACCACCATTCCATACCAATCTCTGGCCACGGCAAGGGTTCTATTTCATGAATATACATATATACATATATATTAGTTATGGCTCACGGTTTGATCATTTTATAAGGAATCTCCTCATCTTTTGTCGGCATACAGCCTAGTACTGCCATATCATACCTTTGTCATTTCATCAAATGCAATACTGCTTATAATCAAGGCAATGTCTTAACAATTCATAAAATATAGGTTCAAGATGTCCAAGAATATGACTTGCCTTCCGCGTCGTAAGGTACAGCAGTCGATGTTGGGTCTGACGAAATCTCTGTACTCAGGCTCTTGTTCTAATCAAGGATCAAACAAGCAAACAGGAATCACAATCCATTAATAATCTATATGCAACGTGCAAAGGAGAAATACTCTCGGCGATACTGGAACTGGTAAGCTTGAAAGCTGGATTTGAGTTAATCTTGGAGATTTATGGAATTAGGGTTCAGGACGAATGCTAGAGACTCTCAGGGTTTCAAGGCTGCGATATGGACATCAAGTCCGCGGCTATTTTGCTCAAAAACGACGAACATCAAAGGCCGACATTTGGTTCAGGGTTTTGACATAGCTTCAGAGAGTGCTAGAGAGTTTATCTCAAGGTGTGGTAGTTGAATAAAATGTAGAACATGGCTCTACAAGTTCAATGGACAAGGTGGTTTTCAGGTTGCACAACCAGAAGTGGTTAAACTTGCCCAATGCCATTGGCTGACATGAACTGACAAGGGCTGGCATTGTCAAGGAATGGCATTGATGTGGTTTGGATAATTTCCAGTGGGAAGAATGTGATTTGATCAAAGCATTAGATGCAAAATGTAATAAGGTAGCTATTTGACAAGGTGGTTTTCACAGGAAAGTCCAGAATTTAGGCAATTTGCAAAGAGGCCCCTGGACACAGAGAATTGAATGTCAGTGCACGGCCAGATTCTAGGGCTTGAGTGTTTGATCGATCCTCTTGAGCTTTGCTTCGCCAACTATGTCTAGGAGGTAGGCGAAGACAACAGGAATCCAGTGGTGGAGGTTTCAGGAACTAAGGTGGTCGGACGGTGATGAACGGCGATGAGAAATCACGGTGCCGACACGGCAAGACACAGGTACTAGACAGATCTTGGCACGGCTATATCTCGCGATTTGGGACAGCATCGGAGGGCGATGCAGTGGAGTGGTATGCTCAGTAGGTTGAGGCAGATCTACAGGACAAAGTAGATTGAACAACGGCGATGAAACGACGGCGAACGGTGAGGTTGAACTCGTTGGTTTTCAGGAACTAAGGTGAGCTACGGTGGGCACAAGCTACAGGCGATGAAACTCGAAATTGGTTGAGGATTAACGCTTCTGGGATGTTGCTGATCATTCTCCAGTGAGGAACTGGGTTGCAATCAAACACTGGAGCTCGCCGGCGTTGATGCCGGACTCGAAGAAGACGGCCACTGGGGCGCCGCTGATACAAGGTAGCTCCGGTCAATTTGGTTTGGCTACACCATCTACGGAGTTCAGGGATCACAATGCTACAGTCAATTTGGTCGGAGGTGAAGCTATTCGGGCCGGCGACGTGTACAGCTCACGGTGGCGCGCGAAAACAGGGGAAGGGCTCCATCCGAGCTTCAATTTGAAATCCAACAACAAGGGCTTGCAAGGAAGGATCTACTGATCAATTGCTCCTACTAAAAGGAGTACTAATTTTGGCTAAATCGGGTTACAAGGCTGGAACAGGGCAAAAGCAAATAACGGCGATTGCCGGCGACAGGAACCACCGGAGTTCAATTACTTGGTACAGCACAGAGAGGCGAGGCAGAGACACTTACTGGCGAATTTGGATCGGAGGTTGATGCAGCGAAGCTCCCTGTCGTCGTTCTCCCCTTCGGCAGCTTGCCGGAGACGAGGAAGAAGACGAGAAGAAGCAGGAGGAAGCGAGACTTGCTGGCTCTGGTGAGGAGTGAACTGCTGCGAGCTACGGGGGGGGGGCTTAAATAGTGGAGTATGGGGTTCTCGAGACTTGGAGAAATCGGGAGGATATCCAGCTGGTTGGCTACGGTGGCGGTGTTCAGCGGTCTCAACGGCTTTTCAACACGGTCATCGCGTGCTCTGGCAGGTGCAGTGGTAAAGTGTCTGGCAGCTCCGGCATGGAAGCAATGTGGCACAAAGCTTCTGACATTGCTGCAGGCGAGCGCGCGCGTGCGAAGGAAGGATTCGGGCGATGCTGGTGCTGCTGCAGCGCTGCTACGGCCAATCTGGTGCGCGCATGTGGCGACGGGGTTGCGGTGAAGCCGGCAACGGCGAAGCTCCACCGGCGGTGAGGTTCACGATGTAGTTGCGCTGCTGGTCGCAGCTAGGCCCGAGGTCGAAAACGGCACATCTACTGGTCGTGGCTTCCCTGGTCGAAGGTGATGCTGTTGGTCGAAACAAGAGGCTGGACTGGATTGCAATTTCACTTTTCTGATTTGGACTAATCTGTAAAATCTGAGATATTGAGGATTATGGCTGATTTCGACTTCACAGATTTGAAGGACTTTATTCAACGGACGATTTGAGAGAATACCTGATGAAATCTGGGAACTCTTGATTAATTTTGAACTGAAGTGAAAACAGGGTAATTAGGGTATCTTGAGTCTGGTTTTGTTAAAATCTGGAAATCTGAGACTTAGGGTGGGATTTTGATGTGCTGACAAAAGGCGATTTTGTATTGAATAGCATTTAGGAGGCATTCCTTGAATCAAATTGAGATCTGGAGTTGATTTGTGGCTTTTAGCCTTTTCGGGCTCTTGGAAATTAGAAAAGGACTAATCTGCGATATAATTTGGATTGATTTGCAAAAAGGGTTTAAATGATGGAATCTGGCTGCCAACTTTTTGGATTAAGGTATTGGCATGCCCATGATTACAATCCAAGAATAATTTGGTCTAGATTAGGTTAAGATCTGGTTAAATCTGAATTCTGAAACTTAGGGTATTTAGGGTAATTAGAATATTCAATTAATTCTTGTTTTCGAAAACAGAAAGAGATTGATAAATCTGGGAGTTAGAGATTGAATTCGATTTGGCTTCTGAAGGCTTTTATACTCAGGATAGATAGTAGATTATTTCTGGATAATCTGATCTTGAATTGGATCTTCAGAATAGATTTTGGGACTTTTGGGGCATACGATAGATTAGAATTGAACTGATCTTGCTACTTCTAAAGAGATACATGCATGCATGATTTTCATGAAAAGGAATTTTCACCCCCAAAATCAGGGTGTTACATTGTCTCCCGGAGAAGTTACAGATTTCTCGGACATTTCTTCCCCGGAGACCCTATTCCCGGCTCCCCGTTCTCACGGTGACCGGATGATCATCTCCTAGGAAGCTCATCTCCGGAAATCTCATCGGGTTTTCTTGGATGTTTCTTCCACACGAGGCCTTATTCCCGTCTCCCCGTTCTCACGGCGACCGGACGATTGTCTCCCGGAAGGTTTTTCCCTTGGAAACCTCGTTTTAAAATTTTCTAACTTAGAAAAATTCCTATGCTACAGGTCACTTCCACCCCGGGGGCCTTGCTACCCCCACAGCGCGCGGAGCTACCCTCCGGCCCGCTGTGGGCGGGGGAGATAAGGAACCCCCGGGTGTCGACCGTACCACCCACGAGCAAACATAGCTCATTCTTGTGAAAAGGAGTCATCCAGACCATCCAAGAAGAAAAAATAAAAATACAACGAAAGAAGAAGCAAGCGAACAGCTTTATTGATTGTCAAACCCGGAGGACATCTTCCCCCTTCGGTGGGCTTCGGAAACGGTACAACCCGGGCTCTAACCCGGGGGATCCTCTACATCCTAAGGCTCATACGCCTAATACTCCCGGAGGCTGTCCGCTAGCTCCCGGGCCAAGTCCCGGTACAATGCGCGCACGCGGCGCCGATCGTCCCAGAGCACATCTTCGGGCCAGAACTCGTATCCCGCCGGTGGAAGTATCCGAAGAGGAGGTATCATCCGGAACCCCAGACGCGGGGGGGACAATTTGGCGCGACGATTGTCAAAATTGTCCAAGTGCCACTCCGGACGCCACCTCAACCGGACGGGCTCCCGGACGGTGTCCCCGCTGCGCTCCCCGGAGATGAGGCTTAGCAATATTAAAGCCGCTTGGGTGTCCCCCGGAGAGCCCCTCCCGGACCTTCGCCCGGGAGTAACCTCCCGGGAACCCTGGTAACATTGCATTCAATTCAAAGACTTAGAAAAATTTCTAACTCTATTGCATTCCAAAATATCTTTTTGCAAGTGTCCGGGGCTTCCTCTAAGAAGCTACCGGGATCAAAAGTCCTAAGAAAAAAAAGGGTCCTATCTAAAGACCCGGGGGGACGCTCATACTCTTTCATTGGTGTCCTCCCCCCGGGGGGACTTCCTCCGAGGCCGGGGCTGGGGCGTCCACTGCCGGAGGCGCCGCTGCCGGGAATCTCGCCCAGATGATCCGGTCGTAGAAACCCCCGGCGAGCTGCTCCACCTCCCGGCGCGCGGGCTCGAAGAAATCAGGGAAGCTCCGCGGGATGCGGCCCCCGATCGCCCGGGCGCCCACTCCCTGGTGCTCGACGAGCCCGGCCGCGGCCGCGACGACGGGGATCGCCCGGCTTTGCGGCTGGGCGTCCGCTGCCTCCGGGATCACGGAGACTTGTGCGTTAAGAAAACGCACAGCCTCCGCGAGTGTGGCCGGGGGCACCTCCGAGCTACCCCCGGAGCCTAGGCTTACGCCAAGGCTCTCGGGGGCCGAGCGGACGGAGTGGCCCGCCCCCACTATTGCCCGGACGCTCGACCCCTCGAGCTCCCGGAAGGCCTCCTCCTTTGCCTTCGCCTCCTCCCGGAGACGGCCGTTGACAGTCTCCGAGATGTGGACCTGGGCTCGAACCTGGGCCAACTCCTGGAGAGCTTCGTCCCGCTGGCTCAAGAAGGAGGCGGCCCTGTCCTCTGTGTCCTTGAGTAGCCGGATGACGCGCTGCTCGACGCCCCAGGTAATTGCTGCTCCCTAGAAATTCCAGAGTTAGAAAAATTTTGGATGCAGGGAGCCAAAAGAAAGCGACAACCGCTTCAGGTGAGTACCTGGGCTTGGAGGGACCGAAGCTCGGCGAAGCAATCGTGGAGCGTCCCCCCCACGACGAAGGCCTAGACCTTCGGGGTCTGCAGGCCTTCCACGTAGCGCTCGACCTCCCCTGCGGAAAGCAGGGGGGTCTCCCGGCCAGCGCTGGTCCCGCCGCGGCCGGTAGTGGGCTCCCGGACCTGGGCGCCCGGCACGACCTCGGTCGGGGTGGCGGTCGTCGTTGTCTTCGTTGCGGAGGTTCCTCCCGAGGAAGTAGCCGAGGAAGTCCCGGAAGGGGTCCCTCGCTGGGGGGGATCATCAACCATTTCCCCTTCCCGGGCGGGAGGGCCCCCGGGGCCCCCACTTCCGGCGGGACCTCGTAGACCGAGGGGCTCCCCCCTTCGTCCACGGGCGACTCCATCCGTGGAGGCGAGGCCTCCGCGAACCTCACCTCCAGCTTCCCTGCTCCAAGGGGGCCGGGGGGGCTGGCGCGGCCGCTATCAAAGGCGGCGATGGGGCGTAGTTCGCCCAGTCGGAGGCGGCCCCGTCCGCGGCCGGTTCATTCCCCCGAGCCCCAACGGGGCACTTCGGGGGAGGGGGTGTCGCTTCCTTCCGGGGCGGCGCCCGGGCGCGCTCGGTCCCGTAGGCCTCAGCCACCAGGTTCTGGGGAGGGCCCTCCCCCACGAGGTGCACGACGCGCTCGTGCTTGTCGGCGAAGTACCTCCCCAAGAGGTTCTACGCCTTCTCCCGCGCCGCCGGGTACGGCCGGACTACAGGAGGTAAAGAGTTAGTCAAATTTTCAAAAATTTGTAAATGCAATGAAGCAGGTCACCAGGACTTACGTCGGGTCACCGGCTTGACCGAGGGCTGCTGCTTCGGGCCCATGCCGATCCCCCTCCTCCCGCGCGCGAAGGGGGAGATCCTCAGGAGTATCATCTCCTCGGTGGCGTCCCGCATAGAGCGTGTCTTTCGGGAGATGATCACCTTGCCGAGGAGCTCGAGCTCCACGTCCGTCCACACCGGAGGCTTCGGCGCAGACGACCTGCTGTAGGAGGCGGGCTCCGGGGCGTACGTCACCTCGTCGTCCCAGACCCGGAGGTAGAACCACCTCCGGATCCAGTCGCCCCAATGGTCCCAGGAGGATGCCGCCGGGTAATCGGCCACCCGGGACAGCAGCATCTGCACCATCACCGAGCCAAAGGGGGACTTGGGTGCCCCCTTCACCAGGTGGGAGCTCCTCGCCGCCGGTTCATAAAAGTACCGGAAGGCGCGCAGGGTAGGCTCCCGCCCGGTCGCTGTCTCATAGAGCCAAATGAAAAGGCCCATCCGGACGATCACGTTCGGGGTGAGGTGGTTTAGAGCCACCCCATACTCCTTCAGAAACTCCCATAGCAAGGGATGCACCGGGAGCCGGAGCCCCGCCTCCAAGAAGGCCTCGAAGGCCACGATCTCTCCGGGCCTGGGGCGGGGGCCTCCGTCCTTCTTCACGGGGACCCGGATGTCCCCGTCCTCGACGACGCAGTGCTCGACCTTGGACTCGGCGTCCTCGGCCGTGAACTCGGGGACGCCCAGAGGAAGTCTGGAGCGACCTCCCCTGGGGGCACCTCGGTCGTCTTCGCTCGACCCTTCGGTGCCATCCAGTCAGTTTTTTCCGGAGACTAACTTTGCAGGGGGCTACGTCCAAAAGTTCGGGACGCTTGCTACCGGGAGCTAGTTACCGGAAGGTGGCTACTGGGAGAGAGCTACCGGGAGAGCAAAACACGCTAAGGCTGAGAAATTTGGAATAAAGTTACCGGGCCCCTCTAGGCCCTATTTATAGAGGCGAGCCATGGTCCAGATGGGCGCCACGTGGCACCCCGCGGAGCAATCTGGACCATCGAAGTTCAAACCGTGCGCGGGAAACGAAGGGACTAGCGCGCGAATCGAGGCGCCAGTTCGAACCGCGAGCCCATTTATGGCGAAGCGGCACGGCCTTAAGCGCGGGGCACGGAAGCCGAAGTGTCACGTCTCTGGTGGCTTGGTCCGGAGATTTTCCCGGTGATATGTACCATACCCACCGGGGACTCGAGAATCGTCCCCGGGGGGCATGGGGGGCTGCTGTTGGGGGAAATCTCCGTGAGACTAAGCCCAGGTAAGTTCCGTCACGTTCGCCCGGGGACGAGGTCTCTGGTGCCTCCCCGGGCGCCGCCTATTGGCCCCCGGGACCTGGCCTCCAGCGCCGTCCCGGGCGCCGCCAGTAGCTCGGGGACCTGGCCTCAGGTGCCTCCCCGGGCGCCGCCTTTTGGCCCCCGGGACCTGCCCTCCGGCGCCGTCACGGGCGCCGCCAGTTGCCCGGGGACTTGGCCTCCGGTGCCACCCCGGGCGCCGCCTTTTGGCCCCCGGGACCTGGCCTCCGGCGTCGGTCCCGGGCGGCGCCATTTGCCCGGGGACCGGGCCTCCGGTGCCTCCCCGGGCGCCGCCTTTTGGTCCCCGGGACCTGGCCTCCGGCGCCGTTCCCGGGCGCCGCCATTTGCCCGGGGACCTGGACTCCGGTGCCTCCCCGGGCGCCGCCTTTTGGCCCCCGGGACCTGGCCTCCAGAGCCGTCCCGGGCGCCGCTAGTTTCCCGGGGACCTGGCCTCCAGCGCCGGTCCCGGGTGCTGCCATTTGGCTCCCGGGACCTGGCCTCCGACGCCATCTCGGGCGACGCCATTTGCCTGGGGACCTAGCCTCCGGTGCCTCCCCGGGCGCCGCCATTTTGGCCCCCGGGACCTGGCCTCCGGCGCCGCTCCAGGGCGCTGCCATTTGGCTCCCGGGACCTGGCCTCCGGTGCCTCCCCGGGCGCCGCCTTTGGGCCCCCTGGGACCTGGCCTCCAACGCCGGTCCCGGGCGCCGCCATTTGCTCGGGGATTAGGCCCCCGGCGCCTCCCCGGGCGCCGCCTTTTGGCTCCCGGGACCTAGCCTCCGGCGCCGGTCCCAGACCTCGTCGCCCTTCTAAAGGTAAAGTCTCGAGTTGTTTATCACGTGCAGGTCATGCGAGGAGCGCCTCGGGAATCAGTGACCACCTGTCAAGCATCCAGGACGTTTGACCGGGAGAAGGACGTTCCTAACCATCAATCCGACGGTGGCTTCCGGGGTAGTTTAGGTTTTTTGCTTCTTTTTGGGGCTATAAATAGCCCTTGTACCCCTCAGTTGTAAGCAAGTGATTCATTGTTATTGGAATAGCTAAACACACCGGTGTGCTCCGGAAGTCTCGCCCCCGGAGAGAGCCTCCCCAGCCGACTCCGGTCGGGAGCGCACCGACAGGACTAGAGCCGCCACCGGGACCCGAACCTGTATAAATCCTCGTGTCATTTCTTGTGTTTGTCCGGCGGGGGAGGACCAGTCATCCGGTCAACCCGCGCCGCGTAATCTCTGCTAGGATCATTCTCAAAACCTGCCGGGGTATTCGCAATACCACGACACTCCCGTAGGGCGGCTTACGATCAGCCCTCGTGGACTGAGGGTGTCAACGGCAACCCGGTCCCCAGTGGCCGTGGTAACGAGTCACTTTGGGAGACTAGTGCCCTACCCAAACACTCAGACCCGTCATCGGGCACGTCATCCTATGGGAGTAGACGCTCTCCCCAGCTGGACGTCTAATGGCTTTCTTGGATATCTTTTCGCCGGAGACTTTATTCCCGGCTCCCTGTCCTCACGGCGACCGGATGATCATCTCCCAGGAAGCTCGCCTCCGGAAATCTCATCGGGTTTTCTTGGGTTTCTTCCACACGAGACTTTATTCCCGGCTCCCTGTTCTCACGGCGACCGGACGATTGTCTCCCGGAAGGATTTTCTCCGTAATCCTCCTCAGGATTTCTGGCCCTATTCCCGGCTCCCCGTTCTCACGGCGACCGGATGATTGTCTCCCGGAGAAATTAAGGATCCCTCGGACATTTCTTCCCCGGAGACCCTATTCCGGGCTCCCCGTTCTCACGGCGGCCGTATGATTGTCTCTCGGAGAAATTGCGGATTTCTTGGACATTTCTTCCCCGGAGACCCTATTCCCGGCTCCCCGTTCTCACGGCGACCGGACGATCGTCTCCCAGGACATTTCTTGGGTTTCTTCTGTTGTTCAAGGATGCCGACTAGTGGGGGGTGAATAGGAGGCTTTTAAAAACTTTGAAGCTTAAAGCAAATAAATGCAAATCAAAACAAATAATATAAGCAAGGGGAAAAGAGAATGAACACAACGATTTTTATCGAGGTATCGGAGACTCGCCCAGTCTCCACTAATCCTCATTGAAGCACTCAAATCACTTGAGTCTTGCCTCAATATCCACAAAGGATATTATCACCAGTGGTTGCTCCTTGTCCACTCCGGAAAGGCGAGCACCGATGCCTTGTACAAACTTGCCGAGCCTCTCCAACAATCTCCAAACGGAGAGATCAACGGCCACGCCTCTGAACCGTCTAGGTGAGGGCGCTCACCAAGAGTAAAAGGCAGCGAGGTCTTCTCTAGATCTCCAAACACGCACCGAGAAGCTAAGTGAATGCAAAATGCAAAGAACTGAAACTCTCGGTGGATCAAAAATCACTCGACTTGATCAAAAGATCAAGATTTTATATAAGAAACTAATGCTCAAGAGTATATATGAAATGCTGCTGCTTGTTATGTAAAACTTATGCCCAAAGCCCCTTTTTATAGCCTCAAGAATCAAATGAACCGTTGGAGCTAGGGCTGAAAATCAACAACCCAAACTGACAGTCAGTTTGCCTAACTGACAGTCAGTTCAGTGCACAACGGCCAACAAAATTTACGAATAAAACTTTGCTAGCCGTTCGTGGTCGAAAAAAGGAAAGCTAAACCCCACAACTGACAGTCAGTTACACAGACTGACAGTCAGTTTGACCACAAACTCGACCAAAAACAAATAGAAACTCAGTTAAAAGCACTGTGGTCGAAACCCCAACTGACAGTCAGTTTAGTACAAAAATTTTGAGCACAAAAAACACCCTCTCTGGACAATTGTCAGTTTAAACTAACTAACATTCAAACTGACAGTCAGCCTGAACAAAAATAGAGATAACTTTAAATCCAGAAATCCAAAAGAGGTGTTTAATAGCTCGTTGGAAAGATAATTTCAAGGGATACAATTTTCTCAACAGAAGCAAAAGTCAGATCTTCCTAGACCATTCTAGAAAATCGAAAAACTCTTCTGCTGTCAAAAACTGAACTGAAAAACCAGATTTTTCAAATAAGTTCAAAACCAAATCCAACCAAAAAGATGCAATGCATTGACCTAGGTTTTCTCGGTTTGTGTTGGAGATAAAAAGAGGACTTTCGCTACCCCTCTTTATAGTACGGTTAAAACTAGAAAATAATTTCCCTAACCAATCATCTCCAAATGCCAAGATCGGTAAAAATAAAAACTCGTAATACCTTAGGTCTTTCGCATCTTCATGATTTGCGTCTTGTATTTTGCTCTTCTGCATCTTGTGCTTGACTTCAAGTTGGGTTCATCTTGATCATCTTGTATTTCTTCCCAACTGATCCCTGTATCAATCAATCTCAAAAGCACGATTAGTCCATAACACTTTGTTTTCATTAATCATCAAAATTAGGGTTAGGCATGATGGCCTAGATGCAACAATCTCCCCCTTTTTGATGATTGATGACAACAAGTGTTCAATAACAAAATAAATGAAATAGCTCCCCCTGAGTATATGCATCTCATTATATCAGAACGTAAACCAACACATATACATCAGGCCATCTCATACATAAGCAAGTCACAGATGTGCAAATATCACTAAGTCATATCAGAGCATACACATCTCAAAATCATATATATCAATGTATCAATGTATCAGAGCTCAAGAACATCATCTCAAGAAACGAAGTCACACATATATATCAATCAAGACATCAGAGCTAATCAGAGCTACACAGATAAACATATCACACACAGATATATCTGATAATCAAAAACATCTCCATATATAAAAATAAACATCTGAGTTCAATACATCAAAAGACTAAGAAATATCCCAAAATACTTCTCCCCCTTCGGCATCAAGCACAAAAAGGGAGGCAAAGATACAAATCACAGCCTAATGCTCATCATCTGAAGAAAATCCTAGGACGGCTGTATCTCCGGAGCCATCTGGAGATGCAATCGGGTCAACGGCTGGAGACGCCGGAGGAGTCGCAGCTGCAACAGGAGCTGGAGCTGGTGCCGCCGGAGCTGGATCAGCAGGTCCTGAAGCTGAGCTCGGAGAAGACGCAGCCTGGCGGGCCCTCTTGCGAGGGACCGGAGAGTCTGACGTAGGTAGACGTCGCAGTATCTCCTCCTGCTGTGCAACCAAACGAAGCAACATCTGATGATGCTCCGCCTGGGTGCTGAGGATCTGCTGCTGAGTCTGGACAACCTGCTGGAGCAAAGAAGGTGACGCTGCAGAAGATCCGGCGCCAGGGTCTGAAGGCGGTGCTGGGTCGGACTCCTGAACAGGAGCCTCATCCTCTGAGTCCCCCGCAGCATCATCATCTGATGCGGGAGAATCAGGGCCAGCAACTGCAGCAGGACGAGCACCGAGCCAGCGATAAGCCTGGCCCGGAGGATAGAAGAGAAGCGGATGATGGGGCCGTGGCAGCTCAGTGTTGATGGCCCGGATATGAAGAAGCACTGCCATGATATACGGAGCGTATATCAGCTGACGTGCTGAATCTCACTGATGATGAGATCAGCAACGTCGAAGGGCTCCTCCTGGAATATAGAAATCAGGACGTGGAGCCCTAGATAGGTGACTCTGGCTCTGTCTCCGCTCATGGGGACCAATGTGAGACGGGGGATCCGCAGAGCCGGATCAACATCGCGGCGCAGACCCGCAATGTGACGAAGCTGGAAGGGGCCGGAATAGAGCATGGCCACCTCCCGACGCTCGAGGTCAGGAAGAGTATGGAGCTGGCGGCCAGAAGGAGGGCGCACCAGTCCAAGCACTGACTCCAGCTGATCCTTCGTGACAGTGTAGACCTGGAGGCCCGTCATGAAGGTCATGAAGTCGCGCTGAAGGGATACGAAGACGGTAGAATAAAACTGGCGAATGGGCCCCTCAGCCCAATGCAAAGAGGAATCGGCGACAAGGTCGTGGATCCCTACAGTGCCGAAGAGATATGCGAGGGTGGCGATGCCTGTGCGAGAGGCGATCGTACCCCACGACAGAGAGCGGTGGGCGAAGATAGGAGCGCGACTATAGACGCTGGTGAACAGGTCTAGGTGGAGGTTTGTGTGGCAAGTGAGAACCTCACATGCGTCGCGACCAGTGGGACGCGGCGACAGATACGGGTTCACATAGCGAAGAGAGCGAAGGCGGCTCGCGTGCCACCGTGAATAATCCACGGGCACGCGCTCAGGCGGAGGCGAGGGCCGGTTCTCGGACGTCTGACCCGATGAACGCTGGCTGTTTGCCGCGTTCTTCCGTCGGGCCACACGGCGAGAAGGGCCGGGCTGATCAGACATGACGATAAGTAAAACAGAGAAGGAAAAACAGGGGAAGCCGAAAAGATGACCTGAACAGATCGGCCGAACGGAGCAGAGGGGGCTGATGACGATGATTCACGGCACGAACCACACCACGAAGAGGGAAACAAGGACTCACCGCCGGCGAGCTGTCCATGGCAAGGCACCGGCGAGGAACAGTGGCTAAGACCCACGGCACGGTGAAGAAGTGGTCGAGAGCCGAAACTGGAAGCGGTGGAGGCGCAAACAAGGGCGGCGACGGTCGTCGACGGCGAGGGGGAGGTGCGGGCACCAAGGGACGGTGGCGCAACTACACCGGCGAGGAGAGGAGGCACAAGAGAAACGGCGGCGAGAAGAAAAGAGATGAAGAGGCAAAGAAACAGAACGGGGGATTTAGGGTTCTGGATCCCTCAACTGACAGTCAGTTTGATAAACTGACAGTCAATTTCAAACTCAAATACATGGAACTGACAATCAGTGTACCACACTGATAGTCAGTTCACAGAACTGAGTTTTGAAACTGACAGTCAGTGTATGATACTGACAGTCAGTTTGAGCAACGAACACGACCAGGAGCTTCGACCATAATCAAATGCACGTAACTGACTGTCAGTTATGACAATGACTTCGACCAGAGACTAAGACCAGGCTCCTAACTACTGAACTGACTGTCAGTTAAAGGAACTGACTGTCAGTTAAAGGAACTGACTATCAGTTTGGCCAATTTCGACCAGAAGCAGTCCAAGACTAGAGAGCGAATAAAATAATATTATTTTATACAAACAACGTATTTAGCACATCAACTAGCATTTGATATATCAATAATATTCAGTTCACCCCTTAAAAAGCAGAATCTTGATTCATCTAGGGGTTTAGTGAAGATATCAGCTAGTTGCATATCAGTTCTAACATAATTCACAACAATATCACATTTTGCCACATGATCTCTAATAAAATGGTGCCTTATTTCAATATGCTTGGTGCTAGGATGTTGAACAGGATTACTAGCAATTTTAATGGTACTTTCATTATCACAAAAGAGTGGCACTTTATCAAATATTATTCCATAATCCAAAAATGTCTGCTTCATCCACAACAATTGAGCACAACAACTGCCTGCAGACACATATTCAGCTTCAGCTGTGGAGAGAGCTACATAATTTTGCTTCCTAGATGACCATGATACTAATGATCTCCCCAACAGCTGACAACTACCAGATGTGCTTTTTCGATCAATCTTGCACCCAGCATAATCAGAATCCGAATACCCAATTAATTCAAAATTTGCATCTTTCGGATACCAAAGGCCTAAACAGGGATAACATTTTAAATACCTAAGGATTCTTTTAAGAGCAGTTAAATGGCATTCCTTAGGATCAGATTGAAATCTAGCACATAAGCACACACTAAACATGATATCAGGCCTAGATGCAGTGAGATATAAAAGACTACCAATCATAGACCTATACAGTTTAGAGTCAACCGATTTGCCGCTTTTGTCTATGTCCAGATGTCCATTGGTCGCCATGGGAGTTTTGATTGCCTTAGCATCTTCCATCCCAAAACGCTTGAGCAGGTCCTTCACGTACTTTGTTTGACTCACGAACGTCCCGTTCTTGAGTTGCTTGATTTGTAGACCGAGGAAGAAGCTCAGCTCACCAATCATGGACATCTCGAACTCCCTAGACATCATCTCTCCAAACTCATGACATAAATGTTCATTAGTAGATCCAAATATAATATCATCAACATAAATCTGACAAATGAACAAATCTTTTTCAATTTTCTTTGTAAAGAGAGTTGTATCAACCTTCCCAATTTTAAAACCTTTTGATAATAGAAAGTCTCTAAGACGCTCATACCAAGCCCGAGGAGCTTGTTTGAGACCGTAGAGAGCTTTTGACAACTTAAATACATGGTTTGGAAATGTAGAATCTTCAAAACCGGGAGGTTGTTCAACAAACACAAGTTCAGAAATTTCACCATTTAAGAAAGCACTTTTTACATCCATTTGAAAAAGTTTGATATTAAAACATGATGCATAAGCAAGAAGTATGCGAATAGCTTCAAGTCTTGCTACCGGTGCAAAAGTTTCACCAAAGTCTAAACCTTCGACTTGAGTGAATCCTTGAGCAACAAGACGAGCTTTGTTCCTAATTACAACACCATTTTTATCTTGCTTATTTCTGAAAACCCATTTTGTTCCAATAACATTATGATCCTTGCGTCTTTCTACTAGAGTTCAAACTTCATTTCTAGCAAAGTTATTAAGTTCTTCATGCATGGCATTAACCCAATCAGGATCATTTAAAGCTTCATTACCATGTTTGGGTTCTACAGAAGATACAAATGAATGATGTTCACAAAATGCAGCAATACGAGATCGAGTTTGAACACCCTTACTGACGTCACCCAATATTTGGTCTAGAGGGTGATCCTTGGTGATCGTTTGATGCTATCTTGGTGCTTCATCTTGTACAGCTTCATCTTGATCTTGTTCTAGAGAATCAACATGAGATGATGATACATTTTGATCAACATTCTCAATGTTGACATCATCTTCTTGATCTTCTTCTCTTGGCTTGATGTCTCCAATGGTTATGTTCTTCATGGCTTCTTGAAGGTCTTCACCTGAAACTTCATGAGAGACTTGCTCCTTTTGTGAGCCATTAGTTTCATCAAATTCGATATCACAAGTTTCTTCAATGGAACTTGTATTTTTATTGAAAACACGATAAGCTTTGCTAGTGGTGGAGTATCCGACTAGAAAGCCTTCATCTACTCTTCTTTGAAATTTACCACCAAAACTTCTTTTCTTAAGGATATAACATTTGCATCCAAAAACTCGGAAATAAGAAATATTTGGCTTGCGCCCAACAAGAAGTTCATAAGGAGTCAAATTTAGAAGAGGATGCAAATAAAGCCGATTTATAGAATAGCAGGCGGTATGCACGGCTTCAGCCCAGAAGCGAGTAGGAGTATCATACTCACTTAGCATAGTCCTTGCCATTTCTATAAGTGTTCGATTTTTCCTTTCAGCGACTCCATTTTACTGTGGAGTTTAAGATGTGGAAAATTCGTGTTTGATTCCAAGAGTCTCACAAAAATCAAATAGAGTTGAATTAACGAACTCTCCACCATGATCACTACGGATTTTCTTGATGGATAATTCGAATTCAGTAGAAACACGCTTTGCAAAACTTTTGAAAACATCGGGGGTTTCAGATTTTTGGGAAATAAAGAAAACCCAAGTGTAGCGAGTAAAATCGTCAACAATCACAAATCCATAATTGCTACCCCCGATACTTTGGAACTCGGAAGGTCCAAATAAATCCATATGAAGGAGTTCCAAAGGTTTGCAAGTCGAAAGAATGCGTTTAGTTGGATGTGAAGTAGCTACTTGCTTGCCAGCTTGACAAGCGCTACAAGGTTTGTCCTTTTCAAAATTCACATCCTTTAAGCCAACAACCAAATCACGTTTTAAAAGTTTTCTCAATTGATGCATCCCAACATGTGCAAGTCGTCTATGCCATAGCCAACCTTTTGAGGTTAGAGAGACAAGACATGTTGAAAGAGATGCATCTTTTGAGTGAAAATCAACCAAATAAAGATTTCCAAAACGAAAGCCTTTAAAGATCAAAGATTTATCTTTTAAACTTTCAACCAAAACTTCTTTTGGATAAAACGTGCAACTAAAACCAAAATCGCAAATTTGTGCAACGGAAAGCAAATTGAAATTCAGAGATTCGACCAATAAAACATTAGAAATGGAAAGATCATTTGAGATTGCGATTGCGATTTTACCCAAGCCTACCACATTTCCTTGACGGTTGTCGCCAAAGGTAATCTTTTGGTTCTCGCTTGAGTTGTCTTTGATTGAGGTGAACAACTTCTTGTTACCGGTCATGTGTTCGGAGTATCCGCTATCTAGCACCCAATGCCTCCCACCGGTCTTGTAGTTCACCTACATAAAAAGAATTAAGTCCTTTTAGGTACCCAAACCTTTTTGGGTCCTTCAATGTTAGCAATCAAAGCTTTGGGCACCCAAATAGATTTCTTTCTTTTATTTAACATGGGTGCACCAACATACTTTGCTATAGCATAACCTTTTCTCGACTTTTGAAGCATGTAGCAAGTATCAAAATAATTAGGAGTCATTAAGGGACATGCTTCATGTGAATGACCAGTTTCATGGCATTTATGACAAAATGTGTTGCAAGCTTTAACAAATATAGTTTTAGAATTTTGTTTCCTTCCTTTCTTTTGAAAGTATCCTAATCCTTCTTTTCTAAAAGAACATTTTTGTTTACTAAGGATTAGATCAAGAGATATTTTACCTTTATAACAATTTTCTAAGCCTTTTCCAAGTTTTTCAACTTGAGCCTTAAGTTCATTATTTTCATTCAAAATATTATTATTAGAAACACATGGAATGTGATGACTACTAGAGGAAGAATCATCCAAATTACATGAAGTTGAAGCATCTACCTTAGATGTAACATTTTTTATGAGCATGCTTTCATAAGAATCTTTAAGCTCGGAGTATTGAGTGCGTAGGGAAGAATGTTCTTCCTTAAGCGCCTTATACTTTCTTTTAGTTTTTCCAAAAACTTCATTTAATTCGGTTATCATTTCAACTAAGTCATCATATGATGGATCGTTAGAATGTACCTTTTCATCGCCCTTGGCCATAAGGCAGATGGATGAACTAGTTGAAGTGTTGCTGTCGGAGTCGGAGTCGGAGCAACTTCTTGGAGCAACTTCTTTCGTTGTCGAAGTCGGAGTCATAGCTCTCTCCGCCGGATATCCATTCTCCAAAACAGGCTTCTTTGATTTCTTCATTCTTCTTCTTGAAGAACTTCTTCTTCTTGTTCCACGCCTTGTTCTTGTTTGGACATCTTGATGCTATGTGTCCCTTCTCATGACATCCATAGCAAATGATGTCCTTGAAGTTGTTTTGCTTTTGCCCCTTTGGTCGTGTGTCAATGTTGACACCTTTCTTATGCAACCTGCGAAGTAGTTTTTTAGTGTTCTTTACCATGAGTGCGAGGTCTTCATCGGAGGAGCCATCGCTTGAATCGTTTCTTGCATTAGCTTTGAAGGCCAAAGCTTTCTTCTTCGTCTCCGCGGGTTCGGCTGCTTCCTTCTTCTCCTTCTTGTGCATCTCATGGGTGATGAGGTTCCCATAAAGATCGGTTGGTGTTGTGGTCGATAGATCGGAGTTTGTGAGAACCGTGACCAAAGTGTCGAAACTTTCCGGCAAGGCCCTAAGCATCTTTCTCACAAGCTCAAGGTCAGTAAAAACAACACCAAGACCCTTGAGTTCATTCACAATGTTATTTAACCGAGTAAACATGGAATCCACGGACTCGATTGATGACATGGTGAATGTCTCATATTTTTGCCTCACCATTAGCAATTTTGCCTCTTTAACCTTTGTAGTGCCCCCGTAAATTTCTTCGAGGGTAGTCCAAACCTTATGAGCAGTCGTGAGATTGCTCACACGGTTGAACTCATTTAAGGATAAACCGGCAAAGAGTGCATTTTTTGCACGGGCATTTAAATGCAACTTTCTCCTATCGTCCTCAGACTGACTTGCCGGATCAACTGGAGGAGTAAAGCCGAGTTTAACGATATCGCATACATCAAGCCCCATAGCTTCTAGGAATACCGACATGCGCACTTTCCAATAAGGATAGTTTGTCCCATCAAAGATAGGCGCACGACCGGTATGACCGAGAAGAAAATCACCACTTAACGACATCCTCTCTCTAGGTGGTAAAGCCTAATGAATCGAGAGACCTTGCTCTGATACCACGTGTTGGATCACGGATGCCGACTAGAGGGGGGGTGAATAGGAGGCTTTTAAAAACTTTGAAGCTTAAAGCAAATAAATGCAAATCAAAACAAATAATATAAGCAAGGGGAAAAGAGAACGAACACAACGATTTTTACCGAGGTATCGGAGACTCGCCCAGTCTTCACTAATCCTCGTTGAAGCACTCAAATCACTTGAGTCTTGCCTCAATATCCACAAAGGATATTATCACTAGTGGTTGCTCCTTGTCCACTCCGGAAAGACGAGCACCGATGCCTTGTACAAACCTGCCGAGCCTCTCCGACAATCTCCAAACAGAGAGATCAACGGCCACGCCTCCGAACCGTCTAGGTGACGGTGCTCACCAAGAGTAAAAGGCAGCGAGGTCTTCTCTAGACCTCCAAACACGCACCGAGAAGCTAAGTGAATGCAAAATGCAAAGAACTGAAACTCTCGGTGGATCGAAAATCACTCGACTTGATCAAAAAATCAAGATTTTATATAAGAAACTAATGCTCAAGAGTGTATATCAAAATGCTGCTGCTTGTTATGTAAAACTTATGCCCAAAGCCCCTTTTTATAGCCTCAAGAATCAAATGAACCGTTGGAGCTAGGGCTGAAAATCAGCAACCAAACTGACAGTCAGTTTGCCTAACTGACACTCAGTTCAGTGCACAACGGCCGACAAAATTTACGGATAAAACTTTGCTAGCCGTTCATGGTCGAAAAAAGCAAAGCTGAACCCCACAACTGACAGTCAGTTACACAGACTGACAGTCAGTTCGACCACAAACTCGACCAAAAACAAATAGAAACTCAGTTCAAAGCACTATGGTCGAAACCCCAACTGACAGTCAGTATGGACAAACTGACAGTTAGTTTAGTAGAAAAATTTTGAGCACAAAAAAACCCTCTCTGGACAATTGTCAGTTTAAACTAACTGACATTCAAACTGACAGTCAGTTTAGCAAACTGACAGTCAACCTGAACAAAAACAGAGATAACTTTAAATCCAGAAATCCAAAAGAGGTGTTTAATAGCTCGTTGGAAAGATCATTTCAAGGGATACAATTTTGTCAACAGAAGCAAAAGCCAGATCTTCCTAGATCTTTCTAGAAAAACTCTTCTGCTGTCAAAAACTGAACTGAAAAACCAGATTTTTCAAATAAGTTCAAAACCAAATCCAACCAAAAAGATGCAATGCATTGACCTAGGTTTTCTCGGTTTGTGTTGGAGATAAAAAGAGGACTTTTGCTACCCCTCTTTATAGTACGGTTAAAACTAGAAAATAATTTCCCTAACCGATCATCTCCAAACGCCGAGATCGGTAAAAATAAAAACTTGTAATACCTTAGGTCTTTCGCATCTTCATGATTTGCGTCTTGTATTTTGCTCTTCTACATCTTGTGCTTCACTTCAAGTCGGGTTCATCTTGATCATCTTGTATTTCTTCCCAACTGATCCCTGTATCAATCAATCTCAAAAGCACGATTACTCTAGAACACTTTGTTTTCATTAATAATCAAAATTAGGGTTAGGCATGACGGCCTAGATGCAACATCTTCCACACGAGGCCTTATTCCCGGCTCCCCATTCTCACAGCGACCGGATGACTGTCTCCTGGAAGGTCTTTCCCTTGGAAACCTCGTTTTAGAATTTTCTAACTTAGAAAATTCTCATGCTACAGGTTATCTCCACTCCGGGGGCCTTGTTACCCCCACAGCGCGCAGAGCTACCCTCCGGCCCACTGTGGGCAGGGGGGATAAGGAACCCCCAGGTGTCGACCACACCGACCACGAGCAAACTTAGCTCATTATTGTTAAAAGGAGTCGTCCAGACCATCCAAGAAGAAAATAAAAGAAGACTCTCAAAGAAGAAAGCAACAACACAGCTTTATTGATCACGACCCGGAGGACATCTTCCCCCTCCGGTGGGGATCGGAAACGATACAACCCGGGTCAAAACCCGGAAGCTCTCTACATTCTAAGGCTCATACGCCTAATACTCCCGGAGGCCCTCTGCTAGCTCCCGGGCCAAGTCCCGGTACAATGCCCGCACGCAACGCCGAGCTTCCCGGAGCACATCCTCGGGCCAGTACTTGTAGCCCGCCGGTGGAAGAATGCGAAGTGGGGGGACCATCCGGAACGCCGGAAGCGGAGGGGACAACTCGGCGCGATGATTGTCAAAATTGTCCAAGTGCCACTCTGGATGCCACCTTAACCGGACGGGCTCCCGGACGGCGTCCCCACTGCACTCCCCGGAGATGAGGCTTAGCAAGATTAAAGCCGCTTGGGCGTCCCCCGGGGAGCCCTTCCCGGACCTTCGCCTGGGAGTAACCTCCCGGGAACCCTGGTAACATTGCATTCAATTCAAGACTTAGAAAAATTTCTAACTCTATTGCATTTCAAAATATCTTTTTACAAGTGTCCGGGGCTTCTTCTAAGAAGCTACCTGATCAAAATCCTAAAAAAGCAAAAGGGTCCTAACTAAGACCCGGGGGAGGCTCATACTTTTTCATTGGCGTCCTCCCCCCGGGGGCCTTCCACCGGTGCCGGGGCCGGGGCATCCGCTACCGGAGTCACCGGTGCCGGGAAACTCACCCGGACGATCCGGTCGTGGAAGCCCCCGGCGAGCTGCTCCACCTCCCGGCGCGAGGGCTCGAAGAACTCGGGGAAGCTCCGGGGGATGCGGCCCCCGATCGCCCGCGCACCGACCCCCCGGTGCTCAACAAGCCCCGCCGCGGCCGCAACGACGGGGATCGCCCGGCCCTGCGCCCGGGCGTCAGCAGCCTCCAGGATGACGGAGACCTGCGCGTTGAGAAAACGCACAGCCTCCGCGAGGGTCGCCGGGGGAACCTCCGAGCTGCTCCCGGAGCCTGGGCTCACGCCAAGGCTCTCGAGGGCCGAGCGGATGGAACGGCCAGCGTCCGTGACCGCCCGGAAGCTTGAGCCCTCGAGCTCCCGGAATGCCTCCTCCCTCTCCTTGGCCTCCCGCCGAAGGCTGCCATTGATGGTCTCGGAGACGTGGACCTGGGCCCGGACTCGGGCCAGCTCCTGGAGGTTTTCGTCGTGCTGCCCCAGGTAAGTCGCGGCTCTGTCCTCCGCATCCTTAAGTAGCCGGCCGATCCGCTGCTCAAGGCCCCAGGTAATGGCCGCCGCCTACAAACTCTAGAGTTAGAAAAAATTCAAGTGCAGGGCATGAAAGAAGGCGTTACCAACTCGGGTTACCTGGGCCTGGAGAGATTGAAGCGCCCGAAAATGGTCATGGAGCCTCCGCTCCGCAACGAAGGCCTGCACCTTCCGAGTCTCCTGGCCCCCGTATAACGGGCGACCTCCCCCGCGGAAAGGAGGGGGGTCTCCCGCCCGGCGCCTGTCCCGTCGCGGCCGGTGAGGGGTCCCCGGACCTGGGAGTCCGGCAGCGTGGTCGGTGTCTTCGTCGCCGAGGAGGTGGCCTCCAAGGAAGTGGCCGGGGAGCTCTCGGAAGAGGTCCCCGCCCGGGGAGGGACCATCAGCCCTTTCCCCTTCCTGGGCGGGAAGGCCCCCGGCGCCTCTACTTCTGGAGGAACCTCGAACACTGAGGGACTCCCCCCCTCGTCCACTGGCCAGTCCATCCGCGGATGCGAGGCCTCCGCGAACCTCACCTCCAGCTTCTCCGGCTCCAAGGGGGCCGGGGGTGCTGGGAGGGCCGCTACCGAAGGCGGTGATGGGGCGTAGTTCACCAAGTCAGACGCCGCCCCGCCCGCGGCCGGTTCCTTCCCCCGGGCCTCAGCAGGGCTCTTCGGGGGAGGGGGAGTTACTTCCTTCCGGGCCGGCGCCCGTTCGCGCCCGGTCCCGGGGGTCTCGTCCCGGGGCTTCGCCGGTGTCGCCGCCAGCGTCGTCGACGAGCCGGGGGCTTTTTGGACACTGGCCTTCTTAGGCTCAGAGCCCCTGGCCGCATCCTTCCACCGTTTGTGCGACCCGGCGGTGGGGAGGGGCTTCCTCTCCGGCAGCTTCAGCTCGTAGGCCTCAGCCACCAAGTTCTGGGGAGGGCCCTCCCCCACGAGGCGCACGACGCGCTCGTGCTCGTCGGCGAAGTACCTCCCCAGGAGGTTCTCCGCCTTCTCCCGCGCCGCCGGGTACGGCCGAACTACAAAAGGTAAAGAGTTAGTCAAATTTCCAAAAATTTGCAACTGCAATGCATCAGGTAGCCGGGACTTACGTCGGGTCACCGGCTTGACCGGGGGCCGCTGCTCCGGGCCCATGCCGATCCCCCTTCTCCAGCGTGAGAAGGGGGAGATCCTCAGGAGCATCATCTCCTCGGCGGCGTCCCGCATAGAGCGGGTGCTCCGAGAGATGATCACCTTGCCGAGGGGCTCGAGCTCCACGTCCGTCCACACCGGAAGCTTCGGCACGGACGACCTGCTGTAAGAGGGGGGCTCCGTGGCTTACGCCACCTCGTCGTCCCGGACCCGAAGGTAGAACCACCTCCGGATCCAGTCACCCCAGTGGTCCTGGGAGGCCGCCGCCGGGTAATCGGCCACCCAGGACGGCAGCATCTGCACCATCACTGAGCCAAAGGGGGACTTGGGTCCCCCCCTTCACCAGGTGGGAGCTCCTCGCCCGGTCGTAGAAGTACCAGAAGGCGCGTAGGGTGGGCTCCCGCCCGATCGTCGTCTCATAGAGCCAGATGAAGAGGCCCATCCGGACGATCGCGTTCGGGGTAAGGTGGTTTAGGGCCACCTCATACTCCTTCAAAAACTCCCGGAGCAAGCGATGCACCGGGAGCCGGAGCCCCGCCTCCAGGAAGGCCTCGAAGGCCACAATCTCTACAGGCCTGGGGCGGGGGGCTCCGGCCTTCTTCACGAGGACCCGGATGTCCCCGTCCTCAAGGACTCCGCGTTCGACCATGGACTCCGCGTCCTCGGCCGTGAGCTCGGATGCCCAGAGGAAGTCCGGAGCGACCTCCTCCGGGGGCACCACGGTCGTCTTCGCTCGACCCTTCGGTGCCATCAGGCTTGTTTTTTTCCGGTGGCTAACGTTTCAGGAGGCTACGCCTAAAGGTTCTAGACGCCTGCTACTGGGAGCTAGCTACCGGAAGAGAGCTACCGGGAGAGCTAAACTTGCTAAGGTTGAGAAGTTTCGAATGAACTTCCGGGCCCCCCAAGGCCCTATTTATAGGGGCGAGCCGTGATCCAGATGAGTGCCACGTGGTACTCCGCGGAGCAATCTGGGCCGTTGAAGTTCAGTCATGCGCGGGAAACGAAGGGACTGGGGCACAAATCAAGGCAGCGATTCGAACCGCGAGCAAATTTATGGCGAAGCGACGCGGTCAAAAGCGCGCGGCACGGGAACCGAAGCGTCACGACTCCGGTGGCTTGGCCCGGAGATTTTCCTGGTGACATGTACCATACCCACCGGGGACTCGAGCATCGTCCCCGGGGGGTATGGGGGGCTGCTGTTAGCGGAAATCTTCGTGGGACTAAGTCCAGGTAAGTTGCGTCACATTCGCCCGGCGACGTGGCCTCCGGGGCCTGCCCCGGGCGCCGCCTTTTGCCCGGGGACCTGGCCTCCGGTGCCTACACCGGGCGCCGCCTTTTGCCCGGGGACCTGGCCTCCGGTGCCTGCCCCGGGCGCCGCCTTTTGGCCCCCGGGACCTGGCCTCCGGTGCCGGTCCCGGGCGCCGCCTTTTGGCTCCCGGGACCCGACCTCCGGCTCCGGTCCCGGGCGCCGCCGTATGCCCGGGGACGTGGCCTCTGGGCCAGCCCCGGGCACTGCCTTTTGGCTCCCGGGACCCGGCCTCCGGCGCCGGTCCCAGGCGCCGCCATTTGCCGGGGGACGTGGCCTTCGGGCCTGCCCCAGGCGTTGCCTTTTGGCCCCCGGGACCTGGCCTCCGGTGCCTGCCCCGGGCGCCGCCTTTTGGCTCCCGGGACTTGGCCTCCGGCGCTAGTCCCGGGAGCCGCCTTTGACCCGGGGACCTGGCCTCCGGCGCATGTCCCGGCCCTCATCGCCCTTCTAAAGGTAAAGTCTTGAGTTGTTGCTCACATGCAGGTCACGCGAGGAGCGCCTCGGGAACCAGCGACCACCTGTCAAGCATCCAAGGCGCTTGGCTGGGAGAAGGACGCTGCTACCCCTCAATCCGACGGTGGCTTCCGGGGTAGTTTAGACTTTTTGCTTCTTTTTGGGGCTATAAATAGCCCTTGTACCCCTCTGTTGTAAAACAAGTGACTCATTTATTGGAATTGCCAAAACTCACAGGTGTGCTCCGGAAGCCTCTCCCCCGGAGAGAGCCTCCCCAGCCGACTCCGGTCGGGAGCACGCCGACATGACTAGGGCGCCCACCGGGACCCGAACCTGTATAAATCCTTGTGTCAATTCTTGTGTTTGTCCAGCAGGGGAGGACTGGTCACCCGGTCAGCCCGCGCCGCGTAATCTTTGCTAGGATCGTTCACAAAACCTGCCGGGGTATTCGCAATACCACGGCACATCCTTTAGGTCAACTTGTTTGCTGATATAAGTCAATGTCACTTCTCATTGTTGTTGCTTCTAATTTTCTTTTGTTCTTTTGGTGCACCACTAACCTTTTAGGAAGATAGTGCACACTGGATAGCTCGGATGAAGCTGTCAAGTCTGTGCGCTAACGACAGTATGAGGCAAGATAGGTACGATTGGAGGAAAATCCGCAACAACACATTGCGACAAACAACGAACACCCAATAATGGATGACCAAAAGAGATTGAGGGATTATGCGATCCTACTCACCATAGGGTTGCAGTCAGGTATTCTTAGACCAACAATTGAATCGAACAATTTTGAAATCAAGCCTACACTTCTAAATTTGGTACATCAAAATCAATTCAATGGTCTCCCCACTGAAGATGTATCAATGCATCTTCACATCTTTCTTGAGCATTGTGACAGTTACAAGATTGATGGAGTAAACAAGGACGCATTTCTCTTGAGGCTCTTTCCTTTCTCACTGCACGAGAAGATGAGGGAATGGTTGCACACTCTTCCACCTGTGTCAATCACCACATGGGACAAACTCTTGTGCGCCTTCCTTAGTAAGTTTTTCCCTCCTAAAATTGTCCAAATTCACTACCAGATTGCATCTTATATGTAGCAGGTAGGAGAATCACTTTACGATGCATGGGAATGGTACAAGGACTTGCCGATCAGATGTTAACAGCACAAATAAGAAAATTGTCTTGTGTATCAAATGTTTTACAGTGGACTGAACTACAATGTGAGGATGGCTGTACACGCCGCAGTTGGTGGTGCATTGATGAATAAAAGTGTAGATGAAGCATGTGAGTTGATTGAAGCCATAACTCAGAACTACATGATCACACCCGATTGGGGCGCAGTTGAGTAATACCGCAAGCGAACGGTTAAATTAATGTTGAGCACTTGAGTGTCAAATTCCATGAGAAATATGCATATTCGTCTCTTACATTGAAAGATTGCCAATTAAATCTGAGCGATTTTGGGGGTTGTTTGTCTACTACTAAAATCTACAAACAACCTAGGGTTTAAAGAAGTAAAAGAGCAAGTATGAAAATGTGGGACCCTCATTTGAGGATTCCAGTGGCAATCGCCCAGGTGGATTGCACTCAGAAAAGGCACATTACAGCTCACAACAACAAGATGCATTATATAAAAATGCGAGTAATTAAAAACAAGTGCTGATCACAAGGACCAACATTACAATAACTTAGCGCCGAAATGACGCATTTAATTGTTAATACAAATTAAGGAGTTTTCGACACAAGGGTCGGCACAAAATAAAACAGCTAAGATAAACAAAAGGACTTCTTCAGTCTTCTTTCTTTGCAGCGGCGGTATTGCATGGGCCTTCTCCACATCGAACTCCACCTTGGTGCATAACCCTTTAACCAGATGGGTCCTCAGTTTCTTCTTCTTGTTCCACATTGGGTTCAAGACCATAAGATTCAGGGTCGGCGAATCCTTCCTCTAAATTTGTTTGCAAAAGCAAGGGTGAGCACATTGTCCACATGGTGCTCAACAAGTCCCAAGTAACAATGCATATATATATAGATGATGGGGAGTTTCTCAAAGAACAGCTCTTTGGCTCTGTGTATAAATATATAATAGATTTTCACATGTAGCTTTAAAGAAAGGTCTTTATTCTCGAAAGCGGGGCTTTTGAAATCCTAAGCTAGATTTTCAGAAATGTTGTGTGTGGCGGTCTTTCATGAGTCACCACTTTACTCAGATTTTGTGAAAAACTTCCAAAAGCTACTTGTGCTGCATCGACGTGAATGGGATTCACAGCGCGCAGACTCCATGACCTGGGAGCTCAGAGTATCCGATACTTTTTAAACTTTGCAAAGGTGTACCACCTTAATCCACCAATCATTCGGCTTTCAAGTCGGATCAGCTTCATGCGACTTTTACGCATGTGACAAGGCCGAGATGACACAACAATTTACAGTCCTAGTATTAACCATTTCCCTGCCCGGTAAATAGACAGTTAAGTCTCAAGTACCGTTGTGGGTCCTCCCCACTGCCTTACTTCCTAGCCTGGGCCTATGTTCTCGCAAGACACATAGCCTCTCTTGATTACAGTCGCGCACGACTTAATCTGGCTTAGGGCGTCTTCCTTCTTTCCACCTTTTCCTCTCATGATTTTTCTGAACTCACATCACTCATGGCCTTCTGCGGCCCACCAGTTCTCGCAAGAAACTGGACCGACAACCATTGCAGGGAAAAGCTAACACTAAAGAAAGCTACTAAGTTGCGCCCGTCCCATAAACAGGCAGGTGGTTGGTACGTTTTTCATGCCGCATAGAAGCACAACACAAGGTTCTAGTCCTTATGAATCTTTAGTGAGGAGTCTTTCACATTCCCAGTGCGCACACAGCACCATCCAATCAAACCATCCTCACTATCGATTCCAATCACATTTTCTTTCACAAAAAGGGGTTTTGAACATGCTTTTCTCATATGTGACCATTCAACATTTGTCATATAATCTTTAAGCATAGCATAGCCTAAGCATGATAATCTAGGGTAACAAGGGTGCAGGGATATTCAATGTCAAAAGGGGCTTTACAATCATTTAGGTCATATCTAGTCATTTTATTGAAACATAATTCTTTATTTGAATCTAAGGCATGCATATACTGGAAAACAGTTAACATACTTCATTTCAAAATAGCAGGTGAGACATGATCAAGGGTTTGAGACTTGCCTTGCATTGACGGGTCTAGCTGCTCAAATGAATCTTCAGGGATCTCCTCTGCTCCTTCAACGTCTGGTTCCACGACGGGTACAAACAACACATACACTCTATATAAGCACACAAGCACTAGAAAATAATACGTAAATACACCATGCATGCAGGGGAATTGGTTTAGACAAGGTCACTTGACGTTGGTTGAAGAGATGGGTTCAAAGGGCTTGAATGTCGAAGGGCTGACATTCGGCTCATGGCTTGACATTGCCCTAAATCGGTTCTAGGTTTGTTTTCTGGAGATGTGATAGTAGGGAAAGTTGTAGAACATGGCTCAAAAGGCTTAGTGGACAAAGTGGCATTTCAATTGCTCAAAAGAAACAAGTCTAAATCATCCAATGCCACAGGTGGACATGCCCTGACATAGTGTTTGACATGGCCAGAAACTAGGGCATTGTATAACTTTTGACTCAGAGCTCCAATTGATGCACAACTTTGTCTAGGGTTTAGGCATTGATATCAGCTACAAAACTCTCAACAGGCTCAAGGGCTGAAAGTGGCCGGAGGGTGGCCAAATCCGGTGAGCAAACACGGTGGCCAGGACATGAACTGAGCCACTGGACAGCAACCTTGGCATGGCTATAACTTTTGATTCAGGTCGATTTAGGGGTCGGGCTCGTAGACAAAATTGCTCAGGGGGTTGAGATCTATCTAAATGACAAGGTCTCATCGGCTGGTTTGGCCGGAAAATGAACTCCGTCGATCGGGGCCGAAGACGAAGGCACCGATTTGGGGGTTTTCGTTCCAGGGCGTTTGAACTCAATTAAACGCTCGGGAAGCATCTAGGGGCTGTCACAAGGCTATTGGTGCACTCGATTTTGCCAGAGATCGGCTGGAGAAGCACAGCGGCGTGCTCCGGCGAACTACCGAGGCTCGAACATGGAAATTCGGCGCTCGGGGCAAAATTGGCGAATCCAAGCTTGCAGGTTTGTTCCTCCTAGCTCACTGATCAATATCCTCTACAGGCACGAGGATCAATTTGGCTTGAATCGCTCGGCATTGCGGGAACAGGGGATTTCCGGTTTTCCGGTGATTGCCGGCGTTGAGGTGCGCCGGGGACCAATTAACGGCTATGGTATGAAGAGAGAGGTGTAGGGAGCTTACTGGTGGCGTTGGTTTGGAGGGGGAAGCTTCGGGCGAAGCTGGCGCCGTAAGCTTCAACGGTTGCTTGCCGGGGAAGATGAACTTCGCGGCGGCGCTGAGGAACTCAACTACTCTCTGGTGAAGGAAGCTACGGTTTGAAGTTGTGGAATGGTGTGAGGCAATGCTGGCAAGGGAGGGGGCTTATATAGCCGTGGGTGAGGCTCTCGGGAGCAGCAGCAATCGCCGGGGATATCTTCTTCTGACGCCGGGACGGTCATCGATGCATTTCGGGACGCGGCGGGGTTCTGCCAGAGGCGGTGAATCGCGGGATATCAGGATTCCGTCAGGAGGTGGTGGCGAAGATCTTCGGGATGGCAGCCAAGTGGCATAAAGCTCCTGGCAGCAGCAGCAGCAGCAGGCACGCGCGGGGAAGAAGATGGCACGGTGGGGCTTGAGCGCTCCACGGTGGCGGTACAGCTGCGCACGGCTAGTGGCTACGTGGCCGTGAGGTGGCAGCGCGAGGGGCTTCGCCGGCGACGAGTTCAACGGTGCGGCAAAGCGGCAGGGCGCTGGTCGAACGAGCACTGGTCGCGGTCGTGGACGCGGTCTCCTGGTCGTGGTCGAAGAAAAGGCCAGGGGCTTATTTGCAAGGCTTTGGACTGAAACGCGAAGGTTTTGGCTCGGGAATTTGGGCCTAATTGCAATTCTGAAGATCTGAAGGGCTGATTTGAATTCTGACTTTGCAGATGAGTGCTACTAAATGTCTTGGACTCATCTAGCAGGAAAAATGATGAAATCCGATAACATCTGGTGGTTTTGACAAAATTTGAAAACAGGGTAATTAGGGTAATTAGGGTTTGAACTTTTGTCGAGGCTAAAATTAGGGTTTTGGTCGAGATTCTGGAATTCTTCCAGAAGGGAAAAATGTTCAGAAAAATGAAAGAAAGGTTATCACTTGATCAGATTTGGATTTTGAGGTGATCTGGGACTTTTAGCCTTTTTGGGTTTTCTGAAACTTCTGAAAAGGACTAAATTGAAACGCTTTTGGACTGAAATGTGAAAATGATCTGGGGAAAGAAGTTTAGTAGCCAACTTTTTAGGTTAAGGTAGTGGCATACCCAAGATCAAGATAGGGTTAAAACATCAGGGTTTCCAAAGAAGTTATGCTGATTCGCAAGCAGAAAAGATAATCAAAAACTGGGGTGTTACAACCTACCCTCCTTAGGAATAATCTCGTCCTCGAGATTCCGAACAGTCTGAGAATAGGTAAGGAAAATTTTGACGCAGCTCTTCTTCTCTTTCCCAAGTTGATTCTTCTTCGGTGTGGTTGTTCCATTGGATTCTACAAAATTTTATGGTCCTTGACTTCAACCTCCTTTCACTGACTTCTAGCACCTTGACTGGATATTCTTGGTATGTCAGATCTGGTTGAACTTCCATTTCTGTGGGAGACACTTGCTCCGTTGGTTTTCTCAGGCATTTCCTCAGTTGGGATACGTGAAAGACATCATGGACTCCTGCTAACTCAGGCGGTAGCTCTAGTTTGTATGCTACTTCTCCTCGTCTTTCCAAAACCTTGTATGGTCCTACATATCTTGGGCTTAACTTTCCCTTCATCTGGAATCGTCGAACTCCTTTGTAGGGTATCACTTTGAGATACACGTAATCGCCTATCTCGAAGGATAGTTCTCTCCTTCTTCTGTCGGCGTAACTCTTTTGTCGAGACTGGGCCGTTTTCAATCTCTCTTGTATGATCCTTACATGAGCCGTGGCATCTTCCACTAATTGTGGCCCAAGAAATTGCTTCTGTCCCACTTCGGTCCAATATAGTGGCGTACGGCACCTCCTTCCATAAAGTGCTTCGTAAGGGGCCATTTGTAGACTCACTTGATAGCTATTGTTGTAGGTAAATTCTGCGTATGGTAGAAATTGTTCCCAAGAATTTCCATAGTCCAAAGCACAAGCTCTCAACATATCTTCTAAAATTTGGTTCACTCTTTCTGTTTGACCTCCAGTTTGCGGGTGGTAAGCTGTACTGAACTTCAACTTCGTTCCTAGGGATTTCTGTAACTCTTCCCAAAATCTTTATACAAATTGTGCTCCTCTGTCTGAGACGATTGTTTTTGGTACTCCATGAAGCGTAACAATCCTGGTAAGATACAGCTCTGCCAGCTTTTGCGTTGTGTACTGCGTCTTTACTGGTAGAAAATGAGCTACTTTCGTTAATCTATCGACTATGACCCATATAGAATCGTATCCTTGTTGGGTTCTTGGTAAACCAACTATGAAATCCATTCCAATCTCATCCCATTTCCATTCCGGGGTTGGTAGGGGTTGTAGCGGTCCTGCAGGTTTCTGATGTTCTGCTTTCACTCTTTGACAGGTATCACAAGAAGCTATAAATTCGGCAATCTCCTTCTTCATTCCTTTCCACCAAAACCGATCCTTTAGATCCTGATACATCTTTGTACTACCTGGGTGAATAGAGTACGGGGTACAATGGGCTTCTTGCAGTATCATGTTCTTGATTTCCTTATCTTCTGGAACACAGATTCGGTCATGATACCACAAAATTCCTTCTTCGTCCTCACGAAGGTTAATCACATCCTCGTGTTTCATGTCCTCTTTCATCTTCTGAATACTCTGGTCCACTTCTTGCGCTTTTCGGATTTGGTCCTTCAGCTCACATTTTACTACTAATGCGGCGACGGTTCCTTGTTCAACGAACTCTAAACTTAACTTCTCGAAGTCTCCAAGCAATTGGGGTGGTATTCCTAAGATCTTTGCTTGATTGCAGTAGGATTTTCTGCTCAAGGCATCAGCTACTACATTCGCTTTTCCAGGGTGGTAGTGTATTCCAAGGTCATAATCTTTAATCAGCTCTAGCCATCTTCGCTGTCTCATGTTCAAGTCCTGTTGGGTGAAGATGTATTTCAAACTCTTGTGGTCCGTGTAGATTTCACATCTATTTCCAAGTAGATAGTGTCGCCAAATCTTTAACGCATGAACGACGGCGGCTAACTCCAAGTCGTGAGTTGGATAATTCTCCTCATGTGGTCGCAATTGTCTCGATGCATAAGCTACGACTCTTCCTTCTTGCATAAGGACACAACCTAGTCCTTGCTTTGACGCATCGCAGTAGACTTCAAAATCCTTTTTGTTATCCGGTAACGTAAGGACAGGTGCGGTCGTTAATATCTTCTTCAACTCCTCAAAGCTCTTTTCACATCCTTCTGTCCAGTCGAATAAAACATCTTTCTTTAGTAGTCTGGTGAGTGGCTTTGTAATCTTGGAGAATCCTTTGACAAATCTCCGGTAATATCCGGCTAATCCTAGGAAACTTCTTACTTCAGTCACTGTCTCCGGTTGTTTCCATTCCATGATAGCCTGAATTTTTGACGGATCCATTGAGATTCCTTTTCCAGAGATAATGTGGCCTAAGAATGAAATTTCTGTCAACCAAAAGGCACACTTATCGAACTTGGCATACAGTCGATGTTCCACTAACTTTTCCAACACCATCCTAAGATGTTGTGCGTGCTTTTCCTCTGACTCTGAAAAGATGAGGATGTCGTCGACAAACGCAATGACAAACTTGTCCAGAAATTCCACGAGAACCTTGTTCATCAAATTCATGAACACTGCTGGCGCATTTGTTAAACCAAATGGCACTACAGTAAACTCATGCAATCCATATCTTGTTATGAATGCGGTTTTTGGGATATCTTGCTCTCGAATCTTCAGCTGGTGATATCCAGACCTCAGGTCGATCCTTGAGAATATCTTTGCTCCTCTTAGTTGATCAAAGAGATCGTCGATCCTTGGCAAAGGGTACTTGTTCTTGATCGTCATATCGTTCAGTTTCCGGTAGTCCACACAAAGTCGTAGGCTGCCATCTTTCTTCTTAGCGAAAAGTACAGGGGCTCCCCAAGGTGAGGAACTTGTTCTAACAAATCCCTTTCTTTCCAATTCTTCCACTTGCTTTCTTAATTCTTCTTGTTCTTCACTTGTCATACGCGCAAGCTTTCTTGCATAAGGGGCAGATCCGGGTTTTAATTCGATTGAGAATTCAATGTCCCGATCTGGTGGCATTCCGGGAAGCTCTTCAGGAAAAACTTCTGGATATTCATTCACTATTGGAACTCCCTCAAACTCAACTCCTTCCAAGCTGTTCAAACTGTACACTCGGTTGTTCACTATTGATCTCTCTGCGTGGAGTGTGACTTGTTTTCCTTCAGCATTCGTCAGGGTTATTGCCTTCTTTTCACAGTCCATCTGACCTTTATGCTTGGCTAACCAATCCATTCCGAGAATGACGTCTAGTCCTTGAAGGTCCAAAACTAGCAGGTTTGCTAGGAATCCTAGATTGCCAATACTAAAGGCGATATTTCTACAGATAGAGTTGACAGGCATTCGAGCTCCAGGGGACTGAATTAAAATAGGGAACTCTAATGCAGATACTGGCAACTTATTTCTGAGCACGAAAGGTCTTGACACAAATGAATGAGTAGCACCAGGGTCAAATAATGCAACTGAAAGTTCAGAGTGGATAAAGATCCTACCGATTACGACGTCTGATGCTTCTCCTGCTTCAACGGCGGATGCATAGTTAAGTCTTCCGCGACCTGCAGCAGGTACTCCTCTTCCTCGGCCATTTTGAAACCTTCCTCCTCTGGAGGGTGGAGCATTCCTGGTGAAGCCTTGGGCTGGAACAAAGGGTCTTGCAGCTTGCATACGAGCGACATTAGATGGAAGGTGTTGCAGCGGACAAGTGTTCCTACGATGTCCCTTCCTTCCGCAGTGAAAGCACTCCTCGTTCTTAAGGGGGCAGTCCTTCAAGAGGTGATTTCCTCTACATCCAGCACATTGAGCTATTGTAGTAGGCACAGGCCTTTGGGGTCTCTGAGGTGGTCTGAAGGCTGGTCGGAAAGTTGGCATCGGTCTCCCTCGACTAGCATTTCCATGGTAAGAGTTGGGCAAAGCCTTCCTCTTTCGATCTTCTTCAATTATTCTTCTTTTCTCTTCCATCTTAAGTAGTCGGTTTATTAGGACGTGGAAGTCTGTGAACTCGTGGGATGACAGTTGGTATTGCAGGGAATTCTGTAGTCCTTCACAAAACCTATCAATCTTCCTTTCCTCTGTCGCTATATCTTCAGGTGCGTATCTTGCCAGCTGAATAAATTCATGCAGGTATTGTTTCACGGTCTTACTCCCTTGTCGCAGATTTACGAATTCTCGGTGCTTTGCCTGGACAACGCCTTTTGGGACGTGGTATCTACGGAATTCCTCCTTGAATTCATTCCAGGTGATCGAATCTCTGTTGGTGTGCACGGTTTGGTAATTCTCCCACCAAGCGGCAGCAGGTCCAGCCAGTTGGTTCGATCCGTACAAGAGCTTTTCTTCATCACTGCATCTGACGGTATTCAACTTTCTTTCCACATCTCGGAGCCAGTCGTCTGCCACGATGGGGTCTTCTGTGCTTGAGAAAGTCGGGGGTCGCGTCCTTTGAAAATCAGTTAACTTTGCGCCCATCACGGGTCCTTCAGTTTGTCCGGATGCAATATGTTGCATCAGCTGTCCCAAGATTTGGTTTTGCACAGCCGCTGACTCTTGACGATTGCGCTCCATCCACAGCAGCACATCGTTGATGTCACCTCCCTGTGGCATCGTCGAAGATCCTGGTCTACCGGGGTCCGTGCGGCCTCTTGCTCCGGGTGTAGCTCCTGTACTGTTGTGGTTTTCCTCTAGCCCTCCTTCCTGGGGTCTCGCGCGTGTGTTAACCATCCTACTCAAACAGGAGGTTAAGAATAGAAACATCGATTCGGAAAGAATCGTTCACAGGGATGCTAGCAGAAGGCTGGCATTAACTCAAGAAGTAAGAATAAGGATATGCAAAATGACTTTTCCATAAACCAATTTTTTTTTCAAAAGATACAAAGCTTCTAGCCTCATTGGCTTACAGAGCTCCTCTAGCAACCAGCATACATCAATCATACTAAAACAACTACTACAACAAAAGGAAATCTAGCGTCTGCTGGGCTAGGCACAAAAGGTCGGAAGTCTGCAGTCACTCCTCAGCATCATCAGAAGAATCACAAGGCTCAACCTCCTCGGGATCCTCCTCCTCATCGTCATCAGCATCCATCGGGTCATCTTCGTTGTCGTCGATGTTGATAGGCTCCTTCCCTTTTCCTTCGGGGGCCTTCTTCTTCTGTGCGGTGCAAGGAAGCTCGATTGCTTCACCGTTGATGACTATGCCACGCGACGCAGGCATAAAACCACTGAGATACTCCCTCGGGTTTCCTACCTTCTTACGAGCGGTGATCCTCAACTTTGGGCGACTCTTCTTGGTTACCGACTCTGCAGCTTCAAGGTCTTTTCCTCCACTCGATTCAGCCATTTCTTGAATTTGTCTCTCTTTTTCTCGGAGGCTTGTACGAGCCCTAATAAGCATGCCCTCAAGGTAGTGGCGATCATCGCGAACACGCTCGTAGTCTCGAAATAGGCGGGTGTATGCAATCTCCGAAGCGCGAACGACGTCTCGAGTCTTCGTCAGGATAGCGTTCTCCTGGTCGCTGGACGGAAGAACAACTCGGTACTCCGATCCGGGGACCTGGTAAGGTACGAAGCGGTAAGGGGAATCAGAAAGGTAGTCGCTGTACATCTGCCGGACGGAACCTACAGCACGACGGGCAGCGTCCAAGATAGCATCCTCCTCTTCTTCTCTACGGGCTTGGCGTCTAACTGAGCCTCTCCCATGCTCGGGGATCTCGTAGACAATCACCGAGGCCCGACAACCTATGGGTCGTCCATTTATCTCATCTTGCCAAACGCAATATACCGGTCTCTGACTGTCCCGTGCTCCAAGGAATTGCAGCATCATCCACAGCAACAGTGCCCACGATCCGAGCTCGTCTCCATGAAGGTATCTCCTGTCGAAAGCCATCTGAAGACAGAACGAAAAGCATCTATAAGAGAAGTCCAAAATCTTTTTCCAAAGATCAAAATAACATTTTTCTTAAGGAAAATAGGTTTTCGTAAACAAATTTTGACAAAGAACTAGCGAACTTTTCTTCTAGGGACGCCAAATTCTATCTAAGGGTTACGACCTACAGTCGAGTCTTCTGCTCTGATACCAAGTTCTGTGGGACCCTCATTTGAGGATTCCAGTGGCAATCGCCCAGGTGGATTGCACTCAGAAAAGGCACATTACAGCTCACAACAACAAGATGCATTATATAAAAATGCGAGTAATTAAAAACAAGTGCTGATCACAAGGACCAACATTACAATAACTTAGCGCCGAAATGACGCAATTAATTGTTAATACAAATTAAGGAGTTTTCGACACAAGGGTCGGCACAAAATAAAACAGCTAAGATAAACAAAAGGACTTCTTCAGTCTTCTTTCTTTGCAGCGGCGGTATTGCATGGGCCTTCTCCACATCGAACTCCACCTTGGTGCATAACCCTTTAACCAGATGGGTCCTCAGTTTCTTCTTCTTGTTCCACATTGGGTTCAAGACCATAAGATTCAGGGTCGGCGAATCCTTCCTCTAAATTTGTTTGCAAAAGCAAGGGTGAGCACATTGTCCACATGGTGCTCAACAAGTCCCAAGTAACAATGCATATATATATAGATGATGGGGAGTTTCTCAAAGAACAGCTCTTTGGCTCTGTGTATAAATATATAATAGATTTTCACATGTAGCTTTAAAGAAAGGTCTTTATTCTCGAAAGCGGGGCTTTTGAAATCCTAAGCTAGATTTTCAGAAATGTTGTGTGTGGCGGTCTTTCATGAGTCACCACTTTACTCAGATTTTGTGAAAAACTTCCAAAAGCTACTTGTGCTGCATCGACGTGAATGGGATTCACAGCGCGCAGACTCCATGACCTGGGAGCTCAGAGTATCCGATACTTTTTAAACTTTGCAAAGGTGTACCACCTTAATCCACCAATCATTCGGCTTTCAAGTCGGATCAGCTTCATGCGACTTTTACGCATGTGACAAGGCCGAGATGACACAACAATTTACAGTCCTAGTATTAACCATTTCCCTGCCCGGTAAATAGACAGTTAAGTCTCAAGTACCGTTGTGGGTCCTCCCCACTGCCTTACTTCCTAGCCTGGGCCTATGTTCTCGCAAGACACATAGCCTCTCTTGATTACAGTCGCGCACGACTTAATCTGGCTTAGGGCGTCTTCCTTCTTTCCACCTTTTCCTCTCATGATTTTTCTGAACTCACATCACTCATGGCCTTCTGCGGCCCACCAGTTCTCGCAAGAAACTGGACCGACAACCATTGCAGGGAAAAGCTAACACTAAAGAAAGCTACTAAGTTGCGCCCGTCCCATAAACAGGCAGGTGGTTGGTACGTTTTTCATGCCGCATAGAAGCACAACACAAGGTTCTAGTCCTTATGAATCTTTAGTGAGGAGTCTTTCACATTCCCAGTGCGCACACAGCACCATCCAATCAAACCATCCTCACTATCGATTCCAATCACATTTTCTTTCACAAAAAGGGGTTTTGAACATGCTTTTCCCATATGTGACCATTCAACATTTGTCATATAATCTTTAAGCATAGCATAGCCTAAGCATGATAATCTAGGGTAACAAGGGTGCAGGGATATTCAATGTCAAAAGGGGCTTTACAATCATTTAGGTCATATCTAGTCATTTTATTGAAACATAATTCTTTATTTGAATCTAAGGCATGCATATACTGGAAAACAGTTAACATACTTCATTTCAAAATAGCAGGTGAGACATGATCAAGGGTTTGAGACTTGCCTTGCAGTGACGGGTCTAGCTGCTCAAATGAATCTTCAGGGATCTCCTCTGCTCCTTCAACGTCTGGTTCCACGACGGGTACAAACAACACATACACTCTATATAAGCACACAAGCACTAGAAAATAATACGTAAATACACCATGCATGCAGGGGAATTGGTTTAGACAAGGTCACTTGACGTTGGTTGAAGAGATGGGTTCAAAGGGCTTGAATGTCGAAGGGCTGACATTCGGCTCATGGCTTGACATTGCCCTAAATCGGTTCTAGGTTTGTTTTCTGGAGATGTGATAGTAGGGAAAGTTGTAGAACATGGCTCAAAAGGCTTAGTGGACAAAGTGGCATTTCAATTGCTCAAAAGAAACAAGTCTAAATCATCCAATGCCACAGGTGGACATGCACTGACATAGTGTTTGACATGGCCAGAAACTAGGGCATTGCATAACTTTTGACTCAGAGCTCCATTTGATGCACAACTTTGTCTAGGGTTTAGGCATTGATATCAGCTACAAAACTCTCAACAGGCTCAAGGGCTGAAAGTGGCCGGAGGGTGGCCAAATCCGGTGAGCAAACACGGTGGCCAGGACATGAACTGAGCCACTGGACAGCAACCTTGGCATGGCTATAACTTTTGATTCAGGTCGATTTAGGGGTCGGGCTAGTAGACAAAATTGCTCAGGGGGTTGAGATCTATCTAAATGACAAGGTCTCATCGGCTGGTTTGGCCGGAAAACGAACTCCGGCGATCGGGGCCGAAGACCAAGGCACCGATTTGGGGGTTTTCGTTCCAGGGCGTTTGAACTCAATTAAATGCTCGGGAAGCATCTAGGGGCTGTCACAAGGCTATTGGTGCACTCGATTTTGCCAGAGATCGGCTGGAGAAGCACAGCGGCGTGCTCCGGCGAACTACCGAGGCTCGAACATGGAAATCCGGCGCTCGGGGCAAAATTGGCGAATCCAAGCTTGCAGGTTTGTTCCTCCTAGCTCACTGATCAATATCCTCTACAGGCACGAGGATCAATTTGGCTTGAATCGCTCGGCATTGCGGGAACAGGGGATTTCCGGTTTTCCGGTGATTGCCGGCGTTGAGGTGCGCCGGGGACCAATTAACGGCTATGGTATGAAGAGAGAGGTGTAGGGAGCTTACTGGTGGCGTTGGTTTGGAGGGGGAAGCTTCGGGCGAAGCTGGCGCCGTAAGCTTCAACGGTTGCTCGCCGGGGAAGATGAACTTCGCGGCGGCGCTGAGGAACTCAACTACTCTCTGGTGAAGGAAGCTACGGTTTGAAGTTGTGGAATGGTGTGAGGCAATGCTGGCAAGGGAGGGGGCTTATATAGCCGTGGGTGAGGCTCTCGGGAGCAGCAGCAATCGCCGGGGATATCTTCTTCTGACGCCGGGACGGTCATCGATGCATTTCGGGACGCGGCGGGGTTCTGCCAGAGGCGGTGAATCGCGGGATATCAGGATTCCGTCAGGAGGTGGTGGCGAAGATCTTCGGGATGGCAGCCAAGTGGCATAAAGCTCCTGGCAGCAGCAGCAGCAGCAGGCACGCGCGGGGAAGAAGATGGCACGGTGGGGCTTGAGCGCTCCACGGTGGCGGTACAGCTGCGCACGGCTAGTGGCTACGTGGCCGTGAGGTGGCAGCGCGAGGGGCTTCGCCGGCGACGAGTTCAACGGTGCGGCAAAGCGGCAGGGCGCTGGTCGAACGAGCACTGGTCGCGGTCGTGGACGCGGTCTCCTGGTCGTGGTCGAAGAAAAGGCCAGGGGCTTATTTGCAAGGCTTTGGACTGAAACGCGAAGGTTTTGGCTCGGGAATTTGGGCCTAATTGCAATTCTGAAGATCTGAAGGGCTGATTTGAATTCTGACTTTGCAGATGAGTGCTACTAAATGTCTTGGACTCATCTAGCAGGAAAAATGATGAAATCCGATAACATCTGGTGGTTTTGACAAAATTCGAAAACAGGGTAATTAGGGTAATTAGGGTTTGAACTTTTGTTGAGGCTGAAACTAGGGTTTTGGTCGAGATTCTGGAATTCTTCCAGAAGGGAAAAATGTTCAGAAAAATGAAAGAAAGGTTATCACTTGATCAGATTTGGATTTTGAGGTGATCTGGGACTTTTAGCCTTTTTGGGTTTTCTGAAACTTCTGAAAAGGACTAAATTGAAACGCTTTTGGACTGAAATGTGAAAATGATCTGGGGAAAGAAGTTTAGCAGCCAACTTTTTAGGTTAAGGTAGTGGCATACCCAAGATCAAGATAGGGTTAAAACATCAGGGTTTCCAAAGAAGTTATGCTGATTCGCAAGCAGAAAAGATAATCAAAAACTGGGGTGTTACAGAAAATTAGGGTTTTAGAAATGGGAAGGAAAACCTAGGGTTTCGGGAATTCCATAACCATCAAGCATAATTCTAACCAAGGTCTGAGAACTGCAAATCAGTGTCAATTGTTTTTCAAGACAGATTAAATTGTCATACGGTCGCAGGTACAACGGTTAGAGGTTTGCTTCCACAGTTAAGTTTTGTGAGAGCCTCTCTCTTGTTTAAGGTCTCACTTCAAGGCACAAAATGTATGAAACTAATCGCTAAACTTGAGATTGAGAGCAAGGAAAGATTATGCCTTTCAGATTAGGTCATCCCTAATACTAGAATCGAATTACTCACAAAAAACCACAAAATAAAGAAATAATAAGAAATAAATGAAAACTTATTTGATTGCATCAAAGAATTAGGTTTGCTGTCCTTGCCGCCTTACAAACATGAAAACTAGAATAAAATAGAGACGGTCCTCTTCTAAACATAACTTCTAAAATTAATTAATCTCTGAAAAATGTTGCATCTAGGGCTTTATGCCTGATCTGATTTTGATGATTATTGAAAACAAGCATTTCAGACTAATTGTGTTTTTGAGATATTTGGATACAGAGTACAGTTAGGAAGACATTCAAGATGATCAAGCTGAACCCAACGAGAAAAAGAAAAAAGCACAAGTTGCAAGGTACAAAGATGAGACGCAAATGGAAAAATTAAAGATGCAGAGGACCTGAGGTAATATTTGCTTTGACCGATCTCTCTGTTTGGAGGTTGATCGGTTTACAAATTTGTTTTTAGTTTTAACCATACTATAAAGAGGGGTTGCAAGTCCTCTCTACATTTCCAGCATAAAACTGTTAGGTCACTGCATTGCATTCTTTTCGGTTGGATTTCATTTGGATTTTCAGGTGAGTTTTTGACAGCAGAAGTGTTTTTACATTTTATAGAAAGATCTAGGTAGAAATGTAGCCCTTTAAATTATCTTTCAAACGAGCTATCAAACACTTAAATCGGACCTCTGGATAAAAAGTTATGGCTGTTTTTATTCATGCTGACTATCAGTATGCTATGCTGACTGTCAGTCTGAATGTCAGTCTGTTTAAACTGACAATTGTCTAGAGAGCATGTTTTCTTGAGCTAAAATCTTTTGAACTATATGCTGATTGTCAGCATGTGTTGCTGACTGTCAGTATAAGTTTCTACCTCGAGCTGATTTGTTTAAGAGTTTGCTTTAACTGGTCGTTTTTGTGGTCGATACTGACTGTTAGTATGGGATGCTGACTGTCAGTATGTGATGCTGACTGTCAGTATGAGGTGTCAGTTTCCATATACGACCACAAACGACTAGCAAATTTTTATCTGTAATTTTTGTCAGCCGTTGAGGTAGATGCTGACTGTTAGCATGAGTTGCTGACTGTCAGTATGTACTATTTTGTTTCCATCTACGACCTCAAACGGTTAGCTGAGTTTTATTCGGATTTTACTTCTTCTGGTTGTGACCCATGCTGACTGTCAGCATGCCATGCTGACTGTTAGTATGAACTGTTTCTTTTGTTTGTGAGCTCCAACGGCTAATTTGATTCTTGAGGCTATAAATAGAGGCATTGAGCAGTTGTTTGATACACCAAGCAGCCTCCTTCTCTCATATACACTTGAGCATTTGTTTTAGAGATAAAAATCTTGATCTTCAAGTCGTGAGTTTTGTGATCCACCGAGTTTTATGTTCGCATCATTTTGCATATCTAAAGTTTCGTGGTGATTGTTAGAGGTCTAGATAAGACCTTGCAGCTTCTTTCTCTTGGTGAACGCCCTCACCTAGATGGTTTGGTGGCGTGGCCGTTGACCTCTCCTGTTCGGAGATTGTTGGAGAGGCTCGGCGTGATTGTAAAAGGCATTGGTGCTCACCTTTCTGGAGTGGACAAGGAGCAACCACTAGTGAGTAATATCCTTCGTGGATATTGAAGCAAGACTCATTCATTTGAGTGATTCAACGAGGAGTAGGGGAGACCGGGCGAGTCTCTGAGACCTCGGGAAAAAAAGCTTTGTATGTGTTTTCTTCTCTTTTCTCTTTTAATTGTGCAATATATATTCTTTTGTTCTTTCTTTGAAAAAGTTGTTTTAATTTGAAGTTTTTAAAGCCTCCTATTCACCATCCCCTCTAGTCGGCATCCTCGATCCTACAAAAAATATCTAAACATGGCATCTAAAAGAATAATAAATTGACACAAAAGTTTCTCTATTTATAATACAATAAGTCAACATGTTCAAATAAAACTCTATACATGGAAGCGATGGAATCCGGCTTCAAATGGCGAGCAAAATAAATAAAACAAACTCAAAACAGCCCTGGACCAGCTGGCACCAGGTGTTGGCATGGGCCCTGCCATGGGCTATGCCCTAGGCTGAGCACTGGCTGTGCCCCAGGTCATGCTGGGCTCAGACAGGGGTCCTTGGGCCCTTTTTCATCCGATTTTTGTGTTTTTTGTTGAAACTTGTCCAAATGAACTCGTAACGCTCCCAAATTTTGTAGGCATGATCCCTGGAACATAATAAATACAATTATGAAAGGAAATTGTAAAAATGATAAAAAATTACATAAAGTGTCACGTCAAAGGATTTTTCAGCACGTTTTCACCAGCAAACCTAGGTAAAAATGTTACCAAATAAGCACTTATCACTACACAGAATGGGGAACTGGACAAGCTGCTCAGAAAACTCCAACTAACTACATGAATGTAAGTATAATGGCTCAATTAGCTGAGGAGGTAGCCCTTCTCACTAATAAATTGGCAATCCTAGGATCACCTGCTAAATCTTCTGTAAATGTCATTGCACCTATATGTGAACTGTGTTGAATATAGGCCTTATTTAGGGTTTCAGTGATTAATGACAAAGAACGGAACTAACACATTTATTCTGATGGTTTAAGTTTTACGTCAAAGCATGGTAACGTCGTGAAAAAAGCGAGAGATGGAGAAAACCCCATGACCGATGGCCGAGATTAAGATGAAGATTAAGGTTCATTTTTTAGTCTTTTACTGGCCGTTGGTGGTGAAGCCGATCGGATTCATTCTTTAAGTTTCAGATTTATCAGTCGTTCTATTAAGATGGCTGTAGCCCTAGTACCTTGATCTATCAAATATTTTGAAGCTCAAAATGCATACTCATATAGTCAAGGAGCTAGTTAGGGCAGAGTGTGAATTTCAAAGATAAAATTTGTTCCAGTCTGCATTGGCCAGACAAAGTTTGTCTTAAGCGGAAAATGTCTGGCCAATACAAATTGACCCCTTTAATTGTGCACTAGTTCACCAGAGACAAATAAATCTGTTTAAGCACAACTTGTCTGATATGGCCGGACACAATCTGATGTTACCGGACAATGTTTGGCTAGTACAAAAACTTGGTTATAACAGTAAAAAACTTGATCATACTAATAATAAATTTGGTCAAATCAATAAAACAAAAACTTGGTTGTACCAATAAAAATATGATCGTTTCAATAAAGCAAGACATGGTCGTAGTCGTTTTAGTACAAAACCTGGTCATAACAATACAAGACCTAGTCATGGTCGTATTAGTACCAAACCTGGTCGTATCATACAAGACCTAGTCATGATCGTATTAGTGCAAAACCTAGTCATATTAGTACTAAACCTGGTGATACTAAGTTTCAACACAAATGTAACCAGAAAGATACATTTGTCTGGCCTATTTGTCCGAAATGGTCGGACAATGTCCGACCAATACAAAAACAATGTATGTGTTAAGTGGATTGTAATCAGAGACAAATACATTTGTCTGAACCATTTGTCTGGTCGAATATGTATCTGTCCAGTCTTCATAAAATTGTATTGAATGGTCACTGACAATTGTATTAATTACCCAACGATCACTAGACTCTTGCACTAGCCGAACAATGTATAATGTGGCCGACCAGTACAAACTTTGTCTAAAATTTGCCTAACGGCTAGTCTCAGCTCGTGGATATATATACACTTCAATTGGAATTCACTCTAAGAGCTTTTAGCACATAGAATTCATTGCTACTTGTTGCTAGTTGTTACAAAGCTAAGAGCATTGAATTATTCATTCAATTCACAAATTCTTGCATCTAGAGCTAGCAAATTGTATTCAATACATTAGTACATTGAAGAGCAAGCTTAGAGAGTGAATTGCATTGCATATTGAGTTTCTTGTGTAGAAGTGGATCAAGTGAATGTATTTCACTTGTTACTCTTGGTGATTGCCATCACCTAGAGGACTCTAGGAGTCCAACGATCTCTCCATTGACACTGTTTGTCGGAGAGGCCTGGTGTTTAGGAGTGAAGGCTCAGAGCTCACCTATCCGGAGAGGAGAAGGGCAACCATTAGTAGAATTGAGGCGATACTCTTGTGTAGAGTGCTTCTACAAGAATTAGTGAAAATTGGCAAATTTTCAAAACATCGGGAAAAATCGATTGTGTCATCAGTTATTTCTTCCTCTTGCAAATTTCATAATTTTTTTTGACAAAGAAATAGTAGTAGAAATCCTACTACAAATTATATATTATCAAGAGGATAATAGAGTAACAAACCAAAAGAAAAGAAAAATACAAGAAATATAAAATTACAAAAGATCGAGTCAATTCTTTAAACAAGATTTCCTAGAAGCTTGGGCCTTGAAAAGAATTAAGCTTATATCACTTTTGAAGTTAAACAACCAAGCCGAAACAGTTCTTGAATGGGCTTGAAAAATAATCTTGTTTCGGCATTTCCAAATATTCCATAACGCAGAAATGATAACTTCCCAAAAAAATCGAGATTTTAGTATTAAGCATTCTCCCTCTTAATATCAACTCTTTAAGAGGTAAATCAATAATGCAAAGAATACCAATACGTTGCCAACACGATTTAGCAAAAGAGCAGCTAAAAAATAGGTGAATTTGTGTCTCTAGCTCTCCATTAAGACAATAAACACAATCATGAGATTCCAAATTGAACTTATTTCTCAATAATAAGTCTTTGGCATTGAATCTTACAAAAAGGAAGATCCAAAAGAAGACTTTTTGCTTAAGAAGACAATTATTCTTCCAACATTTAGAGAAATTATATGATTGTCTGAATGACCAATAATATAATTGTAAACTTTCTTAGTGCAAAAATCCCAATTATGGGATCCCAAAGCTGTCTAACTATCCAAAAAATCCTTGTCTTGATATTGAGGCCTCTGATGAAGCAAAGATAAAGAAAGAAACTGTTGATGGGCCATCGACGAAAGGGGAATACGAATAAATCTGTTAATCTGAAATTTCCAAGAAACTTAAAATAGAAATATCTTGCTTAGAAAAAGAATATAACTCAGCCCATTCTTGAGATAAAATATTTCAGTACCATAGATGTTATGGAGTTTTCGTATCAGATATGAAGATTTAATGTTAGACTCATCCTACAGTTCAGATAAGATTCGTATCACATAAGGAAACCTAATCTATTAGGATTTTTCCGCATGGGTAGTTCGGATAAGATTTGTATCACATTAGGAAACCTAATTTGTTAGGATTTTTTTCGCATGGGAAGTTCGGATAAGATTTGGAAACCTAATCTGTTAGGATTTCTTCTGCATGGCTCTATATAAAGAGAGGTATGATGGGTTTTGAGCATATCACAAAAGCCATAGCTGCCATCTCCTTTAAATAGCTCCTAAACCCTTGTTGTGCGCGTTGGTACTAGCACACCATGGTAGGACGTTCCATCCCGGTACGTGTGGATACCGGTAGAGACGCTGCTGCAATTGCTGTGCTGAATAGAACGATCCATGAGCGGTCGTTGTCATCTACATCTGTTGATCAGGACAATCCTGTAGCTTATAGGCCCCTAAAGAGTGTTTTAGTAATTAATGACAATTACAAATGCTGTACTAACGATACCTGCTAAGTTGTGTCAAGAACAAACTCAAAAGACAGTTTAATGAAAGACAAAGAAAGAGCCTCATGATGAAGAAAGGACATTGATCAAAGAGGCTAAGGTACGGGATATGATCTTTTTCCATTTTACCGGTCTAAGGTGATTAGAGAAGAATTTTGACTGGATTTTAGGATAGTCACGTACTATTAAGAGGAGCATGTGGTGTATCACGAAATACTTCATCTATGTTCCACAAATCATAAATTCAACTTGCATTGCATACTAGAAGGTCATATACTTTGAAAATGCTTGTTTCAACTCATTTCTGCCAAACTCTGTCTCAGTCGGTTTGACCGATTGATTGTTCGGTCTGACCGAATAGACGGACTGACCGAATTGGGTTTCAGACTGACCGATGTTATGTCAAAGTGTGTTTTCTTTTTATAAAGGTCGGTCTGTCCATAGTTAAAACCTAGGTCAGTCTCCTGGTACTCCATGACCTATCTTTCTGAAATATATTGTGTTATGACGGTCTGACTGTTTGTTAGACCAGTCTGACCGAGAAATCGATCTGACCGAGTTTTTGAACTACGGTCTGACCGTATGGCCGGTCTGTCCGTATTTATCGGCCTGACCGTATAACGTGTGATGCGCACGGTGGCCCGATCTTCCGACAGGTAGAGGTAAGTCGATTGGTGGAGACTCGACGTTGACGATCCGGCTTCCGATCAGAACCGATCCGAACCCAGCAATCGCTACACCACGGCTCCGTTGGTTATCAACCATGCACAAACACGATTGACCTCACCAAGAAGGCTTATCCCTGCATGCGAATCGAGAACACAAGCAAGAACGAGAAAGAAGCAATCTGAAATATTGCAAATATAAATTGAATCTCACGAGTTGGGGTTCCACAAACCGATACACAGCGAAACTGTTCTTTGACAGATTAATCTAAGCAAAACCCAAACCAAACCCTAGCGGCGGCTACTGAATATAAGGGCTAAGGGACGTCCTAGAAACCCTAGACGTGTTCGTGATGGACTCCAACACGATACATGGGCCAACGGCCCAAATTGGTGACGCAGCACCCTGGGACAGATTCTGTCCATCAACTTGTAACACCAATTCCCGTCGACTCAGCAGTCCAATTGACCTGAAACCGGTGCCATTGGAAAGGTTATCTCCTTAGGTTTCGATACATATGTGGATCATTGAAATCGGAGTCCGTTTGTGGCCTGGGCGACTATTTTAGTGAACACTGCTCCTGGTGGCCGAGGTAGTCGACTCCGAGATGAATTGGGACTCCGATTCCGAGATGAATTGGGACTCCAACTTGACTTGGACGCCCTCCTGGCCTCCCTCCTGGTCCTTGCTGGTTCCCAAGGCCTTCATGATCCTCTCCAAAGTTCCTAAGTACAATATAATCAATAATATCATTAGGTAGCATACTATCCTCACAAGTATATACACGGGCACTTAGGAACGAGCTCACCTGTTGATTCAATTGCCGTGCTCGTGCTCTTGTGATGGGTCCTTGCATCACAACTGGAGGAGTCTCGGGCGTATGCATAGGAATGATGTCCTCATCAACGTGTCCAGAAACTATGTCATCTCTGGACGGTTTCACGGTCTGACCGCCATTGGCTCCAGTCTGACTGTGTGTGTGCCTGACAAGGGCAGGTGAGCATTAATTACGCCTGTTTAATGCCACTGCAATTGAGGTGGTCTGACCGGGATTATACCTGCGGTCTGAGAGCCAAGTGATCTTTTTCTCCCAACGGCCTGTAACGGCTATATTTATTGTGGGGGGTATATATACTCCCATGCACGGCCCTGTTCACAACCTTTGGCATATTTGTGAACATTGTCATCATCCTTGAGAGCTTAAGCAAGTTTCATACACTCTAGGGTTCTAATTCTTGAATTTGTGAGAGTGTGCATTTGAGATCTTCTAGTGCATTGCATTTAGATCACTAAATCAATCTTGTGGCACTAGAAGAAGGTTAAGTGATCATCACCAGCTTGTTACTCTTGGAGTTTGCCGGATCCTAGACGGCTAGGAAGAAGGTTTTGGAGAGCTCTTCAAGGAAGATTGTGAAGAAGCCTCAAAACATCTTGTGAAAGGGTCGAGCACGCCTTGCCGGAGCGGTAAAGTGCATCATTAGTGAAATCGAGGTTTGGCTAACTCATCACACTAATTTGACTCGAGATCTAGGTCACTTCTTGAGAGAAGGTTGACTAGATAGAGGAGCGGTTAGAGATTTGAGTTTGCCTCAACGTGGATTAGGGGTGATCGGCAAATCACCGAGGCCACGGGTTATATCCTTGTGTTAAATTGTTCATTGTTCATCTTGTTTTAGTTATTTGCTCTCATTCACTATTAATTGCTTGATTAATTGTTAATTTGTTAAAATTGCCTATTCACCCCCCCTCTAGTCGATATCCTAGATCCCTTTCAATTGGTATCAGAGCTAGGACTCCTTTTTTAGAGGATTTAACCATCCCGGAGTAGGATAAAGATGGCTAATGAGGGTCGGATTAATATTGGCAAACCACCACTCTTTGATGGATCAAACTATACTTATTGGAAAACTAGAATGATGGTTTATCTTAAAGCCATGGGTGGAAAGATTTGGAAAGTGGTGGATGAGGGCTTTGCAATTCTTGATGATGATGACATGACTAACCTAGATAGAGATAATGCCTTAGCTAATGCTCAAGCCATGAATGATCTTTATAGTGCTCTAAATCTAGGTGAATTTAATAGAATTTGTAAACTTGAAACGGCTCATGACATTTGGAGAAATCTTATGGATATTCATGAAGGAACCTCGATGGTCAAGGATGCTAAATTATTTATCCATAAGGGCCAATTTGAAAAGTTTGCTATGTTGCCCAATGAAGATGTCTCGGAGATGTTTAACCGATTAAATAACATAGCAAATGAGTTAAAAGGGCTTGGTATGGATGTCACAAATGTGGAATTTTGTCATAAATTTCTTAGAGCTTTACCTTCAAAATATGATACAATTGTAACCTTACTTGTGCGCTCGAACTTGAAGAGTGTGACTCCGTTGGAAGTCTTGAGTGAGATTCTCACTCATGACATATTCAAGAAATCTCAAGAAGAAGTGAAAGATGAGGCTTCCGACACCAAGAAGAAGAACATAGCACTCAAAGTTCAAGCCTCCAAAAGGGAAGACAATGAAGAAGAAAGCGATGAGAGAGACACCGATGAGGAAATGGCTCTCTTTGTGAGAAGGTTCAAGCGGTTCATGAAGAAGAGATATCAAGGAAAGTCCTTCAAGAAAGGACAATCGTCCAAGAGGAACCCATTTGAAGAAAGAAGATGCTTTGATTGTGGTGAAAAGGGTCATATCTCCGCACAATGCAAAAACAAGGAAGAAGAAAAATCGGTGAAGAAGAAGTACGAAAAGGAAGGAGAAAGCAAGAAGAAGGTTTTCAAGAAATATTACAAGAAGAAGAAGGATGGACAAGCTTGCTTCATTGAATGGGATTTGGATGCTTCAAGTTCCGATTCCGAAGATGAAGATGAAGCATCACCAAATGGACTTGCCGGAGTAGCTATCAAGGAAGCTCCATCTCTATTCTCCACTCCTCATTGCCTCATGGCTAAAGGAGAATCTAAGGTATCATGTGACGAAGATGAATACTCTTATGATGACCTAGTTGAGATGATCACCGGTTTTGATGACTATATGAGTAAAGAAAAAGAAAAATTCAAGGAATTGAAGAAGAGATACAAAACTCTTCAAAATTCCTATGAGGAGCTAAACACATCTCATGAGAGTCTCAAAGAAACTCATGAGATACTTAAGGAAGCTCATGACTCATTGATTACTCATAAAGCCAACAAAACGGGCAATGACATAGGGATCACTTGCAATATTTTGAATGACTTGCCCATGATGTCTACTTCTAGCATATCTACATCTTGTGAAGATTTAATTGAATTACCATCTAGACCTAAAATTGATGACCATGTGCTTAGTCTTGAAAACAATGAACTTAAGGACAAAATTGAAAAACTAACAAATGATCTAGCTAAATGCTATGTAGGAGAATCAAAATTAAGACATCTACTAGATATTCAAAGGTTCTCCTTAAGAAAAGAAGGACTAGGCTACATTCCTAAAAAGGGAAAACATGCATTTGTTCCTTCTAAAACCGTATTTGTAAAAGAAAAGAGATATTGCGACAAATGTAAAAGTTTAGGTCACATTGAGAAAAATTGCCATGCTAGCAAAAGTAATTCATCTCTTATATTCAACTCTTGCTATGTTTTAAAGAAAATGAACAATGGCGATATTAAAGCCAAATTTGTTGGAACCCCGATAATTGGTGCCAAAAAGAAAGCCATTTGGGTCCCAAAATCCTTGGTAACTAACCTCCAAGAACCCAAAAAGATTTGGGTACCTAAAAGGACCTAACCTTGTTTTGTAGGTAAATTACAAGGCCGGAGGACAACATTGGGTGCTTGATAGTGGATGCACTCAACATATGACCGGAAATCACAATATGTTCTCCTCTCTAAATAATGAAGGTGTGGAATATGACAAGATCACATTTGGAGATAATAGCAAAGGAAAGGTAAAAGGTTTAGGTAAAATTGCCATCTCAAACGACCTCTCCATCTCTAATGTGTTGCTTGTCGAATCTCTCAATTTCAATCTCTTATCCGTAGCTCCACTTTGTGATTTTGGATTTATATGTGCATTTTATCCAAAAGAAGTGATTATCACTAGTATTGATGATAATAGGTTGATTTTCAAAGGTTTTAGACATGGCAACCTCTATTTAGTTGATTTCAATTCAAATGATGCAAATCTTGGTACATGCTTGTTCACTAAATCATCTAAAGGTTGGCTATGGCATAGAAGGCTTGGACATGTTGGAATGAAACAACTAATTAGACTAGTTAAACATGATTTAGTTGTTGGATTAAAAGATGTAAAGTTTGAAAAAGATAAATTATGTAGTGCTTGCCAAGCCGGAAAACAAGTTGCAAACTCATATCCAACTAAAAGCACAATGTCAACTTCTAGTCCACTTGAATTATTGCATATGGATTTATTTGGTGGCAATAGTTATTGTCTTGTCATTGTAGATGATTTTTCTAGATATACGTGGATATTATTTTTACATGATAAGTCAATTGTGTTTAACACTTTCAAAAGCTTTGCTCAAAGGGCCGAAAATGAATTTAGTTTCAAGATCAAGAAAGTGAGAAGTGACAATGGCTCTGAATTCAAGAATAACAAGGTTGAAAATTGGTGTCATGATAAGGGCATCAAACATGAGTTTTCGACCAAGTATACACTGGAGCAAAATGGAGTAGTCGAAAGAAAGAACCGGACATTGATAGACATAGCAAGATCTATGCTTTCGAAGTACAATGTTTCGGACACCTTTTGGGCCGAAGCAATCAACACCGCATGTCATGCCTCAAATTGTCTTTATTGTCATCGACTACTAAAGAAAACTCCTTATGAGCTTCTCATCGGAAGAAAGCCAAACATTTCCTACTTCCGAGTGTTTGGGTGTAAGTGCTATATCTTGCGAAAGGGTACACGCTTATCTAAATTTCAAAGTAAATGTGATGTAGGATTTTTGTTAGGATACTCATCAAATAGCAAAGCATATCGTGTCTACAATCAAAACTCCGGTTTGGTTGAAGAGACACATGACGTTGAATTTGATGAGACTAACGGCTCTCAAGTGGAGCAAGACAACTTGGATGATGTAGGTAATGAAGGGTTGAGAGTGGCGATGAAGAACATGACCATTGGGGATATCAAGCCGAAAGAAGATAGTGATCAAGATGAAGAACCATCCACTCAAGCTATCCCCTCTTCATCAACACGTCAACATGGAGATCAAACAATTGAAGTGGTCAATGTGGAAGACTCCTCTCAACAACAACCAGAAGTATCTTCTACCTCTACTTCACAAAACCTGGTTGATCATCCAAGAATTCATCACTCAATTTCCAAGGATCACCCCGTCGATCAAATTGTTGGTGACTTGCGTAAGGGTGTTCAAACTTGTTCTCGTCTTGCTTCATTTTGTGAAAATTACTCTTTTGTTTCCTCTTTTGAGCCCACACTTGTAGATGAAGCTTTAAAAGATCCGGATTGGGTGAATGCTATGCATGAAGAATTAAACAACTTCACCCGCAACAATGTTTGGGAATTGGTAGAAGAACCAAGTCCGGATGAGCACAATGTCATTGGAACCAAATGGATTTTCAAAAAATAAACAAGATGCAAATGGAGTGGTAGTAAGAAACAAAGCAAGATTGGTGGCTCAAGGATACACTCAAGTTGAAGGTTTCGACTTCGGTGAAACCTTTGCTCCTGTAGCTATACTTGAGGCTATTAGAATCTTGCTTGCTTTTGCTTCATCTCATAATATTAGACTTTATCAAATGGATGTCAAAAGTGCATTTTTAAATGGAAAAATTAATGAATTAGTATTTGTTAAACAACTTCCCGGATTTGAAGATCCTACAAAGCCAAATCATGTGTATAAACTCTCCAAGGCTCTTTATGGTCTTAAACAAGCACCTCGTGCTTGGTATGAAAGACTTAGAGACTTCTTAATTTCAAAAGGCTTTAAAATTGGGAAAGTTGATACAACTTTATTTACTAAGAAAATTGGAAATGATTTCTTTGTATGCCAAATTTATGTTGATGACATCATATTTGGATCTACTAACCAAGATTTTTGCGAGGAATTTGGTAATATGATGTCCAGGGAATTCGATATGTCTTTGATAGGTGAACTAAGCTTCTTCCTCGGACTACAAGTTAAACAACTCAAGGAAGGAACTTTCGTCTGCCAAAGCAAATATGTGAAGGACCTACTCAAGAAATTCAGACTTGAAGAAGCAAAGCCAATCAAGACACCAATGGCCACAAACGGTCACCTTGTCTCTGACGAAGGAGGTAAACCGGTAGACTCAAAGCTTTATAGATCTATGATTGGTAGTTTACTGTATCTTACTGCTTCTAGGCCCGATATTATGTTTAGTGTTTGTATGTGTGCAAGATTTCAAGCCTCTCCTAAAGAAAGTCATTTAATGGCCGTTAAGGGCATTTTGAGGTATCTAAAATATTCATCTAGTATAGGGTTGTGGTATCCAAAAGGTGCTAAATTTGAATTAATTGGATATTCTGATTCCGATTATGCGGGATCTAAAGTGGATAGAAAAAGCACCTCTGGCAGTTGTCAACTTTTAGGAAGATCTTTAGCATCTTGGTCCTCCAAGAAACAAAACTCTGTAGCTTTATCAACCGCCGAAGCGGAATATGTTTCCGCGGGTAGTTGTTGTGCACAATTGCTTTAGATCAGGCAAACATTGTTGGATTATGGAATAAAATTTGAAAAAGTGCCTCTTTTGTGTGATAATGAGACTGCAATGAAAATTGCTACAAATCTAGTTCAACACTCTCGGACCAAGCATATAGATATCCGACACCACTACCTTAGAGATCATGTTAGCAAAGGTGATGTGGTGGTGGATAATGTGAGAACCGAAGATCAATTAGCGGATATATTCACTAAGCCCTTAGATGAAAGTCGTTTTTGTAAACTCGAAATGAGCTTAACGTCATTTATATATCAAATGTGGCTTGAAATGTTGAACTCTTATTGGTTGTGCTTAAAGTGTTAGTTGATTGCATGAACTTCCTCTTTTAGAGCATTTTAGGCTCCTTTATTGGGAATTGAGTAAAATGAACCAAAAATATGTTAAGTTGTAAGATAAATACTTCCCCTTTGGTGATATTGTCTATATCTTACTTATAGTTATCTAATATATATATATATATATATATATATATATATATTACCCTATCCAAATCACTTATGAGCATCAAATCAAACAAGTTCCTCCAAGATTTTCAGTCCTTCCAGCGGTCTGACCGAACCAATTGCGGTCTGACCGAATGCATCTCCGGGGAGAATCTTAAAATTCCTTCTTCCAGCGGTCTGACTGGTATCTCACCCTCGTTCTGACCAAATTTTCATGACCAGAGACCTTTTTATCCCGAATCTCTGTCCTTTTCCACTTTCTTCCCCACTTGTCTCTTTCACGTGCGCCTCAAATTTTTGGAATCCTCCTCTCCGGTCAAACCCTCGCAACGCACGGACTAACCGTTGATCAAGATCATCTCCAAACCATGTCTTCTAGGTATTGCTCAGATCTCTCTTCTTTAACATTTTGTTTCCTGTTCATCTCGGGGTTTAGGGCAATTATGGTGAATCAAGTTTAAATCCTTTCAAAACCTAAAATTGATTCTTCCTATTGATGCACTGATTGCCTATAATCGTTTCTCTATCCACATTGCACTTTAAATTCACCTAAATCCCTGGAATCTTGACAAACCCTAACTCTACGGTTGCACCGGTCTGACCGCTCTAGTTTTGGTCTGACCGACATCAACAGCAGAGCCAGAGTTTGCTGATCTGTTGGCTTATCGATTCGTTTCGTTGTTCCTTTTCCTAGTATCTTACCTTATACATATCTTCCAAATCTTATAGTGGTCGAGGTACTCAAGGCAATGTCTCCATCCGGACAAACAAGAAGAAATTGGCGAAACGGCCAAAAAGGGCTCTACCCTCGAGCAGTAGCGACAGTCATGATGATGACTGGGTGCCCTCGCCCGGAGATTCAGAAACAGAACAGTCGTCTCATCGTGGCGGATCTTCGCATATGGGCATGGACATCGAGAGCGAGGAAGATGAAATAAACGTCCACGCTTATCAAGGCGCCAAGAAGAACTGGACGTCCAGTGACTACACGAAGGCGAGGACCTCCTACGCCTACAATCATGCAAATGACGCCACGACTCCTCATTTTCACTCGATGACCCAACAGGATGCATTCTATGGGCATCTGATCCACAAAAACATTTTCGAGCACAAGTGGATCGAATGGGCGTATGTGGTGAATCAGCCCATCATGGCTTCCTTGGTACAGATCTTCAAGGACATTGGTCTCTATGACTTTGTAGAGCACAAATGCCCATGGAATGCCACTACTATCAGACAGTTTTATGCTACGATCGAGATCAGATGGGTGGACCAGAAGATCATGTGGATGATAGGCTCTAGGCGGTATGAGGCCACTTTTGAGGAGTTTACTGCGGCAAACAAGATAAATTATGAGGAAAAGAAGGAGGGGATCAATATGGAGGATGAGGATTACCTCCATGAGGATGACTGGCTCCAGTTTTATGAGCAGCCGGGAGGTGGACAGCGAATCGTACCTGGCACCATTACAGGTCTCAAAGTCCTCCCTGCTGTGGTCAACAAAATCATCCAAGCCACGATCCATCGAAAGAGTAGAAATCGAGAAGCGGTCCGAGATTACTATTGGAACTTCATCGACCACATCCTCAAGAGTCATTGGATCAACATTGTCTCATTCATCTTGAAGACAATTGAGGATGTCTCGGTAACCACTCTGCCGAACCTTTACTTCGCTCCTTATATCATGTCTTTGCTGCTCCAGAAGACGAAGTTCCCTCGCGGATCATGTGACATCAGACATCTCGGCTATAAGCCGTTTAGTGTCAATCCGCGCGTCTTGGCTCGAGGCCATGGAGCACAGCATCAGCAGCAGCAGCAGCCGGCTCAGCCTATGCCTCCTCCTCCTCAGCCTCAGGTTCAGCAGCCAGCACAGTCTAGCCAAGCCCCCGCTTGGTTTACACAGTTCCAGCAGCAGTTCCATCAGCCGATGATGGATCAGTTTGCTACTCTTCTCCAGGGGCTTGAGCTCGCTCGCTCGGACTTGGCGGCATTGAATGATCAATTCCAGACCTTCTCGTCGCGCCAGGATCAGTTCGAGCAGCGCTTCGACGCCTTCTCCGCTCACTTCTACACCCATTTCCCTCAGACTCCTCCTTTCCATCCTCCAGATGATGATGCTCCTGCCGATTCCTAGATTTTATGGCAATTGATGCCACAGGGGGAGAGAAGAGAGTAGGAGAGAGAAAACTTGAGAGAACTTTTGCTGTAAAGTTTTAACTTCTATGTGGATGACATTTATGTTGGATGACACTTTTGTGAGATTGCTTCTATGTGGATGACATTTATGTTGGATGACACTTTTGTGAGATTGTTACTTCATGATATATGAGTTGTGTTTATGTTATTTTCACATGACCTTGTGATGTTATTTTCATATGACCTTGTGATGTTGATATCATGTGTTGAATTGAATGTCTTATTTGTGACCTAGGTGATGTTTTAAAAACACTTGTCATACTTCATGATTATATAGTGAATGAATTGAGATAGCATCTTATACACATGCTTGAACTCCACCAAAATTCCAAAATTCTCATATTCATACATTTAGGGGGAGTGTGTCTTTCCCTACTATGCTTATTGTAAAATTCCTTTTATGCTCAAAATTCAATCATCTACTCTTTATGTTGTCATCAATTACCAAAAAGGGGGAGATTGTAGCTTCTAGGCCCCTAAAGAGTGTTTTAGTAATTAAGGACAATTACAAATGCTGTACTAACGATACCTGCTAAGTTGTGTCAAGAACAAACTCAAAAGACAGGTTAATGAAAGGCAAAGAAAGAGCCTCATGATGAAGAAAGGACATTGATCAAAGAGGCTAAGGTACGGGATATGATCTTTTTCCATTTTACCGGTCTAAGGTAATTAGAGAAGAATTTTGACCGGATTTTAGGATAGTCGCCGTATTATTAAGAGGAGCATGTGGTGTATCATGAAATACTTCATCTATGTGCCACAAATCATAAATTCAACTTGCATTGCATACTAGAAGGTCATATACTTTGAAAATGCTTGTTTCAACTCATTTCTGCCAAACTCTGCCTCAGTCGGTCTGACCGATTGATTGTCCGGTCTGACCGAATAGACGGACTGACCGAGTTGGGTTTCGGACTGACCGACGTTATGTCAAAGTGTGTTTTCTTTTTATAAAGGTCGATCTGTCAGTAGTTAAAACCTAGGTCAGTCTCCTGGTACTCCATGACCTATCTTTCTGAAATATATTGTGTTATGACGGTCTGACCGTTTGTTAGAACGGTCTGACCGAGAAATTGATCTGACCGAGTTTTTGAACTACGGTCTGACCGTATAACGTGTCCAAAAACTATGTCGTCTCTAGACGGTTTCACGGTCTGACCGCCATTGGCTCCGGTCTGACCGTGTGTGTGCCTGACAAGGGCAGGTGAGCATTAATTACGCCTGTTTAATGCCGTTGCAATTGCGGCGGTATGACCGGGATTATACCTGCGGTCTGACCGCCAAGTGATTTTTTTCTCCCAACGGCCTGTAACGGCTATATTTATTGTGGGGGGTATATATACTCCCATGCACGGCCCTGTTCACAACCTTTGGCTTATTTGTGAAAATTGTCATCATCCTTGAGAGCTTAAGCAAGTTTCATACACTCTAGGGTTCTAATTCTTGAATTTGTGAGAGTGTGCATTGAGATCTTCTAGTGCATTGCATTTAGATCACTAAATCAATCTTGTGGCACTAGAAGAAGGTTAAGTGATCATCACCGGCTTGTTACTCTTGGAGTTTGCCGGCTCCTAGACTGCTAGGAAGAAGGTTTTGGAGAGCTCTTCAAGGAAGATTGTGAAGAAGCTTCAAAACGTCTTGTGAAAGGGTCGAGCACGCCTTGCCGGAGCGGTAAAGTGCATCATTAGTGAAATCGAGGTTTGGATAACTTATCACACTAATTCGGCTCGAGATCTAGGTCACTTCTTGAGAGAAGGTTGACCAGATAGAGGAGCGGTTATAGATTTGAGTTTCCTCAACGTGGATTAGGGGTGATCGGCAAATCACCGAGACCACGGGTTATATCCCTGTGTTAAATTGTTCATTGTTCATCTTGTTTTACTTATTTGCTCTCATTCACTATTAATTGCTTGATTAATTGTTAATTTGTTAAAATCGCGTATTCACCCCCTCTAGTCGATATCCTAGATCCCTTTCAAATCCGCAAACGGTTGCTGTGAACATTCGATCGCTTCACCAAATCTGCTTTCGCTATTGGTAACAATCTAATCTATGATCTATTACTTGCATCCTTCTAGTAAAATTTTTTTGAAATTATGCTAGTGTAGCTTACTGGGTTTCCTTCAGTGGTATCAGAGACATCCTGTATAGTATTAGATCTGGATTAATAACATATATGTGATATTTGTAGTTATAGTAGACTAGATCTACTAATTTATTCAATCTGTTAACGTATAAGTGTCGTTATGCATGTTTGTTTTGACATCCAAGTGTTGTGATGAACTTCTTTTTGGCTGAATTTAATATGAACTGATGTCAAATGATCCTAGCATGGGCCAGAGGGAGGTGATGTTAGGGTTTATATGACAATAGTAGATTGGATCTTCTAAATCATATGTGTATAGATTTGATCTACACATGACATTAGCTGCGTATTCTAGATATTCATATTGGAGTTAATATGACTGGCATAAGGGGATTTAAACCAATCAGATTGGTTCGAAAATTTGATTAATGTGGTTAATTTAATATACTAATATTTTGTTTTAAAAAATGATTATACTTGACAACCAGAAGCTGTCAACTTTGGTGTCTAATGAAAGAACACATCATAAGGATTTTCTTAATAAGCCCCACCCAACGGAATGCTTTCCTTCATGGTGTGAAGAAAACAGTCGCGGTCTTTCCTGGGCAATGTTACTGCCAACGGAAGTTAAATATAGTAGTAGTTATGCATGTTAGATCATCTAACTGATGGTTATTTTCATGCATATAGATGTTTTTCCATCTTTTAACCCCTCATAAAACATAAAAATTATACTTGACAACCAGAAGATGTCAACTTTGGTGTCTAAGGAAAGAACACATCATAAGGTTTTTCTTAATAAACCCGCTCAGTGGAACTCTTTCCTTCATGGTGTGAGTGAAAACAGTCGAGGTCTTTCCTGGCCAAGGTTACTGCCAACGGAAGTTAAATATAGTCGAAGTTGCACCTGTTAGATCATCTAGCTAATGGTTATTTTCATGCATATGGATGTTTTTCCATGTTTTAACCCCTCATAAAAATTAAGTGTTTATTATGCCTTTCCAATTGCTACACCTGTCAAGATTTTGATCGTTGCTTGGTGGGCCTGACAAATCAAGGCACCATCAATCATCTTAATAAGGCAGGATGTGTGTTGGACACTCATAAGCATACAATTGGTTGAACTTAACAAGGCCATCAAAACGGTTTTGGGCTTTGGGGCATGGTGTTGGGAGCCATGTTTTGGGATGATCCCCAACAAACAAGAGTTATATATGATATAATTAGTAAGGAGTTACTTACCTAAATAACTAGGTTTCTAGCAGTGATGCCAAAGCTCACTAGAACTTAGTGAAATATGGATCTTGGCCTACTATATATATTTCTTGAGGGATTTTTGTTCTAAAATATATAGTTGGTACATCTTTTATTGAATTGTTTAATAAAAGATTTTTCATAAATATAATGCTAAAATTTTGCATTTCTTTACTGTTCTAGACCACAGATAGTGGTAGCTCCTCAAACAATTTCAGTTTGCGATCTGTCCTTAATAAAGAAAAGCTCAATGGAACAAATTTATTGATTGTTATAGAAACTTAAGAATTGTTCTCAAACAAGAGAAAAGGACTATGTTCTAGAGACTCCTATACCTGATGAACCAGCTGCTAGTGCACCACGTGCTCAAAAGGATGCTTACAAAAAGCATACCGATGACACACTTGATGCCAGCTGTCTAATGCTAGTCACCATGAACTCTGAGCTTCAGAAGCAATCTGAGACCATGACAGCTTATGACATTGCCTTGTCTCTTATAAACTTATTCGAGGAGCAGGCCATGGTCGAAAGATATGAAACCACCAAGAAATTGCACGATTGCAAGTTGGCAGAAGGGAGCTCGGTCAGTCCTCATGTGATCAAGATGATAAGTGACATTGAGAATTTAGAAAAGCTTGGTTTTCCCCTTAGTCAAGAGTTGGCTATTGATACGATTCACCAATCACTCCCTCTGAGCTATGACCAGTTTGTCATGAACTATAACATGAATAATATGGAGAAATCATTGACCGAATTGTATGGGATGCTTAAAACAGCGGAATAGAACATTAAGAAAATTCCAAATAATGTAATGACGGTTCAAAAGGGAAAAAGCTTTAAGAAGAAGGGCAAGGGTAAGGCTAAGGAAAAAGGCAAAGCTATAGAAAGGTCCTCTAGTGCTAAGCCTAATTCCAAAGGAAAGTACAAGCCAGATACCACCCCTACTACTGAATGCTTCTATTGCAAGGAATCTAGCCATTGGAAGAGGAATTGCAAGAAGTACCTGGAAGATTTAAAGAAAAAGGAGGAAAGTGAAACTCCTTCAGGTATATATGTTATAGAAGTTCCTTTAGCTACTTCTCATTCCGACTCTTGGGTATTTAATACCGGATCGGCTGCTCATATTTGCACTTCGATGCAGAGGCTTAAAAGGAGTAGAAATTTGGCTAAGGGCGAGGTTCAACTTCGCGTTGGCAATGGAGCAAGAGTTGTAGCCTTAGCTGTTGGAACTTTTATATTAGCTTTACCTTCAGGATTAATTTTAGAACTTAATAACTGTGATTATGTTCCTGCCATAAGCAAAAGCATTGTATCCGTGTCGTTTTTGGACACGTTGGGTTATGAATTTAGAATAAAGAACAATAGTTGTTCCTTTTATTTAAATGATATGTTTTATGGCAATGCCTCATTATATGCTTTATCATCTAAATCTTGAATTACCTATCTATAACATATGTACTAAGAGACTTAGGCCCAATGATTCGAATCCCACATTTATCTGGCATTGTCATTTAGGCATATAAATGGGAAATGCATCATGGAACTCATGAAAGATGGTCTTCTAGATTCATTTCATTTTCAATCATTTGATGTGTGTGAATCTTGTTTATTTGGCAAAATGACAAAGGCACCTTTCACAGGTGAAAGTGAAAGGGCAAGTGACTTATTGGCTCTTGTTCATGCCGATGTATGTGTACGATTAAATTCAACAGCTAGAGGTGATTTTCAGTACTTCATAACTTTTACTGATGACTTTAGTAGATATGGATATGTCTACTTAATGAGGCATAAATCTGAAACGTTTGATAAATTCAAGGAATTTCAGAATGAAGTACAGAATCAACTTGGCAAGACAATCAAAACCCTACGATCTGATCATGGATGGGTGTATTTGAGCCAAGAATTTGGTGAGCATCTAAAACAACACAGAATTGTTCCACAATTGACCCCGCTGGGAGCACCTCAATGGAATGGTGTGTCAGAACGACGGAATAGGACCTTGTTGGACATGGTTCAGTCAATGATGAGCCAAATTGATCTTCCATTGTCCTTCTAGGGATATTCTCTAGAAACAGCTGCATTCACATTAAATAGGGCCCCATCAAAAGCCGTAGAAAGGACACCATATGAGATATGGAATAGAAGGCGTCCCGGGTTGTCTTTTCTTAAGATTTGGGGTTGTGAGACTTATGTAAAACATTTAATGTCTGATAAGCTCAAACCCAAATCAGATAAATGCTTCTTTTTGGGATATCCTAAGGAAACAAAAGGATATTACTTCTATAATCGAGAAGAAAACAAAGTGTTTGTTGCCCGAAATGGTATCTTTTTGGAGAAAGAGTTTCTCTCAAAAGGAGTAAGTGGGAGCATAGTGCAACTTGAAGAAATTCGGGAAACACTGGAAATTGTTTCAGCACCCACTGAAGCTTAGTAAGACCTACAAAATAATGTAGAAAATGCAGGACAAGCACCGGTTACATGTAGGTATGAAAGGGTACGTCACGCACCTGGAAGGTACATGTTCCTTACAATGGAGCAGCATGCAGTATTATTGCTAGACAGTAATGAGCCCAAGACGTACGAAGAAGCGATTATAAGCCCTGACTCTGAGAAATGGCTTGGAGCCATGAGATCTGAAATTGAATCCATGCATGACAATCGAGTGTGGAACTTGATTGATCTACCTGATGGTGTAAAAATTATTGAGTGCAAATGGGTTTATAAGAAAAAGATTGACATTGATGGTCATGTTCATATCCATAAAGCACGATTAGTTGCGAAAGGTTTCAAGAAAATTCAAGGTGTTGATTATGATGAAACATTTTCGCCTGTTGCTATGTTAAAGTCAATCAAGATCATCCTAGCTATTTCTACCTATTTTCATTATGAGATATGGCAGATGGATGTCAAAACGGCTTTCCTAAATGGAAACCTAAGTGAGGATGTGTATATGGCACAGCCTAAAGGTTTTGTCGATCCAGAAAATACTGGGAAAGTGTGCCTCTATTCAAGATTGACATGGATGGTCATGTTCATATCCATAAAGCACGATTAGTAGTCAAACAGTTTGGCTTCATAAAAAATGAAGAGCCTTGTGTTTACAAAAAGGCAAGTGGGAGCGCACTTGTTTTTCTTGTCTTATATGTGGATGACATACTTCTGATCAGAAATAATATTCCTATGTTGAGTCTTTGAAGTTCTCATTGAAAGTAGCTTTTCTATGAAAGTCTTAGGTGAGGCACCATATATTTTGGGTATTAAGATCTATCGAGATAGATCTAAAAGGCTAATTGGATTAAGCCAAAGTACATATGTTGACAAAGTATTGAATAGATTCAATATGCAGGATTCCAAGAAAAGTTTTTTGCCTATGTCACATGGCATTAGTCTTAGCAAGAGTCAATCTCCTTCGACATGTGATGAGCGGGACCGAATGAATAAGATTCCATATGCTTCTACTATTAGGTCTATTATGTATGTCATGCTTTCTACACGCCCAGATGTCTCCTATGCTCCAAATGTTATGAGTAGATACCAATCAGATCCAGGTGAGAGTCACTGGATTGCTTAAAAAACATCCTTAAATACTTGAGAAGGACTAAGAATGTGTTCCTGGTTTATGGAGGTGAGGAAGAGCTCGTTGTGAGTGGTTGCACCGATGCTAGCTTCCAAACTGACAAATATGACTTCAAATCACAATCTGGTTTTGTGTTTTGCCTTAATGGAGGAGCTGTAAGCTGGAAGAGTTCCAAGCAAAGAACTGTCACTGATTCTACAACTGAAGCAGAGTACATTGCTACTTCTGAAGCTGGCCAAAGAAGCTGTTTGGATTAAAAAGTTCATCTCTGAACTTGGTGTGGTTTCTAGCATTTCAAGCCCTGTGGATCTCTATTGTGATAATAGTGGAGCCATTGCACAAGCCAAGGAACCAAGGTCTCATCAGAAATCCAAGCATATACTCAGGCGTTATCACCTCATCCGAGAAATCGTGAATAGAGGTGATGTGAAGATTTGCAAAGTGTCCATGGATTTGAATGTTGCTGATCCATTGACAAAGCCTCTCCCGCAACCAAAGCATGAGGTGCAAACTAGAGCAATAGGTATTAGATATATTTGTGATTGACTCTAGTTCAAGTGGGAGATTATTAGTGATATGTCCTAGGAAAAATCACAGAGATGTATTTATCTTTGTTATGTTTATGAACATTTGAATAATATGTTATTTTTGAATAAATTATCATCTTGGTTCTATCAACAAGTATGTGACTTGTCCGTGAGACTAAATTTATTTGATGATATTATTCTAATAAAGTCCCTGATCCATTATCTTTAATTAGGACATTATTGATTAATGGATCAGTGCATATGTCAATTGATGGTTATGTTTCATGGACCATGGATATAAGATATCAAATCAATAATGTGGACATATATTGGAGAATATAATATTGGATAGACCCATTTTGAGACACTGTTTGGATTTGTTATTTAAGTGTTACCAGTTGGTCTCAAATAATGTTTATGATTGATCCTTAGACCAGAGACCATCATAGTTTCCTACATGTGTAGTAGCATACTTTGATGCTACAAAACGCTACTTTTAATTAATTGGTAATAAAGGTAATATTCGGGTAAGCTGTGACCCATGCGGAGGAATATGAATGGTTAAGATGGAATTTGCATCTCTCATATAATGAGAGAGAGATCTCTGGGGTCCTCGATATAGATGAATTGAGAAGTGCATGGCCATGCTGTTTGTGGTTGAGTGTCAACTACGGGAAGATCAATTCACTATGAGATCGAGAAAGGATTGAACTGTGCAAGGGTGGCACATTTCCTACCTTGGATTTAATCTAGTATCGTATGGCAAGAGGAGCAACATGAAGACATTATGTAGGTTTGCTGATTATGAGCTTTGTGTGTATTTGGATAGTCGTTATGTCCTGCTAGGGGTCACTACCGACATACAATTCAGGTAAGTATTCCCAGGTCGTGGCTAAATATACATGAACCGACAGGGTCACACACTTAACGGGTTGGAACAATGCAATTCAGATTAAGTCTATTTTGGGGTTTCCGTATCAGACTCGGAGAGTTAATATTAGACTCCTTATACATTTGGATTGGGTTTGGTATGAGTTTCTGTATCAGACTCAGAGACTTAATATTAGACTCCATATGCATTTGGATTGGGTTTGGTATGGGTTTCTGTATCAGATTCGGAGACTTACTATTAGACTCCTTATGCATTCGGATTGGGTTTGTTATGGGTTTCCGTATCAGATTCGGAGACTTAATATTAGACTCCTTATGCATTCGAATTAGGTTTGTTATGGGTTTTCGTATCAGATCCGGATTGGGTCTGTTATGGAGTTTTCATATCAGATACGAAGATTTAATGTTAGACTCATCCTGCAGTTCGGATAAGATTCGTATCACATAAGGAAACCTAATTGTTAGGATTTCTTTTGCATGGACAGTTCGGATAAGATTTGTATAACATCAGGAAATCTAATCTGTTAGGATTTTTTCTGCATGGGCAGTTCGGATAAGATTCGTATCACATCAGGAAACCTAATCTGTTAGGATTTCTTCTGCATGGCTCTATATAAAGAGAAGTATGATGGGTTTTGAGCACATCACAAAAGCCATAGGTGCCATCTCCTTTAAATAGCCACTAATGTCGAGCGCGTTGGTGCTAACGCACCATCGTACGATGTTCCATCCTGGTACATGCGGATATTGGTAGAGGCGCTGCTGCAATTGCTGCACTGATTAGAACGATCCATGAGTGGTCGTTGTCATCTATATCTGCTGATCAGGACGATCCACAAACAGTTGCTGTGAACATTCGATCGCTTCACCAAATCTGCTTGCACTGTTGGTAACAATCTAATCTATGATCTATTACTTGCAGCCTTCGAGTAAAATTTTTTGAAATTCTGCTAGTGTAGCTTACTTGGTATCCTTTAATAGATCCATCCATAAGCTACAAGTATTGCCAGTTCCAATAGAACATTTAAAATCCCTTGAAAGAAAGAAATGTTATGCAAAACATTCCTTCCACCAAAATGATCCTTTAGAAGAACACCATTGTGTTAAGTTTCGATCATAGTAGAGCTCCCATAAAAATTTACCCAAGGAGTATCTTCGTGATTAAAAAAGTTGAAAAGAAATTTCAATAGCAAGGCCAAATTTTGAGCTTTAAGGTTCAAAACTCCTAAGCCTCCTTCCTTTTTTTGGCCTACAAACTTTTGACCAAGCAACTAAACAATTTCCTCCCAGACAAGAACTTTTCTCTTTCGAGAGAAAAGCTCTTCTTATTTGATCTATTCTAGCCATAACCACTTTTGGAATTTTTAGAGTACTCTAAAGAACATTGGCAAAGAGGAAAGTACTGAATTCAAAAGAGTTAATCTTCCTCCAATTGAAAGAAAAGAGAAGTGCCAACCAGTTAGTCTCTTTTCTATACGATTGACAATTCCTTCAAAGTCCTTTATTTTTGGTTTGGTAGTTCCCAAAGGTAGCCCTAAGTATGTAAAGGAGAAAATCCCAATTTGCATCCAAGGATTCCAACCAAATTAGATAAAGTATCTTGCTCACAACAAATTGGAACCAGAAAAGACTTATCAAAATTAACCTTTAGACCTGTAGACAGAGCGAAAGTTTGAAGGAGTGCTTTTAGGAGGAAAAATCTCTTTACCAGACGCTTTGAGAATGATTAGAGTATCATTCGCATATTGAACTATAGGAAAATCTTGACACTAATAATTTGGAATAGAAAGTTCCAATATTCCCTTTCTTTTTGCTGAGTTTAGAATACTTTGAAGATGATCTGCCACCAAAAAAAAAGCAAGGGTGAGAGAAGGTCTCCCTGTCTAACACCTCTTTTGCATTCAATTATTTTCCATGGAACTCCATTCAAAAGAATATTGGTCGAACTTGAAAGAAGAATTGAGGAAATCCAACTAATCCATTTAGAACCAAAACCTCTTGCCTTCAAAACAACTAGAATAGCTTCATGTTCTATCATGTCAAAAGCTTTCTCAAAGTCTAATTTCAAGAGCACCGTTTGATACTTCTTGGATTTACAAATATGAATATATTCATAAGTCCATGCTAGGCAATCTTGAATTGGTCTATGCTGAATGAATCTGGATTGATTTTTATGAATAGTATCTTTGATTTTGCTTTGAAGTCTGGAAGTAAGAAGTTTCATAATTAACTTGATGCCACTATTAACCAAAGAGATAGGACGAAAATCATTAACTTTCAAAGCTTCTTCTTTTTTAGGAATAAGAGTAATCCAAGATGAATTCATTCTCTGAAGGTCCACTGTTCCCTCATAAAAGTCTTGAAATAGTCTATAAAAATCTCTCTTAATGATTTCCCAGCAAGATTTAAAGAACTGACCATTAAATCCATCAAGATATGGTCTTTTATTAAGAGGCATTTATTGAACAATAAGATCAATTTTCTGTCATAAAAGGACTTTCAAGTTGAGAAATTAGAAGATCCAATTTTATTTTTGAAGGAATTCCATAAGAGAAATTCCATTCCTTGATGAGAATCAATAATAATATCATTATCATCTTTAAGCAAAGTGATCAAGTTACATCAAAATTTTTTTTGGAAGCCACCACTTGGAAAAACTGTGTATTCTCATTCCCAAATTTAGCCCATCTAAACTTCCCTCTTTGCCTCCAATAGTCATTGTTTGCTTTCAACATAATCTTTAAATGATATTTGAGCAGGACTCTAAAATTAAACTCCAAGGAAGAAAGAGTTCTTTGTTCCTCCAAACAATCTAGTAAAGAGAGAACAAGATTAGAATTATCAATCCAAGTTGATAAACAGTTAAACTTTTTACTCCAACTTTTAAGAGCTTTTCAAAGGGTTTTGAATTTGGCAACAATTGATTTAGCAATGTTTCCTTCTACTCCTAAAGAATTCCAAACTAAAGAGACCACATCTAAAAATCCTACCCAATGAATCTAGTGATTTTCAAATCTAAATATGTGACCCTTGGGCATATTGGAATAAATTCTTAACACACAAGATGAATGATCCGAAGTAGATTTCCCCAAAAGGGAAAATGAGGCATTGGGAAAATAATCAATTCATGCCCCATTAGCAAAAACCCAATCTAACTTCTACAAAAGAGGGTTATCCTGCATGTTAGGCCAAGTGAATTTTCTTCATTTGAAAGGATTTCTTCATGCTGAAGAGAATAATTAGCTAAGTTAAACCAGTCCACGTCCAATGCATTCACCCTTCCTCTATTCCTATTTGACACAGATCTCATAAAATTTAAATCCCCCAAAACTATCCATTTAATATGAGAGGGAATTGAAATATTTTGAAACCAATTGACAAATTCCAATTTCTCTTGATGGAGCATAAATGTTGGTAATCACCCAGCTTTTCCCAGACAATTTATGAAAAAGCTCAATTGTCAAAGAGAACTTATTTTTGAAAAGAGCAGCACCTTGAAAAAACATAGAATTCCAAACTATCAAAATACCGCCCGAATTGCCGACTGACGGAAGGTAATCAAAACTCATGAAATTTTTTGGAAAACAAGCTTTAATTATAAAAAGGTTTATATGTTCTATTTTAGTTTTCTGAAGACAAATAATAGAACATTTAGCCTCCTAAGCCTTGTTAAAAATTGCTTCTTTCTTAGAAGAAGAGTTTAAACCTCTGATATTCCAATTAAGAATATTATAAGATTTGGTGCAATCCATAACCAGGGAGTAAAACAATAACCAAACTACTACAAACATTGTAGTAGAATATCAAAAAAACATTGTTGAATTCTTCCAGTGAGTAACACCATAACCACGGCCAAAAGATTAACCAAAACAGAGTATCAAAGACTATCATCCCGATAATCATAAACTTAATCATAAAGATCATCAATAATTGGCCCCTGCAGATGATTTGCAGACAACAAGTCATCTGAAATTTTGCAAGCTTGCCCTAGAGCTTTCACCAGAGAATGAGGCATAGCTGGCACCACAGAAGGGTTAAAGTCTTTGAATTTAGCCGCAAGCTGAGGACTTCTCCTAAGACCCTTGGAAGAAATAGCCAGAACTTCTTTCTTGGAGTGAGAACTCTTAACAGACAAATGCTTGAGGAAAGTTTTCTTCTCCTTCAAAGTTAACTGCCACTTATCATTGCAAACAAAGGATCTAGAAGCAGAGGCATTATACAGAGTCGAATAAGACTTTAAAAAAAAAGAGAAAAGCTCAAGATCCTTTGAGTAAAAGTCCAAGACAATGAAGAGCAAGAAACATTAAACAAGATACCATCTGTAACATCCCTGTTTTTGCTATCTTTTCTGCTTGCGAGTCAGCATATCATTTTTGAAATCTCAGATGTCTCAACCCTATTTTGATCTCTTATCTCAAAATCATGATCTCAGGTATGCCACTACCTTAACCTAAAAAGTTGGCAACTAAACTTCATCTCCTAGATCATTTTCACCTTTCAGTCCAAAACTATTTCAGATTAGTCCTTTTCAGAATTTTCAAAAAGCCCAAAAAGGCTAAAAGTCTCAGATCATCTCCAAATTCAAATCTGATCAAATGATTATCCTTCTTTGACCTTTCTAAACGTTTTTTCCTTTTGGAAGAACTCAAAAATCTCAACCGAAACCCTAGTTTCATCCCCGACAAAAAAGTCAAACCATAATTACCCTATTTTACCCTGTTTTCAATTTTTGTCGAAACCCACAGATCTTATTGGATTTTGCCATTTTTCCTGCTAGATGAGTCCAAGTGTTTTGGTATCACTCATCTGCAAAGTCAGAATTCAAATCAGCCCTCTAGATCTCCAGATTTGCAAATAGGCCCAAATTCCTGAACCTAATTCCTTGCAGATTAGTCCAAATCTTCACAATTCAGTCCAACGCCTCACAAACAAGTCCCTGGCCCTTTTTCGAATTCGACCATGACCAAAAGCCCACGTGCACGACCACGACCTTAGGACGTTCGACCACAGCTACTGCCACTGTTCGCCGTGAACCACCGTGACCTTCACCGCCAGCCAGATTTGCCACCACCAACGGCCGAATCCTTCGTGTCCACACGTGCTCATGTCGCGCCAAGGAATGCCACCGTGGCGATGACCGGAGACCGCAGCTTCACCGTTCGCGCGCGCGTGCCTGCCACTGTCAGAGCTTTACTGCCACATTGCTGCCATGCCGAGGCTCGCCATCCCGTCGTTCTGCCGAATCCAGATTTTGCGTGATACCTTCGTCTCTGGCAGAGCTCCCGCCATGTCCCAACGCCACCTCGTTGCCTGCTCTGGCACCAGAGAGTATCCCCATCGATTTGCTGCCGCTCCCGAGGACTCAACCGCACGGCTATATAAAGCCCCCTCGCCAGTGCTTCACTTCACACCACACTTCGCCAGAAACCCCGAAACTTAACGCTAGAGCTTGCCATTGCCATTGCCATCGCCTTCATCTTCTTCCCCGACGAGCCGATTCTGGAGCTCACGGTGCCGGCCTCAACCGCAGCATCTCTCTCCAATCCAAAGCTACCAGTGAGTTCCCCTCACCTTCCTGTCCGTTTCATATCTTTTAATTGAACCCCGGCGAGACCTAGCGCCGGCGATCACCGATATCGTCTTTAGCCCTGTTCCCCTAATGCCGAGTGATTCAAGTCAAATTGATCCTCGTGCCAGTAGAGAAAGTTGATCAGTGAGCTAGGAGAAGTAAGCCCGTAATATTAGAATCCCCAATTTTGGCCTGAGTAAAGAATCCCCAATTCCGGATTCTGTCATTTGGCCGGAGAACGCCGCCGAGCTTCTCCAGCCATTCCCTGGAAAAATTAAACACCCGATTAGCTTCCTGTTATCCCCTAGATGCCTCCCAAGCGTGGAATTGAGTTCAAGTTCCCTAGATCAAAAACGCCCAAATCAGTGCCTTCGTCTTCGGCTCCGATCAGCGGAGTTTGTTTTTCGGCCGAACCAGCTGATGCAACCTTGTCATCTAGCTAGGCCTCAACCCCCTGAGTATTTTACTCCACTAGCTCGAATCCTGAATCGGCCTGGATCAAAAGTTATGATCATGCCAAGTTTTGTCCAGAACCCTGTCTGTGAGGTGTCGCCACCGTGGTTCATCGACGCCGTTCATCGCCGTCCGGCCACTTTCTTCCCTTGAGCCTGTTTAGTAATTTGTTCCTGGCATGCACGCCTATCTCCCAGACAAAGTTGTGCATCAATTGGAGCCCTAGGTCAAAAGTTATGCCATGCCCTAGTTTCTGGCCATGTCCAGCACTATGTCAGTGCATGTCCACCAGTGGCATTGGATGATTTAGACCTATTACATTTGAGCTATTGAAATTCCACTTTGTCCACTAAGCCTTTGGAGCCATGTTCTACAATATTCCCTACTGTCACATCTCCAGAAAATGTACCTAGGACCAATTTAGGGCTATGTCAAGCCATGAACTGAATGTCATCCTTTGACATTCAAGTCCTTTTGAGCCTATCTCTTCAATCAACACCAAGTGATATTGCCCAAACCTTCTCCCCCGCATACATGATATAATTAATTATTATTTTCTAGTACTTGTGTGCTTATATGGTGTGTATGTATTGTTTGTGTCCGCTGTGGAACCAGAAGTTGAAGGAGCGGAAGAGATCTTCGAGCAATCATCTGAGCAGCTAGACCCATCACTGCAAGGCAAGTCTCAAACCCTTGATCATGTCTAGCCTAATATTTTGAAATGAAGTATGTTAACTGTTTTCAAGTATATGCATGCCTTAGATTCAAATAAGAGTTATATTCAAATAAAGAGATTAGATATGACCTAAATAACTGAAAAGCCCCTTTTGACATCGAATATCCCTGCACCCTTGTCACCCTAGAATATCATGCTTAGGCTATGCTATGCTCAAGATTATATGTTAAATGTTGAATGGTCACATATGAGAAAAGCATATTCAAAACCCCTTTTGTGAAAGAAAATGTGATTGGAATCGATAGTGAGGATGGTTCGATTGGATGGTGCTGTGTGCGCACTGGGAATGTGAAAGACTCCTCACTAAAGATTCATAAGGACTAGAACCTTGTGTTGTACTTCTATGCGGCATGAAAAACGTACCAACCACTTGCCCGGTTATGGGACGGGCGCAACTTAGTAGCTTTCTTAGTATTAGCTTTTCCCTGCAATGGTTGTCGGTCCGGTTTCTTGCAAGAAACTGGTGGGCCAATAAGGGCCATCAGTGATGTGAGTTCAGAAAAATTATGAGAGGAAAAAGTGGAAAGAAGGAAGGCGCCCTATGCCAGATTAAGTCGTGTACGGCTGTAATCAAGAGAGGCTATGTGTCTTGCGAGAACATAGACCCAAGCTAGGAAGTAAGGCAGTGGGGAGGACCCACAACGGTACTTGAGACTTAACTGTCTATCTACCGGGCATGGAATTGTTAATGCTAGGACTGTAAACTGTTGTGTCATCTCGGCCTTGTCACATGTATAAAAGTCGCATGGAGAGGTACCGACTTGAAAGCCGAATGATCGGTGGATTAAGGTGGTACACCTTTGCAAAGTTTAAAAAGTATCGGATACTCTGAGCTCCCAGGTTATGGAGTCTGCGCATGGTGGATTCTATCCACGTCGATGCAGCACAAGTAGCTTTTGGAAAGTTTTTCACAAAATCTGAGTAAAGTGGTGACTTATGAAAGACCGCCACACACACCATTTTCTGAAAATCTAGCTTAGGGTTTTAAAAGCCTCGCTTTCGAAAATAAAGATCTTTTCTTCAAAACTGAGTGTGAAAATCTATTCTATACATATATATATAAAGCCAAAGAGTCATTCTTTATATGAAGCCAAAGAGTCATTCTTTGAGAATTTCCCTCTCATCTATATATACTTGCATTCTTATTTGGTACTTGTTGAGCACCATGTGGATAATGTGCTCACCCTTGCTTTTACAAACAAATTTAGAAGAAGGATTCATTGACCCTGAGTTCTACGGACTTGAACCCAATGTGGAACAAGAAGAAGAAACTGAAGACCCAACTTGTTAGAGGGTTACGTACCAAGTGGAGTCCGATGTGGAGAAGGCCCGTGCAACACCGCTGCAGTTGAAGATCAAGACTGATGAAGTCCTTTTGCTTATTATTGTTGTTTCATTTTGTGCTGACCTTTGTGTCGAAAACTCCTTAATTTTGTATCAACATTTAAGTGCGTCATTTTGGCGCTAAGTTATTGTAATGTTGGCCCCTGTGATCAGCACTTGTTTTTAATTACTCGCATTTTTATATAATGCATCTTGTTGTTTTGAGCTGCAATGTACCTTTTCTGAGTGCAACCCACATGGGTGGTTGTCACCGGAATCCTCAAATGAGGGTCCCACACCATCTTTGTCCAACGAAAGCACAAGGAAGTCACTCAAAGCAGATGAATGACAAGAGCTGGAGGAGGAACTGCAAATGTTAGAAAAAGAAAGGGATCCAATAGATTCCTCAGGGGCATCATTCCAAGGAGGCCAGAACTGATTCAAGTGTGCTAGAGGAATCAAAGCATCCCGAAGGAGGAACAAGGGTGGCGGTCGATGGTGAAGGATCCAAAGGCGTGGAGGCACGCCAGCGCTTGATCTACAGTGGTGCGTGAGGGAGAGTGGCGTGGCCGAGGGAGGAATAGAGGTGGTGGCACGACGAGTGGAATTGAGGCCGCATGGTGGATGGCGAAGTATCCAAAGGCGAGGCTGTGCGCCGACACTGAATCTACGGTGGCGCGTTGGAATGGGGCTGCGATGATTTTGGGGGAAAAGAGGAAGGGAGAAGAGAGAGGAAATGGGGAGCTTGCCGACAATGAAGATGAACGGGAGAGGAAAGGACAAATTGTGGTGAGAGAGGATGAAGGGGGAAAAGACCGGTGGCTCATAGGAAGGGGAGAAGAGGAAGAAAAGGGTAGGTAGAAATGGGGAAGGAGACCGGCGGCTCGCCACTGGTGTGGACCAGGCCGCCGGCAGCAAGCTCGCCGGGGCCGAGAGAGAAGAAGTGAGGGAGAGGGGATTTTAGGGATAAGCCAGGCCAAGGGGCAACAATGGCAGCTAGGACAGTTTTAATGTTTTGGCTTTTTTGCAAAAAGACCCTCAGAGTTTTTGGTAATAGCAATTGAGTCCCCTTGAGTTAAGGTTTCTGTTTCTGTGCATTGGCCTTTATGCAATTTGGTGCTCGGGTTTTTAGGGAATTGCAATTGAGCCCTAAGCTGTTAGGTTTAACTGTTCTACACTCTCAGAGACTCTGATTTCGACACGGTCAGCTCCTACGCGTCCGTAGTGATGCATACTTTTGTATGGAATCACCCATTCGCTAGATCAGTAGATGAAGCTCCTCAATTTAGCCAAAGATCACCCGAATTGCGTCGACCAGTGATTAAAATAAACAAAATGCACAATCGAGGTCGAACGATAGCCAATACAAATATAATCGAGTATTTGATGATTTTTATGACTAAAATGAGCATGAATGAGGGGAAATATCTAGAAAATAAGCACAAATACCAAAGTTATCAACTATCATAAAACATTGCATGAGGTTTAGGAAATCGAGCCTTTGAGAAATAGTCCTTGGCAACCTTTGGAATGAAAATTTGTTTCTTCTAGAAATTTTTGAAGCAAAACCGACTAGTATGACCATAATAAAGCAGCTTTTACATCTAACCAAAGAAGAACAGTCTGATTGAAAATGCCCTGAAGAAAGGCAATTATAACAAAATAAATCCTTCTTGAACCTGTCAAACTTAGCAATAGGAGGGAAACACAACCGGCTAAAAACTGAAGCTTTAGAACTGATTAAAGGAACTTTGTTAAACCCAGAAGAATTATGAACATCAAGAGAATTCTTCCATTTAACTAGGGTCATTCATTATCCTGTTCAATTAGCCATTTAGAGAATTAAAGTTTCCAATTAGGACCACCATCTCTCCAAACAGAGAAGAACAGGGAAAATTGCTCATGAATGATGCTTCAAACATTAAAAATTCGGAAACCTACTTTTTTATTTGCAACAGAAAATCGAAAGCCAAAGTCTTAGAACGGCATCACTTTGAATAGCAAAGAATCACTCCCAAAGTAAGCTGCAAGAATATCTCCAATAACTTTTTCGAAAGGCCTAAAAGTTGATCGACTAATACAAAGAATAAGAAACAACTATTTCTTGTCCCTATGGCTTTTTTTTTTACCAAAAGTAGTAGGCAAGGAGCCTACTACTAATTAAGATATATATATATATATATATATATATATATATATATATATATAAAATGAAAGAAGGAAGAGAATAGAAGAGTACAAAGATACAAAATTGAGAAACAAAAAGAAGATTACAAAAGATTAATCCATCTAAAAATTTGAAGTCTAATCCTCTCCTGGAAGCGAAGGGCTACAAGCTTCAAATCAGATCAGAAGACCCGTTTCCAATCAAAAGGATTCAAGATCTTAAGTTGAAAAATCTTCTTGTTACGAATTTTCCAAATGTTCCAAAATGCCACCATGATGATCTCTATGAAAAAATCTTTAACACCATATTATCATTTCTTGCCCTCGAGATAATATCTATCATAGAGGGATTAGAAACCCATTCGATTCCAATTAAATCCCAACATTTCTTGGCAAAAGAACACTCAAATAACATATGAAACTGAGTTTCAAGAATCCCTTCTGAACATAATTCACAGGAACTTGAGAGAATAACCATGTTCTTCCTATTCAGCATATCTCTAGTGTTTAATCTCTCCCAAAGAAAGCTCCAAACGAAGACTTTAATCTTGAGAAGACAATGATTCTTCCAACAGTATTTGAAAATAGGATGAGTGCAAAAACACCCATCAATCTTTTACAGACCTTATTAGTTTCAAAATTTGAAAGATTACTATCAATCATAATCCAACAATCATCCATGCTTGAATCTCTAGGAGTGTCAAGTTGTAAAGAGAGAAAGTGTTGATATTGAGGTTAGGCCAAGTCAGACAAAGGAAACTGAAAATTATCTTCTTCCGAATCCAAATTTATAAACTGCTACACAGTTAAGTCACTAGAAGAAAACAATAATAACTCTACCCATCTGTGACATAAAGTCTCTGAAACCCAAAGATCCTACCAAAAATCACAAGTATCTCCCCTCCCAATTAGACATTTAGATATACCTTTAAAAATTACTAAGAGATGCAACAAATCCTTCCACCAAAAAGATCCAACTAAGTGAGAATTCGAAGGGAATCTTTGATTGTAGTAATGAGACCACATAAGCTAAACCTAGGGAGATAAAACCTTGTTGAAGAACTTATGCAAGAATTTCAAAAGAAGAGCCAAATTTTGAGTTCTCAAATTGATGAGCCCAAGACCACCATTTCTCTTTGGTCTGCAAACCTTGTCCCAAGCAATTAAACAATGGCCACCATGATAACTAGACTGCCCCCTCCAAAAGAAAGCTCTTCTAATTCTATCAATTCTTCCAATAATAGAAGTGGGAATTTTAAGAGAGGACATCAAAAACATCATAAGAGAAGAAATAACCGACTTAATCAGAGTTAATCTCCCTCCCAAAGAAAGAAAAGAGAATTGCCAACCAGTCAGTCTCTTCTCAATCCTTTGTATCAACCTCTCATAATTATCCACCTTACTCTTAGTAAGACTGAGAGGAAGTCCAAGATACGTGATGAGGACATCTCTAGCACAAGTAGCACTAGTGCTCAACCCGAGGAATATAAAAAACCAATCACTCAAGTGAAGGCCAGACAACTACATCAACAGGTGACTTTGTTCCTTTTCAAGTATGATGAGAATATGCTGCAACCTAATAGCTCTTGTTTAACATTGATCAGGAATAGAGAGAGAGCATAACAGAAAAAACATAACCACATATGAGTGAAATAACTTCATTAAATCTAGTCGTACACCTATTGAGTGGAAAAAGGATTTCCTGAGATTTGCAACAAGCCAACGATCACTCAATTCCGTCAATGATTGCAACTGCTACCACCAAAAGAATTTTGCTCGACATGCATTCGGCTGACCAAGCGACAGTCCAACTTCAACCAAGCACCATTCTCAACACAGATTTCTAATTTAGTTGTGTGACTACTTATTGGAAAGGTATTCAAAAGAGCTTTCCAACAAATGAAGAATCATTAAATTCCAACATCATATCCAACCAGGAGACCCAAAAGAGTAACGACTATATAGAAAACAAACGTCTCATCCGAATTCGAATCCAACTCATAGAAGATTTATTCCGAACTTCTTTTATCTTTTATAGTTTGTTAGGATTTTTGTTCCGTTTTGAATTAGATTCAGATTAGAATTCTAGTTTAATTCTTCTAATCTTTTGTACATACCACGCTTTATAAAAGAGAGGCATGGTCATAGGTTTTAATATACAAGACATAAGACATTGATATTGATAATTTCAGATTGAAGCCTTAGTTTTAGTTGAGAGTTGAATCTCTTCATCCTTTGTTCTTATGATTTCCTCCGGAATTTCTCGAACGATCTTCGTGATCACCCTATCTGTGCGCCAACTTTGTACGTGGCCATGTGGATAGGTAATTCAGAGTGTGGTTCGGCGAATTCATTGATATGCAAGTCCTTGCTTTGCAAGTAGTTGGCTATCTCGTTTCGTCAGGTCATACTAGTTATCCAGGTATCTTCAGATTGTAGTTATCTAGTTTCTATGTCATGAAGATCGGGCCACCCTCCATGAATGCGTCCTTCACCGACGTGTTCATATCAGTTGGTATCGAAGTTTCAGTTTTCACAGTAGAATCTTTTCTTTATTTTTGTTGATTAGTAGTTAGGTTTTTCAATCCTAGAGTCCAGAAAATTGTCCACAAAAATATATCACCAAGCTTCATATTTTAATCTGTTAATTTAGTTTGCTTTATCAAGTTTTAATCTGTGGTTTAGTTCTTGTTGCTGGTCGAGTCAATGTTGGTGCCTCAAGTTTGAACTTTTCGTTTAGTGTTTGAATTGTAAAAAAACAGAAAAAAAAAAGAAAAGAGAAGATATATATATCTTGATCATCATCGAGCACCCTTTGAGTCAAATATCATCTGATATCAAAAACAAAATTGCTCAAAGTAGTACAATTGTTGATTTACCCTTTGGCATATCATCTCTGTTGTGATCAGCAACTTAGGATAACCATACCATCGGATTGTTATTCCGATTTTGCATTACTAAGTTACAAATTATATCATCTGTTACCTAACCTAGCTCCACATATAAATCCACTTGTTAAACATAAAGACCTCATTGTGAATTCGCCACATCACTCTGATAAGCTCCACTGGTTATTGCTAGAACGCGCTGAGCATGCCCAAGAAAGCATGCAAACTTTGGATTGGTAAGCGTAGGTGATATTGAGTGATCCCACATATTTTTTCCTATTCCACATATTTTGTCTTTTTCTACATGAACCGATGGCAGGAAACGGATCATCTACTTCATCAATCAAATCTGGAAGCTTATGTCACTCGAGCTGAACATGCTGCATTCTGAACATTTGTTGAGGGACAGTTTGATTATGTCGTTGATGAACTGCAGCAACTCCGAATTGTGGTCGTAAACCCAGAAGCTCCACCTCAGGGGCAAAACGTATGTCCTACACCACCAGAAGGACATCAGGAAAATGCGCGATTAGTAGAAGGCAAGAATCATCGCGGTTCTCCAACCTTTCGACCATGTCAAACTGGTCATGATCATGCTTTTCGACCACCCCAATTCGGTTGCCTTTGGGGAGGTGGTGATGACTATGATGACAACTTCCAGTATGACTACCACCCTGAATGCAACAACTATTATTATGGTAATTGGCAGCCACCGCACACGGATGAAGATTATCGACCAAGGTACCGTGCTCATAACCAACAGCGTGGCAGAGATCATCATCACGACCACAATGGAAAAAGACTTGCAAAGATCAAGCTCACCATTCCTAAGTTTAATGGTTCATCAAATCCGGAAGTCTATCTTGATTGGGTGCTAAAGATGGATAAACTTCTTCTCATGTGCAATGACAGTGAACAAGAAAAGGTAGCCTCTGCTTCATCCATATTTGAAGGTTATGCGTTGATTTTGTGGCATCAATATCATGAGCTAAGGAGACAAGCAAATCGACCTCGAATTGCTACATGGGATGAGATGAAGAATGTCATGAAAAGGAGGTTTGTACCATCTTACTACACCTGGGACTTGTTCATCAAGTTGCACGGTCTTAAACAAGTTCGTAAAGTGTTGATGCATACCACCAGGAGATGGAGGTTCTTCTGATGAGATGTGATGCTAGGGAGACACCTAACCAGTCCATTGGTCATTTTTATAATGGCTTGAATAGAGACGTCCAGAGGATTGTCAATTATTAGCAGTACCAGGATCTCGAGCAACTTGTCCATCTATCGAGAAAGGTGGAACGACAGTTAGATGAAGACAAGATGTATTCGTGGGTAGCCACTACTTCTACGTGGCGTCAACCCAGCAATAATGCTTCAAACCCGACTCCTCTAACGTATCGACCAAACAACAGTTCTTGGACCAAGTTCAATCCGTCATCCACACTTCTTCGCCCAAACAACAATGCTTCGACCATTGCAAAGAATCCTATAGCCAGCACCTCATCCGTTGGTTCTTCTGCTCGCTCAAACCAAATTATATGCTTTAGATGCCAAGGGTGAGGCCATGTGGCATCTCAGTGTCCTAACCAGCGAGCTATGCTTGTGCAAGAAGATGGAGAATATGATTCTCAAAATGACGAAGACGTTATCAAAGATGCTGCAGTAGAAGTTGAAGCAGAAGGAGGTTTTTCTTTCGAGCAAGGTCAAACTCTTGTGGTCAAGACAGTGCTCAGTGTTCAAATGATGGAAGCTGAATGAGGGCAGCGACATAATCGTTTTCAAACTCGATGTAAGGTGCAAGACAAGGTATGCAAGCTCATCATTGATGGCGGTAGTTTCCATAATCTTGCTAGTAAGGAGATGGTGGACAAACTTGGACTTATAGTTCTCAAACATCCTCATCCATACCGCATTAGTTGGCTTAACTTTTGTGGTGAGATCAAAATTACCTCCATACTGAAGGTTCAATTTACCATTAAGGGGTATACTAATGATGTCATGTGTGATGTGGTTCTATGCAAGTTTGCCACTTATTGTTGGGACGACCATGGCAATATGATCGCGATTCACAGCATTGTGGTCGGACTAACCAATATTTCTTCAGGTTCAAGGGCAAGGACATCACTCTTCTTCCTATGACTCCTGAGCAAATCATATCGGAAAAGATGCAAAAACTTTCTAACAGTAAGGTTGATGGTGTGAGTGAACATATGAGTGAGTGCCACATATCCGTGAGAGAGAGCCACAAACCAAATATGAGTTAGTAAAAGAAAACAGAGAAAGATAGCTTAGCTTTAATAGGTACAAAATCAGATTTGAGAGTTGTGAGTAACCTATTGCCGGATTGTTTTGTACTCTTGTACAAAGAATCCTTGATTTCTACTAATGACATAACCGCTCTTCCTAGTATTGGTACCGCTGTTTTGCAGGCTTATAACGACGTATTTCCAATAGATGTACCATCCGAACTTCCTCCTTTCCAAGGAATCGAGCATCAAATTGATCTAACACTTGGAGCAGTATTGCCACACCGACCACCGTACCGCACCAACCCTGAAGAGACTAAAGAAATACAAAGGCAGACCGAGGTCGTCAACCGTACATTGTCAACGATGCTTAGGATGGTGAGCAAAAAGAACTTGAAAGAGTGGGAAGAATATTTTCCGCACATGGAGTTTGCGTACAACAGGGCGCTACATTCGACCACTAATATATGTCCTTTTGAAATTATTTATGGCTTTAAACTGATTGCTCCTATTGATTTGTTGACTTTGCCTGTGCCATAACGACTAAAGCAGGAGATTAATGACAATGATTACAAGATAGAACTACCAGGGGAATATGGAGTTAGTGCTACATTCAATGTTTCGGACCTTTCTCCGTTCTTCGGTTCTATGCTGTCAGACTCGAGGACAAGTCCTTTTCAAGAGGGGGAGAATGTTGAGGACATCCCTAGTACAAGTAGCACTAGTGCTCAATCCGAGGAATATAAAAGACCAATCACTCGAACGAAGGCCAGACAATTACATCAACATGTGACTTTGTTCCTTACAGAATTAAAGTATGATGAGAATATGCTGCTACCTAATAGCTCTTGTTTAACATTGATTAGTAATAGAGAGAGAGCATAACAGACAGAACATAGCCACGTATGAGCCAAATAACTTCATCGAATCTAGTCGTACACCTATTGACAGGAAAGATAATTTCCTAAGCTTTTCAACACGCCCAAGATAACACAATTCTATCAAGGATTGCAACCGCTACAACCAAAAGAATTTTGCTCGGCATGCAGTCTGCTGGCCAAGCGATAGTCCAACTTCAACCAAGCACCATTGTCAGCACAGATGTCCAATTAGTTGTGTGACTACTTGTTGGAAAGGTATTCAAAAGAGCTTTCCAACACATCAAGAATATTAAATTCTGATATCGTGTGCAACCAGGAGACTGAATAGAGTAACGACTCCATGAAAGGAAGAAGTCTCGTCCAAATTCCAATCCAACTCGGAGAAGATTTATTCTGAACTTCTTTTATCTTTTGTAGTTTGTTAGAATTTTTATTCCGTTTTGAATTAGATTCATATTAGAATTATAGTTTAATTCTTCTATCTTTTGTACATACCACCGTCCATAAAAGAGCGGCATGATCATAGTTTTTAATATACAAGACATAAGACATTTATCTTGATAATTTCAGATTGATTCCTTAGTTTTAGTTGAGAGTTGAATCTCTTCATCCTTTGTTCTTATGATTTCCTCCGGAATTGCTTGAATGATCTTCGTGGTCACCCTATCTGTGCACCAACTTCGTGCGTGGCTGTGTGGATAGGTAATTCAGAGTGTGGTTGGACGAATTCATTGATACGCTGGTCCTTGCTCTGCAAGTGATTGGCTATCTTGTTTCGTCAGGTCATACTAGTTATCCAGGTATCTTCAGATACTAGTTGTGCAGGTTCTACGTCGTGAAGATCAGGCTGCCCTCCATGAATGCGTCCTTCACCGACGTGTTCATATCAATAAGTGATAGGAAATGAACCAACTTGACATCCCAGAACCCCAACTAAATCTATACCCCGCTCTTCAGAACAGTTAATAGGAATCAAGAAAGATTTCAAAAAATTCACTTTCAATCCTGTAGAAATGGCAAATGAATGAAGAAGAGCCTTTAAGAAAAAAATTTCTCTAGCTATCACTTTAAAAATAATAAGAGTATCATCGGCATATTGAATAATAGGAAAATCTTCATTATCCACAACTTGAACCGAGAGACTGATTAGCCCCTTATCCTTTGTCGAATTCAAAACTGATTGCAAAAGATCCGCAACCAACACAAAAAGCAACGGAGATAGAGGATCACCTTGTCTGACACCTCTTTTACAATGAATTGTTTCCCCAGAATGCCATTTAACAAAATTTTAGAATTTCCTGAATCCAGAAACAATTTGATCCAATTAAGCCATTTTTCACCAAAACCCTTAGCTTTTAAGACATCCAAAATGGCTCCATGTTCAATTAGATCAAAGGCTTTCTCAAAATCTAATTTCAGAACCACCAGATTCTCTTGGGAAGATTAGCAGATATGAAGATATTCATATTCCCAAGCGGCACAATCCTAAATTGTTCTAGACTTGATAAATCTATATTGGTTATGATGCACAATTGAAGTAAACACATGTTGAAGATAATTAGCAAGAAGCTTGGTAATCAACTTCAAAGAGCTATTAAGGAGAGAAATAGGCCTAAAATCAGAAACTTTCTTTGCACCATCCTTCTTAGGTCCCTAAGGCGATTAAAAGTAAGTCCAGAATGATCAGAGAGCCAGACTTCCTTTTCAAAACAAAAACTAACTCTAGCATCCAAGCACTTCGAATCAAACATGATTACTAAGAGCAGAAGCAAAACTAGGAACAAAAGGAAGAGATCTAACTTGATCAAGAAGACCCAATCATTCAACAAGAACTGCAAAACTCCAAATCAAGCAAGAAAGATTGACTGATGCCAGAGCTGAAAGAACGACCACTACAGCTGTGATCAAACACTCATGACCACACCAGAACATTGATTCGACCACCTCAATGTCAAACACAACCATACAATCAAAAATTTGAATTGGTGGCCGAACTCCGAGGACCAGATCAAACCTCTAATACGACCACCTCAAAGATGAAACACCAAAGATCACCTATCCTCAAAGATCACCTTCTCTCCAACAATCACCAACAATTAAGAGAATGAAGCAATAGTACCTTGATCAAATCAACAAATGATCTTTAATCTTGATCACTAAAACAGAGTTGAAATAAATAGATCAACTCCATCTTAAATGAACTTTCCAAACCACGTTTTCAAATTCTCGCAACCAGATCCTCCAACAAGGGAAATCCAAGATTAATCTCCCTCCATCAGAAGCTGACACGCCTCAAGACATTTACAGGAGGGTTTAATAGATCTCATCACCGGCCAAACCCTAATGTCGAACGATACGGTGCTTGGCGATCCTCCTAATGGCTAGTCGCCAGAACAAAGAGAGAAGTACTTTTGTTGTCTTGATGACTCTAGGAAAGTAAAACCCTAAATTGTGCAATTATACTTGGTTGTGATCATCTCACAGTATTACTTTAGATTGAGATTGCAAATTGGAATTAAAATTTTAAAACTGCCTATTCACCCCCTCTCTAGTTGGCATCCTTTGATCAACACATGGGATGAAAGCTCGGTCTCTTATTTCTAAGATTTTACCGTCTTGAGAGAGGATGTCCTCTATTACAGAAAATTACAATGTGACGGTGCCCTTCTTCAAGGGTGAAAATCTTACCCCTTTCAAAACTAAAAATCTCCGAGCAAATGCTCTAGCTAAGAACACTATTTTTAGTGGTCTAGACTTAAATGAATATAAGTAATTGTTGGGGGAAATCTCCGCCCAATCGGTCCTAGTGACCACGTCCCGGACACCGCCATGTGCCCGGTGACTATGGCCCCCGGTGGCTCGCTTCCGGGCGCCGCCATTTGCCTGGTTGGAAAGGCCCCCGGTGGCCCGGTCCTGAGTGCCGCCATTTGCCCAGTGGGAAAGGCCCACGGTGGTCCGGTCCCGGGCACCGCCATGTGCCTATGGCCCCCAGTGTCCTGGTCCCGGGCGCTGCCATATGCCCGGTGGCAAAGGCCCCCGGTGGCCCGGTCTCCGGTACCGCCATCTACCCGGTGACCATGGCCCCCAGTGGCCTCGCCCCGGGCACCACTATCTGCCTGGTGGACCGGCCCCGGCACCACCATTTGCCCGGTGGCAAAGGCCCCGGTGATCCGGTCCCGAGAGCCCCCATATGCCCAGTGACCATAGCACCCGATGGCCTGGTCCTGGGCGCCGCCATCTGCCCGTTGGCAAAGGCCCCCAGTGGTCCTGTCCCGTGCGCCGACTGTGGCCCGGGGATAAGGGCCCCCGGTGGCCCCACCCCGGGCGCCGCCATTTCCCCGGTGGCCCAGTCCCGAGCACTGCCATCTGCCTTGTGGCAAAGGCCCGGTGGTCCGGTCCTGGGTGCCGCCTTCGGACCATGGACAAGGGCCCTCGGTGGCCCCGCCACGGGTGCCGTCATTTGCCGGTGACCATGGCCCCCGGTGGCCCGATCCCGGGCGCCACCATCTGCCCGATGGCAAAGGCCCCCGGTGATCCTGGCCATCTCACCGGGCGCCGCATTTGGCCCGGGGACAAGGGCCCCCAGTGGTCCCACCCTGGTGCCGTCCTTTGCCCGGTGACCATGGCTCCCGGTGGCTCGGTCCCGGGTGCCGCCATCTACCCGGTGGCAAAGGACCCCAATGGCCCGGTCTCGGGCGCTGCCATTTGCCGAGTGGAGAAGGCCCTCGATGGCTCGGCCAGGTCCCGGGCGCCGCCATCTGCCCGGTGGCAAAGGCCCCCGATGGCCTGGTCCCGGGTGCTGCCATTTGCCCGGTGGCAAAGGCACCGAGTGGTCCTGTCCCAGGCGCCACCTTTGGCCCAGTGGCCCGGTCCAGGGCGCCGCCATTTGCCTAGTGGCAAAGGTCCCCAGCGGTCCTGTCCCGAGTGCCACCTTTGGCTCGGTGGCCCGATCCCGGGCACCACCATTGGCCTGGGGACAAGAGCCCCTGGTGACCTATCCCGAGCGAAGGCTGCAAGTGCCTCCTGCGCACGGTCACGTGGGGGCTACGTGACGAGCACCTCGGGAATTAGCCAGGACACTTGTCAAGCATCCAAACCCCTCAGTCGGTGGAATGACGTCGGTACCCTCCGATCCAACGGTTGTGACTGGGGTAGTTAGGTCTTTTTGCTTCTTTTGGGCCTATATATGCCCTTGTACCCCTCTTTTGTAACCAAGGACAATTCATTTGCATCAATACACAAAAAAACAATAGCCGTGCTCTGGAGCACTCTCCCCCTGAGAGAACTCCCCCAACCGACTCAAGTTGGGAGCACGTCGACAGGACTAGGGTTACCATTGAGACCTGAACCTGTATAAATCCTCATGTCACTCTTTGTGCTTGCCCGACGGGAGGTGACTGGTAACGCAGTCAGCTCGCATCGTTGTTCATTAGCTAGGATCTTCCACAGAACCTGCCGGGGTATTTGCAATACCATCACAGTAATCTTGACACCACTCATGAAATTTGGAAAACATTAGAAGTAATTCATGAGGGAACTTCAAAACTAAAAGAAGCTAAACTCATTAAATTAAGTAGAGAATATAATTCTATTGCGATGCTAGAAAATGAGAATGTAAGTGGTATTTTTACTCGGCTAAATCATTTGATTAATGATCTTAATTAAGGACTAGGTACGAACTTTGAAAGCATTCATGTTGTTCGCAAGATGCTTATTGTTTTGCCACCAAGCTTTGATGCAATTGTGATTGTGCTAATCAACGGCGATCTCTCCTGCACAACACCCACTGAGCTCTTGGGTATTCTTATTACTCATGAGATGCAAAAGGAGGAAAGAAAGGAAGTCATAGAAGCCTCCAATTCCATGAAGAAGAACTTGGCATTCAAGGCTAAAGCCGAAGTATCAAAAAGGGATGATGAGAGTTCGGATGACTCATCCGATAATGATTTGGCTATACTTGTGAGGAAGACGTGGAAGATCCTAAACAAACTCAACAATAAATGTTTTGACTTTGAAGAGAAGAGAGAACCTCAAAAGAAAACATCCTTCAAGAACATCACATGCTACGAATGTCATTAAAAAGTACACTTCGCTTCAACATGTCCTAACAAGAAGGCAAAAGGTGAAGCATGTTTCATAGAATGGTACTCTCGATCCGAAGAATCTGACTCTGATAATGATGCACCACCCACCTCCAAGAAAATTGCGGGAGTTGCAATTGGAGAGCCCACCCCATCAAATGATGACTTGTCTCTTTGCCTTATGGAAAGTGATGATAACAAGGTAGCAGAATGCGATCCATCTTATGATGACTTAATTGACACGGTTATGGAGTTAAATGAAGCTCTTGAGAAAACAACAAAGCAATACAAGTTACTCAAGAAAGAGCATTCCACGCTTAACAACTTGTATAACGAGTTAAAAGACTCGCATGAAACTTTGCTTGTCAAGGACTTTGTTAGTCCTAAACCAAAGGTGGATGTAGGGATTACTTGTGATATTTTGGAAAATCCACCTTGTGTCATTTCTCATTTTATATCTACATCTTGTGATAATTTAATATTTGATGATGATCCTATTGATGTATCCTTTGCAAATAATATCTCTTATGTGGTACAAGAAAATGTGGAAGTTAAGGCTCATGTAGAAAAATTGAACAAAGGGCTAGCAAAATGTTTCAAGGGCAAAGAAACCCTTAATCGCATTCTTAGTGATAAAAAAATATTCTTTTAGAAAAGAAGGCTTAGGTTATGTGCCCTCCAAAGGCAAGAAACTAAATACTAAAACTAAATTTTTTTTAAATGTCATGATGTAGGTCACTTAGCCGATAATTGTCCATTAGTTTCTAAGAGTATAAAATTTGTGTATGATTCACACTACAAGCTCAAAAAGAACAAAAACAAACATATTGCTGCAAAATTTGTTGGTGCCCCATTCTTGAACCACCACAAGAAGAAAATTTGGGTGCCTAAATCTCTTGTCACTAACATTCAAGTACCCAAACAAGTTTGGGTACCAAAACGTACTTGATGTATTTTTTTAGGGAATGATGATTTGAGGGGAGCAAATGAAGATCATGACCATTGATGAAATCAATCTCAAGGTTTCTCTTAAGTTGGAAGTTTAAGATTTTGATGAAATTTTTGCCCCCATTGCACAATTAGAAACTATTCATATATTATTTGCATTTGCTTTCCTTATTCCTTATTGTTTTAACCTTCATGCCCAACTATGCAAGAGAGTGAAAATTTTAAATTTATAGGGTTACATTCTTGGGGGTGGTTGGCTCCGAAATCTGAAATTTGAAATCTGAAACTTTCACTCTAATAAAAATTTTTCTTTTTCATATCTTGTTGTTGGCTCCAATTTTGGCTTTATTGTTAAAAGAAAACTTGTTCCTCAATATCTCAATTATCTCCAGAATTTATTTTAGGATTTTCGAAGCTTGTTTGTGTGTGCTTCTATGATTATAAAGAAGCCACATTATTTAAGAAAATTTTCAATCAAATTGAATTTGAAGCTCTCGTTTGCTTCAAATAACAAAAATTTGAATTTTGGATTTTCATGGAAAGTGTTTGTGTTGATGTTATTTATTTCTATGCAACTTTTCATGATTATTGGTGTTTGTTTGGATGGTTCCTCGATTTGACTTCATTTCAAATTGCTCATTTGCATCAAGAATAATATGACACATTAAGGGTAAGTACTTCAAACTTCATTGAAGGCCCACAAACCTCATATATGTGTTAAAATGGATAAATATGCAAGGATGTTGCTAAGATTATGAATTTTGGTCAAAAAGTTAATAAAAGCCTAAAAGCGGTCAAAGTTTCCAAAATAGGCTCAAAACATTCAAAATATGATTCAAACAATGTTTCAAAGATTTTGAAAGTCGGAAAATTGAATTTCAAGCTCAAATGCCAATTTTGACAACATTTGGAACTTCGGGGTCTTGTTTTGCTTCAAAGCGTCATATTCTCTCAAAACAAGATACATTGAGTTTTGGCAAAAAACTTTCTACACGAAGTTTTTAGATCTCAAACCCTCGAAGATAGTTTATGTTGAATATTCTCTCAAAAGACCTATACTTTCCAGGTTATTCTCTTTCAAAGGTCGCCAAAAAATTGTTTTTCACCCTAAAATACCTAGAACCTGCATTCTGTGAGTTTGGCTATTCGAGCCGGATTTATTCTCATATCTAGTCTTGAAATAGTATTCCAAACTATTACAAATAAAAAAATTTCACAAACATATCAAATTTGGTTGAAAATTGGCTACTCGTTGAACACATTTTGAAAATACATTTATTATCCCTTCCTAACTTTAATTCAAATCAAGTTGAACTCATCTCTATGCAAAATCTTTCTGAATCAATTAAAACATGTTCCAAATACATATTCTCAAGCTCAAACCAAATATGGGATAAATTAGAATCAAATCGTATCAAAATGCTAAATTTTTCAAAAGTTTTAGACTATTTTGTAAGGTTTCAGCAAAGGCCGGATTTTGGCCGATTCTCTCAGACTTTGTCCGCCATGTGCTTTTCAATCCAGGTATGCATGTATATATTTTCTTAAAGTAATTCAATGCTAGCATGCATTTGACACATATTGATCATACATATATATATATATATATGACTGTTCATTGTCACAAAAATTTAAGCCATCACTTCTTCTAACCGTTCTGTCGTAACAACTTTTAGTAAAAGCTTTTAGTTAGAAAGAGTGTACTGTAAATACTTCTTCTAATGATGTCTCTACACAAATCGATAGAAATTTTGAGACCATGCCTCATAGAATTGTGCATGCTTTTTGAAAGTAGTTTCATTCGCTTCTTTTTCTTATATTATGATTAACCTCTTGTGTGGTTGATGTCAAAGAGGGGGAGAGCAAGCCAATTGTTTCCTATATAGCTGCATGAGTGTTCTACATGTCTTATTTTCTTGCTTTTGTCCCTTTTGGGTGATTACTACCATAGGGGGAGAGAAAAGAAAAAGCATGGTGATGCACATAAGAAAAGAAAAGGTATGGTGATGCTTATAGGGGGAGCTTATGATTTACAAGGAGTTTATTTATGAACTTATGACTCTTTTTCATGCATTGGATCTTGTGTTTATGCATCATGCTTTTCGGTTGTCATCAATCACCAAAAAGGGAAAGATTGTTGAATATAGGCCCTATTTAGGGTTTTGGTGATTAATGACAGAAAACAGAACTAATGCGTTTATTCCGAGTGACTTAAGTTTTAGGTCAAAGTATGATAACGTCATGAAAAAGTGAGAGATGGAGAAAACTCCATGACCGATGGTTGAGATAAAGATGAAGATGAAGGTTCATTTCTTCGTCTTTAACTGGTCATTGGTGGTGAAGTCGACTGGATTCATTCTTTAAGTTTCAGATTTATCAGTCGTCCTATTAAGAGGGCTGTAGCCCTAGTACCTTGATCTATCTAATATCTTTAAACTCAAAATGCATACTCATATTGTCTAGTAGCTAATTAGGGCAGAGTGTGAATTTCAGGGATAAAAATTGTTCTAGTCTGCATTGGCCGGACAAAGTCTGTCTTGAGTGGACAATGTCCGGCCAATACATATTGAGCCCTAATTGTGCACTAGTTTACTAGAGACAAATGAATCTGACTAAGCACTACTTGTCTTATATGGCCGGATAAAGTCTGATGTTATCCGACAATGCTCGATTAGTTCAAATGGACAATGTTTGGCTAGTTCAAAAACTTGGTCATCACAGTAAAAAACTTGGTCATACCACTTATAAACCTAGTTGAATCAGTAAAATAAAAACTTGGTCATGACAGTAAAAAACCTGGTTGAATCAGTAAAACAAAAACTTGGTCATAGTATTAAAAATATGATCGTTTTAGTAAAACAAGACTTGGTCGTGGTTAGATTAGTACAAAACCTGGTGATATCTATATAAGACCTGGTCATGGTCGTATTAGTACAAAGCCTAGTCGTATCAGTACAAGACATGGTTATGGTCGTATTAGTACAAGATCTGATCATGGTCGTATTAGTACCAAACCTGGTCATATCAGTACCAAAACTGGTCGTATTAGTACAAACCTAGTCGTATCAGTTCAAATCTAGTCATATCAGTACTAAACATAGTGATACTAAGTTTCAACACAAATGTAACTAGAGACATACATTTTTCTAGCCTATTTATCTGAAATGACCGGTCATTGTTTGGCCAGTACAAAAACAATGTATATGTTAAGTGGAGTGTAATCAGAAACAAATACATTTGTTCAGACCATTTGTTCAGTCGAATATGTATTCGTCCAGTCTTCACAAAATTTTGTCAAACGGTCACTGACAAGTGTATTAACTGCCCAACGTTCACTAATCACCTACACTAGCCAGACAATATCTGATGTGGCCGAACAATGTCTCGCTAGTACAAATTTTGTCTAAAATTTGCCTAATGACTAGTTTCAGCTCGTGTGCTATATATACACTTCAATTGGCATTCACTCTAAGAGATTTTGACACACCGAATTCATTTTTAGTTGTTGCAAAGCTAAGAGAATTCAATTCTTCATTCACTTCATGAATTCTGGCATCTATAGCTAGCAAATTGTATTCAATACATTAGTTGCGTTGCAGAGCTAGCTTAGAGAGTGAATTACATTGCATATTGAGCATCTTGTGTAAAAGTGGATAAAGTGAATGTGCTTCACTTGTTATTATTGGTGATTATCATCACCTAGACGACTCCAGGAGTTCGGCGGTCTCTCCAGGGATAGTGTTTGTCAGAGAGGCTCAGTGTTTGGGTGTGAAGGCTCGGTGCTCACCTATCCGGAAAGGAGAAGGGCAACTACTATGGAATTGAGGCGATACTCTCGTGTAGAGTGCTTCAATGAGAATTAGTGGAAATCAGCAAATTTATTATACCTTGGGAAAAATAGATTGTGCTATCTGTTATTTCTTCCTCTTGCAAATTTCATATTTAGAGGTAATTGTTGTTGTCTTGATCACTCTAGGAAAGAAAAACCCTAAATTGTGCAATTATGCTTGGTTGTGATAATCTCACATTATTGCTTTAGATTGAGATTGCAAATTGGAATTAAAATTTTAAAACCGTCTATGCACCCCCCCTAGTCGGCATCCTTTGATAAACAAACTGTGCGGCATACAAGAGCACTATAGCCATGAATACCAAATTAACCAATCCATAGGGCAGGTAAATGCTTTTCATGGTGGGCAACAACGATAAGGTAACTCTTTTCTGAACTCTTACAACTTTGGATGGTGATTCCACCAAAATTTCGCTTGGTTGGGACAAAATTAGCAACCTCAATATCAACAACAAACTTTTGGATAGTAGCAACTTCACTAACAAAACCCCCCATACCAAGCACAAAGGCCAACGTAGCAACCACAAAATTAGCAACCATACCGACCGCCGCACCATTGGCAACCTGAGCAGTCGAACACAGAGCGCATGCTAAGAGAACTTTTTAGCAAAACAAGAGAAGAAAGAAACGTCCATGAACCAAAATATGGACTCCATATCGACTCATGTCTGCATACTCGAAACACAAATCGCGCAATTGGCGAACCTTGCGCCAAAAAACTCTAACCCTCTTCTTTCTCAACACATTAATCCTCGTGATTCTGAACAAATAAATGCTATTGCTTGTTCTAACTCTCTTGGTACAAATGTAGTAATTCTAAACGAGTGGAACAAGACTACCAGAATGAACACCACCCACCGAACCACCACCAGTGAGTAAAACAACTAAAGCACCATCACCACCGGTGGAGGATGATAGTAAGGATGCCAAACCAAAACAAGCGGAAAGTGGAAGTAACCAGGTAACACATGTTTATAATCTAACTCCACTTTCCTAGGAAGGTACGTTCAAGCAAATCTCCACAAGATACGTTCCAAGTAAATAATGCCTCCAAATTTTCAAGGCATGTACCACTGCTGCTAACTCAAGATCATGAGTTGGATAATTTTCTTCATGTGGTCATAATTGTCTTGAAGCATTAGAAATTACTCTTCCTTCCTGCATTAATACACAACCTAATCCTTGCCTTGATGCATCGCAATAGATTTGAAAGTCTTTTCTTTTATCTGGAAGAACTAGGATTGGGGCTGTGGTTAATTTCTGCTTTAGTTCACTAAAGCTCCTCTCACAATCTTCTTTCCACTCAAATGTTGTGTCATTATTTAATGACCTAGTAAGTGGCTTAGCGATTTTAGAAAACCCTTCAATAAATCTTTGATAATATCCAGCTAAACCTAAAAAGCTTCTAACTTTAGTTACTGTCTCAGGTTGCTTCCAATCTGCTACTACTTGAATCTTAGCTGGATCCGCTAAGATCCCTTCAACAGTCATGATATGCCCTAAGAATGAAATCTTTTTCATCCAAAATTCACACTTATAATATTTGGCATATAACCACTGCCCTCGTAGTATATCCAATGTTTTCCTCAAGTGCTCAATATGTTCCTTCTCACTTTTAGAGTATATCAGTATATCATCAATGAAGACAACTACAAATTGATCCAATTATTCCATGAATGCTTTATTCATTACATTCATGAAAACCGCCAGGCATTTGTTAGTCCAAATGGGACTACTGTAACTCATATAGCCCGTATCGTGTAGTCTTCTTTTCTAACTTTTATCTGATGATATCCTAATGGAAGGTAAATTTTCAAAAAGTAACTAGCTCCTCGGAGCTGGTCAAACAAATCATCTATCCTGAGTAAAGGATATTTATTTTTCACTGTAACCTCATTTAGGGCTCGGTAATCCACATATAGTCTCAATCCTCCATCTTTCTTTTTGGCAAAAAGGACTGGCACGCCCCATGGTGATGTTGGTTCTAGGCCCTTAATCTTGATTTTGATGATAAATGATAACAAGTGTCTTCGACTATTCTATTTTCTTTGAGTATAATCAATAAGATTAGGTGAAAAGAAGAAACGTCAAATGGGAGTCGCAAGACGAAAGCTGCAAAGACCTAAGAGCCATTTTCGCAAAGTTGCAGTGTCGCACGAGGTCACAGTCCAAGGTCGCGAGCCAAGGTCATAGCGCAAGATCACAGTGTCGCCCGGATCTGTAGGTAGCCCGAGGTCGCGAGCCACGGTCGCAAGGGCAAGGTCGCAGTGTCACCCAAGGTCGCCCGAGGTTGCAAGTGCAAGGTAGCCAAGAAGGAAGCAACAAAGACCTAACGTAAGTTCTTGTTTAGTGCACCGGTCTCGGTGTTTGTAGTATTGACTAGTTTTATAGAAACTCTTTTTAGTTTTTAACCGTACTATTAAGAGGGGTTGCAAACTCTCTTTTAGTTGCGGCAAAAATTGAGAAACTCTTAGGTCATATGTTGCATTCGCATTCATTCATCTTTTTGGTCAAAATCTGAGAAAAAAGTATATAGATTTCAAAGTGGAACTGAAAATGGTCTTTTAAGCACTGTTCAATCGACCAGAGGTCACTCGAGCACAGTTCCGTTGACCAGATACTGTTCTTTTGAGCAAACACCGTTCATTCGACCAGACATTCCAACGGCTATTTACTAGTCATTAGAGGTGGAAGCTGGCTGTTAACTGTACTGATTTCTTTCCTTATCGACCACAACGGCTAGCTGAAAGATTTGGCTATAAATATAGGTGCTTTGAGCAATATTCTTATCCATCTCAAGCCATATTCTCATATACACCTTCAAGCATCATTTCTCTTCTCTTTTGAGAAGTTTTAGAAGAAGTTTCGAATAGTTTCTGTTCACATTTTCGTGCAATTTTCTAAACAGTTTTTTCAGCAGATTTCTCTATTGTTTTGATCAGTTTTATAATCACTTTTCGAATAGATTTTTGATCAGTTTTTAAAAATCTTTTGAGAAGATTTTCTATACTATTTTGAGCAGTTTTTAAACAGTTTTTGAGCAGATTTTTGTGCAATTTTTGTTCACATTTTTTATTAGTTTTATAAAGACTTTTGAGCAGATTTCTAAACTGATTTGAGCAGCGTTTTCAAACATTTTTTGAGCAGTTTTGCTAAAGAACCAAGAGATATAATTTTTGACATACACTTGAGCGCAAGTGCTAAAATCTTGATCTTTTGATCAAGTACCATTCATTGTGGTTGAGAGAGATCTTCTGAGAGCATTCATTTGCATCCTTAGAAGTTTCTCACATTTGTTGGGGGTCAAGAGAAGTTCTTGCAACTTGTTACCCTTGGTGAACTCACCTAGACGGTTTGGAGGCGTGGCCGTTGGCCTCTCCATTAACAGAAGTTGTCGAAGAGGCTCGGCCTATTTGTGAAAGGCATTGGTGCTCGCCTATTCGGAGTGGAGAAGGAGCAAACTTAGTGAAAAATATCCTTAGTGGATATTGAAGAAAGACTCATTCATTTGAGTGCTTCAACGAGGAGTAGACGAGACCGGGCGAGTCTCCGAGACCTCGGGATAAATCACCGTGTTTGATTTTCTTACTCTTTCTTAGGTCAAAATTTTATTGAATTGTTTCAGTTTTTTTGCTCTTAGTCTTTTCGTTGCAAAAATTGTTTTTAGTCGAAAAGTTTTAAAACCTCTAATTCACCACCCTCTAGTCGGCATCCTCGATCGTACATATGGTAGACTTCACCGCCTAGAGAGAGGATGGCTTCAAATGAGGGCTTTCATCTTGGTCACACTGGGCGTGCGCCTATCTTTGATGGGACTAACTATCCCTATTATAAATTGGGCATGACGGATTTTCTGGAGGCCATGGGGCTTGACGTTTGGGACATTGTTAAGATTGAGTTTACTCCTCCGGTTGATCCGGCAAATCACTTCGATGATGATAGGAGAAAACTCCACTTAAATGCCTGTGCCAAAAATGCTCTCTTGGCCAGCTTGTCCCTAAATGAGTTCAACCGCGTGAGCAACCTTACCACCGCTCACAAAGTTTGGACCACCCTCGAGGAGATATATGAGGGCACCACTAGGGTCAAGAAGGCAAATTGCTAATGGTTAGGCAAAGATATGAGACATTCACCATGTCACCAACTGAGTCCGTGGATTCCATCTTCACTCGGTTGAACAATATTGTGAATGAGCTCAAAGGACTCGGAGTTGTTTTTACTAACATTGAAACTGCAAGAAAAATTCTTTGGGCTCTTCCGGAGAGTTTCGACACTCTTGTGATGGTCCTCACCAACTCCGACTTATAATCCACCACACCTACCGATCTCTATGGGAACCTCATCACCCATGAGATGCATCGGAAGGAGAAGAAGGAGGCGGCCGAATCATCAGAGACGAAAAAGAAGAACTTGGCATTCAAAGCCAACTCCAAAGCTGATTCAAATGATGGCTCCTCTGATTAGGATCTAGCCCTTCTTGTAAAGAACACCAAAAAGCTTCTTCATAAGTTGCACAAGAAGGGAGTCGACATCGACACAAGGCCAAAGGGGTCAAAGCGAGCAAATTTCAAGGACATCATATGCTATGAATGTCATGAAAAGGGACATATAGCCTCAAGATGCCCAAATAAGAACAAGCCTTGGGATAAGAAGAAGAGAGATCCTAAGAAGAAGAAATTCTTCAAAAACAATGGTGGAAACCAAGAAGCATGCTTCGAAGAATGGATGTCTGGAGAAGAGAGCTCCGATTCCGACTCTGATGATGAAGAGGGTCGTTCCAAGAAGCTAGCCAGATTAGCTCTTGGCAACAACAACACATCGACAAGTTCATCCTTTTACGTTATGGCTAAAGGTGATGAGAAGGTTCACTCTCTTGACCCTCATATGATGATATAGTTGAAATGATTAGTGAATTAAATGATGCTTTTGGAATCACAAAGAAGAAGTATAGAGCACTTAAAGAAGAACACTCTTCTTTACTTGTACTTTACTCCAATTTAAAAGAATCTTATGAAGGTCTACTCATCAAGGATCTCACTAACTCACAAACTAAGGTAGATCTAGTTATTTCTTGTGACTTAGTTGATGATATACCAAATGTAGTTTCTAAAAATGATATGTCAACTAGTTACAATAATCTACATGATACACCATGTTCATCTAGCTCTAGTGATAAAGATTTGCAATGCCATTTATCACCCTCTAATGAAATAATCTTAAATGAAAACAATGAACTAAAGGCTCAAATCAAGAAACTTAGCAAAGGCTTAGAAAAGTGTTACAAAGGGAAAGCATCTCTTCATCTTCTTCTTAGTGAGAAAAAATGTTCATTTAGAAAAGAAGGACTTGGATACTTTCCAAAGAAAGGAAATAAACCAAACACAAAAACTGTTTTTGTAAAAGCATGCAACAAATTTTGTTAGAGATGTCATGAAATTGATCATTCATATGATGCTTGTCCTTTAATGACTTCAACTCATTTTGATGCATGCTACATGCTTAAGAGGTCAAAGAAAGGATATGTGATAGCAAAGTTTGTTGGAGCACCCATGTTAAGTAAAAAGAAGAAATCTATTTGGGTGGCCAATGCTTTGATTGCTAACATCGAAGGACTCAAAAGGGTTTGAGTACCTAAAAGGACTTGATTCTTTTGTTTTTGCAGGTGAACTACAAGACCGGTGGAAAACGTTGGGTCCTAGATAGTGGATGCTCCGAACACATGACCGGTAACAAAAAGTTGTTCACCTCATTGAAGGATAACTCAAGTGAAAACCAAAAGATCACTTTTGGCGACAATCGTCAAGGAAATATAGTAGGCTTGGGTAAAATTGCTATATCTCATGATCTTTCAATTTCAAATGTTTTACTTGTTGAATCATTGAATTTTAATTTGTTATCTGTTGCACAAATTTGTGATCTTGGATTTCGTTGCATATTTTCTCCTAAAAATGTTTTAGTTGAAATTTTAAAAGACAACTCTTTGATCTTCAAAGATTTTCTTTTTGGAAATCTCTATCTTGTTGATTTTAATTTAAAAGATGCATCTCTTTCAACATGTCTCGTTTCTCAAACATCGAAGGGTTGACTTTGGCATAGAAGACTTGCACATGTTGGAATGCATCAACTTAAAAAGCTTTTAAAACGTGATTTGGTAGTTGGCTTGAAGGATGTGAATTTTGAAAAGGACAAACCATGTAGCACTTGTCAAGCGGCCAAGCAGGTAGCTACTTCACATCAAACCAAGCGCATTCTTTCAACTTGCAGACCATTGAAACTTTTGTATATGGATTTGTTCGGCCCTATTGAACATCAAAGTATTGGAGGAAAAAGTTTTTGCTATGTTATTGTTGATGATTTCTCCATATTTACTTGGGTGCTTTTCTTAGCTCACAAATCTGAAGCCCCCTCTTGTTTTGAAAGATTTGCAAAAAGATCTAGAAAGGAATTTGAACTATCCGTCAAGAAAATCCATAGTGATCATGGTGGAGAATTTCAAAATTCTGATTTTATTCATTTTTATGATGAGTCTGGAATCAAACATGAATTCTCTGTGTCCTACACACCTCAACAAAATGGTGTTGTAGAACGGAAGAATCGGACATTGATTGAAATGGCTAGAACTATGCTCGATGAGTACAAGAGGCCTACCAGGTTTTGGGCAGACGCAGTTTACACAGCATGTTATGCCATCAATCGTCTTTATACCCATCCGGTTTTGAACAAAACTCCTTATGAACTTATTATAGGGAGAAAACCAAACATTTCATATTTTTGCATCTTTGGTTGCAAATGTTATATTCTTAAAAAGTGCATGCATCTTGGAAAATTTCAAAGACGTGTTGACGAGAGTTTTCTAGTTCGCTATTCATCCACTAGTAAAGCTTATCGGGTTTTCAACACTACAACAGAATGCATTGAAGAATCATGCAATGTAGAATTTGATGAATCTAACGGCTCTCAAGGAGAGTATGAGGATTTTCATGATGTAGGAAATAGTGGCTTGAGGGAAGCTATGAAGGAGATGACCATTGGTGATATCAAACCCAGAAATAAAGAACAAAAGTCACCTGGTCAAAAGGATAAATCACCCGCGACCAGTCAGGCTGATGTCGAACATGGACCTCGACCACAAATACTGATGCTGCTCAACCTGTGACCACCTAGAACAATGCTGGTCGAGAAGACCTTGAACCAGAGATGGAAGAGAATGATGATCAAGCATCACATAACCCACGACTTCATCAAACGTTCACCAAAGATCACCCCCTGAATCAATTCTTGGGTGATGTTAGTAAGGGTGTTCAAACTCACTCTCGTATTGCTTCTTTCTGTGAACATTTCTCCTTTGTTTCTTCCTTGGAAACTAAACTTATAGATGAAGTATTTAGTGATCCAGATTGGGTAAATGCCATGCATGAAGAACTAAATAATTTCAGTAGAAACAAAGTTTGGACATTAGTAGAAAGATCTAAAGATCATAATGTGATTGGAACAAAATGGGTTTTTAGAAATAAAGAAGATGAGAATGGAGTAGTAGTACGAAACAAAACTCGTCTTGTTGCTCAAGGGTATTCTCAAGTTGAAGGATTGGATTTTGGCTATTTGCATTCTTCTTGCATGTGCATCAAATTTTAACATCAAGTTAATTCACATGGATGTGAAAAGTGCATTTTTAAATGGAGAAATATCCGAATTATTGTTTGTGGAACAATCTTCCGGTTTTGAAGATTCAAAATTTCAAAATCATGTATACAAACTCTCTAAGGCTCTTTATGGACTTAAACAAGCTCCTCGAGCTTGGTATGAACGCCTTAGAGACTTTCTTATTTCAAAAGGTTTGAAAATTGGGAAGGTAGACACAACCTTATTTACAAAAGTGGTTGAGAAAGATCTTTTTGTATGTCAAATATATGTTGATGATATCATATTTGGGTCTACTAATGAATCCTTTTGTCATGACTTTGGAGAAATGATGTCTAGGGAATTTGAGATGTCTATGATTGGAGAGCTAAGCTTCTTCCTTGGACTTCAAATCAAGAAACTCAAGAACGGAACGTTCGTGAGTCAAACCAAGTATGTGAAGGACTTACTCAAGCGTTTTGGGATGGAAGATGCTAAAGCCATCAAAACTCCTATGGCCACTAATGGACATATTGATATGAACAACGAAGGAAAAGTGGTCGATTCTAAACTTTATCGATCTATGATCGGTAGCTTGCTTTAGCTTACTGCATCTAGACCCGACATCATGTTTAGTGTTTGCTTATGTGCTAGATTTTAATCGTCTCCTAAGAAATTTCATTTGATTTCTCTTAAAAGAATCCTTAGGTACTTGAAATGCTATCAAATATAGGACTTTGGTACCCTAAAGATGAAAATTTTGAATTAATTGGTTACTCGGATTCAGATTATGCGGATTGTAAAATTGATAAGAAAAGCACATTCGGTAGTTGTCAACTTTTTGGGAGATCACTAGTCTCTTGGTCATCTAAGAAACAAAATTCCGTAGCTCTCTCCACTGCTGAAGCTGAATATGTTTCAGCAGGAAGTTGTTGTGCTCAAATTTTATGGATAAAACAAACTCTTTTGGATAATGGAATTTCCTCTGAAAAAGTGCCATTCTTGTGTGATAATGAAAGTGCCATAAAGATTGCAACTAAACCGGTTCAACATTCTAGAACTAAGCATATTGATATTAGCCACCATTTTATAAGAGATCATATGGCAAAAGGTGACTTGCAGCTAGTAGAAATCTTATTGATAGCAGAAACCTTTAGACGAGACTAGATTTTGCTTTCATAGAAGTGAATTGAATATTATTGATATATCAAATGCATGTTAAATGTCTGCTTTGCTGTCCTCCCACCTTTTTGTGCTTGATGTCAAAGGGGGAAAGATTAGGGAGGGATTCTTGTATGACATTACTGATAGTTTATGTGCTCATTGTTTATTCATTGTGGACTCTCAAATAACCCATATGTGCATTTATATATGCATGCATTCAAGGGGAGTTCTTGCATATCTAATGCCTATGCATACACTTAGGGGGAGTCATTATTAAATTTTATTCATTTAAACACTTATTGTCATCAATCATAAAAAAGGGGGAGACTGTTGCTTTTAGGCCCTTAATCTTGATTTTGATGATAAATGATAACAAGTGTCTTGGACCACACTATTTGCTTTGAGTATAATCAATAAGATTAGGTCAAAAGAAGAAACATCAAATGGGAGTCGCAAAACAAAAGCCGCAAAGACCTAAGAGCCATTTCCTCAAAGTCGCAGTATCGCTCGAGGTCACAATCCAAGGTCGCGAGCCAAGGTCGCAAGCGCAAGGTCGCAGTGTCGCCCAGATCTGCAGGTCTCCCAAGGTCGCGAGCCAAGGTAACAAGTGCAAGGTCGCAGTGTCGCCCAAGGTCACCCGAGGTCGCGAGCCAAGGTCACAAGCGCAAGGTCGCCAAGAAGGAAGCAGCAAAGACCTAAGGTAAGTGTTTGTTTATTGTACCGGTCTCGGTGTTTGGACTATTGACTGGTTTTATAGAAATTCTTTTTAGTTTTTAACCATACTATTAAGAGGGGTTACGAAATCCCTTGTAGTTCCGGTAAAAACTGACGAACTCTTAAGTCATATGTTGCATTCGCATTCATCATATTCTTGGTCAAAATCTGACAAAAAAATATATAGATTTCAAAGAAGAACTGAAACTGGTCTTTTGAGAATTGTTCAATTCACCAGAGGTCACTCGAGCACTATTTATTCGATAAGATACTGTTCATTCGACCAAAGGTCCCTCGAGTACTATTCATTTGACCAGACGCTGTTCTTATGACCAAATACTGTTTATTCGACCAGACATTCCAACGTCTATTTACGAGCCATTAGATGTCGTAGCTGGCTGTTAGCTGTACTAATTTCTTTCCTTATTGACCACAACGACTAGCTGAGAGGTTGGGCTATAAATATAGGTGCTTTGAGCAGTATTCTTACCCATCTCAAGCCATATTCTAATATACACCTTGAAGCATCATTTCTCTTCTCTTTTGAGAAGTTTAGAAGAAGTTTTGAGCAGTTTCTGTTGACATTTTCGAGCAGTTTTGTAAACAGTTTTTTGAGCAGATTTCTCTATTGTTTTGATCAGTTTTATATATACTTTTCGAACAGATTTTTGATCAATTTTTAAAACTCTTTTGAGCAAATTTTCTCTACTATTTTCAGTAGTTTTTAAACAGTTTTTGAGCAGATTTGTGAGTAGTTTTTTTCACATTTTTATCAGTATTATAAACACTTTTGAGTAGATTTTGATCAATTTTTAAAACAGTTTTTGGGCAGATTTCTAAACTATTTTGTGCAGTGCTTTTAAACATTTTTGAGCAATTTTTCTAAAGAACCAAGAGATATAATTTTTGATATACACTTGAGCCCAAGTGCTAAAATCTTGATCTTTTGATCAAGTATCATTCATTGTGATTGAGAGAGATATTCTGAGAGCATTTATTTGCATCATTTGCATCCTTAGAAGTTTCTCAATATTTGTTGGCGGTCAAAAGAAGATCTTACAACTTGTTACTCTTGGTGAATGCACTCACCTAGACTGTTTGGAGGCTCGGCGTATTTGTGAAAGGCATTGGTGCTCGCCTATCTGGAGTGGAGAAGGAGCAACCTTAGTGAAAAATATCCTTAGTGGATATTGAAACACGACTCATTCATTTGAGTGCTTCAACGAGAAGTAGGGGAGACCGTGCGAGTCTCCGAGACCTCGGGATAAATCACCGTGTTTGATTTTCTTACTCTTTCTTAGTGCAAAATATTATTGAATTGTTTCAATTTATTTGCTTTTAGTTTTCTCCTTGCAAAAATTGTTTTTAGTCGAAAAGTTTTAAAGCCTCCTATTCACCCCCCTCTAGTCGGCATCCTCGATCCTACAGGTGATATACTAGGTTGGATGAAACCTTTTCCTTTCAAGTCTTTTATCTATTTCTCAAATTCCTCTAACTCTTCAACTGACATTTTGTATAGCCGGTTAGAGATAGGGGTTGTCCCTAGTTTTAAGTCAATAATAAATTCAATATCTCTATCTAGTGGCATTCCTGGTAACTCTTCTGGAAAGACATCAAATACTCATTCACTACTGGAACATCTAGAATATCCATCTTTATCATACTATGGGTAACCTATTGACCTTTTAACAATGGTGATCTTACTGCATAAAATAATATTACTTTTCCTTTTGAGCTAACCAATGCAATTATCTTCTTTTCACAGTCTAACTGGGCTTTGTGTCGTGTCAACCAATCCATCCCTAAAATTACATCTAGCCCTTGTACCTCCATTACTAAGAGATCAGCATAGAACATTTCCCCACATATATCAAAAGGAACCTTTTGACTAATTGATGTTACTATTATCTTGGCTCCAGCAGATCGAATTATTATCTCTCTATCTAAAGGGGTTATATATAACTTGCTCTTGCTAGCGAACTCCTTGGTCACAAAAGAATGTGTTGCGCCAGGATCGAATAAGATGAATGCAATTTCAAAGTTGATGATGAACTGATATTTACTTGATTCACCTTATTTTTCTATACATTTTCCCCATGCTTTTGCACATATCAGTCATTTACATCGGTATATGCCTAGATTATTCCAGATTTGTCGCCAAATCGAGCGGATTACTCGTTCTGCAATTTTTATCGCAAGTTGGTGACGATTGGATGGATTTTTGGCTAGTGGACGTGCGTCCTCTACTTAATCTGGCCATCGGACGATTCCTGATGGAAGTGCGCATTCCCGCGGTGGCGTAGGAACTGACCGCACTGAAATCGGAGTCTCCGTGGTCCCGGAATCCCAAACCGTAGCCACGAGGTCACATTTCTATATTTCCAAAATCTCGAGGGCTTTTCTGCAAAAGTGCCAAATTGCCCTTCTTACACTGCCGCCAGCCATCTGAGGCATTTGAGCCCGGCTTTTATTATTTTTTCTTCCCTTCTTCTTCTTCCCCAAACCACTCTTCCACATCTCCCTCCACCTCGCCGCCGGCGGCCGGGCCATACGCCGGCAGTGCTCCATTCCCTCGCCACTCCACCACTACACCCGATCCGGTCTCCGCTTCCATCCCGCTGCCGTCTAGACCAACCCGCGCCGCTGCCACCGGATCCCGACGTTGCGCCGTACATCCTCCCGACGCCGGAGCCTCCTCTCCCTCGGCCACCGCCGCCTGCTGCACAGCCGGCGCAGCCTGTTCCTCGTGCCATAGCCGCCGTCTTCACCACGCCTCCGGAGCAACCGCTGCCTCTCCACCTCGCGTCGACCTTCTACGGCGCTGCCTTCTTCACCAACTCCAGCACCTCCTTCCTCTCGGGCCGATGGCCAAGTTCCTCTTCCACGACCTCCTTTCCAGCTACTTCGACACGGTGATTAGCTCCTCCACCACGGCAAGCTTCCAAGACCGCAGCTCCGGCATCGAGCAACTATGGTTAAATTCTCCTCTCCTATTTCTCAATTCTTGAATCGAGATGAACTAGAATCACTGTATGAGATAATAGATGAAATTGCTTGAGTTCCAACATTTGTTTGATGAACAGTTGGAGAAATGAGTGAATAGAAGTTTCTGTGATATGATTGTTGGATGGAAACTCCAAATGACTTCTCATTTTGTTGTGGATTGTTGAATGTTCAGTTTTTGTGATGCTTGTGTGATCTGTTATAGCATTGGGATGTATTGAAATATGTCAAATCAAATCGAAACTAGCTTCTGAAATTAGTTTCTTTCATCCTGGTTGATTGCTTGAATTCGTTTGTGCTTTATGCTCATATAAATTTAGATTATTCTTGTAATTCTTGTCTGGATTAAATTGGATATTTCAGTGGCTGAGCTTTATGTTGTGCTTTAATTTCTATATTTTGTGTTGCTTCTTTGTGAATGGACAGGACTGGGCTGATTGAAGCTTTGTATTAAATTATTATTCTGTCATGAATTGTTTTGTCTTGCTCTTGTTGTCTTGAGTTGGTGTCGTTGTTCTCCGGATTTGCCGTGTAGGTTGTAGCTGAGAGGCTGTTGGAGAATGGTCTTTGTTAATCCCTTGCGTGTCAAATTCGTTGATACCGTCGATAGGTGTATGCGTTTCAGCGTTTCGCATCTTTATTGTGAGATTGCTGAACGATACTGCTTTATCGCTTGTACTCACGACTACGCATATGGATTTAACAGTGACCAAACGTCGCAAGCCTACCACCTCTTTCTCTTTATTTCTTTTGACGTCTTCTCTCTTCTCTTTCATCTATTTTAGTTTTATTTTCCATTGATTTAGTCTAGTTCTTCATGATTTGTTTTCTTTAGTCCCTGTGGAAAGAATGATAGAATACTCGCCTGTATTGCACCGATCTCGTTCTATTGCGAGACGGTTTAGGCCGGTATCATGAACCTACCTAGTATCACGTCAGTAGCCTCTCCTGCCTCTTTTAACGTGGCATAGTTCATCGTTCCTCATCCAGGCATTGGTAGTCCTCGACCTCTTCCTCGATTCATTGAGGTTCCCCCCGGTTAGCTGGTCCTGTACCTCTAGCATATGGTTGGAATGTTGTAGTTAATGGCTCTTTGGTCTTCGCTGCTTGATCCTTGGCAGTCTGGTAGGGTAAATGTTTCCATGGACAAAGTTCTCTACGATTTCCAAGTAGCCCACAGTGGAAACAAATCATTCTGCTTCTTGGGCAATCTCTTTGATGGTGTACACCTTGCCACATGGGGCATTTAATTGGAATCAACCCAAAAATAGGTGGTTGAGGTGGAAAATTAGGGTGATAAGGTGGCGTTGTTATTATGCGCCCACGCATCGAACTACTCTGAGAAGCTGCCTGGAATCTTACCCTCCTCTCCGTATCATCTTCCATTGTATTCCTCCTTTTCTTCTATTTGTAGCACATGGTTCACTAAGACTTGAAAATCTGTAAATTCATGTGATGCAATATGTAGCTGCATGGTATGTTCTAGCCCCTCAATAAAGTGTTCAATTTTCTTCTCTTCAGTATCCACATCCCCTGGTGCATATCGAGCCAGTTGACTGAATTGATGTATGTATTCTATAATGGTTCGATTACCTTGGCGAAGATTCCTAAATTTTTCGGTGCTTCATAGCCATTACACAATTAGGGATATGGGTCTTGCAAAATTGATCTGAGAATTCCACCCATGTGATAGATTCCTTATTAGGATGCATGTTCTGATAATTTATCCACCATGCTGCTGCGGTCCGGAAAGTTGATGAGATGCATACAAAACTTTCTTAGTATCATTGCATCTCGTTGTATCCAACTTCCGTTCCACGTCCCTTAACCAATCATCTACTACAATTGGATCTCGTGTGCTCAACAAAGTTGGTGGTCTTGTTTTCTGAAAATTTGTGAGCCTAGCGCTTACCACCATTCCCTCTGTAGATGCTGCTGTTGGAAATCCTCTCGCTACTTGATCCAGTAATCGAGCTTGTGCTTCTTGGCTATCACGCATCATTTGTGCGTGAGCTTCCCGATTCTCTTGTAGTACTTGGGCTAACACTTCGGCTACCCCCATTGGAGATTCTTCCAATCGTGTATGCATTTGTTCCTAAGAACTTCCTCTAACCCTTAATGTACCTCTTCAAGTGGAGGTTCTTGCTTCTTGCTCATCCAGTACTGAATGTCTCCCAATACTAGACATCCTGTTAATAGTTATCGTCATGCTACAATCAAGGTCTAAAACTCATAATAAGACTTCTAAAATTATAAGCAAATAAAAATTATTACCTATGGCTTTTTGAAAGTAACACCATTCAGTAGGATTATATTCACATATACACATCCATTCTTTTCACGCTAGATGCCCCTCCGGGGCCATTAGTAGCAGTAGTTTTATCATACATACATCACCAGATATTTACAAATACTAGTGGGTTAGCAAAATGTGGGTTGGCACCGATGATAACAAAAACAAGCAAGATTGGCTCTTTGCCTCCCCTATCTACATCAAAGTTGTTCCCTTATCCATCTCAGTCAATCAGCGAGGATCACCGAGGTACCCGCTGGTCAAAACTGTCCGCCTCCTCCTCCTTGGAGCTCCTGTTGTCAGATGGCATCCTAGAAAGCTCAGCAAGGTATTGTGAAGGTGTGGCGTCCTAGCCTTGGTATTTGACATGCGTGCCCGTTAGTAGCCAACTAGGATATCGTTGTCGAAGTGTCTACCAACGGTAGTGTTGGGGAAAATCTCCATGGGACCAAGGCCCCCGGTGGCTTGTCCCAGGCGCCGCCATTTGCCCGGGGACAAGGCCCCCCGGTGGCTTGTCCCGGGCGCCGCCTTTTGCCTGGGGACAAGGCCCCCTGATGGCTTGTCACAGACCACCAAGCCCAGGGCAAACTCTCCCCCAAGTGGGAGGGCCCCTACAGGATCTCGGCAGTTCTTGGGTCGGGGGCTTACAAGCTCTCCAACTTTCAAGAGCAGGAGCTGAAGCACACGTGGAATGTGCGCTTGCTTCACAAGTTCTACGTCTAGCCTACAGGCTCGTCCTCTCCCCCGGAGCGATTACATCGAAGGGGAGGGGGACATTGTACTCACCATTCCCTCCCCCGTCACGATCTTACGGGGGGAGGCGTTGTATCTTAACTCATTTTCAATACTACTTGTTTTTTCCTCAGCTCTGGCTCATTGCAGGTTTTTACATTACTGTCTCTCACGGCGTTGCCCTCCCCGTGAGGATGCCCTCTTAGCGAGGATGCCCTCCCCGCGAGGAAGTGGGCTATCACGACCCAACAAGTCCCTACAACGGGAGTCCCACTCCCATAGGGCGGCTTACAATCACCCCCACTCCCATAGGGCGGCTTACAATCACCCCTCGTGGACTGAGGGTGTAAGCGGGAACCCGGTCCTCAGGGACCGTGGTAACGAGTCAATTTGAGAGACTAGTCCCCTACGCAAACACTCAGACCCGTCATCGGGCGCATCCTCCTCCGGGACGGTCATTGTCTCCTTGGCGAGACAGAATTCTCGGATATTCTTTCTTGGAGATCTCATTCCTGGCTCCCCGTTCTCACGGCGACTGGAGGGTTTTCTGCCAAAAAATTATCACCGGGAATTTCACTTTCTAGGATATTCTCTCGGAGATTTCGTTCCTGGCTCCCCGTTCTCATGGCGACCAGTAGGTTTTATCCCAGAGAGAATCTCTGAGAATTTCGGATTTTCTGGGATGTTCTTCCCCAGAGACCTCATCCCCGGCTCTCTGTCTTCACAGCGACCAGAGAGCTTTCTCCAGGAAAAATTCCCGGAAAACTCTTTCCCAGCTCCCCGTTCTCACGGCGACCGGAGGATCTTGCCGGGACTTTCAAAAAATTGTTCCCAGAAGTTTTCCCAACCTTGGGAAAACTTGAGGAATTCTTAATTGAAGGGTTCTTACCCCGGGGGCTTTGTCACCCCCATAGCGTGTGGAGCTACCCTCCGGCCAGCTATGGAGGGGGGGGATAAGCAGCACCCTGTAATGACCCTGTTCCGGACAATCGAAAATTCATAAAGTAAACAAGCAAACTTAGCTTTATTGGAAACATTCAACCGGAGGACATCTTCTCCCTCCGGTGGGCATCGTTACATTAAACATGATACAACCCGGGGTGCAACCCGGAAGGCTCCTATGCCTAGTAATCCCAGAGGCCCTCCGATAGTTCCCGGGCCAGGTCTCGGTACAAGCTTCATATACGACGCTGGGCCTCCCGGAGCAAGTCTTCGAGCCAATTTTCATAGCCCGCCGGTGGAAGTATTCGAAGCAGGGGAACCCTCCGGGACTCCGATGGTGGAGGGGATAGTTCGGCGCGATGATTGTCAAAGTTGTCCAGGTGCCACTCTAGATGCCACCGCAACCGGATTGGCTCCCGGGTAACACCCCTGCCGTGCCCCCCGGAGAAAAGACTTAACAAGATGAAGGCAGCTTGGGCATCCCCTGGGTGACACCCGCCGGAGACCGGGGGCTCCACCTCCGGAGAAGCTCCCCGTGACATCGGGACACCCCCGAGGTTGCGCCCCAACCTTGGGGGTCTTTGCCCAGAAGTGACTCCCCGAGCCCCGGGAGTAACCTCCCGGGAAATCTTGTAAAATTTAATCCCTACTTAGCCAAAAATTTCATTTCTATTGCATCAAAATGTTTTTGTACAAGTGTCCGTGGCTTCCTCTAAGAAGCTACCGGGAGCAAAAACCTTAAAACAGAAAAGGGCTCTATCTAAAGGCCCGAGGGGGGGGGGGAGACTCATACTGGTTCATTGGCGTCGTCTCCCTGGGAGGCTCCCGCTGGAGCCGCAGCGTCCACCCCCAGAGGCGCTGGCGCCGGGAATCACACCCGAACTATCCGGTCGTAGAAGCCGCCGGTGAGCTGCTCCACTTCTCGCCGAGATGGCTTGAAAAACTCTGGAAAGCTCCGGGGGATCCGGCCCCCGATCGCTCGGGCGCCAACCCCCGATGCTCCACAAGCCCAGCCGCGGCAGCCACCACCAGAATCGCCCGACCCCGTGCCCGGGCATCGGCGGCCTCCGGAATCATGGAGACTTGTGCGTTGAGAACACACACAGCCTCCGTGAGCATCGCCGGTGCAGCCTCGGAGGTGCCCCTGAGCCAAGGCTCACTCTGAGCCCTTTGAGGGCCGAACAGACAGAGCGGCCCGCGTCCGTCACCACCCAGACGCTGGAGCCCTCGAGCTCCCGGAGGGCTCCCTCCTTGGCCTTTGCCTCCCTCCGGAGCCAGTCGTTGGCTTTCTCGGAGGTGTAAAGCTGGGCCCGGACACGGGCCAACTCCCGGAGGGCGTCGTCCCGCTACTCCAGGTAGGCGGTGGCCTTCTCCTCCACCTGCTTCAGCGCTTTATCGAAGCGCACTTCAATCCCCCACGTGATGGCCACCCCCTGCAAGCATGAGAGTTAGTTAAAATTTGAAGTATAGTCCTAAAGGAAACCGGTTTGAGAACGAACCAAGATCTGGAGAGATTGAAGCCCCTCGCAGTGCTCGCGAAGCGTCCCTTGCGAGACATACTCCTGGACCTTCCTGGTCTGTAGGCCCGCAAACTGGGAGACCACCCCCGCGGATAGCAGGGGGGTCTCCCTCCCGGCGTCACCGGACCCATCGGGACTGGCGGCGGGTCCCCTTGTGAAGGTTGCGGGGGCGATGAGGGCCAGAGTCCCGGTGGCCGACGAGCTCTCCGAGGTGGTACCTCTCCGGGGGGGATAAGATGTCCTTTCCCCTTCCCGGGCCGTGGGGCCCCCGGGACCTCCGTCGCCGGAAGAACCTCATAGACCGAGGGGCTCCCCCCCTCGTCCACCGGCCATTCAACACGTGGAGGCGAAGCCTCCACGAATTGAACCTCCAGCCTCTCCGGCTCCGGCAGCACTGGAGCCGCTGGGAGAGTAGTTGCCGAAGGGGGCGAGGGGGCATAATCCGCCAAATCGGATGCCACCCCGTCACCGACCACCTCCTGTCCCCGGGTCTCTCCGGATGCCTCTGGAAGGCGCGCGGCCTCCCATGCCTCCATTGCCTCCCCGGGGTTCTCCGGGAGAGGCAGAGTCACTTCGCGCCGAGGAGGTGACCGCGCGCGCCCCGACCCGGGGGTTGCGTCCCGGGCCATCACGGGCGTAGAGCTCGACGTAGTTGATGGACCGGGAGCCTTCTGAGCCTTGCCCCACTTAGGCTCAGAACCCCCGGTAGCCTCCTTCCTCCTCTTGTGGGAACCGGGGTGGGGAGAGCCGTCCTCGCCGGTAGCCTCAGCCCGAAGGCCTCGGCCACCAAGTTCCGAGGAGGACCCTTCCCGATGACATGCACGATCCGCTTGTGCTCGTCGGCGTAATACCTCCCGAGGAGGTTCTCCGCCTTCTCCCTGGCGGCCGGATACAGCCGAACTACAAGAGGTAAAGAGTTAGAAAAATTAACGAAAGAAACGAGTCAAGTAGCCGGGGACTTACGTCGAGTCACCGGCTTTTGCGGGGGCCGCTGGGCCGGACACATGCCAATCTCCCTCCTCCCATGCGAGAAGGGGGAGATCTTCAGCAGCGTCAGCGCCTTGGCGGCGTCCCTCATAGAACGGACACCCCGGGAGCCCACCACCTTGCTGAGGAGCTTCAGCTCCTCCTCGGTCCACACCGGGGGCTTGGGAGCGGACGACCGGCTGTAGGAGGGGGGATCCGGTGAGTACATCACCTCGTCGTCCCAGACACAGAGGTAGAACCACTGTCGCGCCCCGAAACTGGGACTACGAATACTCCCGTGGAGACCCAGCCCTCTGCAGCTGGTCCCATTATAAGCATATCATTGACTTCCCAGGATAAGTCATGTAACATCCTGAGTTTTGGGGTGAAAAGTTTCTTTCTTAAAAAGTCATGCATGCATATGTCTCTTCTAGATCAGCCAAATCAGCTCCAGTTTTATTCTGTTCTAGCCCTAAAATCTCCAAAATCTATCATGTGACCCCAAGTCAAGATCTGACTTTCCAAATTTGATCTATCAGTTTTCCTAAACCTAAAAGCCTTCAGAACCCAGATCCAATTCCATCTCTAACTTCCAGATTTTTCAACTCCTTTCTGTTTTCGAAAATAGAAATATCTTATATCACCTAAATACCCTAAGTTTCAGAAATTCAGATTTAATCAAAATCTTAGCCAAGTTCAGACCAGATTATTCCTGGATTATGATCAAGGGTACGCCAATACCTTAATCCAAAATGTTGGCAGCCAAAGTTCACCATCTAGACTCTTTTCACAAATCAGTACAAGAGTATCGCAGATCAGTCCTTTTCCAGATTTTCCAAAAGCCTAAAAAGGCAAAATGTTGCAAATTACCTCCAAATTCAAATCTAATTCAGGGAACACCTCCCAAATGCTTTTCAACACAAATTCTTCTTTTATGAGTATCTCAAAATCAAACCCTAAATCCCAGAATTCGAGATCAATAAGATTCAGACTTATTTTACCCTAATTTACTCTGTTTTCAGTTCATATCAAAAATCATCCGAACATCTCAAATTTTATCTTCTATTTGTGCCAAGTCATCTGTTGAATCAAGTCTACCAGATCAGTGCAATCAAAGTCAGATCGAACCTTCCAAATCATCAGATTTACAATTCAGTCCAAATCAAGAATTGGAAATTACAAATCGGCCCTAATTCGACCAGGGCAGTAGCTAGTGCACGACCAGAGCCTCGCCGTGATTCCTTGCGCCATGCTCGCTCGCCGCCGGCCAAGCCTCGCCTGAAATTGTGGCCGTGCATGCTTGTGTGCACGTGTCCGTGTCCTAGCCTTCGCCGTGGCAACGCCGTGGCAGCGCCATTGAACAACACTTGCTCCCGTGCGCGACCAGCAGCAGCCATTGTCAGCATCTTCTTGCCACGTTGCTTGCTTTGCCAGCCCTTGTCGCCACCGCCCTGCACCGCCCGACATTATTGAGTCCCGATGAAGAAACAGTGAACAGCTTTGCACCGCCTGTGCGCCATCGCGTCACCGCTCGCCGTTGTTGCATCTGCGCCCGGCAAATCAGATCACTGGCGCCAATTTATTGCTATTACTTCCTTGCAAGCTTCGCGCACTGCTCTATTTAAGCAGCCATACTTTGTATCATTTCCTCTTCACCAGAATTTGATCAAATTTCCAAATCTTTTCGCTGTCGTCGTCTTCTCCGGCGAGACCAGCTCGAGGCCTCACGGTTGCAGCACGCTACACTGCACCTCCTGCCAAATTGAAGCCAGCAGTGAGTACCTCTCATCCTCCTAATTGTGCTGTTGCATTGAATTGCTCACCGGTAACCTCTAACGCCGGCAATCACCGGAAATTCCCGATTGCCCTGTTCTGGCAATGCAGGCCAAATTACCCCGAATTGGATTTCGATTCTGTGGAAGAAGATGATCAGTGAGCCATTTCCAGCAAGCCTGCGTACTTAAATCTCCAGATTGAGCTTCAATCGAAGCTTTCCCCAATTTTGAGTTTCTCCAGAAACCGGCGATCATCGCCAGGCTTCTCCGGCCATCCTCCGGCCAAATTGATCGTGCAGGTAGCTTCCTCTTACCCATCTATCACTCCCTGAGCTTGGAATTAAGTTCATTCGACCTGTATCAAAAACCCCCAAATCCCATGTCATCTTCTCCGGCACAGTTCACCGGAAACCTATTCCTGGCCGTTTCAGCTTCTTAAACCATGTCTTTCAGGTGTGCTTCAATCTCCTGATCATATTTGTCTTCTAGCCTGATCTCTGAAACTGCCCAGATTTCAAGTTATACCCATGCCAAAAACCTTGTCCAGTGGCTTCACTGTGCCGTGTCGCCACCACACTTCTTCACCAATTTTCATCACCTTCCAGCCATCATCTGCCCTAGATCCTGCTGAGTGATTTGCTCCTGTTATCATTGCCTACCTCCCAGACAAAGTGGTACATCATTTGGAGCCCTAGATCAAAAGTTATGCCAAGCCCTAGTTTCTGGCCATGTCAGATTCAATGCCAGACTATGTCAGTTAGTGGCATTAGCCCTTTTCACTCCCTTCGAGATGTGCATTTTGAGCATAACTTTGTCCCTTAGATTCCTGAGGTTGTGATCTACATTTTCTTCTTCTATCACAACTTGATTTGAGCCCTTGAATTCTATTTGCTGCTAAACCCTAATTTTTGACATTGTCCCAGTACATGCCAGCCAATGGCATTGGCCTTGTTTACCCATTTCTGATTATGCAATTTGAAAACCACCTTGTCCACTGAATTTGTAGAGTTATGATCTACATTTTATTCTACTGTCATAACTTGAGATAAACTCTGTAGCTTTCCTTAAAGCTATGTCAGAACCTTGATCCGAATGTCAATCCGCTGACATTCGCTGTTTTTGATCAAACCAACCACAAAACTGATGTTCTTATTGCAACCTTGAGATCCTAAGAGCATCTAACACCCATCCTTAGCCAATTCCTTGAAACCCTAGACTCTCAACTCAGTTCAGCTTGCAATCTCAATTATCTCCGATATCGTTCAGTCACTCTTGTAAAGCATATCTGCATATAGATCATAAATCATTTTAATATATAAGTAATATTTGTGTGTATTGTTTGTTTGTCGCCGAGCAGAACCAGAAACCAAGTTCGAGGACTTCGCTGTTGAACCGTCATCAACTGCTGTTTCTTACGACGCGGAAGCCAAGTCATATCCTTGGTCATCTTGAACTATATTTTAAATGTTGCTAAAACATAACCTTGAATATAGATAATACTGCATGTGAAAGATTGAGAATGGTTGATTTATGAATTGGCAGTACTTGACTGGTTATCTGTGCAATGTGAAATAACCAAGTTTTGAGCCATGAACTATTATATATATATGTATATATTTATATTCATGAAATAAAACCTCTAGCCATGACCAAAAAATGGTATGGATGGTGGTAGCACTGGAGGTGCTAGACTGCAAAGGAATGCAGGCACTGAAGGTGCAGGGTTGTGGATGGTCTGGTCACTGGCATATAAGGACTAGAACCTTGTGTTGTGCATCTAGTGGCATGAACAACGTGCTAACCGCAAGCCTGGTATGGGACAGGCCTGAACAAGTACTTATGTGGATCACACATAAAACCCCTGCATGAGTTGTGTTGTGATGATTGACATAAGGGACGGTTCCCACACTATCACTGAAGGTGATCTGATATTTGACCCAGCAATGGGAATATGAGTAAGGGTGGGGGTATAGCTCGCCACAACTGTGTTTCGCGAGAGATCCACAGGGTCAGGGGTGAATTGTGAGTGATACATAACAAAAGTTCTTGTTCTTTCCACCTTGCCGCTCACAATATGAAGTGAGTGAGGGGTCCAATCATTTTGTTATGATAGGAAAGGCTTGAAAGTGGAATATCTTGCGGGTAATTGGTACCTCTCTGCAGAGTTAAAAACGTATTCGAATACTCTGAGCTCCCGGGTTTATAGGAGTCTGCTGCGGTAGATTAAATCCACGGGTGTGACACAAGTATTATTTTCTAAATAAAATGTGTTAAAACAAGATTACCCAAATGACATGTGTTGTCATGATAAGGAGTGCTGCCGTGGGCTGTCATGTGTCGACGTGTCGTGGTAGTGCTATAATCTAGTGAACATGAATGATGATGTTATATTATGAAAGGTGCTGCCATGAGATGAGGTATGAAAGAAAAAGATTATTTTACAAACATCCATAATTCTTGACTGGTCTAGGTTCATATCATCACTACTATATGTATCTACTCTTACCTATGACTTACTGAGTACGTAAGTGCTCACCCTTGCAACCTACAAATCAGTAGATGGAGCGTTCAATGAACCAGATGAAGGCATGGAGAACTTCTTGGATCCAGAAGGAGGAGCGTCAGTTCCGTCATTGCCCTGATGTGTTGTTCTGCCGTCCACTTCTCATTGTGGGTGGGTCACCTATCTTCTGTTGTGTAGATGTTATTTTGCTAAACCATGTATGCCGCAAAGGCATTGTAATCTTCTTATGTAATATCAAGGCCAGCAGGACACACTGCTTAACTATTTTGTAAGTTACTCTGTTGCAATGTGAATATACTCCTGTGCTTGAGTTATCCTGGGAAGTCAAGGGTATGTGTATGCTATGCATATATGGGACTAGCTGTAGCGAGCTATGTCTCTACAGGAGTAGTCGTAGTCCCAGTTTCGGGGCGCGACAAGTCAAGCACAGGAGTTTATTCACATTGCAGCAGAAAAACTTACAAAGTATTAAGTAGCGAGGCCTACTGGCCATAATATTACATAAAGTGATTACAATGCCTTCGCGGCATTCAAGGTTTAGTTAAAACAAAATAAAACTTCCACACAGCGGATGATGGGTGTCCCTTCCACAGTAAGAAGTTGACGGCAGAACAACACATCAGGGATCTGCGGAACTGGCTCTCCTTCATCTTGGTCCAAGAAGTTCTCCACGCCTTCTTGATCATGGTATGCTCCATCTTCTGGGTTGTAAGTTGCAAGGATGAGTATTTACGTACTCAGCAAGTCATAGGTAAGAGTAGATACATATAGTAGTGTTGTTATGGACCTAGACTAGTCAAGAATTATGGGTGTTTGTAAAATAATCTTTTCTTTCCTACCTCATCTCATGGCAGCACTTTTCATAACATAGCATCGCTATTTTTGTTGACTAAATTATAGCACTACCACGACACGTCGACACACGACAGCCCACAGCAGCACCCCTTATCATGACAACACATGTCATTTGGGTAATCTTGACTAATCAAATTTTATTTAGAAAACATACTTGTGTCACACCCCATCGATTTAATCCACCGCAGCAGACTCCTATAAACCCGGGAGCTCGGAGTATTCGAATATGTTTTTAACTCTGTAGAGAGGTACCAATTTGCCCGCAAGATATTCCACTTTCAAGCCCATCCTATCGAAATGATTAGACCCTTCCTCACAACCATGTGTGAGTGGCAAGGTGGAGATAACAAGAACTTTTGTTATGTTTTTCTCACAATTCACTACTGACCCTGTGGATCTCTCGCGAACCACAGTTGTGGCGGGATATACCCGCACCCCCAAGTCCCTTCCCATTACTGAGTCAACATGCATGATCATATACGTGGAGGAGCCGAACCCCGTGAAATTAGTGTATTGTTTTCCATCTCATGCAAGGGTTTCATGTGCGATCTGCATAAGTACTTGTTCAGGCCTGTCCCATACCAGGCTTGCGGTTAGCACGTGTTTCATGCCACTAGAAGCACAACACAAGGTTTTAGTCCTTATATGCCAGTGACCAGACCATCCACAACCATGCACCTTCTGTGCCTGCTATCCTTTGCAGTTAAGCACCTCCAGTGCTACAGCCATCCATACCAAATTTGTGGTCACGGCTAGGGTTCTATTTCATGAATATATATAAATACATATATAATAGTTCATGACTTCACTGTTTGATCTTTGCTTCCAGCTTTGTACTGCCAAAATATATCTCAACCATTCTTTCACATGCAGTATTACTTATATTCAAGATCATATCATAGCAATTCATTAAAATATGGGTTCAAGATGATCAAGACTATGACTTGCCTTCCACGTCGTAAGAGACAGCAGTTGATGTCGGGTCAGCAGTGAAGTCCTCGAACTCTGCTCTGACTCTGAGCAAAGATCAAACAAGCAACCAAGAATCACAACCTTTTCAATACATTATTATACTACATGCAATGATGCAAAGATGAAATGTCTCGATGATTCTAAAATGATTGGGTTTAGAAGCTGATTAGGGCTAACTCCTAGAATTAGGGCTGAAGATGAGTGCTAGGGACTTTTAGGGTTTCAGGGTAAGGAAATGACATTAAGTCCGTAGCTGGTTTACCTAAAGTCGACGGACGTCTTTAGGTTGACATTCGGTTCAAGGCATCGACAAAGGATCAATGGTTTCTAGAGGGCTCAATTCAAGTTGTGATAGAATAAGAAATTGTAGATCACAACATCAGGAGTCTAAGGGACAAAGTCATGCTCAAAATGCACATCTGGAAGGAAGTGAAAAGGGCTAATGCCACTGGCTGGCATAGACTGGCATTGGGCTGACATGGCCAGAAACTAGGGCTTGCCATAACTTTTGATCTAGGGCTCCAATTGATGCACCACTTTGTTTGGGAGGTAGGCTTTGATAACAAGAACAATTCACTCAACAAGATCTATGGCAGGAGATGGCCGGAAAGTGATGAAAACCGGTGAAGAACACGGTGGCCGAAGTTTCAAATCATAGCATTGGACAGAGATTAGGGCATAGCTATAACTTCTGATTTAGACCGAATTGGAAGTTGAGCTAATAGACAAAAGTACTTAGGAGACTGAGGCACATCTAGAGGACAAGGTTTCTGGAGCTGGATCGGCCGTAATCATTTTTCTAGTGAACGGCGCCGGAGAAAATGACAAGGGAATTGGGTATTTTTGATACAGGTCGATTGAACTCGATTCTTTGCTCAGGGAGTATCTAAGAAGTATAAGAAATCTGTTGGCACGATTAATTTGATCGGAGGATCACCGGAGAAGCCTGGCGACGAGCGCCGGCGACTGGTGAAGCGCGAACTTGGGAAATGCTTCGATTCGAGTTCAATTTTGAAATCTGGATTCACGGGCTTACTAAGTAATGCTCACTAATCATTTTACTCTACTGGATCGAATGCTAATTCGGATTAAATTGAGTTGTGTAGCTGGAACAGGACATTTTTGAAATTCGGCAATTGCCGGCGATCACCGGCGATAAGATGTATAATAACTCAATTCAAAGCTATAGCATGATGAGGGAGATGGGAGAACCTTGCTAGTGGTTTCAATTTGGAGTTTGGTGCAGTGGGTGAAGCTGGCACCGTGAGCCTCCGTGCTGGACTCGCCGGAGAAGAAGACGACTGCAGCGAGGCGGATTTTTGTTTAAATGCTGAGAAGGTCTAGGGAGCGGTGCTGGTGTTAAGGGAGTTGCTTGGGACTGCTATTTGAGAGCTAGGACAGGACGAAGCTCACTGCTTGCTTGCGCCGGTGCAGACTTCAGGTCGAAGCAACGGCGAGCAACGAAGCTTCTCTCTGGCGTGCAGCTGCTGTTGTGCTGGACAAGAATCGCCACGACGTTAATTGAGATGCAAACACGTGTGCGTGTGCAAAGGCGGCCGTGAACGAGCACTAGCGAGCGTGGCATTGATCGGCAGCAACGGCGCAGTGACACGACGCAATGCGCGCTGGTCGTGGTCGCACGGCGTTGATCGTAGCACTGCAAGCTGTGGTCGCGGTCGAAGGGGAGTACTGTGCACCGCTGGCTGAGGTCGAAGAAGCTGATTCCTAGTCGTGAACAGTGGCTGTGGTCAAGCCAGGGACCTAATTGCAAGTTTCTTTGTTTGCAACTTGGACTGATTTGTAATTTCTGATTTAGAGATAGTTGATTTGCAATCTGATTTCATAGATGAGTATAAACTTATACTTTATACTCATCCAGCAAGAAATTTGGTAAAATCTGGTATGATTTGATGATTTTCGATATAAACTGAAAATAGGGTACTTTAGGGTAAATTAAGATCTGAGTTTTGATTTAATTCGAATTCTGGCCTTTATGATGTGATTTTGGAATCTGCTGTAACACCCTGAGTTTAGGGGTAAAAACTTTCTTTTCATGAACAGCATGCATGCATGATACCATGTATTTGTAAAAGAAACAAGATCAGTTCAACCCTTTTACCCCAATCTATCCCAAACCCTAAAAGCTCAAAATCTATCCTGCAAACCTAAATCAAGATCAGATTATTCAGATATGATCTATCAGTTTCTCTGAACATAAAAGTCTTCAGAAGCCAGATTCAATTCCATCTCTAACCTCCAGATCTATCAATTCTTTTCTGTTCTCGAAAACAGAAATTCTAATTACTATTCTAATTACCCTAAATATTTTGAACTCAGATTTAGCTAAATCTTGACCAAATCCAGATCATATTAGTCTTGGATTATGATCATAGGTATGCCAAAACCTTAATCCAGAAAGTTGGCAGCCAAATCATATCATCTAAGTCTTTTTCACATATCAGTCCAAATTATATCGCAATTTAGTCATTTATCTGATATTCGGAAACCCAAAAAGGCTAAAATCTTCAGGTCAACTCCAAATTCAGAATTTCTTCAGCAAATCTTTTCCAAATGCTATTTGATACAAATTTCCCTTCTGTCCAGATTACAAAATTACATCTTAAAGGCCAGAATTCGAAATCGACAAAACTCAGATCTTATTTTACCCTAAAGTACCCTATTTTCTGTTTATATCGAAAACTATCAAATTATGTCAGATTTTACCAAATCTCTTGCTTGATGAGTATAAGGTATAAGTTTATACTCAGTTGTGAAATCAGATTGCAAATCAACAATCTCCAAGTGAGAAATTACAAATCAGTCCAGAATTTTATCAAGAATCCTTGCAATTAGGTCCCTGGCTCGACCACCTTTGCTGTTTGCGACCAGGGAACCTGCAATTCACGACCAGGGTACTTCGACCTCGACCTCAGCCACTGTTCACGACCAGCGCTCGCCTTCGACATCGGCTAGCGTGGAACAGTGCCGTTCGACCGCGACCAGTGCGCATTGCGTTGTGCTCTCGTCGCCGTGTTTCACCGCCGATCACTACCACGCTTGCCAGTGCTTGCTTGCAACCGCCTTTGCATGCACACGTGTTTGCTCTTCAGTTGTTGCCGTAGCCATCTCCATCCAGCTCACCAGCTGCTACACGCCAGAGAGGAGCTTGCTGCTCACTGTGCTTCAACCTGAAGCTTCTCCTTCACCGGCACAAGCATTTTAGCTCCAAGCCGTGAGCCAGATCTTCGCTTCACTTTGCTTTGCCTATAAATAGTGGCCCCATACTACCAGTACTGCTTTTCAGAGTTTCTTAGCAATTAAACGAAGTTCTATTCACTGTTGCCTTCTTCTCCGGCGAGCCGCCGAGGAGGTCAACGATGCCAGCCTCAACCGCAACCTCAATTCCCAAATTGACACCACTAGTGAGTTCCCCGTATCTCACTATCTGTGCTGTAGCATTTAATTGAACTCTTATGCACTTCATCGCCGGTGATCGCCGGCAATTGCTGAAATTAGTGAAATGCCCTGTTCCAGTTGCACAAATCAAATTAGCTCGAATTAGCCTTCGATTCAATAGACAAAAATGATCAGTGAGCTGTTTTAAGCAAGACTGTGAAGTCGAATTGTGAAATTGACCAAGAACTGAAGCTTTTCCCTAGCCCAAGCTTCACCAGCCGCCGGTGAACATCGCCAGCCTCCTCTGGTGATTCTCCGGCCAATTCAATCATGCCAGAAGCTTTCTTATACCTTCTAGATGCTCTCCAAGCAAGGAATCGAGTTCAAACTTCATGTAGCCAAAACCACCAATATCAGTGTCTTCTTCTCCGGCGCCGGCCACCGGAAAACCATTCTCGGCCGTTCCAGCTCCAGAAACCTTGTCCACCAGATGCGCCTTGATCTCTTGAGCAACTTTGCCTACTAGCTCGACTTCCAATTCGGCCTAAATCAGAAGATATAGCTATGCCCTAATTCTTGTCCAGTGCTATGATCAGAAACTCCAGCCACCGAGTTCATCGCCGGTTTTCATCACTTTCCGGCCATCTCCTGCCCTAGGTCCAGTTTAGTGAATTGTTCCTGTTACTGGGGCCTACCTCCCAGACAAAGTGGTGCATCAATTGGAGCCCTAGATCAAAAGTTATTCCTAGCCCTAGATTTTGACATTGTCAGCCCAATGCCAGAGCATGCCAGCCAGTGGCATTAGCTCATTTCACCTCCTTCCAGTTATGCAAATTGAAAATAACTTTGTCCATTAGACTTGTGGAGTTGTAATCTACATTTCATTCTACTGCCACAAGTTGAGATAATCCTTCTACCATTCATCAACCCTATGTCGATGCCTTGAACCGAATGTCGACCGAAAGACATTCATCGATTTTGGGCAAACCAACCGTGGACTTAATGTCAATTCCCATATCCTGGAACCCTAGAAGTCCCTAGCACTCATCTTCAGCCCTAACTCTATGGGTTAGCCCTAATCAACTTCTATGTTATCCAAACCCAATCATTTCAGAATCATTGAGACATTCATCTTTGCATTATTGCAAGTAGTATAATAATGTATTCAAAAGGTTATGATTCTTGGTTGCTTGTTTGATCTTTGCTCAGAGTCGGAGCCAGAGTTCGAGGACTTCACTGCTGACCCGACATCAACTGCTGTCTCTTACGACGCGGAAGGCAAGTCATAGTCTTGATCATCTTGAACCTATATTTTATGAATTTCTATGATATGACCTTGAGTATAAGTAGTATTGCATGAGAATGGATGAATTGTGAATTGGCAGTGCTAAGCTGGATGCTTGTGAATTGTGAATTGATCAAATAGTGAGCCATAAACTATTATAAGTGTATTTATATATATATTCATGAAATAGAACCGTTAGCCGTGACCAGGGTTTTGGTATGGAACGGTGGTACTAGCACTGGTTGTGCTTGGCTGCACTGGATGTGCAGGCACTATAGGTGCATGGTGTGTGGTATGATCTGGTCACTGGCATATAAGGACTACAACCTTGTGTTGTGCATCTAGTGGCATGAACAACGTGCTAACCGCAAGCCTGGTATGGGACAAGCTTGAACAAGTACTTATGCGGATCGCACATGAAACCCCTGCATGAGATGGAAAACAATACACTAAACTCACGGGGTTCAGCTCCTCCACATATCACTGAATGTCATTTGATCAAGCACGTTGACCCAGTAATGGGAATAGGCATTCGGGTGTGGGGGTAATCCCGCCACAACTGCGGTTTGTGTGAAGAAAACTGCAGGGTCAGGGGTGAATTGTAAGTGAAACATAACAAAAGTTCTTGTTATCTCCACCTTGCCACTCACAGTATGAAGTGAGTCAGGGGTCCAATCCTTGTGATAGGAAAGGCTTGAAAGTGGAATATCTTGCGGGTAAATTAGTACCTCTCTGCAGAGTTAAAAACGTATTCGAATACTCCGAGCTCCCGGGTTTATAGGAGTCTGCTGCGGTGGATTAAATCCACGGGGTGTGACACAGGTATTATTTTCTAAATAAAATTTGATAAGTCCAGATTACCCAAATGACATGTGTTGTCATGATAGGGGGTGCTACCGTGGGCTGTCGTGTGTCGACGTGTCGCGGTAATGCTATAATTTAGTGAACATAAATAGTGATGATATGTTATGAAAAGTGCTGCCATGAGATGAGGTATGAAAGTAAAGACTACTTTATAAACATCCATAATTCTTGACTAGTCTAGGTTCATAACAACATTACTATAAGTATCTACTCTTCCCTATTACTTGCTGAGTACGTAAGTACTCACCCTTGCAACTGACAACCCAGAAGATGGAGCGTACCAAGATCAAGAGGAAGGCGTGGAGAACTTCTTGGATCCAGAAGAAGGAGAGCCAGATCCATCAAATCCCTGATGTGTTGTTCTGCCGTCAACTTCTTACTGTGGAAGGGACACCAATCATCCGCTGTGTAGAAGTTTTTATTTTGCTTAAACTAAACCTTGATGCCGCGAAGGTATTGTATTCTTTTTATGTAATATTAAGGCCAGCAGGCCACACTGCTTAATACTTTGAAAGTTTTTCTGCTACAATGTGAATATACTCCTGTGCTTGACTTATCCTGGGAAGTCAAAGGTATGCTTGTATGGGACTAGCTATAGCAAGCTAGGTCTCCACGGGAGTAGTCGTAGTCCCAGTCCCAGTTTTTGGCGTGACATCTGCACAGAAGGGAACATTGTATCAAAATAGCATTTGGAAGAGATTTACTAAAGAAATTCTAAATTTGGAGTTAATCTAAAGATTTTAGCCTTTTTGGGTTTCCAGATATCAGATAAAGGACTAAATTACGATATAATTTGGACTGATCTGTGAAAAAGGTTTAGATAATATAATTTGGCGGCCAACTTTCTGCATTAAGGTATTGGCATACCCATGATCATAGTTCAAGAGTAATCTGGTCTGAATTAGGTCAAGATTTGTCTAAATCTGAGTTCAGAGTATTTAGGGTAATTGGAATTAGGTCAAGATTTCTCTAAATCTGAGTTCAGAGTATCTGGTCTGAATCATGTTTTCGAAAACATAAAAGGATTGATAGATCTGAGAGTTAGAGATGGAATTGAATCTGGCTTCTGAAGGCTTTTATGTTTAGAGTAACTGTGTGAGACCCTCATTTGAGGAATCCAGTGGCAACCGCCCAGGTGGGTTGCACTCAGAAAAGGTACATTGCAGCTCACAACAACAAGATGCATTATATAAAAATGCGAGTAATTAAAAACAAGTGCTGATCACAAGGACCAACATTACAATAACTTAGCGCCAAAATGACGCATTTAAATGTTGATACAAATTAAGGAGTTTTTGACACAAAGGTCGGCACAAAATGAAACAACAATAATAAGCAAAAGGACTTCATCAGTCTTCTTTTTCTGCAGCAGCGGTGTACGGGCCTTCTCCACATCTGACTCCACCTTGGTACATAACCCTCTATCAAGCTTGGTCTTCAGTTTCTTCTTCTTGTTCCACATTGGGTTCAAGACCGTAAGATTCAGGGTCGACGAATCCTTCTTCTAAATTTGTTTGTAAAAGCAAGGGTGAGCACATTGTCCACATGGTGCTCAACAAGTCCCAAATAAGAATGCAAGTATATATAGATGAGGGGGAAATTTCTCAAAGAATAGCTCTTTGGCTTTGTATATGTATATAGGATAGATTTTCACACTTGGTTTTGAAGAAAAGATCTTTATTTTCGAAAGCGGTGCTTTTGAAACCCTAAGCTAAATTCTCAGAAAATGTTGTGTGTGGCGGTCTTTCATGAGTCACCACTTTATCCTGATTTTGTGAAAACTTTCCAAAAGCTACTTGTGTTGCATCGACGTGAATAGAATCCACAGCGCGCAGACTCCATAACCTGGGAGCTCAGAGTATCCGATACTTTTTAAACTTTGCAAAGGTGTACCACCTTAATCCACCGATCATTCGGCTTTCAAGTCGGTACCTCTCCATGCGACTCTTACGCATGTGACATGGCCGAGATGACACAACAGTTTACAGTCCTAGCATTAACTATTCCCTGCCAGATAAATAGACAGTCAAGTCTCAAGTACCGTTGTGGGTCTTCCCCACTGCCTTACTTCCTAGCCTGGGTCTATGTTCTAGCAAGACACATAGCCTCTCTTGATTACAGTCGCGCACGACTTAATCTGGCATAGGGCGTCTTCCTTCTTTCCACCTTTTCCTCTCATGATTTTTCTGAACTCACATCACTCATGGCCTTCTGCGGCCCACTAGTTCTCGCAAGACACTGGATCGACAACCATTGCAGGGAAAAGCTAATACTAAAGAAAGCTACTAAGTTGCGCCCGTCCCATAACCGGGCAAGTGGTTGGTACGTTTTTCATGCCGCATAGAAGCACAATACAAGGTTCTAGTCCTTATGAATCTCTAGTGAGGAGTCTTTCACATTCCCAGTGCGCACACAGCACCATCCACTCAAACCATCCTCACTATCGATTCCAATCACATTTTCCTTCACAAAAAGGGTTTTGAATATACTTTTCTCACATGTGGCCATTCAACATTTAACATATAATCTTTAGCATAGTATAGCCTAAGCATGATATTCTAGGGTGACAAGGGTGCAGGGATATTCAATGTCAAAAGGGGCTTTACAATCTTTTAGGTGATATCTAATCACTTTATTGAAACATAGTTCTTATTTGAATTTAAGGCATGCATATACTTGAAAACAGTTAACATACTTCATTTCAAAATAGTAGGCTAGACATGATCAAGGGTCTGAGACTTTCCTTGCGGTGATGGGTCTAGCTGCTCAGATGAATCCTCGAAGATCTCCTCTGTTCCTTCAACGTTTGGTTCCACGGCGGATACAAACAACACATACACACTATATAAGCATACAAGCACTAGAAAATATCATGTAAACATATCATGCATGCAGGGAAAGGGTTTGGACAAGGTCAGTTGACATTGGTCGAAGAGAACGGCTCAAAAGGACTTGAATGTCGAAAGGCTGACATTCGGCTCATGGCTTGACATAGCCCTAAATTGGTTCTAGGTCTGTTTTCTGGAGATGCGATAGTAGGGAATGTTGTAGAACATGGTTCAAATGGCTTAGTGGACAAAGTGGCATTTCAATTGCTCAAAAGTAACAAGTCTAAATCATTCAATGCCACTGGTGGACAAGCACTGACATAGTGCTAGACATGGCCAGAAACTAGGGCATTGGATAACTTTTGACTCAGGACTCCAATTGGTGCACAACTTTGTCTGGGGTTTAGGCCTTGATGATAGCTACAAAACTCTCAACAGGTTCAAGGGCAGAAAGTGGCCGGAGGGTGGCCAAATCCGGTGAGCAAACACGGTGGTCTGGACATGAACTGAACCACTGGACAGTAATCTTGGCATGATCATAACTTTTGATCTAGGTCGATTCAGGGTTCGAGCCAGTGGAGTAAATTGCTCAGGGGGTTGAGGCCTAGCTAGATGACAAGGTTTAATCGGCTGGTTTGGTCGAAAAATGAACTCCGGCGATCGGGGCCGAAGACGAAGGCACAGATTTGAGCTTTTTCGTTCCAGGGCGTTTGAACTCAATTCCACGCTCGGGAAGCATCTAGGGGCTGTCACGAAGCTATTGGCGCACTCAATTTTGCCAGAGAATGGCTGGAGAAGCACGGCGGCGTTCTCCGGTGAACTGCCGAGCCTTGAACATGGAAATTCAACGCTCGGGGCAAAATTGGCGATTCTAAGCTTGCAGGCATGTGGCGTGAGACGGTGTATCGCGCGGAATCGGGATTTTGTCAGGACGGTGAGATGACGATCTCCGGGATGGCAGCCATGTGGCGTGAAGCTCCTGACAACAGCAGGCACGCGCGCGCGGGGAAGAACACGGCACAGCGTGGGTGAACTGCTTCCACGGTGGCGATACAGTTGTGCGCAGGTGGAGGCTATGTGGCTGTGAAGGTGGCAGCGCGGGGAACTTCGCCGGCGGCGAGTTCAACGGCGAGGCAAAACGGCGGGGCGCTGGTCTAACGAACGCTAGTCGTGGTCGAAAACGGTACAGGGACCTGGTTGCAAGCTTTGGACTGATTTGCGAAGATTTGGACTAAATAGCGAGGGTTTTGGCTCGGGAATTTGGGCCTATTTGCGATTCAGAAGATCTGAAGGGTTGATTTGGATTTTGACTTTGCAGATGAGTGTTACTAAATGTCTTAGACTCATCCAGTAGGAAAAATGGTAAAATCCGATAAGATCTGGTGGTTTTGACAAAAATCGAAAACAGGGTAATTAGGGTAAACAGGGTAATTAGGGTCTGAAACTTTTGTCGAGGCTGAAACTAGGGTTTCGGTTGAGATTCTGGAATCCTTCCAGAAGGGAAAAATGTTCAAAAAAATGAAAGAAAGGTAATCACTCGATCAGATTTGGATTTGGAGATGATCTGGGACTTTTAGCCTTTTTGGGCTTTCTGAAACTTCTCAAAAGGACTAAATTGAAACACTTTTGGACTGGAATGTGAAAACGATCTGGGAGATGAAGTTTAGCTGCCAACTTTTTAGGTTAAGGTAGTGGCATACCTAAGATCAAGATAGGGTTGAGACATCAGGGATTCCAAAGAATATATGCTGACTCGTAAGCAGAAAAGATAGCCAAAAATAGGGATGTTACAAATTGATAAATCATATCTGAGAAATCTGATCTTAATTTGGGTTCACAGGAAAGATTTGGGAATTTTAGGGCTTGAGATAGATACTGGTCTGGCTATTACTACAGATACATGCATGCATGATGTTAATGAAAAAGAGAGTTTTTACCCCTAAACTCAGGATGTTACAACCACCTCCGGACCCAGTCCCCCCAGTGGTCCCGGGAGGCCGCTACCGGGTACTCCGCTACCCGGCTAGGCAGTAGCTGGATCATCACCGAGCCGAACGGGGACTTCAGCCCTCCTTTAACCAGGTGGGAGCTCCTCCCCGCCGGCTCGTAGAAGTACCAGAATAGCCAGAGCTTGGGCTCCCGTCCGATGGCTGTCTCAAACAGACATATGAAGAGGCCCGTCCGAACGAAGGTGTTCGGCGTCGGGTGGTTCAGTGCCACCTCGTACTCCTTGAGGAACTCCCGGAGCAACGGGTGCACCTGGAGCCGGAGCCCGGCCTCGAGGAAAGCCTCGAAGACCACCACTTCCCCGGGCCAAGGGTGGGGGGCACCGTCTTTCTTCGAGGGGATCCGAACATCCCTGTCCGCGACCACCCCTTGGTCCACAAGGGACTCCAAGTCCCCGGACGTGAACTCGAAGGCCCAGAGGAAGTCCGCAGTGACTTCCTCCGGAGGTACCTCGGCAGCCTTAGAACAGCCCTTGGGTCCCATTGATTCCTCCGGTGACTTAGGCTCTAGAGAGGGGCTTGGGTTTCCGGTGGCTGGGCTTCTGGGACAGAGCTACCGGGAGAGCTAGGAGTGCCGGTGGTATCTGAGGAATGAAGGTTGTAGTGGTTTCTCCGGGCCCCTCAAGGCCCTATTTATAGGGCTCGAACATGGCCCCAATAGGTGCCACGTGGCTCCTTGTGAAGCATCCGTGCCGCCCAATTCAAACAGTACCGGGAAACGAAGGGACGAGCGCGCGAAATGAGGCATCGCCTGTTCGAACCGCGAGCGGCCATTATAGCTGAACGGCATGCTCCCATGGAGATGAAGCCTTAATGAACGACGACGAGGCCATAAACGCTGGGTGCGGGAATCGAAGTGTCACAGTCCCAGAGATATGTCCTGGAGGAGATGTTCCCAGTAACACGGACCATCCCCCCCGGGGACTCGAACATCGTCCCCGGATGGCATGGGGGGTTGCTGTTGGGGGAAATCTCCACGGGACGAAGTCCTAGTAAGAGGTGCGTCCATTTGCCCGGGTACTTCCGAAGACAAGGGTCTCCGGTCCCGGGTCACGTGAGGATCACGCGAGAAGCACCTTAGGAATCAGAGGACACTTGTCAAGCATCTAAGGTTCCTGATCGGAAGAAGGACGTCGTTGCCCCTCGATCCAACGGTGGCAGGCTGGGTAGTTTAGTCTTTTTGCATCTTTTGGGGCTATATAAGCCCTTGTAACACCTCATGTAGGGAGGACAGTTCATTTTTTACTCTAATATACAATCAAATAGGTGTGCTCTGGAGCCATCTCTCGCCCAAGAGATCTCCCCTAGCCAACTCCGGTTGAGAGCACGCCGACAGGACTAGGGCCTCCACCGAGGCCCGAACATGTATAAACCTTCGTGTCACTTGCTGAGTTTGCCCGACGGGAGAGGACTGGTAGCACGGTCAACTCGCGTCATCTTTTCTTCACTATGATCTTCCACAAAACCTACCGGGGTATTCATAATACCATGACAGGTAGATGTTGGCGTTTCCTACACGACGGTGAATGGCACCTGGCCCACGGCATTGGTTTCCTGCACATGGGACAACCTTCTCCTTCCCTCGGGACGACGGTCCTGATGGTATAGTGCTAGGATCTGCATGATCATCACTCACCTGCTGTTGTTCACCCTTTCGACTAGTGAAGCCTCGATCTCTAGCTGTATCGGCTACTGCTGCTCCATCAAACGATGCCTAAGGCCATGATACTCCCGCAGCAAACGGGTATTGCCACGGTCCAAGGCAGTCACCAATGCCACTGTGGTGGCTAAACAGGGATCTTGGCACCCATGAGAACAAAAAATCCTACGGCGCCCATTCTCCCCCAGAGAATATGGAACAAACTTGTAAGGTGAGTCCCGTAACCTCCAAGAGTAATGTTGACTGATGGTACCCAGGGCCTTTCGAGCTGCGTCCTGGATCCCGTCCAAATAGTGCTCGCAATAGATGGTATGTCGAACAGGACGACTGCCCTTCTGGTCCAGGGCATAGACAAGTACAGTCACGCGATAGCCAAACGTCCTATCAACAACCCTCTCATCCTCTACTTTTGCCAGCGAACGTATCTGCCAGCCTAAGAATTGAAGTACTAACCACAACAACTCAGCCCATCTTCCAAATCGCTCCATGTATGAGAAAATCGGAATCGCCATCTATAACACAAAAATAACAAAACCTTTTTAGAAGTTCTTAAATAAAACATACAACATATAGACGGATCAATAAAATATTGAAAAAAATTTTATGCACTTATTCAGCTAAGGTATAGCTTTATTTATAATTTTTTATATTTTTTAAATTAAACTTACTCGATCAGTTCTAATCTATGGCCACGTCCTACAGTCAAGCCATGGGCTCTGATACCGCCTTCTGTCGGGGGCGCTCGGGGCTCATGATGTGACACCCCTAACCATCCCATGACGGAATGTCCCATAAGGGCAATGTCCCCATGGAGTACAACTCCCCAAGATATAGTTCTACAGAGAGTCATGTATATCACAACCACAGCTTATAAACATTTAGTTATACAATGTTACAGTACAGTCTCACAAAAGAGACCACAATGGTTACAATTTATTTATGTTACATACGTACAACAGCCCTTCCCACAGTCGAACTCAGCTGTGAACCGCGACCTTAAAAGAACTGATCAAACTCGCCCTCAAGCAGAGCTGGTACATCCTCAGGTGGTTCTTGGTCGGCTTCATACTCTTCTAATAAGTTGAAACTTCGGTGATGAATACAAGGTACTCAGAAGGACAATTGAGGCAAATACACAAATATATATATATATTCAAGAATTCATAACAGGATAGAATGTTCAAGGAGGTACTCATAATAAATCAGTTTATGATTCATTATTGTAATATGGTAGTTGCAAAAATTTACTCTACTATTCACTTTAACAAGAATATAACATATCCATTTTGGTTAACTTTTCAAGGTCGAACTTAACAGTTTAAAATAATATTTGTAAATCTATTTGTGCTTAACAACATGATAATTCATTGACCATGACATACCCTAATCTGAGGGTACGGAGTATTCGAATTCCTTCTTTACACGCCGTAGAGGTGTACTACTTTTCCCATAATTTACTTTGACTATGACTGTCAGCGCATATACATGCAACAATACTGCATGTGACTGAGTCATACTTTTCTCATTGTCTTATAATAACTTTAGCTCTGCCCGGCTAAGGTCTTATCTGATAGAGATATGCCCTGTTGGGGGAAATCTCTGCGAGGCTAAGTCCAGGTAAGTTCACACTTGCCCGGGGATTGTGGCCTTCGGTGCCTGCCCCGGGCGCCGCCATTTTGCCCCCGGGACCCTGCCTCCGGGTACGTCCCGGGCGCCGCCATTCACCCGGGGACTGTGGCCTCCGGTGCCTGCCCCGGGCGCCGCCATTTGGCCCCCTGGGCCTTGCTTCCGGATATGTCCCGGGCGCCGCCATTTGGCCCCGGGGGACTTGCCTCCGGATATGTCCCGGGCGCCGCCATTTGGCCCCTGGGACCTTGCCTCCGGGGTACGTCCCGGGCGCCGCCATTCGCTCGGGGACTGTGGCCTCCGGTGCCTACCCCGGGCGCCGCCATTTGGCCCCCGGGACCCTGCCTCCGGGTACGTCCCGGGCGCCCCCATTTGGCCCCCGGGGCCTTGCCTGCGGATATGTCCTGGGCACCGCCATTTGGCCCCCGGGACCTTACCTCCGGGACAGGTCCCGGGCGCCGCCACTTGCTCGGGGATTGTGGCCTCCGGTGCCTGCCCCGGGCGCAGCCATTTGGCCCCCGGGACCCTGCCTCCGGGTACGTCCCGGGTGCCGCCATTCGCACGGGGACTGTGGCCTCCGGTGCTTGCCACGGGTGCCGCCATTTGGCCCCCGGGACCCTGCCTCCGGGTACGACCCGGGCACCGCCATTTGGCCCCCGGGGCCTTGCCTCCGAATATGTGCCGGGCGCCGCCATTTGGCCCCCGGGACCTTGCCTCCGGGGTACGTCCCGGGCGCCGCCATTCGCCCGGGGACTGTGGCCTCCGGTGCCTACCCCGGACGCCGCCAGTTGGCCCCCGGGACCCTGCCTCCGGGTACGTCCCTGGCGCCGCCATTTGGCCCTGGGGCCTTGCCTCCGGATATGTCCCGGGCGCCGCCATTTGGGCCCCAACCGGGACCCGAACCTGTATAAATCCTCGTGTCATTTCTTGTGTTTGTCCGGCGGGGGAGGACCGGTCATCCGGTCAGCCCGCGTCGCGTAATCTTTGCTAGGATCATTCACAAAACCTGCCGGGGTATTCTTAATACCACGACAGTTGGCGCCGACCGTGGGGACTCGTGACAACACGCCATGGCTCCCCCAAGAACAAGGGCTCGCACCCTTCCCGGTGACGCCGGTCTCAGAGACCGGCGCCGCTCGTCCGGGACACTGCTGTCCCGGCGCTTCCGCCCTGAGGTGGCCTGGCCCAGGTACCGCCTCCCTCCTTTCCTCTTAACTTAGGTGCTTCCACCTCCAGGTCGTTCCCGGTGACCGCGGGGACCACGGCCGAGACCAGTCTCCCCCCGACGGCTCCCCTGGCTCCCCGGGACGCCCTGCTTGAGGCTCTTGTGGAGGGCTAGCTCCGCGCCCAGCGCTCTATGGATGAGCTGCTCAGCGTGTTGGCGCGGCCTCCGGCCCCCACATTTGCTTCGCACCCATATCCGGGGACTGTGCCCCCGTTTATGGGTTACCCGGCGGCCTCTCCGGCCTCCGAGAGTTTGTCCGCCCCGTATGATCCTGCCGGGGGGTTCCCTCCCCCTGCGGGATATACGTCCGGACCCTTCCCAGCACCCGGACCCGTCCCGGTGCTGGGAGGCTACTTCATGCCAGGGCCCTTCGTGGCACCAGGGGGTACCCCGTCCCAGGCCTATCCCCGGGGCCAGGAGCCCACTTCATGCCGGGGGTTTTCCCTACGCCGGGAGCCAGTCCCGCCCCTCGCGTCGCGGTTACCGCACTGGGGGCGGTGTACAGAGCAGCTCCCGCGCCTCAGCGGACTTCCCCCCGCATGGGCTCCCCGGTCCCGGACGTCGCCGCGGGGGCTCCCCCCTTGTCGATTCCGGATGTTACAGGGGCAGCCCCCTTTCCGGTTCCGGTCGTTGCCACTGGGGCCCCCTCCACTTCGGTTCCAAACGTCGCCATGGGCGCCCCCTCCCCGGTTCCGGATAATACAGGGGCTTCCCCCTTTCCGGTCCCGGGGGTCTGCGCAGGGGGCTCCCCCCAGCCGGCCCCGGAAGCCTCCGGGCCGATAGCTACAGTACATAAGCGCCCTCCCTCGGCGGGACAGGTCCGTTTCGCCCGGGGGGAGGTTGAGCAAATACATTCACCGGAGCGCGGGGAAGAACTTCTCCCCGGCCGCGGGCGTGGGGAGCCTCGCTCTCGCACCGGTCGGGGGAAGAGACCCGCTGAAGAGCCAACCTCTCCGGAAAATAGTCCGGACGTCTGGGAACTCAGCCCCGGTCCGGAGGAGAAGCGTCGCCACCACCACTCTGGCGGACCTCTCGGACCGCTTCCAAACTCAGACAACGAAGGTCCCGTGAAAGAGGACAGCGACCGGGACTCTCCCCGGGAGGTGCAGGGGGCTAACCAGCCCCTGTGCCGAAGACTTCGCAGCATCCGGTGGCCGCGGCCCTACCGCCCTCCGCACATCGAGCACTATAACGGTGAGGCAGATCATTACGAATTTGTGCAGGTCTACTCCATAGCCATCTCCGCGGCCGGAGGGGACGAGACGGTACAGTGCAACGTCTTCCCCCTCTATCTCACCGGCATTGCCCGCTCCTGGTTCTACAACCTGAAGGCGGGCTCCATCAAGTCTTTCTCGCAGCTCAAGCGGGGTTCTGTGCCAACTTCCAGGGGAACTACGTGCGTCCCCTGGACTCCTCGTAGCTGTACACTGTCCGTCAGAGGACCGGGGAAACCATCATAAGCTTCTTCAAGCGCTTCGCCCAAGTGAAAAGCAATGTGGCCCACGTCCCGGACTCTACAGTCATCGAAGCCAGCAAAAGCGGGATCCTCCCGGGGGAACTCCACCGAAGACTCTCCCGTAGCTGCCCTTCTTCTGCCGACGAGCTCTTCAACATACTCGAAAAGTATGCTCGGGCGGAAGAAGACGACATCTGGAAGAAGACCCAGTAGGCTCCCGCCCCCGTCGACCGGGGGGCCAGGGATCCCCCCAAACGCCCCAGATAGGGGGGCCATAGCGAGCCACGGCCTCGGGACACTTTTGTCCTCGAGGGCGGAGGCGGCTCGCACGGCCCCCCGAGGGCCAGCCGCCCCTTTCCCAGGCGGAAAGGCCATGGGGGAGGACAGTCTTTGCGCGGCCGGGAAGGCCCCGCGGGGAGGAGTCGAGAAGGACCGTGGTGCAGCTTCCACGGGTCCAGTACCCACGCTACCCGAGATTGCCACCAGCTGCTGCAACACTTCGCGGCGTTCCTCGACCAGCGCGGGCAGGGGGGTACCCTGGCCTCCTTGCCCCCTCAGCCAGCTGTTCCGGCCCTTCCCGCTCCCGTGGGGGGGCAGCAGACGCCGGAGGGGGAGCCTTCAGAAGCTCTCCCCTTCCATACTTCTCAGCGCCGCATCAACGTCATCATGGGAGGGTCCGCCTCCAGGCGGGACTCCAAGCGCCAGCGTAAGGAGTACGCACGTGAAGTTAAGGTTGTGGGGGTGCTACACACGTCCCCTTCACCCAAGTGGTCAGACGTCCCCCTCACCTTTACGGCGGAAGACGCGCGAGGGGTTCCTTTCCCCTACGACGACGCGCTCATTGTCTCCGCGAATATCTACAACTGCCACCAGGCCCGCATTCTCGTGGACGGCGGAAGCTCCGCCGACGTCCTATTCCTTAAAGCCTTCAAAGAAATGCAGGTCGATGAGAAGCTCCTGCAGCCCGCGGCAGGGCCCCTGCAAGGTTTTGTCCCGGGGAAGGCAATCCACCCCGCGGGCAAGGTAGATCTTCCTATGACGTTCGGCACCCCGGAGAACTACCAGACCGAGCTGGTCCGCTTCGACGTAGTGGACCTCCCCTCCTCCTACAGCGCGAGAATGGGGAGGACCACAATCAATCGGCTAGGGGCTGCCACCCATCAAAACTACCTCTGTATGAAGATCCCCGGGCCGCATGGTGTGATCAACGTCCGGGGAGACCAAGACATGGCCCGTGCTCTATACGAGCACGCTGCAGCCACAATCGGAAGCGTCAATCTCATAAAGACGCCCGGGGGGGCGGCTTCCCCCCCGGAACTAGACGCCGCTGCGCCACCGCCCGGGAGGCCCCTCCTCAAGCCGCGTCCAGAAGCGGGCCTCCGGAAGATCCTGCTGTCCCCAGGCGATGAAGACAAAACCATCCGGATCGGGGCGGAGCTCCCCGAGGATCATGCAGCGCAACTTGCGGCTTTTCTGCGCGAAAACTCCGATGTTTTTGCGTGGAAGCCTTCGGACATGCGGGGCGTCGCCCAGGGGGTCATTGAGCACAAGCTCGCGGTGGCCTCCGGTCACCCCCCGGTCAAACAGAAGCTGCGAAAACTCTCCCTCGAGTGCCAAGAGGCAATCAAGGTGGAGATCACCCGGCTCCGAGAGGCGGGGTTCATTCGGGAGGTCCTGCACCCCGAGTGGCTCGCAAACCCCGTCCTCATCAAGAAATCAACCGGCAGGTGCCGGATGTGCGTGGACTTCACCGACCTTAACCGCGCCTGCCCCAAAGACAACTTCCCGCTCCCGCGGATTGATCAGCTCGTGACTCCACTGCGGGGTGCGAGCTCATGAGCTTCCTAGACGCCTACTCGGGCTACCATCAGGTCCGGATGGCGGAAGGGGACAAGGAAAAGACGAGTTTCATAACTCCCCTCGGAACCTTCTGCTACGTCCATATGCCCTTCGGGCTCAAGAACGCGGGAGCAACCTTCCAGCGCCTCATGACGCTGGTCTTCAAAGATCAAGTCGGCCGCAACGTCGAAGTCTATGTAGACGACGCGGTCGTCAAGAGCACCTGCGCAGCCTCCCACATCGACGACCTGGCTGAAACCTTCCGAAACCTCCGCGCATTTGGGCTCAAACTCAACCTGGAGAAGTGCGCCTTCGGGGTGCGCGGGGGGAAGCTCCTAGGTTTCCTCGTGTCCCAGCGGGGCATTGAGGCAAACCCCGAGAAGATCCGGGCATTCTTAGATATGCCCCCGCCGCGCTCTGTCAAGGATGTCCAGCGGCTCTCCGGCCGCCTAGCCGCGCTAAGCCGCTTCGTCTCCCGGTCGGGGGAGCGGGGCCTCTAGTTCTTCAAGATCCTCCGAGGGCTCGAGGGGTTCCGCTGGACCCCCGAGGCCCAGGAAGCCTTCAATGACCTTAAGAAGTACCTCACGAGCCCTCCAATGCTCGTGAGTCCGTCTCCAGAAGAGCCCTTGCTCCTCTACCTCGCCGCGACCCCCGTCGCCGTCAGCGCAGTCTTGGTGAAGGAGCAAGGGGGGCAACAGCGCCTCGTGTACTACGTGAGTGAGGCCCTCCAAGGGGCCAAAACTCGGTACACGGAGGTGGAGAAGATCTCCTACGCCCTCCTGATGGCTTCCCGGAAGCTTCGCCATTACTTCCTGGGGCACCCCATCAACGTCCCGTCGTCCCTCCCCCTGGGGGAGGTACTGCGGAACAAAGAAGCCACCGGCCAGATTGGGAAGTGGGGGGCTGAGCTCGCCCCCTTCTCCCTGTCCCTTACCGGCCGCTCCGCCATCAAGTCCCAGGTCCTCACCGACTTCGTCACAGAGTGGACTCCCGCCTCTGGGTCCGGGGATGAAGACCTCCCTGTGCCGCCCCGACGCAATGATCATTAGACTCTCATGTTCGATAGGTCGCTGTGTCTCGCCGGGGCTGGTGCGGAAGTAGTCCTCCGGAGCCCCGAGGGGAAGGAACTCGAGTACGCCGCGCGGCTCGAGTTCCCCACAACCAACAACGTCGTCGAATACGAGGCTTTGCTCCTCGGGATGCGCCTTGCGCGCTCCTGGGGGATCCGGCGCCTCCTAGTCAAGGGAGATTCTCAGCTCGTAGTTTGCCAAATGGACAAGTCTTACCTGTGCCATGACGCAAACTTAAGTCTTTATTTGCAGGAAGTGTGAAAGATGGAGAGGCATTTCGACGGCCTCGAGGCCCGGCATATCCCGCGAAGGGACAATGACCAGGCCGATGCCTTGGCCCGGGCAGCAAGCGCCCGGGAATCGCTCCCCAAGGGGGCTTTTCTGGAAATCATCACGAAGCCCTCGGTGGCCTCCCCGGACACGGGCGACGAGCCTCACGTCCTGGAGGTCACCGAGATCACCCGGACTCCGTCTTGGATGGACCCCCTCAACTCCTTCATCAAGGGGGAGGGGGACCCTCCTAGTGAGACCGAGGCTAAACACGTCCGGGCTAAAGCCCGGGCATACCTCCTGCTGGAGGGGAGGCTCTACAAGCGGGGCGCTTCCGCCCTCCTGCGCTGCCTCCCCCGGCCGGAGGGACTTCACCTTCTCGAAGATATCCACGCGGGGAACTGTGGTTCTCACCTAGCCCCGCGTGCCATCGCGGCCAAGGCCCTCCGGCAGGGCTTCTACTGGCCCACGGTCATGCGCGACGCGCGAGACCTTGTCTCTGCGTGCGAGGCATGCCAGAAGATGGCCAAGGGCTCGAACCTCCCCCCTATAGCGCTGCAGACGATCCCCATCACTTGTCCCTTCGTGCGCTGGGGGATGGACCTCTTAGGGCCCTTCCCCCCAACGCCCGGAGGATACAAGTATACGGTAGTCGCGGTCGACTATTTTACAAAGTGGGTTGAGGCGGAGCCTTTGGCCAGCATCACGTCCCGGCCCATTCAGCGGTTTTTCTGGAAAAATGTCGTATGTCGTTTTGGTGTCCCCCGAGAAATCACCGTGGACAACGGGACCCAATTCGACTCGGCTTATTTCTGGGAATTCTGCGAAGGCCTGGGGCTCGTCGTCCACTTCGCCTCAGTGGCCCATCCCCGGAGCAATGGGGCTGTCGAGAGGGTCAACGGCGTGATCCTACAGCGGTTGCGCCGGAGACTCGAGCAAACCGCTTCTAAGCAGGGTGCGTGGGCAGAGGGGCTCCCTAGCATCCTCTGCTCCAAGCGCACGACCCCGTCCCGGGCGACGGGGCGTACTCCCTTCTCCCTAGTCTAGGGGCGGAGGCAGTCCTCCCCCCAGAGATCAGCCTCCGGTCACTGCGGGTCGAGCTCCTGGAGGGAGCCACGCCCGCAGCGTACCAGGCCAACGAGGCCAACCAGCGCTTGGAGATCGACCTCGTGGTGGAGGAACGCGACCGAGCGCTCCTCCGCCACGCCACCTACGAGAAAGAGATGGCGTGTGCGTACAACCGGCGCGTGCGCGAGAGGGCTTTTCGGGTGGGGGACCTTGTTCTCAAGCGCGTCACAGACCCCCAAGCCCAGGGGAAGCTCTCCCCCAAGTGGGAGGGCCCCTACAGGATCTCCGCGGTCCTGGGCTCGGGGGCTTATAAGCTCTCCAACCTTCAGGGGCAGGAGCTGAAGCACACGTGGAACTTGCGTTTACTTCGCAAGTTCTATGTTTAGCCTTACGGGCCTGTCCCCTCCCCCGGAGTGGTCACACCGGAGGGGGAGGAGGGATACTGTATTTTCCTCCCCTTTCACGACTTCGCAGGGGGAGGCACTATACTTCATTTTGTTAGCAATACATAGGTCTTGAACTTCAATTGTCTCATTGCAGGTTCTTCTCATTACCGCCCCTAACGGCGATGCCCTCCCCGCGAGGACGCCCTCATAGCAAGGATGCCCACCCCGTGAGGAAGCCCTCTCCGTGAGGATGCCCTCCCCGCGAGGAAGTGGGCCCAGACCCAGCAAGTCCCTCTTGTAGGGCGGCTTACGATCAGCCCTCGTGGACTGAGGGTGTAAGCGGCAACCCGGTCCCCAGCGGCCGCGGTAACGAGTCACTTTGGGAGACTAGTCCCCTGGCCAAACACTCAAGACCTGTTCCGGGCACTTCCTCCTCCGGGAGTAGACGCTCTCCCCAGCGGGACGTCTAATGGCCTTCTCGGATCTATCTTCCTCCTCCAGGAGTCGACGCTAGATGCTCTCCCCAGCGGGACGTCTAATGGCCTTCTCGGATCTATCTTCCTCCCCCAGGAGTCGACGCTCGACGCTCTCCCCAGCTGGACGTCTAATGGCATTCTTGGATATTTGATTGCCTCACGGCGACTTTATTCCTGGCTCCCCGTCCTCACGGCGACCGGATGATTGTCTCCTGGAAGAAGTTACGAATTTTTCGGACACTTCTTCCCCGGAGACCCTATTCCCGGCTCCCCGTTCTCACGGCGACCGGATGATTATCTCCTAGGAAGCTCGTCTCCGGAAATCTCATCGAGTTTTCTTGGATGTTTCTTCCACACGAGAACTTATTCCCGGCTCGCCGTTCATGGCGACCGGACTATTATCTCCCGGAAGGTCCTTCCCTAAGAAACCTCGTTTTAAGATTTTCTAACTTAGAAAAATTCCTATGCTACAGGTTGTTTTCACCCCGGGGGGCCTTGCTACCCCCACAGCGCGCAGACCTACCCTTCGGCCCGCTGCGGGCGGGGGGGATAAGGAACCCCCGGGTGCGGATGACACCGCCCACGAGCAAACTTAGCTCATTCTTGTTAAAATGAGTCGTCCGGACCATCCAAGAAGAAAGAATAAAAAGACAACAAAAGCTGCAACAGTTTTATTCATCATGAGACCCGGAGGACATCTTCCCCCTCCGGTGGGCTTCGGAAAAGATACAACCCGGGTTCTAACCCGGGGGATCCTCTACATCCTAAGGCTCCTATGCCTAATACTCCCAGAGGCACTCCGCTAGCTCCCGGGCCAAGTCCCGGTACAATGCGCGCACGCGGCGCTGAGCGTCCCGGAGCACATCTTCGGGCCAATATTCGTACCCCGCGGGTGGAAGTATCCGGAGAGGAGGTACCATCTGGATCCCCGGACGCGGGGGGGGGGGGGGGGTTAATTCGGCGCGATGATTGTCAAAATTGTCCAAGTGCCACTCCGGATGCCACCTTAACCGGACGGGCTCCCGGACGGCGCCCCCGCTACGCTCCCCGGAGAAGAGACTTAGCAAAATCAAGGCCGCTTGGGCGTCCCCCGGGGAGCCCCTCCCGGACCTTCGCCCGGGAGTAACCTCCCGGGAATCCTGGTAACATTGCATTCAATTCAAGGACTTAGAAAAAATTTCTAATTCTATTGCATTCAAAATGTCTTTTTACAAGTGTTCGGGGCTTCTTCTAAGAAGCTACCGGGATCAAAAGTCCTAAGAAAGTAAAGGGTCCTATCTAAAGACCCAAGGGGAGGCTCATACTCTTTCACTGGTGTCCTCCCCCCGGGGTGTTTCCTCCGAGGCCGGGGCTGGGGCGTCCCCCGCCGGAGGTGCCGGAGCCGGGAATCTCGCCCGGATGATCCGGTCGTAGAATCCTCCGGCAAGCTGCTCGATCTACCGGCGCGAGGGCTCGAAGGAGTCCAGGAAGCTTCGGGGGATGCGACCCTCGATCGCCCGGGCACCGACCCCACGGAACTCGACGAGCCCCGCAGCGGCCGCGACGATGGGGATCGTCCGGCCCCGCGCCCGAGCATCGGCAGCCTCCGGAATGGCGGAGACCTGTGCGTTAAGAAAACGCACAGCCTCCGCGAGGGTCGCCGGTGGCACCTCCGAGCTGCTCCCGGAGCCTAAGCTTACGCCAAGGCTCTCGAGGGCCGAACGGACGGAGCGGCCCGCGTCCGCCACCACCCGGATGCTCGAGCCCTCGAGCTCCCAGAGCGCCTCCTCCCTCGCTTTGGCCTCCTCCCGGAGGCGGCCGTTGACGGCCTCGGAAATATGAACCTGGGCCCGGACCCGGGACAGTTCCGCAAGGGCCTCATCGCGTTCCCGGAGGGCCTCCTCACGCTGCCCTACGGAGGTCGCGGCCCGGTCCTCGGCTTCCTTAAGCAGCCGGGCGACCCGCTGCTCAAGGCCCCATGTAACAGTTGCCACCTACAAAATATAGAGTTAGAAAAAACTCAAATGCAGGGAACGAAGGAAGACATCACCAACTCGGGTTACCTGGGCCCCGAGGGATTGAAGCCCCAAGAAACGCTCATGGAGCGTTCCCTCCACGACGAAGGCTTGCACCTTCCGGGTGTGCAGGCCCTCCGCATAGCGGGCGACTTCCCTCGCGGGAAGCAGAGGGGCCTCTCGCCCGGCACCGGCGTCGCGGCCGGTGGGGGGTCCCCGGACCTGAAAGTCCGTTAGCGCGGCCGGCGTCACCGGCGTCTTCGTTGTCGAGGAGGTGTCCTCCGAAGACGTGGCCGAGGAGCTTTGGGCGGGGGTCCCTGCCCAGGGGGGATCACCGGACCTTTCCCCGCCCCGGGCCAGAAGGTCCTCGGGACCTCCTCTTCCGGGGGGACCTCGTAGACCGAGGGGCTACCCCCCTCGTCCACCGGCCAAACCCACGGAGGCGAGGCCTCCGCGAATCTCACCTCCAGCCTCTCCGGCTCCAAAGATGCCGGGAGGGCCGGGAGGACCGCCACCGAGAGTGGCGACGGGGCGTAGTCCGCCGAATCGGACACCGCCCCGCCAATGGCCGCCTCCTTCCCCCGGGCCTCGACGGGGCCCTTCGAGGGTGGGGGTGTCGCATCTTCCCGGGCGCGCCCCGTCCCAGGGGTCGTGTCCCGGGCCTTCACCGGCGTCGAAGCCAGCGTCGTCGACTGGCCGGGGGTCTTCTGGACCTTGGCCTTCTTGGGCTCTGAGCCCCCGGCCGCGTCCTTCCCCCGTTTGTGCGACCCGGGGGTGGGGAGAGGCTTCCTCTCCAGCAGCTTTAGCCCGTAGGTTGCAGCGACCAAGTTCCGGGGAGGGCCCTCCCCCACGAGGCGCACGACGCGCTCATGCTCGTCGGCGAAATACCTCCCCAGGAGATTCTCCGCCTTCTCCCGCGACACCGGGTATGGCCGGACTACAAGAGGTAAAAAGTTAGTCAAATTTTCTAAAAACTATAAATATGAAGAAGCAGGTAACGGGCTTACGCCGGGTCACCGGCTTGACCGGGGGCCGCTGCTGTGGGCCCATGCCGATCCCCCTTCTCCCACGTGAGAAGGCGGAGATCCTCAGGAGCATCATCTCCCCGGCGGCATCCCGCATCATGCGGGTCTTCTTGGAGATGACCACCTTGCCGAGGAGTTCAAACTCCCCGTCCGTCCAAACCGGGGGCTTCGGCGCGGACGACCGGCTGTAGGAGGGGGGCTCTGGGGCGTACACCACCGCCTCGTCCAGGACCCGGAGGTAAAACCACCTCCAGACCCAGTCGCCCCAGTGGTCCCAGGAGGCCGCCGTGGGTAGTCGGCCACCCGGGACGGCAGCATTTGCACCATCACCGAACTGAAGGGGGACTTGGGTCCCCCCTTCACCAGGCGGGAGTTCCGCGCCGCCGGTTCGTAGAAGTACCGAAAGGCGCGAAGGGTGGGCTCCCGCCCGGTCGCCGTCTCGTAGAGCAAGATGAAGAGGCCCATCTGGACGAGCGCGTTCGGGGTGAGGTGGTTGAGCGCCACCCCATATTCCTTTAGAAACTCCCGGAGCATGGGATGCACTGGGAGCCAGAGCCCCACCTCTAGGAAGGCCTCGAAGGCCATGACCTCTCCGGGCCTGGGACGGGGGGCTCCGTCTTTCTTCACGGGGACTCAGATGTCCCTGTCCTCGACGACCCCTCGTTCGACCAGGGACTGCGCGTCCGCGGCCGAGAACTCTGACGCCCAGAGGAAATCCGGAGGGATTTCCTCCGGGGGCACCTCCGTGGTCTTCGCTCGACCCTTGGGTGCCATCAGGTTTGGCTTTCTTTTTTCCGGTGGCTAACGTTTAAGGAGACTACGACTAAAAGTTCCGGACGCCTGCTACCGGGAGCTAACTGCCAGAAAGAGCTACCGGTAGAGGGCTACCGGGAGAGCTGAATTCGCTAGGGCTGAGGTTTGGAATGAGCTTCCAGGGCCCCCTAAGGCCCTATTTATAAGGGCAAGCCGTGACCTAGATCCGCGCCACGTGGTACCCCGCGGAGCAATATGGGCCATTGAAGTTCAAACCGTGCGCGGGAAACGAAGGGACTGGCGCATAAATCGAGGCGCCGGTTCGAATCGCGTGCGCATTTATGACGGAGTGGCGCGGTCATAAGCGGCCGGCACGAAAATCGAAGCGTCACAGCAGCTCCAGTGACTTGGTCCGGAGATTTTCCCGGTAATGTGAACCATGCCCCACCGGGGACTCGAGCACCGTCCCCGGGGGGCATGGGGGGCTGCTGTTGGGGGAAATCTCCGCGAGGCTAAGTCCAGGTAAGTTCACACTTGCCCGAGGATTGTGGCCTCCGGTGCCTGCCACGGGCGCCGCCATTTGGCCCCCGTGACCCTGCCTCCGAGTACGTCCCGGGCTCCGCCATTCGCCCGGGGACTGTGGCCTCCAGTGCCTGCCCCGGGCGCCGCCATTTGGCCCCCGGGACCCTGCCTCCGGGTACGTCCTGGGCGCCGCCATTTGGCCCCCGGGGCCTTGCCTCCGGATATGTCCCGGGCGCCGCCATTTGGCCCCCGGGACCTTGCCTCCGGCGTACATCCCGGGCGCCGCCATTCGCCCGGGGACTGTGGCCTCCGGTGCTTGCCCCGGGCGCCGCCATTTGGCCCCCGGGACCCTGCCTCCGGGTACGTCCCGGGCGCCGCCATTTGGCCCCCGGGCCCTTGCCTCCGGATATGTCCCGGGAGCTGCCATTTGGCCCCCGGGACCTTACCTCCGGGACAGGTCCCGGGCGCCGCCACTTGCCCGGGGATTGTGGCCTCCGGTGCCTGCCCCGGGCGCCGCCATTCGGCCCCCGGGACCCTGCCTCTGGGTACGTCCACTAGTACAGAAAAGCTTTCTTCTATCGGTAAAAAAAACCCTTCTACTATCGGTTTTCGTACCGATAGAGATAGACACGATAGAACAAGACAGAACATTTTCAATCGGTAAATAACCGACAGAAGAAATTAACAATTCTATCGGCATCTTAGGAGTGTACCGATAGCAAACCCGTCGTAGTCTGACAATTAACGGAGGGAAAAGTACCACTATTCTAACGGTTAATTACATGATTACCGACAGGAAAATATTACTATTCTATCGGCACCTTATGATTGTACCGATAGAAAACCCATCGTCGTCTGACGTTTAGCGTTGGGAAAAATACCCATATTCTAACGATTAATTATAAGTTTACCAACAGAAAAAAGTGTAGCACTCTCTCGGTTGGAAATGACATTACCGATTGAAAAAATCTTAGTACTCTCTCGGTTGTGTATGAGTTCACCGGAAGGAAAAATCACACTCTTCTAACGGTTAATTATACGTTTACCGATAGAAAAAACCACAGTAGTCTCTCGGTTGTGGATGAGTTCACCGGCAGGAAAAGTCACTCTATTCTGACGGTTAATTTCAAGTTTACCGATAGAAAAATGGGTAGTAGTCTCTCGGTTGTGGATGAGTTTACCGATAGAAAAAACCACAGTAGTCTCTCGGTTGTGGATGAGTTCACCGGCAGGAAAAGTCACACTATTCTGACGGTTAATTTCAAGTTTACCGATAGAAAAAACTACAGTAGTCTCTCGGTTGTGGATGAGTTACTGATGGAAAATTTGTAGTGGTCTGTCGGCTGTGAATGAATTTGCCGATAGAACATTCACATATACAGTACATTATTTGCATTCACAATACAGTACATTCACATGTACAGTACAGATGCAATACATTATAGATTGGATACACAATACAGTACAGATGCAAAGAAGGGTAAATTCACAGAACAGATTGACACATTAGACAGTTATTCACATTTATTCACATATATATGGACAAATACAAATTGCAATCCAATGCGGACATTTATTGACATATATATTTATTCACATGTATATAAACAGTCTATGCACAGAGTACACGAAAAAGAGAAAATTATCATGGCGGATGGTTTGGCGCAACTTCCTCCATGACATATTGAGCCCAGATTTGTCGAAGATCTCTAATCTTTGCATTTTCGTATGAGTCTTTCGACATGGCGATCTGCAAGCATGTGTGAATACTTAGTAACTAACTTCCTAATTTAGAACGTGACACCCAATTTTCAAATTTGAGTTAGCTATCGATGCTTACCTGGGGGAATTGGGCAAAATTTGTTTGCACTAGGTCTTACATGTAGCGCAGCACATAAAACCCGCATTCCCACGATTGCGGCTGCTGATGGCACTGAGATAATTGCATATGCGAAGACATGTTAGCTATTGTTTCCATAAACTAATTAAGCATAAACAAAAAGTCTCGTGAGTACCTCATATTCTTTCCAAGCTAGTAGGGAGCCCTGCGGTGCGGCATGCCTCCCTCCAGCGGACGCATATTTATCAAAAGCCCTGCATTTCAGTTAGTATTGCCCGTTAATGTATTATCATGAGCTAGTGAGGTGAAAATTTAAATGAAACATATAAGTTACTTACGCCTCCATATTCCCCTTGACCACATATTCCATCGATAATTTGTCACGCATCGAATCGAGGTAGTACACCTCGTTCCTCGGCGGACAGATCACGATGAGGATCCAGTGGCCCCTGCATTGTACGTAAAAGAGGACCGCGTGCTCAAAGTATATCTCAGGTGTAACATACAAGATCGAGTTAAATTTGTACGAAATGCACTAACCTTTGGTGGTACGGCACCAGAATGAACTCCCTGTCCTGCTGCGCCATCAGCGCCTTGGATATGTACTGCTCAGCGTGCGCGGCGTCGTGCTCTAGCATCGTGAGGCTTATTTTCTCTGGGTCGAGGAAACCCACCTTGTCACACGCAGCCTCCGATGCTAGCCTGTACATGCACCTGCATGCAAAGGACGACATTAGTATTGCACAGAAAGTTACTACATTTCAAATGAACTACAACAATGCAGAGTTAGCAAACAGAGTTAGAAAATAGCAATACATAGCATCAGCAAACTCACAGGACTCCAGTCCGTATGATGGACATATCGAGCTCCCGCCAGTTGTAGAGGTCGAACAGATCCTCGTGTGCCACGTATATACTCCCGGGCTCACGGTGGAACTGCCCAGGCCTGTAGGGAACTAAGAAGTTCAGATTGCGCCGAGCTCGGTGTAAGTACCATGCGTGGAGGTCTCCGATTGATCGATCCAATTTGCGCAAAGCTGCCTCCGACATGAGTGGGAACCCGTTCGTGAACCTCTCCGGCTGTCCCTATCGCCCTTTTCCCTTGCCTTTGCCCTTGCCTTCTGCCGGGGACTGAGCGCGTACCTTCGAAGGCAAGGGCGAGGTGATGGCAGCTTTCTTCCGAGGTGAAGGCGTGGATGCGCTGGGTGGGGTGGAGGCCATCTTTGATGTGTCCAGGGTCGCACGAGATCGGGCCTCATGCCCCGAGCTGGGGGCACAGTCCCCTGGTAGCCCAGCGGCAGGCCACTTCAATTAATGAGCACGTATGTTAGATTATGCAAGTTGAGTGTACTGAGTAGGATGTAATCTAAAATGTGTAGGATTTACCGGTTGTATTACAAGACACTTCTTGGGCCACTGTACGTAGGAGCCCATTGCCTCAGCAAGTGTCTGCAGTTCCTCTGTTGGGACTGGCAACGGAGAATCGTTGTAGCCCGGCATGGCCATGTCCACCTGTACCTTTGCGAAACCCAACCGCAGAGGTACACAGTGGACCCGGACATCCGGCCCAGACGGATATACGAAGCCGTGTCCAACCACTTCCTGCCCGACGCCTACGTGATTCTGTAGGATGCAGCCCTCCGGCCCCTGCAAATTTGTAACAATTAAAATAGGTTAGCGAAACAACCCTAACAAAATGGGAGTGGCATCAACTTAAGTGCACAGATGAAGGCTTGCAGTTCCTCAAGTAGATCCACTGGATCCGCGAGTACCTTCGAAGCACAACTGCTTATCCGACCCCGCGGGGTACCGTCGTCCTGGGGATCCGCATCTGCACTCTTGGCCAGCAATGCTTCTCTCAACCGTGCAAACTCTTCCCTCATTTGTGCGACCTCGGTCTGCACCTCAGACTGTACCTCAGCCCGTATCTCAGCCCGCATCTCTGCCCGTATCTCCCCCCATACCTCAGCCTGTATCTTATCGGAGAGGTCAGCTTCCTTTTCCTTCCAGGTGCGGGCCTTCTTCCTCGGTGGAGCCGGATCTACGAAACCGGCCTTCCACGACACAATGGCTCCCACGGCCCGTGTCCGCCAGGGATGCTCCTTATTTCCTAAAGCCTGGGTGAGGATGTCGTTCTCCCTCTGCGGGGTAAACAATCCCTCCGCTGCCTCCTTCTCAAAAGAGATCTGTTACATTTAAAGGTACCTTGTGAGACAAATTGCCTTATATACACTTGTGCGCACACAGTTTACGAGGTTAGCCAACTTACCATTCGCCTCATAACGTCGGCGTCCCCAGGGGTTGCGAACTGCACAGACCCCATGGACGACACGGACCCCCTCCCCCTCCACCATCACTTGCACCTCTCATCCTGGATCTCGGAGAGCGGCAACTCAGGGGTGTCGATGACAGGATTTTGCTCGTCTTCCTTCTTCCACTGTTCCTCCTTCCCCGCATAGCCCCGGGATCCGAGCCGATGCGGGTGGTCGTTCCTCTTCTGGATCGCCCTATTCTTCTCGCTAAGGGCCTTGAACTCCTCAGTCCCCTTCTGCTTGGTGAATTCCTCCCATACCTCCTCCGATATGAAGGGGTACTTCTCGCAAGGAGATTTCCCCGCAGCGAGGAAGTTACTGACGAGCCAGCTCTTAAAGGTTTTCCATGTTCCGTTCATGTCCTTCAAGTAGGCAGTCCTAGGTGTATCGTCGGGGATGTTCCACTTAGCCTGTTTCCGAAAATGCATACAATTAATCACGAGTTAGTTAAACTTTAGTATAAGCCAAGAGAACGTGATTACGAAAGAGTTCAGCGATTTCAGTTCATTTAACCTTCACTTCCGCCCACAACCTATCCCTCTCGTCCGCCGTCACGTCCTTCCAGCCCTGGACGGTGATCTTCACCCTTTCTTTCGCCAACAGCCCAACGTAGGCCGCGTACCTCCCAGCATTCTTTCCAATCGGCCTCCGAAATTGGTTGAACTCACAAGAAAGATCCGTGCGTTTGGCCAAACGCCCCAACGTCGTCGCGCCTCGCCCCACCCTCTTGCGCTTGGATGTAGCAGCTGCATCTTCAGTAGTTACGACGGGGTTGGCCCTAGTAGAACCACTAGTACCATCCGTTGAAGACGACGACATGTCTTCCCCTACAAAACCTTCAACAAACCATATATATGGCAATTAATTCGCCTTGGAGTTCCATAACTCAGCCCAGGACTGGAGACTAACTAGGGTGGCAAAAGGGAAAATAATACAAAAAGAAAGACATGCATAAATTACTGCCTGAACTGTTCAGAAATATTTTCTATCGGTAAACACATGAGCTGCCGATAGACCATAACAATTACCTCCACAGAAGACAATTTTTCTATCGACAAACCCGTGAGATACCGATAGAACATAACAATGTTCTCTACATATGGAATTTTGTTGACAAGCCACCATTCACTGTCATCACATAACATTCTCGATCATTTGCTATACTAATATTCATGGGCCAGCATTATTATTTTATACGTAAATATGCACACAAGCATCTAAGTGCCACTGTGCATAATCTTTAGCCTAGCCTGTATGTGAGTCATCAGGACTTCACATCTATTAGGTTGGGAAAAGTCATGTATAGGCATTTGAAACATATACATCGAAGACCCATCCACATTGCCATATATTCATACGAAGTGAGTAAAAATTCCCAACCAAACTAGTACATTGCATGGCTCATGTCCTTCCAGATCCAAATTAAGTTTTACTACTTGTGCACAAATATTTTCTATCGGTAAACACATGAGCTGCCGATAGAATATGTGTAAGAACACCTCCAACATATAATCTGCATTACATGGCAGTTGGATACAATTGATCACACATACAGCAGTATAGATAAGTTAAAATCTCAAAACAGGTTCATTACAGCACTGGAACATATTATGTAAACCCTAATTTAAATCAACATTGCCTGCGGAATGTACATAAGCCAACACAATAGGGAACCCTAGTGTAATTGCAAAACTCGAAGAATTAGTACGTGCAAAACACTAGGATCAAATAAAGAAGATGCTGGAAATAGAACGACGAATTAGGGTATTTGCGGCGGCGATCAGTTCTGGTGATGGAGAGGCGGTGTAGAACGCAGCGGCGGCCGGCGAAGGACGAAAATAAGAACCGGTGGCAGTGGCGAACCAGTGTCCAGCCGGCGATCGTCGTGTGGGAGAGAGGAAGTGAGTGGTCACGGCGGAGGTTGTGGTTTTCTTCGCTCTCGAAGAGACGCAGTGCTCTAAGGTGGAACTGTTCGAGTGGAGGGAAACTAAAGGGCCGTGTACGAGTAATAAAGTAGTGGAGGAACTTTTCTATCGGTACAACAAAATGATAGCGATAGAATTATGTCAGTTTCTATCGGTACAACAAAATAGTACCGATAGAAAAAGTAAATTTCCCGGAAAAATATTTGAAGTAGTGGATGCCTTTTTCTATCGATATAAACAATAAAATCCCGTGAGAACAATTTTCCCCAGAAAAATTTTTTGATTAAGTGCTTGAGATTATAGGATTGGGTGCCCTTTTTCTATCGGTAAAAACAACAAAATACCGTCAGAGTAATGAAAAGGTGCCTTTTTCTATCGGTATAAACAATAAAATCCCGTGAGACCAATTTTCCCCAGAAAAATTTTTTAAAGTGCTTGAGATTATAGTATTGGGTGCCCTTTTTCTATCGGTAAAAACAACAAAATACCGTCAGAGTAATGAAAAACTGCCTTTTTCTATTGGTATAAACAATAAAATCCCATGAGACCAATTTTTCCCAGAAAATTTTTTTGATTAAGTGCTTGAGATTATAGTATTGGGTGCCCTTTTTCTATCGGTAAAAACAAAAAAATACCGTCAGAGTAATGAAAAGGTACACACAATTTAACATCAAACAGACCGTGGTTGAAAGCTGCAGGATGATAAAGAAAGAGGGAAGATAGCCGAAAAATTGGAAAATTGACATAAAAAGAAATTGTTCATTCATTGTTGTTTTATCACTTACAAAAAAAAATAAAACCCAAAATGCTAGGTCAAGGGGTGGTTTTAGTCTTGGCTGCATGTAGAATAGAGTCAGTTAGACTTGCAGCCAGGACGCAGGACTCCTCTAGTGACAAGTTGTCCCTAGGATCAACTGCTACCGTGTAGAGAAGGCCTGTGACCTCCCTCAGCTTCGTTATGGTATCCTTCATAGTCAAACCGCAGCCAGTGATGGTCATATCCGCGGCTTTCTTCTCCTCGCGAAGACTCCTCGTCCTCGCCCTAGCATTGTCACCATCCGTCTTCATGCGCTTAATGCGCTGGAAGAGATCGTCAAGGTCAAGCTGTAGCTGAGTGTGCTTGTCTGTAAGGAGCTTGTGCTCCTCCTGGAGGGCCCTCAGGTCGGCCTTCACTTTGGCAGTGTCTTCCATGGCTACCATTCCCTGTGCAAATCAACAGGTCAAGAATGAACTGAACATGGATTAACAATATAGGGGTAAACCGAGGAGATTTAGAGTTCTTACAGGGGAGGGCGTGGCTGACGATCCCATGGAGGTTGCCATTGTGAAAGAGAAGATGAGGAGTCGAACCGTTCGAGAATTAGAAAAACAACAAAATACCGCGACGCATGGCGAGGTACTTATAGAGTTTCCAAGGTGACGCATGGCGACACGGTTGAGAATTCAAAGCGGCAGAGTATTCTTCTATCGGTAAAAACAGGAAAAAACCGTCAGACAACAAATACCGTGAGACAAACGAATTTATTCTAACGGTAAAATAGAACAATACCGATAGAAAACGATTTGAAGTGCCTGAGAGAAGTGCCTGAGACACATGAAAGTAGCGGATGTCCTTTTCTATCGGTATAAATAACAAAATACCGTCAGAATAAAGGGATTTTTGCAGAACTTAATTTGAAGAAGCAAGAGGCTGCGATGAGATTTTTACAAGTGCTATTTGAAGGGAAGAATTAAGTATTTACAGGATAAAGGTACTGTACATGTTAGAACTCATGCTGTGGAGTAAAATTGAGATGTATTAATGCTGTGAACTAGCTTATCATTAAGTTCTAAAGAAAAATGTACTGCCTGATGTATTAATGATAAGTTCCTCACCTTGCTGCAGAACTTGTGGGCTGTTTGCTTGGCATTTATCCCTGAAATAGAAATTAATCATCAATGGTTCTCAACCCATAATCCTTCTTCGTGGTCATCTCGCAGATACGTTGTTTCGTCGATATCTTCAATACGGATAGATTGAATGTCCTCTAAAAATGGAGGTATTTCATCGAATTGGTTATACTCCTCTTCGTCGACAACATCTTCGACCCCAACAATACGTCTCTTGCTGTGGAGGACAACATGCAAGTTTGGATTGGCCGGGTCAACGATGTAGAATACCTGTGTGGCTTGCTTTGCAAGTATGAATGGATCGTCTTGGTGTCCGACTCTACCAAGATCGACGAGAGTAAACCCGTAACTGTCAACTTGAACACCTCGAGAGATTTCGACCCATTGGCATCGAAACAGGGGAATCTTAAGTAATCCGTAATCGAGCTCCCATATTTCGTCAATAACACCGTAATATGAGTTCAGCGCCCTTACTGACCTGGCATCCTCGGAAATAACAAACAGTGTCACTCCGCTACATTGCGTGCTACTCTTGGCGTCTTGAGCAGATCAAGAGCCCGAGTTCGAGGACTTCACTGCAGATCCGACGTCAACTGCTGTATTTTACGACGCGGAAGGCAAGTCATATCCTTGGTCATCTTGAACCTATATTTTAAATGTTGCTAAAACATAACTTTGAATATAGATAATATTGCACGAGAAAGATTGAGAATGATTGATTTATGAATTGGCAGTACTAGACTGGTTATCTGTGAAATGTGAAATAAACAAGTTTTGAGCCATGAACTATTATATGTATTATTATACTTATATTCATGAAATAAAACCCCTAGCCGTGACCAGAAAAATGGTGTGGAATGGTTGTAGCACTGGAGGTGCTAGACTGCAAAGGATATGCAGGCACTGAAGGTGCAGGGTTGTGGAGGGTCTGGTCACTGGCATATAAGGACTAGAACCTTGTGTTGTGCGTCTAGTGGCATGAACAAACGTACTAACCGCAAGCCTGGTATGGGACAGGCCTGAACAAGTACTTATGTGAATCGTATATGAAACCCCTGCATGAGATGGAAAGTAATACACTAAACTCACGGGGTTCAGCTCCTCCACGTATCACTGAATGTGATTTGATCAAGCACGTTGACCCAGTAATGGGAAGAGGCTTATGGGTGGGGGTATAGCCCGCCACAACTGCGGTTTGTGTGAAGAAAACTGCAGGGTCAGGGGTGAATTGTAAGTGAAACATAACAAAAGTTCCTGTCATCTCCACCTTGCCGCTCACAGTATGAAGTGAGTCAGGGGTCCAATCATTCTGATAGGATGGGCTTGAAAGTGGAATATCTTGCGGGTAAATTGGTACCTCTCTGCAGAGTTAAAAATGTATTCGCATACTTCGTGCTCCCGAGTTTTAGGAGTCTGCTGCGGTGGATTAAATCCACGGGGTGTGACACAAGTATTATTTTCTAAATAAAATATATTAAATCAAGATTACCCAAATGACATGTGTTGTCATGATAAGGAGTGCTGCCGTGGGCTGTCATGTGTTGACGTGTCGCGGTAGTGCTATAATTTAGTGAACATGAATGATGATGTTATATTATAGAAAGGTGCTGCCATGAGCTGAGCCAGGAAAGAAAAAGATTATTTTACAAACATCCATAATTCTTGACTAGTCTAGGTTCATATCATCTCTACTATATGTATCTACTCTTACCTATGACTTGCTGAGTACGTAAGTGCTCACTCTTGCAACTTACAATTCAGTAGATGGAGCATTCTACAACCAAGACGAAGGCATGGAGGACTTCTTGGATCCAGAAGGAGGAGCGTCAGTCCCGCCAGAGCCCTGATGTGTGTGTTGTTCTGCCGTCCAGTTCTCTTTGTGGGTAAGTCACCTACCTTCTGCTGTGTACATGTTATTTTGCTAAACCATGTATGCCGCGAAGGCATTGTAACCTCCTTATGTAATATTAAGGCCAGCAGGCCACACTGCTTAAATATTTTGTAAGTGACTCTGTTGCAATGTGATATACTCCTGTGCTTGACTTATCCTGGGAAGTCAAGGGTATGTGTATGCTATGCATATATGGGACCAGCTGCAGCGAGCTAGGTCTCTACAGGAGTAGTCGTAGTCCCAGTTTCGGGGCGCGACACAAAGCCTGCGACCTCGGGCCAATGCTTCTCAGAATAACTTGAGTTCGCACCGCTAGACACGTGTCTTGTTCGAATCTGTCCTGAACCAACAGTGCATTTATTTGAACTGACTCGGGTGTCAATCCTCGTCAACTAGCCCCCAAATTTAAAGAAAACGAAGGGACGTGTTCACTTTAAATTTTAAAGAAATGCATCAGATTATTAACCCGACTCTTCAAATCCTTCAATTAGTGGCGCACTAAGTAGGACGGTTGGTTCCCCGAGACAGGCTCTGGGTATTATGTGACAAGTAATGATGGCGTTGTCGAAATACTTTTTAACCCGAGGTAAAATTGTAAATGCTTTTAAGAACCCGAGGCATTCAGAACGTGAACCGTCACCCTGATGGCTATAAATACCGGGTCTTTGAATCTGTAAAGCTTCACAATTTCTTCTCACGGCTAAGTTCTTTCTAAAAAAAACATTTTCATTCTTCTCTTCATACACCTCCCGATGGCAGATCACAACATCATCGAGATTGACAGTGATGAAGAGGAAATTCTCAAGCAGGAGCCTGAAATGCTTGAAGATCCATCTCCTTCAAAGAAGAAGTCCAAGGTTGATGAAGGATCTTCCAGCAGAGCAAAGGTAGAAGATGAGCCATCATCTTTTCTTCCTGCAGCTTTCTTCCCTAGCACCCCTTGCTTTTGTTTGGGTGATCGATTTTCTAGCCAGCAAGCGGTGACTATTCGGCCAGAAGATCCTCAACTTGTGTTGGGGAAACAATCTTCTAGTGGGAAGGTTGCACTTCCGCCACCTGGCGTCCATCTTTCTAGGATGGATATATCAACGTGTCGTGAGCAGGGACAGGTAACAATCCACATCTCCTTTTTGCTGATAGTTTATGGTTAGCATAACTAACCCTCGCAAATGTAGGAGATTGGAGGCCCTAGTGGTCAGCCTTCTGCTGCTCCGCTTCTTCCCCTTAGACGGACTCTTCTGGAGGAGAAGAATGCCCTGGAGAAGAATACCGAAGAGATGTCTTCGGCAATTCTGCATCTGGCAGATTGTTTTGAACGATCCCGTGAAGAGGCGCACCAATTCTGTCAAGAGAGGGACCACGCCCAGCAACAGCGGGAACTCTCTGACTTAATTAGGAACAGTAGTGTACCTCTTGTTAGGGATGATGTAGATAGGTTTAGATTAGTTGCTAGTTCCCTGGGGGTTGTCAGTGTAGATCCTACTGACAACAACATGTCCCTAGGAGAACTTTGTAAACTTCTTTCGGATCAGGTCGACGCTCTGGTCGCCGGTATCCCTTTTGTATGTAAAGAATGCAAGAAATAAAATTTTCTTTCTTCATATACATACTCTTTACATCCTCTATGTGAAAACATGACCATAAGCAATGCCTTTACGATCACTCATACAGAGGTAAAATTCAACTCTGCGATTAGGATCACACCTTTCACAAAGGCACGGCGACCATCAGATACCACGATCAGACTTGCAGTTAGAAGTGAAACTTTTCGCGGCCGGACTTGAAACTCGACCAGACCATCACTGCGGTCAGAATCGGAGCTTAATCGAAAGCATGGTCTCGATCATACCACAACCCGGTCAAAAAATATCCATACGTCCAAAAATCAAGTCACAGGATATTTTCATGAAAGTTTTCAGGGTACATAAAGGAAAAACGTCCTCTGAAAAACTCTGAAAAACTTTTCAGGCTTTTTCACTTTCAGTTTCTGAAACAAAGAAGTCTTTTTGCTTCAGATCTGATGCCTGGAACACTTTAACGGGTTCGCCAGAGACAGTACCCATTATGGGAAATGAATAAAATACTCAGTGGAACGTTTGAACGAAACGTTACTCACATTAATGCGCCTCCTCGGGTATATAAAAGGAGCAGATGTCTTCTCAAGGAAGCCACACAGCCAAAAACCCTCATCATTTCCGCCGCACAAAACCCTTATTCTTCTCAGCCTTCATCTTCCCAAAAATCACCAACTTTTCCTTCGACTCTCCACTGAACAATGGCGTCCTGGAGCCGATCCATCCACTATTCTAAATAGAGTTTGATGTCGTTGGAAAAGGAGGAGATTCTTCCTCCGCGGCTGTTAATCAACTGGCGGCCTGCGGAGAAGGATCAAGAAACCCCAACCGTCCAGGAGGGCGAGTTGGTGGTCTTTGAAGAGTATTTGCGCTGCGGGTTCCGATTTCCCGAGAGTCGGTTCCTCAAGGATGTCCTCGAGCATTATGGGTTGGAGTTGATCAACCTCCACCCAAATGCAGTGTTGATATTAGTGGTTTTTCAACACCTATGCGAGGCGTTCGTCGGAGTGTACCCCAGTGTGGACCTCTTCCGACGATTCGATTTCTCGGCGTGGTCGAAGAGCGCCAATGCCGCCGGATGTATTTACTTCCGGCTGAGGGATCAGAAGGAGTATCCCTTTCCACCTCTGCGAAACTCAGTGCACGGGTGGCATCAGAAGTGGTTCTACTGCACCCCGCCGAAGGAGAGTGGGCTGTGGTTTGAAAACTCGCGGCCAGAGAAGCCAAGCGAGTTAGACACTCTCCTAGCGATGAACGCGGAGTTCATGAAGCACGCCGAGGTAATTCTTCACTTAGTCGAAGAAGGGTTGACGGCTCGGGACGTCATCCGAGACTTTGTGAAGAACCGGGTAAGCCCCCTGTGTGAAAGGGCTCATCCGGCTTGGGAGATCAAGTCCATGGCAGATGGTACCTTGGACTACAATGAAGGTATTCATTTTTGGCATCAAAAACCTTCTTATGTTATTTCTGGAATGTACCAGTTTTAATTTGTATTTGGGAACAGTCCTATCCTCTGCCGAGATCGAGAGGCGGACTAATTGCCTTCTCCGGGCGTACAACGCGGAGGTAGAGGGTGCCAAGGGGTCGCCTCGTCCCCAAAGCTTAATTCACGCCGGCGACGACCTCAAACAAGAGCGCCGAAAGGTACATTCTCCACTTGGCCTCTGTTTTGCAGGTTTTATGTCTGTCCAGTATTAATCCCATGTGAACAGCTTCTTGGGAGGTTTGCTGAGGCGACGTTTCCCAGCGAGAACGTCGGTTCCCTGGGAAAGCTGACGACCAAGAACGTGAAGAAGATTTCCTCGAGACCCAGGACGAGGAATCCCGCCCCCAAGAAAGTCAGGCTAAATCTTGGGGAAGGGTCTTCGCGAAGCACTCCCCCTACAGCCCGAAGAACTGCGGTAAGATATCAGATCCCTCCGATCTTTCCAGGTGCAAACTGGAATTACTTCTTCGTCGTACAGGGGGAGGGGAGCGAGGAGGAGGAGGAGGAGGACGATGATGTCCCTCTAGTTCTCCGAAGGATGAAGATTGCGAGCTCTCCATCCGGTGACGCTCCAACTCCTTCCGCAGGGACAACTGCTACTGCAGAGGCGGCTGTAGTAGACCCCGCGACCACCGAAAGCCCTATGGTTGTGGATGATCCCCTTGCTCCTGAAGCCCCCGAGGCTTCAAGGCCTGTTGCCTCCACTTCCCTGGTCGAAGGGACGACCGTGGTAAGATCCTCTCAGAGTCTTGTTTTCTTCAATTCCCCCTGTGCATTTGATGAGCTAGTGCTTATGCAGGGAGAAGAGCTTACCCCTGCGACTCCTGCTAGCCCCAGGGAGGAAAATACTCCTCCTCCGCAGACAGGAGCGGAGGTGGTTGTGGAAGATCCTATGGCGGTTGCACACGAGGTGCCAGCCCCGGAAACCCAGGAGACATCAAGGTCTTCGGGTGGGACGCCGCCAACGGGATCGACTGCCCAGGTAAAGATTCTTCTCGTTAGCCTTTATCTTTCCCTTGAAAAAATGTTCATAGGGGAACACACACAGGGAAGAGCGGCCTTGTTTTCCAAGAGGAAGATCAGGGTGGACGATAATTGTCCCCGTGCTCGAGGAGAACCTTCCCTGAAATCCCAAAAGCTAATGGGATTTCAAATAAGGTAAGAACCTTTATCCTGGTTGTATTAGAAATGATGGTCACGAATCGTTACCATTTGATTTTTCTTTTCCTTTATCAGACGAAAAGAAATAGCGCCCAGTCCTTCAACCACTTCGGGAAGGGTTGAGGTCACTGTTGGTGCAGAAGCCTCTAGTGAGGGGCGCTCCATCCCCTCGGTCCAGGAAGTTGTCCGGGCCGTAGGGGGAGAAGCAGGCGCGAGGACCCAGTCGCAGTCAACGGCGACTGGAAGCAGTGCCCAGCAGGCACTTCTTCCAACTGCCCCTGCTGTAGGCACCTCCGGACCTTCAACAAATCTTCCCATCAGTCTGGAAGATGCCTCCGTAGAGAAGTTCATGAAGGTATGATGAATCCTTCTCTGGGTGTCCTATATTGTTCATAGGACACCTTTAACTCCCTTTTTGTTATCACAGGAACTATCCCGGATGATGGCCCAATCGTGCGCTACGGCGGCGAGCATGGTGGCCATACAAAGAGAACGGGACAGCTTGTGCAGGTAAGGATCATTACTCTTCAACTTGTAAAGATACAAGTTGATTATGACCACTCCTTCTATTTTATTACAGGAAAGTGGCATCGTTGGACAAAGAAGTGGCCACAGTCAAGCTTCATTCGATCTCAGTAGCTAGGAACCAAGAGATTGAAAACAACAAACTGCGGTCACAGCTTGCTGGTAAGTTGATTCCTGATTAGGAATACTTGTCCTCATAACCTGTGAGTAATATTTTTTCTTGTTGCAGCACAAACTGGTCAAATAAAGCAACTCAGTCAGAACAACAAAATCATCTAGGATTCTATCCAAGCCTCCGAAAGGGCGATTGGAAAGCTGAGCCATTCAATCTTCGAAAAACTGAAGGCGGTGCCTCATCTTCTGAAGGCTGATGTGGTCGAAACCACACGAGACAATCTCAGCCAAGATGACTGGTCTGCACTAGTTATGGCTCAAGCAGAGACACTTCTCGAGTATCTCCCTGAGGATACACAGCGACGAGAAGAGGTGATCAGAGCCAGAGTTCGGCCGGCCGCTTCCGCTATCCTCAGCCGGGTTCGACTTCACCATGGCCCAGATGCAGATCTGAATCCACTAGTGGGACCGGTTGAGGTCGAGAGTGAAGAGCAACTAGAGGCCGTCATGGAGGAGATTGGTCCCCTTGTAGATAAGCTCCTGACTGAGCTCGGGATTGAATGATCCCTATACCTGTATAGAAACAGTTGTATACAATGCAATGCACATGAAAATTCATTTTTGAAAATGAATATATTTCTGTTTTATGTTGTTTCATATTATAAACATATCCCCCTAGCCCCCGCCTGCGATTGTAGATACTGAAGACTTAGTATTACAAACACAGGAGAAAAGTGAATGTAACGACTAGGGACGATTAGGATCACTATAACACCTAGCCTTGTTTGCAAACCAGCAGCCACTCAGACAACCAAGGATTTGCCAGAAAGCCCCGTGTGCGTTGAGAAACGGCTTATTTAGGAGTGACTTATCTGAAAGTGGTTATGAGATCGACCAGCGAATCCGACCAGGGTGTTATAATGATCTAGCCGCGGGCAACCAGCCCCCGAGCCGAATTCGTAGTGGATGGGCATAAAGGGAAATATTCATCATATGAAAGCAAAACATTTTTTATTATGAAAAAATTCTAATTGAACAGGAAAAATGGGGTTGAGTACTTACACGTAGAACTTGCGAAGTTGATCGATGTTCCAAGTATTGGACAAAATTCGACCATCCTCCATGGCTAACCGCGCGGATCCTGGTCGCGGCACCGAGACCACAGTGTAAGGGCCTTCCCACTTCGGGGAGAATTCGTTTCGACTAGACTGATCTTGGATTTTTCGTAAGACCAGGTCGCCCACGTGAAGACTATGTGGTCGCACCCTTTTACTGTGATACTTGTGCAAAGCTTGCAAGTATGCCGCGGACCTGATCAAGGCGCAATCACGTCCTTCTTCTAGGAGGATGAGTTCTTGTGACCGCTGTTCGGACTGATCAACCTGTTCGAATCGTTCTGTCCGAACAGACCCAATACTGACTTCCATAGGCAGCAGAGCCTCGGCCTCATAGACCAGATGGAAGGGCGTCTCGCCGGTGGCTCGACTAGAGGTAGTTCGTAGTGCCCATAGAACAGTATAGAGCTCGTCTGCCCAAGCCCCCGAGCGAGTCTTAAGGCGATCAAAAACACGTTTTTAATGCCTTGTAGTATCTGCCCATTGGCCCGCTCTACAGCACCATTGCTTTGTGGATGTGCCACAGAAGCAAAGCACACCTTAGTTCCAATTTGGTCGCAGTAGTCTAGGAAGAGACCACTAGAGAACTGAGAACCGTTATCGGTGATAAGGCGGTTTGGAACACCATATCGAGCAAAAATGTTCTTATGAAAGAACTTTTGTGCTGCTGAGGCGGTAATATTACGTACCGGTTCGGCCTCGATCCACTTTGTAAACGTGTCAATGGCTACGAACAAAAACTTGTACCCATTGACCGCTTGTGGCATAGGACCTACAATATCCATTCCCCAGACCGCGAAAGGCCATGCGAGGGGAATGGTTTGTAATGCATAGGCAGGTTGATGAACCTGTCTGGAGTGAAACTGACATTGAGGACACATCTTGACCATATGCTTGGCATCATCAAGTGCCGAAGGCCAGTAGAATCCTTGTCGAAAAGCTTTTCTGACCAGTGTTCGATATGACGCGTGTGCACCACATACACCATCATGTATTTCTTTCGAGAGGCTTTTTCCTTCCTCCTTGAGTACCCTTCCTGTACAGGACCCCTTCTATGAGATTGTACAGGCGCGCTTTTCGAATTAACCGATCGCTCTCGGTTTCATCCTCGGGTAGGGTCCCATGTTCAAGACAGACTCTCAATGGATGAGTCCAATCTTGTTCCTGACCGAGGTTGGTAACAGAGGCTATTACCGGATCATCCTCAACCGAAGTCATGATCGAAGGACGGTCCAAGTGTTCAGTGAACACTCCTACCAGAGAGGATGTGCGTGAGGACCAAATTTTGGATAATTGGTCTGCGAGAATGTTGTCCTTTCGCGGGATGTATTGGACTTCGAAATGACTGAAGTGTTTTTCCAATCTCCTCACTTCCCCCAGGTAATGAGCCATTGTCTCATCGGAGGTGCTGTACGCCTTGTTTACCTGGTTTACGACCAGCTATGAGTCTCCCCTCACCACTAATCGACGGACTCCGAGGAATTTTGCTGCCCGGAGCCCTGCAAGAAGACCTTCATACTCTGCTGCGTTGTTGGTCGCAACAAAGTGTAGTTGGATGACATACTTAAGCTGTTCGCCCTGAGGCGGAACTAAGACCACTCCAGCCCCCGAGTGTTGAAAACTACGGGAGCCATCAAAGTACATTGTCCAGTAATCGGGGCACTCCAATTCATCGGGCACTTGCACGGGTGGCTCAGGGTTGGTCCATTCGACCACAAAGTCGGCCAAAACCTGAGACTTAACCACCGTGCGGGGCGTGAAATGAATTTCGAAAGCACCGAGTTCAACCGCCCATTTAGCGATTCGAGCAGATTTCTCTGGATTTCGGACAATATCCCCCAAAGGAAAGGAGGAGGGTACCGTGATCTTGTGAGCTTGGAAGTAGTGTCGTAACTTACGGGAAGCCATCAGTAGCGCGTAAAGTATCTTCTGGACCTCAGGGTAACGCTCCTTAGGACCATGAAGTACTTCGCTCACATAGTAGACGGGTCTATGTATTCCTTCCCTATCTGAGATCAGAACGGCGCTGACCACGTGCGGTGTGGCCGCCAGATAAAGGAGTAATGGTTCTCCTTTGTCGGGAGACACCAATACAGGCGGACTGGACAGATATGTCTTCACCTCCTGAAACGCTTTTTCGGCCTCATCCGACGATGTAAAATTGTGATGCTTCCGCAAGGCTTTAAAGAAAGGCAATCCCCTTTCGCCTAGTCGCGATATGAAGCGACTTAAAGCTGCCATGCGACCAGCCAGGCGTTGAACATCCTTCATGGTCGAGGGCGATCTCATTTGTTCAATGGCCCTGATTTTCTCAGGATTAACTTCAATGCCCCTGAAACACACAAGGAAACCAAGGAGTTTTCCTGAAGAAACCCCGAAAGAGCATTTCTCCGGGTTTAATTTTATTCCAAAGCGATTCAAATTACAGAAGGTTTCAGCGAGATCGTCCAAATGAGACAATCTCTTGGTACTTTTTACAACCAAGTCGTCTACATATGCTTCGAGATTACGCCCTATCTGGGAAAGAAAGGTCTTTTGCATCAAGCGCTGGTACGTGGAACCTTCGTTCTTGAGACCGAATGGCATTCTGATGTAGCAGTATGTGCCGAACGGGGTGATGAAGGCAGTTTTCTCTTCATCGTCTTCTGCCATGCTAACTTGATGATATCCTGAGTAAGCGTCCAGAAAACTCATCAGTTCGCAACCCGCAGTTGAGTCGACCAACTGGTCGATGTGGGGAAGGGGAAAGTCATCCTTCGGACAGGCAGTGTTGAGGCTTGTGTAGTCGACGCACATGCGCCACTTGCCATTTGACTTGCGGACCATGACCGGATTGGCGAGCCATTCCGGGTGATCCACTTCATGGATAAACCCGGCCTGTATGAGTTTTTCCAACTCCTCTCGGATGGCTTCCTGTCAGTCAACAGCAAAACGCCTGAGCTTTTGCTTTATTGGTCATTGTCCAGGTCGAATTGCTAACCTGTGCTCAATTACTTCCCTTGGGACACCGGGCATGTCGGACGGTTTCCACACAAACACATCTGCGTTAGCCCGGAGGAAAGCAATGAGATCGAGTTCCTATTTGTCATCCAGAGCTGATCCGACCCGAATTGTCTTGGATGGATCATCTGGGTACAAAGGAACCAATTTGAGTTTCTCATCTGGTCGAGGAGCAGCCTTGATCGCGTCGGTGGCAACAGTGGCGACCTGAGCGTCCAGGAGGGGAAGTTGATCAACCATCTCCAAAGATAGCCGGTCGCACGTGAGTGCCACGTTGCGACTGCCTCTGACTGAGATGACACCTTTGGGGCCAGGCAATTTTCCGCACTGGTAAGCATAGTGCGTTGCCATCATGAACTTAGCGAGAGTTGGCCTGCCAAAGATTGCATTATAAGCCGAATCACAATCGATTACGTCAAAAGTAACCAATTCTGTTCGGAAGTTATCTGGTTCTCCCAGTGTGACCGGGAGGACCACTTGTCCCAACGGCATCATGGAGGAGCCTGGGATTATCCCATAGAACGGATGGATTATGGGCTTAATCTTCGAACTAGGAATTTGCATCTCGTCGAATGCCTTGACCAACAAGATGTCAAGGGAGCTTCCTCCGTCGATCATGACTCTTTCAACTCTCGCGTTACTGATGATCGGGGTAATGACCAGAGGGAGCCTCAATGGTCGTGTTAACCCCGCCGAACAATCAGTGCGATCAAATGTCAAAGGTGTATCCGACCAACGGGGGTATTGAGGTTCACCAAGGGATGTCTCCGTTTGGTTAACCTCTCGGTAAAAGGCCTTAAACTGCCTTTTGGAAACGAAAGAAGAAGAACCCCCAAAAATAACATTAATATGATTTTGAGGTACCTGATAGGACATTTCCTCGTCTCCGTCGGCGTCCCTAAGTCCGCACGCCTGTTCTTTAGGTGGTAAGGTTGGCATTGGCCCAACTCCCTGGTAGAAGTCATCCAGTTGCTTCAACCAACTCCTGCAATTCTTGAGGTCGTGGCCTGCGGAGTTGTGGAGTGGACACCACTTCTTGCCCTCCTGCGGATTAGTTGGCTTTTCTGGCTGGTCGACATTCCGACGACCAGAGGCAGTTTTGTTTTTAAATGAAGGCTTATTTCCTTTGGTCGAAGGCGGCTTCTCTGTGACTGCGACCTCGCGGTATTGTCCAGAGCGGTTCCTCTTCGACTTCTTCGACTTCCCACCTGATGAAGATTCCGGCTTCTTGCTTGGATCTTCTTTCCTGGAGTCCTTGAAGCCTGGTTGAGGTGCTATGTCCCCCTTGTCAACCATCTGGTTCCATTCGACCGCTTCGGCCGCATCAGAATATCGATCGGCCATGTCCAACAGATCATCCACTGATCGAGGAGGGTGGATAACCAAGTCCTCGGTAAATCTACGGTATCGAACAGCATGTTTAAATGCCCTGATTACGGAGCCATCAGAAATGTTCGGGATGGTATTCCTCACCCCGACAAACCTCTTGACAAACTGCCGGAGTGTTTCGGTTGAAGTTTGCCGTAGCCGATGAAGATCGTCCTCTTTACCCGGCTTTTGGTAACAATTTTCGAAATTGCTGAGGATGGCATCGCATAGCATTTCCCAATTGTAGATGGAACCCTCGGGCTGATTAAACAGCCAGGTTCTAGCCGGTCCTGCGAGGACTGTAGGCAGGTAGTTGGCCATGACCTTGTCATCGCCTCCCGCCGCTTGGATGGCAGTGATATAGATTTGAAGGAACTCGGATGGGTTTTGAGTTCCGTCAAACCTCTCAATGGCCCCTGGTCGAAACTTATCGGGCCAAACGACTGCTCGTAGGCCAGGCGAAAAAGCTTTACAACCAACGTAGGGACCGTGAATCGCCCTGTGACTCTCGGCTAGGTCTCGGGCGACCTCACGCAATGGCGAAGTTACTCGTGGTCCCAAACGAGAGTGGACAGGAACTCGATCCCTACTACGAGTATCCTGCATTTGCCGGTATCTGTCCTGTCGGGACGGTACGGGCGGCGGGTAACTTCGTCGGCCGGAACCAGAATGAGGACAATCTCGTTCGCGGGAACGTGTTACCGAGCGGGAAGAGGACGTTGGGGTCGCCTCAGACGCGACCTCATCCAGTCTCTGCGCCAGGATCCTAAAAAAGGCCGGTTTCTGCGCATCTGTGACTGTAGAGGAAAGTTACGCATGACTTCCGCGATAGATCGCAATCGACCATGGGTACTTCTCCTAGGGGCACCAGGTGTTACTGTTTCTTCGTCCACCGGGAAACGCTCCGGTGGTAAAGAAGGGGTCTGGTCGCGTCTGCGACCTCACCACCGCCGAGAAGAACCCGGAGCAGCATCGTAACGAGCCTGCCCATCTTGAAGAGCCTCTAGGGCAGTTCTGCATAGTTCGTTGTTTTGTTGCTCGAGATCTTGATCCTCCTCCTGTTTGTGATCTTGTTCTTCCCTAGCAGCCTGTTGATCGGGAGTTTCTTCCGACAAAGCAGCAAACTGCCTAGGGAGAGAGGTTGCCAATGGGGAAAACATCTCAGTTTGTTCCGAGTCGGACTCGAAATCAAAGAGACGGTGAAGGTTATCAGGGTCGAACCTTCTGGGGCTGATTTCTGGGTCGACATCATCCTTCCCCTCGGCGGGGTCGTATGACGGACCGGATTCATCGCCTAGCGCATTAAGAACCTCTGCGGGTCCTGACCTTGCGCTAGTTGCTCCCTGGTCGATAGACATGACCTGAAGAGACGATTCAACCTGTGGAAGATTCTGGCCTTCAACCTCCTCCATCGGGACAAGATCGCTCGGAGAATGCATTGGGATATGAGCATAATCCTCGAGATCGAAATCGTTCTCGGAATCATATGCTCCAGCCATGTTTCAGCGAACCTCCGGATTAAAACTAGGACGCCTTGAGAAAGGCCCCACGGTGGGCACCAGCTGTCGACGATTCGGACTCAGAGTCCTCAGCCGAACTTATGAAAAATTTGTAATAGCAACACCTTTCAAGATGACCCTCCGGGAAGGTATGTAGAACAATGGTGAACAGGAGCACAGAGAGGTTTATACAGGTTTGGGCCCTCGATGGTGGGAGTAATAGCCCTACGTCCTGTTAGGATTTCACTATAGGTGATAAAAGGTTACAAGATGGTAGAAAAACTCCCTCACAGGCGAAGGGTTTTTCCTATACAAATGTACAGAATAAAGCCAGGAAGGCTTGTAAGAACTATCTAATCTAGGCCGTAGACTTGGCTGTTTGAGTGGTTGAGATGTGTTGTATCTCGCCCCTTTTCCTTTGCTTGACACTCCATACCACCCTTTTATACTGGTCGAAAGGGTGCCATGTAGTAAACTGCATCAAGCAGTTGCTTGGACGGTTGAATACGGTTTTTAGAAAACCGGTCTTAACCTCCACGCAGGTTAAACACGTGTTATTCATGGATAACTGCACGTATTAACCTCCCGACGGTTGATTCTCCACGTGGGGGAATCTTCGGGATACTCGGAATATTCCCGCTATAGGAATAGCCGGACAGATGAATTCCAAGCACCCTGGTCGAGAATGCTCTGACCGCAGGATGTTGGCTGACCGCGCGGATATTGACTGACCGTGCGACATCCTTGACATTCTGTCCGCGTATAGCATACGAACTTCTGACCGCACAAAGCTTGCAACCTGATCGCGCAAAGCCTGCGACCTCGGGCCAATTCTTCTCAGAATAACTTGAGTTCGCACCGCTAGACACGTGTCTGGTTCGAATCTGTCTTGAACCAACAGTGCATTTATTTGAACTGACTCGGGTGTCAATCCTCGTCAGTGTTTATTTCGAATTTCAAGATACACATCGGATTTTTAACCCGACGCTTCAAATCCCTCACTGTGTGGCGCACTAAGTGTGGCGGTTGATTCCCCGAGACGGGCTCTGGGTAATACGTGACGGGTAATGATGGCGCTCTTGAAAACGTTTTATAACTCGAGGTAAAATCGTAAATGTTTTAAAAACTCGAGGCGCTCGGAAGGCAAATCGTCACCCTGGCGGCTATAAATACCGAAGCCTTCGGGTTGTAAAGCTTCACAACTTCTTTTCTCGGCTAAGTTTCCGTGGCAGCCATCTGCATCCTTCCTCTCATACTTCTCCCGATGGCAGACCATAACATCATCGAGATTGGGAGTGACGAAGAGAAAGTCTTTAAGCAAGAGTTACAGATGCCCGAAGATCTATCTCCTTCAAGGAAGAAGCCCAAGGTTGACGAGGAATCCTCCAGCAGAACAAAGGTGAAAGATGCATCACCGTTCTTTCTTTCTTCTGTTCCTCTAGTTCTTCCTATCCATGCACCTGGGCAGGTTGAACTTTCATCTCCACCTTTGGAGGGATGTTCTTCTAAGTTTTTCTCCATTTCATCCCAATACTCCCCATTTTTGTTTGGGTGATCGATTTTCTAGTCGGCAAGCAGTGACTACCCGACTAGATGACCCTCAACATGGGTTGGGGAAGCAATCATATGGTGGGAAGGTTGCACTTCCACCATCCAGTGATCATCCGCTTGTGTCGGGTGATCAACTTTCCAGGATGCATATACCACCCTGTCACTTGCAAGGATTGGTAATTACTTCTGTCTCCCTTTGCTCGTTTGTCATAGTTTAGTAAAACTAACATTTGCAAATGTAGGAGGCGAAAATTGTTGGAGCCCCCAGCGACCAGCCTACTAAGACTCCACCTCCTTCCCTCGGACAGACTCCCCAAGGGGAAAAAGAGACCCTGGAGAAGAAGACCGTAGAGATGTCTTCGGCGATTCTGCACCTGGCAAAATGTTTTGAAAGATCCCGTGAAGAGGCACACCAGTTTCGTCGAGAGAGGGACCACGCTCAGCAACAGCGAGAACTCTCCAACTTGATTAGGGATAGTAGTGCGTCTCTTGTCAGGGACGATGTAGATAGGCTTAGATTAGTTGCTAGTTCTCTGGGGGTTGTCAGTGTAGATCCTACTGACAACAACATGTCCCTAGGAGAACTTTGCAAACTTCTTTCGGATTAAGTCGACGCTTTGGTCGCCGGTATCCCTTTTGTATGTAAAGAATGTAAGAAATAAAATTTTCTTTTTCTTCATATGAATATTCTTTACATCTTCTGTGCGAAAACATGGCCATAAGAAATGTCTTTACGTCCACTCATACACAGGCAAAATCCAATTCTGCGACTAGAATCACATTGTACCGTGAACAGCACTGATACTGCGATCAGATTCAAAGCCGCGGTTAGAACCGAAGTTCGATTTGGAAGATTACTCTGATCAGAACCGAAACTCGATCTGACCACCACTTCGATTAGAATCAGAGCTTAGTTGAAGACATTGTTCCAACCATACCGCAATCTGATCAAACATATCCGTATGTCAAAAAAACTTGGTCATAGGATATTTTCATGAAAATTTACAAGGCACATGAAGGAAAATGTCCTCCGAAAACCCTTGAAAAACTTTTCATGTTTTTGTATCTTCAAATCTTGAAACAAAGAAGCCCTTTTGTTTCAGATCCGATACCAGGAACACTTAACGGATCCGCCAGAGATAGTATCCATTATGGGAAATGAATAAAATATTAAGTGGAACGTTTGAATGGAACGTTACTCACAGTAGTGTGCCTCCTCGGGTTTATAAAAGGAGCAGTTAGCTTCTTGACGAAGCCACACAGCCAAAAAGCCTTCCTCAATACTTTCGCCGCACAAAACCCTCATTCTTCTCAGCCTCCGTCTTCCCCAAAGTTGCCAACTTTCCTCTCGATTTCTCATAAGAAATGGCGCCCTGGAGCAGATCGATCCACCACTCCGAGGAGAGTCTGCTGGCGTTGGAGAAGGAGGAGATTCTTCCTCCGTGGCTGCTAATCAACTGGCGGCCCGCGGAGAAGGACTAAGAAACCCCAGTCGTCGGAGAGGGCGAACTGGTGGTCTTCGAGGAGTACATGTGCTGCGGGTTCCGATTCCCCGAGAGTCGGTTCCTGAAGGACATCCTCGAGCATTACGGGTTGGAGTTGATAAACCTCCACCCAAATGCGGTCCTGATTCTGGCGGTGTTCCAGCACCTGTGTGAAGCCTACGTCGGAGTGTATCCCAGCGTGGATCTCTTCCGGTGTTTCTACTATTCGGCATGGTCGAAGAGCACCAACGCCACCGGATGCATTTACTTCCGAATAAGGGAGAAGAAGGAGTATCCCTTCCCACCCCTGTGGGATTCGGTGCACGGGTGGCACCAGAAATGGTTTTACTGCACCCCTCCGTCTGAGACTGGGTTGTGGTTTGAGAACTCGCAGCCAGAGAAGCCGAGTGAGTTGTACTACCTCCCGGCGATGAATGCTGAGTTCGCGAAGCACACCGAGGTGATTCTTCACCTGGTCCAACAGGGACTAACGGCTCGTGAAATCATCCTCGATTTTGTGAAGAATCGGGTGAGCCCCCTACGTGAAAGGGCTCATCCGGCTTGGGAGATCAAGTCCATGGCAGACAACACCCTGGACTACAACGAAGGTATACGATTTCGACACCGAAACCTCATACACCTGTTATATGCTTTCAAATTGATCTTCTGGGAGCAGTCCTGCCTTCCTCCGAGGTCGAGAGGCGGACAAATTACCTTCTCAGGGCCTACAATGCTGAAGTGGAAGGCCCCAAGGGATCGCCTCGCCCACAGAGCTTGGTTCACGCCGGCGACGACCTCAAACAGGAGCGCCGAAAGGTATGTCATCTTTCACTCAGCTCCTATTCGTAGGTCTCATGTGTACTCAGCACTGACAAATTTTTCGGGATGAAACAACTCTTGGGGAGATTCGCAGAGGCGACGTTCCCAAGTGAAAACGTCGGTTCCCTGGGGAAGCCGACGGTGAAGAACGTGAAGAAGATCTCCTCAAAGCCCAGGACGAGGAATCCTGCCCCCAAGAAATCCAAGCAAAATCTTGGGGAAGGGTCTTCACGGAGCACTCTTCCTACCGCAAGAAAAACTACGGTAAGATATCACGTACCTCCTGTTCTTCCAGGTACAAACTGGAATCATTTCTTCGTCGTACAGGGTGAGAGGAGCGAGGAGGAGGAGGAAGATGACGTTCCCCCGATCTGCCGGAGGAGGAAAATAGCGGACTCTCCATACGGCGAGACTCCACCTCGTCCTGTAGAAATAGAACCAACTACAGCGGACCCCGCCGCCACCGGGAGTCCCGCGATCGCAGGCGTGATCCCTGCTCCCGAAGCCCCAAAAGCTTCAGGGTATGTTGCTTCTCCCTCCCTGGTCGAAGGGACTACCACGGTAAGATTTCCTCATGGTCTTATCTTCTCAATTTTCTCTGTACATGTGTTTATCGGATTTACACATACAGGGAGAAGAACTTCCCCCTGCGACTCCTGTGAGTCCCAGGGAGGCAAATCCTCCACTCCTGCGGACAGGAGAGAAGGTGACCGAACAAGACCCTGCGACCAACGCGGGGATCGCGGATGAAGTGCCGGCTCCAACAGTCCAGGAGCCACCCAAGTCCTCGGACGTATCCCTGTCAACCGGACAGGTTACCCAGGTACGAATTCTTACCCCATAGGTCTTTATCATCCCTTATGAATATGCTTACAGGAGAAAATACATAGGGAGAAAAGGCCCTGTTTAGAAAGAAGAAGACTAGGACGGACAGCGACTGTCCTCTTTCTCACGGAGAGCCTTCCCTGAAATCCCAGAAGCTGATGGGATTTCAAATAAGGTAAGAACCCCATCCTGGTCATTCTGGATCGGATTGTGGCGACTACTAACGTAATCGTTGACTCCTTTTTTCTTTGTAGGCGTAAAGAGGTAGCACCGAGCCCTTCAGCCGCCCCAGGGAGGGTTGAAGTTGCTATTGGTGCCGAAGCCTCCAGTGAGGAGCGCTCTGTCCCTCTGGTCTAGGAAGTCGTCCGGACCGTCGGGGATGAGTCGGGCGCGGAGACCCAGCTGCAGGCAACAGAAACTGCGACTGAGGCCTAGCAGGCACATCCACCTGCTGCTCCTGTCGAGGTCATGACGGGTCCCTCGACCAGACCTCCCGCCATCCCGGAGGATATTTCATTTCGGGAGTATACAGAGGTATGATGAACATCTCTCTTGGTACCTGAATCATGCATAGGACACCACTGACTTCTCTTTGTATTACAGGAACTATCCCGTGTAACGGCCAGATCGATCGCTATGGTGGAGAGCATCGAGGCCATACAGAAAGAGAGGGACTGCTTGCGCAAGTAATGATGAATGCCCTCCATTTTGTATAGATACAAATTCATTATGACAATCATTTTTTCTGTCACAGGGAGGTTGCTTCTCTAAAGAGCGACCTGGCCGCTCACAAGCTCATGTCGATCTCCATGGTTTCAAAGCAAGAGGTCAAGCTTAATGATCTGCAGTCACGGCTCTCTGGTAAGTCAATTCCCGACTAGGAAGACTTGACTTCATAGTTTAGACTGTCAGTAACAATCTTCTTACTGCAGTGCAAGCAAGTCAAATAAAACGGCTTGATCAGGACAAGGCGGTCCTCCAGCTCTCCATTAATTGTACCCGCAAGGCGAACAAAGACCTGAGCCAATCCATCTTCGAAAAGCTAAAGATGGTGGCCGGTCTCCTGAGGGCTGATGTGGTCGAGACCACAAAGGACGACCTCAGTTTGAGCGACTGGTCCACACTGGTCGTGGCCCAAGTGGAGTCACTTCTCGAGTGTCTTCCTGAAGATACACGGCAATGGCGAGAGGCGATCAAAACTAGGGTTCAATCAGTAGCCTCTGCCATTCTCTGCAGGTTTCATCTCCACCACGGCCCAGATATGGATCTGAATCCACTAGTGGGAATGGTAGAGATTGAGAGTGAAGAGCAACTGGAGGCGATCATGGAGGAGGTCACTCCCCTTGTAGATAAACTCCTGACCGAGCTCGGGATTGTGTAATCCCTACAATTGTATAGATACAAACTATAGAATGCAATGCATGTACTTTTTGATTTTGAAAGAAAGTACTCTTTCTTTTCTTTTACTGTTTCATATTATAAGCATATCCCCTTAGCCCCCGCCTGTGATTATAGATACTGAAAGCTTAGTATTATAAACACAGGAGAAATATGAGTGTAATGACCAGGGGTGTGCGATCAAACCAACAATTACGATCAATGTAACGCCCAACCTTGTTGCAAACCGGGAGCCACTCAGGCGACCAAGGACATACTAGCAAGCCTCGTATGCGTTGAGAAACGGCTTATTTAGGAGTGACTTGTCTAGAAGTGGTCGCGAGATCGGCCAACGAATCCGATTAGAACATTGTAGTGATGTAACCGCCGGCGACCAACCCCCGAGTCAAGTTCGTAACACATGGGCATGAAGGGAGATGTTCATCGTATGAAACCTAAAGACTTTTTGTTTTATGAAAAAATGCTAATTGAACAGGAAAAGGGATTGAATACTTACACGTAAAACTTGCGTAGTTGATCGATGTTCCAAGTATTGGACAAAATTCGACCATCCTCCATGGCTAATCGCGCTGATCCTGGCCGCGGCACTGAAACAACAGTGTAAGGGCCTTCCCACTTTGGGGAGAATTTGTTGCGATTAGACTGGTCTTGAATTTTTCGTAAAACCAGGTCGCCCACGTGAAGACTACGTGGTCGCACCCTTTTGTTATGGTACTTGCGCAAAGCTTGCAAGTATATCGCAGACTTGATCAAGGCGCGATCACGCCTTTCTTCTAAGAGGATGAGATCCTGTGATCGCTGTTCGGCCTGATCAACTCGTTCGAATTGCTTTGTCTAAACAGATCCAATACTAACTTCCATAGGCAGTACGGCCTCAGCCCCATAAACCAGATGGAAGGGCGTCTCACCGGTGGCTCGACTAGAGGTAGTTTGCAGTGCCCATAGAACGGTGTAGAGCTCGTCTGCCCAAGCCCCCGAGCGAGTCTTAAGGTGATCAAAAACACGGTTTTTGATGCCTTGTAGTATCTGCCCGTTGGCACGTTCTACGGCACCATTTCTCTGCGGATGTGCCACAGAAGCAAAGCACACCTTGGTCCCAATCTGATCGTAGTAGTCCAGAAATAGACCACTGGCGAACTGAGAACCATTGTCTGTGATGAGACGGTTTGGAACACCGAATCGAGCAACAATGTTCTTAGGGAAGAACTTTTGTGCTGCTGATGCGGTAATATTTCGTACCGGTTCGGCCTCAATCCACTTTGTAAACGTGTCAATGGCTACGAACAGAAACTTGTACCCATTGACCGCTTGTGGCATAGGACCAACAATATCCATCCCCCAGACCGCAAAAGGCCATGCGAGGGGAATAGTTTGTAATGCATAGGCAGGTTGATGAACCTGTCTCGCGTGAAACTGACACTGAGGACACATCTTGACCATATGCTTGGCATCATCAAGTGCCGAAGGCCAGTAGAATCCTTGTCGAAAAGTTTTCCCGACCAGTGTCCAATATGACGCATGCGCACCGCATACACCGTCATGTATTTCTTTCAAGAGGGATTTACCTTCCTCCTGATATATGCAGCGCATGAATACTCCTTGAGTACCCTTTCTATACAAAACTCCCTCTATGAGCTTGTACAGACGCGCCTTTCGAATCAACCGATCGCTTTCAGTTTCATCCTCGGGTAGGGTCCCATGTTCAAGATAGACTCTCAATGGATGAGTCCAGTCCTGTTCCTGACCGAGGTTGGTAACACAGGCTATTACCGGATCATCCTCGAGCGGAGTCATGATCGAAGGATGGTCCAAGTGTTCAATGAACACTCTTGTCGGAGCGGATGTGCGTGAGGACCCAATTTTGCATAATTGGTCTGCGAGAATGTTGTCCTTCCACGGGATGTATCTGTAACATCCTGAGTTTTGGGGTGAAAAGTTCTTTCCTAAAAGTCATGCATGCATATGTCTCTTCCAGATCAACCAAATTAGCCTCAGCTTTATCCTATTTTAGCCTTTAAATCTCCAAAATCTATCATGTGACCTCAAGTCAAGATCCGACTTGCCAGATTTGATCTATCAGTTATCCTAAATCTAAAAGCCTTCAGAACCCAGATTCAATTCTATTTCTAACTTCCAGATTAATCAACTCCTTTCTGTTTTCGAAAACAAAATATCTGTTATTACCTAAATACCCTAAGTTTCAGAAATCCAGATTTAATCAAAATCTTAGCCAAGTTCAGACCAGATTATTCTTGGATTATGATCAAGGGTATGCCAATACCTTAATCCAAAAACTTGGCAGCCAGATTTCACCATCTAAGCCTTTTTCGCAAATCAGTCCAAGAGTTATTGCAAATTAGTCCTTTACCTGATATCTGGAAACCCAAAAAGGCTAAAATCTCCAGATTAACTTCAAACTCAAAATCTCTTCAGCAAATCTTTTCTAAATGCTATTTGTCACAAGTTTCTCTTCTGTTCAGATTCCAAAATCTCATCCTAAATCCCAGAATTCGAAATCAATTGAAATTCAGATTTCAATTACCCTAAAATACCCTATTTTCAGTTCATATCAAAAATCATCCGAACATTTCAAATTTTATCTTCAATCTGTGCCAAATAATCTGTTGAATCAAGTTTGCCAAATCAGCAAAATCAAAATCAGATCAAACCGTCCAAATCTCCAGAATTACAGATCAGTCCAAATCAAGAAATCAAATATTGCAAATTAGCCCAAATTCAACCAGGCCAACTGCTGTGCACGACTAGAGCCTCGCCGTGCATTTGCGCCGTGCTCGCTCGCTGTCGGCCACGCCTCGCATCGCCTGAGCTCATGCTCACTTGAATCTGCATGTGCACACGCGTCCACGCCCCTGCCATCGCCGTGGCAACGCCGTTGAACAGCTTGCTCGCGTGCGCGACCGTTGTCAGCATTTTCTTGCCATGTTGCTTTGCGTTGCCAGCTCCAGTTGCCACTGCTCGCACCGCCCGACAATGTGGAGTTCCAAAGAGCCGACAAGCTGAGCAGTAGTCACCTCGCCTGAGCGCCGTCGCTTCACAGCTCACCGTTGTTGCATCTGGGCCCGGCAAATCTTGTCAACTGATGCCAAATTCATTGCTGTTTACACCTTGCAAGCATCGCCCACTGGTCTATATAAACAGCCATACCTTGTGTCACTTCCTCATCACCAGAACTTAGCCAATTTACAAATCTCCTCGCCGTTGTCTTCTTCTCCAGTGAGTCCAGCAGGAGGCTTCACGGTGCCAGCTTCACCCGCTGCATCTCTCACCAAATTAACAGCACCAGCAGGTATAACTCATCTTCCTCATCGTGCTGTACCACATAATTGAGTTATCTTGCATCCAGTCACCGGTGATCGCCGGAAATCTCGATTGCCCTGTTCCAGCAATGCAGCCCAAATTACTTCCAATTAGCTCTCGATCCTGTGAAGGAAGATGATCAGTGACCCATTTCCAGCAAGCCTGTGTACTTGGACCTCCAGATTGAGCTTCCATCGAAGCTTTCACCAATTTTGAGCTTCTCCAGAAACCGGCGATCGTCGCCAGGCTACTCCAGCCATCCTCTAACAAAATTGACCATCCTAGTAGCTCCCTTATACTCCATAGATACTCCCTGAGCTTGGAATTAAGTTCAAACCCCCTACAGCAAAAACCCCCAAATCCAATGTCTTCTTCTCCGGCACAGTTCACCAGAAAAGTTTTCCCGGCCGTTTCAGCTCAAATCACATTGTCCACCATGTGTGCCTTAACCCCCTGAGTATTTTTGTCTTCTAGCCCGACACCTAAATCAGCCTAGATCAAAAGATAGAGCCATGCCAAGATCTTGTCCAGAACTGCTCCAGTGCAGCCAGTTCACCTCAGTTCATCACTGAATTTCATCACTTTCCAGCCATTTCTTGCCCTAGATTTTGTTGACTTAATTGTTCCTGTTATCCTTGCCTACCTCCCAGACAAAGTGGTGCATCATTTGGAGCTCTAGATCAAAAGTTATGCCAAGCCCTAGTTTCTGGCCATGTCAAGATCAATGCCAGACAATGTCAGTCAGTGGCATCAGCCCTTTTCACTTCCTTCCAGATGTGTATTTTGAGCATGACCTTGTCCCTTAGATTCCTGAGGTTGTGATCAGCATTTTCTTCTTCTATCACAACTGGATTTGAGCCCTTGAATTATATTTGCCGCTAAACCCTAAATTTTGACACTGTCTCAATGCATGCCAGCCAATGGCATTGGCCTTGTTTACCCTTTTCTGATTGTGCAATTTGAAAACCACTTTGTCCACTGAATTTGTAGAGTTATGATCTACACTTTCTTCTACTGTCATAACTTGAGATAAGCTCTCTAGCTTTCCTTGAAGTTATGTCAGAGCTTTGATCCGAATGTCAATCTGCTGACATTCGCTGTTCTTGATCAAACCAGCCACAAAACTGATATTCTTATTGTAACCTTGAGATCCTAAGAGCATCTAACATCCATTCTTAGCCAATTCCTTGAAACCCTAGACTCTCGACTCAGTTCAACTTACAATTTCAATTATCTCCAGTATCGTTCAGTTATCCTTGTTAAGCATATCTGCATATAGATCCTAAATCATTTTAATATATAAGTAATATTTGTGTATATTGTTTGTTTGTCGCCAAGCAGATCCAGAAATCAAGTTCGAGGACTTCGCTGTTGACCCGTCATCAACTGCTGTTTCTTACGACGCGGAAGGCAAGTGATATCCTTGGACATCTTGAACCTATATTTTAAATGTTGCTAAAACATAACCTTGAATATAGATAATATTGCATGTGAATGATTGAGAATGGTTAATTTATGAATTGGCAGTACTAGACTGGTTATCTGTGAAATGTGAAATAAACAAGTTTTGAGCCATGAACTATTATATGTATTTATATACTTATATTCATAAAATAAAACCCCTAGCCGTAACCAGAAAAATGGTATGGAATGGTGGTAGCACTGGAGGTGCTAGACTGCAAAGGAATGCAGGCACTGAAGGTGCAGAGTTGTGGATGGTCTGGTCACTGGCATATAAGGACTAGAACCTTGTGTTGTGCGTCTAGTGGCATGAACAACGTGCTAACCGCAAGCCTGGTATGGGACAGGCCTGGACAAGTACTTATGTGGATCGCACATGAAACCCCTGCATGAGATGTGTTGTGATGTTTGATATGGAGGCTGACTCCCACTATCACTAAAGGTGATCTGACATTAGACCCAGCAATGGGGAAATGAGTAAGGGTGGGGATATAGCCCGCCACAACTGTGTTTCGCGAGAGATCCACAGGGTCAGGGGTGAATTGTGAGTAAAACATAACAAAAGTTCTTGTTATTTCCACCTTGCCGCTCACAATATGAAGTGAGTCAGGGGTCCAATCATTTTGTTATGATAGGAAAGGTTTGAAAGTGGAATATCTTGCGGGTAAATTGGTACCTCTCTGCAGAGTTAAAAACGTATTCGAATACTCCGAGCTCCCGGGTTTATAGGAGTCTGCTGCGGTGGATTAAATCCACGGGGTGTGACACAAGTACTATTTTCTAAATAAAATGTGTTAAATCAAGTTACCCAAATGACATGTGTTGTCATGATAAGGAGTGCTACCGTGGGCTGTCGTGTGTCGACGTGTCGCGGTAGTGCTATAATTTAGTGAACATGAATGATGATGTTATATTATGAAAGGTGCTGCCATGAGATGAGGTACGAAAGTAAAAGATTATTTTACAAATATCCATAATTCTTGACTAGTCTAGGTTCATATCATCACTACTATATGTATCTACTCTTATCTATGACTTGCTGAGTACGTAAGTGCTCACCCTTGCAACCTACAAATCAGTAGATGGAGCGTTCTACGACCAAGACGAAGGCATGGAGTACTTCGTGGATCCAGAAGGAGGAGCGTCAGTTCCGCCAGAGCCCTGATGTGTGTTGTTCTGCCGTCCACTTCTCTTTGTGGGTGGGTCACCTACCTTCTGCTGTGTAGATGTTATTTTGCTAAACCATGTATGCCGTGAAGGCATTGTAATCTTCTTATGTAATATCAAGGCCAGCAGGCCACACTGCTTAACTATTTTGTAAGTTACTCTGTTGCAATGTGTTATACTCCTGTGCTTGACTTATCCTGGGAAGTCAAGGGTATGTGTATGCTATGCATATATGGGACTAGCTGCAGCGAGCTAGGTCTCTACAGGAGTGGTCGTAGTCCCAGTTTCGGGGCGCGACAAAAAGTTGGTATCAGAGCAACATGAGAACTTGACTGTAGGACGACACCTTTACGGATTGGCCGTGCCAGGAAGACGTAATTTATTTAGAAAACTATTTGTTGAAAATTGTATTTTAATAAAAATAATGAGCTTTGTAGCTCTTGAAAACTTTTATTTCAAAATTTTATTTGGATTTTCTAAAATTCAGTAAGATTGTGAGAGTGCGTTCTGTTGTTTCAGAGTGTCTTAGGGGTTGTAGTAGATAGAGCTAGTGATGCTCTTGATCGCCTTGTGATTCGCTGTTGCTTTTGCAATGGTTAACTTGTGTATTATGGCTAGTAGCCCAAGTATTTTATGCATTAAAATAGTTTGCATTAATTTCTGCATTGCTGTCTTAGTTGGCCCTAGATAGTTAGATTAGCCCAAACTATTTTTTTCAGAACCACCATGGTTGATACAAGAAGAAGATCCCGAAGCAATGGAGAAGACAGGGAACAGACTCCTCAGGAAGAAGATACTAGGACAAGAGACCCTTTGTTTCAGCAAGGACCTCAGAGTTCTAATCCTCCCCAGAATGAACAACCCAGTATCCAGGAAATTCTCCTATCCATGGAGAAGAATCGACAAGAAGCCCAAGCAGCCCATACTCAGTTATTGGCTCAGATAGTTCAGAGAATGCCTACTGGAGCCACAGAAGGAACTACTGTAGGTGCCCGACTAACGAATTTTCAAAAGACCCGTCCACCAACATTCTCTAGTGCGACCGATCCCATGGTTGCCGATGACTGGTTAAGGGATATCGAGAGGAAACTGGACACGGTCCGATGCAGCGACCGAGAGAAGGTTTTGTTTGGATCACACCAGTTATTAGGAGCTGCAGCTGCATGGTGGATGAACTACCAGGAGGCTCACCTTGACAAAGATAACATCTCTTGGATGGAATTCAAGGAACAATTTCGGAAATTTCATGTACCTACCGGCGTCATAGCTGCCAAACGTCGGGAATTCCGTAATTTGGTTCAAGGAAACAAGACAGTTACAGAATATCTGCACCAGTTCACTCACTTAGCCCGATATGCACCTGGAGATGTCGATACTGAGGAGAAGAAAATAGAACGTTTTACAGAAGGACTTCAACATTACCTACAGTACCAAATCGCTTCCCATGAAATAACTGAATTTCAGACACTAGTGAACAGAGTCCTAAAGGTAGAGGAGAAGAGGAATATAGGAGAAGAAAATCGGAAGAGGAAGATGCTCCAGCAAGCGCGACCACCACCAGACCCAACCCGAGGAAAAGCTCCCATCACCTCCAATTTTCGACCATCATATCAAGCTCCTATACCGGCAACGGCGATGTGCCCAATCTGCAGAGGAAATCATCATCAGAAGGATTGCCCTCGCATGAATATCATTTGTTTCCACTGTGGACAGCGTGGACATCGTAGAGAATTTTGTCCTTTGATTCGACTTCCATCATCCATTGCCAGATCACAGGCAAGAACACAACCAGAAGCACCCAGAGTACCAGTGTCACAACCACAGAATTCTAGAGGAACTCCACCAGGAAGAGGAGGAAGCATGGCCAACCGAGGAAGAGAAAGAGATGGAACACCAACAGCAAATCCGGGAGGAAAGTTAAACTACATCCAAGAAGCAGGAAACATCACCGACATTCTTCGAGGTAGATTTTTGACTCAGTTGCACCCGCCTTAATATTATTTGGTCCTGGCAATTACATCTGAAGTTGAAATGCATATAAAGCAAGTACCCTTAGAATACTCCATATCAGATTATATAAGTTTAGTGGGAAATCATTCAGAACAAGAAGCTACTTGGAAGAAGGAAGAGAATTTTTAGTGAACCTATCTCCATTCTTATCTTTCCTTGCTTTAGGTAAATCTCGGGGCGAGATTTCTTTAAGGAGGGTAGATCTGTAACATCCTGAGTTTTGGGGTGAAAAGTTCTTTCTTAAAAGTCATGCATGCATATGTCTCTTCCAGATCAACCAAATCAGCCTCAGCTTTATCCTGTTTTAGCCTTTAAATCTCCAAAATCTATCATGTGACCTCAAGTCAAGATCCAACTTGCCAGATTTGATCTATCAGTTATCCTAAATCTAAAAGCCTTCAGAACCCAGATTCAATTCTATCTCTAACTTCCAGATTTATCAACTTCTTTCTGTTTTCGAAAACAGAATATCTATTATTACCAAAATGCCCTAAGTTTCAGAAATCCAGATTTAATCAAAATCTTAGCCAAGTTCAGACCAGATTATTCTTGGATTATGATCAAGGGTATGCCAATACCTTAATCCAAAAAGTTGGCAGCAAGATTTCACCATCTAAACCTTTTTCGCAAATCAGTCCAAGAGTTATTGCAAATTAGTCCTTTACCTGATATCTGGAAACCCAAAAAGGCTAAAATCTCCAGATTAACTTCAAACTCAAAATCTCTTCAGCAAATCTTTTCTAAATGCTATTTTTCACAAGTTTCTCTTCTGTTCAGATTCCAAAATCTCATCCTAAATCCCAGAATTCGAAATCAATTGAAATTCAGATTTCAATTACCCTAAAATACCCTATTTTCAGTTCATATCAAAAATCATCCGAACATTTCAAATTTTATCTTCAATCTGTGCCAAATCATCTGTTGAATCAAGTTTGCCAAATCAGCAAAATCAAAATCAGATCAAACCTTCCAAATCTCCAGAATTACAGATCAGTCCAAATCAAGAAATCAAATATTGCAAATTAGCCCAAATTCGACCAGGCCAACTGCTGTGCACGACCAGAGCCTCGCCGTGCATTTACGCCGTGCTCGCTCGCCGCCGGCCACGCCTCGCCTCGCCTGAGCTCGTGCTTACTTGAATCTGCATGTGCACACGCGTCCACGCCCCAGCCATCGCCGTGGCAACGCCGTTGAACAGCTTGCTCCCGTGCGCGACCGTTGTCAGCATTTTCTTGCCACGTTGCTTTGCATTGCCAGCTCCAGTTGCCACTGCTCGCACCGCCCGACAATGTGGAGTTCCAAAGAGCCGACAAGCTGAGCAGTAGCCACCTCGCCTGAGCGCCATCGCTTCACCGCTCGCCGTTGTTGCATCTGCGCCCAGCAAATCTTGTCAACTGATGCCAAATTCATTGCTGTTTACACCTTGCAAGCATCACCCACTGGGCTATATAAACAGCCGTACCTTGTGTCACTTCCTCATCACTAGAACTTAGCCAATTTACAAATCTCCTCGCCGTTGTCTTCTTCTCCAGCGAGTCCAGCAGGAGGCTTCATGGTGCCAGCTTCACCCGCTACATCTCTCACCAAATTAACAGCACCAGCAAGTATAACTCATCTTCCTCATCGTACTGTACCATCTAATTGAGTTATCTTGCATCCAGTCACCGGTGATCGCCGGAAATCTCGATTGCCCTGTTCCGGCAATGCAGGACAAATTACTTCGAATTAGCTCTCGATCCTGTGAAGGAAGATGATCAGTGACCCATTTCCAGCAAGCCTGTGTACTTGGACCTCCAGATTGAGCTTCCATCGAAGCTTTCACCAATTTTGAGCTTCTCAAGAAACCGGCGATCGTCGCCAGGCTTCTCCAGCCATCCTCTAACAAAATTGACCATCCTAGTAGCTCCCTTATACTCCACAGATACTCCCTGAGCTTGGAATTAAGTTCAAACCCCCTACAGCAAAAACCTCCAAATCCTATGTCTTCTTCTCCGGCACAGTTGACCAGAAACGTTTTCCCGGCCGTTTCAGCTCAAATCACTTTGTCCACCGTGTGTGCCTTAAGCCCCTGAGTATTTTTGTCTTCTAGCCCGACACCTAAATCAGCCTAGATCAAAAGATATAGCCATGCCAAGATCTTGTCCAGAACTGCTCTAGTGCAGCCAGTTCACCTCAGTTCATCACTGAATTTCATCACTTTCCAGCCATTTCTTGCCCTAGATTCTGTTGACTTAATCGTTCCTGTTATCCTTGCCTACCTCCCAGACAAAGTGGTGCATCATTTGGAGCTCTAGATCAAAAGTTATGCCAAGCCCTAGTTTCTGGCCATGTCAAGATCAATGCCAAACTATGTCAGTCAGTGGCATCAGCCCTTTTCACTTCCTTCCAGATGTGTATTTTGAGCATGACCTTGTCCCTTAGATTCCTGAGGTTGTGATCAGCATTTTCTTCTTCTATCACAACTTGATTTGAGCCCATGAATTATATTTGCCGCTAAACCCTAAATTTTGACACTGTCTCAGTGCATGCTAGCCAATGGCATTGGCCTTGTTTACCCTTTTCTGATTGCGCAATTTGAAAACCACTTTGTCCACTGAATTTGTAGAGTTATGAGCTACACTTTCTTCTACTGTCATAACTTGAGATAAGCTCTCTAGCTTTCCTTGAAGTTATGTCAGAGCTTTGATCCGAATGTCAATCTGCTGACATTCGCTGTTCTTAATCAAACCAGCCACAAAACTGATATTCTTATTGTAACCTTGAGATCCTAAGAGCATCTAACATCCATTCTTAGCCAATTCCTTGAAACCCTAGACTCTCGACTCAGTTCAACTTACAATCTCAATTATCTCCAGTATCATTCAGTTATCCTTGTTAAGCATATCTGCATATAGATCCTAAATCATTTTAATATATAAGTAATATTTGTGTATATTGTTTGTTTGTTGCCAAGCAGATCCAGAAATCAAGTTCGAGGACTTCGCTGTTGACCCGTCATCAACTGCTGTTTCTTACGACGCGGAAGGCAAGTGATATCCTTGGACATCTTGAACCTATATTTTAAATGTTGCTAAAACATAACCTTGAATATAGATAATATTGCATGTGAATGATTGAGAATGGTTAATTTATGAATTGGCAGTACTAGACTGGTTATCTGTGAAATGTGAAATAAACAGGTTTTGAGCCATGAACTATTATATGTATTTATATACTTATATTCATAAAATAAAACCCCTAGCCGTGACGAGAAAAATGGTATGGAATGGTGGTAGCACTGGAGGTGCTAGACTGCAAAGGAATGCAGGCACTGAAGGTGCAGGGTTGTGGATGGTCTGGTCACTGGCATATAAGGACTAGAACCTTGTGTTGTGCGTCTAGTGGCATGAACAACGTGCTAACTGCAAGCCTGGTATGGGACAGGCCTGAACAAGTACTTATGTGGATCGCACATGAAACCCCTGCATGAGATGTGTTGTGATGTTTGATATGGAAGCTGACTCCCACTATCACTGAAGGTGATCTGACATTAGACCCAGCAATGGGGAAATGAGTAAGGGTGGGGATATAGCCCGCCACAACTGTGTTTCGTGAGAGATCCACAGGGTCAGGGGTGAATTGTGAGTAAAACATAACAAAAGTTCTTGTTATTTCCACCTTGCCGCTCACAATATGAAGTGAGTCAGGGGTCCAATCATTTTGTTATGATAGGAAAGGTTTGAAAGTGGAATATCTTGCGGGTAAATTGGTACCTCTCTGCAGAGTTAAAAACGTATTCGAATACTCCGAGCTCCCGGGTTTATAGGAGTCTGCTGCGGTGGATTAAATCCACGGGGTGTGACACAAGTACTATTTTCTAAATAAAATGTGTTAAATCAAGATTACCCAAATGACATGTGTTGTCATGATAAGGAGTGCTACTGTGGGCTGTCGTGTGTCGACGTGTCGCGGTAGTGCTATAATTTAGTGAACATGAATGATGATGTTATATTATGAAAGGTGCTGCCATGAGATGAGGTACGAAAGTAAAAGATTATTTTACAAATATCCATAATTCTTGACTAGTCTAGGTTCATATCATCACTACTATATGTATCTACTCTTATCTATGACTTGCTGAGTACGTAAGTGCTCACCCTTGCAACCTACAAATCAGTAGATGGAGCGTTCTACGACCAAGACGAAGGCTTGGAGTACTTCGTGGATCCAGAAGGAGGAGCGTCAGTTCCGCCAGAGCCCTGATGTGTGTTGTTCTGCCGTCCACTTCTCTTTGTGGGTGGGTCACCTACCTTCCGCTGTGTAGATGTTATTTTGCTAAACCATGTATGCCGTGAAGGCATTGTAATCTTCTTATGTAATATCAAGGCCAGCAGGCCACACTGCTTAACTATTTTGTAAGTTACTCTGTTGCAATGTGTTATACTCCTGTGCTTGACTTTGTAGGATCAAGGATGCCGACTAGAGGGGGGGGTGAATAGGAGGCTTTTAAAATTTCTTTTCAATTAAGCAATTTTAAAGAATAATTGAGAGACCTAAATTATACAATGAGGCTTAAAAGGAATTTAATCAACTAGTTGCATTCAATCAAATGAACTATTCAATAAGACATGCAACAATGGTAAATATAGCAATTGTGTCAAGATGAATGTAAAGCAAATATGAAATACGCAATTTGACACAATATTTTTACCGAGGTCTCGGAGACTCGCCCGGTCTCCCCTACTCCTCGTTGAAGCGCTCACTCGGAGTCTCGCTTCTATATCCACGAAGGATATCTCACTAGGATTGCTCCTTCTCCACACCGGATAGGCGAGCACCACACCTTTCACAATCTTTTGCCGGCCTCTCCGACAAACTTCAATTGGAGAGATCTCGGCTCTCCTCCGGCACCGTCTAGGCGAAGGCGATCGCCAAGAGTAACAAGCCGGATGCACTTTCACTTGAATCAATCATGTGCTAGAAGCTCAATGATGCAAATGAGATGCTCAACACTCTAGCACTAGCAATCTAATGGAGATGAAGTGCACTAAACACTCACACAATCTCCCTCAAGATCTCTCTCAAATCTATTCAAGATTTGGGCTCAATTCTAGCCTCTAAATGCTATAACACATATGCAACTCAATTGGCTAGGTTTTCAGCTGAAGAATGAAGTCTTTGAGCACCCAAAAATGAAGCCAAACACGAAGTATTTATAGCCTCAACGAAAAACTAGCCGTTTGCAAGAAACCGGGTCAAAAGTTGTACAGGCCGGACATTGTCCGGTCACTTCAGACACTGTCCGGCCAGTACAAAAATTTCAGCCGTTGCAAACGTGTCAGTGACCGTTGGGCGAAAATTGTGAAGGCCGGACGGATACTATTTGTCCGGACAAAACGTCCGGACAAATGGATATGTCTCTGTTAACTCTCAGCTCAAAAAACTTGTACAGGCCGGACATTGTCCGGTCACTTCAGACACTGTCCGGCCACTTCGGAAAAATAGCTCCGGACGGATGCATTTGTCCATTTCATTTTTCGGCTCAAAAAATTTGTACTGGCCGGACAATGTCCGGTCACTTCAGACACTGTCCGGCCACTTCGGACAAATAGCTCCGGACGGATGCATTTGTCCGGCCAGTGCACACTGACTGACAGTAAAATAAGCATAACTTTTGATCCAGAGATCCGATTGAGGTTATTTTTGACTTGTTGGAAAGATAACTCAGAGCTCTACAATTTTGTCAACAGGAGCAAGACCTAGAAAGGTCTAGAAACTTCTAGAAAACTCAGAAACTTTCCTGCTGTCAAAATGTTCAAGCCAAAATCATCTCAAATGCAATTTTAAAGTATTTACACATACGGATTTGCCGTTTTCTCACGGATGTGATTTGTGTCACTTAGCAACGACCACGACCACACAGGTCTTGACATCCGATCGAAAACAGGTGGTCGATAGGGTTTGGTCGAGCGTACGCAAGCGAGTCGAAGACTGGTACGACCAGTCCGAACTCCTACGACCACGCCCAAACCCTAAACAGAAAGCCGCCAAACAAGCGATACGACCACGACCACGTATCAACACTGATACGATCAGAACATGCAAATACGACCACGACCAGCTCTAGATAAATAAACCAATTTAAACAGCTGGCGATCACGACTAAGTGCAGTTTTCAAAACATTTAATCTAATACACATGAACTACACTTAGACTCACTAACAATGCAAGACACTAGTGCAAGATGATATGAATGCATCTGAGCTTCCGCACTAGATAGATTCAAGCTACTAGTTTCCGACCCCTCTTAATAGTACGGTCAAATTAGTAAAAAGAAACCTATCAACCCGGTCTGTCTCCAAACACCGAGACCGGTAAAATCCTAAGAAAACAATCCTTAATCTTGGATTTTACCTTAGGTGAAGTTCGACCTCGTGAAGTTCGACCGCTCGACGCTTGTCCCCGCAAGGCTCGACCTCGCTATGCTTGACCTCGCGAAGCTCGAGATGTCTCATATCGACTTCATCCTCTTCACACCCTTGCTCGCTTTTATCCTGCAATCAAACTGAGACTAGAACATATACACTCAATACACAACATTAGTCTCATATATAAGTCGTCATTAATCACCTCCAGAGAAACTACTCCACACAGGAGTTAGCTCAACGGTTTCTCTTTCAAATGACATGACAAACTAAATTCAACGAGTAGCAAATGAGTATAAGATAAAATACAATCATATAGATCGTAGATGATAAACACATACGCACACGATCTATACTACTCATATCAAGATATCAATTAATTAATCTAGATGACCAAAGTGATGAGCTCCCTCTCAACATGTGTATCGATATCAAATCCACAACTAAAGGACATCAAGCACAAGATTTAACATATAACATCTTGATCATTCAATTAGCACAAGCTTGATGCAACCACCGAGCTCATCCTCTACATATGCATCAATATCAAACCCGTAATCGAGGAAAACATCCAATTCAGGGTTTACCGATAATCAATTCAATTTACTTGTGCTAAATCAGGATTTATATAAATTGTCATTTAATCATCAAATCTGATATCTTCAGATTAACTTTAATCATCATGGATTTATCCAAAATATCATTAATCATCAAAACCTAGATACTAAGATCTACCTAGATCCAACAATCTCCCCCTTTTTGATGATTGATGACAACACCTTTTATAATCTTAATAAATCCAAAACATATTATTCAGCTCCCCCTCAATATATGCAATAGTATATCGGAACTGAACACAATATATAATTATATGAGTTTAGAGATATAAATGACAATTGAGCACAAGTTCAATCAAGTCATTTTCCAAAATATCAACTATCTCAATTTTCTCTAACTCAAATATCTCTTCCAAAGATTGATGTTAATGATATCAAATAATATCTCTCCCCAAATATCATTTATCATCCTCAAATATCAATATCAATTCTATCGAATACCAATCTGTACCAATTTGATATCTATCTCTCCCCCTTTGTCAATTAACTCAACTGACTCTAATGTCTCCCAAATTCTCTCTAAATCTCTTCCCCTAAGGCTTTCTCTAAAGCTTATCTCTAAAACATACTCTCTCAAATACTATCATTCTCTCTCAAATACTATCTCTCCCCCTTTGTCATCAAGCACAAAAAGGAAGTATTGAGAACTTAAATTTGGAGAAACGATATTTTCTAGGCATGAGATTTTATATGAAATGGTTTTTATGCAAAAGCATGATTTCAAGAAGGTTTGTTTTAAGGGATTTTGAAACCACATTCAAAATATGGAGAAGATATCAAAACAATCAACATACAATGAATATATCGATGTCATTTATCTCTATGGCATTTGATCCATTTTCAATCATTCAAAGTCTTGATGCATTTAATAGTTTGATGTGAACATATCCGCTAGATGCATATTTTCCATATCATGATTGATCTCTAAATCTCTTTAAGCCACAAAGTCTCTTAGACAATGATGTCGTATATCAATATACTCTAATCAAGAGTTTTGAATCAAATTGTTCACCATTTTTACGGCACTTTCAATATTTCATAAGTGGCATCAATTCGAAGGCAATTCTATAATCCAATGTTTTGTTTCATCCATAAGAATTTAAGCATAACAACCATCGGATGTACTCTTTTGATTTTTCTTGCAAATCATAGGATCCGAATTCAAATAATCAAGTAAATCCAAATAATCAAATAATCCGGATCCACTAAATGCACTATTCATACTCTTTGGATATCAAGGATCTACCTAGGATTGCATTTCAATTTCCTAAGAATGCATTTCATGGCAATCATATGACATACCTTCGGAAGATCAATTTCTAGTACATTGGCAATCACTAAATATGATGACGGGTTAAAATGCGGTAAAAGAAAGCAAAACTATCAATCAAGGATCGATAGAGTTTAGAATTGATCTCTTTTTCGTGTTTGTCCATGTCGAGATGTTCATTAGTAGGCTTGAGAGTTGTAATAGCTTCATCATCTTGCATCTCGACGCTTTTGAGCGATTGCTTCACATGCTTGAATTTACTCTTGAACATCGTGTTCTTGAGTTGCTTGATTTGTCGTGCATGGAAGTGACTTTGCTCTTGGATCATCTTGCTTTCCCTAAGTATCATCTTTGAAACAAGTTCTTGATAGAGGGATTCATTAGTGGTAATGATAATAATGTCATCAATATATTTGATTCACGAGAGAATGTAATGTTTTGATTGAATGTTTGATAATGATTGCTTCAAACTTCTCATTTTGAAAATCATTTGATATAAGAGAGGATTTTGAGCTTTTAAAACCACTCAATTGGAAACAATAGATTCAATCCTCAAAATTCACTTCTTTTGGCATTTAACTCAAAAAGAACATACAAATGAAGGATATGCCAAACTAAGGTTTGTCGAAACATTTTTAGGTCACAAGGTGAGAGAAAATGCATATGACCTAGTGAAAGTTCAAATTTTCACAAAAACACTCAAATCTCAAATTCATGCGAATCATGCTTCAAATTCATAAGAACCATATTTGTTTTGGATATGCAAAAACACAATCACAAGGCCTTTCCAAAATCCCATCATAGGAACAATGCCGAGTTGCAAATATAGGAAAAATGGGAGCAAACATGTAACCAAAACAGGAAAGGAGAAGAACCAGTTGAAACTTCTGAAATTTGTGATTTTTGCAATTTTGCTTCAACCATTGATTCAAGTTCCATAAGAGGTTTGAATATCATGACATGAACTTAGTTGAATACCAATTGAATGAATTTTATTTGAAGGAGATCACGAAATCAATTTTCGAAAAGTGAGTTTTGGGTAAAAGAGTAAAACAAAAATGATTTTCATGAAAAGCTTCAATTCTTGAAGAATCTCGGATTTTTCTGAAGTTTTGGACTTAGATGAGTTTGAAGTACCATTTCAAACCAAGACATGGAAGAAAGTTTAGTCCAAATAGTCAAAATCACAAAAATGCACTTTTGGGTATTTTCGAGTCGGTAGCCATTTTCGGGCGACCTAGGATATGTGATAATTTGAAAACCATAGGCCTTTTGAGAATAAGTTCAATATGAACTATCTTCGGGTGAGTGAGTTCTAAATGTTTCATGTAGAAAGCTTTTATCAAATCTCAACACATCTTGTTTTATGAAAATAAATCTTTTTAGGCCAAAACAAGATCCCGAAGACTTCAATTTTGTCCAAATTTTGCATTTTAGCTCGAAACTCTTTTGTTTCACTTTCAAAACCTTTGAAATCATATTTGAAACATATTTATGAAGGTTTTGAAGTAATTTTGAATATTTTGAAAGTTTTGAGCTCTTTTTACATTTTTGTTCGTAAAAGACTCTTCTTACCAAAAGCATGCACTCTTTGATACATATGCACAATTAGGGTATGCAAGGATTCAATAACTTTGAATTTGCTCCCCCTAAATGTGTCAACCAAGTTTTGTCATGAAAAATATGCAAGAGATGAAAATGATCCATTTGAAAATCAAGAGCTCAACAATAATCCAAAAGGACTCAAATCGAGAAGACATTCAAATAAGCACTAAAACACATGAAAAGTTTCATAGAGATAGAACACATCACACAAGAACTTTCCATGTATATCCAAGATTCAAATATTTTAGTCATTTGAAAGAATTGAGAGATTAACATCCAAATAGACTAAAATTTTCTTAAACATGTTGGCTTCTTTATAATCATCAAAACATATGCAAACAAGTTCCAAAAATACCAAAATAAATTTTGGAGATAGATAATGCAATGAGGAACAATATTGCCTTTTATAGTGAAGCCAAATTCTGATCCAACAAAGAGATATGAAAAAGACAAAATTTGATCAGATTAAAGATTCAGATTTCAGGTTTCAGGTTTCAGAAATTTATTTTACACTTTTAAACACACCTGAAAATCTATGAAAATGACTTCCAATAATTTTGAAATAAATTTTCAAGAAAGACCAATCATAGAGGATAAAATGCCATATATAAACATTCTTCAAATAGTCAACCAATAAAGAGATATGAAAAAGACAAATGCTGGTCAGGTTTAAAGTTTCAGATTTCAGGTTTTCAGAGATTCATTTTACACTTTTAAACGCACCTGGAAATCTATGAAAATGACTTCCAATAATTTTGAAATAAATAATCAAGAAAGACCAATAATAGAGGATAAAATTTCATATAGAAACTTTCTTCAAATAGTCTACCAATAAAGAGATATGAAAATGACAATTCAGCCCAAAACCACGAGAAAACTGAATTTTGCAGATTTCTTTTTCAATTTGTGAAAAGTGTCAATTTTGCTCAAATCAAGTCCAATTGGGATGAAAATTTGCAGGAATGAATTTCAATGCATCAAAAATATTTTCCAAAAAGAATTTTCCAAAAAGGATTTTTTAATTGAGAGTTATGGTCAAATGAACCTTGTGTTAAGCAAAAAGGTTGAAAATCGATAAACTTTTGCAAATTGAGTTCAAATTTGATTTTCATTGGATTTTTGACATGAAAGGGCTTACATGAGTTAAAAACATCATTTTGAACCAACACTCGCAAATATGGACCATCAAAATAGCTAAACTCATGTTTTGCATATTTAGGGTATTTCGTGTCAATTCAAGTTTTTCGGTGAGATTCAAATACCCATAACTTTTAAATGAGAAGTCTTTTGAGAAAGTTTTCAATTTCAAACTTCTTCGGATTAAGAATATCTAGGAGTTTTGTAAAGCAAGTTTTTGCAAATTCCAAATAGATTGTGATTTGCGTTTGAAAACGATTTTGTTGGAAAACAAGATACTCGAAAATCCTTTTGAGGCTAATTTTCAATAGAAATACTTTTTAACATCATTTCTTCATCCAAAGCCTCTAAAAACCTTTTAAATACGTTTTGAAGGCCATTTAGATAGAAAATGATGATTTTGGGCCTTTTGAATGGAAATTTGCCATTTTGACAAAATGAGCTCATTTTAAAACTTATAATTGTAATTTTGAAATATTTCACATATAGGGTTGTGATGAGCAACGGAAGCATTTTAAATTGCAACCCTTAGAGATGCAACAATGTAAGATTTAAATTTTAATTCTTTTGCAAGATTTGCCATATGGATTAAAATAACAAAGAATAAAGGGAGAAAATGCAATGCAAATGTTTTTATTAAACACATCAAAAAGATTTAAGCTCTTTTTGGTACCCAAACCATACAAGGCCCTCTAGCCTTGTCACATAGGTCTTTTGGTACCCAAATTGCCTTATCTTTAGGTTTTTGAAAATGACAATGAATAGGTTTTGCAATTAAACCCTTTTTAGAGCAAGAAATCAAATAAGAGCCAAAAGAACCAATTTCAAAAACATTAGATGCACACTTATACGAATGTTGCCCTTTTAAGTGATATGATAAACATGAAGTATGAGAGGGCTTTTTGAATGAATTTGTATGAGTGTGATAAAGTATATAATGCCTCTTACTAGTTGAGTATGTATGATTTAATTTTCCCTTTATAAATGATTTTTTATGATCTAAAGGGGGTTTAGTAAGCATGGCACTCCTCATATGACATCTAGTAAGGTTATTGCCCAATCTATTTACTATAGTCTTTAGTTCATCATTTTCAATTTTACGTTCTTGAGATGATTCCGTGTTAATACGTGACTTATGATAGGAACATGGCGGCATCTCATCACTAGTTGATGAACTAGAAGGCATAGCACAAAAATCACTAGATGAGCTAGGCATATCAAAAGTAGAACCACTAGTACTATCACCATGGCATAAGGATGTATCACTAGATGAATCATGGTATGAGTTACTATTATCGTCCTTAAAAGCATGTGAATCTATAAATGAATCATTTGACAACTTATCACATGAAGTACTAGTGTTCACAAAGCTAGCATTTGAATTTAACCATGAATTAACCAATGAATTATTGCTAGCATGTGAACTAGAAGTGTGTGACTCTAGAAATGGATCAATAGGGGAGTCACAAGAAACTCTAACATCTAATACACATGTTGAGCTAATAGAATTCTTGGCAAGCAAGGAGTCATAAGAATTTTTCAATTCTTGATGCTTCACTTTCAAAAATGAGTAATCATTCCTTAAAGTGCTAAGATTTTTAGTCATATTGCCAAGCAAGCCTTTTAACTCTATAATTATATCCACGAGCTCATTATTAGAGAGGTTAGAATTTGATACCGTCGAGTCGGATGCCGAATGGCATATAGAATTGTCTTGAGATGAAGATTCCGACTTTGACCCTTTCTTTCTACCTTTTCTTGAGCTCTTCTTGCTTGGTTTCGCCTTAGTCTTGCTAGGGCAAACCTCATCGTTTACGTCCTTGAGGTCGCTCGAAGATTCTTGATCCTCCGCATTTAAATCATTGTCCTCAATATGCTCGGAGGTAGAACACATGTCCTTTTCTTTGGACATTGCCTCATTTGACATAAGCATGTCAATGAGCTCGCTCGGTGTAGTGTTGGAAAGATCACCATTTTCAAGATCGGTGATGAAGTCTCCATAGCAACCCTCCGGCAACACTTGGAGCAATTTTCTGCAAATCTCTAGATCGGAAATATTAGCACCAAGGGCTTTGAGCTCATTTGTGATGTTGATCAAGCGATCATATATGGTGGAGAGTGTGTCATGCTCCAACATCACAAATGCCTCATAGTCCCGCAATAATATACGCATCTTAGCGTGCTCATAGCTAGATGTGCCGATAAATAATGACTCAAGAGTCAACCAAACTTCGTGAGCGGTCGAACAATCACTCACTAGTTCTAGCACATCATGGCTAAGAGAATCAAGAAGCACACTTTTAGCATTTGTATATAAAAGAAGAGTATGGTTATCCGAAGATAATGAGCTATCCATACCCTTTTGCACTAATCTCCATAATTTCAAATTTAATGCCTCAAGATGAGTACTCATCATGATTTTCCAACGTGTATAATTTGAGCCATCAAATTTAGGAGCAATCAATCCAAATTTCTCTAGCGAATTCATCCTTTCTCTCTAGCGGTTAAGCCGATAAATGAGAGACCTTGCTCTGATACCAATTGTAGGATCAAGGATGCCGACTAGAGGGGGGGTGAATAGGAGGCTTTTAAAATTTCTTTTCAATTAAGCAATTTTAAAGAATAATTGAGAGACCTAAATTATACAATGAGGCTTAAAAGGAATTTAATCAACTAGTTGCATTCAATCAAATGAACTATTCAATAAGACATGCAACAATGGTAAATATAGCAATTGTGTCAAGATGAATGTAAAGCAAATATGAAATACGCAATTTGACACAATATTTTTACCGAGGTCTCGGAGACTCGCCCGGTCTCCCCTACTCCTCGTTGAAGCGCTCACTCGGAGCCTCGCTTCTATATCCACGAAGGATATCTCACTAGGATTGCTCCTTCTCCACACCGGATAGGCGAGCACCACACCTTTCACAATCTTTTGCCGGCCTCTCCGACAAACTTCAATTGGAGAGATCTCGGCTCTCCTCCGGCACCGTCTAGGCGAAGGCGATCGCCAAGAGTAACAAGCCGGATGCACTTTCACTTGAATCAATCACGTGCTAGAAGCTCAATGATGCAAATGAGATGCTCAACACTCTAGCACTAGCAATCTAATGGAGATGAAATGCACTAAACACTCACACAATCTCCCTCAAGCTCTCTCTCAAATCTATTCAAGATTTGGGCTCAATTCTAGCCTCTAAATGCTATAACACATATGCAACTCAATTGGCTAGGTTTTCAGCTGAAGAATGAAGTCTTTGAGCACCCAAAAATGAAGCCAAACACGAAGTATTTATAGCCTCAACGAAAAACTAGCCGTTTGCAAGAAACCGGGTCAAAAGTTGTACAGGCCGGACATTGTCCGGTCACTTCAGACACTGTCCGGCCAGTACAAAAATTTCAGCCGTTGCAAACGTGTCAGTGACCGTTGGGCGAAAATTGTGAAGGCCGGACGGATACTATTTGTCCGGACAAAACGTCCGGACAAATGGATATGTCTCTGTTAACTCTCAGCTCAAAAAACTTGTACAGGCCGGACATTGTCCGATCACTTCAGACACTGTCCGGCCACTTCGGACAAATAGCTCCGGACGGATGCATTTGTCCGTTTCATTTTTCGGCTCAAAAAATTTGTACTGGCCGGACAATGTCCGGTCACTTCAGACACTGTCCGGCCACTTCGGACAAATAGCTCCGGACGGATGCATTTGTCCGGCCAGTGCACACTGACTGACAGTAAAATAAGCATAACTTTTGATCCAGAGATCCGATTGAGGTTATTTTTGGCTTGTTGGAAAGATAACTCAGAGCTCTACAATTTTGTCAACAGGAGCAAGACCTAGAAAGGTCTAGAAACTTCTACAAAACTCAGAAACTTTCCTGCTGTCAAAATGTTCAAGCCAAAATCATCTCAAATGCAATTTTAAAGTATTTACACATACGGATTTGCCGTTTTCTCACAGATGTGATTTGTGTCACTTAGCAACGACCACGACCACACAGGTCTTGACATCCGATCGAAAACAGGTGGTCGATAGGGTTTGGTCGAGCGTACGCAAGCGAGTCGAAGACTGGTACGACCAGTCCGAACTCCTACGACCACGCCCAAACCCTAAACAGAAAGCCGCCAAACAAGCGATACGACCACGACCACGTATCAACACTGATACGATCAGAACATGCAAATACGACCACGACCAGCTCTAGATAAATAAACCAATTTAAACAGCTGGCGATCACGACTAAGTGCAGTTTTCAAAACATTTAATCTAATACACATGAACTACACTTAGACTCACTAACAATGCAAGACACTAGTGCAAGATGATATGAATGCATCTGAGCTTCCGCACTAGATAGATTCAAGCTACTAGTTTCCGACCCCTCTTAATAGTACGGTCAAACTAGTAAAAAGAAACCTATCAACCCGGTCTGTCTCCAAACACCGAGACCGGTAAAATCCTAAGAAAACAATCCTTAATCTTGGATTTTACCTTAGGTGAAGTTCGACCTCGTGAAGTTCGACCGCTCGACGCTTGTCCCCGCAAGGCTCGACCTCGCTATGCTTGACCTCGCGAAGCTCGAGATGTCTCATATCGACTTCATCCTCTTCACACCCTTGCTCGCTTTTATCCTGCAATCAAACTGAGACTAGAACATATACACTCAATACACAACATTAGTCTCATATATAAGTCGTCATTAATCACCTCCAGAGAAACTACTCCACACAGGAGTTAGCTCAACGGTTTCTCTTTCAAATGACATGACAAACTAAATTCAACGAGTAGCAAATGAGTATAAGATAAAATACAATCATATAGATCGTAGATGATAAACACATACGCACACGATCTATACTACTCATATCAAGATATCAATTAATTAATCTAGATGACCAAAGTGATGAGCTCCCTCTCAACATGTGTATCGATATCAAATCCACAACTAGAGGACATCAAGCACAAGATTTAACATATAACATCTTGATCATTCAATTAGCACAAGCTTGATGCAACCACCGAGCTCATCCTCTACATATGCATCAATATCAAACCCGTAATCGAGGAAAACATCCAATTCAGGGTTTACCGATAATCAATTCAATTTACTTGTGCTAAATCAGGATTTATATAAATTGTCATTTAATCATCAAATCTGATATCTTCAGATTAACTTTAATCATCATGGATTTATCCAAAATATCATTAATCATCAAAACCTAGATACTAAGATCTACCTAGATCCAACAGACTTATCTTGGGAAGTCAAGGGTATGTGTATGCTATGATTATATGGGACTAGCTGCAGCGAGCTAGGTCTCTACAGGAGTGGTCGTATTCCCAGTTTCGGGGCGCGACAGTATTGGACTTCGAAATGACTGAAGTGTTTTTCCAATCTCCTCACTTCCCCCAGGTAATGAGCCATTGTCTCATCGGAGGTGCTGTACTCCTTGTTTACCTAGTTTACGACCAGCTGTGAGTCTCCCCTCACCACTAATCGACGGACTCCGAGGAATTTTGCTGCCCGGAGCCCTGCAAAAAGACCTTCGTACTCTGCTGCGTTGTTGGTCACAACAAAGTGTAGTTGGATGACATACTTAAGCTGTTCGCCCTGAGGTGTAACTAAGACCACTCCAGTCCCCGAGTGTTGAAAACTATGAGAACCGTCAAAGTACATTGTCCAATGGTCGGGGCATTCCAGTTCCTCGGACACCTGCACGGGTGGCTCAGGGTTGGTCCATTCGACCACAAAGTCGGCCAAAACCTGAGACTTAATCGTTGTGCGGGGCGTGAAATGGACATCAAAAGCACCGAGTTCGACCGCCCATTTGGCAATTCGACCAGATTTCTCTGGATTTTAGACAATATCCCCCAGAGGAAAGGAGGAGGGTACTGTGATCTTGTGAGCTTGGAAGTAATGTCGTAGCTTACGGGAAGCCATCAGTAGTGCGTAAAGTATCTTCTGAACCTCAGGGTATCGCTCCTTAGGACCATGAAGTACCTCGCTTACATAGTAAACGGGTCTGTGTATTCCTTCCCTATCCGCGATCAGAACAGTGCTGACCGCGTGTGGGGTGGCCGCCAAATAGAGAAGCAATGGTTCTCCTTTGTCGGGATATACTAAAACTGGCGGACTGGATAAGTATGTCTTTACCTCCTAAAATGCTTTTTGAGCCTCATCGGTCCATGTGAAATTGTAATGCTTCCGCAAGGCTTTGAAGAAAGGTAATCCCCTTCCGCCTAGTCGCGATATGAAACGACTTAAGGCTGCCATGTGACCAGCCAGGCGTTGCACATCTTTCATGGTCGAGGGCGACCTCATCTGTTCGATGGCCCTAATTTTCTCGAGATTGACTTCAATGCCTCTGGAACAAACAAGGAAACCAAGAAGTTTTCCTGAAGAAACCCCGAAAGAACATTTCTCCGGGTTCAATTTTATTCCAAAGCGATTCAGATTACAGAAGTTTTCAGCGATATCGTCCAAATGAGACAATCTCTTAGTGCTCTTTACAACCAATTCGTCTACATATGCTTCGAGATTACGCCCTATCTGGGAAAGAAAGGTCTTTTGCATCAAGCGCTGGTACGTGGAACCTACGTTCTTGAAACCGAATGGCATTCTGACGTAGCAGTAGGTGCCGAACGGGGTGATGAAGGAAGTTTTCTCTTCATCTTCTTCTGCCATGCTAATTTGATGGTATCCTGAGTAAGCATCCAAGAAGCTCATCAGTTCGCAACCCGCAATTGTGTCGACCAGCTGGTCGATGCGGGGAAGGGGAAAGTCGTCCTCAGGACAGGCACTGTTGAGGCTAGTGTAATCGACGCACATGCGCCACTTGCCATTTGACTTGCGGACCATGACCGGATTGGTGAGCCATTCCGGGTGATCGACCTCGCGAATAAACTTCTCTCGAATGGCTTCCTATCGGTCAACAGCAAAACGCCTGAGCTTTTGCTTTATTGGTCGCTGTCTAGGTCGAATTGCTAACCTGTGTTCGATTACTTCCCTTGGGACACCGGGCATGTCGGACGGTTTCCACGCAAACACATCTGCGTTAGCCCAGAGGAAAGTAATGAGCTCGAGTTCCTATTTTTCATCCAAGCCTGATCCGACCCGAATTGTCTTGGATGGATCAGCTGGGTACAATGGAATTAGTTTGAGTTTCTCATCTAGTCGAGGAGCAGCCTTGATCGCGTCGGTGGCGACTGTGGCGACCTGAGCGTCCCGGAGGGAAAGCTGGTCGACCATCTCCAGAGATAGCCGGTCGTACGTTAGTGCCACGTTGTGACTGCCTCGGACCGAGATGACACCTTTGGGCCAGGCAATTTGCCGCACTGATAAGCATAGTGCGTTGCCATCATGAACTTAGCAAGAGTTGGCCTGACAAAGATTGCATTGTAAGCCGAATCACAATCAATTACGTCAAAAGTAACCAATTCTGTTCGGAAGTTATCCAGTTCTCACAGTGTGACCGGGAGGAACACCTGTCCCAACGGCATCATGGAGCGACCAGGGATTATCCCATAAAACGGATGGATTATGGACTTATTCTTCGAACGAGGAATTTGCATCTCGTCGAGCGCCTTGACCAATAAAATGTCAAGGGAGCTCCCTCCGTCGATCAAGACCCTTTCGACTCTCGCATTACTGATGATCGGGGTGATGACCAGAGGGAGCCTCAATGGTCGAGTAAGCCCCGCAGGACAATCAGTGCGATCAAATGTCAAAGGTGTATCCGACCAACGGGGGTACTGAGGTTCACCAAGGGATGTCTCCGTTTGGTTAACCTCTCGATAAAAGGCCTTAAACTGCCTTTTGGAAACAAAGGAGGAGGAACCTCCGAAAATAACATTAATGTGATTATGAGGTACCTGGTAGGACATCTCTTCATCTCCGTCAGCGTCTCTAAGTTCGCATGCTTGTTCCTTAGCCGGTAAGGTCGGCATCGGTCCAACCCCCTGGTAGAACTCATCCAACTGCTTCAACCAACTCCTGCAGTTGTTGAGGTCGTGGCCTGCGGAGTTGTGGACTGGACACCACTTCTTGCCTTCCTGCGGATTAGTCGACTTTTCTGGCTGGTCGGCACTATGACCACCACAAGCAGTTTTATTCTTAAATGAAGGCTTGTTACCTTTGGTCGAAGGAGGCTTCTCTGCAACTGCGACCTCGCGGTACTGTCCAGAGCGGTTCCTCTTCGACTTCTTCGACTTCCCGCCCGACGAAGATTCTGGCTTCTTGCTTGAATCTTCTTTCCTAGCGTCCTTGAAACCTAGTTGAGGAGGTAGGTCACCTTTATCGACCATCCGGTTCCATTCGACCGCTTCGGCCGCGTCGGAGTATCGATCAGCCATATCAAAGAGATCAGCCACTGATCGAGGAGTATGGATGAGCAAGTCTTCGGTGAATCTCTGATATCGAACGACATGTTTAAATGCCCTAATAACGGAGCTGTCAGATATGTTAGGTATGGTATTTCTCACCCCGACAAACCTCTTGACAAACTGACGAAGGGTTTCGGTCGAAGTTTGTCGTAGTCGATGGAGGTCGTCCTCTTTACCCGGCTTTTGATAACAATTTTGGAAATTACTGAGGATAGCGTCGCACAACATTTCCCAATTGTAGATAGAACCTTCGGGCTGATTAAACAGCCAAGTTCTAGCCGGTCCTTCAAGGACTGTAGGAAGGTAGTTGGCCATGACCCGGTCATTGCCTCCTGCCACTTGGATGGCAGTGATATAGATTTGAAGCAACTCGGAGGGGTTCTGAGTTCCGTCGAACCTTTCTTTGGCCCCTTGTCGAAACTTGTCGGGCCAAATGACCGCACGAAGGCCGGGTAAGAAAGCTTTACAACCAACGTAGGGACCGTGAACTGTCCTGTGAATTTCGACCGGATGACGAGCGACTTCACGCAATGGTGAAGTTATTCGTGGTCCTAAGCAAGAGTGGACAGGGACTCGATCCCTACGACGAGAATCATGTGCCCGCCTGGACTTGTCCTGGCGGGATGGTACAGGCGGCTGGTAACTTCGTCGACCAGAACCAGGGTGAGAACACTCTCGTTCGCGTGAACGTGTTACCGACCGGGAAGAGGCCGTTGGGGTCGCCTCAGATGCGACCTCATCCAACCTCTCCGCCAGGATTCTGGTGAAGGCCGGTTTCTGCGCATCTGTTACCGTAGGAGGGAAATTACGCATGACTTCCGCGATAGATTGCAGTCGACCATGTGTACTTCTCCTAGGGGCACCAGGTGTTCCCGTTTCTTTGTCCACCGGGAAACGCTCCGGTGGCAAAGAAGGGGTCTGGTCGCATCTGCGACCACGTGATAGTCGAGAAGAACTCGGAGCAGCATCGTAATGAGCCTGCGCATCTTGAAGAGCCTTTAGGGCAGTTCTGCGCAGTTCGTTGTTTTGTTACTCGAGATCTTGATCCTCCTTCTGCTTGCGTTCCTGTTCTTCCCTAGCAGCCCGTTGATCAGGAGTTTCCTCCGATAAGGCAGAAAACTGTCTAGGGAGAGAGGTCGCCGATGGAGAAAACATCTCGATTTGTTCCGAGTCGGACTCGAAATCAAAGAGACGGTGGAGGTTATCAGGGTCGAACCTGCCTGGGCTGATTTCCTGGTCGATATCATCCTTCCCCTCAGCGGGGTTGTATGACGGACCGGACTCACCCTCTAGCGCATTAAGAACCTCTGTGGGTTCTGACCTTGCGCTAGTCGCTGCCTGGTCGATGGACATGACCTGGAGAGAAGACTCGACCTCTAGAAGATTTTCGCCTCCAACTTCTTCCATTGGAACAAGGTCGCTTGGAGAAGGCATCGAAATGTGAGCATAATCTTCGAGATCGAAATCGTTCTCAGAATCATACACACCAGCCATAGTTCAGCGAACCTCCGGATGAAAATTAGGACGCCTTGAGAAAGGCCCCACGGTGGGCGCCAGTTGTCGACGATTCAGACTCGGGGTCTTTAGCCGAACTTATGCAGAATTTGTAGTTCGTAAGACCTTTCAGGGTATCCCTTCGGGAAGGTATGTAGAATTATGGAGAACTGGAGCACAAAGAAGTTTATACAGGTTCGGGCCCTCGATGGTGGGAGTAATAGCCCTACGTCCTGTTGGGATTTCACTATATGTAGTAAAGAGTTACAAAGTGGCAGGAAAAGATCTGCACAGGCGAAGATTTTCCCTATATAATTGTACAAAGTGAAGCCTGGGAGGCTTATGAAAGCTATCGAATCTAGGCTATTGTCTTGGTTGTCTGATTCTTTGGGTGAGATGTGTTGTATCTCGTGATCCTTCCTCTTTTCTGTCTGATGCACCATGCTGCCCTTTTATACTGGTCGAAAGGGCGCCAAGTTGTAACGGCATCAAATGGTTGCTTAGATGCGGTTTAGAGAACCGCTCTTAACTCCCACGCAGGTTTAACACGTGTTATACGTGGATAACCGCACGTATTAACCTCCTGACGGTTGTTCCTCTACGTGGAAGAATCTTCGGGATGCTTGGGATATTCCTGCTACAGGGACAGATTTTTCCCACATTCCCTGGTCGAAAGTGCTCTGACCGCACGATGTTGGCTGACCGCGCAACAACTTTAGCCTTCTGTCCGCGTATAGCATACGAACTCCTGACGGCGCACTAGCTGCGGTATGATCGCCTAAGTACTGTGACCTCGGGTTGGTACTTCTCAGAACGACTTGAGTTCGCGCCGCCAGGTACGTGTCTGGCTCGAATCTATCCTGAACCATTGGTGCATTTATTTGAACTGACTCGGGTGTCAATCCTCGTCAGCATCTAAATAAGACATCCGTAAATAAGCCGTTTCTAAACACACACAGGACTTACGAGCATGTTTCTGATCATTCGAGGGGTTGTCAGTTCGTAAGAAAACTTGGTATTGTATTAAGATCAGTATTGATGCGATTCTAAACCATTTCTAAATGTATAAGGAACTCACTAGGTATTTCCTGATCGTCAATAACCCATATTTCTCTTGAGATCATAATATCTGCCTTCAGTATGTATGATCTCAGGAGGGGGGCTAGTGGAATATGGCCATAATGTAAAGCGAAATTGGGTACACCTTTTCAAAAAATTAAGGCATGATTTGCATATTATAACTGTATATTTGATGGTACAGTCAAAAATAGATGGTCATTGTTCATTACAATGATATTACAATAAGCCGAGTTCTTTTAGAAGATATTCGATCAAGGGCTTCGCTTCTTTCATTATATCCTCAAGCTGATTCTCGCTCTCAAACTCTACGTCTCCCACCACTGGTTTCAAGTCTAAATTCGGGCCGTGGTGATGTCTGAGTTTGCATAAGATGGCGGAGGCGACAGATTTTGCGCTGTCCTTCACTGCCTCTTCTTGCCGCTTGGTACCGTCAAGAAGATAGTCAAGGAGCGATTCAGCTTGAGCCTCCACTAATTTGTACGATTCGCTGAGGCTTAATTCTTCCTTTTGAGGGTCGACAATATCAGCCTTCAGCAAATTCGCAACCATCTTCAGTTTTCCAAAAGCTGGCGACAGAATGTCATTACAGGACGAAATTGTCGCCTTCAGGGTTTCTTTCTCCTCACAGATAACATCGGCCGTTTTCTTGGGAGACTCGATGGTTGCGCTTTGGTGCTCAACGGTAGTGTGGAGTTGCCTAGTTTCGATTTCAGCCTGGGTACACATCTCTTGGAAGTCATCCCTCTCTGGTGAAAGAAGGCTTATCTATTCCTCTTGTACTACATGGGCAAAGTAATTGATTTTACAGCAGTCATGTAAAGAAATAATTCCATCTGGTTGGAAGAAAAACTAACATGAAAGCTTTAGCTGCACCTCATAAAATTCTTTCTCCAAGGAAGAAAATCTCAAGGCCGCGCAGCCTTTTCCTGGCTTTCCCGATTAGCTATACTTCTTTTCAAGGAGGCGTTTTCCCTGTGACAAGAAAGATAACCATTACACTTAGACGAAGTTCAAGTTGATGAAAGCAAGTTACTAATACTTACTGTTGTAACTGGCTGATCTCCCATTGCGTGACCTGAATATGCATTGCCAACACTTTTGACTTGGTCGCCATTTGGGTTAGATCCTGAAACACAGTAAAACTTGTTATTCAAATCTAAACATTCCTAAGCTTTTCAAATCTACGGGGGTGAAAGAATCTTTTCTTACCCCTACAAAATTGCTGTAAGAAGTTCTCAGCATACTCTCGGGTTCATCTAAAGGTTGAACCTGGAGGCTCACTTTTTCCTTGACGCCAGGGGCAGCAAATGTTTGTTCTTGCTGATCCACCCCTGCGGTCAAGTTTGTGGTTTCCATCCCCTGAGATTGGATGTCCACGATTATTTCCTCTACAATAGCTGGAGGGGATACCTCAACCATTCTAGTCACACCTGTGTCCCCCGCGACCTCCATGGTAATCGGTGCACTGATGTTCGGTGAGGTCGACGGGATGCTAAGCACAGGATCCCTACAGATATCATAATTTAAAACATCTCTGGTCTACATAACAAAGAATTGATGAGTTGTGATATCCTTACTTTATACGGAACCCCATCCAAGATTTGGGTTTCGACGATAGATCTATGGAGAGAGAATCCCACTGGGTGCCCCTGATGAAGCATCATCGATTGTCCTTGTTCTTCTTTCTTTAAACATGACAGTGTCTTCTTCCCCCAGTATGTTCACAATACGATTGGTATATGCAGGGAAGTAAAAATTTAAAACTATGAAGTTATTACTGCAGCAGTCCCTTTGGTAATCGAAGCAGGGGTTACCAGCCCTGAGGCAGCGCTTGCCTCAGGATTGGGAGTCTTGTCCTTGACCACAAGTTTTTCTGCGGCCACGTTGTGAGACCCCCCCATTTGAGGATCACCTTGATAACCGCCCAGGTAGGTTACACACAGCAGGATGTCACATGAACTCCAAACCAGACAAGCATAGTAATAACATTAAACAAGTATCAGGCCAAAATGGCCAATATTACATAACCAAAGCACCAAAAATGGCGCTAAGTAGAGTTGCTAAGAAAATAACTAGTTTATCAGAACCAGAATCGGTATCCAAGTACCGAACACACAACATGAAGCACAAAGCAACGACAAACAGCTTGACTTCCATCCGCAGCGGGGTTGAAGGGGCTTCTCCCACATCTGACTTGACTTGGTGCGCAATCCTTCTAGAACGTGGGCTCGTCCGGGGCACTTCCATCTTCTGCCGGGAACTCATAACTGAAGGAATCGGGATCCTCGAATCCCTCTTCTACAGTTGGATGTAAATGCAAGGGTGAGCACTTGGTGCTCAGCAACGCTCATTCCAGGGATTATTGTAATTGTACTTATATGAGGGTGAAACATATGATTCAGGGGTTTTAGTTTCATATGGATAGAGATATACAGATTTCCAAGTCATTTGTTCAGTAAAACGGTACTTTGTCATGAAAATAATACTCATTAAACATTAAACAGGTTTTCAATAAAAACATTAGATGTAGTGGTCTCCCATGAGTCACTACTTTGTTAACCGCATTATGAAAACATTCCAAAACATTACTTGTGCTATAACCCATGGATAACATCCACTACGAAAAGACTCCTGAACCTGGGAGTACAGAGTATCTGATACTTCTTTTATACTTTGCAAAGGTGTACCTCTTTTTAAATCCACTGGTTCGCTCGGCTTTCAAGTCGGATCAGCTCCATGTGACTTATACACATGTGACAAGGCCGAGATCACACAACGTTTTTACAGTTCAGTATTAACAGTATCCCTGCCCGGTAAATAGACAATTAAGTCTCAAGTACCGTTGTGGGTCCTCCCCACTGCCTTACTTCCTAGCCTCTGGCTTATGTTCCCGCAAGACACATAGCCTTGGTCTGTGTCCACGCAAGACATATGACTGTTCAAGATTACAACCGCGCACGGCTTAATCTGAGGCGTAGGGCGTCTTCCTTCTTTCCACCTTTACCTCTCATTATTTTTCTGAACTCACATCACTCATGGCCGAACTGCGGCCCACCAGTTTCCACGCGAGAAACCAGACCGACAAACCATGCAGGGAACTACTAATATCAAAAAGCTACTAAGTTGTGCCTGTCCCATACCAGGCAAGTGGTTGGTACGTTTACAATTCGCATAGAGACACAGCACAAGGTTCTCGTCCTTATGAACCAATAGTGAGGAACATTCACATTCCCTGGTGCGCACCGCACCCTCTCCATACAATCCAATCCTCACTACTGATCCCTTTTATCAGTTTTCTTGACAAAACGGTTTTCATTATAACTTCTCATGTATTTGACCATTTCAAGTTTAATGTGGATATTTAGTATATGAGTCCTAGGGTGACAAAAGCATATATATGAAGGTTCAATAGCAAAAGGGGTTTCGTAATCCATTAGGTAATATCTACTCATGTCATTCAAACATAACTTGTATTTCAAATAAGCATGCATCGTAAGAAATAGTGAATATACTTCATATGAAAATATTGGGTGAGACATGATCAAAGGAATGAGGCTTGCCTTGCAATGTGGGGTCTAAGTACTCAGACGGATCTTCAAAGACTTCTTCCGCTCCTTCAGCTTCTGACTCTGCGGCAATCAATCAACACACAAACACATACCACATAAGCATACTGAAAATAGTTTCTATAGAAAGTATTAAGTAAATAAGTCATGCATGCAGGGGAAAAGGTTAGGGCAAGGTCACAAGGGCTCTGGTCGAAGAAACGGCTAAAAAGGATTGAACGTCGAAGGGTCGACATTCAGTTCATAGCTTTGGCATAACTTCAAACTGATCTTAGGATGGTTTTCTGGAGAAGTGATAGTAGAGAAAGTTGTAGAACACAACTCCAGGAATCTAAAGGACAAGGTGGCATTTCAATTGCTCAACCAGAAGGGGTCAAACAAGGCTAATGCCAGTGGCTGACATGCACTGACACAGTGCTGGACATGGCCAGAAACTAGGGTATGGCTTAACTTTTGATCCAGGGCTCCAATTGATGCACCACTTTGTCTGGGAGGTAGGCATTACTAACAGGAATAATATACTCCACAGGGACAAGAGCTGAAAGTGGCCGGAGGGCGGCCAAATCCGGTGATGAACTACGGTGGCCTGGACATGAACTGAGCTACTGGACAGTGATCTTGGCATAGGCATAACTCACAATCTAGGCAGATCCAGGTGTCGAGCTAGTGGACAATATTGCTCAGGGTACTGGAATCTATCTAAGGGACAAGGTTTCAGGCGCTAGATCGGCCGGGAAAGAATTCCGGCGACTGGCGCTGGAGAAGACGACACTGGACAAAGGGGGTTTTCGATACAGGGCGAAAGAGCTCAATTCCAAGCTTGGGGATGATCTCTAGGGTACAGCAAAGCTACTGGACAGGTCAATTTGACCGGATGATCGCCGGCGTGGCCTGGCGACGAGAGCCAGTTTACTGGTGGCGCGCGATTTGGGGAGAGCTATGATCTTAGCTCGATTTTGAAAACCAGATTGGTAGGCTTGCTAAAAAGAGTATGCTGATCAATTTCTTCTACTGGTACTAAGGCTAATTTGGACTAAATCAGGTAGCATTGCCGGAACAGGGGTTTTGAGCTTTTCCGGTGATCACCGGCGTTAAGGTTCGCCGGGTGCAATTGGGTGCTATGACACGAACAGGAGAAAGAGGGGAACTCACTGGTGGCTTTGGTTTGAAGAATGGTGCAGTGAATTGGGCTGGCACCGTGAGCTCCAGAGGTTGCTCGCCGGAGAAGAAAGCAAACTCGACGGCGGTGAGAAATTAACTGGGAATTTGGCTAAGTCCTGAGGTTGTGCTTCTTCACAGCACTGAGGGGGGTTTAAATAGGCACGGGGACGGAGCTTGCGAGGGATTACGCGACAGAGGTTGCTTGCACCGGGGAGAAGTTTGTCGGGCGCAGGCGCAACGACGGCGACGGCGATGCGATCGCGCTCAGGCGGTGCTGCAGCTTTGCCAGTTGCATTGGAACTTCACCTGGAACGGCGCAGATGCGGAGGCAACAGCAAGGCTCCGGCAATGACACGTATACGCATGCAATTGCCACGGCAACGGGAGCGCGCGCGCGAAACGCTACGGGAGCGCGGCCGTTTAACAGCTGGGCAAGGCGATGCCACGGCGCTGGCACGTGCGCAAGGGGTGGCACGGCAGCTCACAACACAGGCGACAAGAGGCGGTGGCCGGCGGCGAGCAAACACGGCGAGAACACGGCGCGGCAACGGTGGCTCGTGCACTGGTCGTGGCAACGACCAGGGGCTGGTCGAATGGACCTGAAAAGAAGTTTGGGCCGTTTTGTAATTTCTGGAACTTGTTCCAGGGGCTGTTCTGTGAGGAAAGTTTGAATAGGACTTGGGTCTGTTTGCAAATTTGGAGATCTGAGGGTCCGATCTGAAATCTGATTTCGCAGCTAAGTTGCAAAAGATTATTAGAACTTATTTGGCCAAAGTTTGGTAAGATCAGGCAAGATCTGAAGACTTTCGACACAATTGGGGAAAACGGTTTAGGGTAAAATAGGGTAATTAGGGTTTTAAAAATGGCAAGGCTTGAAACTCAGCTTTAGGGTGAGATTTTGGAGATGGTCCCGAAGGGAAAAATGTTTTGAACAACTTTTAGAAGGGAATGGCTGAAGCAGATTAGGGTTTGGGGTCAAGATGTGGATTTTGGTTATTTTAGGGTTTGGCAAAAACAGGGGTGTTACAAATCTACCCACCTTAGAAACAATCTCGTCCTCGAGATTAGGGCAGGTCAGAGAATAGGAAGGGAAATTCTCGGCGGAGATCTTCTTCTTTTTCCCAAGTTGACTCCTCCTCTGAGTGATTGTTCCACTGGACTCTGCAGAATCGGAGGGTTCTTGACTTCAGCACTTTCTCTCTGGTTTCCAGAATTCTAACAGGGTATTCTTGACAAGATAAGTCTGGTTGAATCTCAGTCTCTACAGGAGATATCTGTTCTGTTGGTTTTCTCAAGCATTTCCTCAGCTGAGACACATGAAATACGTCATGAATTCCGGTCAGTTCTGGTGGCAATTCCAACTTGTATGCCATTTCGCCTCGCTTTTCCAGAATTCGATATGGTCCCACATATCTAGGTTTTAACTTTCCCTTCATCTGGAATCTTCAAACTCCTTTGTATGGCATCACCTTGAGATACACATAATCGCCCTCTTCAAAAGATAGCTCCCTTCTACGATTATCTGCATAGCTTTTCTGTCTAGATTGAGCTGTTTTCAGTTTTTCTTGTATGATCCTGACGTGGGCTGTGGCTTCTTCTACCAACTGGGGTCCTAGATGTTGTTTTTGACCTATTTCTGTCCAATACAGAGGCGTGCGGCATCTTCTTCCATATAGAGCTTCATATGGTGCCATCTGTAGGCTTGCTTGGAAACTATTGTTGTATGTGAATTCTGCATACGGTAGAAATAACTCCCAAGAGTCTCCATAATCCAAAACACAAGCCCTCAACATATCTTCCAAAATTTGGTTTACTCTTTCAGTCTGACCTCCAGTTTGAGGGTGGTAAGCGGTACTGAATTTTAACTTTGTGCCCAGGGCTTTCTGCAAGTCTTGCCAAAATCTTGAGATGAACTGGGCTCCTCTGTCGGAAACGATAGTCTTCGGCACTCCGTGTAAGACAACTATTCTGTTGAGATACAGTTCTGCTAAATCCTTAGCTGTATATAGGGTCTTTACTGGGAGAAAATGTGCTACCTTTGTTAATCTATCTACTATGACCCATATAGAGTCGAATCCTTTTCTCGTCCTTGGTAGTCCCACAATGAAATCCATTCCGATTTCATCCCACTTCCACTCTGGGATTTGTAGAGGTTGTAGCGGTCCCGCAGGCTTTTGATGCTCTGCTTTCACTCTTTGACATGTGTCACAAGCTGCGACAAACTTGGCAATTTCTCTCTTCATTCCTTTCCACCAAAAATTTTTCTTCAAGTCCTTGTACATTTTGGTGCTGCCTGGGTGTATGGAATATGGGGTTTGATGAGCTTCTTGCATGATCAGGTCTTTGATCTCGTGGTCATTTGGAATGCAGATACGGTCATCGTACCATAGAATTCCCTGTTCATCTTCTCGAAGGTTGGTTGTATCTTTGCTCTTCATGTCCTCCTTCATCTCTTGAAGGTCTGGGTCAATCGCTTGAGCTTGTCGGATCTTATCCGTCAACTCACATTCCATCTTCAGGGTAGTGATGGTTCCTTGGTTCACTAATTCCAATTGCAACCTTTCGAAGTCCTCGATCAGTTGTGTCGGCACTTTTAACTGTGTCATCTGGTTGCAACAAGACTTCCTGCTCAAAGCATCAGCCACTACATTGGCTTTTCCTGGGTGATAGTGGATCTCTAGATCATAATCTTTGATCAATTCTAGCCATCTTCTCTGCCTCATATTCAACTCCTGTTGCGTGAAGATATACTTCAGGCTCTTATGATCCGTATAAATTTCGCATTTACTGCCTAGTAAGTAGTGTCTCCATATCTTCAGTGCATGTACGACAGCAGCTAACTCCAAATCATGTGTTGGGTAATTCTCCTCATGAGGTCGTAGCTGTCTTGAAGCATAAGCTATCACTTTCCTTTCTTGCATCAACACACATCCTAATCCTTGTTTGGAGGCGTCACAGAAGACTTGAAAATCCTTTTTGACGTCCGGCAGTATCAGGATTGGTGCAGTTGTCAGTCTTTTCTTCAATTCCTCAAAACTTCTTTCGCACTCCTCGGTCCAATTAAAAGAGGCGTTTTTCTTCAGTAACTGGGTCAGCGGTTTGGTGATCTTCGAGAATCCTTCTACAAATCTTCGATAATATCCTGCTAATCCCAAGAAACTTCTAACTTCTGTTGCGGTTTCAGGCTGTTTCCACTCAGTAACAGCTTGTATCTTCGATGGGTCCATAAATATTCCTTCTCCTGAGATGATGTGTCCCAAGAAAGAGATCTTCTTCAGCCAAAAAGCACATTTGCTAAACTTGGCATATAGCTGGTGATCTGCCAGTTTCTGTAGCACTATCCTCAGGTGATGTGCGTGCTCCTCCTCTGTCTTAGAATAGACAAGGATATCATCCACAAATACAATGATGTACTTATCCAGGAATTCCATGAGGATCTTATTCATTAGATTCATGAATACCGCGGGTGCATTAGTTAATCCAAAGGGCATCACTGTAAACTCATGCAACCCATATCTGGTCACGAAAGCAGTTTTAGGGATGTCCTGTTCTCGGATCCTTAATTGATGGTATCCCGATCTCAGGTCTATTCTTGAGAACACTTTCGCTTCCCTGAGCTGGTCAAAAAGGTCATCTATCCTTGGTAAGGGGTATTTATTCTTAATGGTCATGTCATTTAGCTTGCGGTAGTCTATGCAAAGTCGCATGCTACCATCCTTCTTCTTAACAAAGAGCACTGGGGCTCCCCATGGTGATGAGCTTGATCTGATGAATCCTTTTTCTTCCAATTCAGCTATCTGCTTCTTCAGTTCCTCTTGCTCATGACCTGTCATCCGAAACAACTTCCTAGCATACGGGGCAGATCCGGGTTTCAGTTCAATAGTGAACTCTATATCCCTATCTGGTGGCAATCCGGGAAGTTCTTCTGGGAAGACTTCTGGGTACTCATTGACAATCGGTACCTCTTCAAGTTTCACTTCTTCAATGCAGTTCAATCTCTGCAGATGGTCGCAGATTGGAGTTCTGTCTGCATGGAATGTAACTTGCTTTCCAATAGCATTCGTCAGGGTGATTGTTTTCTTCTCACAATCCATCAATCCCTTATGCTTGGCCAGCCAATCCATTCCAAGAATGACATCTAATCCTTGAAGGTTTAGAACTAGCATGTCTGCCAGGAATTCTAGATTGCCGATACAGAAGGCAACATTTCTACAGATAGAATTAACAATCATCCTAGCACCAGGTGACTGAATGATGATAGGATGCTCTAAAGCAATCACAGGCAAGTTATTACTCAACAAGCGATCTTTTGATATGAATGAATGAGTTGCACCGGGATCAAATAAAACAACTGAAATCTGAGAGGAGATCAAGAGTCTACCGATCACGACGTCAGTTGCCTCTCCTGCTTCTGCAGCAGTCACGAAGTTGAGTCTTCCTCCGGTGGTTGATGTTCCTCTTCCTCTGCTGGTTTGGAATCTTCCTCCTCTGGCTTGTGATGCTCCTCTGGCAATAGTTCGTGTAGGTGCAGGGGATTTGGCTGCCTGAGCTTTAGCAACATTGGGAGGTAGATGTTGAAGTGGACAAGTGTCTCTGCGGTGTCCTCTTCTGCCACAATGGAAACACTCTGTATTCTTCAGCGTACAATCTTTATAGAGGTGACTCCCTTTGCATCCGGGACATGTTAGAGTTGTTGGTGATGGAGTCCTCTGGGGTCTTGGAGGTGCGGGTGGTCTGAAAGCGGCTCTGGCATATGGCGCTGGTCTTCCTCGGCTAGAATTTCCTTGAAAAGGGTATGCTATACTTTTCCTCTTGCGGTCTTCTTCTACTATGCCTCTTTTCTCCTCCATTTTAAGCACTCGATTCACTAGGACTTGGAAGTCCGTGAACTCGTGCGTTGATAGGTGATACTGATATGAGTTTTGTAGGCCTTCGCAAAATCTGTCGATCTTCCGCTCTTCTGTCATGATATCCTCTGGTGCATACCTGGCCAATTTGATGAATTCATGCAAATACTGCTTCACCGTCCTTCCTCCTTGCCTTAAATTCAAGAATTCTCTGCGTTTGGCTTGGATAGCTCCTTTGGGGACATGGTACTTACGGAACTGTTCCTTGAATTCATTCCAGGTAATGGAATTCTGATCAGGGTCTACCGTCTTGTAATTTTCCCACCATGCTGCAGCCGATCCTGTGAGCTGATGGGGTCCATACAGCAGCTTCTCTTCGTCATTACACCTGACAGTATCCAATTTTCTCTCAATTTCTCTTAACCAATCGTCTGCCACAATCGGGTCTTCAGTGCAGGAGAAAGTTGGAGGACGCGTCTTTTGAAAGTCTGTCAGTCTTGCTCCAATGTTCGAACCTTCCTCGCGTCGTGTTGCGGAGTTTTGCATCAACTGTTCCAGAATTTGACTCTGTACCTCTGCAGATCTCTGTCTATTTTGCTCCATCCATATTAATATTTCCGTCAGATTTCCTCCTTGCGGTACTGAGGTCGATGAATTTGGCTGATCTGAGTCATCTCTAGTCCTTCTCGTTGATGTGTTCCTTGGGGCTTCTTCCGAGCCTTGGATTCTACCTCTGGTGTTCACCATTCTGTTCTGACAAGATAATTGAGAAAAGACTACTAATTCAAGGGAGCACAGATTGAACATAAGCTGAAAGAAAAGATCAATCCAAGAGATTGGATTGGAACATGCAATTGCCATTTTCAAAGGTTTTCAAAAGATACAAGGTTTTCACCTTTACAGCCTTAGAGTTACCAACAAACAATACAAATAAAGCAACTACCACAACAAGAGCTAAAGGCTAACGATTACAAGGGCTAAAGCAGAAGGGTCAAGATGAAGAGAAAGCTAGGATCTCCTGTCGGTCTTGGAAGAACTGCAAGGTTCCACTTCCTCAGGGTCTTCCTCTTCTTGATCTTCGTCAGCATCCATAGGGTCCCATTGCATATCATTGTCCTCTTCTTCCTCAGATGAATCGTTGGTGTTACATGAAGCAATCTCTTTTCCTTTGCCTTCAGGAACTTCTTTCCCTTTCGTGAGAGTAGGATATTCTGGTGCAGGGGTGTTGATCACAATGCCACGCGAAGCAGGCGTGAAATAACCCAGGTAATCCCTAGGTCTTCCCACACTCTTGCGGGCTGTGAGTCTTATCTTCAAGCGGTTCTTCTTGTTCACCGATCCTTTATCTTCGACTTCTCGCGCTTTGCTAGGTTCAGCCAACTCCTGAATCTGCTTTTCTTTCTCTTGGAGTTCTGAGCGGACCTTTGCAAGCGCTCCTTCGAGATAGTGACGGTCATCCCGAGCATTCTCATGCTCACGCAACAACCGAGTGTAGCTCGACTCCAAGACTTGGACTACATCTCTGGTTTTGGTCAGGATGGCGTCTCTCTGGTTGGTGGAGGGATGAACAGTTCGACGATCTGATCCGGGAACTTGGTAGGGTACAAAACAGAAAGGAGAACCTATAAGAAAGTCATCGTACAGCTGGCGGATGGTACCTATAGCACGACGAGCAGCGTCTTGGATAGCATCTTCTTCTTCTTCTCTACGAGCTTCCTTTCTTGTTGATCCTCTCCCGATCTCTGGAATCTCGTACACAATCACCGAGGCACGGAAACCAAAAGGTCTACCATCTACTTCTTCTCGACGGACGTAGTAGACGGGTCGCTGATTGTCTCTTGCTCCCAGAAATTGTAACATCATCCAAAACATCAATGCCCATGATCCCAACTCGTCTCCGTGAATCAGCTTCTTACCAGGGGCCATCTGCGATGATGAGACACGGAACACTTAAAAGTAGGAAAATGGTTTTGAAAATTTTCAAATAATACTCATTATGCTTTTCTTAAACAAATTAGGTTTTTCACAATTATATTTTTACCAAATAATCTAGCGATTCTCTACTTTAGGGACGCCCATTCTAGTAAGGGTCACGACCTACAGTCAAGCTTCATGCTCTGATACCATTCGCTGTGAGACCCCCCCACTTGAGGATCACCTTGATAACCGCCCAGGTAGGTTACACACAGCAGGATGTCACATGAACTCCAAACCAGACAAGCATAGTAACAACATTAAACAAGTATCAGGCCAAAATGGCCAATATTACATAACCAAAGCACCAAAAATGGCGCTAAGTAGAGTTGCTAAAAAAATAACTAGTTTATCAGAACCAGAATCGGTATCCAAGTACCGAACACACAACATGAAGCACAAAGCAACGACAAACAGCTTGACTTCCATCCGCAGCGGGGTTGAAGGGGCTTCTCCCACATCTGACTTGACTTGGTGCGCAATCTTTCTAGAACGTGGGCTCGTCCGGGGCACTTCCATCTTCTGCCGGGAACTCATAACTGAAGGAATCGGGATCCTCGAATCCCTCTTCTACAGTTGGATGTAAATGCAAGGGTGAGCACTTGGTGCTCAGCAACGCTCATTCCAGGGATTACTGTAATTGTACTTATATGAGGGTGAAACATATGATTCAGGGGTTTTAGTTTCATATGGATAGAGATATACAGATTTCCAAGTCATTTGTTCAGTAAAACGGTACTTTGTCATGAAAATAATACTCATTAAACATTAAACAGGTTTTCAATAAAAACATTAGATGTAGTGGTCTCCCATGAGTCACTACTTTGTTAACCGCATTATGAAAACATTCCAAAACATTACTTGTGCTATAACCCATGGATAACATCCACTACGAAAAGACTCCTGAACCTGGGAGTACAGAGTATCTGATACTTCTTTTATACTTTGCAAAGGTGTACCTCTTTTTAAATCCACTGGTTCGCTCGGCTTTCAAGTCGGATCAGCTCCATGTGACTTATACACATGTGACAAGGCCGAGATCACACAACGTTTTTACAGTTCAGTATTAACAGTATCCCTGCCCGGTAAATAGACAATTAAGTCTCAAGTACCGTTGTGGGTCCTCCCCACTGCCTTACTTCCTAGCCTCTGGCTTATGTTCCCGCAAGACACATAGCCTTGGTCTGTGTCCACGCAAGACATATGACCGTTCAAGATTACAACCGCGCACGGCTTAATCTGAGGCGTAGGGCGTCTTCCTTCTTTCCACCTTTACCTCTCATTATTTTTCTGAACTCACATCACTCATGGCCGAACTGCGGCCCACCAGTTTCCACGCGAGAAACCAGACCGACAAACCATGCAGGGAACTGCTAATATCAAAAAGCTACTAAGTTGTGCCTGTCCCATACCAGGCAAGTGGTTGGTACGTTTACAATTCGCATAGAGACACAGCATAAGGTTCTCGTCCTTATGAACCAATAGTGAGGAACATTCACATTCCCTGGTGCGCACCGCACCCTCTCCATACAATCCAATCCTCACTACTGATCCCTTTTATCAGTTTTCTTGACAAAACGGTTTTCATTATAACTTCTCATGATCGCCGGCGTGGCCTGGCGACGAGAGCCAGTTTACTGGTGGCGCGCGATTTGGGGAGAGCTATGATCTTAGCTCGATTTTGAAAACCAGATTGGTAGGCTTGCTAAAAAGAGTATGCTGATCAATTTCTTCTACTGGTACTAAGGCTAATTTGGACTAAATCAGGTAGCATTGCCGGAACAGGGGTTTTGAGCTTTTCCGGTGATCACCGGCGTTAAGGTTCGCCGGGGTGCAATTGGGTGCTATGACACGAACAGGGGAAAGAGGGGAACTCACTGGTGGCTTTGGTTTGAAGAATGGTGCAGTGAATTGGGCTGGCACCGTGAGCTCCAGAGGTTGCTCGCCGGAGAAGAAAGCAAACTCGACGGCGGTGAGAAATTAACTGGGAATTTGGCTAAGTCCTGAGGTTGTGCTTCTTCACAGCACTGAGGGGGGATTAAATAGGCACGGGGACGGAGCTTGCGAGGGATTACGCGACAGAGGTTGCTTGCGCCGGGGAGAAGTTTGTCGGGCGCAGGCGCAACGACGGCGACGGCGATGCGATCGCTCTCAGGCGGTGCTGCAGCTTTGCCAGTTGCATTGGAACTTCACCTGGAACGGCGCAGATGCGGAGGCAACAGCAAGGCTCCGGCGATGACACGTATACGCATGCAATTGCCACGGCAACGGGAGCACGCGCGCGAAACGCTACGGGAGCGCGGCCGTTTAACCGCTGGGCAAGGCGATGCCACGGCGCTGGCACGTGCGCAAGGGGTGGCACGGCAGCTCACAACACAGGCGACAAGAGGCGGTGGCCGGCGGCGAGCAAACACGGCGAGAACACGGCGCGGCAACGGTGGCTCGTGCACTGGTCGTGGCAACGACCAGGGGCTGGTCGAATGGACCTGAAAAGAAGTTTGGGCCGTTTTGTAATTTCTGGAACTTGTTCCAGGGGCTATTCTGTGAGGAAAGTTTGAATAGGACTTGGGTCTGTTTGCAAATTTGGAGATCTGAGGGTCCGATCTGAAATCTGATTTCGCAGCTAAGTTGCAAAAGATTATTAGAACTTATTTGGCCAAAGTTTGGTAAGATCAGGCAAGATCTGAAGAGTTTCGACACAATTGGGGAAAACGGTTTAGGGTAAAATAGGGTAATTAGGGTTTTAAAAATGGCAAGGCTTGAAACTCAGCTTTAGGGTGAGATTTTGGAGATGGTCCCGAAGGGAAAAATGTTTTGAACAACTTTTATAAGGGAATGGCTGAAGCAGATTAGGGTTTAGGGTCAAGATGTGGATTTTGGCTATTTTAGGGTTTGGCAAAAACAGGGGTGTTACACACGTGATCCTCTACCACCCTTTTTGCCTCCACCAAGGAGGACAAGACTTTGGTAATGATAGGAGAGGTTGACCTCTCTAGAATGCTAATCTCCAGAGAACTTGATGCCTTTCTCTTGCGACGGATGAGAGGAACTTCGTCTTCCTCATCCTCACTCTCCTGACCCTGTACGACTAAGAAGTAACTCCTACTCATACTTGGCATAACAGGGGGAAGAGAAAATCTTACCGCAGTATCTTTCGCGGTAATTTTCTTCTTTTTTATGAAGCCCCTCTTATGATCTTCTTGGAGGATTCGGGGGCCGACTCCTTCGTCGTCTTCAACTTGGAAGAGGTTTTCTTCACACTCTTCGATGCTGACCTTCCAGAAGTCCCAGCATTATCACCAGGACGCTTTGCCCCGGCGGTTCGCCCTTTCAGCAGCTGCGTCATTTCGAGAATTTCTATTCGATGATCAAAATCAACAAGCGATCTTGGACATGTTCCACGAAAGAAGTCATACCTTCTGACGCTCTTGTCTTAGGTCATCACTGTCGTTGATTAAGCTCTGAGGACGAGGTGATCCTTGAGCTCCTTCTGTTGCGGCATTATATGGCCACCGCAGGTTATTTGTATATTTCTCAATTTCGGACAAAGATAGAACTGTGTCACAAAAGACAAATTACTCGATATGGTATTTTTTCACTAGTAAAATTGTGTATCTTGTAGACCAGAAAACATATCTGTATTATAATCCAGGGTGTTGTCCGCCATGAATTCTACCTCCCAAGCAGGATGTTCCCTCTTCCACAGGGGGCTCATCTTGTTCTTCACGAAGTCGCAGATGATATCTCGCGCTGTTAATCCTTGCTGGACTAGGTGAAGAATCGCTTGGGCTTGCTTCTTCAACTCTTGGTTTAAAGCAGGAACGGTGTCCATTTCACTGCACTTCTCTGGTCGATGGTTCTCGAACCAGAACCGCTCTGCGATGGAGGGGTGCAGTAGAACCATTTCTGGTGCCACCCGTGCACAGAATCCTGCAAAGGAAGAAAGGGATAATCTTTCTTCTCCCTTATGTGGAAGTATATACATCCTACGGCACTGGCACTCTTCGACCATGCTGAGAAGTAGAATCATCGGAAGAGATCCACGCTGGGCAGCACTCCGACGAAGGCCTCGCACAAATGTTGGAGGATCGCCAAGATCAATATGGCATTAGGATGAATATTCACCAACTCCAACCCATAGTGCGCCATAACTTCTTGCAGGAACTTGCTTTATGGGAATCGAAACCCACAACGCAAGAACTCTTCAAAGATCACCAGTTCATTCTCATGAACGACTGGGGTTTCCTAATTCTTCTTTGTTGGCCGCCCGTTGATTAGCAGCCGCGGGGGAAGGATCTCTTCTTTTTCAAGTGCCAGCAAGCTCTCCTCACTATGGTGGATTGATTGGCTCCAAGATGCCATTGTGGCTGAAATAGATGGAAAGACGATGGCTTTGCAGGCAATGAGAGCAAGGTGCAAGGAGAGGGTTTTGTGTGGAGGAAATGTCTAAGGCACAAGAGGGTTTTTTCTTCTGAAGCTTCTTAAGCAAGATACTGCTTCCTTTTATATGCCTGAGACCACTACTTGCCGGTTCATTATTTTAATAGTTTCTCATAATGGGTATTCTCTCTAATAGAACCCGGTATCAAGTCTTTCACCCAGTTTGAATCTGAAACAAAATGCATCTGTTTTCAGTTAACAGGTCATTTTATTTTCACATTCGGGGGCTATGGTATAAATAATTATATGAGAATTTTTGAGGAATTAAAACCTTATGATTCTAGGGTAATCTCATATCTTCAGCACTGTCACAATTTTAAAAGTGAAAATTCTTTTGTGATCGCAGTACCAGGTATGATCGCAAGGTTATTCTGTGATCCCGGTATTGTCAGTGACCTCAGTGCTACGCATGGTCCCAAGGCTGTTATGTGACCACAATGTTCTTTATGGCCTCAATGCTTTCTTGGGACCAAAAGTTTGGAATTAGTTTCGGACAGAGGATGTACTACCTGTGTATGTTTTCATAGCAAAAGTGTTTTCCTATCATCATTTTTCACACAGAGAACGCTAAGTTGATGATTATAAGTTATACATAATCATTCAAAGGACTCAAGCATGTAAAAGAAATTCTTTATTTCTTACAGTCTTTACATACAAAAGGGATGCAGGTGACTAAAGCGTCTACCTGATCCGAGAGTAATTTACAAAGTTCTCCTAGGAACATAGTGGCACCAGTGGGATCAACACTGGCCGCGCCAAGAGAACTGGAAATATCTCTAAGCCTATCGATATCATCCCTTACTAAGGGAGTGCAACTATTCCTTATTCTATCGGAGAGGTCTCGCTGTTCTCTCGCACGATTTCTCTCCAGACGGAGCTTGTACGCCTCTTCGCGGGCTCCATCATAGCATTCTGCCAGGCACAGAATGACTGAGGAAATCTCCTCAGAATGCTTCTTCAATGCCTCTTTTATTTCTCTAAGGGTTCTGACCAAGTCAGATTTCTCCCTCAGAAGAGCCTGCATCTCAGCAAGCTGATCGCTGGGGGCTCCAGGGGCCTTCACCTCCTGAACATGTATGGATTAGTTTTTAAAAAACATGAGACCAACAGAGAGGATGAAGATTATTACCTGAGAAGCAAAGGAGAAAGCCAAGCGGGGTGTGAGACTTTCTCCAGAAGAATGAAGGTTAGAAGGATTGTTGTGGAGATCCAAAGGAGGTGATGAAGATGCACTAGATGGGTTGCAAGGGCTGAAGATAGGGGCAGTGTGGCAGCCCAGATGTTAGCACCCTTTAGTATTTTTGATGCAGCTCCACTGGATGATCCTTCATCATTTCTGGATCTCTTCTTAAGAGGAATCAATTCCGTGAGTGCCTGTAAGTTCCAAAATGCATTGCTTTGGATATGATCAAACTATAAAGGAAAGATTTGTATCAAGGTTCTAGAAAAAATTTACCTTCTGGAGATTCTGGTTGATTCCTATCTCTATTTCTTCCTCATCACTCTCAACAATCATCTTCGAGTCTCAATCCACCATTAAGATGGGAGTTGAACAGGAAATGTGAAGTAAGGAATGAAAATAGGTTCTAAAAAACTTAGCCAAAAGGTAGCTTGTGAGTCTTAGAACTGGAAGGCTTCACTATTTATAGAGCCTGGAGGCGACGGTTCGCATTTGTGGGTGCCTAGAGTTCTTACAGTGCACTTATGGCACTGGCCTTGGTTAAACAGTCAATAACTTCATGATTACCTGTCAAGAAAAATCCGAAGGTTTTCTTGAGAGGTAAACCACCACACGGCGTATAGTGCCAAATGAAGAAGTTGAAGTGTCGGGTTATATATTCGATGCAAGTGAAATTCGAAGTCATAATCTTTTTATATCTTCAAATTTGGGGGCTAGCTGACGAGGATTATCACCCGAGCTAGTTTATTTTAACATATATCGTGTTCAAGTCAACTTCGGCTGTGATATATGTCTGTGAGTCTTAGCAGCCACTATGGTCGCAGACAAACAGCTTCCTGAGCACCAGAAGGTTGCAGACACAGGGTAAGTCCATGGTCGCAGGCTATGCGCAGTCCTGAGGTCACAGGCTATGCGCAATCAGAAGGTCGATAGCTATACGCGACCAAAACAACCTGAGGGGGTTAAAGCCTTTACTGGACACATTCTCAGGATCAAGATAACTTCTTCCACGTGGGAAGACAACCGGTAAGAGGTTAACATGTGCGATTATCTATAATTTCATGTGCTTAACCGATGAAGAAGACTGGTGTGGTTATACGAACTGCACTTTGGCAACCGTCCAGAACTGCCTTGCATTGGCATCCTCTCATCAAGTATAAAAGGATTGTTGATGTAGAACAACAAGAAGACAGACCCAGAATGGTCAATATCCATAGACGTTCTTAAAGACTTAGATATAGTTAATATAAAGAAGTGTAAAAGAAGATTATCACATGTGATAATCTTTCTTTCCTGTAAACCCTTTCTTTCGTACATAGTGAAATCACAACAGGACGTAGAGCTATTACTCGCACCACCGAGGGCCCGAACCTGTATATATCTTTGCATCTCTACTTCATTGCTTATCTTAACTTACCTGAGAGCACTTTGAAATGTCTCACATACAACTCACAAATCTGCGTAAGATCGACTGAGGACCCCGAGACCGGCTTGCCAACAGGTACAACTGGTAAAACTAAATATTTGTGTTGCCGCTGTGGTTCTCGTTGTCATTCTGGTTGGAGGACTCGCCAGAGAAGATTAAAGATTGAAGTCATAGCTACTAGGGAACATGATGATCAAATAATGCATAAGATTCGAGTTGAAATTCCTAACCTGGGGTGGTCGGTTAGCTGCTGCTGCTGCTGCTCAACACAGGAACAGAGAGGGAGGGAAAGATTTCTATGGCTGCTGCGTGTATGGGCCTTCACTGTATACATCTACATCTCTACCAAAGTCCAAAGCAGCTACATATATAAGTATTCACCTTTTCTTTTCACTGCCCATCATTTCACCACGCAGCAGTACTATTTACCAAGAGCTCATTTTCTCTCCTTTTACTGATGAACAATAATACTCCACGCCCACAGTGTGTAACAGTACTTTTTTACTCCTCTTTTCCTCTATCATGAAGTTTCTTCAGGCTTCTTCAGTTTTTCTTTTTTGCCCTCTCTTGATTTCTTCAATGCTTATCTCAAGCTTTCTTCAGATTTTCTTCCTTAGGGTTATTTTCTTCAGGCTACTAGTCTCTTATACATGTATACATATACATACCTTCATGCATATGCACATATATGTAACATCCCAGTTTTTGGCTATCTTTTCTGCTTGCGAGTCATCATATCTTCTTTGAAATCCCAGATGTCTCAACCCTATTTTGATCTCTTAATTCAGAATCATGATCTCAGTTGTGCCACTACATTAACCTAAAAAGTTGGCAGCTAAACTTCATCTCCCAGATCATTTTCAACTTTCAGTCCAAAAGTATTTCAGATTAGTCCTTTTCAGAATTTTCAAGAAGCCCAAAAAGGCTAAAAGTCCCAGATCATCTCCAAATTCAAATCTGACCAAGTGATTATCTTTCTTTCATTTTTCTGAACGTTTTTCCCTTCTGGAAGAACTCAAGAATCTCAACCGAAACCCTAGTTTCAGCCCCGGCAAAAAAATGTCAAACCCTAATTACCCTATTTTACCCTGTTTTCGATTTTTGTCGAAACCCTCAGGTCTTATCAGATTTTGCCATTTTCCCTGCTGGATGAGTCCAAGCACTTCGGTAATACTCATCTGCAAAATCAGATTGCAAATCAGCCCTTCAGAATCCCAAATTCGCAATCAGGTCCTAAATCCCGAGAAGAATCTTCGCAGTTCAGTCCAAACCCTCACAAATCAGTCAAAAGCCTCGCGGTTTAGTCCCTGGCTTCTTTTCTTCGACCACGACCAGAGCCCGCGCGCTCGACCATGACCTGGCGATATTCGACCACGGTTGCTGCCACCGTTCGCCGTGAGCCACCGTAGCCTTCACCGCCGGCCAGTTGTGCCTCCGCCAGCGGCCAAGTCCCACATGACCACACGTGCTCGCGTCGCGCAAAGGAACGCAACCGTGGCGATGACCGGAGACCGTAGCTTCACCGTTCGCGCGCGTGCCTGCCATTGTCAGAACTTTACTACCACATGGTTGCCATGCCGAAGCTTGCTATCCCGTCGTCCTGACGAATCCAGATTTCGCGCTGTCCTCCATCTCTGGCAGAGCTCCCGCCGTGTCCCAATGTGCCTCGCTGACCGCTCCGGCGCCAGAGAGCATCCCCCCGTCGATTTGCTGCCGCTCCCGAGGACGCAACCCCACGGCTATATAAAGCCCCCTCTCGCCAGTGCTTCACTTCACACCAAAGCTCACCAGAAACCCCGTAGCATTAGCACCAGAGCTCGCCTTCGTCTTCTTCCTCGACGAGCTGCTTCTGGAGCTCACGGTGCCAGCCTCAACCGCATCACCTTTCTTCAATCCAGAGCTACCGGTGAGTTCCCCTCACCTTCCTCTCTGTGCCATAGCCTTTAATCGAACCCCGGCGAGACCTAGCGCCGGCGATCGCCGAAATCGTCTTTTGCCCTGTTCCCCTAATGCCGAGTGGTTCAAGTCAAATTGATCCTCGTGCCAGTAGAGAAAGTTGATTAGTGACCTAGGAGGAGTAAGCCTGCAAGATTAGAACCCCCAATTTTGCCCCGAGCGTCGAATCCCCAAATTCGAGCTTCGGCAGTTCACCGGAGAATGCCGCCGTGCTTCTCCAGCCATTCCCTGGAAAAGTTGAGTACACCCGTAGCTTCGTGATGACCCCTAGATGCTTCTCGAGCATAGAATTGAGTTCAAACGCCGTGGATCAAAAATGCCCAAATCGGTGCCTTCTTCTTCGGCTCCGATCACCAGAGTTTGTTTTCCGGCCGAACCAGCTGATGCAACCTTGTCATTTAGGTAGGCCTCAACTCCCTGAGTATTTTACTCCACTGGCTCGAACCCTGAATCGGCCTGGAACAAAAGTTATGATCATGCCAAGTTTTGTCCAGAACCATGTCTGTGCCGTGTCGCCACCGTGGTTCATCGACGCCGTTCATCACCGTCCAGCCACTTTCAGCCCTTGAGCCTATTGAGTGATTAGTTCCTGTTATCAAGGCCTAAACCCCAGACAAAGTTGTGCATCGATTGGTGCCCTAGGTCAAAAGTTATGCAATGCCCTAGTTTCTTGCCATGTCTAGCACTATGTCAGTGCATGTCCACCAGTGGCGTTGGATGATTTAGACCTATCACATTTGAGCTATTGAAATGTCGCTTTGTCCACTAAGCCTTTTGTGCCATGTTCTACAATATTCCCTACTGTCACATCTCCAGAAAACAGACCTAGAACCAATTTAGGGCTATGTCAAGCCATGAGCCAAATGTCAGCCCTTCGACATTCAAGTCCTTTTGAGCCTATCTCTTCGATCAACATCAAGTGACCTTGCCCAAACCTTTTCCCCTGCATGCATGATATATTAACGTATTATTTTCTAGTACTTGTATGCTTATATAGTGTGTATGTGTTGTTTGTGTCCGCCGTGGAACCAGAAGTTGAAGGTGCAGAAGAGAACTTCAAGGATTCATCTGAGCAGCTAGACCCATCACTGCAAGGCAAGTCTCAAACCCTTGATCATGTCTCGCCTATTATTTTGAAATGAAGTATGTTAACTGTTTCAACTATATGCATGCCTTAGATTCAAATAAGAGTTATGTTTCAATGAAATGATTAGATATGACCTAAATAACTGTAAAGCCCCTTTTGTAATTGATTATCCATGCACCTTTGTCACTCTAGAATATCATGCTTAGGCTATGCTATGCACAAGATTATATGTTAAATGTTGAATGGTCACATGTGAGAAAAGCATATTCAAAACCCTTTTTGTGAAAGAAAATGTGATTGGAATCGATAGTGAGGATGGTTTGATTGGATGGTGCTGTGTGCGCACTGGGAATGTGAAAGACTCCTCACTAGAGATTCATAAAGACTAGAACCTTGTATTGTACTTCCATGCTGCATGAAAAATGTACCAACCACTTGCCTGGAATGGGACGGGCGCAACTTAGTAGCTTTCTTTAGTATTAGCTTTTCCCTGCAATGGTTGTCGATCCGGTTTCTTGCGAGAACTGGTGGGCCGCTGAGGGCCATGAGTAATGTGAGTTCAGAAAGATTATGAGACGAAAAGGTGGAAAGAAGGAAGATGCCCTATGCCAGATTAAGTCGTGCGCGGCTGTAATCAAGAGAGGCTATGTGTCTTGCGAGAACATAGACCTAGGCTAGGAAGTAAGGCAGTGGGGAGGACCCACAACGGTACTTGAGACTTAACTGTCTATTTATTGGGCACGGAATAGTTAATGCTAGGACTGTAAACTGTTGTGTCATCTCGGCCTTGTCACTTGCTTAAAAGTCACATGGAGAGGTACCGACTTGAAAGCCGAATGGTGGGTGGATTAAGGTGGTACACCTTTGCAAAGTTTAAAAAGTATCGGATACTCTGAGCTCCCAGGTTATGGAGTCTGCGCGCAATGGATTTTGTCCACGTCGATGCAGCACAAGTAGCTTTTGGAAGATTTCTCACAAAATCTGAATAAAGTGGAGACTCATGAAAGACAGCCACACACAACATTCTCTGAAAATCTAGCTTAGGATTTGAAAAGCCCTGCTTTTGAAAATAAAGATCTTTTCTTCAAAGACTAAGTGTTAAAATCTATTCTATGTACTTATATAAAACTAAAGAGCCATTCTTTGAGAATTTCCCCCCATCTATATATACTTGCATTCTTATTTGGGACTTGTTGAGCATCATGTGACAATGTGCTCATGCTTGCTTTTACAAACAAATTTAGAAGAAGGATTCATCGACCCTGAATCTTACGGTCTTGAACCCAATGTGGACCAAGAAGAAGAAACTGAAGACCCAGCTTGTTAGAGGGTTACGCACCAAAGTGGAGACCGATGTGGAGAAGGCCCGTACAACACCGTTGCTGCTGAAGAAGAAGACTGATGAAGTCCTTTTCCTTTTTATTACTGTTTCATTCGTGCCAACCTTTGTGTCAAAAACTCCTTAATTTTGTATCAACATTTAAGTGCGTCATTTTGGCGCTAAGTAATTGTAATGTTGGTCCCTGTGATCAGCACTTGTTTTTACTTACTTGCATTTTTATATAATGCATCTTGTTGTGAGCTGCAATGTGCCATTTCTGAGTGCAACCCACCTGGGCGGTTGCCACTGGATTCCTCAAATGAGGGTCCCACAGAATCTGGTATCAGAGCAAAAGGCTCGTCTGTAGGTCGTAACCCTTAGATAGACTTTGGCGTCCCTAGAAGAAAAAGTTCGCTAGTTCTTTGACAAAAATTTGTTGACGAAAACCTATTTTCCTAAAGAAAAATGTTATTTTCGATTTTTGGAAAAAGGCTTTAGACTTCTCTTTAAACTCATAGATGCCTTTCGTTCTGTCTTCAGATGGCTTTCGAAAGGAGATACCTTCACGGTGACGAGCTTGGATCGTGGGCGCTGTTGCTGTGGATGATGCTGCAATTTCTTGGAGCACGGGACAGTCAGAAGCCAGTATACTGCATCTGCCAGGATGAGATCAACGGACGACCCATTGTTTGTCGGGCTTCAGTGATTGTCTATGAGATACCCGAGCTTGGCAGAGGCTCAGTAAGACGTCAAGCCCGCAGAGAAGAAGAAGAAGATGCTATCTTAAGACGCTGCCCGTCGTGCCGTAGGCAGTTGTACAGCGACTACCTTTCTGATTCCCCCTACCGCTTCATGCCTTACCAGGTCCCCGGATCAGAGCACCGAGTTGTTCTTCCGTCCAACGACTGAGAGGACGCTATTCTGACGAAGACCCGAGACGTCGTTCGTGCTTCGGAGATTGGATACACCCACCTACTTCGAGACTACGAGCGTGTTCGCGATGACCGCCACTACCTTGAGGGCATGCTTATGAGGACTCGTGCAAGTCTCCAAGAGAAGGAGAGGCAAATTCAAGAATTGGCTGAATCAAGTGGAGAAAAGGACCTCGAAGCTGCAGAGTCAGTAGTCAAGAAGAGCTGCCCAAAGTTGAAGATCACTGCCCGCAAGAGAGTAGGAAACTTGAAGGAGTACCTCAGCGGTTTCACGCCTGCATCGCGCGGCATAATCATCAATGGTCAGACGATCGAGCTTCCCTGCACTACGGAGAAGGAGAAGACCCCTGAAGGAAAAGGGAAGGAGATTGTCAACATTGACGACGACAAGGAGGATGATCCGATGGATGCAGATGATGATGAGGAGGAGGATCCCGAGGAGGTAGAGCCTTGTGATTCTTTAGATGATGCTGAGGAGTGACCGCAGACTTCCTTCGATTCGACCTTTTGTGCCTGACCCAGCAGACGTTAGATTTTCTTTTGTTGTAGCAGTTGTTTTAGTATGGTTGATGTATGCTGGATGTTGGATGAGCTCTGTAAGCCGATGAGGCTAGAAGCTTTGTATATTTTGAAAAGCTGATTTATGAAAAAGTCATTTTGCATATCCTTATTCTTACCACTTGAGTTAATGCCAGCATTCTGCTAGCACCTCTGTGAATGATTCTTTCCGAATCAATGTCTCTATTCTTAACCTCCTATTTGAGTAGGATGGTTAACACGCGTGCAAGACCCCAAGAAGGAGAGCTAGAGGGAAATCCTAGCAATGTAAGGGCTACACCCGGAACAAGAAGCCGTACTAACCCTGATAGACCAGGATCTTCGATGATGCCACAAGGAGGTGACATCAATGATGTACTGTTATGGATGGAGCGAAACCGACAAGAGTCAACAACTGTGCAGAATCAGATCTTAGGACAGTTGATGAAACACATCGTATTTGGACAAGCTGAGGGATCCGCAACGGGTGCGAAATTAACCGACTTCCAAAAAACACGTCCTCCGACCTTTTCGAGTACAGAAGACCCCATCGTGGCCGATGATTGGCTAAGAGATGTGGAAAGGAAGTTGAACACCGTTAGGTGCAGCGACGAAGAGAAGCTTCTGTATGGATCAAATCAACTAGCTGGACCCGCTGCTGCTTGGTGGGAAAATTACCAGTCTGTGCACTCCAACAAGGACTCAATTACGTGGAATGAATTTAAGGAAGAATTCCGCAAATACCACGTCCCAAAAGGCGTTGTTCAAGCAAAACGCCGAGAGTTTGTGAATCTGCGACAAGGAAACAGGACCGTCAAACAGTACCTGCATGAATTCATTCAACTGGCGAGGTATGCCCCTGAAGATATTGCGACGGAGGAGAGGAAGATCGACAAATTTTGCGAAGGACTACAAAACTCCTTGCAATACCAGCTATCATCTCATGAGTTTACGGACTTCCACGTCCTGATAAACCGATTGCCCAAGATGGAGGAGAAGAGGGGAGTGATTGAAGAAGACAGAAAGAGGAAGGCTTTGCCCAACTCTTATTAAGGAAGTGCTAGTCGAGGGAGACCGATGCCTACTTACCGGCCAGCCTTCAGACCGCCGCAAAGACCCCAAAGGCCTGCGCCTACTGCAATACCACAATGTACCGGATGTAGAGGAAACCACTTCTTGAAGGATTGTCCCCTGAAGAATGAAGAATGATTTCATTGTGGAAGAAAGGGACATCGCAGGAACACTTGTCCACTACACTACTTACCATCCAATGTTGCCCGAGCACAAGCTGCAAGACCCCCTGTTCCAACCCAAGGCTTCGCCAGAAATGCTCCACCCTCTAGAGGAGGAAGATTCTAGAATGGCCGAGGGAGAGGAATACCTACTGCAGGTCACGGAAGACTCAACTACGCATCTGCCATTGAAGTGGGAGAAGCATCAGACGTTGTGATCGGTAGGATCTTCATTCACTCTGAACTTTCAGTTGCATTATTTGACCCTGGTGCTACTCATTCATTTGTGTCAAGACCTTTCGTGCTCAGAAATAAGTTACCAGTATCTGCATTAGAGTCCCCTATTTTAATTCAATCCCCTGGGGCTCGGATGCCTGTTAACTCTATCTGTAGAAATATCGCCTTTAGTATTGGCAATCTAGGATTCCTAGCAAACCTGCTAGTTTTGGACCTTCAAGGATTAGATGCCATCCTTGGAATGGATTGGTTAGCCAAGCATAAAGGTCAAATGGTCTGTGAGAAGAAAGCAATAACCGTGACGAATGCTGAAGGAAGACAAGTCACATTCCACGCAGAGAGATCAATGGTGAACAACCGAGTGTGTAGTTTGAACAGCTTAGAAGGAGTTGAGTTTGAAGGAGTTCCAATAGTAAATGAATATCCAGAAGTTTTTCCTGAAGAGCTTCCTGGAATGCTACCAGATCGGGACATTGAATTCTCAATCGAATTAAAACCCGGATCTGCCCCTTATGCAAGAAAGCTCGCACGTATGACAAGTGAAGAACAAGAAGAGTTAAGAAAGCAAGTAGAAGAATTGGAAAGAAAGGGATTTGTTAGAACAAGTTCCTCACTCTGGGGAGCCTCTGTGCTTTTCGCTAAAAAGAAAGACAGCAGTCTACGACTTTGTGTCGACTATCGGAAACTGAACGATATGACAATCAAGAATAAGTACCCTTTACCAAGGATCGATGATCTCTTTGATCAACTAAGAGGAGAGAAGATATTTTCAAGGATTGACCTGAGGTCCGGATACCACCAACTGAAGATTCGAGAACAAGATATTCCAAAGACTGCATTCATAACGAGATATGGATTGCATGAGTTTACCGTGGTACCGTTTGGTTTAACGAACGCACCAGCAGTGTTCATGAATCTGATGAACAAAGTTCTCATGGAATTTCTAGACAAATTTGTCATTGTGTTTGTCGATGACATTCTTATCTTTTCAGAGTCAGAAGAAAAACACGCACAACATCTCAGGATGGTGTTGGAAAAGTTAGTAGAACATCGATTATATGCCAAATTTGATAAATGTGCCTTTTGGTTAAGAGAAATTTCATTCTTACGCCACATTATCTCTGGCAAAGGAATCTCCATGGATCCATCAAAAATTCAGGCTGTCATGGAATGGAAACAACCGGAAACAGTAACTGAAGTAAGAAGTTTCCTAGGATTAGCCGGATATTACCGAAGATTTGTCAAAGGATTTTCCAAAATTACAAAGCCACTCACCAGACTACTAAAGAAAGATATTCCATTTGACTGGACAGAAGGGTGTGAAAAGAGCTTTGAGGAACTGAAGAGGATATTAACGACCACACTTGTTCTTACGTTACCAGATAACAAAAAGGATTTTGAGGTTTATTGTGATGCGTCAAAGCAAGGACTAGGTTGTGTCCTTATGCAAGAAGGGAGAGTCGTAGCTTATGCATCAAGACAGTTGCGACCACATGAGGAGAATTATCCAACTCATGATTTGGATTTAGCCGTCGTTGTTCATGCGCTAAAGATTTGGTGACACTATCTACTTGGAAATAGATGTGAAATTTACACGGACCACAAGAGTCTGAAATACATCTTCACCCAACAAGACCTGAACATGAGATAGCGAAGATGGTTAGAACTGATTAAAGACTATGACCTTGGAATACATTACCACCCTGGAAAAGCAAATGTAGTAGCAGACGCCTTGAGCAGAAAATCCTACTGCAATCAAGCAAAGACATTGGAAATACCACCCCAATTGCTTAGAGATTTCGAAAAGTTGAATTTAGAGTTTGTTGAACAAGGAACCGTTGCCGCATTAACAGTAAATTGCGAGCTGAAGGATCAAATTCGAAAAGCTCAAGAAACAGATTAGGGTATTCAGAAGATGAAAGAGGACATAAAATACGGAGATGCAATTGACCTTCGTGAGGACGAGGAAGGAATTTTGTGGTGTCATAATCGAATCTACGTTCCAGAGGACAAGGAAATCAAGAACATGATACTGCAAGAAGCCCATTGTACCCCATACTCTATTCACCCAGGCAGTACAAAGATGTACCAAGATCTAAAGGATCGATTTTGGTGGAGAGGAATGAAGAAGGAAATTGCCGAGTTTATAGCTTCTTGTGACACCTGTCAAAGAGTGAAAGCAGAACACCAGAAACCTACAGGACCCCAGCAACCCCTACCAACCCCGAAGTGGAAATGGGACGAAATCGGAATGGATTTCGTAGTTGGATTACCAAGAACTCAGCAAGGATACGATTCTATATGGGTTATAGTCGATAGATTAACAAAAGTGGCTCATTTTCTACCTGTGAAGACTCAGTACACGACAAATAAGCTGGCAGAACTATATCTTATGAGGATTGTCACACTGCATGGAGTACCAAAAACAATTGTCTCGGATAGAGGAGTACAATTTGTATCAAAATTTTTGGGAGAGTTACAAAAATCACTAGGAACGAAATTGAAGTTCAGTACAGCTTACCACCCGCAGACTAGAGGCCAAACAGAAAGAGTGAACCAGATTTTAGAAGACATGTTGAGAGCGTGTGCTTTAGACTATGGGAATTCTTGGGAACAATTTCTGCCGTACGCAGAATTTACCTACAACAATAGTTATCAAGTGAGTCTACAAATGGCTCTTTATGAAGCACTTTACGGAAGGAAGTGCCGCACGCCACTATATTGGACCGAGGTGGGACAGAAACAATTTTTGGGACCGCAATTAGTGGAGGATGCCACTGCTCATGTGAGGATCATACAAGAGAGGTTGAAAACAGCCCAATCCCGACAGAAGAGTTACGCCGACAGTAGAAGGAGAGAACTATCCTTCGAGATAGGTGATTACGTGTATCTCAAAGTGACACCCTACAAAGGAGTTCGACGATTTCAGATGAAGGGAAAGTTAAGCCCGAGATACGTGGGACCATACAAGATTTTGGAAAGGCGAGGAGAAGTAGCATACAAATTGGAGCTACCACCTGAATTAGCAGGAGTCCATGATGTTTTTCAGGTATCCCAACTAAGGAAATGCCTGAGAAAACCAACGGAGCAAGTGTCTCCCACAGAAATAGAGGTTCAACCAGATCTGACATATCAGGAATACCCAGTCAAGGTGTTAGAGGTCTGTGAGAGGAGATTAAAGTCAAGGACCATAAAATTCTGCAGAGTCCAATGGAATAACCACACCGAAGAGGAATTAACTTGGGAAAGAGAAGAAGAGCTACGTCAGAATTTCCCCTACCTGTTTTCAGACTGATCAGAATCTCGCGAATGAGATTATTCGTAAGGAGGGTAGGTTGTAACATCCCAGTTTTTGGCTATCTTTTCTGCTTGCGAGTCAGCATATCTTCTTTGAAATCCCAGATGTCTCAACCCTATTTTGATCTCTTAATTCAGAATCATGATCTCAGGTGTGCCACTACCTTAACCTAAAAAGTTGGCAGCTAAACTTCATCTCCCAGATCATTTTCACCTTTCAGTCCAAAAGTATTTCAGATTAGTCCTTTTCAGAATTTTCAAGAAGCCCAAAAAGGCTAAAAGTCCCAGATCATCTCCAAATTAAAATTTGACCAAGTGATTATCTTTCTTTCATTTTTCTGAACATTTTTCCCTTCTAGAAAAACTCAAGAATCTCAACCGAAACCCAAGTTTCAGCCCCGGCAAAAAAATATCAAACCCTAATTACCCTATTTTACCCTGTTTTTGATTTTTGTCGAAACCCTCAGATCTTATCAGATTTTGCCATTTTCCCTACTGGATGAGTCCAAGCACTTTGGTAATACTCATCTGCAAAATCAGATTGCAAATCAGCCCTTCAGAATCCCAAATTCGCAATTAGTCCTAAATCCCGAGAAGAATCTTCGCAGTTCAGTCCAAACCCTCACAAATCAGCCCAAAGCCTCGCGGTTTAGGCCCTGGCTTCTTTTCTTCGACCACGACCAGAGCCCGCGTGCTCGACCATGACCTGAGGACATTCGACCGCGGTTGCTGCCACCGTTCACCGTGAGCCACCGTAGCCTTCACCGCCGGCTAGTTGTGCCTTCGCCAGCGGCCAAGTCCCACATGACTGCACGTGCTTGCGTCGCGCCAAGGAACGCCACAGTGGCGATGACCGTAGACCCTAGCTTCACCGTTCGCGCGCGTTCCTGCCATTGTCAAAACTTTACTACCACATGGTTGCCATGCCGAAGCTCGCTATCCCGTCGTCCTGACGAATCCAGATTTCGCGCGATGCTCCATCTCTGGCAGAGCTCCCGCCGTGTCCCAATGCGCCTCGTTGACCGCTCCAGCACCAGAGAGCATCCCCCCGTCGATTTACTGCCGCTCCCGAGGACTCAATCCCACGGCTATATAAAGCCCCCTCTCGCCAGTGCTTCACTTCACACCAAAGCTCACCAGAAACCCCGTAGCATTAGCACCAAAGCTCGCCTTCATCTTCTTCCCCGACGAGCTGCTTCTGGAGCTCACGGTGCCAGCCTCAACCGCAACACCTCTCTTCAATCCAGAGCTACTGGTGAGTTCCCCTCACCTTCCTCTCTGTGCCATAGCCTTTAATCGAACCCCGGCGAGACCTAGCGCCGGCGATCGCCGAAATCGTCTTTTGCCCTGTTCCCCTAATGCCGAGTGGTTCAAGTCAAATTGATCCTCGTGCCAGTAGAGAAAGTTGATCAGTGAGCTAGGAGGAGTAAGCCTGCAAGATTAGAAACCCCAATTTTGCCCCGAGCGTCGAATCCCCAAATTCGAGCTTCGGCAGTTCACCGGAGAACGCCGCCGTGCTTCTCCAGCCATTCCCTGGCAAAATTGAGTACACCCGTAGCTTCGTGATGACCCCTAGATCTTCCCGAGCATAGAATTGAGTTCAAACGCCGTGGATCAAAAAATTCCCAAATCGGTGCCTTCGTCTTCGGCTCCGATCACCGGAGTTTGTTTTCCGGCCGAACCAACTGATGCAACCTTGTCATTTAGCTAGGCCTCAACCCCCTGAGTATTTTACTCCACTGGCTCGAACCTTGAATTGGCCTAGATCAAAAGTTACGATCATGCCAAATTTTGTCCAGAACCAAGTCTGTGCCGTGTCGCCACCATGGTTCATAGACGCCGTTCATCGCCGTCCGGCCACTTTCAGCCCTTGAGCCTATTGAGTGATAAGTTCCTGTTATCAAGGCCTAAACCCCAAAGAAAGTTGTGCATCGATTGGTGCACTTGGTCAAAAGTTATGCAATGCCCTAGTCTATGGCCATGTCTAGCACTATGTCAGTGCATGTCCACCAGTGGCGTTGGATGATTTAGACCTGTCACATTGAGCTATTGAAATGCCACTTTGTCCACTAATCCTTTTGAGCCATGTTCTACAATATTCCCTACTGTCACATCTCCAGAAAATAGACCTAGAACCAATTTAGGGCTATGTCAAGCCATGAGCCAAATGTCAGCCCTTCGACATTCAAGTCCTTTTGAGCCTATCTCTTCGATCAACATCAAGTGACCTTGCCCAAACCTTTTCCCCTGCATGCATGATATATTAACGTATTATTTTCTAGTACTTGTATGCTTATATAGTGTGTATGTGTTGTTTGTGTCCGCCGTGGAACCAGAAGTTGAAGGTGCAGAAGAGAACTTCGAGGATTCATCTGAGCAGCTAGCCCATCACTGCAAGGCAAGTCTCAAACCCTTGATCATGTCTCGCCTATTCTTTTGAAATGAAGTATGTTAACTGTTTCAAGTATATGCATGCCTTAGATTCAAATAAGAGTTATGTTTCAATGAAATGATTAGATATGACCTAAATAACTGTAAAGCCCCGTTTCTGATTGATTATCCATGCACCTTTGTCACCCTAGAATATCATGCTTAGGCTATGCTATGCTCAAGATTATATGTTAAATGTTGAATGGTCACATGTGAGAAAAGCATATTCAAAACCCTTTTTGTGAAAGAAAATGTGATTGGAATCGATAGTAAGGATGGTTTGAGTGGATGGTGCTGTGTGCGCACTGGGAATGTGAAAGACTCCTCACTAGAGATTCATAAGGACTAGAACCTTGTGTTGTACTTCCATGCTGCATGAAAAACGTACCAACCACTTGCCCGGAATGGGACGGGCACAACATAGTAGCTTTCTTTAGTATTAGCTTTTCCCTGCAATGGTTGTCGATCCGGTTTCTTGCGAGAACTGGTGGGCCGCTGAGGGCCATGAGTGATGTGAGTTCAGAAAGATTATGAGACGAAAAGGTGGAAAGAAGGAAGACGCCCTATGCCAGATTAAGTCGTGCGCGGCTGTAATCAAGAGAGGCTATGTGTCTTGCGAGAACATAGACCCAGGCTAGGAAGTAAGGCAGTGGGGAGGACCCACAACGGTACTTGAGACTTAACTGTTTATTTACCGGGCACGGAATAGTTAATGCTAGGACTGTAAACTGTTGTGTCATCTCGGTCTTGTCACATGCGTAAAAGTCACATGGAGAGGTACCAACTTGAAAGCCGAATGGTCGGTGGATTAAGGTGGTACACCTTTGCAAAGTTTAAAAAGTATCGGATACTCTGAGCTCCCAGGTTATGGAGTCTGCGCGCGGTGGATTCTGTCCACGTCGATGCAGCACAAGTAGCTTTTGGAAGATTTCTCACAAAATCTGAATAAAGCGGTGACTCATGAAAGACCGCCACACACAACATTCTCTGAAAATCTAGCTTAGGATTTGAAAAGCCCTGCTTTTGAAAATAAAGATCTTTTCTTGAAAGACTAAGTGTGAAAATCTATTCTATGTACTTATATAAAACTAAAGAGCCATTCTTTGAGAATTTCCCCCCATCTATATATACTTGCTTTCTTATTTGGGACTTGTTGAGCACCATGTAGACAATGTGCTCACCCTTGCTTTTACAAACAAATTTAGAAGAAGGATTCATCAACCCTGAATCTTACGGCCTTGAACCGAATGTGGAACAAGAAGAAGAAACTGAAGACCCAACTTGTTAGAGGGTTACGCACCAAAGTGGAGACCGATGTGGAGAAGGCCCGTACAACACCGCTGCTGCTGAAGAAGAAGACTGATGAAGTCCTTTCGCTTTTTATTACTGTTTCATTCGTGCCGACCTTTGTGTCGAAAACTCCTTAATTTTGTATCAACATTTAAGTGCGTCATTTTGGCACTAAGTTATTGTAATGTTGGTCCCTGTGATCAGCACTTGTTTTTAATTACTTGCATTTTTATATAATGCATCTTGTTGTTGTGAGCTGCAATGTGCCATTTCTGAGTGCAACCCACCTGGGCGGTTGCCACCGGATTCCTCAAATGAGGGTCCCACATATATACCTATGCTTATACATATATGCATGTATTCATACACACACATATATATACTTATACAAGTAGGATTTGACTAGTGGCAATTTACAAAAATACCTAACACTACTCAACATTAGAATAAACATTTTTAATAGGGGTCAAATTTTGGGATGTCACAAATCTGAACTTGGTACAAAAGGGACACTTGTATAAAATAACAGAAAGAACACAGTCGATCAATTGAATTGGAATTTGGAGGTGATTTGGAGATTTTTGCCATTTTTGGCCTTTGGTTGAAAAAGGACTCATTCGTGATGAAATCTGGATTGAATCACGAAAAGTGATCAAATGAACTTGTTTGGCTGAGAAGTTTTAAGACTGGTATACAAGCGTATTAAGATTTAAGATTCTAAAGAAATCTAGGAGAATGTTATTTTGAAACTGGTTGAACTGAAATATGAAAAGGTCAAATAGGGCAATTAGAGTAATTAAGAATTTGGTTCTCGAAAATAGAACTATGGTTAGTTTTTGGGTTTTAGGATCTGAGTTATATCTTGATGCTGAAGACAAATCTGTATAAGATAGGTAGAAGGTCCTATCTGTTTAGTCTGATCTGAATTTTGGTCTAGCTGGGAGTATTTTAATGAAATAAGTACACATGCATACATACACATGCTTGTGCATATATGAAGAAGTACATTTAAGGAAAATACCTTCAAACTAGTTGGAAATTAATTTTATATTTTGGTTAAAACTTCTTAGAGAGTATTCTTAAAAGTAGTTTTAGAGTTAACACAAAATGAAATTTTTAAGATCAGGTTTTTGTAAAACAAAATTTTTAGACCCTATTTTTGGGATGTTACAAATCTACCCTCCTTGAAAAGAATCTCATCCTAGAGATTCAACTGACTCAGAAAGATGGGTTGAAAGGTGTAGGGAAGGTAAATGAATGGAAATTTCATCTCCGAAGTTTGATGTTTGGGTTTTTTTTACATGCCCTATATGGGCTATAATAGCAACCAACCAAACAACATCTTGGTCAATCTATCGGCGTTACAACTAGTTTGATACTTATGAACCAAAAGACATGCTATACAATTCTAGATAACTTAATCTTAATCAACAGTCAGCTCTATCTCTTAATAGGTAAAGATTCTTTTTCTCCTGAAACAAAACAAAATCACCAATATGGCCTTCCCCTAGTCGGTGCCCGGCCAAGGGGTTGGTCAGTCTCATCGTTCATGAACAAATGGATGCCTTCACCTCATCGGTACCTGGTATGAATGGTGTCCGACTTCATTAGTCATGGACAAAAAGCATGTCACTTTGCCTTATCTGTACCCAGCAATAATTACTTGTGATAACAACTTTACTTCGTTAGCTTTAGGAAATGCATATTGCGTGGTAGGCAATACTTTGGAACATTCATCAATGACTTGAAAATCAATTGACTTGTCTTGACGACTTCAGACATGATTTGGACATAGGCTCTCCTTCGACTAACTAGATGGGAGTCTTTCTAGCCTCTGATCGTAATGAAACTTGGAGGAATAGTTTTTGGACAGATCCTAGATTGTTCATCAAAATTTGAGATCAATTGGACTATCAGATTGAAAACTATCTTCATTGCGTTAATTGTATGTCAAACTGAAATTCAGCAAGATAGTGATTGTTTGCAATGGTCTCCTAAAGGTCTTCTTGACTTCTGATTGAGGTGGGACTTGGAGGATATATTGCACATTGGATCTTTTGTTCACCATAAAAATTGGGGTCGATTGGACTTTTGGATGAGAAGTTACCATCGATCTTCCCCATGGGACATGATTTTCGTCAAGAAACAACAGATTTGTTGCAGCCCTTCTGAACTCTAGTTGAATTGCATCTTGGAGAGCTCTCATTGACTTGAAACTTGATACACATGTTGCACATCAAGTGTTATCTTCACCATAAAATTTGGGGTCAATCAGACTTCTGGATAAGAGTTATCATTGATTTTCTCCCATGGGACAAACTGAAATTTCTTCTAGACAGAGCCTCTCCTTTGGTTGAATTGCAACTTAGAGATCTCTGATTGACTTGAAACTTGGTGGACACGTTGGACTTCAAGTCTCTATTCACCATAAAAATTTGGGGTCGATCAGACTTCTGAATGAGAAGTTATCCTCAATCTTCTCTTGGGGGATAAGTTGAACTTCAACTAGACAGAGTCTCTCCTTGGTTGAATGTAGACTTGGTCTTGATCAAATGGGTGCACTGGTCATGGTCGAATTTGATCAAATGGCTAATTGGATCGCACTCGAAGGCTTGACCAAATTTCCAATTCCGATCTACTCGTGGTCAAAATTTGACCAATTGATCAGAAGGCATGACTAAGTTGCAAATTTTGATCTATATTAGACCTATAAAAAAAACAAAAACTCCACTGAGGCTCTCTCTAAATTAGGGCTCCCTTTGGTCCATGCTTTTTATCCATCTTCAGGTGTAGGATCACATGGGCACCAACGAACAGGGCTTCCTCTTAATGCAATGCATGATGATGCACACTTTAGTTTTGATCAACACCCACCCATGGAAACCTTCACGAACTTGAGTGGATCTGCAAAAAAGGAGAACAAGGCTCCCTGGTCAAACAGAGAGGCTCTTTGATCTTCATCTTCTTCTTGTTTGCCTAGCATCGGTCTTTTGTCAGCCTTCGTTACCTTCGTTAACCTGAAAAAAGGTTAGCACCCCTTTCTATTTATACAGGTTCTCGGTTGGTTGCAACCATCCATCAACCAGAGATATTTGGAGGATTTAAATTTTTCAAAAAGATAAAAAGTGACTATTTAAAAATTAGCAGATAGTATCAATGTTTATCCTTATCCTGTTTGAGCCCAGACTGAATGTCAATGCGACCAAACCAAATTTGGGTCTAATTCTACCAGACTTGAGTGTAATTTGAATCCGACCAAGATCTGATTCAACCAGACCCGAGTCCGAGTTTGATTCAACCAGACCCAGTCTGAGTTCGAGTCTGATTCGACCAGACCCAGTCCGATTCTGATTTTGACCAAAGGGACTCGACCAATGATCAATTTTAATAATTTTAACAGTGAACACACATGTGCATTTTTTATTTTAGCCTTTTGGGACTTTCACATGTTACATGATGAACTTATTACAAAATTTCATCGAACGCTAAGGACTCAAGAATTCCCCTAAATTTTTTCTAAGGCTCAACTGTTACATCTATTCCCGAAATGAGAATTTAGGGTTTAGAGGAAGAAAACATAAGGGAATAACTGCAAAACTTAAGATCGAGACAGAGGAAGAATTACACCTTTCGGATTAGGAATCCCCAACCTTAGAAGTGAATTACTCGCAAAAAGCCATAATAATACATAAATAATAAAAAATAAAAGAAAACTTAAGTCTGCCGTCCTTGTTGGCTTACAAACACAAGAAAAATAGAGAAGTGGGCTCTACCAAAAAAAGTATCTAAAAACCCTGTAAAAGTATCTAAAACACCCTAAAAACTACTTACTAATTGAGCCAAAATCTTCTCTATTTATGATACAATGGGTTAACGTGCCCAAATATAACTCTTTGATGTGCAGGAGACGAAATCCAACTTCAAACAAGTGCGAACATACAAATCTGAGTTAAAATTGACCAGATTTGAGCAAAAACACCTCTAGAAACCAAGCTGAGCACGGCCTGTGGCACGGGTCGTGCTAAGGCTGAGCATGGGTCATGCCCTTGATCGTGCTAGGCTTAGTCAAATAATCGACCAAGCAACAGTCGTGTTTGACTGTGGAATATTCGATCAGGTTTCCTTTCTGTCCAGTTTTGGTATCTTTTGTCGAAATTGGCCCAACCAAAGTCAAAATTTCCTCAAATTTTTTAGGTTTAATCCTTGAAACATGGAAAACGCAATCGTGAAAGCGGATTGTAAAAATAATATAAAAATATGCATAAAATGTCACATCAAAAGAGTTTTTATCATGTTTTTAGTATGTTTTCAATAGCAAACTTAGGGTAAAAGTTCTACCAATTTAGCACTTATCAAATTCCCCCAAGCTAGCATGTTGCTTGTGCTCAAGCAAAGAATGTGAATGAATTTTCCAAAAATTGCAATGCGTTGGTTAATCAGATTTTCAATAAACAATTTCCAGCAATTTAAACTCTCCGAATGCAAATATTCGGCTTATCAAGTCTCAACCTTAGAAAAGAGAGAGCTTAATCATTTAATCATCTTGACTATTTCTTTCATATAGGGTTTAGAAGAAACAATAGCTAAATAAAACAATCGTTATTCTACAATTTATACAAAGTTGCTAGAATGCCCTATTTAGAGAGAAATTTAAACACTTTTCTTTCTGATTTTTTTATTTATTCTTTTTTTTATTTTTCTTCTTCAAGTTTTTCATGCTCTTTCCCAGAATGTTTTGAACTGAATCATTTCGTCGCGACTAGAGGAGACACAGCTGAAGACGCTTACTTAAGTGCACTTACAGATAAGCAGCTTTGTAGGTTTTCTGAGGCCCTGTATGCAATCTCATTGTTCCGTATACCTTCCCTTCATTAGTTGGTCGATGATTCATCACCGCCTCTCCCTAGCGGGTCGCATATATGTCATAGGAGACTAGACAAAGCCGCATCTTAAGCAACCGTTTTATTATAACAAAGAAATTTTTTTTTTGTGTGCATAAGTTAAGTAAATCTTCTCTTCCCTAGCTGGTCAATGATTCATCACCGCCTCCCCCAATGGGTCGATTATACTTCACTATTACACAATTTTTTATTTTAAAGAGAAGGACAATTAGCAATCTAAGCATAAAAAGTGATATAACATGGTTAATTTTATATAATAGTTTATTAGAAACCTTTAATTTGGAAGAAGTCAATATTGATCTTAAAGACAAGTTCAAGCCTTCATGGTTAATTTAAGACAAAAACTGAACATAGGCATTTGAAAATTTTAAGAGAGCTAAATTCAATGGATCATATGCAAAGATGTGATAGAATAGTCATCTAATGGATTAAAGATCATCTTCAAAACAAGGCATTCCAAGTTGATATATTTTTTTATTTTTCAATTTATGATGGTAAGAGAGTGGAATGATGATTCGCTGAAGACTAAGCAAACGGTAAAATGACTAACCCCAAACTAAATCAGACATTATCCTCAATGTTTGGAGAGAGATACAGATTACCCTTTGCGGTAGTGGCAATGATGATGTGGACGTTGTTGAAGATGATGTGGTGAAAGAGGGTATTATGGTCCACGTAGCTCCAATAGTTCAGTTGAAGGCATCGCAAGTGAAAACCTGAAAAGAAAAACAAAAGGAAAGAAAAATAAAAATAAAAACTTGCGTACCTTGAAGATCAATTGTTGGAGGGTGGTGGAGGTGGTTGGTGGAAATATGGCAGAGGATAGTAGGGATAGGTAGGTGGTGGATAGGGTTGTGGAGGAAGGTCGGGGTTGTGAAGATGGTCCTCATGGTGTGTACGTGTACATGATAGGTGTAGAGGCGATCCACACGGCCAATGAGGTGGTCCATCCTTGAATCCATTATAACCCTATAATATGCAAATTCCAACCTAAAGCGGAGAAACTAGTGCATAAGGAATTTATGGAAGCATTCAGAGCGGCAAAATCATGTGCTGTCGGATGGTCAAATTTGGTGGCGCGTGAGGAACTAGGAGCATATGAGCTAGATAGCAGCAATTTCCAGTTTTGCTCAATAGATAAGCTTGTCCGAGAAATATCAGGCAAAATGATGAAGGGAATTCCATTAATAAACCAACGGAATGAATCTGCTTCCCTCCTGCAAAACCCCATTGTAAGCAATGAAGGTAGGTCAAGGGTGGCTGTGGGCAAAAAATCGTGATGATCACTAGCATTAAATCCTACATATGATGCTATGTGAGTGATTAAGCCACCGAAGACTATGGCTGTGGTTTTGTGTAAATCCTTGCCGATTAGCTCAAGGCGATGGGCCAAATAGCTAGTGGAAGGGAGTTGAATTTTGCCTAACATAGCCCAAAGAAATTTGACCTCAGCTTCTAAAACTTTTGCCAGATTACTATCCCGGCCCAAAATTTTCCTGGGCATGAGACACTGTAAATAGCGAAAGGCGGGATTGCAAATTGTGGCTGCTTTTGATTTAATAGGTCGAAAAAGGTGCTGCCCTTCCTCAATTATAGAATTCCAAATTTTTTTGGGGGTGCAAATTAGAGAACCATGAAAAGTGCTTATGGGTTTTTACCCTAAAAGATTTTCAAATTCATTTATTTGAAAATCATAACGTCATTGCCAAACCTAAATCTCACACCAACAAGAGGCTGTGTCCAGTTGAAGATTTTTATGGTGAATAGATAACTTGAAGTGAAGCATGTCCACAAAGTTGCAAGTCAATCAGATGTTCCAAAGATACATTTCGATCAGAGCCAAGTTTAGTCAGATGTGCTTGAGATGATCGATGATAGCTTCTCATCCAGAAGCCCGATCAACCCCAAACTTTTACAAAGAACAAAAGGTTCAATGTGAAACTATTCCTCCAAGTTTCACTTCAATTCAAAGTCCAGAAGAGTTCCAGAAGACCAATGCAAACTAGTTCTCTCTCGATGAATTCCAGCTTGATGTACGAACATTGCATTGAAGATAGTTTCTAATCCGACAGTTCGGTTGATCTCAAATTTTGATGACCAATCGAGGATCTATCCATAAACTATTCCTTCAAGTTTCAAGCCAATCAGAGGCCAGAAAGGCTCCCACTCAGTTAGTCAAAGGAGCCAATGTCCAATCATGTTTGAAGATGTCAAAACAAGTCAAAATATTGCTAAGTCCTTGATCAATATTCCAATGGGCAGTCTACCATGCAATATGCATTTCCTAAAGCTAAGAAGTCAAGTTGTTATCACAAGTCTTTTCCATCCACTTTTCCATGTCGCTGGGTACTGATGAGACGAAGGTGATATGCTTTTTGTCTGTGACTGACGAAGCCGGACACCATTCATGCCAGGTATTGATGAGGCGAAGGCATCCATTTGTTCGTGATCGACAAGGCTGAACAACCCTTGGCTAAACATTGATGGATATTCTATTGTTGACCAAACTTATTTGTGATAGCACCATAGATTGGCAAAGATATGGATTTGAATATTTGCATGCAGGGGCATCCGCATTGCATACATTTATCAAGGGCAAAGTTATTTCAAGGCTTGAAGACGACGACCATCAGCACAATTTAATCAGAGATTTTTTGTGGACTTGTTATGTGGATGTAATTAACTAGGAACATTTCAAAAGCCCTAAAGAACCATGAACCATGCAATCCCCTGTATGTCAAGATATACTTTCCTTTGGCACAATGAAAACATGTAAATTCCAATGGGACTTGTAACTTGTAATTCTTTTTAGAATAAATAAAGTGCATCGACTCCTCTAATATTGTACATTCTCTACCATTTATTTGTATACTTATGTATACTAGCACACTCCCAACATGAAAAGGGGCCAATTTCCCAGAAGAGAGATCTTCTCGGTGAAACATCGAGAGGAACACGTCACGTAGGTGTCGACAATTGGAACCATGGCTTCTAGTCGAACTTACACGAATTTAGTTTGTTCAGTAGGGAGACAATCTAGACAATCAAAATAGAAATCACTGTATCTATGGATCTAATGACAGAAATTTATACAGGTTTGGGCCCTCAAAGTCTGAGTAATAACCCTACTCCTGTTGGTTTTTCAATATGAGTATAATGGATTACAAAGAGATTGTAGTATCTAGCTCTCAATTGTCTTGTTGAGAACTTTTCTCTAAAAGGCTCTCTCAAAAGGATCTGCACTTCTGTTCTAACTTTCTGCCCTACTTATACTTGTCAAAAGGGTGTCAGTTGCTTCATCGAAGGGACGGCTGGTAGTTGTCAACAACTGCTGTATAGCAGTGGCCATCAGTTGTTGTCAGCTGCTATTCACCAATTTATAACATGAGGTTAAGGAAATTGTATATTCATCCTCATCTTCACAACGGTTATCATGGATGGTTAACCTAATTGCATGATCTCGAAATCATGGTATAAGTTACCAATATATGGTCGTGCACTAACTACGACCATGTATTGGTATCTGGCTTTGTCACTGTGACTTGGAATGATCACAGACAAATGTCTCTATGACAATAATACTCACAGGCAATATAATAATATATGAGACCATGGACTCTGCGACAATAAGCATTGAGGTTATAGAGTTCTGTGGCTACAAGTACTAATATTACGGGAGTTAAACATCCTTGTTGGGTTATGTCTAGTATATGCTTGGATTATCCCATTCTCTCTTTCCTCGGTCTCTGTGACCACGAAAAAGATAATAACAAGTAACTTTAGTCTCTTTCTGTGGTCGTCGTCTGCGACCACAGAAAGGCATTTGCAACCATGGGAAGGCTTTGGTGACTAACTCTGGTAATAATCTCCGTCAGCTAGCCCTTAAATTTGAAATTATTTCTTTTCCTCGTAAAGGTGATTCAAATACTCAAAAAGGCAACTTTTCATTTCAAATTTCAATAGAACCCAAGAAAAACTTTGGGTGCATGTGCCAGATTTATTTTGACAAGCATTAAATACAAATTTCTGTCAAAAAAAGGTCTTCTGATGTGATCACAATGGTTGGAAACCCGAGGGATATAACCTTAAAACTCCATGTTTTAAGTTTCCTTCGACCTAAAACCATTCACAGAATTTTCAAAACTTTTTCATAGTCCCAAGTTTTTCTGAGTTCTTCGTCTTTAGCTTTCTCCTCTTTCCTTAAAACATAAATCAATGGCTTGCTGGATGCACTCTAGTCACCAAACGGAGGAGAATTTGCTGGCCTTGGCAAAGGAGGGTTATCTCCCCTCAAGGTCGCTGATCCCATGGTAGCCTACTGGGGATGATGAACAAAGCCTTGTGGTTCAAGAGGGCGAATTGGTGCTCTTAATTCGAGGATTTTCTGTGCTACGGATTTCGTCTCCCAAAGAGTGATTTTTTTTGGTAAGTTCTCGCTCATTACGATTTGGAATTGGTCAACCTAAATGCCAATTCCATTCTGATTCTTGTTGTCTTCCAGCATTTGTGCGAGGCATATATTGGGGTTTTGCCCAGTGTTGCTCTTTTCTGCCAATACTATTTTTTGGCAAGCTTGAAAGGTAACGCTGCTCCGAGGTGCGTCTACTTCAGGTTGCGGGATAAGAAGGACTTCCAACATCTTCCTCTTCGTGACTCTGTTCACAAGTGGTATCAGCGGTGGTTTTATTGTTTGGCTCCTAAGGAGAGCCATCTCTAGTTCGCAGATTGGCGACTAGAGAAGAGCGGGAGAAGCATGCTGCTCCTCTCCTTGATGACGAGCATAAAAGGAAAGCTCAGGTAATCAAATACCTGATGAACAAGGGCTTCATTGCTCGTAATGTGATCCAGGACTTCATGAAGAACTGGATCAACCCTCTGAAGAAGAGGGATCATCCCACCTGGGAGGTCAGGGTCCTGGAAGATGCTACCAGGGACTATACCTGGGTAATTGTCCCAATACTAGGATTAGTCATATTGGTAAATTTTTCTCAATCTGTTTTCCTTTAGAATTGAGTTTTGTTGTCTCATTTTGATTGTTATTTTTTAACAGTCCTGTCTGGTTCTGATGTCGACATAAGGACAAATTTCCTTCTGAAGTCCTATAAGCCGGCCAAGGATGGCGATATTGATGCTTCGAGGCCGCAGAGTTTGGTTGGCAACACTGATGAGTTTGCCCAGGCGCATCGAAAGCTATTACTCTTTCGGAAAACCTATACATATTTGATTTTGAACCATATTTTACAAAAGAAGTTCATTTTGGGTTTGTATAGTTGTTCACGCACCAAGTAGCCCAAAAAAGGCCTATTGGTGATGATATAGAATCCTCTGGGGTGGTGCTCTCTCGGGTAGAGAGGTTTCCAAGGGAGCCTGTTGTTTGTGTTTTTGAAAAATGAAATTGAGTTGGTTACAAATGAGATACAAGGGAAGTACTTATAGGCCCCAAAACATGCAAAAGACCAAAAAGCCCTAGCTATGGCCGTTGGATTGATGGGCGTTGGCGTCATTTCACCAACTGAAGGGCTTGGATGCTTGACAAGTGTCCTCGCTAGTTCCCGAGGCGCTCTTTACGTCACTTGCACGTGACCCCGCATGAGAGACCTCTGTGGCTTTATCCCCAATAGCCCTCTGGGATTTTCCCCAGTAGCACTCCGGGACTCTCCTCGAGAGGTGTCCAGGACTTTCCCCAGTAGCCCTCCAGGACTTTCACCGGTAGCCCTCCGGGACTTTCCCCTGTAGGCGCTCGGGGGATCCCACGGGACCCGAGGGGAACCGTCGGCTCGGGGGCCTGGAGAGGACCTTCTTAGCACAAAGGACCCAGGAGCTCCATAGACCGCGTGGGACCCAGGGCCCGTCGGCCCGGGGACCGTGGGACCCATCGGGGACCATCTCCACATGAAGGACCAAGGCGCCCCGGAGACCTCGCGGGACCTGGGACCATGAGGCCCAGGGATCCACTAGGACCTTCTCCATGGAACCAGGTGCTCCGGAAATCCCATGGGACCCAGGGCCCAGAGACCCAAGGACCGAGGCGCTCCGGAGACCCCACACGACAGACCCAGACAGTCCGGGGGTCCCGTGGGACCTGGGAGCCAGAGGTCCGGGGGCCAGGGACCCGCTGGGGACCTTCTCCGCACGAAGGACCAAGGCGCTCCAGACACACCATAGAACCTGGGGCCCAGAGGTCCAGAGATTCTGGGTCCTGCGGGGTCTCCGGACCGCCTCGGTCCTTCGTGCTGAGATGGTCCCCGGCGGGTCTCCGGACCTCCGGGAACCATCTCAGCACGATGGACCGAGGCGGTCCGAAGACCCCGCGGGACCCAGGACCCTCAGGACTAGGCATTCACTGGGACCTTCTCCATGGACCCAGGCGCTTCGGAGATCCCAATGGACCCGAGGCCCAGAGACCCAGGGACCTACCGGGACCTTCTCCGCGTGAAGGACCGAGGTGCTCCAGAGACCCCGCAGGAGCCAGTGCCTCGAGGCTGGGGACCTTCTCCGCACGACGGATCCAGGCGCTCTGGGGTCCCATGGGACCTAGGGCCCAGAGGCCCGGGGCCGAAGGACCCTCCAGTGACCATCTACACGTACCCAGGCTCTCCGGAGATCCCATGGGACCTGGGGCCCGAAAACTCTGGGTCCCCGCCGGGACCTTCTCCGCTCGAAGGACCGAGGCGCTCCAAAGACTCCACGGGACCCGGGGCCAGGAGGCCCGGGGACCTTCTTCGCACTACGGACCCAGGCGCTCCGGGGGTCCCGCAGGACATGGGACAAGGGCCCAGAGTCCCGGGGACTTACTCCGCACGAAGAATCGAGGCACTCCAGAGACACCGCGGGACCCATGGCCCGGAGGCCCATGGACCCGTCGGGGTGCTTCTTCGAACATCGGACCGAGGCGCTCCGGAGACCCCACGGCATCCGGGGCCTGGAGGCCCTGGGACCCACAGGGGACCTTCTCGGCACGAAGGACCGAGGCGCTTCGGGGTCGAGTGAGACCTAGGACCTGGAGGCCCGGCGGCTCAGGGACCCACCGGGGACCTTCTCGGTGGACCCAGGCGCTCCAGAGATTCCATGGGACCCTGTGACCTGGGGTCTCTAAGTCCCCACTGGGACCTTCTCTGCAGGAAGGACCAAGGCGCTCCTGAGACACCGCGGGATCTGGGACTGAAGACATGGGGACCACCTGGTGACCTTCTCGACAGGAAGGACAGAGGCTCTCGGTTGACCCCACATAACACTGGTCAAGAGGCCCGAGGACCCGCCTGGGATCTTCGACACGGACCCAGGCACTTCGAAGATCCCACAAGACTCAGGGCCCAGAGACTCCGGGTCCCTGTCGGGACCTTCTCCGCACGAAGGACTGAGGCACTCTGGAGATCCCACAGGACACAGGGCCCAGAGGCCCGGGACCTTCTCCACACGGCAGACCTAGGCGTACTGGTGGTTTGGTGTGACCTGCGACCCAGAGGTCCGGGGGCTCAGGGACCCACCGTGGACCTTCTCAGCACGAAGGACTAAGGCGCTCAAGAGAGCCTGCGGGACCCAGGGTCCGGTGGCCCATGGACCCACCGGGGACCTTCTCCCACGAAGGACTGAGGCGCTCAAGAGAGCCTGCGGGACCCGGGGTCCGGAGGCCCAAGGACCCGCCGGGGACCTTCTCCGCACGAAGGACTGAGGCGCTTGACGAGGATTAATACCCGAACTAGTTCAAATAAATGCATGACTGGTTCAAGCCAGATGAGCGTCTATTAATGCGAACTCAAGTTACTCCGAGAAGCACAATCATGTGGTCGTAGGCTTTACGCGATCAGACCGTAGCTAGTGCGTGGTCAGGAGTTCGTATGCCATACGTGAACAGAAGACTACAGATAGTGCACGGACAGGTAATAACAAACAACGCGCGGTCAGAACACCTTCGACCAGGGGACGCGGGATTGTTCTGTCCCTACAACAAGGATATCCCGAGTATCCCGAAGATCCTTCCACGAATGGAGACAACCGTCAGGAGGTTAATACATGCGGTTATCCATGAATATCACGTGTTAAACTTGCGTGGAGGTTAAAGGCAATTGCCAAAATTGCATCCAAGCAACTGTTCGATGCCGTTATGACTTGGCAGCCTTTCGACCAGTATAAAGGGGTAACCCAATGCATCAAACAGGGCATCAGATAAGTCGATGATCAGATCATCAAATCAAGCAATCAAACGCCCAAAGAATCAAAAGATAGTAGCCTAAGTTAGATAGCTTTCACAAGCCTTCCAGGCACTGTCTTGTACAAACATATAGGAAAAATCTTCGCCTGTGAAGATCTTTTCCATAACTTTGTAACTCTTTTTTACTATACATAGTGAAATCCCAACAGGACGTAGAGCTATTACTCCCACCATCGAGGCCCCGAACCTGTATAAACTTCTCTGTGCTCTAGTTTTCTTTGATTCATCATACCTTCCCGAGGGACACCCTGAAAAGTCTCACAACCTACAAATTCTGCATAGGTTCGACTAAGGACCCCGAGTCCGAATCGTCGACAGCTAGCGCCCACCTTGGGGCCGTTCTCAAGGCGTTCTAATTTTCATCCGGAGGTTCGGTGAATCATGGCTGGAGCATATGATTCTGAGAATGATTTCGATCTCGAGGATTACGCTAACATTCCGATGCCTTCTCCTGGTGATCTTGTCCCGTTGGAGGAAACTGGAGGCGAGGACGTCATAGAGGTCGAATCAACCCTCCAGATCATGTCTATTGACCAGGAGGCAACTAACGCAAAGTCAGAACCCACTGAGGTTCTTAATGCGTTAGAAGACGAATCCGGTCCGTCGTACGACCTTGCTGAGGGGAAGGATGATGTCGACCAGGAAATCAGTCCGGGGAGGTTTGATCCTGATAACCTCCATCGTCTCTTTGATTTCGAGTCTGACTCGGAACAAACCGAGATGTTTTCTCCCTTGGCGACCTCTCTCCCTAGACAGTTCACTGCCTTATCGGAAAAAACTCCTGATCTACGGGCTGCTAGGGAAGAACAGGAACGCAAACAAAAGGAGGATCAAGATCTCGAGCAACAAGACAACAAACTAAGCAGAACTGCCCTAGAGGCCCTTCAAGATGTGCAGGCTCGTTACGATGCTGCTCTGAGTTCTACCCGACAATCGCATGGTCGCAAACGTGACCAAACACCCTCTTTGCCTCCGGAGCATTTCCCAGTGGACGAGGAAACGGTGACACCTGGTGCCCCTAGGAGAAGTACGCATGGCCGGCTCCGATCTATCGCGGAGGTCATGCGTAATTTTCCTCCTATGGTCACGGATGCGCAGAAACCGGCCTTCACCAGAATCCTGGCGGAGAGGTTCGATGAGGTCTCATATGACGCGACCCCTATGGCTTCTTCCCGGTCGGCGACACGTTCCCACAACCGAGAGCACTCTCACTCTGGTTCTAGTCAACGGAGTCACCCGCCACCTGTACCATCTCGGCAAGACAAGTCCGGATGGGCGCAGGATTCTCGTGATAGGGATAGGGTTCTTGTCCACTCTCGTTTAGGACCACGAGTGGCCTCTCCATTGCGTGAGGTTGCCCGCAATCCGATCGAGAGTCGCAGGACAGTTCACGGTCCCTACGTTGGTTGTAAAGCTTTCTCGCCCGACCTTCGTGCGGTCGTTTGGCCAGACAAGTTTAGACCAGGGGCCATAGAGAGATTCGATGTAACTCAGAACCCTTCCGAGTTCCTTCAAATCTACATTACTACCATCCAAGCAGCAGGTGGCGATGACCGGGTCATGGCTAACTACCTGCCAACAATCCTCGGTGGATCGGCTAGAACCTGGTTGTTTAACCGACCCGAAGGTTCGATCTATCACTGGGAAATGCTGTGTGATGCTATCCTCAGCAATTTCCAAAATTGTTATCAGAAGCCGGGTAAAGAGGACGACCTCCATCGACTACGGCAAACTTCGACCGAAACCCTTCGTCAGTTTGTCAAGAGATTTGTCGGGGTGAGGAATACCATCCCGAACATATCTGATAGCTCCGTTATTAGGGCATTTAAACATACCGTTCGATATCGGAGATTCACCGAAGACTTGCTCATCCATCCTTCTCGATCAGTAGCCAATCTCTTTGATATGGCTGATCGATATTCCGACGCAGCCGAGGCTGTCGAATGGAACCGGATGGTCGACAAAGGTAACCTAACGCCTCAACCAGGTCTCAAGTAAGAAGCCGGAATCTTCGTCAGGCGGGAAATCAAAGAAGTCGAAGAGGAATCGCTCTGAACAATACCGAGAGGTCGCGGTCGTAGAAAAACCCCCTTCGACCAAAGGTAACAAGCCTTCGTTTAAAAATAAAACTGCTTCTGGTAGTCATAGTGCCGACCAGCCAGAGAAGTCTACAACTCGCAGGAAGGCAAGAAATGGTGTCCGCTCCACAACTCCGTAGGCCACGACCTCAAGAACTGCAGGAGTTGGTTGAAGCAGTTAGATGACTTCGACCAGGGGGTTGCACCGATGCCGGCCTTACAGACTAAGGAACAAGCATGAGGGCTAAGAGACACCGACGAGGACGAAGAGATGTCTTACCAGGTACCTCATAATCATGTTAATGTCATTTTCGGAGGTTCCTCCTCTTTTGTTTCCAAAAGGCAATTTAAGACCTTTTATCGAGAGGTTAACCAAACAGAGACATCCCTTGGTGAACCTCAGTACCTCCGTTGGTCGGATACACCTTTGACGTTTGATCGCTCTGATTGTCCTGTGGGGCTTACTCGACCATTGAGGCTTCCTCTGGTCATTACCCCAATCATCAGTAATGCGAGAGTCGAAAGGGTCCTGATCGACGGAGGAAGCTCCTTGGATATCCTATTGGTCAAGGCGCTCAACGAGATGCAGATTCCTCGTTTGAAGATCAAGCCCATAATCCACCCGTTTTATGGGATAATTCCTGGTCCCTCCATGATGCCGTTGGGACAGGTGGTCCTCCCAGTCACGCTGGGAGAACCGGATAACTTCCGAACACAATTGGTTACTTTTGATGTAATTGATTGTGATTCGGCTTACAATGCAATCTTTGGCAGGCCAACTCTTGCTAAGTTCATGATGGCAATGCACTATGCTTACCAGTGCGGCAAGTTGCCTGGCCCAAAAGGTGTCATCTCGATCTGAGGCAGTCGCAACGTGGCACTGACGTGTGACCGGCTATCTTTGGAGATGGTGGACCAACTTCCCCTCCGGGACGCTCAGGTCACCACAGTCGCCGCTGACACGATCAAGGCTGCTCCTCGGCCAGATGAGAAACTCAAACTAGTTCCTTTGTACCCGGATGATCCATCCAAGACAATTCGGGTCCGATCAGGCCTGGATGGCAAATAGGAACTCGAGCTCATTACTTTCCTCCGGGCCAACGCAGATGTGTTTGCGTGGAAACCATCCGACATGCCTGGTGTCCCAAGGGAGGTAATCGAGCACAGGTTAGCGATTCAACCTGGACAGTGACCAATATAGCGAAAGCTCAAGTGTTTTGCTGTTGACCGACAGGAAGCCATCCGAGAGGAGTTGGACGAACTCCTAAAGGCCGGGTTTATCCGCGAGGTCGATCACCCGGAATGTCTTGCAAATCCAGTCATGGTCCGCAAGTCAAATGGTAAGTGGCGCATGTGCGTCGACTACACCAGCCTCAACAGTGCCTGTCCGAAGGATGACTTTCCCCTTCCCCGCATCGACTAGCTGGTCGACTCAATTGCGGGTTGTGAACTGATGAGTTTTCTGGACGCTTACTCAGGATATCATCAAATTAGCATGGCAGAAGAAGATGAAGAGAAGACTGCCTTCATCACCCCATTCTGGACAATTTGGTTGGGTTTTCTTATGGCTAAATCCTTAAGGTATTGAGTTGTTGAAGCCATTTTCTGGAGAATTGGCTGCAGATTCATCGAAATCATTGTTTTGAATGTCTGTTGAGTCTCTTGTGGTGAACTTTGATATAAATTCTAGTTGCCGTGTTAATTGATTTCAATTCTGAAATAGCTGAGTTGTTTGTGTTCTATGTTTATTCGCTGTTGGGGGCGGTCTATGTTATTTCACTATGTGTTAATTCGTTGATACCGTCGATAGGTGTATGCGTTTCAGTGTTTTCGCTTCTTTATTGCGAGATCACTAAACGATACCTCTTTATCGCTCTGTACTCATGATTTCGCGTACGGATTTAACACTGACCGAACGTCGCAAGTCTACCACCTCTTTCTCTCTTATTTTCCTCTGACATCTCTCTTTCTTTCATCTGTTTTAGTTTCTTATTCATTTGATTTAGTTTAGTTCTTCATGTTTTGCTTCTCTAGTTCCTGTGAAAAGAACGACAGAGTACTCGCCTTACTGCATCGTCCTCATTCTATTGCGAGACGGTTTAGGCCGGTATCACCGAGCTAGTTCAAATAAATGCATGACTGGTTCAAGCCAGATGAGTGTCTACTAATGCGAACTCAAGTTACTCCGAGAAGCACAATCATGTGGTCGTAGGCTTTACGCGATCAGACCGTAGCTAGTGCGCAGTCAGGAGTTCGTATGCCATACGTGAACAAAAGACTACAGATAGTGTGGGGACAAGTAATAACAAACAACGCGCGGTCAGAACACCTTCGACCAGGGGACGCGGGATTGTTCTGTCCCTACAACAGGGGTATCTCGAGTATCCCGAAGATCCTTCCACGAATGGAGATAACCGTCAAGAGGTTAATACGTGCGGTTATCCATGAATATCACGTGTTAAACTTGCGTGGAGGTTAAAGGTAGTTGCCAAAACTGTATCCAAGCAACTGTTCGATGCCGTTATGACTTGGCACCCTTTTGACCAGTATAAAGGGGTAACACAATGCATCAAACAGGGCATCGGATAAGTCGATGATGAGATCATCGAATCAAGCAATCAAACGCCCAAAGAATCAGAAGATAGTAGCCTAAGTTAGATAGCTTTCACAAGCCTTCCAGGCACTGTCTTGTACAAACATATAAGAAAAATCTTCGCCTGTGAAGATTTTTTCCATAACTTTGTAACTCTTTTTTACTATACATAGTGAAATCCCAACAGGACGTAGGGCTATTACTCCCACCATTGAGGGCCCGTACCTGTATAAACTTCTCTGTGCTCTAGTTATCTTTGATTCATCATACCTTTCCAGAGGGACACCCTGAAAGGTCTCACAACCTACAAATTCTGCATAGGTTCGACTAAGGACCCCGAGTTCTAATCGTCGACAGCGCTCTGGAGACCCCGCAGGACCCATGGCCCGGAGAGTCGGCGCGACCCCGGGGCCCAGAGGTCCAAGGGCCCGGGAACCCACCGGGGACCTTCTCAGCACGAAGGACCGAGGCGCTCCATAGACACCACAGGACCCAGGGCGCAGAGGCCCAGGGACACACCGGGGACCTTCTTCGCACGAAGAACCAAGTTGCTCCAAAGACCCCGCGGGAGACGGGGCCCGGAGGTCGGGGACCTTCTCCACACGACGGACCATGGGACCCAGGACCCAGAGGCCCGGCGGCCCAGGGACCCACCAGGGACATTCTACACGGACACAGGCGCTCCAGAGACTGCACGGGACACCGGGCCAGGAGGCCTGGGGACTTTCTCTGCTCGACGGACCCAGGCGCTCGGGGGGTCCCGTGGGACCTGGGACCCAGGGCCCATAGTCCTGGGGACTTACTCCGCACGGAAGACGGAGGCGCTCCAGAGACACCGTGGGATCCAGGGCCCGGAGGCCCATGGATCCGCCGAGGAGATTCTTCAGACGATGGACCGAGGTGCTCCGGAAACCCCGCGGTACCTTCTCCGCACGACGGACCCAGGCACCTGGAGGCTAGGGGCCCCAAGACCCGCCGGGGACCTTCTTCGCGGACCCAGGTGCTCTGAAGATCCCATGGGACCCGCGGCCCGGACACTCTGGGTCCCCACTGGGACCTTCTCCGCACGAAGGACCGAGGTGCTCCAGAGGCCCACGGGACTCCGGGCCCAGAGGCCCTAGGATCTGCTGTGGACCTTCTCCGCACGAAGGACCGAGGCGCTCCAGAGACACCGCGAGACCTGGGCCCCAGAGTCCCGGGGACCCACTGGGGACCTTCTCCAAACGAAGGATCGAGGTGTTCCGGATACCCCGCAGAACATGGGCCACGGGGACCGGGGACCCGCCGGGGATCTTTTGCTCGGACCCAGGCGATTTGGAGACTCCGGGTACCCGCTGGGACCTTCTCCGCATGAAGGACCGAGGCACTCTGGAGGTCCCGAGGGACACAGTGCCCGGAGGCCCGAGGACCTTCTCTGCAAGAAGGACCGAGGTGCTCCAGAGACACCACGGGACCCTAGGCCCGGAGGCGCCGGGACCCAAAAGGGACCATCTGAGCATGAAGGACCGAGACGCTCCGAAGACCCCACGGGACCTGGGCACCAGAGGCCCAGGGACTGGCCATGTAACTTCTTGGCACGAAGTACCGAGTGCCTCCGGAGATCCCGCGGGAACTAGGTCCCGGAGGCCCAGGGACTCATCGTGGACCTTCTCGACCTGAAGGACCGAGGCACTACGGAGACCCCGCGGGACCCATGGCCCAGAGGCCCAGTACCCGCCGTGGACCTTCTCCAGATGAAGGACTGAGGCGCACCAAAGACACCACAAGACCCGGGCCCCAGAAGGCCAGGGACCCACCGGGGATCTTCTCCACATGACGGATCGAGGCCCTCCAAAGACCCCGTGGGACAAGGGGCCCGTAGTCCCGGGGACCCGCCGAGGAGCTTCTTCGCGGACCCAACGCTACAGAGATCCCACGGGACCCAGGGGCCAGATACTCTGGGTGCCCGCTAGGACATTCTGTGCACGAAGGACCGAGGCAATCCAAAGATCCCGCTGGACCCAAGGCTCGGAGGTCCGGGGACCTTCTTGGCACGAAGGACCGAGGGGCTCCGGAGACCCCACGGGACCCAGGGCCCAGGGCCCGGGGACAAGTTGTGGACCTTCTCCGCACGAAGGACCGAGGCGCTCAGAGACCACGCGTAACCCAGGGTCAGAAGGCCTGGGGACCCGCCGGGCACTTTCTCCACACAAAGGACCGAGGCGGTCCGGAAACCCCGCTGGACCCGGGGCCCAGAGGCCCAGGGACCCACCTGGGACATTCTCCGCGGACCCAGGCCCTTCGGAGATCTCCAGGACCCGGGGCCTGGAGACTGTGGGGCCCGCTGGGACCTTCTTCGCACGAAGGACCGAGGTGCTTTAGAGACCCCGGGGGAGTCGGCGCCCCGAGGCCCGGAAACCTCCACACGACGAACCTAGACGCTCGGGGGATCCCACCGTGGAGAAAGTGCCCGGTGGACCCGGGGCCAGGAAGCCCGGAGAAGGAACCAGGGCCCGGACTCCCGGGATCCACCAGGGAGCTGCTCCGCACGAAGGACCAGGTGCTCCGGAGAACCCCCGGTACCGGGGGCCCGGAGGCCTGGGACCCTCCCGGGATCTTCTCCGCACGAAGGTTTGAGGCCCCGAGACCCGCCGAGGAGCTTCTCGGCACAAGGACCGAGGTGCTACAGAGACACCGTGGGACCCAACGCCTGGAGGCCTGGGGACCGTTGAGGACCTTCTTCGCACGAAGAACGAAGGCACTCCGGAGACCCAATGGGAGCCGGGGCCCAGAGGCCCGGGACCCACCGGGGACCTTCTCACCACGATGGACCCAGGTGCTCAAGAGACCACGTGGGAGCCAGGGGCCGGAGGCCGGGGACCTTCTCCGCACGACGGACCCAGGCGCTCCGGGGTCCCATGGGAGCCATGACCCAGAGGCCCGCGGACCCGGGGACCTTCCCGCATGAAGGACCCAGGCGCTCCTGGGGTCCCGCGTGACACGGTACCCGGAGGTCCACGTGCCTGGGGACCCGCTAGGGACCTTCTCTGCACGAAGGACCAAGGCACTACAGAGACACAGCGGGACCTGGGGCACAGAGGCCCATGGACTCGCCGGGGACATTCTTTCGACGAAAGACCGAGGCACTCCGGACAACCCACGGGAGCTGGGGCCCAGAGTCCCGGGGACCCGCTGGGGACCTTGTCGGCACGAAGGACCGAGGCGCTCCGGAGACCCCCGGGACCCGGAGGCCAGGGGCCCAGGGACCCACCGGGACCTTCTCCGCGGACCCATGCGCTCCGGAGCTCCCACAGGGCCCAGGGCCCAGAGACCCGGGGAGCTGCCGAGACCTTCTCCGCACAATGGACCTAGGCACTTCAGGGTCCCGCGGGACCTAGGACCCAGAGGCCCATGCCCCAGGGACCCGCCGGGGACCTTCTTCGCGAACCCAGGCGCTCCAGAGATCCCACGGGACCCGAGGCCCGGAGACTCCAGATCCCTGCCGGGACCTTCTCCACACAAAGGACCAAGGCGCTCTGGAGACTCCGCAGACCTGGGGTCCGGTGGCCCAGGGACCTTCTCCGCACGACGGACCCAGGCGCTTTGGGGGTCCCATGGGACCCGGTACTCGTAGGTCCGGGGGCATGGGGACTCGTCGGGGACCATCTCTGCGGGAAGGACCAAGGCGCTCCGGAGACCCCACCTGACCCGGGGCCCGGAGGCCTAGGGACCCACCAGGGACCTTATGCGCACGAAGGACCAGGTGGTTCAGATACCCCATTGGACCCGTGGCCCAGAGGCCCAAGGACGCGCCAGGGACCTTCTCCACACGAAGGACACAGGGCGTTTAGGAGCCCACTCTGTGGACCGCCCGGAGATACGGGATTTCCCCCAACAGTAAGTACCGGGCTCCTTCTACTGCACTACCTACTTCGCCAACTAAACTATCTGAATCCAAGATGGTGGAGGCTACAGGCGAAGTAAGATGGAATTATAAATGCAAATGAAAATGTTTACCTATTTTATTGAAGTATTTGTACCTTGCAAATATATATGATTAGTGGAAAATTCAATGATTGAAAAGATGTTAAGTACTTAGTTTTCTGACTTAATGCTATAGTTATATTACCCTAGCCCCCTCCTGTGACCATTTATACTAAAATCATAGTATAATGGTCATAGGATTTAAGGTAAACTATGACTTGAATGATCTGGATCATACTAATAAGTCTCTTATGCGTTGAGAAATGGCTTAGAAAGAGGTCTCTTAACTGATATGTGATCATAGGGTCACCAGAATAAACATCTTAATATAAATGTACAAGCTTTTTGCTAACTGACAGCCACTCGAGTGATCAGAAACATGATAGTAAATGTCTTAAGCGTTAAGAAATAGCTTATAAAGAAATGTCTTAATTAGATGCAACCATGAGATCAGCCCATGAATCCACTTAAACAACATAATAAAGTGCTTATTGCGACCAGCCCCCTGGCATGGCCCAAGACAAAAATGGGAATGTAACCATAACATAGGGTGAAAAAAGTACTTTATTATTTAAGAAATTTATAATGGAAATTGAAAAACTTACACATAAAATTTTCACAACTGGTCCATGTTCCAGGCGTTAGATAAAATTCTTCCATCTTGCATAGCTAATCGAGCCGATCCTGGTCATGGCATTGAGACTACAGTGTAGGGACCTTCCCATTGAGGGGAGAATTTTTTGTGACCAGATTAGTTTGGTTTTGAATTTTTCTCAAAACCATGTCTCCTACGTGTAGACTATGTGGTCGCACCCTCTTACTGTGATATTTATGTAAAGCTTGTAAATATGCAGCGGACCGAATCAATGCTTGATTGTGCTTCTCTTCACGAAGAGTAATTTCATCTGTGCGTGTTTCACTTTGATGTATGATATTTAAGTTATCTGCGCGAACAGAGCCAATTTGGATTTCAATTGGCAACATGGCTTCTGTACTGTAAACCAGTTGGAAAGGCGTTTCTCCTGTAGCCCTACTGGATGTAGTGCGAAGTGCCCATAGAATGTAGTAGAGCTCTTCTACCTAAGCTCCTGAGTGCAATTTAAGGCGGTCAAAAATAGGATTCTAACCCTTTCTATAATCTGCCCATTTGTGTGTTCTACTGCACCATTGCTTTGTGGACGAGCAACAGATGCGAAACAAATTTTGGTTCCAATATTGTTGCAATAGTCGAGAAAAACACCACAAACAAATTGTTATCCATTATCGGTAATGAGATGACTTGGAACACCAAATCGTGTTACTACATTCTTATGAAAGAACTTCTTCGCCGCAGGGGCGGTAATGTTGCAGACTGGTTCTGGCTCAATCCATTTAGTAAATGTATCAATTGCTACAAATAAAAACCTGTATCCATTGACCGCTTGAGGCATATGACCCACAATATCTATTCCCCATACGATGAATAGCCAAGTTAAGGGAATAGTTTGTAATGCATATGCTGGCTGATGAACTTGCCGAACATGAAATTGACATTGCGAGCATGCTTTGACCAATTGCATGGCATCATTGAGTGCCGTAGGCTAGTAATAACCCTGTCGAAAACCTTTTTTGACCAACGTCCTATAGGATGCATGTGCACCATACATGCCTCCATGAATTTCTCTCAGAAGGGTTTGTCCATCATCTCAAGGTATATAACGCATAAGTACTCCTTGAGCATCTTTTCTGTACAAGGTTCCTTCGACCAGCCTGTACATTCGTGCATTTCTAACTAACCGATCACCCTTGGTTTCGTCCTCAAGCAAGGTCCCATGTGCGAGATAGATCCTCCATGGTTGTATCAAATTTGCTTCATGCTCGAGGGTGGCGACGTTAGTCATCGCCTTGGAAGTTCTAGAATAAACACGAAGCATTTTAAGTGCACAATGAACGCTCCTGCAGGAGTGGATGCACATGAGCCAAATTTTGACAATTGGTATGCAAGAATATTGTCTCTTCGCGAAACGAATTGGACTTCAAAATTTTTGAAGTGTTTTTCCAATTTCCTCACTTCGTCTAGTTATAGACACTAGTACAGAAATGCAGTCTACTAACCCCTATCTTCTATCGGTTCTTAGCGAAACAGCAGAAAACCGAGAGAAAATGTGCCTCGCGGTCATAAAAGCCCGACGGATGTATTTTCCCTATCGGTTTATAACAAACTTACCGATAGAATAAATAGTATGATTTACTCTAGCGGTGATGAACATATTTGCCGTTAGAAGAGATGCATAAGTACTGACGGAAGAATGTTGTGCGCCGATAGGACTGGTCGACTTCAACAACTAGACTTATTCTATCGGTACTGTATGAATATACCGACAGAGTATATTAAAAATTCCTATCGGCAATATGTAGTGCGCCGATAGAATAGTTGGCCTTCTACAAATATTTTTATTCTATCGGTAATGGATTCTTTTACCGTTAGAATATATAGAAAATTGCTTAGAACTGTTCGTCTTCAAATAGTTTTATTCTATCGGTAATGAATGTTTATACCGGTAGAATATTGCAAAAAATATCTTAGAACTGTTGGCCTTCTACAACTAGTAATGTTCTATCGGCAATGTACGTACACACCGATAGAATATGTACAAAAATTCCTATCGGTAATATTTATTGTGCCGATAGAACCGTTCGCCTTCTACAGATGTTTTTATTACTAACGGTATTCTGTTTTCGTACCGATAGAAAATATATATCTGTATAAATACACGGGTATGTCTCTTTCATTCTCACAGTTCATCTGGGGCTCGTAGTCCTAACCCATAAGCTCCATGGAAGGCCGGCGCACCTCTACAGGGGACTGCTGCACCTACGCACCTCCATCGACGCCCTCTAGACGTCGGCATCCCAAGGAAGGTACGTAAAATTTCTGCAATATTGTTAGATTATTCTAATCCGATTATGGCAATAATTCTGCTTTTTTTGTATCCTTCATTTTGATGTGTCTTCTTTTCAATATGATAATGATCTGTTCAGGTCCTTGGATGATGCTCGTGAGGGGCAACATATTTCATGGTTCTTCATCGCAGTACACTGCCTACGTTGGCTTGTTGGCGAAAGAAATGGTGAAGATCACCGTCGGGAGCTGGAAGGACGTGAAGGGCGAGATCTTGGTTGGCTCGGTCGAGAAGATGCTTAAGCCCGGCGTGTTTCTCAAATCAGGACCTATAGAAAGCATCTTACATTTTTTTGCATGCACCAGCTTGTGGCCAGATGCTTACCTGCTTGGAGAAGAAGAATTGTTGTTATTTGCACAGCCATTCTACACCATCACTACATAGAACAACATCTTGGAAGGTAGGTTCTTTTTGTTAATGGAGTTGAGTTGATCGAGTTTGAGTCCGAGGAAATCACCAATACGTACAAATGTATGTCGATGGCAGTTCCAGCTCCTCGGGCTTCTTCGAGCTGAACTCCTATGGTTAAGTCCAATGTGGTTCAGACATTTGCTGTTTTGGATGAATGGATTTGTGATGTATCAGGTCTAACTTGTAGTCGGTAGTTGCATTGTGGCAACTTGAAAAGGTTCCCTTTTATGTAAAATGCATGTATGGGCCACTGGGTCCTCGTCGTGATCTGTTGTTAATTTCAGACGTGGCTTTTCTAATATACATCGAATGTGTGAATTGTTGTATTTGTATATTGTTGTATATTTGTGTATCATGTATTGCTAATTGGGACATGAACTTGAGTGTGCAGGGAGTATTTGTGTATTGGTAGGTAGGTGTGTATTTGTACTGCTGTTTCAGACATGCACTTCAATTTGTGAACTGGCATGTGTATGTTTGTACCTGAATTTGTATTAGTGAACTGGCATGTGTATGTTTGTACCTGAATTTGTGAACTGGCATCTGTAATTTCTTTGGCAAGATGAAGTCCCAACTACCTACGAAAAGTATTTTTGTGTCTCCTAGTTAATCCACAAATTAGCATTTAATATATTGCTTTATCTTCTAGTTAAGATCCGTTTGATGTAAGATCTGTTTGATGTTACATTGATATGATTCCTTGAATGTGAGAAATGGCATGTGCATGTTTGTCCCAGTTGGGTAACAGTACCTCCTCTAACGGTAAGTACACATATTTACCGATAGGAAAACACATATATTTGTTCAGTCATGCATATTCTAATGGTAAATACACATATTTACCGATAGGAAGCACATATATTTGTTCAGTCATGCATATTCTAACGGTAAATGCACATATTTACCGATAGAAAAATACATATATTTGTTCAGTCATGCATATTCTAACGGTAAATGCACATATTTACCGATAGAAAAATACATATATTTGCTCAGTCATGCATAGTCTAACGGTAAATGCACATATTTACCGATACAAAAACTAATGCTCGAGTGTCATGCATCATCTAACGGTAAGTACACATATATACCGATAGAAAAACTCATGTGCTTCTCTAACGGTATGTGTGTGTTTGTACCGGTAGTAGTTGATCCTAGGGACAACTTGTCGCTAGAGGAGTCTTGCGTCCTGGCTGCAAGTCTAACTGACTCTATTCTACATGCAGCCAGGGCTAAGACCACCCCTTGACCTAGCATTTTGGGTTTTATTTTTTTTTGTAAGTGATAAAACAACAATGAATGAACAATTTCTTTTTATGTCAATTTTTCAATTTTCCGGCTATCTTCCCTCTTTCTTTAACATTCTGCAGCTTTCAACCACGGTCTGTTTGATGTTAAATTGTGCACCTTTTCATTACTCTGACGGTATTTTGTTGTTTTTACCGATAGAAAAAGGGCACACAAATCTCAAGCACTTAATCAAAAAAATTTTCTGGGGAAAATTGGGCTCACGGGATTTTTTTGTTTATACCGATAGAAAAGGGCGCCTTTTCATTACTCTCATGGTATTTTGTTGTTTTTACCGATAGAAAAATTGCACCTAATCTCAAGCACTTTAAAAAAATTTTCTGTGGAAAATTGGTCTCACGGGATTTTATTGTTTATACCGATAGAAAAATGCATCCACTAATTCAAATATTTTTCCGGGAAATTTACTTTTTCTATCGGTATTATTTTGTTGTTTCGATAGAAAATTACATAAGTCTATCGGTATCATTTTGTTATACCGATAGAAAAGTTCCTCCTCTACTTTATTACTCGTACACGACCATTTAGTTTCCCTCCACTCGAACAGTTCCACCTTAGAGCACTGCGTCTCTTCGAGAGCGAAGAAAACCCCAACCTCCGCCGTGAGCACTCACTTCTTCTCTCCCACACGACGATCGCCGGCTGGACACTGGTTCGTCACTGCCACCGGTTCTTATTTTCGTCCTTCGCCTGCCGCTGCTGCGTTCTACACCGCCTCTCCATCACAGAACTGATCGCCGCCGTAAATACCCTAATTCGTCGTTCTATTTCCAGCATCTTCTTTATTTGATCCTAGTGTTTTGCACGTACTAATTCTTCGAGTTTTGCAATTACACTAGGGTTCCCTATTGTGTTGGCTTATGTACATTCCGCAGGCAATGTTGATTTTAATTAGGGTTTACATAATATGTTCCAGTGCTGTAATGAACCTGTTTTGAGATTTTAACTTCTCTATACTGCTGTATGTGTGATCAATTGTATCCAACTGCCATGTAATGCAGATTATATGTTGGAGGTGTTCTTACACATATTCTATCGGCAGCTCATGTGTTTACCGATAGAAAATTTTTCTGCACAAGTAGTAAAACTTAATTTGGATCTGGAAGGACATGAGCCATGCAATGTACTAGTTTGGTTGGGAATTTTTACTCACTTCGTATGAATATATGGCAATGTGGATGGGTCTTCGATGTATATGTTTCAAATGCCTATATACATGACTTTTCCCAACCTAATAGCTGTGATGTCCTGATGACTCACATACAGGCTAGGCTAAAGATTATGCACAGTGGCACTTAGATGCTTGTGTGCATATTTACGTGTGAAATAATAATGCTGGCCCATGAATATTAGTGTAGCAAATCATCGAGAATGTTATGTGATGACAGTGAATGGTGGCTTGTCAACAAAATTCCATATGTAGAGAACATTGTTATGTTCTATCGGTATCTCACGTGTTTGCCGATAGAAAAATTGTCTTGTGTGGAGGTAATTGTTATGGTCTATCGGCAGCTCATGTGTTTACCGATAGAAAATATTTCTGAAGAGTTCAGTAAGTAATTTATGCATGTCTTTCTTTTTGTATTATTTTCCCTTTTGCCGCCCTAGTTAGTCTCCAGTCCTGGGCTGAGTTATGGAACTCCAAGGCGAATTAATTGCCATATATATGGTTTGTTGAAGGTTTTGTAGGGGAAGACATGTCGTCGTCTTCATCGGATGGTACTAGTGGTTCGACCAGGGCCAACCCCATCGTAACTACTGAAGATGGGGCTGTTACATCCCAGCGCAAGAGGGTGGGGCGAGGCGCGACGACGTTGGGGCGTTTGGCCAAACGCACTGATCTTTCTTGTGAGTTCAACCAATTTGGGAGGCCGATTGGAAAGAATGCTGGGAGGTACGCGGCCTACGTTGGGCTGTTGGCGAAAGAAAGGGTGAAGATCACCGTCCAGAGCTGGAAGGACGTGACGGCGGACGAGAGGGACAGGTTGTGGGCGGAAGTGAAGGTTAAATGAACTGAAATCGCTGAACTCTTTCGTAATCACGTTCTCTTGCCTTATACTAAAGTTTAACTAACTCGTGATTAATTGTATGCATTTTTCGGAAACAGGCTAAGTGGAACATCCCCGACGATACACCTAGGACTGCCTGCTTGAAGGACGTGAACGGAACATGGAAAACCTTTAAGAGCTGGCTCGTCAGTAACTTCCTAGCTGCGGGGAAATCTCCTTGCAAGAAGTACCCCTTCATATCGGAGGAGGTATGGGAGGAATTCACCAAGCAGAAGGGGACTGAGGAGTTCAAGGCCCTTAGCGAGAAGAATAGGGCGATCCAGAAGAGGAACGACCACCCGCATCGGCTCGGATCCCGGGGCTATGCGGGGAAGGAGGAACAGTGGAAGAAGGAAGACGAACAAAATCTTGTCATCGACACCCCTGAGTTGCCGCTCTCCGAGATCCGGGATGAGAGGTGCAAGCGATGGTGGAGGGGGAGGGGGTCCGTGTCATCCACGGGGTCTGTGCAGTTCGCAACCCCTGGGGACGCCGACGTTGTGAGGCCAATGGTAAGTTGGCTAACCTCGTAAACTGTGTGCGCACAAGTGTATATAAGGCAATTTGTCTCACAAGGTACCTTCAAATGTAACAGATCTCTTTTGAGAAGGAGGCAGCGGAGGGATTGTTTACCCCGCAGAGGGAGAACGACATCCTCACCCGGGCTCTAGGAAATAAGGAGCATCCCGGGCGGACACGGGCCGTGGGAGCCATTGTGTCGTGGAAGGCCGGTTTCGTAGATCCGGCTCCACCGAGGAAGAAGGCCCGCACCTGGAAGGAAAAGGAAGCTGACCTCTCCGATAAGATACGGGCTGAGGTACGGGAGGAGATACGGGCGGAGATGCGGGCTGAGATACGGGCTGAGGTACAGTCTGAGGTGCACACCGAGGTCGCACAAATGAGGGAAGAGTTTGCACGGTTGAGAGAAGCATTGCTGGCCAAGAGTGCAGATGCGGATCCCCTGGACGACGGTACCCCGCGGGGTCGGATAAGCAGTTGCGCTTCGAAGGTACTCGCGGATCCAGTGGATCTACTTGAGGTACTGCAAGCCTTTATCTGTGCACTTAAGTTGATGCAAGCCTTGATCTGTGCACCTAATTGTTACAAATTTGCAGGGGCCGGAGGGCTGCATCCTACAGAATCACGTAGGCGCCGGGCAGGAAGTGGTTGGACACGGCTTCGTATATCCGTCTGGGCCGGATGTCCGGGTCCACTGTGTACCTCTGCGGTTGGGTTTCGCAAAGGTACAGGTGGACATGGCCATGCCGGGCTACAACGATTCTCCGTTGCCAGTCCCAACAGAGGAACTGCAGACACTTGCTGAGGCAGTGGGCTCCTACGTACAGTGGCCCAAGAAGTGTCTTGTAATACAACCGGTAAATCCTACACATTTTAGATTACATCCTACTCAGTACACTCAACTTGCATAATCTAACATACGTGCTCATTAATTGAAGTGGCCTGCCGCGGGGCTACCAGGGGACTGCGCCCCCAGCTCGGGGCATGAGGGCCGATCTCGTGTGAACCTGGACACATCAAAGACAGCCTCGACCCCACCCAGCGCATCCACGCCTCCACCTCAGAAGAAAGCCGCCATCACCTCGCCCTTGCCTTCGAAGGTACGCGCTCAGTGTTAGAGAATATACGTATCAGATACAAGTTCGAATAAGATTGTATCAAATCAGGAAACCTAATCTGTTAGGATTTGTTCTGCATGGGCAATTCGAATAAGATTCGTATCACATCAGGAAACCTAATATGTTAGGATTTCCTCTTCATGGCCCTATATATAGAGATGTATGGGCTTTGAGGATCACCACAAAAGTCATAGTTGCCATCTCTTTTGATAGCCCATAAACCCTTGTTGTACTCGTTGGTGCTAGCACACCATCGTACGACGTTCCATCCCAGTACGTGTGGATACCGGTAGAGGCGCTGCTGCAATTGCTGCGCTGATTAGGACGATCTGCAAACGGTTGCTGTGAACATTCGATCGCTGCATCAAATCTGCTTCCGCTACTGGTAACAATCTAATCTATGATCTATTACTTGCAGTTTTCGAGTAAGTTAAATAGAAATTCTGCTAGTGTAGCTTACTCGATTTCCTACAGTGGTATCAGAGCCATCCTGTATAGTATTAGATCTGGATTAATTATATAGATATGTGATATATGAAGTTATGGTAGATTAGATCTACTAGTTCATTCAATCTGTTACCGTATAAGTTTTATTATACATGTTTGTTTTGACATCCAAGTGTTGTGATGAACAATTTTTTGGCCGACTTTACTATGAACTAATGTCTAATGATCCTAGCATGGGCCAGAGGGAGGTAATGTTAGGGTTTATATGACAATAGTAGATTAGATCTTCTAAATCATATGTGTATAGATTGGATCTATATATGACATTAGCTGCCTATTCTAGATATTCATATTGGAGTTAATATGAATGACTTAAGGGGATTTAAACCAATCAGATTGGTTCGAAAATTTGATTAATATGATTAATTTAAAAAAAGATTATATTTGATAACCAGAAGCTGTCAACTTTGGTGTCTAAGGAAAGAACACATCATAAGGTTTTTCTTAATAAGCCCCGCTTGGAACGCTTTCCTTCATGGTCTGAGCGAAAACAGTCGCGGTCTTTCCTGGCCAAGGTTACTGCCAACGGAAATTAAATATAGTCGTAGTTATGCATGTGAGATTATCTAATTTTCATGCATATAGATGTTGTGACATCTTTTAACCCCTCATGAAACATAAAGATTATACTTGACAACCAGAAGCTGTCAGCTTTGGTGTCTAAGGAAAGAACACATCATAAGGTTTTTCTTAATAAGCCCCGCTTGACGGAACGCTTTCCTTCATGGTGTGAGCGAAAACAGTCGCGGTCTTTCCTGGCCAAGGTTACTGCCAACGGAAGTTAAATATAGTCGAAATTGCACCTATTAGATCATCTAGCTGATGGTTATTTTCGTGCATATGGATGTTTTGCCATGTTTTAACCCCTCATAAAAATTTAGTGTTTATTATACCCTTCCAATTGCTGCACCTGTCAAGATTTTGATCGTTGCTTGGTGGGTCTGACAAATCAGGGCACCATCAATTATCTTAATAAGGCAGGATGTGTGTTGGACACCCATAAGCATAGAATTGGTTTAACTTAACAAAGCCATCAAAACGGTTTTGGGCTTTGGGGCATGGTGTTGGGATGACACCCAACAAACAAGAGTTATATATGATATAATTAGTAAGGAGTTGCTTACCTAAATAACTAGGTTTCTAGCAGTGATGCCAAAGCTCACTAGAACTTAGTGAAATATGGATCTTGGCCTACTATATATATTTCTTTGAGGGATTTTTTCTAAAATATATAGTTGGTACATCTTTTATTGAATTGTTTAATAAAAGACTTTTCATAAATATAATGCTATAATTTTGCATTTCTTTACTGTTGTAGACCATGGATAGTGGTAGCTCCTCAAACAATTTCAGTTTGCGATCTGTCCTTAATAAAGAAAAGCTCAATGGAACAAATTTTATTGATTGGTATAGAAACTTGAGAATTGTTCTCAAACAAGAGAAAAAGGACTATGTTCTAGAGACTCCTATACCTGATGAACCAGCCGCTAGTGCTTTACGTGCTCAAAAGGATGCTTATAAAAAGCATACTGATGACGCACTTGATGCCAGCTGTCTAATGCTTGTCACGATGAACTCTGAGCTTCAGAAGCAATATGAGAACATGACAGCTTATGACATGGCCGTGTCTCTTAGAAACTTATTCGAGGAGCAGGCCAGGGTGGAAAGATATGAGACCACCAAGAAATTGCATGATTGCAAGTTGGCAGAAGGAAGCTCGGTCAGTCCTCATGTGATCAAGATGATTGGTTACATTGAGAATTTGGAAAAACTTGGTTTTCCCCTTAGTCAAGAGTTGGGTACTGATATGATTCTCCAATCGCTCCCTCCGAACTATGACCAGTTTGTCATGAATTATAACATGAATAATCTGGAGAAATCATTGATCAAATTGCATGGGATGCTTAAAACAGCGGAACAGAACATTAAGAAAAACCCAAATAATGTAATGATGGTTCAAAAGGGAAAAAGCTTTAAGAAGAAGGGCAAGGGCAAGGCTAAGGGAAAGGGCAAAGCTCTAGAAAGATCCTCTAGCGCTAAACCTAATTCCAAAGGAAAGTGCAAGCCAGGTGCCACCCCTACTACTGATGCTTCTATTGCAAGGAATCTGGCCATTGGAAGAGGAATTGTAAGAAATACTTGGAAGATTTAAAGAAAAAGAAGGAAAGTGAGACTCCTTCAGGTATATATGTTATAGAAGTTCATTTAGCTACTTCTCCTTCCGACTCTTGGGTATTTGATACCGGATCGGCTGCTCATATTTGCACTTCGATGCAGGGGCTTAAAAGGAGTAGAAATTTGGCTAAGGGCGAGGTTCAACTTCGCGTTGGCAATGGAGCAAGAGTTGCAGCCTTAGCTGTTGGAACTTTTATATTAGCTTTACCTTCAGGATTAGTTTTAGAACTTAATAACTGTTATTATGTTCCTGCCATAAGTAAAAACATTGTATCCGTGTCGTGTTTGGACACGCTGGGTTATGAATTTAGAATAAAGAACAATCGTTGTTCCTTTTATTTAAATGATATGTTTTATGGCAATGCCTCATTGGAGAATGGGCTTTATCAGCTAAATCTTGAATTACCTGTCTATAACATATGTACTAAGAGGCTTAGGTCCAATGATTTGAATCCCACGTTTAATCTGGCATTGTCGTTTAGGCAATATCAATGAGAAACGCATCATGGAACTCCTGAAAGATGGGCTTCTAGACTCATTTGATTTTCAATCATTTGATGTGTGTGAATCTTGTTTACTTGGCAAAATGACAAAGGCACCTTTCACGGGTGAAAGTGAAAGGGCAAATGACTTATTGGCTCTTATTCATACTGATGTATGTGGACCATTAAGTTCAACAGCTAGAGGTGGTTTTCAGTACTTCATGACTTTTACCGATGACTTTAGTAGATATGGATATGTCTACTTAATGAGGCATAAATCTGAAACGTTTGATAAATTCAAGGAATTTCATAATGAAGTACAAAATCAACTTGGCAAGACAATCAAAACCCTACGATCTGATCGTGGAGGGGAATATTTGAGCCAAGAATTTGGTGATCATCTAAAACAACATGGAATTGTTCCACAATTGACCCCGCCAGGAACACCTCAATGGAATGGTGTGTCAGAACGACGGAACAGGACCTTGTTGGACATGGTTCGGTCAATGATGAGCCAAACTGATCTTCCATTGTCCTTCTGGGGATATGCTCTAGAAACAGCTGCGTTCACATTAAATAGGGCTCCATCAAAAGCCGTAGAAAAGACACCATATGAGATATGGAATGGAAGGCGTCCTGGATTGTCTTTTCTTAAGATTTGGGGTTGTGAAGTTTATGTAAAACGTTTAATGTCTGATAAGCTCAAACCCAAATCAGATAAATGCTTCTTTGTGGGCTATCCTAAGGAAACAAAAGGATATTACTTCTATAATCGAGAAGAAAACAAAGTGTTTGTTGCCCGAAACGGTGTCTTTTTGGAGAAAGAGTTTCTTTCAAAAGGAGTAAGTGGGAGCACAGTGCAACTTGAAGAAATTCGGGAACCACTGGAAATTGTTTCAGCACCCACTGAAGCTCAGCAAGACCTGCAAAACAATGTAGAAAATGATGCAGGACAAGCACCGGTTATACGTAGGTCTGAAACGGTACGTCACGCACCTGGAAGGTACATGCTCCTTACAATGGAGCAGCGTGAAGTATTATTGATAGATAATGATGAACCTAAGACTTACGAAGAAGCGATGATGAGCCCTGACTCTGAGAAATGGCTTGGAGCCATGAGATCCGAAATTGAATCCATGCATGACAATCGAGTGTGGAACTTGGTTGATCTGCCTGATGGTGTAAAAGCCATTGAGTGCAAATGGGTTTATAAGAAAAAGATTGACATGGATGGTCATGTTTATATCCATAAAGCACGATTAGTTGCAAAAGGTTTCAAGCAAATTCAAGGTGTTGATTATGATGAAACCTTTTCGCCCGTTGCTATGTTAAAGTCAATCAGGATTATCCTAACTATTGTTGCCTATTTCGATTATGAGATATGGCAGATGGATGTCAAAACGGCTTTCCTAAATGGAAACCTAAGTGAGGATGTGTATATGGCACAGCCTAAGGGTTTTGTCGATCCAGATAATACTAGGAAAGTATGCAAGCTTCATAAATCCATTTATGGGTTGAAGCAAGCTTCTCGGAGTTGGAATCTTTGTTTTGATGAAGTAGTCAAACAGTTTGGTTTCATCAAAAATGAAGAAGAGCCTTGTGTTTATAAAAAGGTAAATGGGAGCGCACTTATTTTTCTGGTCTTATATGTGGATGACATACTTCTGATCGGAAATGATATTCCTATGCTTGATTCTGTGAAGTCCTCATTGAAAAGTAGCTTCTCTATGAAAGACTTAGGTGAGGCAGCATATATTTTGGGCATTAAGATCTATCGAGATAGATCTAAAAGGCTAATTGGATTAAGCCAAAATACATATATTGACAAAGTATTGAATAGATTCAATATGCACGATTCCAAGAAAGGTTTTCTACCTATGTCACATGGCATTAGTCTTAGCAAGAGTCAATGTCCTTCGACATGTGATGAGCATGACCGAATGAGTAAGATTCCATATGCTTCTGCTGTTGGATCTATTATGTATGCCATGCTATGTACACGCCTAGATGTCTCCTATGCTCTAAGTGTTACGAGCAGATACCAATCAAATCTAGGTGAAAGTCACTGGACTGCTGTAAAAAACATCCTTAAATATTTGAGGAGGACTAAGGATGTGTTCTTGGTTTATGGAGGTGAGGAAGAGCTCGTTGTTAGTGGCTACACCGATGCTAGCTTCCAAACCGACAAAGATGATTTCAAATCGCAATCTGGTTTTGTATTTTTCCTTAATGGAGGAGCTGTAAGCTGGAAGAGTTCCAAGCAAGAAACTGTCGCTGATTCTACAACAGAAGCAGAGTACATTGCTGCTTCTGAAGCTGCTAAAGAAGCTGTTTGGATTAAAAAGTTCATCTCTGAACTTGGTGTGGTTTCTAGTATTTCAAGCCCAGTGGATCTCTATTGTGACAATAGTGGAGCCATTGCGCAAGCCAAGGAACCAAGGTCTCATCAGAAATCCAAACATATACTCAGGCGTTATCACCTCATCCGAGAAATCGTGAATAGAGGTGATGTGAAGATTTGCAAAGTGTCCACGGATTTGAATGTTGCTGATCCGTTGACAAAACCTCTCCCGCAACCAAAGCATGAGGTGCATACTAGAGCAATAGGTATTAGATACATTTGTGATTGACTCTAGTCCAAGTGGGAGGTTGTTAGTGATATGTCCTAGAGCAAATCATAGAGATGTATTTATCTTTGTTATATTTATGAACATTTGAATAATAAGTTATTTTTGAATAAATTATCATCTTGGTTTGATCAACAAGTATGTGACTTGTTCGTGAGACTCTAAATTTATTTGATGATATTATTCTAATATAGTCCCTGATCCATTATCTTTAAATAGGACATTATTGATTAATGGATCAGCACATTTATTGATTGATGGTTATGTTTCACGGACCATGGATACAAGATATCAAATCAATAATGTGGACATATATTGGAGAATATAATGTTGGATAGACCCATTTTGAGACACTGTTTGGATTTGTTATTTAAGTGTCACCAGTTGGTCTCAAATAATGTTTATGATTGATCCTTAGACCTGAGACCATCATAGTTTCCTACATGTGTAGTAGTATACTTTGATAGTACCAAACGCTACTTTTAATTAAGTAGTAATAAAGGTAATATTTAGGTATACTATGAGCCATGCGGAGGAATATGAATGGTTAAGATGGAATTTGCATATCTTATAAAATGAGAGAGATATCTCTGGGCCCCTCGATATAGATGAATTGAGAAGTGCATGGCCATGCCGTTTGTGGTTGAAGTGTCAACTACAAGAAGATCAATTCACTATGAGATCGAGGAAGGATTGAACTGTGTAAGGGTGGCACATTTCCTACCTTGGGTTTAATCTGGTATCGTATGGCAAGAGGATCAAGATGAAAACATTATATAGGTTTGCTGATTATGATCTTTGTGTGTATTTGGATAGTCGTTATGTCCTGCTAGGGGCCACTACTGACTTACAATTCGGGTAAGTATTCTCGGGTTGTGACTAAATATACACGAACCTACAGGGTCACACACTTAACGGGTTGGAACAATGCAATTCGGATTAAGTCTATTTTGGGTTTCCATATCAGATTTGGAAACTTAATGATAGACTCCTTATGCATTTGGATTGGGTTTGATATGAGTTTCTGTATCAGATTCGGAAACTTAATGTTCGACTCCTTATGTATTTGGATTGGGTTTAGACTCATTATCCATTTGGATTGGGTTTGGTATAGGTTTCCATATCAGATTCGGAGACTTAATATTAGACTTCTTATGCATTCGGATTGGGTTTGTTATGGGTTTTCGTATCAGATCCGGATTGGGTCTGTTAGAGAATATACGTATCAGATACAAGTTCGAATAAGATTGTATCAAATCAGGAAACCTAATCTGTTAGGATTTGTTCTGCATGGGCAATTCGAATAAGATTCGTATCACATCAGGAAACCTAATATGTTAGGATTTCCTCTTCATGGCCCTATATATAGAGATGTATGATGGGCTTTGAGGATCACCACAACAGTCATAGTTGCCATCTCTTTTGATAACCCATAAACCCTTGTTGTACTCGTTGGTGCTAGCACACCATCGTACGACGTTCCATCCCAGTACGTGTGGATACCGGTAGAGGCGCTGCTGCAATTACTGCGCTGATTAGGACGATCTGCAAACGGTTGCTGTGAACATTCGATCGCTGCATCAAATCTGCTTCCGCTACTGGTAACAATCTAATCTATGATCTATTACTTGCAGTTTTTGAGTAAGTTAAATAGAAATTCTGCTAGTGTAGCTTACTCGATTTCCTACACTCAGTCCCCGGCAAAAGGCAAGGGCGGCAAAGGCAAGGGCAAAGGGCGACAGGGACTACCGCGGACGTTCACGAACGCGCTCCCACTCCTGTCGGAGGCATCTTTGCGGAAATTGGATCGATCAACCAGAGACCTCCACGACTGGTACCTACATCGAGCTCGGCGCAACCTGAACTTCTTAGTTCCCTACAGGCCTGGGCAGTTCCACCGTGAGCCCGGGACTATATCCGTGGCACACGAGGATCTGTTCGACCTCTACAACTGGCGGGAGCTCGATATGTCCATCATACGGACTGGAGTCCTGTGAGTTTGCTGATGCTATGTATTGCTGTTTTCTAACTCTGTTTGCTAACTCTGCATTAATGTTACAGTTCATTTGAATACTGAGTAACTTTCTGTGAAATTAATATTAATCTCATCCTTCGCATGCAGGTGCATGTATAGGCTAGCATCGGAGGCTGCGTGTGACAAGGTGGGTTTCCTCGACCCAGAGAAAATAAGCCTCACGATGCTAGAGCAGGACGCCGCGCACGCTGAGCAGTACATATCCAGCGCGCTGATGGCGCAGCAGGACATGGACTTCATTCTGGTGCCGTACCACCAAAGGTTAGTGCATTTCGTACTAATTTAACTCAATCTTGTATGTTACACCTGAGATGTACTTTGAGCTAGCGGTCCTCTTTTACGTACAATGCAGGGGCCACTGGATCCTCATCGTGATCTGTCCGCCGAGGAACGAGGTGTACTACCTTGATTCGATGCGTGACAGATTATCGATGGAATATGTGCTCAAGGGGAATATGGAAGCGTAAGTAACTTATATGTTTGATTTAAATTTTGACCTCACTAGCTAATGATAATACATTAACTGGCAATACTAACTGAAATGCAGGGCTTTTGATAAATATGTGTCCGCTGGAGGGAGGCATGCCGCACCGCAGGGCTCCGTACTAGCTTGGAAAGAATATGAGGTACTCACGAGACTTTTTGTTTATGCTTAATTAGTTTATGGAAACAATATATAGCTAACATGTCTTCGCATATGCAATTATCTTAGTGCCATCAGCAGCGGCAATCGTGGGAATGCGGGTTTTATGTGCTGCGCTACATGTACGACCTAGTGCGGACAAACTTTTCCCGATTCCCCCAGGTAAGCATCGATAGCTAACTCAAATTTCAAAAATGGGTGTCACGTTCTAAATTAGGATCGAAGTTAGTTACTCATTATGCACACATGCTTGCAGATCGCCATGTCGAAAGACCAATATGAAAATGCAAAGATTATATATCTTCGACAAATCTGGGCACAATATGTCATGGAGGAAGTAGCGCCCAACCATCCAGCATGACAATTTTCTCCTTTTTGTGTACTCTGCATAGATTGTTTATATACATGTGAATAAATATATATATGTGAATAAATGTCCACATTGGATTGCAATCTGTATTTGTCCATACATATGTGAATAAATGTGAATAACTGCCTAATGTGTCAATTTGTTCTGTGAATTTACCTTGCATCTGTACTGTATTGTGTATCCAATCTATACTGTATTGCATCTGTACTGTATATGTGAATGTACTGTATTGTGAATGCAAATAAAGTACTGTATATGTGAATGCTCTATCGGTAAATTCATCAACAACCGAGAGACTACTGTACTTTTTTCTATCGGTACAATCAAAATTAACCGTTAGAAGAGTGTGACCTTTCCTGCCGGTGAACTCATACATATCCGATAGAGTACTAAGCTTTTTTCTGTCGGTAATATTGTAATTAACCGTTAGAATAGTGGTACTTTTCCAACCGCTGACGACGAGTTTTCTATCGGTACACTCCTAATATGCCGATAGAATAGTATGATTTTTTCTGTCGGTAATCTTGTAGTTAACCGTTAGAATAGTGGTCTTTTCAAACCGCTAGCGACGAGTTTTCTATCGGTAAACTTGTGAGATGCCGATAGAATAGTATTATTTTTTCTGTCGGTAGACTTGTAATTAACCGTTAGAATAGTGGTACTTTTCAAACCGCTAGCGACGAGCTTTCTATCGGTAAACTCCTAATATGCCGATAGAATATTATGATTTTTTCCGTCGGTAATCTTGTAATTAACCGTTAGAATAATGGTACTTTCCCTGCCGCTGGACGTAAGACTACGACGGGTTTTCTATCGGTAGATTCATAATATGCCGATAGAATAGTGAACTTCTTCTGTCGGTTATTTACCGATAGAAAATGTCCAGCCCTGTTCTATCGTGTTTATCTCTATCGGTACAAAAACCGATAGTAGAAGGGTGTTTTTTACCGATAGAAGACTGCATTTCTGTACTAGTGAGAGCCATTGTCTCAATGGAACAGCTGTATTCCTTATTCACCTGGTTTACAGCTAGCTGTGTATATCCCTTCACCACTAATCGATGGACTCCAAGGGATTTGGCTGCTCGAAGCCCGACTGGAACACCTTTATACTCTACTATGTTATTGGTAGCAACAAAGTGTAATTGTACGACATACTCACTACCACAGAAACAGACATCCTAGACGGCACATCACAGACGGGTATGAACTGTTCAATGGAAAACCGTCTGCGAAGGCCTGTCGGGAGAATATGTTCAGATATCACAGACGGTTCTGATGTCAAAAACAACTGTGACAGTAAACCAGACGGTTCTGAACACAAAACCGTCTGTGATAGTCTACTTATCACAGACGGCTTTAACTTAAAAACCGACTGTGATAGATACAATCGGTTCCTAGCTGAGAACCGTCTGTAATAGTCTACTTATCACAGACGGTTCTAACCTAAAACCCGACTGTGATATATACAATCGGTTCCCAGCTGAGAACCATCTGTGATAAGTAGACTATCACAGACGGTTCAGAACTCAGTACCGACTGTGATTTATACAGTCGGTTGTGAACTACGAAGCGTCTGTGATAGTCTACTTATCACAGACGGTTTTGATGTCTGAACCGACTGGAAAATTACTGGGGCTTTGAATTCTCAACTGTGATCATTTCTGTCTCTGATCTTCGCGCGCGGCGCCTAGGAGAACACGAAGCATCGCTTTGGAAGTTCTATAAATTGACAGTGGAAAAATTGTCATTTACTTTACAAGTTTTTATAGTTCTCAGACTGTTTGACTCCTTAGCTTCTCTGCGCCAATGGCATCCTCGATGGCATCGTCAGCCTCGCCCTCCCCAGTAAGAACTCTCAATCTTTTGGACGTACCCCTGTATTGTTAATCCTTGTTCAATACATTCTTGACCTGTTGATTTGCACAGGGAAGGGGAGCCGTGGAAGACACTGGCAAAGTCAAGGCCGAGCTGAGGGCCCTCCAGGAGGAGCACAAGCTCCTCACGGAGAAGCACACTCGGCTACGGCTTGACCTTGATGATCTCTTCCAGCGCATTCAGCGCATGAAGACGGATGGTGACAATGCTAGGGCGAGGACGAGGCGTCTTCGCGAGGATAAGAAAGCCGCGGATATGACCATCGCTGGCTGCGGTTTGACAATGAAGGATACCATCGCGAAGCTGAGGGAGGTCGCAGGCCTTCTCGACGCTGTAGTAGTTGATCCTGAGAAGGACAACTTGTCGCTGGAGGAGTCCTGCGTCCTGGCTGCAAGTCAAACTGACTTTATTCTAGATGCAGCCAGGGCTAAGACCTCTCCTTGACCTAGCATTCTGTATTTTTACTTTTTTGTGTAAGTGATGAAAAAAATTATTGAAAACTTTGTTCTTATGTCAAATTTCCAATTTTCCAGCACATTCTTGGACTGCATGCAATCTTCCCTCTTTCTTTAGCTTTTGTCGAACATTTGACCATACAAAGGTATGTACACTGTGTGCGATCAAGGAACGACTATCGCGATCTTTGGCTTGTGAGGGCAGTCCATCGGAGCTCTTCAAATAATATAGAAACAATATAGAAGTCGCAGGTCCCATGCAAATAATATAAAAAGAATATAGAAGTTATATATCAACGTGCTTTGAATATCACAAACGGCTCTGAGGTAAAAAAACGTCTGTGATAGTCACATTAGAGACGGTTTTTATGTAAGGCCCGACTGTGATAGTCCCAACAGTGTCCGCCGCCTCGAATTCTCAACTTCTATCAATATCACAGACGGCTTTTAACTCCAAACCGTCTGTGATAGTAATATTACAGACGGATTTTATGTAAGGACCGACTGTGATTGTCGAACAGTTATCGACGCTTCAAATTCTCAACTTCTTTCAAATTCTCAGCGGTTCAACTGGAAGCAAAACTCCAGGGAGGGAACAAGTATTTATAGAAGTCGAACAGTTCAATATTCAACAGACATATTAAAGACGGTTCGGACATCAGAACCGTCTGTAATATTAACGCAGACGGTTTTGATCTCCCAACCGTCTGTGATAGTCCCAACAGTGCAATTCTCTACATGCAATTATTGATAACCACACATAATAACAGCGCAGATGAAGAGACTTATTTATTTACTTCAAATTTAATTTGCATCGAATTATGTAATCTGACGCTTCAACTTCCAAAGTGGGCACTACTGTTTTGCCGTGTTCCAGTTTATCTCCCGAGAATATTTATCATGACGGTACTGATCTTGAAAAGAAAGTAGTGCGCTCCACTTCAAATTCTCAACAGTGTGTTGTGTCTTTTCCATTTCTGATGTTTGCGCGGCGCACTAACCTGGGGACACGAAGCGTCGACTTGGAAATTGTTTTTCATTAATGTTGAAAAAATGAACTAAAAATTTGTTCGTATGTAAATTTTGCAATTTTCCCTCATTTCTTGGAGAAAGAGAAGTGGAGCGGTTCGAATGGAAGCAAAACACTCCAGGGAGGGAACAAGTATTTGAAGAAGTCGAACAGTTCAATATTCCAGGCATAGTAAAGACGGTTCGGATATCAGAACCGTCTGTAATAGTCATATTACAGACGGTTTGGACATGAGAACCGTCTGTAATATTAAAGCAGACGGTTTGATATCCCAACCGTCTGTGATAGTCCCAACAGTGCCCACCCTTCGAATTATCTACATGCAATTGTTGATAACCGCACATAATAACTGAGCAGATAAAGAGACTTAATTATTTACTTCAAATTTAATTTGCATCGAATTATGTAATCTGACTCTTCAACTTCCTTTTCCGTGTTGCAGTTTATCTCCCGAGAAGTTATCATGAATTTATTGACCTTGAAAACCAGTAGTGCGCTTTTTAAAACTCGAGGCACCCGCGCATATGAACCGCCACCTTCTGTTTCTATAAATAGCGAGGCTCCTAAATCCCTGTCTTTATTCCCTCCTCAACTCCCACCTTGATGGTGAGCCGAGATTCTAATGAGGTTATTGAAATTGAGAGTGATGAGGAAGAGAGAAGGAATGAACTCGATCAGGATCTTCAGAAAGTAAGTCCTCTCTAAAACTGTAATGCAAATCTTTCTTTTATGACTTGATTACCTCGAAACAAATGCATTTCGAAATCTACAGGTGCCTGAGGAAATGCTCCCTCCAAAGAAGAGACTTAGAAATGATGAAAGATCCTCCAGTGGAGCTGCAGTGAAGACTCTAGAGGGTGCTGAGGCCTGTGTTGCCACATTGCTCCTTGCAACCCCTCCAGTTGCATCGACTCCACCTTTGGAGATCCACAACAATCCTTCCAATATCCCCTCTTCAACACCTTTGTATCATCAGCTTTTCTTGGATGATCAACTTTCTGGGGTAAGGCTCACACTTCCATGTCCAAATCCACTCTGAAGCTTGGCAATCATCTTCACCCTCCCAGCATACGTCCCTAGGAGAAGCTGGAGAAGCATATGTGCAGGAGGAGAAAGCTGCCTTGTACAGAACTCTCCAAAAAAAAAAAGAGGCGCTAGAGAAGCATTATGAGGGGATGTCTTTTGCCATTCTGCACTTGGCAGAGTGCTTTGAGTTGCAGCTTCATCTCCACCTTTGTTGTATCAACTTTAATTTCTTGGATGATCCTACTGATGCGAAATCCACTCCTTGCTGAGAGATGATGTTGATAGTCTTAGAGCCATTGGTAGTTCTCCTGGGGCGGCCAGTGTAGATCCTACTGATGCCAATACGTCCCTAGGAGAACTTTGTAAGTTACTTTCGGAACAGGTCGACGCTAATTAATTGGTCGCTTAATTGTATCTCTTATGTATGCAAAGATTGTAAGAAATAAGAAATTTCTTTTCCTTATATATCTGGCTTTTCGATTGATTATGTAACTGATAATCACCAAATGATGTTCTGTGTGAAAATGTTAACAAGAAAATACTGCTGCGAACAAGACGGTTTTTAACTCAAAACCGTCTCTAATTGTAAGATTACAGACGGTTTTAATTTCAGGACCGACTGTAATAGTCTCAAAATTCTTTGAAGATCCACAGACATATATACAACAAATATGAAAAACAAGATAAAACCAAATAGTCTGAACGTTTATTTTTTTAAATACTAACATTGAAATAAGATAGAACCAAATATGAAAAATAAGTGGAACAACTGATGACGAGTAGTCGAATGCAAACAAACAATCCGGGATATTATAGATGGTTCGGACCTTAAAACCGTCTATGATAATCTTGCAGATTGTTGATTTTATAATTAACACAGACGGTTCTGATGTAAAATCCGACAGTGATAATCACAGACGGTTCTGAAGTAAAAACCGACTGTGATAGTAAAGCGGACGGTTTTGACCTAGGAACCGTCTGTGATATTGTAATTATCATGGACGGTTTAGAGTTCATAACCGTCTGTGATATTTCTGTCATAGTATCACAAAATGCGCCGATATTACCGACAGTTAATAGAGTGAAACCCGTCAGTGATATTCTGTTCTTCAAAAATGCACCGATATTACTGACGGTATTATATAGAACCGTATGTATTGAACCTTGTATAAAAGGTCTTTTGGCAGATGTTTTGAGCTAGTTGTTCTCTCTTGCTCGACCTACACTGTCCAGTTCGAAGAGATGTGGGGCAAGGAAGAGCAAAATCTTGAAAGGCCGGGGGAGCATTTTGGGGCAAAAATTTGAGGATCGAACCAAGGTTGGTACTTGCTCCCAAGGCATACACATTACTTGATTTCATCATCAATATCGATCTCCATTGATTTACTAATTAGCATGTGTATGAATGTGATTAATTGCAGATGGTCCGAGACTGGATGTATAATGACAACCGAGTGGGTGAGGAATACATGAAAGGTGTTTTTGATTTCGAAAAGGTTGCTGAGCAAGACATGGCGAAGATGGGTTTACCATATATATACTGTCCTTGTGTAGACTGCCAGAATATTAAGATGTTCACCAACTCATCTCAAATTGTCACCCACTTGATCCGACGTGGTTTCAAAAAGGGGTACACGTGTTGGGTCCACCATGGAGAAGAGCCAACTGCAGAAACAAGTGCCACTCAGGTTGAGGAACAGGACATGTCGGATCCGAACAACGACTTCGACGAGGATATGCCAGAGGATGACCATTTTGATGACATGTTGCGTGATGTGGAAGGAAATTACAGTGAAAGGGAGTTTGGCAAATTCAAGCGCTTGATTGAGGACTCAGAAAAGCCGTTGTTCCCTGGTTGCAAGTCGAAGTACACAAAGTTGGCCTCTGTGCTTGAACTGTTAAAATTGAAGGCAAGCAACAGCTGGATTGACAAGAGTTTCGCAGCACTGTTAGATCTTTTGGCGGACATGCTCCCGGAAGGAAATGAGTTGCCAAAAAACACCTACCAAGCGAAAAAGCTGTTGTGTCCTTAGAACCGACTGTGATATTTTCAACAGTGTCCGACTCTTCGAGTTCTTGACGTGCACCGTCGGTTCTCAATTCCAAACCGTCTGTGATAATCAGAGTCATAGTTGGCTCTCAACTCAAAACCGTCTGTGATAATCTCTCTGGTGACTATCACTATGTCGATTATTACAGACGATTCTGATGCGAGAACCGACTGTGATAATATTATCACAGACGGTTGTGAGCGTTGGACCGACTATGATAATATCGTCGCGGTTAATAGTTCATGGCGGGGTTTGTCCCGCTCATTCCAGTCTTCGCAACTATTTGCCCTAGCTCTCTCCGCCCTCGCACCGTCCGTCGCGATCACCTCCATCGCCTCCCACCTTCTCCTCCTCTCCGTCCGTCGCGATCACCTGCATCGCCTTTCCACCGTCAGGTGCGATCACCTCCATCGGCCTCCCTCCTTCGACGCGATCTCCTCCATCGCTTCCCCACTGTTTCTGTCATTCTTGGTTAATTATAAGTATATGGGTTTTGTTATAGAATTATTAGTTGCAAATTTACTTAAACTGTTCTCTCTTTCACTTATGTTAGGAACTATGTCTGGTGACGAAATGCACCACTCGGGGAGTCAGGGTGACCTCGCTGGCGATGAGACGCCTGGGCCGGAGGTCGCCTCGTCCGCCGTGACCCCGCAGAAGAAGAGAAAGGGGTGAGGCCGGACGACATGCGCGTGTCTGGACAAGCGGGAAAAGCAGCACGTCCAGTTCAACGAGAATGGTGTGCCAGAGGCTCCGGACAAACTTGTCGGTCAGTACCGCTCACTATGCGGCAAAGTGGCCAGGGAGCGGGTGCCCATCACCACCTCCGAATGGGGTCAAGTGCCCCCAGAGTGCAAGGATGCGCTGTGGGAAGAAATGCAGGCGGCGGTTCACATTCCTAAGGATCGCCACTTCACCATCCGCCGGAGGACACTGATGTCAATAAACAAGGCGTGGAGGAACTTCAAGAGCCACCTTGTCAGGCTCTATGTGAAGGAGTCGAAGACCCCCTTTGATGACTTCCCTTTCGTGACTCCCGAGGCATGGCAGCAGTTCGTCGAGATGAAGGCCAAGCCAGAGTTCTAGGAGCTTAGTGCGAAGGGCCAGGCTAACCAGGCCAAGAATACCCACCCACACAGACTAGGCAGTGGTGGGTATGTGGGGAAGAAGGCGTTGTGGAGGAAGCAGGACGAGGAGGCTTCCCAGTCTTCGGCCGGCAGTCCTTATGCGGGCATAACGGATGTGCGCGCCCGCAATTGGTGCCAAGCAAGATTGACGATGAACTCCTCCGGAAGCGTCTCTGTGAGTAACCTTGTAGACAGGGAAGTGATCGACCGGCTGGTAAGATTGTCCGATCACGTACTATCCTCGTAACACGCATGCAATGGGCTGTATTGCTAAGTTCTCCAGTTGCAGGTGACGCTGAGTGTGCAGGCGGCATCCAGAGAGTTCAACCCAAGGAGGGACAGGGATATCCTCACAGCGGCGCTAGGAAACAAGGAGCATCCAGGCCGCGTGCGCGGCCTCGGTGCCATTGTGCCTTGGAGGCATGGTTTCCCTGATGATGAGGAGGCGGCTAAGAGGAGAAAGAGATCCCACCAAGCCCGCGATGAACGGCTCAAGGAGGAGATGCGATCGGAGTTCGCTGTTCGGGACAAAGCACTCCTGTAGCAGTTGTTGGAGATGCGGTCCATGTATGAAGAGCTAAGAAAGGCGACCCAGGGCACCCCCCTTCTAGCAGCGGAAGTACCGACCCCCATTCTTTGCCACCGTAGTAGCTGCGCGTCTGCGCCGGGGTCTTCGTAGACGGAGCCCTCTCCAAAGTATCCGGTGGACTTTCTGCAGGTAATGACCGTTTGTCTTTGTTAATTCATTCGAAAGTGAAAAGCGGTGAAATTCGACATGTTAATGCGCACTGTTTGTAGGAACCCGCCTCTTGCAAGCTTATGGTGCTGGCCGGTCTCTTCTCGATCGAGGCTGCCCGTGGGATGGCTCAACCATGCACGGCGGGGGCCACAATCCATGGTGCCCCTCTATGTGAGGGTTTTGCACGGGTTCAGGTGGACAGTGTCTTTGACCATTGCATGGGTTTTCCGTTGGAGAAGCCGCCGAACGACGAGATTACCACTCTCGGGGATGCGGTGCACACGTTCGTGCAATGGCCCAAGAAAGACATCGTCCTGTATGAGGTAATTCCCCCACCAGTTTCATAATTCGTACTGTAATAATAGCCCTCAGAGTTAGTGTCCTAATACGTAGGTTCTTACATCACAGACCGACACACGGCCTACTAGCCAGCATACCCCTCCGATGACGAAGCTGACTCCGACTAAGAGGCAACCATTCAAGAAGCTGTCTAGTAGGAGAAAAGCAAAGAAGAGCCCGACGAAGGAGAGTGAGAAGAGTGCGCCAGCTCTCATACCGTTCGCTCTGGGGATGCCCATGGCCTCCGATACCGCAATTTCGACCATGGGGTTAGCATGCCAGAGCTTACATGCATGGTACATGAAGAGGACAAACCAGACCAGGACGCAGCGTCCGACGCACATCATGGTCAAGTACACCGTGGCAGAGTTCCATAACGACATTGGGACCTACTCGGTGACCTTCGAAGACCTGCACAATTTACTGAACAAAGATGCGCTTGACTTGTCAATCCTACGGTCTTGGGTGCTGTAAGTATCCTACTATCCGTGCATATACGGATATATGTCATTTATTAATTGGTTACTTCCGTGCAGCTGAATGACCAACTATGCCAAATCTAAGGGCATACCTGTTGGTTTCTTGGACCCCCAGATGGTCGCCGAGGTGATGTTTAGGACCGACGCAGTCTTCGTTGTCGACTACATCAAAAGAGGGTTGCTTGCTCAGGTCGACAAGGAATATATACTTGTACCCTACAACCAGAGGTGAGTGCTTTCATCAGTACTTCACCCGTAGATTAGTGTCTCCATGTGCACAACCCCAAATTTAGATTAAATTTTTAATTCTTTACGTGTAATATGTAGCTACCACTGGATCCTGCTGCTACTTATTCCAAAAAGCAACAAGGTGTTCTACCTTGACTCATTGCAGAGAAAAGGGTACTCGTATTGCGGTGCACGAGATGTATTCGAAAGGTGATGTGGACCTGTCTTGCATGCATCTAGATTTACTATCCTCAAATTGTCAATTTCGGCTATCCTCAAACTGTCAATTTTGGCTATCTACAGGGCTTTCACGAAGTACTTTGCCGAGGTAGGGAGACAACACGAGCGGTGAGCCAATAAGTTTCAGTGGTTACAATTTTTGGTACAAATTTCAACTGGCATCTGTTTTACTTTATAACTTGTCCCCACCTAAGTCTCGGTCTGTAAATTGGCAGTGCCATCAGCAGCCGGACGACAATACATGTGGGTTCTACGTGATGCGCCACATGTATGACCTGATCATCACCCCTCACCGGCCAGATTTCCCCGAGGTATACAACTACTCCCCTTTGTATCGATTTGACAGAATTTACAACTGCAGCTAATTTTTTATGTACCAACTCTTGCTGCAGGGGGTCGACTTCCCTTCAGAAAGCCTTGACCCTCAGCAGATTGGTATTGTCCAAGGGATGCTCGCTGAGTTTTTCCTTTCGAAGGTCATATCAACCAAGGGGAAGTTTAGGGACCCGCAAGGTTCGTATTAGTGCGGCCTTACATTTATTTGTACATCTAACACACTGACTTTAATTGTCGATTACTTTTATTTGTTCAATTGTACATATTTTGGAGTTCTGTGCTGTATATATGAAATGCTATACAGAGGGGTACAAATATATTTGAGTACTATGCATATGAAACTGTATATATTTGAGTACTGTACAAATATATTTCTGAGTTCAATTGTACAAATATATATGAGACTGTATATATTTGAGTACTGTGCATGTATGAAATTCCTAAACTGTATATATGAAATGCAATTTGTACAGAGGACATCTCAGACGGTTTGTAAGATCAAAACCGTCTGTGCATATTATGCACAGACGGTTTTGATCTTACAACCGTCTGAAATTATAACAGTCACCGATAATGACACTATCACAGCTGGTTTTGACCTCAGAGCCGTCTGTGATATCACACTATCACAGACGGTTCTGAGATTATAACACTATCACAGACTGTTCTAACCTAAAAACCGTCTGTGATATTCAAGATTATCACACTATCGCAGATGGTTTTGACCTCAAAGCCGTCTGTGATACTCTAAATACACAGACGGTTCTGAGGTCATAACCGTCTCTGATACTCCAAATACACATACGGTTTTGACATCAGAACCGTCTGCGATACTCATATTATTACTGACGGTTCTGAGATCAAAACCGTCTATGTTAGTATGAGTATCTCAGATGGCTTTGATGTCATAACAGTCTATCTATTTTGAGTACCACAGACGGTTCTGATATCAAAACCGTCTCTGGTAATCTGAGTACCACAGTCTGTTATGACATCAAAGTCGTCTGAGATACTCATACTAACACAGACGGTTTTGATGTCAGAACCATCAGTAAAATATGAGTATCGCAGACGGTTCTGATGTCAAAACCGTCTGTGTATACTCAAATTATCAGAGGTCAAAACCTGAGTATCACAGACGGTTCTGTGCTCAGACCCGTCACTGATAATGTGAGGATCCCAGGTGGTTTTCACATCAGAACTGTCTGCGAAACTCAAATTATCAGAGACGGTTCTGAGATTAAAACCGTCTGTGGTAGTATGAGTATCACAGACGGTTCTGATGTTATAACAGTCTGTGTAGTATGAGTATCACAGACGGTTCTGATCTTATAACAGTCTGTGAAGTATGAGTATCACAGACGGTTCTGATCTTATAACAGTCTGTGAATGGAGAGATCACTGACGGTTGAAAACATCAAAAACCGTCTGTGATAGTACATGATTATCACTGACTCGAATATCACTGACGGGTAAGAACCGTCTGTGATGACTGTTTTGACCCGACTGTGATGATGAATTCTGTAGTAGTGACTGTAGTTGGTCGCCCTGGGGTGTGATTAAGACCACTCCGGCCCCCGTGTTTGAAAAACTTCGAGAGCCATCAAAATACATCGTCTAGTGGTTGGTACATTCCAAATCTGCTGGTTCTTGCGCAAGTGGTTGGGGATTAGTTCATTCCACCACAAAATCTGCAAGAATCTGAGATTTAATTGCTACTCGAGTAGTGAAATGGAGATCAAATGCTCCAAGTTCTACTGCCACTTTGCAACCCGACCAGTTACTTCACTTGAAAGTAATGTCATAGCATTCTGGAAGTCATTAAGAGAGCGTAAAGTAACTTTTGGACTTCAGGGTAACACTCCTTCGGTCCATTCAGTACTTCACTTACGTAATATATTGGCTGTTGCACACCTTCCCTTTCGACGACCATAATTGTGCTGACCGCGTGAGGGGTAGCAGCCAAATAAATGAGTAATCGATCTCCCATGATCGGGGAAACCAACACTAGAACACTTTATAAATATGCTTTTACTTCCTGAAATACATTTTTTGGCTTTACCCGACCACTGGAAACCATTGTGCTTACGTAGAACCTTAAAGAACGGTAACCCACATTCGCCTAACCGCGAGATGAAGTGACTCAAGGTCGCCATTCGACTGGTTAGGCTTTGTACCTCCTTCATTGTTGAAGGAGATCGCATTTGCTCCATGGCCCAGATTTTCTTAGGATTAACCTCAATGCCTCTTGAAAAACAAGGAAACCTAAAAGTTTACTAGAAGAAACTCCAAAAGAGCACTTTTCTGGATTCAACTTGATTCCATGTTTATTCAAGTTGCAGAACGTTTCAGTGAGATCATTTACATGACCTGAGCTTTTTCAGCTCTTTACAACCATATCATCAACATAAGCTTCTAAATTACGCCCAAGCTGAGAAAGAAAGGTCTTCTGCATCAAGCGCTGGTACATGGAAGTAGCATTCTTGAGCCCAAATGGCATTCTAATGTAGCAGTAAGTGCCAAATGGTGTGATGAAGGCAGTTTCTGCTCCTTTATTTCTACCATGCTAATTTGATGTACCCTGAGTAGATATCCAGGAAGCTCATTAGTTCGGAACCCACTGTTAAATCGACCAACTGATCGATGCGGGGAAGGGGAACATCATCCTTCGGGCAAGCATGATTGAGAGTAGTGCAATCGACGCACAAGCGGCACTTACCATTTGATTTCAGGACCATGATCGTATTTGCGAGCCATTCTGGATGGTCAACCTCGCGAATGAAACAAACCTCCTGGAGTTTATCTAACTCTGAACGGATGGCTTCTTGTCGATCAGGAGCAAAGCGTCTGATCTTTTGCATGATTGGTCGTTGTCCAGGCCGAATTGCTAGCCTGTGCTCGATCACTTCCCTTGGGACTCTAGGCATGTCAGATGGTTTTCATGCAAACACATCTGCGTTAGCTTGGAGGAAAGTGATGAGCGCAAGTTCCCATTTTTCTTCTAGCCCTGACCCAATCCGAATGGTTCTAGATGGGTCGTCTGGGAATATGGGAACCTGCGTAAGTTTTTCATCTAGTCACAGAGTTACCTTGATCGCATCTGGTTCGTTGGTCACCACCTTAACGTCCCGAAGGGGAAGTTCGTTGACCAATTCCAAGTATATACGATCAAAAGTGAGAGTTGTATTTTGACTTCCTCTGACTGTGGTCACGCCTTTTTGTCCTAGCACCTTGACGTATTGATAAGCATGATGCATTTTTGCCATGAACATGGTGAGTGAGGGCCTACTAAATATTTCATTATAAGATGAATTGAGATCAATTACATCAAAAGTAATTAACTCTGTTCGAAAGCTCTTTGGTCCTCCGAGTGTCACTGGCACTACAATTTGCCCGATGGGCATCATCGAAGGACCAGGAATTATCCCGAAAAATAGGTGAACCACTGGTTTGATTTTTGAACATGGTATTTGCATCTCGTCAAGTGCTTTTGCAAATAATAGGTCAAGAGTGCTCCCCCCATCAACCAGTACTCATCCCACTTTAGCGTTGCTAATAATGGGAGAAATTACCAGAGGGAGTCACCGTTGCCGCGACAACCCCTTAGGGCAATCTTCCCGGCTAAAGGTCAAGGAAGTCTCCGACCATTGGGGAAATTGAGGCTCTCTAGGAGGAGCTTCAATATTATTTACCTCCTGATAAACAGATGTAAATTGAATCTTAGAAAAATAAGACGAAGAACCACCGAAAATTATATTGACATGATTATTTGTTATCTGGTATGGCATGTTCTCATCTCCATTAGCGTCCTTAGTTCGATAGGATTGTCCCTGTTCTGATAAAGTCTGCATAGGTGCATTACCTTGGTAAAAGTGCTCCATGCGCTTCAACCAATTGCGACAATTCTTGAGGTCATGTCCAGGGACATTGTGCAATGGACACCATCTCTTACTTCCCTGTGGGTTAGTTTGTTTGTCTGCATGGTTGCTGTTGCGACCACCAGAAGGAGATTTATTATTTTTTAGTGGAACTTTTTTACCTTTTTCCTTTGGTTTCTTATCCATGATTGCGATCTCTCAGAATTGGCCTGCTCCATTCTTCTTGGACTTCTTGGACTTTCTGCCCGCGGATGATTCAGATTTCTAGTTTGAATCATTCTTCTTTTTGGTTTTGAGACCAGCTTAACGAGGTAAATTACCCTTATCCACCATCCTGTTCCATTCCAAAGCTTCAGCTGCTTCAGAATATCAATCAGCCATGTCGAAAAGTTCTGACATTGATCTCAGCGGATGGATACTTAAGTCCTCTGTGAACATGCGGTATCGAATGCCATGTTTAAAGGCTCTAATGACCGAAGTGTTAGAGATATTGGGAATGGTATTTCTCACTCCAAATCCCTTCACGAACTACCGAAGAGTCTCAGTCGAAGTTTGGTGTAGTCAATGAAGATCATCTTCTTTACCAGGCTTCTCATAGTAGTTCTGAAAATTGTTGAGGATTGTTTTGGCACATCATTTCCCAATTGTAAATTGATCCTTCTAGTTGATTAAACAACCAAGTCCGTGCTGGACCCTCAAGGACTGTTGGCAAATAATTTGCCAAACCCGTTCATTTCCTCCTGCTGCTTGAATGGCAGTAACATAGATCTAGAGAAACTCGGATGGATTTTGAGTACCATCGAATCTCTCGATTATGCCAGGCTTGAACTTTTCGGGCCAGAGGGAGAATTGCGAAGTGCCTCTGCAATCACACGGATATGATCTTGTGTACTCCTTTTTGGTGCCAGAGGAGTTTTTACCATTGTCGCTTCAGCCATCGTACTCTGGAGCCGAGAGAGGCGTATGATCATGTCTGTGACCATCAAGATGTCACTGGCGAGAATTTTCTGGACCAAAGTCGTGGGTGGCGGTATCATGGCGAAATTGAGCAAGATGTAGAGCTTTGTGAACCTCGACCTCTCACTGTTTGCGCGCTTTTTCTTCTTTCCGTTTGCGTTCTCCTTCTTCCCTGACACCACGTTGCTCAGGGGTTTCCCCAAAAAGTGCAATGACTTCCCATGGAATAGAGGTCACAGACGGAGAAAGCATCTCCTCTTTGTCTGAGTTAGACTCGAAATCAAAGACAGACTTTAAATTGTCTGGAGCAAAATTTTTCCCGACTAAATTCAAGGTCTTCATCTCACTTATTGTCTGAGACAATGGGTTGTGGCACGTACTGTAACACCCTGAGTTAGGGGTGAAAATTTCCTTTTTCATCAATAGCATGCATGCATGTATCTGTAGTAATAGCCAGATCAGTATCTATCCTAAGCCCTAAAATCTCCAAAATCTATCCTGTGACCTCAAATCAAGATCAGATTGTTCAGATGTGATCTATCAGTTACTCTGAACTTAAAAGTCTTCAGAACCCAGATCCAATTTTATCTCTAAATCCCAGATTTATCAACTTCTTCTGTTTTCGAAAACAGAAATACCTTATATTACCCAAATACCCTAAGTTTCAAAAATACAGATTTAATCCGAATCTTGACCAAGTTCAGACCAGATTATTCCTGGAATATGATCATGGGTATGTCAATACCTTAATATAAAAAGTTGACAGCCAGATTTCACCATCTAGACTCTTTTCACAAATCAGTCCAAGAGTTATCGCAAATTAGTCCTTATCTGATATCTGAAAATCCAAAAAGGCTAAACTCTCCAGATTAACTTCAAATTCAGAATTTCTTCAGCAAATCTTCTCAAAATGCTATTTGCCACAAGTTTCTCTTCTGTGCAGATATCAAAATCGAACCCTAAATGCCAGAATTCGAAATCGACAAAACTTAAATCTTATTTTACCCTAAATTACCCTATTTTCAGTTTGTATCGAAAACTATTCAAATGTGTCAAATTTTATCAATTACCTTTGCCAAATACCTTGTTGAATATAATCTACCAGATTAGTGAAATCAAATTCAACTCTAACCTTCCAAATCTCCAGAATTACAGATTGGTCCAAATGTGAAAATCAAATATTGCAAATCAGTCCATTTTCGACCAGGCCAACTGCTGTACACGACCAGGGCTCGCCGTGGTTTCCTTGCGCCGTGGTTGCTTGCCGCCGGTGAAGCTTCGCCTGCAACTTGACCGTGCATGCCAGTGCGCACGTGTCCTCGCTCCAGCTGGTGCCGTGGCAAGGCCGCTGCTACGTCGACGACCAGTGCTTGCTCCTGCGCGCGACCAACAGTGACTTTGTCAGCAATCCATCGCCACGTAGCCTCGCCGCGCCAGTACTTGTCGCCACCGCTTGCTACAAGCTTTGCCAGGTCCCGATGAGGCGACATTGTGATCAGTTGAAAGCTTGTCGCCGTCGCATCACCGCTCTTGCTGTTTCTTCGCCGCTACTGCTCCAGCACGCAACCGATCTCATCACAGCAACCAATTACTTCATTGTTCCCCTTTGCATCTTTGCCTGACCTATTTAAACGCTCCTGTGTGCAGCAGCTTCTCCACACATCACCAGGACTTAACCAATTTCCAAATTTCACCGTTGCAGTCGTCTTCTCCGGCGAGCGATCGAGGAGACTCACGGTGCCAGCACTCTACAGATCATCTCCTGTCAAATTAAAGCCATCAGTGAGTTCATCTACTCAACCTCTCTGTGTAGTACTGTCTAATTGCTCCCCGGTGACCTCTAACGCCGGCGATCACCGGAAATGGCTGAAATTCGAAGAATGCCCTGTTCCGGCAATGCAGGCCAAATTACCTCGAATTAGCTCTCGATTCTGTAGAAGAAGTTGATCAGTGAGTCGTTTCCAGCAAGCCTGTGCATCAAGATCTCCAGATTGAGCTTCAATCGAAGCTTTCTCCAATTTTTGAACTTCTCTAGAAACCGGCGATCGTCGCCAGGCTTCTCCGGCCATCCTCCGGCCAAAGTGATCGTGCAGGTAGCTTCCTCTTACCCATATATCACTTCCCAAGCTTGGAATTGAGTTCGTTCGGCCTAAATTGAAAACCCCCAAATAGCAGTGTTCTTCTCCGGCGCCGATGACAGGAAAAGTGTTCCCGGCCGTTTCAGCCCAAATCACCTTGTCATTTAGATGTGCCTTAGCCTCCTGAGCATTTTTGTCTTCTAGCTCGACACCTAAATCGGCCTAGATCAAAAGTTATAGCTTTGCCAAGTTTTTGTCCAGAACTGATCTAGTGCAGCCAGTTCATCTCTGTTCATCATCAAATTTCTTGCTTTCCAGTCATTTCTTGCCCTAGATCCTGTTGACTTAATTGTTCCTGTTACTCAAGCCTACCTCCCAGACAAAGTGGTGCATCATTTGGAGCTCCAGATCAAAAGTTATGCTAAGCCCTAGTTTTTGGCATTGTCAGCTCTATGCCAGAGCTTGTCAGCCAGTGGCATTGACCTTATTTACCCACTTCTGGTTGTGTAATTTGAAATCCACTTTGTCCACTGAATTTGTAGAGTTGTGATCTACATTTTCTTCTACTACCACAACTTGAGATAAGCCTCCTAGCTTTTCTTAAAGCTATGTCCAAGCTTTGATCCGAATGTCGATCTGTTGACATTCGCTGTTTTAATTAAACCAGCCACAAAATTGTTATCCCTATTGCAATCCTGAAACCCTAAGATTATCTAATCACCATCCTTAGCCCAAATTCCTTGAAACCCTAGAATCTCAGTTCAGTTGCAGTTCAAATTATCTTCAGTATAGTTCAATCATTCTTGTTGAGCATTTCTGCATAAAAGTCTTAAAACATTTTAATATTATAAGTAATTATTGTGTGTTTGTTTGTCGTCGAGCAGATTCAGAAGCTGACTTTGAAGATTTTGCTGTTGACCCGTCATCGACTGCTGTATTTTACGACGCGGAAGGCAAGTCATATCCTTGGTCATCTTGAACCTATATTTTAAATGTTGCTATAATATAACCTTGAATATAGGCAATATTGCATGTGAAAGATTGAGAATGATTGATTTATGAATTGGCAGTACTAGACTGGTTATCTGTGAAATGTGAAATAAACAAGTTTTGAGCCATGAACTATTATATGTATGTATATACTTATATTCATGAAATAAAACGCCTAGCCGTGACCAGAAAAATGGTATGGATGGCTGTAGCGCTGGAGGTGCTAGATTGCAAAGGAATGCAGGCACTGAAGGTGCAGGGTTGTGGATGGTCTGGTCACTGGCATATAAGGACTAGAACCTTGTGTTGTGCGTCTAGTGGCATAAACAACGTGCTAACCGCAAGCCTGGTATGGGACAGGCCTGAACAAGTAATTATGTGGATCGCACATGAAACCCCTGCATGAGATGTGTAGTGATGCACGATAAACACGGAGCGCGGCTCCCACACATATCACTGAAGGTGATCAAGCACGCTGACCCAGTAATGGGAATAAGCAATGGGGTGGAGGTTTGGATACAACCTACCACAACTGTGCCTCGCTGAGAGCCACAGGGTCGGGGGTGAATTGTGAGTGATACATAACAAAAGTTCTTGTTATTTCCACCTTGCCGCTCACAGTATGAAGTGAGTCAGGGGTCCAATCATTTTGTTATGATAGGAAAGGTTTGAAAGTGGAATATCTTGCGGGTAAATTGGTACCTCTCTGCAGAGTTAAAAACGTATTCGAATACTCCAAGCTCCCGGGTTTATAGGAGTCTGCTGCGGTGGATTAAATCCACGGGGTGTGACACAAGTACTATTTTCTAAATAAAATATATTTAATCAAGATTACCCAAATGACATGTGTTGTCATGATAAGGAGTGCTGTCGTGGGCTGTCGTGTGTCGACGTGTCGCGGTAGTGCTATAATCTAGTGAACATGAATGATGATGTTACTTTATGAAAAATGCTGCCATGGGATGAGGTATGAAAGGAAAAGATTATTTTACAAATATCCATAATTCTTGACTAGTCTAGGTTCATATCATCACTACTATATGTATCTACTCTTACCTATGACTTGCTCAGTACGTAAGTGCTCACCCTTGCAACATTCAACTCAATAGATGGAGCCTACCTTGATCAAGATGATGGCACGGAGTACTACGTGGATCCAGAAGGAGGAGAATCAGTTCCGCCAGAACCCTGAACTGTGTTGTTCTGCCGTCAACTTCTTTTGTGGGAGGGTCACCTATCTTCTACTGCGTAGTTAAATATTTTGCTAAACCCTGAATGCCTTGTAGGCATTGTAATCCTCTTTATGTAATATTAAGGCCAGCAGGCCACACTGCTTAATATTTTGTGAGTACTCTGTTGCAATGTAATATACTCCTGTGTTTGACTCATCCTGGGAAGTCAAAGGTTGTGGTTTGGGACTAGCTGCAGCGAGCTAGGTCTCTACAGGAGTAGTCGTTGTCCCAGTCTCGGGGCGCGACACGTACTCTCCCTCGGATGTGGCAAAACTCACAGAAGGCAACCAAATTGCTTTCTCGGGTTCCTGGTTGATGGACCTTACTGGAACCGGGGATGATTCTTCCTCGGGATAAGTTTTGAGCGTAGCATGTCATCTTTGATGGGGACGTACTCCTCATCCATGACATCAACATAATCCTTGAGATTGAAATCGTTCTCAAAATCAAGTAAACAAGGGGGAGGATCCATGAATACAATGAACCCTGGTGAATCAGAGGATGTCTTGAAAGGATCCCCCATGGTCGGTGTCAGCTGTCGACAATTGGAACCAGGGTTCCTAGTCAAACTTACACGAATTTAGTTTGTTTAGTAGGGAGACAATCTAGAAAATCACTAGAGAAATCGCCGTATCCATGGATCTAATGACATAGAAATTTATACAGGTTCGGGCCCTCAAAGTCTAAGTAATAACCCTACTCCTGTTGCTTTTTAACTATGAGTATAATGGATTACAAAGAGAATGTATTGTCTAGCTATCAATTGTCTTGTTGAGAACTTTTCTCTAAAAGGCTCTCTCAACAGGATCTACCCTTCTCTTCTAACTTTCTGCCCTACTTATACTTGTCTAAAGGGTGTCAGTTGCTTCATCGAAGGGACGCTTGGTAATTGTCAACAACTGTTGTATAGCGGTTGCCATCAATTGTTACCAATTGTTATTCGCCAGTTTAGAACATGCAGTTATGGAAGCTATATATTCATCCTCATCTTCATGATAGTTATCATGGATGGTTAACTTAACTGTATGATCTTCAAATCATGGTGTAAGTTAACAATATATGGTCGCACACTAACTATGACCATGTATTGGTATCTTGCTTTATCTCTGTGACTTGGGATGATAGCGGGCAAATATCTCTACGACCATAATACTCGCAGGTATTATAATAATATATGAGACCATGGACTCTGCAACAATAAGCATTGAGGTTATAGAGTTCCGTGGGTACAAGTACTGAAATTACGGGAATTCAACATCCTTGATGGGTTATGTCCAGTATATCCTTGGATTATCCCATTCTCTCTTTCCTCGGTCTCTGTGACCATGAAAAGATAATAACAAGTAACTTAAGTGTCTTTTTGTGGTCGTTTGTGACCATAGAAAGACATGTGCAACCATGGGAAGGCTTGGGCGACTAAATCTAGTAATAATCTCCGTCAGTTGGGTATTTTGTTCAAAGGAGGCTAGAATCTTGCCAACGACTTTGCAAAAAGTCGGAACTAGTACCCCTACAAGCTTATCCCAACTCACATTATGAATTAGGCAGAGCACATCATCTTCTATTCCTAGAGACCTAATGGTATGAACATCTAAAAATCTAGTTGGCCATATAGGTCTCTTTTGGAAATGCATCAAACGAGTAAGATGATCATAATTAGTAAAATAGATGTGCGGAAAATTAGGATCGGAGAAGGTTTGTGGAGACATACCTCGTTGGCACTTCATGGTCTTGTTGATGTTGCATCGGGGCGTCGTCATTGGTGTAGAAATTTCAGATCTGGAGGTGTTGAGGTGCGAGGAGTCGGAATCCGTAGTCAGATCGAAGTTTTGATGGTTAGATGAAGAGATCTAGGGCTTGACTCGTGGTGGTTTTCAGGAGTTGTGGAGCTCAATAATGGAGATATGGCTGGCTGTTTGGGAGAGTCGGAGGAGATGGGTGGCTTTATATAAGGTGGTAGGTAGGAGTTATGGTTGCGTGGGACAAGAAAATACAAGTTTCAGCACACCAATTTGAAAACAGAGAGGAAATTGAGCGCAGCACTACCTCGGGCAAGGGTCGTGGTCAGCTCTGTTGGAAAAATCACTTTCGAGCAACTGATCGAACCAAGCCCAGCACGACCACAAGCATTGGTCGTGCTCGGCTCTGTTGAAAAATAATTAATTTTTTTATTTTTTTGAAATCGATCAAACCGAGCCCAGCATTGGTCGTGCCATTAAACGTGCTCAGTTTGGTTGGTTTTGTAAATTAAGGCACTTTTGTAGGAGTTGTTCTGAAGCTCCTCTAGTCCATGCAATTCAAGGATTTGCCTTTGCCCCACTTTGTCGAAGTTTCAATTGAGTTTTTTAACGCCCTGTGTCAAAATTCAATAGGCAAATGGAAATTCTTACCAAATACAATTTTGTAAGACGTCATACCTAGTGGAGTTTTGAATGCAATGCGATATACCCAAAGAACATCGGAAAGTTTGAGCGCACAATCTGTACATGATGATGCCACCATCTTTTGTAAGATCGTTTTGATTTCTCTGTTCGAGACTTCAACCTATACACTTGTTTGAGGGTGATATGCAAGAGCAACTTTATGAATAACTGATCCGTTTGAGACCTAGCTTTGGTTTTCTCACTAGGCTCGCCCAGATACTAATATGCGGAATAATGGGATCTTACTCAGAAATACCGAAATCCAAAGGATGATTGAAAACACAGTTCAAAGTAGTTGCACAACTCTTTATTTCAAAGAGGGCTTTACACATCGAACGTTAGACAGACTTGTCTACATCGATGAACTATAAGTGTCTAAGACATAAATAAGCTCTATGACTCTTCGATGATCTAACTAGACCTATTACAAGGTATTTATAGTCCAATCGTATGAGTACGTATCAGACTCAGTAACATAAATGTATTAGACTCATCTAACTAACTAATCCTAAACAGATAAACTTAGTTATATATATTCAGATCGGATTACAATTCCGACTAGAGGACCAATCCATGGTCGCGAACCAATCCATGGTCGTGAAACCTTTCCGATCACGGTTAAGGACGTGAAACCGTATGCGATTAGGACTTGAATATCCTCTCGGATCATGACTCCCTTGTTGAGAAGGAGCCAACCCCTGTTGCGACCTCTTAGTCAAACTGGAGATGTGGAAATTGGGCTTGTCCATGTTCTCTGGTGTACCACTTTGCCGCACGTGCTCGTTGGTCTTTCCGACCGACTCGAAAAGTCTCCTTTGTGCCACTGCGGGTGGTAGTCACCTTCTTCTCCAGAATTACATCTTCACGTAGAGGTTCGTCTCGTTGATAGACCAAGTCTTCAATAGATGGTACTATAGTATCTGGCTCATCATCCAACATTGAAGGCTCGAAGAGTTTGAGGTACTCAACATTGACAACCGAGTAAATATCCATGTATGGAGGTAACTCGAGCTAACAATCATTATTACCCACTTTCCTCAAAATCCGAAAAGGACCATAACCAATGGGTTTGAGTTTCTTACCTTCACCTTTAAGTCTCTCCTTACTCAGATGTAACCATACCATATCACCTTCTTGAAATTGCGCATCAACTTGGTGCCGATCATGTCGCGCCTTGTACTTGAGTTGAGCTTTCAGCAAGTTCTGTTCAACCTTATGATGGAGTCGTTGAATACATTCCAGGAACTTTTGTGCTCATTCCTGATCAGATACTTCCTTGCTGTTCTCTGCTGAGGTAGGGATCACAAACTCCATGTCGAATGGACTCTACGGTAGAAATCCTAATCAGACCTCAAATGGCGACTTTCCAGTCGAACCATGCACTGCTCGATTAAAAGCAGACTACAGGTACAGTATGCTTTCATCCCAGGTCTTCGGGTGCTTCCAGTTATATCCTCTCAAGAGATGAACAACTATGTGATTTACCACCTCGTTTTGATCATCAGTTTGCGGAAGAAAGGCATTACTCCTCGTTAACTGGGTGTCCATCATCGTCCAGAGCGATTGCCAAAAGTGACTAAGGAACCGAGTATCGTGATCAGGCACAATAGAAGTCAGCAGTCTGAAGTGTGTCCAAACGTGTTGAAAGAATACCCGAGCTGCTTCTTCTCCCGTGATAGTCTTGCGACAAGTTATAAGAATAATCATTTTGGAGAACCGATCAACGACCACCAATAGATAGTCGTTGCCACGTCGGGTCTTAGGCAATCCTCCCAAGAAATCCATGGATATGCTCTCCCATGGTCGCGATGGAAATGGCAAAGGAGTGTACAAACCTAATTTTCGGTTTGCCCATTTCAAGATGTTGCAGAGACCACAGCCTCGAACAAAACTAGCCACATCTTGCTGCATACGCGGCCAGAACACATGTCGGTGAAGATTTTGCAACGTCTTTGTAACCCCAAAGTGACTAGCTACCTTCGATGTGTGCACTTCTCATAACCATTGAATTCGAGGTGCTCCACGAGGTATGTAAGGTAAATTACCCTTGTACAAGAGTCTTTCTCGACGAACGAACTCCGCAGGTTTCCCTGTCTTGAGCTCAGTTAGTGTTTTTTGAAAATCAGGGTCTTCACTGTACATAGTGGCATAGCCATCATGACATGAGGGCTCGATCTGCATGAACGCTGATAAACAGAGGGTCGTAACTGGTGGTCGCGACAATATGTCCGCCAATTTGTTGTGTACGCCCTTCTTGTACTTAATCACCAGATTAAACTGCTGCAGATATGACATCCACTTCATGTGCTGAGCTTGCTGTAGCTTGGACTGCATTTGCAAATATTACAACGGTTAATGGTCAGTGTGGAGCAATAGTCTCCTTACCAAAGAGATAACACCGCCAATGTTTTACGGCCTGATGCAGTGCGCATAACTCCTTATCATAAGTTGGGTAGTTCTTCTGAGCTCCATGGAATAACTCAGAGTGATATGCCACTGGTAAACCTTCTTGCATGAGCACTGCACCCATCGCATAACCTGAGGCATCAGTTTCTAGCTGAATGGTTTCTGGAGATTCGGCAAAGCTAACACAAGTGCCTCGTTGATCTTCCTCTTCAGCAAGAGAAACATGTCCTCATGTTTCTCTGTCCACTCAAACTTCTGATCGATCCTGGTTAATGCATGCAACGGTGAAGCCACAATCGAGAAGTGCTGGATGAACTTTCGAAGGTATTGGCATACTCCCACAAAACTACGCATGTCCGTAACTATTTGTGGTCGCGGCCATCAGCGAATTACTTTTACCTTGTCTGGGTCGATTTGCAACGTACAGTTGCCGACCATGAAGCCTAGGTAAAGTAGAGTTTGTTGGCCGAACTCGTACTTCTTACGATTGAGGCGAAGTTGATGTCGCCGAAGCTGTTCGAACACCTTTTCGACATGAATGAGGTGCTCATCCCACGAATGACTATAAACCAGTATGTCGTCGAGGTAAACGATCACAAAGTCATCGATGAACTGTCTCAATACATCATTCATAAGACGCATGAAAGTTGCCGGGGCATTGCAGAGACCAAACGTCATGACCAGCCATTCGAACAGACCTTGTCGTGTTTGGAATGCGGCCTTCCACGTATCGTCCTCTCGGATGCTGACTTGATGATATCCTGACTTAAGAACCAATTTGGAGAAGACAACAGCATGCTTCAATTGGTCTGGCAGGTCATCAATACGAGGAAGGGGGTGCCGGTTCTTGATGGTGATCTTGTTTAGTGCTCTGTAGTCGATGCACATACGCCAAGTCCCATCTTTCTTTGGCACTAACACCACAGGAGATCCACAAGGTGAACTACTCGGTTGAATGACACCATCGTTCAGCAACTCACCAAGTTGTCTCTTGATCTCTTCATTCTCCAATACTGAGTTGCGATGCATACTCAGATTGGGCAGTGTCGCATCGGACACAAGCTGAATTTCATGCTCAACTGGAAGTTTCGGCATATGACCCTAGGTAGTCTCGAATAGATCACTGTATTTCTCCAGCAGTCCCGACAAACGACCAGAATCCTCTCGGCATACCAACGACAACGCTGGTCGAGTACCCACACCTTGACCAATGGGTCGAATCATGACAAGCACATACTTGTGACATGCGTTGACAACTCATTTGGCTTGATTTGCGGTAATGAGGTTTGAAGTGTTGACGTGGATGTCTCTACTGATTACGAACTTAACTCCATCTTTGGTGAGGTCGCGCACGCCGATGGAAGTGAGCGTCTCGATCATACAGATATGGACTCCCAAAGATCACCTAACAGATATTGATAGGGACAACATCGTATTGCACCTCAGCGATATACCATGCAGAGATTGCAAACTTCAACACACACTGACTTGTAATCTGTTGGTTCACGTCGGATGTAAACTAACCCAGTGGATATGGTCACGAGTGTGTGTTTGTCTTCAAACCAAGTCGCCGAACCAGTCCAGCGGAGACCATATTATTCAGACTTCCAGGATCGAATATTGCTGCGACCACTTCGTGCTTCACCTGGATGTTGATGGTGAGCAAGTCCTCCGTTGGGTGATGGTCGTTCAGTGGATACGAACCCTTCTCCTTCGGCATTGCCATCAGAGACAAGGTCGTATCCGCCTCCTCAACTAAATTCACTCGGACAACCTCTTCGTCGGGTGAAGTCACAGTAGCCATGGCTGTTCTTTTCCCTGGTCCGTTTTTCTTTGGTCGAAGTTCAGTATGAAGCTTGTAGCATTTGTCCTCGTATGTCCCTCGACTTGACAATGTTCACAAAAGGCACCCGTGCCCAATTTTGAAGTGTTCTTCTTCGGACTCGGCTTTCTCTTTGTTGAGGTTGCACTTTTCTTCATGTCTGCGGGATTTGTTCTTTCTCTCGATTGCCATAGCAGTTGTGCTCGCGGTCGCCATGTCTTGAACGCCGAACATACTTAGCTCAGTACTGATTGATTTTTGAAGTCCATATGTGTATTTCTGAAATACCTAAGGATCGGACAGTGAGATGCTGATGACCATTGCTTGTCGCCAAAACTCCGTCGTATAGTCTTGGACAGTCTGGTCGTGCCATTGATACAATCTGTTCCAACGCTCCCATCTCTCCTCAAGGTAACCCATCAGATAGAATTCTTCTCACATAAGTCATTTGAATTGACCACATGCAAGGTCGTCAGCTTCACCACTGGTGACAAGGGCCTTCCACCAAGTCTTGGCATGGTCCTTCACCTTCAAATGTGCGAACTTTACCTTTTGAACGCTACTGAACCCTTTCAGGTCAAAGTAGGTCTCAAGCTGGTCGATCCAAGAATCTAGTTTCTCAGCATCGATCACCCCATCATATATGGGTATATCAATCTTAGCGTCGACCTTAAAAGATCCAACAGCTAAGGAGGTGTTGGCGAGGTCGCCGGTCTTGTGGTCGCCATCGTCTTCATCTTCGTCTGCCTACGCAAGTCTTCACCAATCTTCACACCCATAACCTTCCCTACTTTAGGAGGTACAATCATGGCCTGCTGCTTAATCCAAGCAAGCACAGTTTCCATGTCGGTGGAGAGCTTAGCCACTTGTTCAGCTAGGTTAGCCTGAACGGAGGTATCGTCGGACATTGTCAGAGACGCCGCTGTAGGAACCGTTAATTGATCGCCTAGAGTTTCGCCCGAAGTTTTGTAACCCTGGTGAGTCTTCACCATCCACAGGATAGGAAAGTTGCTCTGATACCAACTTGATCTATTTGAGACTTAGGCTTGGTTTTCGCACTAGGCTTGCCCAGATACTAATATGCGGAATAACGGGATCTTGCTCTGATACCAAAGGATGATCGAAAACACTGTTCAAAGTAATTGCACAACTCTTTATTTCAAAGAGGGCTTTACACGTCGAACGTTAGATAGACTTGTCTACATCAATGAACTATAAGTGTCTAAGACTTAAATAAGCTCTATGACTCTTCGATGATCTAACTAGACCTATTATAAGGTATTTATAGTCCAATCGTATGAGTACGTATCAGACTCAGTAACCTAAACATATTAGACCCATCTAACTAACTAGTCCTAAACAGATAAAATTAGTTATATATACTCGGATTGGATTACAATTCCGACCAGAGGACCAATCCATGGTCGTGAAACCTTTCCGATCATTGTTAAGGATGCGAAACTTTATGCGATCAAGACTTGAAGATCCTCCCCGATCAATAACCCCATATTTCATTAACAATTTCTAGAATTGGTAATTAGTGAAATGTGCACCGCCATCACTAATTTCTGCTCGCAGTACACCAAATCGGGGAAGGATGACTATTTTTAAAAGTTTAATGAAATGTTTTGATTCATTTGTTCGTGTTGCAATAGCCTCTACCCACTTCGAAGCATAATCAACCGCAATTAAGATGTTGGAGTTGCCTATAAAAGATGGAAAAGGTCCCATATAATCTAAACCCCATAAGTTTAATTTCAAGAATGTTTATGTTGGGGGAAATCTCGGACGCTCCCGTGGAATCCCGGAGGACTACCAGGGAAGTCCCGGACGCCTCCCATGGAAAGTCCCGGAGGGCTACCGGGAAAAGTCCCGGACGTTCCCGTGGAATCCCAGAGGGCTATCAGGGAAGTCCCAGACGCCTCCTGTGGAAAGTCTTGGAGGGCTACCGACGAAGGTCCCAGACGCCACCCGTGGAGAATCCCAGAGGGCCATCAGGGAAGTGCCGGATGCCCCCCGGGGAAAGTCGTGGAAGGCTACCAGAGAGTCCTGGACGCCTCCCGTGGAGAATACCAGAGGGTTACCGGGGAAAGCCCCGGACGCCTCCTGTGGAGAATCACGGAGGGTTACTGGGGAATGTAACGGACGCCTCCCGTGAAAGGCCACAGAGGACCCCCATGGAAGACCACGGGCACTTCATTGTGCCCCGGACGCCTCCCGTGGCAAACCCCAGACGCCTCTCGTGAAATGTCATGGAGGCCTCCTGGGAAAAGCCATGGAGGTCTCCCATGCAAGGTCACGTGCGCGTGACGTCAAGGGTGCCTCAGGAACTAGTGAGGACACTTGTCAAGCATCCAAGCCCTTCGGCCGATGAAATGGCGTCAACGCCCCTCAATCCGATGGCTGTAGCTTGGGCTTTTCTGTCTTTTTGCTTCTTTTGGGTCCTATATATAACCCCTTGTGTCCCATTTGTAAGGCATTCCAACCCATTTTTACACACATATAAACAATAGGGTCCCTTGGAGACCTCTCTACCCGAGAGAGCACCTCCCGAGTGGACTCACGTCTGGGGGGGTGTCGACAGTACTAGGGCCCCACCAGGACCTAAACCTGTATAAAAATCACCGTGTCAATCTCTATGTTGCCTGACGGGAGGTGATCGGTCGCTCAATCAGCTCGCGCCGTTGTTCTCATGTCAAACACATCCCTTAAACTTGCCGATGGTATCTTTCATACCACGATAGTTGGCGCCGTCCATGGGGACTCGTGACAAATAGCCATGGCTCCCCCAAAAATGAGAACTCAAGCTCTCTCCCTTTCTGGTGGTACCGGTCCCAGCAACCCGGCGCCGCCCCGCAAGATGCCGCTATAACGACCCTGCCGTCCGGGGACACCCAGATAGAGGTACCACTTTCTTCTCCCGTAGTCTCCGGTAGAAGTGTTTCCGTTCCTAGCTGGCGGCCGCGACCGCTCTTGCGGGGCCTAGTGCCCCCCAATCGGCACTCCCGGTCTACGGAGACCCCCTGCTCAGGGCCTTGGTTGAGGGCCAACTCCGTGCCTAGCACACCCTGGAGAAGTTGTTGCGCGTCTTAGCGTGGCCCCCGAATCTAGTCTATCCGCCCACATAGGTCGGCCCACGCCCGAAACCTTCCCCATTCTGGGGGGCTATTTGGCACCTGACCCAGAGCATCCGCAGGGTGGTACTGTCACGCCGGGAACTATCCCCGCTTCGGGGGTCCCCCCTGTGCCGGGAGCTCTCCCCGCACCAATGGCCACCCATGTGTCCGGAGGCCACCCCAGGTTATTGCTCGGGGGCACTCCTGCGCCGGAGTCGGTGGTCGCTCTGGAAGTCCTCCCCGCAACAGCACCCGTCGCTGCCCTGGACACTCAGCCGATACCGGGCCAGCCTCGCGCGCCGGTGCCATCCACCGGGCCGGCGACCAATGCGCATCAGCTCCCTCGTCCCCCAGGGCTGCCCTTAAGCGCTCCCCCGGTGGACCAAACCTGTTTCACCCAGGAGGAGGTGGAGCAAATGCATACTGCAAAATCCAGGGAGGCTCCCTCCCATTACAGATCGGAACTCCCCCCGGCTCGCGGCCGTTGTGAGCCATTCTCCCGGCCTGACTGGGGGAAGAGACTGGTCGAAGAGGCTACCGCCACATTCGTGGGGTACCCAGATGATACCGGCCTAAACCGTCTCACAATAGAACGAGGACGATGCAGTAAGGCGAGTATTCTAGTCGTTCTTTCCACAGGGACTAGAGAAACGAAACGTGAACTAAACTAAATCGATGGATAATAAACTAAAACAGAGGAAAGAGAGAGAAAATATCGGAAGAAATGAGAAAAAGAGAGGTAGTCACATCACGACCATAGTGTTAGATCTATACATGTCGTCATGAGTACAAGCGATAGAATCGTAATAGTTTAGTAGTCTCGCAAGAGAAAGGCGAAAGCAACTAAAACGACTGCGTCCATCGACGATATCAACGAACATGCATGTAAAGATAACACAAGTCATCAATAGCGACCCCACTCCTTCAGCCACAACCATAATATATTCAATCAATACAACACGACCACTAACTCAACAGCGAACACAATTGCAAATGAACAACTTCATCAAAGAGCCAAGATGTTTAAGACAACAAGAATTGATCCTTTAATATCTCAACTTCACATAACATTACAACGCAAAAGATCACTGAGCAAATAGAAAGCTGTCCCAAAACCACACAAGTGACTCAAGAGATTGATTACAAGAGTTTAAACACAAATATCAATCACAGAACTTCACAGAAGATACCAAGACTTAGTTCAACTTGAGATGCTACAGAACTTTGCAATGAACTCAGATTATTACACAAAGGTAGTTCTACTAGAGCAGAGCAAAACACAGGACAAGCCTCAATTCAATTCGACACTGCGTCAGCAATACATTCACGAGAATTGAGCAGCACACAACAGGATAAACCAGGTATCAGTAGAAAGAAAATATCAATTAGTGCAACATAGGGTTTTATCCAAGACAACTAGAACTGAAGTTCAGCATCCCAATACACCAATTTCATGCAACTGATCATCCACAAACCACATAGAACACCAACAGATTCAGAACAGGCATCACAAAATAGAGTTCACCCAGTAGAAAATCCTAGACTTGCATTCACTCGATAGAGCTATGGGAGATTGTAGCTAATTTCAGTACCAATTATCACTTGTATTGAATTCAGAAAATTAAGTTTGATTCATCACATTTACAGCAGTGATCATCTCATACACACATCACATGTCATTCGAAATTGCAGAAGAATTAGGGAGAAGAATTGATCACCACATTGTTGCTTGCTGCCAAGGCTGCTGGAGGAGTTTGATGCCGCAGTTGAGGTAGGGTTGCTGGAGAGGCCGTGGAGAAGAGAGAGGGCGTCGGACTTGGATGGCCGTGGGAAGGCACGGCGGCGGGGGGAGCAAGAGACCCGGCGGCTGCGGTGCTTGATTTGTGGCGCAGATCAGGGAGCTCCGGCGCGGTGAAGAAGGCGGCGGGATGGTGGATTTGGTAGCGCCATGGTGGAGCAGACCGGCGTGGTGAGCGGCGCGGGATCCGTGGGCGAGGAGACCACGAGGGGAGGCCGTGGAGACTACGCTGGAGCAGATCTGGTGAGGAAGAGGAGAGGAACGGCTCGGGAGAGGCGGTGCTGCAGTGACGCAGCGCCGGATCGAGATCTGGTGACGTGGGGATCAAGCGCGGGAGATCTTTGGAGTGGTGGCGCCGGTGTAGTGGACGGAGATCGGCGGCAGATCCGGCGCACAATGGCCAGAGGCGAAGGCTGCTCGGTGGAGGAGGTGAAGATGGCACTGTGGAGAGGAGATGCCGCCGGCTGGAGCCTGAATGAGGACGGCACCGGAGTGTTAAGGAGAGCGGCGGCTTGGGTGGCGCTGTAGATCCGGCGGTTTGAGACTCAGCGGCGCCGGGTTTGTGGTGGTGGATCTGAAGTGGAGAGAAGGTGGAGAAAGGGGAGAGGAAGAAGAGGGCAAGAGGAGAGGAAAAGATGGAATGAACCAGAGAAGGAAAATAAATAAAAAGGAGAGGGAATGGAGAAAGAGGAACAAGGCAGGAAGGTGACGCCACCGGCGGCGTATGACTCATGACTTCGTCGTCGGCGGCGTGTTGTACGGAGGTGTGGATCGCAAGGAGGGAGGCAGAAGGAGATAAGAAATCAAAAACTAGGCTTAGATGCCTCAGGTGGCCGGCGGCTAGGTAAAAAGGGTAATTTGGCACTTTTGCAGACAAGCCCTCGAGGTATTGGGAATTTAGAAATGGGGCCTCGTGGCTAGGGTTTGGGATTCAGGGCCCCCGGAGATTCCGATCTCTCCGCGATTGGTTCCTACGCGTCCGCGGAAACGCGCACTTCCATCAAGAATCGACCGAAGGTTGGAATAAGTCGATGATGCGCAACCGCTAGCCAGAAATCCATCCAATTCGCGCTGACCTGCGATAAAAATTGCAAAACAAATAATTCGGTTGATTTGGCAGCAAATCTGGAATAATCTATGTAAATGCTGAGGTATATGACTAATATGTGCATGATCAGGGGTTTAAACATATAGAAATTATGCACAAATATGATAATTATCACCAGAGATTCAATAGGTTAGCTTGAGTAACCCCGAGGAGAAGAGGCGCTAGCGCCGTGCTGGCGGACCGTTGGGATCCCTCCCCGGGTCCGACAACGAGTGCGCATCCCTTGTCAAAGGGGACAGTGACCGGGAATCTCCCCGGGAGGTTGAGGGGGCTGACCAGCCACTGTGTCGCCGCCTCTGGTGCATCTGTTGGGCACGGCCCTACCGTCCGCCGCATATCAAACTTTACAACAATGAGGTTGATCCTTATGAATTTGTGTAGGTATACTCCAGAGCCATCTCAGCGGCTGGGGGACGAGACGTCTTTCCCCTCTATCTCACCAGAATCTCCTGCTCATGGTTTTACATCTTGAGGGCTGGTTCCATCAAGTCCTTCGTACAGCTCTAGTGTGAGTTCTGCGTAAACTTCCAGGGAAACTACGTGCGTCCCCTAGACTCGTCACAGCTCTACACCATCCGGTAGAGGATGGGGGAGACCATCCGTAGCTTCTTCAAGCGCTTTGCTTAGGTCAAGAGCAAAGTGGCTCACGTCCCTGACTCTACAGTCATCGAGGTGTGCAAGAACCGGATCCTTCTGGGGGAGCTCCATCAGAGACTCTCCCAGAGCTGTCCCTCCTATGCCGACAAGCTCTTCACTGTGCTCAAGAAGTACACTTGGGCAGAGGAGGACGACCTTTGGAAGAAGAATTATGGGGCTCCTGCCCCCGTTGACCAGGAGGCCAGGGACCCCCTCAACAAGTGTCCCAAGCTGAAAGGCTATGGGGGGGGGGGAAGTGTTCCCATGGCCGGGAAGGCCCCACGAAGGGAGGCAAGGAGGGCACAACAAATTTGTGGTGTGCCTTCCACAAGTCCAATGCCCATGCTACTCCGGAATGCCACCAACTTCTTCAATATTTCGCAGTGTTCGTCGACCAGCTCGGGCGGGGGGTGGAGCCCTACATCCTTGCGCCCTCCGCCGGCTTTGCTGGCTCTCCCTGCTCCCTCGGGGGAGCAACACGGACAGTCATAGGAAATGGGCTCGGCTGAAGAGCTACCCTTCCATACCTCCCAAAGGTGTGTAAACATCATCATGGGAGGATCCACCTCGGGGCGAGACTACAAGAGCCAGCGTAAGGAGTACGGGCAAGAGGTCAAGGTTTTTTGGGTTCTGAACGCGTCCCAGCGGCCAAAGTGGTCGGATGTCCCCCTCACCTTTATAGTGAAAGACACGAGTGAGGTTTGCTTCCCCCAAGACGACCCGCTCATCGTCTCCGCTATCGCTACAACTGCCAGCTGGCGCACATCGTCGTCGATAGTGGAAGCGCCGCTGACATCCTGTATCTGAAGGCGTTCTGGAAAATGCAAGTGGATGAAAAGTTGCTGCAGCCCGCAGCCGGGCCCTTGTAGGCCTTCGTCTCGTAGAAGACCATCTATCCGGTAGGGAAGGTCGACCTCCCCAAGTCCTTCGGCGCCCTGGAAAACTACCAGATGGAGATGGTCTGGTTCGACATAGTGGATCTCCCCTCTTTGTACAATGCGATCAAGGGGAGAACCACGATCAACAGTCTGGGGTCGGCAATCCACTAGAGCTACCTCTGTGTGAAGATCCCTAGGCCTTGCGGCGTCATCCCCGCTCCAGGAGACTAGGATGTGGCTCGTGCTCTTAACGAGCGCGTCGCCGCGATGATCGAGAGTGTCAAGCTGATAATGGCCCTGGGGGGAGAGCTCCCCCTCGGCTCCAGACACCCCAACCGTCCCCTCCGGGAAATTTCTCTCGAAACCACACCTGGAGGGAGACCTCCAGAAAGTCCGGCTGTCCTCGGAGGACGGGGAAAGGATTATCAATATCGGCGCAGACCTCCCCAAAGAGCACACGGAACAGCTCACAGCCTTCTCCCACAAAAACTTTGATGTCTTTGTGTGGAAGCCCGCCGACATGCGGGGCGTTGCCTGGGACGTTATCGAGCACAGACTCACGGTAACGCCCGGTCGCCCCCCGGTAAAGCAGAAGTTGAGGAAGCTCTCCCCCGAGCGCCAAGAGGCTATCAAAGCTGAGATTGCCAGGCTTTGAGAGGCGGAGTTTGCTCAAGAGGTCTTGCACCCTGAATGGCTAGCAAACCCCGTCCTCGTAAAGAAGTCGAGCAGTAAGTGGAGGATGTGTGTGGACTTCACCGAGCTCCACAAAGTTTGACCAAAAGATAACTTCCCACTGCCACGGATCGACCAGCTGGTCGATTCGACCGCGGGGTGTGAGCTTATGAGCTTTCTGGACGCGTATTCGGGCTACCACCAAGTCCGGATGGCTAAGGAGGATGAGGAAAAGACGAGTTTTATAACTCTCCTCGGCACCTTCTGCTACGTCCATATGCCCTATGGGCTAAAGAACGCTGGGAAAACTTTCCAGCACCTTGTGTCACTGGTCCTCAAGGACCAGATAGGCCGTAACGTTGAGGTCTATTTCGACGACGCGGTCATCAAAAGCCTCTGCATGGCCGCTCACATCAACGACTAAGCGGAGACCTTCCGCAACCTTTGCAAGTACGGGTTGAAACTCAACTTGTGAATGTGCGCCTTCGGCGTGCGCGGGGGAAAGCTGCTTGGCTTCCTCATGTCCCAGCAGCGCATAGAGGTCAATCCCGAGAAAATTTGGGCCCTGCTGGACATGCCCCCGACGCGCTCTGTGAAAGATGTACATGAGCATACCGACCGCTTGGCCGCGCTAAGCCGCTTCGTCTTGCGGTCGGGGGAATGCGGCCTCCAATTCTTCAAAATCCTCCGGGGCCTCGAGGAGTTCAAGTGGACTCCCGAGGCCCATGTGGCCTTCGATGACTTGAAGAAGTACCTCACGAGCCCTCCAATGCTCGTAAGCCCGTCTTCGGAAGAACCCCTGCTCCTTTCCCTCGCCACCACTCCGGTCACTGTAAGCGCGGTACTGGTAAGGAGCAGGATGGGTAGCAGTACCCCGTATACAATGTGAGTGAAGCTCTCCAAGGGGCTAACACGCAGTACACTGAGGTGGAGAAGATCTGCTATGCCCCGCTGATGGCGTCTCAGAAGCTCTGCCACTACTTCCTGGAACATCTGATCACGGTCGCGTCCTCCCTCCCACTAGGTGAGATGCCGCGAAACAAGGAGGCCACCGGTCGGATTGGGAAGTGGGGGGCCGAGCTGGCTCCCTTCTCCCTCTCCCTTACGGGTCGTTCCACCATCAAATAACAAGTCCTCTCTGGCTTTGTGGCGGAATGGACCCCCACCTCCGGGAAAGAAGGGGAGACTCCCATTGAGCCACCCTAGCGCAACGACCATTGGACATTCATGTTCAATGGCTCCTCGTATCTCGCCGGGGCTAGCATGGGGGTAGTCCTCCGGAGCCCCGAGGGAAGGACACTAGAGAACGTAGTAAGGCTCGAGTTCCCTGCTACAAAAAAAGTAGCCGAGTACGAGGCCTTGCTTCTGGGGCTGCGCCTCGTGCGCTCCCTGGGAATTCATCGCCTCCTGTTCAAGGGGGACTCCCAGCTTGTGGTTTGCCAAATGGACAAGTCATACTTGTGCCAGATGGAGAGATACTTCGAGGGCCTGGAGGCCCGGCATATCTCCCAGAGGGACAATGATCACGCTGACGCCTTGGCCTGGGCGGCTAGTGCCTGGGAAGCTCTCCCTGGGGGCGCCTTCCTAGAGATCATCTTGAAGCCCTCGATGACCCCTCTGGGCGTGGAACCTGAGTCCCACGAGACGAGGTCACTGAGATCGCCCAGGCCGCGTACTGGATGGAACCCCTCGTCTCCTTTATAAGGGGGGTGGGGGAGCCTCCCGGTGACGCCAAGGCGAACCGCCTCCTTGCCAAGGCACGGGCGTACCTCCTACTAGAGGGAAAGCTCTATAAGCGGGGGGCTTCTGCCCTACTCCGCTGTCTCCCGCGTGGAAAAGGACTCTGGCTCCTCATGGACATTCACTCGGGGAGCTACGGGTCTCACCTGGCTCCGCGCTCAGTCGCAGTGAAGGTTCTCCGCCAAGGTTTTTATTGGCCCACAGTGGTCCACGATGCGTGAGATCTTATCTCCGCATGCGAGGCCTGCAGAAAATGGCAAAGGGCTCCAAAATGCCATCCGCAATGCTGCAGACCATCCCCATCACTTGGCCTATCGCACACTGGGGAATGGACCTCCTCGGTCCCTTCCCCTCAACACCAGCGGGCTACAAGTATGCGGTGGTCGCAGCGGGCTATTTCTCCAAGTCGGTGGAGGCTAAGCCCTTGGTAGCATCACCTCCTGAGCGATACAGTGGTTTTTTTGGAAGAATATCATATGTCACTTTGGGGTCCCCCGAGAGATCACCGTCGAAAATGGGACCCAATTCGACTCGGCATACTTCTGGGAGTTCTACGAAGGCTGGGGGCTACCCTCCACTTTGCCTCTGTAGCTCATCCCAAGAGCAACGGAGCCGCTGAAAGGGTCAACGGTGTGATCCTATAGGGATTACGCCGGTGACTCGAGCAGACCGCCTATAGATGGGGCGCAAGGGCAAAGGAGCTCCTGAGCATCCTTTGCTTCATGTGCACGACCCCGATCCGAGCAATAGGGCACACCCCCTTTTTGCTCGTGTACGGGGCTGAGGCAATCCTCCCCTCGGAGATTGGTTTTCGGTCACCGCGGGTCGAGCCCTTAGACGGAGCAACGGCCGCAGCATACCAAACCAACAAAGCAAACCAGCGACTGGAGGTCGACCTCGTTGAGGAAGAGCACAACCGAGCGCTCCTCCACCACGCCATCTACGAGCGCAAAATGGTGCGTGAGTACAACCAATGCATCCGAGCGGGAGCTTTCCGCCTTGGGGACCTTGTCCTCAGGCGCATGACTGACCCCCAAGCCCGAGGCAAACTCTCCACCAACTGGGAAGGCCCCTACAGGATCTATACGGTCCTAGGCTCGAGAGCTTATAAGCTCTCCAACCTTGAAGACCAGGAGTTCAAGCATACTTGGAACATAGACTTGCTTCGCAAGTTCTACATCTAGCCTCCAAGCTCACTCCCTCCACCGTTGTGACTACACAAGAAGAGGCGCTGTACTCACCATTCCCTCCCCAGATGCGGTTCCGCGGGGGGAGGCGTTGTATTCACCGTTCCCTCCCCCATCGCAATTCTGTGGGGGGAGGCGTTGTATCTATCTTCATTAATACATATGGGTTTTTGTTCAACTCTGGAATTTTTGCTGATTCTCATCTTACCGCCACTAGTACAGAAAAGCTTTCTTCTATCGGTAAAAAAAACCCTTCTACTATCGGTTTTCGTACCGATAGAGATAGACACGATAGAACAAGACAGAACATTTTCTATCGGTAAATAACCGACAGAAGAAATTAACAATTCTATTGGCATATTAGGAGTGTACCGATAGCAAATTCGTCGTAGTCTAACGATTAACGGTGGGAAAAGTGCCACTATTCTAACGGTTAATTACATGATTACCGACAGGAAAATATTACTATTCTATCGGCACCTTATGATTGTACCGATAGAAAACCCGTCGTCGTCTGACGTTTAGCGTTGGGAAAAATACCCATATTCTAACGGTTAATTACAAGTTTACCGACAGAAAAAAGTGTAGCACTCTCTCGGTTGGAAATGAGATTATCGATAGAAAAAATCTTAGTACTCTCTCGGTTGTGTATGAGTTCACCGGCAGGAAAAATCGCACTCTTCTAACGGTTAATTATAAGTTTACCGATAGAAAAAACTACAGTAGTCTCTCGGTTGTGGATGAGTTCACCGGCAGGAAAAGTCACACTATTCTGACGGTTAATTATAGGTTTACCGATAGAAAAAACCACAGTAGTCTCTCGGTTGTGGATGAGTTCACCGGCAGGAAAAGTCACACTATTTTGACGGTTAATTTCAAGTTTACCGATAGAAAAATGGGTAGTAGTCTCTCGGTTGTGGATGAGTTTACCGATAGAAAATTTGTAGTAGTCTGTCGGCTGTGAATGAATTTACCGATAGAACATTGACATATACAGTACGTTATTTACATTCACAATACAGTACATTCACATATACAGTGCAGATGCAAAGAAGGGTAAATTCACAGAACAGATTGACACATTAGACAGTTATTCACATTTATTCACATATATATGGACAAATACAAATTGCAATCCAATGTGGACATTTATTGACATATATATTTATTCACATGTATATAAACAGTCTATGCACAGAGTACACGAAAAAGAAAAAATTATCATGGCGGATGGTTGGGCGCAACTTCCTCCATGACATATTGAGCCCAGATTTGTTGAAGATCTCTAATCTTTGCATTTTCGTATGAGTCTTTCGACATGGCGATCTGCAGGCATGTGTGAATACTTAGTAACTAACTCCCTAATTTAGAACGTGACACCCAATTTTCAAATTTGAGTTAGCTATCGATGCTTACCTGGGGGAATTGGGCAAAGTTTGTCTGCACTAGGTCGTACATGTAGCGCAACACATAAAACCCGCATTCCCACGATTGCGGCTGCTGATGGCACTGAGATAATTGCATATGCGAAGACATGTTAGCTATTGTTTCCATAAACTAATTAAGCATAAACAAAAAGTCTCGTGAGTACCTCATATTCTTTCCAAGCTAGTAGGGAGCCCTGCGGTGCGGCATGCCTCCCTCCAGCGGACACATATTTATCAAAAGCCCTGCATTTCAGTTAGTATTGCCGGTTAATGTATTATCATTAGCTAGTGAGGTGAATATTTAATCAAACATATAAGTTACTTACGCCTCCATATTCCCCATGACCACATATTCGATCGATAATCTGTCACGCATCGAATCGAGGTAGTACACCTCGTTCCTCGGCGGACAGATCACGATGAGGATCCAGTGGCCCCTGCATTGTACGTAAAAGAGGAGCTAGCTCAAAGTATATCTCAAGTGTAACATACAAGATCGAGTTAAATGAGTACGAAATGCACTAACCTTTGGTGGTACGGCACCAGAATGTACTCCCTGTCCTGCTGCGCCATCAGCGCCTTGGATATGTACAGCTCACCGTGCGCGGAGTCGTGCTCTAGCATCGTGAGGCTTATTTTCTCTGGGTCGAGGAAACCCACCTTGTCACACACAGCCTCCGATGCTAGCCTGTACATGCACCTGCATGCAAAGGACGACATTAGTATTGCACAGAAAGTTACTACATTTCAAATGAACTACAACAATGCAGAGTTAGCAAACAGAGTTAGAAAACAGCAATACATAGCATCAGCAAACTCACAGGACTCCAGTCCGTATGATGGACATATCGAGCTCCCGCCAGTTGTAGAGGTCGAACAGATCCTCGTGTGCCACGGATATACTCCCGGGCTCATGGTGGAACTGCCCAGGCCTATAGGGAACGAAGAAGTTCAGATTGTGCCGAGCTTGGTGTATGTACCACGCGTGGAGGTCTTTGGTTGATCGATCCAATTTGCGCAAAGCTGCCTCCGACATGAGTGGGAACCCGTTCGTGAACCTCTCCGGCTGTCCCTGTAGCCCTTTTCCCTTGCCTTTGCCCTTGCCTTTTGCCGGGGACTGAGCGCGTACCTTCGAAGGCAAGGGCGAGGTGATGGCAGCTTTCTTCCGAGGTGAAGGCGTGGATGCGCTGGGTGGGGTCGAGGCCGTCTTTGATGTGTCCAGGGTCGCACGAGATCGGGCCTCATGCCCCGAGCTGGGGGCGCAGTCCCCTGGTAGCCCAGCGGCAGGCCACTTCAATTAATGAGCACGTATGTTAGATTATGCAAGTTGAGTGTACTGAGTAGGATGTAATCTAAAATGTGTAGGATTTACCTGTTGTATTACGAGACACTTCTTGGGCCACTGTACGTAGGAGCCTACTGCCTCAGCAAGTGTCTGTAGTTCGTCTGTTGGGACTGGCAACGGAGAATCGTTGTAGCCCGGCATGGCCATGTCCACCTGTACCTTTGCGAAACCCAACCGCATAGGTACACAGTGGACCCGGACATCTGGCCCAGACGGATATAGGAAGCCGTGTCCAACCACTTCCTGCCCGGCGCCTACGTGATTCTGTAGGATGCAGCCCTCCGGCCCCTACAAATTTGGAACAATTAAAATAGGTTAGCGAAACAACTCTAATAGAATGGGAGTGGCATCAACTTAAGTACACAGATGAAGGCTTGCAGTACCTCAAGTAGATCCACTGGATCCACGAGTACCTTCGAAGCGCAACTGCTTATCCGACCCCGCGGGGTACCGTCGTCCTGGGGATCCGCATCTGCACTCTTGGCCAGCAATGCTTCTCTCAACCGTGCAAACTCTTCCCTCATTTGTGCGACCTCGGTCTGCACCTCAGACTGTACCTCAGCCTGTATCTCAGCCCGCATCTCCGCCCGTATCTCCTCCCGTACCTCGGCCCGTATCTTATCGGAGAGGTCAGCTTCCTTTTCCTTCCAGGAGCGGGCCTTCTTCCTCGGTGGAGCCGGATCTATGAAACCGGCCTTCCACGACACAATGGCTCCCACGGGCCGTGTCCGCCCGGGATGCTCCTTATTTCCTAGAGCCCGGGTGAGGATGTCGTTCTCCCTCTGCGGGGTAAACAATCCCTCCGCTGCCTCCTTCTCAAAAGAGATCTGTTACATTTAAAGGTACCTTGTGAGACAAATTGCCTTATATACACTTGTGCGCACACAGTTTACGAGGTTAGCCAACTTACCATTCGCCTCACAACGTCGGCGTCCCCAGGGGTTACGAACTGCACAGACCCCGTGGACGACACGGACCCCCTCCCCCTCCACCATCGCTTGCACCTCTCATCCCGGATCTCGGAGAGCGGCAACTCAGGGGTGTCGATGACAAGATTTTGCTCGTCTTCCTTCTTCCACTGCTCCTCCTTCCCCGCATAGCCCCGGGATCCGAGCCGATGCGGGTGGTCGTTCCTCTTCTGGATCACCCTATTCTTCTCGCTATGGGCCTTGAACTCCTCAGTCCCCTTCTGCTTGGTGAATTCCTCCCATACCTCCTCCGATATGAAGGGGTACTTCTCGCAAGGAGATTTCCCCGCAGCGAGGAAGTTACTGACGAGCCAGCTCTTAAAGGTTTTCCATGTTCCGTTCATGTCCTTCAAGCAGGCAGTCCTAGGTGTATCGTCGGGGATGTTCCACTTAGCCTGTTTCCGAAAAATGCATACAATTAATCACGAGTTAGTTAAACTTTAGTATAAGCCAAGAGAACGTGATTACGAAAGAGTTCAGCGATTTCAGTTCATTTAACCTTCACTTCCGCCCACAACCTATCCCTCTCGTCTGCCGTCACGTCCTTCCAGCTCTGGACGGTGATCTTCACCCTTTCTTTTGCCAACAGCCCAACGTAGGCCACGTACCTCCCAGCATTCTTTCCAATCGGCCTCCCAAATTGGTTGAACTCACAAGAAAGATCCGTGCGTTTGGCCAAACGCCCCAACGTTGTCACGCCTCGCCCCACCCTCTTGCGCTGGGATGTAACAGCTGCATCTTCAGTAGTTACGATGGGGTTGGCCCTAGTCGTACCACTAGTACCATCCGATGAAGACGACGACATGTCTTCCCCTACAAAACCTTCAACATACCATATATATGGCAATTAATTCGCCTTGGAGTTCCATAACTTAGCCCAGGACTGGAGACTAACTAGGGCGGCAAAAGGGAAAATAATACAAAAAGAAAGACATGCATAAATTACTTCCTGAACTCTTCATAAATATTTTCTATCGGTAAACACACGACCTGCCGATAGACCATAACCTCCACAGAAGACAATTTTTCTATCGGCAAACCCGTGAGATACCGATAGAACATAACAATGTTCTCTACATATGGAATTTTGTTGACAAGCCACCATTCACTGTCATCACATAACATTCTCGATGATTTGCTATACTAATATTCATGGGCCAGCATTATTATTTCACACGTAAATATGCACACAAGCATCTAAGTGCCACTGTGCATAATCTTTAGCCTAGCCTATATGTGAGTCATCAGGACTTCACATCTATTAGGTTGGGAAAAGTCATGTATAGGCATTTGAAACATATACATCGAAGACCCATCCACCATATATTCATACGAAGTGAGTAAAAATTCCCAACCAAACTAGTACATTGCATGGCTCATGTCCTTCCAGATCCAAATTAAGTTTTACTACTTGTCCAGAAATATTTTCTATCGGTAAACACATTAGCTGCCGATAGAATATGTGTAAGAACACCTCCAACATATAATCTGCATTACATGACAGTTGGATACAATTGATCACACATACAGCAGTATAGATAAGTTAAAATCTCAAAACAGGTTCATTACAGCACTGGAACATATTATGTAAACCCTAATTTAAATCAACATTGCCTGCGGAATGTACATAAGCCAACACAATAGGGAACCCTAGTGTAATTGCAAAACTCGAAGAATTAGTACGTGCAAAACACTAGGATCAAATAAAGAAGATGCTGGAAATAGAACGATGAATTAGGGCATTTACGGCGGCGATCAGTTCTGGTGATGGAGAGGCGGTGTAGAACGCAGCGGCGGTCGGTGAAGGACGAAAATAAGAACCGGTGGCAGTGGCGAACCAGTGTCCAGCCGGCGATCGTCGTGTGGGAGAGAGGAAGTGAGTGGTCACGGCAGAGGTTGTGGTTTTCTTCACTCTCGAAGAGACGCAGTGCTCTAAGGTGGAACTGTTCGAGTGGAGGGAAACTAAAGGGCCGTGTACGAGTAATAAAGTAGTGGAGGAACTTTTCTATCGGTACCAAAAAATGATACCGATAGAATTATGTAAGTTTCTATCGGTACAACAAAATAGTACCGATAGAAAAAGTAAATTTCCCGGAAAAATATTTGAAGTAGTGGATGCCTTTTTCTATCGGTATAAACAATAAAATCCCATGAGACCAATTTTCCCCCGAAAATTTTTTTAATTAAGTGCTTGAGATTATAGTATTGGGTGCCCTTTTTCTATCGGTAAAAACAACAAAATACCGTCAGAGTAATGAAAAGGTACACACAATTTAACATCAAACAGACCGTGGTTGAAAGCTGCAGGATGATAAAGAAAGAGGGAAGATAGCCGGAAAATTAGAAAATTGACATAAAAAGAAATTGTTCATTCATTGTTGTTTTATCACTTACAAAAAAAAATAAAACCCAAAATGCTAGGTCAAGGGGTGGTCTTAGTCCTGGCTGCATGTAGAATAGAGTCAGTTAGACTTGCAGCCAGGACGCAGGACTCCTCTAGCGACAAGTTGTCCCTAGGATCAACTACTACCGCATCGAGAAGGCCTGCGACCTCCCTCAGCTTCGCTATGGTATCCTTCATAGTCAAACCGCAGCCAGCGATGGTCATATCCGCGGCTTTCTTCTCCTCGAGAAGACGCCTCGTCCTCGCCCTAGCATTGTCACCATCCGTCTTCATGCGCTTAATGCGCTGGAAGAGATCGTCAAGGTCAAGCCGTAGCTGAGTGTGCTTGTCTGTAAGGAGCTTGTGCTCCTCCTGGAGGGCCCTCAGGTCGGCCTTCACTTTGGCAGTGTCTTCCACGGCTACCATTCCCTGTGCAAATCAACAGGTCAAGAATGAACTGAACATGGATTAACAATATAGGGGTAAACCGAGGAGATTTAGAGTTCTTACCGGGGAGGGCGTGGCTGACGATCCCATGGAGGTTGCCATTGTGAAAGAGAAGATGAGGAGTCGAACCGTTCGAGAATTAGAAAAACAACAAAATACCGCGACGCATGGCGAGGTACTTATAGAGTTTCCAAGGCGACGCATGGCGACACGGTTGAGAATTCAAAGCGGCAGAGTATTCTTCTATTGGTAAAAACAGGAAAAAACCGTCAGACAAGAAATACCGTGAGACTAATGAATTTATTCTAACGGTAAAATAGAACAATACCGATAGAAAACGTTTAGAAGTGCCTGAGAGAAGTGTGAAAGTAGCGGATGTCCTTTTCTATCGGTATAAATAACAAAATACCGTCAGAAAAAAGGGATTTTTGCAGAACTTAATTTGAAGAAGCAAGAGGCTGCGATGAGATTTTTGCAAGTGCTATTTGAAGGGAAGAATTAAGTATTTACAGGATAAAGGTACTGTACATGTTAGAACTCATGCTGTGGAGTAAAATTGAGATGTATTAATGCTGTGAACTAGCTTATCATTAAGTTCTAAAGAAAAATGTATTGCCTGATGTATTAATGATAAGTTCCTCACCTTGCTGCAGAACTTGTGGGCTGTTTGCTTGGCATTTATCCCTGAAATAGAAATTAATCATCAATGGTTCTCAACCCATAATCCTTCTTCGTGGTCATCTCGCAGATACGTTGTGTCGTCGATATCTTCAATACGGATAGATTGAATGTCCTCTAAAAATGGAGGTATTTCATCGAATTGGTTATACTCCTCTTCGTCGACAACATCTTCGACCCCAACAATACGTCTCTTGCTGTGGAGGACAACATGCAAGTTTGGATTGGTCGGGTCAACGATGTAGAATACCTGTGTGGCTTGCTTTGCAAGTATGAATGGATCGTCTTGGTGTCCGACTCTACCAAGATCGACGAGAGTAAACCCATAACTGTCAACTTGAACACCTCGAGGGATTTCGACCCATTGGCATCGAAACAGGGGAATCTTAAGTAATCCGTAATCGAGCTCCCATATTTCGTCAATAGCACCGTAATATGAGTTCAGCGCCCTTACTGACCTGGCATCCTCGGAAATAGCAAACAGTGTCACTCCGCTACATTGCGTGCTACTCTTGGCGTCTTGAGCTCTTGTGTAAAATGAATACCCATTGATGTCGTACCCCTGCCAAGTCCCTACAGTGAATCTTGGGCCTCTAGCCAACCTTGTCACAGTTTCACTTACGGAGCCCTCGGCAGCTCGCGTGACTCTTTCTTGGATCCACTCAGCAAATTTCCTGTTATGTTCTCTGCTGACCCAAACGTCTGACTTCGAAGGATTCTGTGACCGTAACATTACCTTGTGCTCGTGTATGTATGGCTCGACCTCCGTCATGTGTTGTAAGACCCAAAAATGTGATTTTGTGTACACATCACGAGCGGGGACGATAGCTTTGAATCCAATCGTTCCGATTCCCTGAAGCCTACCCTCGTGTCGGGACCTAGGAACGCCAATTGGGTCAACCCCGGCCATATAATCTGTGCAAAATTCAATCACCTCCTCGGTGGCATAACCTTCCATGATACTCCCCTCGGGTCGACGACGAGTTCTTACGTATCCCTTCAATACACCCATAAATCTCTCAAATGGATACATGTAGCGCAGGCACACGGGTCCACAAAACTTAATTTCTCTGATAAGGTGAACAATCAGATGGACCATAACATCAAAAAAGGATGGAGGGAAATACATCTCGAGCTGACAAAGAGTTGTAACCACGTCGCGTTGCAAAGCGTCCAGTCCATCGGGATCAATTACCTACGAGGACACAGTTGCGCCAAATATTCATATCAAAAAAATCTTCTAATTAAGCTCCACAAATGGAGGTAATGAACTTATAGTACGAGTGCACGTACTTACCTTGCAAGATATTGCGTTGAAGAAATAACATAGGTTTGTGATTATCTCTCTGACTTTAACTGGGAGAATGCCTCTGATAGCAATGGGAAGCATCTGTGACATCAAGACATGACAGTCGTGGGACTTCATGCCAACCAGTCTTAGGTCCTTCATAGACACAAGTTTTTTCAAGTTCGCGGAGTACCCACATGGAACTTTAACACCGTGCAGGCACCGACAGAGTTCTGTTTTTTCGCTCTTGGACAACGTATAGCAGGCCGGGGGGAGGTATGTACGCTTTCCATTCTCTAAAGGTGCAAGCTCAGTCCTTATCCCCATTTCCACCATGTCACGACGAGCTTTCACAGTGCTAGAAACACGTCAATATCATTTCCGGGTTGTCTGGGTCCTGAGATTAGTAACGCCATCATGATGTACTTGCGCTTCATGCATAACCAAGGAGGAAGATTGTAGATGCATAAAAGAACCGGCCAAGTGCTGTGCCGGCTGCTCATATTACCATGTGGGTTCATACCATCTGTACTCAGCCCGAACCTTGCATTCCTAAGTTCGCCGCCGAACTCAGCAAATGTTCTGTTGATGTTTCTCCATTGAATAGAATCAGCTGGGTGTCTCAGTTTTTCGTCTTGTTTCCGGGCTTCAGCATGCCAACGCAAGTGCTTCGCGACTTTCGGATTTGCAAACAGCCGCTTCAATCTAGGTATCACAGGCAAGTACCACATAGTTTTTGCCGGGGGCCCTTTCCTTACCTCGTGACGTTCACTGTCAATCCGGTCCCTACGCGTATACCTCGATGCGCCGCATCTTGGACAAACATGCAAACTGGAGTACTCGTTACGGTACAACACACAATCATTTGGGCATGCGTGTATTCTTTCGATTTCCATTCCCAACGGACACAACAGTTTTTTGGCTTGGTAAGTAGATCTTGGCAACTCATTTCCCTCTGGAAGCATGTCCGCTAGAAGATCTAATAGTGCCGTGAAACTCTTATCACTCCAACCGTTTCCTGCCTTCAAGTTATATAATCTCAGCACAGAAGACAGTTTTGTAAATGTTGCACATCCAGGGAACAGAGGCTTCTCAGAGTCAGCAATCAGTTTCTCAAATTCACAGAAGTCATTTTCGTTGTAATCTTCCTCTACATCATGTAACATCTCATCTAGATTGTCATCATCATCATCTACGTGCACATCGGAATGAACATAACAAAAATTGGGATGATCATCGATATTATTGCAATCCTCATCCGAGTCATGCTGATTGGTAGTAGTGGTGCTTGTTTCCTCAAGATCTTCGCCATGCCATATCCAATGGGTGTATCGCGCGTTAAAACCACGACGAATCAAATGACTCTTAATTTGATAAGAGTTGCTAAACCTCTTCAAGTTCATACAATCTGTACAAGGACATAGCATATTTTTCTCTCCCTTCCTCTCCTTTTGTTGCTCAGCAAATTTAATAAACTCATTCACACCATCCAAATATTCAAGAGTAGTACGTTTTATTCCATACATCCAATATTTCCTGTCCATCTACAATTAACAAAATTTAACGAGTAAGCCATGCATGAAACCTGCCCGATTAAGTTATGTATATGTACATGTACAGCCTCTTACAACAGATACATGTGTTGAACCCTAGCCTGACGAAATTAACACTAATTAACCTAGCTAACTACACAATACAAGCTAGTTAGCTCCTAAAACATGATGCATTTCCAGCTACCAAGCTCCCAAGCTTAGAGCTACAAACTTGGAACTACACAATACAGCTAGCTTGCAAGTAGAGAGGAAGGGAGATCTAGAGGGAGAGAGAGATAAGTGTAGACGATTAAGCGTACCTTAAAAAGAGGGGCGCAATCAACTTCCCTCCAGCCTGCGCTGATCACCCTAGCAGTGTAGCTAGAACTTTCGTCACAAACAGAGGGACACAGAGTGCAACAGAACAAATTAAAGAGCAGCACAGCAATGCACGACTGGGGTTTTCCTTATAATGGACATTTTTCTAACGGTAAATACATGAAATAACCGTCAGACTAACTTAGGTAATTTGCCGCTCACATATTCTATCGGTAAAAACACACACATACCGTTAGAGAATGTGCATTACCGAGCAAGTACAGGACTTCTTCTTTCGGTAAATATGTGTATTGACCATTAGATCATGCATGACACAGCATGGACATGAGTTTTTCTATCGGTAGATATGTGTACGAACCGTTAGATGATGCATGACACACGAGCAAGAGTTTTTCTATCGGTAAATATTTGTATTTACCTTTAGAATATGCATGACTGAGCAAATATATGTGTTTTCCTATCGGTAAATATGTGTACTTACCGTTAGAGGAGGCACTGGTACCAAACTGGGACAAACATGCACATGCCATTTCTCACATTCAAGGAATCATATCAATGTAACATCAATCAGATCTTACATCAAACAGATCTTACATCAAACGGATCTTAACTAGAAGATAAAGCAATATATTTCAAGAAATGCTAATTTGTGGATTAACTAGGAGACACAAAAATACTTTTCTTAGGTACTTGGGACTTCATCTTGCCAAAGAAATTACACATGCCAGTTCACAAATTCAGGTACAAACATACACATGCCAGTTCACCAATACAAATTCAGGTACAAACATACACATGCCAGTTCACAAATTCAAGTGCATGTCTGAAACAGCAGTACAAATACACACCTACCTACCAATACAATTAAATACACAAATACTCCCTGCACATTCAAGTTCATGTCCCAATTAGCAATACATGATACACAAATATACAACAATATACAAATACAACAATTCACACATTCGATGTATATTAGAAAAACCACGTCTGAAATTAACAACAGATCACGACGAGGACCCAGTGGCCCATACATGCATTTTACATAAAAGGGAACCTTTGCAGGTTGCCACAATGCAACTACCGACTACAAGTTAGACCTGATACATCACAAATCCATTCATCCAAAACAGCAAATGTCTGAACCACATTGGACTTAACCATGGGAGTTCAGTTCGAAGACGCCCGAGGAGCTGGAACTGCCGTCGACATACATTTGTACGTATTGGTGATTTCCTCGCACTCAAACTCGATCAACTCAACTCAACTCACTCAACTCCATTAACAAAAAGAACCTACCTTCCAAGATTAGAGGTGTTGTTCTGTGTAGTGATGGTGTAGAATGGCTGTGCAAATAACAACAATTCTTCTTCTCCAAGCAGGTAAGCATCTGGCCACAAGCTGGTGCATGCAAAAAAATGTAAGATGCTTTCTATAGGTCCTGATTTGAGAAACACGCCGTGCTTAAGCATCTTCTCGACCGAGCCAACCAAGATCTCGCCCTTCACGTCCTTCCTGCTCTCGACGGTGATCTTCAACATTTCTTTCGCCAACAAGCCAACGTAGGCAGCGTACTGCGATGAAGAACCGTGAAATACGTTGCCCCTCACGAGCATCATCCAAGGACCTGAACAGATCATAATCATATTGAAAAGAAGACACATCAAAATGAAGGATACAAAAAAAGCAGAATTATTGCCATAATCGGATTAGAATATTCTAACAATATTGCAGAAATTTTACGTACCTTCCTTGGGATGCCGACGTCTAGAGGGCGTCGATGGAGGTGCGGAGGTGTAGCGGTCCCCTGTAGTGGTGCGCCGGCCGTCCATGGAGCTTACGGGTTAGGACTACGAGCCCCAGATGAACTGTGAGAATGAAAGAGACATAGCCGTGTATTTATACAAAGATATATTTTCTATCGGTACGAAAACAGAATACCGTTAGTAATAAAAACATCTGTAGAAGGCGAATGGTTCTATCGGCACAATAAATATTACCGATAGGAATTTTTGTACATACTCTATCGGTGTGTACGTACATTGCCGATAGAATATTACTAGTTGTAGAAGGCCAACAGTTCTAAGATATTTTTTGCAATATTCTACCGGTATAAACATTCATTACCGATAGAATAAAACTATTCGAAGACGAACAGTTCTAAGCAATTTTCTATATATTCTAACGGTAAAAGAATCCATTACCGATAGAATAAAAATATTTGTAGAAGGCCAATGATTCTATCGGCGCACTACATATTGCCGATAGGAATTTTTAATATACTCTGTCGGTATATTCAGACAGTACCGATAGAATAAGTCTAGTTGTTGAAGTCGACCAGTCCTATCGGCGCACAACATTCTCCCGTCAGTACTTATGCATCTCTTCTAACGGCAAATATGTTCATCACCGCTAGAGTAAATCATACTATTTAATCTATCGGTAAGTTTCTTACAAACCGATAGGAAAAATACACCCGTCGCCCTTTCATGACCGCGAGGCACATTTTCTATCAGTTTTCAACTGAATCGCTAATAACCGATAGAAGATAGGGGTTAGTAGACTGCATTTCTGTACTAGTGCGCCTCCAAGCCGATGCCCTCTCTGTGAGGATGCCCTCCCCGTGAGGACGTAGGCTATCGCAGCCTAAAGGTCCCTACAATGGGAGTGACGAGGATTATCACCCGAGCTAGTTTATTTAACATTTATCATGTTCAAGTCAAGTTCGGATATGATATATGTCTATGTGTATTAGCGGCCAGGTTGCAGACACAAATTCAGTCCATGGTCGCAGGCTGCGCGTGGTCATGAGGTCGCAGGCTACACATGATCAGAAGGTCGATAACTCTGCGGGACCATCACAAACGGAAGATGTTCAAGCCTTTACTGGACACGTTCTCAGAATCAAGATAACTTCTTCCATGTTGGAAGATAACCATCAGGAGGTTAACATGTGCGGTTATCTATAATTGCACGTGAACGGGCAAAGGAGATTGATGCGATTACACAAACTATACTGTGGCAACCGTCAAGAACTGCCATGCATTGGCATCCTTTCATTCAGTATGAAAGGATTGCTGGTGTAGAACAACAGGGGGACGGATGGTCAACAACCATAGACATTCTTGAAGACTTAGATATAGTTAATAGATAGAAGTATAAAAGAAGATTATCGCCTGTGATAATCTCTTTTTCCTGTAAACCCCTTCTTTCAGATATAGTGAAATCAGAACAAGACGTAAGGCTATTACTCCCACCATCGAGGGCCTGAACCTATATAAATCTATGCATCTCTACTTCATTGCTTATCCTAACTTACCTGATAGCATATTGAAAGGTCTCACATACAACTCACAAATCTGCGTAAGATCGACAGAGGACCCCGAGTCCGAATCATCGACAGCTGGCGCCAACCGTGGGGCCTTTCTCAAGGTGTTTTCCCTTTATCAGGAGTTCTGGTAAGTCATGTCTGCGGTGTATGATTCCGAGAATGATTTCGATCTTGACGACTATGCCCATATTTGGATGCCCTTACATAGCGATCCCGTTCCTATGGAAGAGGTTGATCGTGAGAATGTTTCTGATGAACATCCTGAGGATGCATCTTCTCCAACTCAGGTCATGTCCATCGACCAGGAGATAGAGAAGATAGACCAGGAGCCCCATGTAAGTTCTACCACTTTGGAGGCTGAATATGTACCGCAACACATCGCCTCTAAGGATGTGGATGATGGTAACATAGAGCTTAGTCTTGGGAGGTTTCATCCTAATAACCTCCACTCTCTCTTTGATTTCGAATCCGATTCGGAACAAATAGGGATGTTTTCTCCTTCTGCGACCTCTCTCCCCCGAGAGTTTGCTGCTTTATTGGAGGAAACTCCTGAGTAGCGAATTGCTAGGGAGGAACAGGAGCGCAGACAAAAGGAGGAATAGGAAATAAAGAAAAAGGAGGATCAAGAACACAAACAGTGAGAAAACGATCTTCGCAGGACTGCAAAGGAAGCTTTGCAACTTGCGCAAACAGTGAGAAAACGATCTTGCGCAGGTGCGACTAGACGTCTTCCTTAGTCTCGGGCTATCCACCGGCGGTTGAAGAAACATTGACACCTGGAGCGCCTAGGAGGAGTACACATGAGTGACTTCATTCTATCGCAGATGTTTTGCGTAATCCTCCTTCTAATGTCGAAGACGCGGACAAGCCGACTTTTGCCACAATCCTAGCGGATACGCTAGAAGAAGTTGCATTCGACGCAACTCCAACAGCATCATCCCAGTCTACGATTCGCTCCCATGAGAGGGATTATTCTTACACTACTCATGGCAGGCGTAATGGACTACCTCCAGGATCAGTTCGGCATGACAAGGCCAGGCGAGTTGGGAATTCCCGCGATCGAGATCGCGTGCCAGTCCATTCTTGTCTGGGGCCACGAGGCGTATCTCCTCAGGGTGAGGTCGCCCGTGACCAAGTTGAAAGCCACAGAACTCTCCACAGTTCCTATGTTGGTTGCAAAGCTTTCTCGCCGGGCCTCCGTGCTATGGTCTGGCCGGACAAGTTCAAACCAGGAACGATTGAGAGATTTGATGGAACTCAGAATCCGTCCGAATTGGGTTCAGATCTATATCATCGCTATTCAAGCGGCAGCTGGAGATGACCACGTCATGGCCAATTATCTGCCTACTGTCCTCGAAGGACTAGCGAGAACTTGGTTGTTCAATCAGCCAGAGGGTTCAATTTATAAATGGGAAATGTTGTGTGACGCTATATTTCTAGAATTGTTATCAGAAGCCTGGCGAGGATGATCTTCATCATTTGCGCCAGACCTCTACTGACACTCTTCGACAGTTTGTCAAGAGATTTGTCGAAGTGAGGAATACCATTCCAAACATATTTGACAACTCTGTTATTAGGGCATTTAAACATGCCGTGAGATATCAGAGGTTTACCGAAGATCTGCTTATCCACCCCCCTCGGTCATTAGCCGATCTCTTCGACATGGCTGACCGCTACTCCGATGCGACTAAGGCCTTGGAAAGGAAAAGGATGGTGGATAAAGGAAACTAACTGCCTGAGCCAGGTCTTAAGGATGATAAGAAGGAGGATTCTAGCAAGAAACCAGAATCATTGTCAGGCGGGAAATTAAAGAAGTCCAAGAAAACTAGACTGGACAATACCGGGAGGTTGTCGTTGTAGAGAAACCACCACCAAGAAAAGGTAACAAGTTTCCATTCAAAAATAAAACCTCTTCTGGTGTCCGCGATAGTGACCAGTTAGGAAAATAGACTAACTCGCAGGGAAACAAGAAGTGGTGTCCGTTCCACAATTCTTCGGGACATGATCTCAAGAACTGCCGGAATTGGTTGAAGCAATTGGACGACTTCTACCAAGGGATCGGACCGATGACAACCTTTTCGCAAAAAGATCAGGCCTGTGGGATTAGAGACGCCGATGGAGATGAAGAGATATCCTACCAGGTACCCTAAAACCATGTCAATATTATTTTTGGTGGCTCCTGTTCTTTTGCTTCAAAGCGTCACTTTAAAACTTTTTACCACGAGGTAAACCAAGCAGAGGCTCCCCTAGGTGAACCTCAATACCCCGTTGGTCAGAAACTCCTTTTACTTTTGAGTGGGCTGATTGTCCTATTGGGCTAACACGACCATTGAGGCTACCTTTGGTCATCACCCCAATAATTAGCAATGCTCGAGTTGAAGGAGTTCTAATCGACAGGGGCTGTTCCTTGACATTTTGTTGGTCAAGGCACTGAATGAGATGCAAATTTCTTATTCAAAAATTAAGCCCATAATTCAACCATTTATGGGATAATTCCTGGTCCCTCAATGATGCCAATGGGACAGGTGGTGCTGCCAGTGACACTGGGAGAACCAGACAACTTTCGAACAGAATTGATTACCATTGACGTAATTGATTGCGATTCGGCATATAACACTATTTTTGGCAGGCCAACTGTAACACCCTGAGTTAGGGGTGAAAACTTCCTTTTTCATCAATAGCATGCATGCATGTATCTGTAGTAATAGCCAGATTAGTTTCTATCTCAAGCCCTAAAATCTCCAAAATCTATCCTGTGATCTCAAATCAAGATCAGATTGTTCAGATGTGATCTATCAGTTACTTTAAACTTAAAAGTCTTCAGAACCCAGATCCAATTCTATCTCTAACTTCCAGAATTATCAACTCCTTCTGTTTTCGAAAACAGAAATACCTTATATTACCCAAATACCCTAAGTTTAGAAATACAGATTTAATCAAAATCTTGACCAAGTTCAGACCAGATTATTCCTGGAATATGATCATGGGTATGTCAATACCTTAATCTAAAAAGTTGACAGCCAGATTTTATCATCTAAACCTTTTTCACAAATCAGTCCAAGACTTATCGCAAATTAGTCCTTATCTGATATCTGAAAACCTAAAAAGACTAAAATCTCCAGATTAACTCTAAATTCAGAATTTCTTCAGAAGATCTTTTCTAATTGCTATTTAACACAAGTTTCTCTTCTGTACAGATGTCAAAATCAAAACCTAAATGCCAGAATTCGAAATCGACAAAACTCAAATCTAATTTTACCCTAAATTATTCTATTTTCAGTTGTATCAAAAGCTATCCAAATGTGCCAAGTTTTATTTTCAATCCTTGCCAAATCATCTGTTGAATAAAGATTACCAAAACAGCAGAATCAAATTCAGTTTAAACCTTCCAGAATTCCAGATTACAAAACAGTCCAAAACTCAAGATTTGAAATTTGCAGTTCAGTCCAATTCGACCAGAGGACTTAGCCGTTTTCGACCAGAGCTTGCCGTGCCTGTGCGCCGTGGCTGTTCATCGCCGGTGAGGCTTCGCCGCACTCGTGACCGTGCATGCTTGTGTGTACGTGTCCTTGCTTCAGCCGTGCCGTGGCAACGCCGTGGCAGCGCCGTTGAACAGCATGTGCTCCTGCGCGCGACCAGCAGCCTTTTGTCAGCAACCCCTCGCCACGTCGCTTTGCCGCGCCAGTGTTGTCGCCACCGCTTGCTACAACTTTGCCAGGTCCCGATGAGGCAACACTGTGATCAACTGCAAGCTTGTCGCCGTCGCATCACCGTTCTTCGCTGTGTCTTCGCCGCTGTTGCTCCAGCACGCAACCAATCGCATCACCAACTGCCAAATCAATTCACTGCTCCCTCCTTGCAAGCTTCGCCTGCCTATTTAAACATCCCTAAGTTCAGCAGCTTCTCCACACTTCACCAGAAACCAGCCAAGTTCCAGAATTTGCTGTTTTCGTTTTCTTCTCCGGCGAGCCGTCGAGGAGGCTCACGGTGCCAGCGCTCTACACTTAATTTCCTGTCAAATTAACAACATCAGTGAGTTCCCCTACTCATCCTCTCTGTGTGATAGCATTTAATTGTTCTCCGGTGGACTCTAACGCCGATGATGGCCGGAAATGGCTGAAAGTCGAAGATGCCCTGTTCCGGCAATGCTGGCCAATCTACCCCGAATTAGCCCTCGATCCTGTAAACAAAATTGATCAGTGGGTTATTTCAAGCAAGCCTGTAAGCTTAGAATCCCTAATTAAACATCATTCGAAGCTTTTCTCTAAACCGAGCTTCACCAGAAACCGGCGATCGTCGCCAGGCTTCTCCGGTGATCCTCCGGTCAATTTGATGTTACCAGAAGCTTCCCTATACCTCCTAGATACTCTCCAAGCAAGGAATTTAGTTCTCTCGGCCTGTAACAGAAACCCCCAACTGGCGGTGTCTCTTCTCCGGCGACGATGATCGGAAAAGTGATCCCGGCCATTTCAGCCCTCGAAACCTTGTCATTTAGATGTGCCCTAGTCTCCTGAGTATTTTTGTCTTCTAGCCCGACACCTGGATCGGCCTAGATTGGAAGTTACAGCCATGCCAAGATCTTGTCCAGAACTGCTCCAGTGCAGCCAGTTCATCTCTGTTCATCATCAAATTTCTTGCTTTCCAGTCATTTCTTGCCCTTGATCCTGTTGACTTAATTGTTCCTGTTACTCAAGCCTACCTCCCAGACAAAGTGGTGCATCATTTGGAGCTCCAGATCAAAAGTTATGCTAAGCCCTAGTTTTTGGCATTGTCAGCTCTATGCCAGAGCTTGCCAGCCAGTGGCATTGACCTTGTTTACCCACTTCTGGTTGTGTAAATTGAAAACCACTTTGTCCACTAAATTTGTAGAGTTGTAATCTACATTTTATTCTACTACCACAAGTTGAGATAACCCCTCTATCATTCATCGACCCTATGTCGATGCTTTGAACCGAATGTCGACCTAAAGACGTTCGCTGTTTTTGAGCGAACCAGTCACAACCTTGATATCATTCTGATATTTTGAGACATTTGGAACCTTGTAAACCTTTGACAGCTAATCTTAACATTGGTAACCTTAACTTAACCCTAATCAGCCTCTAAACTCAATCATTTCAGAATCATCAAGACTTCATCTTGCATCATTGCATATAGTATAATAATGTATGGAAAAGATTATGATTATTGGTTGTTTGTTTGATTGGAGAGCAGATCAAGAGCCCGAGTTCGAGGACTTCACTGCGGATCCGACGTCAACTGCTGTATCTTACGACGCGGAAGGCAAGTCATATCCTTGGTCATCTTGAACCTATATTTTAAATGTCGCTAAAACATAACCTTTAATATAGGCAATATTGCATGTGAAAGATTGAGAATGGTTGATTTATGAATTGGCAGTACTAGACTGGTTATCTGTGAAATGTAAAATAAACAAGTTTTGAGCCATGAACTATTATACGTATTTATATACTTATATTCATGAAATAAAACCCCTAGCCGTGACCAGAAAATGGTATGGATGGCTGTAGCACTAGAGGTGCTAGACTGCAAAGGAATGCAGGCACTGAAGGTGCAGGGTTGTGGATGGTCTGGTCATTGGCATATAAGGACTAGAACCTTGTGTTGTGCGTCTAGTGGCATGAACAACGTGCTAACCGCAAGCCTGGTATGGGACAGGCCTGAACAAGTAATTATGTGGATCGCACATGAAACCCCTGCATGAGATGTGTAGTGATGCACGATAAACACGGAGCGCGGCTCCCACACATATCACTGAAGGTGATCAAGCACGCTGACCCAGTAATGGGAATAAGCAATGGGGTGGAGGTTTGGATACAACCTGCCACAACTGTGCCTCGCTGAGAGCCACAGGGTCGGGGGTGAATTGTGAGTAAAATATAACAAAAGTTCTTGTTATTTCCACCTTGCCGCTCACAGTATGAAGTGAGTCAGGGGTCCAATCATTTTGTTATGATAGGAAAGGTTTGAAAGTGGAATATCTTGCGGGTAAATTGGTGCCTCTCTGCAGAGTTAAAACGTATTCGAATACTCCGAGCTCCCGGGTTTATAGGAGTCTGCTGCGGTGGATTAAATCCACGGGGTGTGACACAAGTACTATTTTCTAAATAAAATATGTTTAAATCAAGATTACCCAAATGACATGTGTTGTCATGATAAGGAGTGCTGCCGTGGGCTGTCGTGTGTCGACGTGTCGCGGTAGTGCTATAATCTAGTGAACATGAATGATGATGTATATTATGAAAAGTGCTGCCATAAGATGAGATGAGAAAGGAAAAGATTATTTTACAAATATCCATAATTCTTGACTAGTCTAGGTTCATATCATCACTACTATATGTATCTACTCTTACCTATGACTTGCTGAGTACGTAAGTGCTCACCCTTGCAACATTCAACTCAATAGATGGAGCCTACTTTGATCAAGATGATGGTACGGAATACTACGTGGATCCAGAAGGAGGAGAATCAGTTCCGCCAGAACCCTGAAGTGTGTTGTTCTGCCGTCAACTTCTTTTGTGGGAGGGTCACCTATCTTCTGCTGCGTAGTTAAATATATTTTGCTAAACCCTGAATGCCCTGTAGGCATTGTAATCCTCTTTATGTAATATTAAGGCCAGCAGGCCACACTGCTTAATATTTTGTGAGTACTCTGTTGCAATGTAATATACTCCTGAGTTTGACTCATCCTGGGAAGTCAAAGGTTTGCGAGAAATGGACTAGCTGCAGCGAGCTAGGTCTCTACAGGAGTAGTCGTTGTCCCAGTCTCGGGGCGCGACACCAACTCTCGCTAAATTCATGGTGGCGATGCATTATGCTTATCAGTGCACCAAGTTGCCAGGCCCCAAAGGCGTAATCTCGGTTCGAGGCAGCCGGAACATGGGGCTAACTTGTGATCGATTATCTCTGGAGTTAGTGGATCAACTTCCCCTCTGGGACGTTAAGATTGCAACCATGGCTTCTAATACGATCAAAGGTGCCCCACGACCAGATGAGAAGTTAAAGCTAGTTCCTTTGTACCCAGAGGATCCATCTAGAACCATTCGGATTGGATTAGGCCTAGACGACAAATAGGAACTCGAGCTCATTACTTTCCTCTGGGCTAATGCAGATGTGTTTGCGTGGAAACCATCCGACATGCCTGGAGTCCCAAGGGAGGTAATTGAGCACAGGTTAGCAATTCGACCTGGATAGCAACCAATAAAGCAAAAGCTCAGACGCTTTGCTATCGATCGGCAAGAAGCCATCTGATTGGAGTTAGAAAAACTCCAGAAGGCAGGATTTATTCGCAAGGTCGATCATCCTGAGTGGCTTGCAAACCCGGTCATGGTCCTAAAATCAAATGGTAAGTGGTGCATGTGCGTCGATTACACCAGTTTAAATAGTTCCTTATCGAAGGATGATTTTCCCCTTCCCTACATCGATCAGTTGGTCGATTCTACTATGCATTGCAAACTGATGAGCTTCCTGGATGATTACTCAGGGTACCATCAAATTAGCATGACAGAAGGAGATGAAGAGAAAACTACTTTCAGCACACCATTTGGTCTCAAGAACGTCAGTTCCACATACCAGCGCTTGATGCAAAAGACCTTTCTTTCTCAGATGAGGCGTAATCTCGAAGCTTACGTTGATGATTTGGTTGTAGAAAGCTTGAAAAGCTCAAATCACTTAGATGACCTCGCTGAAACTTTTTGTAATCTAAACAAGCATGGAATAAAATTAAACCCAAAAAAATGTTCCTTCGGTGTTTCTTCTGCTAAACTCTTGGGTTTCCTTATTTGTTTGTGAGGAATCAAGGTTAATCCTTAGAAGATCAGGGCCAATGAACAAATGAGATCTCCTTCGACCATGAAGGACATCCAGAGCCTAACAGGTCGCATGGCGGCTCTTAGCCGTTGCATATCACGACTAGGCGAACGAGGACTGCCTTTCTTTAAGGCCCTTCGCAAACACAATGGCTTCACCTGGTCAGATGAAGCCGAGAAGGCCTTTCAGGAGATCAAAGCTTACTTGTCTAGTCTGCCAGTGTTGGTCTCTCCAAATTCAGGGGAGCCACTACTCCTTTATTTGGCGGCCACCCCTCATGCGGTCAGTGCACTTCTGGTCACAGAAAGAGAGGGTGTACAACAACCAATCTATTACATAAGCGAGGTACTTCACGGTCCAAAGGAATATTACCCTGAGGTCCAGAAGATAGTTTACGCACTTCTGATGGCTTCCCGTAAGCTACGACACTACTTTCAAGCACACAAAATCACTGTGCCTTTGTCCTTCCCATTGGGAGATATTATCCGGAACCCAGAGAAATCTGGTCGCATCATGAAGTAGACAGTGGAACTTGGAGCATTTGGCATCCATTTCACCCCTCGCGTCGAAGTTAAATCTCAAATTCTTGCAGACTTTTTGGTCGAATGGACTAATCCTGACCCTCCTGCACAAGAATCCAAAGATTTACAATGCACTGGCCATTGGACGTATTTTGATGGTTCTCATAGCTTTCAACACTCGGGGGCTGGAGTGGTCTTAATCATGCCTCAGGGTGACCAACTCAAGTATGTCATTCAATTACACTTTGTTGCGACTAACAACGCAGCAGAGTATGAAGGTCTTATTGCAGGGCTCTGGCCAGCTAGATTCCTCGAAGTTCATCGTTTAGTGGTGAGGGGAGACTCACAGCTAGTCATAAACTAGGTAAACGAGGAGTACAGCACCTCCGATGAGACAATGGCTCATTACCTGGGGGAAGTGAGGAAGTTGGAAAAACACTTCTGTCATTTCGAAGTCCAATATATCCCGCGAAAGGACAATATACTCGTAGACCAATTATCTAAAATTTGGTCCTCACATACATCTGCTCCGGCAGGAGTGTTCGTTGAACACTTAGAACATCCCTCGGCCATGACTTCAATCGAAGATGACTCGGTGGCAGTTTGCATCACCAACCTTGGACATGAAGGAGATTGGGCCTGTCCATTGCGGATCTATCTCGAACATGGGACCTTGCCCAAGGATGAAACCGAAAGTGATCGGTTAATTCAAAAAGCGCGCCTGTATGAACTCATAGATGGAGTTTTATACAAAAAGGGTACCCAAGGAGTATTCATGCACTGTATATCTCAAGAGGAAGGTAAATCCCTCTTGAAAGAAATTCATGACAGTGTATGCGGTGCACACGCATCATATCACACACTGGTCAAAAAAGCATTCCGACAAGGCTTTTACTGGCTTTTGGCACTTTATGATGCCAAGCATTTGGTCAAGACATGCCCACAGTGTCAATTTCATGCAAGGCAAGTTCATCAGCATGCATATGCCTTACAAACTATTCCTCTAACATGACCTTTTGCGGTCTAGGAGATCGATATCATGGGCCCTATGACCCAAGCGGTCAATGGATACAAGTTCCTATTCGTAGCTATTGACACGTTTACTAAATGGATTGAGGCTGAACCAGTCTGCAACGTTACCACCACTGCGGCGAAGAAATTCGTTCGTAAGAACATAATTACATGATTTGGTGTTCCTAGTCGCCTCATTACCGACAATGGTTCCCAGTTCGTCTGTGGTCTCTTTTTGGACTACTGCAATGACATTGGAACCAAAGTGTGCTTTGGTTCTATAGCTCATCCACAGAGCAATGGTGCTATGGAACGTGCCAACGGGCAGATATTACAAGGCATCAAGAAAAGTGTTTTCGATCGCCTTAAGATGCGTTCGGGGGCTTGGGTAGATGAACTCTACTCCATTCTATGGGCACTACGCAACACTTGTAGCCGAGCTACAGGTGAGACACATTTTCAACTAGTATATGGTGTTGAGGCTGTCTTGCCTATGGAAATTCGCATTAGTTCTATTCGGGTAGATCGATTTGATCAGACTGATCAACTTGAACAACGTACCCAAGATATTGCTCTCCTTGAAGAGAAATGTGATCGGGCGTTGATCAAGTCTATAGTATATTTACAAGCTTTGTGTAAATATCATAGTAAAAGGGTGCGGCCTCGTAGTCTCGATGTGGGCGACTTGGTTTTACGAAAGATACAAAACCAGTCTAACCGCAATAAATTCTCCCCTCAGTGGGAAGGCCCTTATACTGTAGTTTCCGTACCGCGACTAGGATCGGCTCGATTAGCAATGGAGGATGGAAGGATCTTGTCCAATATTTGGAACATAGATCAACTATGAAAGTTCTATGTGTAAATTTTCCATTACTTTTATCCTTTTCAATTAGCATGGTTTTGACAAAAACTTATATATACTTTTCTTCACATCATGTTATGGTTCGATTTCTTCTGCCCTATTCTGACTGAGCCACGCTCGGGGGTTGGTCGCCGATGACCATCTTAATATAATAACCAAGTTGGATTTGTTGGCCGATCTCATGGTCGCATCTAGATAAGACATCCCTAAATAAGCCGTTTCTAAACGCATAGAGGACTTACTAGCATGTTTCTGATCATTCGAGTGGCTGCCAGTTCGCAATAAACATTGGTATTATATTAAGATCAGTATCGGTGCGACCAGATGATCGTATCTAGGTTGAGGCATTCCTTTGTAAACCATTTCTGAATGTATAAGGAACTCGCTAGATATTTCCTGATCATCAATAACCCATCTCTTCCTGAGATTATGATCCAATGTTTTCAGTAGACATGATCTCAGGAGGGGCCTAGAGAGATATGGGCCATGATATATGTCGTGGTGTTACGAACACCCCGACAGGTTTTGTGGACGAGCCTAGCAAAGAAAACGCGACGCGGGCTGATCGCGTGACCAGTCCTCCCCCGCCGGACAAGCACAACAAATGACACGAGGGGGCGTCCGATTCGGCGGACTATGCCCCCTCGCCGCCTTCGGCGATAGCCCTCCCGGCGCCTTTGGAGCCGGAAAGACCGGAGGTTAGGTTCGCGGAGGCTTCGCCCCCAAGAGTGGAGTGGCCTGTAGACGAGGGGGGGAGCCCCTTGGTCTATGAGGCCCCTTCGGAGACGGAGGTCCCAGGGGCCCCGCGGCCCGGGAAGGGAAAGGGGCTCCTGATCCCCCCCCGGGGAGGGACCCCCTCTAAGAACTCCTCGACCACCTCATCGGAGGCCACTTCCTCGGCGACAAAGACGCCGACCACCAGCACCCCGGCCCATATCACCCCGGCAACTCATGTCTGGGGGCCCGTCATTGGCCGAGACGGGTCCGGCACCGGGAGGGAGACCCCCTTGCTTTCCGCGGGGGAGGTCGACCGCTACGCGGAGGGCCTGCAGACCCGGAAGGTCTAGGCCTACGTCTCAGAAGGGACGATCCACGAGCGATTTGGGGAGCTTCAGTCTCTCCAAATCCAGGTACGTCCTCAAGCCGGTGGGCTTTCCTTCGGCGCCCCTCTTTGAACTTTTTCCCAACTCTTGGACTTGTAGGGGGCCGCCATTACCTGGGGGCTCGGGCGCTGAAGGAGGCGGAGGAGAGGGCCGCCGCTTTCCAGGAGCAGCGGGATGATGCCCTCCGGGAGCTGGCACAGGTCCGGGACCAAATCCACGCCTCCGAGACCGCCAATGACCGTCTCCGCCGGGAGGCCAAGGCAAAGGAGGACGCCCTCCGGGAGCTCGAGGGCTCGAGCGTCTGGGCGGTGACGGAAGCGGGCTGCTCCGTCCGCTCGGCCGTCGAGGGCCTTGGCGTAAGCCTGGGCTCCGGGAGCAGCACCGAGGCCGCCTTGGCAACTTTCACGGAGGTTGTGCGTTTTCTCAACGCACAAGTCTCCGTGATCCCGGAAGCCGTGGATGCCCGGGCACGAGGCCGGGCAATTCCCATGATGGCGGCCGCGGCCGGGCTCGTAGAGCACCGGGGGGTGGGCGCCCGGGCCATCGGGGGCTGCATCTCCCGGAGTTTCCCGGAATTTTTTGAGCACTCGCGCCGGGAGGTGGAGCAACTGGCCGAGGGCTTCTACGACCGGATCATCTGGGCGAGGTTCCCGGCACCGGCGCCTCCGGGAATGGATGCGCCGACTCTGGCGGGAGGCCCCCGGGGGGAGGACGCCAATGACCAAGTATGAGCCTCCCCCCGGGTCTTAGATAGGACCATTTTTGTTTTCTTAGGATTTTCTTACCGGTAGATTCTTAGGAGAAGCCCCGGACACCTGTAAAAGAATATTTTGAATGCAATAGAAATCAAAATTTTTTTAAGTCTATATGAATGCACTTTTACCAGGTTTCCAGGGAGGTTACTCCCGGGCGGAGGTCTTGGAGAGGTTCCCCGGGAGCAAGGCCTCTTGAGCCCCGGTGGGTGCCACCCGGGGGATGCCCAGGCCGCCTTAATTTTGTTAAGCCTCTTCTCCGGGGAGCGCAGCGAGGGCGTCGTCCGGGAGCCAATCTGGTTGCGATGGCATCCGGAGTGGCACCTAGACAACTTCGATAATCATCGCACCGAACTATCCCCTCTGCGTCCAGGGTCCCGGATGATCCCCCCCTTCGGATACTTCCACCGGCGGGCTACGAGTATTGGCCCGAGGACCTGCTTCGGGAAGCCCAGCGCCGCATACGCGGCTTGTACTGGGACCTGAGCCGGGAGCTATCTGAAGGTCTCTGGGATTATTAGACGTAGGCGCTTTAGGACGTAGACTCCCGGTTATAATCCGGGTTGTATTGTCGCCGATGTAACCATGCCCACCGGAGGGGGAAGATGTCCTCCGGTTGAATGATCAATAAAGCTGTGTTTGCTTCAAGATTTCTTTTAATAGTTAAGTTTTTTCTCATTTATCTTAGAAGGTCCGAGACGGTGTGGTTCCAGGGGGGCTCCTTATCCCCCCCCTCCACAGCGGGCCGGAGGGTAGCTTCGTGCGTTGTGGGCGTGACAAAGCCCCCGGGATGAAGGCCTGCGGCATCAGAATTTTTCCCAAGTTGGAAGTTTCGGTTTTTCTGGGAGATCGCTCTGGGAGAACTCTCCAGTCGCTGTGAAAACGGGGAGCTGGGAATGAGGTCTCCAGGAAGGAACGTCCGGAAAAATCCAAGACGAAATTTCCAGAGGGAATTTTTCCGGGAAAAAATCGTCCGGTCGCCGTGAAAACGGGGAGCCGGGAATAATGTCTCCGGGAAAAAAGTTGCCTAAGAAAATCCGAGACGAGATTTCCGGTAATTTTTTCTGGAGACAATCGTCCGATTGCCGTGAAAATGGGGAGCCGGGAATAAGGTCTCCGGAAAAAATATCTAAGGAGTCCGTCTCTGAGGAGACAATCGACTCCCAGAGGAGGATGCACACGATGGTGGGTATGAGTGTTTGGGTAGGGGACTAGTCCCCCAAAGGGACTCATTACCACGGTCCCTGAGGACCGGGTTGCCGCATACACCCTCAGTCCACGAGGGGTGATCGTAAGCCACCCTACGGGAGTGGGACTCCCGTTGTAGGGACTTGTTGGGTCGTGATAGCCCACTTCCTCACGGGGAGGGCGTCCTCGTTGAGAGGGCATCCTCACAGGGAGGGCAACGCCGTGAGGGGCGGTAATGTAAAAAAACCTGCATTGAGACAGCTGAAGAAAAATCCAGTTGTATTAACAACGAACCAAAATACAACGCCTCCTCCCGCGAAATCGCAAAAGGGGGGAATGGTAATTACAATGTCCCCCCCCCCTTCGGCGCAATCGCTCCGGGGGAGGGGATGGTGAGTACAAGGTCCCCCTTCCTCCTCTGGCGTAATCCCTCTGGGGGAGGGGATGAGCCCGTGTAGGCAAGACGTAAAACTCGCGAAGTAAACGCAAGTTCCACGTGTGCTTCAGCTCCTGCTCTTGAAGGTTGGAGAGCTTGTAAGCCCCCGAGCCCAGGACTGCCGAGATCTTGTAGGGGCCCTCCCACTTGGGGGAGAGCTTGCCCTGGGCTTGGGGGTCTGTGACGCGCATGAGGACAAAGTCCCCAAGGAGAAAAGCCTTCTCGCGCACGCGCTGGTTGTATGCGCTCACCATCTCGCGCTCGTAGATGGCGTGGCGGAGGAGCGCTCGGTCGCGTTCCTCCTCCACGAGGTCGATCTCCAGCCGCTGATTCACCTCATTGGCTTGGTACGCTGCGGTCGTAGCTCCGTCTAGGAGCTTAACTCGCAGCGACCGAAAGCCAACCTCCGGGGGAAGGACTGCCTCAGCCCCGTAGACCAGGGAGAAGGGAGTTCGTCCCGTCGCCTGGCTCAGAGTCGTGCGCATAGAGCAGAGGATGCTAGGGAGCTCCTCTGCCCATGCACCCCGCTTAGGAGTGGCTTGCTCAAGCCGTCGGCGTAACCCCTGTAGGATTACGCCGTTGACCCTTTCGACGGCCCCATTGCTCTGGGGATGGGCCACTGAAGCGAAGTGGATAGTGAGCCCTAGGCCTTCGCAGAATTCCCGGAAATACGCCAAGTCTAATTGGGTCCCGTTATCGACAGTGATTTCCCGGGGGACGCCGAAACGACAAACAACATTTTTCCAGAAAAACCGCTGTATCGCCCGGGACGTGATGCTGGCCAAGGGTTCAGCCTTTACCCATTTGGTAAAGTAGTTGACCGCTACCACCGCATACTTGTATCCCTCGGGCGCTGGGGGGAAGGGCCCTAGGAGGTACATCACCCAACGCTCGAAGGGCCAAGTGATGGGGATAGTTTGCAGCACTACAGGGGGAGGTTTGAACTCTTGGCCATCTTCTGGCAAGCCTCGCACGCGGAGACATGGTCTCACGCATCGCGCATCACCGTGGGCCAGTAAAAGCCCTGGAGAAGAGCCTTGGCCGCTATGGCACGCGAGGCTAGGTGAGAGCCGTAGCTCCCCGCGTGGATGTCTTCGAGAAGCTGGAGTCCCTCCGGTCGTGGGAGGCAATGGAGGAGGGCAGAAGCCCCCCGCTTGTAGAGCTTCCCCTCCAATAGGAGTTATGCCCGGGCCTTGGCCCGGAGGCGCTTAGCCACGGTCTCGTTGGGAGGGTCCCCCTCCCCCTTGATGAAGGACACGAGGGGGTCCACCCATGACAGAGTCCGGGTGATCTTAGCGACCTCCGGGACACGAGGCTCGTTGCCTGTGTCCGGGGAGGCCACCGAGGGCTTCGCGATGATCTCCAGGAATGCCCCTTTGGGGAGCGATTCCCGGGCGCTGGCCGCCAAGGCTAGGGCGTCGGCCCGGTCATTGTCCCTTCGAGGGATATGCCGGGCTTCGAGGCCGTTGAAGTGCCTCTCCATCTTGCGCACCTCCTGCAAGTAAAGGCTCAGGTTCTCGTCATGGCAAAATTAAGACTTGTCCATTTGGCAAACCACGAGCTGGGAGTCTCCCTTTACTAGGAGGCGTCGAATCCCAAGGGAGCGTGCAAGACGCAACCCGAGGAGCAAAGCCTCATATTCGGCGATGTTGTTGGTCGCGGGGAACTCAAGCCGCGCCGTGTACTCGAGTTCCTTCCCTCGGGGCTCTGGTGGACTATTCCCGCACCGGCCCCGGCGAGACACAGGGACCCATCGAACATAAGTGTCCAGTGGTCGCTGCGTCGGGGCGTCGCGGGGAGGTCTTCGTCCCCGGGCCCGGAGGCAGGGGTCCACTCCGCCATGAAGTCGGTGAGGACCTGTGACTTGATGGCGGAGCGGCCCGTGAGGGTAAGGGAGAAGGGGGCGAGCTCGGCCCCCCACTTCCCTATCCGGCCGGTGGCCTCTTTGTTTCGGAGCACCTCCCCCAGGGGGAGGGATGACGGTACAGTGATGGGGCGTCCCAGGAAGTAGTGACGAAGCTTTCGAGACGCCATCAGGAGGGCGTAGCAGATCTTCTCCATCTCCGTGTACCGAGTCTTGGCCCCTTGGAGGGCTTCGCTCACGTAGTACACGGTACGCTACTGCCCATCTTGCTCCTTCACCAATACCGCGCTTATGGCGACCGGGGTCGCGGCAAGGTACAGGAGCAAGGGCTCTTCCCGAGAGGGGCTCACGAGCATTGGGCGGCTCGTGAGGTACTTCTTCAGGTCATCGAAGGCTTCCTGGGCCTCGGGGGTTCACCGGAACCCCTCGAGCCCCCAGAGGATCTTGAAGAGTTGAAGGCCGCGTTCCCCCGATCGCGAGACGAAGCGGCTCAGCGCGGCTAAGCGGCCGGTGAGCCGCTGAACGTCCTTGACCGAGCGCGGTGGGGGCATGTCTAGGAACGCTTGGATCTTCTCGGGGTTTGCCTCTATGCCCCGTTGGGACACAAGGAAACCCAGGAGCTTCCCCCCGTGCAAGCCGAAGGCACACTTCTCTGGGTTGAGCTTCAACCCATACGCGCGGAGGTTGCGGGAGGTCTCCGCTAGGTCGTCGATGTGGGCAGTTGCGCGGGGACTTTTGACCACCGCGTCGTCGACGTAGACTTCGACGTTGCGACCGATTTGGTCCTTGAAGACCAGCGTCATGAGGCGCTGGAAGGTCGCTCCCGCGTTCTTCAGCCCGAAGGGCATGTGGACGTAGCAGAAGGTTCCGTGGGGAGTTACGAAACTCGTCTTTTCCTTGTCCCCTTCCGCCATCCGGACTTGATGATAGCCCGAGTATGCGTCCAAGAAGCTCATCAACTCGCACCCCGTGGTGGAGTCGACTATTTGGTCGATCCGCGGGAGTGGGAAGTTGTCTTTGGGGCAAGCGCGGTTGAGGTCGGTGAAGTCCCCGCACATTCGCCACTTGCCGTTCGACTTCTTCACGAGGATGGGGTTCGCGAGCCACTTGGGGTGCAAGACTTCCCGAATGAACCCTGCCTCTCGGAGTCGGGTGATCTCCACCTTGATCGCCTCTTGGTGTTCAAGGGAGAGTTTCCTTAGCTTCTGCTTGATTGGGGGGTGACTGGGGGTCACCGCGAGCTTGTGCTCAATGACATCCCGGGCGACGGTTTTGTCGGAGGCCCCCAATCTGGACGGTTTTGTCCCCATCATCCGGGGACAGCGGGACCTTCCGGAGGCCCCCTTCCAGACGAGGCTTGGGGAGGGGCCTCCCGGGAGGTGTGACGGCTACGTCTGATCCCAGGGGAGAGACCTCCCCCCCCCCCCGGGGCCTTGATGATGTTGACGCTCTTGATCATTGCGGGCCACGTCTTGGTCTCTCCGGACGGTGATCATGCCGTGCGGCCCGGGGATCCTCACGCAGACGTAGTTTTGGTGGGTGGCAGCCCCCAAGCGGTTGATCATGGTCCTCCCCATGATCGCGTTGTAGGAGGAGGGGAGGTCCACCACGGTGAATCGGACCATCTCGGTCCAGTAGTTCTCCGGGGTGCCAAACGTCATGGGAAGATCCAACTTCCCCATGGGGTGGATCGCCTTCCCCGGGATGAATCCTTGCAAGGGCCCTGCTGTGGGTTGCAAGAGCTTCTCGTCCACCTGCATCTCCCTGAAAGCTTTCAGGTAGAGGACATCGGCGGAGCTCCCGCCATCCACGAGGATGCGGGCCAGGTGACAGTTGTAGATGGTGGCGGAGACGATGAGCGCGTCGTCATGGGGGAAGCGGACCCCACGCGCGTCTTCCGCCGTGAAGGTGAGGGGGACGTCTGACCACTTGGGTGGCGGAGATGTGTGCAGCACCCCTATGACCTTGACTTCGCGCGCATACTCCTTGCGCTAGCCCTTGGAGTCCGGCTCAGAAGCAGACCCTCCCATGATGACGTTGACACGCCGCTGGGAAGTTTGGAAGGGGAGAGTCTCTGACGCCTCCCCCTCCTGCGCTCGTCCCTGCTGTCCCCCTGCGGGAGCAGGAAGGGCTGGTAGAGCCGGCTGAGGGGGCAAGGAGGCCGGAGTCCCCCCCTGCCCATGTTGGTCCAGGAATGCTGCGAACTGCTGTAACAGCTGATGGCATTCCCAGTTGGCATGGGTATTGGACCTGTGGAAAGTGCACCACGGGCCTTCCCAGCTTCCTGTCACAGGGCCTTCCTGACCGCGGGAGGACTGCCCTCCCCCACGACCTTTCGGCTTGGGGAAGGGCCGATTGCCCCTCGGGGAGTCGCGCGAGCTGCCTCCGCCCTCGAGGACAAAGGTGTCCCGAGGCCGTGGCTCGTTACAACCCCCCTTCCTGGGGCGTTTGAGGGGGTCCCTGGCCCCCCGATCGGCGGGGGCAGGAGCCCCCTGGCTTTTCTTCCAGAGGTCGTCTTCCTCCACCCGAGTGTACTTTTCGAGCATGTTGAAGAGCTCATCGGCGGAGGAGGGGCACGCCTCGATGACTGTAGAGTCGGGGACGTGAGCCACATTGCTGTTGACTTGAGCAAAGCATTTGAAGAAGCTGCAGATGGTCTCTCCCGTCCTCTGCCGGACAGTGTACAGCTGCGAAGAATCCAGGGGACGCACGTAGTTCCCCTGGAAGTTCGGCCAGAACTCGCACTTGAGCTACCGAAGGACTTGATGGAGCCGACCTTCAAATTGTAGAACCAGGAGCGGGCGATCCCGGTGAGGTAGAGGGGGAAGACGTTGTATTCCACCATCTCGTCCCCCCCAGCCGCGGAGATGGCCGTGGAATATACCTGCACAAATTCATAGGGGTCGGCCTCACCATTGTAGTGCTCAATGTGTGGTGGGCGGTACGGCCGCGGCCATTGGATACACCAAAGTCTGCGGCAGAGCAGCTGATTAGCCCCCTGCAACTCCCGGGGAGAGCCCCGATCACTGTCTCCTTTGACAGGGGACGCGCGCTCATTGTCGGAGTCGGGAAGCGGCCCAAGAGGTCCGCCGGCATGGCGCTAACGACGCTTTTCTTTTGGGCCAGGGCTGAATTCCTGGACGTCCGGGCTATCCCCCGGAGAGGTTGGCTCTTCAATGGGTCTCTTTCCCAGGGCGGCGCGGGAGTGAGGCTCCTCGCGTCCGCAACCCGGGGGAAGCTCCTCCCCGGACTTAGCCGTGCGCATTCGCTCGACCTCCTCCCAGGAGAAACGGACCTGGTCCATCGAGGGTACCCTCGGGGGCGGCCCCGGGGAGGAGGGAGCTCGTGCACTGTAGCTGCCGGCTCGGGGGCTACCGGGGCCGGCTGTGGGGCTTGGTGGCTGCACCAATACGTGAAGCAACTCATCCATAGAGAGCTGGGCGTGGAGCTGGCCCTCCACTAAAGCCTCGAGCAAGGCGTCCCGGGGAGCCGGGGGAGCCGTCGGGGGGAGAGTGGTACCGGCCGAAGCTACCGCTGTAGCCGGGATTGACCCGGAAGTCGAGCCACCGAAATTAAGAGGGAAGGTGGGAGGCGGTACCTGGGTCTGGCTGCCTCTGGGCGGAAGCTATGGGACAATCGTGCCCCGGACGGGTGGCACCGGGTCACTGGGACCGGCGTCACCGGGAAGGGCGTGGGCCCTCGTTCTTGGGGGGGCCATGGCGTCTCGTCACGAGTCCCCACGGACGGCGCCAACTGTCGTGGTGTTACGAACACCCCAGCAGGGTTTGTGGACCATCCTAGCGAAGAAAACGCGACGCGGGCTAACCGGGTGACCGGTCCTCCCCCGCCGGACAAGCACAACAAATGACACGAGGGTTTATACAGGTTCGGGTCCCGGTGGGGGCCCTAGTCCTGTCGGTGTGCTCCCGACCGGAGTCGGCTGGGGAAGCTCTCCCGGGGGGAGAGGCTCCGAAGCACACCTGTGAGATTGTCTACTCTTGCAATAATGAGCCAGTCCCCTTTTACAAGAGGTATACAAGGGTTTTTATAGCCCCAAAAGAAGCGAAAAGACTAAACTACCCCGCCTGCTACCGTTGGATCGAGGGGTAGCAACGTCCTTCTCCCGGCCAGGTGCCTCGGATGCTTGACAGGTGTCCACTGATTCCCGAGGTGCTCCTCGCGTGCCCTGCATGTGACTCGGTGATGAGGAACGGGGTCCCGCTCTTCCGACAGGTAGGGGATAGTTCGATTGGTGGATACTCGACGTTGACGATCCGACTTTTGACCAGAACCGATTTAGGCCTGCAATCGCTACACCACTGCTCCGTTCATTATCAACCGTACCGAGGTGCGGTTGACCTAGCAACGAAGGCCTGTTCCTGCAAGCGAATCGAAGAACACATGCAAGAACACAGAAGAAGCAATATCGAATTGCAAGTATGTATTAAGATCACGAAGTGTTGAGGTTCCACAAACCGAAAGATGGCGAACTGCGACAGCAGAAAATTCTAAGCAAAACCCTAGTCTAACAATGACGGCTACGAGGTTTTAATATGCGAGAGGGGTGGCGTCTAGGGTTTGGGGTGCACCCCCCACGCGGGATACACGGGCCGAGGCCCAATAGACAGGTGACGCAGCACCACACGGCCCAACAGAATCTGGTCTCCACTTGTTTTGACGATTGTGATTGACTCAGAAGGATCTTGGATGTGGGACAAGATCCGTTGGAAAGGTCTCGTCAAGGGCTTCTCCGTAATGTACTTGAACACCCCAAACGGAGTTCGTATGCATCTGCTACACCCATTTGAAGACAGGCTGCTCCGCCGTGGCCGACCCGGACTCCAGCTCGTGGTAGACTTGATTCCCGACCCGTCTTGGCGCAAAGTGACACCCTCGCTGATCAACCTTGATTCCTGAGCACAAGCACAATATTATTAGGTAGTAACTCGCTCTTGTCAATATTCTCTCGTGTACTAAGAAACGAGCTCACCTTGTGATTTAGTTGACGTGCACGTGCCCTTGTTATTGGTCATTGCACAACGGGTGTTGGAAGAATGGACGCATCGTTAGGGGTGATGTCCTCATCATCCTCCCCCTCTTGAATTGGAGTTGTCCTCGACTCAAGCTCAACTTCTTCTCCCAAATATGGCCGCAAATCTGAAATGTTAAAAGTGGGGCTAACCCCGGAATCTGCAGGCAACTCAAGTTTGTAGGCATTATCGTTTATCCACTCTAACACCTTAAATGGACCATCTGCACGAGGCATTAATTTTGACTTTCTTAACTCAGGAAAAACGCTCTTTATGTAAGTGTAGCCATACAAGATCTTCAGGAGTAAATATCAATTCCTTTCTACCATGACTACCAGCAATGCGATATTTTTCATTCATTCGCTCAATATTTTCTTTTGTTGTTTCATGTAGTTTTAAAATAAGCTCAGCATGTTTCTTAGCATCAAGATTGACCTTTTCAGATGATGGAACAGGCAATAGGTCAATAAGAGCACGAGGGTTGAAACCATACACTACCTGGAAAGGACTTACCTTGGTAGTCGAGTGTAGCGCGCGGTTGTAGGCAAACTCCACATGTGGAAGGCACTCCTCCCACATCTTCAAGTTCTTCTTCGAAACAGCTCGCAACATTGTGGACAAGGTGCGATTTACCACCTCCGTTTGGCCATCAGTTTGGGGATGACAAGTAGTAGAAAACAGTAACTTTGTCCCCAATTTATTCCATAATGTCCTCCAGAAATGACCCAAAAATTTTGTGTCACGATCTGAAACAATAGTAGAAGGCATACCATGCAAACGAACAATTTCTTTGAAAATTAAGTCGGCAATGTGAGTGGCATCATCACTTTTGTGGCAAGGAATAAAATGAGCCATCTTGGAGAATCGATCCACAACAACAAATATACTATCCCTCCCCCTCTTTGTCCCAGGCAAACCTCAAACAAAATCCATCGAGATATCCTCCCACGGGACACTAGGAGTAGGAAGAGGCATATACAAACCGTGTGGATTTAACCGTGACTTTTCCCTTTGACACGTGGTGCAGCGTGCCACGAAGCACTCAACATCACGCCTCATCTTTGGCCAATAGAAGTGCGTGGCTAAAACATCCTCCGTCTTTTTGACACCAAAATGTCCCATCAGGCCTCTTCCATGAGCTTCCTGCAACAACAAAAGACGAACGGATCCAACTGGAATGCATAGGCGGTTAGCTCTAAACAAGAACCCATCATTGAGTACAAATTTATTCCAAGCCCTCCCATCCTTGCAATTAATCAAAGCATCTTTGAAATCAGCATCTTGAGCATAGTGTTCTTTAATAGTTCCAAGTCCAAAAATGCGACAGTCAAGTTGAGACAACATAGCATATCTCCGAGACAAAGCATCAGCAATTACATTATCTTTCCCTTTCTTGTGTTTAATGATGTAAAGAAAAGATTCAATAAATTCTACCCACTTGGCATGTCTACGGTTCAATTTGTTTTGATTGCGAATATGTTTCAGCGACTCATGATCAGAGTGAATAACAAATTCCTTACGCCATAAATAATGTTGCCACATCTCTAAAGTTCGCACAAGAGCGTACAACTCTTTATCATACGTGGAGTAATTTAAAGCAGGCCCACTTAATTTCTCGCTGAAATATGCAACAGGCTTACCTTCTTGCATGAGCACACCACCAATCCCAACTCCACTAGCATCACATTCAAGTTTGAAAGTCTTACCAAAATCTGGAAGTTGGAGTAATGGTGCATTTGTTAGCTTTTCTTTCAAAAGGTTGAAGGCGTCCCCAATGGAATGCAACGCCCTTCTTTGTCAATTCATTCAATGGTGTGGCAATGGTGCTGAAGTCCTTCACGAAACGACGGTAGAAACCAGCAAGTCCATGAAAGCTTTTCACCTGTGTGACCATTTTAGGAGTCGGCCAACTCTTGATTGCTTCGATCTTGGCTTCATCAACCTCAATTCCCTGCGGAGTCACAACATAGCCAAGAAACGAGACTCGATCGGTGCAAAAAGTGCACTTCTCGAGGTTACCAAACAAACGTGCCTCTCTCAAAGCATTAAAAACAGCACGTAAATGTTCGAGATGTTCAGAAAGTGACTTGCTATAGATCAAGATATCATCAAAATAGACCACCACAAATTTACCAATGAAAGGACGTAAGACCTCGTTCATCAAGCGCATGAAAGTACTAGGTGCATTAGTCAATCCAAAAGGCATAACTAACCACTCATATAAATCGAACTTGGTCTTAAAAGCAGTTTTCCATTCGTCTCCCAATTTCATTCGAATTTGGTGGTACCCACTACGCAAGTCAACTTTTGAGAAGATAATAGAACCACTTAACTCATCAAGCATGTCGTCTAACCTAGGAATAGGATGACGATACCTTATTGTGATATTGTTAATGGCTCTACAATCCACACACATGCGCCAACTACCGTCTTTCTTAGGAACCAAAAGAACAGGAACAGCATAAGGACTAAGGCTTTGTCGCATGTACCCACGGTCCAAAAGCTCTTGGACTTGTCGTTGAATTTCCTTAGTCTCCTCGGGGTTGGTCCTATATGCATTACGGTCTGGCAATGTCGCTCCCGAGACCAAGTCAATTTGATGCTCAATACCTCGAATAGGTGGTAGTCCTGGGGGCACCTCAGTGGGGAACACATCGTCATACTCCTGCAAAAGGTTAGTAACAGCAGGTGGAAAAGAGACAGGCATATCATCAAATGAAAACAAGGTCTCTTTACATATCAAAGCAAAGCATGACGGTTCAGCAAGATCATATTTTTTAGCAAGCAAAACACCACCCTTCAATTTAATTCCCTCAGTCTTAGAAGCAGGTACATTCTTATCTTTCTTATGCGGAAAAACAGTTTTAGCTACTTGCTGATTTTCAGATTCTGTGGTGTTCTCTTTCTTCTCATTTTCAAGTCTTTCCCTATCAAAATGCACAATTTCAGATGGAGTCATGGGAAGCAAGGTTATTTTCTTTCCTTTGTGCATGAAAGTGTACCAATTATTTCTACCATGACGAGTTGCATTAGTGTCATATTCCCAAGGTCGGCCTAATAAAAGTGAACATGCTTGCATAGGCACTACATCAAAATCAGCAACATCATGGTATGAACCAATGAAAAATGGTACTCTTGCGGTTTGCGTTACCTTAACCTTACCGCTGTTGTTGAACCATTGAACATGATATGGTTGGGGATGTGGTTGTGTGGTCAAGCCGAGCTTCTTGACCAGATCAGAACTCACCAAGTTGTTGCAGCTCCCACCATCAATGATTGTTCGGACGCGCCGGTCGTTGACGACGAGGAACATTTGAAACAAGTTGTGGCGTTGGGCTCGCTCGGCTTGCTTCATTTGAGTACTAAGGACCCACTGGACAATGATGGTCCGGTATTCTTGTGTGGCTACCGTACCCAAAGCTTCCCCTTCATCATCATGTTCTGATTCATCATCAACATTACCTGCAAGGTTAGCTGCAAGAGCATATTCATCTTCAACATCAAAAGCACTAATGTACCCACCATCGTCTGTCGCAATGTAAGCTCGTTGACTTGGGCAGTCCTTCATGACATGGCCCATCCCCTTGCAACGGTGGCATATGATACCTGTTGTACGTCCCATGGAGGCAATAGGTGAAGATGACTTCGCTGGTGCCTGCACATTAGAAGTTTTGCTTACTTGGTGGTGGTAATGGTGCTATTGAACGTGCCCTACTGGTCGAGGGGGCAGTAGACCGAACAGCAGGAGGTGGCTCTGATTTGGTTGACGCCTGTCTTCGGGTGAAGGTACTACCAAAGTTGCTCCGTGGCCGCTGTTGTCGTCCCTGCAATTCTTTTTGTGCCAAAACAGCAAGCTGGAACAATCTATTGACATCATGATAGTCCTTGTAATCAATAATATTTTGTATATCATGCCTTAACCCCCCATAGAAACGAGCCATTTTATCCTCCTCGGTTTCCTCTACCTCACAACGCAACATGCCTATTTGAAGCTCCTGGTAGTACTCCTCTACCGATGTGTTACCTTGATCTAAGCGTTGCAATTTTTTATGCAAATCACGTTTAAAGGAAGGAGGCACAAATCTAGCGCGCATTTGTCTCTTCAGATCATGCCAAGTACCCAGATGTACGTTAGACTTTACTAGTTCATTCCACCAAATTATAGCAAAATCCTTGAACTCACTAGTGGCTTGTCTAACTCTATGAATTTCAGGAACAAGATGGGAGTTAAATTTTTGTTCAATCTCCATTTCCCAATCTAAATACACCTCAGCATCATATGTACCAGAAAAAGAAGGTACGGTAAGCTTAACTTTAGCAAATGGATCATCATTGCGATAGTTATTATTACCATTGTTACCTCTCATACCTTGACGATTTCGGTTGAAGCGCTCTAAGTCATGTGCCACACGTCGCATAGCGGGTTCATTGCGAGGTGCCACATGTCCGTCTACATCATCATCGTGCTCCTGGGCTGCATCATTTTGCTGTTGTTGGACAGCAGGTGGGCGGTTCTCGATCACCTGAACCCTGTCATCAAGCTGGGCAACATGTCGTTCCAATCTTTCAATACCTTTGGTTATCTCTTCCATCATGGTTTTCAGCTCAGCATGAAGGACACACTTGTTGTCCTCTTTATCAGATCCTACCATGATTAGTAGAAAGTAGAAGAAACACAAAAAGTATTATCCCTACAAACTACCAGGTTCAGACAAGTGGATTCACACCCTCTCAAGTGTCTTACCACGCTCTTGCAAGGTTCTTACCAACGCTGCAGAAGGTACAACCGGTGGCTGGTTCGTGATATCGTGACGAGCTTAAGTGTAACGATTGCAAGGTTGAATCCTGTTCTGATAGAAAGTATGTGGAGCTTGGAAGGCAGTTATGGTAGCAAAGGTTAGCAATAATTGGAAGCATAATGCTAAGTTGAATAAGTGTCCAAAGAACCCACTAGTGTTGCTGGCCTAAATGCGCCCCTAGAACTGTTCAACCAAGCAAAGACAACAAGGTAACAAATGGAAACAGCAAGATGATAGTAAGGACAATCAATATTGAAGCAATTCTGATCCCAAAGATAGCAAGTATGGCAAATACGAACCCCTGGATTTCTTTTTTCACTGCGCGGCTCTTTTCTGTGCGCTGCCTCTTTTTGATAATTTTTTTTTATTTTTGTTTGATTTTTCTGATATTTTTTCAAGTTCAGCAACAAAGAAATATGGAAACAAAGCAGGTTCCCCTCAATTTGGAGGTAAGGGGTGGCCGATATAAATTCTGGTGCTTGCTCTGAAAACTGTGCTAAAACTTCTGGGGTCAGATACTCGATCTTCCAGAGGGATTTTGGCCTCCGAAATTTTGCCAAAATACACAAATTGGGTGAAATTCAGGTGTAACTTTTTGTTAGCTTCGAAATGAGTGGTTGTGGAGCTCAAACGGAGTTCGGATGCAAAAGTTATGGCCGTTTTAGTGAAGGTGCTCCGGATCAGGGTTTCCCTGCAATGCGAACTTTCGGTTTCGCAAGTAGGAAACGTGACAGTGGGTTGGTGGGATGAACAAAGGGGAGGCTAGCGATGCAGGGCGTTTGACACAAGGCGGTTTGCGACCTATCTAGGGTTTGCGAAGTGGGACAGTAACACAAGGCGGCTAGCGGGGGCAAACTGAGTAGGACTCGATTTGTTTTTCTGGATGTCTGGCAGTGGTAGGATGGATGATGCAACGGGGAGGTGATGGACATAACTACGAACACAATCTAAACCAGCAACCAGACGATGAACTAAGGACACAAGCTCAACAACGCTAACTGAAAGCAAAGATTGCGAAGGCTCGAAGTGGTTTGGACAGCGGAAGACTATGACCTAATTTTTCTTTTTTTTTGGCTTTTTTTCTGGACGATGGGTAAAACGATGAACAATGAACAGATGGGATACGAGATACCTAATGGGCAACCGGGGCTTTGATACCACTTGATGAGGAATGGGGTCCCGATCTTCTGACAGGTAGGGGATAGTTCGATTGGTGGAGACACGACGTTGACGATCCGACTTTCGACCAGAACCGATCTAGGCCTGCAATCGCTACACCACTGCTCCGTTCGTTATCAACTGTACCGAGGTGTGGTTGACCTAGCCACGAAGGCTTGTTCTTGCAAGCGAATCAAAGAACACGTGCAAGAACACAAAAGAAGCAATCTCGAATTGCAAGTCTGTATTAAGATCACGAAGTGTTGGGGTTCCACAAACCGAAACACGGTGAACTACGACAGCAGAAAATTCAAAGCAAAACCCTAGTCTAACAATGACGGCTATGAGGTTTTAATATGCGAGAGGGGTGGCGTCTAGAGTTTGGGGCGCACCCCCCCCCCCCCCCCCCCCCACGCGGGATACACGGGTGGAGGCCCAATAGACAGGTGACGCAGCACCGCACGGCCCAAAAGAATCTGGTCTCCACTTGTTTCGACGATTGTGATTGACTCAGAAGGATTTTGGATGTGGGACAAGATCTGTTGGAAAGGTATCGTCGAGGGCTTCTCTGTAATGTACTTGAACTCCCCAAACGGAGTTCGTATGCATCTGCTACCCCCATTTGAAGACAGGCTGCTCCGCCGTGGCCGACCCGGACTCCAGCTCGCGCTAGACTTGATTCCCGACCCGTCTTGGCGCAAAGTGACACCCTCGCTGATCAACACCATGATTCCTGAGCACAAGCACAATATTATTAGGTAGTAACTCACTCTTGTCAATATTCTCTCGTGTACTAAGAAACGAGCTCACCTGGTGATTTAGTTGACGTGCACGTGCCCTTGTTTATGGTCCTTGCACAACGGGTGTTGGTAGAATGGACGCATCGTTAGGGGTGATGTCCTCATCACTCGGGATTGAGGGCTCCTGTCCCTGGAAGGACGACGACGCCCTGGTCCTCGGGCAAGTGGCGGCGCCCGGGACAGGCACCGGGGGCCTTGTCCCCGGGCAAATGGCGGCACCCGGGACAGGCACCGGGGGCCTTGTCCCCGGGCAAATGGCGGCGCCTGGGACAGGCATCGGGGGCCTTGTCCCCGGGCCAAAGGCGGTGCCCGGGACAAGCACCGGGGGCCTGGTCCCCGGGCAAAAGGCAGCGCCCGGGACAGGCACCGGGGGCTTTGTCCCCGGGCAAGTGGCGGCGCCCGGGCCAGGCACCGGGGGCCTTGTCCCCGGCAAATGCCGGCGCCCGGGACAGGCACCGGGGGCCTTGTCCCCGGGCAAAAGGCAGCCCCCGAGACACGCACCGGGGGCCTAGTCCCCGGGCAAGTGGCGGTGCCCGGGACAAGTACCGAGGGCCTTGTCCCCTGGGCAAATGGCGGCGCTCGGGACAGGCACCGGGGGCCTGGTCCTCGGGCAAATGGGACAACTTACCTGGACTTAGTCTCGCGGAGATTTTCCCCAACAATATAAAATGAAAATAAGTACATTCTTCAACAAAAAAACCTAAGGCATGCAATTGCATATTATAACTGTATCTTTACAGGTACAGTCGAAAATAGAGGGTCATTGTTTATTGCAGTGATATTACAATAAGCCAAGCTCTTTCAAAAGATCTTCGATCAAGGGATTCACTTCTTTCATGATATCCTCAAGCTGATTCTCGCTTTCAAACTCTACATCTCCTACCACTGGTTTCAAGTCTAAATTCGGGCCGTGGTGATGTCTGAGTTTACATAAGATGGCGGAGGCAACAGATTTTCCGTTGTCCTTTATTGCCTCTTCTTGCCTTTTGGTATCTGTAGGAATATTCTCAAGGAGTGATTCGGCTTGAGCCTTCACTAATTTGCATGATTCGCTAAGGCTTAGTTCTTCCTTTTGAGGGTCAACAATATCATCCTTCACCAAATTCGCAACCACCTTCAGTGCTCCAAAAGCTGGCGACAGAATGTCACTGCAGGAGGAAATTGTCGCCTTCAGGGTTTCTTTCTCCTCGCAGATAACATTTGTCGTTTTCTTGAGCGACTCGATGGTTGCACTTTGGTGCTCGACGGTAGTGTGAAGTCACCCATCGTCGATTTCAGCCCGGGAACATTTCTCCTCGAAGTCATCCCTCTCTTGTGAAAGAAGGCTTATTTGTTCCTCTTGTACTACATGGGCAAAGTAATTGATTTTACAACAGTTCATGTAAAGAAATAATTCTATCTGGTTGGAAGAAAAACTTAATGGAAAGCCTTAGCTACGTCTGATGAAATTCTTTCTCTATCGAAGAAAATCTCAAGGCTGCAGCCTTTTCCTAGCTTTACCGATCAGCTACTTGGATGAAGTTCAAGTTGATGTAAGCAAGTCACTGATACTTACCGTTGTAACCGGTTGATCTCCTGTTGCGTGACCTCAATATGCTTTGCCAGAGCTCTTGAAACACAGTAAAACTTGTTACTCAAACCTGAACATTCCTAAGTTTCTCAAATCTAGGGGGGAAAAAGAGTCTTTTCTTGCCTCTACAAAATTGCTGAAAGAAGTTCTCAGCGTACTCTCGGGTTCATCTAAATGTTGAACCTCGAGGCTCGCCATTTCCTTGACGCCAGTGGCAGCGAATGGTTTTTCTTGCTGATCCACCCCCACAGTCAAGTTTGTGGTTTCCATCCCCTGAGATTGGATGACAGCAATTAATTCCTCTATGATGTCCTGAGGGGAGACCTCGTTCATTTGAGTTGCACCTGTCTCCCACGCAAGCTCTATCGTAGTCGGTGGATCGATGTTCGGTGAGGCCGACGGGATGCTAAGCACAGGATCCCTACAGATATCATAACTTAAAACATCTCTGGTTTAAATATCAAAGAGTTCTTGTGTTGTGATATCCTTAGTTTATACGAAACCCCATCCAAGATTTGGTTTCGAAGATGAGCTCTGGGGAGACAGAAGCCCATTGGGTGCCCCAGCTGAAGCATCATCGATTGTCCTTGTTCTTCTTTTCCTGAACATGACAGTGTCTTCTTCCCCCGCATGTTCACAATGCGATTGGTATATGGAGGGAAGTAAAAATTTAAAGACTGTGCAGTTCTTACCGCAGCTGTTCCTTCGGTAATCGAAGGAGGGGTCACCTACCCTGAGGCAGTGCATGCCTCAGGGTTGGGAGTCTTCTCTGTGACGGCAAGTTCTTCTGCGGCCACGTGATCCATTGCCACTGATTTTGCCTCTGCCAAGGAGGACAAGACTTCGGCAATGGTAGGTCTTGGGTGAAATCTCCACGGGACCAAGTCCTAGTAAGAGGCGCATCCATTTGCCCGGGGACAAGGCCCCTGGTGGTTTGTCCCGGGCGCCGCCTTTGGCCCGGGGACAAGGACCCCGGTGGCTTGTCCCGGGCGCCGCCATGAGCCCGGGGACAAGGCCCCCCCGTGGCTTGCCCCGGGCGCCGCCATTTGCCCGGGGACAAGGCCCCCGGTGGCTTGTCCCGGGCGCCCCCTTTTGCTTGGGGACAAGGCCCCCCGGTGGCTTGTCCTGGGTGCCGCCTTGTGCCTGGGGACAAAGTCCCCCGGTGGCTTGTCCCGGGCGCCGCCTTCCGAAGACAAGGGTATCCGGTCCCGGCTCACGTGAGGATCATGCGAGAAGCACCTCGAGAATCGGAGGACACCAGTCAAGCATCCGAGGTTCTTGACCGGAAGAAGAACATCGCTGCCCCTCGATCCAATGGTTGCAGGCAGGGTAGTTTAGTCTTTTTGCATCTTTTGGGGCTATATAAGCCCTTGTAACACCTCATGTAGGGGGATAGTTCATTTTTACTCTAATAGAAAATCAAATAGGTGTGCTCCGGAGCCATCTCTCCCACGAGAGAGCTCCCGTATCCAACTCCGGTTGGGAGCACGCCGACAGGACTAGGGCCGCCACCGAGGCCCGAACCTGTATAAACCTTCTTGTCACTTGCTGAGTTTGCCCGACGGGAGAGGACCGGTCGCTCGGTCATCTCGTGTCGTCTTTTCTTTGCTAGGATCTTCCACAAAACCTGTCGGGGTATTCGTAATACCACGACAGTTGGCGCCGACTGTGGGGACTCATGATGAATCGCCATGGCTCCCCAAAGAACGAGGGCTTGCACCCTCCCCTATGACACGTGTCCCAATGACCCGACACCACCCGTTCGAAGCATGGCCGTCCCGGCACCAACGTCCGGACATGGCCAAACCCAGGTACCACCTCCCACCTTCCATGTTAATTTCGGTGGTTCGACCTCCGGGTCAATCCCGGGGATCGCGACCGCCTCGGCCGGGACCAGCCTCCCCCTGACGGTTTCCGCGGCTCCCCGGGACACCTTGCTCGAGGCCTTAGTGGAGGGCCAGCTCCGCGCCCAGCGCTCTATGGATGAGCTGCTGCGTGTCTTGGCACGGCCACCGGCCCCCATTTATCAGCCACAGTACCCATTCCTGGGTGCTATGGCCCCGTTTATGGGTCACCCAGCGGCCCCTCTGGTCCCCGGAGGGCCGGTCGCTCCATACGACCCCACCGGAGGATATCCTCCCCCGGTGGGTCCCCCGTCCGGAGCCCGCCTGATGTCGGGAATTTTCCCGGTGCCTGGGGGTTATCTCATGCCCGGGGCCTTCGCTGCACCGGGGGGTAACCCTGCTCTGGGTTTCTTCCAGAGTCTGGGGGCCCACATCATGCCGGGGGCTTTCCCTGCATCGGGGGCCAGTCCCGTCCCGCAGGTCGCGTTTATCGCAACGGTGGCGGTCGACACAGCAGCCCCCGAGTTGCAGCGGGCCTCCCCCCGCAACGGTGCCCGAGTTCCGGACGTCACCACAGGCGTTTCCCCCTTTCCTGTTCCGGACGCCACAGGGTTTCCCCCTGTCCGGTTCCGGGCGTCACCACAGGGGATTCCCCCACACCGGCCCCGGTAGTACCCGGACCGGTAGCTACAGCGCAAGAGCTCCCTCCTCCCCCAGGGCCGCCCCCGAGGGCACCCCTGGCGGACCAATTCCGCTTCACCTGGGAGGAGGTTGAGCAAATGCGTACCACAAAGTCTAGGGAGGACCTTCCCCCGGGTCGTCGACGCGGAGAGCCTCTCTCCCGCTCTGGCCGGGGGAAGAGACCTGCTGAACCACCAACCGCTCCTGGGGAGCGTCCAGACGTCCTGGAGGTCAGCTCCACCAACCCGGAAGAAAAGCGACGCTATGACCATGCCAGCGGACCTCTTTTGCCCCTCCCCGACTCCGACAACTAGTTCGCATCCCCTGTCAAAGGGGACAGCGACCGGGACTCCCCCGGGAGGTGGAAGGGGCTAACCAACCACTGTGCCACAGACTCCGGTGCATTCGATAGCCGCGGCCTTACCGCCCACAACAGATCGAACACTACAATGGTGAGGCCGATCCTTATGAATTTGTGCAGGTGTATTCCACAGCCATCACGGTGGCTGGGGGGGACGAGATGGCACAGTGCAATGTCTTCCCCCTCTACATGACCGGAATCGCCCGCTCGTGGTTCTACAACTTGAGGGCCGGCTCCGTCAAGTCCTTCGCGCAGCTCAAACGCGAGTTCTACATAAACTTCCCGGGGAACTATGTGCGTCCCCTGGATTCCTCGCAGCTGTACACCGTCCGGCAGAGGACGGGGGAGGCCATCTGCAGCTTTTTCAAGCACTTTGCTTAGGTCAAGAGCAAAGTGGCTCACGTCCCTGACTCCACAGTCATTGAGGCATGTAAGAGTGGGATCCTCCCGGGGGAGCTCTACCGGAGACTCTCCCGAAGCTGCCCCTCCTTCGCCGACGAGCTCTTCAACGTACTTGAAAAGCACGCTTGGGCGGAGGAGGATGACCTTTGGGAGAAGAACCAGGGGGCCCCCTCCCCCGTTGACCGGGGGGCCAGGGACCCCCTCAAACACCCCAAGGGGGGAATCGTAGTGAGCCACGGCCTCGGGACACCTTTGTCCTCGAGGGCGGAGGCAGCTCGCGCGATGTCTCGAAGGGCAACCGCTCCTTCCCCAAGCCGAAAGGCTGTGGGGGAGGACAGTCGTCCCGCGGTCGAGAAAGCCACGCGGCAGGAGGTAGGGAAGGCTTGTGGTGCACCTTCCACAAGTCCAATACCCATGCCACCCGGGAATGCCACCAACTGCTCTAACAATTCTCCGCATTCCTCGATCAACATGGGCAGGGGGAGGGGACTCTGGCCTCCTTGCCCCCTCAGCCGGCCTTACCAGCCCTTCCTGCTCCCGCGGGGGGACAACAGGGACAAATGCGGGAGGGGGAGCTGTCAGAGACTCCCCCCTTCCAAACCTCCCAAAGGCATGTCAACGTCATCACGGGAGGGTCCGCCTCCGGACGGGACTCTAAGCGTCAGCACTAGGAGTACGCACGCGAAGTAAAGGTGGTGGGGGTGCTGCATATATCCTGGCCACCCAAGTGGTCGGACATCCCCCTTACTTTTATGGCAGAAGACGCGCGTGGCGTTCGCTTCCCCCATGATGACGTGCTCATCGTCTCTGCTACCATCTACAGCTGCCATCTAGCCCGCATCCTCGTGGATGGCGGGAGCTCCAGTGACGTCCTCTACCTAAAGGCGTTTAGGGAGATGCAGGTGGACGAGAAGCTCTTGCAGCCCACAGCAGTGCCCTTGCAAGGATTCGTCCCGGGGAAGACGATCTACCCTGTGGGGAAGGTGGATCTCCCCATGACCTTCGGAACCCCGGACCACTACCGGATAGAGATAGTCCGGTTTGATGTGGTAGACCTCCCCTCCTCTTACAACGTGATCATAGGAAGGACCACGATCAAACACTTGGGGGCCGCAATCCACCAGAATTACCTCTGTGTGAAGATCCCCGGGCCTCACGGTGTGATCACCGCTCGGGGAGACCAAGACATGGCCTGCGCTTTATACGAGCGCACCGCAGCAATGACCGGGAGCGTCAACATCATCAAAACCCCGTGGGGGTGGCCTCTCCCCCGGAGTCAGACGCCACCGTGATACCTTCCGGGAGGTCCCTCCCCAAGCCGTGCCCGGAAGGGGACCTTCGGAAGATCCCGTCGTACCTGGATGATGGGGACAAAAATGTTAGGATCAGGGCAGATATCCATGAGAAGCACGCGGAGCAACTCACGGCTTTCGTGCGCGAAAACTATGATGTTTTTTCCTGGAAGCCCTCTGACAAGCGAGGCGTCGCCCGGGACGTCATCGAGCACAAGCTCGCGGTGACCCCTGGTCACCCCCCGATCAAGCAGAAGTTGAGGACACTCTCCCTTGAACGCCAAGAGGCGATAAAGGTCGAGATTGCCCGGCTCCGAGAGGCAGGGTTCATTCGGGAGGTCCTGCACCGCCACTGGCTTTTGAACCCCATCCTCGTGAAGAAGTCGAATGGCCAGTGGCGAATGTCCTGTCGTGGTATTACGAATACCCCGGTAGATTTTGTGGACGATCCTAGTGAAAAAAATACGACGCGGGATGACCAGGCGATCGGTCCTCCCCCGCGGACAAGCACAACAAATGACATGAGGATTTATACAGGTTCGGGTCCCGGTGGGGGCCCTAGTCCTATCGGCGTGCTCTCGACCGAAGTAGGCTGGGGGAGCTCTCTCGGGGACAGAGGGCTCTGGAGCACACCTGTGAGATGGTCTATTCTAGCAATAATGGGCTAGTCGTTCTTTACAAGAGGTGTACAAGGGCTTTTATTGCCCCAAAAGAAGCAAAAAGACCAAACTACCCCGCCTGCCACCGTTGGATCGGAGGGTGGAGACGTCCTTCTCCCGGCCAGGCGCCTCGCATGCTTGACAGGTGTCCGGGATAGGCACCGGGGGCCTTGTCCCCGGGCAAAAGGCGGCGCCCGGGACAGGCACCGGGGGCCGTGTCCTCGGGCAAATGGCGGCGCCCGGGACCGGCACGGGACAGGCACCGGGGACCTTGTCCTCGGGAAAATGGCGGCGCCAAGGACAGGCACCGGGGGCCGTGTCCCCGGGCAAATGGCAGCGCCCGGGACAGGCACCAGGGGCCTTGTCCCCGGGCAAAAGGCGGCGCCAGGGACAGGCACCGGGGGCCTTGTGTGGCGCCCCGAGCAGGGTACCACGACTACTCCTGTGGAGACCTAGCTCACTGCAGCTGGCCTCATACATACATACCACTGACTTCCCAGGATGAGTCAAGCATAGGAGTTCATTGCAGCACAGTAACTTACAAAATATCATTCATAAACAGTATGGCCGACTGGCCTGGTACAATAAAAGAGTAATACAATGCCTTCACGGCACAAATGGTCTAATTACAACAAAAAGACAACTACTCGGCGGAAGCTAGGCGAAACCCCAACAGTCGTAAGAAGTTGACAGCAGAATAGCACACTTCAGGGTTCTGGCAGAACTGGCTCTCTTCCTTCTGGATCCACGAAATCTTCCAAGCCTTCGTCTTGGTATTGCAGCACTCCATCTATTGTTGATAAGTTGCAAGGGTGAGCACTTACGTACTCAGCAAGTCATAGGTAAGAGTAGAGATACGTATAGTAGAGATGACATGATCCTATGCTATTGAGGGAAAAGAGGTGAGAGGGTTTTTCCATAAATACTTTTCTTCCAAGCTTTTCAAATCTTATGCTCATGGCAGCATTTCATATACTTAGGGCACAATCCACGTGCCTCTTAGTTATCACATGATCACTAAATTATGGTACTACCGCGACACGTTAACACATGATAGCCCTCGGCAGCACCCCTTATCATGACAACACATGTCATTTGGGTAATCTTGACTTAACAAATTTTAATTTATAAAACAATACTTGTGTCACACCCCATCGATTTAATCCACCGCTGCATACTCCTAAAACTCGGGAGCACGAAGTATTCGAATACATTTTTAACTCTGCAGAGGGGTACCAATTTACCCGCAAGATATATCCACTTTCATGCCCTTCCTATCACAAGGATTGGACCCCTGACTCACTTCATACTGTGAGCGGCAAGGTGGAGATAACAAGAACTTTTGCCATGTTTCACACACAGTTCACCCCAGACCCCGTGGTTTTCTTCACGCAAACCACAGTTGTGGCAGGGTTATACAACCCCCACTAAATTGGTATCTTCCCCTCAGGGTCAGCGTGCATGATCACATCCTGTGATATGTGTTGGAGCGCACCCCGTGTTAATCGTGAGTTTGTCATATAGGGGTTTCATGTGTGATCCACATACTACTTGTTCAGGCCTGTCCCATACCAGGCTTATGGTCGGCACGTTAATCATGCCACTAGACGCACAACACAAGGTTCTAGGTCCTTACATGCCAGTGACCAGTTCATACCACAATCCATGCACTTCCAGTGCTGGCACATCCTGTGCGACCAAGCACCTCCAGTGCTTTCACCATTCCATACCAAAATACTGGTCACGGCTAGGGGTTTTATTTCATGAATATAAATATACATAATATATTAGTTCATGGCTCATTATTTGATCAATTCACATTTCACAGGCATCAGCCTAATGCTGCCATTTCATAATTCAACTATTCTCAATCTTTCTCATGCAATATTATTTTATAATCAAGGTATATTCTAGCAATTCATAATATATAGGTTCAAGATGTTCAAGAATATGACTTGCCTTCCGCGTCGTAAGAAACAGCAGTTGAAGTCGGGTCTGCGACGAAGTCTTCGAACTCGGACTCTTGCTCTGAACAAGGATCAAACAAGCAAACAGGCATTACAATCAATCCTACTCTTACTAATCCACTATATGCGATAATGCAAGGTAAAAGTGTCTCGGCGACACAAGATTTGGATTTTGGAAAGCGATTAGGGTTAAACTATGGAAACTAGGGTTAAGATTAGTCGTCAAGGGTTTACAAGGTTCCAAAGGTCTCAAAATATCAGAGTGATACCAAAGCTGTGACTGGCTTGCTCAAAAACAGCGGACGTCCTTAGGTCGACATTCGGTTCAAGGCATCGACATACGGTCGATGGATGATAGAGGGCTCAACTCAAGTTGTGTCAGTAGAATAAAATGTAGATCACAACATCAGGAGTCTATGGGACAAAGTTATGTTCAGTTTACATACCCAGAAGGGGTCAAACTAGCCCAATGCCATTGGCTGACATAGGCTGACAAGGGCTGACAATGCCGAAGAATGGCATTGACATGGTTTGAATAGTTCCCAGTGGCAAAAATGGGTTTTGATTCAAGCATATGATGCACAAGGTAGTGAGGCAACTGTTTGACAAGGTAGTTTTTGGTTTGCATGACCAGAGGTGGGTGAACAGGGCTAATGCCACTGACTGGCATAGTTTGACATAGAGTTGACATGGCCAGAAACTAGGGTTTGCCATAACTTTTGATCTAGGGCTCCAAATGATGCACCACTTTGTCTGATAGTTAGACATTTGTAACAGGAACAAATGTCTCAACAGGATCTAGGGCAGGAGATGGCCGGAAAGTGATGAAAACTGGCAAAGAAGTTGACTGGCCTGGAGCACATGCAACATAAACAGTACAACAACTAGGGCATAGCTATAACTTCTGTTCTAGATCGAATTAGAAGTCGTCATAGAAGACAAAGTTGCTCAGAATGGTCCAAAACATCTAAATTGCAAAGTGGTTTGAGCTGGAGTGGCTGGATTTGGAAGATACTGGCTGGAGAAGAGATGAACTCAAATCTGATTTGGGCATTTCTGATTTAAAGTGATTAAACTCAATTCCTTGCTTGTGTATGGTCCTCAGGGTACTAGAAATGCATTGGTGAAGTTGGATTGGCTAGAGATGCACCAGAAAAGCTTAAACAGTAAGCTCAGTTCACAAGCAAAGTTCCAATTTGGGGTTTTCCAGATTTTAGCAAAATTGATGATTCTGGTTGCTTAGGGATGATAAGAATGATCTATTGAGCATGTTTGATCACTGGCTCAAGAGCTAAATAGGTTTAGGTGAGGGTTAATTGCTCACCGGAGTTCTAGATGAAACACGGCGATTGCCGGTGACTGAGGGTATTTATACTAAATTCCAAGCTCGAAAAGCATGAGGGAGATGAGAGAAGCTCACTGGGGGTGTTGGATCGAAGTAGGAAGCAGTGGTTGAAGCTAGCACCGATGCTCCCTTTGCTGCTCACCGGGGAAGAAGAAGACATAGTGCTGCTGCTGGTTTTCTGGTGTTTTGGAGTGTAAGGAGCAAAGCTAAGCTCTGGTGGGTTTATATAGGCGTGGCTGGAGGCTCTCAACGGTTGGAAAATGCTCGGGGAGTTGTAGATGACAAGATGTGACTGGATGGCGACTTCACGGTGAGCTGGCATCGAGGTGACTTGGTTCAGCGGCCGTGAGGGCTTTTGCAGCTGGAGCTGCTGCGAAGTGAAGGCGAGTTGATGGCTGGCCGCGGTGAGTTCTCCACGTGGCGCAAAGCTCCTGCGTCGACCGTTGCTGGTGGCGTGCAAACGGGAGGAAATCAGCTAGCTGTGAGTCGCGCCGGGGAAGATCCACAGTGGCAAATGGCAAGCACACACGCGGCGTCGAGGTACTGGCGAAGGTGGCGACCATGTGGCTACTGTAGCAGTGCAGCAGGTCGACGAAAACACGAGCACAGCAATGTACAGGTCGAAGCTCCCGTGCTCGTGCGTTGCATCCAAGTCGTGGTCGAAGCAACAGGCCTGGTCGAAATCACTTTCTAGTCGGTTGCACTGGTTCTGGTCGTGAACTGAGCGAGGTCGAAGTTGAAACAGCTAAGTTGGTCGTGAACAGCAGGTTCTGGTCGAACCAGGGGTATAATTGTGATGATTTCGGTTGAAAAGTGGACTGATTTGTAAATCTGGTTTTAAAGAGGTTTAATTTGGAATTTAATTTCATGGATGAGTATAATATTTCTATTAATACTCATTTAGCTCAAATCTGGAGAAAATTTGATAAGGTTTGAGGCATTTCACCTATTTTCGAAAATAGGGTAAAATAGATCTGGATTTTGTCGATCTCGAATTCTGGTAATTAGGGTGAGATTTGGAAGTCTGATCAGAAGGGAAATCTGTAATAAAAAGCATTTGGGAGGTGTTCCCTAAAGAAATTCTGAGGTTGGAGTTGATTCGTGGATTTTAGCCTTTTCAAGCTTCCAGGTAAACAGAGAAAGGACTTATTCGCAGTGAAATTTGGACTAAACTGCGAAAAGTACTTAGATGAGACAATCTGGTTCCCAACTTTTTGAAGTAAATTGAGGATATATCTAGGAACATATTCCAAAAGGATACTTGAGTCTGGATAGGGTTAGATCATGATAACTCAGTTATCTGGAATCTGGGGTATTTAGGGTAAATCTGAATTTCCTGTTTTCGAAAACAGAAAGAGACTTAGATACTAGGAGTTAGGGTTAGAATTCAATTTGGTTCCTGAAGACTTTTATCTTCAGAATAACTGGTAGGTTAAATTTGGATGGTCTGATCTTAATCTGGATCTGGAGAATAGATTTGGAGATTTTTAGGGTTTGGGAGAGATTAGGGTTCAGCTGATCTGGCTACAACTACAGAGATACATGCATGCAGGATTTTATGCAAAAACTTTTCACCCCGAAAACCAGGGTGTTACAAGCCTACCCTCCTTAAAGAAATCTCGCCCCGAGATTTACCTAGAGAAGAGAAAAGATGGGGATAGGTCTGAAGCAATTCTTCCTCTTTTTCCATTGAACTTTGCACAGCTTGATCTTCTTTCTTTGAAGTTGACGCTCATCTCTGGCTACAATCCGGAGTGGTTGCTCAAGGTAGGTGAGGTTCTTTTGCAACGAAATACCAAGAGTTTCTACCCGGTCCGCGGGTTCTTCCAGGCATTTCCAAAGTTGAGAGACATGGAACACATCATGTACTCCTCCAAGTTCTGATGGTAGTTCCAGTTTATAGGACACTTCTCCTCTTTCTCTTGAGTATCTTGAATGGTCCGATACGTTCCTTCCTCCTGACTCATTCCAATGTAATGGGGTTCTGCACTTATGTCCATATAAAGCTTCAAATGGTGCCATTTGCAGACTAGCCTGATAACTGTTGTTATAGGTAAATTCTGCAAATGGTAAGCATTTTTCCCATGAAGTCCCATTATTCAAAATGCAAGCTCTTAGCAATTCTTCGAGGATCTGATTGACTCTCTCAGTTTGTTTCCCCAACTGTGGATGATATGCAGTGCTGAACTGCATCTAGGTTCCCAAGGTTTCATGAAGTTGGTCCCAAAACTTTGAGGTAAACTGACTTCCACGATCTGAGATTCTCTTCTGAGAGTCGGCCTTGATCCTCTAGCACGTGTTACATCTCACAATGTATGCTGCAATTTCTTTCTTCATATCGACCTACCAAAATCGAGTTTTCAAGTCTCGATACATCTTTGTGTTACCAGGGTGTATTGAGTATGAAGTTTGATGAGCTTTATGCAGAATCAGCTCTTTGAGGTCTGTGCTCTGAGGTACACAGATCCTTCCTTGGTACCATACAATTCCTTGTTCGTCCTCAGAAAAATCCTGAGCCTTACCTAACCTGATTCGTCTCTTGATCTTGCAGATCTCTTTTTTTTCTCTTTTGAGCACTCTCTATTTGGTCCTTGAGTCGGGATATTACCGTGAGAGTGGCTAACCTTCCTGACGGTACCACTTCTATGTCTAGTCCTTGCAATTCTTGCTGTAAGTGTGGGTTATTCAACACAACTTCTTGTAAAGTGTAGGCCTTTCTACTCAAAGCGTCTGCTACCACATTGGCTTTTCTTGGGTGGTAGAGAATGCTGAGGTCATAGTCCTTGATTAGCTCTAGCCAACGATGTGGGCGCATGTTGAGTTCTGCCTTGGTGAAAATATACTCGGGATTCTTATGATCCGTGTAGATTTTACACTTATTCCCAAGCAAGTAATGTTGCCATATTTTCAAGGCATGTACTACCGCTGCTAACTCCAAGTTATGAATTGGGTAGTTTTCCTTATGCAGCTTTAGCTGTCGTGAAGCATAAGCTACCACTTGGCCTTTTTGTATCAACACACAGCCTATGCTTAGCTTCAAAGCATCACAGAATACTTCGAAGTCATCCTTACTATCTGGCAATGTGAGGACTGGTGTGGTTGTTAACTTTTCCTTAAGTATCTCGAAACTTTCTTCGCACTTGGCGGTCCATTCAAAAGTGACTTCCTTCCTCAGCAGATTGGTAAGGGGTTTAGCGATCTGAAATAATCCTTCAATAAATCTCTGATAGTAACCTGCTAATCCCAAAAAGCTTCTGATCTCTGACACGCTGGTAGGTTGCTTCCATTCCTTGATCACAGCGATCTTGGCCGAGTTCACTAAAATTTCCTTTTCTGTCAAAACATGGCCGAGAAATGCAATCTTCGTCATCCAAAATTCGCACTTGTCGGATTTGGCATAGAACTTGCACTCTCTTGGTCTTCTCAAGTCTTTGTGCAAGTGCCGCTTATGTTCTTCTGGACTTCTTGGAGTAGGTGAGGGTGTCGTCTATGAACACGATGGCAACTTATCAAGATGATCCATGAATGTGTTGTTCATGACGTTTATGGAGGCTGCTGGGGCATTAGTTAGTCCAAAGGTATTACAGTAAACTCGTACAGCCCGTATCTTGTAGTGAAAGCAGTCTTGGTTATGTCCTTCTTCCTGATTTTCAGTTGGTGATAGCCGGGCTTTTGGGCTATCTTGGAGAATATTATGGCTCCTCGAAGTTGGTCGAATAGGTCATCAATCCTTGGCAGTGGATACTTGTTTTTTTTTTAGTGGTCACCTCATTCAGCGCTTGGTAATCCACGCACATCTGTAGAGTTCCATCTTTCTTCAACAGCATTGGGGCTCCCCAAGATAAAGCACTAGGTCAGATAAATCCTTTACTCTCTAGTTCCTCTAGCTGACTTTTCAACTCCTCTAAGTCTGCTACCGGCATCCTATATGGTCCCTTAGCTATAGGTGCCGCTTTGGTTTAAACTCAATGGTAAACTCTATCTCCCTATTAGGTGGCATCCCTGGGAGTTCTTCTGGGAATACGTCTGAGTATTCCTGTACTATGGGCACTTGATCCAAGCATATCTTCTGAAGTGCTTGAATAGACCCTCGTGGTTTCTCAACTGATGACTTGTCTAGATGAAACAAGACTTTCTTTCCCTGGTTACTAACAAGGCTTAGAGTTTTCCTCTCACAATCAACTAGACCTTTATGTTGGGATAACCAATCCATTCCCAATATAATATCTAGGCCTTGCAATTCTAGGACTAATAGGCTAGCCATAAACTCTTCCCCTTCTACTCTGAAGGTTATATATGATGGCAAGCTGAATATACAGGCAACTTAGCTCCTGGGGTCTGTTTAACCATAGAGTACTCTAGAGGTACCATATGTATTCCCACTTTAAATGCAAAATCTTCTGATACGAATGAATTTGTAACTCCAGGATCAACAGTATTAAAGCAGATGCAGACTGGATCAAGAATCTACCTAGGAGAATGTTGGTGGCGTTGTTTGCTTCTTGAAGAGAGGTGAAGTTTAATCGGCCTCCTCGGCCTGACATTTGTCCCCTTCCTCTTCCTCGTCCTCGGCCTACTATGGTTCCTCCTCTGTTGGGCGAACTTCCTCTGGGGCTCTGCAATGGTGGTGAAGCTGTGGTTCTGGATGTCATCGTCGGTGTTCCAGCTTGTGATCTTGCTATTGACGTTGGGAGCTGAATCCAAGGACACTGTCTTTGCGGTGTCCATATTGCCCACAGTGAAAACACTGAGTTCTAGCATGAGGGCAGTGTAACATCCCTATTTTTGGCTATCTTTTCTGCTTGCGAGTCAGTATATCTTCTTTGGAATCCCTGTTGTCTCAACCCTATCTTGATCTTAGGTATGCCACTACCTTAACCTAAAAAGTTGGCAGCTAAACTTCATCTCCCAAATCGTTTTTACATTTGAATCCAAAAGTGCTTTAGTTTAGTCCTTTTAGAAAACCGAAAAAGGCTAAAAGTCCCAGATCATCTCCAAATCCAGATCTGATCAAGTGATTACCTTTCTTTCATTTTTCAGAACATTTTTCCCTTCTGGAAGAATTCCAGAATCTCGACCGAAACCCTAGTTTCAGCCTCGACAAAAGTTTCAAACCCTAATTACCCTGTTTTCGATTTTTGCCAAAACCATCAGATCTTATCAGATTTTACCATTTTTCCTGCTGGATGAGTCTAAGACATTTAGTAACACTCATCTGCAAAGTCGAAATCCAAATCAACCCTTCAGATCTTCAGAATTGCAAATAGGCCCAAATTCCCGAGCCAAAACCCTCGCAGTTTAGTCCAAGCCTTCGCAAGTGAGCCCAAAACCTTGCAAACAAGCCCCTGGCCTTTTCTCCGACCACGACCAGGAGACCGCGTGCACGACCGCGACCAGAGCATTTCGACCAGCGCCCCGCCGTTTTGCCTCGCCGTTGAACTCGCCGCCGGCGAAGTTCCTCGCGCTGCCACCTTCATAGCCACGTAGCCTCACCGCGCACAGCTGTGTCACCACCGTGGAAGCAGTTCACCGCGCTATGTCGTGTTCTTCCCCGCGCGTGCGCGTGCCTGCTGTTTTCAGGAGCTCCACGCCACATGGCTGCCATCCCGGAGATCATCATCTCGCCTTCTTGACGAAATCCCGATTTCGCGCGATGCTCCGCCTCTGGCAGAGCCCCGCCATGTCCCGAAGTACCTCGATGACCGCCCCAGCGCCAGAAGGAAAATCTCCCCGGCGATTGCTGCAGCTCCCGAGAGCTCAATCCCGCGGCTATATAAAGCCCCCCCCTTTGCCCAGCATCTCTTCACACCACCCGCATTTGCAAGCCTTAGCCTCCACCAGAGAGCAGCTGAGTTCTCCAACGCCGCCGCGAAGATCTTCTTCCCCGGCGAGCAGTTCCTGAAGCTCACGGCGCCAGCTTCGCCCGAAGCTTCTTTCTCCAAACCAACGCCACCAGTAAGCTCCCTTCATCCCTCTCTTCGTACCATAGCATCTAATTGGCCCCCGGCGAACCCTAACGCCGGCGCTCGTCGGAAAATCCCAAATGCCCTGTTTCCTCAATGCTGGCCGATTCTATCCGAATTAGTCCTCGTGCCAGTGATGAAAATTGTTCAGTACACCCCTTTGAGCAAGCCTACAAACTTAGATTTCAAAATTGAGCAGCGATCATAACCTTTCTGTAGTTTGCGCGCCAACAGTGAACTGGTCCTCGTCGCCAAGCTTCTCCGGCCATTCTCCGGCCGAATTAACCCTACAAATAGCCCCCTCATCTCACCCTCTCACTCCCTGAGCAATGAATCGACTTCGAACTCTTTAAATCGAAAACGCCAAATTTAGGAGTCGTCTTCTCCAGCGCCGGTGACCGGAATTTCTCCCCGGCCGATCTAGCCCCATACACTTTGTCCCTTAGATAGATCTCAGTACCCTGAGCAATATTGTCTACTAGCCCGACTCTTGAATCGACCTGGATCAAAAGTTATGACCATGCCAAGATTGCTGTTCAGTGGTTCAGTTCATGTCCAGACCACCGTGCTTGCTCACCGGATTTGGCCACCTTCCGGCCACTTTCTGCCCTTGAGCCTGTTGAGAGTTTTGTAGCTGTTATCAATGCCTAAACCCTAGACAAAGTTGTGCATCAATTGGAGTCCTGAGTCAAAAGTTATCCAATGCCCTATTTTCTGGCCATGTCTAGCACTATGTCAGTGCATGTCCACCAGTGGCATTAGATGATTTAGACTTGTTACATTTGAGCAATTGAAATGCCACTTTGTCCACTAAGCCTTTTGAACCATGCTCTACAATATTTCCTATTGCCACATCTCCAGAAAACAGACCTAGAACCAATTTAGGGCTATGTCAAGCCGTAAGCCGAATGTCAGCCTTTCGACATTCAAGTCCTTTTGAGCCCATCTCTTCGATCAATGTCAAGTGGCCTTGTCCAAACCCTTACCCCTGCATGCATGATGTATTTATGTATTATTTTCTAGTACTTGTATGCTTATATAGTGTGTATGTGTTGTTTGTATCCGCCGTGGAACCAGACGTTGAAGGAACTGAGGAGATCTTCGAGGATTCATCTGAGCAGCTAGACCCATCACTGCAAGGCAAGTCTCAAACCCTTGATCATGTCTAGCCTAATATTTTGAAATGAAATACGTTAATTGTTTTCAAGTATATGCATTCCTTAAGTTCAAATAAGAACTATGTTTCAATAAAGTGATTAGATATGACCTAAAAGATTGTAAAGCCCCTTTTGACATTGAATATTCCTGCACCCTTGTCACCCTAGAATATCATGCTTAGGCTATACTATGCTCAAGATAATATGTTACATGTTGAATGGTCACATGTGAGAAAAGTATATTCAAAACCCTTTTTGTGAAGGAAAATATGATTGGAATCGATAGTGAGGATGGTTTGAGTGGATGGTGCTGTGTGCGCACTGGGAATGTGAAAGACTCCTCACTAGAGATTCATAAGGACTAGAACCTTGTGCTGTGCTTCTATGCGGCATGAAAAACGTACCAACCACTTGCCTGTTTATGGGACGGGCGCAACTTAGTAGCTTTCTTTAGTGTTAGCTTTTCCCTGCAATGGTTGTCGATCCAGTGTGTTGCGAGAACTGGTGGGCCGCAGAAGGCCATGAGTGATGTGAGTTCAGAAAAATCATGAGAGGAAAAGGTGGAAAGAAGGAAGACGCCCTATGCCAGATTAAGTCGTGCGCGACTGTAATCAAGGGAGGCTATGTGTCTTGTGAGAACATAGACCCAGGCTAGGAAGTAAGGCAGTGGGGAGGACCCACAACGGTACTTGAGACTTGACTGTCTATTTACCGGGCAGGGAATAGTTAATGCTAGGACTGTAAACTGTTGTGTCATCTCGGCCTTGTCACATGCGTAAGAGTCGCATGGAGAGGTACCGACTTGTAAGCCGAATGATCGGTGGATTAAGGTGGTACACCTTTGCAAAGTTTAAAAAGTATCGGATACTCTGAGCTCCCAGGTTATGGAGTCTGCGCGCTGTGGATTCTATTCACGTCGATGCAGCACAAGTAGCTTTTGGAAAGTTTTCACAAAATCAGGATAAAGTGGTGACTCATGAAAGACCGCCACACACAACATTTTCTAAGAATTTAGCTTAGGGTTTTAAAAGCACCGCTTGTGAAAATAAAGGTCTTTTCTCTAAAGACTAAGTGTGAAAATCTATTCTATATACATATATGAAGCCAAGGAGCTATTCTTTGAGAAATTTCCCCCCTCTCATCTATATATACACTTGCAATTCTTATTTGGGACTTGTTGAGCACCATGTGGACAATGTGCTCACCCTTGCTTTTACAAACAAATTTAGAAGAAGGATTCGTCGACCCTGAATCTTACGGTCTTGAACCCAATGTGGAACAAGAGGAAGAAACTGAAGACCAAGCTTGATAGAGGGTTATGTACCAAGGTGGAGTCGGATGTGGAGAAGGCCCGTACACCGCTGCTGCAAAAGAAGAAGACTGATGAAGTCTTTTCGTTTGTTATTGTTGTTTTATTTTGTGCCGACCTTTGTGTCGAAAACTCCTTAATTTGTATCAACTTTTAAATGCGTCATTTTGGCGCTAAGTTATTGTAATGTTGGTCCTTGTGATCAGCACTTGTTTTTAATTACTCGCATTTTTATATAATGCATCTTGTTGTTGTGAGCTGCAATGTACCTTTTCTGAGTGCAACCCACCTGGGCGGTTGCCACCGGATTCCTCAAATGAGGGTCCGACAGGCAGTCCCTTTGGTAGTGAGCACCTTTGCAGCTTGGACAAGACGGTGTTGCTGGTGATCTTGGTGCTTGGTAGACTGGTCGGAAATTGGGAGATGTTGGGGCTCTTCCCCTGGTTGGGTTGGCTGGCGGCCGTGCTTGCTGTAGCATCTTCCTTTTCCGACTTTCTTCTCCTATGCTCCTCTTTTCTTCCACCTTCAATACTCGATTGACTAAGGTTTGGAACTCTGAAAATTCGTGGGAGGCAATCTGGTACTACAGATAGTGCGGAAGTCCTTCGGTGAAGCGCTCAATCTTTTTGTCCTCCGTGTCGATGTCTCCTGGCGCGTAGCGAGCTAGATGGCTGAATTGGTGCAGATATTCTGTAACGGTCCGGCTCCCTTGTACCAAGTTTCGGAACTCCCGGCGTTTGGCGGCTATGACACCGATGGGTACGAGAAATTTCCCGAATTGTTCTTTAAATTCTGTCCAGGATATGTTATCCTTGTCAGGGTGAGCCTCTTGATAGTTTATCCACCATGCGGCTGCTGCTCCTGTGAGTTGGTGTGATCCGAATAAAACTTTCTCTCGGTCGTTACAACGAACTGTATCCAACTTCCTCTCGATGTCCCTGAGCCAATCATCGGCGATGATGGGATCAGTCGCACTAGAAAATGTTGGTGGTCGGGTCTTCTGAAAATCTGATAGTCGGGTTCCAATAGCAGTTCCTTCAGATGTCTCTCCTGGCATCTTTTGAATGATCTGGGCCAACAACTGGGTGTGGGCAGCTTGTGCCTCCTGCCTACTCTTTTCCATGGAGAGAAGAATTTCTTGGAGGGTTGGCTGATCTTCCTGAGAAAGGTTTGATTCCTGGGGTCTCTGTTGAGATGAAGGTCCTCCCCTTGCAGGGTCTTCCCTGGGTGAAGCTTGCTCCCTGTCCGCTTGACTACCTTGCGATCTTCTCTTCGTGTAAACCATACTGATTCTTCTAAAGAAAGGCAGATAGGTCTAACTAACTAAGAGAGAACTAGGGCACTAATGCGGAATTAATGCAACTACTTAATGCACAAAACACTTAGGCTTCTAGCCATAATAAACAAGTTAACCATTGCGAAAGCAACGGCGGAGCACAAAAGCTAGCAAGAGCATCCACCTACCCTATCTACACTACCCTTTCCTGGCTAATCCTCCACGACGGTCGACTAACTACTCGAACAGGGTTCTACCAAAAGAACTAGGCTATGTGCCGTAGCAACGTAGCCCAACTCCTGATGCACTCTATAAAAGCAAAGCACTCTCTCGACATCTGGCCGAATTTTTAGAAAAGCCAAGTAAGACTTTTGAAATCCAAAACATTTAGAAGCTACAAGGCTCCTGTTTTCAAAAATAGTGTTTTTAGAAAATAGATTTTTAAATAAACTACGCCTTCCTGGCGAGCCAATTCTGAAAGGTGTCGTCCTACAGTCAAGTTCTCATACTGCTCTGATACCACTTTTAATCTGTCGCGCCCCGAGTAGGGTACCACGACTACTCCTGTGGAGACCAAGCTCACTGCAGCTGGCCTCATACATACATACCACTGACTTCCCAAGATAAGTCAAGCACAGGAGTTCATTGCAGCAGAGTAACTTACAAAATATCATTCATAAACAGTATGGCCTGCTGGCCTGGTACAATAAAAGAGTAATACAATGCCTTCACGGCACAAATGGTCTAATTAAAACAAAAAGACAACTGCTCGGCGGAAGCTAGGCGAAACCCCCACAGTCGTAAGAAGTTGACAGCAGAACAACACACTTCAGGGTTCTGGCAGAACTGGCTCTCTTCCTTCTGGATCCATGAAATCTTCCAAGCCTTCGTCTTGGTATTGTAGCACTCCATCTATTGTTGATAAGTTGCAAGGGTGAGCACTTACGTACTCAGCAAGTCATAGGTAAGAGTAGAGATACATATAGTAGAGATGACATGATCCTATGCTATTGAGGGAAAAGAGGTGAGAGGGTTTTTCCATAAATACTTTTCTTCCAAGCTTTTCACATCTCGTGCTCATGGCAGCATTTCATATACTTAGGGCACAATCCACGTGCCTCTTAGTTATCACATGATCACTAAATTATGGTGCTACCGTGACACGTCAACACATGACAGCCCTCGGCAGCACCCCTTATCATGACAACACATGTCATTTGGGTAATCTTGACTTAACAAATTTTAATTTATAAAACAATACTTGTGTCACACCCTGTGCATTTAATCCACCGCGGCATACTCCTAAAACTCGGGAGCACGAAGTATTCGAATACATTTTTAACTCTGTAGAGGGGTACCAATTTACCCGCAAGATATATCCACTTTCATACCCTTCCTATCACAAGGATTGGACCCCTGACTCACTTCATACTGTGAGCGGCAAGGTGGAGATAACAAGAACTTTTGCCATGTTTCACACACAGTTCACCCCAGACCCCGTGGTTTTCTTCACGCAAACCACAGTTGTGGCAGGGTTACACAACCCCCACTAAATTGGCATCTTCCCCTCAGGGTCAGCGTGCATGATCACATCCTGTGATATGTGTTGGAGCGCACCCCGTGTTAATCGTGAGTTTGTCATATAGGGGTTTCATGTGTGATCCACATACTACTTGTTCAGGCCTGTCCCATACCAGGCTTGCGGTTGGCACGTTAATCATGCCACTAGACGCACAACACAAGGTTCTAGGTCCTTATATGCCAGTGACCAGTTCATACCGCAATCCATGCACTTCCAGTGCTGGCACATCCTGTGCGACCAAGCACCTCCAGTGCTTTCACCATTCCATACCAAAATACTGGTCACGGCTAGGGGTTTTATTTCATAAATATAAATATACATAATATATTAGTTCATGGCTCATTATTTGATCAATTCACATTTCACAGGCATCAGCCTAATGCTGCCATTTCATAATTCAACTATTCTCAATCTTTCTCATGCAATATTATTTAATAATCAAGGTATATTCTAGCAATTCATAACATATAGGTTCAAGATGTTCACGAATATGACTTGCCTTCCGCGTCGTACGAAACAGCAGTTGAAGTCGGGTCTGCGACGAAGTCTTCGAACTCGGACACTTGCTCTGAACAAGGATCAAACAAGCAAACAGGCATTACAATCAATCCTACTCTTACTAATCCACTATATGCGATAATGCAAGGTGAAAGTGTCTCGGCGACACAAGATTTGGATTTTGGGAAGCGATTAGGGTTAAACTATGGAAACTAGGGTTAAGATTAGTCGTCAAGGGTTTACAAGGTTCCAAAGGTCTCAAAATATCAGAGTGATACCAAAGCTGCGACTGGCTCGCTCAAAAACAGCGAACGTCTTGAGGTCGACATTCGGTTCAAGGCATCGACATAGGGTCGATGGATGATAGAGGGCTCAACTCAAGTTGTGACAGTAGAATAAAATGTAGATCACAACATCAGGAGTCTAAGGGACAAAGTTATGTTCAGTTTGCATACCCAGAAGGGGTCAAACTGGCCCAATGCCATTGGCTGACATAGGCTGACAAGGGCTGACAATGCCGAAGAATGGCATTGACATGGTTTGAATAGTTCCCAGTGGCCAAAATGGGTTTTGATTCAAGCATATGATGCACAAGGTAGTGAGGCAACTGTTTGACAAGGTAGTTTTTGGTTTGCATGACCAGAGGTGGGTGAACAGGGCTAATGCCACTGACTGGCATAGTTTGACATAGAGTTGACATGGCCAGAAACTAGGGTTTGCCATAACTTTTGATCTAGGGCTCCAAATGATGCACCACTTTGTCTAGTAGTTAGACATTTGTAACAGGAACAAATGTCTCAGCAGTATCTAGGGCAGGAGATGGCCGGAAAGTGATGAAAACCGGCAAAGAAGTTGACTGGCCTGGAGCACATGGAACATAAACAGTACAGCAACTAGGGCATAGCTATAACTTCTGTTCTACGCCGAATTAGAAGTCGTGATAGAAGACAAAGTTGCTCAGAATGGTCCAAAACATCTAAATGGCAAAGTGGTTTGAGCTGGAGTGGCTGGATTTGGAAGATACTGTCTGGAGAAAAGATGAACTCAAATCTGATTTGGGCATTTCTGATTTAAAGTGATTGAACTCAATTCCTTGCTTGTGTAAGGTCCTCAGGGTACTAGAAATGCATTGGTGAAGTTGGATTGGCTAGAGATGCACCAGAAAAGCTTAAACAGTAAGCTCAGTTCACAAGGAAAGTTCCAATTTGGGGTTTTCCAGATTTTAGCAAAATTGATGATTCTGGTTGCTTAGGGATGATAAGAATGATCTATGGAGCATGTTTGATCACTGGCTCGAGAGCTAAATCGGTTTAGGTGAGGGTTAATTGCTCACCGGAGTTCTAGATGAAACACGCCGATTGCCGGTGACTAAGGGTATTTAAACTAAATTCCAAGCTCAAAAAGCATGAGGGAGATGAGAGAAGCTCACTGGGGGTGTTGGATCGAAGTAGGAAGCAGTGGTTGAAGCTAGCACCGATGCTCCCTTTGCTGCTCACCGGGGAAGAAGAAGACACAGTGTTGCTGCTAGTTTTCTGGTGTTTTGGAGTGTAAGGAGTAAAGCTAAGCTCTGGTGAGTTTATATAGGCGTGGCTGGAGGCTCTCAACGGTTGGAAAATGCTCGGGGAGTTGTAGCCGGCAAGATGTGACTGGATGGCGACTTCACGGCGAGCTGGCGTCGAGCTGACTTGGTTCAGCGGCCGTGAGGGCTTTTGCAGCTGGAACTGCTGCGAAGTGCAGGCGAGTTGATGGCTGGCCGCGGCGAGTTCTCCACGTGGCGCAAAGCTCCTGCGTCGACCGTTGCTAGTGGCGTGCAAACGGGAGGAAATCAGCTGGCAGTGAGTCGCGCCGGGGAAGATCCACAGTGGCAAATGGCGAGCACACACGCGGCGTCGAGGTACTGGCGAAGGTGGCGACCACGTGGCTACTGTAGCAGTGCAGCAGGTCGAAGAAAACACGAGCACAGCAATGTACAGGTCGAAGCTCCCATGCTCGTGCGCTGCATCCAGGTCGTGGTCGAAGCAACAGGCCTGGTCGAAATCACTTTCTGGTCGGTTGCACTAGTTCTGGTCGTGAACTGAGGGAGGTCGAAGTCAAAACAGCTAAGTTGGTCGTGAACAGCAGGTTCTGGTCGAACCAGGGGTATAATTGTGATGATTTCGGTTGAAAAGTGGACTGATTTGTAAATCTGGTTTTAAAGAGGTTTAATTTGGAATTTGATTTCATGGATGAGTATAATATTTCTATTAATACTCATTTAGCTCAAATCTGGAGAAAATTTGATAAGGTTTGAGGGATTTCACCTATTTTCGAAAATAGGGTAAAATTAGGGTAAAATAGATCTGGATTTTGTCGTTCTCGAATTCTGGTAATTAGGGTGAGATTTGGTAGTCTGATCAGAAGGGAAATCTGTAATAAAAAGCATTTGGGAGGTGTTCCCTGAAGAAATTCTGAGGTTGGAGTTGATTCGTGGATTTTAGCCTTTTCAGGCTTCCAGGTAAAGAGAGAAAGGATTTATTCGTAGTAAAATTTGGACTAAACTGTGAAAAGTACTTAGATGAAACAATCTGGTTCCCAACTTTTTGAAGTAAATTGAGGCTATATCTAGGAACATATTCCAAAAGGATACTTGAGTCTGGATAGGGTTAGATCATGATAACTCAGTTATCTGGAATCTGGGGTATTTAGGGTAAATCTGAATTTCCTGTTTTCAAAAACAGAAAGAGACTTAGATACTGGGAGTTAGGATTAGAATTCAATTTGGTTCCTGAAGACTTTTATCTTCAGAATAACTGGTAGGTTAAATTTGGATGGTCTGATCTTGATCTGGATCTGGAGAATAGATTTGGAGATTTTTAGGGTTTGGGAGAGATTAGGGTTCAGCTGATCTGGCTACAACTACAGAGATACATGCATGCAGGATTTTATGCAAAAACTTTCCACCCCCAAAACCAGGGTGTCACACCTTGTCCCCGGGCAAAAGGCGGCGCCCGGGACAGGCACCGGGGGCCTTGTCCCCGGGCAAAAGGCGGCACCCGGGACAGGCACCAAGGGCCTTGTCCCCGGGCAAATGGTGACGCCCGGGACAGCCACCTTGGGCCTTGTCCCCGGGAAAATGGCGGCGCCCAGGAAAGGCACCGGGGGCCCTGTCCCTGGGCAAAAGGCGGCGCCCGGGACAGGCACCAGGGGCCCTGTCCACAGGCAAAATGCGGCTCCCGGGACAGGCACCAGGGGCCTTGTCCTCGGGCAAATGGCGGCGCCTGGGACAGGCACCGGGGGCCCTGTCCCCGGGTAAATGGCGGCGCCCGGGACAGGCACCGGGGGCCGTGTCCCCGGGCAAATGGCGGCGCCCGGGACAGGCACCGGGGGCCCTGTACCCGGGCAAATGGCGGTGCCCGGGATAGGCATCGGGGGCCTTGTCCCCGGGCAAATGGTGTCGCCCGGGACAGGCACCGGGGGCCTTGTCCCCGAGCACACGGCGCAACTTCTTACCTGGGCTGTTTCGCGGAGATGTCCCCCAACAGCAACCCCCCGTGCCCTCCGGGCACGATGCCCAAGTTCCTGGAGGGTATGGTTCATGTGACCGGGAAATTCTCCGGGACAAGCTACTGGAACCGTGATGTTTCGATTTACGTGCCGCGCGCTTATGACCGCGCCATTCGGCCATAATGGCCACTCGTGGTTCGAACCGATGCCTCTTTTCCCGTGCCCATCCCCTCGTTTCCTGTCGCGCCCCGAGACTGGGACAACAACTACTCCTGTAGAGACCTAGCTCGCTGCAGCTAGTCCCAAACAACAAACCTTTGACTTCCCAGGATGAGTCAAACACAGGAGTATATTACAATGCAACAGAGTACTCACAAAATATTAAGCAGTGTGGCCTGCTGGCCTTAATATTACATAAAGAGGATTACAATGCCTACAAGGCATTCAAGGTTTAGCAAAATATTTAACTACGCAGCAGAAGATAGGTGACCCTCCGACAAAAGAAGTTGACGGCAGAACAACACACTTCAAGGTTCTGGCGGAACTGATTCTCCTCCTTCTGGATCCACGTAGTACTCCGTGCCATCATCTTGATCAAAGTAGGCTCCATCTATTGAGTTGAATGTTGCAAGGGTGAGCACTTACGTACTCAGTAAGTCATAGGTAAGAGTAGATACATATAGTAGTGATGATATGAACCTAGACTAGTCAAGAATTATGGATATTTGTAAAATAATCTTTTCCTTTCTCATCTCATCTTATGGCAGCACTTTTTATAATATAACATCATCAATCATGTTCACTAGATTATAGCACTACCGCGACACGTCGACACACGACAGCCCACGGCAGCACTCCTTATCATGACAACACATGTCATTTGTGTAATCTTGATTAAACATATTTTATTTAGAAAATAGTACTTGTGTCACACCCCGTGGATTTAATCCACCGCAGCAGACTCCTATAAACCCGGGAGCTCGGAGTATTCGAATACGTTTTTAACTCTGCAGAGAGGTACCAATTTACCCGCAAGATATTCCACTTTCAAGCCCATCCTATCAAAATGATTAGACCCCTCCTCACAACCATGTGTGAGTGGCAAGGTGGAGATAACAAGAACTTTTGTTATGCATCACTTACAATTCACCCCCGACCCTGTGGCTCTCAGCGAGGCACAGTTGTGGCAGGTTGTATCCAAACCTCCACCCCTTTGCTTATTCCCATTACTGGGTCAGCGTGCTTGATCACCTTCAGTGATATGTGTGGGAGCCGCGCTCCGTGTTTATCGTGCATCACTACACATCTCATGCAGGGGTTTCATGTGCGATCCACATAATTACTTGTTCAGGCCTGTCCCATACCAGTCTTGCGGTTAGCACGTTGTTCATGCCACTAGACGCACAACACAAGGTTCTAGTCCTTATATGCCAGTGACCAGACCATCCACAACCCTGCACCTTCAGTGCCTGCATATCCTTTGCAGTCTAGCACCTCCAGTGCTACAGCCATCCATACCATTTTTCTGGTCACGGCTAGGGGTTTTATTTCATGAATATAAGTATATAGATACATATAATAGTTCATGGCTCAAAATTTGTTTATTTCACATTTCACAGATAACCAGTCTAGTACTGCCAATTCATAAATCAACCATTCTCAATCTTTCACATGCAATATTGCCTATATTCAAGGTTATGTTTTAGCAACATTTAAAATATAGGTTCAAGATGACCAAGGATATGACTTGCCTTCCGCGTCGTAAGATACAGCAGTTGACGTCGGATCCGCAGTGAAGTCCTCGAACTCGGGCTCTTGATCTGCTCTCCAATCAAACAAACAACCAATAATCATAATCTTTTCCATACATTATTATACTATATGCAATGATGCAAAGATGAAGTCTTGATGATTCTGAAATGATTGGGTTTAGAGGCTGATTAGGGTTAAGTAAAGGAAACCAATGTTAAGATTAGCTGTCAAAGGTTTACAAGGTTCCAAATGTCTCAAAATATCAGAATGATATCAAGGTTGCGACTGGTTCGCTCAAAAACAGCGAACATCTTTAGGTCGACATTCGGTTCAAAGCATCGACATAGGGTCGATGAATGATAGAGGGGTTATCTCAACTTGTGGTAGTAGAATAAAATGTAGATCCCAACTCTACAAATTTAGTGGACAAAGTGGTTTTCAATTTACACAACCAGAAGTGGGTAAACAAGGTCAATGCCACTGGCTGACAAGCTCTGGCATAGAGCTGACAATGCCAAAAACTAGGGCTTGGCATAACTTTTGATCTGGAGCTCCAAATGATGCACCACTTTGTCTGGGAGCTAGGCATTACTAACAGGAACAATTAAGTCAACAGGATCTAGGGCAAGAAATGGCTGGAAAGCAAGAAATTTGATGATGAACAGAGATGAACTGGCTGCACTGGAGCAGTTCTGGACAAAAACTTGGCAAGGCTATAACTTCCAATCTAGGCCGATCTAGGTGTCGGGCTAGAAGACAAAAGTTCTCAGGAGGCTAAGGCACATCTAAAAGACAAAGTGATTTGGGCTGAATCGGCTGGAACAAGCTTTCCGGTGATCGGCGCCGGAGAAGAAGCACTGCCAATTGGGGGTTCCTGCTACAGGCCAAAAGAACTTAATTCCTTGCTTGGAGAGTATCTAGGAGGTAAAAGAAAGCTTCTGGTAACATCAAATTGACCGGAGGATCACCGGAGAAGCCTGGCGACGATCGCCGGTTTCTGGTGAAGCTCGGGTTAGGGAAAAGCTTCGAATGGTGTTTAATTGGAGATTCTAAGCTTACAGGCTTGCTTGATTTGGCTTACTGATCAATTTTGTTTACAAAATCGAAAGCTAATTTGTACTGGATTGAGCCACATTACAGAAACAGGGCAATCGACAATTCCGGTGATCGCCGGCGTTAGGGGTCACCGGTGAGCAATTAAATAGTACTACACAGAGAGAATGAGTAGGGGAACTCACTGATGGCTTTAATTTGAAGGCTGATGCAGCGGATGAAGCTGGCACCGTGAGCCTCCTCGACGGCTCGCCGGAGAAGAAAACGAAAACAGGAATTCCAGGACTTGGCTGATTTCTGGTGAAGTGTGGAGGGAGCTGCTGAGCACAGGAGTGCTTAAATAGGCCAGGCGAAGCTTCCAAGGAGGAGACAACGAAGTAATTGGCAGCTGTGATTAGATGGATTGCGTGAAGAACATCAGCGGCGAAGACTCAGCGAAGAACGGTGATTGCGACGGCAACAGGACTGCAACTGTCCACATTGTCGTTCATCGGGACTTTGCAAAGATGGAGCAAGCGGTGGCGACAAGTACTGGCACGGCAAAGCGACGTGGCGAGGAGTTGCTGACAAAAAGCCATTGATCGCGCGCGGGAGCAAGCGCTGGTCGTCGATGTCGCCACGGTGTTGCCACGGCGATGGCTGTGACACTGACGCGTGCGCAACAGGAAGAGCAAGCATGCACGAGCACAAATGCAAGCGGAACTTGGCCGGCGGCGAGCATGCACGGCGCAAGGAAACCACGGCGAGCCCTGGTCGTGCGCACAGTAAACGGCCTGGTCGAATTTGGACTGAACTGCAGTTTCAAATCTTGAATTTTAGACTAATCTGTAAATCTGGAATTCTGGAAGGTTTAAACTGAATTTGCTTTTACTAATCTGGCAGATATATTCAACAAAACATTTGGCAAAGATAGTTGATAAGATTTGACACATTTGAATAGTTTTTGATACAAACTGAAAATAGGGTAAATTAGGGTAAAGTAAGATTTGAGTTTTGTCGATTTCGAATTCTGGCATTTAGGGTTTGATTTTGATATCTGTACAGAAGAGAAACTTGTGGCAAATAGCATTTTGAGAAGATTTGTCGAAGAAGTTTTGAATTTGGAGTTAATATGGAGATTTTAGCCTTTTTGGGTTTTCAGATATCAGATAAGGACTAATTTGCGATAACTCTTGGACTGATTTGTGAAAAGAGTCTAGATGGTGAAATCTGGCTGCCAACTTTCTGGTTTAAGGTATTGGCATACCCATGATCATATTCCAGGAATAATCTGGTCTGAACTTGGTCAAGATTTTGATTAAATCTGGATTCAGAGTATTTAGGGTAGTATAAGGTATTTCTGTTTTCGAAAATAGAAGGAGTTGATAAATCTGGGATTTAGAGATAGAATTGGATCTAGGTTCTGAAGACTTTTAAGTTCAAAGTAACTGATAGATTACACCTGAGTAATCTGATCTTGATTTGGGGTTCACAAGGAAGATTTGGAGATTTTAGGGCTTGAGAAAGATACTGATCTGGCTATTACTACAGATACATGCATACATGCTATTTATGAAAAAGGAAATTTTCACCCCTAACTCAGGATGTTACAGATCTACCCTCCTTAAAGAAATCTCGCCCCGAGATTTACCTAAGACAGGAAAAGATAAGGATAGGCTTGCTTAAGATCTTCTTCCTTCTCCCAAGTAGCCTCTTGCTCTGAATGATTCTTCCATTGAACTTTACACAATTTGATTTTCTTCCTTTGGAGCTGACGTTCATCAGTGGCTAGGATTCTGATTGGGTGCTCAAGATAAGTGAGATTCTTCTGTAAAGGCACATCTTGTACATCTATCTGGTCAGTAGGTTCCTTCAAACATTTCCGGAGCTGAGAGACATGAAACACATCATGCACTCCTGCTAATCCCTCAGGTAATTCCAATTTATATGATACTTCTCCCTTCCTCTTGATTATCTTAAATGGTCCAATGTATCTTGGGGATAACTTTCCTTTCACTTGGAATCTTTGTAATCCCTTGAATGGTGTGACCTTGAGATACACAAAATCTCCTGGTTCAAATGATAATTCTCTCCGTCGTTTATCTGCATAACTCTTTTGTCGTGATTGTGCTGTTTTCAACCTTTCTCTGATGAGTCTGACATGAGCTTCTGCTTCTTCTACTATCTCTGGTCCTATGACCTTTCGTTCTCCTGGCTCATTCCAATGCAATGGAGTTCTGCACTTACGTCCATATAAAGCTTCAAATGGTGCCATCTGTATACTAGCTTGATAACTGTTATTATATGTAAATTCTGCAAATGGTAAACATTTGTCCCATGATGTTCCATAATCTAGTATACAAGCTCTTAGAAGATCCTCTAGGATTTGGTTGACTCTTTCTGTCTGTCCTCCCGTCTGTGGATGATATGCAGTACTGAAGTCCAACTGGGTTCCTAGGGTTTCATGCAGTCTATTCCAAAATTTGGAGGAAACTGTGTTCCACGATCTGAGACTATGTTCTTAGGAATACCATGTAATGCCACTATTCTTTGCATGTATAACTCTGCTAATTTACTGCCATCATAAATCTTTTTGACTGGTATGAAATGAGCTACTTTAGTAAGTCTGTCCACAATAACCCATATGGAATCATATCCTCCGTGAGTTTTAGGTAATCCTGTAATGAAATCCATACCAATTTCTTCCCATTTCCATAATGGTATTGGTAGAGGTTGTAGCTTTCCTGCTATTTTCTGGTGTTCTGCTTTAACTCGTCGACATGTATCACAGTTTGCAATATACTCTGCAATATCTCTCTTCATATTATCCCACCAGAATCTGGTTTTCAAATCTTGATACATCTTTGTGTTACCAGGGTGTATTGAGTATGGAGTTTTATGTGCTTCATGGAGAATTATTTCCTTAAGATCTGCGTTTTGAGGTACACAGATTCTTCCTTGATACCATACAATCCCTTGGTTATCTTCAATAAAGCCTTGAGCTTTTCCTAACTTGATTCGACTCTTGATCTTACAAATTTCTTCATCTTCCTTCTGGGCATTTCCTATCTGTTCTTCAAGTTGAGATTTTATTGTTAAAGTAGCTACCGTTCCCTGCGGTACTATTTCCACTTGATGATTCTGCAACTCTTGTTGTAGGTAAGGGTTCTTCAACGTAACCATTCCTTGTAGGTTGTAAACCTTTCTGCTTAGGGCATCAGCCACTACATTAGCTTTCCCTGGATGGTACTGAATACTAAGATCATAATCTTTGATCAATTCCAGCCATCGACGCTGACGCATGTTGAGCTCTGTCTGTGTGAAAATATACTTGAGGCTTTTATGATCTGTAAAGATCTCACACTTATGTCCAATGAGATAATGCCGCCATATCTTTAAAGTATGTACTACTGCTGCTAACTCCAAATCATGGGTCGGATAATTTTCCTCATGTGGTCTCCATTGACGTGAAGCATAAGCCACTACTCGACCTTGCTGCATTAACACACAGCCTATTCCTTGCTTTGAAGCATCACAGTAAACTACAAAATCTTCTTTGCTGTCTAGTAAGATGAGGACTGGTGTTGTTGTCAATTTCTGCTTTAACTTCTAAAAACTCTCCTCGCACTTGGTGGTCCATTCAAATGCAACATCCTTCTTTAGCAGATTTGTAAGTGGTTTGGCAATCTGGGAAAATCCTTCGATGAATCTCCTATAATAACCTGCTAATCCCAAGAAACTTCTAATCTCTGAAACTGAGGTAGGTTGCTTCCACTCCTTGATTGCAGAGATTTTAGCTGAATCCACTGAAATTCCTTCTGCTGTCAACACATGTCCAAGAAATGAAATTCTTGACATCCAAAATTCTCATTTGTCAAACTTGGCATAAAATTGCCTCTCTCGTAGCCTTTCCAAGACTAGGTGTAAATGTTGCTCATGTTCTTCCGTACTCTTGGAATATATCAGAATGTCATCTATGAATACTATGACAAACTTGTCAAGAAAATCCATAAATGTGCTGTTCATGACATTCATGAAAGCTGCCGGAGCATTGGTCAAGCCAAAAGGTACTACTGTAAACTCATATAAACCATATCTGGTAGTGAAAGCAGTCTTCGGTATGTCTTCCTTCTTGATCTTCAGCTGATGATATCCAGATTTCAAATCTACCTTGGAAAATACTTTGGCTCCTCGAAGCTGATCGAACAAGTCATCAATTCTTGGTAATGGATACTTGTTTTTAATAGTGACTTCATTCAAAGCTCGGTAGTCTACACACATTCGTAGAGTTCCGTCTTTCTTCCTCACAAACAAAATTGGGGCTCCCCATGGCGAAGCACTGGGTTTGATAAATCCTTTGTTTTCCAAGTCTTCGAGTTGATTCTTGAGCTCCTCCAAATCTGTAACTGGCATCCTATAGGGACGTTTTGCTATAGGTGCTGCTCCTGGTTTAAGTTCAATACTGAATTCTATTTCTCTGTCAGGTGGCATTCCTGGAAGTTCTTCTGGAAACACATCAGAATATTGTTGTACTACAGGCACTTGTTCCAGGCATAACTTTTGCAATGCTTGAACAGATCTTAGCGGTCTCTTGACTGATGATCTTTCTGCATAGAAGAGAATTCTCTCCCCTTGGCTACTGACAAGACTAAGGGTTTTCTCTTCACAATCTACTAGACCTTTATGTTGGGACAACCAATCCATTCCCAAAATAATGTCTAGACCTTGCAGTTCTAGAACTAGTAGATTTGCCTCAAATTCTACCCCTTCTATAATGAAAGTTACATTTGGGCAGATCGAGTAGACAGATAATCTAGCCCCTGGAGTTTGTATAACCATAGAGTACTCTAGTGGTACTTGGTCTATATGCATTTCAACTTCAGATGCAAATGCTTTTGACATGAATGAATTTGTAGCACCAGGATCAAACAATATTAAGGCAGATGCAGATTGAATCAGAAATCTACCTAGAAGAATGTCGGTGGCGTTGCCCGCTTCTTGAATTGAAGTATAGTTTAACCTTCCTCCTTGGGTTGTAGCTGGTGCTCTGCCTCTTCCTCTTCCTCGGTTAGCCATGTTTCCTCCTCTTCCTGCTGAATTTCCTCTAAAATTCTGCGATGGTGATGCTCTGGTTACTACTGGCTGTGTTCCTGCTTGAGATCTGGCAATGGACATCGGAAGTTGTATCCAAGGACAGAATTCTTTACGGTGCCCACGCTGTCCACAATGATAACACTCAACACGAGGATGAGGGCAATCCTTCTGAGAATGATTTCCTCGGCAGTTGGGGCACAATGTCGTTGCTGGTCTGGGATTCTGATAAGATGGTCGGAAATTGGGAGTGATAGGAACTCTTCCTCTGATTGGATTTGACTGTGGTCGTGTTTGCTGGAACATCCTCCTCTTTCGGCTTTCTTCCCCCATATTCTTCTTTTCTTCTACCTTTAAAGCTCTGTTCACTAGGGTTTGAAATTCCGTAAGTTCATGAGAAGCAATTTGATACTGTAAATAGTGTTGAAGTCCTTCTGTGAAGCGCTCTATCTTCTTCTCTTCAGTATCCACATCTCCAGGTGCGTATCGAGCCAAATGAGTAAATTGGTGTAGATACTCAGTAACTGACTTACTTCCTTGAGTTAAATTCCGAAATTCTCGACGTTTAGCTGCCATAACACCAGTAGGTATATGAAATTTCCGAAATTGATCCTTAAATTCCCTCCAAGAAATATTATCTTTATCATGGTGAGCTTCCTGGTAATTCATCCACCATGCGGCTGCAACTCCTGATAACTGATGAGATCCAAACAAAACTTTCTCTCGTTCGCTACATCGGACCGTGTCCAGTTTCCTCTCGATATCCCGTAACCAATCATCGGCAACCATGGGATCGGTCGCACTAGAGAATGTTGGTGGACGGGTCTTTTGGAAATCTGTTAATCTTGCTCCTACAGCAGAAGTAGTTCCTTCTGTTGTTCCAATAGGCAGTTTCTGAACTATCTGAGCTAACAACTGGGTATGAGCTATCTGAGCTTCTTGTCGACTTTTCTCCATTGACAACAAAATTTCTTGAAGACTGGGTTGTTCATTCTGAGGTGGATTGGAACTCTGAGATCCTTGCTGAAACAAAGGGTCTCTTGTCATCGTTTCTTCTTCCTGCGGAGTCTGACCTATATCTTCTCTTCCACTTCGAGATCTCCTTCTGGTGTCAACCATGGTGGCTCTGAAAAAGTTTAGACAGATCTAACTAACTAAGGCCAACTAAGACAGCAATGCAGAAATTAATGCAACTACTTTGATGCATAAAATTACTTAGGCTATTAGCCATAATACACAAATTAACCATTGCAAAAGCAACAGCGAATCACAAGGCTATCAAGAGCATCCACTAGCTCTGTCTACACCAACCTCTAAGACACTCTGAACAACAGAACGCACTCTCACAATCTTACCGAATCTTAGAAAATCCAAATAAAATTTTGAAATGAAGGTTTTCAAGAGCTACAAAGCTCATTATTTTTACCAAAATAAAGTTTTCAACAAATAGTTTCTAAATAAATTACGTCTTCCTGGCACGGCCAATTTCCTAAAGGTATCGTCCTACAGTCAAGTTCTCATGTTGCTCTGACACGAACTTTTCTTGTCGCTCTGATACCAACTTTTCTTGTCGTTCCCCGAGACTGGGACAACGACTACTCCTGTAGAGACCTAGCTCGCTGCAGCTAGTCCCAAACTACAAACCTTTGACTTCCCAGGATGAGTCAAACATAGGAGTATATTACAATGCAACAGAGTACTCACAAAATATAAAGCAATGTGGCCTGCTGGCCTTAATATTACATAAAGAGGATTACAATGCCTACAAGGCATTCAAGGTTTAGCAAAATATTTAACTACGAAGCAGAAGATAGGTGACCCTCCCACAAAAGAAGTTGACGGCAGAACAACACACTTCAAGGTTCTGGCGGAACTGATTCTCCTCCTTCTGGATCCACGTAGTACTCCGTGCCATCATCTTGATCAAAGTAGGCTCCATCTATTGAGTTGAATGTTGCAAGGGTGAGCACTTAGGTACTCAGCAAGTCATAGGTAAGAGTAGATACATATAGTAGTGATGATATGAACCTAGACTAGTCAAGAATTATGGATATTTGTAAAATAATCTTTTCCTTTCTCATCTCATCTTATGGCAGCACTTTTTATAATATAACATCATCAATCATGTTCACTAGATTATAGCACTACCGCGACACGTCGACACACGACAGCCCACGGCAGCACTCCTTATCATGACAACACATGTCATTTGTGTAATCTTGATTAAACATATTTTATTTAGAAAATAGTACTTGTGTCACACCCCGTGGATTTAATCCACCGCAGCAGACTCCTATAAACCCGGGAGCTCGGAGTATTCGAATACGTTTTTAACTCTGCAGAGAGGTACCAATTTACCCGCAAGATATTCCACTTTCAAGCCCATCCTATCAAAATGATTAGACCCCTCCTCACAACCATGTGTGAGTGGCAAGGTGGAGATAACAAGAACTTTTGTTATGCATCACTTACAATTCACCCCCGACCCTGTGGCTCTCAGCGAGGCACAGTTGTGGCAGGTTGTATCCAAACCTCCACCCCTTTGCTTATTCCCATTACTGGGTCAGCGTGCTTGATCACCTTCAGTGATATGTGTGGGAGCCGCGCTCCGTGTTTATCGTGCATCACTACACATCTCATGCAGGGGTTTCATGTGCGATCCACATAATTACTTGTTCAGGCCTGTCCCATACCAGTCTTGCGGTTAGCACGTTGTTCATGCCACTAGATGCACAACACAAGGTTCTAGTCCTTATATGCCAGTGACCAGACCATCCACAACCCTGCACCTTCAGTGCCTGCATATCCTTTGCAGTCTAGCACCTCCAGTGCTACAGCCATCCATACCATTTTTCTGGTCACGGCTAGGGGTTTTATTTCATGAATATAAGTATATAGATACATATAATAGTTCATGGCTCAAAACTTGTTTATTTCACATTTCACAGATAACCAGTCTAGTACTGCCAATTCATAAATCAACCATTCTCAATCTTTCACATGCAATATTGCCTATATTCAAGGTTATGTTTTAGCAACATTTAAAATATAGGTTCAAGATGACCAAGGATATGACTTGCCTTCCGCGTCGTAAGATACAGCAGTTGACGTCGGATCCGCAGTGAAGTCCTCGAACTCGGGCTCTTGATCTGCTCTCCAATCAAACAAACAACCAATAATCATAATCTTTTTCATACATTATTATACTATATGCAATGATGCAAAGATGAAGTCTTGATGATTCTGAAATGATTGGGTTTAGAGGCTGATTAGGGTTAAGTTAAGGAAACCAATGTTAAGATTAGCTGTCAAAGGTTTACAAGGTTCCAAATGTCTCAAAATATCAGAATGATATCAAGGTTGCGACTGGTTCGCTCAAAAACAGCGAACGTCTTTAGGTCGACATTCGGTTCAAAGCATCGACATAGGGTCGATGAATGATAGAGGGGTTATCTCAACTTGTGGTAGTAGAATAAAATGTAGATCACAACTCTACAAATTTAGTGGACAAAGTGGTTTTCAATTTACACAACCAGAAGTGGGTAAACAAGGTCAATGCCACTGGCTGACAAGCTCTGGCATAGAGCTGACAATGCCAAAAACTAGGGCTTGGCATAACTTTTGATCTGGAGCTCCAAATGATGCACCACTTTGTCTGGGAGCTAGGCATTGCTAACAGGAACAATTAAGTCAACAGGATCTAGGGCAAGAAATGGCTGGAAAGCAAGAAATTTGATGATGAACAGAGATGAACTGGCTGCACTGGAGCAGTTCTGGACAAAAACTTGGCAAGGCTATAACTTCCAATCTAGGCCGATCTAGGTGTCGGGCTAGAAGACAAAAGTTCTCAGGAGGCTAAGGCACATCTAAAAGACAAAGTGATTTGGGCTGAATCGGCTGGAACAAGCTTTCCGGTGATCGGCGCCGGAGAAGAAGCACTGCCAATTGGGGGTTCCTGCTACAGGCCAAAAGAACTTAATTCCTTGCTTGGAGAGTATCTAGGAGGTAAAAGAAAGCTTCTGGTAACATCAAATTGACCGGAGGATCACCGGAGAAGCCTGGCGACGATCGCCGGTTTCTGGTGAAGCTCGGGTTAGGGAAAAGCTTCGAATGGTGTTTAATTGGAGATTCTAAGCTTACAGGCTTGCTTGATTTGGCTTACTGATCAATTTTGTTTACAAAATCGAAAGCTAATTTGTACTGGATTGAGCCACATTACAGAAACAGGGCAATCGACAATTCCGGTGATCGCCGGCGTTAGGGGTCACCGGTGAGCAATTAAATAGTACTACACAGAGAGAATGAGTAGGGGAACTCACTGATGGCTTTAATTTGAAGGCTGATGCAGCGGATGAAGCTGGCACCGTGAGCCTCCTCGATGGCTCGCCGGAGAAGAAAACGAAAACAGGAATTCCAGGACTTGGCTGATTTCTGGTGAAGTGTGGAGGGAGCTGCTGAGCACAGGAGTGCTTAAATAGGCCAGGCGAAGCTTCCAAGGAGGAGACAACGAAGTAATTGGCAGCTGTGATTAGATGGATTGCGTGAAGAACATCAGCGGCGAAGACTCAGCGAAGAACGGTGATTGCGACGGCAACAGGACTGCAACTGTCCACATTGTCGTTCATCGGGACTTTGCAAAGATGGAGCAAGCGGTGGCGACAAGTACTGGCACGGCAAAGCGACGTGGCGAGGAGTTGCTGACAAAAAGCCATTGATCGCGCGCGGGAGCAGGCGCTGGTCGTCGATGTCGCCACGGTGTTGCCACGGCGATGGCTGTGACACTGACGCGTGCGCAACAGGAAGAGCAAGCATGCACGAGCACAAATGCAAGCGGAACTTGGCCGGCGGCGAGCGTGCACGGCGCAAGGAAACCACGGCGAGCCCTGGTCGTGCGCACAGTAAACGGCCTGGTCGAATTTGGACTGAACTGCAGTTTCAAATCTTGAATTTTAGACTGATCTGTAAATCTGGAATTCTGGAAGGTTTAAACTGAATTTGCTTTTACTAATCTGGCAGATATATTCAACAAAACATTTGGCAAAGATAGTTGATAAGATTTGACACATTTGAATAGTTTTTGATACAAACTGAAAATAGGGTAAATTAGGGTAAAGTAAGATTTGAGTTTTGTCGATTTCGAATTCTGGCATTTGGGGTTTGATTTTGATATCTGTACAGAAGAGAAACTTGTGGCAAATAGCATTTTGAGAAGATTTGTCGAAGAAGTTTTGAATTTGGAGTTAATATGGAGATTTTAGCCTTTTTGGGTTTTCAGATATCAGATAAGGACTAATTTGCGATAACTCTTGGACTGATTTGTGAAAAGAGTCTAGATGGTGAAATCTGGCTGCCAACTTTCTGGTTTAAGGTATTGGCATACCCATGATCATATTCCAGGAATAATCTGGTCTGAACTTGGTCAAGATTTTGATTAAATCTGGATTCAGAGTATTTAGGGTAGTATAAGGTATTTCTGTTTTCGAAAATAGAAGGAGTTGATAAATCTGGGATTTAGAGATAGAATTGGATCTAGGTTCTGAAGACTTTTAAGTTCAAAGTAACTGATAGATTACACCTGAGTAATCTGATCTTGATTTGGGGTTCACAAGGAAGATTTGGAGATTTTAGGGCTTGAGAAAGATACTGATCTGGCTATTACTACAGATACATGCATACATGCTATTTATGAAAAAGGAAATTTTCACCCCTAACTCAGGGTTTTACATTTCCCGTGCACTGTTTGAATTCAAACAGCGCGAATGTACCACGAGGGGCCACGTGGCGCCCATCGAGACCACATATCGCCTCTATAAATAGGGCCTCGGGCGGCCCGGAGAGCTCATCCTAAACTTTCAAACCTTCAAAACTCCAGCGCCCTTGGCTCTCCCGGTAGCCCTCGGAACCCTTAGGTCCCCCCAGTTTTTCGAAGCCTTAGCCACCGGTAAAAACCTGATGGGACCCATGGGCCGAGCCAAGGCCGCGGAGGTGCCCCCGGAGGAAGTCATCGCGGACTTCCTCTGGGCCTCCGAGTTCATGACCGGGGACTTGGAGTCCCTGGTCGACCGAGGGGTCGTCACGGATGGGGACGTCCGGACCCTGGTGAAGAAAGACGGAGCCCCCCGCCCCCAGCTCGGAGAGGTCGTGGCCTTCGAGGCCTTCCTCGGGGCGGGGCTCCGGCTCCCGGTGCATCCCTTTCTCCGGGAGTTCTTGAAGGAGTATGGGGTGGCGCTGAACCACCTCATACCGAATGCCATCGTCCGGATGGGCCTCTTCATATGGCTCTTCGAGATGGCTACCAGACGGGAGCCTACGTCCGGGCGTTCCGCTACTTCTACGAGCCGGCGGTGAGGAGCTCCCACCTGGTCAAGGGAGGGCCGAAGTCCCCCTTTGGCTCGGTGGTGATTTAGTTGCAACCGTCCCGGGTAGCTGAGTACCCGGTGGCAGCCTCCTGGGACCACTGGGCGACTGGATCCGGAAGTGGTTCTACCTCCGGGTCCGGGATGATGAGGTGATGTACTCCCCGGAGGCCCCCACCTACAGTCGGTCGTCTGCCCCGAAGCCCCCGGTGTGGAAGGAGGAGGAGCTAAGGCTCCTTGGCAAGGTCGTCACTTCCCAGGGCGTCCGCTCTATGCGGGACGCCGCCGAGGAGCTGGCGCTCCTGAAGATCTCCCCCTTCTCGCACTGGAGGAGGGGGATCGGGATGTGCCCGGCCCAACGGCCCCCGCAGAAGCCGGTGACCCGACGTAAGTTGCTGATGACTTAGTTCATTTGATTCATAAATTTTTTCTAACTCTTACCTTTCTCAGTTCGGCCGTACCCGGCGGCCCCGGAGAGGGCGGAGAACCTCCTCGGGAGGTACTTCACCGACGAGCACGAGCGCATCGTGCGCGTAGTGGGGGAGGGCCTTCCCCGGAACCTGGTAGCCGAGGCCTTCAGGCTAAGGCTACCGGAAAGGAAGCCCCTGCCTACCCCCGGTTTCCACAAGAGGGGAAGGGAGGCTGCCGGGGGCTCTGAGCCGAAGAAGGCTAGGGCTCAGAAAGCCCCCGGTCCGTCGACGACACCGGGCTCCATTCCGGTGAAGGCCCGGGACGAGACCCCCGGGGCCGGATGCGCACGGGCGCCGGCCCGGAAGGAGACAACGCCCCCTCCCCCGGAGGACCACGCAGGGGCTCCGGGGAAGGGGCCGGCCGTGACGGGGGGGTGTCCGATTCGGCGGACTACGCCCCCACGCCACCTTCAGCGGTCGCCCTCCCAGCGGCCCCGGCGGTTCCGGAGACGGAGAGGCGGAGGTCCGGTTCGCTGAGGCTTCGCCCCCGCGAGTGGAGTGGCCGGTAGACGAGGGGGGAGCCCCTCGGTTTATGAGGTCCCTCCGGAGACAGAGGTCCCGGGGGCCCCGCGGCCTGGGAAGGGAAAAGGGCTCCTGATCCCCCCCAGGGAGGGACCCCCTCCGAGAGCTCCTCGGCCACATCATCGAAGGCCACCTCCTCAGCGACGAAGACGCCCGCCATCGCCACCCCGGTCCACATCACCCCGGCAACTCATGTATGGGGGCTCGTCATCGGCCGAGATGGGTTCGGCACCGGGAGGGAGACCCCCCTGCTTTCCACGGGGGAGGTGACCGTTACGCGGAGGGCCTGCAGACCCAGAAGGTCCAGGCCTATGTCTCAGAGGGGACGCTCTGCGAGTGTTTTGGGGAGCTTCAATCTCTCCAAAACCAAGTACTTCCCCGAGCCGATGGGTTTTCCTTCGGTGCCCCCTGTAACATCCCAAATTTTGCCATCTCTTTAGCTTGTCAGTCAGCGTATCTTCATTGGATTCTCGGATGTCTCAACCCCATTTTTGATCTCTTATTTCAGAATTATGATCTCAGGTATGCCACTACCTTAATTTAAAAAGTTGGCAGTTAAACTCCACCTTTCAGACAACTTTCGCTTTTTAGTCCAGAGGTATCGCGGATCAATTCTTTTTAGATTTGTTAGAAGACCAAAAAGACTAAAAGTCTCAGACCATCTCCAAACTTTGATCTGATTCAGCGAATATCTCCCATTCACTATTCGGAACATTTTTTCCTTCGGGAAGAATTCCAAAAGATCAACCGAAACCCTAGTTTCAGCCTCGCCAAAGTTTCAAACCCTAATTACCCTATTTACCCTAATTACCCTGTTTTCGATTTTTGTCAAAACCACCAGATCTTATCGGATTTTACCGTTTTTCTTGCTAGATGAGTCCAAGAGATTTAGTAGTACTCATCTGCAAAACCAGAACTCAGATCAGCCCTTTAGATCTCCAGATTTGCAAATAGGCCCAAATTCCCGAACCAAATTCCTTACAGATTGATCCAAATCCTTGCAGAACAGTCCCTGGTGAAGGTTTATGAAATTACAGATCAGCCCTAGCCTTCTTGTTCAGCCCTTTTCGACCAAGCCCCTGGTCGTTTCTCTCGACCAAAGCTCCAGCACCGTTCGACCAGAACCCCGCCACTTTGCCTCGCCGCTGACCTGGTAGCCGGTGAAGTATCCCACGCTGCCACCGTCACCGCCACGTAGCCACCACCTATGCGCAACCATGCCGCCACCGTGGAGCACCTCACCCGCGCTGTGCCGTGATTTTCCCCGTGCGCGCGCGTGCTCCAGTAACAACAAAGCAACGCCACATTGCAGCCATGCCGAAGCCAGTGATCTCATCGCCCTGCTCCAGCTAGGATTTGCCGTGATTCACCTCGCCTGGCACAGTCGTTGCCGCATCCCAACGCTTGCACACCATCTCGATTCGACCTTCGGTGTCAGCCGCGAATCCCGCTTGATATGCCTCAACTCCCGAGAGCCCAGCCCATCGCCTATATAAGCTCCCCCTCAACCGCAGCATTTCTTCACACCACCCGTAGCTGCAAGCTCCAGCTTCTACCACCAGAGAGCAACCGATTTTCCTAGCGCCGCCGTGAAGACCTTCTTCTCCGGCGAGATGCTTTTGAGGCCAGCGTCGCCAGCTTCGCCCGCAGCTCTTCTCTCCAACCCAAGGCCACCAGTGAGTTACTCTCAACTCCCTCTCCGTATCATAGCATCTAATTGGCCCCCGGCGAACCTCAACGCCGGCGATCACCGAAAAAGCCCAAATCCCCTGTTTCCTCAATGCTGCCCGATTTAATCCAAATCAGCCCTCGTGCCAGTGATGAAAATTGTTCAGCACACTCCCTTTAGCAAGCCTACGAGTTTGGAATTCGAAATTGGCTCAAGATTGCGGCTTCCCCAATTTGCGCGCCACCAGTGAACTGGCTCTCGTCGCCGAGCTTCTCCAGCCATCCTCTGACCAAATTGACTCCACCAGTAGACTTCACACTTCACCCTCTCACTCCCTGAGCAAGCAATCAAGTTCAAACTCTCTGTATCAAAAACCCCATATTTTCATGTCGTCTTCTCCAGCGCCAGTCGCCGGAATTTTTCCCCGGCCGATCTAGCTCCGATAACTTTGTCCCTTAGATAGAATCCAGTACCCTGAGAAATATTGTCTACTACCTTGACTTCTGAATCGACCTAAATCGACAGATATTCCAATGCCAAGATCACTGTCTAGTAGCTCAGACCGCCGTGTTTACTCGCCTGATTTGGCCACCCTCTGGCCACTTTCTGCCCTTGAGCCTATTGAGTGTTTTGTAGCTGTTATCAAGGCCTAACCCCCAGACAAAGTTGTGCATCAATTGGAGCCCTAAGTCAAAACTTATGCCATGCCCTATTTTCTGGCCATGTCTAGCACTATGTCAGTGCATGTCCACGAGTGGCATTGAGTGATTTAGACCTGTTATACTTGAGCAATTGAAATGTCACCTTGTCCATTAGATTCCTGGAGTTGTACTCTACAACTTTCTCTACTGCCACTTCTCCGGAAAACCTACCTAAGACCAATTTAAGGCTATGTCTATCCATGGACCGAATGTCAGCCTTTTGACATTCAACTCCTTTTGAGCCCATCTCTTCAATCAGCACCCAAGTGACTTTGTCCAAACCTTTCCCCTCCATGCGTGATATATTTTAGTATCATTTCCCATAAAGACTATCTTCTGTATGCTTATATTGTGTATGTGTGTATTATCTGTATCCGCCGTGGAACCAGAGATTGAAGGAGCAGAAGAAATCTTCGAAGAATTATCCAAGTAACTAGACCCAGCATTGCAAGGCAAGTCTCAATCCCTTGATCATGTCTCACCTATTATTTTGAAATGAAGTATGTTAACTGTTTTCAAGTATATGCATGCCTTATATTCAAATAAGAACTATATTCAAATAAAGTGATTAGATATGACCTAAATGATTGTAAAGCCCCTTTTGACATTGAATATCCATGCACCCTTGTCACCCTAGAATATCATACTTAGGCTATGCTATGCTCAATATTATATGTTAGATGTTGAATGGTCACATATGAGAAATGCATGTTCAAAACTCCTTTTTGTGAAAGAAAATGTGATTGGAATCGATAGTGAGGATGGTTTGATTGGGTGGTGCTGTGTGCGCACTGGGAATGTGAAAGACTTCTCACTAAAGATTCATAAGGACTAGAACCTTGTGTTGTGCTTCTATGCGGCATGAAAAACTACCAACCACTTGCCCGGTTATGGGACGGGCGCAACTTAGTAGCTTTCTTTAGTATTAGCTTTTCCCTGCAATGGTTGTCGATCCGGTTTCTTGCGAGAACTGGTGGGCCGCTAAGGGCCATGAGTGATGTGAGTTCAGAAAAATCATGAGAGGAAAAGGTGGAAAGAAGGAAGACGGCCTATGCCAGATTAAGTCGTGCGCGGCTGTAATCAAGAGAGGCTATGTGTCTTGCGAGAACATAGACCCGGGCTAGGAAGTAAGGCAGTGGGGAGGACCCACAACGGAACTTGAGACTTAACTGTCTATTTACCGGACAGGGAATTGTTAATGCTAGGATTGTAAACTGTTGTGTCATCTCGGCCTTGTCTCATCGGTAAAACTTGCATGGAGCTGATCCGACTTGAAAGCCGAATGATCGGTGGATTAAGGTGGTACTAGAATATAGACAATATTGCATGTGAAAGATTGAGAAAGATTGATTTATGAATTTGCAGTACTAGACTGGTTATCTGTGAAAGGTGAAATAAACAAGTTTTGAGACATGAACTATTATATATGTATTTATATACTTATATTCATGAAATAAAACCCCTAGCCGTGATCAGAAAATGTTATGGAATGGTGGTAGCACTGGAGGTGCTAGACTGCAAAGGATATGCAGGCACTGAAGGTGCAGGGTTGTGGATGGTCTGGTCACTGGCATATAAGGACTAGAACCTTGTGTTGTGCGTCTAGTGGCATGAAACACGTGCTAACCGCAAGCCTGGTATGGGACAGGCCTGAACAAGTACTTATGTGGATCGCACATGAAACCCCTGCATGAGTTGTGTTGTAATGATTGACTTGGAGGTTGACTCCCACTATCACTGAAGGTGATCTGATATTTGAGCCAGCAATGGGAAAATGAGTAGGGGTGGAGGGAGTACCGCCACAACTGTGGTTCGCGAGAGATCCACAGGGTCGGGGGTGAATTGTGAGTGATACATAACAAAAGTTCTTGTTATCTCCACCTTGCCGCTCACAGTATGAAGTGCGTCATGGGTCCAATCATTATGTTATGATAGGAAAGGCTTGAAAGTGGAATATCTTGCGGGTAAATTGGTACCTCTCTGCAGAGTTAAAAACGTATTTGAATACTCCGAGCTCCCGGGTTTTATAGGAGTCTGCTGCGGTGGATTAAATCCACAAGGTGTGACACAAGTATTATTTTCTAAATAAAATGTGTTAAATCAAGATTACCCAAATGACATGTGTTGTCATGATAAGGAGTGCTGCCGTGGGCTGTCGTGTGTCGACGTGTCGTGGTAGTGCTATAATCTAGTGAACATGAATGATGATGTTATATTATGAAAGGTGCTGCCATGAGATGTGGTATGAAAGAAAAGATTATTTTATAAACATCCATAATTCTTGACTAGTCTAGGTTCATATCATCACTACTATATGTATCTACTCTTACCTATGACTTGCTGAGTACGTAAGTGCTCACTCTTGCAACCTACAAATCAGTAGATGGAGCGTTCAATGATCAAGATGAAGGCATGGAGAACTTCTTGTATCCAGAAGGAGGAGAGTCAGTTCCGCCAGAGCCCTGATGTGTGTTGTTCTGCCGTTCACTTCTCTTTGTGGGTGGGTCACCTATCTTCTGCTGTGTAGATGTTATTTTGCTAAACCATGTATGCCGTGAAGGCATTGTAATCTCTTTATGTAATATTAAGGCCAGCAGGCCACACTGCTTAACTATTTTGTAAGTTACTCTGTTGCAATGTGAATATACTCCTGTGCTTGACTTATCCTGGGAAGTCAAGGGTGTGTGTATGCTATGCATATATGGGACTAGCTGCAGCGAGCTAGGTCTCTACAGGAGTAGTCGTAGTCCCAGTTTCGGGGCGCGACATACACCTTTGCAAAGTTATAAAAAGTATCGGATACTCTGAGCTCCCAGGTCATGGAGTCTGCGCGCGGTGGATTCTATCCACGTCGATGCAGCACAAGTAGCTTTTGGAAGGTGACTCATGGAAGACCGCCACACACAACATCTTCTGAAAATCTAGCTTAGGATTTTAAAAGTCGCTTTTGAAAACAAAAACCTTTTCTTCAAAACTAAGTGTGAAAATCCATTCTATTCCTATATATAAAGCCAAGACCTCTTTCCTTGAAAACCCCTCATCTATGTATCTGCATTCTCATAATGAGACTTACTGAGAATCGTGTAAAAACATGCTCACCCTTGCCTTTTCACACAAATTCAGAAGAAAGGATTCAAGGATCCTGAATCCTTTAGCCTTGAGCACCGAGAAGAGGAAGGAACCTGTCCAGAAGATTTGAGCTTCTAGGAGGGTCATGGGCCAAGTTGAGTCCGATGTGGTAAAGGCCCGAGCCAAACCGCTGCTGAAGGAAATGAAGACCTTTGCTTTTGCGTTATATTTCTGTGTTCGGTACCTCGATACCAATTCTTTTTTATTCTTGATTTTGAAAAACTCTCTACTTTTGTATCAACTTTAATTAAAGCCATCCTTGGCATTATGATAATGTAATAGTGGTCCTCGAGACCTTGTACTTGTTTTATCTATTTGCTTTATTGTTTAAAGTAAATCCTATTGTTGTGAGCTTGTGATGTACCTTTCTGAGTGCAACTCACCTGGGCGGTTGCCACCGGATTCCTCAAATGAGGGACCCACATGAACGACTTGCTCCCATCGAGACGAAGCCTTAATGAACGACGGCGCAGCCACAAACGCTTGGCGCGGGAATCACAGCACCATGGTCCCGGAGATATGTCCCAGAGGAAATGTTCCTGGTAAGAGGCACATCCATTTGCCCGGGGACAAGGCCCCCGGTGGCTTGTCCTGGGCGCCGCCTTTGGCCCGGGGACAAGGCCCCCTGTGGCTTGTCCCGGGCGCCGCCTTTGGCCCGGGGACAAGGCCCCGGGTGGCTTGTCCCGGGCGCCGCCATCTGCGACGGGGAAAAGGCCTCCGGTGGCTTGTCCCGGGCGCCGCCTTCCAAAGACAAGGGTCTCCGGTCCCAGGTCACGTGAGGATCACGCGAAAAGCACCTCGAGAATCGGAGGACACCTGTCAAGCATCCGATGTTCCTGACCGGAAGAAGGACGTTGTTGCCCCTCGATCCAATGGTGGCAGGCGGGGTAGTTTAGTCTTTTTGCATCTTTTGGGGCTATATAAGCCCTTATAACAGCTCATGTAGGGGGACAGTTCATTTTTACTCTAATAGACAATCAAATAGGTGTGGTCCGGAGCAATCTCTCCCCCGAGAGAGCTCCCCTAGCCAACTCCAGTTGGAAGCAGTCCGACAGGACTAGGGGCTCCACCGAGGCCCGAACCTGCTTAAACCTTTGTGTCACTTGCTGAGTTTGCCCGACGGGAGAGGACCGGTTACTCGGTTAGCTCACGTCATCTTTTCTTTGCTAGGATCTTCCACAAAATTTACCAGGGTATTCATAATACCAGGACAGTAGGAGAGGTTGATCTCTCTGGAATGCTGATCTCCAGACAGTTTGATACCTTCCTCTTGTGACGGATGAGAGGAACTTCGTCTTCCTCATCCACACTCCCCTCACCCTGTACGACTAAGAAGTAACTCCTACTTGTACTTGGAATAACAGGGGGAAGAGAAAATCTTACCGCAGTATCTTTCAAGGTTAGTTTCTTCTTCTTGGACGAAGACCCTCCTATGATCTTCTTGGAGGATCCAAGGGCTGGCTCCTATGTCTTCAACTTGGAAGAGGATTTCTTCACCCTCTTCGACGCTGACCTCCCAGAAGGCCCAATGTCATCACCAGGATGCGTTTCCCTAGCGGTTTTTCCTTTCAGCAGCTGCATCATTTCAAGAATTTCGATTCGATGATCAAAATCAATAGGCAATCTCAGATATGTTCCATGAAAGAAGTCATACCTTATGACGCTCTTGTCTTAAGTCATCACTGCATTGATTAAGCTTTGAGGACGGGGTGATCCTTAAGCTCCTTCTGTTGTGGCATTATATGGCTGTTTCTCAATTTTGGACAAAGATAGAACTGTGTAACGAAAGGTAAATTACTTGGTACGATATTCTTTCACTAGTAAAATTGTGTGTTTTGTAGACCAGAGAACATACCTATGTTATAACCTAGGGTGTTGTCTTCCATGGATTCTACCTCCCAAGTAGGATGTTCCCTCTTCCACAGGGGACTCATCCTGTTCTTCACAAAGAGGTGGATAATATCTCGCGCTGTTAATCCTTACCGGCCTAGGTGAAGAATTTCTTGGGCCTGCTTTTTCAACTCTTGGTTTGAAGCAAGAATGGTGTCCATTTCACTACATTTCTCTGGTCGATGATTCTTGAACCAGAGACCGCTCTCCGATGGAGGGGTGTAGTAGAACCATTTCTGGTGCCATCTAGGCACGAAATCCCGCAGAGGAAGAAAAGGATAATCTTTCTTCTCCCTTATGTTGAAGTATATACATCCTGCGGCACTGGCGCTCTTTGACCATGCCGAGAAGTAGAATCGTCGGTCGAGATCCACGCTGGGTAGCACTCCGATGAAGGCCTCGTACAAATGTTGGAAAATCGCCAAGATCAAAATGGCATTGGCGTGCAATTCACCAACTCCAACCCAAAGTGCGCCAGAACTTCTTACAGGAACTTGCTTTTTGGGAATCGAAACCGACAACGCAAGAATTCTTCAAAAATCACCAGTTCGTCCTCATGGACAACTGGGGTTTCCTCGTTCTTCTTCGCCGGCCGCCAGTTCAGCAGTAGCCATGGGGGAAGGATCTCCTCTTTCTCACGCAACATCGAGCTCTCCTCACTATGGTGGATTGATCAGCTCCAGGACGCCATTGTTGATGAGATTAGTGGAAAGACGATGGCTTTGGAGGCGATGAGAGCCAGGTGCAAAGAGAGGGTTTTGTGCCGCAGAAAGGGCTAAGGCATAAGAGGGTTTTTTCTTCTGAAGCTTCTCAAGCAAGCTACTGCTTCCTTTTATATGCCCGAGACCATTACTCGCCAGGTTCATTATTTTATTAATTTTTCATAACAGGTATTCTCTCGAATAGAACCCAGTATCAAGTCTTTGACCCAGTTTGAATTTGAAAAAAAATTTTCTGTTTTCATTTAACAGGCCATTTTATTTCACATTCGGGGGACTATGGTATAAATAATTATATGAGAATTTTTTGAGAAATTAAAACCTTATGATTCCAGGGTAATCTCATATCTTTAGCACTATCACAATCTTAAAAGAAAAAATTCTTTTGTGATCGCAGTACCACGTTTGATCGCAAGGGTATTCTGTGATCTCGGTATTGTCTATGACCTCAGTGCCACGCATGGTCTCAAGGCTGTTCTGTGACCCTAACATTCTTTTATGGCCTCAATGCTATCTTGAGACCTAAAGTCTGGAATTAGTTTTGGATAGAAGATGTACTACCTGTGTATGTTTAGATCACAGAAGTGTTTTTCTGTCATCATTTTTCACACAGAGAATGTCAATTGGTGATTATAAGTTATACAAAATCATTCAAGGAGTCAAGTATGTAAGGAAAAGTAATTCTTTATTTCTTGCAGCCTTTGCATACAAAAGGGATGCAGGAAACCAAAGCGTCGACTTGATCTGAAAGTAATTTACAAAGTTCTCCAAGGAACATGGTGGCATCAGTGGGATCAACACTGGTGGCCTGTTGACGATTCGGACTCGGGGTCCGTGTCGATATTACGCAGATTTGTAAGTTGTATGTGAGACCTTTCAATGTGCCATCAGTTAATTTAGGGTAAGCAATGATAATAAGGACACAAAGATTTATACAGGTTCGGACACTCAATGGTGGGAGTAATAGCCCTATGCCCTGTTATGATTTCACTATGGGGGTAAAACAGTTTACAATGGGAAGAGATTATCACAGGCGATGATCACTTCTATATTTTTGTCTATCTAATCTACGCTTAAGTCTTCAAGCTTTGTTGACTCGTTGTCTCGCTTGTTAACTACCCTTTACATCGTGCATCGACCATCGTTTTACACTGAATGAAAGGATGTCAAATGCGAAGCGGTTTGGGATGGTTGTCCTGGTGCAGTTCGTATAACCGCACTCATCTCCTTCGCCGGTTAAGCACGTGCAATCATGGATAACCGCACGTGTCTACCTCTTGGTGGTTGTCTTCACACGTGGGAGAAATTTCTTTGTGCCTGAGAACGTATCCAGTAGAGACTTGAACACCCCTCAAGTTACCTTGGTCACGTATAATCAGCGACCCTCTGACCGCGCACTGTCTGTGGTCTCATGATCACTCAAGGGCTGCGACCATAGTGGTTACTATAGACACATATCATATTCCAACTCGATATGTGTTACTCAAACTAGCTCGGGTGATAATCCTCCTCAGCTAGCCCCCAAATTTGAAGAAAATGAAAAGACTTATTCACTTCAAATTTTAATCTTGCATCGAATTTATAACCCGACGCTTCAACTTCTTCAGTTGTAATACTGTACGCTGCATGGCGGTTTATCTCCCGAGGAAAAACTTTTAGTTTTTCTCGATAGGTAATGATGAATTTATTGACTTTTTTAATCACGACAACAACTGCAAGTGCGTTTTAAGAACTTGAGGCGTCTGTGGGAACGAACCGTCGCCTCCGGGCTCTATAAATAGCAAAGCCTCTCAGTTCTTAAGACTTACAAATTTCTAGCTTAGTCCTTTAGGAAACCTCCTTTACTCTTACCCTGATGGTGAACCAAGATCCAAGACAGTTATTGAGATTGAGAGTGATGAGGAAGAAATGGAAAAAATACAATATATTCAGAAGGTAAATTTCTTCTAGAATATCTTGTGATTTTCTGAGTTAAAGATTTTCTTAAGAAATTCATTTTCGATTTCAGAGTGATTGAGGAAATGATTTCTCCAAAGAAGAGATCCAGAGATGACGAAGGATCCACCAGTGGAGCCGCATCAAAGATTCTAAAGGGTGCTGGTACTTGTGTTGTCACATTGCCCCTTGCAACTCATCCAACTACATCTTCATCTCCACCTTTGGAGATCCACAACAATCCTTCAAACCATCCCACTTCTGGAGGAAGTCTCACATCCACGCGACCAAGTGACCCTCAGCTTTTGTCAGGTGATCAACTTTCTGGGGAAAGTCTTACACTTCCACGTCCAAATCCTCCCCAAAGCTTGGCCTTTTCCTCTGCTTCTCAGGTAACAACTATCTTCACCCTCTCTGTAGGTTACATGTTTTATGAACTACCCATGAATACACAGGAGGTGAAGGCCCTTGGAGCCCCCAGCGATCAGCTTGCTGAGACCCAGGCTCTTGTTGGTGAGAGAGTAGCCTTGTGCAGAACTCTCCAAAAAGAAAAAGAAGCGCAAGAGAAGCATTCTGAGGAGATGTTTTCGGCCATTCTGCACCTGGCAGAATGTTATGATGGTCTCGCAAAGAGGCACACAGATTCCACATGGAGAGAGATCATGCTCGACAATAGCAAGAACTCTCCGATACAATAAGGAACAGTTGCACTCCTTTGCTGAGAGATAATGTAGATAGGCCTAGAGCCATTACCAGTTCTCTTGGGGCGGCCAGTGTAAATCCCACTGATGCCAATATGTTCCTTGGAGAACTTTCTAAATTACTTTCAAATCAGGTCGATGCTTTGATCACCTGTATCCCTTTTGTATGTAAAGACTGCAAGATATAAGAATTTTCTTTTTCCTACATATCTGACTCTTTGAATGATCATGTACAATTGATAATCACCAAATAATGTTATCTGTATGATAAAATAATAGCAGGGAAATATGTTTGTGATCAAAACATACACATAAAATATATCTTCTGTCCGAAACCGACTTCAAACCTCGGTCTCAAGTTAGTGTTGAGGCCATGAAGAACATTGCGATCACTTAACAACCTTGAGACCATATTTAGCACTGAGGTCAAAAGACCATACCAAGATCACAGGACCGCATTGCGATCATGTATTCGAAAGAATCCTTTCTTTCAAGATTATAACAGTGCCAAATTTAATAATTTCCCATAAATGTACCATAGCCCCCGAATGTGAAATAAAATTATTGTCATTAACTGGAGAAAAATACATTTTGTTTTAGATTCACAAATAGGGTAAATAATATGATAATGGGTTCCAACAAGAAGGCACCCGTTATGGAAAATTATTAAATTAATGCGTCTGGTGAGGAGTTGTCTCGGGCATATAAAAGGAAGAGGTAGCTTACTGGAGAAGCTTCATAGCAAAAAACTCCTTGTGCCCTAGCCATTCTCGCAGCACAAAACCCTCGTCTTGCACCTTGCCCTCATCGCCTCCAAAAAGTCATTGCCTTTGTACTGATCTCATCATCAATGGCGTCCTAGAGCCGATCAATCCATCACAACAAGGAGAGCCAAATGGCACTAGAGAGAGAGGAGAACCTTCCCCCGCCACTGCTAATCACTTGGCGGCCGGCAGAGAAGAATGAAGAAACCCCAATTGTTCATGAGAACTAAGTGGTAATCTTCGAAGAATTCTTGCGATTCGGGTTTCGATTCCCGGAAAGCAACTTCTTGCAAGAAATCCTCGAGCACTACGATCTGGAACTAGTGAATCTGCACCCAAATGCCATCTTAATCTTGGCAATTTTCTAACACCTGTGCGAAGCTTTCATTGGCGTGATGCCCAGCGTGGATCTCTTCCGACGTTTCTACTTCTCGGCATGGTCAAAGAGTGCCAATGTCACGGGCTATATATATTTTCGGATAAGGGAGAAGAAAAAATATCCGTTCCTCCCCATGTGAGATTCAGTGCACTGGTGGCACCACAAGTGGTTCTATGCACTCCGCCTTCGGAAAGTGGCCTCTGGTTAAAAAACCATCGACCAGAGAAGAGCAATGAAATGGACACCATCCCTGCTCTAAATCAAGAACTGAAGAAGCAGGCCCAAGCTATTCTTCACTTAGTCCAACAGGGATTAACAGCATAAGATATCATCCGCGACTTTGTGAAGAACAGGGTGAGCTCCCTGCGGAGGAGGGAACATCCGGCTTGGGAGATAGAGTCCATGGCGGACACCACCTTTGACTATAACACAGGTATGTCCATTGGTCCACAAAACATGACAATTTTATTGATTAAAAGATGTCATATCAAGTAATTTGCCTTCTTTGTGATACAGTTTTATCTTTGTCCGAGATCGAGAGACGGACAAACAGCCTGCTGTGGTCTTATAATGCTGCAATAGAAGGAGCTCAAGGATCACCCCATCCTGAGAGCCTAATAAATGGTAGCGACGATTTGATACAAGAACGTCAAAAGGTATGACCTTCTTTGAAATTGGATATTGATTTAGATCGCCAAGCCAAATATTTTGTTCTTACACAGCTGCTGAAGGGGCGAATCACCGGGACGAAGCATCATGGTGATGACGTTGGACCCTCTGGGGGGTCAGCGGTGAAGAGGGTAAAGATAACCACTTCGACGAAGATGAAGGAGCCGGCTCCTGAAAAATCCAAGAAAATCCTAGGAGGGGCTTCCTCGAAAAAGAAGACAACAACCGTGAAAAACACTACGCTAAGATTCTCTGCATCCCCTGTACTCCCAAGTGCGAATAGAAATTATTTCTTAGTCGTACAAGTTGAGGAGAGCGAGGATGAGGAAGATGAAGTTCCTCTCATCCGCCGTAAGAGGAAAACAATAGACCCTCTGGAAATCAGCATCCTAGAGAGGTCATCCTCTCCTTTAGCCACCAAAACCATGTCCTCCATAGTGGGTACAGAAATGGCGGCAGAGGATCCCATGGCCGCAGAACATCTTGCAGTCACGGAGGAGACTCTCAATCCTGAAGCCTGGGAAACCCCAGGACGGGCAACTCCTCCTTCAACCAATGAAGGGACCACTGTGGTAAGAACCTCATAATTTCTGAATCTCCACTTCCCTGTATATTCCAATCGCGTTGTGAACATGCAGGGAGAAGAAAACATGGCCCTGTTCAAGAAAAGAAAAACAAGGACCACTATCGATGACACTTCTGCAGGGGCACCTAGTGGGCTTCTTTCTCCCCAGAGGTCATCATCGAAACCCAAACCTTGGATAGGGTTTCGTATAAGGTAAAAATATCATCTTCTGCCAAATTCTATGTTATTAACAAGAGGCATTCTAAATGATGATGCTTAGGCATAGGGATCCTGTACTTAGTGCCCTGACAACCTCTCCAAACATCGGCGCATCAACTACCGTAGAGGTGCCGGGCGAGATAGGTCCAACCCCCATGGCTAAGGAATCCTCTCAGGCCATTGCGGAGGACATAGTAGCGAACATCCAATCTCAGGGGATGGAAACCGCAATCCTGACCGCATAGGTGGATCAACAAGAAAAAGCATTTGCTGCCCCTTTTGCCAAGGAAAAAACCAGCCTCGAGGTTCAACCCTCAATTGAACCTGAGAATAGTTCATTCAGAGACTTTGTAGAGGTAAAAACTCTCTCCTTGTTTCTGAATATTGCAAAATCTTAGGAAGGCTCAAGTCTCAAGAGTCATGTCTTACTGCGTTTTAGGATTTAACCCGAGTGGAGACCAAGTCTGAGGCGTTAGCGAAGCACATTGAGGTCGCACAATGGGAGATCAGTCGACTACGACGGTAAGTGCAATGCATTTCATCTATACCGACTTGAATTCTCATCTAAGTATGACTATTGTCTTCCTTGTCACAGGGAAAATGCCTTTCAGAACAAAAGCATGGCTGATTTGGAAAACCAGGAAGACGCTGCAGCCGCGAGATTCTCTTCCCTAGAGAAGGAATTCCATGAAGCACAGTCAAAACTTTCCTGTGAGTTTACCACCAACCAGAAAAAATTATTTCATTATATGAATTGTTGTAAAGTCGATTACCGGGTACATGTAGTACAAGAGGATCAAATAAGCCTCATTTCAAAGGAGAGGGATGATCTTCGAGCAACCATCGGGCTTCAAAGCTCAAAAATTGACACTGTCTGCGAAGAGAATGGAACCTTAAAGGCAATGATTTCATCCTGTAGTAGTGTTCAATCAAATATCTTCGAAAAACTGAAGATGGTGGCAACTTTGCTCAAAGCTGATGTGGTCATATCCCAAAAGGACAACCCCAGCTTCAGTGAGTTAGCCACTTTGGTCGTGGCTCAGGCTGAATCACTTCTCAAGTATCTCCTTGAAGACAAAGATGGCAAGAAGAGGCAATGAAGATCAATGTGAGATCTGTAGCCTCTGCCATTCTATGCAAATTAAGACTTCACCACAGCCCAAATCTGAATTTGAATCCAGTGGTGGGAGATGCCGAGTTTGAAAGTGACGATCAGTTTGAGGCCATATCCGAAGAAGTCAAGCCTCTTATCGAAGAACTCTTGAAAGAACTAGGCTTACCGTGACAAATTGTGATAAACATCGATCCTCTTTTTTTTTACAATACCTGTAAATATAGATGTATACTATGCAAATGCATGCCTTAGGTTTTTATTTGAAAAAAGTGTATCTAATTTTACTTTATGTTATTACCATATTCTCATAGCCCCCTCCTGAGATCATAAGTACTGGAGACGTAGTATTATAATCTTAGGAAAAAATATGGGTTTTTGACGATCAGAAATATCTAGTGAGTTTCTTATACGTTTAGAAACGGTTTATAAAGAAAAGGCTCATCCTAGATACGATCATTTGGTCATACTGATGCTAATCTTAATACAATCCCATGTCTTATCACACACAAGCAGCCACTCGAATGATCAGAACATGCTAATAAGTCCCGTGTGCGTTTATAAACGGCTTATTTTGGGATGTCTTATCTAGATGAGACCATGAGATCAGTCAGCGAATCCAAACAGGGTATCATAAGAAGATAGTCACCGGTGAGGCCCCAAGCATAGCTCTGTATGGGTGTGGCGAAAGAGAAAAAGAAACCATAACATAATTGGAAGAGAAGTACACCAAAATGTTTTCCTAACAAAACATGCTAATTGAAAAGGATAAAAGAAATGAGAAACTTACATGTAGAACTTGCATATTTGATCTATGATTCAAGTATTGGACAAGATCCTTCCATCCTCCATAGCAAATCGGGCCGATCCTGGTCGCGGTACTGAAATCACAATATAAGGGCGTTCCCACTAAGGAGAGAACTTATTGCGGTTAGACTGGTTTTGTATTTTTTGTAAAACCAAGTCACCCATGTGAAGACTACGAGACCGCACCATTTACTGTGATATTTACGTAAAGCCTGTAAATATATTGCAGACTTGATCAGCGCCTGATCACGCTTTTCCTCGAGGAGGGTTAGGTCCTGGGTACGTTGTTCGAGTTGATTAGTCTGATCGAAATGATCTACCTGAACAGAACCAATACAAATTTTCGTAGGTAATACGGCCTCGACGCCATATACCAGTTGGAAAGGTGTCTCACCCGTAGCCCAACTGCAAGTGGTACACAGTGGCCATAAAACAGAGTAGAGTTTGTCTACCCATGCCTTTCAGCGTACCTTAAAGCGATCGAAAACACATTTCTTTATGCCTTGTAATATTTTCCCGTTGGCACATTCAACAGCACCATTGCTCTATGGATGAGCTATAGAAGCAAAGCATACTTTGGTTTCAATATCGTCGCAATAGTAAAAAAAGAGACCACTAACAAATTGGGAACTATTGTCAGTAATGAGATGACTTGGAACACCGAATCACGTGACAATGTTCTTATAGAAGAACTTCTTCGCTGCAACAGTGGTAACGTTGCGGACTGGCTTAGCTTCAATCCACTTCGTAAACGTACCAATGGCTATGAGCAAAAACTTGTACCCGTTGACCGCTTGGGGCATAGGACCCACAATGTCTATCCCCCAGACCTCAAAAGGCCATGTTAGAGGAATAGTTTGTAAAGTATATGCGGGCTGATGAACCTGTATCGTGTGAAATTGACACTGTGGGCATGTCTTGACCAAATTCTTGGCATCATCGAGTGCCGAAGGCCAATAAAAATCTTGTCGGAAAGCTTTTCCGACAAGTATGTGAAATGACACGTGTGCACCACATGCACCTTCATGAATTTCTTTCAAGAGGGACTTACCTTCCTCTTGAGATATGCAACGCATGAATACTCCTTGAGTACCCTTCCTGTACAAGACCCCTTCTTTGAGTTTGTACAATCGCACTTTCTGAATTAGCCAGTCACTCTCAGTTTCTTCCTTGGGCAAGGTCCCATCTTCGGGGTAGGCCCTCAATGGATGGGTTCAATCTCCTTCATGCCCGAGGTTGGCGACGCAAACTATCAGCGGGTCGTCTTCGATCGAAGTCATGATTGAAGGATGTTCTAAGTGTTCAACGAACACTCCCACTGGAGCGGATGTATGTGAGGACCCAATTTTAGATAATTGGTCTGCGAGAATATTATCCTTTCACGGGATATATTGGACTTCGAAATGACTAAAGTGTTTTTCCAATGTCCTCACTTCCCCAGGTAATGAGCCATTGTCTTATTGGAGGTGTTGTACTCCTTGTTTACTTGGTTTACGACTAGTTGTGAGTCCCCTCACCACTAACTGACGGACTCCGAGGAACTTAACTACCCAGAGCCCTGCAATAAGACGTTCATACTCTGCTGCGTTGTTGGTTGCAACAAAGTGTAATTGAATGACATACTTGAGTTGGTCACCCTGAGGCGTGATTAAGGCCACTCCAGCCCCCGAGTGTTGAAAACTACGAGAGCCGTCAAAATACATCGTCCAATGGTAGCTGCATGGTAAATCTTTGGATTCTTGCTCAGGAGGGTCACGATTATTCCATTTGACCACAAAGTCTGCAAGGATTTGAGATTTAACTACTGTGCAAGGGGTGAAATGGATATCAAATGCTCTAAGTTCACTGTCCACTTCGCAATGCGACCAGATTTCTCTAGGTTGCGGATTTTATCTCCCAACTGGAAGGACGAGGGCACAATAATTTTGTGCACCTGAAAGTAATGTCGTAGCTTACGGGAAGCCATCAGAAGTGCGTAAAGTATTTTTTGGACCTCAGGGTATCGCTCCTTTGGACTATGAAGCACCTTGCTCATGTAATAGATTGCTTGTTGTACACCTTCTCTTTCCACGATCAAAACGGCACTGACCGCGTGAGGGGTGGCCGCGAAATAGGGAAGTAGTGGTTCCCCCAAATTCGGAGAGACCAATATTGGCGGGCTAGACAAATACTTTTTAAGATCTTGAAAAGCTTGTTCGGCTTCATCCGACCAGGTAAAACCATTGTGTTTGTGAAGAGCCTTGAAGAAAGGAAAGCCTTGTTTGCCTAGCCTCGATATGAAACGGCTGAGAGCCGCCATGCGACCTGTTAGGCTCTAGATGTCCTTCATGGTCGAAGGAGATCTCATTTGCTAAATGGCCCTGATTTTTTTGGGATTAACATCTATTCCTCTTGAACAAACAAGGAAACCCAAAAGTTTGCCAGAAGAAACCCCGAGGGAATATTTTTCCAGGTTTAATTTTCTTCCATGCTTGTTTAGACTACAAAAGGTTTCAGCAAGATCATCTAAGTGATTCGAACTTTTCAAGCTTTTTACAACCAAATCATCAACTGAAGCTTTAAGATTATGCCCCATCTGGGAAAGAAAAGTCTTCTGCATCAAGCACTGGTACGTGGAACCGGCGTTCTTGAGACCAAATGGCATTCTGACGTAGCAGTAGGTGCCAAATGCTGTGATAAAGGCAGTTTTCTCTTCATAATCTTCTGCCATGCTAATTTGATGGTACCCTGAGTAAGCATCCAGGAAGCTCATTAGTTCGCAAACCGCTGTAGAATCTACTAACTAGTCGATGCGAGGAAGGGGAAAATCATCATTCGGATAGGCACTGTTGGGGGAAATCCCGTACCTCCGGGCAGTCTTCGAAGTGAGGTCTGCGGAGCGCCTATGGCCTTCGTGCGGAGAAGGTTCTCGGTGGGTCCCGGGGCCTTTGAGCCCCGGGTCCCGGGGAACTTTCGGAGCTCCTCGGCCCTTCGTGCGGAGAAGGTCCCGGCGGGTCCCCGGGCCTCCGAGGCCCGCATCCCGCGGGGTCTCCGTTGTGCCTTGGGCCTTCGTGTGGAGAAGGTCCCCATGGGTCCCAGGGCTTATGGGCCCCGGGTCTCGGGGAACTTCCGGAGCTCCCCGGCCCTTCGTGCGGAGAAGGTCCCGGTGGGACTCTGGGCCTCCGAGCTCCGGGTCCAGCGGGGTCTCCGGAGTGCCTTGGGCCTTCGTGTGTAGAAGGTACCCATGGGTCTCAGGGCCTATGGACCCCGGATCCCGGGGAACTTCCGGAGCTCGTCGGCCCTTCATGTGGCGAAGGTCCCGGTGGATCCCTGGGCCTACCGGCCCCGGGTCCCACAGGGTCTATGGAGTGCCTTGGGTCTTCGTGCGGCGAAGGTCCGCATGGGTCTCAGCAACTCCAGGCCTCGGTCCCGTGGGGCCTCTGGAGCCCCTCGTCTCTTCGTGCGAAGATGGTACCCGGAGGGTCCCGGGGCCTCTGGGCCCCGGGTCCCCTGGGCCCCAGGTCCCCGGGGCCCTGGGTCCCCGGGAACTTCCGGAGCCCCGTCCCTCTGTGCGGAGATGGTCCCCGGCGGGTGCCAGGGCCTCCTGGCTCCGGGTCCCAGGGAACTTCCGGAGCCCCTCGGCCCTTCATGCGGAGTAAGTTCCCGGTGGGTCCCGGGGCCTCCGGGCCCCGGGTCCCAGGGAACTTCTGAAGCTCCTCAGCCCATCGTGTGGAGAAGGTTCCAGTGGGTCCCAGGGCCTCCGGGCCCGGGTCCCATGGGATCTCCGGAGCACCTTGGGCCTTCATGCGGAGAAGGTCCCGGGGAACTTCTGGAGCCCCTTGACCCTTCGTGCGGACAAGGACCTTTGCGGGTCACTGGGCCTCCGGGCCCCGGGTCCCTCAGGAAGCAGCGAGGACACTTGTCAAGCATCCAAGCCCTTCGACCGGTGAAATGACGCCTGCGCCCCTCGATCCAACAGCTGTAGCTAGGGCTTTTTGGCCTTTTGCGTATTTTGGGGCCTATAAATACCCCCTTGTAGCTCATTTGTAAGGAGACTCCAATTCATTTGCAACACACTCAAACAATAGGCTGCCTTGGAGACCTCTCTCCCCGAGAGAGCTCCTCCCCAGCGGACTCGCGTCCAGAGGGTGCCGACAGGACTAGGGCCCCCACCGGGACCCGAACCTGTATAAAAATCTACGTTTCAATTGCTGCGTTGTCCGGCGGGGGAGGACCGGTCACCCGGTTAGCCCGCGTCGTGTTTTCTTCGCTAGGATCGTCCAGAAAACCTGTCGGAGTGTTCGTAACACCACGACAGTTGGCGTCGACCGTGGGGACTCATGAGGAGACGCCATGGCTCCCCCAAGAACGAGGGCCCGTGCCCTCCCCGGTGACGCCGGTCCCGGTGACCCAGCGCCACTCATCCGAGACACGACCGTCCGGGCGCTTCCGCACGGAGGCGGCCAGACCCAGGTACCGCCTCCATAGAGCGCTCGGCCGGGACCAGTCTCCCCCCGACGGCTTCCCCGGCTCCCCGGGACGCCTTGCTTGAGGCTTTAGTGGAGGGCCAGCTCCGCGCCCAGCGCTCTATGGATGAGCTGCTTCTCTTGCTAGCGCGCCCACCGGGCCCCACGTACGCGCAGTACCCATATCTTGGGGCCATGCCCCCGTTTATGGGTCACCCGGTGGCCCCTCCGGTCTCTGGAGGCCCAGCTGCCCCGTACGACCCCGTCGGAGGGTATCCTCCCCCGGCGGGCTATCCGTCCGGACCCTTCCCGGCACCGGGAGCTTTCCTGGTGCCGGGGGGTTTTCCCTGCGCCAGGAGCCAATCCCGCCCCACGCGTCACGTTTACCGCACCGGGGGCGGTCGATAGAGCAGTTCCCATGCCGCAGCGGACTTCCCCCCGCAACAGCGCCCCGGTCCCGGACGTCACCGGGGGGGTTCCCCTCTCGCCGGTTCCGGATAATACAGGGGTTTCCCCCTTTCCGGTTCCGGTCGTCGGCGCAGGGGTTCCCCCCCCCTTCAATTCCGGATAATACAGGGGCTTCCCCCTTTCCGGCTCTGAACGTCGCCGCGGGCGCCCCCTCCCCAATTCCGGATGATACAGGGGCTTCCCCCTTTCCGGTTCCGGGGGTCTCCGCAGGGGGCTCCCCCCTGTCGGCCCCGGTAGCGTCCGGGCCGGTAGCTACAGTGCATGAGCTCCGTCCTCCCCTGGGGCCGCCCCCGAGGGTGTCTTCGGCAGACCAGGTCCGTTTCTCCCAGGAGGAGGTCGAGTGAATGCATACGGCTAAGTCCGGGGAAGAGCTTCCCCCGGGCCGCGGACGCGGAGAGCTTCACTCCCGCACCAGCTGGGGGAAGAGACCCGCCGAAGAGCCAACCTCCCCGGGGGAGAACCCAGACGTCAAGGGACTCAGCCCCTGCCCGAAAGAAAAGCGTCGTTACCGCCACACCGGTGGACCTCTTGGGCCGCTTCCCGACTCCGACAACGAGGGCGCGTCCCCTGTCAAAGGAGATAGCCACCGGGGCTGCCCCCGGGAAGTGCAGGGGGCTAATCAGCCGCTATGCCGCAGACTCCGACGCGTCCGATGGCCAAAGCCATATCGCCTACCCCGTATCGAGTACTACAATGGTGAGGCCGATCCTTATGAATTTGGGCAGGTCTACTCCACAGCCATCTCAGCGGCTGGGGGGGACGAGACGGTGCAATGCAACGTCTTCCCCCTCTACCTCACCGGGATCGCCCGGTCATGGTTTTACAACCTGGGGGCCAGTTCCATCAAGTCCTTCGTGCAGCTCAAGCGCAAGTTCTACGCGAACTTCCAGGGGAACTATGTGCGCCCCTGGACTCGTCGCAACTCTACACCGTTCGACAGAAGACGGGGGAGATCATCCGGAGCTTCTTCAAGCGCTTTGCTCAGGTCAAGACCAATGTGGCGCACGTCCCCGACTCTACAGTCATCGAGGCGTTCAAGAGCGGCATCCTCTCTGGGGAGCTCCATCGAAGGCTCTCTTGGAGCTGCCCCTCCTCCGCCGATGAGCTCTTGAACGTACTTGAAAAGTATGCAAGGGCAGAGGAGGATGACCTCTGGAATGAAGACCAAGGGGTCTCCCCCCCTGCAACGAGGGATGTTGGGGACTCACCCTGCAAACGTCTCAAGGAGGGACATCACAGCGAGCCGAGGTCTCGGGATGTCCACATTCTTGAAGACGAAGGCGGCTCTCGCAGAGCCGATCGGCGCGGCCGACTCTCCCCCAATCAAAAAGGGGGGAGGCCAGCCCTCCCGTGCTCGGGACAATCCCGCGCTAGGAAGCAACGAGGGTGGGGCCGACTTATGGTGCGCTTTCCACCAGTCCACTTCCCATGCCACTCGATAATGTAAAGTGCTTCGTCAACACTTCGAGGCATTCCTTGAGCAACATGAGTAGGGGGGAGAGACTTACCTTGCCCCATCAGTCAGTACAGGCGGCCTCCCCCCCCGCTACCCATGGGGGACACCGGGAGCTGGCCCAGGAAAGGGGCTCAACCGACGTTCCCCCTGTCCAAAACTCCCAGGGACATGTCTCCTGACTTTGGGGGATCCTGTCTGCGAGCCCCGCGCTAGACCCTCGAGGCGAGACCCTCCTTGAAAGGATGCCCTCCCCGCGAGGATGCCCTCTCCGCGGGGATGTCTGCACTCGGCCTCCAGGCCTCCCCCTCACCCTCTCGCGCTTCGCGGGGGGAGGCGTTGTATCAATTTACTTAATCAATGCAAATTAGTTGTTCCCGTATTAATCTTCTCTTGCAGGGTGTATTTTTTTTTCACCACCTCCAAGGCTATGCCCTCCCTGTGAGGTTGCCCTCCCAGCGAGGATGCCCTCCCAGCGAGGATGCCCTCACTTAGAGGATGCCCTCCCGAGTGCCGCCACTACTCTGGTGATAAGCGCCCTGAGGGCAGGTGTCCCCGTGTCCCGGGCGCCGTCATTGTCTCCCATTGAGAGGCATCCCGGTGACAAGCATCCTCGCGTGTCGGACGCCGCCACCATCCCAACAGCGTAGGGTCTTTCCCCGCACTGGCGGCTCACTTTGCGGCGGGAGCCTTCCTTGCGCCAGGGCTTCTCCTAGCAAGGATACCCTCCCTGAGAGGATGCCCTCCCCGCGAGGATGCCCTTATGAGGATGCCCTCCCCGGAGGATGCCCCTCAGAGGATGCCCAAGTCCCGACGGCGGCAGCCCTGCTCCCCTAGGGCGGCTTACAATCCCCCTCATGGACTGAGGGCGTAAGCGGCAACCTGGTTCCCAGAAACCACGGTAATGAGTCACTTTGAGGGGTTAGTCCCCCCCCTAATACTCCAAAAGTCCCGACAATGGGAGCCTGGCTCCCCGGGCAGCTTACGATAAACCCTTGCGGACTGAGGGGGTAAGCGGCAACCCAGTTTCTTAACTATGGTAACGAGTCACTTTGAGGGAATAGTCCCCCCTCAAATACTCTAGAGCCCATCATGGCGCTCACTCTCCTCCGGGAGCACATTTCAGAACCCAAAATTTCTTGACCGGCTCTCCGTTCTCACGGTGACTGGGGGAATTTTTGAACGGGTCTCGGAACCTTTTGACTAGGAAATTCTTCACCGGCCCCCCGTTCTCACGGCGACTACGTTCTCTCCCGGGTGGACTTTGTCCCGGGAGGAGGATTTTCTCAACCGCACCGCCCAGATGCGGTAATGTTCTCTCCCGGTGGGACTTTCTCCCGGGGGAAGGCCTTGCCTGTCCTGGGCGCTGCCATTTGCCTCGGGACAAGGCCCCCCGGTGGCATGTCCCGGGTGCCGCCTTTTGCCTGGGGACAAGGCCCCCCGGTGGCTTGTCCCGGGCGCCGCCTTTTGCCCGGGGACATGGCCCCCGGTGGTTTGTCCCGGGCGCCGCCATTTGCCCGGGGACAAGATCCCCCGGTGGCTCGTCCCGGGCGACTCCTTTTGCCTGGGGACAAGGCCCCCCCGGTGGCTTGTCTCGGGCACCGCCTTTTGCCCGGGGACATGGCCCCCCGGTGGCTTCTCCTGGGCGCCTCCATTTGCCCGGGGACAAGGTCCCCCGGTGGCTTGTCTCGGGCGCCTCCTTTTGCCCGGGGACAAGGCCCCCCGGTGGCTTGTCTCGGGGGCTGTTTTCTCTTCCTCACAGCGACTTTACATCCCAAGTTCAAATCCTTCCGCCCGAAGACCTCGGTGTCATCAGGGGAAGGGTGTTACACATACCCTCCGGGGACACGGCGTGTCCCCGAGTGCCTGGGGGGCTGCTGTTGGGGGGAATCCCGTACCTCTGGGCAGTCTTCGAAGTGAGGTCTCCGAAGCGCCTATGGCCTTCGTGCGGAGAAGGTTCTCGGTGGGTCCCGGGGACTCTGGGCCCAGTGTCCCGGGTCCTCTGGGCCCTGGGTCCCGGGGAACTTCCAGAGCTCCTCGGCCCTTCGTGCGGAGAAGGTCCCGGTGGGTCCCTGGGCCTCCGCGCCCGGGTCCCGTGGGGTCTCCAAAGCGCCTTGGGCCTTTGTGTGGAGAAGGTCCCCATGGGTCCCAGGGCCTCTGGGCCCCGGGTGCCGGGGAACTTCCAGAGCTCCTCGGCCCCTCGTGTGGAGAAGGTGCCGGTGGGTCCCGCAGGGTTTCTGGATCTCCTTGGGCCTTCGTGCGGAGAAGGTCCCATGGGTCTCAAGACCTCCAGGCCCGGGTCCCGCGGGACCATCGAGCCCCGCGTCTCTTCGTGCGAAGATGGTCGCCGGCGGGTCCCAGGGCCTCCGGGCCCTGGCTCCCAGGGAACTTCCGGAGCCCCCGTCCCTCTATGCGGAGATGGTTGCCGGTGGGTCCCGGGGACTCCTGGCCCCGGGTCCCAGGGAACTTCTGGAGCCCCTCGGCCCTTCGTGCGGAGTAAGTTCCCGGTGGGTCCTGGGGCCTCTGGGCCTTGGTCCCAGGGAACTTCTGGAGCTCCTCGGCCCATCGTGCAGAGAAGGTCCCGGTGGGTCCCTCGGCCTCCGGGCCAGGGTCCCACGTGGTCTCCGGAGCGCCTTGGGCCTTCGTGCGGAGAAGGTCCCCGGCGGATCCCGGGGCCTCCGGGCCCCGGGTCCCGAGGAACTTCTGGAGCCCCTCGACCCTTAGTGTGGAGAAGGACCCCTGCGGGTCCCTGGGCCTCCGGGCCCCGGGTCCCTCGGGAACCAGCGAGGACACTTGTCAAGCATCCAAGCCCTTCGGCCGGTGAAATGACGCCTACGCCCCTCGATCCAACGGCTATAGCTAGGGCTTTTTGGTCTTTTGCGTGTTTTCGGGCCTATAAATACCCCCTTGTAGCCCATTTGTAAAGAGACTCCAATTCATTTGCAACACACTCAAACAATAGGCTCCCTTGGAGACCTCTCTCCCCGAGAGAGCTCCTCCCCAGCGGACTCGCGTCTGGAGGGTGCTGACAGGACTAGGGCCCCCACCGGGATCAGAACCTGTATAAAAATCTCCATGTCAATTGCTGCGTTGTCCGGCAGGAGAGGATCGGTCACCTGGTCAGCCCGCGTCGCGTTTTTTTCGCTAGGATCGTCCACAAAACCTGCCGGGGTGTTCGTAACACCACGACAGGCACTGTTTAGGCTGGTGTAATTGACGCACATGTGCCACTTACCATTTGAATTTAGGACCATGACCGGGTTCGCAAGCCACTCGGTATGATTGACTTCGTTAATAAATCCTGCCTTTTGGAGTTTATGTAACTCTACTCGGATATCTTCTTGCTAATCAGCAGCAAAGCATCTGAGCTTTTGCTTTATTGGTCACTGTCCAGGTCGAATAGCTAACCTGTGCTCAATTACTTCCCTTGGGACTCCAGGCATGTCGGATGGTTTCCACGCAAACACATATGCATTTGCCAGAATGAAAGTAACGAGCACGAGTTCCTATTTGTCATCCAGGCCTGATCCGATCCAAATGGTTCTAGATGGATCATCTAGGTACAACGGAACTAATTTCAACTTTTCCTCTGGTCACTGGGTTACTTTGATTGTGTCGGAAGCTGTGGTCGCAATCTTGATGTTCCGAAGGGGAAGCTGATCCACCAGTTCCATGGATAACCGATCACAAATTAGCACCGTATTCCGGTTGCCTCGGACCGAGATAACGCCTTTGGGGCCCGGCAACTTGCAGCACTGATAAGCGTAGTGCATCGCCATCATAAATTTAGCGAGAGTTGGCCTGGCAAAAATAGCGTTATAAGCCGAATCACAATCAATTACATCAAAGGTAGTCAACTCTGTACAGAAATTATCTGGTTCTCCTAGCGTTACTAGAAGTACCACTTTCCCCATTGGCATCATGGAGGGACCAGGAATTATCCCATAAAATGGATGAATTATGGGCTTCATTTTTGAATGACGAATCTGCATCTCATCCAGTGCCTTGACCAATATAATGTCCAAGGAACTCCCCCCATCAATTAGAACGCTTTCTACTCGAGCATTGCTAATAATTGGGGTAATGACCAAAGGCAGCCTCAATGGTCACGTAAGCCCTATAGGACAATCAGCTTGATCAAAAGTTAAAGGAGTTTTCGACCAACGGGGGTATTGAGGCTCACCAAGGGGAGCCTTTGCTTGATTTGCCTCGCGGTAAAATGTCTTAAACTGACGCTTAGAAGAAAAAGAGGAGGAACCTCCAAAAATAACATTAAAATGATTATGTGGTGACTGATAGGACATCTCTTCGTCTCCCTCGGTGTCTCTAAGTCTGCAGGCCTGATCTTTCGGCGGCAAAGTTGGCATCAGCCCAATACCTTGGTAGCACTACTACAGAAATGCTTTTCACTATCGGTTAAAAATCCACTCTACTATCGGTTCTCTTACCGATAGTGGTCGGCACGATAGTAGAGGAGCAGAACACTTACTATCGGTTCAAAAACCATTAGTAAAACACCTACATTCCCAACGTTCACTAATCGCTATCGACTATTTCTTCTATCGGCTCAAATTTAAACCGATAGTATTATATACATTTTTTCTATTGGCTCGTATATAAACCGATAGTATTGTTTAGTATTTTTCTATCGGCTAGGATCTAAACCGATAGTAATGTTAATGTTTTTTTCTATCGGGTATTATCTAAACCGATAGTATTGTCTGGACACAGTTAGTACGGGAAACTTTATTCTATCAGTTATATTATATAACCGATAGTATTCTGTAGACACGTTTAGAACTGAAAACTTTATTCTATCGGTTATTGTATATGAACCGATAGCACTGATATATTTATTCTATCGGTTGTAGTATATAACCGATAGTAATTTGTAGACACGTTTAGTACTGAAAACTTTATTCTATCGGTTGTTGCATCTGAACCGATAGTAATGTAATATTTATTCTATCGGTTGTGGTATATAACCGATAGTAATATTATTTTTTCCTATCGGTTATGTACTGGCACGGTTAGTACTGGAATCATGCACATATACATACAGCTATACAGAGATACATTGGATCATTCACAAATACATCAATATTTACAAATATTCAGCAATATTCACATATTGATCAATTTGTTCACAAATACACTAATTCAGCAATATTCACATATTCACATATTGTTCACAAATTGGACAGATTGAATTTATGCACATATTGATCGAGTTTATTCACAAATACATCAATGAATCTATTCACATATTGAGTTTATTCACAAATACAGCAATCAACACATTCAATATATATTCACAAATACAGCAATCAACACAAGTCAGTTACTATCGAACGTTGATAGCCACTTCTTCCATGACATATTGAGCCCAAATTGTTCGCAGCTCCTTCAATTGAGGCAACTCATATTGCTCTTTCAACATGGTGCTCTGCATATATGGGTGTATGATGTTAGGATCGTACGTCACATCCAATTAAAGTTCGACTTTGAGTCAGGAAAAATAGTTACCTTAGGGAATTGGGCAAAGTTTCTCCTGATCAGGTCATACATGAATCTCATGACATAGAAGCCACATTCCCACGATTGTGGCTGCTGATGGCACTGGAAAAATTGCATATGCAAAGACATAAACCCACATTAACTCGAAAGAACTAATTAAGCTTAAATTAAAAGACTCATCATGAGTACTTCCATCCGTATTAATTACCTCATATTCTTTCCAAGAAATTGTTGTGCCCTTCGACGCGTCATGCCTTCCTCCAGCACTAGCATAATTTTTGAAAGCCCTGTATTTAATTTAGCATTGCCGATTAATATCTTATCATTAATTAGCTAGTCAGAGAAAAATTTAAGACAACTATGTTACTTACGCGTCTATGTGCCATGTGAGGGTGAAAACATGAGCCACCTTGTCGCTCATCGAATCGAGGTAATAGACCTCATTCATCCATGGGCAAATGACGGCGAGGACCCAGTGGCCCCTACATTGCATATATAAGCGAACCGTTTCATACATATGTTAGGCGTAACATACAAGAATGAGTTAAATTAGTAGGAAATGCACTAACCTTTGGTGGTACGGCGCAAGGATGAACTCTCGGTCCTGCTGCACTAGTAGTGCCCTTGATATGTATTCCTCCGCATGTGCTTGGTCGTGCTCTAGCATCGTGAGGCTTATTTTCTCTGGGTCGAGGAAACCCACCTTGTCACATGCCCTCATCGACGCCAGCCTATACATGCAACTGGATGCAAAGTAGACATTAGTAAGTAGTGCATACCAAAAGTGATTAGATTTATGAAACGAACTGTGATAACTTCAGACAACAGCACACTCACAGGACTCCAGTCCGTATGATGGATATATCAAGCTCCCGCCAGTTGAGGAGGTCGAACAAATCCTCGTGGGCCACCGATATGCTCCCGGGCTCACGGTGAAAATGGGCTGGCCTGAAGTGAACCAAGAAGTTGATGTGGCGCCTAGACCGGGTCAGGTACCACTCGTGGAGACTTCTGGTTATTTGATCCATATTGCGCAGAAGGTACTCCGACACGAGTGGGGACCCGTTCTTGAACGTACCCGGCTGGCTTTGTTTGGCCTTGCCTTTGGCCTTGCCCTTGCCTTTGGGCGCGGAGCGAGTGTATACCTTCGAAGGTTGGGCTGTGGTGCCGTCGGCCTCATTTGATGGCGAAGGGTTTGAGGCCGTCGAAGGAGGCATGGGGGCCGAAGGAGTTCGCTCATGCGTTGTGGCGGGGGTGGTGTCCTCAGGAAGTGTACTGGTATCCATCGTCCACTTTAAGTACAAACGCTTAAATTAGATTTTGCAAATTAAGTATATTAACTGAGTTGTAAGCTAGAATGGCTAGGGTTTACCTCCTATAGTCTAACACCCTTCTTGGGCCACTGTATGTACGAGCCCAATGCCTCGCCAATTGTCCACATTTCGTCCGTTGGGACGGGCAACGGAAAAGAGCTGTAGCCCGGGAGGGCCATGTCCACCTGTACCTTTGCGAATCCAGGCTCCAGAGGTACGCAGTGAATCCGGACATCCTCCCAAGACTGGTATACGACCCCGTTTGCAACCGCAACAGGTTTGTCGCCTATGTTGATCAATAGGGTACAGCTCTCCGGCTTCTGCAATTTGCAACAATTATAACTGGTTAGCGAAACAATTCTAACGTAACGGGAGTGGCATCAGCCGAACTGCATATATAGCTCAAGAGTTGCAATACCTCGATCAGGTCCACCGGATCCACGTGAACCTTCGAGCCAACACTACTCGGCCTGGCAGCGTCGACCTCGGCAGCTGGATATAAACCCTTGGACTGCACAACTCGGCTGAGGTGTTCATATTTCTCGTTCATTTGAGCGAACATGTCCGCGAATTGTGCAGTCACATCTGCCCGTATCTTCTGAGATAGCTCCACTTCCCTTTCCTTCCAGCTGCTAGGCTTCTTCGCCTTTTGCCCAGGGTCCGAGAAGCCTTCCTTCCATGGCACCACAGCCCCCATGGTTCGCGTCCACCATGGATGCTCCTTGTTCCCTAGAGCCCGGGTAAGGATGTCGTTCTCCCTATGGGGACTGAACAATCCCTCGGTCGCCTCCTTCGAGCAAGAGATCTGTTACATTGAAAGCTCTCCATTGTGAGGAAGAAATATATACAAACTTGTGCGCACACTAGTGATCATAGTTAGCCAACTTACGAGTCGCGGATCTCGGAGAGTGGTAGGTCAGGGGAGTCGACGAAATGCGACGCCTCGTCTTCAGCCTTCTTCCACTGCTCCTCCTTCCCCGCATAGCCGCGAGAGCCGAGCCGGTGTGGGTGGTCGTTCCTCCTCTGGATTGCCCTGTTCTTCTCGCTGAGGGCCTTCGTACCGGAAACAAGAAAATTAATGCACCACTGCTTACTGCATACAATGGTGTAACCAAGCAAAGGAACCATTCATACCTTGAACTCAGGAGTCCCCTTCTGTTGGGCGAATTGCTCCCATACCTCCTCCGTTATGAAGGGGTACTTCTCGCATGGAGATTCGCCTTTAGCGAGGAAGGTACTGACGAGGACGCTCTTGAAGGTTTTCCACGTGTTGTTCATGTCCTTCAAGCAAGCTATCTTGGGACCATCGTCCGGGATGTTCCACTTGGCCTGTTTCAAATGGTGCATATAAGTAGGACTTACCTAATCTCTAGGATAAACCAAGGGAATGTGATTACTCAAGAGTTCAGTGATTTTGATTAATTTTACCTTCACTTCCGCCCACAGCCTATCCCTCTCGTCGGCCTTGACGTCCTTCCAGCTCTAGACGGTGATCTTCACCCTTTCCTTCGCCAACAAGCCAACATAGGCAGCATAGTGCCCGGCGTTCTTCCCGATCGGTCTCCCGAACGGGTTGAACTCACAGGAAAGATCCGCTCGTTTGGCCAAACGACCCAACATCGTCGCGCCTCGCGCCTTCCTCTTGCGCTGGGACGAGGCAGCGCCATCTACGTTCGCCCTCGCCGAATCACTAGTATCAGCCGAGGAAGATGCCGACATGGCTTTACCTAAAATACCATGAACAAACCATCCAATTGATATGAAGAAAGGTACATGATAAAGTAATTCACAGAATATTCAGATGAGCAGTGCAAACTAACAAATACTATATTTCCTATCGGTTTTGAAAGGAAAACCGATAGTACTAAGGTCTATATTCAGGAAAATTTAAAAGATTAGCAGTGCAAACTATGCTAATCTCTCTGCTGGAAACTAAAGTCTGTTAAAATTTAAATGAACCTAAATTTGAGATGAAAATTAGAAAATGGGAAGTAATTCACAGAAAATTCAAATTAGCAGTGCAAACTATGATGGCACTACTATTTACTATCGGTTTTCCAAGTCAAACCGATAGTAATCAAGTCTGAATTAGGAAAAATTTCCAAAGTTGCTCAGCAGGAACATAAAGTAATTGCTCAGCAGGAACATAAGGTATGTTAAAATATAAATGAACCTAAATTTGAGATGAAAATTAGAAAATGGGAAGTAATTCACAGAAAATTCAAATTAGCAGTGCAAATGTGAGACCCCCATTTGAGGGTCACCTTGGCAACCGCCCAGGTAGATTGCGCACAGAAAGGTACATCACAAGTTCACAACAACAAAATTCACTTTAAATAATAAAGCTGGTAGATAAAGCAAGTACAAGGTCACGAGGACCACTATTACAATATCATAATGCCAAGGGTGGCACTAATTAAAGTTGATACAAAAGTAGAGAGTTTTTCAAAATCAAGAATCGGTATCGAAGCACCGAACACAGAGCGACAACACAAAAAGCAACCACAAGGGTCTTCATTTTCTTCTGCAGCGGCTCTGGAAGGGCTTCCTCCACATCGGACTCAACTTGGCTCATGACCCTCTTAGAAACTCAAATCGCCTGAGAAGGCTCCTTCCTCTTCTTGGTGCTCGCAGTCAAAGGAATCAGGATCCTCGAATCCTTTCTTCTGAATTTGTTTGTAAAGGCAAGGGTGAGCATGTTTTTACACAATGCTCAGCAAGTCTCGTTACAAGAATGCAGGCATATAGATGAGGAGTGATCAAGAAAAGGGTTTAAGACTTATAATTATAAATAGTATAGATTTCAATTCTTTGATCTCTCAAATGAGGGTTTTATTTTCAACAACGGGGTTTTGTAAATCTTAAGTTATACTTTAGAAATCGTTATGTGTGATGGTCTCCCATGAGTCATCACTTTTATCAACCATATTATGAAAACATTCCAAATCATTACTTGTGCTATAACCCATGGATAACATCCACTACGAAAAGACTCCTGAACCTGGGAGTACAGAGTATCTGATACTTCTTTTACACTTTGCAAAGGTGTACCTCTTTTTAAATCCACCAGTTCACTCGGCTTTCAAGTCGGGCCAACTCCATGTGACTTATACACATGTGACAAGGCCGAGATCACACAACGCTTTACAGTCCAGTATTAACAGTATCCCCGCCCGGTAAATAGACAGTTAAGTCTCAAGTACCGTTGTGGGTCTTCCCCACTGCCTTACTTCCTAGCCTCTCTGGTCTATGTTCCCGCAGGACACATAGCCTTGGTCTATGTCCACGCGAGACATACGACCATTTAAGATTACAGCCGCTCACGGCTTAATCAGGTCTAGGGCGCCTTCCTTCTTTTACGCCTTTTCCTCTCATCATTTTTCTGAACTCACATCACTCGTGGCCGAACCTTGGCCTTCCAGTTTCCACGCGAGAAACCAGATCGACAAACCATGCAGGGAACTGCTAATACCAAAAAGCTACTAAGTTGTGCCTGTCCCATACCAGGCAAGTGGTTGGTACTTTTACAATTCGCATATAGACACAGCACAAGGTTCTCGTCCTTATGAACCAATAGTGAGGAGCATTCACATTCCCTGGTGCGCACCGCACCCTCTCCATACAATCCAATCCTCACTACTGATCCCTTTTATCAGTTTTCTTGACAAAACGGTTTTCATTACAACTTCTCATGTATTTGACCATTTCAAATTTAATGTGGATATTCAGTATATGAGTCCTAGGGTGACAAAAGCATATATAAGAAGGTTCAATAACAAAAGAGGTTTCATGATTCATTAGGTAATATCTACTCATGTCATTCAAACATAGCTTGTATCTCAAATAAGCATGCATAGTAAGAAACAGTGAATATACTTCATATGAAAATATTGGATGAGACATGATCAAAGGAATGAGGCTTGCCTTGCACTGCTGGGTCTAATTATTCAGACGAACCTCGAAGACTTCTTCCGCTCCTTCAGCTTCGGGCTCTGCGGCGGACACAAGCAATACAACACATACGCTACATAAGCATACATAAAATAGTTTCCATAGAAAATATTAAGTAAATAAGTCATGCATGCAGGGGAAAAGGTTAGGGCAAGGTCACAAGGGTTCTGGTCGAAGAAACGGCTAAAAAGGATTGAACGTCGAAGGGTCGACATTCAGTTCACGGCTTTGGCATAGCCATAAGTTGGTCTTAGGTAGGTTTTCTGGAGAAGTGGCAGAAGGGAAAGATGTAGAACACAACTCCAGGAATCTAGGGGACAAAGTGACATTTCCATTGCTCAACCAGAAGGGGTCAAACAAGGCTAATGCCAGTGGCTGACATGCACTGACATAGTGCAGACATTGCCAAAAACTAGGGCAAGGCACAACTTTTGATACAGGGCTCCAATTGATGCACAATTTTGTCTGGGAGGTAGGCATTGATAACAGGAACAATTAAGTCAACAGGATCTAGGGTAAGAAATGGCTGGAAAGAAGGAAATTTGATGATGAACTGAGATGAACTGGCTGCACTAGATCAGTTCTGGACAAAAACTTGGCAAAGCTATATCTTCCAATCTAGGCCGATCTAAGTATCGGGCTAGAAGACAAAAATGCTCAGGAGGCTAAGGCACATCTAAATGACAAGGTGATTTGGGCTGAAACGGCCGGGAACACTTTTCCGGTCATCGGCGCCGGAGAAGAAGCACTGCCAGCTGTGGGTTTCTGCTACAGGCCGAAAGAACTCTAATCCAAGCTTGGAGAGCATCTAGGAGGTATAAGGAAGCTGTTGGCACGGTTAATTTGGTCAGATAATCACCGGAGAAGCATGGCGACGATCGCCGGCGACTGGTGAAATCCGGATTTGGGGAAACCATCAATTTAAGCTCAATCTGGAAATCTAAGTACACAGGCTTGCTTGAAATAACTCACTGATCATTTCTCTTCACAGGCTCGAGGGCTAATTCGAGGTAGATTGGCCAGCATTGCCGGAACAGGGCATTTAGCAATTCCGGCGATCACCGGCGATGGGGATCGATCTGGTGCAATTGGGAGCTATGACACAGAGAGGGAGAAGAGAGGAACTTACTAGTGGCCTTGGATTGGAGATTGGGGCTGTGGAGAGCTCTGGCGACGGCGGCCTCGAAAACAGCTCGCCGGGGAAGAAGCTGTTCGCGGCGGCGCTGGAGAGTTGGTGGTTTTCTGGTATTGGAAACTGAAGCAATTCACTTAGGAGTATTTATAGGCGCTGAAGCAATCCTCTGGTCGACAAATTGGGGAACAGAGGCGACCAAGTCGTCCGCGAAGCGACTGGACACAGCGGGAACTTGTGCCGGCGATGATGGCGAGGCACTGGCGTGCAGCGGTGTAGGCTTTTGGCAGTGGATGGCACTGGTGCAAGCGACGAGGGAACGGTGAAGTGAAAGCTCCATCGACGCGTGGCCGAGACGTGTCGAACGGGTGAAGCTGGACTTGCTGGTTCGCGGGCTCACGCGCGGGGAAGACATTGGTTGTGCTGGTGTGGCCGAGGTGGCGTCCACGGCGGTGCCACGAGTGCGCACGGGTGTCAGCTACGTGGCTGAGGTGTTGGCACGGCAGGAGGTTCACCGGCGGCGAAGAACACGGCGATGCACTGCGGCGGGTTCTGCTGAGACACGGCCAGGGGCCTAAATTCAATAAAAGGACTGATTTGCGATGATCTTTCTTTGGAGTTTGGACCTGATTGCAATTCTGGAGATTTGGGGGTCCAAATTGAACTTTGATTTCGCAGCTGAGTGATACTAAAATGCTGGGACTCATCTGGCAGGAAATTTGGTGAAATTGAACAAGATTTGAGGGTTTCGACAAAAATCCGAAAACAGAGTAATTAGGGTAAAAGAGGGTAATTAGGGTTTCAAAAACGGGAAAGGTCGAAACTCAGGTTTAGGGTAAGATTTGGAAATTCTTCCAGAAGGGAAAAATGTTCAAAATAGTGAAAGGAAGGTGTTCACTGAATCAGATCAAAGTTTGGAGATGGTCTGAGACTTTTAGTCTTTTTGGGCTTCTGACATTCTGAAAAGGGCTGATTTGTGAAAAGGTATGAATGACAAGAGTTTGATTGCCAACTTTTTGGGGTAAGATACTGGCATAACTGGGATCTCATTCTGATATAGGGAGGGACGAGGTAAGCCAAGATTTGGGAAAAATCGGGGTGTTACAGCAAACTATGATGGCACTACTATTTACTATCGGTTTTCCAAGTCAAACCGATAGTAATCAAGTCTGAATTAGGAAAAATTTTCAAAATTGCTCAGCAAGAACATAAAGTAATTGTTCAGCAGGAACATAAGGTATGTTAAAATATAAATGAACCTAAATTTGAGATGAAAATTAGAAAATGGGAAGTAATTCACGGAAAATTCAAATTAGCAGTGCAAACTATGATGGCACTACTATTTACTATCGGTTTTCCAAGTCAAACCGATAGTAATCAAGTCTGAATTAGGAAAAATTTCCAAAATTGCTCAGCAGGGACATAAAGTAATTGCTCAGCAGGAACATAAGGTATGTTAAAATATAAATGAACCAAAATTTCAGATGAAAATTAGAAAATGGGAAATAATTAATAGAAAATTCAGTTTAGGGTATTTACTATCGGTTCTGAGTAAGAAACCGATAGTGAACTACACTGTATAACAAATTGCTAGTGATTTTCATCAATTCTGTCATTCTCATAGCTATCAAGTTTGTAGTTCATGAATTTTACTCTAGGTTTCTATTTGTAATCCATGGAACGGGATATGAACCATTGCATACAAAATTAAGCAATACACGCGAGCGATTTGGTCAAAAACACTTACAGTGGATCGTGGAGTGGCCGGAGGCGGTGGCGCAATGCAATGCCGGAGGCGGTGGAGAACCTGTGGCGCAGAGGAGGGAAGAAGCGAACGTCGGCGAATCTAGGGTTTTCCGCGCGAGTATTTTTCGATTTGGAATGTGATCAGTTGCACTGGAGGGAAAATCGTGCAGGTTATAACCTAATAAATGAATATTTACTATCGGTTCATCACCACAAAACCGATAGTAAAAACATGTAAGTTAGGGTTTTCGTAACACAGTGTAAATCACTATCGGTTGTGAACAGTAAACCGATAGTAAACTAAGAACAGGGGATCATAACACAGTGTAAATCACTATCGGTTGTGAACAGTAAACCGATAGTAAACTAAGAACAGGGGTTCATAACACATTGTAAATCACTATCGGTTGTGAACGATAAACCGATAGTATAGTTTAATTTCATATCGGTTTCACAGTTATAACCGATAGTAAAATACAATGCTATTGACCCTAAAGGATTTCCCTTAGAAGAATTATAGAGGATGTCAGTACATCATTTTGTATTGTATTTACTATCGGTTATGACAATAAACCGATAGTATATGTTAATTTCATATCGGTTTGGAGGTTGAAACCGATAGTATAATACTGTTAAATTGATCTAAAGGTATTTCCTGAGAACAAATACAGATGGGTCTCAGTACATCATTTTGCACTTGTAAAGACACCTGAAACCCCATGCAGATGGCTTGCAATAATTTTGAAATAAATTAACAGTAAAGACCAATCATGGAATGAAAATTTGCAGTTTTCATATATATTTGTGAAAAGAATCAATTATTGCTCAAATCAAGTATATACTCCAATTGAAATGAAAATTTGCAGAAATGATTCTCAATGCATCATGTATGTTTTCCCAAAGAATTTTTGAAAAATGATTTGAACATTCTTCAATCCAAGTAATATACGTCACTTACATATTGCAAATTAGTCAAGAATGGTTGTCCACCCATAATCCTTCTTCGTGGTCGTCTCGCAGGTAACTTGTTTCGTCAATATCTTCGGTAGGGACAGATTGAAGGATTCCATCTAAAAATGGAGGTAGTTCGTCGAACTGATCATACTCTTCTTCATCCACAACGTCTTCGACCCCAACAATACGTCACTTACTGTGAAGGACAACGTGCAACTTTGGGTTGGCCGGGTCAACGATGTAGAACACCTGTGTGGCTTGCTCAGCAAGTATAAATGGATCATCTTTGTGTGCGACTCCACTGAGATCGACTAGAGTAAACGCATAATTGTTGACTTTAACACCTCGAGGGATTTCTACCCATTGGCATCGAAACAGAGGAATCTTAAGTAATACATAATCGAGCTCCCATATTTCCTCAATAACACCGTAATATGAGTCGAGTGCCCTTACTGCCCTGGCATCCTTCGAAATAGCAAGTAGTGTCACTCCAGTACATTGCATAGCACTCTTCTCGTCCTGAGTTCTTGTGTAAAATGAATAGCCATTGATGTCATACCCCTGTCAAGTCCCTACAGTAAATCTAGGCCCTCTGGCCAACCATGTAACATCTTCATCTACGTCGCCCTCAGAAGCTTGCAGGACTCTATTTTCGATCCACCCAGCAAACTTCCTATTATGTTCTCTGGTGACCCAAATCTCTGGCTTCGAGGGATTCTGTTTCCGTAACATTTCCTTGTGCTCGTGTATGTATGGCTCCACCCCCGTCATGTGCTGTAAGACCCAAAAATGGGCTTTTGCATACAAATCACTTGAGGGGACGACTGCTTTAAATCCAATCGTTCCAATGCCCTGAAGCCTGCCCTCATGCCGAGACGTAGGAACGCCAATTGGGTCAACCCCGGCCATATAGTTGGTGCAAAATTCGATCACCTCCTCGGCGGCATAACCTTCAATGATACTGCCCTCAGGCCGATGTCGATTCCTTACATATCCCTTCAAGATACCCATAAATCTCTCAAATGGATACATGTAGTGCAGGAACACGGGTCCACAAAACTTAATTTCTCTGACAAGGTGAACAATTAGATGGACCATAACATCAAAAAAGGATGGAGGGAAATACATCTCCAGCTGACAAAGAGTGGTAGTCACATCGCGTTGCAAATCGTCCAGTCCATCCATATCAATTACCTGCAAGGACACAGTTGCAGCAAATATTCAGATCCAAAAAATCTGACAAGTTCCACGAATGGAGCTAATTAACTTGCTAGGAGTACACGCTTACGTACCTTGCCAGATATTGTGTTGAAGAAATAACATAGCTTTGTAATTGTCTCTCTGACTTTGACTGGGAGAATGCCTCTGATAACAATGGGAAGCATTTGTGACATCAGTACATGACAATCATGGGACTTCATACCAACCAGTTTCAAGTCTTTCATGGACACAAGTTTTTTCAAGTTCGCAGAATACCCGGATGGAACTTTGACACCATGTAGGCACTGACAGAGTTCTGTTTTTTCTCTTTTTGACAAAGTATAGCAGGCCGGGGGGAGGTATGTCCGCTTTCCCTTCTCCAACGGTGCAAGCTCAGTCCTTATGCCCATGTCGAGCATGTCACGGCGAACGTTGATGCCATCTTTCGTCTTTCCTGGAATGTTCAACAACAAACCAATCAAACTGTCACAAACATTTTTCTCTACGTGCATGACATCAATGCAATGTCGAACTTGTAAGTGCTCCCAATATGGCAGATCCCAAAGAATCGATCTCTTCTTCCAAACATTTTTTCCTGGAGGTTTAGAACATTTACCGAACTCAACTTTGATGTCCTTCACGCGCAAGTAAAGCTCCTTACCAGTCACAAACACTGGGCCTGATCCTTTCTCAGGCTTCCCATTGAATGACTTCCTCTTCTTACGGTAGGCGTGATGCATCGGAAGGAATCTGCGGTGACCCATGTACACTGTTTTTCTGCAGTTCGATAACCACATGCTTTCAGTTTCATCCAGGCAAATAGGGCAAGCCTTGATTCCTTTCGTACTATACCCCGACAAATTTCCATAGGCCGGGAAATCATTTATAGTATAAAATATCATGGCCCGCAACATGAAATTCTCTCGCTTATGTGCATCCCACACCCGCACCCCTTCGCTCCACAATTTTTGTAAGTCCTCGACTAACGGTGATAGAAACACGTCAATATCATTCCCGGGTTGTCTGGGTCCTGAAATTAGTAACGACATCATGATGTACTTACGCTTCATACATAACCAAGGAGGAAGATTGTAGCTGCATAAAAGAACCGGCCAAGTGCTATGTCGACTGCTCATATTTCCGTGTGGATTCATACCATCCGTACTCAGCCCAAACCTTATATTCCTCACTTCGCCACCAAACTCACCGAATGTTCTGTTAATATTTCTCCATTGAATGGAATCAGCTGGATGTCTTAGTTTTCCGTCTTGTTTCCGACCTTCAACATGCCAACGCAAGTACTTCGCATCTTTCGGATTTGCAAACAGCCGTTTCAATCTGGGAATCACAGGCAAATACCACACAATTTTGGCCGGAGGCCCTTTCTTTACCTCATCACATCCATTGTGATAAATTCTATCCCTATGCTTATACCGCGATGCACCGCATCTTGGACAAACATGCAAATCCTCGTACTCGTTACGGTACAGAACACAATCATTTGGGCATGCATGTATTCTTTCGATTTCCATTCCCAACGGACACAATAGTTTTTTGGCCTGGTAAACCGATCTTGGCAACTCATTTCCCTCTGGAAGTATGTCCGCTAACAGATCCAATAGCGCCGTGAAACTCTTATCGCTCCAACCGTTGCTTGCCTTCAAGTTATATAATCTCAACACAGAAGACAACTTTGTAAATGTTTCACATCCGGGGAACAAAGGCTTCTTAGAATCAACAATTAATTTCTGAAATTTAGCTAAATCGTTTTCGCTGTAGTCCTCTTCTACATCACGTAACATTTCATCTAAATTGTCGTCATCTACATGGACTTCCGAATGAACATTATCAATGTTTTGATCATGATCATCATTACTGCAATCCACTTCCGGGTGCTGCTGAGTGGTAGCGGTAGTGCTCGTTTCCTCAAGATCTTCACCATGCCATATCCAACGGGTATAGCGTGCGTTAAAACCACGACGAATCAAATGACTCCTAATCTGATCAGAGTTGCCGAACCTTTTTAAGTTCATACAATCTATATAAGGACAATGCATATCTTTCTCTCCCTTCTTCGCCTTTTCTTGCTCAGCAAATTTAATAAATCCATTCACACCCTCTAAATACTCAACAGTAGTACGTTTTATTCCATACATCCAATATTCTTGGTCCATCTACAATTATTTCACAAAATTGACAAATTCAAATAAATAATTAATGACTCAGGGCATGCATATATGAATGAAACATAATTAGCTAGGCCATATGTGTGTACATGAGCTGTTTAATTACATTAAATGGATTTGTATATATGAAACCCTAATTAACTTGATGCATGCATTAATTGGAAGAGCCAGCTAGCTAGCTGCTTAAATTCAGCAAGCTATAGCTAGCTAGCCAACCCAGCCTTCTAGCTAGCTTGGAGATACATGTATCTAGTTTAATGAATTGCAAGTAGAGAGAGAGAGGGAGAGTGTGAAAGAGTGATCGAGAGAGAGAGAGAGGTGATGAGAAGATGACAATACCGAGGGGGATGGAAATATGATCAACCTCTCAGCTAGCTTCTCCAGATCACTCTAGCTTGGAGTTGTGCGCGGCTGAAATGATTCCAACATGTAGAGCGCAGAGCAGGGGTCGACCTAATTAAGTTGTCCAATTTTACTATCGGTTCAACAACACTAACCGATAGTAAAATAAGGTCCCCACTATCATAACCATTAGTGTATATGAAGTCATTTTACTATCGGTTTGTTTTATATAACCGATAGTACTATTTCATATATTGTATCGGTTAGTACAGTAATAGCCGATAGTAAAAAATCAGTAATTTCACTATCAGTTACCCGAGAAACACCGATAGTACTATTCAATATATTATATCGGTTAATACAGTACGAACCGATAGTATAAAGTGAGTAATTTTACTATCTGTTACAAACGAAAAACCGATAGTACTATTGTAATATATTATATTGGTTGGTACAGTAATAACCGATAGTAAAAAGTCAGCAATTTCACTATCAGTTAAAAATGAAAAACCGATAGTACTATTTAATATATTATATCGGTTTGTACAGTAATAACCGATAGTATAAAGTTCACAATTTTACTATCAGTTACAAAAGGAAAACCGATAGTACTATTTAATATATTATATCAGTTTGTACAGTAATGACCGATAGTAAAAAGTATTTGCATTTCACTAACGTTGGATTAGTGTGTAACCGATAGTAAAATGATGGTTTTCCGCCGCTGTCGTCATATTCTATCGGATTTTTCCTAGATTGCTTACAACCGTTAGAAAATAAGGGTTAGTGGAATGCACTTCGGTAGTAGTGTAGAAGTCATCTAGTTGTTTCAACCAATTTCGGCAGCTCTTGAGATTGTGTCCCGAAGAGTTGTGGAACTGACACCACTTCTTGCTTCCCTGCGGATTAGTCTATTTTCCCAGCTGGTCACTATCGCGGCCACCAAAAGAGGTTTTATTCTTAAATGGAAACTTATTACCTTTTCCTGGTGGTGGCTTCTCTACAACTGTAACCTCCCGGTATTGTCCAGTCTGGTTTTTCTTGGACTTCTTTGATTTTTCGCCTGATGACGATTCCGGCTTCTTGCTTGAATCCTCCCTCTCAACGTCTTTAAGACCTGGCTAAGGTGGTAAATTTCCTTTATCCACCATTCTATTCCATGTCGAAGAGGTCGGCTACTGACAGAGGGGGCTGGATAAGTAGGTCTTCGGAAAACCTCCGATATCGCACGGCATGTTTAAATGCCCTGATAACAAAGCTGTCAGATATGTTCGGAATGGTATTCCTCAACTCGACAAATCTCTTGACAAACTGCCGAAGAGTCTCTGTAGAAGTCTGGTGTAGACGATGAAGATCGTCCTCTTTACTAGGCTTCTGGTAGCAGTTCTGGAAATTGTTGAGTATAGCATCACACAACATTTCCCAGTTATAAATTGACCCTTCTGGTTGGTTGAACAACCAGGTTCTTGCTGGTCCTTCAAGGACCGTGGGCAAGTAATTTTCCATGACACGATCATCCCCACCCACTACTTGAATTGTAATGATGTAGATATGAAGGAATTCAGATGGGTTCTAAGTTCCATCCAATCTTTCAATTGTTCCAGGCTTGAACTTGTGTGGCTAGACCACCACACAGAGACTTGGCGAGAAAGCTTTGCAGCCAACATAGGAATTGTGGAGAGTTCTACGGCTTTCAACTTGATCGCGGACGACTTCATGCTGCGGGGATACGCCGCGCGGTCCTAGACGAGAATGGACAGGAACGCAATCTTGATCGTGGGAATTTCCAACTTGCCTAGATTTGTTGTGCCGATCTAATCCTAGTGGTAGTCGATTACGCCTGCCATGATGTCGCGCCCCGAGCAGGGTACCACGACTACTCCTGTGGAGACCTAGCTCACTGTAGCTGGCCTCATACATACATACCACTGACTTCCCAGGATAAGTCAAGCACAGGAGTTCATTGCAGCAGAGTAACTTACAAAATATCATTCATAAACAGTATGCCCTGTTGGCTTGGTACAATAAAAGAGTAATACAATGCCTTCACGGCACAAATGGTCTAATTAAAACAAAAAGACAACTACTCGGCGGAAGCTAGGCGAAACCCCCACAGTCGTAAGAAGTTGACAGCAGAACAGCACACTTCAGGGTTCTGGCAGAACTGGCTCTCTTCCTTCTGGATCCACGAAATCTTCCAAGCCTTCGTCTTGGTATTGTAGCACTCCATCTATTGTTGATAAGTTGCAAGGGTGAGCACTTACGTACTCAGCAAGTCATAGGTAAGAGTAGAGATACATATAGTAGAGATGACATGATCCTATGCTATTGAGGGAAAAGAGGTGAGAGGGTTTTTCCATAAATACTTTTCTTCCAAGCTTTTCAAATCTCATGCTCATGGCAGCATTTTATATACTTAGGGCACAATCCACGTGCCTCTTAGTTATCATATGATCACTAAATTATGGTACTACCGCGACACGTCAACACATGACAGCCCACGGCAGCACCCCTTATCATGACAACACATGTCATTTGGGTAATCTTGAACTAGCAAATTTTAATTTATAAAACAATACTTGTGTCACACCCCGTGGATTTAATCCACCGCGGCATACTCCTAAAACTCAGGAGCACAAAGTATTCGAATACATTTTTAAATCTGCAGAGGGGTACCAATTTACCCGCAAGATATATCCACTTTCATGCCCTTCCTATCACAACGATTGGACCCCTAACTCACTTCATACTGTGAGCGGCAAGGTGGAGATAACAAGAACTTTTGCCATATTTCACACACAGTTCACCCCAGACCCCGTAGTTTTCTTCACGCAAACCACAGTTGTGGCAGGGTTACACAAGCCCCACTAATTGGCATCTTCCCCTCAGGGTCAGCGTGCATGATCACATCCAGTGATTTGTGTTGGAGCGCACCCCGTGTGAATCGTGAGTTCGTCCTATTGGGGTTTCATGTGTGATCCACATACTACTTGTTCAGGCCTGTCCCATACCAGGCTTGCGGTCGGCACGTTAATCATGCCACTAGACGCACAACACAAGGTTCTAGTCCTTATATGCCAGTGACCAGATCATACCACAATCCATGCACTTCCAGTGCTGGCACATCCTGTGCGACCAAGCACCTCCAGTGCTTTCACCATTCCATACCAAAATATTGGTCACGGCTAGGGGTTTTATTTCATGAATATAAATATACATAATATATTAGTTCATGGCTCATTATTTGATCAATTCACATTTCACAGGCATCAGCCTGATGCTGCCATTTCATAATTCAACCATTCTCAATCTTTCTCATGCAATATTATTTTATAATCAAGGTATATTCTAGCAATTCATAAAATATAGGTTCAAGATGTTCAAGAATATGACTTGCCTTCCGCGTCGTAAGAAACAACAGTTGATGTCGGGTCTGCGACGAAGTCTTCGAACTTTGACTCTTGCTTTGAACAAGGATCAAACAAGCAAACAGGCATTACAATCAATCCTACTCTTACTATTCCACTATATGCGATAATGCAAGGAGAAACACTTAGGCGATACAAGATTTGAGAGTTCTGAGAAACGATTAGGGTTAAACTATGGAAACTAGGGTTAGGATTAGTTGTCAAGGGTTTACAAGGTTCCAAATGTCCCAAAATATCAGAATGATATCAAGGCTGCGGCTGGTTCGCTCAAAAATAGCGAACGTCTTTAGGTCGACATTCGGTTCAAGGCATCGACATAGGGTCGATGGATGATAGAGGGCTCCACTCAAGTTGTGACAGTAGAATAAAATGTAGATCACAACATCAGGAGTCTAAGGGACAAAGTTATGTTCAGTTTGCATACCCAGAAGGGGTCAAACTGGCCCAATGCCATTGGCTGACATAGGTTGACAATGCCCAAGAATGGCATTGACATGGTTTGAATAGTTCCCAGTGGCCAAAATGGGTTTTAATTCAAGCATATGATGCACAAGGTAGTGAGGCAACTGTTTGACAAAGTAGTTTTTGTTTTGCATGACCAGAGGTGGGTGAACAGGGCTAATGCCACTGACTGGCATAGTTTGACATAGAGTTGACATGGCCAGAAACTAGGGTTTGCCATAACTTTTGATCTAGGGCTCCAAATGATGCACCACTTTGTCTGGTAGTTAGACATTTGTAATAGGAACAAATGTCTCAATAGGATCTAGGGCAGGAGATGGCCGGAAAGTGATGAAAACCGGCAAAGAAGTTGTCTGGCCTGGAGCACATGCAACATAAACAGTGCATTAACTAGGGCATAGCTATATCTCATAATCTAGGCCGAATTAGAAGTCGTGATAGAAGACAAAGTTGCTCAGAATGGTCCAAAACATCTAAATGGCAAAGTGGCTAGGGCTGGATCGGCTGGATTTGGAAGATACTAGCTGGAGAAAAGATGAACTCAAATCTAATTTGGGCATTTCTGATTTAAAGTGATTGAACTCAATTCCTTGCTTGTACATGATACTCAGGGTACTAGAAATGCATTGGTGAAGTTAGATTAACAGATTGCTCAACAGAGAAGCTCAATTAGTAAGTACAAGTTCATTTTCATGGCTGGAAATTGGGGGTTTTTGTTTTACAACAAATTTGTTCAAACCAATAGCTCAGGGGTCTTAAGTGAGCTATTCTAAGTATCTTTCACTACTGGCTCGAAGATCAATTCAATTTAGGTGAGGGTTAATTGCTCATCGGAGTTCTAGATGAAACACGGCGATTGCCGGTGACAGAAAGCATTTGAAGTAAATTCCAAGCTTGAGAAGCATGAGGGAGATGAGAGATGCTCATTGGGGGTGTTGGATCGAAGTAGGAAGCAGTGGAGAAGCTTGGCACTGAAGCTCCCTTTGCTGCTCACCGGGGAAGAAGGAGAAGACGGCGAGTTTGAGGACTTAGGTGTTTCTGGTGGGTGTGTGATGTTTCACTGAGGCCAGAGGCTATTTATAGAGGTTTTGGAGGCGATGCAACGGCTAGAAGTGCACGGGAAGTTGAAGCCGGCAAGGAAAATACTGGATTGCGACTTCACGGCGAGCTGGCGTCGAGGGGACTGGTTCAGCGGCCGTGAGAGCTTTTGCAGGTGATGAGAAGGTGAGCTGACGGCTGGCCGCGGTGAGTTCTCCACGTGGCTAAGCTTTCCTGCTGGAGCCGTTGCCGGTGGCGTGCAAACGGGAGAAACAGCTGGCTGCGAGTTGCGCCGGGGAAGATCCACAGTGGCCAACGCAGAGCACACAAGTGGCAGCAGGCGAAGCAACCAGCAGTGGCGCGCTCGAGGTCGAAGGCTCCCGTGCTCGTGCGCTGTTCCAGGTCGTGGTCGAAGCAAAGACAGCAGCTCGAGGTCAAAAACAGTAGAGCTGGTCGATTGCACTGGTTCTGGTCGTGAACTGAGGTGAGGTCGAATCCAGGGGTATAATTGTGATGATTTCGGTTGCAAAGTGGACTGATTTGTAAATCTGGTCTTAGAGAGGTTCAATTTGTGATTTGGTTTCATGGCTGAGTATAATATTTCTATTAATACTCATTTAGCTCAAATCTGGAGAAAATTTGATAAGGTTTGAGGGATTTCACCTATTTTCGAAAATAGGGTAAAATTAGGGTAAAATAAATCTGGATTTTGTCGATCTCGAATTCTGGTAATTAGAGTGAGATTTGGAAGTCTGATCAGAAGGGAAATCTGTATCAAATAGTATTTGGGAGGTGTTCCCTAAAGAAATTCTGGATTTGGAGCTGATTCGTGAATTTTAGCCTTTTAAGGCTTCCAGGTAAACTGAAAAGGACTTATTCGCAATAAAATTTGGACTAAACTGCGAAAAGTACTTAGATGAAACAATCTGGTTCCCAACTTTTTGAAGTAAGTTGACGATATACCTAGGAACATATTCCAAAGGTTACTTGAGCCTGGATAGGGTTAGATCATGATAACTCAGTTATCTGAAATCTGGGGTACTTAGGGTAAATCTGAATTTCCTGTTTTCGAAAACAGAAAGAGACTTAGATACTGGGAGTTAGGGTTAGAATTCAATTTGGTTCCTAAAGACTTTTATCTTTAGGGTAACTGGTAGGTTAAATCTGGATGGTCAGATCTTGATCTGGATCTAGAGAATAGATTTGGAGATTTTTAGGGTTTGAGAGAGATTAGAGTTCAGTTGATTTGGCTACAACTATAGGGATACATGCATGCAGGATTTTATGCAAAAACTTTTCACCCCCAAAACCAGGGTGTTACACATGACTAGAGTAGGAATACTCCCTCTCATGGCAGCAAATCGTACACTAGGATGAAGCAGTTGGAGTTGCATCAGATGCAACTTCATCTAACTTATCTGCCAGGATTTTGGCAAAAGCAACCTTGTCCGCATCTTTGACATTAGGAGGAAAATTATGGAGGACGTCTACGATCAAACAAAGTCGCCCATGTGTGCTCCTCCTGGGAGCACTAGGTGTTATCGTTTCTTCGTCCGCCGGTGGATAATCCAGGGCGAAAGAAGGTGTCTGGTCGCATCTGCGACCGTGAGGACGACGGCAAGAACTTGGAGCGGCATAATAACGAGACTGCGTGAGATGCAAGGCTTCTAGTGCAATATTGCGTAGTTCGTTACCTCGCTGCTCACGATCTTGATCTTCCTTTTGCTTGCGCTCCTGTTCCTCCTTTTGTTTGTGTTCTTGTTCCTCCCTAGCAATTCGCTGTTCAGGAGTTTCCTTCGACAAAGCAGCAAATACTCAGGGGAGTGAGGTGGTAGAAGGAGAAAACATCTCCGTTGGATCCGAATCGGATTTGAAATCAAAAAGAGACTGGAGGTTATTAGGATCAAACCTCCGGAGGCTAAGCTCCAAGTCCTCATTACTCGTGTTCCCCACACTAACGTGTTGAGGTATAGAATTAGCCTTGAAAGTGGCAGAACTCACACGGGGCTCTTGATCTATGTTCTCTGTCACCTGGTCGATGGACACGACCTGGGTGGGAGAAGACGTATCCTCATGATGTACCTCAGGAACATCTTCGTGACCAACCTCTTCCATTGAAACGGGATCGCTAGGTGAGAGCATTGGTATTTGGCCATAATCATCGTGATCGAAATTGTTCTCCGAATTGTATGCCACAGACATGACTTACCGAATCTCCTGATGAAAGAAGAACACCTTGAGAAAGGCCCCACGGTGGACGCCAGTTGTCGATGATTCAGACTCGGGGTTCCCTGTCGATCTTACGCAAATTTGTGAGTTGCATGTGAGACCTTTCAATGTGCCATCAGGTAAGTTAGGGTAAGCAATGACAATAAGGACGCAAAGATTTATTCAGGTTTGGGCACACGACGGTGGGAGTAATAGCCCTACATCCTGTTATGATTTCACTATTGGGGAAAAACAGTTTACAATGGGAAGAGATTATCACAGGCGATGATCTCTTCTATATTTTTGCCCTTCTAATCTATGCTTAAGTCTTCAAGGTTTGTTGACACGTTGTCTCACTTGTTAACCACACTTTACATCGTGCATCGACCATCCTTTTATACTAAATGAAAGGATGTCAAATGTGAAGCGGTTTGGGATGGTTGTCTTGGTGTAGTTCGTATGACCGCACTCATCTCCTTCGCCGGTTAAGCAGGTGCAATCATGGATAACCGCACGTGTCAACCTCCTGGCGATTGTCTGCACACGTGGGAGAAATTTCTTTTTGCCTGAGAACATGTCCAGCAGAGACTTGAACACCCCTTATGTTACCTTGGTCGCGTATAATCAGCGACTCTCTGACCGCGCACTATTTGCGGTCTCATGATTGCGCAGGGATGCAACCATAGTGGGTACTATAGACACATATCATATTCGAACCTGACTTGAACTCGATATGTGTTACTCAAACTAGCTCAGGTGATAATCCTCATCATCGCCCCAGGAGAATTGGCGATGGCTCTAAGCCTATCGACGTCATCCCTTATTAAGGGAGTACAAGTATTCCTTATTGTATTTGAGAGGTCTCGCTGCTCTCGGGCATGATTTCTCTCCAACCGAAGCTTCCGCGCCTCTTCGCACATCCCATCATAACAGTCTGCCAGATGCAAAATGGTCGAGGACATCACCTCGGAATGCTTCTCCAGTGCCTCTTTCTCTTCTTTGAGGGTTCTGACCAATTTAGATTTCTCCCTCAGATGAGCCTGGAGCTTAGCAAGCTGATTGCTGGGGGCTCCAGGAGCCTTCACCTCCTGTACATGCATGGGTTAGTTTCTAAAAATGTGTGACCCACAGAGAGGATGAAGATGATTACTTGAGAAGCAAAGGAGAAAGCCAAGCTTAGAAGGGGACTTGGTCGCAGAGGTGTGAGACTTTCCCCTGAAGAGTGAAAGTTAGAAGGATTGTTGTGGATCTCCAAAGGTGGAGATGAAGATGCAACTAGATGGGTTGCAAGAGTTGAAGAAAGGGGCAATGTGGCAACCCAGATGTCAGCACCCTTTAGTATATTCAATGTAGCTCCACGAGAGGATCCTTCGTCATTTCTGGATCTCTTCTGAGGAATCAGTTCCTCAAGCACCTGTATGTTCCAAAATACATTACTTTGTATCAGAGGTTTGTATCAAAGGTTTTCTGAAGAGAACTACCTTCTGAAGATCCTATTCAATCTTGGCTCCTATCTCCATTTCTTCCTCATCACTCTCAACAATCTTCTTGGACTCTAGGTTCGCCATTAAGATGAGAGTGGGAGAGGAAATATGATGTAAGGAGTGAAAATAAGCTCTGAAAGACTTAGCCAACAGGCAGCTGGTGAGTTTTAGAATGGAAAGGCTTCGCTATTTATAGATTCTGGAGGCAACAGTTCATATGCATGGACGCCTCCAGTTCTTAAAACGCTCTTACGACATGGTTTAATAGTCAATAACTTCATGATTACCTCTCAAGAAAAACCCAAAGGTTTTCTTGGAAGATAAACCGCCACATGGCATATAGTGCCAACTGAAGAAGTTAAAGCGTCGGGTTACATATCTGATACAAATTAAATTTGAAGTTATAATCCTTTTATATATCTTCAAATTTGGGGGCTAGCTGACGAGGATTATCACCCGTGCTAGTTTATTTAACATATATCGTGTTCAAGTCAAGTTCGGATATGATATATGTCTATGAGTATTAGTAGCCACTATGGTCACAGACGGACTGCTTCCTGTGCACTAGAAGGTTGAGGACACAAAGTCAGTCCATAGTCACAGGCTGTGCGCGGTCATGAGGTCGTAGTCTATGCACGATCAGAAGGTCGATAACTCTCTGGGACCAAGACAAACTGAAGATGCTCAAGCCTTTACTGGACACGTTCTCAGAATCAAGATAACTTCTTCCACATTGGAAGATAACTATCAGGAGTTTAACATGTGCGGTTATCTATAATTGCAAGTGATTAACCGGCAAAGGAGATTGATGTGATTCACGAACTGCACTTTGGCAACCTTCCATAACTGCTCTACATTAGCATCCTTTCATTCAGTATAAAAGGATTGCTGGTGTAGAACAACGGGGGGACGAATGCTCAACAACCATAGACATTCTTCAAGACTTAGATATAGTTAATAGACAAAAGTATAAAAGAAGATTATTACCTGTGATAATCTCTTTTTCCTATATACCCCTTCTTTCAGATATAGTGAAATCATAGCAGGATGTAGGGCTATTACTCCCACCATCGAGGGCCGAACCTGTATAAATCTTTGCATCTCTACTTCATTGCTCATCCTAACTTACTTGATAGCACATTGAAAGGTCTCACATACAACTCACAAATCTGCTTAAGATTGACAGAGGACCTCGAGTCCAAATCGTCGATAGGGAGCCCCGCTCCCATAGAGCGGCTTACAGTAACCCCTCATGGACTGTGGGGGTAAACGGCAACCCAGTTCTCATGAACTGCAGTAACGAGTCAATTTGAGATACTAGTCCCCCCTCAAACACTCTAAAGCCCGTCATCGGGCTCATCCTCCTCGGGAGTGAGTTCCCCCCGTGGGTCATGGAATTCTCAGTTGTCTTGGAATTCTAGAGTGACTCTCGTTCTCATGGAGACTGTTTCAGAATTTTTCGGACTGGCTCCCCGTACTCACTGCGACCGGGGGAATTTCTTACCGGGTTTCGGAATTTTTCAACCGGAACACTCTCGACCGACTCCCCATTCTCACGGCGACCAGGGGAATTTCCTACTAGGTTTCAGAACTTTTTGACGGGAAATTCCCGACCGACTCCCAGTTTGCACTGCGAACGGGGGAATTTCTTACTGGGTTTCAGATCTTTTTGACCGGGGAATTCCCGACTGGCTCCCCGTTCTCATGGCAACTAGGAGAATTTTCTATCGGGCCATTGGAATTTCTCGGCCAGAAAAATCCACGGCCACGCCAAATTTCTCGACCAGCTCCCATTCTAACGGTGACCAGGGGAATTTTTGATGGCCCTAAAATTTTTCGATCGGGAAATCAACGGTCAGATCCTGGAATTTTTGATCGGGGGCTATGTGACCCTGGTATGTATCGATGTCTGGGCTTTTCGTTCCTCACCCACAGTGCGCGGCACCAAGCTACACCCCGCTGTGGGGGGGGGGGGGATTAACCCGGGCCCGGACTGGAGATAATATTTTTTGGAAAATTTTGAAGACAACTCTCAAGAAAATTCAAACAAGTCTTTATTGATTGAACATTGAACCGGGGGACAACCCCCTTGTGGGCTAAGGTGTCCCCGGAACAACAATGCTCGGGCACATACAAGATACAACCCAGGGAGTTAGGTTCCCATGGGAAACTACCCCGGAGGACAGCTCCCTCCGGTGAGCAACTACGCCTAATAATCCCAGAGGCCTTCCGATAGCTCCCGGGAAAGATCCCTGTACAAGCTTCTTATGCACTAGAAGGCCCTTCTAAGGAGATCCTCCGAGCAGTACTCGTAACCGGCTGGGGGCGCATTTTGAGCGGTGGGACCTTCCAGGAGCCCAGTTTCGATGGAGACAACTCGGTGCGACAATTGTCGAAGTTGTCTAAGTGCCACTCCGGGAGCCACCGCAGCCGAGTCGGCTACCAGAGGGCTCCCCCCACCACGGGAGCATCGAGAACAGGCCCAGGGGCTAGCTGGCTGGATGCTACCCTGGCGGCGAGACTTAGCAAAATTGAGGCCGCTTGGGCACTCCCCGGGCTACGCCTCCTGGAGGCCGCTCGGGCACTCCCTTGGCTACGCCCCCTGGAGGCCGCTTGGGCACTCTCCGGCCTATGCCTCCCACAGTGTGAAAACTCCCCCGGAGCAATATCTAGAGATACCTGCTTGAAAGCGGCTAACACTTAGCAAAAAGAGGGTTTCATGTCCGTCAATTAATCAAAGATTTACAAGTTTCCAGGGCTTCTTCTAAAGAAGATACCGGGAGCAAAAAGCTTAACAAGCAAAATCTAATCTAACCGGGGGGGGGGGGGGAGCTCATACTTGGTCATCCTTGTCCCACCCCGGGGGGACCTTCGCCTCCATGGCACCGGTGATTTGGTGGAAGAGGGCCCCGGCGAACCCTTCGAGCTCCACTCGCTGGGCCTCGAAGAAGTCAAGGAAGCTCCGGGGGACCATCTCCCCGATCACCCGGTCGTCCGCCCCGCGGTACTTGATAAGAGCTGCCGCCAAGGCGATGACTGGGATAGCGAGGCCCCGCGCCCAGACGTCTACCGCCACCGAGATGAGGGAGACCTGTGTATGATGGAAATACGTGGCCTCCCTGATTGACGCCAATGCCGGATCGGGGCTTGCCCCCAGCTCGAGCTCGATCCTGAGCTCCTCCAGGGTGGAGCGAATCATCCTCCCCCCAGAGAGGACTGCTCAGGAACCTAAGGCTTTGGCCTCCAAGGTGACGCCCCGCTCCGCCTGCAGCTCCGTCCGGAGCTGGGAAGAAGTGTCCTCAACGGCCGTGAGCCAAGCTTGGACCGCGGCGAACTCCCCGAGCGCCTGCTCCTTATCGGAGTGCTCAGAGAGGCAAGCTCCCCGAGTGCCCTCTCCTTTCCGGAGTGCTCAGAGGTTTCTGCCTCCTTGGCGGAGTGGCGAATTGAGCATGGAGGAGCCGGGCCAATGCCACCGTCTGAAGAGGAAAACGATTAGATCCTACTGACGCCAATATGTCCTTAGGAGAACTTTGTAAACTTCTCTCGAATCAGGTCGATGCCCTGGTCGCCTGAATCCCTTTTGTATGTAAACATTGCCAGAAATAAGAATTTTCGTTTCCTTACACACTTTGATTCCTCAAAAGGATTATGTAAGACTTATAATCCCGAGTTAAAGCTCTTCACAATCTCTATGCGAAAACATGGTGACAAAAAATGCCTTTGCGACCAAACATACACAAGTAAGTCCCTATCCGAAGTATGGCTTCACGACAAGTTTTTCGATCAGAAGTGCATTAATGTGCTATACCGTAACCAAATCTGGTATTGCGATCAGAACTGACACCGCGATCAGAACATAATACCTTGATTGAGTGATAATCGTATGTTGCGATTACCCATTCACAGCGATCACATAATTGCATTGCGATCAACATGCAAATCTCGAGACGATCACAGAACTGCATTGTGATTAATACATAAAATTAGTTTACAAAGTCATGAGGGATTATTTTCTCAATAATCTTTGCAAATTTTTCATGTTTTTATGTGCACCCTAGCCCCCGAATTCGAAACAAAAAATAATGAAAATATATTTTGTTTCGGATTCACTGTAGGAAGCGCATAACGGGTTTCCAAAGAGAAGGCATCCATTATGGGAAATTAATAAAATATTCGGTGAAGGGTTGTCTCAGGCATATATAAAAGGAGAAGGTATCTTCCTGGGGAAGCTTCACAACCAAAACCCTTCGTCTGCCTTAGAGTTTCTCGCCGCACAAAAACCCTCTTTTGCTCCCTTCTCCTTCGTCTTCCCAAACACACCAACTTTTTCACATCTTCTTCAAAAATGGCATCCTGGAGCCGGTCCGTTTACCATGTCGAGGAGAAGTTGATAGCTTTGGAGAAGGAAGAGATACTCCCCCCGCAGCTGTTGACACTAGTACAGAAAAGCTTTCTTCTATCGGTAAAAAACACCCTTCTACTATCGGTTTTGGTACCGTTAGAGATAGACATGATAGAACAAGACAAGTCATTTTCTATCGGTAAATAACCGATAGAAGAACTTCACTATTCTAACGGCATTTTAGGCGACAACCGGTAGAAAAACCGTTCTAGTCTGACGGTTGTGAAAGAGTTTACCGATAGAAAAAGGATAGTACTCTCTCGGTTGTGAATGAGTTTACCGGCAGGAAAAGTCACACTCTTCTAACGGTTAATTACGAGTGTACCGATAGAAAAAACGATAGTACTCCCTCGGTTGTGAGGGAGTTTACCAATAGAAAAAATGATAGTACTCTCTCGGTTGTGTATGAGTTTACCGGCAGCAAAAGTTACAGTCTTCGAACGGTTAATTACGAGTGTACCGATAGAAAAAACCATAGTACTCTCTCGGTTGTGAATGAGTTTACCGATAGAAAAAATGAATGTACTCTCTCGGCTGTGAATGAATTTACCGATAGAAATACAGTATAGATGCAATACAGTACATTCACATATACAGTACATTCTTTACATTCACAATTGAAAGGGATCTAGGATATCGACTAGAGGGGGTGAATAGGCGATTTTACCAAATTAACAATTAATCAAACAATTAATAGTAAAAGAGAGCAAATAACTAACACAAGATGAACAATGAACAATTTTAACACAAGGATATATCCCGTGGTCTCGGTGCTTTGCCGATCACCCCTAATCCATGTTGAGGCAAACTCAAATCTCTAACCGCTCCTCTATCTAGTCAACCTTCTCACGAGAAGTGATCTAGATCTTGAGCCGGATTAGTGTGATGAGTTATCCAAACCTCTATTTCACTAAGGATGCACTTTACCGCTCCAGCAAGGCGTGCTCAACCCTTCACAAGATGTTTTGAGGCTTCTTCACAATCTTCCTTGAAGAGCTCTCCAAAAACTTCTCTCGAGCCGTCTAGGAGCCAGCAAACTCCAAGAGTAACAAGCCGGTGATGATCACTTAGCCTTCTTCTTGTGCCACAAGATTGATTTAATGATCTAAATGCAATCCACTAGAAGATCTCAAATGCACACTCTCACAAATTCGAGAATTAGAACCCTACAGTGTATGAAACTTGCTTAAGCTCTCAAGGATGATGACAATGTTCAAATTATGCTCAAAAGTTGTGAACAGGGCCGTGCATGGGAGTATATATACCCCCCACAATAAATATAGCCGTTACAGGCCGTTGGGAGAAAAAGATCACTTGGCGGTCAGACCGCAGGTATATGTCCGGTCAGACCGCCGCAATTGCAACGGCATTAAACAGGCGCAATAAATGCTCACCTTCCCTTGTCAGGCACACACACGGTCAGACCGGACCCAATTTCGGTCAGACCGTAAAACTGTCCAGAGACGACAAAGTTTCTGGACACTTTATACGGTCAGGCCGATAAATACGGACAGACCGGCCATACGGTCAGACCGTAGTTCAAAAACACGGTCAGACCGATTTCTCGGTCAGACCGGTCTAACAAACGGTGAGACCGTCAAAACACAAAACACCAGAAAGATAGGACATGAAGTACCAGGAGACTGACCTAGGTTTATATCTACGGACAGACCGACCTTTTAAATGTATACACTATACTTTGACATAACGTCGGTCAGTCCGAAACCCTATTCGGTCAGTCCGTATATTCGGTCAGACGGTTCTAACAAACGGTCAGACCGACTGAGACAGAGTTGAGTAGAAATGAGCTGAAACAAGCATTTTCAAAGCATATAACCTTCTAGTATGCAATGCAAGTTGATTTTATGATTTGTGGCACATAGATGAAGTATTTCATGATGCACCACATGCTCCTCTTAATAGAACGGCAACTATCCTAAAATCCGGTCAAAATTCTTCTCTAATCACCTTAGACCGGTAAAAATGGAAGAGACCCTATTTCGTACCTTTGCCTTTTTGATCAATGCCCTTTCTTCATCATGAGGCTCTTCCTTTGCCTTTCATTAACCTGTCTTTTAAGTTTGTTTTTGACACAACTTAGCAGGTATCGTTAGTATAGTATTTGTAGTTGTCATTAATTACTAAAACACTCTTTAGGGGCCTAGAAGCTACAATCTCCCTCTTTTTGGTAATTGATGACAACATAAAGAGTAGATGAATGAGTTTTAAGTATAAAAGGAATTTTACAATAAGCATCGAAGAGAAAGACACTCCCCCTAAATTTATGAATAAGAGAATTTTGGCATTTTGGTGGAGTTCAAGCATGTGTATAAGATGCTATCTCAATTCATTCATTATATGAGCATGAAGTATCACAAATAAGACATTCAATTCTACACATAATATCATCATCACAAGGTCATATGAACAGAACATAAGTACATCTCATATATCATGAAGTAACAATCTAACATAAGTACATCTCATATATCATGAAGTAACAATCTCACAAAAGAGTCATCCAACATAGATCATAAATGAGACATTCAACTAAACAAGTTAAATTAAAACTTTACACCAAAAGTTTTCATTTAAGGTTTTCTCCCCTACTCTTCTACTCTCTTCTCTCCCCCTTTGGCATCAATTGCCATAAAAGCTAAGAATCGGCGGGAGCATCATCATCGGGAGGATGGTGAGGAGGAGTCTAAGGGAAACGGGTGTAGAAGTGAGAGGAGAAGGCGTCAAAGCGCTGCTCGAACTGATCCTGGCGTGACGAGAAGGTCTGGAACTGATCATGCAATGCCGCCAAGTCTGAGCGAGCGAGCTCAAGCCCCTGGAGAAGAGTAGCGAACTGATCCATCATGGGCTGATGGAACTGCTGCTGGAACTGTGTAAACCAGGTGGGGGCTTGGCTAGACTGAGCTGCCTGCTGTGCCTGAGGTGGAGGAGGAGGAGGCATAGGCTGAGCCTGTTGCTGCTGCTGCTGATGCTGTGCTCCATGGCCTCGAGCCAAGACGCGCGGGTTGACACTAAACGGCTTATAGCTGAGATGTCTGATATCACATGATCCGCGAGGGAACTTTGTCTTCTGGAGCAGCAAAGACATGATAAATGGAGCATAGTAGAGATTCGGCAGAGTGGTTGCTGAGACATCCTCAATTGTCTTCAAGATAAATGAGACAATGTTGATCCGATGACTCTTGAGGATGTGGTCGATGAAGTTCCAATAGTAATCTCGGACCGCTTCTCGATTTCCACTCTTTGGATGGATCGTGGCTCGTACGATTTTGTTGACTACAGCAGGGAGGACTTTGAGACCTGTAACGGTGCCAGGTACAATCCGCTGTCCACCTCCCGGCTGCTCATAAAACTGGAGCCAGTCATCCTCATGGAGGTAATCCTCATCCTCCATATTGATCCCCTCCTTCATTTCCTCATAGTTTATCTTGTTTGTCACAGCAAACTCCTCAAAGGTGGCCTCATAACGCCTAGAACCTGTCATCCACATGATCTTCTGGTCCACCCATCTGATCTCGATCGTAGCATAAAACTGTCTGATGGCAGTGGCGTTCCATGGGCATTTGTGCTCCACAAAGTCATAGAGCCCAATATCTTTGAAGATCTGCACCAAAGGAGCCATGATGGGTTGATTCACAACATAAGCCCATTCGATCCATTTGTGTTCGAAGATATTCTTGTGAATCAAGTGTCCGTAGAAGGCATCCTGCTGTGTCATCGTGTGGAAGTGAGGAGTAGAGGCGCCATTCTCATGATTCTAGGCGTAGATGGTCCTAGCCTTTGTATAGTCGCTTGAAGTCCAATTCTTCTTCGGGCCTTGATAAGCGTGGACGTTTATTTCATCATCCTCGCTCTTGATGTCCATGGCCACATGAGAAGATCCACCACGATGTGACGACTGTTCTGTCTCTGAATCTCCGGCCAAGGGCACCAAATCATCATCGTGACTGTCGCTGCTACTCGAGGGTAGAGCCCTTTTTGGCCGCTTAGCCAATTTCTTCTTATTGGTCCGAATGGAGGCAGTGCCTTGAATACCTCGACCACTATAAGATTTGGAAGAAATGCAGAGGTAAGATACCAGAAAACAGGAAAGCATGACGAGAATAGAGACGACAACAGAACTGCACATCCTGGCTTGCTGTTGCAGTCGGTTAGACCGAAACAGGGGCGGTCAGACCAGCGCAACCGTAGAGTTAGGGTTTGACAAGATTCCAGGGATTTAGGTGAAATTAAGATGCAATGTGGACAGATAAATGAGTATAGGCAATCAGTGCATCAATAGGAAGAATCAATTTTAGGTATTGAAAGGCTTTAAACTGGATTCACCAAAATTGCCCTAAACCCCGTGATGAACAAAATGATAAAGAAGGAAGATCTGAGCAATATACCTAGAAGACATTGTTTGGAGATGGTCTTGATCAACGGTTAGTCCGTGTGTTGCGAGGGTTTGACCGGAGAGGAAGAATCCAACAAAAACTATGAGGCGCACGTGGAAGAGACAAGTGGGAAGAGGGTGAAAAGGGCAGAGATTCGGGATAAAAAGGTCTCTGGACATGAAAGTTCGGTCAGACCGTAGGCAAGTTACCGGTCAGACCGCTGGAAGCAGGAAATTTAAGATGCTCTCTGGAGATGCATTCGGTCAGACCGCAATTGGATCGGTCCGACCGCTGGAAGGACTAAAAATCTTGGAGCATTTTTGATTGATTTGATGCTCATAAGAGATTTGGATAGGGTGATATATAAATATAAGATAATTATAAGAGAGATATAGACAATATCACCAAAAGGGAAGAATTTATCTCATAACTCAACATATTTTTGGTTCACTTTACTCAATTGCCGATAAAAGAGTCTAAAAAGCTCTAAGAGAGGAAGTTCAAGCAATCAAGTGATACTTTAAGCACAAGCAATATGAGTTCAACATTTCAAGCCACATTTGATATGTCAATGACGTTAAGCTCATTTCGGAGTTTGCAAAAACGACTTTCATCTAAGGGCTTATTGAATATATCCGCTAATTGATCTTCGGTTCTCACATTATCCACCACCACATCACCTTTGCTAACATGATCTCTAAGGAAGTGGTGTCGGATATCTATATGCTTGGTCCGAGAGTGTTGAACTGGATTTCTGGCTATTTTCACCGCACTCTCATTATCACACAAAAGATGCACTTTTTCAAATTTTATTCCATAATCCAACAATGTTTGCCTCATCCAAAGCAATTGTGCACAACAACTACCCGCGGAAACATATTCCACTTCGGCTATTGATAAAGCTACAGAGTTTTGTTTCTTGGAGGACCAAGATACTAAAGATCTCCTAACAGTTGACAACTGCCAGAGGTGCTTTTTCTATCCACTTTACATCCCGTATAATCGGAATCAGAATATCCAATTAATTCGAATTTAGCACCTTTAGGATACCACAACCCTATGCTAGATGAATATTTTAGATACCTCAAAATGCGCTTAACAGCCATTAAATGACTTTCTTTAGGAGAGGCTTGAAATCTTGCACACATACAAACACTAAACATAATATCGGGCCTAGAAGCAGTAAGATATAATAAACTACCAATCATAGATCTATAAAGCTTTGAGTCTACCGGTTTACCTCCTTCGTCAGAGACAAGGTGACTGTTTGTGGCCATTGGTGTCTTGATTGGCTTTGCTTCTTCAAGTCCGAACTTCTTGAGTAAGTCCTTCACATATTTGCTTTGACTGATGAAAGTTCCTTCCTTGAGTTGTTTAACTTGTAGTCCGAGGAATAAACTTAGTTCACCTATCAAAGACATCTCAAATTCCCTGGACATCATATTACCAAATTCCTCGCAAAAATATTAGTTAGTAGATCCAAATATGATGTCATCAACATAAATTTGACATACAAAGAAATCATTTCCAATTTTCTTAGTAAATAAAGTTGTATCAACTTTCCCAATTTTAAAGCCTTTTGAAATTAAGAAGTCTCCAAGTCTTTCATACCACGCACGAGGCGCTTGTTTAAGACCATAAAGAGCCTTGGAGAGTTTATACACATGATTCAGCTTTGTAGGATCTTCAAATTCGGGAGGTTGTTTAACAAATACTAATTCATTAATTTTTCCATTTAAAAATACACTTTTGACATCCATTTGATAAAGTCTAATATTATGAGATGAAGCAAAAGCAAGCAAGATTCTAATAGCCTCAAGTCTAGCTACGGGAGCAAAGGTTTCACCGAAGTCCAAACCTTCAACTTGAGTGTATCCTTGAGCCACCAATCTTGCCTTGTTTTTTACTACCACTCCGTTTGCATCTTGTTTATTCTTGAAAATCCATTTGGTTCCAATGACATTGTGCTCATCCGGATTTGGTTCTTCTACTAATTCCCAAACATTGTTGCGGGTGAAGTTGTTTAATTCTTCGTGCATAGCATTCACCCAATCCGGATCTTTTAATGCTTCATCTACAAGTGTGGGCTCAAAAGAGGAAACAAAAGAGTAATTTTCACAAAATGAAGCAAGACGAGAACGAGTTTGGACACCCTTACGCAAGTCACCAACAATTTGATCGATAGGGTGATCTTTGGAAATTGAGTGATGAATTCTTGGATGATCAACCGGGATTTATGAAGTAGAGGTAGAAGGTACTTCCGGTTGTTGTTGAGAGGAGTCTTCCACATTGACCACTTCAACTATTTGATCTTCATGTTGAGGAGTTGATGAAGAGGGGATAGCTTGAGTGGATGGATCTTCATCTTGATCACTATCTTCTTTCGGCTTGATATCCCCAATTGTCATGTTCTTCATCGCCACTCTCAACCCTTCATTACCTACATCATCCAAGTTGTCTTGCTCCTCTTGAGAGCCGTTAGGCTCATCAAATTCAACATCATGTGTCTCTTCAACCAAACAGGAGTTTTGGTTGTAGACACGATATGCTTTGCTATTTGATGAGTATCCTAATAAAAATCCTACATCACATTTACTTTGAATTTAGATAAGTGTGTACCTTTTCGCAAGATATAGCACTTACATCCAAACACTCGAAAATAGGAAATGTTTGGCTTCCTTCCAATGAGAAGCTCATAGGGAGTTTTCTTTAGTAGTCGATGACAATAAAGGCAATTTGATGCATGGCACGCGGTGTTGATTGCTTCGGCCCAAAAGGTGTCTGAAACATTGTACTCCGAAAGCATAGATCTTGCCATGTCTATCAATATCCGGTTCTTTCGTTCAACTACTCCATTTTGCTCCGGTGTATACTTGGCCGAAAACTCATGTTTGATGCCCTCATCATCACACCAATTTTCAACCTTGGTATTCTTGAATTCGGAGCCATTGTCACTTCTCACTTTCTTGATCTTGAAACTAAATTCATTTTCGGCCCTTTGATCAAAGCTTTTGAAAGTGTTAAACACAATTGACTTATCATGTAAAAAGAATATCCATGTATATCTAGAAAAATCATCTACAATGACAAGACAATAACTATTGCCACCAATGCTCACAAAAGTAGTTGGTCCATATAAATCCATATGCAATAATTCAAGTGGACTAGAAGTTGACATTGTGCTTTTAGTTGGATGTGAGTTTGCAACTTGTTTTCCGGCTTGGCAAGCACTACATAATTTACCTTTTTCAAACTTTACATCTTTTAATCCAACAACTAAATCATGTTTAACTAGTCTATTTAGTTGTTTCATTCCAAGATGCCCAAGCCTTCTATGCCATAGCCAACCTTTAGATGATTTAGTGAACAAGCATGTACCAAGACTAGCATCATATGAATTGAAATCAACTAAATAGAGGTTGCCATGTTTAAAACCTTTGAAAATCAACCTATTATCATCAATACTAGTGATAATCACTTCTTTTGGATAAAATGCACATATAAATCCAAGATCACAAAGTTGAGCTACGGATAAGAGGTTGAAATTTAGAGATTCAACAAGCAATACATTAGATATGGAGAGGTCGTTTGAGATGGCAATTTTACCTAAACCTTTTACCTTTCCTTTGCTATTGTCTCCAAACGTGATCTTGTCATATTCCACACCTTCGTTATTTAGAGAGGAGAACATGTTGTGATTACCGGTCATATGTTGAGTGCATCCACTATCAAGCACCCAATGTTGTCCTCCGGCCTTGTAATTTACCTACAAAACAAGGTTAGGTCCTTTTAGGTACCCAAATCTTTTTGGGTCCTTGGAGGTTAGTTACCAAGGATTTGGGACCCAAATGGCTTTCTTTTTGGCACCAATGATCTGGGTTCCAACAAATTTAGCTTTAATATCGCCATTGTTCATTTTCTTTAAAACATAGCAAGAGTTGAATATAATAGATGAATCACTTTTTCTAGCATGGCAATTTTTCTCAATGTGACCTAAACTTTTACATTTATTGCAATATCCCTTTTCTTTTACAAATATGGTTTTAGATGGAATAAATGCATGTTTCCCCTTTTTAGGAATGTAGCCTAGTCCTTCTTTTCTTAAGGAGAACCTTTGACTATCTAGAAGATGTCTTAATTTTGATTCTCCTCCATAGCATTTAGCTAGATCATTTGTTAGTTTTTCAATTTTGTCCTTAAGTTCATTGTTTTCAAAACTAAGTACATTATCATCAATTTTAGGTCTAGATGGGAATTCAATTAAATCTTCACAAGATGTAGATATGCTAGAAGTAGACATCATGGGCAAGTCATTCAAAATATTGCAAGTGATGCCTATTTCATTACCCGTTTTGTTGGCTTTATGAGTAATTAGTGAGTCATGAGCTTCCTTAAGCATCTCATGAGTTTCTTTGAGACTCTCATGAGATGTGTTTAGCTCCTCATAGGAATTTTGAAGAGTTTTGTATCTCTTCTTCAATTCCTTGAATTTTTCTTTCTCTTTACTCATATAGTCATCAAAACCGGCGATCATCTCAACTAGGTTATCATAAGTATATTCATCTTCGTCACATGATACCTTCGATTCTCCTTTAGCCATGAGGCAATGAGGAGTGGAGAATAGAGATGGAGCTTTCTTGATAGCTACCCCGGCGAGTCCTTTGGGTGATGCTTCATCTTCATCTTCGGAATCGGTACTTGAAGCATCCGAATCCCATTCAATGAAGCAAGCTTGTCCATCCTTCTTCTTCTTATAATATTTCTTGAAAACCTTCTTCTTGCTTTCTCCTTCCTTTTCGTACTTCTTCTTCTTCACCGATTTTTCTTCTTCCTTGTTTTTGCATTGTGCGGAGATGTGACCCTTTTCACCGCAATCAAAGCATCTTCTTTCTTCAAATGGGTTCCTCTTGGATGATTGTCCTTTCTTGAAGGACTTTCCTTGATATCTCTTCTTCATGAACCGCTTAAACCTTCTCACAAAGAGAGCCATTTCCTCATCGGTGTCTCTCTCATCACTTTCTTCTTCATTGTGTTCCCTTTTGGAGGCTTGAGCTTTTAGTGCTATGTTCTTCTTCTTGGAGTCAGAAGCCTCATCTTTCACTTCTTCTTGAGATTTCTTGAATATGTCATGAGTGAGAATCTCACTCAAGACTTCCAATGGAGTCACACTCTTCAAGTTCGAACGCACAAGTAAGGTTACAATTGTATCATATTTTGATGGTAAAGCTCTAAGAAACTTATGACAAAATTCCACATTAGTGACATCCATACCAAGCCCTTTTAACTCATTTACTATGTTATTTAATCGGTTAAACATCTCCGATACATCTTCATTGGGCAACATAGCAAACTTTTCAAATTGGCCCTTATGGATGAATAATTTAGCATTCTTGACCATCGAGGTTCCTTCATGAATATCCATAAGATTTCTCCAAATATCATGGGCCGTTTCAAGTTTACAAATTCTATTAAATTCACCTAGATTTAGAGCACTATAAAGAACATTCATAGCTTGAGCATTCGCTAAGGCATTATCTCTATCTAGGTTAGTCATGTCATCATCATCAAGAATTGCAAAGCCCTCATCCACCACTTTCCAAATCTTTCCACCCATGGCTTTAAGATAAACCATCATCCTAGTTTTCCAATACATATAGTTAGATCCATCAAAGAGTGGTGGTTTGCCAATATTGATCCGACCCTCACTATCCATCTTTATCCTACTCCGGGATGGTTAAATCCTCTAAAAATGGAGTCCTAGCTCTGATACCAATTGAAAGGGATCTAGGATATCGATTAGAGGGGGGTGAATAGGCGATTTTACCAAATTAACAATTAATCAAACAATTAATAGTAAAAGAGAGCAAATAACTAACACAAGATGAACAATGAACAATTTTAACACAAGGATATATCTCGTGGTCTCGGTGATTTGCCGATCACCCCTAATGCACGTTGAGGCAAACTCAAATCTCTAACCGCTCCTCTATCTAGTCAACCTTCTCACGAGAAGTGATCTAGATCTTGAGCCGGATTAGTGTGATGAGTTATCCAAACCTCGCTTTCACTAAGGATGCACTTTACCGCTCCGGCAAGGCGTGCTCAACCCTTCACAAGATGTTTTGAAGCTTCTTCACAATCTTCCTTGAAGAGCTCTCCAAAAACTTCTCTCGAGCCGTCTAGGAGCCGGCAAACTCCAAGAGTAACAAGCCGGTGATGATCACTTAGCCTTCTTCTAGTGCCACAAGATTGATTGAATGATCTAAATGCAATCCACTAGAAGATCTCAAATGCACACTCTCACAAATTCGAGAATTAGAACCCTAGAGTGTATGAAACTTGCTTAAGCTCTCAAGGATGATGACAATGTTCAAATTATGCTCAAAAGTTGTGAACAGGGCCGTGCATCGGAGTATATATACCCCCGACAATAAATATAGCCGTTACAAGCCGTTGGGAGAAAAAGATCACTTGGCGGTCAGACCGCAGGTATATGTCTGGTCAGACCGCCGCAATTGCAACGGCATTAAACAGGCGCAATAAATGCTCACCTGCCCTTGTCAGGCACACACACGGTCATACCGGACCCAATTTCGGTCAGAACGTAAAACTGTCCAGAGACGACATAGTTTCTGGACACTTTATACAGTCAGGCCGATAAATACGGACAGACCGGCCATACGGTCAGACCGTAGTTAAAAACACAGTCAGACCGATTTCTCGATCAGACCGGTCTAACAAATGGTGAGACCGTCAAAACACAAAACACCAGAAAGATAGGACATGAAGTACCAGGAGACTGACCTACGTTTATACCTACGGACAGACCGACCTTTTAAATGTATACACTATACTTTGACATAACGTCGGTCAGTCTGTATATTCGGTCAGTCAGTATATTCGGTCGGACCGGTCTAACAAACGGTCAGACAGACTGAGACAGAGTTGAGCAGAAATGAGCTGAAAGAAGCATTTTCAAAGCATATGACCTTCTAGTATGCAATGCAAGTTGATTTTATGATTTGTGGCACATAGATGAAGTATTTCGTGATACACCACATGCTCCTCTTAATAGAACGGCAACTATCCTAAAATCCGGTCAAAATTTTTCTCTAATTACCTTAGACCGGTAAAAATGGAAGAGACCCTATTTCGTACCTTTGCCTTTTTGATCAATGCCCTTTCTTAATCATGAGGCTCTTTCTTTGCCTTTCATTAACCTGTCTTTTAAGTTTCTTTTTGACACAACTTAGCAGGTATCATTAGTATAGTATTTGTAGTTGTCATTAATTACTAAAACACTCTTTAGGGGCCTAGAAGCTACAACAATACAGTACATTCACATATACAGTACAGATGCAAAGAAGGGTAAATTCACATATACATTGAACAGATTGACACATTAGATAGTTATTCACATTTATTCACATATACATAAACAGCCTATGCACAGAGTACATGAAAAAGACAAAATTGTCAACAAGTGAGCGAAAAGCTTGTCATGGCGGTTAGTTGGGCACAACTTCCTCCATAACATATTGAGCCCAGATTTGTCGGAGATCTCTAATATTTGCATTTTCGTATTGGTCTTTGGACATGGCGATCTGCAAGCATGTGCGAATACTGAGTAACTTACATCCTAATTTTGAACGTGACACCCAATTTTCAAATTTGAGTTAGCTATCGATGCTTACCTGGGGGAATTGGGCAATGTTTGTCTGCACTAGGTCGTACATGTAGTGCAACACATAAAACCCGCATTCCCACGATTGCGGTTGCTGATGGCACTGAGATAATTGCATATGCGAAGACATGTTAGCTATTGTTTCCATAAACTAATTAAGAATAAACAAAAAGTCTCGTGAGTACCTCATATTCTTTCCAAGCTAGTAGGGAGTGCTGCGGTGCGGCATGCCTCCCTCCAGCGGACACATATTTCTCAAAAGCCCTGCATTTCAGTTAGCATTGCCGGTTAATGTATTATCATTAGCTAGTGAGGTCAAAATTTAAATCAAACATATATGTTACTTACGCCTCCATATTCCCTTGACCACATATTCGTTCGATAATCTATCACGCATCAAATCGAGGTAGTACATCTCGTTCCTCGACGGACAGATCACGATGAGGATCTAGTGGCCCCTACATTGTACATAAAAGAGGACCACTAGCTCAAAGTATATATGAGGTATAGCATACAAGATTGAGTTAAATTAGTACGAGATGCAATAACCTTTGGTGGTACGGCACCAGAATGAACTCCCTGTCCAACTACGCCATCAGCGCCTTGGATATGTAATGCTCAGCGTGTGCGGCGTCGTGCTCTAGCAACGTGATGCTTATTTTCTCTGGGTCGAGGAAACCCACCTTGTCACACGCAGCCTCTGATGCTAGCCTGTACATGCACCTACATGCAAAGGATGACATTAGTATTGCACAGAAAGTTACTACATTTCAAATGAGCTACAACAATGCAGAGTTAGCAAACAGAGTTAGAAAACAGCAATACATAGGATGAGCAAACTCACAGGACTCTAGTCCGTATGATGGACTTATCAAGCTCCTGCCAGTTGTAGAGGTCGAACAGATCCTCGTGTGCCACGGATATACTCCCGGGCTCACGGTGGAACTGCCCAGGCCTGCAGGGAACTAAGAAGTTCAGATTGCGCCGAGCTCGATGTAGGTACCACTAGTGGAGGTATCTGGTTAATCGATCCAATTTGCACAAAGCTGCCTCCGACACGAGTGGGAACCCGTTCCTCAACCTCTCCGGCTGCCCCTTTCGCCCTTTGCCCTTGCCTTTTGCCGGGGATTGAGTGCGTACCTTCGAAGGCCAGGGCGAGGTGATGGCGGCTTTCTTCCGAGGTGAAGGCGTGGATGCGCTGGCTGGGGTCGAGGCCGTCTTTGCTGTGTTCAGGTTCGCTCGAGATACGGCCTCATGCCCCGAGCTGGGGGCGCAGTCCCCTGGTAGCACGCCAGTAGGCCACTTCAATTAATGAGCACGTATGTTAGATTTTGCAAGTTGAGTGTACTGAGTAGGATGTAATCTAAAATGTGTAGGATTTACCTGTTGTATTAGAACACACTTCTTGGGCCACTGTACATAGGAGCCCACTGCCTCAGCAAGTGTCTGCATTTCCTTTGTTGGGACTGGCAATGGAGAATCGTTGTAGCCCGGCATGGCCATGTCCACCTGTACCTTTGTGATCCCCAACCGCAGAGGTACGCAGTGGATCTGGACATCCTCCCCAGACAGATATACGAAGCCGTGTGAAACCACTTCCTGCCCGTCGCCTAGGTGAGTCAGTAGGATGCAGCTCTCCGGCTTCTGTAAATTTGTAACATTTAAAACAGGTTAGCGAAACAACTCTAACAGAATGGGAGTGGCATCAACTTAAGTGCACAGATGAAGCCTTGCAATACCTCAAGTAGATCCACTAGATCCGCGAGGACCATTGAAGAGCAACTGCTTATCCGACCCCGCGGGATACCGTCGTCTAGGGATCCGCATCTGCACTCTTGGCCAGCAATGCTTCTCCCAACTATGCAAAATCTTTCCTCATTTGTGCGACCTCAGACTGCACCTTAGCCCATATCTCCGGTCGTACCTCAGCCCGTATCTTATCGGAGAGCTCCGCTTCCTTTTCCTTCCAGGAGCGGGCCTTCATCCCCGGTGGAGCCGGATCTGCGAAACCGGCCTTCCATGACACAATGGCTCCCATGGTCTGTGTCCGCCCGGGATGCTCCTTATTTCCTAGAGCCCGGGTGAGGGTGTCATTCTCCCTCTGCGGGGTAAACAATCCCTCCGTTGCCTCCTCAAAAGAGATATGTTACATTTAAGGGTACCTTGTGAGACAAATACATATATACATTTGTGTGCACACAGTTTACGAGGTTAGCCAACTTACCATTCACCTCACAACGTCGGCGTCCCCAGGGTTTGCGAACTGCACAGACCCCATGGACGACACAGACCCTCTCCCCCTCCACCATCGCTTGCACCTTGCATCCTGGATCTCAGAGAGCGGCAACTCAGGGGAGTCGATGACAGAATTTTGCTCATCTTCCTTCTTCCACTGCTCCTCCTTCCCCGCATAGCCCCGGGATCCGAGCTGATGCGGGTGGTCGTTACTCTTCTTGATCACCTTATTCTTCTCCTAAGGGCCTTGAACTCCTTGGTCCCCTTCTGCTTTGTGAATTCCTCCCATACCTCCTCCGATATGAAGGGGTACTTCTTGCAAGGAGATTTCACCGCAGCGAGGAAGTTACTGACGAGCCAGCTCTTAAAGGTTTTCCATGTTCCGTTCATGTCCTTCAAGCAGGCCGTCCTAGGTTTATCATCGAGGATGTTCCACTTAGCCTGTTTTCAAACAATGCATACAACTAATCACGAGTTAGTTAAACTTTAGTATAAGCCAACAGAACGTGATTATGAAAGAGTTCAGCAATTTCAGTTAATTTAACCTTCACTTCCACCCGCAACCTATCCCTCTCGTCCGCCATCAGGTCCTTCCAACTCGGGACGGTGATCTTCACCCTTTCTTTCGCCAACAGCCCAACGTAGGCCGCGTACTTCCCAGCATTCTCTCCGATCGGCCTCCCAAATTGGTTGAACTCACAAGAAAGATCCGTGCGTTTGGCCAAACGGCCCAACATCGTCGCACCTCGCCCCACCCTCTTGCACTGGGATGAACTAGCTGCATCATCAGTTATGTTGGGGTTGGCCCTAGTCGAACCACTAGTAGCATCCACTGAGCATTTTCATCTACACATTTTCATATAGGAAGCATGCAACATATGGCAATTAATTCTTCTTGGAGTTCCATAACTCAGTTCAGGATTGGAGACTAATTAGGGCTGCTAAAGAGATGTCCGAAGAAAATAGTACTAAAAGACATGCAAAAATTAATTGCTGAAGTGTTCAGCAATGTTTTCTATCTATAAACCCATGAGATACCGATAGACCATAATAATGTTCTCTATCGGCAAAGATACGAGATACCGATAGAACATAACTATGTTCTCTGTGTTATGGAATATTGTTGATAAGCCGCCATTCACTGGCATCACATAATCTTGGTTTAAGTCAACATTCTCCATGATTTTCTATACTAATATTCATGGGCCAGCATTATTATTTCACACACAAATGTCGTGGTATTACGAATACCACGACAGGTTTTGTGGATGATCCTAGCGAAGAAAATACGACGCGAGCTGACCGGGTGACCGGTCCTCTCCCGTCGGGCAAGCACAACAAATGACACGAGGGTTTACACAGGTTCGGGCCTCAGTGGAGACCCTAGTCCTGTCGGTGTGCTCCCAACCGGAGTTGGCTAGGGGAGCTCTCTCGTGGGAGAGATAGCTCCGGAGCACACCTGTGAGATTGTCTATTCCAAGTAATAATGAATTCTCCCCCTTTTACATGAGGTGTACAAGGGCTTATATAGCCCCAAAAGAAGCAAATAGACTAAACTACCCCGCTCGCCACCGTTGGATTAAAGGGTAGCGACGTCCTTCTTCCAGCCAGGGCCCTCGGATGCTTGACAGGTGCCCGCTGATTCCCGAGGCTCTCCTTGCATGACCTTCACGTGACCCGGGACCGGAGACCTCTGTCTCCGGAGGGACGGTGGAACCCGAGACAAACCACCGGGGGCTTTGTCCCCGAGCCAATTGTGGCGCCCAGGACAGCCACCGAGGGCTTTGTCCCTGGGCGAATGGCGGCGCCCGGGACAGCCACCGGGGGGCTTTGTCCCCGGGCAAATGGATCAGCCTCATACTTGGACTTAGTCTTGCGGAGATTTCCCCCAACAGTAGCCCCCCATGCCCTCCGGGGACGAAGCTCGAGTCCCTGGAGGGGATGGTTCATGTCACCGGGAAAATCTACGGGACAAGCTACCGGAGTCGTGACGCTTCGATTCCCGCGCCGTGCGTTCATTAAGATTGTCTCAATGGGGGCGCGCCGTTGGGCCATAATGGCCGCTTGCGGTTCGAACCGGTGATGCCTCGTTTCACGTGCCCGTCCCTTCGTTTCGTACGCGCTGTTTGAATTTGAACGGCTTGGATGCACCACGAAGGCCCATGTGGCACCCATCGGGGCCGCGTTCGGCCCCTATAAATTGGGCCTCGGGGGGCCCGTAGAGCTCATTCCAACCTTCAAGCCTTCAAACCCTTAGCGCCCTTAGCTCTCCCAGTAGCCCTCTCCCGGAAGCTCATTCCCGGAAGCTTAGCTTCCGGAACCCCCAAGTCCCCCTTTTTCCAAAGCCTAAGCCACCGAAAAAACCAGATGGGACCCAAGGGCCGTGCCAAGGCCGTGGAGGTGCCCCTAGAGGAAGTCACCGCGGACTTCCTCTGGACCTCAGAGTTCACAACCGGGGACCTGGAGTCCCTGGGGGACCGGGGGGTAGTTGCGATTGGGGACGTCCCGATCCCTGCGAAGAAGGACGGAGCCCCTCGCCACCGACTCGGGGAAGTAGTGGCCTTCAAGGCTTTCCTCGAGGCCGGGCTCAGGCTCCCGGTGCATCCCCTGCTCTGGGAGTTCTCGAAGGAGTATGGGGTGGTGCTGAACCACCTCACGCCAAACACGTTCGTCCGGATGGGCCTCTTCATTTGCCTCTTCGAGACGGCCACCGGACGGGAGCCAACGCTCTGGGTATTCCGATACTTCTACGAGCCGGCGGCAAGGAGCTCCCACTTGGTGAAGGGAGGGCCAAGTCCCCCTTTGGCTCAGTGATGATTCAGCTGCTGCCATCCCGGGTAGCTGAGTACCCGGTGGCGGACTCCCGGGACCACTGGGGGGACTGGACCCGGAGGTGGTTCTACCTCCGGGTCCGGGACGATGAGGTGGTGTACTCCCCGGGAGGTCGACCTGTACGCGGAGAGCCTGCAGACCCAGAAGGTCCAGGACTACGTCTCGCAAGGGACGTTCCGCAAGCGCTTCGGGGAGCTTCAATCTCTCCAGATCCAGGTACTTCCCCGAGCCGGTGGGTGGTTTCCTTCGGCGCTCCCAACTTGGATTTTTCTAACACTTGAGCTTGTAGTGGGCGGCCATCACCTGGGGGATCGAGATGCGCTTTGGCCGGGCACAGAAGGAAGTGCAGGAGAAGGCCACCGCCTACCTGGAGTAGTGGGACGATGCCCTCCGGGAGCTTGCCCGGGTCCGGGCCCAAATCCACGCCACTGAGATAGCCAACGACCAGCTCCAGAGGGAGGCCAAGGCGAAGCAGGACGCCCTCCGGGAGCTCGAGGGCTCAAGCGTCCGGGTAGTGATGGACGCGGGCCGCTCCGTTCGCTCAGCCCTCGAGGGGCTTGGCGTGAGCTTAGGCTCGGGGAGCAGCTTCGAGGCGTCCCCGGCGACACTCATGGAGGCTGTGCGTTTTTTCAACGCACAAGTCTCTGTGATCCTAGAGGCCGCTGATGCACTGGCGCGAGGCCGGGCTATCCCCGTCGTGGCTGCCGCAGCCGGGCTCGTCGAGCACCGGGGGGTGGGCGCCCGGGCAATTGGGGCACAAATCCCCCAGAGCTTCCTGGAGTTCTTTGAGCCCTCGTGGCGAGAGATGGAGCAGCTCACCGGGGGCTTCTACGACCGGATAATCCGGGCGCGATTTCCTGCGTCGGCGCCTCTGGGAGCAGATGCAGCGGCTCCGGCGGGCGCCCCCCGTGGGGAGGACGCTGACGAACAAGTATGAGCCTCCCCCCGGGCCTTTAGATAGGGCCCTTTTTTTTTTAGGTTTTTTGTTCCCAGTAGCTTCTTAGAGCAAGCCCCAGACACTTGTACAAAGACATTTTGATGCAATAGAAATTGAAATTTTTTCTAAGTCTAAATGAATGAAATGTACCAGGTTTCCCGGGAGGTCACTCCCGGGCGAAGGTCCCGAAGAGACTCCCCGGGGGCGACGCCTTTGAGCCCAGGCAGGTGCCACCCGGGGGATGCCCAGGCCGCCTTAATTTTGTTAAGTCTCTTCTCCGGGGGACACAGCGGGGGCGTTGCCCGGGTGCCGATCCGGTTGCGGTGGCATCCGGAGTGGCACCTGGACAACTTCGAAAATCATCGCGCTGAACTACCCCCTCTGCGACCGGGGTCCCGGATGGTTCCCCCGCTTCGAATACTTCCACCGGCGGGCTACGAGTATTGGCCCGAGGACCTGCTACGGGAGGCCCAACGTCGCATACGCGGCTTGTACCGGGACCTGGCCGGGGAGATATCGGATGGTCTCCGGGATTATTAGGCGTAGTAACTTTCGGACGTAGGGACTTTCCGGGTTGTATCCCAGGTTGTATTGTATCCGATGTAATGATGCCCACCGGAGGGGGAAGATGTCCTTCGGTTGAATGATCTTCAATAAAGCTAAGTGTTTGCTTGATAGAGCTAAGTTTTGATCGTGTTTCTCTTAGATGGTCCGGAACAGTGTGATTCCCGGGCGCTCCTTGTCGCGCCCCGAGACTGGGACTACGACTACTCCTGTAGAGACCTAGCTCGCTGCAGCTAGTCCCATATATGCATAGCATACACATACCCTTGACGTCCCAGGAAAAGTCAAGCACAGGAGTATATCACATTGCAACAGAGTAACTTACAAAATAGTTAAGCAGTGTGGCCTGCTGGCCTTGATATTACATAAGGAGATTACAATGCCTTCACGGCATACATGGTTTAGCAAAATAACATCTACACAGCAGAAGATAGGTGACCCACCCACAAAAGAGAAGTGGACAGCAGAACAACACACATCAGGGAAATGACGGGACTGACGCTCCTCCTTCTGGATCCAATAAGTTCTCCACGCCTTCATCTTGATTGTTGATCGCTCCGTCTATTGATTTGTAGGTTGCAAGAGTGAGCACTTACGTACTCAGCAAGTCATAGGTAAGAGTAGATACATATAGTAATGATGACATGAACCTAGACTAGTCAAGAATTATGGATATTTATAAAATAATCTTTTTTTTTCACACCTCATTCCATGGCAGCACCTTTCATAATATAACATCATCATTCATGTTCACTAGATTATAGCACTACCGCGACACGTCGACACACGACAGCCCACGGCAGCACTCCTTATCATGACAACACATGTCATTTGGGTAATCTTGATTTAAACATATTTTATTTAGAAAATAGTACTTGTGTCACACCCCGTGGATTTAATCCACCGCAGCAGACTCCTATAAAACCCGGGAGCTCGGAGTATTCGAATACGTTTTTAACTCTGCAGAGAGGTACCAATTTACCCGCAAGATATTCCACTTTCAAGCCCATCCTATCAAAATGATTAGACCCCTCCTCACAACCATGTTTGAGTGGCAAGGTGGAAATAACAAGAACTTTTGTTATGCATCACTTACAATTCACCCCTGACCCTGTGGCTCTCAGCAAAACACAGTTGTGGTAGGCTGTATCATAACCTCCACCCCACCTCATTTTCCCTTTACTGGGTCAAATATCAGATCACCTTCAGTGATAATGGGAGTCAGCCTCCAAGTCAATCATCACAACACAACTCATGCAGGGGTTTCATGTACGATCCACATAAGTACTTATTCAGGCCTGTCCCATACCAGGCTTGCGGTTAGCACGTTGTTCATGCCACTAGACGCACAACACAAGGTTCTAGTCCTTATATGCCAGTGACCAGACCATCCACAACCCTGCACCTTCAGTGCCTGCATTCCTTTGCAGTCTAGCACCTCCAGTGCTACAGCCATCCATAATATTTTCTGGTCACGGCTAGGGGTTTTATTTCATGAATATAAGTATATAAATACATATAATAGTTCATGGCTCAAAACTTGTTTATTTCACATTTCACAGATAACCAGTTTAGTACTGCCAATTTATAAATCAACCATTCTCAATCTTTCACATGCAATATTGCCTATATTCAAGGTTATGTTTTAGCAACATTTAAAATATAGGTTCAAGATGACCAAGGATATGACTTGCCTTCCGCGTCGTAAGAAACAGCAGTTGATGACGGGTCAACAGCGAAGTCCTCGATCTCAGCTTCTAGATCTGCTCGACGACAAACCAAACAATACACACAAATATTACTTATATATTAAAATAATTTAGGATCTATATGCAGATATGCTTAACAAGGATAACTGAACGATACTGGAGATAATTGAGATTACAAGCTGAACTGAGTTGAGATCTAGGGTTTCAAGGAATTGGCTAAGGATAGGTGTTAGATGCTCCTAGGATCTCAAGGTTACAATAAGAACATAGTTTTGTGGCTGGTTTGATCAAAAACAGCGAATGTCAGCAGATTGACACTCGGATCAAGATTTTGACATAGCTTTAAGGAAAACTAGAGAGCTTATCTCAAGCTATGACAGTAGAAGAAAATGTAGATCATAACTCTACAAATTCAGTGGACAAAGTGGCTTTCAAAATGCACAATCAGAAGTGGGTAAACAAGGCCAATGCCATTGGCTGGCATGCACTGAGACAGTGTCAAAAATTAGGGTTTAGCGGCAAATATAATTCAAGGGCTCAAATCAAGTTGTAATAGAAGAAGAAAATGTTGATCACAACCTCAGGAATCTAAGGGACAAAGTTATGCTCAAAATGCACATCTAGAAGGGAATGAAAAGGGCTAATGCCACTGACTGACATAGTCTGGCATTGATCTTGACATGGCCAGATACTAGGGCTTGGCATAACTTTTCATCTAGAGCTCCAAATGATGCACCATTTTGTCTGCAAGGTAGGCAAAGATAACAGGAACAAATCATTCAACAGGATTCCAAGCTGAAGATGGCTAGAAGGTGATGAGTTTCGAAGGAGAAGTGTGGTGGCGACACGGCACAGTGAAGCCACTGGACAGAAATCTTGGCATAGCTGTAACTTGAATTCTGGGCAGTTTCAGAGATCGAGCTAGAAGACAAATATGCTCAGGAAGTTGAAGCACACCTGAATGACAAAATGGATGGAGCTGAAATGGCCAGGAATAGGTTTTCCGGTGATCGACGCCGGAGAAGAACACTGCCAATTGGGGGTTTTTGTTACAGGTCGAATGAACTCGATTCCAAGCTTGGAGAGCATCTAGGAGATAAAGGGAAGCTTCTGGTACAATTAGATGGGCCGGAGGATGGCCGGAGAAGCCTGGCGACGATCGCCGGTTTCTGGAGAAGCTCAAAATTGGGGAAAAACTTTGATTGAAGCTCAATCTGGAGATCTTGATGCACAGGCTTGCTGGAAATGAGTCACTGATCATTTTGTTTCACAGATTCGAAGATTAATTCGGGGTAGATCGGCCAGCATTGCCGGAACAGGGCAATCGGGAAGTTCCGGTGATCACCGGCGACTGGATGCAAAATAACTCAATTAAATGGTACAGCACGATGAGGGAGATGAGATATACCTTCTGGTGCTGTTAAGTCGGTGAGAGGTGCAGCAGGGCGTGCTGGCACCGTGAGGCCTCAATCTGGACTCGCCGGAGAAGAAGACGACGGCGAGGAGATTTGGAAATTTGGCTAAGTCCTGGTGAAGGGGAGATGACACAGGGTACTGGTGGCTTAAATAGACCAGAGGGCGAAGCTTGCAAGGTTGTAATAGCAATAAATCGGTGTCAGTTGATATGAGTTGCCGGGCGCAGAAGTAACAACGGCGAGCGGTGAAGCGACGGTGCTCAGGCGAGGTGACTACTGCTCAGCTTGTCGGCTCTTTGGAACTCCACATTGTCGGGCGGTGCAAGCAGTGGCAACTGGAGCTGGCAATGCAAAGCAACGTGGCAAGCAAATGCTGACAACGGTCGCGCACGGAAGCAAGCTGTTCAACGGCGTTGCCACGTGTGCACATGCAACTCAAGTGAGTACGAGCTCAGGCGCAGGCGAGGCGTGGCCGGCGGCGAGCAAGCACGGCGCAAATGCACGGCGAAGCTTCTGGTCGTGCACTGGCTACTGCCCTGGTCGAATTAGGGGCCTGATTGCAATTTCCGATTTCTTGATTTGGACTGATCTGTAATTCTGGAGATTTGGAAGGTTTGATATGATTTTGATTCTGCTGATTTGGCAAACTTGATTCAACAAATGATTTGGCACAGATTGAAGATAAAATTTGAAATGTTCGGATGATTTTTGATATGAACTGAAAATAGGGTATTTTAGGGTAATTGAAATCTGAATTTCAATTGATTTCGAATTCTGGGATTTAGGATGAGATTTTGGAATCTGAACAGAAGAGAAACTTGTGACAAATAGCATTTAGAAAAGATTTGCTGAAGAGATTTTGAGTTTGAAGTTAATCTGGAGATTTTAGCCTTTTTGGGTTTCCAAATATCAGGTAAAGGACTAATTTGCAATAACTCTTGGACTGATTTGCGAAAAAGGTTTTGATGATAAAATCTGGCTGCCAACTTTCTGGTTTAAGGTATTGGCATACCCATGATCATGTTCCAGGAATAATCTGGTATGAACTTGGCTAAGATTTTGATTAAATCTGGATTTCTGAAACTTAGGGTATTTAGGTAATAACAGATATTCTGTTTTCGAAAACAGAAAAGAGTTGATAATTCTGGAAGTTAGAGATAGAATTGATTCTGGGTTCTGAAGGCTTTTAGGTTTAGGATAACTGATGGATCAAATCTGGCAAGTCAGATCTTGACTTGGGGTCACAGGATAGATTTGAAGAAATTAGGGCTAGAACAGAATAAAGCTGAGGCTGATTTAGCTGATCTAGAAGAGACATATGCATGCATGATTTTTAAGAAAGAAACTTTTCACCCCAAAACTCAGGATGTTACACTCCTTATCCCCCCCTCCACAGCGGGCCGGACGCTAGCTCCGCGCGCTGTGGGGGTGACAAAGCTCCCGGGACAAAGACCCATTAAGAATTTTTCCAAGTTTAAAAATTCCTGGGGACAATTTTTCCGGGAGAACTCTCCGGTCGCCATGAAAATGGGGAGCCGGGAGCGAGGTCTCCGGGATAAATATCAGAATTTTGAAATTCCAAGGAATTCTCCTCGGGGGAAAACCTTCCGGTCACTGTGAAAACGGGGAACTGGGTGTCTTCCGGGAGTCCCAATATCTCCGGGAATTTTTCCGGGAGAAAACCCTCCGGTCGTTGTGAAAACGGAGAGCCGGGAATGAGATCTCCGGGGAAAACATCCAAGAAAATCCAAGGCAAAATTCCCGGGGATAATTTTTTCGGGAGACAACTCTCCGGTCGCCGTGGAAATGGGGAGCCAGGAACAAGATCCACAAGAAAGAATATCCGAGAATTCCGTCTCATTGAGGAGAAAATCGACTGCCGGAGGAGGATGCACCCGATGACGGGTCTGAGTGTTTGGGTAGGGGACTAGTCTCCCAAATTGACTCGTTACCACGGTCCTTGAGGACCGGGTTGCCGCTTACACCCTCAATCCACGAGGGGCGATCGTAAGCCGCCCTACAGGAGTGGGACTCCCATTGTAGGGACTTGTTGGGTCGTGACAGCCCACTTCCTCACGGGGAGGGCATCCTCACGGGGAGGGCATTGTCGTGAGAGACAGTAATGTAAAAAACTACATTGAGACAAAGCTAAAGAAAAAGTAGTTGTACTGATAACGAACCAAGTACAATGCCTTCCCCCGTGAAACCGCGATAGGGGAGGGAATGGTGATTAAAATGTCCCCCCTCCCCCTCCGGGGTAATCGCTCCAGGGGAGGGGACGGTGAGTACAATGTCCCCCTCCCCCTCCGGCGTGATTGCTCCGGTGGAGGGGACAAGCCCGTCGGCTAGATATAGAACTTGCGAAGTAAACGCACGTTCCACGTGTGCTTCAGCTCCTGCTCTTGAAGGTTGGAGAGCTTGTAAGCCCCCTAGCCCAGGACTGCTGAGATCTTGTAGGGGCCCTCCCACTTGGGAGAGAGCTCGCCCTGGGCTTGGGGGTTTGTGACGCGTTTGAGGACAAGGTCCCCGAGTCAAAAAGCCATCTCGCGCAAGCGCTGGTTGTATGCGCGCGCCATTTCGCGCTCGTAGATGGCGTGGTGGAGGAGCGCTCGGTCGCGTTCCTCCTCCATGAGATCGACCTCCAGTCGTTGATTCGCCTCGTTGGCTTGGTATGCCGCGGTCGTAGCTTTGTCTAGGAGCTCGACTTGCAGCGACCGAAAGCCAATCCCCGGGGGGAGGACTGCCTCAGCCCCGTATACCAGAGAGAAGGGAGTAGGTCCCGTCGCCCGGCTCGGAGTCGTGCGCATGGAGCAGAGGATGCTAGGGTGCTCCTCTGCCCGTGCACCCCGGTTGGAAGCGGCTTGCTCGAGCCGTCAGCTATGGGACCCTCATTTGAGGAATCCGGTGGCAACCGCCCAGGTGGGTTGCACTCAGAAATGGTACATTGCAGCTCACAACAACAAGATGCATTATATAATAATGCAAGTAATTAAAACAAGTGCTGATCACAAGGACCATCATTACAATAACATAGCGCCAAAATGACGCACTTTAGCGTTGATACCAAATTAAAGAGTTTTTTTGACACAAAGGTCGGCACAAAATAGAACAACAACAAGCAAAAGGACTTCAACGGTCTTCATCTTCAGCTGCAGCGGTGTTGCATGGGCTTCCTCCACATCGAACTCCACATGGTAAGTGACCCTCTAACAAGCTGGCTCTTCTGGAGCAGTTTCTTCTTCTACCATGTTGGGTTCAAGACTGTAGGACACGTGATCAATGAATCCTTCTTCAAAATTTTGTTTGCAAAAGTAAGGGTGAGCACATTGTCCACATAGTGCTCAACAAGTCCCAAATAAGAATGCAGATATATATAGATGAGGGGGAATTTCAAAGAATGGCTCTTTGGCTCATAGAATAGATTTTCACTCTTGATTTTGAAAAAAAGGTTTTTGTTTTCAAAAGCGAGGCTTTTAAAACCCTAAGCTAGGTTTTCAGAAGATGTTATGTGTGGCGGTCTTCCATGAGTCACCACTTTACTCAATTTTGTGAAAAACTTTCCAAAAGACACTTGTGCTACATCGACGTGGATAGAATCCACCACGCGCAGACTCCATGACCTGGGAGCTCAGAGTATCCGATACTTTTTATAACTTTTCAAAGGTGTACCACCTTAATCCACCGATCACTCAGCTTTCAAGTTGGTACCTCTCCATGCAACTTTTACGCATGTGACAAGGCCGAGATTACACAACAGTTTACAATCCTAGCATTAACAATTCCCTTCCCGGTAAATAGACATTTCAGTCCTTATTACCGTTGTGGATACTCCCCATAGCCAATTCTTCCTAGCCTTGGTCTATTGTCTCACAAGACACATAGCCTCTATTGATTATAGTCGCGCACGACTCAATCCAGGCATAGGGCGTCTTCCTTCTTACACCTTATCCTCTCATTATTTTTCTGATCTCACATCACTCATTGCCCTCAGTGGCCCACCAGTTTCTCTCGAGAAACCAGACCGACAACCATTGCAGGGAAAAGCTAATACTGAGAAAGCTACTATGTTGCGCCCGTCCCATATCGGGCAAGTGGTTGGTACGTTTTTCATGCCGCCTGGAAGTACAACACAAGGTTCTCATCCTTATGAATCTTTAGTGAGGAGTCTTTCACATTCCCAGTACGCACACAGCGCCAACCAATCAAACCATCCTCACAATCGATTCCAATCACATTTTCTTTCACAAAAAGGGTTTTGAATATACATTTCTCACATGTGACCATTTAGCATTTAACATATAACCTTGAGTATAAGCATAGCCTAAGAATGATATTCTAGGGTGACAAGGGTACATGGATATTCAATCACAAGAGGGGCTTTACAATTATTTAGGTCATATCTACCACTTTATTTAAATATAATTCTCATTTGAATGTAAGACATGCATATACTTGAAAACAACCAACATACTTTATCTTGAAATAATAGGCGAGACATGATCAAGGGTTTGAGACTTGCCTTGCAGTGAGGGGTCTAGTTGCTCAGACGATTCTCCGAAGATCTCTTCTGCTCCTTCAACCTCTGGTTCCACGGCGGATACAAATAATACATACACACCATATAAGCATACAGAAATAGTTGCACTAGAAAATAATAAGTAAATATATCATGCATGCAGGGGGAAAGGTTTGGACAAGGTCACTTGGGTGTTGATTGAAGAGATGGGCTCAAAAGGACTTGAATGTCTAGGTTGACATTCGGTCCACGGCTAGACATGGCCCTAAGTTGGCTCTAGGTGGGTTTTCTGGAGATGTAACAGTAGAGAAAATTGTAGAACATGGCTCCAAGAGCTTAGTGGACAAAGTGGCATTTCAATTTCTCAAATAGAAAGGGTTAAACAAGGCCAATGCCAGTGACTGACATGCATTGACACTGCACTGACACTGTCAAAAACTAGGGCAGAGGGGTAAATTTGGTTTTGGGCTTCAAACTCTTCACCAACTATGTCTAGGAGGTAGGCGTGGATGCCAGGGACACATTGGCGGTGGTTTCAGGGCAAAAGATGGCCGGACGGCGATGAACGGTGGCGATGAACTACGATGGCGACACGGCACAGGCACGGCTCTGGACAGGATCTTGGCAAGAGCATAACTGTTGATCTGGGCAGATTCAGGGATCAGGCTTGTGGAATGAAATGCTCAGGGGACTGAGACATAGCTAATTGACAAAGTGGCATCGGCTAGATCGGCCGGAAAGCAAACTCCGGTGAACTGTGCCGGAGACGAAGACACAGAAATTGGGCGTTTTTGATTTAAAGCACTTGAGCTCTATTCCAAGCTTGTGAAGTACCCCGGGGGCAATAGAAGGCTACTGGGAAGGTCAATTTGGCTGGAGGATCACCGGAGAAGCTCGGCGACGAGCTTTGATGAACTGATGAAATCCCAAATTGGGGGGTTCCTCGATCTGGGCAAAATTGAAGGTTTCGGTCTTATAGGCTTACGCCACTTGGCTCACTGATCACTTTGTACTACTAGCACGAAGGCCAATTCGGTTTAAATCACTCAGCATTGGAGGAACAGGGGAAAAGGGGAAATCCGGTGATTGCCGGCGCTAGGGTTTGCTGGGGTCCAATTAAGCACTATGATATAGAGAGGAGGGTGAGGGGAACTTACTGGTGAACTTGGATTGGAGAGGGAGGCAGTGTCTTGAGCTGGCAGTGAGAGTTCCTCAGGTAGCTCGTCGGGGAAAAAGAAGGTGAACACGAGAGCTGAAGCTTGCGGCTGCTGGAGTGGTGTGGTGTGAAGAGCTCTGGGCGAGGGGGAGGGTTTATATAGCCAGCGGCTGGGGTCCTCAAAAGTTGAAGCAAATCGAGCGGGAGATGCTTGACTGGCGCCGGAGCAAGACCGAGACGGCGTTGGGACGCGGCGGTGGCTCTGCCAGAGGAGAAAATCGTATCATATCCGGCTTGGGCAGAACAATGGGGTGGCTGGCTTCGGCATGGCGGCAAAGTGGCAAAAAAGCTCTGACAACAGTAGGCGCTCGCGTGCACAAGGCAAACGGCATTGCTGGCGGTCACCTTTCGTGGCCACGGTGGAGGGCTTTGGCGCGACGCGAGCACCACGTGCGGACACGTAGGATACGACTGTTGGTGAAGACAAAAGTTGGCCGGCGGTGAAGATTGCGGCGGCCAAACTCGGTGAACGACACTGGTTGCGGTTGAGGTGCTCTCTGATCGTGGTCACAAACGAGCTCAGCCCTGGTCGAGGTCGAAAAAGGGGCTAGGGACTAATCCGCGAAGATTTTGACTGATCTGCAGGGATTTTGTTTGGGATTTTGGACCTGTTTGCAATTTTGGGGCTTTGGAGGGCTGATTTGAGATCTGATTTTGCAGATGAGTATCACTAAATCACTTGAACTCATCTAGCAAGAAGAATGGTAAAATCCGATAAGATCTGGTGGTTTTGACAAAAATCGAAAACAAAGTAAACAGGGTAATTAGGGTTTGAAACTTTGGCGAGGCTGAAACTAGCGTTTTGGTTAAGATTTTAGAATTCTTTCAGAAGGGAAAAATGTTCATAAAAGTAAAAGGAAGACAATCAGTGGATTAGATCAGAATTTGGAGGTGGTTTGAGAATTTTAGTCTTTTTGGGCTTCTGACAATTCTGAAAAGGACTAATCTGAAATACTTTTGGACTAAAAAGCAAAAAAGATTTGAAAGGTGGAGTTTAGCTGCCAACGTTTTAAGTCAAGGTAGTGGCATACCTAAGATCATGGTTTTGAGATAAGAGATCAAAATGGGGTTGAGACATATGACAATCCAATGAAGATATGTTGACTAGCAAGCAAAAGGGGTAGCAAAAACTGGGTGGTTACAACCTACCCCCCTTAAGAACAATCTCGTCCTTGAGATTTGATCAATCTGAGAATAGGTAGGGGAAATTCTGACGCAACTCTTCTTCTCTTTCCCAAGTTGATTCCTCCTCTGTGTGGTTATTCCATTGAACTATGCAGAATCTGATGGTTCTTGACTTTAATTGCCTTTCGCTGACCTCTAACACTTTGACTGGGTATTCCTGATATGTCAGATCTGGTTGAACCTCAGTTTCTGTAGGAGGCACTTGCTCTGTTGGTTTCCTCAGACATTTCCTTAGTTGGGTTACGTGAAAAACATCATGGACTCCTGCTAGTTCAGGCGGTAGCTCCAATTTGTATGCTACTTCTCCTCGCCTTTCCAAAATTTCATATGGTCCCACGTGTCTTGGACTCAACTTTCCCTTCATCTGAAATCGTCGGACTCCTTTGTAGGATGTCACTTTGAGGTACACATAGTCGCCTATCTCGAAGGATAGTTCTCTCCTTCTACTATCGGCGTAACTCTTCTGTCGGGATTTGGCCGTCTTCAACCTCTCTTGTATGATCTTCACATGGGCAGTGGTATCCTCCGCTAGTCGTGGTCCCAAAAATTGTTTCTGACCCACTTCGGTCCAGTATTGTGGCGTGCGGCACTTCCTTCCATAGAGTGCTTCATAAGGAGCCATTTGTAGACTCGCTTGATAACTATTGTTGTAAGTAAATTCTGCGTACGTCAGAAATTGTTCCCATGAATTCCCATAGTCTAAAGCACACGCTCTCAACATGTTTTCTAGAATCTGGTTCACTCTTTCTGTTTGGCCTCCAGTCTGCGGGTGGTAAGCGGTACTAAACTTCAATCTCGTTCCCAGGGATTTCTGTAACTCCTCCCAAAACTTTGATACAAATTGTGCTCCTCCATCTGAGACAATTGTTTTCGGTATTCCATACAGAATGACAATCCTGGTAAGATATAGCTCTGCTAGCTTATTTGCCGTGTACTGAGTCTTTACAAGTAGAAAATGAGCCACTTTCGTTAATCTATCGACTATAACCCATATAGAATCATATCCTTATTGGGTTCTTGGTAAACCTACTACGAAATCCATTCCAATTTCGTCCCATTTCCACTCAAGGGTTGGCAGGGGTTGTAGTGGTCCTGCAGGTTTCTGGTGCTCCGCTTTCACTCTTTGGCAGGTGACACAAGAAGCTACAAACTCAGCAACTTCCTTCTTCATTCCTTTCCACCAAAATCGATCCTTTAGATCTTGGTACATCTTTGTACTGCCTGGGTGGATAGAGTAAGGAGTGCAATGGGCTTCTTGCAGTATCATGTTCTTGATTTCTTTGTCATCTGGAACGCAAATTCGATTGTGATACCACAAAATTCCTTCCTCGTCCTCACGGAGGTCAATTGCATCTTCGCATTTCATATCCTCCTTCAACTTCTGAATACTCTGATCTACTTCTTGAGCTTTTCAAATTTGATCCTTCGGCTCGCAATTTACTTTTAATGCGGCGACGGTTCCTTGTTCAACAAACTCCAAACTCAACTTTTCAAAATCTCTAAGTAATTGGGGTGGTACTTTCAAGGTCTTTGCTTGGTTGCAGTAGGATTTTCTGCTCAAAGCATCTGCTACCACATTTGCTTTTCCAGGGTGGTAATGTATTCCAAGGTCATAATGCTTAATCAATTCTAACCACCTTCGCTGTCTCATGTTCAAGTCTTGCTGGGTGAAGATATATTTCAGACTCTTGTGGTTCGTATAGATTTCACATCTATTCCCAAGTAGATAGTGTCGCCAAATTTTTAGTGCATGAACAACAGTGGCCAATTCCAAATCATGCGTTGGATAGTTCTCCTCATGTGGTCGCAACTGTCTTGATGCATAATCTACAACTCTCCCTTCTTGCATAAGGACACAACCTAGTCCTTGCTTTGGCGCATCACAATAAACCTCAAAATCCTTTTTGTTATCTGGCAACATAAGAACAGGTGCGGTTGTTAATATCTTCTTCAGTTCTTCAAAGCTCTTTTCACATCCCTCAATCCAGTCGAATGGAACATCCTTCTTTAGTAGTCTAGTGAGTGGCTTAGTAATCCTGGAAAATCCTTTGACAAATCTCCTGTAATAACCGGCTAATCCTAGGAAACTTATCACTTCAGTTAATGTTTCGAGTTGTTTCCATTCTATGATAGCTTGAGTTTTTGACGTATCCATAGAGATTCCTTTGCCAGAGATGATGTGCCCTAAAAATGAGATTTCTTTCAATCAAAAGGCACACTTATCAAATTTGGCATACAACTAATGTTCTACTAACTTTTCCAGCACCATCCTGAGATGTTTTGCGTGCTTTTCCTCTGACTCTGAAAAGATGAGAATGTCATTGATGAACATAATGAAAAACTTGTCTATAAATTCCATAAGGACTTTGTTCACCAAATTCATGAACACTGCTGGTGCATTCATTAAACCAAACGGCACCACGGTAAACTCATGCAATCCATATCTCATTATGAATGCAGTCTTTGGAATGTCTTGTTCTCGAATCTTCAATTGGTGGTATCCGGACCTCAAGTCGATCCTTGAAAATATCTTAGCTCCTCTGAGTTGATCAAAGAGATCATTGATCCTTGCTAAAGGGTACTTGTTCTTGATCGTCATGTCGTTCAGTTTTCGGTAGTCAACGCAAAGTCGTAGACAGCCGTCTTTCTTCTTAGCGAAGAGCACATGAGCTCCCCAAGGTGAGGAACTTGTTCTGACAAACCCTTTTCTTTCCAATTCTTCTACTTGCTTCCTTAACTCTTCTTGTTCTTCACTCGTCATACGTGCAAGCTTTCTTCCATACGGAGCAGATCCAGGTTTTAACTCAATTGAGAATTCAATGTCCCGATCTGGTGGCATTCCAGGAAGCTCTTCGGGGAAAAATTCTGGATATTCGTTCACTATCGGAACTCCTTTAAACTCAATTCCTTCCAAACTGTTCAAACTGCATACTCGGTCATTAACTATTGATCTTTCTACGTGGAATGTGACTTGTTTTCCTTCAGCGTTTGTCAGGGTTATTGCTTTCTTCTCATAATCCATCTGACCTTTATGCTTTGCTAACCAGTCCATTCCAAGGCTGACATCTAATCCTTGAAGGTCCAAAACTAGCAGGTTCGCTAGGAATCCTATGTTGCCAATACGAAAGACGATATTTCTACAGATAGAGTTGACAGGCATTCGAGCCCCAGTGGATTGGATTAAAATAGGAGACTCTAATGCAGATACTGGTAACTCATTTCTGAGCACAAAAGATCTTGACACAAATGAATGAGTAGCACCAGGGTCAAATAATGCAACTGAAAGTTCAGAGTGGATGAAGATCCTACCGATCACAACATCAGATGCTTCTCCTGCTTCAATGGCGGACGCGTAGTTGAGTCTGCCATGATCTGCAATAGGCATTCCTCTTCCTCGGCCATTCTGGAATCTTCCTCCTCTAGCGAGTGGAGCACTTCTGGCGAAGCCTTGAGTTGGAACAGGGGGCCTTACGGCTTGAGCTCGGGCAACGTTGAATGGCAAGTGTTGCAGTGGACAAGTGTTCTTGCGATGCCCCTTCCTCCCACAATGAAAGAATTCTTCATTCTTCATGGGACAATCCTTGAAGAAATGGTTTCCTTTACATCCAGTACACTGTGGTATTGCACTAGGCGCAGGTCTCTAGGGTCTTTGTGGCGGTCTGAAGGCTGGCCGATAAGCAGGCATCGGTCTTCCTCGACAAGCATTCCCTTGATAAGAGTTGGGCAAAGCCTTCCTCTTTCGGTCTTCTTCGATCACTCCCCTCTTTTCCTCCATCTTGAGTAATCGATTTATCAGGACATGGAAATCCATAAACTCATGGGATGACAGTTGGTATTGCAAGGAGTTTTGCAGTCCTTCGCAAAATTTATCGATCTTTCTCTCCTCCGTTGCGATGTCTTCAGGGTCATACCTTGCGAGTTGAATGAATTCATGCAGGTATTGTTTGGCGGTCTTGTTTCCTTGTCTTAGATTCACAAACTCTCGGCGCTTCGCTTGAACAATGCCTTTCAAAACATGGTACTTGCGGAATTCCTCCATAAACTCATTCCATGTGATTGAATCCTTGTTGGAGTGCACAGTCTGATAATTTTCCTACAGGCGGCAGCGGGTCCAGCTAGTTGATGTGATCCGTACAGAAGTTTCTCCTCGTCGCTGCACCTAACGGTGTTCAACTTTCTTTCTACATCTCTTAGCCAATCGTCGGCTACGATGGGGTCCTCGGTACTTGAAAAGGTCGGGGGACGCATTTTTTGAAAGTCAGTCAATTTCGCACCAGTTGCTGATCCTTCAGCTTGTCCAGATGCTAAATGTTGCATCAACTGTCCTAAGATCTGATTCTGCATAGTTGCTGACTCTTGTCTGTTTCGCTCCATCCATAATAACACGTCATTGATGTTGCCTCCTTGTGGCATCATTGAAGAAGATCCTGGTTTGTCTGGGTTAGTACGGTCTCTTGTTCCCGGTGTAGTCCTTGCATTGCTGGGATTTCCTTCGAGTTCTCCTTCTTGGGGTCTCTCACGCATGTTAACAATCCTACTCAAACAGGAGGTTAAGAATAGAGACATTGATTCGGAAAGAATCACACACAGAGATGCAAGCAGAATGCTAGCATTAACTCAAGAGGTAAGGATAAGGATATGCAAAATGACTTTTTCATAAACTAGCTTTTCAAAAGATACAAAGCTTTTTGCCTCATCGGCTTACAGAGTTCATCTAACAACCAGCACACAGGCATACATCAACCAAACTAAGAACAACTACTACAACAAAAGGAAATCTAACGTCTGCTGGGTTAGGCACAAAAGGTCGAACCAAAGGAAGTCTGCGGTCACTCATCAACATCGGAAGATTCACAAGGCTCTACCTCCTCGGGATCCTCCTCCTGATCATCATCTACATCCATCGGATCTAGATCCAAATCCTCATCATCATCCCTGTCGCTGTCAACATTGACAATCTCCTTCCCTTTTCCTTCGGGGGTCTTCTTCTTTTCCACAATGCTAGGAAGCTCGAGCATTTGACCATTGATAACAATGCCGCGTGACGCAGGCGTGAAACCACTGAGATACTCCTTTAAGTTTCCCACTCTCTTGTGAACGGTAATCCTTAGTTTTGGGCAACTCTTCTTGACAGATAACTCTGAAGCATCAAGGTCCTTCTCTCCACTTGATTCAGCTAACTCTTGAATTTGCTTCTCTTTCTCTTGGAGTCTTGTACGAGCCCTCATAAGCATGCCCTCAAGATAATGGCGGTCATCGCGAACACGCTCGTACTCACAAAGTAGGCGGGTGTATCCAATCTCTGAAGCATGAATGACGTCTCGGGTCTTCGTCAAGATAGCGTCCTCTCGATCGCTGGATGGAAGAACGACTAGGTACTCTGATCTGGGGACCTGATAAGGCACGAAGTGGTAGGGGGAATCTGAAAGGTAGTCACTATATAACTGTTGGATGGTACCTACGGCACGACGGGCAGTGTCTAAGATGGCATCTTTTTCCTCTTCTCTACGGGCCTGACGTCTCACTGAGCCTCTCCCATGCTCGGGAATCTCATAGACAATCACTGAAGCTCGACAACCGATGGGTCGTCCATTGACCTCATCTTGCCAAATACAATACACTGGCCTTTGACTATCCCGCGCTCGAAGGAATTGCAGCATCATCAACATGAGTAGCACCCACGATCCAAGCTCGTCACCATGAATGTATCTCCTACCGGAAGCCATCTGGAAGACAAAACAAAAGGCACCTATGAGTTTAAAATGAAGTCTAAAACCATTTCAAATAATAAAAAAAAAAACATTTTCCTTAAACAAAATAGGTTTTCGCAAACAAATTTTGTCAAAGAACTAGCGATCTTTTATCTTCTAGGGACGCCAAGGTCTATCTAAGGGTCACGACCTACAGTCAAGCCTTTGCTCTGATACCAGCTTCTGTGGGACCCTCATTTGAGGAATCCAGTGGCAACCACCCAGGTGGGTTGCACTCAGAAATGGTACATTGCAGCTCACAACAACAAGATGCATTATATAAAAATGCAAGTAATTAAAACAAGTGCTGATCACAAGGACCAATATTACAATAACATAGCGCCAAAATGACGCACTTTAGCATTGATACAAAATTAAAGAGTTTTCTTTGACACAAAAGTCGGCACAAAATAGAACAACAACAAGCAAAAGGACTTCAATGGTCTTCATCTTCAGCTGCAGCGGTGTTGCATGGGCTTCCTCCACATCGGACTCCACTTGGTAAGTGACCCTCTAACAAGTTATATCTTCTGGAGCAGTTTCTTCTTCTACCATGTTGGGTTCCAGACCGTAGGACTCGGGATTAATGAATCCTTCCTCTAAATTTTGTTTGCAAAAGCAAGGGTGAGCACATTGTCCACATAGTGCTCAACAAGTCCCAAATAAGAATGCAGATATATATATATATATATATATATAGATGAGGGGGAAATTGCAAAGAATGGCTCTTTTGCTCATAGAATAGATTTTCACTCTTGATTTCGAAAAAAAGGTTTTTGTTTTCAAAAGCAAGGATTTAAAAACCCTAAGCTAGGTTTTCAGAAGATGTTATGTGTGGCAGTCTTCCATGAGTCACCACTTTACTCAAATTTGTGAATAACTTTCCAAAAGCTACTTGTGCTGCATCGACGTGAATAGAATCCACCGCGCGCAGACTCCATGACCTGGGAGCTCAGAGTATCCGATCTTTTTATCACTTTGCAAAGGTGTACCACCTTAATCCACCGAACACTTAGCTTTCAAGTCGGTACCTCTCCATGCAACTTTTACGCATGTGACAAGGTCGAGATCACACAACAGTTTACAATCCTAGCATTAACAATTCCCTGCCCGGTAAATAGACATTTCAGTCCTTATTACCATTGTGGGTACTCCCCACAGCCAATTCTTCCTAGCCTTGGTCTATTGTCTCGCAAGACACATAGCCTCTTTTGATTACAGTCACGCACGACTCAATCCAGGCGTTGGGCGTCTTCCTTCTTACACCTTATCCTCTCATTATTTTTCTGATCTCACATGACTCATAGCCCTCAGTGGCCCACCAGTTTCTCTCGAGAAACCGGACCAAAAACCATTGCAGGGAAAAGCTAATACTGAGAAAGCTACCATGTTGCGCCTGTCTCATACTGGGCAAGTGGTTGGTACGTTTTTCATGCCGCATGGAAGTACAACACAAGGTTCTCATCCTTATGAATCTTTAGTGAGGAGTCTTTCACATTCCCAGTGCGCACACAGCACCAACCAATCAAACCATCCTCACTATTGATTCACTACAACACGGTAGGCCAGCACAAGCTATAAAACTGCTGGGAAAAACTTTTTTCTCAGCAATCTGCAGATGAAAATATAATTTTAATTTTTCACCGATGTGTCAGCTGGGAAAGTTATTATTTTTAGTAGATCTACTGCTAGGAATAAATAATATATAGCAAGCTGTAGATCAGTTTGGAAAAAATATATAGGATCTATGAAACAGCTGGCAATGCTTTTTATGCTGGAAAAATCTTTTTTTTACCAGCAGTCGTACAGGTGAAAATAAAATTTTGATTTTTCACCAATGTGTCAGTTGGGAAAAATTATCATTTTTAACAGATCTACCGCTAGGAATAAATAATATATTTTATGGCAAAACTGAAAATTTTCAGCACAACAAAAACAGATATATTATTTTGAGATTGAAAATTTTTAGCACAAACATAACAGATATATTATTTTGAGAGAGAAAATTTTCAGAGGAAAAAATAACAGAAAATATTTCGGGAGATTTTTTTCAGCCAAATATATACCCTCCTCGCGCTAAATTCACCTATCCCTCACGGCCGGCCGACACCCCACCTAAATCTCCTCTTAATTACCCTCGCTGCGCCTCTCCCCCACAGCCGCCGGCACCCCCACCTCTCCACCACTAATCCTCCACCAATTCCGCACCCCCACCAATCCCCACCGCACCTCCACCTCAATGTCCTAGCAGCAGCGGCCTGCAGTGGAGGGAGGAGGAGGAACGGCAGCAGCCTGCGGCGGAGGGAGGTGGCTTGTGGCGGAGGGAGGAGGCGGTGCGGTAGATCTGCATGTCGGGCATGACGCGACAGATTGGCTTGGTGACGGGTCGAGGCCGGCGGCCAAGCGCGGCAGAGGGGCCAGTGAGGTCCAGTGCGGTAGAGGGGCAGAGGGGGCGAGGGCTGGCGCCACGGCAACTCGCGGGCGGGGCCGTGGCAACTCGCGGGGAGTGGTGGACCTGTTCTACAGCCACGTCATGCCCGACGGCTACTTCTGGCAAGCAAAGGTGTGTGATCCTCTTCTGCTTTCTCCACTGGTTAAATTTCTCAGTAAATGTCTCTTCGATAACCTTATTGTCCTCATGTTTTACCAAGATTACTCCACCCCGCAATTTCTTCAGCTTTTCTTCCATTTCTTGGACCTTCATGAACATGAGATCCACCATCAACATTGGTCATAAAGAACACATTTATAAATAAATTACTGGCCTTGGAACATACTTCGCTTTGCAATTTAGCCTCCTTAGAATTAATTTCTTCCAGAGTCAAGTTTGACTGCAGAGCTCGTACCGATGCAAAATTGGATTTGTACTTAGATATTTCTAAGCTCCAATCAAATTGCGTACAACACTCAAAGATAACAGGACCATATACTACAGAGTACAGAGTACAGAAAACTTACCAGCTTCAACCTCACAAATTGCCTTATTTTGAGCTGCGAGTTCTTCCTGTGGCTTGCTATTTTCATTCTTCATCTCCTCAAGTTCTGAGCCATTTGGTATCTTGAATTGATCTTGCCAAGCAAGGTAAATTTTCTGCTTGCCATACTCCTTGAAGGAAACATGTCCACTATCAGCTAATGCATCCCAATGCTTTCTGCACTGCAGTTTTCTTAAGATTAAACTTCTGTAGTGCATCAGCTACATTATGAGAATTTAAGGGCCTATTTTGCTGCAGAGTCATGATAATAGTCAACACAACCAAATGACAATGCTCAAGTTGAGCCCACAAGAAATCATCTTCTAGTAAGGTAAAGATCAAAGATATGTGAACAAACTATCGATAAAGTGAGAACCTGACATCCATCTAAAGTAACGAAAGTAGTCACTGAAGTGAAAGAACTCACCATTCAATGGAAGAAACAATCTAGCTTCAGGAGACTGAACACACAACTTAAGGGACTTGGATTCTGAATTTAGTTACTGAACTGAAAAATTTACCAGTGAATTGAAAAAATTACCTACCATCCAAAATGATAGGGATGCCTCAAATTAAATACACACTCATAGGACTATAACGCCATGGCCCGATGCCCGAAATGTGTAACAAATATCTATGAGAAAATAAAAAAAATACAACACATAACTTTACTACACACAGCTATCAGCACTTCAATAGTATAAGCCATTCAAAGGCATGCTCTGGCCATTTTTCATTATTAAACTCATGGTGTCATCCAGCACAGTTTTTTATTCTAATTTTATCATCTTATGAGATTGGTTATATCGACTGCATATGTTTGTGTTCTAAGTAGAAATCCGTGAAAGCCCAATGATTGAATTTCTACCCATCACAAATCCGTGAAAGCACCAATTGATCCTTCTTTGTCTGAGTGTTGTCTTAGGAGCATAGAAATATATTGGCATTCTTCATGGAAGCACTATTTACAGCTAGTTTCTTTCCAATCACATTCTACCAAGATTTCTCGGCGGTGCCATCACTTGCATTGCTGAAAATGTGACAAGCTTGTAGAGAAGAATTTTAGCAAAATTTTGCTATATGATACCTTGTCCTCTTGTTTTTTTCAGTAGAGGATGAGGAAGGATTGCTGTGCTAGTTGCGTTTACGCTGGTTGATTTACCAATTGTTGATTTGTTTTAGCTGTAACCCTGTTTCCTACACTAGTCGAGCCTTGTCTTCTTCTTGAATGAGTTAGGGAAGAACTGCTCATGAGCAACAGCATCCAAATACCATAAGTAGAGATTATCATGGCATCAATATGTTATCACATACAGTAGGGTATGGCCATTTAGAATGAGCTTGGCACCAAGCTTTCAAAGTGGATGCAGTATCTCCTGGGAGTTTACCAGCCCTTCGCTTGTGTATTATCTCCTCCCTAATATCGACAAGTTTTTCTCTGTAACCCTGCAGGTTGGGAGCATTGTTTAGCCAACAACATCATAATTAATTAGCATTTTAGAAGCTTGTCATGCTTGTATGGAAGGATATCTTATCATAGCACTTTAATATCAACATATAGTGGTATGTGTTCAAGGCATCCTACCTATTGATCAGTCTTTCAGCACTCTCTTTTTGCCTATTTGCCATCAATAGCTCTCTTGTTGCAATGTACAACTAAGGACAAGTCAAAAGAACTATTCAACGTATGCTGAGATCCTAGGAAGCCCACAAGTTGCATACTAATGCAATATTTAGCATCACAATCTCTTATTCTTAGCATAGCCAAAAAAAAAGAATAAGAATCAGCTTGCTTAGTACCTTCTTTAGAACATTCTCATAGCTTGCCCTACTGACCAGAGAGAAGGACAATATGAATACATCAGCTCCCCTGTAGCTAAGAGGTATCAATCTGCTGTAATCCTCCTAACCTGCAAAAAAATTTCACATCAAAATGGACACAAAAAAAAATTCCAAAGCACAAAGCAAACAAGAAATACTTTAAAAAAAAATTTGTGTTTCTGTAATCTAAGCTCCCCACTTGTTGTGTCCCAGAGTCCCAAGTGCACAATGCTCCCATCCACAAAAACATTGGCACTGAAGTTGTCAAACACAGTGGGGATGTAATCCTGTCAAAACCCAACAAACAAAGTTAAAAAAGAAAATCAAGATTGGCATCAAAGAATCTTCAGAAGAAAAAAATGGGGAAGAGATGAATCAAGATTCAAGAACCAAATCATATGAGGTCAGATCATAATGAAGCAAGCAACCATTGATTGAGCAAGAAAAGAAGATTTGAAGAAATGATTAGCTAAAATACTTATAGTGGGGAACTTGTTGCAGGTGTAGTAGATGAGCATGCATGTCTTGCCCACAGCACCATCCCGCACAGCATCGAAATGGAGAGTTATTTTTTGTAAAAAATAATTAATGTGGACTATTTCTGTAATTCTTTTTTATGAGTTATTTCCAAAGAAAATTCTTCTAAAAAAGAAATTTTGGATTGCAACCATTTATTGGTTTACACCTTCTAGGTAATACTACCTTCGAAATATATAGAGTACTGAAAGACTATGAGTGTGAAAGGTTTACTGTGAAATATCTATTAAGGATGCTTATGAAATAAAATTACTTGCTTTAAATTTGAAGTTATAAGTGGTTCATGACTTGCTTCTCTTCCATGTTACACTTCCTAATTACACATGTTAAACTTACCAAAAGTACCAAGAATCTATTATTGTAACAAAACAGTTTGTTGAAAAGCACAAGTATTGAGCACATGCCAATGATTTTTTTTAAAAGAATAGTGGAATAATTGGTAGATAAGCAATGTTTGATTATTTGATGTATACCAACAAAACAAAACAATTTTGTAACAACGGAGACAAGTTAGTGAAACATTTTGAAAACAAAATAAACATTAGAGTAGAGCAAATCAAATTCAGCAAACATGATAGAACTCTTCAAGCAGGTTTTGTCACTCACCATAGGCAAACAAATAGAAACAAACACCTCCACATGGTGGTCGTGGTATGACTAAATAGTGTTTGATGTAACCATCTAAGTTGCGAAACCTTTAAGTCTTTGGTGTTATTGACACAATACTTAGCATCAATAAGGATGGCCATGTAGAGGGAGTTGAAGTAAGGAAGTCGTCAAACATAGGTAGGCATCTTACCAAATAGTATGGTATTAAACCAATGGAGAAATAAGGAAACAAAAAGTGACGTGATCGAGATACATGGTGACTAGGATTTTGAACTGAATAGTGTAGATGAATGGCATGAACTAGATCAATATAAGGATTAGGGATGAAGTACCCAAAGAAAGCTGATACAATTTTTTATTGTAGTTGTAACAACGCAAGGCAACAAACTCAACAAGCAATAACAAAGTTGTCATGTGGCTAGAAAATGGTCTTATATTGTGCATCTAGATTGTTATGACGAAAAATCCCATGAATAATCCCATATAAAATTGCATTTGTATTTTTTTGCATTAAAAGTTGTTTCTTCAATCTATTTTCTGTTTGCATAATTTCATATTTCATAGATTGGACTTCCAACTTGGAGATTGTTCCTGTGAGGTTTCATCTTTGGAAAAATTAGTTGCAATTAGGTAATATTATTATTATTTTTGCTGCTATATGATTCTTGTTTGTGCTATTTGTATATGAACAAGGAGTTTGTCTGCTATAGATTCTTTGAAAAGTATGTCAGAGAGGAGCTAACTAGTGGCTATTGTGCAAATTTTTAGTTCATTTGGAGTAATATAGCATTGGCATGAGTTAGTGATTTAGATATGATATTTAGAGATTCAAATTGTAACTCCAAATTTTTGTAATTGGTTATTGTATAAAGATTTTAATTTATTTGGAGTAATATAGTATCAACAAGAGCTAGTGATTTAGATATGATATTTACAAATTCAAATTGTAACACCAAATTTCTGTACTTTCTAGTCTTATATTGATCAAATTCTTGTTAATAGGCTCTTCTATTCCCTTATTGCATAGGTGGATGAATGTTCAGGACTATTTTGACCAAAATAATAAAGTGCAAGGAGTCAAGGATCAATGATCAACAACAAAGTGGATTCTATATTAGTTGGTGCACATGGTCCTAAAGAACAAGGGATTTGAGCATGGATAATGTGCAAACTAATAATGCTATATTTTGAGTAGTTTCCATCACTGATCACCCTTAAAAAGTTCTATATATCAGGAAGGCTGGACAGAGCCAATCATTGTGTTCTAAAAGGCATGCATGCCTTTTAATTTATAGGTGTTACACAATGCATCCACTAAACAGAAAAAAATAGTAGTCTTATGTTATATAGTCATAACTATTTAACAATTCTGTATCTATCTTTTTAGATAGACATTAGTAAATTTTTTATAATTTTGGTGTACAGATGTGAAATGTATGGAAATACTCCTAGTTATGTAATTGTGTTTGTGCATATATATGCTCCTACAGAATCCGCAGGTTAGATCCATTGTGGTGTTGGTGCTTCTGCATGAAGCTGAAACCACTTTTACACTAAAGAATTTGATGTGCTTGAACAGCTCTAACTTCAAGTTTACAAATACTCATAAAGTTAGAATTATTTATATGGCTATGTCATTGATTACAACTACAATTACCTTCTATTATAAGATGTAAATTTTAATTAAAACAACAAAATAATAGTCTTTTGTCAAACACTATCAAAATTCTAGTTTTTAGTATATGTCGCAGTAGATTTATATCATATATGACTAGTTTCTCTATGATAGAAGTTGAATCCAAAACTTGACCAAACTATGTCTTGAATATCAATTCTTTAAAACTAGCATTTAATTTTTTTAAATATTATTTAACTTGGAAATCAATGATTTAGAGGGACCAATAGTATATTTTTTTTGGCATACAATATTAATCATATAAGTCTTTAGACTCTTAATTGGAGAAGTTAAATATCAAATGGGTTTCTATTTTCACTTTGGTGAGAAAAATTGGACAAGTAGGAAGAAAGTCTCACCAATTGTGTGCCTTAATTTGAATTTTTTATGGTTTTTGGAAAAGTAATTTTTACCCCTAATCCCATATTTTTCAATTTTCCTGGTATATCTATATTTTTTCCATTTAAGTACTTATATTTGTTTGCAGGTTGTAATTATGCCTTTGTGTCATACACTTTCCTTTTCACAATTTAAGATTATTTTTATTTTTCTATATTTCACAATATAAACCTTACTATAATTCCAATATATTATTTAGTACATGTTTGACTTCTTTATCCTCTATGATATCCTCTCAAGCCTCCATTTTCATTTTTTCCTCACACATCCAAACTTTATATAATAGAGGCATCATTAATTTATTATGATTATTTTCTCTCATTCAATACTCTTAATTCGCATGTGAATAAGAAGCAAACTTATATTATGAATCGAAAGAAGTATTTCAACAATGAATGAATGACTATATAGAATGATGTTATTGCTTGCTTACATGAACAATAACATTGTGTGATGGGCCAATACTTACCTTATCAAATTGTATTTTGCTAGCCAATTTTTGTAGTTAGCTGAGATTATTATTAAAATAACCTAGTAATTTGAAATCACTTTGGAGAGAGAAATTTTTGCAATAAGCTATTACTTCTTTCTAAATAGGAATTATTTGTTAACCCTCCCTCCCCCGTCTATTTGTGTTCTTGTTTATAAACTCATTTCAGACTAAAATCCGTATTAAACTAGTAATGATACTAGCTGATTTTATTTCAAATATACTAGCAGATTCTTACAGTAAGCCATATAATAAGGAAAGACTACGAAGATTTTAAGTTCTTTGGCATTTATTATGGACAAGCGTTGGATGAGTGCGGCTAGGTAGAAAACAAACACTCAGTCACTAAATCAAATACAATGCTACTTTATGTGATTCTTTTGATTGAAACTAATGATAATTAAATGTAGGTACTCAACTGAATATAACCAAGGCATAAAGGACTTCATAGAGTTTGCTTTTGCAAATTCTGCAAAAGCAAATGAAATTGTCTGCCCTTGTAGAAAATGTGTGAACTGTGTTTGGAGAGAAGCTGAAGTTGTTTATGAACACTTGATTTGTGATGGGTTTTTAGAAGGATACACCAAATGGATATTTCATGTTGAACAAACATCATTGCATAGGACAAACAAGAAATCTAATATAGAAAATGTTCCTAATATGGATAGTGAGCCGCAGCTAGATGAGATCACTGAAATGATCCATGACATAGGATGTGGATACCAAGAAGTTGGTGTATAGGTGGTGATGGTTCCGATTCGGAGGATCAAGATGTAGATGTTGAGACATTCTATTGGTTAGCAAGTGATGCTAGTCAAGAGCTTTACCCTAGGTGCAAACTCACAAAGCTACAATTTATTGTGAGGCTCCTTCACATAAAATTCCTGGGTGGATAGAGTAACAGTTGCTTTGATTTGTTATTAGACTTACTGAAGGAAGCATTTCCAAAGAATGCCACAATGCCAAAAAACTTCCATGATGCAAAGAAGATGGTGAGAAGTCTCGGATTGGGTTATGAGAATATTGATGCATGTGAACATGACTGTATACTATTTTGGAAAGAGCATGTAAATATAGACTCATGCCCAAAATGTGGAACTTCCAGATGGAAGATAGAAAAGAAGAGCCCTGATGGGAAGCAAATACACAAAATTCCTAGAAAGGTTCTTTGATATTTTCCACTTAAAAAGAGGCTCCAGAGACTATATATGTCATCAAAGATAGCAGCTGATATGAGATGGCACAGTGAAGGGCACACTAGAGATGGGTTGATACGCCATCCAGCTGATTCTCCCGCTTGGAAGGATTTCGACCACAGGTACCCGGACTTCAGTTCTGATTGTGGCAATATTAGGCTGTGTTTGGCAACATATGGTTTTAATTCTTTCCGAAGCCTAAGTTCATTACATATGTCGTGGTATTGCGAATACCCTGGCAGGTTTTGAGAATGTTCCTAGCGAAGATTACGCGGCGCGGGTTGACCGAATGACCGGTCCTCCCCCGCCGGACAAGCACAGAGAATGACACACGGGTTTATACAGGTTCTGGTCCCGGTGGGGGCCCTAGTCCTGTCGACGCGCTCCCGACCGGAGTCGGCTGGGGAGGCTCTCTCCGGGGGAGAGGCTTCTGGAGCACGTCTATGAGTTTAGCTATTCCAATCAAAAAACCGATCCTCCCCAACAGAGGGGTACAAGGGCTATTTATAGCCCCAAAAAGAAGCAAAAAACCTGAACTACCCCGGGAGCCACCGTCGGATTGAAGGGTAGGACCGTCCTTCTCCCGGTCAAACGCCTTGGATGCTTGACAGGTGGTCGCTAGTTCCCGAGGCGCTCCTCGCGTGACCTGCACGTGATAAACAGTTCAAGACTTTACCTTCAGGAGGGCGATGAGGCCCGGGAGGGCACTGGAGGCCGCGTCCCGGGAGCCAAAAGGCGGCGCCCGGGGAGGCCCCGGAGGCCACGTCCCCGGGCAAATGGCGGCGCCCGGGACGGCACCGGAGGCCGCGTCCTGGGAGCCAAAAGGCGGCGCCCGGGGAGGCCCCGGAGGCCACGTCCCCGGGCAAATGGCGGCGCCCAGGAGGGCACCGGAGGCCGTGTCCCGGGAGCCAAAAGGCGGCGCCCGGGGAGGCCCCGGAGGCCACGTCCCCGGGCAAATGGCGGCGCCCGGGAGGGCACCGGAGGCCGTGTCCCGGGAACCAAAAGGCGGCGCCCGGGGAGGACCCGGAGGCCACGTCCCCGGGCAAATGGCGGCGCCCGGGACAGCACCGGAGGCCGCGTCCCGGGAGCCAAAAGGCGGCGCCCGGGGAGGCCCTGGAGGCCACGTCCCCGGGCAAATGGCGGCGCCCGGGTGGGCACCGGAGGCCGCGTCCCGGGAGCCAAAAGGCGGCGCCCAGGGAGGCCTCGGAGGCCACGTCCCCGGGCAAATGGCGGCGCCCGGGAGGGCACCGGAGGCCGCGTCCTAGGAGCCAAAAGGCGGCGCCCGGGGAGGCCCCGGAGGCCATGTCCCCGGGCAAATTGCGGCGCCCGAGAGGGCACCGGAGGCCGCGTCCCGGGAGCCAAAAGGCGGCGCCCGGGGAGGCCCCTGAGGCCACGTCCCCGGGCAATAGTGACACATCTTACCTGGGCTTAGTCCCGCGGAGATTTCCCCCGACAGCAGCCCCCCATGCCCGCCGGGGATGATGCTCGAGTCCCCGGTGGGTATGGTTCAGCTCACCGGGAAGATCTCCGGGCCAAGCCACCGGAGCCACGACGCTTCGGTTTCCGTGCCCCACGCTTAAAGCCGCACCGTTTCGCCATAAATGCGCGCGTGGTTCGAACCGGTGCCTCGATTCACGTGCCCGTCCCTTCGTTTCCCGCGCGCGGTTTGAACTTCTATGGTCCAGATTGATCCGCTGGTGCCACGTGGCGTGCATCTATACCACGGCCCGCCCGTATAAATAGGACCTTGGGGGGCCTGGAAGCTCATTCCAAATTCTCAGCCCCACGATTTTTGCTCTCCCGGTAGCCCTCTCCCGGTAGCTTTTCCCGGTAGCTTTTCTCCGGTAGCTTTTTCCGGTAGCAGGCATCCGGGAGCTTCTAGTAGTAGCCTCCTGCAAAGTTAGCCACCAAAAAGAAAACTAACCTCATGGCACCCAAGGGTCGAGCGAAGACCACGGAGGTGCCCCCGAAGGAAATCCCCTCGGATTTCCTTTGGGCGTCTGAGTTCACGGCCGAGGACGCCGAGTCCTTGGCCGAAAGGGGCATCGTTGCGGCCGGGGACATCCGAGTCCCCGTGAAGAAGGACGGAGCCCCCCGCCCCAGGCCCGGAGAGATCGTGGCCTTCGAGGCCTTCCTCGAGGCGGGGCTCCGGCTCCCGGTGCATCCCATGCTCCGGGAGTTTCTCAAGGAGTATGGGGTGGCTCTCAACCACCTCACCCCGAACGCGCTTGTCCGGATGGGCCTCTTCATTTGGCTCTTCGAGACAGCGACCGGGCGGGAGCCCGACCTTCGCGCCTTCCGGTACTTCTACGAACCGGCGGCGCGGACCTCCCACCTGGTGAAGGGGGGCCCCAAGTCCCCCTTTGGTTCGGTGATGGTCCAGATGCTGCCGGCCCGGGTAATCGACTACCCGGCGGCGGCCTCCCGGGACCACTGGGGGGATTGGGTCCGGAGGTGGTTCTACCTCCGGGTCCAAGACGACGCGGTGGTGTACGCCCTGGAGGCCCCCACCTAAAGCCGGTCGTCCGCGCCAAAGCCGCCGGTGTGGACGGACGAGGAGTACGAGCTCCTCGGCAAGGTGATCCTCTCCAAGAAGACCCGCTCGATGCGGGACGCGGCTGAGGAGATGGCTCTCCTCCGGATCTCCCCCTTCACCGGCGGGAAGAGGGGGATCGGCATGGGCCCCGAGCAGCGGCCCCCGGCGAAGCCGGTGACGCGACGTAAGCTCCGGGAACCCGCTGCATTGTACTTACAAATTTTTAAGAAATTGACTAACTCTTTACCTCTTGCAGTCTGGCCGTACCCGGCGGCGCGGGAGAAGGCGGAGAACCTCTTGGGGAGGTACTTCGCCGATGAGCACGAGCGCGTCGTGCGCGCCGTGGGCGAGGGCCCCCCCAAGAACTTGGTAGCGGCGGCCTTCGGGCTAAAGCTGCCGGAGAGGAAGCCTCTCCCCACCCCCGGTTCACACAAACGGGGGAAGGGGGCGGCCGGGGGCTCGGAGCCCAAGAAGGCCCGGGTTCAAAAGACCCCCGGCCCATCGACGACGCCGGCGGCGACACCGGTGAAGCCCCGGGACGAGACCCCCGGGAGCGAGCGTGCCCGGGCACCGTCCCGGAAGGAAGCAACGCCTCCTCCCCCGAAGGGCCCCGTCGAGGCGCGGGGGAAGGAGGCGACCGCGGGCGGGGCAGCGTCCGACTCGGCGAACTACGCCCCGTCGCCGCTCACGGTGGAGCTCCTCCGGCCCCTTCCGGCCTCTTTGGAGCCGGAGAGGCTGGAGGTGAGATTCGCGGGGGCCTCGAGGACCTTCCGGCCCGGGGCAGGGAAAGGCCTGATGGTTCCCCCCCGTGCGGAGGCTCCAGCCGAGAGCTCCTCGGCCACGTCTTCGGGGGACACTACCTCCTCGACGAAGACGCCGGCCACGTTGCCGGACCTTGAGGTCCGGGGACCCCCCGCCGGCCGCGCCGGCGGCTCCGGGCGGGAGACCCCTTGGCTCCCCGCAGGGGAGGTCCCCCGCTACTCGGAGGGCCTGCATACCCGGAAGGTGCAGGCCTTCGTTGCGGGAGGGACGCTCCATGAGCGTTTCGAGGGGCTTCAGTCCCTCGGGGCCTAGGTAACCCGAGCCGATAACGCCTTCGCTCATCCCCTGCACTTTGAAAATTTTCTAACTTATATATTTTGTAGGTGCCAGCTGTTACCTGGGGCCTTGAGCAGCGGGTCGCCCGGCTGCTTAAGGAGGCGGAGGGCCGGGCCGCAGCCTCCGTAGGGCAGCGCTCGCGGAATTGACCCGGGTCTGGGCCCAGGTTCATATTTCCGAGGCCATCAACGCCCGCCTCCGGGAGGAGGCCAAGGCGAGGGAGGAGGCACTTCGTGAGCTTGAGAGCTCAAGCGTCCAGGTGGTGGCGGACGCGGGCCGGTCCGTCCGGACGGCCCTCGAGGGCCTTGGCGTAAGCCTCGGCTCCGGGAGCAGGGAGGTGCCGCCGGCGACCCTCGCGGAGGCTGTTCGTTTCCTTAACACACAAGTATCCGCCATCCCGGAGGCTGCCGATGTTCGGGCGCGGGGTCGGGCGATCCCCGTCGTCGCGGCCGCTGCGGCGCTCGTCGAGTTCCGGGGGGTCGGCGCCCAGGCGATCGGGGGCCACATCCCCCGACGCTGCCTTCGCGCCGGGAGGTCGAGCAGCTCGCCGGAGGGTTCTACGACCGGATCATCCGGGCGTGGTTCCCGGCTCCGGCGCCTCCGGCGGGAGACGCCCCAGCCCCGGCCTTGGAGGAAGCCCCCCGGGGGGAGGACGCCAATGAACATGTATGAGCCTCCCCCCCGGGTCTTGGCTAGGGTCCTTTTTTGTTTTAGGACTTTTTGATTCCGGTAGCTTCTTAGAAGAAGCCCCGGGCACTTGTACAAAAATTTTTTGAATGCAATGAAGTTAGAATTTTTTCTAAGTCTTTGAATTGAAATTGTTACCAGGGTTCCCGGGAAGTTACTCCCCGGCGAAGGTCCGGGAGGGGCTCCCCGGGGGACGCCCAAGCGGCTTTGATTTTGCTAAGCCTTTTCTCCGGGAATCGCGGTGAGGATAGCGCCCGGGAGCCGATCCGGTTGAGGTGGCGTCCGGAGTGGCACTTGGACAACTTCGATAATCATCGTGCCGAATTGTCTCCTCCGCGACCGGGGCTCTGGATGATCCCTCCCCTCCGTATACTTCCACCGGCGGGATACGAGTTTTGGCCTGAAGATGTGCTCCGGGACGCTCGGCGCCGCGTACGGGCGCTGTACCAGGACTTGACCCGGGAGCTAGCGGAGAGCCTCCGGGAGTATTAGGCGTAGGAGCCTTAGGGCGTAGAGAATCCCCCGGGTTGTATCGTTTCCGAAGCCCACCGGAGGGGGAAGATGTCCTCCGGGTTTGCTAATCAATAAAGCGCTGTGTTGTTTCCTTTCATTGCCTCTTTATTTTCTTCTTCTTGGATGGTCTGGACGACTCATCTTAACAAGGATGAGCTAAGTTTCCTCGTGGGTGGTGCGGTCGACACCCGGGGGTTCCTTATCCCCCCCGCCCACAGCGGGCTGGAGAATGGCTCCGCGCGCTGTGGGGGTAACAAGGCCCCCGGGGTAGAGGTCACCTGTAGGATAGGAAATTTTCTAGGTTAGAAAACTTTAAACCGAGGTTTTCTAGGAGAAGACCTTCCGGGAGACAATCGTCCGATCGCCGTGAGAACGGGGAGCCGGGAATAAGGCCTTCGAGGAAGAAAATGCCCAAGAAATCCGACTTCTCCGAGAGACAATCGTCCGGTCGCCGTGAGAACGGGGAGCCGGGAATAGGGTCTCCGGGAGGCATTCATCCGGTCGCCGTGAGAACGGGGAGCCGGGAATAAGATCGCTGGGGACCAATCGTCCGGTCGCCGTGAAAACGGGGAGCCGGGAATAACGTCGACTCCCGGAGGAGGAAATGCCCGAAGACTGGGCTTGAGTGTTTGGGCAGGGGACTAGTCTCCCAAAGTGACTCGTTACCACGGCCACTGTGACCGGGTTGCCGCTTACACCCTCAGTCCACGAGGGCTGATCGTAAGCCGCCCTACGGGAGTGCAGGCTCCGTTGTAGGGACTTGTTGGGGCTGGCCCACTTCCTCGCGGGGAGGGCATCCTTGCGGGGAGGGCTTCCTCGCGCGGAGGGCATCGCCGCTAGGGGCGGTAATGAGAAAGACCTACAATGAGACAGTTTGCAAAGCAAGACCTATGTATTGCTAATAAAATGAAGTACAGGACCTCCCCCTGCGAAGCCGCGAAAGGGGAGGAAAATACAGCGTCCCTCCTCCCCCTCCGGCGTGAACGCTCCGGGGGAGGGGACAGGCCCGTAAGGCTAAACATAGAACTTGCGAAGTAAACGCAAGTTCCACGTGTGCTTCAGCTCCTGCTTTTGGAGGTTGGAGAGCTTGTAGGCCCCTGAGCCCAGGATCGCGGAGATCCTGTAGGGGCCCTCCCACTTGCGGGAGAGCTTACCCTGGGCCTGGGGGTCCGTCACGCGCTTGAGGACAAGGTCCCCAAGGCGGAAAGCTCTCTCGCGCACGCGCTGATTGTACGCGCGCGCCATTTCTTGCTCGTAGATGGCGTGGCGGAGGAGCGCTCGGTCGCGTTCCTCCTCCACGAGGTCGATCTCAAGACGCTGGTTGGCCTCGTTGGCCTGGTATGCTGAGGGAGTGGCTCCCTCCAAGAGCTCCACTCGCAGTGACCGGAAGCCAATCCCCGGGGGGAGGACTGCCTCCGCCCCGTAGACCAGGGAGAAGGGACTACGCCCCGTCGCCCGCGACGGGGTCGTGCGCATGGAGCAAGGATGCTAGGGAGCTCCTCCGCCCATGCACCCCGCTTAGAAGCAGTTTGCTCGAGTCTCCGGTGCAATCCCTGTAGGATCACACCGTTGACCCTCTCGACAGCCCCATTGCTCCGGGGATGGGCTACAGAGGCGAAGTGGATGACGAGCCCCAGGCCTTCACAGAATTCCCGAAAATAAGCCGAGTCGAATTGGGCCCCGTTGTCCACGGTGATTTCCCGGGGGACACCAAAACGACATACGACGTTTTTCCAGAAAAACCGCTGAACGGCCCGGGACGTGATGCTGGCCAAAGGCTCTGCCTCAACCCACTTTGTAAAATAGTCGACTGCGACTACCGCATACTTGTATCCCCCGGGCGCTGGGGGGAAGGGCCCTAAGAGGTCCATCCCCCAGCGCACAAAGGGCCAAGTGATGGGGATCGTCTGCAGCGCTATAGCGGGAAGGTTCGAGCCCTTGGCCATCTTCTGGCATGCCTCGCACGCGGAGACGAGGTCTCGCGCGTCGCGCATGACCGTGGGCCAGTAGAAGCCCTGCCGGAGGGCCTTGGCTGCGATGGCACACGGGGCTAGGTGAGAACCGCAGATCCCCGCGTGGATGTCTTCAAGAAGTTGAAGTCCCTCTGGCCGGGGGAGGCAGCGCAGGAGGGCGGAAGCCCCCCGCTTGTAGAGCCTCCCCTCCAGGAGGAGATATGCCCGGGTTTTAGCCCGGAGACGTTTAGCCTCGGTCTCACTAGGAGGGTCCCCCTCCCCCTGTTGAAGGAGATGAGGGGGTCCATCCAAGACGGAGTCCGGGTGATCTCGGCGACCTCCGGGACATGAGGCTCGTCGCCCGTGTCCGGGGAGGCCACTGAGGGCTTCGTGATGATCTACAGGAAAGCCCCCTTGGGGAGCGATTCCCGGGCGCTGGCCGCCCGGGCCAAGGCGTCGGCCCGGTCATTGTCCCTACGTGGGATATGCCGAGCCTCGAGGCCGTCGAAATGCCTCTCCATCTTTCGTACTTCCTGCAAATAAAGACTTAAGTTTGCGTCATGGCACAGGTAAGACTTGTCCATTTGGCAAACTACGAGCTGAGAATCTCCCTTGACTAGGAGGCGCCGGATCCCCAGGGAGCGTGCGAGGCGCATCCCGAGGAGCAAAGCCTCGTATTCGGCGACGTTGTTGGTTGCGGGGAACTCGAGCCGCGCGGCGTACTCGAGTTCCTTCCCCACGGGGCTCCGGAGGACTACTCCCGCGCCAGCCCCGGTGAGACACAGCGACCCATCGAACATAAGGGTCCAATGATCACTGCGTCGGGGCGGCACAGGGAGATCTTCGTCCCCGGACCCAGAGGTGGGAGTCCACTCTACGACGAAGTCGGCGAGAACCTGCGACTTGATGGCGGAGCGGCCGGTAAGGGACAGGGAGAAGGGGGTGAGCTCAGCCCCCCACTTCCCGATCTGGCCGGCGGCTTCTTTGTTTCGCAGTACCTCCCCAAGGGGGAGGGACAATGGGACGGTGATGGGGTGCCCCAGGAAGTAATGCCGAAGCTTCCGGGACGCCATGAGGAGGGCGTAGCAGATTTTCTCTATTTCCGTGTACCGAGTTTTGGCCCCTTGGAGGGCCTCACTCACGTAGTACACCGGGCGCTGCTGCCCCCCTTGCTCCTTCACCAGGACCGTGCTGACGGTGACAGGGGTCGCGGTGAGGTAGAGGATCAAGGGCTCTTCCGGGGACGGACTCACGAGCATTGGGGGGCTCGTGAGGTACTTCTTAAGGTCGTCGAACGCCTCCTGGGCCTCGGGGGTCCAGCGGAACCCCTCGAGCCCCCGGAGGATCTTGAAGAACTGGAGGCCCCGCTCCCCCGACCGAGAGACAAAGCGGCTGAGTGCGGCTAGGCGGCCGGAGAGCCGTTGGACATCCTTGACGGAGCGCGGCGGGGGCATGTCTAGGAATGCCCGGATCTTCTCGGGGTTTGCCTCAATGCCCCGCTGGGACACGAGGAAACCTAGGAGCTTCCCCCCGCGCACCCCGAAGGCGCACTTCTCCGGGTTCAGCTTGAGCCCGAATGCACGGAGGTTCCGGAAGGTTTCAGCCAGGTCGTCGATGTGGGAGGCTGCGCGGGGACTCTTGACAACCGCGTCGTCTACGTAGGCTTCAACGTTGCGGCCGACTTGCTCTTTGAAAACCAGTGTCATAAGGCGTTGGAAGGTCGCCCCCGCGTTCTTGAGCCCGAAGGGCATATGGACGTAGCAGAAGGTTCCGAGGGGACTAATAAAACTCGTCTTTTCCTCGTCCCCTTCTGCCATCCGGACTTGATGGTAGCCCGAGTAGGCGTCTAGGAAGCTCATGAGCTCGCACCCCGCAGTGGAGTCGACGAGCTGATCAATCCGCGGGAGCGAGAGGTTGTCTTTGGGCCAGGCGCGGTTAAGGTCGGTGAAGTCCACGCACATCCGCCACCTGCCGGTTGTTTCTTGACGAGGACGGGGTTCGCGAGCCACTCGAGGTGCAGGACCTCCCTAATGAACCCCGCCTCTCGGAGCCGGATGATCTCCGCCTTGATTGCCTCTTGGCGCTCGAGGGAGAGTTTCCGCAGCTTCTGTTTGACCGGGGGGTGACCGGGGGCTACTGCAAGCTTGTGCTCAATGACCCCCCGGGCGACGCCCCGCATGTCTGACGGCTTCCACGCAAAAACATCGGAGTTTTCACGCAGAAAAGCCGCAAGTTGCGCTGCGCGCTCCTCGGGGAGCTCCGCCCCGATCCGGACGGTTTTGTCTTCGTTGCCCGGGGACAGCAGGACCTTCCGGAGGCCCCCTTCCGGACGCGGCTTGAGGAGGGGCCTCCCGGGCGGTGGCGCAGCAGCATCTAGTTTCGCGGGAGGAGCTTCCCCCCCGGGCGTCTTTATGAGGTTGACGCTTCCGATCGTGGCCGCAGCGCGCTCGTATAGAGCACGGGCCATGTCTTGGTCTCCCCGGACATTGATCACACCATGCGGCCCGGGGATCTTCATGCAGAGATAATTTTGATGGGTGGCAGCCCCCAGCCGGTTGATTGTCGTTCTCCCCATAATCGCGTTGTAGGAGGAGGGGAGGTCTACCACGTCGAAGCGGACCAGCTCGGTCCAGTAGTTCTCCGGGGTGCCGAAGGTCATTGGAAGATCTACCTTGCCCACGGGGTGGATCGCCTTCCCCGGGACAAAGCCTTGCAGGGGCCCGGCAGCTGGCTGCAGGAGCTTCTCATCCACCTGCATTTCTTTGAAGGCCTTCAGGAATAAGACATCGGCGGAGCTCCCGCCGTCCACCAGGATCCGGGCCAGATGGCAGTTGTAGATGGTCGCGGAGACAATGAGCGTGTCGTAGTGGGGGAAGCGAACCCCCCGCGCGTCTTCTGCCGTGAAGGTGAGGGGGACGTCCGACCACTTCGGTGGCGGGGACGCGTGTAGCACCCCCACAACCTTGACCTCGCGCGCGTACTCCTTACGCTGGCGCTTAGAGTCCCACCCGGAGGCAGATCCTCCCACGATGACGTTGATGTGCCGCTGCGAAGTTTGAAAGGGGAGGGCTTCTGAAGGCTCCCCCTCCTGCGTCTGCTGACCCCCCGTGGGAGCGGGAAGGGCCGGAACAGCTGGCCGAGGGAGCAAGGAGGCCGGAGTCCCCCCCCCTGCTCACGCTGGTCGAGGAAGTCCGCAAAGTGCTGCAGCAGCTGGCTACAATCTCGGGTAGCGTGGGTATTGGACCTATGGAGGCTGCACCACGGTCCTTCCAGCCTTCTCCCCGCAGGGCCTTCCCGGCCGCGCGAAGACTGTCCTCCCCCATGGCCCTTCGGTTTGGGGAAGGGGCGGTTGGTCCTCGGGGGGTCGCGCGAGCCGCCTCCGCCCTCGAGGACAAAGGTGTCCCGAGGCCGTGGCTCGCTACGCCCCCCTTGCCTGGATCGTTTGGGGGGATCCCTGGCCCCCCGGTCGACAGGGGCGGGAGTGTAACACCCCTGTTTTTGCCAAACCCTAAAATAGCCAAAATCCACATCTTGACCCCAAACCCTAATCTGCTTCAGCCATTCCCTTCTAAATGTTGTTCAGAACATTTTTCCCTTCGGGATCATCTCCAAAATCCCATCCTAAAGCTGAGTTTCAACCCTTACCATTTTTAAAACCCTAATTACCCTATTTTACCCTAAACTGTTTTCCCTAATTTTGTCGAAACCCTTCAGATCTTGCCTAATCTTACCAAACTTTGGCCAAATAAGTTCTACTAATCTTTTGCAACTTAGCTGCGAAATCAGAATTCAAATCGGACCCTTAGATCTCCAGATTTGCAATCAAGCCCAATTCTATTTCAAACTTTCCTTGCAAATCAGTCCTTTTTATTGCAATTAGGCCCCTGGCCGTGTTTCAACAGAAACCGCCGCAGAGCTTTGCCGCGTTCTTCGCCGCCGGTGAACTTCCAGAGCTGCCACCACCTTTGCCACGTACCTGACACCCGTGCGCATTCGTGGCACTGCCGTGGACGCCACCTCGGCCGCGCCAGCACCGTCAGCTGCTTCCCGCGCGTGCGCCCGTGAACCAACAGCATCGCTTCGTTTCCCAGCAACAGAAACCAGTTAATTTCTCACCGCCGTCGAGTTTGCTTTCTTCTCCGGCGAGCAACCTCTGGAGCTCACGGTGCCAGCCCAATTCACTGCACCATTCTTCAAACCAAAGCCACCAGTGAGTTCCCCTCTTCCCCCTGTTCGTGTCATAGCACCCAATTGCACCCCGGCGAACCTTAACGCCGGTGATCACCGGAAAAGCTCAAAACCCCTGTTCCTGCAATGCTACCTGATTTAATCCAATTTAGCCTTAGTACCAGTAGAAGAAATTGATCAGCATACTCTTTTTAGCAAGCCTACCAATCTGGTTTTCAAAATCGAGCTAAGATCATAGCTCTCCCCAAATTGCGCGCCACCAGTAAACTGGCTCTCGTCGCCAGGCCACGCCGGCGATCCTCCGGTCAAATTAACCACACCAGTAGCTTCTATACTCCACCCTCTCACTCCCTGATCAAAGAATCGTGCTCAAATCCACTGTATCGAAAACCCCCTTTGTCCAGTGTCGTCTTCTCCAGCGCCGGTCGCCGGAATTATTTCCCGGCCGATCTAGCACCTGAAACCTTGTCCCTTAGATAGATTCCAGTACCCTGAGCAATATTGTCCACTAGCTCGATCCCTGAATCGACCTGAATCAAAAGTTATTCCAATGCCAAGATCACTGTCCAGTAGCTCAGTTCATGTCCAGGCCACCGTGTTTTCTCACCAGATTTAGCCACCCTCCGGTCACTTTCAGCCCTTATTCCTGTTGAGTGTTTTATTCCTGTTAGTAATGCCTACCTCCCAGACAAAGTGTTGCATCAATTGGAGCCCTGGATCAAAAGTTAAGTCATGCCCTAGTTTCTGGCCATGTCCAGCACTATGTCAGTGCATGTCAGCCACTGGCATTGACCTTGTTCAGCCCCTTCTGGTTGAGCAATTGAAATGCCACCTTGTCCTTTAGATTCCTGGAGTTGAGATCTACATCTTTCCCTTCTATCACTTCTCCAGAAAACCATCCTAAGACTAGCTTGAAGCCATGCCAAAGCCATGAACTGAATGTCGACCCTTCGACGTTCAATCCTTTTTAGCCGTTTCTTCGACCAGAGCCCTTGTAACCTTGCCCTAACCTTTTCCCCTGCATGCATGACTTATTTACTTAATAACTTCTATGGAAACTATTTTCTGTATGCTTATGGTATGTGTTTGTGTGTTGGTTGATTGCCGCAGAGTCAGAAGCTGAAGGAGCGGAAGAAGTCTTTGAAGATCCGTCTGAGTATTTAGACCCAACATCGCAAGGCAAGCCTCATTCCTTTGATCATGTCTCACCCAATATTTTCATATGAAGTATATTCACTGTTTCTTACTATGCATGCTTAATTGAAATACAAGTTATGTTTGAATGACATGAGTAGATATTACCTAATGGATCATGAAACCCTTTTTGTTATTGAACCGTCGTATATATGCTTTTGTCACCCTAGGACTCATATACTGAATATTCACATTAAACTTGAAATGGTCAAATACATGAGAAGTTATGATCAAAACCGTTTTTGTCAAGAAAACTGATAAAAGGGATCAGTAGTGAGGATTGGATTGTATGGAGAGGGTGCGGTGCGCACCAGGGAATGTGAATGTTCCTCACTATTGGTTCATAAGGACGAGAACCTTGTGCTGTGTCTCTATACGAATTGTAAACGTACCAACCACTTGCCTGGTATGGGACAGGCACAACTCAGTAGCTTTTTGGTATTAACAGTTCCCTGCATGGTTTGTCGATCTGGTTTCTCGCGTGGAAACTGGAAGGCCAAAGCTCGGCCACGAGTGATGTGAGTTCAGAAAAATGATGAGAGGAAAAGGCGTAAAAGAAGGAAGGCGCCCTAGACCTGATTAAGCCGTGAGCGGTTGTAATCTTAAATGGTCGTATGTCTCGCGTGGACATAGACCAAGGCTATGTGTCCTACGGGAACATAGACCAGAGAGGCTAGGAAGTAAGGCAGTGGGGAAGACCCACAACGGTACTTGAGACTTAACTGTCTATTTACCGGGCAGGGATACTGTTAATACTGAACTGTAAAAGCGTTGTGTGATCTCGGCCTTGTCACATGTGTATAAGTCACATGGAGCTGATCCGACTTGAAAGCCGAGTGAACCAGTGGATTTAAAAAGAGGTACACCTTTGCAAAGTGTAAAAGAAGTATCAGATACTCTGTACTCCCAGGTTCAGGAGTCTTTTCGTAGTGGATGTTATCCATGGGTTATAGCACAAGTAATGTTTTGGAATGTTTTCATAATGCGGTTAACAAAGTAGTGACTCATGGGAGACCACTACATCTAATGTTTTATTGAAAACCTGTTTAATGTTTAAAGTACCATTTTCATGACAAAAGTACTGTTTTACTGAACAAATGACTTGGAAATCTACATATCTTTATCCTTATGAAACTAAAACCCCGGAATCATATGTTTCACCCTCATGTAAGTACAATTGCATTAATCCCCGGAATGAGTGTTGCTGAGCACCAAGTGCTCACCCTTGCATTTATATCCAACTGTAGAAGAGGGATTCGAGGATCCCGATTCCTTCAGTTATGAGTACTCACCTGGAGATGGAAGTACCCCGGGCGAGCCCACGTTCTAGAAGGATTGCGCACCAAGTCAAGTCAGATGTGGGAGAAGCCACTCCAACCCCGCTGCGGATGGAAGTCAAGCTGTTTGTCGTTGCTTTGTGCTTTATGTTGTGTGTTCGGTACTTGGATACCGATTCTGGTTTTGATAAACTAGTTATTTTCTTAGTAACTCTACTTAGCGCCATTTTCGGTGCTTTGGCTATGTAATATTGGCCATGTTGGCCTGATACTTGTTTAATGATATTACTATGCTTGTGTGGTTTGAGCTCGTGTGACATCTTGCTGTGTGTAACCTACCTGGGCGGTTACCAAGGTGATCCTCAAATGGGGGTCTCACAGGGAGCCCCCTGGGTCTTCTTCCAGATATCGTCTTCCTCCGCCCGAGTGTACTTTTCGAGCACGTTGAAGAGCTCGTCGGCGGAAGAGGGGCAGCTCCGGGAGAGCCTTCGATGGAGCTCCCCTGGGAGGATGCAGCTTTTGCAGGCTTCGATGACCGTAGAGTCGGGGACGTGGGCCACTTTGCTCTTCACCTGAGCAAAGCGCTTGAAGAAGCTTCTGATGGTTTCCTCAGTCCTCTGCCGGACAGTGTATAGCTGCGAAGAGTCCAGGGGACGCACGTAGTTCCCCTGGAAGTTGGCACAGAACTCCCGCTTGAGCTGCGAGAAAGACTTGATGGAGCCGGCCTTCAGGTTGTAGAACCAGGAGCGGGCGGTGCCGGAGAGGTAAAGGGGGAAGACGTTGCACTGTACTGACTCGTCCCCCCCGGCCGCGGAGATAGCAGTGGAGTAGACCTGCACAAACTCGTAAGGGTCTGCCTCGCCGTTATAGTGTTCGATGTGTGGCGGGCGGTAGGGCCGCGGCCACCGGATGCAGCGAAGCCTTCGGCACTGGGGCTGGTTAGCCCCCTGTACTCCCCGGGGAGAGCTCCGGTCGCTATCTTCTTTCACGGGACCTTCGTTGTCTGAGTCTGGAAGCGGTCCGAGAGGTCCGCCAGAATGGTGGTGGCGACGCTTTTCCTCCGGACCGGGGCTGAATTCCCGGACGTCCGGGCTCTCCGCCGGAGAGGTTGGCTCTTCAGCGGGTCTCTTCCCCCGGCCGGTGCGAGAGCGAGGCTCCCCGCGCCCGCGGCCGGGGGGAAGTTCTTCCCCGTGCTCTGATGAACGCATTCGCTCGACCTCCCCCGGGGGGGAACAGGCATGTCCCGCCGTGGGAGGGAGCTCGTGCGCTGTAGCTTCCGGAGCCGGTTGGGGCGAGCCCCCTGCGACGACCCCCGGGACCAGAAAGGGGGAAACCCCTATATCATCTGGAACCGTGGAGGGGGCGCCCGCGACGGCGCCTGGAATCGAAGTGGTGGGGGCCCCAATGGCCACGACCGGAACCGGGAAGGGGGCAGGCCCTGTAACACCCGGAACCGGTGAGCCCATGCGGGGGGAAGTCGAGCCGCGCTGCGTACTCAAGTTCCCTCCCCTCGGGGCTCCAGAGGACTACTCCCGCACCAACCCCGGTGAGACACAGGGAGCCATCGAACATAAGTGTCCAATGGTCACTACGTCGGGGCAGTGCGGGGAGGTTTTCGTCCGCGGGCCCGGAGGCAGGAGTCCACTCTGCCACGAAGTCGGCGAGGACCTGTGACTTTATGGCGGAGCGCCCCATGAGGGAAAGGCAAAAAGGGGCGAGCTCGGCCCCCCACTTCCCAATCCGGCCGGTGGCTTCTTTGTTACGGAGCACCTCCCCCAGGGGGAGGGATGACGAAACAGTGATGGGGTGCCCCAGGAAGTAATGACGAAGCTTCCGAGACGCCATCTGGAGGGCGTAGCAGATCTTCTCCATCTCCGTGTACCGAGTTTTGGCCCCTTGGAGGGCTTCACTCACATTGTAGACGGGACGCTGCTGCCCGTCTTGCTCCTTTACCAATACCGCGCTTACGGCGATCGGAGTCACGGCAAGGTAGAGGAGCAAAGGTTCTTCAGGAGATGGGCTCACGAGCATTGGGGGGCTCGTGAGGTACTTCTTCAGGTCGTCGAAAGCCCCCTGGGCCTCGAGGTCCACCGGAACCCCTCGAGCCCCCGGAGAATTTTGAAGAATTGGAGGCCGCGTTCCCCGGACCGCGAGACGAAATGACTCAGCGTGGCCAAGCGGCCGGTGAGTCGTTGAATGTCCTTGACCGAGCGCGGCGAGGGCATGTCCAAGAATGCCTGGATCTTCTCGGGGTTCACCTCTATGCCCCGCTGGGACACAAGGAAACCCAGGAGCTTCCCCCCGCGTATGCCGAAGGCGCATTTCTCTGGGTTGAGCTTCAGCCTGTATGCACGAAGGTTGCAAAAGGTCTCCGCCAAATCGTCGACGTGAGCAGTTGCGCGGGGACTTTCGACGATCGCGTCGTCGACGTAGACTTCGATGTTGCGACCAATTTGGTCCTTGAAGACCCGCGTCATGAGCCACTGGAAGGTCGCTCCAGTGTTCTTCAACCCAAAGGGCAAGTGGACGTAGCAGAAGGTTCCGAGGGGTGTAATGAAACTCGTCTTTTCCTCGTCCCCTTCCGCCATCCGGACTTGGTGGCAGCCTTAGTACACGTCCAGGAAGCTAATCAATTCGCACCCCGCGGTCGAGTCGACCAACAGGTCAATTCGCGGGAGCGGGAAGTTGTCCTTGGGGCAGGCGCGGTTGAGGTCGGTGAAGTCCACGCACATCCGCCACTTGCCGTTCGACTTCTTTACGAAGACGGGGTTCGCAAGCCACTCGGGGTGCTAGACCTCCTGAATGAACCCCGCCTCTCGGAGTCGGGCGATCTCTACCTTGATCGCCTCTTGGCGTTCAAGGGAGAGTTTCGTCAGCTGCCTGCTTGATCGGGGGGTGACCGGGGGTCACTGCGAGCCTGTGATCGATGACATCCCAGGCGACGCCTCGCATGTCAGAGGGCTTCCATGCGAAAATGTTAGAGTTTTCGTGCAAGAAGGTGCCGAGTTGCTCCGCATGCTCCTCGTGGAGCTCCGCCCCGATTCTAACGGTCTTGTCCCCGTCGTCCGGGGACAGTGGGATCTTCCGGAGGCCCCCTTCCGGACGCGGCTTGGGAAGGGGCCTCCCGGAAGGTATCGCTGCTGCGTCTGACTCCGGGGGGGACGCCTCCCCCCCTGGAGTTTTGATGATGTTGACGCTCTCGATCATTGCGGTGGTGCGCTCGCATAGAGCGCGGCCCACGTCTTGGTTTCCCCGGGCGGTGATCACGCCACGAGGCCCAGGGATCTTCACGCAAAGATAGTTATGGTGGATCGCGGCCCCCAACCGATTGATTGTGGTCCTCGCCATGATCGCGTTGTAGGAGGAGGGGAGGTGTAGCACATCAAACCGGACCATCTTGATCCGATAGTTGTCCGGGGTGCCGAACATCATGAGGAGATCCACCTTCCCCACGGGGTGGATGACCTACCCTGGGACGAAACCCTGTAAAGGCCCCGTTGCGGGCTGCAGGAGCTTCTCATCTACCTGCATCTCCTTGAATGCTTTTAGGTAGAGGACATCGGCGGCGCTCCCGCCATCCACGAGTTTGCAGGCCAGATGGCAGTTGTAGATGGTGGCGGAGACGATGAGTACGTCATCATGGGAGAAGCGAATCCCGCGCGCGTCTTTCGCCGTGAAGGTGAGGGGGATGTCCGACCACTTGGGTGGCGGAGACGTATGCAGCACCCCCACCACCTTTACTTCGCGCCTATACTCCTTGCGTTGACGCTTGGAATCCCGCCCGGAAGCGAACCCTCCCGTGATGATGTTGACACGCCTTTGGGAGGTTTGGAAGGGGAGAGTTTCTGACGGCTCCCCCTCCTACATTCGTCCCTGCTATCCCCCCGCAGGAGCAGGGAGGGCCGGTAAGGCCAGCTGAGGGGGCAAGGAGGCCGGAGACCCCCCTGCCCATGCTGGTCGAGGAACGCAGCGAACTGCTATAACAGTTGATGGCATTCCCGGGTGGCATGGGTACTGGACCTGTGGGACGACTGTCCTGCCCTACGGCCTTTCGGCTTGGGGAAGGGGCGATTTCCCTTTGAGGTGTCGCCCGAGCCGCCTCCGGCCACGAGGACAAAAGTGTCCCAAGGTCGTGGCTTGTTACGACCCCCCCTGCTTGGGGCGTTTGAGGGGGTCCCTGACCCCCCGGTCAGCGGGGGTGGGAGCCCCCTAGTTCTTCTTCCAGAGGTCGTCCTCCTCCGCCGGGCGTACTACTCAAGTACATTGAAGAGCTCGTCGGCGGGGGAGGGGCAGCTCCGGGAGAGCCTCTGATGGAGCTCCCTGTGGAGCATCCCGCTCTTGCACGCCCCAATGACTGTGGAGTTGGGGACGTGAGCCACTTTGCTCTTAACCTGAGTGAAGCGCTTGAAGAAGCTGCGGATGGTCTCCCTCGTCCTCTGCCGGACGGTGTAGAGTTGCAAAGAATCCAGGGGACGCACGTAGTTCCCCTGGAAGTTCGCGCAGAATTAGCGCTTGAGCTGCCTGAAGGACTTGATTGAGCCGGCCTTCAGGATATAGAACCACGAACGGGTGATCCCAGTGAGGTAGAGGGGGAAGACGTTGCATTGCAGCTTCTCGTCCCCCCCAGCCGCCGAGATGGCTGTGGAATACACCTGCACAAATTCGTAAGGATCGGCCTCACCGTTATAGTGTTCAATGTGCGGCGGGCGGTAAGGCCGCAGCCAGCGAATGCTCCATAGTCTGCAGCACAGCGGCTAGTTAGCCCCCTCCACTTCTCGGGGAGAGTCCCGGTCACTGTCCCCTTTGACAGGGGATGCGCGCTCGTTGTCAGAGTTGGGAAGGGGGCCAAGAGGTCCGCCGGTGTGGCGGTAACGGCACTTTTCTTCTGGGTTGGTGGAGCTGACTTCCAAGATGTCCGGGCGCTCCCCTGGAGAGGTTGGTTCTTCGGCGGGTCTCTTCCCCCGGCCGGAGTGGGAGCGAAGCTCACCGCGTCCACGACCCCGGAGAGGTTCCTCCCCGGACTTGGTTCCATGCATTCGCTCAACCTCCTCTCGGGCGAAGCGGACTTGATCCGCCAGAGGCGCCCTTAGGAGCGGCCCTGGGGGAGGAGGGAGCTCGTGCGCTGTAGCTACCGGCCCGGGTGCTACCGGGGGCGATGAGGGGGAGAGCCCTATGGCGACATCTGGAACCGGAAAGGGGGAAACCCCTATATTGTCTAGAACCGGATAGGGGGGAACCCCCGCTGCGTCGTGCAGAACAGGAAAGGGGGAAACCCCTGTATTATCTGGAACCGAAGAGGGGGGAACCCCCGCGGCGGCGTCCGGAACCGGGGCGCCATTGCGGGGGGAGGCCCGCTGCGATGCGGGAGCTGCTTTGTCAACCGCCCCCGGTGCGGTAAACGCAACTTGCGGGGCGAGACTGGCTCCCAGCGCAGGGGGAACCCCCGGCATGTGGTGGGCCCCCGAACCCGGGAATGGGCCCGAAATAAGGTGTCCCCCTGGTGCCGTGAAGGGCCCGGGCACGAAGTAACCACCCGGCATCGGGAAGGCTTCCGGTGCCGGGAAGGCTCCGGACGGGTGACCGGTCAGGGTAGGGTACCCTCTGGCAGGGTCGTAAGGAACGGCCCGACCTCGGGGGGGCGGAGGGGCCACCGTGTGACCCATAAACGGGTGCATATGCCCCAGGAACGGGTACGGCGGGTAAGTGGGGGCCGGTGGCCGCGCCAAGACACGGAGCAGCTCGTCCATAGCACGCTGGGCGCGGAGCTGGCCCTCCACTAGTGCCTTGAGCAAGGCGTCCCGAGGGGACGGGGAAGCCGTCGGGGGGAGATTAGTCCCGGCCGAGGCGACCGCGGTCACCGGGACTGACCCGGAGGTCGAACCACCGAAATTAATAGGGAAGGTGGGAGGCGGTACCTGGGTTTGGCCGCCTTCTGGCGGAAGCGCCAGGACGGTCATGTCCCGAATGGGCGGCGCCGGGTCACCGGGACGAGCGCGGGGCCTGGTTCTTGGGGGAGCCATGGCGTCTTGTCATGAGTCCCCACGGACGGCGCCAACTGTCATGGTATTGCGAATACCACGGCAGGTTTTGTGGACAATCCTAGTGAAGAAAATACGACGCGAGATGACCGGGTGGCTGGTCCTCTCCCGTCGGGCAGGCACAACAAATGACATGAGGGTTTATACAGGTTCGGGCCTTAGTGGAGACCCTAGTCCTGTCGGCGTGCTCCCAACCGGAGTTGGCTAGGGGAGCTCTCTCGGGAAGGAGATGGCTCCAGAGCACACCTGTGAGATTGTCTATTCCAAGTAATAATGAATTCTCTCCCCTTTACATGAGGTGTACAAGGGCTTATACAGCCCCAAAAGAAGCAAAAAGAATAAACTACCCTGCCTGCCACCGTTGGATTAAAGGGTAGCGACGTCCTTGTTCCGGCCAGGGCCCTCGGATGCTTGACAGGTGTCCGTTGATTCCCGTGGCACTCCTCGTGTAACCTTCACGTGACTAGAGACCTCCGTCTCCGGAAGGACGGCGGCACCTGGGACAGCCATCGGGGGCTTTGTCTCCGGCGAATGGCGGCGCCTGGGACAGCCACCAGGGGGCTTTGTCCCTGGGCAAATGGAACAGCCTCATACCTGGACTTAGTCTTGTGGAGATTTCCCCCAACAATAACAATCTTTTCTATCGGTAAACACAAGAGCTGCCGATAGAACATAACAATTTTTTCTATCGGCAAATACAGGAGATACCGATAGATGTGTAAGAACACCTCCAACATATAAAGTGCATTACATGGTAGTTGGATACAATTGATCACACATACAGCAGTATAGATAATTTAAAATCTCAAAATAGGTTCATTACAACACTGGAACATATTATGTCAACCCTAATTTAAATCAACATTGCCTGCGGAAGAATTAGTACGTACAATAGGGAACCGTAGTTTAATTCCAAAACATGAAGAATTAGTACGTACAAACACTAAGATCAAATAAGGAAGATGCTAGAAAAAGAACGACGAATTAGGGTATTTTACGGCTATCAGTTGTGGTGATGGAGAGGCGGTGTAGAACGCAGCGGCGGCCGACGAAGGACAAAAATATGGACCGGTGGCAGCGGCGAACCAGTATCCAGGCGGCGATCGTCATGTGGGAGTGTGGAAGTAAGTGGTCACTGCGGAGGTTGTGGTTTTCGCGCTCGAAGAGACGCAGTGCTATAAGCTGGAACAGTTCGACTGGAGGGAAACTCAAGGGCCATGTGTAATAAAGTAGTGGATGCACTTTTTTATCGGTACAAACAACAAAATACCGTCAGACCAATATATTTATTCTAATGGTACAAAAAAATAATACCGATAGACCAAGTAAATTTTTCCCAGAGTAATATTTGAAGTAGTGGATGCCCTTTTCTATCGGTACCAACAACAAAATACCGTCAGACTAATGGTTTTATTTTAACGGTATAACAAAATAATATCGATAGAACAAGTAAATTTTTCCCAGAGTAATATTTGAAGTGGGCAGGGCATTGGAAAATGATGTTTCAGGGAATGGGATTTTTGAAAAGCTTAATTTTTGAAGAAGCAAGAGGCTGCAATGAGATTTTGGCAAGAAAATTTGAAGGGAAGAATTAAGTTCTTAAAGGATAAAGGTATTGTACATGTTAGAACTCATACTGTGGAGTAAAATTGAGATATATTAATGCTGTGAACTAGCTTATCATTAAGTTCTAAAGAAAAATGTATTGCCTGATGTATTAATGATAAGTTCTTCACCTTGATGCCCAACTTGTGGGCTGTTTGCTTGGCATTTTCCCTGAAATAGAAAATAATTAATCATCAATGGTTCTCAACCCATAATCCTTCTTCATGATCATCTCGCAGATACGTTGTTTCATCGATATCTTCAGTAGGGATAGATTGAATATTCTCTAAAAACGGAGGTATTTCGTCGAATTGGTTATACTCCTCTTCGTCGACAACGTCTTCTACCCCAACAATACGTCTCTTAATGTGGAGGACAACGTGCAAGTTTGGATTGGCCAGGTCAACGATGTAGAATACCTGTGTGGCTTGCTTTGCAAGTATGAATGGATCGTCTTGGTGTCTGACTCTATCAAGATCGACGAGAGTAAAACCATAACTGTCAACTTTAACACCTCGAGGGATTTCGACCCATTGGCATCGAAACAAGGGAATCTTAAATAATCCGTAATCGAGCTCCCATATTTTGTCAATAGCACCGTAATATGAGTTCACTGCCCTTACTGACCTGGCATCCTCAGAAATAGCAAACAGTGTGACTCCGCTACATTGCGTGCTACTCTTGGCATCTTGAGCTCTGGTGTAAAATGAATACCCATTCACTTATGGAGCCCTTGGCAGCTCGCGTGACTCTTTCTTGGATCCACCCAGTAAATTTCCTGTTATGTTCTCTGGTGACCCAAATCTCTGAGTTCGAAGGATTCTGTGACCGTAACATTACCTTGTGCTCGTGTATGTATGGCTCGACCTCCGTCATGTGTTGTAATACTCCATCATGGGACGATAGCTTTGAATCCAATCGTTCCGATGCCCTGAAGCCTACCCTCATGTTGGGACCTAGGAACGCCAATTCGGTCAACCTCGGCCATATAATCTGTGGAAAATTCAATCACCTCCTCGGCGGCATAACATTCCATGATACTCCCCTCGGTTCGATGACGAGTCCTTACATATCCCTTCAATACACCCATAAATCTCTCAAATGGATACATGTAGCGCAGGCACACGGGTCCACAAAACTTAATTTCTCGGATAAGGTGAACAATTAGATAGACCATAACATCAAAAAAGGATGGAGGGAAATACATCTCGAGCTGACAAAGAGTTGTAACCATGTCGCGTTGCAAAGCGTGCAGTCCATCCGGATCAATTACCTACAAGGACACAGTTGCGCCAAATATTCATATCACAAAAATCTTCTAATTAAGCTCCACAAATGGAGCTAATTAACTTACAGTACGAGTGCACGTACTTACCTTGCAAGATATTGCGTTGAAGAAATAACATAGGTTTGTGATTGTCTCTCTGACTTTAACTGGGAGAATACGTCTGATAGCAATGGGAAGCATTTGTGACATCAGCACATGACAGTCGTGGGACTTCGTGCCAACCAGTTTTACGTCCTTTATGGACAAAAGTTTTTTCAAGTTCGCAGAATACCCACATGGAACTTTAATGCCGTGCAGGCACCGACAGAGTTCTGTTTTTTCACTTTTGGACAATGTATAGCAGGCGGGGGGAGGTATGTACGCTTTCCCTTCTCCAAATGTGCAAGCTCAGTCCTTCTCCCCATTTCCACCATGTCACGACGAGCTTTCACACCATCCTTTGTCTTTCCCAGATTGTTCAACAACAAGCCAATCAAACTGTCACAGATATTTTTCTCTACATGCATGACGTCAATGCAATGTCAAACTTGTAAGTGCTCCCAGTACGGTAGATCCCAAAGAATCGATCTCTTCTTCCAAACATTTTTCTCAAGGTTTAGAAGACTTACCGAACTCAGCTTTGATGTCCTTCATGCGCGAGTAAATCTCCTTACCGGTCAGAAACACTGGAGCTGATCCCTTCTCAGGCTTCCCGTTAAATGATTTCCTGTTCTTATGGTACGTGTGATGCACCGGAAGAAACCTGCGGTGACCCATGTACACTGTTTTTCGGCAGTTTCGCAACCACATGCTCTCAGTTTCATCTAGGCAAATAGGGCAAGCCTTGGCTCCTTTTGTACTATACCCCGACAAATTGCCGTAGGCCGAAAAATCATTTATGGTGCAAAATATCAAGGCCCGCAAGATGAAATTCTCTTTCTTGTATGCATCCCACACCTGCACCCCCTCGCTCCACAATTTCTGTAAGTCCTCGATTAAAGGCGCTAGAAACACGTCAATATCATTTCCGGGTTGTCTGGGTCCTGAGATTAGTAACGCCATCATGATGTACTTGCGCTTCATTCATAACTAAGGAGGAAGATTGTAGATGCATAAAAGAACCAGCCCAGTGCTATGCCGGCTGCTCATATTACCATGTGGGTTCATACCATCAGCACTCAGCTCAAACCTTATATTCCTAACTTCGCCGCCGAACTCAGCAAATGTTCTGTTGATGTTTCTCCATTGAATAGAATCAGCTGGGTGTCTCAGTTTTCCGTCTTGTTTCCGGCCTTCAGCATGCCAACACAAGTGCTTCGCGACTTTCGGATTTGCAAACAACCGCTTCAATCTAGGTATCACAGGCAAGTACCACACAGTTTTCGCCGGAGGTCCTTTCTTTACATCATGACGTTCACTGTCAATTCGGTCCCTACGCGTATAGCTCGATGCGCCACATCTTGGACAAACATGCAAACTGGAGTACTCGTTACGGTACAGCACACAATCATTTGGGCATGCGTGTATTCTTTCAATTTCCATTCCCAACGAACACAACAGTTTTTTGGCTTGGTAAGTAGATCTTGGCAACTCATTTCCCTCTGGAAGCATGTCCGGTAGTAGATCTTGGTAGTAGTGTTGCTTGTTTCCTCAAGATCTTTGACATGCCATATCCAACGGGTGTATTGCGTGTTAAAACCACGACGACTCTTAATTTGATCAGAGTTGCCAAAACCTCTTCAAGTTCATACAATCTGTACAAGGACAAAGCCTATCTTTCTCTCCTTTCCTCACCTTATGTTGCTCAGCAAATTTAATAAACTCATTCACACCATCCAAATATTCAAGAGTAGTACGTTTTATTCCATACATCCAATATTTCCTACCCATCTACAATTAACAAAATTTAACAAGTCAGCTATGCATGAAACCTGTCTGATTAAGTTATGTATATGTACATGTACAGCCTCTTACAACTGATGTGTTAAACGCTAGCCTGACAAAATTAACACTAATTAACCTTGCTAACTACACAATACAAACTAGTGAGCTCCTAAAACATGAGGCATTTCCAGCTAGCTAGCTCCCAAGCTTGGAGCTACAAGCTTGGAACTACACAATACAGCTAGCTTGCAAGTAGAGAGGGAGGGAGATCTAGAGGGAGAGAGAGATAAGTGATGACAATTAAGCTTACCTTAAAGAGAGGGGTGCAATCAACTTCCTTCCAGCTTGCCCTGTTCACCCTAGCAGTGTGGCTGCGAGCGTGGAACTTTCATCACAAACAGAGGGACACAGAGTGCAACAGAACAAAACAGTAGCTTAGCAATGGTCGAGTGGGGTTTTACTTATACTGGACCTATTTCTAACGGTAAATACATGAAATGCTAGTAAGACTAAGTGCGGGTAATTTTGTACTCACATCTTCTATCGGTACAAACACACATATACCGTTAGAACAGATGCTGGTGCATTGCTGAACATGTACAAGTGTTATTCTATCGGTAAATATGTGTACTTACCGTTAGAAGAGGTATTGTACATGGCTGAAACAAAACCAAACTGGGTAATGCATGACACAGCAATCTAAGTGCACAGATGCATACCAGTCCTCACATTCAAGTGCATGCCTGAGAGGCACATAAGCAAATACATGTCTTGTTCTATCGGTAAATATGTGTACTTACCGTTAGAAGAGGTATTGTACATGGCTGAAGCAAAACCAAACTGGGTAACGCATGACACAACAATCTAAGTGCACAGATGCACACTAGTCCTCACATTCAAGTGCATGCCTGAGGCACATAAGCAAATAAATGTGTTGTTCTATCGGTAAATATGTGTATTTAATGTTAGAAGAGGTACTTGTACATGGCTAAAACAAAACCAAACTGGGTAATGCATGACACAGCAATATAATCGCACACCAGTTCTCACATTCAAGTGCATGCCTGAGAGGCACATAAGCAAATACATGTGTTGTTCTATCGGTAAATATGTGTACTTACCGTTAGAAGAGGTACTGTACATGGGTGAAACAAAACCAAACTGGGTAATGCCTGACACAGCAATCTAAGTGCACAGATGCACACCAGTCCTCACATTCAAGTGCATGCTTGAGGCACCAGTTCTCACATTCAAGTGTTGTTCTATCGGTAAATATGTGTATTTACCGTTAGAAGAGGTACTGGTACATGGCTGAAACAAAACCAAACTGGGTAATGCATGACACACATGACACCAGTTCTTACATTCAAAGAATCATATCTAAACATAATGTAACATCAAACAGATCTTAACTAGAAGACAAAGAAATATTTCAAGAGATGCTAATTTGTAGATTAACTAGGAGACACAAAAATACTTTTCTTAGGTACTTGGTACTTCATCTTGCCAAAGAAATTAAAAATCTCTACTTACATGAGATATCTTGGTTTGCCTCCATTCCTTTAAGAAAATGCAAGAGGAAACATAAAAAATGAGTACTATTTAAACTCATTCTAGTTAATGGCTGAAAACAAAAGCAAGCTGATTCATGTATGACACAACAATTTAGCTACAAACATACACATTCCAGTTCACAAATTTAAGTGCATGTCTGAAACAGCAGTACAAATACACATGCCGTTTCTTTCGCCAACAAGCCAACGTAGGTAGCGTACTGCAATGAAGAACCGTGAAATACGTTGCCCCTCATGAGCATCATCCAAGGATCTGCATAGATCATAAATAGGCATTCTAGAGCAAATTAAGATTGTTTACTGTTTCCTACATGACTCCCTATCTGAGAAAGACTACCAGCTGAAGGTTAGTTGTGCTTCGTCATAGTAACATCAACTTGCAACTGGAGATCAAGATATTACATTTCTACTCTATTTCATTAGAAGAAATTACCTTGCCAATGTACATATATTAATTATTTAATGAACTTTTTACATGCACTTGAACATTGATAGCTAGTTGGCATTTGACTATGTTATTGGCATTGAACAACCTACATAGAAGATCAAGATAATTGTCTATCTCATGATATTTGTAAATATCTTGACATTAATGATCTTTCAATTTCATGATCTTTCAATTTCAACTTCAATTTCATGATCTTTCAATTACAAATATCTTTCAATTTCAATTTCATGATCTTTCAATTTCAATTTCAATTTCATGATCTTTCAATTTCAATTTCAATTTCATGATCTTTCAATTTCATTTTCAATTTCATGATCTTTCAATTTCAATTATTACTAAGTCCAAGTTGACATTGAGCAACCTACTGAGAGATGAAGATATTACATTTATACTCTTATTGGCATTTCACTATGTTAGATAGCGTTTGTATTGCAAATGTATCCTGATAATTTTCTTCATTTGATAGGATCAGCAAGCAATTGAACATTATCTGTGCCACAGTGATATTATTTAGTTGTTTTAATAAAAAATAGGAACAAGACACCGTACATAATCATATTGAAAAGAAGACACATCAAAATGAAGGATATTGTACAAGAGTCCTTCTCAACGAACGAACTCTGTAGGTTTCCCTGTTTCGAGCTTAGTCAGTGTTGTTTGAAAATTAGGGTCTTCACTGTACATATTGGTATAGTCATCATGACATGAGGGCTTGATCTGCATGAACGCTAATAAACAGAGGGTCGTAACTGGTGGTCACGACAACATGTCCGCCAATTTTTTGTGTACGCCCTTCTTGTACTTAATCACCAGATTGAACTGCTGCAGATACGACATCCGCTTGATGTGCCGAGCTTGCTGTAGTTTGGACTGCGTTTGTAAATATTGCAACGATTGTTGGTCGGTGTGGACCACAGTCTCTTTACCCAAATGATAACACAGCCAATGTTTCACGGCCTGATGCAGTGCACACAACTCTTTGTCTTAAGCTGGGTAGTTCTTCTGAGCTCCTTGGAATAACTCAGAGTGATATGCCACTGGTCGACCGTCTTAAGTGAGCACAGCACCCATCGCATAACCTGAGGCATCGGTTTCTAGCTCAAATGGTTTCTAGAGATTCAAAAAAGCTAACACAGGCGCCTCGCTGTTCTTCCTTTTCAGTAAGAGAAACGTGTCCTCATGTTTCCCTGTCCACTCGAACTTCTAATCAATACAGGTTAATGCATGAAATGGAGAAGCCATAATCGAGAAGTGTCATATGAACTTCCGAAGGTATTGGCATGCTCCCACAAAACTATGCACGTCTATAACTATTCGCGGTCACGGCCATTCGTGAATCACTTTTACCTTATCTGGGTTGATTTGCAACGTACCATTGCCGACCATGAATCCGAGGTAAAGTAGAGTTTCTTGGCCGAACTCGTACTTCTTACGGTTGAGGCGAAGTCAATGTTACCGAAGCTGTTCGAACACCTTTTCGACATGAATGAGGTGCTCATCCCACAAACGAATATAAACTAGTATGTCATCAAGGTAAACGATCACAAAGTCATCGATGAACTGTCTCAATACGTCATTCATAAGATGCATGAAAGTTGTCGGGGCGTTGCTGAGACCAAACTGCATGAACAACCATTCGAACAAACCTTGTCGTGTTTTGAATGCGGTCTTCCATGTATCCTCCTCTTGGATGCTGACTTGATGATATCCTGACTTAAGATCCAATTTGGAGAAGACAATGGCATGCTTCAATTGGTCTAGCAGGTCGTCAATATGAGGAAGGTGGTACCTGTTCTTGATGGTGATCTTGTTCAGTGCTCGGTAGTCGATGCACATACGCCAAGTCCCATCTTTCTTTGGCACTAACACCACAGGAGATCCACAAGGTGAACTACTCAGTTGAATGACACCATCGTTCAACAACTCACCAAGTTGTCTCTTGATCTCTTCATTCTCCAATACTGAGTTGTGATACATACTCAGATTGGGCAGTGTTGCATTGGAAACAAACTGAATTTTGTGCTCGACTAGATGTTTCAGCGGATGACCCTGGGTAGTCTTGAACGGATCACTGCATTCCTCCAGCAGTCCCGACAAACGATCAAAACCCTCTCGGCACACCAACGACAATGCTGGTCGAGTATCCTCACCTTGACCAATAGGTCGAATCATGACAAGCACATATTTGTGACATGCATTAACAATTTGTTTGGCTTGATTTGCGGTAATCAAGTTTGAAGTGTTGACGTGGATGTCTCTACTGATTATGAACTTAACTCCATCTTTAGTGAGGTCATACTCTTGCGCTCGCCGATGGAAGTGAGCGTCTCGATCATACAGATACGGACTCCCAAAGATCACCTGACATATATCGATAGAGACAACATTGCATTGCACCTCATCGATATATCATGCAGATATCGCAAACTTCAACACACACTGACTCGTAATCTGTTCATTCACGTTGGATGTAAACCAACCCAGCGGATATGGTCGTGGGTGTGTGGTCGTCTTCAAACCAAGTCACCGGACCAGTCCAATGGAGACCAGATTCTTCTGACTTCTGGGATCAAATATTGCTGCGACCACTTCGTGCTTCACCTGGATATTAATGGTGAACAAGTCCTCCATTGGGTGATGGTCGTTTGGTGGATCCGAACCCTTCTCCTTCGGCATTGCCATCAGAGACAAGGTCGTATCCGCCTCATTAACCGAATTCACTCGGACAACTTCTTCGTCGGGTGAATTCGCAGTAGCCGTGGTTGTTCTTTTCCCTGGTCCATTTTTCTTTGGTCGAAGTTCAGGATGAAGCCTGTAGCATTTGTCCTAGGTGTGTCCCACGACTTGAGAATGTTCACAAAAGGCACCCGTGCCCGATTTTGAAGTGTTCATCTTCGGACTCGGCTTTTTCTTTATAGAGGTCGCACTTTCCTTCGTGCTTTTGTCGATGCAGGATTTGTTCTTCTTCTCGATCGCCATAGCAGTTGTGGTTGCGATCGCAATGTCTTGGATGCCGAACAGACTTAGCTCAGTACTAATCGATTTCTGAAGTCTAGTGATCTGGGAGGATCTTCAAGTCCTGATCACATACGGCTTCGTGACCTTAACCGTGTTCGGAAAGGTTTCACGACCATCGATTAGTTCACAACCATGAAAGGAATTTATTCCCTGTTCGGAATTGTAATCCGATCCAAATATATATAACTAAGGTTATCTGTTCAGGACTAGTTAGCTAGTTAGTTATATGAGTCTAATACTTTTAGGTTACTGAGTCTGATACGTACTCATACGATTGGACTATAAATACCTTGTAATAGGCCTAGTTTAGATCGAATATCATTACAGCCTTGGATCATATATCCAGCTTATAGTTCCTTCGACGTAGGCAAGTGTGTCTAACATTCGACGCGTAAAACCCTCTTTGAAATAAATAGTTGTGCAATTACTTTGAGCTGTGTTTTGATCATCCTTTGGGTTTCGATAATTCTGAGTAAGATCCCGTTATTCCGCATATTAATCTGGGTGAGCCTAGTGCGAAAACCAAGGCTAGGTCTCAAACGGACCAACTTGGTATCAGAGCAACTTTCCTATCCTGTGGATGGTGAAGACTTGCCAGGGTCAGAAAACTTCAAGCGAAACTTCAGGCGATCAATTGACGGTTCCTATAGCCGCATCTTCGACAATGTCTGACGATACCTCTGTTCAAGCTAACCTAGCCGAACAAGTGGCTAAGCTCTCCACCGACATGGAAACCATGCTTGCTTGGATTAAGCAACAGGCCATGATTGTACCTCCTGAAGTAGGGAAGGTAATGGGTGTGAAGATTGGTGAAGACTTGCGCAGGACAGACGAAAATGAAGACGAAGGCAACCACAAGACCGAAGACCTCGCCAGCACCTCCTTAGCTGTCAGATCTTTCAAGGTTGACGCTAAGATTGAAATACCCATATATGATGGGGTGATCGATGCCGAGAAGCTGGATTCCTAGATCGATCAACTTAAGACCTATTTTGACCTGAAAGGGTTCAGTAGTGCTCAAAAGGTAAAGTTCGCACCTTTGAAGATGAAGGACCACGCCAAGACTTGGTGGAAGGCCCTTGTCGCCAGTGGTGAAGCTGACGACCTTACATGTGGTCAATTCAAATGACTTCTGCGACAAGAATTCTATCCGATGGGTTACCTTGAGGAGAGATGGGAGCGTTGGCACAGATTGTACCAACGGCGCGATCAGACCGTCCAAGACTATACGACGGACTTCCGGAGACAAGCAATGGTCATCAGCATATCGCTATCCAATCCTCAGGTATTTCGGAAATACACATTTGGACTTGAGAAATCGATCAGTACTCAGCTAAGGCTGTTCGGCGCCCAAGACATCGCGACCGCAAGCACAACTGCTATGGCGATCGAGAAGAAGAACAAATCCTGCAGCGACAAAAGCACGAAGGAAAGTGCGACCTCTATAAAGAAAAAGCCGAGTCCGAAGAAGAACGCTTCAAAATTGGGCACGGGTGCCTTTTGTGAACATTGTCAAGTCGCGGAACTCACCAAGGACAAATGCTACAAGCTTCATCCTGAACTTCGACGACCAGGGAAAAGAACAACCACGGCTACTGCGACTTCACTCGACGAAGAAGTTGTCCGAGTGAATTCGGTTAATGAGGTGGATACAACCTTGTCTCTGATGGTAATGCAGAAGGAGAAGGGTTCGGATCCACCGAATGACCATCACCCAACGGAGGACTTGTTCACCATCAACATCCAGGTGACGCACGAAGTGGTCACAGCAATATTCGATCCTGGAAGTCAGAAGAATCTGGTCTCCGCTAGATTGGTTCGGTGACTTGGTTTGAAGACGACCACACACCCGCGACCATATCCGCTGGGTTGGTTTACATCCGACGTGAACCAACAGATTACGAGTCAGTGTGTGTTGAAGTTTGTGATATCTGCATGATATATCAATGAGGTGCAATGCGATGTTGTCCCTATCGATATCTGTCAGGTGATCTTTGGGAGTCCGTATCTGTATGATTGAGACGCCCACTTCCATCGGCGAGCGCAAGAGTATGACCTCACCAAAGACATCCACGTCAACACTTCGAACTTGATTACCGCAAATCAAGCCAAACAAATTGTTAATGCATGTCACAAATATGTGCTTGTCATGATTCGACCTATTGGTCAAGGTGAGGGTACTCGACCAGCATTGTCGTTGGCGTGCCGAGAGGGTTCTGGTCGTTTGTCGGGACTGCTGGAGGAATACAGTGATCTGTTCGAGACTACACAGGGTCGTCCGCTGAAATGTCCAGTCGAGCACGAAATTCAGCTTGTTTCCGATGCGACACTGCCCAATCTGAGTATGTATCGCAACTTAGTATTGGAGAATGAAGAGATCAAGAGACAACTTGGTGAGTTGTTGAACGATGGTGTCATTCAACCGAGTAGTTCACCTTGTGGATCTCCTGTGGTGTTAGCACCAAAGAAAGATGGGACTTGGCGTATGTGCATCGACTACCAAGCACTGAACAAGATCACCATCAAGAACCGGTACCCCCTTCCTCGTATTGACGACCTGCTAGACCAATTGAAGCATGCCGTTGTCTTCTCCAAATTGGATCTTAAGTCAGGATATCATCAAGTCAGCATCCGAGAGGAGGATACATGGGAGACCCCGTTCAAAACACGACAAGGTCTGTTCGAATTATTGGTCATGCCGTTTGGTCTCTGCAACGCCCCAGCAACTTTCATGCGTCTTACGAATGACGTATTGAGATAATTCATCGATGACTTTGTGATCGTTTACCTCGACGACATACTAGTTTCTAGTCGTTCGTGGGATGAGCACCTCATTCATGTCAAAAAGGTGTTCGAACAACTTCGGTAACAAACTCTACTTTACATCAGATTCATGGTCGGCAATGGTACGTTGCAAATCGGCCCGCATAAGGTAAAAGTGATTCGTGAATGGCTGCGACCACGAACAGTTACGGACGTGCGTAGTTTTGTGGGAGCATGCTAATATCTTCAGAAGTTCATCTGACACTTCTCGATTATGGCTTCTCCATTGCATGCATTAACCAGGATAGATCAGAAGTTCGAGTGGACAGGGAAACATGAGGACACGTTTCTCTTACTAAAAAGGAAGATCAGCGAGGCACCTGTGTTAGCTTTGCCGAATCTCCAAAAACCATTTGAGCTAGAAACTGATGCCTCAGGTTATGCGATGGGCGTTGTGCTCATGCAAGAAGGTCGACCAGTGGCATATTACTCCGAGTTACTCTAGGGAGCTTAGAAGAACTATCCGACTTATGACAAAGAGTTGTGTGCACTGCATCAGGCCGTGAAGCATTGGCGGTGTTATCTCTTGGGTAAAGAGACTGTGGTCCACACCGACCATCAACTGTTGCAATATTTGCAAACGCAGTCCAATCTACAGCAAGCTCGGCACATGAAGTGGATGTCGTATCTGCAGCAGTTTAATCTGGTGAATGAGTACAAGAAGGGCGTACACAACAAATTGGCGGACATGTTGTCGCGACCAGCAGTTACAACCCTCTGTTTATCAGCGTTCATGCAGATCGAGCCCTCATGTCATGATGACTATGCCAATATGTACAGTGAAGACCCTGATTTTCAAACAGCACTGACTGAGCTCGAAACAGGGAAACCTAGAGAGTTCGTTCGTCGAGAAGGACTCTTGTACAAGGGCAATTTACTTTGCATACCTCGTAGAGCACCTCGAATTCAATGGTTGCGAGAAGCGCACACATCGAAGGCAGCTGGTCACTTTGGGGTTACAAAGACGTTGCAAAATCTTCACCAACATATGTTTTGGCAGCGTATGTAGCAAGATGTGGCTAGTTTTGTTCGAGGCTGTGGTCTCTGCAGCATCTCGAAACTGGCAAACCAAAAATTAGGTTTGTACACTCCTTTGACAGTTCCATCGCGACCATGGCAGAGTATATCCATGGATTTCTTGGGAGGATTGCCTAAGACCCGACATGGCAATGACTATCCATTCGTGGTTGTTGATCAGTTCTCCAAGATGATTATTCTTATACCTTGTCGAAAGACTATCACGGGAGAAGAAGCAGCTTGGGTATTCTTTCAACACGTTTGGACACACTTCGGACTGCCGACTTCTATTGTGTCTGATCGCGATACCCGATTCCTTAGTCACTTTTGGCGATCGCTCTGGATGATGATGGACACCAAGCTAAAGAGGAGTACTGCTTTTCATCTGCAAACTGATGGTCAAACCGAGGTGGTAAATCGCACAGTCGTTCATCTCTTGAGAGGATATAACTCGAAGCACCCGAAGACCTGGGATGGAAGCATACCGTACCTGTAGTTTGCTTTTAATCGAGCAGTGCATGGTTCGAATGGAAAGTCACCATTTGAGGTCTGTTTAGGATTTCTATCACAGAGTCCATTCGACATGAAGTTTGTGATCCCTACCTCAGCACAGAACAGCTGATTCGGGAGGATCTCCATGTCCTGATCGCATGCGGCTTCGCGACCAAGTCCTGATCGCATACGGCTTCACGACCATAACCGTGTTCAGAAAGGATTCGCGAACATGGATGGGTCTGCGACCATGGATTGGTCCGTGACCAGGAAAAGGAATTCGTTCCCTGTTCGGAATTGTAATACGATCCGAATGTGTATAATTAGCTTATCTGTTTAGAATTAGGTTATTGAGTCTTATACGTACTCATACGATTGGACTATAAATACCTTGTAATAGGTCTAGTTTAGATCATCGAAGAGTCATAGAGTTTATTTGAGTTTTAGACACTTCTAGTTCCTTCGACGTAGACAAGTGTGCCTAACGTTCGACGTGTAAGCCCTCTTTGAAATAAAGAGTTGTGCAATTACTTGGAACTGAGTTTTCGATCAACCTTTGGGTTTCAGTATTTTCGAGTAAGATCTCATTATTCCACATATTAGAATCTGGGTGAGCCTAGTGCGAAAACCAAGGCTAGGTCTCAAACGGATCAAGTTGGTATCAGAGCAACTTTCCTATCCTGTGGATGGTGAAGACTCGTCAGGGTTACAAAACCTCCGGTGAAACTCCAGGCGATCAATTGACGGTTCCTACAGCCGCGTCTCTGACGATGTCTGACGATACCTCCGTCCAAGCTAACCTAGCCGAACAAGTGGCTAAGCTCTCCACCGACATGGAAACCGTGCTTGCTTGTATTAAGCAGCAGGCCATGATTGTACCTCCTGAAGTAGGGAAGGGGATGGGTGCGAAGACTGGTGAAGACTTGCGCAGGGCAGACGAAGATAAAGACGAAGGCGACCACACGACCGACGACCTCGCCAACACCTCCTTAGTTGTCGGATCTTTTAAGGTCGACGCTAAGATTGATATACCCATATATGATGGGGTGATCGATGCCGAGAAGCTACATTCTTGGATCAATCAACTTGGGACCTACTTTGACCTGAAAGGGTTCAGTTGCGCTCAAAAGGTGAAGTTTGCACCTTTGAAGATGAAGGACCACGCCAAGACATGGTGGAAGGCCCTTGTCACCAGTGGTGAAGCTGACGACCTTGCGTGGGGTCAATTCAAACGACTTCTGCGACAAGAATTCTATCCGATGGGTTACCTTGAGGAGAGATGGGAGCGTTGGCACAAATTGTACCAACGGCGCTACCAGACCGTCCAAGACTATACAACAGAGTTTTGGCGACAAGCAATGGTCATTGGCATCTCACTATCCGTCCCTCAGGTATTTCGGAAGTACACATCTGGACTTCAGAAATAGATCAATACTGAGCTAAGTCTGTTCGGCGTCCAAGACATCGCAACCGCAAGCACAACTACTATGGCGATCGAGAAGAAGAACAAATCCCACAGCGACAAAAGCACGAAGGAAAGTGCGACCTCGATAAAGAAAAAGTAGAGTCCGAAGAAGAACGCTTCAAAATCGGGCACGGGTGCCTTTTGCGAACACTGTCAAGTCGCGGGACATACCAAGGACAAATGCTACAAGCTTCATCCTGAACTTCGACCAAAGAAAAACGGACGAGAGAAAAGAACAGCCACGGCTACTGCGACTTCACACGACGAAGAAGTTGTCCGAGTGAACTCGGTTAATGAGGTGGATACGACCTTGTCTCTGATGGCAATGCCAAAGGAGAAGGGTTCGGATCCACCAAATGACCATCACCCAACAGAGGACTTGTTCACCATCAACGTCCAGGTGAAGCATGAAGTGGTCGCAGCGATATTCGATCCAGGAAGTCAGAAGAATCTGGTCTCCACTAGACTGGTTCGGCGACTTGGTTTGAAGACCACCACACACCCGCGACCATATCCGCTGGGTTAGTTTACATCCGACGTGAATGAACAGATTACGAGTCAGTGTGTGCTGAAATTTGCGATCTCTGCATGATATATCGATGAGGTGCAATGCGATGTTGTCCCTATCGATATCTGTCAGGTGATATTTGGGAGTCCATATCTGTATGATCGCGACGCTCATTTCCATCGGCGAGCGCAAGAGTACGACCTCACCAAAGACGGAGTTATGTTCGTGATCAGCAGAGACGTCCACGTCAACACTTCGAACTTGATTACCGCAAATCAAGCCAAACGGATTGTTAATGCGTGTCACAAGTATGTGCTTGTCATGATTCGATCCATTGGTCAAAGTGGGGGTACTCGACTAGCATTGTCGTTGGCGTGCCGAGAGAATTATGGTCGTTTGTCGGGACTGTCGGAGAAATACAGTGATCTGTTCGAGACTACCCAGGGTCATCCGCTGAAACGACCAGTCGAGCACGAAATTCAGCTTGTGTCCGATGCGACACTGCCCAATCTGAGTATGTATCGCAACTCAGTATTGGAGAATGAAGAGATCAAGAGACAACTTGGTGAGTTGCTGAACGATGGTGTCATTCAACCAAGTAGTTCACCTTGTGGATCTCCTGTGGTGTTAGTACCAAAGAAAGATGGGACTTGGCGTATGTGCATTGACTATCGAGCACTGAACAAGATCACCATCAAGAACCGGTACCCCCTTCCTCGTATTGATGACCTCCTAGACCAATGGAAGCATGCTGTTGTCTTCTCCAAGTTGGATCTTAAGTCAGGATATCATCAAGTCAGCATCCGAGAGGAGGTTACGTGGAAGACCGCGTTCAAAACACGACAAGGTCTGTTCGAATGGTTGGTCATGCCGTTTGGTCTCTGCAACGCCCCGGCAACTTTCATGCATCTTATGAATGACGTATTGAGATAGTTCATCGACAACTTTGTGATCGTGTACCTCGACAACATACTGGTTTATAGTCGTTCGTGGGATGAGCACCTCATTCATGTCAGAAAGGTGTTCGATCAGCTTCCGCAACATCGACTTCACCTCAACCGTAAGAAGTGCGAGTTCGGCCAGCAAACTCTACTTTACCTTGGATTTCTGGTTGGGAACGGTACATTGCAAATCGACCCAGACAAGGTAAAAGTGATTCGCGAATGGGCGCGACCGCGAACAGTTACGGATGTGCGTAGTTTTGTGGGAGCATGCCAATATCTTTGGAAGTTCATCCGACACTTCTCGATTGTGGCTTCTCCATTGCATGCATTAACCAGGATCGATCAGAAGTTCGAGTGGACAGGGAAACATGAGGACACGTTTCTCTTGCTGAAAAGGAAGATCAGTGAGGTGCCTGTGTTAGCTTTGCCGAATCTCCAGAAACCGTTCGAGCTAGAAACCCATGCCTCAGGTTATGCAATGGGCGCAGTGCTCATGCAAGAAGGTCGACCAGTGGCATATCACTCCGAGTTATTCCAGGCAGCTCAGAAGAACTACCCGACTTATGATAAGGAGTTATGCGCACTGCATCAGGCCGTGTAACATTGGCGGTGTTATCTCTTGGGAAAGAGACAGTTGTCCACACCAACCATCAACCATTGCAATATTTGCAAACTCAGTACAAGCTACAGCAAGCTTGGCACATGAAGTGGATGTCGTATCTGCAGCAGTTTAATCTGGTGATTAAGTACAAGAAGGGCATACACAACAAATTGGCGGACATGTTGTCGCGACCACTAGTTACAACCCTCTGTTTATCAGTGTTCATGCAGATCGAGCCCTCATATCATGATGACTATGTCACTATGTACAGTGAAGACCCTGATTTTCAAACAGCACTGACTGAGGTCGAAACAGGGAACCCTACAGAGTTCGTTCGTCGAGAAGGACTCCTCTACAATGGCAATTTACTTTGCATACCTCGTGGAGCACCTCAAACTCAATGGATGTGAGAAGCGCACACATCGAAGGTAGCTGGTCACTTTGGGGTTACAAAGATGTTGCAAAATCTTCACCGACATGTGTTCTGGCCGCGTATGCAGCAAGATGTGGCTAGTTTTGTTTGAGACTGTGGTCTCTGCAGTATCACGAAACCGGCAAACCAAAAATTAGGTTTGTACACTCCTTTGCCAGTTCCATCGCGACCATGGGAGAGCGTATCCATGGATTTCTTAGGAGGATTGCCTAACACCCGACGTGGCAACGACTATCTATTCGTGGTCATTGATCGGTTCTCCAAAATGATTGTTCTTATACCTTGTCGAAAGACTATCACGGGAGAAGAAGCCGCTCGGGTATTCTTTCAACACGTTTGGATACACATCGGACTGCCGACTTCTATTGTGTCTGATCGCGATACCCAATTTCTTAGTCACTTTTGGCGATCGCTCTGGACGATGATGGACACCAAGCTAAAGAGGAGTACTGCTTTTCATCCACAAACTGATGGTCAAACCGAGGTGGTTAATTGTACAGTTGTTCATCTTTTGAGAGGATATAACTCGAAGCACCCGAAGACCTGGGATGAAAGCATACCATACCTGCAGTTTGCTTTTAATCGAGCAGTGCATGGTTTGACTGGAAAGTCCCCGTTTGAGGTCTGTTTAGGATTTCTACCCCAGAGTCCATTCGACATGGAGTTTGTGATCCCTACCTCAGCACAGAACAGCAAGGAAGCATCTGATCAGGATCGAGCACAAAAATTCCTGAAAGGTATTTAACGACTCCATCGTGAGGTTGAACAGAACTTGCTGAAAGCTCAACTCAAGTACAAGGCGTGACATGATCAGCACTGAGTTGATGCGCAATTTCAATAAGGTGATATGGTATGGTTACATCTGAGTAAGGAGAGACTTAAAGGTGAAGGTAAGAAACTCAAACCCATTCGTTATGGTCCTTTTCAGATTTTGCGAAAAGTGGGTAATAATGCTTATCAGCTCGAGTTACCTCCATACATGGATATCTACTCGGTTGTTAATGTTGAGAACCTCAAACTCTTTGAGCCTTCAATGCTGGATGATGAGGCAGATACTATAGTAACATCTGTTGAAGACTTGGTCTATCAACGAGACAAACCTCTACGTGAAGATGTGATTCTGGAAAAGAAGGTGACTACCACCCGCAGTGGCACCAAGGAGACTTTTCGAATCGGACGGAAAGATCAACGAGCACGTGCGGCAAAGTGGTACACCAAAGAAGATGGACAAGTCCAATTTCCACATCTCCAGTTTGATCGAGAGGTTGCAACAGTGGTTGGCTCCTTCTCAACAAGGGAGTCATGATCCAGGAGGATCTCCAAGTCCTGATCGCATGCGGCTTCGCGACCAAGTCCTGATCGCATACGGCTTCGCGACCATAAACGTGTTCAGAAAGGATTCGCGAACATGGATGGGTCCGCGACCAGGAAAAGGAATTCGTTCCCTATTTGGAATTGTAATCCGATCCGAATGTGTATAACTAAGCTTATCTGTTTAGAATTAGGTTATTGAGTCTGATACGTACTCATACGATTGGACTATAAATACCTTGTAATAGGTCTAGTTAGATCATCGAAGAGTCATAGAGTTTATTTGAGTTTTAGACACTTCTAGTTCCTCCGATGTAGACAAGTGTGCCAAACGTTCAACGTGTAAGCCCTCTTTGAAATAAAGAGTTGTGCAGTTACTTTGAACTGAGTTTTCGATCAACCTTTGGGTTTCGGTATTTTCGAGTAAGATCTCATTATTCAGCATATTAGAATCTGGGCGAGCCTAGTGCGAAAACCAAGGCTAGGTCTCAAACGGATCAACAGCAAGGAAGCATCTGATCAGGATCGAGCACAAACGTTCCTGGAAGGTATTCAACGACTCCATTGAGAGGTTGAACAGAACCTGCTGAAAGCTCAACTCAAGTACAAGCCGCGACATAATCGGCACCGAGTCGATGCGCAATTTTAAGAAGGTGATATGGTATGGTTAGATCTGAGTAAGGAGAGACTTAAAGGTGAAGGTAAGAAACTCAAACCCATTCATTATGGTCCTTCTCGGATTTTGCGGAAATGGGGTAATAATGCTTGTCAGCTCGAGTTACCTCCACACGTGGATATTTACTCGGTTGTCAATGTTGAGCACCTCAAACTCTTTGAGACTTCAATGCTGGATGATGAGCCAAATACCATAGTACCATCTGTTGAAGACTAGGTCTATCAACGAGACGAACCTCTACGTGAAGATTGTTATTCTGGAGAAGAAGGTGACTACCACCCGCAGTGGCACAAAGGAGACTTTTTGAATCGGTCGGAAAGATCAACGAGCATGTGCGACAAAGTGGTACTCCAAAGAAGATGGAAAAGCCCAATTTCCACATCTCCAATTTCATCCAACAGGGGTTGACTCCTTCTCAACAAGGGGGTCATGATTTGGGCGGATTTTCAAGTCCTGGTCACATACGGCTTCGCGACCAAGTCCTGATCACATACGGCTTCGCGACCTTAACCGTGTTCGGAAAGGTTTCATGACCATGGATTAGTTCACGACCATGGAAAGCAATTTGTTCCCTGTTCGGAATTGTAATCCGATCCAAATATATATATAACTAAGGTTATCCGATTAGGATTAGTTAGCTAGTTAGTTATATGAGTCTAATACATTTAGGTTACTGAGTCTGATACGTACTCATACGATTGGACTATAAATACCTTGTAATAGGCCTAATTTAGATCGAATATTATTACAGCCTTGGATCATATATTCAGCTTGTAGTTCCTTCGACATAGGCAAGTGTGTCTAACGTTCGACGCGTAAAGCCCTCTTTGAAATAAAGAGTTGTGCAATTACTTTGAGCTGTGTTTTCGATCATCCTTTGGGTTTTGGTAATTCTGAGTAAGATCCCGTTATTCCGCATATTAATCTGGGCGAGCCTAGTGCGAAAACCAAGGCTAGGTCTCAAATGGATCACCTCCTGGAAGTTGTCTTTATACGTGGAAGAATCATTACGATACTAAGGATATGCTTGTTAGAGGGCTAAACAATCCTGAGTTACTCTGGTCAAGGGTAATCAACGACCTTCTGACCACGCATCATCTGTGGCCTCCTGACCGCGTAACATCCGCGACCTCATGATCGCGCAAAGCCTGCGACCATAAATTACTCCTGTGTCCACGCTTCTCAGGTCGTTTCAGACCATAACAGCGGACCTTCAGACACCTGTCTGGTTCGTATTCGTCTTGAACTAGATGTGTATTATTTCGAACTAGCTCGGGTAATAATTGTGGGACCCTCCTTTGAGGAATCCCGTCGCAACCGCCCAAGTGGATTGCGCACAAGTAGGTTCATCACAAGCTCACAACAACAGGATTCACTTTAAAAAATGAAGCTGATAGATAAAACAAGTACAAGGTCACAAGGACCACTATTACAATATAATAATGCCAAGTGTGTTCTAATTAAAGTTGATACAAAAGTAGAGAGTTTTTCAAAATCAAGAATCAGTATCAAAGTACGGAACACAGAAAAACAACACAAAAAGCAACCACAAAGGTCTTCACTTCCTTCTGCAGCGGCTCTGGAAGGGCTCCCTCCACATCGGACTCAACTTGGCTCATGACCCTCCTAGAAGCTCAAATCGTCTGGAAAGGCTCCTTCCTGTTCTTGGTGCTCAAGGTTAGGGGAATCGGGATCCTCGAATCCTTTCTTCTGAATTTGTTTGTAAAGGCAAGGGTGAGCATGTTTTTACACAATGCTCAGCAAGTCTCGTTACAAGAATGCAGGTATATAGATGAGGAGTGATCAAGAAAAGGGTTTAAGTCTTATAATTATAAATAGTATAGATTTCAATTCTTTGATCTCTCAAATAAGGGTTTTATTTTCAACAGCGGGGTTTTGTAAATCTTATAATAGACTTTAAGAAATTGTTATGTGATGGTCTCCCATGAGTCATCACTTTTATCAACCCATATTATGAAAACATTCCAAATAGTTACTTGTGTTAAACCACATGGATAAATCCACCGCGAACATACTCCATGACCTAGGAGTATAGAGTATCCGATACTTTTCTTACGCTTTGCAAAGGTGTACCTCTTTTTAAATCCACTTCTTCACTCGGCTTTCAAGTCGGATCAGCTCCATGCAACAAGGCCGAGATCACACAACGCTTTTGCAGTCTAGTATTAACAGTATCCTCGCCCGGTAGATAGACAATTAAGTCTCAAGTACCGTTGTGGGTCCTACCCGCTGCCTTACTTCCTAGCCTTTGGTCTATGCTCCCGCAGGACACATAGCCTTGGTCTGTCCACGCGAGACATCTGACCGTCATGATTACAACCACGCATGGCTTAATCAGAGGCATAGGGCGTCTTCCTTCTTTCCACCTTTTCCTCTCATGCTTTTTCTGAACTCACATCACTCACGGATGAACTGCGTCCAACTAGTTTCCACGCGAGAAACCAGACCAACAAACCATGCAGGGAACTGCTAATACCAAAAAGCTACTAAGTCGTGCCTGTCCCATACCAGGCAAGTGGTTGGTACGATTTTCATGCCGCATAGAGGCACAACACAAGGTTCTAGTCCTTATGAATTAATAGTGAGGAGCCATCCACATTCCCTGGTGCGCACCGCACCCTCTCCATACAAACCAATCCTCACTACCAATTCTAATTTGTATTTTCTTTCACAAAAAGGGGTTTTCAAACATGTTTTTCATATAAGCGACCATTTGATATTTAGCATAAGTTTTCAAGCATAAGCATAATTCTAAGCATATATCCTAGGGTGACAAGGATGCATGGGTATTCAATCACAAGAGGGGTTTCACAATCATTTAGGTTATATCTAACCACATTATTTGAACATATTCTCATTTGAATATAAGGCATGCATATACTTTGAAAACAACTAATATACTTCATTTGAAAATATTAGGCGAGACATGATCAAGGGGTTGAGACTTGCCTTGCACTGCTGGGTCTAATTACTTGGACGAAACCTCGAAGACTTCTTTCGCTCCTTCAACTTCGGCACTGCGGCGGACACAAGCAATACAACACATACGCTACATAAGGAAATAGAAAATAATATGTAAATATATCATGCATGCAAGGGAAAGATTTGGATAGAGTCATTTGGGTGCTGGTCGAAGAGATGGGCTCAAAAGAAGTTGAATGTCAAAGGCCGACATTCAGTCCACGGCTAGACATAGCCATAAATTGGTCTTGGGTAGGTTTTCTGGAGAAGTGGCAGAAGAGAAAGATGTAGAACACAACTCCAGGAATCTAGGGGACAAAGTGACATTTCCATTGCTCAACCAGAAGAGGTCAAACAAGGCTAATGCCAGTGGCTGACATGCACTGACATAGTGCAGACATTGCCAAAAACTAGGGCAGAGCTTAACTTTTGAAACAGGGCTCCAATTGATGCACAACTTTGTCTGAGAGGTAGGCATTGATAACAGGATCAAATCATTCAACAGGATCTAGGGCAGGAAATGGCTGGAAGGTGATGAAATTCAGTGATGAACTGTGGTGACTTGGACATGAACTGGGCTTCTGGACAGTGATCTTGGCAAGGGCATATCTTTCAATCTAGGCAGATTCAGATGTTGAGCTAGTGGAAGGAAATGCTCAGGGAGGTGAGGCAAAGCTAAGGGACAAAGTTTCAGGAGCTAGATCGGCCGGGGAAGAATTCCGGCGACCGGTGCTGGAGAAGACAACACTGGAGATTGGGGGTTTTCGATACAAGGCGAATGAGCTCAATTCCAAGCTTGAGAACGATCTCTGGGGTATGCCAGGGCTACTGGAGGGGTCAATTTCACTGGAGGATGGCCGGAGAAGCTCGGCGACGAGGTCCAGCGAACTGATGAACTTCCAGATCGGGATTTCTTCGATTTGAGCACAATTGGGGATTTTGATTCTACAGGCTTGCTAAGAAATTGCTAAGGATCAGTTTCTGCTACTGGGATGAGAGCTAATTCGGGCTGAATCTGATAGCATTGAGGGAACAGGGCAATTGGGCTTTTCCGACGATCACCGGCGATGGGGATCGTCGGGGTGCAATTGGGAGCTATGACACGAAGAGAGGGAAGAGGGGAACTCACTGGTGGCTTTGTATTGGAGATTGGGGCTGTGAAATGGTCTGGCGACGGCGGCCTCGAAAACAGCTTGCCAGAGAAGAAAAAGACAGCGGCGAGGTTGCTGGAAAAATGGCTAAGTCCTGAGATGAGGAGTTAACACAGCACTGGAGGGGTTTAAATAGGCTAAGAGGCGGAGCTAGTGAGGGCGAATCCGACAACAAGGCTTGTGCCGGGGAGAAGCTTTGTCAGGCGCAGGAGGAACAGCGGCGACGACGACGTGATATACGCGGCTGTGCAGTAGCTTTGCCAGCGTTGTCGGGGCCCCTTGGAACTAGGTTTGAAACGGCGCGGATGCGGAGGCAGCAACACAGCTCCGGCGATGACACGTACACGCATGCAAGTGCCACGGCCACGGGCGTGTGTGCGTGAAAATGCTGCTGGAGCGCGGGCGTTTAACCGCTCGACTTGGAGAGGGTTTTGGTTGCTGGCACGTGCGCGCGGGATGGCTCAACCGATCACGAGCACAGGCGACCGGAGAAGATGGCTGGCGGCGAGCGTGCACGGCGCAAGGAAACCACGGCGATCTCTGGTCGTGTGCACAGTAGTTGGCCTAGTCGAAAAAGGCTGGAAAAGAATATCTGGGCCGCTTTGCAATTATGAAACTTGCTCCAGGGACTGATCTGTGAAGAAAGTTTGAATTGGAAATGGGCTTGATTGTAAATCTGGAGATCTGGAGGGCTGATCTGAAATCTGATTTCAGGAATGAGTTGCATAAGATTAATGGAACTCATCTAGCCAAAGTTTGACAAGATCGGGCAAGATCTAAAGGGTTTCGACAAAAGTGGGGAAAACGACTTTAGGGTAAAACAGGGTAATTAGGGTTTCAAAAACGGAGAGGGTCGAAACTCAGGTTTAGGGCAGGATTTGGAAATTCTTCCAGAAGGGAAAAATGTTCAAAATTGTGAATGGGAGATATTCACTGAATCAGATCAAAGTTTGGAGGTAGTCTGAGACTTTTAGTCTTTTTGGGGCTTCTGACAAATCTGAAAAGGGCTGATTTGTGAGAAAGATCTGAACGAAAGAGTTTGATTGCCAACTTTTTGGGGTAAGCTGCTGGCACAACTGGGATCTCATTCTGAATTAGAGAGAGAATAGGCAGGCCAGGATTTGGGAAAAATCAGGGTGTTACAATAATCCTCATCAGGTCCCCGGGCCAGTAGCGGCGACTGGGGCATGGGTCCCTGGGGTGCTCTTCACCAGATAGTGGCGGCACTTGGGACATGGGTTCCTAGGACGCTTCTCACTAGGCCAGTGGCGGCCCCCAGGACATGGGTCCCTCAGTAGCTCCTTACCGGGCCCGTGGCGGTGCCCGACATAGGGGTCCCCGGGGCACTTCTCCCCGGGCCCGTGGCGGCGCCCGGGGCACGGGTCCCTGGGACGCTTCTCGCCGGGCCGGTGGTGGCACCCAGGGCATGGGTCCCCTGGAAGCCTTCCTATTGGGCCAGTGGCGGCGCCCGAGACAGGGGTCGCCGGGGCGCTTCTCACCAGGCCAGTGGCGGCACCCGAGACAGGGTCCCCGGGGCACTTCTGCTTGGGCCCGTGGCAGCGCCCGGGACATGGGTCCCTGGGCCAGCGGCGGTGCTTGGGACATGGGTTCCCGGGACGCTTCTCACTAGGCCAGTGGCTGCTCCCGGATCATGTGTCCAACGGAAGCCTTCTTACCGGGCCGGTGGCGGCGCCTGGGACATGGGTCCCCGGGGCGCTTCTTCCCGGGCCCGTGGCGGCGCTTGGGACATGGGTCGCCGGGACGCTCCTTACCGGGCCCGTGGCGGCGCCCAGGATTGGGGTCCCCGGGGCGCTTCTCACCTGGCCGATGGCGGCACCCGGGTCGTGAGTCATCAGGGCACTTATCATCGGGATTGATCGGGCGGAGATTTCCCCCAACACGGATATAGGTACATAGCCGTTCAAACAATTTTGCAGTCTTCTAACTGTTCTATTGTTGCAAACCGTTAGTAAATGTTCCACTATAGGTCGAACCCACTCGACCCTTGCTGCTTTGTTCTATTCCATGCGCTCTGTCTCTGTTTCCTTCTGTTGCATGCTCCAATTAGCTGGAGTGATCAGGGCAAGCTTGAAAGAAGTTTGATCGCTCTCTCTAATGTAAGCTTCTCATCACCTCTTTGTCTCTCGCTCTCTACTTGCAAGCTAGATGTAGCTCCAAGCTAGGAAGCTAGCTTGCTAGCTGGCTCTTACAATGCATCATAATTTATGAGCTCACTAGTTTGCTTTGTGTAGTTAGGTTAGTGTTGCATCAAGTTAGGGTTTTAGTTGTAAGTAGCTCTGCAATATATGGCTTAATTGGCCAAGTTTCATATATGCCTGACTGATCATTATTTTTTTCAGTTGTCAATTTTGTGAATTGTAGATGAACTGGGAATATTGAATGTATGGAATAAAACGGTACTACTCTTAAGTATTTGGAGAGTGTGAATGGGTTTACTAAATTTGCTAAGCAAGAAAAGGTAAACAAGTGAGAAAAATATATACTTTATCCTTCTAAAGTTGTATGAACTTAAAGTGGTTTAGCAACTCTAATCAGATTAAGAGCCATTTGATTCGTTGTGGTTTTAATGCATAATATACTCGTTGGATATGGCACGGTGAAGATCTTGAGGAAACAAGCACCACTACCAATCAACAGGCGTGCCCTATTGTGGATTGCAGCAATGATGATCATCAGAATTTTGATAATGTCCACTCCAATGTGCATGTAGATTACGACAACCTAGATGAAATGTTACTTGATGTAGAAGAAGATTACAGCCAAAATGACTTTGGTAAATTTGAGAAATTGATTGGTGATTCTGAGAAGCCTTTGTTGCCAGGATATGCAAAATTTACAAAACTGTCTTCTGGGCTGAGATTATATAACTGCAGAGCTAGCAACGGTTGGAGCGATAAGAGTTTCATAGCACTATTAAATCTTCTAGTGGACATGCTTGTAGAGGAAAATGTGTTGCCAAGATCAGTTCACCATGCCAAAAAACTGTTGTGTCCACTGGGAATGGAAATCAAAAGAATACATACATTCCCAAATGATTGTGTTTTGTACTATAACGAGTATGAGGATTTGCATGTTTGCCCAAGATGCGGTGTTATGCGGCACAAGCATAGGGACCAAATTCACAATGAATGTGACAAGGTAAAGAAAGGACCTCCGACAAAAACTGTGTGGTAGTGTCATGTGATCTCTAGATTGAAACGGTTGTTTGCAAATGCGAAAGATGCGAAGTACTTGCGTTGGCATGCTGAAGTCCGAAAACAAGAAGGAAAACTGAGACACCCAACTGACTCTATTCAATAGAGAAACATTAGCAAAACATTTGATGAGTTTGGCGGCGAAGTGAGGAATATAAGGTTCGAGCTGAGTACAGATGGTATATGTTTGCCCCTGAGATGGTGTGATTCTGTAATAATCACAAGTGAACGGTTGAACGTTGAGCACTTGAGCGTCGAATTCCACGAGGAACAAGCGTATTCATCTTTCTAGCTTAATGGATCATTGATTAAATCTAAATGAGTTGTGGGCGTGTTTTTCTCTAACTAAGCTATCAACCTAAGGTTTACAAGCTGGAATAAAAATCTAGAGTTTTGGGAATTCCATAACCATCCGGTGTAATTCTATCCATGGTCCAAGGATTGTAAGTTAATTTTAATTGTTTTCCAAGATAGATTAAGTTTTCAGTATGGGGCGTTGGGTCAATAGTCAGACGATCGCTTCCACTGTCACGTTTAGTGAGAGCCACTCTCCTATTCAAGGTCCCGCGTCAAAGCACTAAGAACTCAAGAACTCCCCTAAATTCTTGTGAAGAGTCAACTGTTACGTTTGTTTCTGAAACAAGGATTTAGGGTTTGGAGGAAGAAAACATAAGGAAATTACTCCAAAACATGAAATAAAGACCGAGGGAGAATCACGCCTTCTGGATTTGATCATCCTAAACCTAGAGGGGATCTACTCGCTAAAAGCCATAATAATGTAGAAATAAAAATAAGAATTAAATAAAAACTCACTTAATTGCTTCGAAATTGAAGTTGCCGTCCTTACCAGCTTACAAAAGCAATAAAAATAAAGAAGGGGGCGCTTCTAAGAAAACTATACTATAAAATAAGCCCTAACGACTTCTAAACCTAAGAAAAAGAATGTCTAAACCTAAAAGAGCATGTCTAATTGAGCCAAAAGCTTCTCTATTTATAGTACACAGGTAAACATGCCTAAAAACAACTACTTGACGTGTAGGCGACAGAGTCTGGCTTCAAACGGTGTGAGAATAGATAAATCTGAGTCAAAACCAACCAAATTAGACCAGTTCTGATGGAATACAAATAAAACCAACAAATTTTGGCTAAAACCAACCAAATTTGACCAGTTCTAGTCAAACCCGCACCAAAATGGCCCAAATATGATCAGTCCTAGTCAAACCCGGCTCAAAACAACCAGTTTGGATCAAAACAGACCAGTAAAAAGTCGAGGAATCCAATTCGAACAAGACTAGGACACATGGTGCAATCACGGCCACACATGCGTCGTGATCGAAATCGAATCAAACACGACCAGGACATGTGGCACAATTACTGCCAGACACGTGTCGTAACCGAAACTGAGTTTCGGCCATGTTGTATTCAACCAGGTCTCCTTTTTGAGTACAAGTCTTTTTTACGCCAGATTCGTACGGATAAGGATTTTTACCTGCCAAGTCGACTTCGACCAGTTCTTTTTGCTTGTCTAGTTAGGTTTCTTAGTCGTGTGAGGCTCAAATGTGGTCGAATTCTTCCCAAAATTGGTGGGTTTGATTCCTAAAACATGATGAAGACAACCATGAAAGCAATTTGTGAAAATAATTAAATTTTGCACATAAAATGTAGCATCAAAGGAGTTTTAAGCATGATTTTGCATGTTTTCAATACTAAACCTATGGTAAAAGTGCTACCAAGTTAGCACTTATCAAATTCCCAAAAGCTAGCATTTTGCTTGTCCTCAAGCAAAGAATGTGAATGATTTTTGCAAAAATTGGAAAGATTTGTTTTATCTGATTTTCAATAAATGATCTTCTGAAGATTCATAACACATCTATACATATGTGGCAATCGATCTTAGCAATTTTGTAACATCCCAGTTTTTGCTATCCTTTCTTCTCACTAATCAGCATATCTTCATTGGAATCTCAGATGTCTCAACCCAATTTTGATCTCTTATCTCAAAATCACGATCTTAGGTATGCCACTACCTTAACTTAAAAAGTTGGCAGCTAAACTTCGTCTTCCAGATCATTTTCACTTTTCAGTCCAAAAGTATTTCAGATTAGTCCTTTTCAGAATTGTCAAAAGCCCAAAAAGACTAAAAGTCTCAGGCCACCTCCAAATTCTGATCTGATCCAATGATTGTCTTCCCTTCACTTTTCTGAACATTTTTCCCTTCTGGAAGAACTCAAAAATCTTAACCAAAACCCTGCGTTCAGCCTCGCCAAATTTTCAAACCCTAATTACCCTGTTTACCTTGTTTTCGATTTTTGTCAAAACCACCAGATCTTATCGGATTTTACCATTCTTCCTGCTAGATGAGTTCAAGTGTTTTGGTGACACTCATATGCAAAATCAGATTTCAAATCAGCCCTCCAAATCCCCAGAATTGCAAACAAGTCCAAAATCCCGAAGAAATCCTCGCAAATCAGTCCAAAACTTCGCGGATTAGTCCCTGTCCCCGTTTTCGACCTCGACCTGGGCTGAGTCCGTGTGCGACCTCGACCAGAGGCCACCTCGACCACAGCAGCTACCGTTCGCCGTGAACCGCCACCGCAAACTTCACCGCCAGCTAGTTCTTGTCTTCACCAACGGTCGTGTCACTACCACAGAAACAGACATCCAGGACGGCACATCACAGACGGGTATGAACTGTTCAATGGAAAACCGTCTGTGAAGGCCTGTCGGGAGAATATGTTCAGATATCACAAACGGTTCTGACGTCAAAAACAACTGTGACAGTAAACCAGACGGGTCTGAACACAAAACCGTCTGTGATAGTATACTTATCACAGACGGCTCTAACCTAAAAACCGACTGTGATATATACAATCAGTTCCCAGCTAAGAACCGTCTGTGATAGTCTACTTATCACAGACGGTTCTAAACTAAAACCCGACTGTGATATATACAGACGGTTCGGAACTCAAAACCGTCTGTGATAATTATACCATCACAGACGGTTCGGAACTCAGAGCCGACTGTGATTTATACAGTCGGTTGTAAACAACGAAGCGTCTGTGATAGTGTAGTTATCACAGACGGTTCTGATGTATGAACCGACTGGAAAAGTACCGACGCTTCGAATTCTCAACGGTGATCATTTCTGTCTCCGATCTTCGCGCGCGGCGCCTAGGAGAACACGAAGCATCGCTTTGGAAGTTCTATAAATTGACAGTGGAAAAATTGTCATTTACTTTACAAGTTTTTATAGTTCTCAGACTATTTGACTCCTTAGCTTGTCTGCGCCAATGGCATCCTTGATGGCATCGTCAGCCTCGCCCTCCCCGGTATGAACGCTCAATCTTTTTGACTTACCCCTGTATTGTTAATCCATGTTCAATACATTCTTGACCTGTTGATTTGCACAGGGAAGGGGAGCCGTGGAAGACACTGCCAAAGTCAAGGCCGAGCTGAGGGCCCTCCAGGAGGAGCACAAGCTCCTCACGGAGAAGCACACTCGGCTACGGCTTGACCTTGACGATCTCTTCCAGCGCATTCAGCGCATGAAGACGGATGGTGACAATGCTAGGGCGAGGACGAGGCGTCTTCGCGAGGAGAAGAAAGGCGCGGATATGACCATCGCTGGCTGCGGTTTGACAATGAAGGATACCATCGCGAAGCTGAGGGAGGTCGCAGGCCTTCTCGACGCTGAAGTAGTTGATCCTGAGAAGGACAACTTGTCGCTCGAGGAGTCCTGCGCCCTGGCTGCAAGTCAAACTGACTTTATTCTAGATGCAGCCAGGGCTAAGACCACTCCTTGACCTAGCATTCTGTATTTTTACTTTTTTTTGTATGTGATGAAACAAATTATTGAAAACTTTGTTCTTATGTCAACTTTCTAATTTTCCAGCACATTCTTGGACTGCATGCAATCTTCCCTCTTTCTTTATCTTTCTTTAGCTTTTGTCGAACATTCGACCATACAAAGGTATGTACACTGTGTGCGATCAAGGAACGACTATTGCGATCTTTGGCTTGTGATCGGAGCCCTTGAAATAATATAGAAACAATATAGAAGTTGCAGGTCCCATGCAAATAATATAAAAAGAATATAGAAGTTATATATCAACGTGCTTTGAATAACACAAACGACTCTGAGGTAAAAAACATCTGTGATAGTGACATTAGAGACGGTTTTTATGTAAGGCCCGACTGTGATAGTCCCAACAGTGTCGGCCGCCTCGAATTATCAACTTCTATCAATATCACAGACGGTTGTTAACTCCAAACCGTCTGTGATAGTAAAATTACAGACGGATTTTATGTAAGCACCGACTGTGATTGTCGAACATTTATCGACGCTTCAAATGCTCAGCGGTTCAACTGGAAGCAAAACTCCAGGGAGGGAACTCGAGGCAATTGTTGACGCAGATGGTTTTGATCTCCCAACCGTCTGTGATAGTCCCAACAGTGCAATTCTCTACATGCAATTGTTGATAACCGCACATAATAACTGAGCAGATGAAGAGATTTAATTATTTACTTCAAATTTAATTTGCATCGAATTATGTAATCTGACTCTTCAACTTTCTTTGCCGTGTTGCAGTTTATCTCCCGAGAAGTTAAATATCATGAATTTATTGACCTTGAAAACCAGTAGTGCGCTTTTTAGAACTCGAGGCACCCGCGCATATGAACCGTCACCTTCTGTTTCTATAAATAGCAAGGCTCCTAAATCCCTGTCTTTATTCCCTCCTCAACTCCCACCTTGATGGCGAGCCGAGATTCCAGTGAGGTTATTGAAATTGATCAGAGTGATGAGGAAGAGATAAGGAATGAACTCGATCAGGATCTTCAAAAAGTAAGTCCTCTCTGAAACTCTAATGCAGATCTTTCTTTTATGACTTGATTACCTCGAAACAAATGCATTTCGAAATCCACAGGTGCTTGAGGAAATGCTCCCTCCAAAGAAGAGACTTAGAAATGATGAAAGATCGTACAGTGGAGCTGCAGCGAAGACTCTAGAGGGTGCTGAGGCCTGTGTTGCCACATTGCCCCTTGCAACCCCTCCAGTTGCATCGACTCCACCTTTGGAGATCCACAATAATCCTTCCAATATCCCCTCTCCAACACCTTTGTATCATCAGCTTTTCTGGGGTAAGGCTCACACTTCCACGTCCAAATCCACTCTGAAGCTTGGCAATCATCTTCACCCTCCCAGCATACGCCCCTAGCAGAAGCTGGAGAAGCATATGTGCAGGAGGAGAAAGCTGCCTTGTGCAGAACTCTCCAAAAAAATAAAAAGAGGCGCTGGAGAAGCATTCTGAGGGGATGTCTTTTGCCATTCTGCACTTGGCAGAGTGCATGCTTTGAGTTGCAGCTTCATCTCCACCTTTGTTGTATCAACTTTAATTTCTTGGATGATCCTACTGATGCCAAATCCACTCCTTTGGTGAGAGATGATGTTGATAGTCTTAGAGCCATTGGTAGTTCTCCTGGGGCGGCCAGTGTAGATCCTACTGATGCCAATACGTCCCTAGGAGAACTTTGTAAATTACTTTCGGAACAGGTCGACACTAATCAATTGGTCGCTTAATTAATAGTATCTCTTATGTATGGAAAGATTGTAAGAAATAAGAAATTTCTTTTCCTTATATATCTGGCTTTCGATTGATTATGTAACTGATAATCACCAAACGATGTCTGTGTAAAAATGTTAACAAGAAAATACTGCTGCGATCAAGACGGTTTTTAACTCAAAACCGTCTCTGCTTGAAAGATTACATACGGTTTTAATTTCAGACATATATATAAAACAAATATGAAAAACAAGATAAAACCAAATAGTCTGAACGTTCATTTTTTTAAATACTAACATTGAAACAAGATAGAACAAAATATGAAAAACAAGTGGAACAACTGATGACCAGTAGTCGAATGCAAACAAACAATCTGGGATATTATAGACGGTTCGAACATTAAAACCGTCTGTGATAACACAGACGGTTATGAGGTAAAAACCGACTGTGATTACCATATACACAGACGGTTCTGAGATAAAAACCGACTGTGATAGTCACATACACAGACGGTTCTGAGGTAAAAACCGACTGTGATAATCACATACACAGACGGTTATTAGATAAAAACCATCTGTGATAATCAAATACACAGACGGTTCTTAGGTAAAAACCGACTGTGATAGTAAAGCGGACGGTTTGGAGGTCATAACCGTCTGTGATATTTCTTTCATAGTTACACAAATTGCACCGATATTACCGACGGTTAATAGAGTGAAACCCGTCAGTAATATTCTGTTCTTCAATAATGCACTGATATTACCGACGGTATTATATAGAACCGTCTGTATTGAACCTGGTATAAAAGGTCTTTTGGCGGATGTTTTGAGGTAGTCGTACTCTCTTCCTCGACCTACACTGTCCAGTTCGAAGAGATTTGGGGCAAGGAAGAGCGAAATCTCGAAAGGCCGGGGGAGCATTTGGGGGCAAAATTTTGAGGATCGAACCAAGGTTGGTACTTGCTCCCAAGGCATACACATTACATGATTTCATCATCAATATCGATCTCCATTGATTTACTAATTAGCATGTGTATGAATTTGATTAATTGCAGATGGTCCGAGACTGGATGTATAATGACAACCGAGTGGGTGAGGAATACATGAAAGGTGTTTTTGATTTTCAAAAGGTTGCTGAGCAAGACATGGCGAAGAAGGGTTTACCATATATGTACTGTCCTTGTGTAGACTGCCAGAATATTAAGATGTTCACCAACTCATCTCAAATTGTCGCCCACTTGATAAGACGTGGTTTCAAAAAGGGGTACACGTGTTGGGTCCACCATGGAGAAGAGCCAACTGCAGAAACAACTGCCACTCAGGTTGAGGAACAGGACATGTCGGATCCGAACAACGACTTCGACGAGGAAATGCCAGAGGATGACCATTTAGATGACATGTTACGTGATGTGGAAGGAAATTACAGTGAAAGGGAGTTTGGCAAATTCAAGCGCTTGATTGAGGACCCAGAAAAGCCGTTGTTCCCTGGTTGCAAGTCGAAGTACACAAAGTTGGCCTCTGTGCTTGAACTGTTAAAATTGAAGGCAAGCAACAGCTGGACCGACAAGAGTTTTACAGCACTGTTAGATCTTTTGGCGGACATGCTCCCGGAAGGAAACGAGTTGCCAAAAAACACCTACCAAGCGAAAAAGCTGTTGTGTCCTTTGGGAATGGAAGTAGAAAGGATACACGCGTGCCCTAATGATTGCATCCTTTACCGTAATGACTACAAGAATATGCATGTTTGTCCGGTGTGCGGCGCATCCCGCTATAAGCGTACTAAGGACCGAACAGACGACGGCGACTGCGCGGAGATAAAGCAAGGACCTCCTGCTAAGGTATTGTGGTATTTGCCAGTCATTCCCCGCTTGCAGCGTTTGTTTGCAAACCGTAAAGAGGCAAAATTACTGCGTTGGCACTCGGAAGACCGGAAGAAGGATGGAAAGCTGAGACACCTCGCTGATTCTTCGCAGTGGAGAAACATCGACAGGGAATTTGTTAACTTCGGAGCAGAATTGAGGAATATAAGGTTCGGGTTGAGTACCGATGGAATTAATCCTTTTGGTAACATGAGCAGTCGACATAGCACTTGGCCGGTTCTTTTGTGTATCTACAACGTTCCTCCTTGGTTGTGTATGAAGCGCAAGTACATCATGATGTCTCTACTTATCTCAGGACCAAAACAACCCGGAAACGATATTGATGTGTACCTAGCACCATTGATAGAGGATCTCCTAACAATGTGGAACGAAGGGGTGCAGGTATGGGACGCATACAAACGAGAGAACTTCATCCTACGTGCTATGATATTCTGCACCATCAACGATTTCCCTGGCCTTGGAAATTTGTCGGGCCGTACTACGAAAGGAGCCAAAGCCTGCCCCCACTGCGAAGATGAGACTGAGAGCGTGTGGCTGAAGAATTGCAGGAAAACAGTGTACATGCGTCACCGTAGGTTTCTTCCGAAGAATGACGCGTACCGTAAGAGGAAGAGGGAATTTGACGGCCACAAGGAAGATGGTTCAGCCCCGAAGCCTACGCGCGGGAAAGATGTTTACTCACGGGTGAAGGACATAAACGTTGTGTTTGGAAAGGGTGGTAATAAATTGAAACCCCGCACGAAGAACACTTGGAAGAAGAGATCGATATTATGGGACTTACCGTATTGGGAGAATTTAGAGGTTCGTCATTGCATTGATGTCATGCATGTAGAGAAGAATGTTTGTGACAGTTTAATCGGCCTATTGCTGAACATTCCAGGGAAGACAAAGGATGGCGTCAATGTGCGGCGTGACATGATCGAAATGAGAATCAGGCCCGAGCTAGCACCGAGAGAGGACGATAAAGGCCGTATATACCTCCCCCCCGCATGCTACACTTTGTGCAAGGCTGAGAGGACAGAACTCTGTAAGTGTCTCTATGGTGTTAAAGTTCCATCGGGTTACTCCGCAAATATGAAAAAGCTTGTGTCCATGGGCGATTTGAAATTGCTGGGTATGAAGTCTCATGATTGTCACGTGTTGATGACACAAATGCTTCCTGTTGCCATCAGGAGTATTCGCCGCATAAGGTCAGAGAGACGATCACGAGGCTATATTTTTTCTTCAATGCAATTTCTTCGAAGGTCATTGATCCCGATGGACTGGATTCTTTGTAGAGCGAGGTGGTTCAAACTCTCTGTCAGCTTGAGATGTATTTTCCTCCATCGTTTTTTGATATCATGGTCCATCTCACCGTCCACCTTGTCAGAGAAATCAAGATATGTGGACCCGTGTTCCTACGTTATATGTATCCATTCGAGAGGTACATGGGTGTACTTAAGGCCTACGTGAGGAATCGGTCCCGGCCCGATGGTAGCATTGTCGAAGGTTATGCAGCGGAAGAGGTTGTTGAGTTCTGCGTCGATTACATGGCCGAGGTAGAAGCAATAGGAGTTCCTGTGTCTCATCACGAGGGGAGGCTTGATGGTGTTGGCACTATTGGACGGAGAGCCATCACTCCTGATTTCGATATGTACTCGAAAGCTCATTTTTGGGTCTTGCAACACATGACGGAGGTGTCTCTGTACATCGACGAGCACAAGGAGATGCTACGACAAGACAATCCTCGCCGATCTGAGGTTTGGATCACGGGACAACATAACAGTCGATTCAACGCGTGGATGAAGGTGCGAATCACCGGAGAGTCCGCAAGTGAGAACCTTAAATGGTTGGCAAAAGGGCCCACGTTTACTGTACAGACATGGCAGGGATACGACATCAATGGGTACACATTTTACACGAAAGCTCAAGATCGAAAGAGCACTGTGCAAAATAGTGGAGTGAGCGTAGAAGCTTTCCATGAGGGGTTCATCAAGACAGGCCCAACAAGGGTAGTACGTGGATTGAACTCATACTACGGGTTCATTGAAGAAATTTGGGAGCTCGATTACGTACTGTTCAAGATTCCCCTGTTTCGATGCCGATGGGTCCAAATCCCACAGGGTGTGAAGGTTGACAGTTACGGTTTCACTTCTGTGGATCTGGATCGCGTTGCTTATAAAGATGAGCCATTCATACTTGCAAATCAAGCCATTCAGGTCATTTATGTCACTGACCCGGCCAATAAGAAGTGGCACATCGTCCTTCATGGCAAGAGAAGGATTGTTGGAGTTGAAAATGTCGTAGACGAGGAGGAATACAATCAATTTGATGAGATTCCTCCATTTGGAGATGGCGTACAGGTCGATACTGAAGACACCGACGAAACCAGTTACGTGCGTATGGATCACCAGGAAGGGTTATACTTTAAAGGTAATGAACTGTACGTCTTATCTCTCTGTTTCCATCGGTATAGCTTATATCTCCTATAATTCTCGTCTTTGTAGGGCCGCGGCAAGTGGAAAGTTGAGGATAACATGGCTGTGTACGTGGATATTGTCGGTGAAAGTTCCCATTTGTATGTAACATTAACTTGAGCATGCTCCACGTACATTGTATGTTAAATTTATTTGAGCATGCTCCACATTGTAACCAATTATTGGATCTACGTACACAGTAACCAATTTACAGAGCATTTGGACTACATTTGAAATATCTGAGTGTTCATTTAAAACAAGTTTTCGAGCATTCAGAGTTGAAAGCTACAGATCAGTTTCAAGTTGTAAAACTAATGTTCAATAGAGAGATTATCAAGGACGGTTTTGACCTAGCACAGACGGGTATGATTCTATAACCGACTGTGATAATCTCGTTCACAGTCAGTTCTCAACTCACAACCGTCTGTGATAATCTCTCCTCTAGTAGATTACCACAGACGGTTTTTATTTGAGAACCGACTGTGATAATATTACTATCACAGACGGTTATGTATATATAACCGACTGTGATGTTTTCAACAGTGTCCGACTCTTCGAGTTCTTGACGTGCACCGTTGGTTTTCAATTCCAAACCGTCTGTGATAATCAGAGCACAGTCGGCTCTCAACTCAAAACCGTCTGTGATAATCTCTCTAGTGACTATCACTATGTCGATTATTACAGACGGTTCTGATGCGAGAACCGACTGTAATAATATCGTCGCGGTTAATAGTTCAAGGCGGGGATTGTCCCGCTCATTCCAGTTCACAACTGTTGCCCTAGCTCTCTCCGCCCTCGCACCGTCCGCCGCGATCACCTCCATCGCCTCCCACCTTCTCCTCCTCTCCGTCCGACGCGATCACCTGCATCGCCTTTCCACCGTCAGGCGCGATCACCTCCATCGCCCTCCCGCCTCCGACGCGATCACCTCCATCGCCTCCCCACCGTTTCTGTCATTCTTGGTTAATTATAAGTATATGGGTTTTGGTATAGAATTATTAGTTGCAGATTTACTTAAACTGTTATCTCTTTCACTTATGTTAGGAACTATGTCTGGTGACGAAATGTACCACTCGGGGAGTCAGGGTGACCTCGCTGGCGATGAGACGACTGGGCCGGAGGTCGCCTCGTCCGCCGTGACCCCGCAGAAGAAGAGAAAGGGGCGAGGCCGGACGACATGCGCGCGTCTGAACAAGCGGGAAAAGCAGCACGTCCAGTTCGACGACAATGGTGTGCCGGAAGCTCCGGAAAAACTTGTCGGTCAGTACCGCTCACTATGCGGCAAAGTGGCAAGGGAGCGGGTGCCGATCACCACCTCCGACTGGGGTCAAGTGCCCCCAGAGTGCAAGGATGCGCTGTGGGAAGAAGTGCAGGCGGCGTTTCACATTCCGGAGGATCGCCAGTTCACCATCCGCCGGAGGACACTGATGTCAATAAACAAGGCGTGGAGGAACTTCAAGAGCCACCTTGTCAGGCTCTATGTGAAGGAGTCGAAGACCCCCTTCGATGACTTCCCTTTCGTGACTCCCGAGGCATGGCAGCAGTTCGTCGAGATGAAGGCCAAGCCAGAGTTCCAGGAGCTTAGTGCGAAGGGCCAGGCTAACCAAGCCAAGAACACCCACCCACACAGACTAGGCACCGGTGGGTATGTGGGGAAGAAGGCGCTGTGGAGGAAGCAGGACGAGGAGGCTTCCCAGTCTTCGGCCGGCAGTCCTTATGCGGGCATAACGGACGTGCACGCCCGCAATTGGTGCCGAGCAAGATCGACGATGAACTCCTCCGGAAGCGTCTCCGTGAGTAACCCTGCGGACAAGGAAGTGATCGACCGGCCGGTAAGATTGTCCGATCACGTACTATCCTCATAACACGCATGCAATGGGCTGTATTGCTAAGTTCTCCTGTTGCAGGTGACGCTGAGTGCGCAGGTGGCATCCGGAGAGTTCAACCCGAGGAGGGACAGGGATATCCTCACAGCGGCGCTAGGAAACAAGGAGCATCCAGGCCGCGTGCGCGGCCTCGGCGCCACTGTGCCTTGGAGGTATGGTTTCCCTGATGATGAGGAGGCGGCTAAGAGGAGAAAGAGATCCCACCAAGCCCGCGATGAACGGCTCAAGGAGGAGATGCGATCGGAGTTCGCTGTTCGGGACAAAGCACTCCTGCAACAGTTGTCGGAGATGCGGTCCATGTATGAAGAGCTAAGAAAGGCGACCCAGGGCACCCCCGTTCTAGAAGCGGAAGTACCGACCCCCATTCTTGGCCACCGTAGTAGCTGCGCGTCTGCGCCGGGGTCTTCGCAGACGGAGCCCTCTCCAAAGTATCCGGTGGACTCTCTACAGGTAATGACCGTTAATGCGCACTGTTTGTCTATGTTAATTCATTCGAAAGTGAGAAGCGGTGAAATTCAACATGTTAATGCGCACTGTTTATAGGAACCCGCCTCCTGCAGGCTTATGGTGCTGGCCGGTGTCTTCCCAATCGAGGCTGCCTGTGGGATGGTGCAAACATGCACGGCGGGGGCCACAATCCATGGTGCCCCTCTATGTGAGGGTTTTGCACGGGTCCAGGTGGACAGTGTCGTTGACCATTGCAAGGATTTTCCATTGGACAAGCCGCCGAACGACGAGATTACCACTCTCGGGGATGCGGTGCACACGTTCGTGCAATGGCCCAAGAAAGACATCGTCCTGTATGAGGTAATTCCCCCACCAGTTTCATAATTTGTACTGTAATAATAGCCCTCAGAGTTAGTGTCCTAATACATAGGTTCTTACATCACAGACATCACAGACCGACACGCGGCCTACTAGCCAGCATACCCCTCCGATGACGAAGCTGACTCCGATTAAGAGGCAACCATTCAAGAAGCTGGCTATGAGGGGAAAAGCAAAGAAGAGCCTGGCGAAGGAGAGCGAGAAGAGTGCGCCAGATCTCATGCCGTTCTCTCTGGGGATGCCCATGGCCTCCGATACCGCAATTTCGAGCATGGGGTTAGCATGCCAGAGCCTGCATGCATGGTACATGAGGAGGACAAACCAGACCAGGACGCAGCGTCCGACGCACATCATGGTCAAGTACACCGTGGCAGAGTTCCATAACGACGTTGGGACCTACTCGGTGACCTTCGAAGACCTGCACAATTTACTGAACAAAGATGCGCTCGACTTGTCAATCCTACGGTCTTGGGTGCTGTAAGTATCCTACTATCCGTGCATATACGGATATATGTCATTTATTAATTGGTTACTTCCGTGCAGCTGCATGGCCAACTATGCCAAATCCAAGGGCATACCTGTTGGTTTCTTGGAGCCCCAGATGGTCGCCGAGGTGATGTTTAGGACCGACACAGACTTCGTTGTCGACTACATCAAAAGAGGTTTTCTTGCTCAGGTCGACAAGGAGTATATACTTGTACCCTACAACCAGAGGTGAGTGCTTTCATCAGTACTTCACCCGTAGATTAGTGTCTCCATGTGCACCCCCCAAATTTAGATTAAATTTTTAATTCTCTACGTGTAATATGTAGCTACCACTGGATCCTGCTGCTACTTATTCCGAAAAGCGACAAGGTGTTCTACCTTGACTCATTGCAGAGGAAAGGGTACTCGTATTGCGCCGCACGAGATGTATTCGGAAGGTGATGTGGACCTGTCTTGCATGCATCTAGATTTACTGTCCTCAAATTGTCAATTTCGGCTATCCTCAAACTGTCAATTTTGACTATCTACAGGGCTTTCACGAGGTACTTTGCCGAGGTAGGGAGACAACACGAGCGGCGAGCCGATAAGTTTCAGTGGTTACAATTTTCGATACAAATTTCAACTGGCATCTGTTTTACTTTATAACTTGTCCCCACCTAACTCTCGGTCTGTAAATTGGCAGTGCCATCAGCAGCCGGACGACAATACATGTGGGTTCTACGTGATGCGCCACATGTATGACCTGATCATCACCCCTCACCGGCCAGATTTCCCCGAGGTATATACAACTGCTCCCCTTAATTTGTCTCGATTTGACAGAATTTACAACTTCAGCTCATTTTTTATGTACCAACTCTTGCTGCAGGGGGTCGACTTCCCTTCAGAAAGCCTTGACCCTCAGCAGATTGGTAATGTCCGAGGGATGCTCGCTGAGTTTTTCCTTGCGGAGGTCATATCACCCAAGGGGAAGTTTAGGGACCCGCAAGGTTCGTATTAGTGCGGCCTTACATTTATTTGTACATCTAACACACTTTAATTGTCGATTACATTTATTTGTTCAATTGTACATATTTCTGAGTTCTGTGCTGTATATATGAAATGCTATACAAATATATTTGAGTACTGTGCATATGAAACTGTATATATTTGAGTACTATGCATGTATGAAATTCACGAACTTTATATATGAAAATGCAATTTGTACAGAGGACATCTGTGACTGTTATAATCTCAGACGGTTTGTAAGATCAAAACTGTCTGTGCATGCACAGACGGTTTTGATCTTGCAAACCGTATGAGATTATAACAGTCACCGATAATAACCCATCGCAGATGGTTTGGACCTCAGATCCGTCTGTGATATCACACTATCACAGACGGTTTCAAGATTAACACCGTCGCTAATATCGCAGATTGGTTTAATATGAGTATCACAGACGGTTTTGATCTCAGAACCGTCTGTGTTAAGAGTATCACAGACGGTTCTGAGATCAAAAACGTCTGTGTTGATATCCAAACCGTCTCTGGTCATTCTGAGTACCACAGACGGTTCTGATATCCAAACCGTCTCTGGTAATCTGAGTATCACAGTTTGTTATGACATCAAAGGCGTCTGTGATACTCATACTAACACAGACGGTTCTGATGTCAAAATCGTCTGTGTATACTAACGTATCACAGACGGTTCTCTTCTCAAAACCGTCTGTGATAGTCTAATTATCACAAACGGTTCCGAAAACAGAACCGTCTGTGTAGTATGACTATCACAGACGGTTCTGACCTTATCACAGACGGTTCTGACCTTATAACAGACTGTGAAATATGAGTATCACAGACGGTTATGACCTTAATACAGACGGTTATGACCTTATAACAGTCTGTGAATGGATAGATCACAGACGGTTGAAAACATCAAAAACCGTCTGTGATAGTACATGATTATCACTGACTCGAATATCACTGACGGGTAAGAACCGTCTGTGGTAGTATGACTATCACAGACGGTTCTGACCTTATAACAGACTGTGAAATATGAGTATCACAGATGGTTCTGACCTTATCACAGACGGTTATGACCTTATAACAGTCTGTGAATGGATAGATCACAGACGGTTGAAAACATCAAAAACCGTCTGTGATAGTACATGATTATCACTGACTCGAATATCACTGACGGGTAAGAACCGTCTGTGATGAATGTTTTGACCCGACTGTGATGATGAATTCTGTAGTAGTGTGTCCTACGTGTCCGCACGTGGTGTTCGCGTCACGCCAAAGCACTCCACTGTAGCGACGACTGGTGACTGCCAGCAACGCCATTCGCGAGTGCGTGCCTGCTGTTGTCAGAACTTTTGGGCCACTTCGCCGCCATGCCGAAGCTTGCCATCCCGTCGTTCTGCCCAAGCCGGATTTGATGCGATTTTCTCCTCTGGCAGAACCACCGCCGTGTCCCAACGCCGCCTCGATCTTGCTCCGACGCTAGTCGAGCATCTCCCACTCAATTTGCTTCAACTACCAAGGACCCAGCAGCTGGCTATATAAACCCCCCTCTCCCAGAGCTCTTCACACCACACCACACTAGCAAACCTCCTAGCTTAGCTCTTGTGTTTGCCATCTTCTTCCCCGACGAGCTACCTGAGGAGCTCTCGCCGCCAGCTCAAGCCACTGCTTCCCTCTCCAATCTGAGTTCACCAGTGAGTTTCCCTCACCTTCCTCTCTGTGTCATAATGTTTAATTGGACCCCGCGAACCCTAACGCCGGCGACCACCGGATTTTCTCTTTTGCCCTGTTCCTCCAATGCCGAGTGATTCAAACCAAATTGACCCTCGTGATAGTAGAACAAAATAATCAGTAAGCCTGTAGGATTGAAACCTTCGATTTTGCCCAGAACGAAGAATCCCCAATTTGGGATTTCACCAGTTCACTGGACATCGCCACCGAGCTTCTCCAGTGATCCTCTAGCCAAATTGAACCCCCAGTAGCTTTCTATTGTCCCCAGGATGCTTCACAAGCTTGGAATCGAGCTCAAATGCCTTAATTCAAAAACGCCCAATTCCTGTGTCTTCGTCTTTGGCTCAGTTGACCGGAGTTTCCTTTCCAGCCGATCTAGCCAGTACCACTTTGTCAGTTAGCTAGGTCTCAACTCCCTGAGTATTTCATTCCACTAGCCCGATCCCTGAATCTTCCCAGATAAAGAGTTATGCTCTTGCCAAGTTCCTGTCCAGAACCATGCCTGTGCCGTGTCGCCACCATGGTTCATCGCCGTCGTTCATCGCCGTCCGGTTATCTTTTGCCCTGAAACCACCGCCAATATGTTCCTGGTATCCACGCCTACCTCCTAGACATACTTGGCAAAGAGTTTGAGTCCCAGAACCAGATTTACCCCTCTGCCCTAGTTTTTGACAGTGTCAGTGCAGTGTCAATGCATGTCAGTCATTCACATTGGCCTTGTTTAACCCTTTCTTTTTGAGCAATTGAAATGCCACTTTGTCCACTATGCTCCTGGAGCCATGTTCTACAATATTCTCTACTATCACATCTCCAGAAAACATACCTAGAGCCAACTTAGGGCTATGTCTAGCCGTAGACCGAATGTCAGCCTTTTGACATTCAAGTCCTTTTGAGCCCATCTCTTCAATCAACACCAAGTGACCTTGTCCAAACCTTTTCCCTACATGCATGATATATTTACTTATTATTTTATAGTAAAACTATTCCCGTGTGCTTATATGGTGTGTATGTATTATTTGTATCCGCCGTGGAACCAGAGGTTGAGGGAGCGGAAGAGATCTTCGAAGAATCGTTTGAGCAACTAGACCCATCACTGCAAGGCAAGTCTCAAACCCTTGATCATGTCTAGCCTAATATTTTGAAATGAAGTATGTTAGCTGTTTTCAAGTATATGCATGCCTTAGATTCAAATAAGAGTTATGTTCAAATAAAGTGATTAGATATGACCTAAATAATTGTAAAACCCCTTTTGTCATTGAATATCCATGCACCCTTGTCACCCTAGAATATTATGCTTAGGCTATACTATGCCCAAGATTATATGTTAAATGTTAAATGGTCACATGTGAGAAATGTATATTCAAAACCCCTTTTGTGAAAGAAAATGTGATTGGAATTGATAGTGAGGATGGTTTGATTGGATGGTGCTGTGTGCGCACTAGGAATGTGAAAGACTCCTCACTAAAGATTCATAAGGACTAGAACCTTGTGTTGTACTTCCATGCGGCATGAAAAACGTACCAACCACTTGCCTGGTATGGGACGGGCGCAACATAGTAGCTCTCTCAGTATTAGCTTTTCCCTGCAATGGTTGTCGGTCCAGTTTCTTGCGAGAAACTGGTGGGCCACTGAGGGCTATGAGTGATGTGAGATCAGAAAAATGATGAGAGGATGAGGTGTAAGAAGGAAGAGGCCCTACTCCTGGATTAAGTCGTGCGCGGCTGTAATCAAAAGAGGCTATGTGTCTTGCGAGAACATAGACCAAGGCTAGGAAGTAAGGCAGTGGGGAGGACCCACAACGGTAATGAGGACAGGAATGTCTATTTACCAGGCGGGGAATTGTTAATGCTAGGATTGTAAACTGTTGTGTGATCTCGGCCTTGTCACATGCGTAAAAGTCGCATGGAGAGGTACCGACTTGAAAGCTGAGTGATCAGTGGATTAAGGTGTTACACCTTTGCAAAGTTATAAAAAGTATCGGATACTCTGAGCTCCCAGGTCATGGAGTCTGCGCGCGGTGGATTCTATCCATGTCAATGCAGCACAAGTAGCTTTTGGAAAGTTTTTCACAAAATCTGAGTAAAGTGGTGACTCACGGGAGACCGCCACACACAACATCCTCTGAAAATCTAGCTTAGGATTTTAAAAGCCTCGCTTTTGGAAACAAAGACCTTTTCTTTAAAACTAAGAGTGAAAATCTATTCTATGAGCCAGAGCCATTCTTTGAAAGTTTCCCCCTCATCTATATATATCTGCATTCTTAATTTGGGACTTGTTGAGCACCATGTGGACAATGTGCTCACCCTTGCTTTTGCAAACAAAATTTAGAAGAAGGATTCATTGACCCTGAGTCCTACGGTCTTGAACCCATCATGGAACAAGAAGAAACTGCTCCAGAAGATCCAGCTTGTTAGAGGGTCACTTACCAAGTGGAGTCCGATGTGGAGAAGGCCCGTGCAACACCGCTGCAGTTGAAGATGAAGACAGTTGAAGTCCTTTTGCTTACCGTTGTTGTTTTATTTTGTGCCGACCTTTGTGTCGAAGAAAACTCCTTAATTTTGTATCAACATTAAAGTGTGTCATTTTGGCGCTATGTTATTGTAATGTTGGTCCCTGTGATCAGCACTTATTTTAATTACTTGCATTTTTATATGATGCATCTTGTTGTTGTGAGCTGCAATGTACCATTTCTGAGCGCAACCCATTTGGGCGGTTGCCACCGGATTCCTCAAATGAGGGTCCCACAAATTTAAACTTTCCAAATGCATATATTAAGATTATCAAATTTCAACCCTAGAAAAGAGAGCTTAATAAATTAAATGGTCTTAACAATCATCTTTCATATAAGATTTAGAATAAACCATACAAAGAAAACACTCGTTTTGCTACATTTATACACAGTTTCTAGATTTCCCTTTTTTAGAGAAAAATTAAAACACTTATTCTTTATTTTTTTACTTTATTATTTCTTATTCACTTTTTCATTTTTCTTCTTCAACTTTTTCGTGCTCTTAGACAGAATTTTTAACTAGATCATTCCGTTGTGGGTAGAGAGACATAGTTGAAGACACTTATTTAAGTGCACTTAGAGAAAGGTAGCTTTGTTAGTTTCCCGAGCCCCAGCAAGCAACATTAATGCTTCGTATACCTTCCCTTCACTAGCTGGTCGACGATTCACCACTGCTTCCCCCCAGCGGGTCGCATATACATTACACATGACTAAACAGAGCCGCATCTTAAGCAACTGTTTTACTGAAATTTTTTTTGTGTTCATAAGTTAAGTAAATCTTCCCTTCCCCAACTGGTCGATGATTCACCACCGCCTCCCCCCAGTGGGTCGATTATACTTTACTCTTTTGTTACAGAGAGAATGCCTTTCTGACGAAGAGCCTTACTGATCGAGAAAACTATGATCTCAGGGCGGCCACCACAATTTCATATCTAGAGGCCGAACTCAGCAAACTGCAATCGCAGCTCTCATGTAAGTCAATTTCCGACCAGAGCGAATTATTTTCGTCGCTCAGATTGCTTGTAACGACCTTCTTACTGCAGCGCAAGTCGATCAAATAAGCCAGCTTGGTGAAGAGGAGAAAGACCTCCAGGCGACCATCGACTCTGTCCGCAGGGAGAACAAAGACTTAAGCACGTCCCTCTCGACCAGTGGCAGGGCTCAACAAGACATCTTTGAAAATCTAAAGATGGTGGCCAGTCTACTAAGGGCTGATGTGGGCGAAACTGTGGCGGACGACCTCAGCCTTAGTGACTGGTCCAAATTGGTCACAGCTCAAGTGGAATCACTTCTCGAGTATCTTCCTGAAGATACTAGGCGACAACAAGAGGCGATCAAAACAAGAGTCCGATCAGCAGCCTCTGCCATTCTCTGCCTGTTCCGTCTCCACCATGGCCCAGACATGGATCTAAACCCATTGGTAGGAGAGGTAGAGATCGAGAGTGAAGACCAACTTGAGGTTATCATGGAGGAAGTCAGACCTCTTGTAGATAAACTCTTGATCGAGCTTGGCATTATGTAAATACTTATACCTGTACAAATACAGTTTATAGAAGGCAATGCATGCTTTTTTGGTTTTGTTTCAAAAGAAAGCACTTCTTTTTGGTTCATACTATAACCATATTCCCCTAGGCTCCGCCTGTGATTATATATACTGAAGACTTAGTATTATAAGCACAAGAAAAATATGGGTGTAACGACCAGAAACATTCGACCAGGCCAACAATTATATTCGATGCAATGCCTAACCTTGTTGCAAACCAGCAGCCACTCTGATGACCAAGGACATGCCAGTAAGCCCCGTGTGCGTTGAGAAACGTCTTATTGAGGAGTGTCTTATCTGGAAGTGGTCATGAGATCAGCCAGCGAATCCTATTAGGGCATTGTGGCAATATAACCACTGGTGACCAGCCCCCAAGCCAAATTCGTAACACATGGGCATAAAAGGAAATATTCGACATATGAAACAACAAAAAAGCACTTGTTTTATTGAACCATGCTAATTGAAAAGGAAAAGGGATTGGATACTTACACGTAAAACTTGCGTAGTTGATCGATGTTCGAGGTATTGGATAAGATTCGACCAGCCTCCATTGCTAACCGAGCTCATCCTGGTCGCGGCACCGAAACAACAGTATAAGGGCCTTCCTACCTCGGGGAGAATTTGTTGCGATTGGATTGGTCTTGTATTTTACGTAAAACTAGATTGCCCACGTGAAGACTACGTGGTCGCACCCTTTTGTTATGGTTCTTGCGCAAAGCTTGCAAATATACCGCGGACTTGATCAAAGCACGATCACGCTTTTCTTCTAGGAGGATGAGATCTTGCGATCGCTATTCGCTCTGATCAACTCGTTCGAATTTATCTGTCCGAACAGACCCAATACTAACTTCCATAGGCAATATGGCCTCAGCCCCATAGTCCAGATGGAAGGGCGTCTCACCGGTGGCTCGACTAGAGGTAGTTCATAGTGCCCATAGAACGGTGTAGAGCTCATCTGCCCAAACCCCCGAGTGAGTCTTAAGGCGATCAAAGACACGTTTCTTGATGCCCTACAATATCTGCCCGTTGGCACGTTCCACGGCACCATTGCTTTGTGGATGAGCTATAGAAGCAAAGCACACCTTGGTTCCAATCTGATCGCAGTAATCCAGAAAAAGACCACTAGCGAACTGAGAACCGTTATCCGTAATAAGACGATTTGGAACACCAAATCGAGCAACAATGTTTTTTTGGAAGAACTTCTGTGTTGCCGCAGCGGTAATATTGCGTACCGGTTCGGCTTCAATCCACTTTGCAAACATGTCAATGGCTACGAATAGGAACTTGTATCCACTAACCGCTTGTGGCATAGCACCGACAATATCCATCCCCCAGACCGCAAAAGGCCATGCAAGGGGAATAGTCTGCAGTGCATAGGCAGGTTGGTGAACCTGCCTCGCATGAAACTGACACTGAGGACACATCTTGACCATGTTCTTGGCATCGTCGAGTGTCGAAGACCAGTAGAATCCTTGTCGAAAAGCTTTTCCGACCATTGTACGATATGATGCGTGCGCACCGCATACACCGTCATGAATCTCTCTAAAGAGGGATTTATCTCTTTCCTGAGATATGCAGCGCATGAATACTCCCTGAGTACCCTTCCTATACAAAACTCCTTCGATGAGTTTGTATAGACGTCCTTTTCGAATTAACCGATTGCTTTCGGTTTCGTCCTCGGGCAGGGTCCCATGTTGAAGATAGACTCTCAATGGATGAGTCCAATCTGTTCCTGTCCGAGGTTGGTAACGCAGACTGTTACTGGATCATCCTCGACTGATGTCATAATCGAAGGATGTTCCAAGTGTTCAACGAACACTCCTGCCGGAGCGGATGTGCGTGAGGACCCAATTTTGGATAATTGGTCTGCGAGAATGTTGTCCTTTCGCGGGATGTATTGGACTTAACAATGACTGAAGTGTTTTTCCAACCTCCTCACTTACCCCAGGTAATGAGCCATTGTCTCATCGGAGGTGCTGTACTCCTTGTTTACCTGGTTTACGACTAGCTGTGAGTCTCCCCTCACCACTAATCGACGGACTCTGAGGAATTTTGCTGCCAGGAGCCCTGCAAGAAGACCTTCATACTCTATTGCGTTATTGGTCACAACAAAGTGTAGTTGAAAGACAAACTTAAGCTGTTCGCCCTGAGGCGTAACTAAGACCACTCCAGCTCCCAACTGTTGAAAACTACGAGAGCCATCGAAGTACATTGTCCAGTAATCGGGGCACTCCAATTCCTCGGGTACCCGCGCGGGTGGCTCAGGATTGATCCACTCGGCCACGAAGTCGACCAAGACCTGAGACTTAACCGCAATGCGGGGCATGAAATGGATATCGAAAGCACCGAGCTCGACAGCCCATTTGGCGATTCGACCAGATTTCTCCAGATTACAGACAATATCCCCCAATGGAAAAGATGAGGGTACTGTGATCTTATGTGCTTGAAAGTAATGTCTTAGCTTACGGGAAGCCATACTAGTGCGTAAAGTATCTTCTAGACCTCAGGGTATCGCTCCTTAGGGCCATGAAGTACCTCGCTTATATAGTAGACGGGTCTGTGTACCCCTTCTCTATCTGAGATCAGAACAGCGCTGACCGCGTGCGGCATGGCCGCCAAATAGAGAAGTAATGGTTCTCCTTTGTTGGGAGACACCAAGACTGCCGGACTAGAGAGATACACCTTCACCTCCTAAAATGCTTTTTCGGCCTCATCAGACCATGCAAAATTATGATGTTTGCGCAGGGCCTTGAAGAAAGGTAGTCCCCTCTCACCTAGTCATGATATGAACCGACTTAGGTCCGCCATGCGACCTGCTAGGCGTTGAACATCCTTCATGGTCGAGGGAGATCTCATCTCCGGGTTTAATTTTATTCCAAAGTGATTCAAATTACAGAAGGTTTCAGCGAGATCGTCTAAATGGGACAATCTTTTAGTGCTTTTTACAACCAAGTCGTCTACATATGCTTCGAGATTACGCCCTATCTGGGAAAGAAAGATCTTTTGCATCAAGCGCTAGTACGTGGAACCTGTGTTCTTGAGACCGAACGGCATTCTGACGTAGCAATAGGTGCCGAACGGGGTGATGAAGGCAGTCTTCTCTTCATCTTCTTCTGCCATGCTAATTTGATGATATCTTGAGTAAGCGTCCAGGAAACTCATCAGTTCACAACCCACAGTTGAGTCGACCAGCTGGTCGATGCGGGGAAGGGGAAAGTCATCCTTCGGACAGGCACTATTGAGGCTAGTGTAGTCGATGCACATGCGCCACTTACCATTTGACTTGCGGACCATGACCGGATTTGCAAGCCATTCCGGGTGATCGACCTCGCGAATAAACCTGGCCTTTAGGAGCTTATCCAACTCCTCTCGGATGGCCTCCTACCGGTCGACAGCAAAACTCCTGAGCTTTTGCTTGATTGTTCGCTGTCCAGGTCAAATTGCTAACCTGTGCTCGATTACTTCCCTTGGGACACCGGGCATGTCGGATGGTTTCCACGCAAAAGCTCGAGTTCCTATTTGTCATCCAGGCCTGCTCCGATCTGAATTGTCTTGGATGGATCATCTGGGTACAATGAAACTAGTCTGAGTTTCTCATCTGGTCGAGGAGCAGCCTTGATTGTGTCAGTAGCGACAGTGGTGACCTGAGTGTCCCGGAGGGGAAGTTGGTCCACCATCTCCAAAGATAGCCGGTCAGATGTCAACGCCACGTTGCGATTGCCTCGGATCAAGATGACACCTTTGGGGCCAGGCAACTTGCTGCACTGGTAAGCATAGTGCGTCGCCATCATGAACTTAGCAAGAGTTGGCCTGCCAAAGATTGCGTTGTAAGCGGAATCACAATCAATTACATCAAAAGTAACCAATTCTATTTGGAAGTTATCCGGTCCTCCCAGTGTGACTGGGAGGACCACCTGTCCCAATGGCATCATGGAGGGACCAGGAATTATCCCATAAAACGGGTGGATTATGGGCTTAATCTTTGAACGAGGAATCTGCATCTCGTCGAGCGCCTTGACCAATAAAATGTCCAAGGAGCTTCCTCCGTCGATCAGGACCCTATCGACTCTCACATTACTGATGATTGGGGTAATGACCAGATGAAGCCTCAATGGTCGAGTAAGCCCCGCAGGACAATCAGAGCGATCAAACATCAAAGGTGTATCTGACCAACGGGGGTACTGAGGTTCACCAAGGGATTCTCCGTTTGGTTAACCTCTCGATAAGAGGCCTTAAATTGTCTTTTGGAAACAAAAGAGGAGGAACCTCCGAAAATAACATTAACATGATTACGAGGTACCTGGTAAGACATCTCTTCGTCCCCGTCGGCGTCTCTTTGCCCGCATGCTTGTTCCTTAGTCGGTAAGGTCGGCATTCGTCCAACCGCATGGTAGAAGTCATCTAACTGCTTCAACCAACTACTGCAATTCTTGAGGTCGTGGCCTGCGGAGTTCTGGAGCGGACATCATTTCTTGCCTTCCTGTGGGTCAGTCGACTTCTCTGGCTAGTTGGCACTACGACCACCAGAAGCAGTTTTATTTTTAAACGAAGGCTTGTTACCTTTGGTAGAAGGAGGCTTCTCTGCGACTACAACCTCCCGGTACTGTCCAGAGCAATTCCTTTTTGACTTCTTCAATTTCCCGCCTGATGAAGATTCCGGCTTCTTGCTTGAATCTTCCTTCCTAGTGTCCTTGAGACCTGGTTGAGCCGGTAGTTTTCCTTTATCGACCATCCGATTCCATTCGACAGCCTCGGCTGTGTCGGAATATCGATCAGCCATATCAAAGAGATCGGCTACTGATCGAGGAGGATGGATGAGCAAGTCTTCGGTGAATCTCCGATATCGAACGGCATGTTTGAATGCCCTAATAACGGAGCTATCAGATATGTTTGGGATGGTATTACTCACCCCGACAAATCTCTTGACAAACTGACGAAGGGTCTCGGTCAAAGTTTGCCGTAGTCGATGGAGGTTGTCCTCTTTACTCGGCTTCTGATAACAATTTTGGAAATTGCTGAGGATAGCATCACACAGCATTTCCCAGTTATAGATTGAACCTTCGGGTTGGTTAAACAACCAGGTTCTGGCCGGTCCTTCGAGGACTGTTGGCAGGTAGTTGGCCATGACCCGGTCATCGCCGCCTGCCGCTTGGATGGCAGTAATGTAGATTTGAAGGAACTCGGAAGGGTTCTGAGTTCCATCGAACCTCTCTATGGCCCCTGGTCTAAACTTGTCTGGCCAAATGACCGAACGAAGGTCGGGAGAGAAAGCTTTACAACCAACATAGGGACCGTGAACCGTCCTGCGACTCTCGATCGAATCGAGGGCAACCTCACGCAATGGAGAAGCCACTCGTGGTCCTAAACGAGAGTGGACAGGAACCCCATCCCTATCACGAGAATCCTGCGCCCATCTGGACTTGTCCTGCCGAGATGGTACAGGTAGCGGGTGACTCCGTCGACCAGAACCAGAGTGAGAGTGCTCTCGGTTGTGGGAACATGTCGCCGTCTGGGAAGAAGTAGTAGGGGTCGCCTCAGATGCGACCTCATCCAGCCTCTCCGCCAGGATTCTGGTGAAGGCCGGTTTCTACGCATCCATGACCGTAGGAGGAAAATTACGCATGACCTCCGCGATAGATCGGAGCCAGCCATGCGTACTCCTCCTAGGGGCACCAGGTGTCACCGTTTCTTCGTGCACCGGGAAATGCTCTGGAGGCAAAGAGGGTGTCTGGTCACGTTTGCGACCACGCGATTGTCGGGAAGAACTCGGAGCAGCATCGTAACGAGCCTATGCATCTTGAAGAGCCTCTAGGGCAGTTCTGCGTAGTTCGTTGTCTTGTTGCTCGAGATCTTGATCTTCCTTTTGTTTGCGTTCCAGTTCTTCCCTAGCAGCCCGTTGATGAGGAGTTTCTTCCGATAAGGCAGCGAACTGTCTAGGGAGAGAGGTCACCGAGGGAGAGAACATCTCCATTTGTTCTGAGTCAGACTCGAAGTCAAAGAGACGATGGAGGTTATCAGGATCAAACTTCCCCGGGCTGATTTCCTGGTCGACATCATTTTTCTGCTTAGTAGGGTCGTGTGATGGACCGGATCCAACCTCCAACGCATTAAGAACCTCAGTGGGTTCTGATTCTGTGTTGGTCGCCTCCTGGTTGATAGACAAGACCTGAATGGTCGAATCGACCTCTAGGACGTCCTCGCCTCCGGTTTCCTCCATCGGGACAGGATCGCTAGGAGAAGGCATCAGAATGTGAGCATAATCCTTGAGATCAAAATCGTTCTCGGAATCATATGCTCCAGCCATGATTCAGCGAACCTCCAGATGAAAATTAGAACACCTTGAGAAAGGCCCCACGGTGGGCACCAGCTGTTGACGATCCGGACTCGGGGTCCTTAGTCGAACTTATGCAGAATTTGTAGGTTGTGAGACCTTTCAGGGTGTCCCTCTGGGAAGGTATGATGAATCAAAGATAACTAGAGCACTGAGAAGTTTATACAGGTTCGGGCCCTTGATGGTGGGAGTAATAGCCCTACGTCCTATTACGATTTCACTATGTGTAGTAGAAAGAGTTACAAAGTTATGGAAAAGATCTTCATAGGCGAAGATTTTTCCTATATGCTTATACAAGACAGTGCCTGGAAGGCTTGTGAAAGCTATCTAACATAGACTACTATCTTCTGGTCCTTTGAGTGTTTTGATTGCTTGATCTCTCGATCTGATCGTCTGATGCCCTGTTTGATGCATTGGATTACCCCTTTATACTGGTCGAAAGGATGCCAAGGCATAATGGCATCGAACAGTTGCTCGGATGCAGTTTTGGCAATTGCCTTTAACCTCCACGCAAGTTTAACACATGTTATTCGTGGATAACCGCACGTATTAACCTCCTGATGGTTGCCTCCATGCGTGGAAGGATCTTCGGGATACTCGGGATATCCCTGTTGTAAGGACACAACAATCCCGCGTCTCCTGGTCGAAGGTGTTCTGACCGCGCGTCGCTTGTTATTACCTAACCGCACACCATCTGAAGTCTCATGTTCGCGTATAGCATACGAACTCCTGACCGCGCACAGTCTATGGTCTGATAGCATAAAGCTTGCGACCACATGCCTGTGCTTCTCGAAGTAACTTGAGTTTACATCAACAGACACTTGTTTGGTTCGAATCTGTCCTGAACCAGTCGTGTACTTATTTGAACTAGCTCGGGTATCAATCCTCGTCAAGGAGGCTGATGAACTTTCGGAGGGGGTCCATCCCCGGGGGGGGGGGGGGGGGATAAGGAGCCCCTTCCCCTTTCTAGGCCGCGGGGCCCCCGAGACCTCTGTCACCGGTGGGGACCTCGTAGACTGAGGGGCTCCCCCCTCATCTACCGGCCATTCGACACGTGGAGGGTAAGCCTCGGCGAATCGAACCTCCGACCTCTCCGGCTCCGGTGGCGTCGGGGCCGCGGGAAGCAAAACCGCCGAAGGGGGTTGGGGGCATAATCAGCTGAATCGGACGCCCCCCCGTTGTTGGCTGGTTCCTTTCCCCGAGCCTCTCCGGAGGCCTCGGGGAGGCGCACGAGCTCCCGCACCTCTACCGCCCCCCCGGAGTTCCCTGGAGGAGGTGCCCAAGTGCGCCCTGACCCGGAGGCTGCGTCCCTGGCTTTCACGGGCATAGAGCCCGGTGTCGTCGATGGAGCGGGGGCCTTCTGAGCCTTAGCCCACTTCGGTTCAGAGCCCCCGCGGACCTCCTTCTTGTGGGAACCGGGGGTGGGGAGAGGCGTCCTCGCTGGTAGCATCAGCTCGGAGGCCTCGACCACCAAGTTCCGGGGAGGACCCTCCCCGACGACGCGCACGATGTGCTCATGCTCATCGGCGTAGTACCTCCCGAGGCCTTGTCCCGGGCGGCCGGATACGGCCGGACTACAAGAGGTAAGGAGTTAGAAAAATTAACGAAAGAAACGAGCGAAGCAGCCAGGAACTTAGGTCGGGTCGCCGGCTTTTGCGGGGGCCATTGGGCCAGACACATCCCGATCCCCCTCCTCCCATGCAGGAAGGGGGAGATCTTCAGCAGCGTCAGCTCCTCAGCGGTGTCCCTCATAGAGCGGACGCCCCGGGAGCCCACCACCTTGCTGAGGAGCTTCAGCTCCTCCTCGGTCCACACCGAGGGCTTGGGAGCGGACGACCGACTGTAGAAGGGGGGATCTGCTGAGTACATCACCTCGTCGTCCAGGACCCGGAGGTAGAACCACCTCCGGATCCAGTCCCCCCAGTGGTCCCAGGAGGCCGCTATCGTGTACTCTGCTACCCGGGATGGCAGCAACTGGATCATCACCGAGGCGAACAGGGACTTTGGCCCTCCCTTTACCAGGTGGGAGCTCCTCGCCGCCGACTCGTAGAAGTACTGGAACAGCCAGAGCGTTGGCTCCCGTCCGGTGGCTGTCTCGAACAGCCAAATGAAGAGGCCCATCCGAATGAAGGCGTTCGGCGTCAAGGAGTTCAGTGCCACCCCGTACTCCTTGAGAAACTCTTGGAGCAACAGGTGCACGGGAGCTGGAGCCTGGCCTCGAGGAAAGCCTCAAAGACTACCACTTCCCCGGGCCTAGGGCGCGGGGCTCCGTCTTTCTTCGAGGGGATTCGGACGTCCCTGTCCGCGACCACCCGCCGGTCCACATGGGACTCCAGGTCCCCGGACGTGAACTCCGAGGCCTAGAGGAAATCCACAGTGACTTCATCCGGAGGCACCTCAGCGGCCTTGGCACGGCCCTTGGGTTCCATATAATTCTTCCGGTGGCTTAGGTTCTGAAAAAGGGGTTTGGTTTCCCAGTGGCTGAGCTTCCAGGACCAAGCTTCCGGGAGAGGGCTACCGCGAGAGCTAGAAGTGCCTGGGGAGTTTGAGGATTGAGGGCTGAAGTGACTTCTCTGGGCCCCTCAAGCCCCTATTTATATGGCTCAGACGCGGCCACGATGGGTGCCACGTGGCCCCTCGTGATGCATCAATGCCGCCCAATTCAAACGGCGTGCGGGGAACCAAGAGATCAGCGCACAAAACGAGACGTCACCGATTCGAACCGCGAGCGGCCATTATGGCCGAATGACGCGCTCCCATCGAGACGAAGCCTTAATGAACGACGGTGCGGCCATTAACGCTTGGCACAGGAATCGAAGCGCCCCGGCCCCAGAGATGTGTCTCGAGGAGATGTTCACGGTGACACAGACCATGCCCCCCAGGGACTCAAACATTGCCCCCGGGGGGCATGGGGGGCTGCTGTTGGGGGAAATCTCCACGGGGTCAAGTCCTTTTGCCCGGGGACAAGGCCCCCCAGTGGCTTGTCCCTGGCGCCGCAATTTGCCCGGGCACGAGGCCCCCCAGTGGCTTGTCCCGGGCGTCGCCATTTGCCCGAGCCATTTGCCCGAGGACAAGGCCCACCGGTAGCTTGTCCCGGGCGCCACCGTTTGCCCGGGAACAAGGCCCCCCGGTGGCTTGTCCTGGGCTCCGCCTTTTGCCTGGGGACGAGGCCCCGCGGTGCCTTGTCCCGGGCGCCGCCATTTGCCCAGGGACGAGGCCCCCCGGTGCCTTGTCCCGGAGCCGCCATTTGTAAGGGGATGAGGCCCCCCGGTGCCTTGTCTTGGGCACCGCCATTTGCCCGGGGACAAGGCCCCCTGGTGGCTTGTCCCGGGCGCCGCCTTTTGCCCGAGGACAAGGCCCCCCTGGTGGCTTGTCCCGGGCCCCGCCTCCCGAAGACAAGGGTCTCCAGTCCCGGGTCACGTGGGGGTCACGCGAGAAGCGCCTCGGGAATCGGCGGATACCTCTCAATCATCCAAGGCTCCTGACCGAAAGAAGGACGTCACTGCCACCCGATCCAATGGTGGCAGACGGGGTAGTTTAGTCTTTTTGCATCTTTTGGGGCTATTTAAGCCCTTGTAACACCTCATGTAAGGGGACAATTCATGTTTACTCTAAGAGACAATCTAATAGGTGTGCTCTGGAGCCATCTCTCCCCCGAGAGAGCTCCCCTAGCCAACTCCGGTTGGGAGCACACAGACAGGACTAGGGCCTCCACTGAGGCCCGAACCTGTATAAACTTCCGTGTCATTTGCTCACGTCGTCTTTTCTTCACTAGGATCTTCCACCATACCTGCCAGGGTATTCGCAATACCATGACAAGTCGTGTGTTTCATCTTCTTGCAAAGCTGAAAAGGCAGTACAGGGATGACAAGCTCGATGACGGGGGGTATTTTTTGAGGATCTACTTCAGCTCGGTCCACACAAACCCCTAGGGCACCACTCGGACCCTCTGCTAGTCATTCTACTTCGTCTACTTTCCGTGCACGTCCCACTGATTCCACACCACCATCATGTGCTACCGCACCGAACAAATCAGTGATGGTGCAAGTGCCAGTGAAGAGCGCTTCATTGGTGGCGTCCACGGGCTGGACTCGTGACACGCAGTGCTACCGTTGCAAGGAATGGGGCCATATCATGAAGGACTATCCAAATCAGCGAGCCCTCATTGCAAAAGACAACGGTACGTATACTAGGAAGATTTGGCTCTTGTTGCGGCTAACCCTACAGGTAACGAACATGAGACGGATAGTGATGACGATGGAGTGGATAGATTTGGGGCTGAAGCATCCGAGAGGTATATGAGCATTGTAGCACAGCGAGTACTTAGTGCTCAAATGGAGAGAGCGGAGCAAAATCAGCGCCACATCTTGTTCCAATCAAAGTTTGTTGTCAAGGAAAGGTCGTGTCTTGTCATCATCGATGGAGGGAGTTGCAAGAACCTTTCTAGCACTGTGTTGATCGAGAAGCTTGGCTTGACCATGCAGCAGCACTTGCGGCCATATTACATTCAATGGTTCAAAGCTTGCGATAAGTTGAAGGTAAATAAAATTGTGAGTGTGCATTTTTCGATTGGTACCTACCATTATCATGCAGATTTTGATATAGTGCCTACGCAAGCTTGTTCCTTACTTTTAGGTAGACCTTGGCAATATGATACTGATGCTTTACACCATGGTAGAATCAATAAATACACTTTTACACATAAGGGCAGAACCGTTGAATTAATTCCAATGACCTCAGCTACAATTTTGAAAGATGAATTAGACAGAGCTGAAAATGAACGTAAGGATAAGGATACTAAAACTGAAAATCAGATTGTAGCTAAAGAAGTTTTCCCACCTAAAAAGGATAAGAAAGAACCTGGTGTTAAGAAGGCAGGAATTAAATTGAAAGGTGCTAATATGCTTGCTACAAAATCTAATTTACTTGAGTTTGATGTGTCTACTTTGGTTTGCTCTGCTTTGATTTGCAAAGAGGCTTATTTTTCCCTTGATAAATTGCCTAGCTATTTGCCTCCTGTGGTCACTAACCTTTTGCAGGAGTATGAGGATGTATTTCCGGACGACATTCCCCCGGGGCTGCCACCTATGAGAGGTATTGAGCATCAAATCGACTTGATCCCGGGAGCGACTTTGCCAAACCGTGCGCCTTACCGAACCAACCCCGAAGGGAATAAGGAAATTCAGTGCAAAGTTCAAGACTTATTGGACCGAGGGTACGTACGGGAAAGCCTTAGTCCTTGTGCCGTTCCTATTATTTTGGTTCCTAAGAAAGACGGTGGTTGGTGTATGTGTGTAGATTGTAGAGCCATTAATAATATCACCATAAGATATCATCATCCTATTCCTAGGTTAGACGATATGCTTGATTAATTGAGTGGTTCTATAATTTTTTCTAAGGTAGACTTGCGAAGTGGATACCACCAAATTAGAATGAAGTTGGGAGATGAATGGAAAACTGCTTTTAAAACTAAGTTCGGGTTATATGAGTGGTTAGTAATGTCTTTTGCTTTAACTAATGCACCTAGCACTTTCATGCATGTAATGAACGAGGTTTTATGAGCTTTTATAGGTCGATTTGTGGCGGTATACTTTGATGATATTTTGATTTATAGCAAGTCACAAGCTGAACACATGGAACATTTGTGTGCTGTTTTTAATGCCTTACGCGATGCACGTTTATTTGCTAACTTTGAGAAGTGCACCTTTTGCACGGATCGAGTCTCTTTTCTTGGCTATTTGTTACACCAGAGGGAATAGAAGTGGATGAAGTGAAAATTGAAGCCATCAAGAGCTGGCCGACCCCTGAGACAGTCACACAGGTGAGAAGTTTTCATGGTCTTGTAGGATTTTATCGGCGTTTTGTGAAGGATTTCAGCACCATTGCGTCACCATTAAATGAACTGACAAAGAAAGGAGTCTCTTTTCAATGGGGACCAGCACAAGAACATGCTTTCAATGTGCTGAAGGAGAAGCTTACACATGCGCCGCGGACTCCGTTTTCGACGGTTTATATACCGTTGGAAAGCTAAGGAGATAAGCTTTCCAATGGAACTGGTCCCATGGTAAAATTCCACCGGAGACAATGGGAATCGTCGAAACAAGTCAACGTCCAGAATCTGTCACGGTGCTGCGCCACCGTCTTTGGGCCGTTGGCCCATGTACCTCGTTGGAGCCCATTAGGGCGCGTCCAGGGTTCCTTGGCCGACCCTAACACCTTATATTCAGTAGCCGTCATCCGAGTTAGGATTGGGTTTTTCTTAGATTATTCTGTCTTCGAACAGTTTCGCCACTTGATCGGTTTGTGAGACCCCAACTTGTGAGATGAATCATTCGTATTTGCAATTCAGTTTGCTTTCTTCCGTGTTCTTGCTTGTGTTCTCGATTCGCAGCAGGGATAAGCCTTCTTGGTGAGGTCAATCACGCTCACGCGAGATTGATAACCAACGGAGTAGTGGTGTTGCAATTGCGGGGTTCAGATCGTGCCTGATTTGAAGCCGGATCGTTCTACGTCGAAGCTCCACCAGTCGATCTATCACGTACCTTTCGGAAGATCGGGCACCCAGTGTCACACCAAGTGGTATCAGAGTCTCGGTTGCCCGTCAGGTATACTTGTATCCCCTTTGTTCCTTATTCATCTTTCACCTAGAGTCCAGAAAATTGCCCCACAAAAAATTTCAGTTCGCCGTCATATCCATCGTCCAAGCAACTTTGTGCCCTTCGCGATTTCGTTTTCAGTTTCACGTTGTTGAATTTGTATCCATCGTCATTGTCTTGTTGCTGGTTTAGAGTAAGTTCTTGATCTAGTTTGAGTCTTGCATCCTGACGTCGAGTCTAATGCCATCACGTCGTCGTTGCCGCCGCGTCCAAATTGGGTGTCAATCTGTCAAGTTCGGTATTTTGCTTTTATCTCCTTCGTATGAACTCCAAATTGGACAAATTCAGAGTCTAAATTGTAGCTCAGAAAATTCTCTACAACTTTGTCCATTGTTAGAAGTTCTAGAAACGCCGTTTTCAAGTCCAAAATCGCGTTGGAAGTGAATCTGTTTGATTTCGGATTTCCTACACAGACTGTATTGCGGGGCCCATATCCCCTAGATCCGTTATATGTAAATTGATCAGCACGAAACGATCTACAACTTTGCTGTTATATGTTTTAGCGTTTGAGGCCTCCAAAAATCCGAAAACAGCATAGGAAGTTTCTGCATAGTAGATCTGTTTTTCCAGCGAGAGAAAATTGAGTGTTTGTGTATATATCTTGTAATCTCTCATATGCGGCACTATTGATATTTAAAAAAAAAAGGTGAAAAAGGCAAGTGCATAAAAAAGAAGCCGCACAAAGATAAAAAAAAGAAAAAAAAGAAGAAAGAAAACCAAGAAATAAAAAAGAAATAAAAAAAATCAGAAGTGCTTGCATCCTTTGTATCGACAGTGTTAGGTCATTCGTTTTACTTGTTTGAGCTACGTTTGAGAACGAGTTTAGGCCAGCAACTTTGACAAGTACTTTGGATAGTTATTCAGCTTTGCTATTCTAATTTCGATGATTGCATATTCCTTGCTACTAAATATTGCATATCCAAGCTCCACATACTTCTTATCAGGTACGGATTGGGTCTTGCAATCGCTTCACATACTGTTGGTATACCTCTGAGTTGTGCTACCTGTCGCCTTGGTAAGAACCTAGTAATAACTTGGTAAGACGCAGGAGAGTTTGTGATCCCACTTCCCCATAACCTAGTAGTTGCTAGGGATAATATTTTCTATTATCTTTTGTTGTCTTGCTCACAATGACAGAAAGTTCCAACGGGAAGGACAGGGTTTCTACTGAGGACTGTGTGCTGCACAGCAAGCTTAGGGACTTGTTGGGCGGTTTGGAGAAGAGGCTGGCCAAGATGCTCAGTGAACATGCCACGACTTCACAGCATCAGCTTGAGGGCCTCGACAGACGCGTCTCCACCCTTGCTGGACGAATTGGAGCTTTGGAGCCACAACAGCCACCCCTCCATGACGATGACCAAGACGTTGAATATGGCGACAATGGAGAGGTGAACCAACGGACGACACAAGAGGCACGACTACGTCAACGCCTTCGCCGCAATCAGCACGGTATGGGAGGTAATAACAACCACCATCATGGTCGTGACGATGATGATCCTTTTGCTAAGGTGAAATTTTCCATCCCTCCTTTTCATGGTGCCTATGATGCTGAGGTTTACTTAGATTGGGAGATGACTGTTGAGCAAAAGTTTAATTCTCACTTAGTTCCTCAGCAACATCGAGTTAGGCAAGGCACTAGTGAATTTAAAGACTTTGCTATCATCTGGTGGAATGAACTTGCTACCCTCCGCTTACAACCTGACACATGGGCTAGGTTAAAAGAAGCTATGCGTGAACGTTTTGTTCCTCCTTCCTTCCAAAGTGATTTGCGTAAGAAATTGCAGCGCTTAGAGCAGGGTAATATGTCTGTCCAGGAATATTACACTGAGCTACAAAAGGGCATGATACGTTGTGGGGTACAAGAGGAAACCGAAGATAAAATTTGTCGGTTTTATGGGGGGTTGAGGCATGAAATTCAGGATATTGTTGACTACAAAGAATATACTACTGTCAATCGTTTGTTCCAGCTTGCTATGTTGGCAGAAAAAGATTTGCAGGGACGACATTTAGCGGACCGGAGACAGCGGAACAACTTCTCCAACAACTTTGTTCCTCGGACTACGCAATCCGGTCGCGACAACCAAACTGTGCAGCCACCTGTCCCTTCCAAGAGCGCCTCGCGTCCAGCACCATCTTCATCACCTTCGCGACCTCCTGAGGTACGCAAATCTGTGACTTTGCAGGCACCGGCAGTGAGCTCCGTTTCGGTGGCTTCCACGGGACATTCTACAGGGATCGTGTGCCACCACTGCAAGGGCATGGGTCATGTACAGAAAGATTGTCCTAGCAAAAGGGCATATATTGCTACGGCTGATGGCGGGTATGTTAGTGCTTCTGATGTTGAAGATGAATATTCCCTCGCCACTAACGTTGCAGGCGAAGAAGAGGACGAGGAGTGCAGTGATGAGGAGGTACTTGGCACCGCAGCAACGGAGACCTACAGAACCATCATTGTGCAGCGCTCGATGAGTGCCCAAGTTGAGACGGATGACAGGTTACAGCGTCACAACTTGTTCAACATGTTCCTCATCGTCAAGGACTGCCGCGTCCGCACCATCATTGATGGCGGCAGCTGCAACAATTTGGTGAACACCGACTTGGTCCAGAAGCTTGGCTTGACCACGAGAGCACACCCCCATCCCTACCACATTCAGTGGTTCAACAACAGCGGCAAGGTCAAGGTAACTCAAACAGCAAGAGTGCATTTTTCTATTGGCTCCTACCACGATTTTGCTGATTTCGATGTCGTACCTATGGATGCTTGTGCCCTTTTGTTGGGGCGTCCTTGGGAGTTTGATACTGATGCAACTCACCATGGTCGAGCTAATAAGTACACTCTTATCCATAAGGGAAAGAAACTTACGTTGCTTCCTATTTCCCCGGCTGAAATTGTGCAATATGAAAAGGATAAGACGCGTTATGATAAGCAAAAGAACCTGTTACAATCTGAAAATCAGCAAGTAATTAAATTGAAAACTCCTACTTTGCTTGCAAATAAAATTGATCTTGCTGAAATTGATGAGCCTAATGGGATATGCTATGCTTTGGCTTGCAAAAAGGCATTGTTTTCTCTTGAGGACATGTCTTTTTCGGTGCCCCCCGCTGTTGCTAACCTTTTGCAGGAGTACAAGGATGTGTTTCCCTCTGAGCTTCCACCGGGGCTGCCACCTGTGAGGGGAATTGAGCACAAGACTGATTTGATTCCAGGGACGAGCTTGCCAAACTGTGCTGCTTACAGGACCAATCCTGAGGAAACTAAGGAGATACAGCGACAAGTCCAAGACCTTTTGGACCGCGGGTACGTACGTGAGAGCCTTAGTCCTTGTTCTGCTCCTGTTCTTTTGGTTCCTAAAAAAGACGGCAGTTGTCGCATGTGTGTTGATTGTAGAGCCATTAATAACATCACCATTCGATATCGCTATCCTATTCCTAGGTTAGATAACATGCTTGATGAGTTGAGAGGTTCTATTATTTTCACAAAAATTGATTTGCGTAGTGGGTACCACCAGATTCGAATGGCTTTGGGAGATGAATGGAAAACTGCTTTCAAAACTAAGTTCGGGCTTTATGAGTGGTTAGTCATGCCTTTTGGTTTAACTAATGCACCTAGCACTTTCATGCGTTTGATGAACGAAGTTTTGCGTGCTTTTCTTGGCAAATTCGTGGTGGTATACTTTGATGATATTCTCATTTACAGCAAGTCACATGATGAACATATTGAACATTTACGAGCTGTTTTTACTGCCTTGCGTGATGCACGCTTGTTTGGTAACCTTGAGAAGTGCTCCTTTTGCACCAATCAAGTCTCGTTTCTTGGCTATGTTGTCACTTCACAGGGAATTGAGGTGGATGAGGCGAAAATTGAAGCCATTACTAGCTGGCCGATTCCAACGACTGTCACGCAGGTGCGCAGTTTTCTTTGTCATGCAGGATTTTATCGGCGATTTGTGCGGGATTTCAGCACCATTGCAGCACCTCTCCACGAATTGACAAGGAAAGGAGTTCCTTTTCGTTGGGGACCAGCGCACGACCATGCTTTTGACGTCCTCAAAGAGAAGCTTACATAGGCGCCTTTGCTACAACTTCCTAATTTTGACAAGACATTCGAGCTAGAATGTGATGCGAGCGGCATTGGCATTGGAGGAGTGCTCATACAAGGAGGTAAACCCGTTGCTTTCTTTAGTGAGAAGTTGAGTGGTCCATCTTTGAATTATTCGACTTATGATAAAGAATTGTATGCTTTAGTGCGTGTTTTGCAAACTTGGCAACATTATCTTTGGGCTAAAGAATTTGTCATACATTCTGATCATGAATCTTTGAAGTACATTAGAGGACAACCTAATCTGAATAAACGACATGCTAAATGGATTGAATTCATAGAGTCGTTTCCATACATCATTAAACATAAGAAAGGAAAAGACAATGTTATTGCAGATGTTTTATCTAGGCGATATACCATGTTGTCACAACTTGATTGCCGAATTTTTGGCCTAGAAACGATCAAAGCTTTGTATGCCACTGATCTTGATTTTAAAGATGCTTATGCTCAGTGCAAAGAGGGAAGAACTTCGAATAAATATGTGTTGCATGATGGTTTGCTATATCGTGCTAACAAGCTATGCGTTCCAGCTAGCTTGGTTCGTCTTTTGTTGTTGCAGGAGGCACACGGAGGCTGATGGGACATTTTGGCGTGAAGAAAACGGAGGAGGTGCTGGTCACACACTTCTTTTGGCCACGGCTGTGGCGCGACGTCGAGCGCTACGTCGCACGCTGTACTACATGCAACAAAGCTAAGTCTCGTCTTAATCCCCATGGTCTTTATATGCCTCTACCTGTTCCTAGCGCGCCTTGGGAGGATATATCAATGGACTTTGTTTGAGGATTGCCTAGGACCAAGAAGGGGAGGGATAGTATTTTTGTGATAGTGGATCGATTTTAGAAGATGGCACATTTTATTCCTTGTCATAAGAGCGACGATGCCACAAACGTAGCTGATTTCTTTTTTAATGAAATCGTTCGCTTGCATGGTGTGCCTATTACTATTGTTTCAGATCGCGATGCGAAATTTTTGAGCCACTTTTGGAGATCGCTTTGGAACAAATTGGGGACAAAGTTGCTGTTTTCTACTACATGTCATCCCCAAACTGACGGACAGACAGAGGTCGTTAATAGAACTTTATCAACCATGTTGCGAGCTGTCCTAAAGAAGAATTTGAAGATGTGGGAAGAGTGTCTACCGCATGTTGAGTTTGGTTACAATAGAGCGGTTCACTCCACCACCAAGGTAAGTCCTTTTCAGGTAGTATATGGTTTTACTCCTCGTGGTCCAATTGATCTTTTGCCTTTACTTGCCGATGAGAGAGTTAATTGTGATGCTCAACAACGTGCTGAATTTATTCTTAAGATGCATGCTGCAACTAAGGAAAATATTGAGAGGATGACTGAAAAATATAGGATTGTTGGTAGTAAAGGTAGAAAGGACGTAAAACTTGAACCGGGTGATTTAGTGTGGTTGCATTTGAGAAAGGATAGATTTCCAGAATTGTGCAAGTCTAAGTTAATGCCACGTGCTGATGGTCCTTTTAAAATTCTCGCAAATATAAATGACAATGCATATAAGTTAGACCTGCCTGCAGATTTTGGGGTTAGTCCCACATTTAACATTGCAGATTTGCGACCATACATGGGAGAAGAAAGTGAGCTTGAGTCGAGGACGACTCAAATTCAAGAAGGGGAGTCTGATGAGGACATCATACCTTCAGATACGCGCATTGAACCGGCCCTTGAAGGTCCCATAACAAGAGCTCGAGCACGACTACTTCCTCAACAGGTGAACTCGCTCCTAAGTGAATCGCATTGTATTTTCGAGGATGGATTGCTATTTAATGATGCTATTATACTTAGGAATCATGGAGAGGATCACCGCAGGCATGGAGACCAGCAAGGAAGCAAAGGAGGCCAACAACCACGTCGAATTCGAGTTGGAGGTGAAGCTCATCCGCAAGGAAGCAAAGGAGGCCAACAACCACGTCGAATTTGAGTTGGAGTTGAAGCCCATCCCATCACCAATTCGAAGTTCGAGTCCACCTCGGAATCCAGGAGCAGTCTGCACTAAAATCGTCGCCCAGGACGGATACGGACTCCGTTTTTGACGGTTTATATACCGTTGGAAAGCTAAGGAGATAAACTTTCCAATGGAACTGGTCCCACATTAAAATTCCACCGGACCCAATGGGAATCGTCGAAACAAATCAGCATCCAGAATCTGTCAGGGTGCTGCGCCACCGTCTTTGGGCCGTTGGCCCATGTACCTCGTTGGAGCCCATTAGGGCGCATCCAGGGTTCCTTGGCTGACCCTAACACCTTATATTCAGTAGCCATCATCCGAGTTAGGATTGGGTTTTGCTTAGATTATTCTGTCTTCGAACAGTTTCGCCGCTTGATCGGTTTGTGAGACCCCAACTTGTGAGATTAATCATTCGTATTTGCAATTCAGTTTGCTTTCTTCCGTGTTCTTGCTTGTGTTCTCGATTTGCAGCAGGGATAAGCCTTCTTGGCGAGGTCAATCACGCTCACACGAGATTGATAACCAACGGAGTAGTGGTGTTGCAATTGCAGGGTTCAGATCGTGCCTGATTTGAAGCCGGATCGTTCTACGTCGAAGCTCCACCAATCGATCTATCACGTACCTTTCGGAAGATCGGGCACCCAGTGTCACACCAGTACTGTTACAAGAAGGTAAACCTGTTGCATATTTTAGTGAGAAACTAAATGGGCCTAGTTTGAATTATTTGACGTATGATAAAGAATTGTAGTACGTGTGTCAGAAACATGGCAACACTATCTTTGGCCCAAGGAATTTCTTCTTCACTCTGACCATGAGTGTTTGAAACATATTAGAAGTAAAGCTAAATTGAATAAATAGCATGCCAAATGGATTGAGTTCATAGAATCATTTCCATACATCATTAAGCATAAGAAGGGTAAAGACAATGTCATTGCTGATGCATTGTCTAGGAGGTATGGTTTTGAAAATGCATGAATTCGTTAAAGAAAATATTGCAAAGATGAATGAGAAATAGAAAACATATGGTAGCCATGGTAGAAAACATTTAACCTTTGCACCTGGTGATCTTGTTTGGTTAAATTTGTGTAAAGATCGATTTCCCGAATTGCGAAAGTCTAAACTAATGCCTTGAGCTGATGGTCCTTTTAAAGTGCTTGAAAAGATTAATGATAATGCATATAAGCTTGAGTTGCCTGCAGATTTCGGGGTTAGTCCAACATTTAACGTTTCATATTTAAAGCTGTACATGGGAGACGAAGATGAGCTTGAGTCGAGGACGACTCCAATTTTAGAGGGGGAGAATAATGAGGACATCACTACGACAGGTACATACACTACCTCAGTTCCATCACCTCATATGCAAGGACCAATTACAAGGACACTGCACGCCAGTTAAATTACCAGGTGAGTTCGTTCCTAGGGTTACATACTTATGCTTTAGAGGATAGGTTACTACCTAATGATGATGTTCTTGTACTTAGGAATCATGGGATGTACCAGCAAGGATGTAATTCTTCACCTAGGCAAGCTTTGGCCCATGTTGTACACGAGATGGAGTCCAGTTCGGCCGCCAGGGAGCTGCTCACCTTCAAACAAACATAAAAACTGCATATGGAGTTTGTTTGGAATGCTTGAGTACTTGATAGCAAACTTATTCTGAGACCTTTCCTACGGATTTGGCCCCACCTTCAAATTCCTTCTGAGTTGGCAGCAATCATGAAAACAATTTGACTTATAGAACCTGGACTATACAAAACCTGGACTCTTAGGTGCTGCGTCACCTCTCTTTTGGGCCACGGCCCATGTACCCGTCTCTCCTTTGTATGGCTGAACTCCTCAAGTTCTTCCTTAGGTTATTTGCTACGTTGTTCCCCCGTTGTGTGAGAGACAGTTGTTCATCAAAGTAGTGTCCTTGGACCTGGTTTGATGAAAGATAACCTCAATTTGTTCATTCTGAAATTCAGAGTGCTTTGCATCTTGTTCTTGCTTGCTTCTTCTACTGCATGCAGGAATTAACCTTTGTGGTAAGGTCATCCGGGCCTGAGCACGATTGATAACGACAGGTGCGTGGGTGTAGCGATTGCAAGGACTCAATCCTTGCTGATTGGAAGCCTACAAACACGAACTTCTTTGTTCCGCAAAGTAGAACCTATCGGAAGATCGGGCCGCTGTCGCATCAGTCACGCCTAACCCCTCTGCAGCACACCTGCTTCGCCGCTGTTGCTCTACCTCTACCCTTCATTGCACACCCTGCCACTAGGGTTTCAAGCGCCACACTGCAAGACACCTCACGGACGGTGGGTGACCAGATTGAGTTGGGGGTGCACTAGGGGATCGGTGGAGTGTTGGCTATTGGATTGGGGGAGGTTTCTCGTTGGAGGAGGAGGTTGGATTGGGGGAAGGGATCAGGAAGTTCTGATTGCGATGGGAGAGGCGCAAATCAGGAGGAGGGTTTTATATTTGGCACAAAACAAATAAATCTATCGAAAATAAGGTTTTACATGCTATATAGTATCTAAGAAAAATTTTAGATGATAAGGTTTCACTAGCATATAGTATCTAATTTTACATGCTATATAATTTTACATGCTATATAGTATCTAAGAAATAAGGTTTCACTAGCATCACACATGTAAAACCCTGGGTTTGGGGTGAAAATTCTTTTCATAAAAAGTCAAGCATGCATGTCTCTTCAAGATCAGCAAAATCAGCCCAGACTTAATCTATCATAAGTCCTAAAATCTCAAAATCATCCCTGTGAACCCAAATCAAGATCTGACTTTCCAGATTTGACCTACTATTTATCCTAAGATTAAAAGCATTCAGAAGCCAGATCCAATTCGGTCTCTAACTTCCAGATTTGTCAATCCTTTTTGTTTTCGAAAAGTGAAACTAATTAATTAAGTATCCTCATTACCCTAAATACTCTGAACTCTGATTTAATCAAATGTTGACCTAATCTAGTCTAGATTATTCTTGGATTATGATCAAGGGTATGCCAATATCTTAATCCAAAAAGTTGGTAGCCAGATTCTATCATCTAGACCATTTTCACAAATCAGTCCAAGAAGTATCGCAGATCAGTCATTTTTCTTATTTTACAGAAGCCTGAAAAGGATAAATGATGAGGAACGGGGTCCCGATCTTCCGACAGGTAGGGGATAGTTTGATTGGTGGAGACTCGACTTTGACGACCCGACTTTCGACCAGAACCGATCTAGGCTTGCAATCGTTACACCACTGCTCCGTTCGTTATCAACCGTACCGAGGCGCGGTTGACCTAGCCACGAAGGCCTGTTCCTGCAAGCGAATCAAAGAACACATGCAAGAACACAGAAGAAGCAATCTCGAATTGCAAGTATGTATTAAGATCACGAAGTGTTGGGGTTCCACAAACCGAAAGACGGCAAACTGCGACAGCAGAAAAATTCTAAGCAAAACCCAAGTCTAACAATGACGGCTACGAGGCTTTAATATGCTAGAGGGGTGTCGTCTAGGGTTTGGGACGCACCCCCCCCCCATGCGGGATACACGGGCCGAGGCCCAATAGATAGGTTACGTAGCACCGCACGGCCCAACAGAATCTGGTCTCCACTTGTTTCGACGATTGTGATTGACTCAGAAGGATTTTAGACGTGGGACCAGATCCGCTGGAAAGGTCTCGTCGAGGGCCTCTCCATAATGTACTTGAACGCCCCAAACGGAGTTCGTATGTGTCGTGGTATTGCGAATACCCCGGCAGGTTTTGAGAATGTTCCTAGCGAAGATTACGCGGCGCGGGTTGACCGGATGACTGGTCCACCCCCGCCGGACAAGCACAGAGAATGACACACGCGTTTATACAGGTTCGGGTCCCGGTGGGGGCCCTAGTCCTGTCGACGCACTCCCGACCGGAGTCGGCTGGGGAGGCTCTCTCCGGGGGAGAGGCTTCCGGAGCACGTCTGTGAGTTTAGCTATTCCAATCAAAGAACCGATCCTTTACAACAGAGGGGTACAAGGGCTATTTATAGCCCCAAAAAGCAGCAAAAAACCTAAACTACCCCGGAAGCCACCGTCGGATTGAAGGGCAGGACCGTCCTTCTCCCGGTCAAACACCTTGGATGCTTGACAGGTGGTCGCTAGTTCCCGAGGCACTCCTCGCGTGACCTGCACATGATAAACAATTCGAGACTTTTACCTTTAGGAGGGTGATGAGGTCCGGGACGGCGTCGGAGGCCAGGTCCCGGGAGCCAAAAGGCGGCGCCCGGGGAGGCCCCGGAGGCCGCGTCCCGGGAGCCAAAAGGCGGCGCCCGGGGAGGCCCCGGACGCCACGTCCCCGGGCAAATGGCGGCGCCCGGGAGGGCACCGGAGGCCGCGTCCCGGGAGCCAAAAGGCGGCGCCCGGGGAGGCCCCGGAGGCCGCGTCCCCGGGCAGATGCCGGCGCCCGGGAGGGCACCGGAGGCCACGTCCCGGGAGTCAAAAGGCGGCGCCCGGGGAGGTCCTGGAGGCCCCGTCCCCGGGCAGATGGCGGCGCCCGGGAGGTCACCGGAGGCCGCGTCCCGGGAGCCAAAAGGCGGCGCCCGGGGAGGCCCCGGAGGCCCCGTCCCCGGGCAGATGGCGGCGCCCGGGAGGGCACCGGAGGCCGCGTCCCGGGAGCCAAAAGGCGGCGCCCGGGGAGGCCCCGGAGGCCGCGTCCCGGGAGCCAAAAGGCGGCGCCCGCGGAGGTCCCGGAGGCCCCGTCCCCGGGTAGATGGCGGCGCCCGGGAGGGCACCGGAGGCCGCGTCCCGGGAGCCAAAAGGCGGCGCCCGGGGAGGCCCCGGAGGCCGCGTCCCAGGAGCCAAAAGGCGGCGCCCGACGAGGCCCCGGGGGCCCCGTCCCCAGGCAATCGTGACAAATCTTACCTGGACTTAGTCCCGCGGAGATTTCCCCCGACAGCAGCCCCCCATGCCCGCCGGGGACGATGCTCGAGTCCCCGGTGGGTATGGTCCAGGTTACCAGGAAGATCTCCGGGCCAAGCCACCGGAGCCACGACGCTTCGGTTTCCGCGCCCCACGCTTAAAGCTGGGCCGTTTCGCCATAAATGCGCGCGTGGTTCGAACCGGCGCCTCGATTCACGCGCGCGTCCCTTTGTTTCCCGCGCACGGTTTGAACTTCTACGGTCCAGATTGATCCGCGGGTGCCACGTGGCGTGCATCTAGACCACGACCCGCCCCTATAAATAGGACCTTGGGGGGCCCGGAAGCTCATTCCAAATTCTCAGCCCCAACGATTTTTGCTCTCCCGGTAGCCCTCTCCAGGTAGCTTTTCCCGGTAGCTTTCGCCGGTAGCTTTTTCCGGTACCAGGCGTCCGGCAGTCTCTAGTAGTAGCCTCCTACAAAGTTAGCCACCAAAAAGAAAACTAACCTCATGGCACCCAAGGGTCGAGCGAAGACCACGGAGGTGCCCCCGGAGGAAATCCCGTCAGATTTCCTATGGGCGTCTGAGTTCACGGCCGAGGACGCCGAGTCCTTGGCCGAAAGGGGCATTGTTGCGGCCGGGGACATCCGAGTCCCCGTGAAGAAGGACGGAGCCCCCCGCCCGAGGCCCGGAGAGATCGTGGCCTTCGAGGCCTTCCTCGAGGCGGGGCTCCGGCTCCCGGTGCATCCCGTGCTCCGGGAGTTTCTCAAGGAGTATGGGGTGGCTCTCAACCACCTCACCCCGAACGCGCTTGTCCGGATGGGCCTCTTCATTTGGCTCTTCGAGACAGAGACCGGGCGGGAGCCCGACCTTCGCGCCTTCCGGTACTTCTACGAACCGGCGGCGCGGACCTCCCACCTGGTGAAGGGGGCCCCAAGTCCCCCTTCGGTTCGGTGATGGTCCAGATGCTGCCGGCTCGGGTAATCGACTACCCGGCGGCGACCTCCCGGGACCACTGGGGGGATTGGGTCCGGAGGTGGTTCTACCTCCGGGTCCGAGACGACACGGTGGTGTACGCCCCGGAGGCCCCCACCTACAGCCGGTCGTCCGCACCAAAGCCGCCGGTGTGGACGGACGAGGAGTACGAGCTCCTCGGCAAGGTGATCCTCTCCAAGAAGACCCGCTCGATGCGGGACGCGGCTGAGGAGATGGCTCTCCTCCGGATCTCTCCCTTCACCGGCGGGAAGAGGGGGATCGGCATGGGCCCCGAGCAGCGGCCCCCGGTGAAGCCGGTGACGCGACGTAAGCTCCGGGAACCCGCTGCATTGTTCTTACAAAATTTTTTAAGAAATTGACTAACTCTTTACCTCTTGCAGTCCGGCCGTACCCGGCGGCGCGGGAGAAGGCGGAGAACCTCTTGGGGAGGTACTTCGCGGATGAGCACGAGCGCGTCGTGCGCGCCGTGGGCGAGGGCCCTCCCAAGAACCTGGTAGCGGCGGCCTTCAGGCTAAAGCTGCCGGAGAGGAAGCCTCTCCCCACCCCCGGGTCGTACAAACGGAGGAAGGAGGCGGCCGGGGGCTCGGAGCCCAAGAAGGCCCGGGTTCAAAAGACCCCCTGCCCATCGACGACGCCGGCGGCGACACCGGCGAAGCCCCGGGACGAGACCCCCGGGGGCGAGCGTGCCCGGGCTCCGTCCCGGAAGGAGCCAACGCCTCCTCCCCCGAAGGGCCCCGTCGAGGCGCGGGGGAAGGAGGCGACCACGGGCGGGGCAACGTCCGACTCGGCGAACTACGCCCCGTCGCCGCTCACGGTGGAGCTCCTCCCGCCCCTTCCGGCCTCTTTGGAGCCGGAGAGGCTGGAGGTGAGATTCGCGGGGGCCTCGCCCCCGCGGGTCTGGCCGGTGGACAAGGGGGGAGCCCCTCGGTTTACGAGGTTCCTCCGGAGGAGGGGGCCCCGAGGACCTTCCGGCCCGGGGCAAGGAAAGGCTTGATGGTTCCCCCCCGGGCGGAGGCTCCCGCCGAGAGCTCCTCGGCCACGTCTTCGGGGGGCACTACCTCGTCGACGAAGACGCCGGCCGCGTTACCGGACCTCGAGGTCCGGGGACCCCCCGCCGGCCGCGCCGGCGGCTCCGGGCGGGAGACCCCTTTGCTCCCCGCGGGGGAGGTCGCCCGCTACTCGGAGGGCCTGCATACTCGGAAGGTGCAGGCCCTCGTCGCGGGAGGGACGCTCCACGAGCGTTTCGAGGGGCTTCAGTCCCTCGGGGCCCAGGAAACCCGAGTCGATAACGCCTTCGCTCATCCCCTGCACTTTGAAATTTTTCTAACTCTTATGTATTTAGTAGGTGGCAGCTGTTACCTGGGGCCTTGAGCAGCGGGTCGCCCGGCTGCTTAAGGAGGTGGAGGGCCGGGTTGCGGCCTCCGTAGGGCAGCACGAGGAGGCCCTCCGGGAATGTGACGAAGCCCTCACGGAATTGACCCGGGTCCGGGCCCAGGTTCATATTTCCGAGGCGATCAACGCGCGCCTCCGGGAGGAGGCGCTCCGCGAGCTCGAGAGCTCAAGCGTCTGGGTGGTGGCGGACGCGGGCCACTCCGTCCGGACGGCCCTCGAGGGCCTTTGGCGTAAGCCTCGGCTCCGGGAGCAGGGAGGTCCCGCCGGCGACCTTCGCGGAGGCTGTGCGTTTCCTCAACGCACAGGTCTCCGCCATCCCGGAGGCTGCCGATGTTCGGGCGCGGGGTCGGGCGATCCCCGTCGTCGCGACCGTTGCGGGACTCGTCGAGTTCCGGGGGGTCGGCGCCCGGGCGATCGGGGGCCGCATCACTACTACGGCGGGGTTCTGGCTGAGGTCACGTGCGCACGGGGTGGCACGATCGCTCACGAGCACAAGCGACAAGAATTTCTGGCCGGCGGCGAGGCAACACGGCGCGGGAGCACAGCGCAACTCCGGTCGAACAACCACTGAAGCACAGGTCGAAAGGAACGGCCAGGGCTGGTCGATAAAGGACTGAAAATGAAGAAAAGGATTGATTTGCAATTTCTGATTCTTGTTTTGGGCTGATTTGTAAATCTGGAGATTTGGATGATTTGGGTTGAATTTGATTTTGCTGATTTGGTAAGCTTAATTTAATAGATAATTTGTCACAGATAGACGATAAAATGTGAAACATTTGAATGGTTTTTGAGTGAAATTGATAATAGGGTAAATTAGGGTATCTGAAATCTGGATTTTGTCAAATGCTGAAATTGTGGGATTTAGGATTTAGTCTTGAGATACTCATATAAGAAGATTTTGTGTTGAATGGCATTTGGGAGGTGTTCCCTAAATCAGATTTGGATTTGGAGATGATTTGCAACATTTAGCCTTTTCAGGCTTCTGGAAAATCTGGAAAAGGACTGATCTGCGATACCTCTTGGACTGATTTGTGAAAATGGTTTTGATGATGAAATATGGCTGCCAACTTTTTGGATTAAGTTATTGGCATACGCTTGATCATAATCCTGATATAATTTGGTCTGAACTTGGCCAAGATTTTTAATAAATCTGAATTTCTGAAACTAGGGTATTTGGGGTAATATAATATATTTCTGTTTTCGAGAACAGAAAGGAGTTGATAAATCTGGAAGTTAGAGTTGGAAATGAATCTAGTTTCTGAAGGCTTTTATACTCAGGATAGATAGAAGATCAAATCTGAAAAGTCAGATCTTGATTTGGGTCTACAGGATAGATTTTAAGATTTTGGGCTTAGAATAGAATAAAACTGGGGCTGATTTGACTGATCTAGAAGAGACATATGCATGCATGACTTTTTATGCAAAAGAATTTTCACGCCAAACCCAGGGTGTTACATCTTATCTTCTATCTTTGCCAAAGCATCTGCTGAATAATGTTTGCCAGATCAGTGAAATCAGATTTAGCCCTAACCATCTAAATCTCAGGAATTGCAAATCAGTCCAAAACCTAATTTTTGTAATTGCAATCTGGTCCAAATCATTGTTTCGACCAGAGCTCCCCAGCCCTTTTCGACCAACAGTGCCAGCAAGTTCGACCAGCGCCAGCTTCGCCGTGCTTCTCGCCGTGTTTTCTCGCCACCGGCCAAGCTTCGCCTTCTCCCGTTAGTGTGTTCGTTTGTGCTTGCATGTGCGCTTGTGTCTGCGCCAAAAGCGTCGCCGTGGCAGCACCAGCGACCACCAGCAACCATGCGCTCATGACCACACTCCAGCAGCAACAGCAGCTTTGTCAGTAACTTCGCGACACGTCACCACGTCGTGCCAGCCTTGTCGCCTCCGCTTTGCAGCGCCCAGCACCAAGTCACCATGAGCCGAGAAAACACAGGTGCAGAGTCGCCTGCTCACCGTCCCGTAGCTGCCGATGTTGGTTCGATCAGTTACTTGTCGCCAGCACAATTTTCACTGCTCCAGCCTCGCCATCTCCGTCCTGTGCCTAAAAATAGCAGCCCCAGATCAGTTTCGGCTACACCACTTCACTCCAGAGTTTCCTTAGCAATTAAACTAGAATTTCTTCGTTTTCATCTATTTCTCCGGCGAGCCGCCGAGGAGGAGCTCAACACCAGATCGTTCTACTGCACCAGCACCCAATTTGACTCAATCAGTAAGTTCCTCTTCTTCACCTCATCGTGCTGTAACATTTAATTGAACTCCGGTGGACCCTAACGCCAGTGATCGCCAAAAATCCTGTTTGCCCTGTTCCAGCAATTAAATCCACTCCAGTCCAAATTAGCCTTCTCTATAGTAGATTAAATTGATCACCAGAGCTTTTTGAGCAAACCTATCTAACCAGAATTTGAATTGAAGATGTGTTGTGAGTTCTTCGTTTCTTCACATGCCGCCGTGAACGCCTCAAGTCGCCAGCAAGCTCCACCTCATCTTCGACCAAACCAAGTGCCCCAAATCATTCCTTGTATCCCGTAGATTGTGTAGCCAAGTTTAATTGTCCAACACTGCTTTGTAGCAGTTGCACCCTCTTCGCCATCTTCTTGAACTCCGGTGTCAACACCGGCGGGCCCTAAAACCTCAACTACAACCAAATTCTTTACTCCAACACGATCAGCATCATCCCAGGAGCTAAAGCCCTTGATCATTTTCAGATTTCATCTTCTATAGCTTGCTGTCACCGTGGCTCATCTCAAGTTTTCAAAGCCGACGACTTCGATCTTGTCGTTCGTCATCGTCTTGTCACTGTTGTTCAATCCACTTGTCCTATAGATTCGCCTTGACCTCTTGAGTATATCTCTCCACTACATCGACCTTTGGTTCTGCATAAATCTCAAGTTATCGCCGTACCAAGATTGTGTACAGTAGCTATACTGTGCCGTGTCGCCACTGTGTTTCTTCACCGCCGTTCGTCGTCGTCCGACCACTCTAGTGATTGAAACCACCACCATTGGATTCCTATTGCTTTCGCCTCCTAGAGATCGTTGGCGAAGCAATCGAAGTTCTAAATCAATCAAATGCTTAAGCCCTAGTTTTTGACAGTGCACAGACACTCAGTTCACTGTGGACAGGGGTCTTTTGCAAATTCTTTGAACTTCTGGACTTTTCTGTGAAAACCTTATTGTTAGACAGATTCCTTGTTCAATTTTGCACCCAATGCCTTGATCTAAATCTGTTTTGTCCACTGGAAACCTCCTAAAACATGTCAATGCCATTCTTGGACATTGTCAGCTGTTGTCAATCTATGTCAGCCAGTGGCATCAGCTCAATTCGACCACTTCTGGGTGTGCAAATTGAAATCCACTTTATCTACCAAATTTGTAGAACCATGTTCTACATTTCCTTCAACAATCAAATCTTGAGAAGAGCCTTCTAAAGCCAACCAAAGCCATGTCAGGCCGTGAACCGAATGTTGATCTGTTGACATTCATCATTTTTGAGCAAACCAGTCGTGAACTCAATGTCAATTTTGATGTCTTGAAACTCTAGTGACCTTCAGTACTTAATCTTAGCCCAGATTCCTTGAAACCCTAGAATGTCGACTCAGTTCAGCTTGTAGTCTCAATTATCTTCAGCATCGTTCAGTTATTCTTTTTAAAGCATATCTTCATGTAGATCATAAAACATTCTAATATAGTTAGTAATCATTATGTGTTTGTTTTTCGCAGAGTAGATCCAGAAGCTGAGTCCGAGGACTTCACTGTTGACCCAGCACCAACTGCTGATTTTTATGACGCGGAAGGCAAGTCATATTCTTGAACATCTTGAACCTATATTTTAAGAGTTGCTATGATATGACCTCGAATATAAGTAGTATTGCATGTTAAAGAATGGTTGAGATATGAATTGGCAGTACTAGGTTGGATGCCTGTGAAATGTGAAATGATCAAGTAGTCAGCCATAAACTAATATATATGTATATATTTATATTCATGAAATAAAACCCTAGCCGTGACCAGAGTTTGGTATGAAATGGTGGTGGCACTGGATGTGCGTGGCTGTGGATGGTCTGGTCACTAGCATATAAGGACTAGAACCTTGTGTTGTTCTTCTAGTGGCATGAAAGATGTACTAACCGCAAGCCTAGTATGGGACAGGCCTAAACAAGTAAGTATTCGGATCGCACATGAAACCCCTGCATGAGATGGGAACTAATGCACAATTGGCACGGAGTGCGGCTCCTACACATATCACTGGATGTGATTGCACGCTGACCCAGTAATGGGAAGAGGCATTCGGGGTGGGCGCATAGCCCGCCACAACTGTGGAACGTCTGGTAGTCCGACCACAAGGTCAGGGTGAATTGTGAGTGAAACATAACAAAAGTTCTTCTTATCTCCACCTTGCCACTCACATGATGCAGTGAGGTAGGGTCTAATCAGATTGATAGGATGGGCATGAAAGTGGAATACCTTGCGAGTAAATTGGTACCTCTCTGCAGAGTTAAAAACGTATTCGAATACTCCGAGCTCACGGGTTTATAGGAGTCTGTTGCGGTGGATTAAATCCATGGGGTGTGGCACAAGTATGTTTTCTAAATAAAATTTGATAAGTCAAGATTACCCAAATGACATGTGTTGTCATGATAAGGGGTGCTGCCGTGGGATGTCGTGTGTCGACGTGTCACGGTAGTACTATAAATAGTGGAACATGAATAGCAATGCTATGCTATGAATAGTGCTGCCATGATCATGAGATGAGACATAAAGGAAAAGACTATTTTATAACCATCCACACTTCTTGACTAGCATAGGCTCATATCATCACTACTATATGTATATACTCTTACCTATGACTTGCTGAGTATGTAAGTACTCACCCTTGCAACATAGAATCTAGTAGATGGAGCGTTCCATGATCAAGATGAAGGCATGGAGAACTTTTCTTGGATCTAGAAGGAGGAGAGCCAGTTCCGCCAGAGCTCTATTGCGTGTTGTTCTACCATCAATATCTTGCTGTGGGGGTTCACCTAATTTCCACTGTGTAGTTGTTATTTTGCTAGACAATGTATGCCACGAAGGCATTGTAATTTCTTTATGTTGTATTAAGGCCAGCAGGCCACACTACTTAAATATTTTGTACGTTACTCTGCTGTAATGTAAATATACTCCTGTGCTTGACTTATCCTGGGAAGTCAATGGTATGCATGTATGGGATCAGCCCCAGCGAGCTGGGTCCCCACGGGAGTAGTCAGTGTCCCCAAGGTAGGGGCGTGACAACACATCAATTCAAATGGTTCATTCCAATTTGGAGGTTGTATGATGGGAGCAGTAGTTAATGCAAGTTTCAATCGATTAAAGGCATCAAGACATTTTTCATCAAAATCAAAAGGCACATCTTTACCAAGCAAATGTGTGAGAGATTTAGCAGTTTTTGAAAAATCCTTAATGAAACGACGGTAAAAACTTGCATGTCCCAAGAAACTGTGTATGCCCTTCATGTTCATTGGTGGTGGAAGACTTGCGATGACTTCGATTATTTCCTTGTCAACTTCAATCCCTCGTTCAGAAATCACGTGGCGAAGCACCACACCTTCTTGAACCATGAATTGGCACTTTTCCCAATTTAGCACTAGGTTGACTCTTTGCATCTGCTTAAGACTCGAGAAAGATTTTGTAGACAGGCATCAAAAGAGGAACCATAAACGCTAAAATCATCCATAAAGACTTCCATTATTTCCTCGATTAAATCTGAAAAGATAGCCATCATACATCGTTGAAAGGTAGCAGGCGCGTTACATAACCCAAATAGAATTCGTCGGTAGGCAAAAGTACCGAAAGGACATGTAAACGTCATCTTATCTTGATCATCGGGATGAATTGGGATTTGAAAGAATCCCGAATACCCGTCAAGAAAAGAAAAGTATGCATGTTTGGCCAATCTTTCCAATATTTGATCAATGAAAGGTAATGGAAAGTGATCCTTCCTAGTGGCGCTATTCAATTTAAGATAATCACTTCACATGTGCCAACCAGTAACAAGTCTAGTAGGGATCAACTCATTGTTAGCATTCTTAACCACAGTCATACCTCCTTTCTTTGGAACCACATGAATAGGACTAACCCAATTACTATCATAAATAGAATAAATGATACCTGCATCTAATAATTTAGAAATTTCAGCTTTTACAGTCCCTTCAAGTTTGGATTTAGTCTTCGTTGATGCTCAACAGAGGTTTTACTTTCATCAACTAAAGAGATTCTGTGCATGTAAATTTCAGGGCTAATCCCTTTGATATCATCAATTGAATAACCAAGAGCATTGCAATGCACACGAAGTAAAGAAATCAATTTTTCTAGTTGTGAATTGGTCAAGTTTGCATTAACAATGATAGGTTGCATCTCATCATCATCCAAGAACACATATTTCAGTGAGGAAGAAAGAGTTTTAAGTGTAGGTTTACTTACCTTTTTCTTACCTATGATGTCGGAATCCGAGATGTCCTCTTTGGATTGTTCTTTAGTTGGTTAGTCTTCATTTTGTTTGTTTTCTTCACCGCTGTCCATTTTTTTGTTGTCGAACATTTCATCCATTCCTCCTTCAAAAGTGAGTCGAATCGTGACTCCTCTTCTAGGACTTCTTCTATATCATCCACGCTACAAAGTTTTTCCTCAGACATAGGGCAGTTAACAAGATTAGACATTTTAAACAAAATTTTGTCCTCCCCTATGCAAAAAGTAATTCTTCTCTCACGAACATCAGTGAGGGCACCTACTGTCCGGAGCATTGGTCATCCCAAAATGATAGGTATAGCAACATCTTCATCCATATCAAGAAAAACAAAATCAACTGGAAGATAAAATTTACTGACTTGAAGAGGCACGTCTTACAGGATTCCTTCTGGATGCTTTACCAAACGATCGGCAAGTTGCAGAATCATGTGTGTTGGCTTGATCTCACCCATGCTCAAACGTTGTGCGATGGTGAGAGGCATCACACTAATGCTTGCGCCAAGATCGTAAAGAGCTCGATTGATATGTACTGTACCTATGTTACAAGGGATGGAGAAGATCCCTTGATCCCGCAGCTTTATCGGCATCTTATTCTGAATTGGAGCACTGGAATTTTTGGTTAAAGCAACGGTTTGAAATTCACTCAAATCCCTCTTTTTAGTAAGCATATCTTTCAAGTATTTTCCATAAGAAGGCATTTGAATTACTAAATCAGTGAAAGGTACAATAACATTAAGATTTTTCACGATGTCTACAAATTTTTCAAATTGCTTATCAAGATTTGCCTTAACGTACCTTCCTGGGAAAGGTGGAGTTGGATTATAAATATGTGTTACCTGATTTTCTCCACTTTCTTTTTGTTGGGGGAAATCTCCACGGGATCAAGTCCAGGTAAGAGGCCGTCCATTCCCGAGCGCCGCCATGTGCCTGGGGACAAGGCCCCCCGGTGGCTTGTCCCGGGTGCCGCCATGTGCCCGGGGACAAGGCCCCCCGGTGGCTTGTCCCGGGAACCGCCATGTGCCCGGGACAAGGCACCCCGGTGGCTTGTCCCGAGCGCCACCATTTGCCCGGGGACAAGGGCCCCCGGTGGCTTGTCCCGGGCGCCGCCATCTGCCCTGGGACAAGGCCCCCCGGTGGCTTGTCCTGAGCGCCGCCTCTAGCTCGGGGACAAGGCCCCCAGGTAGCTTTTCCCGGGCGCCGCCGTTCTTCCAAAGAAAAGGGTCCCCAGTCCCGGGTCACGTGAGGATCACGTGAGGGGCGCCTCATGAAATGGCGGACACCTGTCAGGCATCCAAGACTCCTGACCGGAAGAAGGACGCTAGTGTCCCTCGATCCAACGGTGGCAGGCGGGGTAGTTTAGTCTTTTTGCATCTTTTGGGCCTATATAAGCCCTTGTAACCCCTCATGTGAGGGGGACAATTCATTTTCCTTACTCGAATAGACAATTAAACAAGTATGCTCCGGAGCCATCTCTCCCCCGAGAGAGCTCCCCTAGCCAACTCCGGTTGGGAGCACGCCGACAGGACTAGGGCCTCCAGTGAGGCCCGAACCTGTATAAATCCTTGTGTCACTCGATGTGTTTGCCCGACGGGAGAGGACCAGTCGCACGGTCAACTCGCGTTGTCTTCTCTTCGCTAGGATCTTCCACAAAACCCGCTGAGGTATTCGTAATACCACGACAGTTGGCACCGACCGTGGGGACTCGTGACGAATCGCCATGGCTCCCCCAAGAATGAGGGCTCACACCCTTCCGGGTGACGCCGGTCCCAACGACCCGGTGCCACCCGTCTGATGCACGACCGTCCCAGTGCTTCCACCCAGAGGCGGCTAGACCCAGGTACTGCCTCCCACCTTCCCTATTAATTTCGGTGGTTCGACCGCCAGGTCAATCCCAGGGGCGATGACCACCGCGGCGGCCTCGACCGGGACTAGTCTCCCCCCGACGGTTTCCCCGGCTCCCCGGGACACCTTGCTTGAGGCCTTAGTGGAGGGCCAGCCCCGCGCCCAGCGCTCTATGGATGAGAAGCTCCATGTCTTGGCACAGCGGCCAGCCCCCATTTATCAGCCACAGTTCCTGTTCCTGGGTGCTATGGCCCCGTTTATGGCTCATCCAGCAGCCCCTCTGGTCCCCGGAGGGCTGGTCGCTTCGTACGACCCCACCGGAGGATAACCTCCCCAGGCGGGTCCTTCGTCCGGAGCCCTCCCAACGCCGGGAGTCTTCCCGATGCCAGGGGGTTATCTTATGCCCGGGGCCTTCGCTGTACAGGGGGTCACCCTACTCCGGGTCTCTTCCCAGGACCGGGGGCACACTTCATGCCGGGGGCTTTCCCTGCGCCGGGAGACAGTCCCGTCCCGCAGGTCGCGTTTACCGCACCGGGGGTGGTCGACACAGTAGCCCCCGCGTTGCAGAGGGCCACCCCCCGCAACGGCGCCTCGGTTTCGGACGTCGCCACAGGGGTTTCCCCCTTACCGGCCCCAGTAGCACTCGGGCCAGTAGCTGCAGCGCATGAGCTCTCTCCTCCCCCGGGGCCGCCCCCAAGGGCACCCCCAGCAGACCAAGTCTGCTTCACGCGGGAGGAGGTTGAGCAAATGCGTACCACCAAGTCTGGTGGGGAGCTTCCTCGGGTCGTGGACGTGGAGAGCCTCGCCGAAGAACCAACTGCTCCTGGGGAGCGCCCGGACGTCCTAGAGGTCAGCTCCACCAACCCGGAGGAAAAGCGGCGTTATGGCCACACCGGCGGACCTCTGGTGCCCCTCCCCGACTCTGACAACGAGCGCACATCCCCTATCAAAGGAGACAGCGACCGGGACTCCCGCCGAGAAGTGGAAGGGGCTAACCAGCCGCTGTGTCACAGACTCCGGTGCATTTGATGGCCGTGGCGTTACCGTTCGCCGCACATCAAACACTACAACGGTGAGGCCGACCCTTATGAATTTTTGCAGGTGTATTCCACAGCCATCTCGGCGGCTGGGGGGGATGAGACAGTTCAATGCAATGTCTTCCCCCTATACCTGACCGGGATCGCCCGCTCGTGGTGGCCGGCGTCCTTACCACTGAAGAAGTTTCCGAGGAGGAGGCCGACGGGCTCTCCGAGGGGGTACCTCCCCGGGGGGATAAGGAGCCCTTTCCCCTTCTCGGGCCACGGCGCCCCCGGAACCTCCGTTGCCGGAGGGACTTCGTCGACCGAGAGGCTCCCCCCCCCTCGTCCACCGGCCATTCGACACGCGGAGGCGAAGCCTCTGCGAACTGAACCTCCGGCCTCTCCAGCTCCAACGCACTGATGCTGCCGGGAGGGCAATCGCCGAAGGGGCCGAGGGGGCATAATCCGCCTAATCGGATGCCCCCCCGCCATCAGCCGCCTCCTTTCCCCGAGCCTCTCCAGAGGCCTCGGGGAGGCCGCGAGCTCCCGCGCCTCCATCGCCCCCTGGAGTTCTCCGGGAGAGGCGGCGTTACTTCGCGCCGGGGAGGTGCCCGCGCACTCCCTGACACTGGGGCTGCGTCCCGGGACTTCACCGGCGTAGAGGCCGGCGTTGTTGAAGGACCGGGGGCCTTCTGAGGCCTTGCCTGTTTCAGCTCAAACCCGCTGCGACCTCCTTCCCCCTCTTGTGAGAGCCAGGGGTAGGGACAGGCGTCCTCGCCGGTACCCTCAGCCCAAAGGCCTCGGGACCAAGTTCCGGGGAGGACCTTCCCCGATGACGCACATGATGCGCTCGTGCTCGTCGGTGTAATACCTCCCGAGGAGGTTCTCCGCCTTCTCCCGGGCGGTCGGATACGACCGGACTACAAAAGGTAAGAGTTAGAAAAATCAATGAAGCAACGAGCAAAGCAGCCGGGAGCTTACATCGGGTCATCGACTTTTGCGGGGCACGCTGCGCCGGACACATCCTGATACCCCTCCTCCCGTACGAGAAGGGGGAGATCTTCAACAAGGTCAGCTCCTCGCTGGCTTCCTTCATAGAACGGACGCCCCGGGAGCCGACGACCTTGCTGAGTTGTTGGGGGAAATCTCCGTGAGGCTAAGCCCAGGTAAGTTGCGTCACATTTGCCCAGGGACCTGGCCTCCGGTGCCGGTCCCGGGCGCCGCCTTTCGCCCGGGGACGTGGCCTCCGGTGCCGGTCCCGGGCGCTGCCTTCCGCCCGGGGACATTCCCTCCGGGGAGTGTCCCGGGCGCCGCCTTTTGGCTCCCGGGACCTGGCCTCCGGTGCCGGTCTCGGCTGCCGCCTTTCGCCCGGGGACATTGCCTCCGGGGCATGTCCCGGGGGCCGCCTTTTGGCTCCCGGGACATGGCCTCCGGTGCCAGTCCCTGGCGCTGCCTTTCGCCCGGGGACATTGCCTCCGGTGTCGGTCCTGGGCGCCGCCTTTCGCCGGAGGACATTGCCTCCAGGGAGTGTCCCGGTCACGTGGCCTCCGGTGCCTACCCCGGGCGCCGCCTTTTGCCTGGGGACCTGGCCTCCGGTGCCCATTCCAACCCCCCTTCTCCCGCGCGAGAAGGTGGAAATCCTCAACAACATCATTTCCTCGGCACCGTCCCGCATAGAGCGGGTGCGCCGAGAGACAATGACCTTCCCGAGGAGCTCCAGCTCCTCATCCGTCCACAGTGGGGGCTTCGACGCGGATGACCTGCTGTAGGTGGGGGCCTCCGGGGAGTACACCACCCCGTCGTCCCGGACCCGGATGTAGAACCACCTCTGGATCCAATCTCCCCAGTGGTCCCGGGAGGCCCCCACCTGGTAATCAGCTACCTGGGACGGTAGTATCTGCACCATCACCGAGCCAAAGGGGGACTTGGGTCCCCCCTTCACCAGGTGGGAGCTCCTCGCCGCCGGTTCATAGAAGTACCGGAAGGCTCGCAGGGTAGGCTCCCGCCTGGTCGCTGTCTCGAAGAGCCATATGAATAGGCCCATCCGGACGATGGCGTTCAGCGTGAGGTGGTTCAGTGCCACACCGTAATCCTTCAAAAACTCCCAGAGCAATGGATGCACCGGGAGCCGGAGCCCAGCCTCGAGGAAGGCCTCGAAGGCCACGATCTCTCCGGGCCTGAGGCGGGGGGCTCCATCCTTCTTCACGGGGACCCGGACGTCCCCGTCCTCTACGACTCCTCGTTCGACCAGGGACTCCAAGTCCCCGGCCATGAATTCGGATGCCCAGAGAAAGTACGGAGCGACCTCCTCCGGGGGCAACTCCGTCGTCTTCGCTCGACCCTTTGGCGCCATCAGGCTACCGGGAGCTAGCTACCGGGAGAGGGCTACAGGGAGAGCTAGGGCGCTGAAGTTTGAAAGTTTGGAATGAGCTTCCCGGGCCCCCCAAGGCCCTATTTATAGAGGAGAAGCGTGGCCCAGATGGGCGCCACGTGGCACTTCACGGTACATCTGGGCCGTTGGAGTTCAAACCGTGCGTGGGAAATGAAGGGACTGGTACGCAAACCGAGGCACCAGTTCAAACCATAAGCGCGCGGCACGAGAATCGAAACATCGTGGCTCCAGTGGCTTGGCCCAGAGATTTTCCCGGTGACTTGTACCATACCCTCCGGGGACTCGAGCATCGTCCCCAGGGGGCATGGGGGGCTGCTGTTGGGGGAAATCTCCGCGAGGCTAATCCCAAGTAAGTTGCGTCACATTTGCCCGAGGACCTGGCCTCCGGTCCTGATCCCAGGTGCCGCCGTTTGCCCGGGGACGTGGCCTCCGGTGCCTGCCTGGGGCGCCGCCTTTCGCCAGCGGATGTGGCCTCCGGTGCCTGCCCCGGGCGCCGCCTTTCGCCCGGGGACGTGGCCTCCGGTGCCTGTCCCGGGCGCCGCTATTCGCCCAGGGACCTGGCCTCCGGTGCCGGTCTCGGGCGCCGCCTTTCGCCTGGGGACATTGCCTCCGGGGAGTGTCCCGGGCGCCGCCTTTTGGTTGCCGGGACCTGGCCTCCGGTGCCGGTCCCGGGCGCCGCCTTTTGGCTCCCGGGACCTGGCCTCCGGTGCCGGTCCTGGGCGCCGCCTTTCGCCCGAGGACATTGCCCCCGGGGCATGTCCCGGGGACGTAGCCTCTGGTGCCTGCCCCGGGCGCCGTCTTTTGCCCGGGGACCTGGCCTCCGGTGCCGGTCCCGGGCGCCGCCTTTCACCCGGGGACCTGGCCTCCGGTGCCGGTCCCGGCCGCCGCCTTTTGCCCAGGGACATTGCCTCCGGTGCATGTCCCGGGCATTGTCGCGCTTGTAAAGGTAAAATTCTTTGGTTCTTGATCACGTGCAGGTCACGCGAGGAGCGCCTCGGGAATCAGCGACTACCTGTCAAGCATCCAAGGTGCCTGACCGGGAGAAGGACGTTGCTACCCCTCAATCTGATGGTATCGTCCGGGGTAGTTTAGTCTTTTTTGCTTCTTTTTGGCGCTATAAATAGTCCTTGTACCCCCTGTTGTAAGGACAGGTGATTCATTATTGATAGAATAGCCAAACTCACGGGTGTGCTCCGGAAGCCTCTCCCTGAGAGAGCCTCCCCAGCCGACTCCGATCGGGAGCACGCCGACAGGACTAGGGCCCCCATCGGGACCCGAACCTGTATAAATCCTCATGTCACTTGTTGTGTTTGTCCGGCGGGGGAGGACCGGTTACCTGGTCAGCCCTCGTCGCGTTTTCTTCGCTAGGATCGTCTACTAAACCTGTCGGGGTATTCGCAATACCACGACATGAGGAGCTTCAGCTCCACCTCGGTCCACACCGGAGGCTTGGGGGTGGACGATCGGCTGTAGGAGGGAGGCTCTGGTGAGTACTTCACCTCATCGTCCTGGACCCGGAGGTAGAACCACCTCCGGACACAGTCCCCCAGTGGTCCCGAAAGGTAGGAGCTGGATCATCACCGAGCCGAAGGTGGTCTTCGGCCCTCCCTTCACCAAGTGGGAGCTCCTCGCTGCCGGCTCCTAGAAGTACCGAACAGCCAGAGCGTCGGCTCCCATCCGGTGGCTGTCTCGAAGGAACTCCCGGAGCAGCGGATGCACCGGGAGCCAGAGTCCGGCTTCGAGGAAAGCCTCAAAGGCCACCACCTCCCCGGGCCTGGGGCGGGGGGCACCATCTTGCTTTGAGGGGATCCAGACGTCCCCGTCTGCGACCACACCCCGGTCCATGAGGGACTTCAAGTCCCTCGATGTGAACTCGGAGGCCCAGAGGAAGTCCGCGGTGACTTCCTCCAGAGGCACCTCAGCAGCCTTGGCGCGGCCTTTGGGTCCCATTGATTTCTCCGGTGGCATAGGCTCAAAAGAAAAAGGCGTGGGGTTCCAGCGACCGAGCTTCCAGGATCGAATTTCCGGCAGTGAGCTTCCAGGAGAGGACTACCGAGAGAGTTGAGAGAACCAGTGGAGTTTTCGGCTTGAGGGTTGGAGTGATTTCTCTGGGCCCCCCGAGGCCCTATTTATAGGGCCCAAGCGTGGCCCCGATGGGTGCCACATGGCTCCTCGCGGTGCATCCATGCCGCCCAATTCAAATGGCGCGTGGGAAATGAAGCGATGAGAGCGCGAAACGAGGCATCACCAGTTCGAACCGCGAGTGGCCATTATGGCCGAACAGCGCACTCCCTTCGAGACGAGGCTTTATTGAACGACGGTGTGGCCATAAATGCTTGGCGCGGGAATCGAAGCATCGTCCCCGGATGGCATGGGGGCTGCTGTTGGGGGAAATCTCCACGGGATCAAGTCCAGGTAAGAGGCCGTCCATTTGCACGGGGACAAGGCCCCCCGGTGGCTTATCCTGGGCGCCGCCTTTTGCCCGGGGACAAGGTCCCCCCGGTGGCTTGTCCCGGGCGCCGCCATGTGCCCGAGGACAAGGCTGCCATCGGCCCAGGGACAAGGTCCCCCCGTTGGCTTGTCCCGGGAGCCACCATCTGCCTGGAGACAAGGCCCCCCGGCGGCTTGTCCCGGGCGCCGCCATCTGCCCGGGGACAAGGCCCCCCGGTGGCTTGTCCCGGGCGCCGCCTCTTGCCCGGGGACAAGGGTCCCCGGTCCCGGGTAACGTGATGATCACGCGAGGGGAGCCTTGGGAAATGGCGGACACTTGTCAAGCATCCAAGGCTCCTGACCGGAAGAAGGACGCTAGTGTCCCTCGATCCAACGGTGGCAGGCGGGGTAGTTTAGTCTTTTTGCATCTTTTGGGCCTATATAAGCCCTTGTAACCTCTCATGTGAGGGGGACAATTCATTTTCCTTACAGGAATAGACAATTAAACAGGTGTTCTCTAGAGCCATCTCTCCCCCGAGAGAGCTCCCCTAGCCAACTCCGGTTGGGAGCACGTCGATAGGACTAGGGCCTCCACTGAGGCCCAAACCTGTATAAATCCTTGTGTCAGTCGCTGTGTTTGCCCGAAGGGAGAGGACCGGTCGCACGGTCAGCTCGTGTCGTATTCTCTTCGCTAGGATCTTCCACAAAACCTGTCGAGGTATTCGTAATACCACAACACTTTTCTTATGGTTCAGCAACCTTGTCGTCATCCTCTACCGGTTGTGATGGTACTTCCTTTATTTCTTTTGCTGGCGATGGTTCAGTTGGTGGTGTTTGTTCTAGTAGCTCTGTTCCACTCTTTAGGATTACTGCATTAGAAATAAGAGCATTAGAACAAGCTATAGAATTTATTTGTTCAGAATTGCGAGGATTGATAGGTTGAGAAGGAAGAGAATTATCGTTTTTTAGTGTAGGATTCGCCAATTGTACGATTTGAGTATTGAGCCTGCGGACATGAGTTGATATGGAGTCTACCTTTTGGCTCATAGACGTCTTCTCTCTCTCTTGATTTGCTAGAAAATTTGCTAGCATGCGCTCCATGTTCGACCGCTTGGGTTGGAACGGTGTCCTTTGAGCTTGATATTGGGGGTTTTGTTGATGTAGGTGCTGCTGACCAAAACTTTGTTGTTGGTGTTGAGGTTGCTGATTTTGTCCTGCCCATGCAAAATTTATGATTTTTGCGCCATCCAGAGTTATACGAGTTTGGAAAAGTATTACCTTGTTGTTGTTGCATACCCTGAAAAGTGTTTGCCTGCTCCATGGAGGGGTTAAATTGGCATTCATGGTCATAGTGGCCTTGTATGCTGCACAGTTCACATATAGGTGAAATTGCTTTAGCATATGAAGTAGCAGAAAATCCAAGAATTGATAATCTATTAGTGAGAATTGCTACCTGTTCAGCCAGTTGCGACATTGCACTTACATCCACGCTATTGGTCGGATTTTGTTGAGCATCTCGTTCAGTTCCCCATTGTGTCTAGTTCTGAGTGATACCTTTGATGAGGTCTATGCTTTGTCTACACTTTTGTTCATCAGTGCACCACTAGCCGTGGCGTCTACAGCGATCTATGAATTGTAGTTCAATCCGCTATAAAATGTTTGAAATACAAGCCACTTTTCAACTCTGTGATGCGGACATTTGATCAACAAGTCCTTGTACCGTTCCCAAGTGTCGTAAAGTGATTCAACTACCTGCTGAGAAGAAGGTGCAATCTGGTTGTGAATTTGAACAGTTTTAGCAGGAGAGAAAAACTTACCAAGAAAAGCTCATGAGAGTTCGTCCCAAGTAGTGATTGACACAGGAGGAAGAGTGTATAACCATGCTCTCGCCTTCTCACGACGCGAGAAAGGAAAGAGCCTGAAACGAAGTGCATCCTGTGTAACTCCACGAATCTTGAAAGTATCACAATGATTAAGAAACATATGTAGCTGTCATGATGGATCTTCAGCGGGAAGACCGCTGAACCAAATTTAAAAGTGCAGGTTTTATATCAAAATTATTTTATTCAATCGGTGGTCTAAGAATACCTGATTGCAACCGCATGCTTAGCGGGATTGCACAATCCTTTAGTCTCTTTTGGTCCTGCATTGTTGGTTGTTCTTTGCTGTCTTAAAAAGTTTGTGAGTTTTCCTCCGATCTTACCTATCTTGCCTCATACCGAAGTTGGCGCGTGGTTTTGACAGGTTTGTCCGAGCTATCCAGCGTTGCACTACTTCCCTGAAAGCTTAGTGGTGGAAAGAAAAGAAGAAAAAGAAAATAGAAGGAAGATTGAGAAGTGAGACTGACTTATATCAGAGAAAATTAATCTAAAAAGATGAATTACCGTTGTTCCCCGACAACGACACCAAAAACTTGATCGCACCTGAGATGGTGTGATTGTGTAATAACCACAAGTGAACGGTTGAACGTTAAGCACTGATTAAGTCTAAATGAGGAACAACGTATTCGTCTTTCTGACTTAATGGATCACTGATTGTGTCTAAACGAGTTGTGGGCATGTTTTTCTACAACTGAGCTATCAATCTAGGGTCCGCAAGCTGGAATGAAAATCTAGGGTTTCGGGAATTCCATAACCATCCGGCGTAATTCTATCCAAGGTTCGAGGGTTGTAAGTTAGATTCAATTGTTTTCCGAGATAGATTAAGTTTTCAGTTCGGGGCGCTGGGTCAACAGTCAAAGGATCACTTCCACTATCACGTTCCGCGAGAGCCTCTCTCCTATTCAGGGTCCCGCGTCAAAGTGCTAAGAACTCAGGAACTCCCTTAAATTCTTGTTAAGACTCAACTGTTATGTCTGTTGCTGAAACAAGGACTTACGGTTTGGAGGAAGAAAACATAAGGAAATTACTCCAAAACTTGAAATAAAGACCGAGGGAGAACCACGCCTTCCACATTAGGTCATCCCTAACCCTAGAGGGGATCTGCTCACTAAAAGTCATAATAATACAGAAATAAAAATAACAATTAAATAAAAACTCACTTGATTTCTTGGAAAATGAAGTTGTCATCCTTGCTGGCTTACAAAAGCAATAAAAATAGAGAAGGGGGCTCTTCTAACAAAACTAGACTAAAAACTAAGCCCTAACGGCTTATAAACCTAAGAAAAAGCATGTCTAAACCTAAGAGAGCATGTGAAAGGGATCTAGGATATCGACTAGAGGGGGGTGAATAGGCGATTTTAACAAATTAACAATTAATAGTAAATGAGAGCAAGTAACTAACACAAGATGAACAATGAACAATTTTAACACAAGGATATATCCTGTGGTCTCGGTGATTTGCCGATCACCCCTAATCCACGTTGAGGCAAACTCAAATCTCTAACCGCTCCTCTATCTAGTCAACCTTCTCTCGAGAAGTGACCTAGATCTTGAGCCGGATTAGTGTGATGAGTTATCCAAACCTCGATTTCACTAATGACGCACTTTACCGCTCCGGCAAGGCGTGCTCAACCCTTTCACAAGACGTTTTGAGGCTTCTTCACAATCTTCCTTGAAGAGCTCTCCAAAACCTTCTCTCGAGCCGTCTAGGAGCCGGTAAACTCCAAGAGTAACAAGCCGGTGATGATCACTTAACCTTCTTCTAGTGCCACAAGATTGATTTAATGATCTAAATGCAATGCACTAGAAGATCTCAAATGCACACTCTCACAAATTCGAGAATTTGAACCCTAGAGTGTATGAAACTTGCTTAAGCTCTCAAGGAGGATGACAATGTTCAAATTATGCCAAAAGTTGTGAACAGGGCCGTGCATGGGAGTATATATACCCCCCACAATAAATATAGCCGTTACAGGCCGTTGGGAGAAAAAGATCACTTGGCGGTTAGACCGCAGGTATATGCCCGGTCAGACCGCCGCAATTGCAACGACATTAAACAGGTGCAATAAATGCTCACCTGCCCTTGTCAGGCACACTCACGGTCAAACCGGAGAAAAATTCGGTCAGACCGTGAAACTGTCCAGAGACGACATAGTTTCTGGACACTTTATACGGTCAGGCCGATAATTACGGACAGACCGGCCAGACGGGCAGACCGTAGTTCAAAAACACGGTTAGACCGATTTCTCGGTCAGACCGGTCTAACAAACGGTTAGACCGTCATAACACAATACATCAGAAAGATAGATCAAGAAGTTCCAGGAGACTGACCTAGGTCTTAACTACGGACAGACCGTCCTTTTAAATGTATACACTAGACTTGATATAATGTCGGTCAGTCCGAAACCCTATTCGGTCAGTCCGTATATTCGGTCAGACTGGTCTAACAAACGGTCAGACCGACTGAGACAGAGTTGAGCAGAAATGAGCTGAAACAAGCATTTTCAAAGTATATGACCTTCTAGTATGCAATGCAAGTTGATTTTATGATTTGTGGCACATAGATGAAGTATTTCGTGATACACCACATGCTCCTCTTAAGAGTACAGCAACTATCCTATAATTCGGTCAAAATTCTTCTCTAATCACCTTAGACCGGTAAAATAGAAAAGACCCTATTTCGTATCTTTGTCTCTTTGATCAATGTCCTTTCTTCATGATGAGGCTCTTTCTTTGCCTTTCATTAACCTGTCGTTTTGAGTTTCTTCTTGACACAACTTAGCAGGTATCGTTAGTATAGCATTTGCAATTGTCATTAATTACTAAAACACTCTTTAGGGGCCTAGAAGCTACAATCTCCCCCTTTTTGGTAATTTATGACAACATAAAGAGTAGATGAATGAGTTTTAAGCATAAAAGGAATTTTGCAATAAGCATTGAAGAAAAAGACACTCCCCCTAAATGTATGAATAAGAGAATTTTGGCATTTTGGTGGAGTTCAAGCATGTGTATAAGATGCTATCTCAATTCATTCATTATATAATCATGAAGTATCACAAATAAGACATTCAATTCTACACATGATATCATCATCACAAGGTCATATGAAAATAACATAAGCACATCTCATATATCATGAAGTAACAATCTCACAAAAGAGTCATCCAACATAAATGTCATCCACATAGATCATAAAAGAGACATTCAACTAAACAAGTTAAATTAAAACTTTACACCAAAAGTTCTTTCATTTAAAGTTCTCTCAGTTCTCTCCCCTACTCTCTTCTTCTCTCTTCTCTCCCCCTTTGGCATCAATTGCCATAAAAGCTAAGAATCGGCAGGAGCATCATCATCGGGAGGATGGTGAGGAGGAGTCTGAGGGAGACGGGTGTAGAAGTGAGCGGAGAAAGCATCGAAGCGCTGCTCGAACTGATCCTGGCGTGACAAGAAGGTCTGGAACTGATCGTTCAATGCCGCCAAGTCCGAGCGAGCGAGCTCAAGCCCCTGGAGAAGAGTAGCGAACTGATCCATCATCGGCTGATGGAACTGCTGCTGGAACTGTGTAAACCAGGCAGGCGCTTGGCTAGACTGAGCTGCCTGCTGTGCCTGAGGTGGAGGAGGAGGAGGCATAGGCTGAGCCGGCTGCTACTGCTGCTGATGCTGTGCTCCATGGCTTTGAGCCAAGACGCGCGGGTTGACACTAAACGGCTTATAGCCGAGATGTCTGATATCACATGAACTGCGAGGGAACTTCGTCTTCTGGAGCAGCAAAGACATGATAAATGGAGCATAATATAGGTTCGGCAGAGTGGTTACCGAGACATCCTCAATTGTCTTCAAGATAAAAGAGACAATGTTGATTCGATGACTCTTGAGGATGTGGTCGATGAAGTTCCAATAGTAATCCCGGACCGCTTCTCGATTTCCACTCTTTGGATGGATCGTGGCTCAGATGATTTTGTTGACCACAGCAGGGAGGACTCTGAGACCTGTAATGGTGCCAGGAACAATCCGCTGTCCACCTCCCGGCTGCTCATAAAACTAGAGCCAGTCATCCTCATGGAGGTAATCCTCATCCTCCATGTTGATCCCCTCCTTAATTTCCTCATAATTTATCTTGTGTGCTGCAGCAAACTCCTCAAAAGTGGCCTCATACCTCCTCGAGCCTGTCATCCACATGATCTTCTGGTCAGCCCATCTAATCTCGATCGTAGCATAAAACTGTCTGATAGCACTGGCGTTCCATGGGCATTTGTGCTCCACAAAGTCATACAGCCCTATATCCTTGAAGATCTGAACCAAAGGAGCCATGATGGGCTGATTCACAACATTAAGACCATTTGTTCCATTTGTGTTCGAAGATATTCTTGTGGATCAAATGTCCGTAGAAGGCATCCTGCTGTGTCATCGTGTGGAAGTGAGGAGTAGAGGCGTCATTCTCATGATTGTAGGCATAGGTGGTCCTAGCCTTCGTATAGTCGCTTGAAGTCCAATTCTTCTTCGGGCCTTGATAAGCGTGGATGTAGATTTCATAGTCCTCACTCTCGATGTCCATGCCCACATGAGAAGATCCACCACGATGTGACGATTGTTCTGTCTCTGAATCTCCGGCCGAGGGCACCCAATCATCATCCTGAGAGTCACTATTGCTCGAGGGTTGAGCCCTTTTTGGCCGCTTCGCCAATTTCTTCTTATTGGTTCGGACGGAGACATTTCCTTGAGGACCTCGACCACTAGAAGATTTACAAGAGATAAAGCAGATAAGATACTAAGAGGTAAGAACAAAAGAAGTGAATCGATAAGATAACATATTAGCAAACTCTGGCTCTGCTGTTGATTTCGGTCAGACCGAGGCTGGTGCGGTCAGACCGGCGCAACCGTAGAGTTAGGGTTTGTCAAGATTCCAGGGATTTAGGTGAAATTAAGGTGCAATGAGGACAGATAAATGAGTATAGGCAATCAGTGCATCAATAGGAAGAATCAATTTTAGGTATTGAAAGGATTTAAACTAGATTCACCATAATTGCCCTAAACCCCGTGATGAACAAAATGATAAAGAAGGGAGATCTGAGCAATATACCTAGAAGACATGGTTTGGAGATGGTCTTGATCAACGGTTAGTCCGTGTGTTGCGAGGGTTTGACCGGAGAGGAAGATTCCAAAGACTTTTGGGGCGCACGTGAAGGAGACAAGTGGGGAAGATAGTGAAAAGGACAGAGATTCAGGATAAAAAGTCTCTGGTCATGAAAGTTCGGTTAGACCGCAGGCAAGTTACCAGTCAGACCGCTGGAAGCAGGAAATTTAAGATGCTATCTGGAGATGCATTCGGTCAGACCGCAATTGGATCGGTCCGACCGCTGGAAGGACAAAAAATCTTGGAGGATTTTTGATTGATTTGATGCTCATAAGAGATTTGGATAGGGTGATATATATATATATATATATAAGATAATTATAAGAGAGATATAGACAATATCACCAAAGGGGAAGTATTTATCTTATAACTCAACATATTTTTGGTTCACTTTACTCAATTACCGGTAAAAGAGTCTAAAAAGCTCTAAGAGAGGAAGTTCAAACAATCAAGTGATACTTTAAGCACAAGTAATATGAGTTCAACATTTCAAGCCACATTTGATATATCAATGACGTTAAGCTCATTTCGGAGTTTGCAAAAATGACTTTCATCTAAGGGCTTAGTGAATATATCCACTAATTGATCTTCGGTTCTCACATTATCCACCACCACATCACCTTTGCTAACATGATCTCTAAGGAAGTGGTGTCGGATATCTATATGTTTGGTCCGAGAGTGTTGAACTGGATTTGTGGCTATTTTCACCGCACTCTCATTATCACACAAAAGAGGTACTTTTTCAAATTTTATTGCATAATCCAACAATGTTTGCCTCATCCAAAGCAATTGTGCACAACAACTACCCGCGGAAACATATTCCACTTTGGCGGTTGATAAAGCTACAGAGTTTTGTTTCTTGGAGGACCAAGATACTAAAGATCTTCCTAACAGTTGACAACTGCCAGAGGTGCTTTTTCTATCCACTTTACATCCCGCATAATCGGAATCAAAATATCCAATTAATTTGAATTTAGCACCTTTAGGATACCACAACCCTATGCTAGATGAATATTTTAGATACCTCAAAATGCGCTTAACGGCCATTAAATGACTTTCTTTAGGGAAGGCTTGAAATCTTGCACACATGCAAACACTAAACATAATATCGGGCCTAGAAGCAATAAGATACAATAAACTACCAATCATAGATCTATAAAACTTTGAGTCTACCGGTTTACCTCCTTCGTCAGAGACAAGGTGACCGTTTGTGGCCATTGGTGTCTTGATTGGCTTTGCTTCTTCAAGTCCGAACTTCTTGAGTAGGTCCTTCACATATTTGCTTTGACTGATGAAAGTTCCTTCCTTGAGTTGTTTAACTTGTAGTCCGAGGAAGAAACTTAGTTCACCTATCAAAGACATCTCGAATTCCCTGGACATCATATTACCAAATTTCTTGCAAAAATCTTGGTTAGTAGATCCAAATATGATGTCATCAACATAAATTTGACATACAAAGAACTCATTTCCAATTTTCTTAGTAAATAAGGTAGTATCAACTTTTCCAATTTTAAAGCCTTTTGAAATTAAGAAGTCGCTAAGTCTCTCATACCAAGCATGAGGTGCTTGTTTAAGACCATAAAGAGCCTTGGAGAGTTTATACACATGATTCGTCTTTGTAGGATCTTCAAATCCAGGAGGTTGTTTAACAAATACTAATTCATTAATTTTTCTATTTAAAAATGCACTTTTGACATCCATTTGATAAAGTCTAATATTATGAGATGAAGCAAAAGCAAGCAAGATTCTAATAGCCTCAAGTCTAGCTACGGGAGCAAAGGTTTCACCGAAGTCCAAACCTTCAACTTGAGTGTATCCTTGAGCCACCAATCTTGCCTTGTTTCTTACTACCACTCCGTTTGCATCTTGTTTATTCTTGAAAATCCATTTGGTTCAAATGACATTGTGTTCATCCAGATTTGGTTCTTCTACTAAGTCCCAAACATTGTTGCGGGTGAAGTTGTTTAATTATTCGTGCATAGCATTCACCCAATTCGGATCTTTTAATGCTTCATCTACAAGTGTGGGCTCAAAAGAGGAAACAAAAGAGTAATTTTCACAAAATGAGGCAAGACGAGAACGAGTTTGGACACCCTTACGCAAGTCACCAACAATTTGATCGACGGGGTGATCTTTTGAAATTGAGTGATGAATTCTTGGATGATCAACCGGGTTTTGTGAAGTAGAGGTAGAAGGTACTTCCGATTGTTGTTGAGAGGAGTCTTCCACATTGACCACTTCAACTATTTGATCTCCATGTTGAGGAGTTGATAAAGAGGGGATAGCTTGAGTGGATGGATCTTCATCTTGATCACTATCTTCTTTCGGCATGATATCCCCAATGGTCATGTTCTTCATCGCCACTCTCAACCCTTCATTACCTACATCATCCAAGTTGTCTTGCTCCTCTTGAGAGCCGTTAGTCTCATCAAATTCAACATCATGTGTCTCTTCAACCAAACCGGAGTTTTGGTTGTAGACACGATAAGCTTTGCTATTTGATGAGTATCCTAATAAAAAACCTACATCACATTTACTTTGAAATTTAGATAAGCGTGTACCTTTTCGCAAGATATAGCACTTACATCCGAATACTCGGAAGTAGGAAATGTTTGACTTCCTTCCAATGAGAAGCTCATAAGGAGTTTTCTTTAGTAGTCGATGACAATAAAGACTATTTGAGGCATGGCATGCGGTGTTGATTGCTTCGGCCCAAAAAGTGTCCAAAACATTGTACTCCGAAAGTATAAATCTTGCCATGTCTATCAATGTCCGGTTCTTTCGTTCGACTACTCCATTTTGCTCCGGTGTATACTTGGCCGAAAACTCATGTTTGATGCCCTTATCATCACACCAATTTTCAACATTCGTATTCTTGAATTCGGAGCCATTGTTACTTCTCACTTTCTTGATCTTGAAACTAAATTCATTTTTGGCTCTTTGAGCAAAGCTTTTGAAAGTGTTAAACACAATTGACTTATCATGTAAAAAGAATATCCATGTATATCTAGAAAAGTCATCTACAACGACAAGACAATAACTATTGCCACCAATGCTCACAAAAGTAGTTGGTCCAAATAAATCCATATGCAATAATTCAAGTGGACTAGAAGTTGACATTGTGCTTTTAGTTGGATGTGAGTTTGCAACTTGTTTCCCGGCTTGGCAAGCACTACATAATTTATCTTTTTCAAACTTTACATCTTTTAATCCAACAACTAAATCATGTTTAACTAGTCTATTTAGTTGTTTCATTCCAACATGCCCAAGCCTTCTATGCCATAGCCAACCTTTAGATGATTTAGTGAACAAACATGTACCAAGATTAGCATCATTTGAATTGAAATCAACTAAATAGAGGTTGCCATGTCTAAAACCTTTGAAAATCAACCTATTATCATCAATACTAGTGATAATCACTTCTTTTGGATAAAATGCACATATAAATCCAAGATCACAAAGTTGAGCTACGGATAAGAGTTTGAAATTTAGAGATTCAACAAGCAATACATTAGATATGGAGAGATCGTTTGAGATGGCAATTTTACCTAAACCTTTTACCTTTCCTTTGCTATTGTCTCCAAACGTGATCTTGTCATATTCCACACCTTCATTTTTTTAGAGAGGAGAACATGTTGTGATTACGAGTCATATGTTGAGTGCATCCACTATCGAGCACCCAATGTTGTCCTCCGGTCATGTAATTTACCAACAAAACAAAGTAAGGTCCTTTTAGGTACCCAAATATTTTTGGGTCCTTGGAGGTTAGTTACCAAGGATTTTAGGACCCAAATGGCTTTCTTTTTGGCACCAATGATCGGGGTTCCAACAAATTTGGCTTTAATATCGCCATTGTTCATTTTTTTTAAAACATAGCAAGAGTTCAATATAAGAGATGAATTACTTTTGCTAGCATGGCAATTTTTCTCAATGTGACCTAAACTTTTACATTTATTGCAATATCCCTTTTCTTTTACAAATACGGTTTTAGATGGAACAAATGCATGTTTTCCCTTTTTATGAATGTAGCCTAGTCCTTCTTTTCTTAAGGAGAACCTTTGACTATCTAGAAGATGTCTTAATTTTGATTCTCCTACATAGCATTTAGCTAGATCATTTGTTAGTTTAAGTCCAGGCCACCGTGTTTACTCGCCGGATTTGGTCGCCCTCCGGCCACTTTTCCCCTTGAGCCTGTTGAGTGTTTTGTTCCTGTTATTAAGGCCTAACTCCCAGACAAAGTGGTGCATCAATTGGAGCCCTGAATCAAAAGTTATGGCATGCCCTAGTTTCTGGCCATGTCCAGCACTATGTCAATGCATGTCCACCAGTGGCATTGAAAGATTTAGACCTGTTACACTTGAGAAATTGAAATGCCATCTTGTCCATTAGATTCCTGGAGTTATATTCTACAACTTTCTCTTCTGCCACTTCTCCAGAAAACCTACCTAAGACCAACTTAAGGCTATGTCTTGCCGTGGACCAAATGCCAGCCTTTCGACATTCAACTCCTTTTTTGCCCATCTCTTCAATCAGCGCCCAAGTGGCCTTATCCAAACGTTTCCCCTGAATGCATGATATCTTTTGTATGCTTATATAGCGTATGTGTGTATTATTTGTATCCGCCGTGGAACCAGAGGTTGAAGGAGCGGAAGAAATCTTCGAAGAATTGTCCAAGTAACTAGACCCAGCATTGTAAGGCAAGTCTCAAACCCTTGATCATGTCTAGCCTAATATTTTGAAATGAAGTATGTTAGCTGTTTTCAAGTATATGCATGCCTTATATCCAAATAAGAGTTATATTCAAATAAAGTGATTAGATATGACCTAAATAATTGTAAAGCCCCTTTTGTGATTGAATATCCCTGCACCCTTGTCACCCTAGAATATCCTGCTTAGGCTATAATATGCTCAAGATTATATGTTAAATGTTATGGTCACATGTGAGAAAAGCATATTCTAAACCCCTTTTTGTGAAAGACAATGTATTTGGAATCGATAGTGAGGATGGTTTGATTGGATGGTGTTGTGTGCACACTAGGAATGTGAAAGACTCCTCACTAAAGATTCATAAGGACTAGAACATTGTGTTGTACTTCCATGCGGCATGAAAAACGTACCAACCACTTGCCCGGAATGGGACGGGTGCAACATAGTAGGTTTCTCAGTATTAGCTTTTCCCTGCAATGGATGTCGGTCCAGTTTCTTGCGAGAAACTGGTGGGCCCGTGAGGGCCATGAGTGATGTGAGTTCAGAAAAATTATGAGAGGAAAAGGTGGAAAGAAGGAAGACGCCCTACGCCTGATTAAGTCGTGGGCGGCTGTAATCAAAAGAGGCTATGTGTCTTGCAAGAACATAGACCAAGGCTAGGAAGTAAGGCAGTGGGGAGGACCCACAACGGTAATGAGGACTAGAATGTCTATTTACCGGGCAGGGAATTGTTAATGCTAGGATTGTAAACTGTTGTGTGATCTCTGCCTTGTCACATGCGTAAAAGTCGCATGGAGTTGATCCGACTTGAAAGCTGAGTGATCGGTGGATTAAGGTGGTACACCTTTGCAAAGTTATAAAAAGTATCGGATACTCTGAGCTCCCTGGTCATGGAGTCTGCGCGGGGTGGATTCTAACCACGTCGATGCAGCACAAGTAGTTTTTGGAGTTAATTATTCTTGGAGTTCCATAACTCAGTTGAGGATTAATTGGAGACTAATTCTTCTTGGTTTCAATGAGAGTGTAAAAAACTGATCAAAGTATTCTCTCTATGTGACATTGCATGGTTCATGTCCTTCCAGATCCTATGTTTTAATACTTGTTGAACTTTTATGACAAAATGAACACATAGAAAATAGGGTACTGATTGTTTCTTGGCCTATGTAAAATAGCAGGCCAGATTGACACAAATTTTTTCTATTGGTAAACACACGATCTACTGATAGAATATAACAATTTTTCTATCGGCAAAAGCAGGAGATACCGATAGAAGATGTTTAAGAACACCTCCAACATATAAAGTACATTACATGACAATTGGATACAATTGATCACACATACAGCAGTATAGATAATTCAAATTTCAAAATAGGTTAATTACAGCACTGGAAAATATTATGTCAACCCTAGTTTAAATCAACAATGCCTGTAGAATTTACAAAATCCTACACAATAGGGAACCCTAGTTTAATTCCAAAACATGAGCGGAGGAAAATAGCGAATTAAAAAACCATAGTGTAGAAAACACTAAGATCAAATAAGGAAGACGCTGGAAAAGAACGATGAATTAGGGTATTTTACGGCAATCAGTTGTGGTGATGGAGAGACGGTGTAGCACGCAGTGGCGGTCGGCGAAGGACGAAAATAAGGACCGGTGGCAGTGGCGAACCGGGATCCAGGCGGCGATCGTCGTGCGGCAGTGAGGAAGTGGTCAACGGCGAGGGTTGGGGTTTTCGCGCTCGAAGGGACACAATGCTATAAGTTGGAACGGTTCGACTGGAGGGAAACTCTCGTGCGATGTTTAATAAAGTAGTGAGGGCCTTTTCTATATGTACAAACAAGAAATACCGTCAGACTAATGGTTTTCTTCTAACGGTACAACAAAATAATACCGACAGAACATGTACGTGCACTTTTCTCACGGCAGTTTGAGAAAATTCCGTCAGAGTGGCCAACTTTGTCTAACGGTACTAACACAAAATACCGTTAGAACAAGAGCTTAATTTTTGAAATGGGCAGCGTATTGCAAAATGATGTTTCAGGCTTCTTGAAGAATCAAGTGGCTGCAATGGGATGTTGGCAAGAAAATTTGTAGGGAAGAATTAATTTCTTACTGTATAAAGGTACTGTACATGTTAGAACTCATGCTATGGAGTAAAATTGAGATATATTAATGTTGTGAACTAGCTTATCATTAAATTCTAAAGAAAAATGTATTGCCTGATGTATTAATGATAAGTTGCTCACCTTGATGCACAACTTGTGGACTATTTGCCTGGCATTTTTCCTTCAAATAGAAAATAGTCATCGAAGGTTCTCAACCCATAATCCTTCTTCGTGATCATGTCGCAGATATGTTGTTTCGTTGATATCTTCAGTAGGGATAGATTGAAGGTCCTCTAAAAATGGAGGTATTTTGTCGAACTGGTTATACTCCTCTTTGTCGACAACGTCTTCGACCCCAACAATACGTTTCCTGCTGTGGAGGACAACATGCAACTTTAGATTGGTCGGGTCAACGATGTAGAATACCTGTGTGACTTGCTTTGCAAGTATGAATGGATCGTCTTGGTGTTCGACTCTATCACGATCGACGAGAGTAAATCCGTAACCGTCAACTTTAACACCTTGAGGGATTTCGACACATTGGCATCGAAACAAGGGAATCTTAAATAATTCGTAATCGAGCTCCCGTATTTCATCAATAGCACTGTAATATGAGTTCAGCGCCCTTACTGCACTGGCATCCTCGGAAATAGTAAACAGTGTCACTCCGCTACATTGCGTACTACTCTTGGAGTCCTGAGCTCTTGTGTAAAATGAAGACCCGTTGATGTCGTACCTTTGCCAAGTCCCTACAGTGAATCTTGGGCCTCTACCCAGCCATGTCACAGTTTCACTTCTGGAGCCCTCGGCAGCTCGTGCGTCTCTTTCTTGGATCCACACAACAAATTTCGTGTTATGTTCTCTAGTGACCCAAATCTCTGGCTTCGAAGGATTCTGTGACCATAACATTGCCTTGTGCTCGTGTATGTATGGCTCAACCTCCGTCATGTGTTGTAGGACCAAAAAATGTGATTTTGTGTACACATCACGGACGGGGACGATAGCTTTGAATCCAATCGTTCTGATGCCCTAAAGCCTGCCCTCGTGTCGGGACTTAGGAACACCAATTGGGTCAACCCCAGCCATATAATTTGTGCAAAATTCAATCACCTCCTCGGTGGCATAACCTTCCATGATACTCCCCTCGGGCCGACGACGAGTCCTTACGTATCCCTTCAATACACCCATAAATCTCTCAAATGGATACTTATAGCAGAGGCACAGGGGTCCACAAAACTTAATTTCTTTGATAAGGTGAACAATCAGATGGACCATAACATCAAAAAAGGATGGAGGGAAATACATCTCGAGCTGACAAAGAGTTGTAACCACACCGCGTTGCAAAGCGTCGAGTCCATCCAGATCAATTACCTGTGAGGACACAGTTGCACCAAATATTCATATCAGAAAAATCTTCTAATTAAGCTCCACATACAAATGGAGATAATTAACTTATAGTACGAGTGCACATACTTACCTTACAAGATATTGCGTTGAAGAAATAACATAGCTTTGTGATTGTCTCTCTGACTTTAACTGGGAGAATACCTCTAATAGCAATGGGAAGCATTTGTGACATCAGCACATGATAGTCGTGGGACTTCGTGCCAACCAGCTTTAGGTCCTTCATGGACACAAGTTTTTTCAAGTTCGCGGAATACGCACATGGAACTTTAACACCATGCAGGCACCGATAGAGTTCTGTTTTTTCGCTTTTGGACAACGTATAGTAGGCCGGGGGGAGGTATGTACGCTTTCCCTTCTCCAAAGGTGCAAGCTCAGTCCTTATCCCCATTTCCACCATGTCATGGCGAACTTTCACACCATCCTTTGTCTTTCCCAGAATGTTCAACAACAAACCAATCAAACTGTCACTGATATTTTTCTCTACATGCATGACGTCAATGCAATGTCGAACTTGTAAGTGCTCTTAGTATGGTATATCCCAAAGAATCGATCTCTTCTTCCAAACATTTTTTTCTTGAGGTTTACAACACTTACTGAACTCAGCTTTGATGTCCTTCACACGCGAGTAAATCTCCTTACCAGTCAGAAACACTAGGGTTGATCCCTTCTCAGGCTTCCCGTTAAATGATTTCCTCTTCTTATGGTAGGCGTGATGCACTGGAAGAAACATGCGGTAACCCATGTACACTGTTTTTCGGTAGTTTCGCAACCACATGCTCTCAGTTTCATCTAGGCAAATAGGGCAAACCATGGCTCCTTTCGTACTATACCCCGACAAATTGCCGTAGGCCGGGAAATCATTTATGGTGCAAAATATCAAGGCCCGCAAGATGAAATTCTCTTTCTTGTATGCATCCCACACCTGCACCCCCCCGCTCCACAATTTCTGTAAGTCCTCAATTAAAGGCGTTAGAAACACGTCAATATCATTTCTGGGTTGTCTGGGTCCTAAGATTAGTAACAACATCATGATGTACTTGCGCTTCATGCATAACCAAGGAGGAAGATTGTAGATGCATAAAAGAACAAGCCAAGTGCACATATTACCATGTGGGTTCATACCATCTGTACTCAGCCAGAACCTTATATTCCTAACTTCGCTGCCGAACTCATCAAATGTTCTGTTGATGTTTCTCCATTGAATAGAATCAGCTGGGTGTCGCAGTTTTCCATCTTGTTTTTGGCCTTCAGCATGCCAATGCAAGTCTTCGCGACTTTCTGATTTGCAAACAGCCGCTTCGATCTAGATAGTATAGGCAAGTACACACAGTTTTCGCCGGAGGACCTTTCTTTACCTTGTGACGTTCACTATCAATCTGGTCCCTATGCGTATACCTCGATGCGCCGCATCTTGGACAAACATGCAAACTGGAGTACTTCTTACGGTACAACACACAATCATTTGGGCATGCGTGTATTCTTTCGATTTCCATTCCCAACGGACACAATAGTTTTTTGGCTTGGTAACTAGATCTTGGCAACTATTTTCCCTCTGGAAGCATGTCCGCTAGAAGATCCAATAGTGCCATGAAACTCTTATCGCTCCAACCGTTGTCTGCCTTCAAGTTTTATAATCTCAACACAGAAGATAGCTTTGTAAATTTTGCACATCCAGGGAATAGAGGCTTCTCAGAGTCCGCAACCAGTTTCTCAAATTCACAGAAGTCGTTTTCGTTGTAATCTTCTTCTACATCATGTAACATCTCAGCTAGATTGTCATCATCATCTACGTGCACATTGGAATGAACATTATCAAAATTTGGATGATCATCGATATTATTGCAATCCACATCCGAGTCCTGCTGATTGGTAGTAGTGGTGCTTGTTTCCTCAAGATCTTAGCCATGCCATATCCAATGGGTGTATCACGCGTTAAAACCACGTCGAATCAAATGACTCTTAATTTGATCAAAGTTGCTAAACCTCTTCAAGTTCATACAATCTGTACAAGGACAAAGCATATCTTTCTCCCCCTTCCCCGCCTTTTGTTGCTCAGCAAATTTAATAAACCCATTTGTTGGGCAAAATCTCCACAAGACTAAGTCCAGCTAAGGGGCTGTACCATTTGCCCGGGGAGAAAGCCCCCGGTGGCTCTCCCGGGCGCCGCCACTTGCCCGGGGACAAATTCCCCGGCGGCTATCCCGGGCGCCGCCATTTGCCCGGGGACAAAGCCTCCCGGTGGCTGTCCCGGGCGCCGCCATTTGCCCGGGGACAAAGCCCCCCGGTGGCTGTCCCAGGCCCCGCCATTTGCCCGGGGACAAAGCCCCCAGTGGCTGTCCCAGGCGCCGCCATTTGCCCGGGGACAAAGCATCCCGGTGGCTGTTTTGCCTGGTGACAAAGCCTCCTGGTGGCTGTCTCGGGCGACGCCTTTTGGCCGGGGACAAAGTCCCCCAGTGGCTGTCCCGGGCGCCTCCTTTAGCCCGGGGACAAGGCCCCCCGGTAGCTTGTCCCGGGCGTTACCGTCCTTCTGGGGGCAGAGGTCTCCGATCCCGGGTCACGTGAGGATCACGCGAGAAGCGCCTCGGGAATCAGCGGACACCTATCAAGCATCCGAGACGCCTAGCCGGGAGAAGGACGTTGCTACCCTCCGATCCAACGGTGGCAGGTGGGGTAGTTTAGTCTTTTTGCTTCTTTTGGGGCTATAAAAGCCCTTGTACACCTCGTGTAAGAAGAGAGTTTTCATTATTGCTTGGAATAGACAATCTCACAGGTGTGCCCCGGAGCCATCTCTCCCCCGAGAGAGCTCCCTTAGCCAACTCCGGTTGGGAGCGCACCGACAGGACTAGGGTCTCCACTGAGGCCCGAACCTGTATAAATCCTTATGTCATTTGTTGTGTTTGCCCAATCGGAGAGGACCGGTCGACCAGTCAGCTCGCGTCATATTTTCCTCACTAGGATCGTCCACAAAACCTGCTGGGATAATCGCAATACCACGACAGTTGTACCGCGACGGGACGTACTCCGTTCTTCCTGGTATACGGGGCTGAGGCAGTCCTCCCCCCGGAGATTGGCTTTCGGTCGCTCCGCGGCATACCAAGCCAACGAGGTGAATCAACGCCTGGACGTCCATCTTGTGCAGGAGGAACGCGACCGAGCGCTCCTCCGCCATGCCATCTACAAGCGCGAAGTGGTGCGCGCATACAACCAACGCGTGCGCAGGAGGGCTTTTCGACATGGGGACCTTGTCCTCAAGCGCGTCACAGACCCCCAAGCCCAGGGCAAGCTCTCCCCCAAGTGGGAGGGCCCCTACAGGATCTCGGCAGTCCTGGGCTCGAGGGCTTACAAGCTCTCCAACCTTCAAGAGCAGGAGCTGAAGCACACATTGAACGTGCGTTTACTTTGCAAGTTCTACGTTTAGCCTACGGGCTCGTCCCCTCCCCTGGAGCGATTACGCTGGAGGGGGAAGGGGGACCTTGTACTCACTACGCCCCCCCCCCCCCCTTGCAAAGCAATTACGCTAGAGGGGGAGGGGGGACATTGTAATCACCGTTCCCTCCCCCATCGCAATTTCGCGGGGGGAGGTGTTGTACTTCGGTTTATTATCAATACAACTGGTTTTTCTTCAGCTTTGTCTCAATGCAGGCTTTTTACATTACCGTCTCTCACGACGATGCCCTCCCCGCGAGGATGCCCTCCCCGTGAGGATGCCCTCTCCATGAGGATGCCCTCCCCATGAGGAAGTGGGCAATCATGGCCCACAAGTCCCTACAACGGGAGTCCCACTCCCGTAGGGCGGCTTACGATCACCCCTCGTGGACTGAGGGTGTAAGCGGCAACCCGGTCCTCATGGACCGCGGTAACGAGTCAATTTAGGAGATTAGTCCCGTACCCAAACACTCAGACCCGTCATCGGGCACATCCTCCTCCTGGAGTCGATTGTCTCAGTGAGACGGAATTCTCGGATATTTTTTCTCTCTCTCAGAGATATTGTTCCCAGATCCCCGTCTTCACGGCGACCAGACGGTTGTCTCCCGGAAAAATTATCCCCGGAAATTTCGTCTTGGATTTTCTTGGATGTTTTTTCCCTGGAGATCTCATTCCCGGCTCTCTGTTTTCACGGTGACCGGAGGGCCTTCTCCCAGAAAAATTCCCGGAGATATTGGACCTCCCAGAAGACACCCGGTTCCCCATTCTCCTGGTGACCGGAAGGTTTTTTCCCCTGGGAGAGTTCTTTGGAATTTCGGAACTCTAATTTCTCGGAGACCTCGTTCCCGGCTCCCCGTCTTCACGGCGACCGGAGAGTTCTCCCGGATAAATTATCCCCAGAAATTCTTATAACCTTGGGAAAACTTGAAAAAATACTTAAGCAACGGGCCTTTACCCCGGGAGCTTTGTCACGGAGCTACCCTCCGGCCCGCTTTTGGGGGGGGATAAAGAGCGCCCGGGAATCCCCCCGTTCCGGACCATCTAGGATAAACACGAGCAAAGTTAGCTCTATCAAAGAAATCTGAGTACACAAGCAAACACTTAGTTTTATTGAAGATCTTTCCACCGGAGGACATCTTCCCCCTCCGGTGGGCATCATTACAATGGACACGATACAACCCGGGGTACAACCCGAAAAGTCTACGTCCTAAAGATCCTACGTCTAATAATCCCGAAGACCCTACGATATCTCCCGGGCCAAGTCCCGGTACAAGCTTCGTATACGACGCTGGGCCTCACGGAGCACTTCTTCTGGCCAATACTCGTAGCCCGCCGGTGTAAGTATTCAAAGCGGTGGAACCATCCGAGACCCCAGTCGCGGAGGGGGTAGTTCACCGCGATGATTATCAAAATTGTCCAGGTGCCACTCTGGATGCCACCGCAACTGGATCGGCTCCCGGGCAACGCCCTCGCTGCGTCCCCCAGAGAGGAGACTTAACAAAATTAAGGCGACCTCGGCATCCCCCGGGGGGCACCCGCCGGGGTTCCAAGGCCTCGCACCCGGGGAGTCTCTCCGGAACCTTCGTCCGGAAGTAACCTCCCGGGAAACCTGGTACATTGCATTCATTTAGACTTAGAAAAAATTTCAATTTCTATTACATCAAAATGTCTTTGTACAAGTATCCAGGGCTTCCTCTAAGAAGCTACCGGGAACAAAAAGCTAGAAACAAAAAGGAACATATCTAAATGCCCGGGGGGAGGCTGATACTTGATCGTCGGCATCCCCCTCCCGGGGGGCTCCCGCCGGAGCCGCTGCATCTGCTCCCGGAGGCGCCAGCGCCGGGAAGCGCGCCCAGATTATCCGGTCGTAGAAGCCCCCGGCGAGGTGCTCAATCTCTCGCCGCGAGGGCTCGAAAAACTCCGAGAAGCTCCGGGGGATTCGGCCCCCGATTGCCCGGGAGCCCACTCCCCGGTGCTCCACCAGCCAGGCCGCGGCCGCCACCACGGGGATCGCCCCACCTCACGCCCGGGCAACAGCGGCCTCCGGGATCATGGAGACTTGTGAGTTGAGAAAACGCACAGCCTCCGTGAGCGTCGCCGGGAGCGCCTCAGAGCTGCTCCCCGAGCCGAAGCTCACGCCAAGCCCCTCGAGGGCTGAGTGAACGGAGCAGCCCACGTCTGTCACCGCTCGGACACTCGAACCCTCGAGCTCCCGGAGGGCGTCCTCCTTCGCCTTGGCCTCCCTCCGGAGCCGGTCGTTGGTGGTCTCAGAGGCATGGATTTGGGCCCGAACCCGGCCAAGCTCCCGGAGGGCACCGTCCCACTGCTCCTAGTTGGCGGCAGCCCTCCCCTCTACTTCCTTCAGCGCTCGACCAAAGTGCATCTCGATCCCCCAGGTAATGACCGCCCCTACAAGTTCAAGAGTTAGAAAAAATTCAAGTTGGGGGCCCGAAGGAAAACGCCCACCAGCTCGGGGAAGTACCTGGATCTGGAGAGATTGAAGCTCCCTGAAGCGCTCGCAGAATATCCCTTGTGAGACATAGTCCTGGACCTTTTGGGTCTGCAGGCTCTCCGCATACCGGTCGACCTCCCCCGCGGACAGCAGGGGGGTCGCCCTCCCGACGCCGGACCCGCCACAGCCGACTACGGGCCCCCCCGCGTGAGTCGCCGGGGTGATGTGGACCGGGGTGGCGGCGGCTGGGGTCTTTCCCGCCAAGGAAGTGGCCGTCAAAGAAGTGGCCGAAGAGCTCTCGGAGGGGGTCCCTCCCCGGGGAGGGATCAGGAGCCCTTTACCTTTTCCGGGCCGTGGGGCCCCCAGGACCCCCGTCTCCGGGGGAGCCTCATAGACCGAGGTGCTCCCTCCCTCGTCTACCGGCCATTCGACGCGTGGAGGAGAAGCCTCCGAGAATCGAACCTCCGGCCTTTCTGGTTCCGGTAGCGCCGGAGCCGCCGGGAGAGCTATCGCCGAAGGTGGCGCGGGGGCGTAGTCCGCAGAATCGGATGCCCCCCCCCCCCCCCCCCGTCGTTAGCTCGTCCCTTCCCTCGAGCCTCTCCGGGGCTCTCCGAGGGTGGGGGCGTCACTTCCTTTCGGGCTAGCGCCCGCGCACTCCCTGACTCGGGGGCTGTGTCCCGGGCCTTCACGGGCGTGGAGCCCGATGTCATCGATGGACCGGGGGCTTTCTGAGCATTGGCCCGCTTTGGCTCAGAGCCCCCGGCAGCCTCGCTCCCCCTCTTGTGGTAACCGGGGGTGGGGAGGGGCGTTCTCACCGATAGCCTCAGCCTGAAGGCCTCGGCTACCAGGTTCTAGGGAGGGCCGTCCCCGATGACGCGCACGATGCGCTCGTGCTCGTCGGGTACGGCCGGACTGCAAAAGGTAAGAGTTAGAAAAATTCACAAAAGATATGAGCGAAGCGACCCGGGAGCTTACGTCGGGTCACCGGCTTCTGCGGAGGCCGTTGGGCCAGGCACATCCCAAGCCCCCTCCTCCCGTGCGAGAAGGGGGAGATCTTCAGCAGCGTCAGCTCCGTGGTGGCGTCCCTCATGCAACAGACGCCCCAGGAGCCCACGACCTTGCTGAGGAGCCTCAGTCCTCCTCGGTCCACACCAGGGGCTCGGGGGCGGATGACCAGCTGTAGGAGGGGGCGTCCGGAGAGTACACCACCTCGTCGTCTCGAACCCGGAGGTAGAACCACCTCCGGATCCAGTCCCCCCAGTGGTCCTGGGAGGCCGCCACCGGGTAGTCCGCCACCCGGGACGGTAGCAGCTGGATCATCACCGAACCAAACGGGGACTTCGATCCTCCCTTCACCAGGTGGGAGCTCCTCGCCGCCAGTTCGTAGAAGTACCGGAACAGCCGGAGCACGGGCCCCGTCCGGTGGCCGTCTCGAAGAGCCAAATGAATAGGCCCACCCGGACGAACGCATTCGGCGTGAGGTGGTTCAGCGCCACCCCATACTCCTTCAGAAATTCCCAGAGCAATGGGTGCACCAGGAGCCAGAGCCCGGCCTCGAGGAACGCCTCGAAGGCCACTACTTCCCCGGGCCGAGGGTGGGGGGCTCTGTCCTTCTTCGCAGGGATCTGGACGTCCCCATCTGCGACAACCCCCCGGTCCACCAGGGACTCCAGCTCCCCGGTTGTGAACTCGGAGGCCCAGAGGAAGTCTGCGGTGACTTACTCCGGGGTACCTCTACGGCCTTGGCACGGCACTTGGGTCCCATCTGGTTTTTTCCGGTGGGTTAGGCTTTGGAAAAAGGGGGAACAAAGTTTCCGGTGGCTTAGGCTTTGGAAAAAGGGGGAACAAAGTTTCTGGTGGCTAAGCTTCCAGGGCTAGGCTTCTGGGAGAGAGCTACTGGGAGAGCTAAGGGCGCTAATAGAGTTTGAAGGTTTGAAGGTTGGAATGAGCTATCTGGGCCCCCTGAGGCACAATTTATAGGAGCCAACCACGGCCCCGATGGGGCCACGTGGCCCTTCGTAGTACATCTGCTCCGTTCAATTCAAACAGTGTGCGGGAATCGAAGGGATGGGCGCGTGAAACGAGGCGTCGCCGGTTCGAACCACGGGAGGGTATTATAGTTGAACGGCGCGCTCCCATCGAGACGACATTAATGAACGCACGGTGCAGGAATCGAAGCATCACAGCACCGGTAGCTTGTCCCGGAGATTTTCCCCTCCGGGCGCCTCCACTTGCCCGTGGACAAATTCCCCGGCGGCTGTTCCGGGCGCCACCATTTGCCCAGGGACAAAGCCTCCCGGTGGCTGTCCCGGGAGCCGCCATTTGCCCAGGGACAAAGCCTCCCGATGGCTGTCCCGGGCGCCGCCTTTTGCCTGGGGACAAAGCCTCCAGGTGGCTGTCCCATGCGCCGCCTTTTGCCCCGGGACAAAGCCCCCGGTGGCTGTCCCGGGCGCCGCCATTTGCACGGGGACAAAGCCCCCGGTGGCTGTCCCGGGTGCCGCCATTTGCCCGGGGACAAAGCGTCCCGGTGGCTGTCCCGGGCTCCACCTTTTGCCCGGGGACAGAGCCTCCCGGTGGCTGTCCCGGGCGCCGCCATTTGCCCGGGGACAAAGCCTCCTAGTGGCTGTCCCGAGGGCCGCATTTTGTCCGGGGACAAAGCCTCCCGGTGGCTGTCTCGGGCGCCGCCATTTGCCTGGGGACGAAGCCCCCGGTGGCTGTGCCGGGCGCCGCCATTTTCCCGGGGACAAAGCGCCCAGTGGCTGTTCCGGGCGCCGCCTTTTGCCCGAGGACAAAGCCTCCCGGTGGCTATCCGGGAGCCGCCTTTTGCCCGGGGACAGGCGGGGTAGTTTAGTCTTTTTGCTTCTTTTGTGGCTATAAAAGCCCTTGTAAACCTCCTTTAAGAAGAGAGTTTTCATTATTGCTTGGAATAGACAATCTCAAAGGTGTGCTCCGGAGCCATCTCTCCCCCGAGAGAGCTCCCTTAGCCAACTCTGGTTGGGAGCGCATCGACAGGACTAGGGTCTCCACTAAGGCCCGAACCTGTATAAACCCTCGTATCATTTGTTGTGTTTGCCCGACGGGAGAGGACCGGTCACTCGGTTAGCTCGCGTCGTATTTTCTTTGCTAGGATCATTCACAAAACCTACCGGGGTATTCGCAATACCACGACACCATTCAGACCATCCAAATATTTAAGAGTAGTACGTTTTATTCCATACATCCAATATTTCCTGTCCATCTACCATTAACAAAATTTAATGAGTCAGGCATGCATTAAACCAGCCCGATTAAGTTATGTACATGTACATGTACATGCAGCCTCTTACAACTGATGTGTTAAACCCTAGCCTGATGAAATTAACACTAATATATTAACCTAACTACATAATACAAGTTAGGGAGCTCCTAAAACATGAGGCATTTCTAGCTAGCTCCCAAGCTTGGAGCTACAAGCTTGGAACTACACAATAAAGCTAGCTTGCAAGTAGAGAGGGAGGGAGATCTAGAGGGAGAGAGAGATAAGTGATGACAATTAAGCTTACATTAAAGAGAGGGGTCCAATCAACTTCCTTCCAGCTTGCCCTGATCACCCTAGCAGTGTAGTTTCGAGCGTGGAACTCTCATTGCAAACAGAGGGAGACAGAGTGCAACAGAACAAGACAGTAGCTCAGCAATGGTCGAGTGGGATTTTACTTATGCTGGACCCATTTCTAAGGATAAGTACACAAAATCCCCGTTAGACTATGTACGGGTAATTTTGTACACACATCTTCTATCGGTAAAAACAAACATATATCGTTAGAACACGTAATGGTGCAAGGCTGAACAAAATCAAGCTGGGTAGTGCATGACACAACAATCTAAGTACACACATGCACACCAGTTCTCACATTAAAGTGCATGCCTGAGGCACATATGCAAATACATGTGTTTTTTCTATTGGTAAATATGTCTATTTACCGTTAGAACAGTTAATGGTGCATGGCTGAACAAAAGCAAGCTGGGTAATGTAGGATAGAGCAATCTAAGTACACACATGCACACCAGTTCTCACATTAAAGTGCATGCCTGAGGCACATATGCAAATACATGTGTTTTTTCCATCGGTAAATATGTCTATTTACCGTTAGAACAGGTACTGCTACATGGCTAAAACAAAAGCAAGCTGGGTAATGCATGACACATCAATCTAAGTACACACATGCACACCATTTCTCACATTAAAGTGCAAGCCTGAGGCACATATGCAAATACATGTGTTTTTTCTATCGGTAAATATGTCTATTCACCATTAGAACAGGTAATGGTGCATGGCTGAACAAAAGCAAGCTGGGTAGTGCAGGACACAGCAATCTAAGTACACACATGCACACCAGTTCTCACATTAAAGTGCATGCCTGAGGCATATATGCAAATACATGTGTTTTTTCTATCGGTAAATATGTCTATTTATCGTTAGAACAGGTAATGGTGCATGGCTGAACAAAAGCAAGCTGGGTAATGCAGGACAGAGCAATCTAAGTGATGAGGATTAACACGCGAGTCAGTTCAAAGAAATGCACTGTTGGTACAGGACAGATTCGAGCCAGACATATGCACGGCGGTGCGAACTCAAGTCATTTCTGGGAAGCATCAGCCTGAGGTCGCAGGCTTTGTGCGATCAGATCGCAGCTAGTGCACGGTCAAAAGTTCGTGTGCTGTGCGCGGACAGAAGGTCGAAGATGTTGTGCGGTCAGCCAACATCGCGCGGTCAGAGCACCTTCGACCAGGGAATGTAGGGATATCCCAAGTATCCCGAAGATTCTTCCACGTGGGGATCAACCGTCAGGAGGTTAATACGTGCAGTTATCCACAAATAAGACGTGTTAAACCTGCGTGGGAGTTAAGAGCGGTTCTCCAAACTGCATCCAAGCAACTGCTTGATGCAGTTACAACTTGGCGCCCTTTCAACCAGTATAAAAGGGCGGCATGATGTATTAAACAGCGAGAGATCGATCAAGAGATCAAGACACGACGTAGGGCTTTTACTCCCACCATCGAGGGCCCGAACCTCGATAGTTCTACAAACCTTCCCGGAGGGTCACCCTGAAAGGTCTCACTATTATAAATTTTGCATAAGTTCGGCTGAGGACCCCGAGTCTAAATCGTCGACAGCTGGCACCCACCGTGGGTCCTTTCTCAAGGCGTCCTAATTTTCATCTGGAGGTTTGCTGAAGTATGGCTGGAGTATATGATTCCGAGAATGATTTCGATCTCGAGGATTATGCTCACATTCCAATGCCTTCTCCAAGCGATCCTGTTCCGATGGAGGAGATTGGAGGAGAAAATCACCCAGAGGTTGAATCATCTCTCCAGGTCATGTCCATCGACCAAGGAGTGACTAGCGTCAGGTCAGAACCCACCGAGGTTCTTAATACGCTAGAGGGTGAATCCGGTCCGTCATACGACCCCGCTGAGGGGAAGGATGATATCGACCTGGAAATCAGCCCGGGGAGATTCGACCCTGATAACCTCCACCGTCTCTTTGATTTCGAGTCCGACTCGGAACAAACTGAGATGTTTTCCCCATCGGTGACCTCTCTCCCTAGACAGTTTGTTGCCTTATCGGAGGAAACTCCTAATCAACAGGCTGCTAGGGTAGAACGGGATCGCAAACAGAAGGAGGATCAAGATATCGAGCAACGAAACAACGAACTACGCAGAACTACCCTAGAGGCTCTTCAAGATGCGCAAGCTCGTTACGATGCTGCTCCGAGTTCTTCTCGACAATCACGTGGTCGCAGACGCGACCAGACCCCTTCTTTGCCTCTGGAGCGTTTCCCGGTGGACAAAGAAATGGTAACACCTGGTGCCCCTAGGAGAAGTACCCATGGTCGACTGCGATCTATCGCGGAGGTCATGCGTAACTTCCCTCCTACGGTCACGGATGCACAGAAACCAGCCTTCACCAGGATCCTAGCGGAAAGACTGGATGAGGTCGCATCTGAGGCAACCCCAACGGCCTCTTCCCGGTCGGTAACACGTTCCCGCGAACGAGAGTGTTCTCACTCTGGTTCTGGTCGGTGAAGTTACCCGCCGCTTGTACCATCCCGCCAGGACAAGTACAGGCGGACACAGGATTCTCGTGGTAGGGATCGAGTCCCTGTCCACTCTCGTTTGGGACCACGGATAACTCCACCGTTGCGTGAAGTCGCCCGTGACTCGGTCGAGAGTCACAGGGCAGTTCACGATCCCTACGTCTGTTGTAAAGCTTTCTCGCCCGGCCTTCGTGCGGTCGTTTGGCCAGATAAGTTTCGACTAGGGGCCATTGAAAGGTTCGACGAAACTCAGAACCCATCCGAGTTCCTTCAAATCTATATCACTGCCATCCAAGCGGCAGGAGGCGATGACCGGGTCATGGCCAACTACCTGCCTACAGTCCTCGAAGGACCGGCTAGAACCTGGCTATTAAATCAGCCCGAGGGTTCCATCTACAATTGGGAAATGCTGTGCGACGCCGTCCTCAGCAATTTCCAAAGCTGTTATCAAAAGCCGGGTAAAGAGGACGATCTTCATCGACTATGACAAACCTCGACTGAAACCCTTCGTCAGTTTGTCAAGAGATTTGTTGGGGTGAGGAATACCATCCCGAACATATCTGACAGCTCCGTTATCAGGGTATTTACACATGCCGTTCGATACCGGAGATTCACTGAAGACTTGCTCATCCACCCTCCTTGATCAGTGGCCGCTCATTTTGATATGGCCGATCGGTACTCCGACGCGGCCGAAGCGGTCGAATGGAACCAGATGGTCGATAAGGGTGACCTACCACCTCAACCAGATTTCAAAGACGCCAGGAAAGAAGATTCAAGCAAGAAGCCGGAATCTTTGTCGGGTGGGAAGTTGAAAAAGTCAAAGAGAAACCGCTCTGGACAGTACAGCGAGGTCGGAGTCGCAGAGAAGCCGCCTTCGACCAAAGGTAACAAGCCTTCATTTAAGAATAAAACTTCTCCTGGTGGTCGTAGTGCCGACCAGCCAGAAAAGTCGACTAATCCGCAGGAAGGCAAGAAGTGGTGTCCACTCCACAACTCCGCAGACCACGACCTCAAGAACTCCAGGAGTTGGATGAAGGAATTGGATGATTTCTACCAGGGAGTTGGACCAATGCCGACCTTACCGGCTAAAGAACAGGCATGCGGACTTAGAGACGCTGACGGAGACGAGGAGATGTCTTACCAGGTACCCCAAAATCACATTAATGTTATTTTTGGGGGTTCCTCCTGTTTTGTTTCCAAAAGGCAGTTTAAAGCCTTTTACCGAGATGTTAACCAAACGGAGACATCCCTTGGTGAACCTCAGTACCCCCGCTGGTCGGATACACCTTTGACATTTGATCGCACTGATTGTCCTGCGGGGCTTACATGACCATTGAGGCTTCCTCTGGTCATTACCCCGATCATCAGTAATGCGAGAGTCGAAAGAGTCCTGATCGACGGAGGGAGCTCCCTTGACATTTTACTTGTCAAGGCACTCGACGAGTTGAAAATTCCTCGTTCGAAGATTAAACCCATAATCCATCCATTTTATGGGATAATCCCTGGTCCCTCCATGATGCCGTTGGGACAGGTGGTCCTCCCAGTCACACTGGGAGAACCAGATAACTTCCGAACAGAATTGGTTACTTTTGACATAATTGATTGTGATTCGGCTTACAATGCAATCTTTGGCAGGCCAACTCTTGCTAAGTTCATGATGGCAACGCACTATGCTTATCAGTGCGGTAAATTGCCCAGCCCCAAAGGTGTCATCTCGGTTCGAGGCAGTCGCAACGTGGCACTCACTTGCGACCGGCTATCTCTGGAGATGGTCGACCAACTTCCCCTCCAGGACGCTCAGGTCACCACCGTCGCCACCGAGGCGATCAAGGCTGCTCCTCGACCAGATGAGAAACTCAAACAAGTTCCATTGTACCTAGATGATCCATCCAAGACAATTCGGGTCGGATCAGGCCTGGATGACAAATAGGAACTCGAGCTCATTACTTTCCTCCGGGCTAACGCAGATGTGTTTGCGTGGAAACCATCCGACATGCCCGGTGTCCCAAGGGAAGTAATCGAGCACAGGTTAGTAATTCGACCTGGACAATGACCAATAAAGCAAAAGCTCAGGCGTTTTGCTGTTGACCGACAGGAAGCCATCCGAGAGGAGTTGGACAAACTCCTAAAGGCCGGGTTTATTCGTGAAGTCGATCACCCGGAATGGCTCGCCAATCCGGTCATGGTCCGCAAGTCAAATGGCAAGTGGCGCATGTGCGTCGACTACACTAGCCTCAACAGTGCCTGTCCGAAGGACGACTTTCCCCTTCCCCGCATCGACCAGCTGGTCGACTCAACCGCAGGTTGCGAACTGATGAGCTTCTTGGACGCTTACTCAGGGTATCATCAAATTAGCATGGCAGAAGAAGATGAAGAGAAGACTGCCTTCATCACCCCGTTCGGCACCTACTGCTACGTCAGAATGCCGTTCGGTCTCAAGAACGCAGGTTCCACGTACCAGCGTTTGATGCAAAAGACCTTTCTTTCTCAGATAGGGCGTAATCTAGAAGCATATGTAGACGACTTGGTTGTAAAAAGTACCAAGAGATTGTCTCATTTGCACGATCTCGCTGAAACCTTCTGTAATTTGAATCGCTTTGGAATAAAATTAAACTCGGAGAAATGTTCTTTCGGGGTTTCTTCAGGAAAACTCCTTGGTTTCCTTGTTTGTTCCAGGGGCATTGAAGTTAATCCTGAGAAAATCAGGGCCATCGAACAAATGAGGTCGCCCTCGACCATGAAAGATGTTCAACGCCTGGCTGGTCGCATGGCGGCCTTAAGTCGTTTCATATCGCGACTAGGTGAAAGGGGATTACCTTTCTTCAAAGCCTTGCGGAAGCATCACAATTTCACATGGTCGGATGAGGCCGAGAAAGCATTTCAGGAGGTAAAGACATATCTATCCAGTCCGCCAGTGTTGGTGTCTCCCCACAAAGGAGAACCATTGCTTCTTTATCTGGCGGCCACACCGCACGCGGTCAGCGCTGTCCTGATCACGGATAGGGAACGAATACACAGACCCGTCTACTATGTGAGCGAAGTGCTTCATGGTCCTAAGGAGCGTTGCCCTGAGGTCCAGAAGATAATTTATGCGCTACTGATGGCTTCCCGTAAGCTACGACACTACTTCCAAGCTCACAAGATCACAGTACCCTCCTCCTTTCCTTTGCGGGATATTGTCCAAAATGCAGACAAATCTGGTCTAATCGCCAAATGGGCAGTCAAACTCGGTGCTTTCGATATCAATTTCACGTCCTGCACGGCGGTTAAGTCTCAGGTTTTGGCCGACTTTGTGGTCGAATGGACCAACCCTGAGCCACCAGTGCAGGTGCCCGAGGAATTGGAATGCCCCGATCACTGGACAATGTACTTTGACGGCTCCCGTAGTGTTCAATAATTGGGGGCTGGAGTGGTCTTAGTTACGCCTCAGGGCGAACAGCTTAAGTATGTCATCCAATTACACTTCGTTGCGACTAACAACGCAGCGGAGTATGAAGGTCTTCTTGCAGGGCTCCGGGCAGCCAAATTCCTCAGAGTCCGTCGGTTAGTGGTGAGGGGAGACTCACAGCTGGTCGTAAACCAGGTAAACAAGGAGTACAGCACCTCCGATGAGACAATGGCTCATTACCTGAGGGAAGTGAGGAGATTGGAGAAACACTTCAGTCATTTCGAAGTCCAATACATCCCGTGAAAGGACAACATTTTCGCAGACCAATTATCCAAAATTGGGTCCTCACGCACATCCGCTCTGGCAGGAGTGTTCATCAAACACTTGGACCATCCTTCGATCATGACTTCGGTCGAGGATGATCCGGTAACAGCCTGCGTTACTAGCCTCGGTCAGGAACAGGATTGGACTCATCCATTGAGAGTCTATCTTGAACATGGGACCCTACCCGAGGACGAAACCAAAAGCGATCGGTTAATTCGAAAAGGGCGTCTGTACAAGCTCATAGATGGGGTTTTGTATAGTAAGGCTACTCAAGGAGTATTCATGCGCTGCATATCTCAGTAGGAAGGTAAATCCCCCTTGAAAGAGATACATGACGGTGTATGCGGTGCGCACGCGTCATATCGAACACTGGTCGGAAAAGCTTTTCGGTGAGGATTCTACTGGCCTTCGGCACTTGATGATGCCAAGCACATGGTCAAGATGTGTCCTCAGTGTTAATTTCACGCGAGACAGGTTCATCAACCTGCCTACGTGTTACAAACCATTCCCCTCACATGGCCTTTTGCGGTCTGGGGGATGGATATTGTTGGTCCTATGCCACAAGCGGCCAATGGGTACAAGTTTCTGTTCGTAGCCATTGACACATTTACAAAGTGGATTGAGGCCGAACCGGTAAGAAATATTACCGCGTCAGCAGCTCAAAAGTTCTTCCATAAGAACATTGTTGCTCGATTTGGTGTTCCAAACCATCTCATCACCGACAATGGTTCTCATTTCGTCAGTGGTCTTTTCCTGGACTACTGCGATCAGATTGGGACCAAGGTGTGCTTTGCTTCTGTGGAGCATCCATAGAGCAATGGTGCTGTAGAACGGGCCAATGGGCAGATACTGCAAGGCATCAAAAAACGAACTACCTCGGGGGCTTGGGCAGACGAGCTCTATACCATTCTATGGGCGCTACGAACTACCTCTACTCGAGCCACCGGTGAGACGCCCTTCCATTTGGTCTATGGGGCCGAGGCTGTGCTGCCTATGGAAGTTAGTATTGGGTCTGCTCGGACAAAACAATTCGAACGAGTTGATCAGTCCGAACAGCGATCACAGGATCTCATCTTCTTAGAAGAAAGGCGTGATCGCGCATTAATCAAGTCCGCGGCATACTTGCAAGCTTTGCGCAAGTACCATAACAAAAGGGTGCGACCACGTAGTCTTCACGTGGGCGACTTGGTTTTACGAAAAATTCACGACCAGTCTAATCGCCACAAATTCTCCCCAAAGTGGGAAGGCCCTTACACTGTTGTTTCAGTGCCACGACCAGGATCCGCACGGTTAGCCATGGAGGATGGCCGAATTCTGTCCAATACATGGAACATCGATCAACTTCGCAAGTTCTACGTGTAAGTACTCAATCCCTTTTCTTGTTCAATTGGTATTTTTTCATAAAACAAAAAAGTGTTTTGGTTTCATACGATGGACATTTCCCTTCATCCCCACTCGTGTGTGACGAATTTGACTCAGGGGCTGGTCGCCCGCGGTTAGATCACTGCAACGTTCTAATTTGATTCGCTGGCCGATCTCATGACCACTTCCAGATAAGTCACTCCTAAATAAGCCGTTTTTCAACGCATACGGGGCTTTCTGGTAAGTCCTTGGTCATCTGAGTGGCTGCCGGTTCACAATAAGGTTAGGCGTTACATTGATCATAATTGCTGGCCTGGTCACACACCCCTGGTCATTACACTTATATTTCTCCTGTGTTTATAATACTAAGTCTTCAGTATCTATAATCACAGGCGGGGGCTAGGAGGATATGTTTATAATATGAAACAACAAAAAATATGAATATATTTACTTTCTTTCAAAAAACAATTTGTACATGCATTTGCATCCTATATGCTATTTCTGTACAGACAGAGGGATTACTCAATCCCGAGCTCAGTCAGGAGTTTATCTACAAGGGGAGTGACCTCCTCCATGATCGCGTCCAATTGTTCCTCACTCTCGATCTCAACCGGTCCCACCAGTGGATTCAGATCCGCATCTGGGCCATGGTTAAGACGAAATCTGCTGAGAATGGCAGAAGCTACTGATCGAACCCTTGTTCTGATCACCTCTTCACGTCGCCGTGTATCTTCAGGGAGATACTCGAGAAGTGACTCCGCTTGGGCGATGACTAGTGTAGACCAGTCGTTTTGGTTGAGGTTATCCTTCGTGGTTTCGACCACATCAGCCCTCAAGAAACGAGCCACCGTCTTCAGCTTTTTGAAGATGGACTGTTAGAAGAAAGTGCTTTTACTAACGGATATTTATGATAAACCGTTAGAAGAAAGGTAAGTGTACTAACATATCATTTTTATGAACTGTTAGACGAAACGTAAGTGTACTAATGGATCGTTCTGATGAATTGTTAGAAGAAATGTAAGTGTACTAACGGATCGTGTTGATGAATCGTTAGAACAAGAACTTGTAAATAATCCGCATGGTAGTTTCCCTCCAGTCGAACCATTCCAATTCTTCTCTCCTCGAGCGCGAAAAGCCCTGACCTCGTCGGCGACCGCTTCCTTGCTGCTAAAGCACCACCGCCACCGGGCACTGTGCTGCACCATCGCCAGCCGTTCCAGCACTGTTCTCCACCAACGCCGGCCACTGCATTGTCAATACCCTAAAATTGAGTTTAGAGTAAAAATGGCAAAATCCTGTTTTCGGTTTGCCCAGGCCGGACATTGTCTGTGGTGACTAGACATTGTACGACCAGTACAATAGTGGCAATTGCAAACTGAAAACAAAGACAAATAGATATTTCCGGGGGCTTTTGTCCAGAACAAGCTGGACATTGTCCGTGCTGGCCGAACATTGTCCGGCATGTATAAAACTTTAGAGTTTTATTTGAGATGTAACCAGAGACATAGAAATCTGTCTGGGGGCTTTTGTCCGGGGAAGACCGGACATTGTCCAGCACGGCCAGACATTGTCTAGCCTGTACAAACCATGTGAGCCTTAATCTTAGAATGAACCAGAGACAAATGAATCTGTCCAGACTTTTTATCCAGACAAAAGATTATTTGTCCGGCCTTCACAAAAATAGCCCAACAGTAACTGACACGTTTGCAATGGTCATATTAACTTGCACAGGCCGAACAATGTCCGGCCTGTACAAAATTGGCCCATCTTGTTGCAAATGGCTAGTTTCTTGGGAGGGCTATTTATATACTTCGACCTTGGCTTCATTTGAGGCCGCTCAAGAACTCAAAAATACTGTGTATAAGATAGCCAAGTCTATTGTATTCAATCTCTTGCGTTTAGAGCCAAGATTTGAGCCAAATCTTTGAGAGCAAATTAGAGGGGAAGCATTTGTGAGAGGCTAACAGTGTGGGCACCCATTTGCATCTTTTGAGGTGCTAGCATTTGATTCATTCAAGTGAAAGCGTCTGACTTGTTACTCTTGGCGATCACCATCGCCTACACAGCCGATGAAGGAGAGTCGCGATCTCTCCGTTGAAGTTTGTCGAAGAGGCTAGTAAGAGCTTGTGAAAGGTATTGGTGCTCTCCTATCCAGAGCGGAGAAGGAGCAACCCGAGTGGAGATATCCTTTGTGGAAATAGAAGTGGGGCTCACATATGAGTGCCTCAACGAGGAGTAGGGGATACCAGGCGAGTCTCTGAGACTTCGGTAAAAATTATTGTGTCAATTGTTTCTCTCTTATTCATTTCGTATTTACCTTGACACAATCATTTCCAATTTCTCTTGTTGCATGTTGTATTGAATATTCCATATTGTTGAATGCAACTAAATGTTAGATAGTTTTTGAACCCCTTGTGAAAACTAAGTTTTTCTGAATATCTTGCAAAAATTGTTTAGTTGAAAAGAATTTTTAAAAGCCTCCTATTCACCCCCCTCTAGTCGGCATCCTCAATCTTACTCGTGGTATTAGAGCAAGGTCTCTCATTTATTGGCTTTACTGCCTAGAGAGAAAAGATGAATTTGATAGAGGATTTTTGTTTGATTGCTCCTCACTTTGATGGCTCAAATTATTCTCGTTGGAAAATTATTATGAGTACTTATTTTGAGGCAATGAATTTAAATTTATGGAGGTTAGTGCAAAAGGGTATGGCTCATTCGTTGTCTTCGGATAAGGATATTCACCTCCTAAATACAAAGGCTAAAGATGTGCTTCTTAGATCACTTAGCCATGATGTGCTCGAACTAGTGAGTGATTGTTCGACCGCTCGCGATGTTTGGACCACCCTAGAGTCTTTATTTGTGGGCACATCTAGCTTTGAGCATGCTAAGATGTGTTTATTGTTGCGGCACTATGAGGCATTTGTGATGTTGGACCATGATACACTCTCCACCATATATGATCGCTTGATCAACATCACAAATGAACTCAAAGCCCATGGCACTAATATTTGCAATCTAGACATTTGTAGGAAATTGCGTCAAGTGTTGCCGGAAGGTCGCTATGGAGACTTCATAACCACTCTTACAAACGGTGACCTTTCCAACACTTCACCGAGTGAGCTCATTGACAAGCTTATGTCAAATGAGGCTATGTCCAAGGAAAAGGACATATGTTCCACCTCCGAGCATATCAAGAATGATGATATCATTGCAGAGGATTGAGAGCTTTCGAGCGAGCTCAAAGATGTCAACGACTTGGTTCGCCTAAGCAACACAAAGGCAAAATCTTGTAAGAAGAGCTCAAGGAAAGCTAGAAAGAAAGCGTCGAAGTCAGAGTTTTCATCTCAAGACATTCTTATATGCCCTATGGCATGTGACTTGATGGTATCAAATACTAACCTCTATAATAATGAGCTTATGGATATGATTGTAGAGTTAAAAGACTAGCTTGGCAATATGACTAAAAGCTTTTGCACTTTAAAGAATAACCACTCATCCTTAAAAGTGAAATATCAAGAGTTGAAAAGCTCTTATGATTCTTTGTGACGAGGATTGTTACCCGAGTTAGTTCCGAGTAATGCACATCTGGTTCAAGACAGATTCGAACCAGACGAGTGTCCGTAGGTCCACTGCTATGATCTCAGATGACCTGAGAGGCGCGGACACATGGTCGTAGGCTTTGCACGATCATGAGACCGCAGATAGTGCGCGGTTAGGAGGCCGCAAACAGTGCGGGGTCAGAAGGTCATTGACTACTATCGACCAGAATGACTCGGGGTTGATTGAGCTCTACAACAGGCATATCCCGAGTATCACGAAGATCCTTCCACGTATGCAGACAACTGCCAGGAGGTTAACTTGTGCGGTTATCCCTTATTTGCACGTGTTAAGTAGGAGGCCGCAAACAGTGCGGGGTCAGAAGGTCATTGACTACTATCGACCAGAATGACTCGGGGTTGATTGAGCTCTACAACAGGCATATCCCGAGTATCACGAAGATCCTTCCACGTATGCAGACAACTGCCAGGAGGTTAACTTGTGCGGTTATCCCTTATTTGCACGTGTTAAGCCTGCGTGGAAGTTAAGTGCGATTATCAAAACTGCACCCGAGCAACCGTTCAAAGCCGTTGTGCATTGGTGCCCTTTCAACCAGTATAAAAGGGTGAGCAAATGTACAAGACAGGGACATCTGGAATAGAACCGACAGATCGAACAGATCTGAGAGATCAACAACAACGAGCTTCCATAGGCTGGTTTAGTCGTGTTTTAGACAATCACACGGAAAAGATCTTCACCTATGATGATCTTTTCCACAACTTTGTAACTCTTTTTTCCATACATAGTGAAATCACAATAGGACGTAGGGCTATTACTCCCACCATCGAGGGCCCGAACCTGCATAAATCTCTCTGTACCCCATCTGACATTGCTCATCATCCCTTCCTAGAGGGACACCATGAAAGGTCTCACAACTCACAAATTCTATATAAGTTCGACTAAGGACCCCTAGTCCGAATCGTCGACAGCTGGGGCCCATCGTGGGGCCTTTCTCAAGGCATTCTTATTTCTATCCCGAGGTTCAGTGAGCCATGTCTAGAGTATATGATCCCGAGAACGACTTCGATCTCGAGGATTATGCCCACATCCAGATGCCTTCACCTAGTGATCCTATTACAATGGAGGAAACCGGGGGCAAAGACGTCGCAGGGGTCGATTCGACCACTTAGGTCATGTCCATCGACCAGGAGACAACAGATGCAGAACTGGAACCCACTGTGGATCCTACTGCGTTAGAGGTTGAATCCGGTCCATCGCACGACCCCGCCAAGGGCCAAGACGATGTTGACCAGGAATTTAGCACGGGGAGGTTTGATCCTGATAACCTCCACCGTCTCTTTGATTTTGAGTCCGACTCGGAACAAACAGAGATGTTTTCTCCATCAGCGACATCGTTCCTTAGGCAATTCGCTGCTTTATCAGAGGAAACTCCCGATCAGCAAGCTGCCAGGGAAGAACAGTAGCGCAAGCCAAAAGAAGAGCAAGAGCGCAAACAAAAGGAGGATCAAGATCATGAGCAGCAAAATAATGAACTTCACAAAACAGCTCTAGAGGCTCTTCAAAATGTGCAAGCTCGTTACAACGCTGCTCCAAGTTCCTCCCGCCGTCAGCGTGGTCGCAGACGTGACCAGACACCATCTTTACCCCCGGAGCATTTACTGGTGGACAAGGAGACGGTGACACCTGGTGCATCCAGGAGGAGCACGCATGGCCGGCTTCGATCCATCGCAGAGGTCTTGCCTAATTTTCCCCTACGGTCACAGATGCGCAGAAACCGACCTTCGCCAGAATCCTGGCGGAAAGGTTGGACGATGTCGTTTGTGAGGCGACCCCTACAGCCTCTTCCCGGTCAACAATACGTTCTCATGACCGAGAATACTCTAACTCTAGTTCTGGCAGACGGAATCGTCCACCACTAGCACTGTCTCGGCATGAAAAAGCCAGACGGGCGGGAAATTCTCGTGATCGGGAATGAATTCCTGTCCACTCTCGCCTGGGACCACGCGTGCCCTCTCCTTCACGTGAGGTCACCCAAGATCAGTTCGAGAGTCGTAGATCCATCCATGGTCCTTATGTCGGTTGTAAAGCTTTCTCGCCCGGCCTTCGCGCGGTCGTTTGGCCAGATAAGTTCAAACCGAGGGCCGTAGAAAGATTTGACAGAAGTTAGAATCCATCCGAGTTCCTTCAAATTTACATCACCGCCATTCAGGCAGCAGTTGGCGATGACCGTGTCATGGTCAACTATTTGCCTATAGTCCTCGAGGGACCGGCATGAACCTGGTTGTTGAACCAGCCCGAGGGTTCGATCTATAACTGGGAAATATTGTGTGATGCCATCCTCAACAATTTCCAGAATTGTTATCAGAAGCCGGAAAATAAGGACGACCTCCATCGATTACGACAAACATCGACCGAAACTCTTCATCAGTTTGTTAAGAGGTTTGTTGGGGTGAGAAATACCATCCCGAACATATCTGATAACTCCATTATCAAGGCATTTAAACATGCTGTTCGATATCGGAGGTTCACTGAGGATTTGCTCATCCACCCCCTCGATCAGTAACCAATCTTTTTGATATGGCTGATCGATATTCCGACGGGGCCGAGGCCGTTGAGTGGAATCGGATGGTGGACAAAGGAAACTTACCGCCTCAACCAGGTCTCAAGGATGTGAAAATGGAGGATTCGATCAAGAAGCCGGAATCTTCATCAGCCGGGAAGCCAAAGAAATAAAAAATGAGTCGATCTGGACAGTACCGAGAGGTCACGGTCGCAGAAAGGCCTCCATCGACCAAAGGTAACAAACCTTCGTTTAAAAATAAAACTACTTCTAGTGGTCATAGTGCCGACCAGCCAGAGAAGTCGACTAACCCGCAGGAAGGCAAGAGATGGTGTCCACTCCATAACTCCGCAGGCCATTACCTCAAGAATTGTCGGAGTTGGTTAAAGCAGTTGGATGACTTCTACCAGGGGATCGGACGTATGCCGACCTTGCCACAAAAATAACAGACTTGCGGGCTAAGAGAGGCCAGTGGGGACGAAGAGATGTCCTACCAGGTACCTCGTAATCATGACAATGATATTTTCAGAGGTTCCTCCTCTTTTGTTTCTAAATGGAAATATAAAGCTTTTTACCGAGAGTTGTACCAAACGGAGACTCCCCTTGGTAAACCTCAATACCCCCGTTGGTCGGATACACCTTTGACGTTTGATCACTCTGATTGCCCTCTGGAGCTTACTCGACCATTGAGACTACCTTTGGTCATAACCCAAATTATCAGTAATGCGAGAGTCAAAAGGCTCCTGATCGATGGAGGTAGTTCCTCGGACATTTTATTGGTCAAGGCACTGGACGCGATGCAAATTCCTTGTTCAAAAATCAAACCCATAATTCATCCATTTTATGGGATAATTCCTGGTCCCTCTATGATGCCATTGGGACAGGTGGTGCTCCCGGTCACGCTGGGTGAACCAGATAACTTCCGAACAGAATTGGTTACTTTTGATGTAATTGATTGTGATTCGGCTTATAACACAATTTTTGGCAGGTCAACTCTTGCTAAATTCATGATGGCTATGCACTATACTTATCAGTGCGGCAAGTTGCTTGGCCCTAAGGGCGTTATTTTGGTCCGAGGCAGTCGCAACGTGGCATTGACATGTGATCGGTTATCCCTAGAGATGGTAGATCAGCTTCCCCTCCGAGAAGCCCAAATTGCCACAATGTCCACTGATATGATCAAGGCAGCTCCTCGACCAGATGAAACATTAAAACTGGTTCCATTGTACCCAGATGATCCATCCAAGACAATTCGGATTGGATCAGGCCTTGATGACAAATAGGAACTCGAGCTCGTTACATTCCTCCGAACTAAAGCAGATGTGTTTGCGTGGAAACCATCCGACATGTCCAGTGTCCCAAGGGAGGTAATCGAGCACAGGTTAGTAATTTGACCTGGACAACAACCAATAAAGCAGAGGCTCAGGCGTTTTGTTGTTGATCGGTAGGAAGCAATCCGAGTGGAGTTAGATAAGCTCCAAAAGGCCGGGTTTATTCGCGAAGTCGATCATCCGGAATGGCTTGCAAATTCGGTCATGGTCCGCAAATCAAATGGCAAGTGGCGCATGTGCGTCAACTACACCAGCCTAAATAGTGCCTGTCCGAAGGATGATTTTCGCCTTCCCCGCATCGACCAGCTGGTCGATTCTACTACTCAGGATATCACCAAATTAGCATGGCAGAAGAAGATGAAGAGAAGACTGCCTTCATCACACCATTCGGCACCTACTGCTACGTCAGAATGCCGTTTGGTCTCAAGAATGCTGGTTCGACGTACCAGCTCTTGATGCAAAAGACCTTTCTTTCCCAGATGGAGTGTAATCTTGAAGCTTACATAGACAACTTGGTTGTAAAAAGTTTGAAAAGTTCATCTCATTTAGACGATCTTGCTGAAACCTTCTGTAATTTGAATCAATTTGGAGTAAAATTAAACCCGAAGAAATGTTCTTTCGGGGTTTCATCTGGAAAACTTCTAGGTTTTCTTGTTTGTTCCAGAGGAATCGAGTTCAATCCTGAAAAGATCAGGGCTATTGAACAAATGAGGTCTCCCTCAACCATCAAAGATGTTCAATGCCTGGCAGGTCGCATGGCGGCATTAAGTCGATTCATATCTCGACTCGGAGAAACGGGACTACCTTTCTTCAAAGCTCTGCGCAAACAGCATAATTTTACATGGTCTGATGAGGCCAAAAATGCATTTCAGGAGGTTAAAACATATTTATCCAGTCCGCCGGTATTGGTTTCCCCCAACAAAGTGGAACCATTACTCCTTTACTTGGCGGCCACACCACACACGGTCAGCGCTGTCCTGATCACAGAAAGAGAAGGTGTGCAAAAACCCGTCTACTACGTAAGCGAAGTACTTCATGGTCCTAAGGAGCGGTACCCTGATGTCCAGAAGATACTTTACACACTACTGATGGCTTCCTGTAAGCTACAACATTACTTCCAAGCACATAAGATCACAGTGCCCTCATCTTTTCCTTTGGGGGACATTGTCCGAAATTCGGAGAAATCTGGTCAGATTGCCAAATGGGCTGTCGAACTTGGAGAGTTCGACATCCATTTCACGCCCCGCACCACGGTCAAGTCTCAAGTTATGGCCGACTTCGTGGTTGAGTGGACTAATCCTGAACAGCCCGTGCAGGCATCCGAAGAATTCGAATGCCCAGATCACTGGACAATGTACTTTGATCGCTCTCGCAGTTTTCAACACTCGGGGGCTGGAGTGGTCTTAGTCACGCCTCAGGGCGAATAGCTTAAGTATGTCATTCAACTATACTTTGTTGCGACCAACAACGCAGCAGAGTATGAAGGTCTTATTGCAGGGCTCTGGGCAGCAAAATTACTCGGAGTCCATCGATTAGTGGTGAGGGGAGACTCATAGCTGGTCGTAAACCAGGTAAACAAGGAGTACAGCACCTCTGATGAGACAATGGCTCATTACCTGGGGGAAGTGAGGAGATTGGAAAAACACTTCAGTCATTTAGAAGTCCAATACATCCCGCGAAAGGACAACATTCTCGTAGACCAATTATCCAAAAATGGGTCCTCACGTACATCTGCCCTGGCAGGAGTGTTCGTCGAACACTTCGAACATCCTTCGATCATGACTACGGCCGAGGATGATCTGGTAATAGTCTGCGTTACCAACCTCGGACAAGAACGGGATTGGACCCATCCATTGAGGGTCTATCTCGAACACGGGACCTTGCCCGAGGATGAAACCAAGAGCGATCGGTTAATTCGAAAAGCGTGTCTGTACAAACTTATAGGAGTTTGTCTAGGAAGGGTACTCAAGGAGTATTCATGCGCTGTGTGTCCCAAGAGGAATGTAAATCCCTCTTGAAAGAAATTCATGATGGTGTATGCGGTGCACACGCATCATTCCGAACACTGGTTAGGAAGGTTTTCCGACAAAGATTTTATTGGCCTTCGGCACTTGATGATGCCAAGAATATGGTCAAGACATGTCCCCAGTGTCAATTTCATGCGAGACAGGTCCATCAGCCTGCCTACGCTCTACAAACTATCCCTTTGTCATGGCCTTTCGTGGTTTGGGGAATGGATATTGTTGGTCCTATGCCACAAGAGGTCAATGGATACAAGTTCTTGTTCGTAGCTATTAACACGTTTACAAAGTGGATTGAGGCCGAACCAGTACGCAATATCACTGCTGCGGCCGCACAAAAGTTCTTTCATAAGAACATTGTAACTAGATTCGGTGTTCCAAATCATCTCATCACTGATAATGGTTCCCAATTCGCTAGCGGTCTCTTTCTGGACTATTGCGACAATATCGGAACCAAGGTGTGCTTTGCCTCTGTATCTCATCCACAGAGCAATGGTGCCGTTGAACGTGCCAACGGGCAAATATTGCAGGGCATCAAAAAATGCGTTTTTCATCACCTTAAGACACGCTTGGGGGCTTGGGTAGACGAGCTCTATACCACTATGTGGGCACTACGTACTACTTCTAGTCGAGCCACCGGTGAGACACCTTTCCATCTGGTGTACGGAGCTGAGGCTGTGTTACCCATGGAAATTAGTATTGGTTCTATCCAAATAGATCAATTCGAACAAGTTGATCAGAACAGGCAACGATTACAAGATTTAATCCTCCTAGAAGAAAAGCGTGATCGAGCTTTGGTCAAGTCTGCGGTGTATTTGCAAGCTTTGCACAAATATCATAACAAAAGGGTGCGACCATGTAGTCTTCACGTGGGTGATCTGGTTTTACATAAAATACAAAACCAATCTAATTGCAATAAATTCTCCCCTCAATGGGAAGGTGTAACATCCCAAATTTTGCCATCTCTTTAGCATGCCAGTCAGCATATCTTCATTGGATTCTCGGATGTCTCAACCCCGTTTTTTGATCTCTTATGTCAGAATTATGATCCTAGGTGTGCCACTACCTTAATTTAAAAAGTTGGCAGCTAAACTCCACCTTTCAAATCATTTTCGCTTTTTAGTCCAAAAGTATCGCAGATCAGTTCTTTTCAGATTTGTCAGAAGCTCAAAAAGACTAAAAGTCTCAGACCACTTCCAAATTCTGAACTGATAAAGTGAATATCTCCCATTCACTTTTCTGAGCATTTTCCCTTCTGGAAGAATTCCAAAAGCTCAACCGAAACCCTAGTTTCAGCCTCGCTAAAGTTTCAAACCCTAATTACCCTGTTTTCGATTTTTGTCAAAACCACCAGATCTTATCGGATTTTACCATTTTTCTTGCTAGATGAGTCCAAGTGATTTGGTAACACTCATCTACAAAACCATATCTCAGATCAGTCCTCTAGATCCCCAGATTTGCAAATAGGCCCAAATTCTCGAACTAATTTCTTGCAGATGAGTGCAAACCTTCGCAAATCAGTCCAAACCTTGCAACCAGGCCCCTGCGCCATTTTCGACCACGACCAGCACCGTTCGACCAGCGCCCCACCGCTTCGCCTCGCCGCTGAACTCACCGCCGATGAAGTTCCCATGCTGCCACCACCACCGACACGTAGCCACCACCTGTGCGCAACCGTGCCGCCACCGTGGAGCAACCTCAGCCGTGCCTGTGCCGTGATTTCCTCACGCGCGCGCGTGCTCCAGCAGCAACAAACCAGCGCCACCTTGCGGCCATGCTGAAGCCAGTGATCCCGTCGCTGGATTTGGCGTGATCCCCTCGTCTGGCATAGTTGCTGCCGCGTCCCAACGCTTGCACGCCATCTCGATCCCACCACTGGTGCCAGTCGCATATCCTGTTGGATTTGCTTCAACTCCCGAGAGCCCAACCATCACCTATATAAGCTCCCCCTCGTCCAGCATCTCTTCACACCACCCCTCAGTGCATAGCTTCAGCTCCCAACACTAGAAAGCAACAAATTCCCCAGCACCACCGTGAACACCTTCTTCCTCGGCGAGCCACTTCTGGAGCTCACGGGGCCAGCTTCAACTGCTGCGCCACTCTCCAAACCAAAGCCACCAGTGAGTTCCCCTCATCCCCCTGTCTGTGTCATAGCATTTAAATGCACCCCGGCGAACTCTAGCGTCGGCGATCACCGGAAAAGCCCAAAACCCTTGTTTCACCAATGCTGCCCGATTCAATCCAAATCAGCACTCGTGCCAGTGGTAGAAATTGATCAGCACAGTCCATTTAGCAAGCCTACCAATCTGGATTTTGAAATTGAGCTAAGATCATAGCTTTCCCCAGTTTGCGCGCCACCAGTGAATTGGTTCTCGTCGCCACGCCACTCCGGTCATTCTCCGGCCAAATTAGCTTCACCAGTAGTCTCCACACTTCACCCTCTCACTCCCTGAGCAAGGAATGGAGTTCAAACCCTCTGTATCAAAAACCCCCAATATCCAGTGTCGTTTTCTCCAGCGCCGATCGCCGGAATTCTTCTCCTGCCAATCTAGCCCCGGAAACCTTGTCCCTTAGATAGATCCCAGTACCCTGAGAAATATTGTCCACTAGCTCGACTTCTGAATTGACCTGAATCAATAGATATTCCAATGCCAAGATCACTATCCAGTAGCTCAGTTTATATCCAGGCCACCGTGTTTACTCACCGGATTTGGCCGCCCTCCGGCCACTTCCTGCCCTTGAGCCTGTTGAATATTTTGTTCCTGTTATCAAGGCCTAACCCCCAGATAAAGTGGTTCATCAATTGGAGCCCTATATCAAAAGTTATGCCATGCCCTAGTTTCTGGCCATGTCCAGCACTATGTTAGTGCATGTCCACTAGTGGCATTGAATGATTTAGACCTGCTACATTTGAGCAATTGAAATTCCACCTTGTCCATTAGATTCCTGGAGTTGTACTCTACATCTTTCTCTTCTGCCACTTCTGCAGAAAACCTACCTAAAACCAACTTAAGGCTACGTATAGCCGTAGACCGAATGCCGGCCTTTCGACATTCAACTGCTTTTGAGCCCATCTCTTCAATCAGCACCCAAGTGACTTTGTCCAAACCTTTCCCTTGCATGCATGATGTATTTTACATATCATTTCCCATAAAGACTATCTTTTGTATGCTTATATAGTGTATGTGTGTATTATTTGTATCCGCCGTGGAACCAGAGATTGAAGGAGTAAAAGAGATCTTCGAAGTTTCATCCAAGTAACTAGACCCAGCATTGCAAGGCAAGTCTCAATCCCTTGATCATGTCTCGCCCAATATTTTGAAATGAAGTATGTTAGCTGTTTGCAAGTATATGCATGCCTTATATTCAAATAAAGAGATTAGATATAACCTAAATAATTGTGAAGCCCCTTTTGTGATTGAATATCCCTACACCCTTGTCACCCTAGAATATCATGCATAGGCTATACTATGCTTAAAGATTATATGTTAAATGTTAAATGGTCACATGTGAGAAAAGCATGTTCAAAACCCCTTTTTGTGAAAGAAAAAGTGATTGGAATCGATAGTTAGGATGGTTTGATTGGATGGTGCTGTGTGCGCACTGGGAATGTGAAAGACTCCTCACTAAAGATTCATAAGGACTAGAACCTTGTGTTGTACTTCCATGCGGCATGAAAAACGTACCAACCACTTGCCCGGTATGGGACGGGCGCAACATAGTAGCTTTCTCAGCATTAGCTTTTCCCTGCAATAGTTGTCGGTCTGGTTTCTTGTGAGAAACTGGTGGGCCAGTGAGGGCCATGAGTGATGTGAGTTTAGAAAAATTATCAGAGGAAAAGGTGGAAAGAAGGAAGTCGCCCTACGCCTGATTAAGTCGTGTGCAGCTATAATCAAAAGAGGCTATGTCTTGCGAGAACATAGACCAAGGCTAGGAAGTAAGGCAGTGGGGAGGACCCACAACGGTAATGAGGACTGGAATGTCAATTTACCGGGCAGGGAATTGTTAATGCTAGGATTATAAACTGTTGTGTGATCTCTGCCTTGTCACATGCGTAAAAGTCGCATGGAGTTGATCCGACTTGAAAGCTGAGTGATCGGTGGATTGAGGTGGTACACCTTTGCAAAGTTATAAAAAGTATCGGATACTCTGAGCTCCTAGGTCATGGAGTCTGCGCACGGTGGATTCTATCCACGTCAACGCAGCACAAGTAGGTTTTGGAAGGTTATTCACAAAATCTGAGTAAAGTGGTGACTCATGGAAGATCGCCACGCATAACAACTTCTGAAAATCTAGCTTAGGATTTCAAAAGTCTCGCTTTGAAAATAAAAACCTTTTCTTCAAAACTAAACGTGAAAATCTAAACTATTCCTATATATAAAGCCAAGACCTCTTTCCTTGAAACCCCTCATCTATATATCTGCATTCTCATAATGAGACTTGCTGAGCATCGTGTAAAAACATGCTCACCCTTGCCTTTTCACACAAATTTAGAAGAAAGGATTCGAGGATCCTGATTCCTTTAGTCTTGAGCACCAAGAAAAGGAAGGAACCTTTCCAGACGATTTGAGCTTCTAGGAGGGTCATGCGCCAAGTTGAGTCCGATGTGGTGAAGGCCCGAGCCGAACCACTGCAGAAGGAAATGAAGACCTTTGTTGTTGCTTTTGTGTTATATTTCTGTGTTCGATACCTCGATACCGATTCTTTTTTATTCTTGATTTATGATTCTACTTTTGTATCAACTTTAATTAATGCCATTCTTGGCATTAAGATAATGTAATAGAGGTCCTCGTGACCTTGTACTTGTTTTATCTATTTACTTTATTGTTTAAAGTAAATCATGTTGTTGTGAGCTTGTGATGTACCATTTCTGAGTGCAACCCACCTGGGCGGTTGCCACCAGATTCCTCAAATGAGGGTCCCACAGAAGGCCCTACACTGTTGTTTCGGTGCCATGACCAGGATCGGCTCGGCTAGCAATGGAGGATGGTAGAATCTTATCCAATACATGGAACATCGACCAACTGCGTAAGTTCTACGTGTAAGTTTCCCAACCCTTTTCCCTTTCAATTAGCATGATTTAACTAAATCAGTACTTTTAGTTGTTTCATGTGATAAATTATTCCTTGTGCCCATATGTTACGAGTCTGACTCGGCGGCTGGTCGCTAATAATTGTATCACTATAATACCTTGATCGGATTAGCTGCCTGATCTCGTGATCACTTCTAGACAAGACACCCCTCAATAAGCTGTTTCTCAACGCACACGGGGCTTGCTGGCATGTCCTTGGTCATCAGAGTCGCTGCCGGTTTGCAATAAGGTCGGGTGTTGTGTCGAACATGATTGTCGGTCTGGTCGGATATTCTTGGTCATCCTTACACTCATATTTTTCCTGTGATTATAATACTAAGTCTTCAGTATACATAATCTCAGGAGGGGGCTAGGGGAATATGGTTGTAACATGAAACAAAAAGAAGTGCTTTTCTTTCAAAAATCAAGGCATGCATATGCATTGTTTTCTCTGTAACAGAAGAGACAATTGTTAAAATAGGGCTAAAACTCAGGCAAGTGAAGAAACATCTTCCTTACCACTGCAGGCCACTCGTTTCCTGTTGCGCGACCTCGATACGATTCACTACAGCCATTGACTTGGTCGCCATACAAGTCAGTTCCTATGACATGGAAGGGGATCAGTTTCAAAGCCTGGATATTCCTATGTGAACTTACAAATTACAAGATGTGTTCTGCATACCTCAACGTTCAGCTAAAGGCTAAAGGCTGAGTCTCTAGACTCACCTTATCCCCAGCTGGAGTGGCAGATGAGTTTTCCTGCCGAGCCTCCTCCATGGCTGGGGTTACAGATTCCAATCTCTGCGATTGGACTTCTATAGCCATCCCATGTATAATGGCACGAAGTACTTCCTCGGCCCTGGGATGGGACTTTGCTCGCCCGTGACCTCGGTAGCAGGGGAAGCTTCAACGCTTGTAGAGGTCACCGGGGGCTTGGCGCTGCATCTCTTCGCCTAGCATAATCAAACAAAAGAATCATCGGTTAGGATCTCTTCAGTCGATCACTGCAATACGACCCTGTCTAAACGGGAGAGATTCTTACCTTACTCGAAATCCTACCCATTTCTGGGATTTTGAGGATGGTTCCCCGGGAAAAAGAGGACAGTCATCATCTATCCTGGTCTTCCTCTTCCTAAATAGGACCTTGTCCTTTTCTCCCTGTGTGCATGCAAATCTATAAGAGCACACATGAGGAATGATGAAAAACAAGACTGTAAGGGTCCTTACCGGGGTAACTTCTCCTGTCGGTAGGGATGAGGCCATTGGTCCTGAAGTCTCCTGGACCACAGGCGCTGGAACTTCAGCCGCGACCATGAGGTTGGTAGTGGTCACAGGGTCATGTTCGGTTATTCCCACTCCTGTCAACAGGAGTGGAGTACTCACCGCCCCAGGACTGGCAGGAGTCATTTCGCGGTGGATAAGGGGAATGTCGTCTTCCTCTTCCTGTATGAGCATAACTCAATGGATGTGCACAAATGTATGAAAACATTCAGGGTTGTGAGAAATCTTACCACAATCACCCCTTCTGTCAGAAGGGGAAGTGTTGCAAGTCCTGAGGCTCCATAAGCTTCAAGCACTAGGGTTTCACCCGTAACCACAGGATTATCAGTGGTCACGGGGCCCATTATAGTCGTCTTTGTCCGTGCGGTCAGAGGCAGGACCTCGCTGGTTTGAGGAGCGATCGCCTTCCTCTTGTGGCGAACCAGAGGAATGTCATCCTCCTCGTCCTCGCTCCCTTCACCCTGTATGACGAAGAAGTAATTTCTACTCGTACCTGGGCTTACAGAAGGTACTGAATATCTTACCGTGGTCTTTTTCGTGGTAGGTGTTTTCTTCTGTGAAGAAGCCTCTCCCAGAATCTTCTTAGGTTTCTTGGGAGCGGATTCCTTCACTATGCACTTCGAAGAGGTCCTCCTCACCCTCTTTGCAGCTGGTCTCCCCGAGGGACCAACGTCCCCACTTGGACGCGTCGCCTCGGCAAAATTCCCCAGAAGCTGTATCATTCCAAATTTCTTGGTAATATAGGACAAGTGAATGGTTTACAACAGAGCTTGTTAAGAAAGGTCATACCTTTCGGCGCTCCTGTTTGAGATCGTCACCGGCGTTGATTAGGCTCTGGGGGCGAAACGATCCCTTGGCTCCCTCCACGGTGGCGATGTACGCCTTGATGAGGTAATTTGTCTGTTTTTCAATCTCGGACAAAGGCAGAACTGCGTCCCAAACAAGCATGTTAACAAATATGACATTTTTTCAGTAAAAATGTATATTTTGTTGACTAAAAGACATACAATTATTGTAGTCCAAGGTACTATCCGCCATGGACTGGATTTCCCAAGCCGGATGAGCCCTTTCACGCAGGGGGCTTATCCGGTTCTTCACAAAGTCGCGTATAATGTCGCTTGCAGTCAAGCCTTGCTGGACTAAGTGAAGAATGGCTTGGGCTTGTTTCTTCTGCTCTGCGCTCAGAGCAGGAAGGGAGTCCAACTCGCTGGCCTTCTCCGGTCTGGAGTTCTCGAACCATAGTCCACTCTCTGATGGAGGGGTGTAGTAGAACCATTTCTGGTACCACCCATGTACAGAATCCCGGAGGGGCAGGAAGGGGTACTCTTTCTTCTCCCTTATTTGGAAGTAGATGCACCCGGCGGCATTGGCACTCTTCGACCATGCCGAGAAGTAAAAGCGTCGAAAAAGCTCCACGCTTGAAAGCACCCCTACGAAAGCTTCGCAGAGATGCTGGAAGATCGCCAAGATAAGGACAGCATTTGGGTGGAGATTCACTAACTCCAACCCATAATGCTCCAAGATTCCCTTCAAGAACTGGCTCTCTGGGAATCGAAACCCGCAGCACAGGTACTCTTCAAAGACCACCAACTCGCCCTCTTGGACGATTGGGGTTTCTTGATCTTTCTCCGCTGGCCGCCAGTTGATCAGCAGCAGCGGGGGGAGAATCTTTTCCTTCTCTAGCGCCACAAGACTATCTTCAGTATGGTGGACGGATCGGCTCCATGATGCCATTTCTTGCGAAGGATCGAAAGTAAAGGTGGTGACTTTGGAGGCGATGGGGATGAGGAACACGAAAGAGGGTTTTGTGCGGCGAGAAACTCTAAGGCAAATGAAGGGTTTCTGGTTGTGTGGCTTCCTCAGGAAGCTACCTTCTCCTTTTATATGCCCGAGGCAACCCTTCGTCGAATACTTTATTAATTTCCCATAATGGGTGCCTTCTCTCTGGAAACCCGTTATGCACTCCCTATAGTGAATCCGAAACAAAATATACTGTTATAATTTCCATTTCGAATTCGGGGGCTAGGGTGCACACAAAAACACGAAAATTTTGCAAAGATTATGGAGGAAATGATCCGTCGCGTCGTTTGTAAATTAATTTTCATGTGTTGATCACAATGCATTTCTATGATCGCCTCACGATTTGCATGTTGATCGCAATGCAATTCTGTGATCGCTGCAGGTAGGTAATCGCAACATGCACGGTTATCATCCGGTCAAGGCATTTATGTTCTTATCGCGACTTTGGTTTCGATCGCGGCTTCGGTTCTGATCGCGGCTTCGGTTTTGATCATGGCATCAGTTCTGATCGCAATACCAGTGTTGGTCGTCATACAACACATAAATGCGTTTCTGATAGAAAGAGTTGTTACTTCAGATTTTCCTGTGTATGGGTGATCTCAAAGGCATTCTTGTGATCATGTTTTCGCACAGGGATTGTGAAGAGTTTCAATTCAAATTAACTCTTGCATAATTCTTTTTGAGAAGTCAAGGTATGTAAGGAAAAAGAAATTTTTATTTCTAGCAATCTTTACATACAAAAGGGATACAGGAGACCAAAGCATCGACCTGATCCGAGAGAAGTTTACAAAGTTCTCCTAGGGACATATTAGCATCAGTGGGATCAACACTGGCTGCCCCTAGAGAACTAGTTATGGCTATAAGCCTATCTACATCATCCCGAATCAGAGAAGCACTGCTGTTCCTGATCGTATCGGAGAGTTCTCGCTGCTGACGAGCATAGTCCCTCTCCAAGCCGAATTGGTGTGCCTCATCGTGGGAGTGGTCATAACATTCTGCCAGATGTAGAATGGCTGAAGACATTTCTTTGATCTTCTTCTCCAGAACCTCTTTTTCCTTCTGGAGAGTATGTTCGAAGGAAAGAGGTTGAATCTCAACAGGTTGGTCGCTGGGGGCTCCAGAAATTTTCGTCTCCTGTACATGTATGTGTTAGTTTTACAAGATAAAATGACCAACAGAGGAGATGAAAATAATTACAATCCTCGCAAGTGAGAGGATGAAGTATGTCCCCTAGAATGTAGATCACTCGACAAAAGTCGGGAACCATCAGGTCGTGGAAGTGCTACTTTCCCACGAGAAAATTGATCACCCAATAAAAGCTGAGGATCATCTGGTCGCGGAAGTGCAACCTTCCAACCAGAAAATTGATAACTCATCAGAAGATGGGGATCGCTTGATCGCAATGGAGAAAGCCGATCAGAAGAAGGAGAAGGCTTTGAAGGATTGTTATGAACCTCCAAAGGTGGAGATGAAGGTTCAACCTGTCAAATTGCATGGACAGGGAGAACTATATGGGCCAAGGAAGGAGAGCGCAATGATGCGTCCCCAACCTTTGTGCTGCTGGAGGATCCCTCATCAACCTTGGGTTTCTTCCCTGGAGGAACCAGTTCTTCGGTTACCTGTGAATTTCCAAAAAGCATTTTGGAAATGATTAGAATATAAGATGGCAACTTGAACCAAAAGTTCCAGAAAAGACTTACCTTCTGAAAGTCCTGGTCGAGTTCAAGTATCACTTCCTCTTCATCACTTTCAATCTCAATGATGTTCTTGGAGTCCTGATTTGCCATTGAGGAGGAAACAGAAGAGGAGAAGAGATAGCTCTGGAAAAGACTTAGCCGAGAAAAGAACTTGTGAAGTTTTAGAGCTAAGAGGCTTCGGTATTTATAGCACCCAATGGTGACAGTTCGGTTTCCGAATGCCTCGAGTTCTTAAAACACATTTACAGTTTTATCTCTGGTTAAAAGACAATTCCGGGGTGCTATCATTACCTGTCAAAGACAACCCAGAGTCTGTCTCGGGAAATAAACCGCCACACTTAGTGCGCCACTAAGTGGTGGAGTTGAAGCGTCGGGTCACTTATCCGATGTAAGATTAAAATTTGAAGTAAATATGTCTCTTTATTCTCTTCAAATTTGGGGGCTAGCTGATGAGGATTGTTACCCGAGCTAGTTCGGAGTAATGCACATCTGGTTCAAGACAGATTCGAACTAGACGAGTGTCCGCAGGTCTGCTGCTATGATCTCAGACGACCTGAGAGGTGCGGACACATGGTCGCAGGCTTTGCGCGATCATGAGACCGCATATAGTGCGCGGTTAGGAGACCGCAGACAGTGCGCACTCAGAAGGTCATTGACTACTATCGACCAGAATGACTCGGGGTTGATTAAGCTTTACAACAGGCATATCCCGAGTATCATGAAGATCCTTCCACGTATGAAGACAACTGCCAGGAGGTTAACTTGTGCGGTTATCCCTTATTTGCACATGTTAAGCCTGCGTGGAAATTAAGTGCGGTTATCAAAATAGCACCGAGCAACCGTTCAAAGCCGTTGTGCATTGGTGCCCTTTCAACCAGTATAAAAGGGTGAGCAAATGTACAAGACAGGGACATCTGGAATAGAACCAACAGATCGAACAGATCTGAGAGATCAACAACAACGAGCTTCCATAGCCTAGTTTAGTCGTGTTTTAGACAATCACACGGAAATGATCTTCGCCTGTGATGATCTTTTCCACAACTTTGTAACTCTTTTTCCCATACATAGTGAAATCACAACAGGACGTAGGGCTATTATTCCCACCATCGAGGGCCCGAACCTGTATAAATCTCTCTGTGCCCCATCTGACATTGCTCATCATCCCTTCCCGGAGGGACACCTTGAAAGGTCTCATAACTCACAAATTCTGCATAAGTTCGACTAAGAACCCCGAGTTCGAATCGTCGACACTTTGCTTGCCAAAGATGCTATTAGCTCCACATGTATATTAGATGTTAGAGTTACTTGTGACTCGCTTATTGATCCATCTTTAGAGTCACATACTTCTACTTCATATGCTTGCAATAACTCAATCGTTGATTCATGGTTAGATTCAAATACTAGCTTTGTAGATACTAGTACTTCATGACTAATTTATTGATTCACATGCTTGTATGGGTGATACTAGTAACTCATACCATGATTCATCTAGTGACTCATCTTTATGCCATGGTGCTGGTTCTAGTTGCTCCTCATTTGATATGCCTACCTCATCTAGTGATTGTAGTGCTATGCCTTCTAGTTCATCTACTTGTGATGATATGATGCCATGTTATCATCGTATTTCATGTCTTGACTCGGAATCATATCAAGCACCTAAGATTGAAAATGATGAACTTAAGACTAAAATAAATAGATTGAGCAATGACCTTTCTAAATGCTATATGAGTAGTGCTATGCTTGTTAAACGCCCATTTGATCATAGATATTCGTTTAAAAAGGGAAAATTAAATCACGCACACTCATCTAGAAAAGGCATCACATACTTCATCACACTCATACCATTTCATTCAAGAAGTCCACTCGAACCTCATGTTCCTCATGTCACTTAATAGGGTAATATTCGCATGAGTGTATATCTAATTCTTTTAAAGTTGGTTCTTTTGAGTCTTATGTGATTTCTTGCTCTAGAAGAGGTTTAATTGCAAAACCAATTAATTTGTGTTTTCAAAAATCTAAAAATAGAGCCATTTGTGTACTAAAAGCTGATTTATGTGACAAGACTAGAGGACCTCGTATGGTTTGGTTACCAAAAAGGGCTTAACTCTTTTTGATATATTACATAAAAAATTTTGCATTGCATTTTCTCCCTTTATTCCTTATTGTTTTAATCTTTATGGCCAACTATGCAAAATGATGAAAATTTAAAACTTATGATGTTACATTTTTAGGGGTTGTAATTTATGAATGCTTCCATTTCTCATCGCACCCCTATATGTGAAATATTTCAAAATTGCAAACATGAGTTTTTAAAATGAACTCTTTTTGTCAAAATGTAAAATTTTCATTCAAAAGGCCAAAAATCATCAATTCCTATCAATATGGTCTTCAAAATGTATTTAAAAGGCTTTTAGAGGCTTTGGATGAAAAATGATTTCAAAAATGATTTTTATTAAAAACTAGCCTGAAGATGATCTTCAAGTATCTTATTTTTTAACCAAATCGTTTTCCAATGCAAATCAAAATCTATTTGGATTTTGCCAAAACTTGCTTTACAAGACTCCTAAATATTCTTACTCCGAAGAAGTTTGATATTGAAAACTTCTCAAAAGAGTTTTAATTTGAAAGTTATGGGTATTTGAACCTCATCGGAAAATTTGCTTTGACCCAAAATATCTTATATATGCAAAACATGAGTTTACCTATTTCTATTATCTTTATTCATGAGCTTCGGCTCAAAATGATTTGAATAACTCATGTAAGCTCTTTCATGTCAAAAATCCCATGAAAATCAAATTTGAACTAAATTTATAAAAGTTTGTCAAACTTCAACCTTCTTGCTTAATACAAAGATCATTGACCATAACTCTTGATTGTAAAATCATTTTTGGAAAATTCTTTTGGAAAAATATATTTCATGCATTGAGAATCATTTCTGCAAATTTTCATTTCAATAGGATTTGATTTGAGCAATAATTGATTTTTTTCACAAATCAAATATGAAATTTGCAAAATTCAGATTTCTCGTGGCTTGTGGCTGTTTTGCCATTTTCATATCTTTAAATTTGCTGGCCATTTGAAGAAAACTTTTATATGATATCTTATCTTCTATGATTGGTCTTTACTGATATTTATTCCAAAATTTTTGGAAGTCATTTTCATGGATTTTCACGTGCCTTTACAAGTGTAAAATAAGTTTCTTAAAACCTGAAATCTGAAACTTTAAATCTGGTCAACATTTGTCTTTTTCATATCTTATTGTTGGCTCCAATCATGGCTTCACTATAAAAGGCAATCTAGTTCCTTATTGTATCATTCATCTCCAAAACTTATTTTGGAGTTTTTGGAACTTGTTTGTGAATGTTTCAATGATTAAAAAGAAGCCACGGTGTTTAGGAAAACTTTCAGTCAAATTGGATGTCAATCTCTCAATTCTTTCATATGAATAAAATATTTGAATCTTGAATCTTTGTGGAAAGTATTTGTGTTGGTGTGATTTATCACTATGAAACTTTTCATGAGTTTTGGTGTCTATTTGAATGTTTTCTCGATTTGAGTTCATTTGGATCCTTCTTGATTATTTTTTGGAATTCAATCGTTTGATTCAAATAGTATTTTGTAAGAACTTCAAATAAAACTTATGCCAAATAGTATTCGCTTGCATGACATGGCCTTAAATTGAATTCATTTCAATATCTTTGTTTTAGGCCATAAAGAAGGAAGTTCATAATCTTCACTTTTGTTTTCACTTTTGTTATTCACAAACAGATCATTTCTATCTCTTTCTCATAATTGATGACCAAACTTGAATGACACATTTAGGGGGAGCAACTTCAAAGTCATTGAATCTTTGTATACCCTAATTGTGTACATATATCAAATTATGCAAGTGTTTTGGTAAAAAGGGGTCATTTTCGAGCTAAAAGGTGAAAAAGTGCTTGAATACTCCAAAAATCTTCAAAAATGCCACAAAACCTTAAAAATGAGTTTCAAATATGTTTTCAAAGGTTTTGAAGGTCAAACAAAAGAGTTTCGAGTTAAAATGCAAAATTTCAACAAAATTGAAAACTTCGGAATCTTGTTTTGGCCGAAAATGACTTATTTCCATAAAACAACATGAGTTGAGTTTTGACCAAAACTTTCTAAACGAAACACCTAGAACTCAGTCAGCCGAACATAGTTCATATTGAACTTTTTCTCAAAAGACCTATGGTTTTTAAGTTATTACATATGCTAGGTCGCCCAAAAATGTCTTTTGACCCGAAAACACCCAAAATGTGCATTTTTGTGAATTTAGCTATTTGAGCCAAATTTTCTTCGGTGTCTTGGCATAAAATAGTATTTCAAATTCATCCAAGTCCAAAGATTTGAGAAAAATCCAAGTTTCATCAAGAACTGAAGATTTTGTGAAAATCTTTTTGTTTTACCCGTTTTACTCCAAAATCATTCCGAGGAACCAAAATCAAGATCTTTTTCTAATCAAACCCTTCTAAATGCTATCCATCCAAGTTCATTTCTTGATATTCAAATCTATCTTGGAACTTGATTCCATTTTTGAAGAAAATTTGCAAAATTCTCAAATTTCAGAAGTTTCAAGCGCATATCTGAACCGTTCGGACTCCGTCCGCCCAGAGCTAGACTCTGTCCACCATACCGGGACTCTGTCTAGCCTTAGCGGACTCTGTCCGGCCTGTGTGCAATTGGATGTTTACTTGATTTTCACAGTTTCTTCTTCTCCTTCCCTGTTTTGGTCACATATGTGCTCCCATTTCTCCCCATATTTGCATTTCATGATGGTTCTTATGTTGGGGTTTTGGAAGGCTTTTGATTGTGATTTTGCATATCAAAATAAATATGATTTTCATGAATTTGGAGCATGTTCGAATGGATTTGAGATTTGAGTTTCTTTTGGAAATTTAAACTCTTCATTAGGTCATATACTTTTTTCCCAACTTTGTCACCTAAAATTGTTTTCATCAAACCTCATTTTGGCATTGCCTTCAATTGTGTGATTTTGGTGATTAATGCCAAGGAAAGGGAAAATTTTTGTGAAGATTGACTATAGTTTCCTATTGAATTGGGAATAAATGCTTGAAAACTCTTCTCAAACAACTTTAAAATTGAGAAGGTTGACACAATCATGATCACAAAAATACTCGAAACATTATTTCTCTTGTGTGTCAAATATATATATTGATGACATTATGTTCGGTTCTACTAATGAACCCTTCCGTCAAGAGTTTTGTGAGATGATGCTTGGGGAAGTCAAGATGCAAATGATTGGAGAGCAGAGTTTCTTCTTTGCACGACAAATCAAGCAACTCAAGAATAGAATGTTCATGAGTCAAATCAAGCGTGTGAAGAACCTGCTCAAGAGCCTCGAGATGGAAGATGCTGTAGCTATTACAACTCTTATGGCTACAAATGGACATCTCGATATGGATGAAATTAAAAAAATGGTTAATTCTAAACTCTATCGATCCTTGATTGATAGTTTGCTTTATTCTACTGCATTTTAGCCCAACATCATATTTAGTGATTGTTTATATGATAGATTTCGATCATCTCCTAAGGAATGTCATCTGATTGCCTTTAAAGAATCCTTAGGTATTTGAAATGCAATCCTAGGATAGATAATTGATATCCGAAAAATACAAACTTTGAATTACTTGATCATTTGGATGTTGATTATGTGGGTTGCAAGATCAAATCGTAAAAATAGATCCATGTTTGTTGTGCTTAATCTTTATGGATGAAACACATCATGTTGGATTATAGAATTGCTTTCGAAAAGATGCCACTCTTATGAGATAATGAAAGTATCGTAAAGATTGTAAACAATTTGATTCAAAACTCTTAGATAAAGCATATTCATTTTCGGCATCACTAAGAGATCTTGTGGCAAAAAGAGATATAGAAATTAATCATGTGAAGACAAACATGCAATTAGCGGATATTCTCACCAATCTATTAGATGCATCTAGATTTTGAATGATTATAAATGGACTAAATGTCATCGATATATCCATTTGTGTTGATTGTCTTGATTCCTTCTATATACCTTGGGTGTATTTTCAAAAATTACTTGCAACATTCTTCGTGTGATCTTGTTTTTGAATAAAAACAATTTCAAGATTAAATCAACATTTCTTGAGAATCTATTACAATTCTTTTAGCAAAATTAATGAATGAATCAATGATTCCAAAAATTGGAGCTCTCACCACACCCTTTTTGTGCTTGATGACAAAGGGGGACAGATATTTGAGATAGTTGACATTTGATATTTGGGTGGGAGAGATGAGACATTTGGGATTGATAATTGAGATCATTGATATTTGGAGAGAGATATTATTTGAGATCAATGATATTGATATTTGGGAGAGATAATTGAGATAGTTGATGTTTTGGAAGATGACTTGATTGAACTTGTGCTTTACATTCTCGTAATTTTCATACCTATCTCTTGATTAAGTACCTTGTCCAGTTCTGAAATATTATTGCATATCTTAAGGGGGAGTTGAAGAATCTATTATGGGTTTTATGGTGTTTGTTTTCATCAATCATCAAAAAGGGGGAGATTGTTGGATCTAGGTTTTGATGATGAATGACAATTTGGATAAACCTTGTTTTAGCACAAGTAAATTGAAATGTTATTTGTTAAACCCTAGAAGTTGATGACTCCTTGTTGAGGTTTAATATCAAGGCACATGTTGAGGGGGAGCTCTTCATATCTTTTATCTACGCTTGGATCAAGCTTGTGCAAATTGTCAATTGAAATGTCATGTGTTAAACCCTGAAGTGGATGTCTCCCTTGTTGTGGTTTAATATCAATGCATATGTTGAGGGGGAGCTCATCATATCAGTCATCTATGCTTGTGCTAAGTTGATGTTTCCCTTGTCGAGCTTTAATATCAATGCATATGATTGAGAGGGAGCTCATCATGTATGTCATCTGTGCTTACATCGAGCTTATGCTTATCATTATGATGACATGACTAATATGGATCTTTTGCGTATTTCTTTTATCATATATGGATCTACATGATTGCGTATTTCATCTCTTACGCATTTGTGGTTTGTGGAAAATGGTTCTGTCATTTCACCGAAAAGAGAAATTATTGAGTTAACTCCTTTTTGTGTTAATTTCTTTGGTGATTAATGACAACCTAACTATGAGACTTGCATTGTTCAATGAGCGTATGTGTTGTAGTCTCAAAATGGTCGCGAGATGAAAGCAAACAAGGGCTTATGGAGGTTGATGTCGATATCATTCATCTTGAGTGAGGTCAACCTTCACAAGGTCTAGCTTCATGAGGTCAAGCTTCACTGAAGGTAAGATCCAACATTAAGGATTATTTTCTTAGGATTTTATCGGCTCAATGTTCGGAGATAGACTGGTTTGATAGGACTTCTTTTTACTAGTTTGACCATACTATTAAGAGGGGTCAGAAACTACTAACTTGAGTCGATCTAGTGTGGAAGCTCAAATGCATTCATATCATCTTGCACTAGTACTTAATAACCTCTTGGATTGCTAAGAAAATCAAAGTGTAGTTTGTGTGCATTAGAGATGATATTTGAAAACTGCACTTAGTCGTGGTCGTCAGCTAAATCTTCTGTCTTAATAATAGAGCTGGTCGTGGTCGTGTTTGCTAGATTGACTGTATCCTTTTTGGAGACTGGTCATGGCCGTAGGAGTGCAAACTAGTCATACTCGATTGCGGACTTTCGAACATATCCATTCGACCACCTGTTTTTGACCAGATACTCGACCTGTGGCTTTAAGTTCTTCAATCAAAATTGGTCATGGTCTATGTTGAGTGTCACCAGACATATCCGCGAGAAAATGGACAAACTGCATTGTCAAATACCCTAAAATTGAGTTTAGAGTAAAAATGGTAAAGCCTTGTTTTCGGTTTTACAGGCCGGACATTGTCTATGGTGACCAGATATTGTCCATGCAGTACAAAACTCTAGTGGCAATTGCCAATCGAAAACAGAGATAGGTAGATGTGTCCAGGGGTTTTTTTCTAGAACAGGTCAGACATTGTCCGGCATGTATAAAACTTGAGATTTTTATTTGAGATGTAACTAGAGACATATAAATCTGTTCGGGGGCTTTTGTCCGAGGAAGACCGAACACTGTCTGGCACGGCCGTACATTGTCTGGCCTGTACAAATCATGTGAGCCTTAATCTTAGAATGAACCATAGACAAATGAATCTTTCTGTGCTTTTTGTCCAGACAAAAGATTATTTGTCCGACCTTTACAAAAATAGCCCAACGGTAACTAACATGTTTGCAATGGTCATATTGACTTGCACCGGCCGGACAGTGTCCGGCATGGCCGGACAATGTCCAGCCTATACAAAATTGGCCCACTTGTTGCAAACGGCTATCTTGGGAGGGCTATATATACTTTGACCTTGGCTTCGTTTCAGGCCGCTCAAGAACTCAAAAATACTGTGTAGAAGCTAGCCAAGTTCATTATATTCAATCTCTTGCATTTAGAGCCAAGATTTCAGCCAACTCTTTGAGAGCAAATTAGAGGAGAAGCATTTGTGAGAGGCTAAGAGTGCTTAGTGCACTTCATCCGTCATTTGCAAGCTAGTGCTAGAGTGTGGGCATCCATTTGCATCTTTTGAGCTTCTAGCATTTGATTCATTCAAGTCAAATCATCCGACTTGTTACTCTTGGTGATCGCCATCGCCTAGACGATCGGTCGAGAAGAGTCATGATCTCTCCATTGAAGTTTGTCAGAGAGACCGGCAAGAGCTTGTGAAAGGTATTGGTACTTACCTGTCCGGAGTGGTGAAGGAGCAACCCGAGTGGAGATATTGTAACATCCCTGTTTTCGCTATATTTTTCTGCTTGCGAGTCAGCATATCTTCTTTGGAATCCCTGATATCTCAACCCTATCTTGATCTTAGGTATGCCACCACCTTAACCTAAAAAGTTGGCAGCTAAATTTCATCTCCCAGATCATTTTCACATTTCAATCCAAAAGTGTTTCAGTTTAGTCCTTTTCAGAATTTTCAAAAAGCCCAAAAAGGCTAAAAGTCCCAGATCAGCTCCAAATTCAAATTTGATCAAGTGATTATATTTCTTTCATTTTTCTGAACGTTTTTCCCTTCTGGAAGAACTCAAAAATCTCAACCGAAACCCTAGTTTCAGCCCCGACAAAATGTCAAACCCTAATTACCCTATTTTACCCTGTTTTCGATTTTTGTCAAAACCACCAGATCTTATCGGATTTTACCATTTTTCCTGCTGGATGAGTCTAAGACATTTAGTGACACTCACCTGCAAAGTCAAAATTCAAATCAGCCCTTTAGATTTCCAGAATTGCAAATAGGCCCAAGTCCCCGAGCCAAAACCCTCACAGTTTAGTCCAAACCTTCGCAAATCAGTCCAAAGTTTGCAACCAGGCCCCTGTGCCATTTTCGACCATGACCAGAGCAGTTCGACCAGAGCCCCGCCATTTTGCCTCGCCGTTGAACTCATCGCCGGCAAAGTTCCCCGCGCTGCCACCATCGCAGCCACGTAGCTACCACCCGCGCACAACTGTACCGCCACCGTGGAGCACCTCACCCGCGCTGTGCCGTGTTCTTCCCCGCGCGCGCACGTGCCTGCTGTTGTCAGAGGCTTTACGCCACATGGTTGTCATCCCGGAGATCGCTATCTCGTCGTCCTGACAAAATCCCGATTCCGCGCGATACCCCGTCTCTGGCAAAGCTCCCACCATGTCCCGATGTGCCTCGCTGACCGCTCCAGCGCCAGAAAATATCTCACCGGCGATTGCTGCAACTCCCGAGAGCTCAACCCCGCGGCTATATAAAGCCCCCCCTTTGCCCGGCATCTCTTCACACCACCCCGCAACTACAAGCCTTAGCCTCCACCACCAGAGAACAATCCAGTTCTTCAGCGCCGCCGCGAAGGCCTTCTTCCCCGGCGAGCTACCTCTGAAGCTCACGGCCCCAGCTTCGCCCGCAGCTTCCCCCCCCCCAAACCAACTTCACCAGTAAGACCCCCTTATCCCCCTGTATGTGCCATAGCCGTTAATTGACCCCGGCGAACCTCAACGCCGGCAATCACCAGAAAAGTCGTGATCCCCTGTTCCCCTAATGCCGAGTGATTCAAGCCAAATTGATCCTCGTGCCAGTAGAGAATAATGATCACTGAGCTAGGAGGAACAAGACTGCAAACTTGGAACCGCCAATTTTGCCCCGAGCGTCGAATTTCCATGTTCGAGCCTCGGCAGTTTGCCGGAGAACGCCGCCGTGCTTCTCCAGCCATTCTCTGGCAAAATTGAGTACACCAATAACTTCGTGATGACCCCTAGATGCTTCCCGAGCGTGGAATTGAGTTCAAACGCCCTGGAACAAAAACGCCCAAATCGGTGCCTTCGTCTTCGGCCCCGATCGCCGGAGTTCATTTTTCGGCCAAACCAGCCAATAAAACCTTGTCATCTAGCTAGGCCTCAACCCCCTGAGCAACTTACTCCACTAGCTCGAACCCTGAATTGGCCCAGATCAAAAGTTATGATCATGCCAAGATTACTGTCCAGTAGTTCAGGCCACCGTGTTTGCTCACCGGATTTGGCCACCTTTCGGCCACTTGCTGCCCTTGAGCCTGTGGAGAGTTTTGTAGCTGTTATCAAGGCCTAAACGCCAGACAAAGTTGTGCATCAATTGGAGTCCTGAGTCAAAAGTTATGCAATGCCCTAGTTTCTGGCCATGTCTAGCACTATGTCAGTGCATGTCCACCAGTGGCATTGGATGATTTAGACTTGTTACATTTGAGCAATTGAAATGCCACTTTGTCCACTAAGCCTTTTGAACCATGCTCTACAATATTCCCTATTGTCACATCTCCAGAAAACAAACCTAGAACAAATTTAGGGCTATGTCAAGCCATGAGCCGAATGTCAGCCCTTCGACATTCAAGTCCTTTTGAGCCCATCTCTTCGATCAATATCAAGTGACCTTGTCCAAACCCTTACCCCTGCATGCATGATGTATTTACATAATATTTTCTAGTGCTTGTATGCTTATATAGTGTGTATGTGTTGTTTGTATCCGCCGTGGAACCAGACGTCGAAGGAACAGAAGAGATCTTCGAGGATTCACCTGAGCAGCTAGACCCATCACTGCAAGGCAAGTCTCGAACCCTTGATCATGTCTAGCCTAATATTTTGAAATGAAGTATGTTAACTGTTTTTAAGTATGTGCATGCCTTAGATTCAAACAAGAGCTATGTTTCAATGAAATGATTAGATATGACCTAAGTAACTATAAAGCCCCTTTTGACGTTGAATATCCATGCACCCTTGTCACCCTAGAATATCATGATTAGGCTATGCTATGCCCAAGATTATATGATAAATGTGGAATGGTCACATATGAGAAAAGTATATTCAAAACCCCTTTTGTGAAAGAAAATGTGATTGGAATCGATAGTGAGGATGGTTTGATTGGATGGTGCTGTGTGCGCACTGGGAATGTGAAAGACTCCTCACTAGAGATTCATAAGGACTAGAACCTTGTGTTGTGCTTCTATGCGGCATGAAAAACGTACCAACCACTTGCCCGGTTATGGGACGGGCGCAACTTAGTAGCTTTCTTTAGTATTAACTTTTCCCTGCAATGGTTGTCGATCCAGTGTCTTGCGAGAACTGGTGGGCCGCAGAAGGCCATGAGTGATGTGAGTTCAGAAAAATCATGAGAGGAAAAGGTGGAAAGAAGGAAGACGCCCTATGCCAGATTAAGTCGTGCGCGACTGTAATCAAGAGAGGCTATGTGTCTTGCGAGAACATAGACCCAGGCTAGGAAGTAAGGCAGTGGGGAGGACCCACAACGGTACTTGAGACTTGACTGTCTATTTACCGGGCAGGGAATAGTTAATGCTAGGACTGTAAACTGTTGTGTCATCTTGGCCTTGTCACATGCGTAAGAGTCGCATGGAGAGGTACCGACTTGAAAGCCGAATGATCGGTGGATTAAGGTGGTACACCTTTGCAAAGTTTAAAAAGTATCGGATACTCTGAGCTCCCAGGTTATGGAGTCTGCGCGCTGTGGATTCTATTCACGTCGATGCAGCACAAGTAGCTTTTGGAAAGTTTTTCACAAAATCTGAAAAAAGTGGTGACTCATGGAAGACCGGCACACACAACATTTTCTAAGAATTTAGCTTAGGGTTTTAAAAGCACCGCTTTCGAAAGTAAAGATCTTTTCTTCAAAACCAAGTGCGAGAATCTATTCTATATACATATATAAAGCCAAAGAGCTATTCTTTGAGAAATTCCCCCTCATCTAAGTATACTTGCATTCTTATTTGGGACTTGTTGAGCACCATGTGGACAATGTGCTCACCCTTGCTTTTACAAACAAATTTAGAAGAAGGATTCGTCGACCCTGAATCTTACGGTCTTGAACCCAATGTGGAACAAGAAGAAGAAACTGAAGACCCAGCTTGCTAGAGGGTTATGTACCAAGGTGGAGTCAGATGTGGAAAAGGCCTGTACAACACCGCTGCTGCAGAAGAAGAAGACTGATGAAGTCTTTTCGTTTGTTATTGTTGTTTTATTTTGTGCCGACCTTTGTGTTGAAAACTCCTTAATTTGTATCAACATTTAAATGCGTCATTTTGGTGCTAAGTGATTGTAATGTTGGTCCTTGTGATCAGCACTTGTGTTTTTAATTACTCGCATTTTTATATAATGTATCTTGTTGTTGTGAGCTGCAATGTACCTTTCTGAGTGCAACCCACCTGGGCGGTTACCACCGGATTCCTCAAATGAGGGTCCCACAGATATCCTTCGTGGATATAGAAGCGAAGCTCACGCGTGAGCGTTTCAACGAGGAGTAGGGGAGACCGAGCGAGTCTTCGAGACCTCGGTAAAATTATTGTGTCAATTGTTTCCCTCTTATTCATTTCATATTTACCTTGACACAATCATTTCCAATTGCTCTTGTTGCATGTTGTATTGAATATTCCATATTGTTGAATGCAACTAGATGTTAGATAGTTTTTCTTGTGAAAACTAAGTTTTCCTAAACATCTTGCAAAAATTGTTTAGTTGAAAATTTTCTTTGAAAGCCTCCTATTCACCCCCTCTAGTCGGCATCCTCGATCTTACATGAACAAGGTGATTGATTAATATTTTTTATTAGTTAGTTGTAGAAAAGAAGGTATATACCAGTTGGTTCATCAAATTTTATTTTGTGTATATCTTGTATTAACCATTGCAAATTAAAAAACAGGAGTATGAATATGTCTTGTTTTAGGTTTGTAAGAGTGTTTGAGATATTACTAGTTTAAGAAAGCACATCTTCTAACAGTTGTTCATGTATTAATCGTTAGAAGAAACCACATCTTCTAACGGTTGTTCATGTATTAACCATTAGAAGAAATAGGTATTAGGGTTTGATGAGATGTACATTAAGCAATTTTTGTAAAACCTCCAATCAAAGACTAGCCTATTTTGTGTTTGATAATTATTATATGGTTCTAACTTCTCTATTTCAAAGTTGTTTAAACTTATATATACTAGTAATGGCATTGCTTTAGTTATGAACTTTTTCATGTTTATGTACTCAACCTTTTTGATGGTTTGTTCATGGAATTTTAGGCACAGCCATGTCAGCATCTTCCTCCTTTGATAGTAGTGGTTCGACGAGGGGTAACGTAGCTGATGCTGCTCCGTCACAGCACAAGAGGACGGTGCGAGGCACGATGATATTCTGCTGTTTGGTGAAATGCACCGATCTTTCGTGCGAGTTCAACCAGTTTGGGAGACCAATTGGAATGAACACTGGGATGTACGCTGCCTACGTTGGCTTACTGGAGAAAGAGAGGATGAAGATCACCGTCAAGAGTTGGAAGTAAGTGAAGGCGGACGACAGGGATAGGTTGTGGGCGGAAGTGAAGGTAAAATTAATCAAAATCCCTGAACTCTTTCTTAATCACATTCACTTGTCTTATCCTGAAGTTTAACGAACTCCTGCTTATATGCACTGTTTGAAAACAGGCCAAGTGGAACATCAAGACGGCCTGCTTGAAGGACATGAACAACACATGGAAAACCTACAAGAGCTTCCTTGTGACTACCTTCCTCGCTGCAGGGAATTCTCCTTGCGAGAAGTACCCCTTCATAACGCAGGAGGTATGGGAGCACTTCACCCAGCAGAAGGGGACCCCTGAGTTCAAGGTATATATGCTTCCTTTGCTTAGTTAAATTGTATGGTCGATTGCATGGACAAACCAATAGTGCATTTGCTTGTTTCTACTTCAAATGCCCTTAGCGAGAAGAATTAGGGAATCCAAAAGAGGAACGACCACCCGCACTAGCTCGGATCTCAGGGCTATGCAGGGAAGGAGGAGCAGTGGAGGAAGGAAGATGAGGAAACTGCTCTTGTCGACTCCCCTGACTTGCTGATCTCCAAGAACCGCGATGTGAGGTGCAAGCGATGGTGGCCGGGGAGAGCATCCGTGTCGTCCACGAGGTTTGTGGATTTCGCAAATCCTAAGTACACCGCGGTCGTGCAGCAGATAGTAAGTTGGCTAACTTCGTAAATTGTGTATGACAAGTTTATATATATATTTGTCTCACAATGTAGCTCTGAATGTAACAGATCTCTGCTGAGGAGGCAATGTAGGGATTGTTTACTCCCTAGAGGGAGAACGACATCCTCATCCACGCTCTAGGAAATAAGGAGCATCCGGGGCAGACGCGGACCATGGGGTTCGTGGTGCCCTGGAAGGATGAATTTGAAGTGTATGGGCCACTAAGGAAGAAGGCCTACTCTTGGAAGGATAAGAAATCGGAGCTGGCCGAGAAGATACGGGAAGAGGTGACTGCACAATTCGAGGCTATGTTCACTGAAATAGCGATAGTTAGGATAGCTCAATAGAATTGTGCAGTCTAAGGGTGTAGATCCAGCTCTCGAGGGCGACGGTATCCCGTGGGGTTGGCCGAGCAGTTGCTACACGTTCGACAAAGTTGGCGAAGCAGCGCATGCGTGGATTGTCCAGACGCGCGTGCACTAGCTCGCTGCTGTGCACTAGCATGCAATTTTCCTGTGCCAGGGACTTTGGTGCAACTTTCTTTGATTCCTGGACTTTTCTTGAAGAACCACTTTGTCATTTAGATGGCTTACTGTGTTTAGCACCTAATGCTCCAGTTTGCACTCTTTTTACCTTTCTGAAGTCCCATATCGACTCTATGCCATTCACAGACATTGTCTGGCCACAGACCGAATGTCAGCCTATAGGCATTCATCGCGTCCGAGCCAAACCCTGTGAGCCAAACCTAAGTGTATTCTCTCCCACTATTCTGCCTCCGACCAGATCATTTCGTTGCATGCATGTCTATGCTTTATGTATACTTTTCAATAGAATGTATTTTCTATATGCTTATGAATTGCGATGTGTCGTGTTTGCGTGCGAGAGCAGAATTAGAAGCAGAAGAGTCATAAGGAATCTTTGAAGAACCAACAGAGCAGTTAGACCCCGCATTGCAAAGCAAGTATCATTCCCTTGACCATATCTCTGCTAATATTTTAAAATGAGTTAGATTAAATTCTGTTTTGAATATATGCATGCTTTATCTTCAAGTTAAGTGTTATGTTGAAAGAATGTGAGTAGATATAACCTAATCTCTTGTAAAGCCCCTTTATATTTGTGTATCACCTGCACCCTTGTCACCCTAGGACATCATGCTTAGGATATGCTCATACTGAAATGTAGGCATTAAGTTTTAAGTGGTCGATTGTATGAGAAAAATACTTAAAACCCTTTTTGTGAAAGAAAATGTGAATTAGAATTGATAGTGAGGATGGTTTGGATGGTTCTGGTGAATGTCTCCTCACTATTGCTTCATAGGGACAAGAACCTTGTGTTGTGCCTCTATGCGCCATGAAAATCGTATCAACCACTTGCTTGGTATGGGACAAACACAACTTAGTAGCTTTCTTCCTATTAACTGTTCCCTGCATGGTATGTTGATCCGGTTTCTCGTGTGGAAACTGGTGGGCCACAGACGGCCGTCAGTGGTGTGAGATCAGAAAAATAATGAGAGGATAAGGTGTAAAGAAGGAAGTCGCCCTACGCCTGGATTGAGTCGTGAGCGGCTGCATCCATAGGCTATGTGTCTTGTGGGAATATAGGCCAAGGCTAGGAAGAAAGGCAGTGGGCAGGACCCACAACGGTATCTTAGACTTAACTGTCTATTTACTGGGCAGGGATACTATTAATACTAGACTGCAAAACTGTTATGTGATCTCAGCCTTGTCACATGCGTATAAGTCGCATGGAGAGGTACCGACTTGAAAGTCGAGTGAAGAAGTTGATTTAAAAAGAGGTACACCTTTGCAAAGATTTTAAAAAAAGCATCGGATACTCTGAACTCCCAGGTTATGGAGTCTACTCGCGGTGGATTCTATCCATGTGGTTTCAGCACAAGTAATATTTGGAAAGTTTTCTCAATATGGATAATAAAAGTGGTGACTCATGAAAGACCGCCACACATAATGTTTTCTTAAAGCCTATCTTAAGATTTTCAAAGCCTGCTTTTCGGAATAAAACATTTTCTTTAGAAGTTTAGAGTAAAAATCTTTTCTATCCATATTTATAAAACTAAGACCCCTTTCCTTGAGAACTCCTCATCTATGTACTAACATTCGCGTGACGAGAGTTGCTGAGCATCGTGTGAAAACGTGCTCACCCTTGCATTTTCAAATAATTCAGAAGAGGGATTCGTCGATCCCAATTCCTTTGGTTTCGAGTACTAGGAAGAAGAAGAAAGTGCTCCTGATGACTCGATCTTCTAGAAGGGTCATGCACCGAGTTGAGTCAGATGTGGTGGAAGCCCCTCCTGTGCCACTGTCGACCGAAGTGAAGATCTTTGTTGTTGCTTTTTGTGTTGTTCTCTGTGTTCGGCACTTTGATACCGGCTCTTTTTTTCAGAAACTTGTTATTTTTGTAGCAACTATAATTAGCATCATTCTTGGCATTATGATATTGTAATATTGGTCTTTGCGACCTTGCACCTGTTTAGTTATCTCTACTACAATTTAATGTATTTCCTGTTGTTGTGAGCTTATGTTGTACCTTTCTGAGTGCAACCCACCTGGGCGGATTCCTCAAATGAGGGTCCCACACCACCGTCTCTCCACTCGCAGCAAGTAGCAGCCGACGTCCTCTTCTTTGCCCAAATCGCCAGATCCACCAGATTTGGTCAATCCGGTGTCGGTCCAGTGTTGTGCTTCCACCTCCCACCGCCGGATCCATGTCGCTGCCTCCACCCTACACCGGATCCGCCTCCATCGATCCCACACCGCCCTTGCCGCCGCGGCCCTTGCCGCCGCGTCCCTCGCCGATCCGCCACCTCCGCCGAGCCAATCTTGCCTCGTGCCGACGCTCACCACTACGGAGCCGCCGCCGGATGCGCCATCTTCACCGACGCAGCTCTGCCGTTGATTCGAGACTGATCCACTCAGATCCAACCTAGACGCCGCCAGTGAGGTTGCCAGTGCCTCCATGTCGTCCTGTGTGCACGGTCTTCTCCACTGCTTCGACCACCACATACGGCCAAATCTGCACTAGCGTTCAACTCCACCGCGCATCGTCCAAATCTATGCCCTATATCACTAACCTCGACGCCGCCGCCGGCTGTGGGACCCTGATTTGAGGAATCCGGTGGCAACCGCCCAAGTGGATTGCACTCAGAAAGTTAAAACATATGCTCAAAACAACAACACTATTATATTAAACTGTAGTAGAGGTAATTAAACAGTATAAGGTCACAAGGACCAATATTACAATAACATAACACCAAGGATGACGTTATTAGGGTTGTTACAAAAAATAGTGAGTTTCTCAAAACAAGAGTCGGTATCAAGGTAACGAACACAGAGAACAACAAAGAAAGCAACAACGAATATCTTCACTTCCATCGGCAGCGGCTCTAGAAGGGCTTCCTCCACATCTGACTCAACTCGACACATGACCCTCCTAGAACGATGGTTTATCTGGAGCGTTTCCATCTTCTTCATAGTACTCAAAACCAAGAGAATCGGGATCGATGAATCCCTCTTCTGAAGTTGTTTGCAAAGGCATGGCTGAGCACGCTTTCACACAATGCTCAGCAAATCTCATTATACGAATGCAGTTATATAAATGAGGGGTTCTCAAGAAATGAGGCCTTTGTTTTATAGGTAAGAATAGATTAGATTCTCATTCTAGGGTTGTAAGAAAAGGGTATTTTAGCTTTTAAGAGTGATCCTTTGAAATCTTATATTATACTTTAGAAAATGTTAGGTGTGATGATCTCCCATGAGATATCACCTTTATTAACCCATATTCTGAAAATATTCCAAACTTTACTAGTGCTGAACCACATGGATAAGAATCCACTGTGAACAGACTCCAAGACCTGGGAGTACAGAGTATCCGGTACTTCTTTTACACTTTGCAAAGGTGTACCTCTTTTTAAATCCACTTCTTCACTCGACTTTCAAGTCGGGCCAACTCCATGCGACTTTTATGCATGTGACAAGGCAGAGATCACACAACGATTTTGCAGTCTAATATTAACAGTTCCCCCCCCCGGTAAATAGACAGTTAAGTCTAAGATACCATTGTGGGTCCTCCCCACTGCCTTTCTTTCTAGCCTTGGCCTATGTCCTCGCAAGACATTTGACCTTTGGTTGCAGTCGCCCATGACTCAATCCAGGCTTAGGGTGACTTCCTTATTTACTGCTTATCCTCTCATTATTTTTCTGATCTCACACCACTAACGGCCGCAGTGCGGCCCAGTAGTTTCCACGTGAGAAACCGAACTAACATACCATGCAGGGAACTGCTAATACCAAGAAAGCTACTAAGTTGTGCCTGTCCCATACCTGGCAAGTGGTTGGTACGTTTTCATGTCACATAGAAGCACAACACAAGGTTCTTGTCCTTATGAATCAATAGTGTGGAGACATTCACATTCCCGATGCGCACACAGCAGCCAACCAATCAAACTGTCATCACTATCAATTCTTATTTCACATTTTCTTTCACTAAAAGGGTTTTTAAACATGTTTATCATATAATTGACCATTTAATACTTAAAGCATAATTTAAGTATAAGCATATCCAAAGCATGATGTCCTAGCTTGACAAGGCTGCAAGTGATACACAATTACATAAAGGTCTTTACATGAGATTAGGTCATATCTATTCACATTCTTTTCAACATAATATTTAACTTGAAGTGTCGCGGTATTGCGAATACCCAGACAGGTTTTGTGGAAGTTCCTAGCTAAGCAAAGACGACACGAGTTGACCAAGTGATTGGTCCTCTCCCGTCCGGCAAGCACAAAAAATGACTCGAGGATTTATACATGTTCGCGTCTCAGTGGAGACCCTAGTCCTGTCGACGTGCTCCCAACAGAGGTTGGCTAGGGGAGTTCTCTCGTGGGGAGAGTGCTCCTTGTCGTGGTATTCCGAATACCTCGGCTGGTTTTGAGAACGATCCTAGCGAAGATTACGCGGCGCGGGTTGACCGGATGACCGGTCCTCCCCCGCCGGACAAACACAAGAAAAGACACGAGGATTTATACAGGTTCGGGTCCCGGTGGGGGCCCTAGTCCTGTCGGCGTGCTCCCGACCGGAGTCGGCTGGGGAGGCTCTCTCCGGTTGAGAGGCTTCCGGAGCACACCTGTGAATTTTGGCTATTCCAATCAATATGAATCACCTGCTTACAACTGAGGGGGTACAAGGGCTATTTATAGCCCCAAAAAGAAGCAAAAGTCCTATCTACCCCAGACGCCACCGTCGGATTGAGGGGTAGGAACGTCCTTCTCCCTGTCAAACGTCTTGGATGCTTGACAGGTGGTCACTGATTCCCGAGGCGCTCCTCGCATGACCTGCACGTGATAAACAACTCAAGACTTTACCTTTAGAAGGACGATGAGGCCCGGGACGTGCGCCGGAGGCCAGGTCCCGGGGGCCAAAAGGCGGTGCCCGGGGAGGCACCGGAGGCCAGGTCCCCGGGCAAATGGCGGCGCCCGGGACGGCGCCGGAGGCCAGGTCCCAGGGGCCAAAAGGCGGCGCCTGGGGAGGCACAGGGGGCCAGGTCCCCGGGCAAATGGCGGCGCCCGGGACGGTGCCGGAGGCCAGGTCCCGGGGACCAAAATGCGGCACCCGGGGAGGCACAGGAGGCCAAGTCCCCGGGCAAATGGCGGCGCCCGAGACCGCGCCGGAGGCCAAGTCCCGGGGGCAAAAAGGCGGCGCCCGGGGAGGCACCGGAGGCCAGGTCCCAGGGGAAATGGCGGTGCCCGGGGCGGCGCCGAAGGCCAAGTCCCGGGGGCCAAAAGGCGGCGCCCGGGGAGGTCCCGGGGGCCAGGTCCCCTAGGGCCAAAAGGCAGCGCCCGGGGAGGCCCCGGAGGCCAGGTCCCCGGGCAAATGGCGGCGTCCGGGACGGCGCCATAGGCTAGGTCCCGGGGGCCAAAAGGCGGCGCCCGGGGAGGCACAGAAGGCCAGGTCCCCGGGCAAATGGCGGCGCCCGGGACGGCGCCGGAGGCCAAGTCCCGGGGGCCAAAAGGCGGCGCCCGGGGAGGCACCAGAGGCCAGGTCCCCGGGCAAATGTGACGCAACTTACCTGGACTTAGTCTCGCGGAGATTTCCCCCAACACTCCTAAGCACGCCGATTCTCTTTGTATATTGATACAAATGACTTGTCCCCCTCTACAATAGTAGGATACAAGGGTTTATATAGGCCCAAAAGATGCAAAAATACTAAACTGCCCAGGCTGCAGCCTTTGGATCAGAGGGCATTAATGTCCTTCTCTGTGCTGAGGGGGCTGGATGCTTGACAGGTGTCTTCGCCAGGTCCCGAGGCGATCATCATGTGACCCCGCCCGGGATGGGTACATCGGGGCCTTTGTTCATGGGCCAACAGCGGCGCCCGGGACGGAGGCTCCGAGGCCTTTCTCCCTGGGCAAATGCCGGCGCCCAGGACGGCGGCCACCAGGTCCCTTGTCCCCGGGCAAAAGGCGGCGCCTGGGGCGGAGGCTCTGGGACCCTTGTCCCCGGGCAAATGGCTTCGGTGGCCTCCGTCCCGAGCGCCGCCATTTGCCCGGGACAAGGGCCCTCGCCCGGGATGGGGGTCACCGGGGCCTTGGTCCCCGGGCAAAAGGTGGCGCCCGGGACGGCCCCTCAGGGGCCCTTGTCCGGGGGCAAAAGGCGGGGCCCGGGATAGCGGCTCTAGGGCCCTTGTCCGGGGGCAAAAGGTGGCGCCCGGGATGGAGGCTCCGGGGCCCTTCTCCCCGGGCAAACGGCGGCGCATGGGACCAAGGCTCTGAGGCCCTCGTCCTCGAGCAAATGGCAGTGCCCGGGCCAGGGCCCTGTCCCTTACCGGGATTGGAACGCGCGGATATTTCCCGTAACAGCAGCCCCCCGTGTCCTCTGGGGACGTTGCTCAAGTCCCAGGAGGGGATGGTTCATGTTACCGGGAACATCTCCCCCGGAAGGGATTTTTGGTGCTTTGTCGATGCCGCGATTCCTACGTTAGGGACTTATGGCGGCGCCGTCGATCATTATGTCGCAACTAGTCTCGGTTGTTGTGCGCCGTTGGCCATAATGGCCTCGCGCGGTTCAAACTACGGACGCATCGTTTCCTGCACGCGTCCCTTCGATTTGCGCGCGGTGTTTGAATTGGATTGTGTGGATTCATCACGAGGGTCCATGTGGCACCCATCGGGATCGCATTCGAGCCCTATAAATAGGGCTTCGAGGGGCCCGGAGAGGACACTTGAACCATTGAGCCTCAAACACCACCGGCGCCCCAAGCTCTCCCAGTAGCCTTCTCCCGTAAGCTTAGTCTCCGGAAACCTAAGGCCCCTGAACTTAGCTCCCCGACAGCTTAACCCACCGGAAACCCCAATGGGTCCAAAGGGTCGTGCCAAGGCCGTCGATGTGCCTCCGGAGGAAGTCACTACGGACTTCCTCTGGGCCTCCAAGTTCACCTCGAGGGACTTGGAGTCCCTCGTGGACCGGGGGGTCGTCACAGATGGGGAGGTCCATATCCCCTAAAAGAAGGATGGCGCGCCCCGCCCACCACCCGGTGAAGTTGTCGTCTGCGAGGCTTTCCTCAAGGCCAGTCTCCGGCACCCGGTGCACCCGTTGCTCCAGGAATTTCTCCGGGCGTACGGGGTGGCGCTCAACCACCTAACACCGAACACCTTCGTTTAGATGGGGCTCTTCATTTGGCTGTTCAAGACAGCCACCGGATGGGAGCCGACGCTCTGACTGTTCTGGTACTTCTACGAGCCCGTGGCGAGCAGTATCTGGTGGCTCCGTCATGATACAACTCCTACCGTCGAGTGTGCAGGAGTATATGGTGGAAGCTTCCCAGGACCACTGGGGGATTGGGTCCGGAGGTGACCTATTCCCCGGAGCCCCCCTCCTACTGCCGATCGTCAGCGCCCAAGCCCCCGGTATGGACCAACGAGGAGCTGAAGCTCCTTGGCAAGGTGGTGGGCTCCCGGGGCGTCCACGCTGACGCTGCTCAAGCTCTGCACCTTCTCACACGGGAGGAGGGGGATCGGGATGTGCCCAGCGCAGCGGCCCCTGCAAAAGCCAGTGACCCGACATCAGAACCCGGTGACTCACTGATTTTTGTTAATTTCGCTAACTCCCTTCATTTTCACAGTCCGGCCATACACATCCACCTGGGAGAAGGCACGAATGTATCATGTGCGTCATCGAGGAGGGTCCTCCCCGGAACTTGGTGGCCGAGGCCTTTGGGCTAAGGCTACCAGAGAGGACGCCTCTCCCAACCCCCGGCTCTCACAAGCGGGGGAAGGAGACCGTCGGGGGTTCCGAGCCAATGTGCGCCAAGACTCAGAAGGCCCCCAGTCTGGCGACGACACCGGGCTATACTCCCGTAAAAGCCCGGGACGCAACCCCCTGGTCGGGACGTGTGCAAGCGCCCTCTAGGCGCAAGGCGACGCCGCCCCCCCCCCCCCCCGGAGGAGCACTCTGGCGGGCCGGCGGGAACACAAGAGTTCATGCGCCTCCTCGACGCCTCTAGCAAGGCCCAGGGAAAGGGGGCGACCGGTGACAGGGGGCGTCCGATTCGCCGAACTATGCCCCCTCACCATCTCCGGTGGCACCAGAACTACCAGAGCCGGAGCGCCCAGAGGTGCATTTTAGGGAGGTTTGCACTCCACTCATGGAATTGCCTGTGGACAGGGGGGATACCCTCGGTCTTTGAGGTCCCCGTGGCTACGGCGGCCCCGGGGGCCCCACGGTCCGGAAAGGGAAAGGGGCTCCTCATCCCTCCCGGGGGTGGCACCCCCTCGAAGAGTTCATCCACCTCCACTTCGGCCACCTCTTCGGCGGCAAGCACCACGACCAGTGCCACACTAGTCCACATCACCCCCATGACCCTCGTTAGGGGGCCTGCCGGCGGGGACAGGTCCAGAGCCGTCGGGAGGGAGAGCCCCCTGCTGTCCGTGGGTGAGGTCTTCTGGTTTGCCAAGGGACGCCAGACCCGGAAGGTGCAGGAGTACGTGTCGCAAGGGACGCTCCGCGACCGGTGCGGAGAGCTGGAGTCGCTCCACGTCTAGATTCGTTCCTACAACGTCCAGCCGTTTTCTTTCTAGGATTTCACTAACTTTTGGGCTTCGAAGAACCTTCATGTTTACAGGGGCGGCCCTCGCCCGGGGCATCGAGGCGCGCTTCGAGAAGGCGCTGAACGAGGTGGAGGGGAAGGCCGCCGCCGCCTTTTCGAGGAGCGGGATGAGGAGCTCCAGGAGTTGGCCCGGGTCCGGGCTCAACTCCTTGCCTCGGAGGGTGCCAACGACCAGCTCCGGAGGGAGGCGAGGGTGAAGGAGGACGTCCTCTGGGAGCTCAAGGGCTCCAACACCCGGGCGATGGCGGAAGCAGGTCGCTTCGTCCGTTCGGCCCTCGAGGGGCTCTAGGTGAGCCTCAACCCGGGGGGCAGCTCCAACACAGTGCTGGCGACATTGGCAAAGGCCGTACATTTTCTCAACGCACAAGTCTCCGTGATTCCAGAGGCTGCCGACGCTCGGGCCCAGGGTCGGGCGATCCCGATGGTGGCCGCCGCCGGGGGACTCGTGGAACTCTGGGAGACCGGCGCCCGGGCGATTGGAGGCCGGATCCCCCGAGGCTTCCCCAAGTTCTTCGAGCTACTGCGGCGAGAGGTAGAGCAGCTCACCAGGGGCTTCTACGACCGGATCGTGCAGGTGTGATTCCCGGCACCGACTCCCCCAAGGGCGAACACCACGGCTCCGGCGGAGACCTCCAGGGGGAGGACAACATTGACCAAGTATGAGCCTCCCCCGGGCCTTTAGATAGGTCCTCTTTTTTGTTTTAGAATTTTTGCTCCTGGTAGCTTCTTAGAAGAAGCCCCGGAGACTTGCACAAAAAACTTTCTTTTAATGAAATGAAATGTATTTTTGCTAAGTCTTGGATTGAATTCATCAGGCCCCCCGGGAGGTTACTCCAGGGGGAGGGCTCCCCAGAGTTGAGAGCGACCTTAGAGGTGCCCCAGTGGTGCAAGGGGGTGCTTCAGAGATAAGGCCTCTGGGCTCCTGGGGGTATCATCCGGGGGATGCCCAAGCAGCCTTAGTTTTGCTAAGTCTCATCTCCGAAGGGCGTGGCAAGGGTGTCTCCCGGGAGCCGATCCAATTGCAGTGGCACCCGGAGTGGCACCTTGATAACTTCGACAACCATTGCGCTGAGTTGTCTCATCCGCGACCAGGGTCCGAGAGGGTTCCGCTGCTTCGAATACTCCCACCAGTGGCCTACGAGTATTGGCCCGAGGACTTGCTTCGAGAGGCCCAGCGGTGCATAAGAAGCTTGTACCGAGACCTGGCCCGGGAGCTATCGGAGGGCCTTCGGGATTATTAGGTGTATGAGCCCCCTGGGAGGGGGGGCTGTCCCCCCTTGTATTTCCCGCGGGGGTTAAACTCCCCGGGTTGTATCATGCATTTACCCAAGGCTTTGATCCCTGGGACGTCTTGGCCCACCGGGGGGGTGGGGGGTTGTCTCCTAGTTAGATGTACCAATACCCACCGGGGGGGAAGATGTCCTCCGGTTAAATATATCAATAAAGCTAAGTTTGCTTGTTCCTTAAACTTGTTTTTGAAATTTTCCGAGTCCAAAGGATGGTCCGGGAGAGGATAGTTCTGGCGCGGGCTATCACCCCCTGCCCACAGCGGGTTGTAGGTTGGCTCCGTGCACTGTGGGGAAGGAGCAAAGGGCCCGGACGTTAATGATTACCAGGGTCATGCCCATTTGACTTGGAAAAGTTCAGAGAATCCTGGTAAGAAATCCTCTGGTCACCGTGAGAATGGGGAGCCGGGTAATAACTCCCCAGGAAGATTTTCCGAAAATCCCGGCGAGACATCCTCCGATCGTCGTGAGAACGGGGAATCGAGTAATAACTCCGGGAAGATTTTCCGAAAATCCCGATAAGAAATCCTACGATCGGGAAGATTTTCCGAAAATTCCATCTTGCTAGGGAGACAATTTTGCTCCCGGAGGAGGGTAAGCCCGATGACGGGTCTGAGTGTTTGAGGCGGGACTAGTCTCTCAAATTGATTCATTACCTCAGTCCTTGAGGACTGGGTTGCCGCTTACCGCCGCAGTCCACGAGGGGTGATTGTAAGCCACCCTACGGGAGTGAGGCTCCCGCCATAGGGACTTTTAGGCTGCGATAGGAGGGCATCGTTTTAAGAGATGGTATGGTAAGAAGGCATCCTCAACAAGAAGGCATCCTCAATAGGAGGGCATCGTCTTAAGAGATGGTATGGTAAGAACCTACAATGAACTTGAGTTGGAGAAAAAACCCAATTGTATTGTGATATTTACTTGATTCGCATTATTTTGCACATATCAGTCATTTACCTCGGCATATGCCTAGATTATTCCAGATTTGTCCCCAAATCGAGCGGATTACTCGTTTTGCAATTTTTATCGCAAGTCGGCGACGATTGGATAGATTTTTGGCTAACGGATGCGCTTCATCGACTCATTCTGACTCCCGATCTATTCCTGATGGAAATGCGTGTTCCCGCGGTCGCGTAGGAACCAATAATGCTGAAATCGGAATCTCTGGGGCCCGAAATCCCAAAACCCTAGCCACCAGGTCCATTCTACAATTTCTGAAAAATCCAGGTACCTAAGTATAAAAATGCCAATTTGGGCTTTATCTCGTGCCGCCGGCCACCAGAGGAAGCTGAGTCTGGTTTTTCTTTTGTTATTTTCTTCTTCTGCCTCCCTCCTCATGATCCACACCTTTGTCCACCACACCGACGACGACCAGACCGTACGTCGCCGGCGGAGCTCCTTCACAGCCTTTCTTTTTCCTCCTTTTCTTCCTCCCCTTCTTCCTTTTTCCTGTCTTCATCTTTCCGCATTTCTCCACCACACCGCATTCCTCCCCTTCTCCCTTTTCTCATTTCTCCACCACACCACCATCTAGCCACTGGATCTGCCGAATCCGGCACCGCTGCGCCGGATCTCGCGCCGTCCACGATGTACGCCGCCCGCGGAGCCACCTCAATGCTTCCCTATTTTCCTCCCTTCTCTATCTCCCTCATCTTTCCTTCTGCAGCAAAGCATCCTTTCTTCTTCCACCTCTTCTGCGATTGTTCTGTCCTCCTCTTCTTCATTTTTTCTTTCCACCTCTTCTCCAGCAACTCCCCCAAATCCTCCACAACCCAAGCCATGGCCTCCTTGAGCCGCCGCTGTCTAGATCCACAGCCGCCTCACAACGCCGCGCCATCTCCCAATCCAGCACCGCAGCCGCACCGGATATCGCTCCCACGCCTCAACTGCTTCCCGCACTGCCTTCGCTGGCCGATCCGCCTTCCTCGTGCCCCAGCCGTCGCCCCCACTCCGCATCCGTGAGTCTGCCGCCAGAGCTGTGCGCCGTTCACGCCGCCCTCGCCGCAAATCTCCCGAGCCACGGCCAGATCTGACGCCCGAGACGCCCCGCCGCCGATCTACGGCCGATCCGCGGTTGTGCCACCGATCCAGTTCTCCACCGTGCCGCCGTCGAGATTTGGCACCGGATCTCGCGCCGTGCACGACTTGCGCCGGCACCAGATCTGCATCATCCACCGCCAATCCCGTCCGCGCGCCACTGCCTCCTCTGCTCCGACGGTCACTGCAGCCTACGACGACCACTGCTACGAGAGCACCTTCATCGGCCATCTTCCTCGACTAGTGCTCCCTTCGACCTCAACCTCGGCGACTTCAACCACCTGCCTCGCCATCGGCCCGAGCTCAACACCTCGACCAAGACTTCAGCAACTCTATCTGCGTCTGCAGCAACTCGACGGCAAGCATTGGTGATCAAATCTTTCCCATACCTTGTTCTTCAATTTGATATGAACTGCCTGTGTGTATGAGATCATATGTTTGTCAGTGTGAAACTAGAACCCGTCCTGTGAAACAAGTCCTATTTCCATATCTGTTTGAATTGCAGTTCCTGTTTTGAGTTGAAACTTCATTCTTGTTCCTCCAACTGTGTTTGGCCTTATGAATTGAGTCCCCAACAGGATGTATGGAATGAGCTCTTCAATGATTTTAATTGCATTTGTCTTCTGTTGATCTGTTCTGTGGTTTAATTTCTACTTCTCTGATCTCTCATTTGTTCTGGACATCTATAGATTGAATAGTGAATGGTGAAATGAATGTATGAAATGATATGAATTGCCTGTGCTCATGAGTTGAATGCGTGCATGCAATTCTAGGATTGAAACTTCTTTTCAAGATCAAATATCAACCTTTAAGATGAATGGTTTATGTGGATTGATAAATTGAAACTATGTTGAATTAATTTCCAAATTCTGATTGATTGCATTGCTTGAATGCCAAAGTTGGGAGTCTTGTATGTGTGTGTGTTGAACGAGGGTGAGAAGTACTTCTTTGTAATGAGAAATTACCGATCACCCTAAATCCTTTGCACAACTTGAGTTTTATTGAAATGATGAGTTACTTCTGTGATGACATGGTTGATTTGGAATGATACCCTCAGTGCTTGGATGTTTTAAACTTTATCTGTCTCCAATGAATATAAGTCCATGAGTTCATTCACTTTGGATTATTCTTCCCTGATTTATCGATAATGAGGAATTTTGAGCTGGTATAGTTCTTCCATGTAAATCACTTAATTGCTGTGTTGATGCTTTATGTTTGCATTGAATTGAGATGCTGAGTTCAGTGGCTTGACAGTTGTGGTTGAAAGGAGTCAGGAAGCAGTCCATGTTATTCCTCTACACGCTCACTCGTTGATACCGTCGGTAAGCGTATTCGTTTAGTTGTTCTTGCCTCCTCTCGCTAGATCACTGAACGTTTATAGCGTTATCGCTTGTACTCACGATGACGTGTACAGACTTAACACTGACTCGACTGTTGCTCGATGACCATCTCTCTCTCATTTCTTCCGACATCTTCTCTCTTTTCTTTCATCTAATTTACTTTCATTTGCCAATGATTTAGTTAGTTTTACATGATTCATTCCTCTAGTCCCTTAGGAAAGAACGACAGAATACTCGTCTTACTGCATCGTCTTGTTCTATTGCGAGACGGTCTAGGCCGGTATCATATAGATAGAACTTGAAATACAACGCCTCCCCCTGTGAAGCCGCGGCGGGGGAGGGAAAGCGAATACAATGTCACCCCGCATGACCGCAGCGTGGGATAGCGCCTCCCCCTGCGAAGTCACGACGGGACAAGGACAAGGCCCAGAGGCTAGACATAGAACTTGCGAAGCAAGTCTACGTTCGATGTATGCTTCAGCTCTTGATCTTGGAAGTTGGAGAGCTTGTAAGCCCCTGAGCCCAGGACTGCAGAGACCCTATAGGGGCCTTCCCACTTGGGGCAGAGTTTGCCCTAGGCTTGGGGGTCGATCACGCACTGGAGGACAAGGTCCCCCAAGGCAGAAAGCTCTTGCGCGGACTCACCGGTTGTATGCGCGCGTCATTTTGCGCTCGTAGATGGCGTAGCGGAGGAGCCCTAGGTCGCGTTCTTCTTCGACGAGGTTGACTTCCAGCCGTTGATTGGCTTCGTTGGCTTGGTACGCTGCAATCGTAGCTCCATCTAGGAGCTTGACCCGCAGTGACCGGAAGCCGATCTCCGAAGGGAGAACCGCTTCAGCCCCATGCACAAGTGAGAAAGGCGTGCGCCCCGTTGCTTGGCTCGGTGTCATGCGCATGGAACAGAGGATGCTCGAGAGCTCCTCTGCCCATGCACCACGCCTGGAGGCGGATTCTTCGAGCCTTCGAAGTAACCCCTGTAGGATCACGCAGTTGACCCTCTCAACAGCCCCGTTACTCTGGGGGTGAGCCACAGAGGCGAAGTGGAGGGTAGTCCTCAAGCCTTCGTAGAATTCCCGAAAATTCGCTGAGTCGAATTGGGTCCCCTTATCGACAATGATTTCCCGGGGGACCCCAAAACGACACACAATATTCTTCCAAAAAAGCCGCTGTACTGCTCAGGAGGTGATGCCAGCCAAGGGTTCAGCCTCCACCCACTTGGAGAAATAATCGACCAGAACCACCGCAAACTTGTAGCCTCCAGGTGCTGGCGGGAAAGGACCTAGGAGGTCCATCCCCCAACGCGCGAACGGCCAAGTGATGGGGATGGTTTGTAGTGCCCTGGAGGGCAAACTGAAAACCTTGGCCATCTTTTGGCAGGCCTCACATGCGGAGATAAGGTCTCGTGCATCGCGAACCACTGTGGTGTTATGAAATTAACATATCAGATACAAAGATTTAATATTAGTCTCATCCTGCAATACGGATAAGATTCGTATCAAATCAGGAAACCTAATCTGTTGGGATTTCTTCTGCATGGCAGTTTGGATAAGATTCGTATAAAATCAGGAAACCTAATCTATTAGGATTTCTTCTGCATGGGCAGTTCGGATAAGATTCGTATAATATCAAGAAACCTAATTTGTTAGGATTTCTCCTGCTTGGCCCTATATATAGAGAGGTGTGATGGGCCTTGAGAATTAACACAGAAAAGCCGTAGCTGCTACCTCCTCTAAAGTAATAGCCCTAAAAACCCTTGTTGTGCACATTGGTTCTAGCACACCATTGCACAACGTTCCATCCTGGTACGTGTGGATACCGGTAGAGGCGCTGCTGCAATTGCTGCACTGATTAGGACGATCCGTGAGCGGTCGTTGTCATCTACATCCACTGTTCAGGACGATCCGCAAACGGTTGTTGCGAACATTCGATCGCTGCATCAAATCTGCTTCCACTACTGGTAATAATCTAATCTATGATCTATTACTTGCAGTTTTCAAGTAAAAATATATGAAATTCTGCTAGTGTAGCTTACTCGATTTCCTACATGTGGGCCAATAAAAGCCCTGGCGCAGAACCTTTGCAACGGCGGCGCATGGGGCCAGGTGAGACCCACAGCTCCCCGAGGGAATATCTTCGAGGAGTTGAAGTCCTTCCGCCCATGGGAGGCAGCGGAGCAGGGCGGAGGCCCCCCACTTGTAGAGCTTTCCTTCTAGCAGAAGGTATGCCCGCGCTTTGGTGCGAAGCCGCTTCGCCTCGGTCTCATTGGGAGGGTCCCCTTCCCCCCTTATGAAGGAGATAAGGGGATCCATCGAGAACGCCGCTCGAGTGATCTCAGAGACCTCTAGGACGCAGGACTCAAGGTCTATGCCCGGGGGAGTCACCGAGGGCCTCACGATAATCTCCAGGAAGGCACCTCCAGGAAGAGGTTCCCGAGCACTGGCTGCCTGGGCTAGGGCATCGGCGCAGTCATTTTCCCTACGGGGCATGTGCCGGGCCTCCAAGCCCTCAAAGTATTTTTCCATCTTGCGCACCTCCCCCAAGTATAGGCTCAGGTTTGTGTCATGGCACAAGTAGGACTTGTCCATTTGGCAGACCATGAGCTGGGAATCTCCCTTGACGAGGAGGCGACAGATCCCCAGGGAGCACGCGAGACGCAGTCCCAGGAGAAGGGCCTCATACTCAGCAATGTTATTTGTGGTGGGGAAATCGAGCCTCGCTGCGTACTCCAGCACCCTGCCTTCGGGGCTCCGAAGGACCACTCCCACGCCAGCCGCAGCGAGGGACAAGGAGCCATCGAACATGAGCGTCCAGTGGTCATTACGCTGGGGTGGCTCAAAGAGAGTTTCCCCCTCCATCTCAGGAGCGGGGCTCCACTCCACCACGAAGTCAGCGAGGACTTGCGATTTGATGGCGGAACGCCCTCTGAGGGAGTGGGAGAAGGGAGTGAGCTCGGCTCCCCACTTCCCGATCCAGCCGATTGCCTCATTGTTCTGCAGCACCTCCCCCAAAGGGAGAGACGACGGCGTCGTGATCGGGTGTCCCAAGAAGTAGTGACGGAGCTTCCAGGACGCCATGAGGAGGACGTAGCATATCTTCTCCATCTCTGTGTACCGAGTCTTAGCCCCTTGAAGCGCTTCTTCACTTACGTAGTACATGGGGTGTTTCTGTCCGTCCTGCTCTATTACCAATACCGCGCTCACAGCTATTGGGGTTGCGGTGAGGTAAAGGAGCAGGGGTTATCCCGGAGATGGGCTCACGAGCATTGGGGGGCTCGTGAGGTACCTCTTCAAGTCATCGAAGGCCTCCCGGTCCTCGGGAGTCCATCGAAACCCCTTGAGGCCCCGGAGGAGGAGTTTGAAAAACTGAAGGCCATGTTCTCCCGACCGCGAGACGAAGCGGCTCAGCGCGGCCAGTCGGCCAGTGAGTCGCTGCACCTCTTTGAAAGAATGCGGGGGGCATGTCTAGGAAGGCCCGAATTTTTTCGGGGTTGGCCTCTATGCCTCGCTGAGACACAAGGAAGCCGAGCAGCTTCCCCCCTCGCACGCTGAAGGCACACTTTTCCGGGTTGAGCTTTAACCCATACTCGCAAAGGCTACTGAAGGTCTCCGCTAAGTCGTCGACATGACTTGTCGTGCGGGAACTTTGGACGACTACGTCGTCGACGTAGACTTCGACGTTGCGACCGATTTGGTCTTTGAAGACCAGTGACATTAGTCGCTGGAAGGTTGCCCCAGCGTTGTTCAGTCCGAAGGGCATGTGGACGTAGCAGAAGGTCCTGAGGGGAGTTATAAAACTCCTCTTTTCCTCGTCTCCTTCAGCCATCCGGACTTGGTGATAGCCCGAGTACGCGTCTAAGAAGCTCATCAACTCGCACCCCGCGGTCGAGTCGACAAGTTGGTCAATCCGCGGGAGTGGGAAGTTGTCTTTTGGGCGAGCGCAGTTGAGGTAGGTGAAGTCTACGCACATCCGCCACTTGCCGTTCGACTTCTTCATGAGGACAGGGTTTGCCAGCCACTCGGGATGCAAGACCTCCCAAATGAACCCTACCTCCCGGAGCTTGTCAATCTCGACCTTGATAGCCTCTTGGCGTTCAAGGGAGAGCTTTCTCAACTTCTGTTTGAGCGGGGGGTGACCGGGGGTCACAGCGAGCTTATGCTCGATGACCTCCCGAGAGACGCCCTTCATGTCGGCGGGCTTCCACGCAAAGACGTCGAAGTTCTTGCATAGGAAAGCTATGAGTTGCTCGGTGTGCTCTTCGGAGAGGTTCGCCCCGATCTTGACGGTCTTGCTTCTATCATCCGGGGACAGCGGGAACTTCCGGAGGTCCCCTTCCAGATGCGGCTTGGGGGGAGACCTCCCGGAGGTGACGGCCGTGACGTCCAGCACCAGGGAAGAGGTCTCTCCCCCCGGGGTCTTGATCATGTTGACGCTCCCGATCATTGCGGTGACGCGCTCGTACAAAGAGCGGGCCACGTCTTGGTCTCCTCAGGCGGTGATCACACCGTGAGGCCCGGGAATCTTCACGCAGAGATAGCTTTGGTGGATCGCCGCCCCCAAGCGGTTCATTGTGGTCCTCCCCATGATTGTGTTGTAAGAAGAGGGGAGGTCCACCACGTCGAACTGGACAATCTCCGTCCGGTAGTTGTCTGGGGTGCTGAAGGTCATGGGGAGATCCACCTTCCCCACCGGGTGGATCATTTTCCCCGGGACGAAGCCCTGCAAGGGCCTGGCTGCGGCCTGCAGCAACTTTTCATCGACTTGCATCTCCCTAAACGCCTTCAGGTACAGGACATCGATGGAGCTTCCGCCATCGATGAGGATACGCACCAGGTGGCAGTTGTAGACGGTGGCAGAGACGATAAGCGCATCTTCATGGGGGAAGCGAACCCCGCGCGCGTCTTCCGCTGTAAAAGTGAGGGGTACATCTGACCACTTTGGTGGCCGAGACGTATGTAGCACCCCCACAACCTTTACCTCATGCGCATACTCCTTGCACTGGCGCTTGGAGTCTCGCCCTGAGACGGACCCCCCCGTGATGACGTTGACACGCCTTTGGGAGGTTTGCAAGTGGAGCTCTTCTGTCGAGCCCCCTTCCCGCACTTGTCCTTGCTGCTCTCCCGGGGGGGCAGGAAGAGCCGGCAAGGCCGGCTGGGGGGGTAAGCGGCAGAACTCCCCCCTCCCCCTGCCCACGCTGGTCAAGGAATGCAGCGAAGTGTTGGAGAAGCTGGTGGCATTCCCGGGTAGCGTGGGTATTGGACTTGTGGAAAGTGCACCACAGGCCCTCCTTGCCTCCCGCCGCGAGGCCTTCACGGCCGCGGGATGGTTGGCTGGCCCCCCCCCCCCCCCCCCACGGCCTTTCGGCTTGGGGAAGGGATGGTTGCCCTTAGGGGCATCGCGCGAGCCGCCTCCGCCCTCGAGAACAAAGATGTCCCGAGGCCGTGGCTCGCTACGGTTGCCCTCTTGGGGCACTTGAGGGGGTCCCTAGCTTCCCGATCAACGGGCGCGAGAGCACCCTGGTTCTTCTTCCAGAGGTCGTCCTCCTCCGCCCGAGCGTATTTCTCGAGTACAGTGAAGAGCTCGTCGGCGGAGGAGGGGCAGCTTCGGGAGGGTCTCTGATGGAGCTCCCGTAGAGGATCCCGCTCTTGCACACCTCAATGACTGTGGAGTCAGGGACACTGATAAATCTCATATTTGTGCTTATTTTCTAGATATATTACCGTCATTCATGCTCATTTTAGTCATAAAAATCATCAAATACTCAGATATATTTGTATTGGCTGTCATTCGACCCCAACTGTGCATTTTGTTTATTTTAATCGCAGGTCGACGCAATTCAGGTAATTTATGAATGAATGGATGAGGTTCATCGACTGGATCTAGCGAAGGGATGATTTCGTACAGAAGTGCGCGTCGACACGGACGCGTAGGAGCTAACCGTGACGAAATTGGAGTCTCCGGGAGTCTAGAACAATCAAACCTAACAGCCTACGGTCCAATTCTAATTCCCTAAACACCCAAGTACCAAACTGCATAATCGGCCATGGCACAAAAACTCCAAACCCTAACTCGGATGGACGTAATTGTAATTTCCTAAAACTCCGAGGGTCTTTCTCTAAAATAGCCAAAACAGTGTTAAACCCTAGCCCGACCCACCATTTCAACTTGGCCTAGCACATACCTAAACTCTCCCGCACATTGCTTCTCTCCCAACCCTGACGAGCTTGCCGGCGGCGGCCAGGTCCACCCTCCGACGGTAAACCACTGGTCTTCTTCCATATTACTACCTCCCCTTTCTTTCTCTTCTCCCCCTCCGGTGAGCCGCGAGTGTTCTCCCCCTTCATCCTCTCTCACCACATTTCGTCTCCTCCTCTCCGGTTCGTCTTTCACCGCAGGCTGCTCCCTTTTTCTTTTCCTTCTCCTTCCTCCTTCCTCTTTCTTTTTCCTCTTTTCTTCTTCTTCTTCCTGGTTCCTCACCACTTCCTCCAGTACTCTTCTTCTCTCCTTCTCCTTTTCCCTCCTCCTTCTACTTCTTCTTCCTCTTTTCTTCCTCTCCCCATTTCTCCACCACACGCCGCCGGATCTACCAATCGAGCCGCTGCCGGAGTAGATCCATCCGATCTGTTCCAGCGCCTTGCCTCCCTCGCGCTCCCCTGGTGCTCCCGCCGCACCGCCACCACCGAGAGACATCGCCGATCCCCCGTGCGCGCCGCCTCCACACTCGAGCAGTCGCCCCTGCCGCGGATCTGCCGCCATGCCACCAGAACCGCGCCTCCCGCCACCGATCTGCCACCCAACACCGCCGATCCCATCTACGCCACCGCCAAAACCATCTCCGCCCCACGCTGCGCCGCTAGATCCGCCGATCTCCAGCGTGCGCTGCCTCCACCGAGCAGCCACCGCGCCACCATCCCATGGGCCGTCAACGGTGACCCTCGTCTCCCTCCTCTGACCCGGAGCAGCTCCAACCGACAGCAAGCTCGACCATCGTTGCTTCGATCACTACCTCCACATCGACCACAACCACCTGGACTGCTTAGACTAGCACGCCGACGACGACAACGACCACTCTACTTCGATCATTCAACCATCCTAGCGGCTCCAATGGTCCAGCAACCTCGGCAGCAAGCAACAAATGTTGTTCAATCCTCTTTGTCCCTTGCTTCTCAGTACTTGATTTTTGATGAATTGATGAATGTGTTTGTATGAGATGAAATCATCCTTTTGCTGTGTATTATGATGGCTGAGATGTTGAAGGTTTAAATTCCAGAAATCTTTAAAGAGTTCGAACAGTAGCTGACCAATTGCAAAATCCTCTGTTTTAATTTCTCTTTGCTCTTTTAATCTTGGCTTTCGCTGTGAATCAGTTACTGGAATGTGCTGGTTGTCTGGGATGCTCTAAGTCTAAACTGAATATCTCTTGAAATAAATGTTATGATTTCAAGCAATTTTTGTTCGGTGATTTGCGATGATCACGTAATATTCAATTCTACTGCTGCACTATTGACTTTTTGCTGAGTTATATAGAAAAGTTGTCTTATGCTTCAATTCTTTGATTTCCAGACATTAAACTTCTGTTTAGTTTAAACTGGCTTGCTTTCTTTGGATAGTTTGGGCGTGTTGTGGTGTTGTTGAGTGTGAATTGAGGTCTTAGTGTCTACTATGCACTCTCTCCGTATCGTTGATACATGCAGTGATTAGGGTTTAATAGTTGTCTACGCATTCTCCTTTTGCTAGACTTCTACTCGATTAAAGTAAATACTGCACATATTTACGATCGTCGCGTAGATTAAACACTAATGACATGTTGCGATCCCACCTCTCTTTTTCTTTGCATTCTTCTGACATTTTCTCTCTTTCTCTTGTCCATTTTGGTTTTATTATTCACTGATTTAGTCTAGTTTTACACGATTTGTTTTCTCTAGTCCCTGTGAAAAGAACGAGTAGAATAGTCGCCTTACTGCATCGTCCTCGTTCTATTGCGAGACGGTCTAGACCAGTATCAGATGTGAGCCACTTTGCTCTTGACCTGAGCAAAGCGCTTGAAGAAGCTACGGGTGGTCTCCCCCGTCCTCTGCCGGATGGTGTAGAGTTGGGATGAGTCCAGGGGACGCACGTAGTTCCTTTGGAAGTTCGCACAGAATTCGCGCTTAAGTTGCGCGAAAGACAAGATGGAGCCGGCCTTCTAGTTGTGAACCACGAGCGGGCGATCCCAGTAAGTTAGAGGGGCAAGACGTTGCACTGGACTGTCTCATCCCCCCTAGCCGCTGAGATGGCTGTGGAATACACCTACACAAACTCGTAGGGATCAGCCTCACCATTGTAGTGTTCGATGTGTGGCGGGCGGTAAGATCGCCGCCATCGAATGCATCGGAGCCGGCGGCATAGCGGTTGGTTGGCCTCCTCCACCTCCCGGGGAGAGTCCTTGTCACTGTCCCCATTGACGGGGGACGCGCGTTTGTCGGAGTCGGGGAGGGGTCCAATAGCTCAACCGGCGCGGCGGCGGCGTCTCTTCTCCTCCGGGTTAGTGGAACTAACCTCTTGGACATCCGGACATCCCCTGGAAGCGGCGGTTGCTTCCTCGGCGGGTCTCTTCCCCCTGCTAGGACGAGAATGTGGCTCATCGTGTCCGCAAGCTGGAGGGGGTTCTGTCCGGTAGCGTGAAGGAGCCTCTCCGAACTTGGTGGTACGCATTTTCTCAACCTCCTCCCTGATCCGCCGGAGGGGCCTTCGGAGGTGACCCTGGGGGAGGGAGCTCATACGCGGCGGTGACCGGCTCAGAGGGTGCTACCGGGACAAGGGCAGAGTCCACCACTGGGCAGGCCCCCGTCGCGACGTCCGGAACCGGAGAGGGGGGCCCTCACGGGGGAGGTCCCGCGGCGGTGTGGGAGCCGTCCGACAGGCCGCCTCCTACGCGGCAGACGCGACTGGCTGGGCGAAACCAGCTCCTGGCCTTGGGAAGATCCCCGGTACGAGGGGTGCCCCCGGTATGGGGAAGTTGAATCCAAAACTTGACCAAACTAAGTCTTGAACATCCATTCTTTAAAACTAGCATTTAATTTTTTTTGGAACTATCATTTAACTTGGAAATCAATGATTCAGAGGGACCAATAGTATATTTTTTTTGGCATATCATGTCAATCATATAAGTCTTTAGACTCTTAATTGGAGAAGTTAAATATCAAATGGGTTTCTATTTTCACTTTGGTGAGAAAAATTGGACAAATAGGAAGAAAATCTCACCAATTGTGGGCTTAATTTGAATTTTTTATGGTTTTTGGAAAAGTAATTTTCACCCCCAATCCCATATTTGTCAATTTTCCTGGTAGATCTATATTTTTTCCATTTAAGTACTTATATTTGTTTGCAGGTTGTAATTATGCCTTTGTGTCATACACTTTCTTTTTCACAATTTAAGACTATTTTTATTTTTCTATATTTCACAATATAAACCTTACTATAATTCAAATATATTATTTAGTACATGTTTGACTCATTTATCCTCTATAGTATCCTCTCACGCCTACATTAACATTTTTTCCATACACATCCAAAATTTATATAATAAAGGCATCATTAGTTTATTATGATTATTTTCTCTCATTCAATACTCTTAATTCGCATGTGAATAAGAAGTAAACTTATATTATGAATCAAAAGAAGTATTTCAACAATGAATGAATGACTATATAGAATGATGTTATTGCTTGCTTACATGAACAATAACATGGTGTGATGAGCCAATACTTACCCTATCAAATTGTATTTTGCTAGTCAATTTTTGTAGTTAGCTGAAATTATTATTAAAATTAACCTAGTAATTTCAAATCACTTTGGTGAGAGAAATTTTTGCAGTAAGCTATTACTTCTTTTTAAATAGGAAGTATTTGTTAACCCTCCCTCCCCCATCTATTTGTGTTCTTGTTTATAAACTCATTTCAGACTAAAATCCGTATTAAACTAGTAATGATACTAGCTGATTTTATTTCAAATATACTAGTTGATTCTTGTAGTAAGCTATATAATAAGGAAAGGCTATGAGGATTTTAAGGTCTTTGGCATTTATTATGGACAAGCGTTGGATGAGTGCGGCCAGGTAGAAAACAAACACTCAGTCACTAAATCAAATACAAAGCTACTTTATGTGATTCTTTTGATTGAAACTAATAATAATTAAATGTAGGTACTCAACTGAATATAACCAAGGCGTAAAGGGCTTCATAGAGTTTGCTTTTGCAAATTCTGCAAAAGCAAATGAAATTCTCTGCCCTTGTAGAAAATGTGTGAACTGTGTTTGGAGAGAAGCTGAAGTTGTTTATGAACACTTGATTTGTGATGGGTTTTTAGAAGGATACACCAAGTGGATATTTCATGGTGAACAAACATCATCGCACAAGACACACAAGAAATCTAATATAGAAAATGTTCCTAATGTCGATAGTGAGCCACAGCTAGATGAGATCACTGAAATGATCCATGACATAGGAAGTGGATACCAAGAAGTTGGTGATATAGGTGGTGATGGTTCTGATTCGGAGGATCAAAATCTAGATGTTGAGACATTCTATAGGTTAGGTGGTGATGCTAGTCAAGAGCTCTACCCTAGGTGCAAACTCACAAAGCTACAATTTATTGTGAGGCTCCTTCACATAAAATTCCTAGGTGGATGGAATAACAGTAGCTTTGATTTATTATTAGACTTACTGAAGGAAGCATTTTTAAAGAATGCCACAATGCCAAGAAACTTCCATGATGCAAAGAATATGGTGAGAAGTCTCGAGTTGGGTTATGAGAATATTGATGCATGTGAACATGACTGTATACTATTTTGGAAAGAGCATGCAAATATAGATTCATGCCCAAAATGTGGAACTTCCAAATGGAAGATAGAAAAGAAGAGCCTTGATGGGAAGCGAATACACAAAATTCCTAGAAAGGTTCTTCGATATTTTCCACTTAAAAAGAGGCTCCAGAGACTGTATATGTCATCAAAGATAGCAGTTGATATGAGATGGCATAGCGAAGGGCGCACTAGAGATGGGTTTTTACGCCATCCAGCTGATTCTCCCGCTTGGAAGGATTTCGACCACAGGTACTGTAACACCCTGGGTTTCGGGTGAAAAATTCTTTTCTTAAAAAGTCATGCATGCATATATCTCTTCTAGATCAGCCAAATCAGGCCCAGCTTTATTCTATTCTAAGCCCAAAATCTTAAAATCTATCCTGTAGACCCAAATCAAGATCTGACTTTTCAGATTTGATCTACTATCTATCCTGAGTATAAAAGCCTTCAGAACCCAGATTCATTTCCATCTCTAACTTCCAGATTTATCAACTCCTTTCTGTTTTTGAAAACAGAAATATATTATATTACCCCAAATACCCTATGTTTCAGAAATTTAGATTTAATCAAAATCTTGATCAAGTTCAGACCAAATTATATCAGGATTCTGATCAAGGGTATGTTAATACCTTAATCCAAAAAGTTGACAGTCAGATTTCATCATCTAAACCCTTTTTACAATTCAGTCCAGATTCGACCAGAGCTCCCAGCTGATTTTCAACCAGAGCCTCCCCGTGCTTGTGCGCCATGTTCTCTCGCCGCTGGCCAAGCCTCGCCTGCGCCTGAGCTCGTGCTCATTTGTGTTTGCATGTGGGCACGCGTCCGCGCCTCAGCCATTGTCGTGGCAACGTCGACCACCAACATCTGCTCCCGTGCACGTCCAACAGCAGCAACAGCAGCCTTTTGTCAGCAACTCCACACCACGCTGACTCGTCGTGCCAGTTTTGTCGCCACTGCTTGCACCAGCCAACGTCGTCGAGTCCCAATGAATCGACAAATTGAGCAGTGCAGAGCCACCTGTTCACCGTCCCGTCTTTGCCGCTGTTTCTTCGCTGTTGTCGCGCCTGCGCCCGGCCAGTCTCGTCCCTGGCGCAATTTCCTTTGCTGTTCCCTCTTTGCAAGCCTCACCCTGGTCTATTTAAGCAGCCCAACACCCAATATCATCTCCACTTCACCAAAATTCACTAAGTCGTTATCTCCTCCACCTTCGTCTTCTTCTCCGGCGAGCTCAGCACGGAGGCTCACGGTGCCAGCTTCAACCACTGCACCATTTGCCAAATTGACACCACCAGTGAGTATCTCTCATCCTCCTCATCGTTCTGTAGCATCTAATCGAGCTCCGGTGGACCCTAATGCCGGTGATCGCCGGAATCCTCGATTTGCCCTGTTCCGGCAATGCAACCTGATTCAGCCCAAATTAGCCTTCGAACCTGTAGATTAAAATGATCAGAGAGTTGTTTTGAGTATGCCTGTGAACCTAGAATCATCAATTGAGCTCGAATCAAGACTTTCCCCAAATTTGAACTTCACCAGAAACCGGTTCACGTCGCCAGGCTACGCCGGCGATGCTCTGGTCAAATTGACTTCATCAGTAGCTTCCTCGTATCCCTCTATCACTCTCCAAGCAACAAATTAAGTTCAAACGTCCTGTATCAAAAACCCCCAATTCCAGTGCCTTCTTCTCTGACGCCGACCACCGAAAAGTTATTCCCAACCGTTTCAGCCCTATCCACTTTGTCCAGTGTGTGTGCCTTGAACTCCTGAGCATTTTTGTCTTCTAGCTCGACACCTGGATCGGCCTAGATCGAGAGTTGTAGCCATGCCAAGACTTTGAGCAGAAGTTGTCTTGTACAGTTCGGCCACTGTGTTTCTTCGCCGGAGTTCATCACCGTCCAGCAATCTTAGGTCTTGAAACCACTTGCATTGTGTTCCTGTTACTTGAGCCTGTCTACTAGACATAATTGGTGCAGCAGACGAAGCCTTGAATTGCATTTGCTGCTAAGCCCATGTTTTTGACATTGTCAACACTATGTCAGTGCATGTCAGCCAGTGGCATTAGCCCTGTTTAACTTCTTCTGGCTGTGCATTTTGAAAATAAATTTGTCCATTGAAGTTGTAGAGTTATGATCTACACTTTCTTCTACTGCCACACCTTGAGATAAGCTCTCTAGCTTTTCTTGAAGCTATGTCAGAGCCTTGATCCGAATATCAATCGGCTGACATTCGCTGTTTTTGAACAAACCAGCCATGGGGTTGATATCCTTATTGCAGCCTTGAAACTCTAAGAGCATCTAACACCCATCCTTAGCCAAACTCCATGAAATCCTAGAATCTCGACTCAGTTCAGCTTGCAATCCCAATTATCCTCCATATCGTTCAGTTATTCTTCTAAGCATATCTGCATATAGATCATAAATCATTTTAACATAGTTAGTAATTATTGTGTGCTTTTTTGTCGCCGAGCAGATCCAGAAGCTGAGTTCGAGGACTTCGTTGTTGACTCGACATCGACTGCTGTTTCTCACGACGCGGAAGGCAAGTCATAGTCTTGATCATCTTGAACCTATATTTTATGAGTTGCTATGATATGACCTTGAATATAAGTAATACTGCATGAGAAAGAATGGTTGAATTATGAATTCGCAGTACTAGGCTGGATGCCTGTGAAATGTGAACTGATCAAATAGTCAGCTATGAACTATTATATATGTACTTATATATATATTCATGAAATAAAACCTCTAGCCATGACCAGAATTTTGGTATGGAATGGTGGTAGCACTGGAGGTGCTTAACTGCAGAGGATGAGTAGGCAATGAAGGTGCATGGTTTCTGGATGGTCTGGTCACTGGCATATAAGGACTAGAACCTTGTGTTGTGCGTCTAGTGGCATGAAAAACGTGCTAACCGCAATCCTGGTATGGGACAGGCCTGAACAAGTACTTATGCGGATCGCACATGAAACCCCTGCATGAGATGTGAAGTGATGCACGATTTGCACGGAGCACGGCTCTTACACATATCACTGAAGGTGATCATGCACGCTGACCCAGTAATGGGAAAATGCAATAGGGCTGGGGGTTTGGGTATAACCCTCCACAACTGTGGTTCGCGAGAGATCCACAGGGTCAGGGATGAATTGTGAGTGAAACATAACAAAAGTTCTTGTTATCTCCACCTTGCCACTCACAGTATGAAGTGAGTCAGGGGTCCAATCATTTTGATAGGAAAGGGATGAATGTGGAATATCTTGCGGGTAAATTAGTACCTCTCTGTAGAGTTAAAAACGTATTCGAATACTCTGAGTTCCCGGGTTTATAGGAGTCTGCTGCGGTGGATTAAATCCACGGGGTGTGACACAAGTATGTTTTCTAAATAAAATTTGATAAGTCAAGATGAGGAACTTTTTTCTATGAAGATTGATTCTAGAGTACCTAAAACAGATTGGATGTGGCTTATAGAGCATTGGAGAGCTCCGAAAAGTCAGGTAAAACTTTTTTATAAATGATTCTTAATTACAAATTAAATATATTTTATGCAATTAATTATATTCTCATCTTATAGGCTCTTAGTGAAATTGGAAAAGCAAATAGTGCAAAAATGACAATGACACATACTTCTGGAAGCAAGAGTCTTACTTGGATTGCACATGATATGGTATTAAATGTCTTAATATTTATTTCTACTTTCTTTAGATAACTAATTGTCAATATTAATGGAAGTGCAGTCCAAAGAACTGGGTTATATGCTCGCTAGACATGAAGTTTTTATCAAAGCACATACCCATAAAAATGGAGTTCCAGAAAAAGGAGCTGAAGACATAATTGTAAGTGTCATTGAAGGGTTACATGTATTTATAATCAACGATCAAATGTAAACATATATATAAATATGAGCTTTATCTAATTTTCAGAAAACAATTGCGGAGACATGTGCCAACAAGCCAGAACTCGCTAGAAAAACCATAACAGAAGGAGAACTATTTTACCATGTCTTTGGAAAAGAAAAATGCTCACGTGTACGTGCTATTGGTTTGGGCCCTACTCCTTAAGACTTAAAGATGCCGGGGGTACAAAAGTATTCATCCACTAAGCTTCAACTAGCTAATGCAGCAAGGATAAGACTTCAAAATCAGAATAATCATTTGATAGAGAGGCTAGATAAAATGGAGAGTGAGAGTGTGGGAAACAAAGAGCAATTGACACGGATGGAAAAAGAATTAGAAGAATTGAAGCAAATGCTTACTTCACAGGCTAGGAAAAATATAGATAATGATTACAATCAGAGATCTAAGGGTCATGTGCAGGTGATTTTTTTATGTGTTCTTTATAATATTTAAGCAATAATATACATATGGTTATTTACTAAATAGCTCAAATGTTATGTACTAATTGCTATAGGACATGGGATACGAAAGTGATGGTTTTTCTATAGAGTCAACTGCAGGTGAAAATAGGGTTCCACGAAACGTAGGTTTACATTTTATTATTTTACCTCAAAGTTGTACCTAACCTAACAATATTTAGACTATCAACTTATCCTTAATTTTTGTATAGATAATGCAAAGGAGAGTTGGTAAGACACATGATGTACCATGCTATAGGCATGAGGAGGTAATAGTTGCAAGTTAATTATACTCTATTGAATTTGGATGCTCATTATTAAGGTAACCATTGAGCTTATATGCAATTCTATTTGATCTTTAGGGAGGAAAGGAAGATATTTTGATTTCTTTTATGAGGACATATGTTCCTGTTGCTAAGGGTACGCTTCAAAGGGGATCTCGAAGTGTAATAGTTGGTGACACACCTCTTGGGCCTGAGTGTTGTGAGGTGGTTGTGAACTATGTGTTGAAAAGAGATGCTCCATTGTTACATCCATATGGGAATATTAGAAAAATGTCTGATGCGCTTGGACGACCAATTGCATGGCCACGTGAAAAAGTAATCTATTCTATCTAGTATAATCACTCTTATTTACTTACTAATACCATCCAAGTAAACAAACTATGAACTTTTACTTGTAGATCCAAGATGATACTACAATAGGTGGTGGTTCATCTCGTGTTCTAGGTATATATAATTCTAACATGTTATTTACATGGTTAGTTACTATTTTTCCATTTGGCTTGTTTTGTTATTAATAAAACAATGCTTACAGGTGAAAAGGACAAGAGAATTAGTTGAAATTAAGTGGAAATACTTAATAATTTTATAAAGGTGAGGTGTTATCAACACAATCCACATGTTATTCATTTTTTAAATTTTAAGTGTATGTTAATTGTGCCTTGAACTAGTAGCTCACTTTCATATGATTAATTTCTTTTATCAAGTGTATGCAAGTCATGTCAACCAACACAATTTTCTCATTCGCATAAGCAACAGCTCATACTTGTTATACAACAATCGACCAATCATCTTTAATTATAAGTGTCATATATTTTATATGTTACTTAAAGCAAAAGTTATTGATTTGTATATATTTATCTCAAGGCTATTTTAATCAATATCTTTTCTTATGCAGGTGGTTAACAGAAAGGTGTTAAAAGCATATGAAGTGATGAAGATATTTTACATCATAAGAGGAGTTTGAAAGTGGAATATTGTACTTTTGATAGTTATAGTTGGAACAAAATATATAAAGTTAGGAATATTATATATGGGCATACATTTTGTGTAAAGAATTCTTATCTGATATTTTTCTCGCAATTATTTCAGAGATTCTATATCTATTTTGTTTGGTATTGTCAATTGAATAATTTGTGACCATTACGAATCTGGTCAATGGCTATATAAAGCAAAGAATTCAAGAAAATATATAATTGTGCCATTTATCTATTTTTGATAATTTTATTGCAAAATGTGGTGTGATTTCTATTAGGATAGTGCATATTATAATTTTAGTTGTAATATTGTTGCCTAATTACTAAAAAAATATATATTTAAAATTAATTATTGACACAATTCCCAGCGGTAAATTTACTACAAATAATTCACATATTTAAATTTGAAAGTTTAAATTCTCAATGACAGATCAGCTGATAATAATTTATTTCAAATAGTTGTACAGCTTGGAATAATGTATTATAAGTGGACATACAGGTGAGAAAAGTTCAAACTTTCTAAGCGACCTACAGCTGAGAATACTCTCTGCCACCGAACCTACGGTTGGGAAAAATATTCCAAATAGTTATACAGCTTGGAGAAATATATTACAAGTGGACATACAGGTGGGAAAGGTTTAAACTTTCCAAGCGACCTACAGCTGGGAATACTTTTTACTACCAAATCTATATCTGGGAAAAATATTCCAAATAGTTATACAGCTTGGAATAATATATTACAAGTGGACATACAGGTAGGAAAAGTTCAAACTTTCTAAGCGACCTACAGCTGGGAATACTCTTTGCCACTGGACCTACAGCTGGGAAAAAAAATTCCAAATAGTTATATAGCTTGGAATAATGTATTGCAAGTGGACATACAGGTGTAAAAAGTTCAAACTTTCCAAGCGGCCTACAGCTGAGAATACTCTCTGCCACCGGACCTAGAGCTTGGAAAATTATTCCAAAAAGTTATACAGCTTGGAATAATATATTATAAGTGGACATACGGTGGGAAAGGTTCAAACGTTCTAAGCGACCTACAGCTGGGAATACTTTTTACCACCAGATCTACAGCTGGGAAAAATATTCCAAATAGTTATACAGCTTGGAATAATATATTACAAGTGGACATACAGGTGGGAAAAGTTCAAACTTTCCAAGCGACCTACAGCTGGGAATACACTTTGCCACCGGACCTACAACGGGGAAAAAATATTCCAAATAGTTATACCACTTGGAATAATATATTACAAGTGGACGTACTGGTGGGAAAAGTTCAAACTTTCCAAGAGACCTATAGCTGGGAATACTCTTTGCCACCGGACCTACAAATGGGAAAAATATTCCAAGTAGTTATACCGCTTGGAATAATATATTACAAGTGGACATACAGGTGGGAAAAGTTCAAACTTTCCAAGCAGTCTACAGCTGGGAATAATTTTTGCCATTGGACCTACAGCTGGGAAAAAAATTACAGCTGGGAAAAACTTTTTGCAGCACCTTTTCGCCCAACTGTAGCAAACCTTATTCCCAGCAGCTAAAGTGCTAGGAATATTGGCTTTTACCAGCTGCTCTACTGCTAGCATTGAAGTGATATCTTATAGTGTCTCTCCACAGCTGAAGCTGAATATGTGTCTGCAGGCAGTTGTTGTGCTCAAATTCTATGGATGAAGCAGACATTTTTGGATTATGGAATTAAATTTGATAACGTGCCAATCTTGTCTGATAATGAAAGTGCCATTAAAATTACAAATAATCCTGTTCAACATTCTAGAACTAAGCATATTGAAATACGGCACCATTTTATAAGAGATCATGTGGCGAAAGGAGATATAGATGTTAGCTACATCAGAACAGATATGCAACTAGCAGATATTTTCACCAAACCCCTAGATGAGACTAGATTTTGTTTTCTCAGAGGTGCACTGAACATTATTGATATTTCAAATGCTAATTGATGTGTTAATGGTATTAAAATATATTTTTATTTCCCTCTCTGGTCAAATCCACTTTTTGGTCGAATTTGTCCATACTGACAGTCAGTTCCTTTGCTCAGGAGCCTGGTCGTAGCCTCTAGTCGAAGTCGTTGACCATGCTGACAGTCAGTTTCACAAACTGACTATTAGTTATGTGCTTCAACTTTGGTCGTTTCCTCTAATCAAAACTGGTGAACCAAACTGATTGTCAGTTTAATAAACTGACTGTCAGTTACAAAACTCAGTTCTATGAACTGACTGTCAGTGTGGTACACCGATTGTCAGTTCCATGTTTCTGGGTTTGGAACTGATTGTCAGTATATCATACTGACTGTCAGTTGGGGTCCCCGAACCCTAAAAACCATATTTCTTTCTTTGAGCCTCTTCGCCTCCTCCCTTCGCCGCCGTTTTCTTTTCTCATCGTCGGTGCCTCCTCACAGTGCCGCGCCGCCACCCCTTTGTGCCAAAACCTCACCGCCGGGTTTCGCCAACTTGCCGCCATGCTGCACCTCGTCACCGTTGAGCCGCACCTCGCCGTTCGTGCCATACCCTAGCTCACCATGCCGTGTCTCTCCTCGTCGGCTGATTCTGTTCATCAGTTCCCCTGTTTGGCTTCATCTGATCAGGTCCTCTGTTTTTCTCTCCTCTGTTCTTGTTTTTAGCCATGTCTGATCTGCCTGGTTCCTCGTCTCGGCGTGTGGCCCGTCGAAAGAACGCTGTAAACAGCAGTCGTTCAATAGTTCAGACGTTTGAGACCCAGCCTTCGCCTCCACCTGAGCGCGTGCCCGTGGATTATTCCCGATGGCATGTGAGTCATCTCCGCACCCTGCATTCCACAAACCCCTACCTTTCTCCTCGCCCTACTGGTCTCGACGGCTGCAATGTCCTCACTTTCTATACGAACTTGCAACTCGACCTGTTCACTAGTGTCTACAGCCGCGTCCCCATTTTTGCGCACCGCTCTCTCTCCTGGCAGACGATCGCGTCTCGCACAGGTATTGTTACCCGGGCGGACTCCTTTGCCTCAGTCGTGATCAGAGACCTTGTCTCTGATTCTTCTCTCCATTGGGCCGATGGGCCCATCTGTCAGTTCTACTCCACCGTCTTTATCTTGTAAGATCGAGGATGCCGACTAGAGGGGGGTGATTAGGAGGCTTTTAAATTTTCTCCCCCACTAAGTAATTTCAACAAGATAATCGATTGAACTAGATTATACAATGAGGCTTAAAAAAATTTAATCAACTAATTGCATTCAACCATATGAAATATTTAACAATACATGCAACAATAGTGATATAAGCAATTGTGTCAAGATGAATATAAAGCAAATAAGAAATACGCAATTGACACAATATTTTTACCGAGTTCTCGAAGACTCGCCCGGTCTCCCCTACTCCTCGTTGAAGCGCTCCCTTGGAGCCTCGCTTCTATATCCACGAAGGATATCTCACTAGGGTTGCTCCTTCTCCATACCGGATAGGCGAGCACCACACCTTTCACAATCTTTTGCCGGCCTGTCCGACAAACTTCAATTGGAGAGATCGCGACTCTCCTTCGGCACTGTCTAGGCGAAGGCGATCGCTATGAGTAACAAGCCGGACACGCTCACTTTAATAAATCGAGTGCTAGAAGCTCAAGAATGTAAATGAGATGCTTAACACTCCAGCACTAGCATGCAAATGGTGATTGAAGTGCCCTAAGCACTATTAGCTTCACACAATTGCTCTCTCTCTCAAATCACTCAAGATTTGGGCTCAATTCTAGCCTCTAAATGTAATAACACATTTGCAACTCAATTGGCTAGGCTTTCAGCTGAAGAATGAACTCTTTGAGCACCCACAAATGAAGCCAAACACGAAGTATTTATATCCTCAACGAAAAACTAGCCGTTTGTAAGAAACCGGGCCAAAAGTTGTACAGGCCGGACATTGTCCGGCCATTTCGGACAACGTCCGGACAGTACACCCAAATAGTGACTGTTAGTCATGAGTTTGCGAGTGTCAGTTACGGTTTCAACGAAATTTGTGAAGGCCGGATAGATACTATTTGTCCGAACAAAAACCCCGGACAAAAGAATATGTCTCTGTTAACTCTCGCCTCAAACAGATTGTACAGGCCAGACAATGTCCGGCCATTTCAGACAAAGTCCGACCTTCCCGGACAAATAGCCCCGGACAGATGCATTTGTCTCTGTTTCATTTCTCAAAAGGCAGAAAAAATTTCTACAGGCCGGACATTGTCCGCCCAAGCACGGACAAAGTCTGGCCACTGCACACTGATAGTAAAACAAGCGTAACTTTTGATCCAGAGATCCGATTGAGGTGATTTTTCACTTGTTAGAAAGATAACTCAGAGCTCTACAATTTTGTCAAAAGAAGTAAGATCTAGAAAGGTCTAGAAACTTCTAAAAAACTCAGAAACTTTCCTACTGTCAAAATATCCAATCCAAAAATCATCTCAAATACAATTTAGGGTATTTGCACATACGGATTTAATGTTTTCTCACGGATATCTTAGCTGACACTTTAGCGATGACCACGGCCACACAGGTCTGGCATCCGGTCGAAAATAGGTGGTCGATAGGGTTTGGTCGAGCGTACACAATTGAGTCGAAGGCTGGTACGACCAGTTCGAACTCCTACAACCGCGCCCAAACACTAATCGAAAAGCCGCCAAACCAGCGATACGGCCACGACCACGTATCAAGCATGGATACGATCAGAATGTGCAAATACAACCATGACCACCTCTATGAAAATAAACCAATTCAAATAGCTGGCGATCACGACTAAGTGCAGTTTTCAAAACATTTTCTCTAATGCACACAAACAACACTTAGACTCTCTAGCAATGCAAGACACTAGTGCAAGATGACATGAATGCATATGAGCTTCCACACTAGATAGATTCAAGCTACTAGTTTCCAACCCCTCTTAATGGTACGGTCAAACTAGTAAAAAGAATCCTATCAATCCGGTCTGTCTCCAAACACTGAGACCGATAAAACCCTAAGAAAACAATCCCTAATCTTGGATTTTACCTTAGGTGGAGTTTGACCTCGTGAAGCTCAATCGCTCGATGCTCGTCATCGCAAAGCTCGATCCCGCTGAGCTTGACCACGCGAAGCTCGACCGCTTGACGCCTGTCTTCGCAAAGCTCATCCTCGCTAAGCTTGACCTTACTCGGGATGTCTCATATCGTTTTCATCCTCTTCACGCCCTTTCTTGCTATTACCCTGCAATCAAACTGAGACTACAACACATACACTAAATGCACACATTAGTCTCATATATAAGTCATCATTAATCATCTCCAGAGAAACTAGTCCACACAGGAGTTAGCTCAACGGTTTCTCTTTCAAATGACATGACAAACTACACTCAACGAGTAGCAAATGAATATGAGATGAAATACAATCATATAGATCGCAGATGATAAACACATACGCACACGATCTATACTACTCATATCATGATATCAATCAACCTAGATAATCAAAGTGATGAGCTCCCCCTCAACATGTGTATCGACATCAAATCCACAACTGGAGTCATCAACTTCAAGATTCATCATATAACATCTTGATCAATCAATTAGCACAAGCTTGATACATCCACCGAGCTCCCCCTCTACATATGCATCAATATCAAATCCACAACCGAGGAAACATCCAATTCAGGATTTACCGATAATCAACTCAACTTATTTGTGCCAAATCAGGATTTATCTAATTTGTCATTTGATCATCAAGTCTGATATCTTCAGATTAACTTTAATCATCATGGATTTATTCAAAATGTCATTAATCATCAAAACCTAGATACTAAGATCTAGCTAGATCCAACAATCTCCCCCTTTTTGATGATTGATGACAACACCTTTTATAAGCTTAATAAATCCAAAACAGATTCTTCAGCTCCCCCTCAATATACGCAAAAATATATTGGAACTGAACACAACATCTAATCTTATGAGTTAAGAGATATAAATGACAATTGAGCACAAGTTCAATCAAGTCATCTTCCAAAAAAAAAAACATCAATTTTCTCTAAGTCTGATATCTCTCCCAAATATTGATGTTAATGATATCAAATAATATCTCTCCCCAAATATCATTTATCAATCTCAATTTACTTCTATCATCTTTCTCAGATATCAATATCAATTCTATCAAATACCAATCTATCAAATACCAATTGTACCAATTTGATATCTATCTCTCCCCCTTTGTCAATTAACTCAAAAGATATCCATCTCTCCCAAACTCTCCTAAAGTCTCTCCCCCTAAAGCTTTCTCTAAAGCTCTCTAAAGCTTATCTCTAAACCATATCTCTCTCAAACACTATCAATCACTATCTCTCCCCCTTTGTCATGGAGCACAAAAAGGAAGGGTTGAGAGCTCAAAATGTGAGAAACAATATTTTCTAAGTCATGAGAGTTTATATGAAATGGTTTTTATGTAAAAGCATGATTTCAAGAAGGTTTGTTTAAAGGGATTTTGAAAATCACATTCAAAATATGGAGAAGACATCAAAACAATCAACATATAATGAATATATCAATGACATTTATATCTATTGCATTTGACCCATTTTTGAACATTCAAAATCTAGATGCATCTAATTTGATGTGAACATATTCGCTAGATGCATATGTGCCATATCAAGATTCAACTCTAAACCTCTTCATGCCACAAACTCTTGTATGCAATGGTGTCGTACATCAATATACTTTAATCGAGAGTTTTGGAATCAAATTACTCAACATTTTTATGACATTTTCAATATTTCATAAGAGTGGCATCTATTCGAAAGGAATTAGATAATCCAATGTTTTGTTTTCATCCATAAGAATTTAAGCACAATAACCATCGGATGTAATTTTACGATCTATCTTGCAAGTCATAAGATTCAAATCCAAATAATCAAGTAATTCCAGATTTGTACTCCTCGGATATCAAAGATCTATCTAGGATTGCATTTCAATTTACCTAAGAATTCATTTAAGGTCAATCATATAACATTCTTTAGGAAATAATTAGAATTCAGCATATATGCAATCACTAAATATGATGATGGGGTAAAATGCGGTAAAATAAAGCGAAACTACCAATCAAGGATTGATAGGGTTTAGAATTGACCGCTTTTTCGTGTTCGTCCATGTCGAGATGTTCATTTGTAGCCATGAGAGTTGTAATAGCATCATCATCGTGCATCTCAAGGTTCTTGAGCGATTTCTTCACATGCTTGAATTTACTCTTGAACATTCCGTTCTTGAGGTGCTTGTTTTGTCGTGCATGGAAGTTACTTTGCCCCTCAATCATCTCGCTTTCCCTAAGTATCATCTTAAAAACAAATTCTTGATAGAGGGATTCATTAGTGGTAATGATAATAATGTCATCAATATGTTTTTGACACACAAGAATATAATGTTTCGATTGAATGTTTGATGATGATTGTGTCAAACTTCTCATTTTGAAAATCATTTGACATAAGAAAGGATTTTGAGCTTTTAAAACAACTCAATTGGAAACAATAGATTCAATCCTCAAAAATTCACTTCTTTTGGCATTTAACTCAAACAGAACATACAAATGAAGGATATGCCAAACTAAGGTTTGTCGAAACGTTTTTAGGTCACAAGGTGAGAGAAATGCATATGACCTAGTGAAAGTTCAAATTTTCACAAAAACACTCAAATCTCAAATTCATGCGAATCTTGCTTCAAATTCATAAGAACCATATTTGTTTTGGATATACAAAAACACAATCACAAGGCCTTTCGAAAACCCCATCATAAGAACAATGCCGAATTGCAAATATAGGAAAAATGGGAGCAAAGATGTAACCAAAACAAGAAAGGAAAAGAACCAGCTGAAAAATTCAGTGATCATCGAATTTTACACAGGGCCGGACAAAGTCTGCTAGGGCCGGACAAAATCCGGTTAGGGCAGACAGGGTCCGGCTGTGGGCGGACAATGTCCGGACGGTTCAGTTAAATGCCTGAAAACTTCTGAAATTTGTGATTTTTGCAATTTTGCTTCAAAAATGAAATCAAGTTCCATAATAGATTTGAATGGCAAGTTAGGAACTTAGTTGGATACCAATTGAATGAATTTGATTTGGAAAAGATCTTGAATTTGATTCCTCAAAAGTGATTTGGGGTAAAACAGGTAAAACAAAGGTGATTTTCTCGAAAACTTCTATTTTCGATGAAACTTGGATTTTTCTAAATTGTTTGGACATGGATGAGTTTGAAATACTATTCAAAACCAAGACATGGGAGAAAGTCCGGTCCAAATAGCCAAATTCACAAAAATGGACTTTTGGGTATTTTCGGGTAGATAGCCGTTTTCGGGCGACCTAGGATATGTGATAATTTAAAAATCATAGGCCTTTTGAGAATAAGTTCAATACAAACTATCTTTGGGTGAGTGAGTTCTAAATGTTTCATATAGAAAGTTTTTATCAAATCTCAACCTATTTTGTTCTATGGAAATAAATCGTTTTGGGCCAAAACAAGATCCCGAAGACTTCAATTTTGTCGAAATTTTGCATTTTAGCTCGAAACTCTTTTGTTTCACTTTCAAAACCTTTGAAACCATATTTGATACGTACTTATGAAGGTTTTGTGGTAATTTTAAACATTTTGAAAGTTTTGAGCTCTTTTTACCTTTTACTCGAAAATGACCCTTATTACCGAAATGTTTGCAAAATGTGATATAAGTGCACAATTAGGGTATGCAAGGATTCAATAACTTTGAAATTGCTCCCCCTAAGTGTGTCAAAAATTATTTGCAAGAGATGAAAATGATCTATTTGAAAATAAAGAGCTCAACAATAATCCAAAAAGACTCAAATCGAGAAAACATTCAAATAACCACCAAAACTAATGAAAAGTTTCATAGAGATAGAACACATCAACACAAGAACATTCCATGAAGATCCAAGATTCAAATATTTTAGTCATTTGAAGGAATTGAGAGATTAACATCCGAATAGACTAAAATTTTCTTAAACATGTTGGCTTCTTTATAATCATCAAAACATATGCAAAAAAGTTCCAAAAATTCCAAAATAAATTTTGGAGATAGATACTGCAATGAGAAAATAGATTGCCTTTATAGTGAAGCCAAAATATGATCCAACAATGAGATATGAAAAAGACAAATGTTGATCCGATCTAAAGATTCAGATTTCAGGTTTCAGAAATTCATTTTACACTTTTAAAAACACCTGAAATTCTATGCAAATGACTTCCAATAATTTTGAAATAAATTATCAAGAAAGAACAATCACAGAGGATAAAATGTCATATATAAACTTTCTTCAAATAGTCAACAAATAAAGAGATATGAAAATGACAATTCTGCTCAAAACCATAGGAAATCTGAATTTTGCAGATTTCATTTTCGATTTGTGAAAAGAGTCAATTTTGCTCAAATCAAGTCCAAATGAGATGAAAATTTGCAGGAATTAATTTCAATGTATCAAATACATTTTGCAAAAAGAATTTTCCAAAAAGAAGTTTTCAATTGAGAGTTATGGCCAAATGATGTTTGTATTAAGCAAAGGGATTGAATTTTGACAAACTTTTGCAAATTGAGTTCAAATTTGATTTTCATGATATTTTTGACATGAAAGGGTTTACATGAGTTAAACATATCATTTTGAGTCCAGTTTCACACACAAAGGCCATAGAAATGGTCAAACCCATGTTTTGCATGTTTAGGGTATTTCGGGTCAAAGCAAGTTTTTCGGTGAGATTCAAATACCCATAACTTTCAAATGAGAACTCTTTTGAGAAAGTTTTCAATATCAAATTTATTCGGATTAAGAGTATCTAGGAGTTTTGTAAAGCAAGTTTTAGCAAAAACCAAATAGATTTTGATTTGTGTTTGAAAACGATTTTGTTGAAAAACAAGATGCTCGAAGATCCTTTCGAGGCTAGTTTTTAATAGAAATACTTTTTAACATTATTTCTTCATCCAAAGCCTCTAAAAACCTTTTAAATACATTTTGACGACCATTTAGATAGCAATTGATGATTTTTGGCCTTTTGAGTTAAAATTTTGACATTTTGACCAAATGAGCTCATTTTAAAATTTATAATTGTAATTTTCAAACTTTTCACATATAGGGGTATGATGAGTAACGGAAGCATTCATAAATTATTACCCCTAAAGATGTAGCAACATAAGTTTCAAATTTTCATTCTTTTACATAGTTGGCCATAAAGATTTAAAACAATCAAAGAATAAAAAGGAGAAAAACCAATGCAAAAGATTTTATGAACCACATCAACAAGATTTAAACCCTTTTTGGTACCCAAACCATACAAGGCCTTCTAGCCTTGTCGCATAGGTCTTTTGGTACCCAAATTGTTTTATCTTTAGGTTTTTGAAAATGACAATGAATAGATTTTGCAATTTAACCCTTTTTAGAGCAAGAAATCAAATAAGAGTCAAAAGAACCAATTTCAAAAACATTAGATGGACACATATATGAATGTTGCCCTTTTAAGTAATATGATAAACATGAAGTATGAGAGGGCTTTTTGAATGAATTTGTATGAGTGTGATATAGTATATTATGCCTCTTACTAGATGAGTGTGCATGATTTAATTTTCTCTTTTTAAATGAATATTTATGTTCTAAAGGGGGTTTAGCAAGCATAGCATTACCCACATGACATCTAGAAAGGTTGTTGCTCAATCTATTTACTTTGCTCCTAAGTTCATCATTTTTGACTTTAGATGCTTGAGATGATTCCGTGTTAGCATGTGAAATATGATAAGAACATGACGGTATCTCATCACAAGTAAATGAACTAGAAGGCACATCACAAAAATCACTAGATGAGCTAGGCATATCAAATGATGATTGACTAGAACTAACACCATGGCATAGAGATGTGTCGCCAGATGAATCATGGCATGAGTTATTAGCATCATCCAAACAAGCATGTGAATCAATAATTAAATCATTAGACATATTATCACATGAAGTACTAGTATCCACAGAACTAGCATTTGAATCTAACCACAAATTAACAATTGAATTATCACTAGCATGTGGAGTAGAAGTGTGTGACTCTAAAGATGGGTCAATATAGGAGTCACAAGCAACTCTAACATCTAATATACATGTTGAGCTAATAGTATTCTTGGAAAGCCAAGAATCATAAGAATTTTTCAATTCTTGATGTTGCACTTTCAAAGATGAGTAATTATTTTTTAAAGTGCTAAAGTTTTGAGTCAAATTGCCAAGCAGATCTTTTAACTCTACAATTATGTCCATTAGCTTAGTCTTAGAGAGGTTAGAGTTTGGTACCGTCGAGTCGCTTGCCGTAGGGCATAAAGAATTGTCTTGAGACGAAGACATTGACTTCGACGCTTTCTTTCCAGCTTTCCTTGAGCTCTTCTTACAAGGTTTAGCCTTGGTCTTGCTTAGGCAAACCTCATCGTTTACGTCCTTGAGCTCGCTCGAAAGCTCCCAATCCTCCGCATTGAAATTGTCTTCCTTGATATGCTCGGAGGTGGAACACATGTCCTTTTCTTTGGACATTGCCTCATTTGACATAAGCATGTCAATGATCTCTCTCGGTGAAGTGTTTGAAAGATCAGCGTTCGCAAGAGTAGTAGTGAAGTCATTATAGTGATCCTCCGGCAACACCTGGAGTAATTTCCTGCAAATGTCTAGATCGGAAATATTAGCACCAAGGGCTTTGAGCTCATTTGTGATGTTGATCAAGCGATCATATGTGGTGGTGAGTGTATCATGCTCCAACATCACAAATGCCTCATAGTCCCGCAATAATAAGCGCATCTTAGCATGTGCAAAGCTAGATGTGCCCACAAATAAGGACTCAAGAGTGATCCAAACATCGTGAGCGGTTGAACACTCACTCACTAGTTCAAGCACATCATGACTAAGTGAATCAAGAAGCACATTTTTAGCTTTTGTATATAATAGAAGAGTATGTTTATCTAAAGATAATGAGTTATCCATACCCTTTTACACAAATCTCCATAATTTCAAATTTAATGCCTCAAGATGAGTACTCATCATAATTTTCCAACGTGAATAATTTGAGCCATCAAAGTGAGGAGCTAACAATCCAAAATTCTCTAGCGAATTCATCCTTTCTCTCTAGCGGTAAAGCTGATAAAAGAGAGACCTCACTCTGATACCAATTGTAAGATCGAGGATGCCGACTAGGGGGGGGTTATTAGGAGGCTTTTAAATTTTCTCCCCCACTAAGTAATTTCAACAAGATAATCGATTGAACTAGATTATACAATGAGGCTTAAAATAATTTAATCAACTAATTGCATTCAATCATATGAAATATTTAACAATACATGCAACAATAGTGATATAAGCAATTGTGTCAAGACGAATATAAAGCAAATAAGAATTACGCAATTGACACAATATTTTTACCGAGGTCTCGAAGACTCGCACGGTCTCCCCTACTCCTCGTTGAAGCGCTCGCTCAGAGCCTCTCTTCTATATCCACGAAGGATATCTCACTAGTGTTGGTCCTTCTCCACACCGGATAGGCGAGCACCACACCTTTCACAATCTTTTGCCGGCCTCTCAGATAAACTTCAATTGGAGAGATCGCGACTCTCCTCCGGCACCGTCTAGGCAAAGGCGATCGCCAAGAGTAACAAGCCGGACATGCTCACTTGAACAAATCGAGTGCTAGAAGCTCAAGAATGTAAATGAGATGCTTAACACTCTAGCACTAGCATGCAAATGGTGATTGAAGTGCACTAAGCACTATTAGCTTCACACAATTGCTCTCTCTCTCAAATCACTCAAGATTTGGGCTCAATTCTAGCCTCTAAACGCAATAACACATATGCAACTCAATTGGCTAGGTTTTCATCTGAAGAATGAACTCTTTGAGCACCCACAGATGAAGCCAAACACGAAGTATTTATAGCCTCAACGAAAAACTAGACATTTCGGACAATGTCTGGACAGTACACCCAAATAGTGACCGTTAGTCACAAGTTTGCGAGTGTCAGTTACCGTTTCAACGAAATTTGTGAAGGCCGGAGAGATACTATTTGTCCGGACAAAAACCCCGAACAAAAGAATATGTTACTGTTAACTCTCGCCTCAAACATATTGTACAGGCCGGACAATGTCTGGCCATTTCGGACAAAGTCCGGCCTTCTCGGGCAAATAGCCCCCGACGAATGCATTTGTCTCTGTTTCATTTCTCAAAAGGTTCAAAAAATTTGTACAGGGCGGACATTGACCTCCAATGTTCGGACAATGTCCGGCCACTGCACACTGACAGTAAAATAAACATAATTTTTGATCCAGAGATCCGATTGAGGTGATTTTTGGCTTCTTAGAAAGATAACTCAAAGCTCTACAATTTTGTCAATAAGAGCAAGACCTAGAAAGGTCTAGAAACTTCCAGAAAACTCAGAAATTTTCCTACTATCAAAATGTCCAATCCAAAAATCATCTCAATTGCAATTTAGGGTATTTGCACATACGGATTTGATGTTTTCTCGCAGATATCTTAGCTGACACTTCAGCGATGACCACAACCACACAGATCTGACATCCGGTCGAAAACAGGTGGTCGATAGGTTTTGGTTGAGTGTACGCAAGCGAGTCGAAGGCTGGTGCGACCAGTTCGAACTCCTACAACCACGCCCAAACTCTAATCGAAAAGCCGCCAAACCAGCGACACGACCACGACCACGTATCAAGCACGGATACGATCAGAATGTGCAAACACAACCATGACCAGCTCTATAAAAATAAACCAATTCAAATAGCTGGCGATCACGACTAAGTGCAGTTTTCAAAACATTTTGTCTAATGCACACAATCTACACTTAGACTCTCTAGCAATGCAAGACACTAGTGCAAGATGATATGAATGCATCTGAGCTTCCACACTAGATAGATTCAAGCTACTAGTTTTTGACCCCCTCTTAATAGTAAGGTCAAACTAGTAAAAAGAATCCTATCAATCCGGTCTGTCTCCAAACACCGAGACCGATAAAACCCTAAGAAAATAATCCTTAATCTTGGATTTTACCTTAAGTGGAGTTTGACCTCTATCGCTCGATCGCTCGACGCTCGTCATCGCAAAGCTCGATCCCGCTGAGCTTGACCACGTGAAGCTCGACCGCTTGATGCCTGTCTTCGCAAAGCTCATCCTCGCTAAGCTTGACCTTGCTTGGGATGTCTCATATTGTTTTCATCCTCTTCACGCCCATGCTTGCTTTTACCCTGCAATCAAACTGAGACTACAACACATACACTAAATGCACACATTAGTCTCATATATAAGTCATCATTAATCATCTCCAGAGAAACTACTCCACATAGGAGTTAGCTGAACGGTTTTTCTTTCAAATGACATGACAAACTACATTCCACGAGTAGCAAATGAATATGAGATGAAATACAATCATATAGATTGTAGATGATAAACACATACGCACACGATCTATACTACTCATATCATGATATCAATCAGCCTAGATGATCAAAGTGATGAGCTCCCCCTCAATATGTGTATCGACATCAAATCCACAACTGGAGTCATCAACTTCAAGATTTATCATATAACATCTTGATCAATCAATTAGCACAAGCTTGATACATCCACCGAGCTCACCCTCTACATATGCATCAATATCAAATCCGCAACTGAGGAAACATCCAATTCAGGGTTTACCGATAATCAACTCAACTTACTTGTGCCAAATCAGGATTTATCTAATTTGTCATTTGATCATCAAGTTTGACATCTTCAGATTAACTTTAATCATCATGGATTTATCCAAAACGTCATTAATCATCAAAACCAAGATACTAAGATCTACCTAGATCCAACATATCTCTCCCCAGTGTGACTCGTTGACCTTCATGACAGGGCCTTCAGGTTCACACCGTCACGAAGGAACAGTTTGAGGCCGCTCTCGGACTGGTTCGCCCATCTTCTGGCCACCAGCTCCTTACCCTTGCTGATCTCGAGCATCGAGAGGTGGCCATGCTTTACTCCAGTCCATTCCAGCTTTGTCACTTTGCTGGCTTGCACCGCGATGTTGACCTTGCCCTCCGGATTCTTCGTCTCACTCTATTTCCTATGACTGGAGATAGGGCTGGAGTTACCTATCTTGCCCTCCACGTTCTTATCTCCATCTTCCAGGAGGAGCCCTTTGACATTGCTGATCTCATCATCAGTGAGATCCAGCACGTTCTTCTTGCTCTGCGTCATCAGTTGGTGTACGCCCCGTACATCATGGCGGTGCTTCTCCACATTCAAGCCGTCGATTCTAAGCTACCGCGGCCCCATCAGCCTCTTCAGTTCTATCCTCCGGGCTAGGCAGATCGCCGTCTCGGTGCCCGCCCGTCAACTGCTGCACCTGATTCTTCCACATCTGATGATGATGCTGCGGGGGAGTCAAAGGACGAGGCTCCAGCTCCGGAGACTGATCAGGCTCCAGCTGTAGATGCGAGCATCGCGTCCTCCTCTTCTCAACTCTAGCAGGTCATCCAGACCCAACAATAGATCCTGCGCATTCAGCAAGAGCATCATCAGATCCTACTCCGTCTGCATGCCCAGCAAGAGGAGATTCTGAGTCTCTTGCCTTCGTCTGCTACTCTAGCCCCTCGCAAGAGGGCCCACCCAACTGCGTCTTCTCCGGGCTCAGCTTCAGGGCCTGCTGCACCCGTTCCGGTGCCAGCTCCTCCAGCTCCAGACGCCACTCTTCCGGTATCCCCAGCCGTTGACGCATCTGGATCTCCTGCAGACTCCGGAGATACAGCAGTCCTAGGCATATCTTCTGATGATGAGCATTAGGCTCTATTTTCTATGTTAGCTCCCTTTTTGTGCTTGATGCCAAAGGGGGAGAAGTATTATGTCTTTATGTTTTGAATGATGTATGACTTTATATATATTTTTGTTATGGATGCTTATGGATATAGTTTTATGGAGATATATTATGGTATGTTGATTTTATATGGATATGGTTGGTTTTGATATCTCTTTATGTTATGGGTATGTGGATATCTGTGATGCTCTGATATTTGTGATATTTTGTCCTTTGCTGTATGCTTTGAACTTGTGCTTATACATGTCATATTGAGATATCATGCATACACTGAGGAGGAGTTATTCACTTATTATTTTGTATCAAACACTTGTTGTCATCAATCATCAAAAAGGGGGAGATTGTTGCATCTCGGACGTTATGCCTGACCTAATTTTGACGATTATTGAAAACAAAGTGTTTTAGGCTGACTGTGCTTCTGAGATATTTGATACAGAGTCTGTTCGGGAAGATACGCAAGATGATAAAAATGAACCCGACGTAAAGCACAAGTCTCAAAAGAGAAAAGACGAGATTGCAAACATGAAGATGCAAAGGACCTAAGGTAATCTGAGTTCTCATTTTTACCGATCTCGGCATTTGGAAGTTGATCAGTTTAGTATTTTATTTTTTAGAATTTAACTGTACTATAAAGAGAGGCTGCAAGTCCTCTCTAAACTTCTGCATAAACCGAGACACTATTAGGTCATTGCATTACATCTTTTTCGGTTGGATTTGGTTTTGAAAGATTTGGATTTTCAGTTAAGTTTTTGACAGCAGAAGAGTTTTTGCATTTTATAAAAGAAACTAGGCAGATCTGGTTTTTTCTTCTGTTGACAAAAATGTAGCCCTTTAAATTATCTTTCAAACGAGCTATTAAACTCTAAATTTAGTTTTTTAGATTTAAAGTTATGGCTGTTTTTATTCATGCTGACTGTCAGTTTGGTATGTTGACTGTCAGTTTGTGTTAACTGATAGTTGTCCAGAGAGTGTATTTTTTGAGCTCAAATTTTTTGAACTAAACTGACTGTCAACATGACCATACTGACTGTCAGTTTTCATTTCGACCGCAAGCCATTTTATTTGAGTTTCTATTTGATCTGGTCGTTTTTGTGGTCCACACTGACTGTCAGTATGAGGTATTAGTTTCCATATACGACCACAAATAGCTATCTATTTTTTATCTGTAAATTTTGTCAGCCGTTGAGTTTGAGCTGCTGATTTTCAACTCGAGCTCCAATGGTTCTTTTGAGTGTTGAGGCTATAAATAGAGGCTTTGAGCATTTGTTTTGATGATCCAGCAGCCTTGCATTCTTATACACTCTTGAGCTTTAATAGTTTACATAAAATCTTGATCTTTTGATCAAGTCGAGTGTTTCTAAGATCCACCGAGCTTTTCAGTTCATAGCATTTGCATACTCATAGTTTCTCGGTGCGTGTTTGGAAGTCTAGAGAAGACCTTCCTGCTCGTTACTCTTGGTGAACGCCCTCACCTAGACGGTTTGGTGGCGTGGCCGTTGATCTCTCCATTCGAAGTTTGTTGGAGAGGCTCGGCAAGTGTGTAAAAGGCATTGGTGCTCGCCTTTCCGGAGTGGACAAGGAGCAACCATTAGTAAGAAATATCCTTCGTGGATATTGAAGCAAGACTCATTCACTTGAGTGCTTCAACGAGGATTAGGGGACACTGCGATGAGGACATCACTTCTTCGGATACATGCACCAACTATAATCCTCCGCTTGTTACACAAGGACCAATAACGCACAGCAAAGCCCGATTGTTGCATTGCAAGGTAAACTCGTTCCTAAGTTTATATATATATGGTTTTAAAATGGTTTACTACCTAATAGTGATAATATTGTTCTTAGGAACCATGGAGAGGACCAAAAAGGACGCAAAGACCAGCAAGAAGCCCAAGTCGAGTTGAAGTCCGGGATGGATTCGAGTTGGAGTCCGGTTCGGCCATCCAGGAGCAGCCTGCCTTCAAACGACCATAACTCCCTCATACGAAGTCCGATTGGGATGTTCTTATAGTCCACGGAGAAGCCCACGACGAGATCTTCCCAATGGATCTAACACTACATCGAAATTCCTTCTCGATCTCCAGAAATTCACAAAAAAAATTTCAACTAGATTCTGATTGGGCCTAGTCCGTGCTGCGTCACCTTTTTGGTTGGGTCAAGGCCCATGTATCGAGTTAGAGTCCGAGTAGGGAAAGAGTTCATGTCGGTTTCAGGTTTCCTTACCTGGCCACTGACCTCTTTTACCTCCTCTATATAATCTGGCCGAACCATTAGGGTTCTGCGGGTTTTGTTTAGTCATAGTCTTTCCTTCGTGAATCTATTGAGATATTCTTCTTGGTCGGCTAGATCAACATCAATATCTGTATTCGGAACCCCAACTCTTTTTCGTGATTAAATCTATATTTGCAATTTCAGATTGCTTTTTATCTTGTTCTTACTTGTTCTTCGATTGCTTGCAGGAATAGATCTTCGTGATCAGGTCGATCGTGCTTCTAGTTCGGTCGATGACAATCCGAAGTTGGTTCAGCGATTGCCAGGGCATATCAGTCGTGTACGATTGGTAGCTGGATCGTGAGAGTCGTCTTTACAAATCGATAGTTCTTGTTCTCATCGAAAGATCGGACCGCCGGTGTCACATCAGACTGGGCAAGTCTCCGAGACCTCAGTAAAAAAATCGTTGTGTTCGTCTTCTCTTCCTCTTTCTCATATTATTGTTATTTGTTCTTGATTTCTTTTTTTTTTAAAAGCCTCCTATTCACCCCCCCACTAGTCGGCATCCTTGATCCTACAACGGCGGCACTGGGTAGGTCGCGACCCCTCGTTCTTGTGGGAGCCAAGGCGATTCATCACAAGATCCCCACGGACGGCGCCAACTGTCGTGGTATTGAGAATACCCCAGTAGGTTTTGTGGAAGTTCCTAGCTAACCAAAGACGACACGAGCTGACCAACTGATTGGTCCTCTCCCGTCGGGCAAGCACAAAAAATGACTCGAGGATTTATACAGGTTCAGGTCTTAGTGGAGACCCTAGTCCTGTCGATGTGCTCCCAACAGAGGTTGGCTAGGGGAGTTCTCTTGTGGGGAGAGTGCTCCTAAGCACGCCTATTCTTTTAGTATATTGATACAAATGACTTGTCCCTCCCTACAACACTGGGATACAAGGGCTTATATAGGCCCAAAAGATGCAAAAAGACTAAACTGCCATGGCTGCAGCCATTAGATCAGAGGGCATTAACATCCTTCTCCCAGCCGAGGGGGCTGGATGCTCGACAGGTGTCGTCGCCGGGTCCCGAGGAGCTCATCACGTGACCCTCACATGACCCTGCCCGGGATGGGGACATCGGGGCCTTTGTTCCTGGGCCAAAGGCGGCGCCCGGGATGGAGGCTCCGGGGCCCTTGTCCCTGGGCAAATGGCGGCGCCCAGGACGGGGGCCACTGGGTTCATTACAGCACTGGAACATATTATGTCAACCCTAGTATAAATCAACAATGCCTGCGAAATTTACAAAATCCTACAGAATAGGAAACCCTAGTTTAATTCCAAAACATCAGCAGAGAAAAATAGCGAACCATAGTGTAAAAAACACTAAGATCAAATAAGGAAGATGCTGGAAAAAGAACGACGAATTAGGGTATTTTACGGCGATCAGTTGTGGCGATGGAGAGGCGGTGTAGAATGCAGCGGCGGCCGGTGAAGGATGAAAATAAGGACCGGAGGCAGTGGCGAACCGTGATCCAGGCGGCGATCATCATGTGGCAGTTTGGAAGTGGTCGCCGGCGAGGGTTGGGGTTTTCGCGCTCGAAGAGACACAGTGCTATAAGTTGGAACAATTCGACTGGAGGGAAACTCTCGAGCGAAGTTTAATAAATTAGTGAGGGCCTTTTCTAACGGTACAAACAAGAAATACCGTCAAACTAATTGTTTTCTTGTAACGGTACAACAAAATAATACCGTCAGACCATGTGTGTGCACTTTTCTCACGGTAGTTTGAGAAAATTCTGTCAGAGTGGCCAACTTTTTCGGATGGTATGAACACAAAATACCGTTAGAAGAAGTAAATTTTTTCTAGAGCTTAATTTTTGAAGTGGGCAGGGCATTGGAAAATGATGTTTCAGGCATATTGAAGAAGCAAGAGGCTGCAATGGGATTTTGGCAAGAAAATTTGAAGGGAAAAATTAAGTTCTTACAGTATAAAGGTACTGTACATGTTAGAACTCATGTTGTGGACTAAAATTGAGATATATTAATGTTGTGAACTAACTTATCATTAAGTTCTAAAGAAAATTTTATTACCTGGTGTTATTAATGATAAGTTCCTCACCTTGATGCACAACTTGTGGGCTGTTTGCATCGAATTTTTCCTTCAAATAGAAAATAGTCATCAATGGTTCTCAACCCATAATCCTTCTTCGTGATCATCTCGCAGATACGTTGTTTCGTTGATATCTTTAGTAGGGATAGATTGAATGTCTTCTAAAAATGGAGGTCTTTCGTCGAACTGGTTATACTCCACTTTGTCGACAACGTCTTCAACCCCAACAATATGTCTCTTGCTGTGGGGGACAACGTACAACCTTGGATTGGCCGGGTCAACGATGTAGAATACCTCTGTGGCTTGTTTTGCAAGTATGAATGGATCGTCTTGGTGTCCGACTCTATTGAGATCGACAAGAGTAAACCCGTAACTGTCAATTTTAACACCTCGAGGGATTTTGACCCATTGGCATCAAAGCAAGGGAATCTTAAATAATCAGTAATCGAGCTCCCATATTTCGTCAACAGCACCGTAATATGAGTTTAGCGCCCTTACTGCCCTGGCATCCTCAGACATAGCAAACAATGTCACTCCGCTATATTGTGTACTGCTCTTGGCATTCTGAGCTCTTGTGTAAAATGAATACCCATTGATGTCGTACCCCTGCTGAGTCCCTACAGTCAATCTTGGGCCTCTAGCCAACCATGTCACAGTTTCAGTTATGGAGCCCTCGGCAGCTCGCGTGACTCTTTCTTGGATCCACCCAGCAAATTTCCTGTTATGTTCTCTAGTGACCCAAATCTCTGGCTTCAAAGGATTCTGTGACCCTAACATTGTCTTGTGCTCATGTATGTATGCTCGACTTCCGTCATGTGTTGTAAGACCCAAAAATGTGATTTCGTGTAGACATCACGGGCGGGGTCGGTAGCTTTGAATCCAATCGTTCTGATGCCCTGAAGCCAGCCCTCCTGTCGGGACTTAGGAACGCCAATTGGATCAACCCCAGCCATATAATCTGTGCAAAATTCAATCACCTCCTTGGCAGCATAACCTTCCATGATAAGCCCCTCGGGCCGACGACGAGTCCTTATGTATCCCTTCAATACACCCATAAATCTCTCAAATGGATACATATAGCGCAGGCACACGGGTCCCCAAAACTTAATTTCTCTGATAAGGTGAACAATCAAATGGACCATAACATCAAGAAAGGATGGAGGGAAATACATCTCGAGTTGACAAAGAGTTGTAACCACATCACGTTGCAAAGCTCCATCCGGATCAATTACCTGCGAGGACACAGTTGCGCCAAATATTCATATCAGAAAAATCTTCTAATTAAGCTCCACAAATGGAGCTAATTAACTTATAGTACGAACGCACGTACTTACCTTGCAAGATATTGCGTTGAAGAAATAACATAGCTTTGTGATTGTCTCTCTGACTTTAACTAAGAGAATACCTCTGATAGCAATGGGAAGCATTTGTGATATCAGCACATGAAAGTCGTGGGACTTCGTGCCAACCAGTTTTAGGTCCTTCATGGACACAGGTTTTTTCAAGTTCGCGGAATACCCACATGGAATTTTCACACCGTGCAGGCACCGACAGAGTTCTGTTTTTTCACTTTTGGACAACGCATAGTAGGCCGGTGGGAGGTATGTACGCTTTCCCTTCTCCAAAGGTGCAAGCTCAGTCCTTATCCCCATTTCCACCATGTCACGGCGAACTTTCACACCATCCTTTGTCTTTCCCGGAATGTTCAACAACAAACCAGTCAAACTGCCACAGACATTTTTCTCTACATGCATGACGTCAATGCAATGTCGAACTTGTAAGTGCTCCCAGTACGGTAGATTCCAAAGAATCGAGCTCTTCTTCCAAACATTTTTTTCTCGAGGTTTACAATGCTTACCAAACTCAGCTTTGATGTCCTTCACGCGCGAGTAAATCTCCTTACCTGTCAGAAACACTGGGGCTGATCCCTTCTCAGGCTTCCCGTTAAATGATTTCCTCTTCTTACGGTAGGCGTGATGCACAAGAAGAAACCTGCGGTGACCCATGTACACTGTTTTCTGGCAGTTTCGCAACCACATGCTCTCAGTTTCATCTAGGCAAATAGGGCAAGCGTTGGCTCCTTTCGTACTATACCCCGACAAATTGCCATAGGCCGGGAAATCATTTATGGTGCAAAATATCAAGGCCTGCAAGATGAAATTCTCTTTCTTATATGCATCCCACACCTGCACCCCCTCACTCCACAATTTCTGTAAGTCCTCGATTAAAGGTGCTAGAAACACGTCAATATCATTTTTGGGTTGTCTGGGTCCTGAGATTAGTAACGACATCATGATGTACTTGCGCTTCATGCATAACCAAGGAAGAAGATTGTAGATGCATAAAAGAATCAGCCAAGTGCTATGCCGACTGCTCATATTACCATGTGGGTTCATACCATCTGTACTCAGCCCGAACCTTATATTCCTAACTTCACCGCCGAACTCATCAAATGTTCTGTTGATATTTCTCCATTGAATAGAATCTGCTGGGTGTCTCAGTTTTTCGTCTTGTTTCTGGCCTTCAGCATGCCAGCGCAAGTACTTCACGACTTTCGGATTTGCAAACAGCCTTTTCAATCTGGATATCACAGGCAAGTACCACATAGTTTTGGCCGGAGGTCCTTTCTTTACCTCGTGACGTTCATTGTCAATCCGATCCCTACGTGTATACCTCGATGCGCCGCATCTTGGACAAACATGCAAATTGGAGTACTCGTTACAGTACAACACACAATCATTTGGGCATGCGTGCATTCTTTCGATTTCCATTCCCAATAGGCACAACAGTTTTTTGGCTTGGTAAGTAGATCTTGGCAATTCATTTCGCTCTGGAAGCATGTCCGCTAGAAGATCTAATAGTGCCGTGAAACTCTTATCGCTCCAACCGTTGCCTGCCTTCAAGTTATATAATCTCAATACAGAAGACAGCTTTGTAAATTTTGTGCATCCAGGGAACAGAGGCTTCTCATAGTAAGCAATCAGTTTCTCAAATTCACAGAAGTTGTTTTCATTGTAATCTTCCTCTACATCACGTAACATCTCATCTAGATTGTCATCATCATCTACGTGTACATCGGAATGAACATTATCAAAATTCAGATGATTATTGATATTATTGCAATCGACATCTGGGTCCTGCTGATTGGTAGCGGTGCTTGTTTCCTCAATATCTTCGCCATGCCATATCCAACGGGTGTATCGTGTGTTAAAACTACGACGAATCAAATGACTCTTAATTTGATCAGAGTTGCTAAACCTCTTCAAGTTCATACAATCTGTACAAGGACAAAGCATTTCTTTCTCCCCTTCCTCGCCTTTGTTGCTCAGCAAATTTAATAAACCCATTCACACCATCCAAATATTCAAGAATAGTATGTTTTATTCCATACATCCAATATTTCCTATCCATCTACAATTAACAAAATTTAACGAGTCAGGCATGCATGAAACCTGCCCAATTAAGTTATGTATATGTACATGTACAGCCTCTTACAACTGATGTGTTAAACCCTAGCCTGACATTAACACTAATTAACCTAACTACACAATACAAGCTAGTGAGCTCCTCAAACATAAGGCATTTCTAGCTAGCTCCCAAGCTTGGAGCTACAAGCTTCAAACTACACAATACAGCTAGCTTGCAAGTAGAGAGGGAGGGAGATCTAGAGGGGGAGAGAGATAAGTGATGACAATTAAGCTTACATTAAAGAAAGGAGTCCAATCAACTTCCTTCCAGCTTGCCTTGATCACTCTACTAGTGTAGCTTCGAGCGTGGAAATCTCATCGCAAACAGAGGGAGACATAGTGCAACAGAACAAAACAGCACCTCAACAATGGTCGAGTGGGGTTTTAATTATACTGGACCCATTTCTAACGGTAAATACACGACATACCCGCTAGAATATGTGCGTGTAATTTCGTACGTACATCTTCTATCGATAAAAACACATATATACCGTTAGAACAAGTACTGGTACATGGCTGAAACAAAAGCAAGCTAGTTCATGCATGACACAGCAATCTAAGTACACACATGCACACTAGTTCTCACATTCAAGTGCATGCCTGAAGCACATATGCAAATACAGGTGTTTGTTCTAACAGTAAATATGTGTATTTACTGTTAGAACAGGTACATGTACATGCTGAAACAAAAGCAAGCTGGTTCATGCATGACACAGCAATCCAAGTATACACATGCACACCAGTTCACACATTCAAGTGCATGCTTGAAGCACATATGCAAATACAGATGTTTGTTCTAACGGTAAATATGTGTATTTACCGTTAAACAGGTACTAGTACATTTCTTTAAACAAAAGCAAGCTGGATAATGCATGACACAGCAATCCAAGTACTCACATGCACACCAGTTCACACATTCAAGTGCATGCCTGAAGCACATATGCAAATATAGGTGTTTGTTCTAACAGTAAATATGTGTATTTACCGTCAGAACAGGTACAGGTACATTGCTTTAAACAAAAGCAAGCTGGGTAATACATGACACAGCAATCCAAGTACTCACATGCACACCAGTTCACACATTCAAGTGCATGCCTGAAGCATATATGCAAATATAGGTGTTTGTTCTAACGGTAAATATGTGTATTTACTGTTAGAACAAGTACAGGTACATTGCTTTAAACAAAAGCAAGCTAGTTCGTGCATGACACAACAATCTAAGTACAAACATGCACACCAGTTATCACATTCAAGTGCATGTCTAAAGCACATATGCAAATATGTGTATTAATCGTTAGAACATGTATTGGTACATTGCTGAAACAAAAGCAAGCAGGGTAATGCATGACACAGCAATCTAAGTACACATATGCACACCAGCTCTCACATTCAAATGCATGCCTGAAGCACATAAGCAAATACAAGTGTTTGTTCTAACGGTAAATATGTGTATTTACCGTTAGAACAGGTACTAGTACATTGCTGAAACAAAAGCAAGTTGGGTAATGCATGACACATCAATCTAAGTACACACATGCACACCAGTTGTCACATTCAAATGCATGCCTGAAGCACATATGCAAATACAGGTGTTTGTTCTAACGGTAAATATGTGTATTTACCATTAGAATAGGTACTAGTACATTACTGAAAAAGCAAGTTGGGTAATGCATGACACAACAATCTAAGTACACACATGCACACCAGTTCTCACATTCAAATAATCATATCTAAACACAATGTAACACCAAACAGATCTTAACTAGAAGATAAAGAAATATTTCAAGAGATGCTAATTTGTAGACCAACTAGGAGACACAAAAATACTTTTCTTAGGTACTTGGTACTTCATCTTGCCAAAGAAATTAAAAATCTATACTTACATGACATCTTGGTTTGCATCCATTCCTTCAAGAAAATAGAAGAGGAAACATAAAAAATGAGTACTATTTAAACTCATTCTAGTTAATGGCTGAAATAAAAGCAAGCTGATTCATGCATGACACAACAATTTAGGTACAAATATACACATGCCAGTTCACAAATTCACGTGCATGTATGAAACTGCAATACAAATACACACCTACCTACCAATACAATTAAATACACAAATACTCCCATGTACACATTCAAGTTCATGTCCCAAATATCAATACAAATACACAAATATACAACAATATACAAATACAACAATTCACACATTCGATGTATATTAGAAAGGTCACGTCTGAAATTAACAACATATCGTCACGAGGACCTAGTGGCCCATACATTTTACATAAAAGAGAACCTTTGCAAGTTGCGACAATGTAACTACCGACTACAAGTTAGACCTGATACATCACAAATCCATTCATCCAAAATAGCAAATGTCTGAACCACATTTGACTAACCATAGGAGTTTAGTTCAAAGACGCCCGAGGAGCTGGAACTGCCGTTGAGTTATATTTGTATTGGTGATTTCGTCGGACTCAGACTCGATCAACTCAACTCAACTCAACTCAGTAATATAAGTGGTTTCCTCTTCCATTTTCTTGTATTACTGAGTTGAGTTGAGTTGAGTGTGAGCCCGAGGAAATCACCGATACAAATGTAAGATGCCTTCTATAGGTCCTGATTTGAGAAACACGCCGGGCTTGAGGATCTTCTCGACTGAGCCAACTAAGATCTCGCCCTTCACATCCTTCTAGCTCTCGACGGTGATCTTCACTCTTTCTTTCGCCAACAAGCCAACGTAGGCAGCGTACTACGATGAAAAACTGTGAAATATGTACGTTGCCCCACATGAGCATCGTCCAAGGACCTGCACAGATCATAAATAGGCATTCTAGAGCAAATTAAGATTGTTTACTATTTCCTAAATGGCTCCCTATCTGAGAAGGACTACCAACTGAAGGTTAGGTTGTGCTTCATCATAGTAACATCAACTTGCAAGCGGAGATCAAGATATTACATTTCTACTCTATTTCATCAGAAGAAATTACTTTGCCAATATACATTAATTATTTAATGAACTTTTTACATGCACTTGATCATTGAGCAAGCTAGTTGGCATTTGACTATGTTATTGGCATTGAACAACCTACAGAGAGATCAAGATATTTGTGTATCTCATGATATTTGTAAATATCTTGATATTAATGATCTTTCAATTTCATGAGATATTTGTGTATCTCATGATACTTGTAAACTACATATATATTTCAATTTAAATTTCAAGATCTTTCAATTTCAACTTCAATTTCAATTTCATGATCTTCAATTCCAATTTCAATTACAAATATCTTTCAATTTCAATTTCAATTTCATGATCTTTCAATTTCAATTGTTACTAAGTCCAAGTTGGCATTGAGCAACCTACTGGGAGATGAAGATATTACATTTATACTCTTATTGGCATTTGACTATGTTAGCTAGTGTTTGTCTTGCAAATATCCTGATAATTTTCTTCATTTGATCCAATTTCAAACAATTGAACAGTATCTCTCCCACAAGACACCGTACATAATCATATTGAAAAGAAGACACATCAAAATGAAGGATACAAAAATTGCAGGATAATTGCCATCATCGGATTACAATAATCTAACAATATTGCCGAAATTTTACTTGCCTTGCTTGCCATGCCGAAATCTAGTGGGCGTCGATGGAGGGGCGGAGGTGCAGCGGTCGCCGATGGAGGTGCGCCGGCCGTCCATGGAGCTTACGGGTTAGGGCTACGTGCGCCCGAGTAACTGTTCAAACAGAAGAGACATTCCTGGGTATTTATAGTACTAGAATAGTTCTAACGGTACACCACAGCCTACCATTAGTAATTTTAGATCTCTTCTAACGGTATAAACATACAATACCGATAGAATAAAACTATTTGTAGAAGTCGATTAGTTCTAACGGTACGCAACAAACTACCGTCAGTACTTCTGCATCTCTTATGACGGTAAATATGTTCATCACCGCTAGAGTAAATCATTCTGCTTCTTCTAATGGTAAATTTCGTACAAATCGATAGTAAAAATACCTCACATATGCCTTTTGCGACTGCGAAGCACCATTTCTAACGGTTTTCTTCTAAATCGCTAATAACCATTAGAAGATAGGGCTTAGTAGACTGCATTTATGTACAAGTGATTGCCATTGCATAGATTAATACTTCACTTAATCATTAATTCCTCAATTGCAAACAACACATATCACATTATTGTATATTGGGTAATAAGTGTCCTATGATTGTAAAAAGATATACTTTTAATAAAAAAAAGTTGTACCTTGGAGACAACTTACTCCATAATGTTATATTCTTTTTATATAAATGTTATTAATATATAATTATAAAATGTAAGGACTAGAATTGTACCTTGATTACTATAAAAATTTAAAACATAGAGAAAGTTTTGCAGAGATATTTATTAATTTTCAGATCAATGCAGTACTATCCAATCAAGAGTATGGGTGCGTTTTTCCTCTTGGAAGCGTCAATCTTGCGAAGTGCCGACAAATCAATTAGCAAGGATCAGCATGCTGATGAGCTAGGGTTTCAGTTGCGACCCTCTCTCGCGACTGAAAGTTAGGGTTTCGTTTTCCACATGAGAGTACAAAGGCTAGGGGTTTGGTTTTTAGTACAAAGTCTTGATGCGGTAGATTAAATAGAAAGTTACACGCGTCTGCGACAGTTGCAAAAACAATTGGAATGAGGCCCACAGCAGCAAAATGTGATCAAACTGTGATGCGCCACCTGATCCGAGTAGAGAGTGCCAATCTCGCCTAGAAGATTATTTATAGTTTTCCTCTCTACCTCATTCCAATCTGAGTCGAACCACGACATGTAATTGCATCTATCCCTCTCCTCTTCGCGGCCACAATGTAGGTAGTTTCTACCAGCAGTGTCGTAGGCCCAAGATGTACTTACTCTAACCACCTCGACATTTGCACATAAAGTCATCTGCGTCGGAGGCATCGTCAGGCCAGTTGAACACCTCTGCATGACGCATTGTTGGGTACGTGTCTCGTTGGCTCGACCAATAACAAGGATGTCTGCAGCAACACATGTGTTAAGCGTCATGCATGTTGATCGACAACTCCTCCATGAAGTCGAGCTACTCACGAATTCTCTTCTTTCTGCAGAAAAGACAGAGTATCATACGTGTAGCCTTTGAGCTCCACTCGGGGTCGAGCCAAAGCAGGAAAGTGCACTTGCGAGCATCTTCCCTCAAAAACTCAAAAAATCTCCTCCCGTAGTCACCCTGAATGGAGGATGTGGTATACCTCAGCAACAAACCACAGTTGCAACGACATGGCCCTGAACTTTGTCCTTCGTCCTATGAACAAAAGCAAATAACCTAGAAAGTAACGCATAAATTGGCGCTTCATTTATGCGTGTTGAATATGTAGTTACCTTGGTGTGCCTTCTTCTCCAGCCACGGAGACTGTTGCCAGCCATGTTCGGATGGGCATGTGAGGGAAGTGTGAGTTGTGTTATGAGCACAATGGCTTAATTTATAGAAGCACAATTCATGAAGAGTTCAATCGCTGGGCGAAAGTAATGTAGGATAGCAGATGTCTCTGCTGAAAAGATGAAAGATACAAAAGCTGAAAAGTGGAAAAGACTAATCGTATAAAAGCTGAAAAGTAGAAATGCAGAAGCGTACAAAAGTAGAAAAGTAAAAACGTGTGAAAGATGTATCATATAAAAGTTGGAAAGCTGACAAAAGCCTACAAAAAATTGAAAAGTTTGATAAAACCCTACATTAGACTACTACCCCCTCCCCCTCTGTGCCCGGCGCTGATACTCCGATGGTGTGTAGCGAGAGGGGGGTTGATGATCCCTGACGCATCATCCCCTTGCCGGTGGTGTATGCGCAGATGGCGGAGCCTGGGATGGCTGTGTCGGCTGCGTAGGTGGTCGACCATCGGCAAGAAACTCAGGCTGTGTAGGATGCTACTATGTTTGGCTGAGAGGCTGGTGCCACACAGGAGTATCGAGCTCTTCATTCAAAGAGCTGTCGGCAGGCATGACACACGACTGTGGAGGTGGAGGGCGCAATGATGACGGGTGGTCCACTGGTGGCACATGCGACGAAGGACCAGGCACGGACGATGATGGTGGGGGAATCACGGTCAAGTGAGGTGGCAGCAACACTCTAAAATCGAACAAAATCTGATCGACTTACCACTCGACATATGCACAATACGCGCACATATCTTCGTTGGGCACACCCCCACTGTCATGTGCACTGACGGAGATGGCACCGAGGGTGTCGAGCTGCGTACACGAATTAATCCAATCATAAAATGACTATCCATGTGAAAGTAAGGTTGCAGAGAGTTAAAGAACTCACATAGGAGTGGATTCGCACTGGAAGGCATCGATCGAAGCACTCATTGATAGTGGTAGGACGGTCGGGCTCATCAGGTGCAACTGATGGACCGCCAGCCAATCGGTACAATGTGCGAGGTTAGTATCACGACAGGTATGTAAAATGGATGTCGTGGCTATAAGGTCTGTCCTCCGCGAACGTCCTTGTGTGGGCCCAATCCATCCACTCTTCCACATAGGGCTACTGCAGACAAAAGAAATCGTCCCTTCCTTGATTGCCTACAGACAAAAAAAATTAGTGACATAAATCATTTATAAAGTCACGTGCGAAAGTAATGCATATTGGACATGCACATACTTGTGAACATGGTGCGGGATATGTCGGGGAGGCGGTAGCGGAACATGTTGGCGTAGGCCGAACTGACACATAACTCGCTCAAGTGAGTACCCTTAACCATGTGCGAGAAAACCAAAAGAAGCTGGGAACACCAGTAAGTAGCATCCTGCAGATAGAAAGAAGAAAGGCCAACTGGTGCGACGGACTCCACATGCTACTGTGTCCACGGATCCCAGATGATGCTATCGTCGAGGAATAGATCGAAACTTGTGGCGTCCCTGATCCGTGGACCACCTCAAACTCAGCCTAGCCCACTGGCCTCCATCCCATCACGAGGACGTCCCTCATATCAGCGAACTGATCTCGCGGCACCAGCGGTCGACCGACGGGGAAATGCTCGTACGACCACATCTGCAAGAGTATGGCGCACCCTGCGTATAGAGAGTTCACCTCATCTCTACTCATGGCGTCACACAATCCCCTGTAGGTGTGGCAAAGTACAACGGATCTAAAACTGAACTACGGTATGTGCCCCAGCTCGGAGACGGCAATACTCCAAGTGAGCTGAACAAACTGTCGCTCGCAGTTGTCTCTGTGGGTTCTAGGGAAGAGCAGCCACCCAAACAGGTACAACAAGTACGCCTCAAGGTGGCGCTTGAGGACCTCCTCTGGAGCGGCCACGAGGAACTCCCACAGTCTACGCAAACCCCCCACTAGCCCTACGCCCGTGAAGCGCTGTAGGAAATCCAGGCGCCGTGCAGATCTGTCGGTGGCCACGGGGACATATATGTCCCTGCAGATAGGTAGGCCGAGCAGCATGCCGACGTCCTGCAGCCTGATGGTGATCCACCGAAACTAAAGTGGAAGGTGTGCGTCTCGGGCCTCCATCGGTCCACAAGCGCACTAAACAGGGCTTGATCAAAGGGGAATCACCGAGCCTGATCTACCATGCAGGCAAATGGCAGTAGTCTAGCCTCGAGCAAATGAGGAGCGAACCGCTCATCCAGAGGCCACATCTCCCGCGGTGTCCTCATTTGAAGAGCTAACAGAATGGTGCCCTATAGAAGATGCCGAGCACGGTGACGCTCCTGATGGTGCTGTGCAACCAGCTCGGAAATTGATGATCGTCTGCCATATCTGTAGTTACCACATATTGGTCGACAAATTGAAACATTACAATTAATCAACATGCATTCAGTATTACTTACGAAAATTCATTGCAACATTACAATTTTATTTAAGGAAATTCACAACAATGCATTGCAACATTATAGTTTTATTTAAGGAAATTCACAACAACTCATACAGAAAAAAGTGAATTGCTTCAGTTTCTCGAAGAAGTTGATGTGCTTGCCACTTGTGGGCATCAGTTTCTTGTGTGACCAAGCTGCCTGCAAGAGGTGCATCTACGTAGGTCATCTTTGTAGGATCAAGGATGCCGACTAGAGGGGGGTGAATAGGAGGCTTTTTAAAACTTTAAATTTAAAACAAATATTTGCAAATCAAGAACAAATAATAATAAGAGCAAGAAGAGAAGAGAACGAACACAGTGATTTTTACCGAGATATCGGAGACTCGCCCAGTCTCCACTAATCCTAGTTGAAACATTCAAGTCACTTGAGTTTTGCCTCAATACCCACGAAGGGTATTATCAACTAGTGGTTGCTCCTTGTCCACTCCGGAAAGGCGAGCAACGATGCCTTGTACACTTTTGCCGAGTCTCTCCAACAATCTAGAAACTGGAGAGGTCAACAACCACGCCTCCGAACCATCTAGGTGAGGGCTCTCACCAAGAGTAATAGGCAGCGAGGTCTTCTCTAGACCTCCAAACACGCACAGAGAAACTACGAGTATGCAAATGCAAAGAACTGAAACTCTCGTTGGATCAGAAAACACTCAACTTGATCAAAAGATCAAGATTTTGTATAAACCGCTAAAGCTCAAGAGTGAATATGACTAGAATGCTGCTTGTTATACAAACCAAATGCTCAAGCCCTCTATTTATAGCCTCAAGTCTCAAAAGATACGTTGGAGATCGAGCTGAAAATCAGGAGCTCAAACTAACAGTCAGTTTGCCAAACTGACAATCAGTTTAGGTCACGACCAGAGAGAAGAAAAATCCAGTGAAAACAGTGCTAGCCGTTGGTGGTCGAAAAAGGAAACAAATCAGTACAAACTGACAGTCAGTATGAGGAACTGACAGTCAGTTCCAGAACCAATGGCTGACAAAATTTGCGGATAAAAAATAGCTAGCCGTTTGTGGCCGTATATGGAATTGAAACCCCCAACTGACAGTCAGTCTCACAAACTGACAGTCAGTTCGACCACAAAGCAACCAGATCAAATAGGAACTTAAATAAACACAACAGAGGTCGAACTCCAGACTGACAGTCAGTTATACCAAACTGATAGTCAGTTTAGTTCAAAAGTTTTTAGCCCAAAATACACCCTCTTTGGACAGTTGTCAGTTTAATTGAACTGACATTCAAACTGACAGTCAGTTTAGTAAACTGACAGTCAGCCTGAACACAAACAGATATAACTTTAAATCCAGAAATCCAGAAGCGGGGTTTAATAGCTCGTTTGAAAGAAAATTTTAGGAGCTACATTTTTGTCAACAGAAGAAAAAATCAAATCTGCCTAGATCTTTCTAGAAGTTTGAAAGACTCTTCTACTGTCAAAAACTCAACTAAAAATCCAAATCTTTCAAATCAAATTAAGATCAAATCCAACCAAATAGATGCAATGCAATGACCTAAGTTTCTCGGTTTATGTTGGAGATAAAAGAGAGGACTTTTGCAACCCCTCTTTATAGTACGATTAAAATCTAAGCAACAAAGTCCTTAACTGATCTATCTCCAAACTCCGAGATCGGAAGAAAATGAAATTACAGATTACCTTAGGTCCTTTGCATCTTCACGTTTGCGTCTTGTCTTTTCTCTTCTGCACCTCGTGCTTCACTTCATATCAGGTTCATCTTGATCATCTCGTATTTCTTCCCGAACAAAACTCTGTATCAAAAATCTCAGAAGCACAGTTAGTCTAAAACACTTTGTTTTCATTAATTATCAAAATTAGGGTTAGGCATGAAGGCCTAGATGCAACAATCTCCCCCTTTTTGATGATTGATGACAACAAGTGTTCGATAAAATAAAAAAAAAATATAAATGAACTAACTCCCCCTGAGTATATGCATCTCATCATGTCAAAATATATCAGAGTAGAAAACCCATATATCAAGGTATCAGATGAAGCACATATATATCATCAGGTATCAGAGCTACTCAGAACAAAAACATCATATCCATATCCAGAATCACAGAGACATATATATAATAAACCAAAATCCACAATCAGAAGGAAAAATCATCCAACCATCATCACATCATAAAACATAAAAAGTCATACATCTCCAGAGTCACATATATAAAATACTTCTCCCCCTTTGGCATCAAGCACAAAAAAGGGAGGCAATACAAAAAAAAATAGAGCCTAATGCTCATCATCAAAAGAGATCCCTAGAACGGCTATATCTCCGGAGCCTGCTGGAGATGCAGTCGGGTCGAGGAGTGGGGACGCTGTAGGGGTAGCAGCTGCAGCTAGAGAAGCAGGAGCTGGAGCTGCAGAGGCCGGAGCAGATGGTCCTGGAGCAACTGGAGCTGATGCAGAACTCGGACAAGACGAAGCTGGTCGGGCCCTCTTGCGAGGGACTGGAGAACCTGAAGCAGGCAGGCGACGCAGTATCTCCTCCTGCTGAGCAATCAAACGAAGCAGCATCTGATGATGCTCTGCCAGGGTGCTGAGGATCTGCTGCTGCACCTGGATCACCTGATTGAGTCGAGGGCGGCAGAGGAGGCAGATCCGGTGCCTGTCCCTGCAGCTGGAGCTGGAGCCGTCTCCTGAGCTGGAGCCTCGTCCTCTAACTCCCCCGCAGCATCATCATTTGATGCGGGAGAATCAGGGCCAGCGGCGGCGGCAGGGCGAGCACCGAGCCGGCGATCAGCCTGGCCCGGAGGATAGAAGAGCAGACGATGATGTGGCTCGGGAGCTCAGAGTCGACGGCCCGGATATGCAGGAGCACCGCCATGATATACGGAGCGTATATCAACTGACGGCGCGGAGAGAGAAGGACGTGCTGAATCTCACTGATGATGAGATCAACAACGTCAAATGGCTCCTCCTGAAAGATAGAGATCAGGACGTGGAGGGCCAGATAAGTGATCCTAGCCCTGTCTCCACTCATGGGAACAAGTGTGAGATGGAGGATCCGCAGGTCTAGGTCAACATCGCGGCGCAGGCCAGCAATGTGATGGAGCTGGAAGGGGCCGGAATAAAGCCTGGCCACCTCCCGATGCTCGAGATCTGGAAGGGTGTGGAGCTGGCGCCCAGATGCGGGACGAACCAGCCCTAGCGTAGAGTCAATCTGCTCTTCGTGACAGAGTGAACCTGGAGGCCCGTCATGAAAGTGATGAAGTCGCGCTGGGGAAAAACGAAGACGGTGGAGTAGAACTGACGGATGGGCCCATCAGCCCAGTGAAGAGAAGAATCGGCGACAAGGTCGCGGATCCCTACGGAGCCAAAAAGGTCTGTGAGGGTGACGATGCCTGTGCGAGAGGCGATCGTACCCCATGACAGAGAGCGGTGAGCGAAAATGGGTGCGCGGCTGTAAACACTAGTGAGCAGGTCTAGGTGAAGGTTTGTGTAGAAGGTAAGAACGTCGCACGCGTCGCGACCTGTGGGACGCGGCGACAGGTACGGGTTAGTGGAACACAAGGTGCGGAGACGACTCACGTGCCACCGGGAATAATCCACGAGGACACGCTCGGGTGGCGGCGAGGAACGAGTCTCCGTCGGTTGACCCGATGAACGATGGCTGTTTGCCGCGTTCTTTCGTCGGGCAATGCAACGAGAAGAGGACTCAGGCTGGTCAAACATGGCTAAGAAATGAAAACAGAGAGGGGGAAACGACGAGAACAGAGGATCTGAAGATCGACGAACGACGAAATGACGACGTCAATCGGAGTGGCCGGAACTTGGTCGGAGAGAGGAGAAACAGCACGAGCTCGAGAGGCACAGGAAGGTTCACAGCAAAGGAATGCAGCGCCGGGGAGGAGGAAGCAGAGGAATGGCGGCTGATGTGGTTGAACCAAGAGAGGACGGTGGCGGCGCACGGCGAGTAGGCGGCACCGGCGGTGAGGGGAACACCGGTGAGGAGATGGTGGGCGCAATGGGGCGGCGAGGAGGCGCATGGTGGTAGTGGCGGCTAGATGAGCAGGTGAAGAGGCAAAGAAAACAGATCGAGGGTTTTAAGAACTCGCAACCCAAACTGACAGTCAGTTCAGAAGCCAGGGTTTTGAAACTGACAGTCAGTGTCGAACACTGACAATCAGCTCAGAAACCTGGGATCTGAAACTGACAGTCAATGTGTATAACTGACAGTCAGTGTGAGTATCAACAATGACCAGGAGCTACGACTAAAATCAATTGCACATAACTGACAGTCAGTTTGTGAAACTGACTGTCAGCATGGTCAATGACTTCGACCAGAGGCTAAGAACAGGCTCCTAAGCACTAAACTGACTGTCAGTTTGGTCAATTTTGACCAGAATGAGTTTAAGACAAGAGAGGGAATAAAATAATATTATAATATATTTTAAACACATTTAGCACATCAACTAGCATTTGATATATCAATAATGTTCAGTTCACCCCTTAAAAAGCAAAATCTTGATTCATCTAAGGGTTTGGTGAAAATATCTGCTAGTTGTATATCTGTTCTGACATAATTCACATCAATATCTCCTTTTGCCACATTATTTGCAATTTCAATGGCACTTTCATTATCACACAAGAATGGCACTTTATCAAAAATTATTTCATAATCCAAAAATGTCTGCTTCATCCATAATAATTGAGCACAACAATTGCCTGCAGACACATATTCAGCTTCAGCTGTGGAGAGAGCTACTGAATTTTGTTTCCTAGATGACCATGATATTAAGGATCTCCCAACAACTGACAGCTACCAGATGTGCTTTTACGATCAATCTTGTACCCAGCATAATCAGAATCCGAATATCCAATTAACTCAAAATTTGCATTTTTCGGATACCAAAGACCTAAACTGGGATAACATTTTAAATACCTAAGGATTCTTTTAAGAGAAATTAAATGACATTCCTTAGGATCTGACTGAAATCTAGCACATAAGCACACACTAAACATGATATCAGGCCTAGATGCAGTAAGATACAAAAGACTACCAATCATAAACCTATAAAGTTTAGAATCGACCGATTTTCCGCTTTTGTCCATATCTAGATGTCCATTTGTCGCCATGGGAGTTTTGATTTCCTTAGCGTCTTCCATCCCAAAGCGCTTAAGCAGGTCCTTCATGTACTTTGTTTGACTCACGAATGTACCGTTCTTGAGTTGCTTGATTTGGAGTCCAAGGAAGAAGCTCAGCTCACCAATCATGGACATCTCGAACTCCCTAGACATCATCTCTCCAAACTCAGGATAGAAATGTTCATTAGTAGATCCAAATATAATATCATCAACATATATCTGACAAATGAACAAATCTTTTTCAATTTTCTTTGTAAATAGAGTTGTATCAACCTTCCCAATTTTAAAACCTTTTGATAAAAGAAAGTCTCTAAGTTGCTCATACCAAGCTCTAGGATCTTGCTTGAGGCCATCGAGAGCTTTAGACAATTTAAATACATGGTTTGGAAATTTAGGATCTTCAAAACCGGGAGGTTGTTCAACAAAAACAAGTTCAGAGATTTCACTATTTAAGAAAGCACTTTTAACATCCATTTGAAATAGTTTGATACTGAAACATGATGCATAAGCAAGAAGAATACGAATAGCATCAAGTCTTGCTACAGGTGCAAAAGTTTCACCAAAGTCTAAACCTTCGACTTGAGTGAAACCTTGAGCAACAAGACGAGCTTTGTTTCTGATTACTACACCATTTTCATCTTGCTTATTTCTGAAAACCTATTTTGTTCCAATTACATTATCATCCTTGGGTCTTTCTACTAAAGTCCAAACTTCATTTCTAGAGAAGTTATTAAGTTCCTCCTGTATGGCATTTACCCAAGCAGGATCATTTAAAGCTTCATTAACATGTTTAGGTTCTAAAGAAGACACAAATGAGTGATGTTCACAAAATGCAGCAATACGAGAGCGAGTTTGAACACTCTTACTGACGTCACCCAAAATTTGGTCTAGAGGGTGATCCTTGGTGATCGTTTGGTGTTGTCTTGGTGCTTCTTCTTGTGCTGGATCTTCTTGACTTGGTTTTGGATGACCAACTTGAGATGATGAATCATTTTGATCAACATTCTCAATGTTTACATCATCTTCTTGATCTTCTTCTCTTGGCTTGATGTCTCTAATGGTTATGTTCTTCATGGCTTCTTGAAGATCGTCACCTGAAACTTCACAAGAAACTTGCTCCTTTTGTGAGCCATTAGTTTAATCAAATTCGACATCACAAGATTCTTCAATACAACCAATATTTTTGTTAAAAATGCGATAAGCTTTGCTAGTGGTGGAGTATCCGACTAGAAAGCCTTCATCTACTATTCTTTGAAACTTACCACCAAAATTTCTTTTCTTTAGAATATAGCATTTGCATCCAAAAACTCTGAAATAAGAAATATTTGGCTTACGCCCAATAAGAAGTTCATAAGGAGTCAAATTCAGAAGAGGATGCAAATAAAGTCGATTTATAGAATAGCAAGCGGTATGCACGGCTTCAGCCCAGAAATGAGTAGGAGTATCATACTCACTTAACATAGTCCTTGCCATTTCTATAAGTGTTTGATTTTTCCTTTCAACGACTCCATTTTGCTGTGGAGTGTAGGATGTAGAAAATTCATATTTAATTCCAATAGAGTCACAAAAATCAAATAGAGTTGAATTTATGAACTCTCCACCATGATCACTACGGATTTTCTTGATGGAAAGTTCGAGTTCCGTGGAAACACGTTTTGCAAAACTTTTGAAAACATCGGGGGCTTTCAGATTTTTGGGAAATAAAGAAAACCCAAGTGTAGCGAGTAAAATCGTCAACAATCACAAAACCATAATTGCAACCCCCGATACTTTGGAACTCAGAAGGTCCAAATAAATCCATATGCAATAGTTCCAAAGGTTTGCAAGCCGAAATAGTGCGCTTAGCTGGATGTGAACTAGCTACTTACATGCCAGCTTGACAGGCGCTACAAGGTTTATCCTTTTCAAAATTCACATCCTTTAAGCCAACAACCAAATCACGTTTTAAAAGTTTTCTCAATTGATGCATTCCAACATGTGCAAGTCGTCTATGCCATAGCCAACCTTTTGAGGTTTGAGAGACAAGACATGTTGAAAGAGATGCATCTTTTGAATGAAAATCAACCAAGTAAAGATTTCCAAAATGAAAGCCTTTAAAAATCAAAGAATTGTCTTTCAAACTTTCAACTAAAACTTCTTTGGGATAAAACGTGCATCGAAAACCAAAATTGCAAATTTGTGCAACGGAAAGCAAATTGAAATTCAGAGATTCAACAAGCAAAACATTTGAAATTGAAAGATCGTTTGAAATTGCAATTGTACCCAAGCCTACCACATTTCCTTGACGGTTGTCGCCAAAGGTGATCTTCTGATTTTCGCTTGAGTTGTCCTCAAGTGAGGTGAACAACTTCTTGTTACCGGTCATGTGTTCGGATCGGAGCATCCGCTGTCTAGCACCCAATGCCTCCCACCGGTCTTGTAGTTCACCTGCATAAAAAGAATTACATCCTTTTAGGTACCCAAACCTTTTTGGGTCCTTCAATGTTAGCAATCAAAACTTTGGGCACCCAAATAGATTTCTTCTTTTTATGCAGGAGCACCGCCATGATATACGGAGCGTATATCAACTGACGGCGCGGAGAGAGAAGGACGTGCAGAATCTCACTGATGATGAGATCAGCAACGTCAAATGGCTCCTCCTGAAAGATAGAGATCAGGACGTGGAGGGCCAGATAAGTGATCCTAGCCCTGTCTCCACTCATGGGAACAAGTGTGAGGCGAAGGATCCACAGGGCTAGGTCAACATCACGGCGAAGACCAGCAATGTCACGGAGCTGGAAGGGGCCGGAATAAAGCCTGGCCACCTCCCTATGGTCGAGATCTGGAAGGGTGTGGAGCTGGCGCCCAGATGTGGGACGAACCAGTCCTAGCACAGACTCAATCTGCTCCTTCGTGACGGTGTGAACCTAGAGGCCCATCATGAAGGTGATGAAGTCGCGCTGGGGAGAAACGAAGACGGTGGAGTAGAACTGACGGATGGGCCCATCAGCCCAGTGAAGAGAAGAATCAGCGACAAGGTCGCGGATCCCTACAGAGCCAAAAAGGTGATGAGGACATCACCCCTAACGATGCGTCCATTCTTCCAACACCCGTTTTGCAAGGACCAATAACAAGGGCACGTGCACGTCAACTAAATCACCAAGTGAGCTCGTTTCTTAGTACCCGAGAGAATATTGACAAGAGCGAGTTACTACCTAATATATTGTGCTTGTGCTCAGGAATCATGGTGTTGATCAGCGAGGGTGTCACTTTGCGCCAAAACGGGTCGGGAATCAAGTCTACCGCGAGCTGGAGTCCGGGTCAGCCATGGCGGAGCAGCCTGTCTTCAAACGGGCATAGCAGATGCATACGAACTCCGTTTGGGGCGTTCAAGTACATTACGAAGAAGCCCTCAATGAGACCTTTCCAACGGATCTGGTCCCATGTCCATAATCCTACTGAGTCAATCACAATCGTCGAAAAAAGTGGAGACCAGATTCTGATGGGCAGTGCGGTGCTGCGTCACCTGTCTATTGGGCCTCGGCCCGTGTATCCCGTGTGGGGGGGGGGGGGGGGTGCGCCCCAAACCCTAGACGCCACCCCTCTCGCATATTAAAACCTCGTAGCTGTCATTGTTAGACTTGGGTTTTGCTTAGAATTTTTCTGCTGTCGCAGTTCGCCGTCGTTCGGTTTGTGGAATGTAACACCCTGAGTTAGGGGTGAAAATTTCCTTTTTCATCAATAGCATGCAAGCATGTATCTGTAATAATAGCTAGATCAGTATCTATCTCAAGCCCTAAAATCTCCAAAATCTATCCTGTGACCTCAAATCAAGATCAGATTGTTCAGATGTGATCTATCAGTTACTATGAACTTAAAAGCCTTCAGAACCCAGATCCAATTCTATCTCTAACTCCCAGAATTATCAACTCCATTCTGTTTTCGAAAACAGAAATACCTTATATTACCTAAATACCCTAAGTTTCAGAAATCCAGATTTAATCCGAATCTTGACCAAGTTCAGACCAGATTATTCCGGGAATATGATCATGGGTATGTCAATACCTTAATCTAAAAAGTTGACAACCAGATTTTACCATCTAGACCCTTTTCACAAATCAGTCCAAAAGTTATTGCAAATTAGTCCTTACCTGATATCTGAAAACCCAAAAAGGCTAAAATCTCCAGATTAACTCCAAATTCAGAATTTCTTCAGCAAATCTTCTCAAAATGCTATTTGTCACAAGTCTCTCTTCTGTGCAGATATCTAAATCGAACCCTAAATGCCAGAATTCGAAATCGACAAAACTCAAATCTTACTTTACCCTAATTTACCCTATTTTCAGTTTGTATCAAAAACTATTCAAATGTGTCAAATCTTATCAACCATCTTTGCCAAATACCTTGTTGAATATAATCTACCAGATTAGTGAAATCAATTTCAGTCTAAACCTTCCAGAATTCCAGATTTGCATTTCAGTCCAAAATTCAAAGAATTGAAACTGCAGTTTAGTCCATTTTCGACCAGGACAGCAGCAAGCATTCGACCAGGCCGTTTACTGTGCGCACGACCAAGGCTCGCCGTGGTTTCCTTGCGCCGTGCACGCCTGCCGCCGGTGAAGCTTCGCCGCACTTGTGACCGTGCATGCCAGTGCGCACGTGTCCTCGCTCCAGCCAGTGCCGTGGCAAGGTTGCTGCTACGTCGACGACCAGCGCTTGCTCCCGCGCGCGATCAACGGCTTTTGTCAGCAATTCATCGCCACATCGCTTCGCCGCGCCAGTACTTGTCGCCACCGCTTGCTACAAGCTTTGCCAGGTCCCGATGAGGCGACATTGTGATCAGCTGAAAGCTTGTCGCCGTCGCATCACCGCTCTTGCTGTTTCTTCGCCGCTATTGCTCCTGCACGCAACCAGTCAAGTCACCAGCTGCCAATTACTTCATTGTCCCCTCTTCGCCATCTTCGCCTGGCCTATATAAGCACTCCTGTGCTCAGCAACTCCCTCCACACATCACCACAAACCAGCCAAGTTCCAGAATTTCCTGTTTCAGTCATCTTCTCCGGCGAGCCATCGAGGAGGCTCACGGTGCCAGCACTCTACAGATCATCTCCTGCCAAATTAACAACACCAGTGAGTTTCCCTACTCATTCTCTCTGTGTGATATCATCTAATTGCTCCCCGGTGACCTCTAACGCCGGCGATCACCGAAAATTGCTAAAATTCGAAGAATGCCCTGTTCAGGCAATGTAGCTCGAATTACTCCAAATTAGCTTTCGATGTTGTAAACAAAATTGATCAGTAAGCCAAATCAAGCAAGCCTGTGAAGTTAGATTTCGAAATTAAGCAAGAATCAAACCTTTTCCCTAAACCGAGCTTCACCAGAAACCGGCGATCGTCGCCAGGCTTCTCCAGTGATCCTCCGGCCAATCTAATTGTACCAGAAGCTTCCTTATACCTCCTAGATGCTCTCCAAGCAGGGAATTAAGTTCTTTTGGCCTATAGCAGAAACCCCCAAATGATAGTGTTCTTCTCCGGCGCCGATCACCGAAAAAGTGTTCCCAGCCATTTCAGCCCAAATCACCTTGTCTTTTAGATGTGCCTTAGCCTCCTGAGCATTTTTGTCTTCTAGCCCGACACCTAAATCAGCCTAGATCAAAAGTTATAGCTTTGCCAAGTTTTTGTCCAGAACTGCTCCAGTGCAGCCAGTTCATCTCTGTTCATCATCAAATTTCTTGCTTTTCGGCCATTTCCTACCCTAGATCCTGTTAACTTAATTGTTCCTGTTATCAAAGCCTACCTCCCAGACAAAGTGGTGCATCATTTGGAGCTTCAGATCAAAAGTTATGCTAAGCCCTAGTTTTTGGCATTGTCAGCTCTATGACAGAGCTTGTCAGCCAGTGGCATTGGCCTTGTTTACCCACTTCTGGTTGTGTAATTTGAAATCCACTTTGTCCACTGAATTTGTAGAGTTGTGATCTACATTTTCTTCTACTACCACAACTTGAGATAAGCACTCTAGCTTTTCTTAAAGCTATGTCTAAGCCTTGATCCGAATGTCGATCTGTTGACATTCGCTGTTTTGATTAAACCAGCCACAAAATTGTTATCCCTATTGTAATCCTGAAACCCTAAGATTATCTAATCACCATCCTTAGCCCAAATTCCTTGAAACCCTAGAATCTCGACTCAGTTCAGTTTGCAGTTCAAATTATCTCCAGTATAGTTCAATCATTCTTGTTGAGCATTTCTGCATATAAGTCATAAAATATTTTAATATTATAAGTAATTATTGTGTGATTGTTTGTCGTCGAGCAGATTCAGAAGCTGACTTTGAAGATTTTGCTGTTGACCCGTCATCGACTGCTGTATTTTACGACGCGGAAGGCAAGTCATATCCTTGGTCATCTTGAACCTATATTTTAAATGTTGTTATAATATAACCTTGAATATAGGCAATATTGCATGTGAAAGATTGAGAATGGTTGATTTATGAATTGGCAGTACTAGACTGGTTATCTGTGAAATGTGAAATAAACAAGTTTTGAGCCATGAACTATTATATGTATGTATATACTTATATTCATGAAATAAAACCCCTAGCCGTGACCAGAAAAATGGTATGGATGGCTGTAGCACTGGAGGTGCTAGACTGCAAAGGAATGCAGGCACTGAAGGTGCAGGGTTGTGGATGGTCTGGTCACTGGCATATAAGGACTAGAACGTTGTGTTGTGCGTCTAGTGGCATGAACAACGTGCTAACCTCAAGCCTGGTATGGGATTGGCCTGAACAAGTAATTATGTGGATCGCACATGAAACCCCTGCATGAGATGTGTAGTGATGCACGATAAACACGGAGCGCGGCTCCCACACATATCACTGAAGGTGATCAAGCACGCTGACCCAGTAATGGGAATAAGCAATGGGGTGGAGGTTTGGATACAACCTGCCACAACTGTGCCTCGCTGAGAGCCACAGGGTCGGGGGTGAATTGTAAGTGATGCATAACCAAAGTTCTTGTTATCTCCACTTTGCCGCTCACGGTATGAAGTGAGTCAGGGGTCCAATCATTTTGTTATGATAGAAAAGGTTTGAAAGTGGAATATTTTGCGGGTAAATTGGTACCTCTCTGCAGAGTTAAAAATGTATTCGAATACTCCGAGCTCCCGGGTTTATAGGAGTCTGCTGCGGTGGATTAAATCCACGGGGTGTGACACAAGTATTATTTTCTAAATAAAATATGTTTAATCAAGATTACCCAAATGACATGTGTTGTCATGATAAGGAGTGCTGCCGTGGGCTGTCGTGTGTCGACGTGTCGCGGTAGTGCTATAATCTAGTGAACATGAATGACGATGTTATATTATGAAAAGTGCTGCCATAAGATGAGATGAGAAAGGAAAAGATTATTTTACAAATATCCATAATTCTTGACTAGTCTAGGTTCATATCATCACTACTATATGTATCTACTCTTACCTATGACTTGCTGAGTACATAAGTGCTCACCCTTGCAACATTCAACTCAATAGATGGAGCCTACTTTGATCAAGATAATGGCACGGAGTACTTCGTGGATCCAGAAGGAGGAGAATCAGTTCCGCCAGAACCCTGAAGTGTTGTTCTGCCATCAACTTCTTTTGTGGGAGGGTCACCTATCTTCTGCTGCGTAGTTAAATATTTTGCTAAACCCTGAATGCCTTGTAGGCATTGTAATCCTCTTTATGTAATATTAAGGCCAGCAGGCCACATTGCTTAATATTGTGTGAGTACTCTGTTGCAATGTAATATACTCCTATGTTTGACTCATCCTGGGAAGTCAAAGGTTTCTGAGAATGGGACTAGCTGCAGCGAGCTAGGTCTCTACAGGAGTAGTCGTAGTCCCAGTCTCAGGGCGCGACATGGAACCCCAACACTTCGTGATCTTAATACATACTTGCAATTCAAGATTGCTTCTTCTGTGTTCATGCACGTGTTCTTCGATTCGCTTGCAGGAACAGGCCTTCGTGGCTAGGTCAACCGTGCCTCGGTACGGTTGATAACTGTCACGTCTCCCACGACAGTGACATCACCTGTGAGGAGCCCAGCTCGGTGCAGCTGGTCCCCTAACCACTTGACTTCCCAGGATGAGTCAATCACAGGATTACATTGCAGCAGCAAAATAGTACAATAGTCATAATTGTATGGCCATCAGGCCTTAGTACAAAACGAGGTACAGTGCCTTACAAGGCACAAGGGTCTAACAAAATAACACATCTAGACGGTGGAAGCTAGGCCCAAAAGCAAACCACAGGAAACAGAGGTTGACAGCAAGACAGCACCACATCAGGGCTCCGGAGGAAACTGCTCATCATCTCCTAGGTCCGCAGCATCTTCAGGGTATCCTCCAAGGTCGTAGAACGCTCCATCTATTGATGAGTTGTTGCAAGGGTGAGTACTTACGTACTCAGCAAGTCATAGGGAAGGTAGAGATACATATATATATATATATATATATATATATATATATATATATATATATATATATATATATATATATATATGACATGAACCTATGCTATTGGGGAAAGAGTGAAAGGTTTTTCCCAAAATACATTTCTTTCTCAATTCTTACTCAACTTCTGATCATACCCATGGCAGTAAATAAATCATATTGATGGTGATACATATATCCCATATCCAAGGCGATATAATCTCAGATCACACTACTTTTATTCAAGTCTTTCAATCATATACCCATAGCAGTAATTCATAAACTTAGGGCATAAACCACATGTCTCTTAATTACCATATGATCTCTATATTATGGTATTACCGCGACACGTCAACACATGACAGCCCACGGCAACGCCCCTTATCATGACAACACATGCCACTTGGGTAATCTTGAGCTAACAAATTTTAGTTTATAAAACAATACTTGTGTCACACCCCATGGATTTAATCCACCGCGGCATACTCCTAAAACTCGGGAGCACGAAGTATTCGAATACATTTTTAAACTCTGCAGAGATGTACCTCTTTTTGAATCCACTTTTTCACTCGACTTCCAAGTCGGGCCAACTCCATGCGACTTATACGCATGTGACAAGGCCGAGATCACACAACGTTTTTGCAGTCTAGTATTAACAGTATCCCTGCCCGGTAAATGGACAATACCATCCCAAGTACCGTTGTGGGTCCTCCCCACTGCCTTACTTCCTAGCCTGGGTCTATGTTCCCGCAGGACACATAACCTCTTTTGATTACAGTCGCGCACGACTTAATCTGGCGTAGGGCGTCTTCCTTCTTTACACCTTATCCTCTCATAATTTTTCTGATCTCACATCACTCATGGACGAACTGCGTCCCACCAGTTTCCACGCGAGAAACCGGATCGACAAGCCATGCAGGGAACTGATAATACTAAGAAAGCTACTAGGTTGCGCCTGTCCCATACCAGGTAAGTGGTTGGTACGTTTTTCATGCCACTAGACGCATAACACAAGGTTCTAGTCCTTACATGCCAGTGACCAGATCATACCACAACCATGCACCTTCAGTGCCTGCACATTCAGTGCAGCCAAGCACCTCCAGTGCTACCACCATTCCATACCAAAATACTGGTCACGGCTAGGGGTTCTATTTCATGAATATAAATGTACATTTTTATACTTTTATTAGTTCGTGGCTTGCTATCTTATCAAGTTCACATTTCTCAAGTATTCAATCTACCACTGCCATGATCTCATTGATCTCAACACATGCAATATTAACGAGATATCTACTCATGGAATAGCATAGCAATTCATAAAATATGGGTTTCAATATGATCAAAGTATGACTTGCCTTCCGCGTCGTAAGTATCAGCAGTCGATGACGGTTCAGCGACAAGATCTTCAACCCCGGACTCTTGCTCTGAACAAGATCAAACAAGCAAACAGGCATTACAATCAATTCTATTCTTACTAATTCACTACATGCAAAGGTGCAAGGAGAAAATACTCTGGTGATACAAGGTTTGAAAGCGATTTGAGTTTAACTATGGAAACCAGGGTTAAAATTAGTTGTTAAGGTTTACAAGGTTCCAAAATATCAGAGTGATATCAAGGTGGTGACTGGTTCGCCCAAAAACAGCGAATGTCTTTAGGTTGGCATTCGGTTCAAGGCATCGACATAAGGTTGATGGGTGATAGAGGGCTCAACTCAAGTTGTGACAGTAGAGAAAAGTGTAGATCACAACATCAGGAGTCTAAGGGACAAGGTTATTTTCAAAGTTCATGGCTGGAAGTGGGTGAAAAGGCTCAATGCCACTGGCTGACACAGGCTGGCAGTGCTCCAGAATGGCATTGACATGGTTTGAACAGTTTCCAGTGGCCAAAGTAGGTTTTGATTCAAGCATATGGTGCACAAGGTAGTGAGGCAGCTATTTGACAAAGTAATTTCTGTTTTACATGACCAGAGGTGGGTGAACAGGGCTAATGCCACCGGCTGAGATAGCCTGGCATAGGGTTGACACGGCCAGAAACTAGGGCAAGCCATATCTCTTGACTCAGGGCTCCAAATGATGCGCCACTTTGGTCTGGTGGTTAGGCATTTGTAACAGGAACAATTGTCTCAACAGGACCTAGGGTAGGAGATGGCCGGAAAGTGATGAAAACCGGCGAAGAACACGGTGGCCGAACTGTTCTCAACAGCTTCTGGACAAAACCTTGGCATGGTGATATCTCTTCATCTGGGCCGATCTAGGTGTCGAGCTAGAAGGAAAAAATACTCCTGGGGTCGAGGCACATCTACTAGACAAGGTGGTTGGGGTTGAAACGGCCGGGAACAAAATCCGGCGACCGGAGCTAGGGGAGAAGACACCAAAATTGGGCATCTCTGTTTTAGGGCAAATAAACTTAATTCCTTGCTTGAGGATGGTCTCTGGGGCATAAGTAAGCTAGGTGTGAAGCTAGATTGGCTGGGGAAACACCAGAGAAGCTTAACAGCGAGCTCCAGTTCACATGCAAGGTGCAAAGTTGGGGATTTTCATATTTTAGCAAATTCTTCGATTCTGGTTGCTTAGACGTGTTCTAATCAGTCCACTGATCATGTTTGATTACAGGCTCGAGAGCTAATTTGACTTGGTTAAGGATTAATTGCTCGCCGGAGTTGCTGGAGAGAAACGGAAATTGCCGGCGACTGGAGAGGTTTGAAGTCAATTACATGCTCGAGTATGATGAGGGAGGTAAGAGGAGCTTACTGAAGTAGCTGGAATCGAGGAGGAAGCAGTGTAGAGGCTTGGCACCGTGAGCCTCTTCTCGAGCTCGCCGAAGAAGACGAAGACGACGGCGTGGTTAGAGATTTTGGGTGGTTCTGGTGTGAGTGCCTTCGTGCTGGGCTGGGGCGGCTTTTATAGGCACAGCAAGGGGCTTGCAACGGCTGGAATTGCACGGGGAAGGGAAGCTCGAATCGATGGCGAGTTGACCGGTCGGGCGGGACAGCAGCGAAGCGACGCGCTCCAGCGGCCGTGCCGGCTTTGCAGGCTGGCGTGCGCTGTCCCGGGTGATGCAACGGCGAACTGACGGGCTCCTCCGGCATGCTTGGAACGTGGCACCGAGCTTCTGCAGTGGCTGCAGCGATGGCGTGCGCGCGCGGGCAAAATTGGAGATGCTGGTGCGGCCGCGGTGGCTCCACGGTGGCGAACGACGTGCGCACACGTGGCAGGAACGCGGTGGCAGGGGTGGCGACCACGGGGCTTCACCGGCGACGAAGCTCCTGGCGTGGCAGCGCGGTGGTCGCGGTCGTGCACAGCTGCTGGTCGTGCACAGTGTCTCTGGTCGAACCAGGGACCCAATTGCAAGGATTCTTATTTGAAATCTGGACTGATTTGCAATTTCTGTCTTAGAGACGGTTAATTTGAGGATTGATTTCATGGCTGAGTATAACATTTCTATTAGTACTCATTTAGCTCAAATTTGGAGAAAGTTTGATAAGGTTTGAGGGATTTCACCTATTTTCGAAAATAGGGTAAAATTAGGGTACAATAGGTCTTGATTTTGTCGATCTCTAATTCTGGTGATTGGAGAGAGATTTTGAAGTCTGGACAGAAGGGAAATTTGTATCAAATAACATTTGGGAGGTGTTCCCTGAAGAAATTCTGGAGTTGGAATTGATTTGCAGATTTTAGCCTTTTCAGGCTTCCAGGTAAACAGAAAAGGACCTATTCGCAGTAATATTTGGACTAAACTGCGAAAAGTGTTTAGATGAATTAATCTGGCTCCCAACTTTTCGGAGTGAGTTGAGGATGAACCTAGGAACATATTCCAGGGGTTACTTGAGTCTGGATAAGGTTAAATCAAGATAACTCAATTATCTGGAAACTGGGGTACTTAGGGTAAATCTGAGTTTTCCTGTTTTCGAAAACAGAGAGAGGCTTAGGTACTGAGAGTTAGGGTCAGAATTTGATCTGGCTCCTGAAGACTTTTATCTTCAGGATAACTGGTAGGTTAAATCTGGATGGTCAGATCTTGATCTGGATCTAGGGAATAGATTTGGAGATTTTTTTAGGGTTTGGGAGAGATTAGAGTTCAGCTGATCTGGCTACTACTACAGGGATACATGCATGCAGGATTTGCATGCAAAACTTTTCACCCCCAAAACTAGGGTGTTACAATAACGAACGGAGCAGTGGTGTAACGATTACAGGCCTAGATCGGTTCTGGTCAAAAGTCGTGTCGTCCAGAAAAAAGCCAAAAAAAAAAAATTAGGTCATAGTCTTCCGCTGTCCAAACCACTTCGAGCCTTCGCAATCTTTGCTTTCAGTTAGCGTTGTTGAGTTTGTGTCCTTAGTTCAACATTTGGTTGCTGGTTTAGATTGTGTTCGTACTTCTGTCCATCACCTCCCCGTTGCATCATCCGTCCTACCACTGCCAGACATGCAGAAAACCAAATTGAGTCCAACTCGGTTTGCCCCCGCTAGCCGCCTTGTGTTATTGTCCCGCTTCGCAAACCCTAGATAGGTCGCAAACCGCCTTGTGTCAAACACCCTGCATCGCTAGCCTCCCCTTTGTTTATCCCGCCAACCCACCGTCACGTTCCCTACTTGCGAAACAGAAAGTTCGCATTGACCAGAAACCCTGATCCTGAGGACCTTCACTAAAACGGCCATAACTTTTACATCCGAACTCCATTTGAGATCCATAACCACTCGTTTCGAAGCTAACAAAAAGTTACACTTGAATTTCACCAACTTTGTTGGTTTCAGCAAAATTTCGGTGGCAACCACCCAGGTGGGTTGCACTCAGAAATGGTACATTGCAGCTCAGAATAACAAGATGCATTATATAAAAATGCGAGTAATTAAAAACAAGTGCTGATCACAGGGACCAACATTACAATAACTTAGCGCCAAAATGACACACTTAAATGTTGATACAAAATTAGGGAGATTTCGACACAAAGGTCGGCATAAAATGAAACAATAATAATAAGCAAAATGACTTCATTAGTCTTCTCCTTTAGCAGCAGCGGTGTTGCACGGGCCTTTTCCACATCAGACTCCACTTTGGTACGTAACCCTCTAACAAGCTGGGTCTTCAGTTTCTTCTTCTTGTTCCATATTGGGTTCAAGTGCATAGGACTCAGGGTCAATAAATCCTTCTTCTAAATTTGTTTGTAAAAGCAAGGGTGAGCACATTGTCCACATAGTGCTCAACAAGTCCCAAATAAGAATGCAAGTGTCGTGGTATTGCGAATACCCCGGCAGGTTTTGTGAACAATCCTAGCGAAGAAAACACGACGCGGGCTGACCGGGTGACCGGTCCTCCCCCGCCGAACAAACACAAGAATTGACACGATGATTTATACAGGTTCGGGTCCCGGTGGGGACCCTAGTCCTGTCGGCGTGCTCCCGACCGGAGTCGGCTAGGGAGGCTTTCTCGGGGGAGAGGCTTCCGGAGCACACTTGTGAGTTTTGGCTATTCCAATAATGAATCACTTGTCTTGCAACAGAGGGGTACAAGGGCTATTTATAGCCCCAAAAAAAGCAAAAAAAGACTAAACTACCCCGGACGCTACCATCGGATCGAGGGGTAGCAACATCCTTCTCCCGGTCAAGCGCCTTGGATGCTTGACAGGTGGTCGCTGATTCCCGAGGCGCTCCTCGCGTGACCTGCACATGATCAACAACTAGAGACTTTACCTTTTGAAGGGCGATGAGGCCCAGGACATACACCGGAGGCCAGGTCCCCGGGCCAAAGGCGGCGCCCGGGACTGGCACCGGAGCCCGGGCCCCGGGAGCCAAAAGGCGGCTCCCGGGGCAGGCACCAGAGGCCACGTCCCCGGGCAAATGGCGGCGCCCGGGACCGGCACCGGAGGCCAGGTCCCGGGAGCCAAAAGGCGGCGCCCGTGGTAGATAGGTCTTTTTGCTTCTTTTTGGGGCTATAAATAGCCCTTGTACCACTCAGTTGTAAGCAAGTGATTCATTGTTATTGGAATAGCTAAACTCACAGGTGTGCTCCGGAAGCCTCTCCCCCGGAGAGAGCCTCCCCAGCCGACTCCCGTCGGGGGCGCACCGACAGGACTAGGGCCCCCACCGGGACCCGAACCTGTATAAATCCTCGTGTCATTTCTTGTCTTTGTCCGGCGGGGGAGGACAGGTCATCCGGTCAACCCGCGCCACGTAATCTTCTCTAGGATCGTTCACAAAACCTGCTGGGGTATTCGCAATACCACGACAGTTGGCGCCGTCTGTGGGGACTCGTGACAAGACACCATGGCTCCCCCAAGAACAAGGGCTCGCACCCTTCCCGGTGACGCCGGTCTCGGAGACCCGGCGCCGCCCGTCCGGGACACTGCTGTCCCGGCGCTTCCTCTCGGAGGCGGCCAAGCCCAGGTACCGCCTCCCTCCTTCTCTCTTAACTTAGGTGCCTCTACCTCCAGGTCGCTCCCGGTGACCGCGGGGACCTCGGCCGGGACCAGTCTCCCCCCGACGGCTCCCCCGGCTCCCCGGGACGCCCTGCTTGAGGACCTAGTGGAGGGCCAGCTCCGCGCCCAGCGCTCAATGGATGAGCTGCTCAGCGTGTTGGCGCGTCGCACCCATACTCGGGGACTATGCCCCCGTTTATGGGTTACCCGGCGGCCCCTCCGACCTCCGGAGGTCTGGCCGCCTCGTATGATCCCGCCGGGGGTTTCCCTCCCCCCGCGGGGTATACATCCGGACCCTTCCCGGCGCCCGGGCCTGTCCCGGTGCCGGGGGCTACTTCATGCCAGGGCCCTTCGGGGCACGGGGGGGGTACCCGTTCTCAGGCCCATTCCCGGGGCCGGGAGCCCATTTCATGCCAGGGGTTTTCCCTACGCCGGGAGCCAGTCCCGCCCCTCGCGTCGCATTTACCGCACAGGGGGCGGTCGACAGAGCAGCTCCCGTGCCTCAGCGGACTTCCCCCCGCATCGGCTCCCCGGTCCCGGACGTCGCCGCGAGGGCTCCCCCCTCCCCGGTTCCGGATAATACAGGGGCTTCCCCCTTTCCGGTCCCGGGGGTCTTCACAGGGGGCTCCCCCCAGCCGGCCCCGGAAGCCTCCGGGCCGGTAGCTACAGTGCATAAGCTCCCTCCCCCGGCGGAACATGTCCGTTTCGCCCGGGGGGAGGTCGAGTGAAGGCATTCACCCGAGTGCGGGGAAGAACTTCCCCACGGCCGCGGGCGCGGGGGCCCCGCTCTCGCACCGGTCGGGGGAAGAGACCCGCAGAAGACCCAGCCTCTTGGACCGCTCCCCGACTCCGACAACGAGGGTCCCGTCAAAGAAGACAGCGACCGGGACTCTCCCCGGGAAGTGCAGGGTTAACCAGCCCCTGTGCCGAAGACTTCGCAGCATCCGGTGGCCGCGGCCCTACCGCCCTCCGCACATCGAGCACTATAATGGTGAGGCAGACCCTTACGAATTTGTGCAGGTTTACTCCACTGCCATCTCCGTGGCCGGGGGGGACGAGACGGTACAATGCAATGTCTTCCCCCTCTACCTCACCGGCATCGCCCGCTCCTGGTTCTACAATCTGAAAGCCGGCTCCATCAAGTCGTTCATGCAGCTCAAGCGGGAGTTCTGCGCAAACTTCCAGGGGAACTATGTGCGCCCCCTGGACTCCTCGCAGCTGTACACTATCCGGCAGAGACTGGGGAAACCATCAGAAGCTTCTTCAAGCGCTTTTCTCAGGTGAAGAGCAAAAGCGGCATCCTCCCGGGGGAGCTCCACCGAAGGCTCTCCCGGAGCTGCCCCTCTTCCGCCGACGAGCTCTTCAACGTACTCGAAAAGTACGCTAGGGCGGAGGAAGATGACATCTGGAAGAAGACCCTGGGGGCTCCCACCCCCGCTGACCGGGGGGCCAGGGATCCCCTCAAGCGCCCCAGACAGGGGGGGGCGTAACGAGCCACGGCCTCGGGACACCTTTGTCCTCGAGGGCAGAGGCGGCTAGAGCGACCCCCCGAGGGGCAACCGCCCCTTCCCCAAGCCGAAAGGTCATGGGCGAGGACAGTCTTCGCGCAGCCAATAAGGCCCCGCGGGGAGAAGGCGGGAAGGTCCATGGTGCAGCTTCCACGGGTCCAGTACCAACGCTACCCGAGACTGCAGCCAATTACTGCAGCACTTCGCGGCGTTCCTCGACCAGCGCGGGCAGGGGGGAGACTCCGGCCTCCTTGCTCCCTCGGCCAGCTGTTCCGGTCCTTCCCGCTCCCGCGGGGGGTCAACAGACGCAGACGCAGGAGGCGGAGCCTTCAGAAGCTCTCCCCTTCCAAACTTCTCAGCGCCGCATCAACGTCATCGTGGGAGGGTCCGCCTCCGGGCGGGACTCTAAGCGCCAGCGTAAGGAGTACACGCGCGACGTCAAGGTTGTGGGGGTGCTACACGCGTCCCCGCCACCTAAGTGGTCGGACGTCCCCCTCACCTTCACAGCGGAAGACGCGCGAGGGGTTTGCTTCCCCCACGACGTTGAAGGAGCAGAGGAGATCCCTGAAGATTCATTTGAACAGCTAGACCCGTCACTGCAAGGCAAGTCTCAAACCCTTGATCATGTCTCACCTGCTATTTTGAAATGAAGTATGTTAACTATTTTCCAGTATATGCATGCCTTAGATTCAAATAAGAATTATGTTTCAATAAAATGACTAGATATGACCTAAATGATTGTAAAGCCCCTTTTGACATTGAATATCCCTGCACCCTTGTTACCCTAGATTATCATGCTTAGGCTATGCTATGCTCGACGATTATATGATAAATGTTGAATGGTCACATATGAGAAAAGCATGTTCAAAACCCCTTTTTGTGAAGGAAAATGTGATTGGAATCGATAGTGAGGATGGTTTGATTGGATGGTGCTGTGTGCGCACTGGGAATGTGAAAGACTCCTCACTAAAGATTCATAAGGACTAGAACCTTGTGTTGTGCTTCTATGCGGCATGAAAAACGTACCAACCACCTGCCTGTTTATGGGACGGGCGCAACTTAGTAGCTTTCTTTAGTGTTAGCTTTTCCCTACAATGGTTGTCGGTCCAGTTTCTTGCGAGAACTGGTGGGCCGCAGAAAAATCATGAGAGGAAAAGGTGGAAAGAAGGAAGACGCCCTAAGCCAGATTAAGTCGTGCGCGACTGTAATCAAGAGAGGCTATGTGTCTTGCGAGAACATAGGCCCAGGCTAGGAAGTAAGGCAGTGGGGAGGACCCACAACGGTACTTGAGACTTAACTGTCTATTTACCGGGCAGGGAAATAGTTAATACTAGGACTGTAAATTGTTGTGTCATCTCGGCCTTGTCACATGCGTAAAAGTCGCATGAAGCTGATCCGACTTGGAAGCCGAATGATTGGTGGATTAAGGTGGTACACCTTTGCAAAGTTTAAAAAAGTATCAGATACTCTGAGCTCCCAGGTCATGGAGTCTGCGCGCTGTGAATTCTATTCACGTCGATGCAGCACAAGTAGCTTTTGGAAGTTTTTCACAAAATCTGAGTAAAGTGGTGACTCATGAAAGACCGCCACACACAACATTTCTGAAAATCTAGCTTAGGATTTTAAAAGCCTCGCTTTCGAAAATAAAGATCTTTCTTCAAAGCTGTATGTGAAAATCTATTATATATGGATGTACAAAGCCAAAGAGCTATTTCTTGAGAAATTCCCCCTCATCTATATACATGCATTGTTACTTGGGACTTGTTGAGCACCATGTGGACGATGTGCTCACCCTTGCTTTTACAAACAAATTTAGAGGAAGGATTCGCCGACCCTGAATCTTATGGTCTTGAACCCAATGTGGAACAAGAAGAAGAAACTGAGGACCCATCTGGTTAAAGGGTTATGCACCAAGGTGGAGTTCGATGTGGAGAAGGCCCAAGCAATACCGCCGCTGCAGAGAAAGAAGACTGAAGAAGCCCTTTTGTTTATCATAGCTGTTTTATTTTGTGCCGACCTTTGTGTCGAAAACTCCTTAATTTGTATTAACAATTAAATGCGTCATTTCGGCGCTAAGTTATTGTAATGTTGGTCCTTGTGATCAGCACTTGTTTTTAATTACTCGCATTTTTATAATGCATCTTGTTGTTGTGAACTGCAATGTGCCTTTTCTGAGTGCAATCCACCTGGGCGATTGCCACTGGAATCCTCAAAAGAGGGTCCCACAGGTGTCCCCCGGGAAATCACCGTGGATAACGGGACCCAATTCGACTCGGCTTATTTCCGGGAATTCTGCGAAGGCCTGGGGCTCGTCATCCACTTCGACTCAGTGGCCCATCCCCGGAGCAATGGGGCTGTCGAGAGGGTCAACGGCGTAATCCTACAAGGGTTGCGCCAGAGACTCGAGCAAACCGCTTCTAAGCGGGGTGCATTGGCCGGGGAGCTCCCTAGCATCCTCTGCTCCATGCGCACGACCCGTCCCGGGCGACGGGACGTACTCCCTTCTCCCTGGTCTACGGGGCGGAGGCAGTCCTCCCCCCGGAGATTGGCCTCTGGTCGCTGCGAGTCGAGCTCCTGGAGGGAGCCACGACCGCAACGTACCAGGCCAACGAGGCCAATCAGCGCCTGGAGATCGACCTCGTGGAGGAGGAACGCGACCAAGCGCTCCTCCGCCACGCCATCTACGAGCAAGAGATGGCGCGCGCGTACAACCGGCGCGTGCGCGAGAGAGCTTTCCGCCTTGGGGACCTTGTCCTCAAGCGCGTCACAGACCCCCAAGCCCAGGGGAAGCTCTCCCCCGAGTGGGAGGGCCCCTACAGGATCTCCGCGGTCCTGGGCTCGGGGCTTACAAGCTCTCCACCTTAAAGAGCAGGAGCTGAAGCACACGTGGAACTTGCGTTTACTTCGCAAGTTCTATGTTTAGCCTAACAGGCCTGTCCCCTCCCCCGGAGCGGTCACACCGGAGGGGGAGGAGGGACACTGTATTTACTTTTCCTCCCCTTTCGCAGCTTCGCAGGGGGAGGCACTGTACTTCATTTTATTAGCAATACATAGGTCTTGCTCTTCAACTGTCTCATTGCAGGTTCTTGTCATTACCGCCCCCTAGCGGCGATGCCCTCCCCGCGAGGAAGTGGGCCCAGACCCAGCAAGTCCCTCCTGTAGGGTGGATTACGATCAGCCCTCGTGGACTGAGGGTGTAAGCGGCAACCCGCACTAGTACAGAAATGCAGTCTACTAACCCCTATCTTCTATCGGTCATTAGCGATTTAGTTGAAAACCGATAGAAAATGTGCCTCGAGGTCATAAAAGGCCATCGGGTCTATTTTTCCTATCGGTTTGTAAGAAACTTCCCGATAGAAGAAGCAGTATGATTTACTCTAGCAGTGATGAACAAATTTGCCGTTAGAAGAGATGCATAAGTACTGACGGGAGAATGTTGTGCGCCGATAGGACTGGTCGACTTCTACAACTAGACTTATTCTATCGGTACTGTATGAATATACCGACAGAGTACATTAAAAATTCCTATCGGCAATATGTAGTGCGCCGATAGAACCGTTGGCCTTCTACAAATATTTTTATTCTATCGGTAATGGATTCTTGTACCGTTAGAATATATAGAAAATTGCTTAGAACTGCTCGTCTCAAATAGTTTTATTCTATCGGTAATGAATGTTTATACCGTTAGAATATAGCAAAAATATCTTAGAACTATTGGCCTTCTACAACTTGTAATATTCTATCGGTAATGAATGTTTATACCGTTCGAATATAGAAAAAATATCTTACAACTGTTGGCCTTCTACAACTTGTAATATTCTATCGGGAATGTACGTACACACCGATAGAGTATGTACAAAAATTCGTATCGGTAATATGTATTGTGCTGATAGAACCATTCGCCTTCTACAGATGTTTTTATTACTAACGGTATGCTGTTTTTGTACCGATAGAAAATATATAGTTGAATAAATACACGGGTATGTCTCTTTCATTCTCACAGTTCATCTGCGGCTCGTAGTCGTAACCCGTAAGCTCCATGAACGGCCGGCGCACCTCTACAGGGGACCGCTGCACCTCCGCACCTCCATCGACGCCCTCTAGACTTCGGCATCCCAAGGAAGGTACGTAAAATTTCTGCAATATTGTTAGATTATTCTAATCCGATTATGGCAATAATTCTGCTTTTTTTGTATCCTTCATTTTGATGTGTCTTCTTTTCAATATGATTATGATCTGTTCAGGTCCTTGGATGATGCTCATGAGGGGCAACGTATTTCACAGTTCTTGATCGCAGTACGCTGCCTACGTTACTTGTTGGCGAAAGAAACAGTGAAGATCACCGTCGAGAGCTGGAAGGACGTGAAGGGCGAGATCTTGGTTGGCTCGCTCGAGAAGATCCTTAAGCCCGGTGTGTTTCTCAAATCATGACCTATAGAAAGCATCTTACATTTTTTTGCATGCACCAGCTTGTGGCCAGATGCTTACCTGCTTGGAGAAGAAGAATTGTTGTTATTTGCACAGCCATTCTACACCATCACTACACAGAACAACATCTTGGAAGGTAGGTTCTTTTTGTTAATGGAGTTGAGTTGAGTTGATCGAGTTTGAGTCTAAGGAAATCACCAATACGTACAAATGTATGTCGACGGCAGTTCCAGCTCCTCGGGCGTCTTCGAACTGAACTCCTACGGTTAAGTCCAATGTGGTTCAGACATTTGCTGTTTTGGATGAATGGATTTGTGATGTATCAGGTCTAACTTGTAGTCGGTAGTTGCATTGTGGCAACCTGCAAAGGTTCTCTTTTATGTAAAATGTATGGGCCACTGGGTCCTCGTCGTGATCTGTTGTTAATTTCAGACGTGGCTTTTCTAATATACATGGAATGTGTGAATTGTTGTATTTGTATATTGTTGTATATTTGTGTATCATGTATTGCTAATTGGGACATGAACTTGAATGTGCAGGGAGTATTTGTGTATTTAAATGTATTGGTAGGTAGGTGTGTATTTGTACTGCTGTTTCAGACATGCACTTGAATTTGTGAACTGGCATATGTATGTTTGTACCTGAATTTGTATTGGTGAACTGGCATGTGTATGTTTGTACCTGAATTTGTGAACTGGCATGTGTAATTTCTTTGGCAAGATGAAGTCCCAAGTACCTAAGAAAAGTATTTTTGTGTCTCCTAGTTAATCCACAAATTAGCATTTCTTGAAATATATTGCTTTATCTTCTAGTTAAGATCCGTTTGATGTAAGATCTGTTTGATGTAAGATCTGTTTGATGTAAGATCTGTTTGATGTTACATTGATATGATTCCTTGAATGTGAGAAATGGCATGTGCATGTTTGTCCCAATTTGGTACCAGTACCTCCTCTAACGGTAAGTACACATATTTACCGATAGGAAAACACATATATTTGCTCAGTCATGCATATTCTAACGGTAAATACACATATTTACCGATAGAAAAACTCTTGCCCGTGTGTCATGCATCATCTAACGGTTCGTACACATATCTACCGATAGAAAAACTCATGTACGTGCTGTGTCATGCATGATCTAATTGTCAATACACATATTTACCGAAAGAAGAAGTCCTGTACTTGCTCTGTAATGTACATTCTCTAACGGTATGTGTGTGATTTTACCGATAGAATATGTGAGCGGCAAATTACCTAAGTTAGTCTAACGGTTATTTCATGTATTTACCGTTAGAAAAATGTCCATTATAAGGAAAACCCCACTCGTGCATTGCTGAGCTGTTCTTTAATTTGTTCTGTTGCACTCTGTGTCACTCTGTTTGTGACGAAAGTTCCAGCTACACTGCTAGGGTGATCAGCGCAGGCTGGAGGGAAGTTGATTGCGCCCCTCTCTTTAAGGTACGCTTAATTGTCGACACTTATCTCTCTCTCCCTTTAGATCTCCCTTCCTCTCTACTTGCAAGCTAGCTGTATTGTGTAGTTCCAAGTTTGTAGCTCTAAGCTTGGGAGCTTGGTAGCTGGAAATGCGTCATGTTTTAGGAGCTAACTAGACAGAAAACTGAGACACCCAACTGATTCTATTCAATGGAGAAACATCAACAGAACATTTGCTGAGTTCGGCGGCGAACTTCGGAATGTAAGGTTCGGGCTGAGTACAGATGGTATGAACCCACATGGTAATATGAGCAGCCGGCACAGCACATGGCCAGTTCTTTTATGCATCTACAATCTAATGAGAACGGGGATGCCCGAACTTCCGTCAGGTCGAGGATAAGTCGATTAGGCGGCGCGAGACACACACGATCCGGCTTCTTGATCGGCACGATCAAAACCCCTGCAATCGCAGCACCACGCGTCCTCTGGTTATCAACCGTGCGCTGCCCGGTTGACCTCGCCACGAAGGCTAATCCCTGCCAGTGAATCGAGAACACAAGCAAGAACAAGAAAGATGCAACTGAATTTGCAATTGAGGATGAAACTCACGAGTTGGGGTCTCACAAACCGATGAACGGCGACACTGTTCAAAGACAGAATTGATCTAAGAAAAACCCGCCTCAACCCTAGCGGCGGCTACTGAATATAAGGTCTAAGGGACGTCCTAGAGACCCTAGACGCGTCCGTGATGGGCTCCAACACGATACATGGGCCAACGGCCCAACTTGGTGACGCAGCACCCTGGGACAGATTCTGTCCGCCAACTTGCAACGTTAATTCCCGTCGACTCCGAAGTCCAAATGACCGGAAACCGGTGCCATTGGAAAGGTTATCTCCTTAGCTTTCCAGGAATATGTGGATCATCGAAATCAGAGCCCGTTTGTGGCCTGGACGACGATTTTAGTGAAAACTGCTCCTGGTGGCCGAGGTAGTCGACTCCGAGATGAATTGGCCTCCAACTTGACTTGGACGCCCTCCTTGCCTCCCTCCTGGCCCTTGCTGGTTCCCAAGGCCTTCATGATCCTCTCCAAAGTTCCTAAGTACAATATAATCAATAATATCATTAGGTAGCATACCATCCTCACAAGTATATGCACGGGCACTTAGGAACGAGCTCACCTGTTGATTCAATTGCCGTGCTCGTGCTCTTGTGATGGGTCCGTGCATCACAACTGGAGGCGTCTCGGGCATATGCATAGGAGTGATGTCCTCATCACAATCTTCCTCCTTGGTTATGCATGAAGCGCAAGTACATCATGATGGCGTTACTAATCTCAGGACCCAGACAACCCGGAAATGATATTGACGTGTTTCTAGCGCCTTTAATCGAGGACTTACAGAAATTGTGGAGCGAGGGTGTGCAGGTGTGGGATGCATACAAGAAAGAGAATTTCATCTTGCGGGCCCTGATATTTTGCACCATAAATGATTTTCCGGCCTTCGGCAATTTGTCGGGGTATAGTACGAAAGGAGCCAAGGCTTGCCCTATTTGCCTAGATGAAACTGAGAGCATGTGGCTGCAAAACTACCGGAAAACAGTGTACATGGGTCACCGCAGGTTTCTTCCGGTGCATCACACATACCGTAAGAAGAGGAAATCATTTAACGGGAAGCCTGAGAAGGGATCAGCTCCAGTGTTTCTGACCGGTAAGGAGATTTACTCGCGCGTGAACGACTTCAAAGTTGAGTTCGGTAAGCATTCTAAACCTCGAGAAAAAAATGTTTGGAAGAAGAGATCGATTCTCTGGGATCTACCGTACTGGGAGCACTTACAAGTTCGACATTGCATTGACGTCATGCATGTAGAGAAAAATGTCTGCGACAGTTTGATTGGTTTGTTGTTGAACATTCCGGGAAAGGCAAAGGATGGTGTGAAAGCTCATCGTGACATGGTGGAAATGGGGATAAGGACTGAGCTTGCACCTTTAGAGAATGGAAAGCGTACATACCTCCCTCCGGCCTGCTATACGTTGTCCAAGAGCGAAAAAACAGATCTCTGTCGGTGCCTGCACGGTGTTAAAGTTCCATGTGGGTACTCCGCGAACTTGAAAAAACTTGTGTCCATGAAGGACCTAAGACTGGTTGGCACGAAGTCCCACGACTGTCATGTCCTGATGTCACAAATGCTTCCCATTGCTATCAGAGGCATCTCCCAGTTAAAGTCAGAGAGACAATCACAAACCTATGATATTTCTTCAACGCAATATCTTGCAAGGTACGTACATTCACTCGTACTATAAGTTCATTACCTCCATCTGTGGAGCTTAATTAGAAGATTTTTTTGATATAAATATTTGGCGCAACTGTGTCCTCGTAGGTAATTGATCCGGATGGATTGGACGCTTTGCAACGCGACGTGGTTACAACTCTTTGTCAGCTCGAGATGTATTTCCCTCCATCCTTTTTTGATGTTATGGTCCATCTGATTGTTCACCTTATCAGAGAAATTAAGTTTTGTGGACCCGTGTGCCTGCGCTACATGTATCCATTTGAGAGATTTATGGGTGTATTGAAGGGATACGTAAGGACTCGTCGTCGACCCGAGGGGAGTATCATGGAAGGTTATGCCGCCGAGGAGGTGATTGAATTTTGCACAGATTATATGGCCGGGGTTGACCCAATTGGCGTTCCTAGGTCCCGACATGAGGGTAGGCTTCCGGGAATCGGAACGATTGGATTCAAAGCTATCGTCCCCGCTCGTGATGTGTACGCAAAATCACATTTTTGGGTCTTACAACACATGACGGAGGTCGAGCTATACATACAGGAGCACAAGGTAATGTTACGATCACAGAATCCTTCGAAGTCAGACGTTTGGGTCAGCAGAGAACATAACAGGAAATTTGCAGAGTGGATCCAAGAAAGAGTCACTCGAGCTGCCGAGGGCTCCGTAAGTGAAACTGTGACATGGTTGGCTAGAGGCCCAAGATTCACGGTATGGACTTGGCAGGGGTACGACATCAATGGGTATTCATTTTACACAAGAGCTCAAGACGCCAAGAGTAGCACGCAATGTAGCGGAGTGACACTGTTTGCTATTTCCGAGGATGCCAGGTCAGTAAGGGCACTGAACTCATATTACGGTGCTATTGACGAAATATGGGAGCTCCATTACGGATTACATAAGATTCCCCTGTTTCGATGCCAATGGGTCGAAATCCCTCGAGGTGTTCAAGTTGACAGTTACGGGTTTACTCTCGTCGATCTTGGTAGAGTCGGACACCAAGACGATTCATTCATACTTGCAAAGCAAGCCACACAGGTATTCTACATCGTTGACCCGGCCAATCCAAACTTGCATGTTGTCCTCCACAGCAAGAGACGTATTGTTGGGGTCGAAGATGTTGTCGACGAAGAGGAGTATAACCAATTCGATGAAATACCTCCATTTTTAGAGGACATTCAATCTATCCGTACTGAAGATATCGACGAAACAACGTATCTGCGAGATGACCACGAAGAAGGATTATGGGTTGAGAACCATTGATGATTAATTTCTATTTCAGGGATAAATGCCAAGCAAACAGCCCACAAGCTCTGCAGCAAGGTGAGGAACTTATTATTAATACATCAGGTAGTACATTTTTCTTTAGAACTTAATGATAAGCTAGTTCACAGCATTAATATATCTCAATTTTACTCCACAGCATGAGTTCTAACATGTACAGTACCTTTATCCTATAAATACTTAATTCTTCCCTTCAAATAGCACTTGCAAAAATCTCATCGCAGTCTCTTGCTTCTTCAAATTAAGCTCTGCAAAAATCCCTTTTTTTCTGACGGTATTTTGTTATTTCTACCGATAGAAAAGGACATCCGCTACTTTCATGTGTCTCAGGCACTTCTCTCAGGCACTTCAAAAGTTTTCGAAAAGTTTACTTTTTCTATCAGTATTATTCTATTTTACCGTTAGAATAAATTCGTTAGTCTCACGGTAGTTGTTGTCTGATGGTTTTTTCCTGTTTTTACCGATAGAAGAATACTCTGGCGTTTTGAATTCTCAACCGTGTCGCCATGCGTCGCCTTGGAAACTCTATAAGTACCTCGCCATGCGTCGCGGTATTTTGTTGTTTTTCTAATTCTCGAACGGTTCGACTCCTCATCTTCTCTTTCACAATGGCAACCTCCATGGGATCGTCAGCCACGCCCTCCCCGGTAAGAACTCTAAATCTCCTCGGTTTACCCCTGTATTGTTAATCCATGTTCAGTTCATTCTTGACCTGTTGATTTGCACAGGGAATGGGAGCCGTGGAAGACACTGCCAAAGTGAAGGCCGACCTGAGGGCCCTCCAGGAGGAGCATAAGCTCCTTACAGACAAGCACACTCAGCTACGGCTTGACCTTGACGATCTCTTCCAGTGCATTATGCGCATGAAGATATGGATGGTGACAATGCTAGGGCGAGGAAGAGGCGTCTTAGCGAGGAGAAGAAAGCCGCGGATATGACCATCGCTGGCTGCGGTTTGACTATGAAGGATACCATAGCGAAGCTGAGGGAGGTCGCAGGCCTTCTCGACGTGGTAGTAGTTGATCCTAGGGACAACTTGTCGCTAGAGGAGTCCTGCGTCCTGGCTGCAAGTCTAACTAACTCTATTCTACATGCAGCCAGGGCTAAGACCACCCCTTGACCTAGCATTTTGGGTTTTATTTTTTTTTGTAAGTGATAAAACAACAATGAATGAACAATTTCTTTTTATGTCAAATTTCCAATTTTCCGGCTATCTTCCCTCTTTGTTTATCATTCTGCAGCTTTCAACCACGGTTTGTTTGATGTTAAATTGTGTGTACCTTTTCATACTCTGACGGTATTTTGTTGTTTTTACCAATAGAAAAAGGGCACCCAATACTATAATCTCAAGCACTTAATTAAAAAAATTTTCTGGGGAAAATTGGTCTCACGGGATTTTATTGTTTATACTGATAGAAAAAGGCATCCACTACTTCAAATATTTTTCCGGGAAATTTACATGTTCTATCGGTACTATTTTGTTGTACCGATAGAAAAGTACATAATTCTTTCGGTATCATATTTTTGTACCGATAGAAAAGTTCCTCCACTACTTTATTACTCGTACACGGCCGTTGAGTTTCCCTCCACTCGAATAGTTCCACCTTAGAGCACTGCGTCTCTTCGAGAGCGAAGAAAACCACAACCTCCGCCGTGACCACTCACTTCCTCTCTCCCACATGACGATCGCCGGCTGGACACTGGTTTGCCACTGCCACCGGTTCTTATTTTCGTCCTTCGCCGGCCGCCGTTGCGTTCTACACCGGCTCTCCATCACCAGAACTGATCGCCGCCGTAAATACCCCAATTCGTCGTTCTATTTCCAGCATCTTCCTTATTTGATCCTAGTGTTTTGTACGTACTAATTCTTCGAGTTTTGCAATTACACTAGGGTTCCCTATTGTGTTGGATTATGTACATTCCGCAGGAAATGTTGATTTAAATTAGGGTTTACATAATATGTTCCAGTACTGTAATGAACCTGTTTTGAGATTTTAACTTATCTATACTGCTGTATGTGTGAGCAATTGTATCTAACTGCCATGTAATGCACATTATATGTTGGAGGTGTTCTTACACATATTCTATCGGCAGCTCATGTGTTTACCGATAGAAAATATTTCTGCACAAGTAGTAAAACTTAATTTGGATCTGGAAGGACATGAGCCATGCAATGTACTAGTTTGCTTGGGAATTTTTACTCACTTGGTATGAATATATGGCAATGTGGATGGGTCTTCGATGTATATGTTTCAAATGCCTATACATGACTTTTGCCAACCTAATAGATGTGAAGTCCTGATGACTCACATACAGGCTAAAGATTATGCACAGTGGCACTTAGATGCTTGTGTGCATATTTACGTGTGAAATAATAATGCTGGCCCATGAATATTAGTATAGCAAATCATCGAGAATGTTATGTGATGACAGTGAATGGTGGCTTGTCAACAAAATTCCATATGTAGAGAACATTGTTATGTTCATCGGTATCTCACGGGTTTGCCGATAGAAAAATTGTCTTCTGTGGAGGTAATTGTTATGGTCTATCGGCAGCTCATGTGTTTACCGATAGAAAATATTTCTGAACAGTTCAGGAAGTAATTTATGCATGTCTTTCTTTTTGTATTATTTTCCCTTTTGCCGCCCTAGTTAGTCTCCAGTCCTGGGCTGAGTTATGGAACTCCAAGGCGAATTAATTGCCATATGGTTTGTTGATGGTTTTGTAGGGGAAGACATGTCATCGTCTTCATCGGATGGTACTAGTGGTTCGACTAGGCCCAACCCCATCGTAACTACTGAAGATGCAGCTGTTACATTCCAGCGCAAGAGGGTGGGGCGAGGCGCGACGACGTTGGGGCGTTTGGCCAAACGCACGGATCTTTCTTGTGAGTTCAACCAATTTGGGAGGCCGATTGGAAAGAATGCTGGGAGGTACGCGGCCTACGTTGGGCTGTTGGTGAAAGAAAGGGTGAAGATCACCGTCCAGAGCTGGAAGGACGTGACGGCGGACGAGAGGGATAGGTTGTGGGCGGAAGTGAAGGTTAAATTAACTGAAATCGCTGAACTCTTTCGTAATCACGTTCTCTTGGCTTATACTAAAGTTTAACTAACTCGTGATTAATTGTATGCATTTTTCAGAAACAGGCTAAGTGGAACATCCCCGACGATACACCTAGGACTGCCTGCTTGAAGGACATGAACGGAACATGGAAAACCTTTAAGAGCTGACTCGTCAGTAACTTCCTCGCCGCAGGGAAATCTCCTTGCGAGAAGTACCCCTTCATATCGGAGGAGGTATGGGAGGAATTCACCAAGCAGAAGGGGACTGAGGAGTTCAAGGCCCTTAGTGAGAAGAATAGGGCGATCCAGAAGAGGAACGACCACCCGCATCGGCTCGGATCCTGGGGCTATGCGGGGAAGGAGGAGCAGTGAAAGAAGGAAGACGAGCAAAATCCTGTCATCGACACCCCTGAGTTGCCGCTCTCCGAGATTCGGGATGAGAGGTGCAAGCGATGGTGGAGGGGGAGGGGGTCCGTGTCGTCCACGGGGTCCGTGCAGTTCGCAACCCCTGGGGACGCCGACGTTGTGAGGCGATTGGTAAGTTGGCTAACCTCGTAAATTGTGTGCGCACAAGTGTATATAAGGCAGGAAGTGGTTGGACACGGCTTCGTATATCCGTCTGGGCCGGATGTCCGGGTCCACTGTGTACCTCTGCGGTTGGGGTTCGCAAAGGTACAGGTGGACATGGCCATGCCAGACTACAACGATTCTCCGTTGCCAGTCCCAACAGAGGAACTGCAGACACTTACTGAGGCAGTGGGCTCCTACGTACAGTGGCCCAAGAAGTGTCTTCTAATACAACCGGTAAATCCTACACATTTTAGATTACATCCTACTCAGTACACTCAACTTGCATAATCTAACATACGTGCTCATTAATTGAAGTGGCCTGCCGCTGGGCTACGGTCCGGCCTTAAGCGCGGGGCGCGGCCTTAAGCGAAACGGCACGGGCTTAAGCGCGGTGTGCGGGAGCCGAAGCGTCACGGCTCCGGTGGCTTGGTCCGGAGATTTTCCCGGTGACATGTACCATACCCACCGGGGACTCAAGCATCGTCCCCGGGGGGCATGGGGGGATACTGTTGAGGGAAATCTCCGCGAGACTAAGTCCAGGTAAGTTGCGTCACGTTCGCCCGGGGATGAGGCCTCCGGGGCCTCCCCGGGCGCCGACATTTTGGCCCCCTGGACCGGGCCTCCGGCGCCGGTCCCGGGCGCCATCATTTGCCCAGGGACATGGCCTCCGGTGCCTCCCCGGGTGCCGCCTTTTGTCTCCCGGGACCCGGCCTCTGGCGCCGGTCCCGGGCGCCGCCATTTGCCCGGGGACATGGCCTCCGGTGCCCCCCCGGGTGCCGCCATTTGCCCGGGGACATGGCCTCTGGTGCCCCCCCGAGCGCCGCCATTTGCCCGGGCGCCGCCATTTGCCCAGGCGCCGCCATTTGCCCGGGGACATGGCCTCCCCGGGAGCCGACATTTTGCCCGGGGACATGCCCTCCGGCGCCCCCCGGGCGCCGCCTTTTGGCCCCCGGGACCTGGCCTCCAGCGCCGTCCCGGGCGCCGCCATTTGCCCGGGGACATGGCCTCCGGCGCCCCCCCGGGAGCCGCCTTTTGGCCCCCGGGACCCGTCCTCAGGCGCCGTCCCGGGCGCCGCCATTTGCCCGGGGACATGGCCTCCGGCGCCACCCCGGGCGCCGCCTTTTGGCCCCCGGGACATGGCCTCCAGCGCCGTCCTGGGCGCCGCCATTTGCCCGGCGACATGGCCTCCGGCGCCTCCCCGGGCGCCGCCTTTTGGCCTCCAGGACCTGGCCTCCGGGGCCTCCCAGGGCGCCGCCATTTTGGCCCTCGAGACCTGGCCTCCGACGCCGGTCCCGGGCGCCGCCATTTGCCCGGGGACCTGGCCACCGGGGCCTCTGAAAGTGTCGCGCCCCGAAACTGGGACTACGACTACTCCTATAGAGACCTAGCTCGCTACAGCTAGTCCCACATATGCATAGCATACACATACCCTTGACGTCCCAGGAAAAGTCAAGCACAGGAGTATATCACATTGCAACAGAGTAACTTACAAAATAGTTAAGCAGTGTGGCCTGCTGGCCTTGATATTACATAAGAAGATTACAATGCCTTCACGGCATACATGGTTTAGCAAAATAACATCTACACAGCAGAAGATAGGTGACCCACCCACAAAGAGAAGTGGACAGCAGAACAACACACATCAGGGCTTTGGCGGAACTGACGTTCCTCCTTCTGGATCCAATAAGTTCTCCACACCTTCATCTTGATTGTTGATCGCTCCGTCTATTGATTTGTAGATTGCAAGGGTGAGCACTTACGTACTCAGCAAGTCATAGGTAAGAGTAGATACATATAGTAGTGATGATATGATCCTAGACTAGTCAAGAATTATGGATGTTTATAAAATAATCTTTTACTTTCGTACCTCATTTCAGGGCAGCACTTTTCATAATATAACATCATCATTCATGTTCACTAGATTATAGCACTACCGCGACACGTCGACACACGACAGCCCACGGTAGTACTCCTTATCATGACAACACATGTCATTTGGGTAATCTTGATTAAAACATATTTTATTTAGAAAATAATACTTGTGTCACACCCCGTGGATTTAATCCACCGCAGCAGACTCCTATAAAACCCGGGAGCTCGGAGTATTCGAATACGTTTTTAACTCTGCAGAGAGGTACCAATTTACCCGCAAGATATTCCACTTTCAAGCCCATCCTATCATAACAAAATGATTAGACCCCTCCTCACAACCATGTGTGAGTGGCAAGGTGGAGATAACAAGAACTTTTGTTATGCATCACTTACAATTCACCCCTGACCCTGTGGCTCTCCGTGAAACACAGTTGTGGTAGGCTGTATCATAACCTCCACCCCACCTCATTTTCCCATTACTGGGTCAAATATCAGATCACCTTCAGTGATAGTGGGAGTCAGCCTCCAAGTCAATCATCACAACACAACTCATGCAGGGGTTTCATGTATGATCCACATAAGTACTTGTTCAGGCCTGTCCCATACCAGGCTTGCGGTTAGCACGTTGTTCATGCCACTAGACGCACAACACAAGGTTCTAGTCCTTATATGCCAGTGACCAGACCATCCACAACCCTGCACCTTCAATGCCTGCATTCCTTTGCAGTCTAGCACCTCCAGTGCTACCGCCATCCATACCATTTTCTGGTCACGGCTAGGGGTTTTATTTCATGAATATAATGTGAGACCCCCATTTGAGGATCACCTTGGTAACCGCCCAGGTAGGTTACCCACAGCAGGATGTCACATGAGCTCCAAACCACACAAGCATAGTAATAACATTAAACAAGTATCAGGCCAACATGGCCAATATTACATAGCCAAAGCACCGAAAATGGCGCTAAGTAGAGTTGCTAAGAAAATAACTAGTTTATCAGAACCAGAATCGGTATCCAAGTACCAAACACACAACATAAAACACAAAGCGACGACGAACAGCTTGACTTCCATCTGCAGCGGGGTTGGAGTGGCTCCTCCCACATCTGACTTGACTTGGTGCGCAATCCTTCTAGAAAGTGGGCTCGCCCGGGGTGCTTCCATCTTCGGGTGAATACTCATAACTGAAAGAATCGGGATCCTCGAATCCCTCTTCTACAGTGGGATAAAATGCAAGGGTGAGCACTTGGTGCTCAGCAACACTCATTCCAGGGATTATTGTAATTGTACTTATATGAGGGTGAAACATATGATTCAGGGGTTTTAGTTTCATATGGATAGAGATATATAAATTTCCAAGTCATTTGTTTAGTAAAACAGTACTTTATCATGAAAATGATACTTTAAACATTAAACAGGTTTTCAATAAAACATTAGATGTAGTGGTCTCCCATGAGTCACTACTTTTGTTAACCGCATTATGAAAACATTCCAAAACATTACTTGTGCTATAACCCATGGATAACATCCACTACGAAAAGACTCCTGAACCTGGGAGTACAGAGTATCTGATACTTCTTTTACACTTTGCAAAGGTGTACCTCTTTTTAAATCCACCAGTTCACTCGACTTTCAAGTCGGGCCAACTCCATGTGACTTATACACATGTGACAAGGCCGAGATCACACAACGCTTTTACAGTTCAGTATTAACAGTATCCCTGCCCGGTAAATAGACAGTTAAGTCTCAAGTACCGTTGTGGGTCTTCCCCACTGCCTTACTTCCTAGCCTCTCTGGTCTATGTTCCTGCAGGACACATAGCCTTGGTCTATGTCCACGCGAGACATACGACCATTTAAGATTACAGCCGTTCACGGCTTAATCAGGTCTAGGGCGCCTTCCTTCTTTTACGCCTTTTCCTCTCATCATTTTTCTGAACTCACATCACTCGTGGCCGAACCTTGGCCTTCCAGTTTCCACGCGAGAAACCAGATCGTCAAACCATGCAGGGAACTGCTAATACCAAAAAGCTACTGAGTTGTGCCTGTCCCATACCAGGCAAGTGGTTGGTACGTTTACAATTCGTATAGAGACATAGCACAAGATTCTCGTCCTTATGAATCAATAGTGAGGAACATTCACATTCCCTGGTGCGCACCGCACCCTCTCCATACAAACCAATCCTCACTACTGATCCCTTTTATCAGTTTTCTTAACAAAACGGTTTTCATTATAATTTCTCATGTATTTGACCATTCCAAGTTTAATGTGGATATTCAGTATATGAATCCTAGGGTGACAAAAGCATACATATGAAGGTTCAATAACAAAAAGGGGTTTCATGATTCATTAGGTTATGTCTACTCATGTCATTCAAACATAACTTGTATTTCAAATAAGCATGCATAGTAAGAAACAGTGAATATACTTCATATGAAAATATTGGGTGAGACATGATCAAAGGAATGAGGCTTGCCTTGCAATGTGGGGTCTACGTACTCAGACGGATCTTCAAAGACTTCTTCCGCTCCTTCAGCTTCTGACTCTGCGGCAATCAAACAACACACAAACACATACCACATAAGCATACTGAAAATAGTTTCTATAGAAAGTATTAAGTAAATAGGTCATGCATGCAGGGAAAAAGGTTAGGGCAAGGTCACAAGGGCTCTGGTCGAAGAAACGGCTAAAAAGGATTGAACGTCGAAGGGTCGACATTCAGTTCATGGCTTTGGCATAACTTCAAACTGATCTTAGGATGGTTTTCTGGAGAAGTGATAGTAGAGAAAGTTGTAGAACACAACTCCAGGAATCTAAAGGATAAGGTGGTATTTCAATTGCTCAACCAGAAGGGGTCAAACAAGGCTAATGCCAGTGGCTGACATGCACTGACATAGTGCTGGACATGGCCAGAAACTAGGGCATGGCTTAACTTTTGATCCAGGGCTCCAATTGATGCACCACTTTGTCTAGGAGGTAGGCATTTCTAACAGGAACAATATACTCAACAGGCACAAGGGCTGGAAATGGCCGGAGGGTGGCCAAATCCGGCGAGAAAACACGGTGGCCTGGACATGAACTGAGCTACTGGACAGTGATCTTGGCAAAAGCATAACTCACAATCTAGGCAGATCCAGGTGTCGAGCTAGTGGAAGCAATTGCTCAGGGAGGTGAGGCGAAGCTAAGGGACAAGGTTTCAGGGGCTAGATCGGCCGGGAAAGAATTCCGGCGACCGGCGCTGGAGAAGACGACACTGGAGTTCGGGAATTTTTGATACAGGGCGAATGAGCTCAATTCCAAGCTTGGGAATGATCTCTAGGGCACAACGAGGCTACTGAGGGGTTAATTTCATTGGAGATTGGCCGGAGGGGCTCGGCGACGAGGTCCGGCGAACGGCTGAGGTTCCAGTTTGGGATTTCTTCGATTTGAGCTTAATTGGGGATCCTGATTCAACAGGCTTGCTCTACTAAGCTCACTGATCAAGTTCTTCTACAGAATCGAGGGTTAATTTGGGGTGAATCGAACGGCATTGGGGGAATAGGGCAAATCGGGAATCCGGCGATCGCCGGCGTTAGGGATCGATCTGGTGCAATTGGCTGCTATGACACAGAGAGGGGAACGAGGGGAACTCACTGGTGAACCTGGATTGGAGAAAGGGGCTGTGGAATGGGCTAGCGCCGTGAGCTCACTCACTGGCTCGCCGGAGAAGAAAGCGAAAACGGCGAGAAACTGGAAATTTGGCTAAGTCCTGAGGTTGTGCTTCTTCACGGCACTGAGGGGCTTTAAATAGGCACGGGGACGGAGCTTGCGAGGGAAAATACGACAGCGGTTGCTTGCGCCGGGGAGAAGTTTGTCGGGCGCAGGCGCAACGACGGCGACGGCAACGTGATCGCGTTCAGGCGGTGCTGCAGCTTTGCCAGTTGCATTGGAACTTCACATGGAACGGCGCAGATGCGGAGGCAACAGCAAAGCTCCAGCGGTGACACGTACACGCATGCAATTGCCACGGCAACGGGAGCGCGCGGGCGAAACGCTACTGGAGCGCGGCCGTTTAACCGCTGGGCAAGGCGATGCCACGGTGGCTAGCACGTGCGTGCGGGGTGGTTCAGCTGTTCACAATACAGGCGACAAGAGGCGGTGGCCGGCGGCGAGCAAACGCGGCGAAAACCACGGCGCGGCAACGGCGACACGCGCTGGTCGTGGGCAACGACCAGGGGCTGGTCGAATGGACCTGAAAAGAAGTTTGGGCCGTTCTGCAATTTCTGAAACTTGTTCCAGGGACTGTTTTGTGAGGAAAACTTGAATAGAACTTGGGCCTGTTTGCAAATTTGGAGATCTGAGGGTCCGATCTGAAATCTGATTCCGCAGCTAAGTTGCAAAAGATTATTAGAACTTATCTGGCCAAAGTTTGGTAAGATCAGGCAAGATCTGAAGGGTTTCGACAAAATTGGGGAAAACAGTTTCGGGTAAAATAGGGTAATTAGGGTTTTAAAATGGCAAGGCTTGAAACTCGGCTTTAGGATGAGATTTTGGGGATGATCCCGAAGGGAAAAATGTTCTGAACAACATTTAGAAGGGAATGGCTGAAGCAGATTAGGGTTTGGGGTCAAGATGTGGATTTTGGCTATTTTAGGGTTTGGTGAAAACAGGGGTGTTACAAATCTACCCACCTTAGAAACAATCTCGTCCTCGAGATTAGGGCAGGTCAGAGAATAGGAAGGGAAATTCTTGTCGTAGATCTTCTTCTTTTTCCCAAGTTGACTCCTCCTCTGAGTGATTGTTCCACTGGACTCTGCAGAATCGGAGGGTTCTTGACTTCAGCACTTTCTCTCTGGTTTCCAGAATTCTAACAGGGTATTCTTGACAAGATAAGTCTGGTTGAATCTCAGTCTCTGCAGGAGATATCTGTTCTGTTGGTTTTCTCAAGCATTTCCTCAGCTGAGACACATGAAATACGTCATGAATTCCGCTCAGTTCTGGTGGCAATTCCAACTTGTATGCCATTTCACCTCGCTTTTCCAGAATTCGATATGGTCCCACATATCTAGGTTTTAACTTTCCTTTCATCTGGAATCTTCGAACTCCTTTGTATGGCATAACCTTGAGATACACGTAATCGCCCTCTTCAAATGATAGCTCTCTTCTACGATTATCTGCATAGCTTTTCTGTCTAGATTGAGCTGTTTTCAGTTTTTCTTGTATGATCCTGACATGGGCTGTGGCTTCTTCTATCAACTGGGGTCCTAGATGTTGTTTTTGACCTATTTCTGTCCAATACAGAGGCGTGCGGCATCTTCTTCCATATAGAGCTTCATATGGTGCCATTTGTAGGCTTGCTTGGAAACTGTTGTTATATGTGAACTCTGCATACGGTAGAAATAACTCCCAAGAGTCTCCATAATCCAAAACACAAGCCCTCAACATATCTTCCAAAATTTGGTTTACCCTTTCAGTCTGACCTCCAGTTTGAGGGTGGTAAGCAGTACTAAACTTTAACTTTGTGCCCAGGGCTTTCTGCAACTCTTGCCAAAATCTTGAAATGAACTGGGTTCCTCTGTCGGAAACAATAGCCTTCGGCACTCCGTGCAGGACGACTATTCTGCTGAGATACAGCTCTGCTAAGTCCTTAGCTGTATATAGGGTCTTCACTGGGAGAAAGTGTGCTACTTTTGTTAATCTATCTACTATGACCCATATAGAATCGAATCCTTTTTTCGTCCTTGGTAGTCCCACAATGAAATCCATCCCGATTTCATCCCACTTCCACTCTGGGATTTGTAGTGGTTGTAGCGGTCCCGCAGGCTTTTGATGTTCTGCTTTCACTCTTTGGCATGTGTCACAAGCTGCGACAAACTTGGCAATTTCTCTCTTCATTCCTTTCCACCAAAAATTTTTCTTCAAGTCCTTGTACATTTTGGTGCTGCCTGGGTGTATGGAATATGGGGTTTGATGAGCTTCTTGCATGATCAAGTCTTTGATCTCGTTGTCATTTGGAATGCAGATACGGTCATCGTACCATAGAATTCCCTGTTCATCTTCTCGAAGGTTGGTTGTATCTTTGTTCCTCATGTCCTCCTTCATCTCTTGAAGGTCTGGGTCAATCGCTTGAGCTTGTCGGATTTTATCCTTCAACTCACATTCCATCTTCAGGGTAGTGATGGTTCCTTGGTCCACTAATTCCAATTGCAACTTTTCGAAGTCTTTAACTAGTTGCGTTGGCACTTCTAGCTGGGTTATCTGGTTGCAACGAGACTTCCTGCTCAAAGCATCAGCTACTACATTGGCTTTTCCCGGGTGATAGTGGATCTCTAGATCATAATCTTTGATCAGTTCTAGCCATCTTCTCTGCCTCATATTCAACTCCTGTTGCGTGAAGATATACTTCAGGCTCTCATGATCCGTATAAATTTCGCATTTACTGCCTAGTAAGTAGTGTCTCCATATCTTCAGTGCATGTACGACAGCAGCTAGCTCCAAATCATGTGTTGGATAATTCTCCTCATGAGGTCGTAGCTGTCTAGAAGCATAAGCTATCACTTTCCTTTCTTGCATCAATACGCATCCTAATCCTTGTTTGGAGGCGTCACAGTAGACTTGAAAATCCTTTTTGACGTCCGGTAGTATCAGGATTGGTGCAGTTGTTAGTCTTTTCTTCAGTTCTTCAAAACTTCTTTCGCACTCCTTGGTCCAATTAAAAGAGGCGTTCTTCTTCAGTAGCTGGGTCAGCGGTTTGGTGATCTTCGAGAATCTTTCCACGAATCTTCGATAATATCCCGCCAATCCCAAGAAACTTCTAACTTCTGTTGCGGTTTCAGGTTGTTTCCATTCGGTAACAGCTTGTATCTTCAACGGGTCCATAAATATTCCTTTTCCTGAGATGATGTGTCCCAAGAAAGAGATCTTCTTCAGCCAAAAAGCACATTTGCTAAACTTGGCGTATAACTGGTGATCTGCCAGTTTCTGTAGCACTATCCTCAGGTGATGTGAGTGCTCCTCCTCCGTCTTAGAATAGACAAGGATATCATCTACAAACACGATGATGCACCTATCCAGGAATTCCATAAGGATCTTGTTCATTAGATTCATAAATACCGCGGGTGCATTAGTTAATCCAAAGGGCATCACTGTAAACTCATGCAACCCGTATCTGGTCACGAAAGCAGTTTTAGGAATGTCCTGCTCTCGGATCCTTAACTGGTGGTATCCCGATCTCAGGTCTATCCTTGAGAACACTTTTGCTTCTCTGAGCTGGTCAAAAAGGTCATCTATCCTTGGTAAGGGGTATTTATTCTTAATGGTCATGTCATTTAGCTTGCGGTAGTCTATGCAAAGTCGCATGCTACCATCCTTCTTCTTAACAAAGAGCACTGGGGCTCCCCATGGTGATGAGCTTGATCTGATGAATCCTTTTTCTTCCAATTCAGTTATCTGCCTCTTCAGTTCCTCTTGCTCATGACCTGTCATCCGAAACAACTTCCTAGCATATGGAGCAGATCCGGGTTTCAGTTCAATAGTGAACTCTATGTCCCTATTTGGTGGTAGTCCGGGAAGTTCTTCTGGAAAGACTTCTGGGTACTCGTTGACAATCGGTACCTCTTCAAGCTTCACTTCTTCAATGCAGTTCAATCTCTGCAGGTGGTCGCAGATTGGAGTTCTGTCTGCATGGAATGTAACTTGCTTTCCCATGGCATTTGTCAGGGTGATTCTTTTCTTCTCACAATCCATCAATCCCTTATGCTTGGCCAGCCAATCCATTCCAAGAATGACATCCAATCCTTGAAGGTTTAGAACTAGCATGTCTGCCAGGAATTCTAGATTGCCGATACAGAAGGCAACATTTCTACAGATAGAATTAACAATCATCCTAGCACCAGGTGACTGAATGATGATAGGATGCTCTAAAGCAATCACAGGCAAGTTATTACTCAACAAGCGATCTTTTGACATGAATGAATGAGTTGCACCGGGATCAAATAAAACAACTAAAATCTGAGAGGAGATCAAGAGTCTACCGATCACGACGTCAGTTGCCTCTCCTGCTTCTGCAGCAGTCACGAAGTTGAGTCTTCCTCCGGTGGTTGGTGTTCCTCTCCCTCTGCTGGTTTGGAATCTTCCTCCTCTGGCTTGTGGTGCTCCTCTGGCAACAGTTCGTGCAGGTGCAGGGGATTTGGCTGCCTGAGCTTTAGCAACGCTGGGAGGTAAATGTCGAAGTGGACAAGTCTCTCTGTGGTGTCCTCTTCTGCCACAATGGAAACACTCTGCATTCTTCAGCATACAATCTTTATAGAGGTGACTCCCTTTGCATCCTGGACATGTTAGAGTTGTTGGTGATGGAGTCCTCTGGGGTCTTGGAGGTGCGGGTGCTCTGAAAGCGGCTCTGGCATATGGCGCTGGTCTTCCTCGGCTAGAATTTCCTTGAAAAGGGTATGCTATACTTTTCCTCTTGCGGTCTTCTTCTACTATGCCTCTTTTCTCCTCCATTTTGAGCACTCGATTCACAAGGACTTGGAAGTCCGTGAACTCGTGCGTTGACAAGTGATACTGATATGAGTTTTGTAGACCTTCACAAAATCTGTCGATCTTCCGCTCTTCTGTCATGATATCTTCAGGTGCATACCTGGCCAATTTGATGAATTCATGCAAATACTGCTTCACCGTCCTTCCTCCTTGCCTTAAATTCAAGAATTCTCTGCGTTTGGATTGAATAGCTCCTTTGGGGACGTGGTACTTGCGGAACTGTTCCTTGAATTCATTCCAGGTAATTGAATTCTGATTAGGGTGTACCGTCTTGTAATTCTCCCACCATGCTGCAGCCGATCCTGTGAGCTGATGGGGTCCATACAGCAACTTCTCTTCATCATTACACCTGACAGTATTCAATTTCCTCTCAATTTCTCTTAACCAATCATCTGCCACAATCGGGTCTTCAGTGCAGGAGAAAGTTGGAGGACGCGTCTTTTGAAAGTCTGTCAGTCTTGCTCCAATGTTCGAACCTTCCTCGCGGCGTGTTGCGGAGTTTTGCATCAACTGTTCCAGAATTTGACTCTGTACCTCTGCGGATCTCTGTCGGTTTTGCTCCATCCATATTAATATTTCCGTCAGATTTCCTCCTTGCGGTACTGAGGCCGATGAATTTGGCTGATCTGAGTCATCTCTAGTTCTTCTCGTTGATGTGTTCCTTGGGGCTTCTTCCGAGCCTTGGATTCTACCTCTGGTGTTCACCATTCTGTTCTGACAAGATAATTGAGAGAAGACTACTAATTCAAGAGAGCACAGATTGAACACAAGCTGAAATGAAAGATCAATCCAAGAGATTGGATTGGAACATGCGATTGCTATTTTCAAAGGTTTTCAAAAGATACAAGGTTTTCACCTTTACAGCCTTAGAGTTACCAACAAACAATACAAACAAAGCAGCTACCACAACAAGAGCTAAAAACTAACGATTACAAGGGTTAGAGCAGAAGGGTCAAGCTGAAGAGAAAACTAGGATCTCCTGTCGGTCCTGGAAGAGCTGCAAGGTTCCACTTCTTCAGGGTCTTCCTCCTCTTGATCTTCGTCGGCATCCATAGGGTCCCATTCCATATCATTGTCCTCTTCTTCCTCAGATGAATCGTTGGTGTTGCATGTAGCAATCTCTTTTCCTTTGCCTTCAGGAACTTCCTTCCCTTTCGTGAGAGTAGGATATTCTGGTGCAGGGGTGTTGATCACAATGCCACGCGAAGCAGGTGTGAAATAACCCAGGTAATCCCTAGGTCTTCCCACACTCTTGCGGGCTGTGAGTCTTATCTTCAAGCGGTTCTTCTTGTTCACCGATCCTTCGTCTTTGACTTCTCGTGCTCTGCTAGGTTCAGCCAACTCCTGAATCTTTTTCTCTTTCTCTTGGAGTTCTGAGCGAACCTTTGCAAGCACTCCTTCGAGATAGTGACGGTCATCCCGAGCATTTTCATGCTCACGCAACAACCGAGTGTAGCTTGACTCCAAGACTTGGACTACATCTCTGGTTTTGGTCAGGATGGCGTCTCTCTGGTTGGTGGAGGGATGAACAGTTCGACGATCCGATCCGGGAACTTGGTAGGGAACAAAGCAGAAAGGAGAACCTATAAGAAAGTCATCGTACAGCTGGCGGATGGTACTTATAGCACGACGAGCAGCGTCTTGGATAGCATCTTCTTCTTCTCTACGAGCTTCCTTTCTTGTTGATCCTCTCCCGATCTCTGGAATCTCGTACACAATCACCGAGGCACGGAAACCAAAAGGTCTGCCATCTACTTCTTCTCGACGGACGTAGTAGACGGGTCGCTGGTTGTCTCTTGCTCCCAGAAATTATAACATCATCCAAAGCATTAACGCCCATGATCCCAACTCGTCTCCGTGAATTAGCTTCTTACCAGGGGCCATCTGCGATGATGAGACACGGAACACTTAAAAGTAGGAAAAAGGTTTTGAAAATTTTCAAATAATACTCATTATGCTTTTCTTAAACAAATTAGGTTTTTCACAATTAGATTTTTACCAAATAATCTAGCGATTCTCTACTTTAGGGACGCCCGTTCTAGTAAGGGTCACGACCTACAGTCAAGTTTCATGCTCTGATACCATTCGCTGTGAGACCCCCATTTGAGGATCACCTTGGTAACCGCCCAGGTAGGTTACACACAGCAGGATGTCACATGAGCTCCAAACCACACAAGCATAGTAATAACATTAAACAAGTATCAGGCCAACATGGCCAATATTACATAGCCAAAGCACCGAAAATGGCGCTAAGTAGAGTTGCTAAGAAAATAACTAGTTTATCAGAACCAGAATCGGTATCCAAGTACCGAACATACAACAAAAAACACAAAGCGACGACGAACAGCTTGACTTCCATCTGCAGTGGGGTTGGAGTGGCTCCTCCCACATCTGACTTGACTTGGTGCGCAATCCTTCTAGAAAGTGGGCTCGCCCGGGGTGCTTCCATCTTCCGGTGAATACTCATAACTGAAAGAATCGGGATCCTCGAATCCCTCTTCTACAGTGGGATAAAATGCAAGGGTGAGCACTTGGTGCTCAGCAACACTCATTCCAGGGATTATTGTAATTGTACTTATATGAGGGTGAAACATATGATTCAAGGGTTTTAGTTTCATATGGATAGAGATATATAAATTTCCAAATCATTTGTTTAGTAAAACAGTACTTTATCATGAAAATGATACTTTAAACATTAAACAGGTTTTCAATAAAACATTAGATGTAGTGGTCTCCCATGAGTCACTACTTTTGTTAACCGCATTATGAAAACATTCCAAAACATTACTTGTGCTATAACCCATGGATAACATCCACTACGAAAAGACTCCTGAACCTAGGAGTACAGAGTATCTGATACTTCTTTTACACTTTGCAAAGGTGTACCTCTTTTTAAATCCACCAGTTCACTCGACTTTCAAGTCGGGCCAACCCCATGTGACTTATACACATGTGACAAGGCCGAGATCACACAACGCTTTTACAGTTCAGTATTAACAGTATCCCTGCCCGGTAAATAGACAGTTAAGTCTCAAGTACCGTTGTGGGTCTTCCCCACTACCTTACTTCCTAGCCTCTCTGGTCTATGTTCCTGCAGGACACATAGCCTTGGTCTATGTCCACGCGAGACATACGACCATTTAAGATTACAGCCGTTCACGGCTTAATCAGGTCTAGGGCGCCTTCCTTCTTTTACGCCTTTTCCTCTCATCATTTTTCTGAACTCACATCACTCGTGGCCGAACCTTGGCCTTCCAGTTTCCATGCGAGAAACCAGATCATCAAACCATGCAGGGAACTGCTAATACCAAAAAGCTACTGAGTTGTGCTTGTCCCATACCAGGCAAGTGGTTGGTACGTTTACAATTCGTACAGAGACATAGCACAAGGTTCTCGTCCTTATGAATCAATAGTGAGGAACATTCACATTCCCTGGTGCGCACCGCACCCTCTCCATACAAACCAATCCTCACTACTGATCCCTTTTATCAGTTTTCTTAGCAAAACGGTTTTCATTATAATTTCTCATGTATTTGACCATTCCAAGTTTAATGTGGATATTCAGTATATGAATCCTAGGGTGACAAAAGCATACATATGAAGGTTCAATAACAAAAAGGGGTTTCATGATTCATTAGGTTATGTCTACTCATGTCATTCAAACATAACTTGTATTTCAAATAAGCATGCATAGTAAGAAACAGTGAATATACTTCATATGAAAATATTGGGTGAGACATGATCAAAGGAATGAGGCTTGCCTTGCAATGTGGGGTCTACGTACTCAGACGGATCTTCAAAGACTTCTTCCGCTCCTTCAGCTTCTGACTCTGCGGCAATCAAACAACACACAAACACATACCACATAAGCATACTGACAATAGTTTCTATAGAAAGTATTAGGTAAATAGGTCATGCATGCAGGGAAAAAGGTTAGGGCAAGGTCACAAGGGCTCTGGTCGAAGAAACGACTAAAAAGGATTGAACGTCGAAGGGTCGACATTCAGTTCATGGCTTTGGCATAACTTCAAACTGATCTTAGGATGGTTTTCTGGAGAAGTGATAGTAGAGAAAGTTGTAGAACACAACTCCAGGAATCTAAAGGACAAGGTGGCATTTCAATTGCTCAACCAGAAGGGGTCAAACAAGGCTAATGCCAGTGGCTGACATGCACTGACATAGTGCTGGACATGGCCAGAAACTAGGGCATGGCTTAACTTTTGATCTAGGGCTCCAATTGATGCACCACTTTGTCTGGGAGGTAGGCATTTCTAACAGGAACAATATACTCAACAGGCACAAGGGCTGGAAATGGTCGGAGGGTGGCCAAATCCGGCGAGAAAACACGGTGGCCTGGACATGAACTGAGCTACTGGACAGTGATCTTGGCAAAGGCATAACTCACAATCTAGGCAGATCCAGGTGTCGAGCTAGTGGAAGAAATTGCTCAGGGAGGTGAGGCGAAGCTAAGGGACAAGGTTTCAGGGGCTAGATCGGCCGGGAAAGAATTCCGGCGACCGGCACTGGAGACGACGACACTGGAGTTCGGGAATTTTTGATACAGGGCGAATGAGCTCAATTCCAAGCTTGGGAATGATCTCTAGGGCACAACGAGGCTACTGGAGGGGTTAATTTCATTGGAGATTGGCCGGAGGGGCTCGGCGACGAGGTCCGGCGAACGGCTGAGGTTCCAGTTTGGGATTTCTTCGATTTGAGCTTAATTGGGGATCCTGATTCAACAGGCTTGCTCTACTAAGCTCACTGATCAAGTTCTTCTACAGAATCGAGGGTTAATTTGGGGTGACTCGAACGGCATTGGGGGAACAGGGCAAATCGGGAATCCGGCGATCGCCGGCGTTAGGGATCGATCTGGTGCAAGTGGCAGCTATGACACAGAGAGGGGAACGAGGGGAACTCACTGGTGAACCTGGATTGGAGAAAGGGGCTGTGGAATGGGCTAGCGCCGTGAGCTCACTCACTGGCTCGCCGGAGAAGAAAGCGAAAACGGCGAGAAACTGGAAATTTGGCTAAGTCCTGAGGTTGTGCTTCTTCACGGCACTGAGGGGGTTTAAATAGGCACGGGGACGGAGCTTGCGAGGGAAAATACGACAGCGGTTGCTTGCGCCGGGGAGAAGTTTGTCGGGCGCAGGCGCAACGACGGCGACGGCAACGTGATCGCGTTCAGGCGGTGCTGCAGCTTTGCCAGTTGCATTGGAACTTCACCTGGAACGGCGCAGATGCGGAGGCAACAGCAAAGCTCCAGCGGTGACACGTACACGCATGCAATTGCCACGGCAACGGGAGCGCGCGCGCGAAACGCTACTGGAGCGCGGCCGTTTAACCGCTGGGCAAGGAGATGCCACGGTGGCTAGCACGTGCGCGCGGGGTGGTTCAGCTGTTCACAATACAGGCGACAAGAGGCGGTGGCCGGCGGCGAGCAAACGCGGCGAAAACCACGGCGCGGCAACGGCGACACGCGCTGGTCGTGGGCAACGACCAGGGGCTGGTCGAATGGACCTGAAAAGAAGTTTGGGCCGTTCTGCAATTTCTGAAACTTGTTCCAGGGACTGTTTTGTGAGGAAAACTTGAATAGAACTTGGGCCTGTTTGCAAATTTGGAGATCTGAGGGTCCGATCTGAAATCTGATTCCGCAGCTAAGTTGCAAAAGATTATTAGAACTTATCTGGCCAAAGTTTGGTAAGATCAGGCAAGATCTGAAGGGTTTCGACAAAATTGGGGAAAACAGTTTCGGGTAAAATAGGGTAATTAGGGTTTTAAAATGGCAAGGCTTGAAACTCGGCTTTAGGATGAGATTTTGGGGATGATCCCGAAGGGAAAAATGTTCTGAACAACATTTAGAAGGGAATGGCTGAAGCAGATTAGGGTTTGGGGTCAAGATGTGGATTTTGGCTATTTTAGGGTTTGGTGAAAACAGGGGTGTTACATATAAGTATATATATATATACATATAATAGTTCATGGCTCAAAACTTGTTTATTTCACATTTCACAGATAACCAGTCTAGTACTGCCAATTCATAAATCAACCATTCTCAATCTTTCACATGCAATATTGCCTATATTCAAGGTTATGTTTTAGCAACATTTAAAATATAGGTTCAAGATGACCAAGGATATGACTTGCCTTCCGCTTCGTAAGAAACAGCAGTTGATGACGGGTCAACAGCGAAGCCCTCGATCTCAGCTTCTGAATCTGCTCGACGATAAACCAAACAATACACACAAATATTACTTATATATTAAGATGTTTTAGGATTTATATGCAGATATGCTTAAAAAGAGTGACTAAACGATACTGGAGATAATTGAGATTGTAAGCTGAACTGAGTTGAGATCTAGGGTTTCAAGGAATTGGCTAAGGATGGGTGTTAGATGCTCTTAGGATCTCAAGGTTACAATAAGAACATTAGTTTTGTGGCTGGTTTGATCAAAACAGCGAATGTCAGCAGATTGACATTCGGATCAAGAATCTGACATAACTTCAAGGAAAACTAGAGAGCTTATCTCAAGTTATGACAGTAGAAGAAAGTGTAGATCATAACTCTACAAATTCAGTGGACAAAGTGGCTTTCAGAAAGCACAATCAGAAGTGGGTAAACAAGGCAATGCCATTGGATGGCATGCACTAGAATAGTGTCAAAAACTAGGGTTTAGCGGTAAATATAATTCAAGGGCTCAAATCAAGTTGTGATAGAAGAAGAAAATGTTGATCACAACCTCAGTAATCTAAGGGACAAAGTTATGCCCAAAATGCACATCTGGAAGGGAGTGAAAAGGGCTAATGCCACTGACTGACATAGTCTGGCATTGATCTTGACATGGCCAGAAACTAGGGCTTGGCATAACTTTTGATCTAGAGCTCCAAATGATGCACCACTTTGTCTGGGAGGTAGGCAATGATAACAGGAACAAATCATTCAACAGGATCTAGGGCAGAAGATGGCTAGAAGGTGATGAAATTCAGTGATGAACTGAGGTGAACTAGTTGCACTGGAGCAGTTCTGGACAAGATTTTGGCATGGCTATAACTTGAATTCTGGGCAGTTTCAGAGATCGAGCTAGAAGGCAAAAATGTTTAGGAGGTTGAGGCACACTTGAATGACAAAGTGGATGAAGCTGAAATGGCCAGGAATAGGTTTTCCGGTGATCAACGCCGGAGAAGAAACACTGCCATTTGGGGATTTTCGATTTAGGCCGAATGAACTCAATTCCAAGCTTGGAGAGTGAAAGAGAGATAAGAGGAATCTACCTGCACGATCAATTTGGCCGGAGGATGGCCGAAGAAGCCTGGCGACGATCGCCGGTTTCTGGAGAAGCTCAAAATTGGGGAAAGCTTCGATTGAAGCTCAATCTGGAGATATTGATGCATAGGCTTGCTGGAAATGAGTCACTGATCATTTTCTTCCACAGGATCGAAAGCTAATTCGAGGTAATTTGGCCTGCATTGCCGGAACAGGGCATTCTTCAAGTTTCAGCAAATTCCGGTGATCGCCGGCGATAGGAGGCAAGGAAATCCAATTAAGTGATACAGCACGATGAGAGAGATAAGGGGAACTCACTGGTGCTGTTAATTTGGCAGGAGATGCTGCGGTTGAGGCTGCCACCGTGAAGCTTCTTGCTGGACTCGCCGGAGAAGACGACTGCAGCGAGAGAATTTGCAAAATTGGCTAAGTCCTGGTGAAGAGGAGATGATACAAGGCACTGGTGGTTTAAATAGAGCAGTGGGCGAAGCTTGCAAGGTTTAAACAGCATTGAATTGGTGTCAGATAACAAGATTTGCCGGGCGCAGCTGCAACAACGGCGAGCGGCGACGCGACTGTGCAGTGGCAAGGCGAAGCTGTGCTACATCGGGTCTCATCAATGTCGGGCGGTGCAAGGCAGTGGCGACAAGGGCTGGCAACGTGGCGCAGTGTTGCTGACAAAAGCCTGTTGCTGGTCGCGCGCAGGAGCACATGCTGTTCAACGGCGCTGCCACGGCGTTGCCACGGCACGGCTGAAGCAAGGACACGTACACACAAGCATGCACGGTCACGAGTGCGGCGAAGCCTCACCGGCGGCGAGCAAGCGCGGCGCAATTGCACGGCGATCTCTGGTCGTGCACAGCAACTGCTGTCCTGGTCGAATTTGGGCTTGATTGCAATTTCCAATTCTTGATTTGGACTGAACTGTAAATCTGGAGATTTGGAAGGTTTGATCTGATTTTGATTCTGCTGTTTTGGTATACTTAATTCCACAAATGATTTGGCACAGATTGAAGATAAAATTTGAGACATTTGGATGACTTTTGATATGAACTGAAAACAGAGTAGATTAGGGTAAAATAAGTCTGAAACTTATTGATCTCGAATTCTGGGATTTAGGGTTTGATTTTGAGATACTCATAAAAGAAGAATTTGTATTGAAAAGCATTTGGGAGGTGTTCCCTGAATCAGATTTGAATTTGGAGATGATTTGCAACATTTTGCCTTTTCTGGCTTTTAGAAAATCTGGAAAAAGGACTGATCTGCGATACTCTTGGACTGATTTGCGAAAAAGGTTGAGATGGTGAAATCTGGCTGCCAACTTTTTGGATTAAGGTATTGGCATACCCTTGATCATAATCCAGGAATAATCTGGTCTGAACTTGGCTAAGATTTAATTAAATCTGAATTTCTGAAACTTAGGGTAAAAGGTGGTAACAGATATTCTGTTTTCGAAAACAGAAAAGAGTTGACAATTCTGGAAGTTAGGGATAGAATTGAATCTGGGTTCTGAAGGCTTTTAGATTTAGGATAACTGATAGATCAAATCTGGCAAGTCAGATCTTGACTTGGGGTCACAGGATAGATTTGGAGATTTTAGGCTAGAGCAGAATAAAGCTGAGGCTGATTTGGTTGATCTAGAAGAGACATATGCATGCATGATTTTTAAGAAAGAACTTTTCACCCCAAAACTCAGGATGTTACAGAAAGGGATCTAGGATATCGACTAGAGGAGGGTGAATAGGCGATTTTAACAAATTAGCAATTAAACAAACACTTTAGAGATAATGAGAGCAAATAAATAACACAATATGAACAAAGCACAATTTCAACACAAGGATATATCCCGTGGTCTCGGTGATTTGCCGATCACCCCTAATCCACGTTGAGGCAAACTCAAATCTCTAACCGCTCCTCTATCTAGTCAACCTTCTCTCGAGAAGTGACCTAGATCTTGAGCCGAATTAGTGTGATGAGTTGTCCAAACCTCGATTTCACTAAGGATGCACTTTACCGCTCCGGCAAGGCGTGCTCAACCCTTTCACAAGACGTTTTGAGGCTGCTTCACAATCTTCTTTGAAGAGCTCTCCAAAACCTTTCTCCTAGCCGTCTAGGAGCCGGCAAACTCCAAGAGTAACAAGCCGGTGATGATCACTTAGCCTTCTTCTAGTGCCACGAGGTTGATTTAATTATCTAGATACAATGCACTAGAAGATCTCAAATGCACACTCTCACAAATTTGAGAATTTGAACCCTAGAGTGTATGAAATGTGCTAAAGCTTACAAGGATGATGACAATGCTCAAATTATGCCAAGAGTTGTGAACAGGGCCGTGCATGGGAGTATATATACCCCTCACAATAAATATAGCCGTTACAGGCCGTTGGGAGAAAAAGATCACCTGGCAGTCAGACCGCAGGTATAAGCTCGGTCAGACCGCTGCAATTGCAACGGCATTAAACAGGCGCAATAAATGCTCAACTGCCCTTGTCAGGCACAAACACGGTCAGACCGGAGCCTATTTCGGTCAGACCATGAAACTGTCCAGAGACGACATAGCTTCTGGACACCTTATACGGTCAGGCCGAAAAATACGGACAGACCGGCCATACAGTCGACCGTAGTACAAAAACACGGTCAGACCGATTTCGCGGTTAGACCGGTCTAATAAAACGGTCAGACCATCAAAGCTCAAAAACAACAGAAGGATAGGTCATAAAGTTCGAGGAGACTGACCTAGGTTTTAACTACGGACAGACCGACCTTATAAAGGTACATACTATGCTAATGCATAATGTCGGTCAGTCCGAGATCCTATTCGGTCAGTCCGTGAATTCGGTCAGACCGGGTCAACATACGGTCATACCTACTGAGACAGTGCTGAGCAGTATTGAGCTGAAACAAGCATTTTTCAAGGTATGTGATCTTCTAGTATGCAATGCAAGTTGATTTTAGGATTTGTGGCACATAGAAGAAGTATTTTGTGATACACCACATGCTCCTCTTAATAGTATGGCAATTATCCTAAAATCCGGTCAAAATTCTTCTCTAAACACCTTAGACCGGTAAAAAAGGAAAAGACCCTATTTCGTTACCTTTGCTCTTTTGATCAATGCCCTTTCTTCATCATGAGGCTCTTTCCTCGCCTTTTCATTAACCTGTCTTTTAAGTTTCTTCTTGACACAACTAGGCAGGTAACGTTAGTATAGCATTTGAAGTTGTCATTAAATACTAAAACACTCTTTAGGGGCCTAGAAGCTACAGCCTCCCCGGGCGCCGCCTTTCCCGGGACCTGGCCTCCGGCGCATGTCCCGGGCCTCATTGCCCTTCTAAAGGTAAAGTCTCGAGTTGTTTATCACGTGCAGGCCACGCGAGGAGCGTCTCGGGAATCAGCGACCACCTGTCAAGCATCCAAGACGTTTGACCGGGAGAAGGACGTTCCTACCCCTCAATCCGACGGTGGCTTCCGGGGTACATAGGTCTTTTTGCTTCTTTTTGGGGCTATAAATAGCCCTTGTACCCCTCAGTTGTAAGCAAGTGATTCATTGTTATTGGAATAGCTAAACTCACAGGTGCGCTCCGGAAGCCTCTCCCCCGGAGAGAGCCTCCCCAGCCGACTCCGGTGGGGAGCGCACCGACAGCACTAGGGCCCCCACCGGGACCCGAACCTGTATAAATCCTCGTGTCATTTCTTGTGCTTGTCCGGTGGGGGAGGACCGGTCGTCCGGTCAACCCGCACCGTGTAATCTTCGCTAGGATCGTTCACAAAACCTGCCGGGGTATTCGCAATACCACGACACTCCCCCTCCCCTGAAGAGCCCTGCTGAGGCCCGGGGGAAGGAACCGGCCGCGGGCGGGGTGGCGTCTGACTCGGCGAACTACGCCCCATCGTCGCCTTCGGTACGGCCCTCCCAGCACCCCAGGCCCCCTTGGAGCCGGAGAAGCTGGAGGTGAGGTTCGCGGAGGCCTCGCCTCCACGGATGGAGTGGCCAGTGGATGAGGGGGGGAGCCCTCAGTCTTCGAGGTTCCTCCGGAAGTAGAGGCGCCGGGGGCCTTCCCGCCCGGGAAGGGGAAAGGGCTGATGGTCCCTCCCCGGGCGGGGACCTCTTCCGAGAGCTCCCCGACCACTTCCACGGAGGCCACCTCCTCGTCGACGAAGACGCCGACCATGCTGCCGGACGCCCAGGTCCAGGGACCCCTCACCGGCCACGACGGGACCGGCGCCGGGCGGGAGACCCCCTTGCTTTCCGCGGGGGAGGTCGCCCGCTATACGGGGGGCCTGCAGACCCAGAAGGTGCAGGCCTTCGTTGCGGAGGGGACGCTCCATGAGCGTTTCCAGGCACTTCAATCTCTCCAGGCCCAGGTAACCCGAGTTGGTAACGCCTTCTTTCGTGCCCTGCACTTGAATTTTTTCTAACTCTAGAGTTTGTAGGCGGCGGCCATTACCTGGGGCCTTGAGCAGCGGATCGGCCGGCTGCTTAAGGATGTGGAGGACAGAGCCACGACTTAACTGGGGCAGCGCGACGAAGCCCTCCAGGAGCTGGCCCGGGTCCGGGCCCAGGTCCACGTCTCCGAGACCGTCAACGGCAGCCTTCGGCGGGAGGCCAAGGCGAGGGAGGAGGCGTTCCGGGAGCTCGAGGGCTCAAGTGTTCGGGCGGTGACGGACGCGGGCCGCTCCGTCCGCTCGGCCCTCGATAGCCTTGGCGTGAGTCTAGGCTCCGGGAGCAGCTCGAAGGTGCCCCCGGCGACCCACGCGGAGGCTGTGCGTTTTCTCAACGCGCAGGTCTCTGTCATCCGGGAGGCTGCCGACGCCCGGGCGCGGGGCCGGGCGATGCCCGTCGTTGCGGCCGCGGCGGGGCTTGTTGAGCACCGGGGGGTCAGTGCCCGGGCGATCGGTGAGGTGGAGCAGCTCGCCGGGGGCTTCTACGACCGGATCGTCCGGGTGAGATTCCCGGCACCGGCGACTCCAGCAGCGGATGCCCCGGCCCCGGCACCGGTGGAAGCCCCCCGGGGGGAGGACGCCAATGAAAAAGTATGAGCCTCCCCCCGGGTCTTAGTTAGGACCCTTTTGCTTTTTTAGGATTTTGATCCCGGTAGCTTCCTAGAAGAAGCCCCGGACACTTGTAAAAAGATATTTTGAAATGCAATAGAGTTAGAAATTTTTCTAATTCTTGAATTGAATGCAATGTCACCAGGGTTCCCGGGAGGTTACTCCCGGGCGAAGGTCCGGGAGGGGCTCCCCGGGGGACGCCCAAGCGGATTTAATCTTGCTAAGCCTCATCTCCGGGGAGTGCAGCGGGGACGCCGTCCGGGAGCCCGTCCGGTTAAGGTGGCATCCAGAGTGGCACTTGGACAATTTTGACAATCATCGAGCCAAGTTGTCCCCTCCGCGTCTGGGGTTCCGGATGGTCCCCCCACTTCGCATTCTTCCACCGGCGGGCTACGAGTACTGGCCCGAGGATGTTCTCCAGGAAGCTGGGCGTCGCATGCGCGCAATGTATCGGGACTTGGCCCGGGAGCTAGCAGAGGGCCTCTTGGAGTATTAGGCGTAGGAGCCTTAGGATGTAGAGAATTTCCGGGTTTTGACCAGGGTTGTATCGTTTCCGCTGCCCATCGGAGGAGGAAGATGTCCTCCGGGTTTGACAATCAATAAAGCTGTGTTTGCTTCTTCTTTGAGTCCTTTTGTTTTTTCTTGGATGGTCTGGACGACTCCTTTTAATGAGAATGAGCTAAGTTAGCTCGTGGTCGGTGTGGTCAACACCCGGGGGTTCCTTATCCCCCCCCCCCCCCGCCCACAGCGGGCCGGAGGGTAGCTCCGCGAGCTGTGGGGGTAGCAAGGCCCCCGGGGTGAAGATAACCTGTAGTATAAGAATTTTTCCAAGTTAGGAAATTCTAAAACGAGGTTTCCAAGGGAAAGACCTTCCAGGAGACAATCATCCGGTCGCCGTGAGGATGGGGAGCCGAGAATAAGGCCTCGTGTGGAAGAAACCCAAGAAAACCCGATGAGATTTCCGGAGGCGAGCTTCCTGCGAGATAATCGTCCGGTCGCCGTGAGGACGGGGAGCCGGGAATAAGGTCTCCGGGGAAGAAATGTCCGAGGAATCCGTAATTTCTCCAGGAGACAATCATCCGGTTGCCGTGAGAACGGGGAGCCAGGAATAGGGTCTCCGGGGAAGAAATGTCCGAGAATCCGTAATTTCTCCGGGAGACAATCATCCGGTCGCCGTGAGAACGGGGAGCCGGGAATAGGGTCTCCGGGAGGCAATCATCCGGTCGCCGTGAGAACGGGGAGCCAGGAATAGGGCCAGAAATCCTGAGGAAGATTCCGGAGAAAATCCTTCCGGGAGACAATCGTCCGGTCGCCGTGAGAACGAGGAGCCGGGAATAAAGTCTCCGCGGAAAAGATATCCAAGAAAGCCATTAGACGTCCCGCTGGGGAGAGCGTCTACTCCCGGAGGAGGAAGTGCCCGATGAAGGGTCTGAGTGTTTGGGTAGGGGACTAGTCTCCCAAAGTGACTCGTTACCACGGCCACTGGGGACCGGGTTGTCGCTTACACCCTCAGTCCACGAGGGCTCATCGTAAGCCACCCTACGGGAGGGACTTGCTGGGTCTGGGCCCACTTCCTCACGGGGAGGGCATCCTCGCGGGGAGGGCTTCGCCGTTAGGGGCGGTAATGAGAAGGACCTGCAATGAGACAGTTGAAGAGCAAGATCTATGTATTGATAACAAAATGAAATACAGCGCCTCCCCCTGCGAAGCCGTGAAGGGGGAGGGAAAAGTAAATACAGTGTCCCTCCTTCCCCTCCGACGTGATCGCTCCGTGGGAGGGGACAGGCCCGCAAGGCTAAACTGTTGGGGGAAATCTCCACGCGGTCAAGTCCAGGTAAGTCCATGATTGCCCCGGGACAGTGGCCTCCGGTGCCTGTCCCGGGCGCCGCCATTTGGTCCCCGGGACCGTGCCCCCCGGGCATGTCCCGGGCGCCGCCATTTGCCCGGGGACAGTGGCCTCCGGTGCCTGCCCCGGGCGCCGCCATTTGGCCCCCGGGACCGTGTCCCCCGGGCATGTCCCGGGCGCCGCCATTGGCCCGGGGACAGTGGCCTCCGGTGCCTGTCCCGGCCGCCGCCATTTGGCCCCCGGGACCGTGCCCCCCGGGCATGTCCCGGCTGCCGCCATTTGGCCCCCGGGACCGTGCCCCCCGGGCATGTCCCGGGCGCCGCCATTGGCCCGGGGACAGTGGCCTCCGGTGCCTGTCCCGGCCGCCGCCATTTGGCCCCCGGGACCGTGTCCCCTGGGCATGTCCCGGGTGCCGCCATTGGCCCGGGGACAGTGGCCTCCAGTGCCTGTCCCGGCCGCAGCCATTTGGCCCCCGGGACCGTGCCCCCCGGGCATGTCCCGGGCGCCGCCATTTGGCCCCCGGGACCGTGCCCCCCGGGCATGTCCCGGCCGCCGCCATTTGGCCCCCGGGACCGTGCCCCCCGGGCATGTCCCGGGCGCCGCCATTTGGCCCCCGGGGCCGTGCCCCTCGGGCATGTCCCGGGCGCCGCCTTTTGGGTCCCCGGGACCCTGCTCTCCGGAAGGGGTCCCGGACGTCATCGCCCTCCTAAAAGGTAAGACCCCTGTTTGTTTATCACGTGCAGGTCACGCGAGGGACGCCTCGGGAATCAGCGACCACCTATCAAGCATCCAAGACGTTTGACCGGGAGAAGGACGGTCCTACCCTTCAATCCGACGGTGGCTTCCGGGGTAGTTTAGGCTTTTTGATTCTTTTTGTGGCTATAAATAGCCCTTGTACCCCTCTGTTGTAAAGGATCGGTTCATGATTATTGGAATAGCCAATCTCACAGACGTGCTCCGGAAGCCTCTCCCCCGGAGAGACCCTCCCCAGCCGACCCCGGTCGGGAGCGCGTCGACAGGACTAGGGCCCCCACTGGGACCCGAACCTGTATAAATCCTCGTGTCTTTTCTTGTGTTGGTCCGGCGGGGGAGGACCGGTCGCCCGGTCAACCCGCGCTGCGTAATCTCCGCTAGGATCGTCTTCAAAACCTGCCGGGGTATTCTTAATACCACGACATAAACATAGAACTTGTGAAGTAATCGCAAGTTCCACGTGTGCCTCAGCTCCTGCTTTTGAAGGTTGGAGAGCTTGTGGGCCCCCAAGCCCAGGACCGCAGAGATCCTGTAGGGGCCCTCCCACTTGGGGGAGAGCTTACCCTGGGATTGGGGTTCCGTAACGCGCTTGAGGACAAGGTCCCCAAGGTGAAAAGCTCTCTCGCGCAAGCGCTGGTTGTATGCACGCGCCATCTCGCGCTCATAGATGGCGTGGCGGAGGAGTGGACGGTCGCGTTCCTCCTCCACGAGGTCGATCTCCAGTCGCTGGTTGGCCTCGTTGTCCTAGTACCCTGCAGTCGTGGCTCCATCTAGGAGCTCGACCCGCAGCGACCGGAAGCCAATCTCCGGGGGGAGGACTGCCTCCGCCCCGTAGACTAGGGAGAAGGGAGTACGTCCTGTCGCCCGAGACGGGGTCGTGCGCATGGAGCAGAGGATGATAGGGAGATCCTCTGCCCAAGCACCCCGCTTAGAAGCGGTTTGTTCGAGTCTCCAGCGTAATCCTTGTAGGATCATGCCGTTGACTCTCTCGACGGCCCCATTGCTCTGGGGATGAGCCATTGAGGCGAAGTGGACGACGAGCCCCAGGCCTTCGCAGAATTCCCGGAAATAAGCCGAGTCGAATTGGGTCCCGTTATCCACGGTGATTTCCCGGGGGACACCAAAACGACAAACGACGTTTTTCCAGAAGAACCGCCGAATGGCTCAGGACGTGATGCTGGCCAAGGGCTCCGCCTCAACCCACTTTGTAAAGTAGTCGACCGCGACCACCGCATACTTGTATCCTCCGGACGCTGGGGGGAAGGGCCCTAAGAGGTCCATCCCCCAGCACACGAAGGGACAAGTGATGGGGATAGTCTGCAGCGCTACAGGGGGAGGTTCGAGCCCTTGGCCATCTTTTGGCATGCCTCGCACGCGGAGACAAGGTCTCGCACGTCACGCATGACCGTGGGCCAGTAGAAGCCTTGTCGGAGGGCCTTGGCAGCGATGGCACGCGGGGCTAGGTGAGAACCACAGCTCCCCGCGTGGATGTCTTCGAGAAGTTGGAGTCCCTCCGGCTGGGGGAGGCAGCGCAGGAGGGCGGAAGCCCCCCGCTTGTAGAGTCTCCCCTCTAGCAGGAGATATGCCCGGACTTTGGCCCGGAGGCGCTTAGCCTTGGTCTCGTTGGGAGGGTCCCCCTCCCCCTTAATGAAGGAGATGAGGGGGTCCATCCATGACGGAGTCTGGGTGATCTCGGCGACCTCCGGGACGCGGGGCTCGTCGCTTGTGTCCAGGGAGGCCACCGTGGGCTTTGTGATGATTTCCAAGAAGGCCCCCTTGGGGAGCGATTCCCGGGCGCTTGCTGCCCGGGCCAAGGCGTCGGCCCGGTCATTGTCCCTACGAGGGATATGTCGGGCCTCGAGGCCGTCGAAATGCCTCTCCATCTTTCGCACCTCCTGCAAATAAAGACTCAAGTTTGCGTCATGGCATAGGTAAGACTTGTCCATTTGGCAAACAACGAGCTGAGAATCTCCCTTCACGAGGAGGCACTAGATCCCCAGGGAGCGCGCAAGGCGCATCCCGAGGAGCAAAGCCTCGTACTCGGCGACGTTGTTGGTTGCGGGGAACTCGAGCCACGCGGCGTACTGGAGTTCCTTCCCCTCGGGGCTCCGGAGGACTACTCCCGCACCAGCCCCGGCGAGACACAGCGACCCATCGAACATGAGAGTCCAATGATCACTGCGTCGGGGCGGCACAGGGAGGTCTTCGTCCCCGGACCCAGAGGCAGGAGTCCACTCTGCGACGAAGTCGGCGAGGACCTGCGACTTAATTGCGGAGCGGCCTGTGAGGGACAGGGAGAAGGGGGCGAGTTCGGCCCCCCACTTCCCAATCCGGCCGGTGGCTTCTTTGTTCCGCAGTACACCCCCAGGGGGAGGGACGACGGGACGGTGATGGGGTGTCCCAGGAAGTAGTGGCGAAGCTTCCGGGATGCCATTAGGAGGGCGTAGCAGATCTTCTCCATCTCCGTGTACCGAGTTTTGGCCCCTTGGAGGGCCTCACTCACGTAGTACACGGGACGCTGCTGCCCCCCTTGCTCCTTCACCAACACCGCGCTGACGGCGACCGGGGTCGCGACAAGGTAGAGGAGCAAGGGCTCTTCTGGAGACGGACTCATGAGCATTGGAGGGCTCGTGAGGTACTTCTTGAGGTCGTCGAAGGCCTCCTGGGCCTCGGAGGTCCAACGGAACCCCTCGAACCCCCGGAGGATCTTCAAGAATTGGAGGCCTCGCTCCCCCGACAACGAGACGAAGCGGCTGAGCGCGGCTAGGTGGCCGGAGAGCCACTGGACGTCCTTGACGGAGCGCGGCGGGGGCATGTCCAGGAATGCCCGGATCTTTTCGGGATTTACCTCTATGCCCCGCTGGGACATGAGCAAAGCCAGGAGCTTCCCCCCGCGCACGCCGAAGGCGCACTTCTCCGGGTTGAGCTTGAGCCCAAACACGCGGAGCTTGCGGAAGGTCTGCGCCAGGTCGTCGATGTGGGAGGCTGCTCGGGGGCTTTTGACGACCGCGTCGTCTACATAGACTTCGACTTGCGGCCGACTTGATCTTCGAAGACTAGCGTCATGAGGCACTGGAAAGTCGCTCCCGCGTTCTTGAGCTCGAAGGGCATATGGACGTAGCAGAAGGTTCTGAGGGGAGTTATGAAACTCGTCTTTTCCTCGTCCCGTTCCACCATCCAGACTTGATGGTAGCCCGAGTAGGCGTCTAGGAAGCTCATCAGCTCGCACCCCGCGGTGGAGTCGACGAGCTGATCAATCCGCGGGAGCGGGAAGTTGTCTTTGGGGCAGGCGCGGTTAATGTCGATGAAGTCCATGCACATCCGCCACTTGCCGGTTGACTTCTTCACGAGGACGGGGTTTGCGAGCCACTCGGGGTGCAGGACCTCCCGAATGAACCCCGCCTCTTGGAGCCGGGTGATCTCCACCTTGATTGCCTCTTGGCGCTCGAGGGAGAGTTTCCTCAGCTTTTGTTTGATTGGGGGGTGACCGGGCGCCACTGCGAGCTTGTGCTCAATAACCTCCCGGGCGACGCCCCGCATGTCCGAAGGCTTCCACGCAAAAACATCGGAGTTTTCGTGCAGAAAAGCCGCAAGTTGCGCTGCATGCTCCTCGGGGAGCTCTGCCCCGATCCGGACGATTTTGTCTTCGTCGCCCGGGTACAGCAGGACCTTCCGGAGGCCCCCTTCCGGACGCGCCTTGAGGAGGGGCCTCCCGGGCGGTGGCGCAGCGATGTCTGGATCCGGAGGAGAGGCCTCCCCCCCCGGGCGTCTTTATGAGGTTGACAATTCCGATTGTGGCGGCAGCTCGCTCGTATAAAGCACAGGCCACGTCTTGGTCTCCCCGGACGTTGATCATGCCGTGCGGCCCGGGGATCTTCATGCAGAGGTAGTTTTGATGGGTGGCAGCCCCCAGTCGGTTGATTGTGGTCCTCCCCAAAATCGCGTTGTAGGAGGAGGGGAGGTCCACTACGTCGAAGCGGACCAGCTCGGTCCGGTAGTTCTCCGGGGTGCCGAACGTCATAGGAAGATCTACCTTGCCCACGGGGTGGATCGCCTTCCCCAGGACAAAACCTTTCAGGGGCCCGACTGCGGGCTACAGGAGCTTCTCATCCACCTGCATCTCTTTGAAGGCCTTCAGGAATAGGACGTCGGTGGAGCTCCCGCCGTCCACGAGGATGCTGGCCAGGTGGCAGTTGTAGATGGTCTCAGAGACGATGAGCGCGTCGTCGTGGGGGAAACGAACCCCTCGCGCGTCTTCCGCCGTGAAGGTGAGGGGGACGTCTGACCACTTGGGTGGCGGAGACGTGTGTAGCACCCCCACGACCTTAACCTCGCGCGCGTACTACCTACGCTGGCGCTTAGAGTCCCGCCCGGAGGCGGACCCTCCCACGATGACGTTGATGCGGCACTGAGAAGTTTGAAAGGGGAGAGCTTCTGAAGGCTCCCCCTCCTGCGTCTGCGTCTGCTGACCCCCCGCGGGAGCGGGAAGGGCCGGAACAGCTGGCCGAGGGAGCAAGGAGGCCGGAGTCCCCCCCTCCCCGCGCTGATCGAGAACACCGCGAAGTATTGCAGCAGCTGGTGGCAATCTCGGGTAGTGTGGGTACTGGACCCGTGGAAGCTGCACCACGGTCCTTCCCGGCTTCTCCCCGCGGGGCGTTCCCGGCTTCGCGAGGACTGTCCTCCCCCATGGCCTTTCGGCTTGGGGAAGGGGCGGTTGCCCTGGGGGGGGGTCGTGCGAGCCGCCTCCGCCCTCGAGGACAAAGGTGTCCTGAGGCCGTGGCTCGTTACGCCCCCCTCTCTGGGGCGCTTGAGGGGATCCCTGGCCCCCCGGTCGGCGGGGGTGGGAGCCCCCTGGGTCTTCTTCTAGATGTCGTCTTCCTCCGCCCGAGTGTACTTTTCGAGTACGTTGAAGAGCTCGTCGGCAGAGGAGGGGCAGCTCCGGGAGAGCCTTCGGTGGAGCTCCCCCGGGAGGATCCCACTTTTGCATGCTTCGATGGCCGTAGAGTCGGGGACATGAGCCACCTTGCTCTTCACTTGGGCGAAGTGCTTGAAGAAGCTTCGAATGGTCTCCCCGGTCCTCTGCCGGACGGTGTACAGCTGCGAGGAGTCCAGGGGACGCACGTAGTTCCCCTGGAAGTTCGCGCAGAACTCCTGCTTGAGCTGCGTGAAAGACTTGATGGAGCCGGCCTTCAGGTTGTAGAACCAGGAGCGGGCTATGCCGGTGAGGTAGAGGGGGAACGAGTTGCAATGTACCGTCTCGTCCCCCCGGCTGCTGAGATGGCTATGGAGTATACCTGCACAAATTCGTAAGGATCGGCCTCACCATTATAGTGTTCGATGTGCGGCGGGCGATAGGGCCGCGGCCACCGAATGCTGCGAAGTCTGCGGCTTAGGGGCTGATTAGCCCCCTGCACTTCCCGGGGAGAGTCCCGATCGTTGTCCTCTTTGACAAGGGACACGTCCTCATTGTCAGAGTCAGGAAGCGGCCCAAGAGGTCCGCCGGAGTGGCGGTGGCGACGTTTTTCTTCTGGACCGGGGCTGAGTTCCCGGACATCCAGGCTCTCCCCCGTAGAGGTTGGCTCCTCGGCGGGTCTCTTCCCCCGACCAGTGCGAGAGCGAGGCTCCCCGCGCCCACGGCCCGGGGGAAGTTCTTCCCCGCACTTGGTAGTATGCATTCGCTCGACCTCCTCGTCCGACGGGGGCACCCTCGTGGGCGGCCCCGAAGGGGGAGGGAGCTCATGCACTGTAGCTACTGGCCCGGAGGCTTCCGAGGCTGGCTGGGGGGAGCCCTCTGCGAATACCCCTGGGACCGGAAAGGGGGAAGCCCCTGTATTATCCGGAACCGGGGAGGGGGCGCCCATGGCGACGTTTGGAACCGAAGTGGAGGGAGCCCCCGTGGCAACGACCGGAACCGGAAAGGGGGAAGCCCCTGTAACATCCGTGACCGGCGAGGGGGGAGCCCCCGCGGCGACGTCCGGGACCGGGGAGCCGATGCGGGGGGAAGTCCGCTGGGGCACGGGAGCTGCACTGTCGACCGCCCCCGGTGTGGTAAACGCGACGCAAGGGGCGGGACTGGCTCCCGGCGTAGGGAAAAGCCCCGGCATGAAATGGGCCCCCGGCCCCGGGAATGGGCCCGAAACGGGGTACCCCCTGGTGCCACGAAGGGCCCGGGCATGAATTAGCCCCCCGGCACCGGGACGGGTCCGGGTGCCGGGAAGGGTCCGGACGTATATCTCGTAGGGGGAGTGAACCCCCCGGCGGGATCATACGGGGCGGCCAGACCTCCGGAGGCCGGAGGGGCCGCCGGGTAACCCATAAACGGGGGCATAGTCCTCGGGTATGGGTGCGACACAAATGTGGGGGCCGGAGGTCGCGCCAACACGCTGAGCAGCTCATCCATAGAGCGCTGGGCGCGGAGCTGGCCCTCCACTAAAGCCTCAAGCAGGGTGTCCCGGGGAGCCGGGGGAGCCGTCGGGGGGAGACTGGTCCCGGCCGAGGTCCCCACGATCACCGGGAGCGACCTGGAGGTAGAAGCACCTAAGTTAAGAGGAAAGGCGGGGGGCGGTACCTGGGCCTGACCGCCTCCGGGCGGAAGCACCGGGACAGCCGTGTCCCGGACGGGCGGCACCGGGTCTCCGAGACCAGCGTCACCGGGAAGGGTGCGAGCCCTTGTTCTTGGGGGAGCCATGGCGTATTGTCACGAGTCCCCACGGACGGCGCCAACTGTCGTGGTATTGCGAATACCCCGACAGGTTTTGTGAACGCGTAGGATCTGACCGCACCGAGATCGGAGTGTCCGGGGGCCCGGAATCCCAAACCCTAGCCACGATGCCACATTTCTAAATTTCCAAAACCTCGAGGGCTTTTCTGCAAAAGTGCCAAATTGCCCTCTTTACCTTGCCGCCAGCCATCTGAGGCATGGAGCCCGGTTTTGTTTTCTTTTTGCTTCTTCTTCTTCTTCCCTCAAACCTCCTCCACACCTCCCTCCACCTCGCCGCCGGCAGCCGGGCCATACTCCGGCGGTGCTCCATCCCCTTGCCGTAGTTCTCCACCGCACCTCCGGCCAGATCCGCCCCTTTTAGCTTCGCCGGAGCAGATCTGCAGCCCGATCCGGCGCCACCCAACCTGCCGACACCGCCGGAGCGCCTCCCTCGGTGAGCACGGTGCATCTCCTCGACTGCCGCCGGCGCCTCTTCTGCACCTCTCCCGTAGACCCCACAGCGCCGTCGGGACGGATCTGCACCGCCGTCAGCAGCCACAACACCACTTCCCCGCCGATCTGCATCTATTCTGCGCCGGCGTCAGCTACCTTCATCCGATCCCACCATCCAACCGCCGGATCTGGCTGCTTCGACACCAAGAGCCGCCGATTACGCGCTGGGTCGCGCCATCCACATCGGCAACTTCCTCCGCTCCACCACGCGCTCTCCTCCCGCGCCCTCTTCGCCGTGCTTCCACACTATCTTCTCTGTCGCCGGTCTGCTGTCTTCGGCTTCTTCATCAATCTCTCCTCCGGCAACTGCTGCAGCAACCTTCATCTTCATTGACGATTCTTTGGCAACAATTCCTTTCACTCAATCCCCTTCTCTTCTCCCCCTAATCTGTTATTCCTGTGATGCTTGTGTGATGCTTGTATGAGAACAGGGTTTAATTGTGAATGAGCATTTTGACATTTGAGTAAATTCTAGTTTAGTTGTGTGTTGATTGCTCTGAGTTGTAGTCCTTGGTGATCTCTCTGTTCGTGTTTGTTTGTCTTCAATTAAGGATTCTGCTTGTGTTTCTGCTGATGTTGAACTGTGACAGTTGATAGGAATAAGAGCTAATTGCAATTGAGTGGTAACCTAAGCTTGATTTTGATTCATTGTCTAATTCGCTGCTTCTCTTCACGAATTGTCTGTAGTGAAATCTGAAGTCCATTGTTATGATTGGCTGTTGACTATTTTGATCATATTTCTCGAGTTCTTATACTACAGCCTAAGATTTTTGATCTCTGCACTGATTCACATTAAACCCACATCCCTCTTGGTGGTTTTGTTTGATTTTCTGATTTGGATTTAGTTAGACATATTTTCCTCTCATCTAGTCCTTTGGGAGAGAACGACATACTCGCCTTCTACTGCGAGGCCCCGTTTTAGGTGGTATCAGCTCTCTCGGGGGAGAGGCTTCCGGAGCACACCTGTGAGTTTTGGCTATTCCAATAATGAATCACTTGTCTTACAACAGAGGGGTACAAGGGCTATTTATAGCCCCAAAAAGAAGCAAAAAAAGACTAAACTACCCCGGACGCTACCGTCGGATCGAGGGGTAGCAACGTCCTTCTCCCGGTCAAGCGCCTTGGATGCTTGACAGGTGGTCGCTGATTCCCGAGGCACTCCTCGCGTGACCTGCACGTGATCAACAACCAGAGACTTTACCTTTAGAAGGGCGATGAGGCCCGGGACATACACCGAAGGCTAGGTCGCCGGGCCAAAGGTGGCGCCCGGGACCGGCGCCGGAGGACGGGTCCCGGGAGCCAAAAGGCGGCGCCCGGGGCAGGCACCGGAGGCCACGTCCCTGGGCAAATGGCGGCGCCCGGGACCGGCGCCGGAGGCCGAGTCCTGGGGGCCAAAAGGCGGTGCCCGGGGCAAGCACCGGAGGCCACGTTCCCAGGCAAATGGCGGCGCAACTTACCTGGACTTAGTCTCGCAGAGATTTCCCCCAACACAAGTGTATATAGATGAGGGGGAATTTCTCAAAGAATGGCTCTTTGGCTTTATATATGTATATAGAGTAGATTTTCACACACAGTTTTGAAGAAAAGGCCTTTATTTTCAAAAGCGAGGCTTTTAGAACCCTAAGTTAGATTTCCAGAAAATGTTGTGTGTAGTGGTCTTTCATGAGTCACCACTTTATTCAGATTTTGTGAAAATTTTTCCAAAAGCTACTTGTGCTACATCGACGTGGATAGAATCCACCACGCGCAGACTCCATAACCTGGGAGCTCAGAGTATCTGATACTTTTTAAACTTTGCAAAGGTGTACCACCTTAATCCACCGATCAGTTGGCTTTCAAATCAGTACCTCTCCATGCGACTTTACGCATGTGACAAGGCCGAGATGACACAACAGTTTACAGTCCTAGCATTAACAATTCCCTGCCCGGTAAATAGACAGTTAAGTCTCAAGTACCGTTGTGGGTCCTCCCCATTGCCTTACTTCCTAGCCTGGGTCTATGTTCTCGCAAGACACATAACCTCTCTTGATTACAGCCGCGCACGACTTAATCTGGCATAGGGCGTCTTCCTTCTTTCCACCTTTTCCTCTCATAATTTTTCTGAACTCACATCACTCAAGGCCCTCAGTGGCCCACCAGTTCTCGCAAGAAACCAGATCGACAACCATTGCAGGGAAAAGCTAATACTGGGAAAGCTACTAAGTTGCGCCCGTCCCATTCCGGGCAACTGGTTGGTACGTTTTTCATGCCGCATGGAAGTACAACACAAGGTTCTAGTCCTTATGAATCTTTAGTGAGAAGTCTTTCACATTCCCAGTGCGCACACAGCACCATCCAATCAAACCATCCTCACTATTGATTCCAATCACATTTTCTTTCACAAAAGGGTTTTGAACATGCTTTTCTCATATGTGACCATTCAATATTTAACATATAATCTTGAGTATAGCATAGCATGATATTCTAGGGTGACAAGGGTGCATGGATATTCAATGTCAAAAGGGGCTTTACAGTTATTTATGTCATATCTAATCATTTCATTAAAACATAACTCTTATTTGAATCTAAGGCATGCATATACTTGAAAACAGTTAAAATACTTCCTTTCAAAATATTAGGCTAGACATGATCAAGGGTTTGAGACTTGCCTTGCAGTGATGGGTCTAGCTACTCAGATGAATCCTCGAAGTTCTCTTCTGCACCTTCAACTTCTGGTTCCACAGTGGACACAAACAACACATACACACTATATAAGCACACAAGTACTAGAAAATAATATATAAATATATCATGCATGCAGGGAAAAGGTTTGGACAAGGTCACTTGGTGTTGACTGAAGAGATAGGCTCAAAAGGACTTGAATGTCGAAGGGCTGACATTCGGTTCATGGCTTGACATAGCCCTAAATTGGTTCTAGGTCTGTTTTCTGGAGATGTGACAGTAGAAAATATTGTAGAACATGGCTCCAAAGGCTTAGTGGACAAAGTGGTATTTCAATAGCTTAAATGTAACAGGTCTAAATCATCCAATGCCACTGGTGGACATGCACTGACATAGTGCTCGACATGGCCAGAAACTAGGGCATGGCACAACTTTTGACCTAGGGCACCAATTGGTGCACAACTTTGTCTGGGTGTTAGGCCTTGATAACAGGAACAAATCACTCAATAGGCTACGTCAGTGCATGTCCTAGTTGGTGCACGCACGGTGATGAACGGCGTCGATGAACCACGGTGGCGACACGGCACAGACATGGTTCTGGACAAAACTTGGCATGATCATAACTTTTGATCTATGCCGATTCAGGGTTCCAGCCAATGGAGTAAAACACTCAGGGGGTTGAGGCCTAGCTAGACGACAAGGTTGCATCAGCTGGTTCGGCCAGAAAACAAACTCTGGTGATCGGAGCCGAAGACGAAGGCACCGATTTGGGCATTTTTGATCTAGGGCGTTTGAACTCAATTCCACGCTTGGGAAGCATCTAGGGGATAACACGAAGCTACTGGTGTGCTCAATTTTGCCAGGGAATGGCTGGAGAAGCACGGCGGCGTTCTCCGGTGAACTGCCGAAGCTCGAATTTAGGGATTCGACGCTCCGGGCAAAATTGATGATTCCAATCTTGCAGGCTTACTTCTCCTAGATTACTGATCAACTTTCTCTACTGGCATGAGGATCAATTTGACTTGAATCACTCGGCATTAGGGGAACAGGGCAACAGACAATCTCGGCGATTGCCGGCACTATGTCTCGTCGGGGCTCAATTAAAAGCTATGACACAGAGAGGAAGGTTAGGGGAACTCACTGGTAGCTTTGGATTGAAGAGAGGTGTTGCGGTTGAGGCTCGCCGGGGAAGAAGACGAAGGCAGCGGCAATAGCAAGCTCTAGAGCTGAGTTTCGGTTGCTGGTGAAGTGTGGGTGTGGAGTGAAGCACTGACAAGGGGGGGCCTTTATATAGCCGTGGAGTTGAGTCCTCGGGAGCGGCAGCAAATCGACGGGAGATGCTCTCTGGTGCCGGAGCGGTCAACGAGGCGTATCGGGACATGGCGGGAGCTCTGCCAGAGACGAAGGCATCGCACAAAATCTGGATTCGGCAGAACGACGGGATGGCGAGTCTCAGCATGGCAGCAAAGTGGCACAAAGTTTCTGATAGTGGCAGGCACGCGTGCGCGAACGGTGAAGCTGCAGTCTCCGGTCATCGCCACGGTGGCGTTCCTTGGCGCGACGTGAGCACGTGCGGTACACATAGGATTCGGCCGTTGGTGGTGGCACAACTGGCCGGCAGTGAAGGCTACGGTGGTTCACGGTGAACGGTGGCAGTAGCTGCGTTCGAACGTCCTCAGGTCGTGGTCGTGCACGCGGGCTCTGGTCGTGGTCGAAGAAAAGAAGCCATGGACTAAACCGCGAGGCTTTGGACTGAATTGCGAAGATTCTTCTCGGGATTTAGGACTTGATTGCAAATTTGGGGATCTAAGGGGCTGATTTGCAATCTGATTTTGCAGATGAGTGATACCAAAATACTTGGACTCGTCCAGCATGGAAAATGGCAAAATCCGATAAGATCTGAAGGTTTCGACAAAAATTGAAAACAGAGTAAAATAGGGTAATTAGGGTTTGACATTTTTGGTCGAGGCTAAAACTAGGGTTTTGGTTGAGATTTTTGAGTTCTTCCCGAAGGGAAAAACGTTAAGAAAAGTGAAAGAAAGATAATCCTTTGATCGGATTTGAATTTGGAGATGATCTGAGACTTTGAGCCTTTTTGGGCATTTTGAAAACTCTGAAAAGGACTAATCTGAAATACTTTTGGGCTGAAATGTGAAAATGATCTGGGAGATGAAGTTTAGCTGCCAACTTTTTAAGTTAAGGTAGTGGCACACCTAAGATCATGATTTTGAGATAAGAGATCAAAATAGAGTTGAGACATCTGAGATTTCAAAGAAGATATGCTGACTCGCAAGAAGAAAAGATAGCAAAAAACTGGGATATTACATTAGTGCTTCTGATGTTGAAGATGAATATGCTCTTGCAGCTAACCTTGCAGGTAATGTTGATGACGAATCCGAACATGATGATGATGGGGAAGCTTTGGGTACGGTAGCCACACAAGAATACCGGACCATCATTGTCCAGTGGGTCCTTAGTACTCAAATGAAGCAAGCCGAGCGAGCCCAATGCCACAACTTGTTTCAAATGTTCCTCATCGTCAACGACCGGCGCGTCCGAACAATCATTGATGGTGGTAGTTGCAACAACTTGGTGAGTTCTAATCTGGTCAAGAAGCTTGGCTTGACCACACAACCACATCCCCAACCATATCATGTTCAATGGTTCAACAACAGCGGTAAGGTTAAGGTAACGCAAACCGCAAGAGTACCATTTTTCATTGGTTCAGACCATGATGTTGCTGATTTTGATGTAGTGCCTATGCAAGCAAGTTCACTTTTATTAGGCCGACCTTGGGAATATGACACTAATGCAACTCATCATGGTAGAAATAATTAGTACACTTTCATGCACAAAGGAAAGAAAATAACCTTGCTTCCCATGACTCCATCTGAAATTGTTCATTTTGATAGGGAAAGACTTGCAAATGAGAAGAAAGAGAACACCACAGAATCTGAAAATCAACAAGTAGCTAAAACTGTTTTTCCACATAAGAAAGACAAGAATGTACCTGCTTCTAAGACTGAGGGAATTAAATTGAAGGGTGGTGTTTTGCTTGCTACAAAATATGATCTTGCTGAACCGTCATGCTTTGCTTTGATATGTAAAGAGACCTTGTTTTCATTTGATGATATGCCTGTCTCTTTTCCACCTGCTGTTACTAACCTTTTGCAGGAGTATGACGATGTGTTCCCCGCTGAGGTGACCCCGGGACTACCACCTATTCGAGGTATTGAGCATCAAATTGACTTGATCCCGGGAGCGACGTTGCCAAACCGTAATGCATATAGGACCAATCCAGAGGAGACTAAGGAAATTCAACGACAAGTCTAAGAGCCTTAGTCCTTGTGCTGTTCCTGTTCCTTTGATTCCTAAGAAAGACGGTAGTTGGCGCATGTGTGTGGATTGTAGAGCCATTAACAATATCACAATAAGGTATCGTCATCCTATTCCTAGGTTAGACGACATGCTTGATGAGTTAAGTGGTTCTATTATCTTCTCAAAAGTTGACTTGCGTAGTGGGTACCACCAAATTCGAATGAAATTGGGAGACGAATGGAAAACTGCTTTTAAGACCAAGTTCGGTTTATATGAGTAGTTAGTTATGCCTTTTGGATTGACTAATGCACCTAGTACTTTCATGCGCTTGATGAACGAGGTCTTACGTCCTTTTATTGGTAAATTTGTGGTGGTCTATTTTGATGATATCTTGATCTATAGCAAGTCACTTTCTGAAAATCTCGAACATTTACGTGCTGTTTTTAATGCTTTGAGAGAGGCACGTTTGTTTGGTAACCTCGAGAAGTGCACTTTTTGCACCGATCGAGTCTCGTTTCTTGGCTATGTTGTGACTCCGCAGGGAATTGAGGTTGATGAAGCCAAGATTGAAGCTACCAAGAGTTGGCCGACTCCTAAAATGGTCACACAGGTGAGAAGCTTTCATCGACTTGCTGGTTTCTACCGCCGTTTCGTGAAGGACTTCAGCACCATTGCCGCACCATTGAATGAATTGACAGAGAAGGGCATTGCATTCCATTGGGGACAACCACAAGAGGATGCCTTCAACCTTTTGAAAGAAAAGCTAACAAATGCACCATTACTCCAACTTCCAGATTTTGGTAAGACTTTCGAACTTGAATGTGATGCTAGTGGAGTTGGAATTGGTGGTGTGCTCATGCAAGAAGGTAAGCCTGTTGCATATTTCAGCGAGAAATTAAGTGGGCCTGCTTTAAATTACTCCACACATGGTAAAGAGTTGTACGCTCTTGTGCGAACTTTAGAAACGTGGCAACATTATTTATGGCCTAAGGAATTTGTTATTCACTCTGATCATGAGTCGCTGAAACATATTTGCAGTCAAAACAAATTGAACCGTAGACATGCCAAGTGGGTCGAATTTATTGAATCTTTTCCTTACATCATTAAACACAAGAAAGGGAAAGATAATGTAATCGCTGATGCTTTGTCTCGGAGATATGCTATGTTGTTTCAACTTGACTGTCGAATTTTTGGACTTGAAACTATTAAAGAACAATATGCTCAAGATGCTGATTTCAAAGATGCTTTGATTAATTGCAAGGATGGGAGGGCTTGGAATAAATTTGTACTCAATGATGGGTTCTTATTTAGAGCTAACCGCCTATGCATTCCAGTTGGATCTGTTCGTCTTTTGTTGTTGCAGGAAGCTCATGGAGGAGGCCTGATGGGACATTTTGGTGTCAAAAAGACGGAGGATATTTTGGCCACGCACTTCTATTGGCCAAAGATGAGGCGTGATGTTGAGCGCTTCGTGGCACGCTACACCACGTGTCAAAGGGCAAAGTCACAGTTAAATCCACACGGTTTGTATATGCCTCTTCCTACTCCTAGTGTCCCGTGGGAGGATATCTCGATGGATTTTGTTCTAGGTTTGCCTAGGACAAAGAGGGGGAGGGATAGTATATTTGTTGTTGTGGATCGATTCTCCAAGATGGCACATTTTATTCCTTGCCACAAAAGTGATGATGCCACTCACATTGCCGACTTATTTTTCAAAGAAATTGTTCGTATGCATGATATGCCTTCCACTATTGTTTCAGATCGTGACACAAAATTTTTGGGTCATTTCTGGAGGACATTATGGAATAAATTGGGGACAAAGTTACTGTTTTCTACTACTTGTCATCCCCAAACTGATGGCCAAACGGAGGTGGTAAATCGCACCTTATCCATAATGTTGCGAGCTGTTTTGAAGAACTTAAAGATGTGGGAGGAGTGCCTTCCTCATGTGGAGTTTGCCTAGAACCGTGCGCTACACTTGACTACCAAGGTAAGTCCTTTCTAGGTAGTGTATGGTTTCAACCCTCGTGCTCCTATTGACCTATTGCCTCTTCCATCATCTGAAAAGGTCATCTTGATTCTAAGAATCGTGCTGAGTTTATTTTAAAACTACATGAAACAACAAAAGAAAATATTGAGCGAATGAATGAAAAATATCGCATTGCTGGTAGTCATGGTAGAAAGGAATTGATATTTACTCTTGGAGATCTTGTATGGCTACACTTATGTAAAGAGCGTTTTCCTGAGTTAAGAAAGTCAAAATTAATGCCTCGTGCGGATGGTCCATTTAAGGTGTTAGAGCGAATAAACGATAATGCCTACAAACTTGAGTTGCCTGCAGATTTCGGGGTTAGCCCCACTTTTAACATTTCAGATTTGTGGCCATATTTGGGAGAAGAAGATGAGCTTGAGTCGAGGACGACTCCAATTCAAGAGGGGGAGGATGATGAGGACATCACCCCTAACGATGCTTCCAGTCTTCCAACACCCGTTGTGCAAGGACCAATAACAAGGGCACGTGCATGTCAACTAAATCACCAGGTGAGCTCATTTCTTAGTACACGAGAGAATATTGACAAGAGCGAGTTACTACCTAATAATATTGTGCTTGTGCTCAGGAATCATGGTGTTGATCAGCGAGGGTGTCACTTTGCGCCAGGACGGGTCGGAAATCAAGTCTACCGCGAGCTGGAGTCCGGGTCGGCCACGGCGGAGCAGCCTGTCTTCAAACGGGCGTAGAAGATGCATACGAACTCCGTTTGGGGCGTTCAAGTACATTACGGAGAAGCCCTCGACGAGACCTTTCCAAAGGATCTGGTCCGACATCCAAAATCCTTCTGAGTTAATCACAATAATCGAAACAAGTGGAGACCAGATTCTGTTGGGCTGTGCGGTCCTGCGTCACTTGTCTATTGGGCCTCGGCCCGTGTATCCCGCGTGGGGGGGGGGGGGGGGGGGGGTGGTGCGCCCCAAACCCTAGATGCCACCCCTCTCGCATATTAAAACCTCGTAGCCATCATTGTTAGACTTGGGTTTTGCTTAGAATTTTTCTGCTGTCGCAGTTCACCGTCTTTCGGTTTGTGGAACCCCAACACTTCGTGATCTTAATACATACTTGCAATTCGAGATTGCTTCTTCTGTGTACTTGCACGTGTTCTTCGATTCGCTTGCAGGAACAGGCCTTCGTGGCTAGGTCAACCGCGCCTCGGTACGGTTGATAATGAACGAAGCAGTGGTGTAACGATTGCAGGCCTAGATCGGTTATGGTCGAAAGTCGGGTCGTCAACGTCGAGTCTCCACCAATCAAACTATCCCCTACCTGTCGGAAGATCGGGACCCCGTTCCTCATCAAAAGGTCTGCGAGGGTGATGATGCTTGTGCGAGAGGCCATCGTACCCCACGACAGAGAGCGGTGAGCGAAAATGAGTGCGCGGCTGTAAACACTAGTGAACAGGTCTAGGTGAAGGTTTGTGTAGAAGGTAAGAACGTCGCACGCGTCGCGACCTGTGGGACGTGGTGAGAGGTACCTGTTAGTGGAACATAGGGTGAGGAGACGACTCGCGTGCCACTGGGAATAATCCACGGGGACACGCTCGGGTGGCCGCGAGGAATAAGTCTCCATCGGCTGACCCGATGAACGATGGCTGTTTGCTGCGTTCTTTCGTCGGGCAACACGACGAGAAGAGGACTCAGGCTGGTCAGACATGGCTAGGAAACGAAAACAAAGAGGGAGAAACGACCTGAACAGAGGATCTGAAGATTGACGAACGACGAAACGACAACGTCAATCAGAGTGGCCGGAACTTGGTCGGAGAGAGGAGAAACGGCATGAGCTCGAGAGGCACCGGAAGGTTCACAGCAAAGGAGTTCAGCGCCGGTGAGGAGGAAGCAGAGGAACGGCGGCTGATGTGGTCTAACCAAGAGAGGATGGCGGCGGCGCACGGCGAGCAGGTGGCGCCGGCGATGAGGGGAACACCGGCGAGGAGATGGTGGGCGCAATGGGGCGGCGAGGAGGCGCACGATGGTAGTGGCGGCTAGATGAGAAGGTGAAGAGGCAAAGAAAACAGGTCGAGGGTTTTAAGAACTAGGGACCCAAACTGACGGTCAGTTCAGAAGCCAGGGTTTTGAAACTGACAGTCAATGTAGAACACTAACAAGCAGCTCAGAAACCTGGGATCTGAAACTGACAGTCAGTGTGTACAACTGACAGTCAGTGTGAATATCAACAATGACCTGGAGCTACGACCAAAATCAATTGCACATAACTGACAGTCAGTTTGTGAAACTGACTGTGAGCATGGTCAATGACTTTGACCAGAAGCTAAGAACAGGCTCCTAAGCACTAAACTGACTGTCAGTTATAAGAACTGACTATCAGTTTGGTCAATTTTGACCAAAATCAGTTTAAGACCAGAGAGGGAATAAAATAATATTATAATATATTTTAATCACATTTAGCACATCAACTAGCATTTGATATATCAATAATGTTCAGTTCACCCCTTAAAAAGCAAAATCTTGATTCATCTAAGGGTTTGGTGAAAATATCTGCTAGTTGCATATCTGTTCTGACATAATTCACATCAATATCTCTTTTTGCCCCATGATCTCTAATAAAATGGTGCCGTATTTCAATATGCTTAGTTCTAGAATGTTGAACAGTATTATTTGCAATTTTAATGGCACTTTCATTATCCCACAAGAGTGGCACTTTATCAAAAATTATTCCATAATCCAAAAATATCTGCTTCATCCATAATAATTGAGCACAACAACTGCCTGCAGACACATATTCAGCTTCAGCTGTGGAGAGAGCTACTGAATTTTGTTTCGTAGATGACCATGATACTAAAGATCTCCCCAACAGCTGACAGCTACCAGATGTGCTTTTACGATCAATCTTGCACCCAGCATAATCAAAATCCGAATATCCAATTAACTCAAAATTTGCATTTTTCGGATACCAAAGACCTAAACTGGGATAACATTTTAAATACCTAAGGATTCTTTTAAGAGCAATTAAATGACATTCCTTAGGATCTGACTAAAATCTAGCACATAAGCACACACTAAATATGATATCAGGCCTAGATGCAGTAAGATACAAAAGACTACCAATCATAGACCTATAAAGTTTAGAATCGACCGATTTTTCACTTTTGTCCATATCTAGATGTCCATTTGTCGCCATGGGAGTTTTGATTGCCTTAGCGTCTTCCATCCCAAAGCTCTTGAGCAGGTCCTTCACGTACTTTGTTTGACTCACGAACGTACCGTTCTTGAGTTGCTTGATTTGGAGTCCAAGGAAGAAGCTCAGCTCACTGATCATGGACATCTCGTACTCCCTAGACATCATCTCTCCAAGCTCAAGACATAAATGTTCATTAGTAGATCCAAATATAATATCATCAACATATATCTGACAAATGAACAAATCTTTTTCAATTTTCTTTGTAGATAGAGTTGTATCAACCTTCCCAATTTTAAAACTCTTTGATAAAAGAAAGTCTCTAAGTCGCTCATACCGAGCTCTACGAGCTTGCTTGAGGCCATAGAGAGCTTTAGACAATTTAAATACATGGTTTGGAAATTTAGGATCTTCAAAACCGGGAGGTTGTTCAACAAAAACAAGTTCAGAGATTTCACCATTTAAGAAAGCACTTTTAACATCCATTTGAAATAGTTTGATATTAAAACATGATGCATAAGCAAGAAGAATATGAATAGCTTCAAGTCTTGCTACAGGTGCAAAAGTTTCACCAAAGTCTAAACCTTCGACTTGAGTGAAACCTTGAGCAACAAGACGAGCTTTGTTTCTGATTACTACACCATGTTCATCTTGCTTACTTCTAAGAACACATTTTGTTCCAATTACGTTATGATCCTTGGATCTTTCTACTAAAGTCCAAACTTCATTTCTAGAGAAGCAATTAAGTTCTTCCTGCATGGCATTTACCCAAGCAAGATCATTTAAAGCTTCATTAACATGTTTAGGTTCTAAAGAAGACACAAATGAGTGATGTTCACAGAATGCAGCAATACGAGAGCGAGTTTGAACACCCTTACTGACGTCACCCAAAATTTGGTCTAGAGGGTGATCCTTGGTGATCGCTTGGTGTTGTCTTGGAGCTTCTTCTTGTGCTTCATCTTCTTGACTTGGTTCTGGAGGATCAACTTGAGATGATGAATCATTTTGATCAACATTCTCAATGTTTACATCATCTTCTTGATCTTCTTCTCTTGGCTTGATGTCTCCAATGGTTATGTTCTTCATGGCTTCTTGAAGATCGTCACTTGATACTTCACAAGAAACTTGCTCCTTTTGTGAGCCATTAGTTTCATCAAATTCGACATCACAAGATTCTTCAATACAACCAGTATTTTTGTTAAAAATGCGATAAGCTTTGCTAGTGGTGGAGTATCCGACTAGAAAACCTTCATCTACTCTTCTTTGAAACTTACCACCAAAATTTCTTTTCTTTAGAATATAGCATTTGCATCCAAAAACTCTGAAATAAGAAATATTTGGCTTACACCCAATAAGAAGTTCATAAGGAGTCAAATTCAGAAGAGAATGCAAATAAAGTCGATTTATAGAATAGCAAGCGGTATGTACGGCTTCAGCCCAGAAGCGAGTAGGAGAATCATACTCACTTAACATAGTCCTTACCATTTCTATAAGTGTTCGATTTTTCCTTTCAACGACTCCATTTTGTTGTGGAGTGTAGGATGTAGAAAATTCATGTTTAATTCCAAGATTGTCACAAACATAAAATAGAGTTGAATTTACGAACTCTCCATCATGATCACTACGGATTTTCTTGATGGAAAGTTTGAGTTCCGTGGAAACACGTTTTGCAAAACTTTTGAAAACATCGGGGGTTTCAGATTTTTGAGAAATAAAGAAAACCCAAGTGTAGTGAGTAAAATCGTCAACAATCACAAAACCATAATTGCTACCCCCGATACTTTGGAACTCAGAAGGTCCAAATAAATCCATATGCAATAGTTCCAAAGGTTTGCAAGCCGAAAAAGTGCGCTTAGTTGGATCTGAAGTAGCTACTTGCTTGCCAGCTTGACAGGCGCTACAAGGTTTATCGTTTTCAAAATTCACATCCTTTAAGCCAACAACCAAATCACGTTTTAAAAGTTTTCTCAATTGATGCATTCCAACATGTGCAAGTCGTCTATGCCATAGCCAACCTTTTGGGGATTGAGAGACAAGATATGTTGAAAGAGATGCATCTTTTGAATGAAAATCAACCAAGTAAAGATTTCCAAAATGAAAGCCTTTAAAAATCAAAGAATTGTCTTTCAAACTTTCAACTAAAACTTCTTTGGGATAAAACGTGCATCGAAAACCAAAATCGCAAATTTGTGCAACGGAAAGCAAATTGAAATTCAGAGATTCAACAAGCAAAACATTTGAAATTGCAATTTTACCCAAGCCTACCACATTTCCTTGACGGTTGTCGCCAAAGGTGATCTTTTGATTTTCGCTTGAGTTGTCCTCAAGTGAGGTGAACAACTTCTTGTTACCGGTCATGTGTTTGGAGCATCCGCTGTCTAGCACCCAATGCCTCCCACCGGTCTTATAGTTCACTTGCACAAAAAGAATTAAGTCCTTTTCGGTACCCAAACCTTTTTGGGTCCTTCAATTTTAGCAATCAAAGCTTTGGGCACCCAAATATATTTCTTCTTTTTATTTAACATGGGTGTACCAACATACTTTGCTATAGCATAACCTTTCTTCGACTTTTGAAGCATGTAGCAAGTATCAAAATAATTTGGAGTCATTAAGGGACATGCTTCATGCGAATGACCAGTTTCATGGCATTTATAACAAAATGTGTTGCATGCTTTAACAAAAACAGTTTTAGAATTTGGTTTCTTTCCTTTCTTCGAAAAGTATCCTAATCCTTCTTTTCTAGATGAACATTTTTGTTTACTAAGGATTAAATCAAGAGATACTTTGCCTTTGTAGCAGTTTTCTAAGCCTTTTCCAAGTTTTTCAACCTGAGTCTTAAGTTCATTATTTTCATTTAAGATATTATCATTCGAAGCACATGGAGTATGATGACTACTAGAAGGAGAATCATCAAAATCACATGAAGTGGATGCATCAGCTTTAGATGGAGCATGAGCAATGTCTTTAATAAGCAAACTTTCATATGAATCTTTCAATTCGGAGTATTGAGTGCGTAGGGAAGAATGTTCTTCCTTAAGCGCCTTATACTTCTTTTTAGTCTTTCCAAAAACTTCATTTAATTCGGTTATCATTTCAACTAAATCATCATATGAAGGATCATTGGTGTGTACCTTTTCATCGCCTTTAGCCATAAGACAAAGGGATGGAGTGTTGCCGAGAGCTAGTCCGACTAGCTTTTTGGAGCATCCTTCATCGTCAGAGTTGGAGTCGGAGCTCTCTCTGCCGGACATCCACTCTCCAAAGCATGTTTCTTTGGTATCTTCATTCTTCTTCTTGAAGAATTTCTTCTTTTTGTTCCATGCCTTGTTCTTGTTTGGACATCTTGAAGCTATGTGTCCCTTTTCATGACATCCATAGCAAATGATGTCCTTGAAGTTGTTCTGCTTTGGTCCCTTTGGTCATGTGTCAATGTTGACACCCTTCTTGTGCAACCTGCGGAGAAGTTTTTGAGTATTTTTTTACCATGAGTGCTAGATCTTCATCGGAGGAGCCATCACTTGAATCGTTCTTTGCGTTGGCTTTAAAAGCCAAAGCCTTCTTCTTCATCTCCGAGGGTTCGGCAGCTTCCTTCTTCTCCTTTTTGTGCATCTCATGGGTGATGAGATTTCCATAGAGATCGGTCGGTGTTGTGGTTGACAAATCGGAGTTTGTGAGTGCCGTGACCAAGGTGTCGAAGCTTTCAGGTAAGGCCCTAAGCATCTTTCTCACAATATCAAGGTCAGTGAAAATGACTCCAAGCCCCTTGAGTTCATTCACAATATTATTCAATCGAGTGAACATGGAGTCCACGGACTTAGTCGATGACATGGTGAATGTATCATATCTTTGTCTCACCATAAGCAGCTTTGCCTCTTTGACTTTAGTTGTGCCCTTGTAAATTTCTTCGAGGGTGGTCCAAACCTTGTGAGCAGTCGTGAGATTGCTTACACGGTTGAACTCGTTTAGAGACAAACCCGCAAAGAGTGCATTTTTTGCACGGGCATTTAAATGCAGTTTTCTCCTGTCGTCCTCAGAGTGACTTGCCGGATCGTCCGGAGGAGTAAAACCGAGTTTAACAATATCTCATACGTCAAGCCCCACGGCCTCTAGGAATACCGACATGCGCACTTTCCAATAGGGATAATTTGTCCCATCAAAGATAGGCGCACGGCTAGTATGACCAAGAGAGAAACCATCAGTAGACGACATCCTCTCTCTAGGCTATAAAGCCTAGTGAATCGAGAGACCTTGCTCTGATACCACGTGTAGAACCAAGGATGCCGACTAGAGGGGGTGAATAGGAGGCTTTTTAAAACTTTAAATTTAAAAAAAATATTTGCAAATCGAGAACAAATAATAATAAGAGCAAGAAGAGAAGAGAACGAACATAGTGATTTTTACCGAGATATCGGAGACTCGCCCAATCTCCACTAATTCTCGTTGAAACACTCAAGTCACTTGAGTTTTGCTTCAATACCCACGAAGGGTATTATCAACTAGTGGTTGCTCCTTATCCACTCCGGAAAGGTGAGCACCGATGCCTTGTACACTTTTGCCGAGCCTCTCCAACAATCTCCAAACTGGAGAGATCAACGACCACGCCTCCGAACCGTCTAGGTGAGGGCGCTCACCAAGAGTAATAGGCAGAGAGGTCTTCTCTAGACCTCCAAACAAGCACTGAGAAACTACGAGCATGCAAATGCAAAGAACTGAAACTCTCGGTGGATCAGAAAACACTCAACTTGATCAAAAGATCAAGATTTTGTATAAACCGCTAAAGCTCAAGAGTGAATATGACTAGAAGGCTGCTTGTTATACGAACCAAATGCTCAAGCCCTCTATTTATAGCCTCAAGTCTCAAAAGAGACGTTGGAGCTCGAGTTGAAAATCAGCAGCTCAAACTGACAATCAGTTTGCCAAACTGACAGTCAGTTTAGGTCACGACCAGAGAGAAGTAAAATCCGAAGAAAACAGTGCTAGCCGTTGGTGGTCGAAAAAGGAAACAAATCAGTACAAACTGACAGTCAGTTCCAGAACCAACGGCTGACAAAATTTACGGATAAAAAATAGCTAGCCGTTTGTGGTCGTATATGGAAGCTTCAACCCCCAACTGACAGTCAGTCTCACAAACTGACAGTCAGTTCGACCACAAAGCGACCAGATCAAATAGGAACTCAAATAAACACAACAGAGGTCGAACTCCAGACTGACAGTTAGTTATACCAAACTGACAGTCAGTTTAGTTCAAAAGTTTTCAGCCCAAAATACAGCCTCTCTGGACAATTGTCAATTTAACTGAACTGACATTCAAACTAACAGTCAGTTTAGCAAACTGACAGTCAGCCTGAACAAAAACATCTATAACTTTAAGTCCAGATATCCAAAAGAGGTGTTTAATAGCTCGTTTGAAGATAATTTTAAGATCTACATTTTTGCCAACAGAAGCAAAAACCAAATCTGCCTAGATCTTTCTAGAAGTTTGAAAAACTCCTCTGCTGTCAAAAACTCAACTGAAAATCCAAATCTTTCAAGTCAAATTAATATCAAATCCAACCAAATAGATGCAATGCAATGACCTAAGTTTCTCGGTTTATGTTGGAGATAAAAGAGAGGACTTTTGCAACCCATCTTTATAGTATGGTTAAAATCTAAGCAACAAAGTCCTTAACCGATCTATCTCCAAACTCAGAGATCGGAAGAAAATGTAATTACATATTACCTTAGGTCCTTTGCATCTTCATGTTTGCGTCTTGTCTTTGCTCTTCTGCACCTCATGCTTCACTTCATATCAGGTTCATCTTGATCATCTCGTATTTCTTCCCGATCAAAACTCTGTATCAAAAATCTCAAAAGCATAGTTAGTCTAAAACACTTTGTTTTCATTAATCATCAAAATTAGGGTTAGGCATGAAGGCCTAGATGCAACAATCTTCATGTTCTATTGCATCCATATCGTTGTGTATCCTCCTGGCTCAGCGTCGGCTGACATGGCTCATAAGGAGCCTCTTGTCTAGGATCCACGTGATGGCATCCTCCGGCGATAGCTCCCGATAGTTTCCCCTCACTGCAAACCCGTAGAAGACACCCTCCCAGGTTTTCCTCAAGTACTGCAGAGTATAATAAGTTGAGATAACTGTGCCGGATTGATTCCAAGAATGGAGTAGGCAGCGATCACATGCGAGCAAGGAATATGCAGCAGTTGAGGCTTTTCTCATGTATATTCGACATATGCATTTGCAATTCTGCATTCGTGGACCCGACCTACTATCAATGTGCCATGGACATGTTTGTGCCTTAGCTAAACCTTGTAGTTTCTAATTAAACGGCTTAGCACTGAGACATCATGTGTCAATGACTTTCTCATCCAAAATTCAAGGTAATCATTAATTTTTTTGGGCCAGTGTACTGAAGGGTCATGCACAAGTGCTAATGCCGCCAAACTCCTACTGTCATAGTATGCTACTATGCGATAGAATGTCATCTCAACTATGGCAGTGAGTGGTAAGCATCGCACACCTTTCAGGACGAAATTGTACACATCGGCCAGATTTGTCGTCATGATTCCGTACCATGCCCTGCCTGTGTCATGCAACAACAACCACTTCTCTTGTGATTTGGGCTGAATCCATTGACTGAAACTGAGATTCCTCCTGCAGTTTCCCTCGCCGGTAATGCCGCCAGCTTCTGGTTCACCTGGCTCTTGCATTTCCTTCAACGTACTCTCGTTCAATGACTTCCATATATTTGAGAACTTCGATCTTGGTTCTGCTTGGCAAGCTGTTTGAACACCTGCATCAGGCGCCTACTCTTGAAACGAGTGTGAAAATTCGCGCCAAGATGTCGAGAGCACCGACGACTCCACAGGTCATTTCAAGTCATTGATGGATCCACTCCCGATTGCATGTACTCGATCGCACTTAGCATTCCTCTGTTTCAATCGTGAATTAGGCACATGCGCTCCCGATCTTTGATGACCTCATTCTTCAGTTTCCCAAGAACCACAGTCAACTACTGTAGTTCTCCCCAACCACTACATATGCTATAGGGAGAAGCTGGTCATTGGCATCAGCTGCCACGACAGTCAGTAGAGTACCCTCGTATTTTCTGATCAAAAATGTTTCGTCAATGCAAAGCACAAGTTTCATGTACCTAAATGATGCAACGCACTACTGGAATGCCCAGAAAAATCTGCGCAGCACCATACATCCAAGAATCACAACACCCTTTGAGCCGATTGCCAGCATATCAACAATTTCGGTGACTGTGCCTGGATTTGCTTCACATATGCGCCGAAAGGGCCTCAGTATGAAGTTGTATGCCTCAACATATGTCCCAAAAAGCTCCTCTAGCGCCCTCTGTTTAGCCTTCCATGCCTTCCCGTACTTGATCTTGTACCCGTACTTCTCCACGACGTGTGCAATAATCACTTTCAGTGCCATTGCCGTATTTTCCTTTACTACTGATAGTATCAGACTGTCAACAAAACCAGCAATGATATTTCTATGCTGCTGCACCATTCCCTCTGCCAGACATATGTGGTCTGCGACTCTGGTCACTCGAAAGAAAGGCTCATCTTGTGGCCATGTGACCCGTACGTACTACGGATAGTTATCGACTAAGCACTTCATAGTCCACAAGCTCAGAGTTAATTTACCCACCCAGAATGGCCTATTTAGTGAAACAGCCCACGCAGTGATGGCCTTTTTAGCATCTTTCTTAGTCCGAAATAACTGCCTAAGCTGGACGGTTGCTTCATTATAGGACCATGGCGAATTTAGCTCATCAGGAACCATAGCGGACATCAAAGATAATGGATTACTCCATTCATCTATAGGATTCTGCTGTTCCTTGGGTTCCTCGGGAAAGTCAAACATATCTAATGGATCAGTGTACTCCTCATTTAAATTCTCCTCCAATTTGGGCAGTTCATCAGTTGCATCTAGTTGATGGTCACCAAATCGAGTTGTATGCGAGACTCTTCCCGTTTGCATAGATACACTGGCAGTTGCACTGGCATTGGTACTGGCACCGGCACTAACACTGACACTACCACCTTTAGTACTGACATTAGCGGTGCTCTTTTCTCTTCCTATGGAATTACTATCTTCTGAACTATATACGCTTAAGATTCAGTGTAAAGTATGATGACTCCGCCACCATAGCCTGGATTTGTCACAATCGTTCAAACGAACCCCACGTTTGTCGCCTTGCAGTCTCTTAAGCACCCAATTATTTCCCTCTGGCAGCATGCCTTCAATCCTGAGAGTATCCGTCACAGGATTGAGTTGTAACAAATCGACTAACCACATCTCCAAATCATTGAAAGACATTGACTATGATTGTACCATTTAACCATAAACATGCATACACTCACCCAGATCATCACCGTTTGTTCCATTACGGATTATACCAGTTCCGTAATAAATGCAAACCATACTGGGTTGCTCCATAGCCTAATCAATTTGCCATTCTGTGTTAGGTTAAAACAGGACAGTGCATTTATTCTATCTTAAACAAAACAAAATTTTCATATCACGACGTGCAATAACTGAGAGTAATATAAAATAACCTAAATTTGTACCAGACATTGTCACCGCACAACACTGTCTGACCTACACCTAGTGTGGAGAAAAAATTTAAATTTTTACCTATTCTAAATCCTAGAGTGAAGTGGAAAATTCAATTTATAATTACCTAAACATTGGTTCTTTTTTATTTACTACTAAAACGTGCACATATACTTTTTATGTATTGTCGTTATTTGATCAATAGTCAATGGAAAAAAATGATATTCGATTCTTTAATACCTGTCCTAGGGTGAAACAGAAATTTAAATTTTTACCTGTCCTAAATTCTAGGGTGAAGCGTAAAATTAAATTTCTAAACCCTAAAACTTTGAAACCCTAGAATAATATAAAATAAATATTTAAATCTACATATTATTTCGATCCTTTAATACCTGTCCTAGAATGAAGCAGAAATTTAAATTTTTACCTAACCTAAATTCTAGGGTGAAGCGGAAAATTGAATTTCTAAACCATAAAACCCTAGAATAATATAAAAAATATATTTAAATCTACATATTATCTACGAGTTAATGAAAATGTACCTCAATGAACTAATTGTCAAAAACCGAAAGTTGGTGAATCACCGAAAACTGAAAGGCTGCAAGTTTCAGTCGCTAGCCCAGCAAGCGACTTAAGGCGGACGTGGCACTCGTGCACGGCCAGGGGTGCATTGGGCCAAGCCACATCTTCAGTCACTAGCCGGGCTAACAACTGAAGATCAGTCAAGCACCCCCAGCTCGCAACTGAAGCTCAGTTTTGAATATTTTAAGAGTTTATGGTTACTTTTCGATTTTCTTTTTTTATTGGGTTATTCCTAAAAAAATTCATTTACAGCATATTTTTAGCACATTTTCAATACCAAATTTAGGGTAAAAATACTACAAATTTTGCACTTATCAATGTCACCAAAGATTAAAAACAACATATAATCAATGTCGTTGAAAGGATAGTGTGGCATATAATATATGCTAGTCATTTCCAAATGGCTAGCATATCTTTTTGCTGGAAATGTGTATCTTTCATACGGAAAACACATATTAAAATAATAAATTCAAAAAAAACAAAGAAGAAAATGAAATTGCAGTTCTGACCAAAGTCGCCAACCTGAGTGGCGACTGTTTGTGTTCACCATAAGTTGCCAACCCAGATGGCGACTTATGGCCACGTCATCAGTCGCCACTCTAAGTCGCCGTCCGGGTTGGCGACTTAAGAGCCAGCCCTTTTGTGGTTAATTTTATTTGTAAAATAACCTGTGGTTTTGGTTGTTTCTAACATAAATGGTGTGGTTTTCGTTGTTTCAAAAATAACCCATGTGATTTTTGTTGTTTCTAAAACAGCCTACGAGTGTGTTTTTAGTGATGGAATAACCCAAGAAAAAAAATAATTGTAGGTAAAACCTAGAAAGGGTTGTCGAACCACCCCAGCCCTCCCAGTCAGGAAAAAAAGAGCCGTGATGGGTTGGGTTGATTGATTCGTACATTTCGTGGTTGGTTTAATTTGTCGGGTTACTAAAAGCGAGAACTGAACATATAAAAGGCTGAAAAGTAGAAAAATCATGTTTCATACATACATGCAAACAAAAATCATGTTTCATATAGGGAGTAAAACATTTGGAAAAAAACTAATGTCGCCCCCTCTTCGGACAATGACGCTGGTCCCGCTGAAACGGTGATGGTGAGAAGGTGGTGCATGTCTGCACTGTCTCTATGACGGCTGTCGATGGGGTGCTTGGGCACTCGCCCAGTCAAGGCTTGTATTAGGAGCACCTGTTTTTGGGGCATGGCCGATAGGGTCCTGCGACGGTGGAGGCACCACATCAAGCTGTGTGGACGCCAACTGATGTTGGCTCTGGTGGGTGTCGTCTCTCCTCTACAACATGTCAGCGTAGTCCGTGTACACAGGGTCGAGGACCACCTCTGGGTTGGCATGGACCGAATGAGGCGGAATGCAGGGTGGGTGCCTATTTGACGGTGCGGGCGGAGCAGGCGAGGACGTACCCACATGCTCGTTCACCGTACCCTGCGACCTGTTGACGTACTCGTTGTCCAAGTCAAACGTGATGTCAAACCCCAGGCTAGAATCGGAGGTCGAAGGGTGCGCAGGGGGACCCTCAGAGATCTGTACACTACCACGCGACGCCATGTCCACATGAGGTGGAACACCTGAACAGTAAGAGCGGGTCGGGGGCGCACAGACATAAATCGGGGCGTCGATGGCCGAACCTGAGGACCCAGCTGTGTCGGGCGGATGAGCGGCCGACTGCGACGGTGTCTGAATGGGTAGAGCCCTTGGCGGAGGAGGTGCAACAAATGTCGACGAAGCGGTGGAGCTCTCCTGCAACAGCTGGGATGTGACTCGGTTAATGAAGGCGATGGCCTTCTCGTACTCCTCGGGCGTGATAGGTAGACATGCTATCCTCCGATGGAATAGCAGCCGCGTCACAAAGGTGATCGCATGGAGGCCGTCAGCCTGGAAGACCACAACACAATGGTAGGCGGAAATAACAATAACAAGCAGGAAATGGAGTGTCTATGCATACTTGGTGGTGTATATGGGATGTGTGGTGTGGATCGTACATCTGTTGCACGCTTGGAGTAGGGACTTCAGCAGGCATCGGAGCTGGTGGGGCATTGCGAGCAATGCTGCGAGGGATGTACCATCGGAGCTAGTCGTCATATGTCCTCGGATCGTATGGCCTCTCCTCAAGCACTACATCTATCCTTGCTATCTGCTCCCAGCGACGAGTGTACGGAGCCTACCAGTCCTCGCAACTGAAAGCCTTCTTGCCCTTATGGGTTTACTTGCAAGAAAAACAAAAGTGTTAAGTATTTTCATGGAGGCGGAGCACTATGATCGGAGATGATCGTGAGCTCACTCGGGCTGGGCATGCGACAATCGATGTGTAGCATCGACAAGGGGGACCAGTGGGAAAAGGCTAAACTGGCGCATCACCCTCCATGGAGCGTATACCTCCAACATATGGCTGAAGACAAGAACATATCGGGTGAGCCATACGTCCCGGTCCCCCGTACATATCGATGAGATCCCGCCCGCAGTTGTACTCTAAACATAGGTGGCCGTCCAAGCCCTCCAGACAACATGCGAGGGATGGAGCAGCTCCAGCTCGTCGTTGTACGCACCATAGCATACGTGCACCTGGAAGGTGGCTCATTGCAGCTCGTGCTGCAACCAACGATCCCCCATGGTCAGGCGATCGATCTTGTCCTCTGCATCCCTGGGCGGGTACCCCTCCGGCAGAGGCACCAGCACATCGGTGCCGAGCGATCATCCTACAAGTAGGTGCTCGTAAGACCACAGCAAAACAAGCAGAGGACACCTAGTCATAACCGCCTGCCAGGCACGACAAACGCAGGCGTCGCATAACCCTCGGTATGTCGCACACAGAACCGCCGACCCCCAGCTGATCTGTGGGATATGCTCGATCGGCGTATCTGTGAACATCTGCGCCAATGGAACAAGCCAACGATCACCGTGTCGCCGTGCATACCCTCAAACAAAAACAAACACAAAGATAAGATTTAAATGCAGTAAGAAAAAGATATGTGCCTGTATCATGTTTAAGCATACCAGTGAACGTGAAGCCACCAAACAGGTGTAGTAGGTACGCCTAAAAGTGCCGGCTAACTGTCCACTCATCAGCATCCACTGGGCATGTCTGGAAGTGAGCGAGGCAAGTCGCAGGAACTCCCACATCATGGTGGAAGTGCTCGTGTCCCAGTGGAAGGGGGTGAAACCTCTGTGTGAACGTGGCGTCCCATCTGCTAGAAGTGGGTGGTGGTTCCTAGGCCTGTCCGTGAATCGGCAGGCTGAATTGCATGGCCACATCCTCCAGGGTGATGGTCATCTCCCCCCACTGAAAGTGAAATGTGTGTCTCGGGCCTCCATCTGTCTGCCAGAACAAAGACTAGTGATCGATCATGCCTGAAAGACTCTGCTTTGGTGATCATCCTGACGAAAGGAAGCAGTCCCACTGCTCTCAGCCATGCTATGTATCTCCCGTCGAGAGGCCAAGTCGTGCCGAGCGATCACAGGCGGAATAGCTGAAGCTCCTCTCCGGACCTAAGGGCTCGAGCTCGGTGACGATCGTGGTAGTACTGGTCCATTAACTCAGCAAGTTGTCCACGATCATGAGCCATGTCTGCAAGCAGGAACATTTAGTTAGTACATCATATGAAATGAGTGAAAAAAAACGCACAAAATACATGAGAGGAATGAATACGTATTGCACAACATTACTAACTCACGTTCGGTGCAATCCGGATGCATTAGGACATGTCCTCCTCATTTGGCCAGGCTGTCGACAAACATCACACTTTTGCAACTCATCACGTTATGCATTATCCGTGTCATTGCTGATCCGAAGTGTCCGTCGTCGTCCAGGGCCTCTCCGCTGCAGGTGAGGTGGTGGAACATATAGGATATCGCCTGCTCTGCGCGACAACTCTCTGTAGTGCTCCTGAGTCCCCCAGATCTCGAAGTCTACAGTCCATGTTTTAGCAAGGAACTGTGCGCCATAGTAAAGTAATATGCACGTCTCGCTCGACTTGTTGTCGTGTGCACACGCTACCATCACATGGGAGCACGGTTTATGCAGCAGAGCTGGCTTGTTACAAGTCCACTTGACGCTGTCTTCGAAAATGACACCTTGCATTTTGATTGGCCGCATGTATCCTTCCCCCATGTTCTTACTCTTCAGATAAACAAACCAACTTTGCCTTCTGCTATTGGGAATGCACTGGGCTGAGTGTTTCTGAGCTGCCGCGGTTTTCATTTCTAAGTACCTCTATACTTCGTGAGGATATTTTGATGGTGTGACACCAAGTAGTGCTCTTGCAGTTGTACCCTCTCGTGGAAGTATTTAGCGGTGCGATGTCATGTAAATTCCACAATTCCGGTGAGCGGAAGACCTCACACCCCCCCCATCAACACAAAGTTGTACACCTCCACCATATTGGTTGTCATTATTCAGTATCTGGCTCCTCTCTCATCGTGCAATAGTGACCACTTCTCTAGAGCTTTGTCACCGATCCATTCACTAAATTTCTTTGTTCTTGATCTCCGGCTGCGACGTATCGTCCCATCTGAAGTTCCCATGACATTTTCTTCTTCCTCTGCCTGTTGTGAACTGCTTGCCTCAGATCTTTGAGCTTTAGCTAGGTCTGAGGTATCTTTCTCTAGCTTGTCCCAAATTTGTTGGAACTTATGGCCCTGGTTCTGATCACACAACCGCTTAAACTTCTTCATCAGGCCTGCACTTTTGTAATGAGTGAAAAAGTTCTCCACAAGATGTCGTTTACACCACCGACTGATCAAGTCATTCCATCTATAATGCGAGTCCTCAGTGCACAACATGAACTCAATGGCACTCAATAGGCCCTTGTGTCTATCATGGATGACGCACACATTTCGTCTATCCTTCACAACAGCTTATTTCAGATTTGTAAGCAACCACACCCAGCTGTCTGTACTCTCGCCTTCTACTAAGGCGTGCGCCATGGGAAGTAGCTAATTGTTTGCATCTTCGCCAACAATTGTCATTAAAGTTCCCTTGTACTTTCTAGTTAGAAATGTGCCATCCACGCAAAGTACTAGCCGCATGTACTTGAATATAGAGATTGCCAGCCCGAATGACTAGAATATACGCTCCATGTACTCCGCTCCAGGCACTGTGTCACCGTTTGTGCCCACAACTGGCCTATGAACCATGTCCATTACAGTGCCAGGGTTGGTGCCGATGATTTGTTGTATCAGTCTGAGCACGTAGTTATATGAATCGTAGAAAGATCCAAATAACATCTCCATGCTTTACCGTACTGAATGCTGTATCCGAATGTGTCGTCGATTTGATCGACAATTTCTTTCAGTGCCATGTCCAAATTTGCATGAAGGTTCGCCAAAATCACATTTGTCACAAATGCGAATGACATATTCCTATGGCTCCGTCAGACTTCTGTAACTGAACAGTCATGTTCGATGATTCTCGAAACAACAAAGTACTCATTGTCCTTGTACTAGGCAACACGAACATAAAATCTAGATCCCTCCACCGTACACTTCACTGCATACAGACGCAGATTTGTTCTATCCACCTTGGAAGAGCGACATAGTGCAATGGAGCACATCGCCACGCCTTGCTTGGCCTCCTCCTTGCTTCAGAAATGTTGCCCTAAAGTTAATCTTTACTCATCCGATGCTGAGTACGAACTGCGATCATCGTGGATTCGCGTGTGATCAAAACCACTTGGATCTAACCATTCTTGGGGGGGTCCCATCCCACATTAATCTTCTTCACTAGAAGAATTCACATAGTCTCCGTCCACCTCTGAACCTTCACTGCCTGAGTATTGCATACCCTCGTCTTCACTTTCGTCGGCGTAAGCCTCGTCCCCAGGCCAAAAATGCCCACCCACGAATCCTGTGTTCGGGACACCCACAGAATCATGTGCCATGGTTGGATCAATGAATGGCTCGAGTACCTCTTCCGCCAGTTCGATGTTTAGTACCGTTATATACAACACGCAGTCATCTGGGCCATGAATGAGATTTAACACTCTCCTAACTAGAGAACCCCAAGACCAGTCGCCTTTAAGTTTACACAATTTCCAACAACCTGTTTCACCAACAGGCACCAACGCTTCTATGACAAGTTCGTGTAAAGATGGGTCGATATTTAGTATGTCCACGATTCGGGTCTTAAGGTTCTCAAAATTAACTGCACTAAGATCATTCAATTCTATGTCTACACAGTGATATCTATATAGGTCATCCCCATATGGTATGTTTCTGATTACTCGTTCCCCGTGAAAAGCATACACTATTTTTGTTTCTGACATTGTCTATGATAAATAATCAAAATTAATATTTGCTTTATTTTTTAAAGTCTAATTTACAATTTGGACATTCTCATCACACATATAAATAATCTAATTTGTTATATGTGTAATTTAATAGACAGCTCATCCATAATAAAATTAAACTTATATAACATTATACAACATATCTAAATTATATATACATCATATTTATAAATGCACAACATTACACAACAGATCTAAATTAATTTACGTACACATCAAATCTAAGTTACTTTTGCACAACAGATCTAAGTTATCCACAAATTTTTAACAACAGATTCATATTTCCTAAATTGTCGGTTCGCTTCTTATTAATCTAATTCATTGTCTAAATATATAGCACATCTAAATAACAGATCTACGCTTGCACAGCACATGTATCTCAGACCTACGTATTCTACAATTTCACAAATTTCTAAAATAGATCTATATTCTAAACTAAATTTCTAAACCAAATCTATAGTTTAAACTAAATTTCTAAAGCAGATATATATTTTAAACTTAATTTCTAAAGCATATCTATATTTTAAACTTAATTTCTAAAACAGATATATATTTTAAACTTATTTCTAAAATAGATCTAATTAGAAGTTGAAAATAAATTACCTCTTCCTCTTCTCTTCCTCTTCCTCTTCCCTTTCCTCTTTTTCTCCTTCTCTTCTCTTTTCCTCTCCCTATCTCTTTTTTCTTTTTCTTCGGCTACTGCAATGCAAATGATTTTTTTTTTTGTTGCCAGTCCTCCAGTTGCCAGGTTTGGCCCTTATATAGCAGCTTCAGTCGTCAGGCCATCTGGCGACACATACCTTGCTCCTAAGTCGCTAGACGGGCTGGCGACTAAGTCTTCAGTCGCCAGATGGGCTAGCGACAGTGGGCCTTATCGGCTGAGTCACCCGCGGGCCTGGTGATTTTGGTCAGAACTGCAATTTCGTTTTGTTTGGTGTTTTTTTTAAGTTTATTATTTTAATATGCGTTTTCCGTATGAAAAATTCAGGGAATGTCTATACTTCATAGATTATTTTTCCCGACGGCATATTCCTTGACAGCCAATAAACACCAAGAAAACTAAAAAATTTGTTGTGTTGTAGTGAATCAAAACTCACGTACTACTCAAACCTAAGGCAACTTCTTGACACGACTCATAGCCAGGCAAATAGCCCAGATCATAAAACAAATAGCCTCTCACAACTAATAGTCACTTCTACGAATTGGAAATCAATCTCCCAATCTGCAATATTGTCTTGCAAGCTAATAATATGAATGACCACATTTCTTTACCACTACGGGTGTACTGTGACCAAGATTTTCTGCCATATACTGAACAGCTAATTAGTTCTAGAAAGAATGAAGATAAACTTTCTTTTGTATATCAAAATAGTACAGCCACTTTCCCAAAAAAGTCTAAAATTCATGTAACTTGGACAGCATTTTCAAACCCTATATTACTGTGAATTTGTTGCACTTTGTGTCAGACTTTAATAGTGCAATATGTATGCATAACTCACCATAATTGGTACTCTCCTATGTTGGGCTGGCAATTACTGTGAACAGTACTTTACAATTATGCAGACTGGTGTTGAATCCATATCTGATGTTTTCATACATACTCCGCATAAACCTATGTCCTCCAATACAATTAGCTATATATACTCGGCCACTTTGTGCTGTCCTCTTATTACCCTCAATCTGTGACCAGGGCTGTCAATGAACCAATCTCAACCTATTCTAAATAATTTGGTTCAAACATAATTCGCATTTGATTTTGATCTTGAAATCCGACTCAAATTTGACTCAAATAATAAGCTCCACAACAACTTGCTATATAATATGAAATTTGATAGTCTTAAATAGGCTTGAGCAGAACAAAAGATTAACTCAAACAATGCCGCTACATGCTCAAATGTTATATTTGAACTAGGCCTTAACATTTCTCAATATTGGCCATAGCTTAGTTCGATTTTTAAAGAGCCAAAATTTCTACAGTTGAGCAAGTCAGATTGAGCTCAAATAGGACCAACTTGTCCATTAAAAAGCCAAACCGGCCTAGGGTCCACTTCTTACCAGGCCTAATATGCCAAGCCCAGTCTTGGCTCTAAATCTCCATATGATAGTGCCTGGACCAAAAATGCACAAATCTAATTGAAACTAAACTAGAGATCAGACTCAAAGGTTGGCTCATTTTTATCTTGAGCCCAGCCTAGATCCAAACTAATGTTTTGGTAAACGCATAGCTGCTTACCTATATGTACGAACAAATCAGTGATCAAAATAGATTCCCAGACAATCTCTAGTGTTCCCAACAATTTTTTTCTCTCTCTCAGCCATGCCCATGCAAATGCAGTGTACAATTGCCCCTCTTGCTGTCAAAAAAGAAGCTCGCGTGGGCACTCACGGCCAGGGCCGCCAACTATTCCACCACAATTATTGTAGAGGGGCTCTCGCACTGTGGCTACAGCACGACACGCCCGTACAAGTCCAGCCCCTTTTTTATATATTATTGGCAATTGTACCATAAAGAATACAGTAATGCTACATAAGAGCCTTCCTCTTGCTGTTTCAGTCAACTCCTACCATAGACCAAACAACAAAGAGAGTAATTTTCATTACTTTTACTGTAGGACTCTTTTTAATTTTTTAATAAGGCTTTTTATTTGTGAGCATGTTAGTAGGAAGTATGCAAAGCGTCTTACATCTTCGACACACCTACATTGTTCACCTCAAAATAGCATTAAATAGCCCTAAAACATTCAATAAAAATAGAGAATGCAGATATTAAATCAATCTGTCATATCACAAAATTTTAAATCTAAATTAAATCTAGACAAAGAGAAACAAAAACAAATTATGTTGAAAACTAATCTAAAGTTAAGATGATAAAAATTATAAGTTATTATTCATTGAAATTTGTTATTTTTGTTTGTTGTAATATATATCAAGTTCAGAATAGAAATTTTGTAGATTTCTTGATCATCCTAAAACACACCTCAAATTTTGTGAAATTTTGTTGACAACTTACATGGTATTTTAAGATGAGGGATTATAAGAGTATAAAAAATACGATACACTTCATACTTACCCAACATTACAATGTAGTCATTTCATCATATTTTACTAATAAATTAAACCCTAGAATGATATGCTTTATATGTGAACAAAGAAAAGGTATGACAAGACAAAGTATAAACCACCTAAGATAAAGTTAGACAATAATCTTTGTGATTCAACACTTGTCAAAAAGAATTCTAAAGATACATAAATACTTAAATGAACTTCTTGTGTTCAAACTCAGCGCTCTAATTAATATAATTATCTAAATTACTGTGCACACATTACATCCGAGCATTCCTCTAATCCTCTTGCAGTGTCACAGAACCTGAACCAAAGACCAAATAAAAAAATTAGAGAGAGAAGCAGCTCTCCATCGATAAATTCCTAGGTTGGCCTCCCCACACCCCGTCTCCTATCCTGCACAAGAAACTAAGAGGAGGAGAGCACTTTACATATATAGTAGCCAATAAAATTTCAGAGACAAAAAACAAAAAAATAACAATAATACTGGAAGTGACTGGGAGATCCTTCCACTCTCCATTTGTCCCTCTCAAACCTTTCCTAAACCCCCAATAAAAAAAAAAAAAGAAAAAACTCAAGAAACCGACGAGGGAGTGGATGGGCGGCACGCTGCCGTCGGCCAATGCGGGGCACCGGCGATCATAACCGGCGTGACAGTTTACAGATACCATCATGTCGAAGGCAGCGGAAGAGGGGGTGTCCGGGTCAGGGGGGATGGGGGCGGAGGAGGCTGCGGCGCGAAGGCGGCACGATGCGCTGCAGGCGGTGCGGGCGAAGGCGGTGAAGGGTAAGGGCGCGTGGTACTGGGCACACCTGGAGCCAGTGCTCGCACCGGTGCCGGGCTCGGGGGTGCCCCCGCGGGCAGCTAGGCTGCGCTGCTTGCTCTGCTCCGCCACATTCTCCGCCTCCAACCCGTCACGCACCGCGTCCGAGCACCTCAAGCGCGGTGCGTGCCCCCACTTTGCCGTGTCCACGCCGGCTACATCCCCGGTACCCATCTCCTCCATTCCGCCCCCGACGCTGCGCCGGCACAAGTCTGGTGGCCGCAAGCGGTACGCGCTGGCGGCGGCCTACGCCGCCGTGGAGCCCGCATCGCGACATGTTGTCGTTGTCGACCCGTCCGCGTACTCCCAGCCGCCGCAGCCGCTGCAGCAGACGGCGGTGTTGCTCTCGGGGAGCGCGGAGGATAGGGCGAAGCGGCTCAAGTCGCCTAAGGCCTCGCCTGGGGCGACGCGGTCGAGGCCGCAGGCCGAGGTGGCGCTCGCGCTCCTCTCGGAATGGTTCCTCGAGTCGTCGGGCGGCGTATCGCTGTCGGCCGCCGAGCACCCGAAGCTTCGGGCGTTCCTCCGGCAGGTCGGGCTGCCGGAGCTGCCGCGGGGCGAGCTCGTCGGCGCGCGCCTCGACGCGCGCTTTGCGGAGGCCCGCTCGGACGCAGCCGCGCGCGTCCGCGACGCGCGGTTCTTCCAGCTCGCGGCAGATGGGTGGCGGGAGCACGTGGTTCCGCTCTCCGTCAACCTTCCTAATGGCACGTCAGTGTTCCACCGTGCTGTGCCCATCTCGGCCCCAGCACCCTCGGACTACGCGGAGGAGTTATTGTTGGACGCTGCCGCGTCCGTCTCCGCCTCCTGCTCCTCCGGAGACCTCCGTCATTGCGCCGGCATTGTCGCTGACCGCTTCAACTCGAAAGCCTTGCGTGACCTCGAGAGCAAGCATCATTGGATGGTGAACCTTTCTTGCCAACTCCACGGCTTCTCCCGCTTAGTTAGAGACTTCGCGCGTGAGCTCCCACTCTTCTGCTCTGCCGCTGCCAATTGCGCCAAGATTGCTGCGTACTTCAACACCAAACCTGCGGTACGTGCACTGGTGCACAAGCATCAAGTTCAGGAGCTTGGTCAGGCCGCTCTCCTCCATGTCGCATCTCTACCACTCAATCGCGACATCAATGGCGGTGACTTTGGCGCCGCATTTACGATGCTGGAAGACATCCTTACCTCTGCACGCCCGCTCCAGCTTACGGTGCTCGAGGAGTCCTATAAGCTGGTCTGCATCGATGACGCCGCCGCAAGGGAAATGGGGGAGATGGTGCAAAATGTGGCTTTCTGGACCGAAGTTGAGGCCGTGCATTCGCTTGTGAAGCTGATCATGGACATGGTGAAAGAGATGGAAGCTGAGAGGCCTCTTGTTGGGCAATGCCTGCCACTCTGGGAGGATTTACGCGGCAAGGTCAAGGAATGGTGTCTCAAATTTAGCGCCGATCAGTGCATTGTCATGAATGTGCTTGAAAAAAGGTTCAGTAAGAACTACCACCCGGCGTGGTCGGCAGCGTTCATACTCGACCCGTTGTACCTCATCAAGGATGCCAGCGGGCGTTATCTCCCACCGTTCAAATACTTGACGCCTGACCACGAGAAGGATGTGGACAAGCTAATTACCAGAATGGTGTCGCGGGAGGAGGCGCACCTTGCGCTAATGGAGCTAATGAAATGGCGGTCGGAAGGGCTAGACCCATTGTATGCACAAGCAGTGCAAGTTCGGCAACCTGACCCTTCTACGGGCAAGATGAAGATCGCAAACAAGCAGAGTAGCCGGCTTGTGTGGGAGACATGTCTGAGTGAGTTCAAGTCGCTTGGGAAAGTTGCCGTGCGGCTCATCTTCCTCCATGCAACCACTAGGGGGTTCAAGTGCACGCCGTCAATGGCGCGCTGGCTTTCTGCTCCCGGAAGCCTGGCCAGTGGCATTGACCGGGCGCATCGACTGGTGTTTGTTGCAGCCAATTCAAAGCTAGAGAGGAGGGATTTCTCTAACAATGAAGACAAAGACGCGGAGTTGCTCGCAGAAGGAGATGATGATGTGGTAACTAAGGGTGGCAATGTGGATCCCTCCTAAGTGTAACATCTTTGTTTTAACTGTGTATTGTTCCTTATTCTTTTAGCATTTCATAGAACTTGATCCCTAGGAATTGCTAAATTATTTTCTCCTTCCTTTCTTTTATTTTATTTTTGGTTTCTAGAATTTGTTCTTTCTGTCCATGTTGTTAAATCTTACTCCCTCCTCAAGATTTTGGTGGGGTGGGGAGTAGTGGGGGCATGATATGGAGATGCCCATCCTTTGCTCATGAAGTTTGGTTAATGAATGACTATCTCTGGCAACATATGATTCCATGGGGCTATTGCACCTTTATTGTCTATATTTAGAATCCTCAATAAGGTTGTATGATCACCCTTTTTTTCTATGCAAATAATATCATATCCAATTGAATACAAATTGGCCTGCCTCAACATTGTCTAGGAAAATCTTATGTTCTACAGTGCTTTTTTAACTTTATCTTCTTCACTATGAAGTTTGAACAATAGTATCAATCTTCTACCTAAATCTTGCTCGAATCACAATTTTTCCCAGAGTAGGCTCAACAGGACGTTTACTAGTCTTGCCCAGTGATGCTGTGAGATTAGAATGCCTTATAGTCAGCCATTGTGTCTCATAGAGGCTAAATTATTTCACTCCCTGATATTGATCATGGCAGCTCCGGTTCAGTCATGAGCAAATCACATAGCTCATATCGAACAACATCGCAAAGGCGGATGCACAGAAGCCGAGGTTTCAAGGTGTGGAGATGGTCCTTCCATCAGTCAACCACAAAGAGGTACGAACTATGACCCTTTTTCTCTTGCACTTGATTTTGAATTCACAAGTATGGCCATTTGAGCATAAAGATTGCTGATGTTACATCATGTGTATGCGTGTGAGTGCTTTCAGGTACTTTCCTACGAAAGTGGCCGTTTTCGTTCATTTGAGCTGCATCCACTTGGTTGCCACATCTCAATTGTCAATGTCACCTTAAGCCCAGGTTTCAAAAGAGAAAGGGTATCAAATGGCGCCAAGAATTTTTTGTTCCTATGTATCCTTGTGTTTTCTCTTTTATGAAATATGGCACTCATGATTAACATTTAGTATTTTGTTTCACATATTATATAGAGAGAAATACAAATACATATATAGAGAATAAACGTGCAACTTAAAAATAGTCAAATGGGACAGTTCCATTAGTGTAAAAAAGCTTGCATGTACAGGCTGTTCATAGCTGATACCTCGGTAGAACACATGGATTTGTATGACTATGTGTGGTAGCTCATTATCGTGGCCCGGATGCTTTAGCCTAGCACCCCTTCTAATTTTGGCAGCAACAATGCACATGTGCCCGATGTAGGGATCGTTACATTATATATCTATAAGCTGAGAGCGATCCAAAAGGTAATTGTTGGAGGGTCATGTATCAGGAGAAATGCTTCACATATTTAAAAAATTCTGATAAAATCATCATAAAATTTAAACTCTAGGAAAAAGATATCTGTTTTTTTATTAAAATAATTTTCCAACACCTACACTATTGATTTAAAACTAAAATCTATCTCCACCCTCTTTCTCCCTGTACTTCTTCCTCCTCCCCTCTACATCCCTTGCCATCATCGTCACCCTTGACACTACCCATGTGCCTCTGCGCTGATGGCCGCCGATGACACACTAGTGCCCCTTGTAACCCACCCACCGCTCCCCAAGGGACCGATGACAATGAGGACAGCATTGACGCCGCCTACTACACGCACGCCTCTAACACCTTATGTAATGATCTGTCCTATCATTTCCATGATGACGCACTAGCTTTTGGCATTACCCCAGTAAAATATTATCAAAAACAATCCTTAAAACATAGTAGCACAATAGAGTAATAGAGGACAAGAGAAACTTCAAATTACAAGTGCCCGTAGAGTTTAAGTAGTACAAACAAACAGGTAATCAACAAAGCTAAACAAACGAGAATGGAATTCTCCTAACAGCCTTATCGTGAAATCACTTGTCCCAATCATCGGTTCAGTCGAAACAATAATCAAATGCCCCAAGATATGCTCATTCTTCATAATCGTACCCAACAATATATGGTTCTGAGCATACTTATGTCGAATATTTTTATATAAATTTATAAAAGAAAGTGTGAGTACGATTGTACTCAGCAAGAATTTAACCTAAATGTAAATACATAACGATTCTCACAATAATCTGATATTAGTACTTAAGTTTCCATTTAAAAGGATGTATAAGAAATGTCATTATTTTTATTAAAGGAACTACTATTCACTTAGAATGCGGACGTAACTTCCTGTCCTGGAAGCCGGAGTAAATATTCACGTATTTTACTCTGCACAGGTTTACCGTGTTACCCACAAAAACACTCAATCATATTTATTCCAATGATTCTTTAAACATGAGATCTTGACTAACTGAACATATTCTTTTCCGGATCCGTATACTAAGTATCTCCATTCGGCATTTGTCTTGAAATGCTGTTGTAGTTGGACTCATCCACTACTCCACTGATTGAGCATATAACTCCTGCGTACTTTTGGACGACCCGTAGAATCCACTGGATTATTTTGAGCGATTCATGGCACCCCTTAGGATACTTGATGCGACTTGTGGTGCTCTATACTGTGAGGGGACCCACCCGTTGTGGCGGGCCTCAGGTGTGCACATATCCTGACTACCTAGGTTGCAGTCATGCTGTCGCGCCCCGAGACTGGGACAACGACTACTCCTGTAGAGACCTAGCTCGCTGCAGCTAGTCCCAAACCACAACCTTTGACTTCCCAGGATGAGTCAAACACAGGAGTATATTACATTGCAACAGAGTACTCACAAAATATTAAGCAGTGTGGCCTGCTGGCCTTAATATTACATAAAGAGGATTACAATGCCTACAAGGCATTCAGGGTTTAGCAAAATATTTAACTACGCAGCAGAAGATAGGTGACCCTCCCACAAAAGAAGTTGACGGCAGAACAACACACTTCAGGGTTCTGGCGGAACTGATTCTCCTCCTTCTGGATCCACGTAGTACTCCGTGCCATCATCTTGATCAAGGTAGGCTCCATCTATTGAGTTGAATGTTGCAAGGGTGAGCACTTACGTACTCAGCAAGTCATAGGTAAGAGTAGATGCATATAGTAGTGATGATATGAACCTAGACTAGTCAAGAATTATGGATATTTGTAAAATAATCTTTTCCTTTCATACCTCATCCCATGGCAGCACTTTTCATAAAGTAACATCATCATTCATGTTCACTAGATTATAGCACTACCGCGACACGTCGACACACGACAGCCCACGGCAGCACTCCTTATCATGACAACACATGTCATTTGGGTAATCTTGATTAAACATATTTTATTTAGAAAATAGTACTTGTGTCACACCCCGTGGATTTAATCCACCGCAGCAGACTCCTATAAAACCCCCGACCCTGTGGCTCTCAGCGAGGCACAGTTGTGGCAGGTTGTATCCAAACCTCCACCCCATTGCTTATTCCCATTACTGGGTCAGCGTGCTTGATCACCTTCAGTGATATGTGTGGGAGCCGCGCTCCGTGTTTATCGTGCATCACTACACATCTCATGCAGGGGTTTCATGTGCGATCCACATAATTACTTGTTCAGGCCTGTCCCATACCAGGCTTGCGGTTAGCACGTTGTTCATGCCACTAGACGCACAACACAAGGTTCTAGTCCTTATATGCCAATGACCAGACCATCCACAACCCTGCACCTTCAGTGCCTGCATTCCTTTGCAGTCTAGCACCTCCAGTGCTACAGCCATCCATACCATTTTTCTGGTCACGGCTAGGGGTTTTATTTCATGAATATAAGTATATAGATACATATAATAATTCATGGCTCAAAACTTGTTTATTTCACATTTCACAGATAACCAGTCTAGTACTGCCAATTCATAAATCAACCATTCTCAATCTTTCACATGCAATATTGCTTATATTCAAGGTTATGTTTTAGCAACTTTTAAAATATAGGTTCAAGATGACCAAGGATATGACTTGCCTTCCGCGTCGTAAAATACAGCAGTCGATGACGGGTCAACAGCAAAATCTTCAAAGTCAGCTTCTGAATCTGCTCGACGACAAACAATCACACAATAATTACTTATAATATTTAAAATGTTTATGACTTATATGCAGAAATGCTCAACAAGAATGATTGAACTAAACTGGAGATAAGTTGAACTGCAAACTGAACTGAGTCGAGATTCTAGGGTTTCAAGGAATTTGGGCTAAGGATGGTGATTAGATAATCTTAGTGTTTCAGGATTTCAATAGGGATAACAATTTTGTGGCTGGTTTAATCAAAACAGCGAATGTCAACAGATCGACATTCGGATCAAAGCTTGGACATAGCTTTAAGAAAAGCTAGGGTGCTTATCTCAAGTTGTGGTAGTAGAAGAAAATGTAGATCACAACTCTACAAATTCAGTGGACAAAGTGGATTTCAAATTACACAACCAGAAGTGGGTAAATAAGGTCAATGCCACTGGCTGACAAGCTCTGGCATAGAGCTGACAATGCCAAAAACTAGGGCTTAGCATAACTTTTGATCTGGAGCTCCAAATGATGCACCACTTTGTCTGGGAGGTAGGCTTGAGTAACAGGAACAATTAAGTCAACAGGATCTAGGGCAAGAAATGACTGGAAAGCAAGAAATTTGATGATGAACAGAGATGAACTGGCTGCACTAGATCAGTTCTGGACAAAAACTTGGCAAAGCTATAACTTTTGATCTAGGCCGATTTAGGTGTCGAGCTAGAAGACAAAAATGCTCAGGAGGCTAAGGCACATCTAAATGACAAGGTGATTTGGGCTGAAACGGCCGAGAACACTTTTCCGGTCATCGGCGCCGGAGAAGAACACTGCTATTTGGGGGTTTTCAATTTAGGCCGAACTTATCGATTCCAAGCTTGGGAAGTGATATATGGGTAAGAGGAAGCTACCTGCACGATCACTTTGACCGGAGGATGGCCGGAGAAGCCTGGCGACGATCGCCGATTTCTGGAGAAGTTCAAAAATTGGGGAAAGCTTCGATTGAAGCTCAATCTGGAGATCTTGATGCACAGGCTTGCTGGAAACGACTCACTGATCAACTTCTTCTACAGAATCGAGAGCTAATTCGAGGTAATTTGGCCTGCATTGCCGGAACAGGGCATTCTTCGAATTTCAGCCATTTCCGGTGATCGCCGACGTTAGAGGTCACCGGGGAGCAATTAGACAGTACTACACAGAGAGGTTGAGTAGATGAACTCACTAATGGCTTTAATTTGACAGGAGATGATCTGTAGAGTGCTGGCACCGTGAGTCTCCTCGATGGCTCGCCGGAGAAGACGACTGCAGCGGTGAAATTTGGAAATTGGTTAAGTCCTGGTGATGTGTGGAGAAGCTGCTGCACACAGGAGCGTTTAAATAGGTCAGGCAAAGATGGCAAAGGGGAACAATGAAGTAATTGGTTGCTGTGATGAGATCGGTTGCGTGCTGGAGCAGTAGCGGCGAAGAAACAGCAAGAGCGGTGATGCGACGGCGACAAGCTTTCAACTGATCACAATGTCGCCTCATCGGGACCTGGCAAAGCTTGTAGTAAGCGGTGGCGACAAGTACTGGTGCGGCGAGGCTACGTGGCGATGGATTGCTGACAAAGTCACTGCTGGTCGCGCGCAGGAGCAAGCACTGGTCGTCGACGTAGCAGCGGCCTTGCCACGGCACCAGCTGGAGCGAGGACATGTGCGCACTGGCATGCACGGTCAAGTTGCAGGCGAAGCTTCACCGGCGGCAAGCGACCACGGCGCAAGGAAACCACGGCGAGCCCTGGTCGTGTACAGCAGTTGGCCTGGTCGAAAATGGACTGATTTGCAATATTTGATTTTCACATTTGGACCAATCTGTAATTCTGGAGATTTGGAAGGTTAGAGTTGAATTTGATTTCACTAATCTGGTAGATTATATTCAACAAGGTATTTGGCAAGGATAATTGATAAAATTTGACACATTTGAATAGTTTTTGATACAAACTGAAAATAGGGTACTTTAGGGTAAAATAAGGTTTAAGTTTTGTCAATTTCGAATTCTGGCATTTAGGGTTCGATTTTGATATCTGCACAGAAGAGGAACTTGTGGCAAATAGCATTTTGAGAAGATTTGCTAAAGAAATTCTGAATTTAAAGTTAATCTGGAGATTTTAGCCTTTTTGGGTTTTCAGATATCAGATAAGGACTATTTTGCGATAACTCTTGGACTGATTTGTGAAAAGAATCTAGATGGTAGAATCTGGCTGTCAACTTTTTATATTAAGGTATTGACATACCCATGATCATATTCCAAGAATAATCTGGTCTGAACTTGGTCAAGATTCGGATTAAATCTGTATTTCTGAAACTTAGGGTATTTGGGTAATATAAGGTATTTCTGTTTTCGAAAACAGAAGAAGTTGATAAATCTGGGATTTAGAGATAAAATTGGATCTGGGTTCTGAAGACTTTTAAGTTCAGAGTAACTGATAGATCACATCTGAACAATCTGATCTTGATTTGAGGTCACAGGATAGATTTTGGAGATTTTATGGCTTAGGATAGATACTGATCTGGCTATCACTACAGATACATGCAAGCATGCTATTGATGAAAAAGGAAATTTTCACCCCTAACTCAGGGTGTTACACATGCACAGTACTGTTATCAACCATACAACTCAAAATACATAAGCAAGCTCATCATCCATTGAATTTATGTTTGCAAGAGTGAATACTCTGGTACTTGGCAAGTCATGATAACAAGTATATATATATCTCATGCATATGGCATCAATTAAAAGAAATTGTTTGAGAACTAAACATTTGAGGAGTTTTCATAGTACAAATATAATATTTAAAATCATAGGTTTTGGAAACTCTTTGCATTCAATAATTCGCATGTTCTTAATGAAATCCTATTTTGTGTCGCAACGATGTGGATTGAACCCATTTCAAGTCGACTTCTAAACACTAGGGAGCACAGAGTATTCAAATATGTTTTTTTGTCTGAGCTAAGATATACCAATTTAGTCACAAGATTCCTCAACTTTATTGTTGGACACAATTTGTTGAAATCAAAACAATCCCCGCAACTTTTATTTGAGTGGCAAGGTTTACGCAACAAGGATTTTCATTATGATTTCTATACAATTCACCCTTATCCAGTGGTCAAACTAACCTTTGGTTGTGGTAGGTTTTTAGTCCTCCACCTGGATAGCTTATACCCATTACTGGGGAAGCATGCATTGTGTGTATGGAGCATAGCACTAATAAAATGTATTTATGAGTGTGCAAGACTCCACCCATAGGGGTATCATGTATATTCCATGTAACTAATTGTCCAAATCCATTCCATACCAAGATTGTGGTCAATACAGAAGTCATGCCACATAGAAACATAACACAAGATTCTAGTCCTTATGCATTTCAGGCAAAAAAAAAAACCATGTACCTGATACTGGTCAAAGCCATCTCACAAGAGGACGAGATCATAGTGGTACGGTGGGTATTATGTCGTTCTTTCCACTGGGACTAGACGAAATACAATGTGAAAAATTAGACTAAATTGTGGACAAATAAAAACAAAACTAGATGAGAGAATTAGAGGGGAAATGTTAGAAGAAGTTCAGAGAGAGAAAGAGGTGAAAAGCTTGCGAGCCAACTAGTGTTCAATCTGTATTAGTGTTTCAAAAATACAGGCAATAGAGAGAAATCATGTAGCAATCGCACGCGAGGTGGCGCAGACAACTAACATCGATCACAACCTATGGCGAGTATCATTGATTGATGACTACCAAACAAACACTAATCAGTCCCCAATTCCTCACAACCACAGCTCAACATAACCACGGCTCAATAGCAAGCACAACTGCAACTCACTGGAGACAACTATATGCTTCAACACTTCTTCAATAACATATTAGACTTCCAAGAATTGGCACAAATAGACAATAAGACATGGCAATTAGCTAGTGCATTCAAAACCATAAATTACCATCAATTGAGAAGACAAAGATTTAAATGAAGCACACAAACACCGGCCTTTGTATTCACATAATTGTAGAAGGAATACTGCAATAGAATCTCTAGTCTCCAGCTCATATGATGACCAAACACACAAAATACCACAGAGGCAAATTGGCATTGAATAGCATTCACTGGAATTGAACTCCTCAAATTCAATCTTCTAACATCCCACAAGTTCAAAAAAGAATTCAGCTCAATCAAGGATGAAACCAATAGAGACAATATAGAAGAACTCAAAAGAAGACTACTGGAGGTTCAAATCACAATTGACATTATAATTACTTACACAACAGATCAATTTGGTGTAGGAAATCGAGTAAGCTACACTAGCAGAATTTCAAAAATTTTACTCGAAGGCTGCAAGTAATAGATCATAGATTAGATTGTTACCAACAGCGGAAGCAGATTTGATGAAGCGATCAAATGTTCACAGCAACTGGTTGTGGATCGTCCTGATCAGCAGATGTAGATGACAACGATCGCTCACATATAGTTCTAATTAGCGCAGCAATTGTAGTAGCGGCTCTACCGAAATTCACACGTACCGGGATGGAACGTCGTACGATGGTGTGCTAGCACCAACGCACACGACAATGGTTTAGGGGTTGTTGAAAGGAGATGGCACCTATGGCTTTTGTGATGGTCCTCAAAGTCCATCATCCCTCTCTTTATATAGAGCCATGCAGAAGAAATCCTAACATATTATGTTTCCTGATGTGATACGAATCTTATCCGAACTGCCCATGCAGAAGAAATCCTAATAGATTAGATTTCCTGATGTGATTCAAATCTTATCCGAACTGCCCATGCAGAAGAAAGCCAAACAGATTAGGTTTCCTGATGTGATTCAAATCTTATCCGAACTGCCCATGCAGAGGAAATCCTAATAGATTAGGTTTCCTGATGTGATTCAAATCTTATACTAACTGCAAGATAAGTCTAACATTAAATCTTTGTATCTGATACGTAAACTCCATAACAGACCCAATCCGGATCTGATACAAAAACCCATAACAAACCCAATCCAAATGCATAAGGACTCTAATATTATATCTCCGAATCTGATACGAAAACCCATACCAAACCCAATCCAAATGCATAAGGAGTCTAATATTAATTCTTCGAGTCTGATACGGAAACCCATACCAAACCCAATCCAAATACATAAGGAGTCTAATATTAAGTCTCTGAATCTGATATGGAAACCCATACCAAACCCAATCCAAATGCATAAGAAGTCTAATATTAACTCTCCAAATCTGATACAGAAACCCCAAAATAGACTTAATCTAAATTGTATTGTTCCAACCCGTTAAGTGTGTGACCCTGTAGGTTCATGTATATTTAGTCACGACCTGGGAATACTTACCCGAATTGTAAGTCGGTAGTGGCCCCTAGCAGGACATAACGACTATTCAAATACACACAAAGATCATAATCAGCAAACCTATATAATGTCTTCATGTTGATTCTCTTGCCATATGATACCAGATTAAACCAAGGTAGGAAATGTGCCACCCTTGTACAGTTCAATCCTTTCTCGATCTCATAGTGAATTGATCTTTCCGTAGTTGACACTCAACTACAAACGACATGGCCATGCACTTCTCAATTCATCTATATCGAGGGGCCCACAGATATCTCTCTCATTATATGAGAGATGCAAATTCCATCTTAACCATTCATATTCCTCCGCATGGCTCATAGAATACCCGAATATTACCTTTATTACCTTTATTCTCAATATTTTCTGGATTGACAAAACCTTTAGGCTGTGCCATATACACATCCCCACTTAGATTTCCATTTAGGAAAGCCATTTTGATATCCATTTGCTATATCTCATAATCAAAATAGGCAGCAATAGCTAGGATGATCTTGATTGACTTTAACATAGCAACTGGCGAAAAGGTTCCATCATAATCAACACCTTGAATTTGCTTGAAACCTTTCGCAACTAATCATGCTTTATGGATATGAACATGACCATCCAAGTCAATCTTTTTCTTATAAACCCATTTGCACTCAATGGTTTTTACACCATCAGGAAGATCAATCAAGTTCCACACTCAATTGTCATGCATGGAGTCAGGGCTCGTCATTGCTTCTTCGTAAGTCATGTTCTCATTATTGTCTAGTAATAATACTTCACACTGCTCCATTGTAAGGAACATGTACCTTCCAGGTGCCTGAGTACCCTTTCAGACCTACATGTAACCGGTGCTTGTCCTGCATTTTCTACATTATTTTGCAGGTGTTGCTAGGCTTCAATGGGTGCTAAAACAATTTTCAATGGTCCCCAAATTTCATCAAGTTGCATTGTGCTCCCAGTTACTCCTTTTGAGAGAAACTCTTTCTCCAAAAGGACACCGTTTCGGGCAACAAACACATTGTTTTCTTCTCGATTATAGAAGTAGTATCCTTTTGTTTCCTTAGGATATCCCACAAAGAAGCATTTATCTGATTTGGGTTTGAGCTTATCAGACATTTAATGTTTTACATAAGCCTCACAACCCCAAATCTTAAGAAAAGACAACTCAGGATGCCTTCCATTCCATATCTCATATGGTGTCTTTTCTACGGCTTTTGATGGAGCCCTATTTAATGTGAACACAGCTGTTTCTAGAGCATATCCCTAGAAGGACAATGGAAGATCAGTTTGGCTCATCATTGACCGAACCATGTCCAACAAGGTCCTGTTCCGTTGTTCTGACACACCGTTCCATTGAGGTGTCCCCGGCGGGGTCAATTGTGGAACAATTCCGTGTTGTTTTAGATGATCACCAAATTATTGGTTCAAATACTCCCCTCCACGATCAGATCATAGGGTTTTGATTGTCTTGCAAGTTGATTCTGTACTTCATTCTGAAATTCCTTAAATTTATCGAACGTTTCAGATTTATACCTCACTACTAAAGTCATTGGTAAAATTTATGAAATACTGAAAACCACCTCTAGCTGTTGAACTTAATGGTCCACATACATCGGTATGAACAAGAGCCAATAAGTCACTTGCCCTTTCACTTTCACCTGTGAAAGGTGCCTTTGTCATTTTGCCAAGTAAAAATGATTCACACACATCAAATGATTGAAAATCAAATGAGTCTAGAAGACCATCTTTCAGGAGTTCCATGATGCGTTTCTCATTTATATGGCCTAAACGACAATGCCAGATAAACATGGGATTCAAATCATTGGGCCTAAGCCTCTTAGTACATATGTTATAGATAGGTAATTCAAGATTTAGTTGATAATGCCCATTCTCCAATGATGCATTGCCATAAAACATATCATTTAAATAAAAGGAACAACGATTGTTCTTTATTCTAAATTCATAACCCAGCGTGTCCAAACACGACACGGATACAATGTTTTTTCTTATGGCAGGAACATAATAACAGTTATTGTCGTGGTATTGCGAATACCTCGGCAGGTTTTGAGAACGATCCTAGCGAAGATTACGCGGCGCGGGTTGACCGGATGACCGGTCCTCCCCCGCCGGACAAGCACAAAAAATGACACACGGATTTATATAGGTTCGGGTCCCGGTGGGGGCCCTAGTCCTGTCGGTGCGCTCCCGACCGGAGTCGGCTGGGGAGGCTCTCTCCGAGGGAGAGGCTTCCGGAGCACACCTGTTAGTTTTTAGCTATTCCAACAAATGAATCACCTGCTTACAACTGAGGGGTACAAGGGCTATTTATAGCCCCAAAAAGAAGCAAAAAGCCTAAACTACTCCGGAAGCCACCATCCGATTGAGGGGTAGGAACGTCCTTCTCCCGGTCAAACGTCTTGGATGCTTGACAGGTGGTCGCTAATTCCCGAGGCGCTCCTCGCGTGACCTGCACGTGATAAACAACTCGAGACTTTACCTTGAGGAGGGCGATGAGGCCCGGGACATGTCCCGGAGGGCACGTCCCGGGGGCCAAATGGTGGCGCCCGGGGAGGCCCCGGAGGCAACCTCCCCGGGCGAATGGTGGCGCCCGGGACGGCACCGGAGGCCAGGTCCCGGGGGCCAAATGGCGGCGCTCGGAGAGGCACCGGAGGCCAGGTCCCCTGGCAAATGGCGGCGCCCGGGACGGCGCCGGAGGCCAGGTCCCGGGGGCCAAAAGGCGGCGCTCGGGGAGGCCCCGGAGGCCAGGTCCCCTGGCAAATGGCAGCGCCCGGGACGGCGCCGGAGGCCAGGTCCCGGGGGCCAAAAGGCGGCGCCCGGGGAGGGACCGGAGGCCAGGTCCCGGGGGCCCAATGGCGGCGCCCGGGGAGGCCCCGGAGGCCGGGTCCCCGGGCAAATGGCAGCGCCCGGGACGGCGCCGGAGGCCAGGTCCCCGGGGGCCAAATGTGGCGCAACTTACCTGGACTTAGTTCCGCGGAGATTTCCCCCAACAGCAGCCCCCCACGCCCCCCGGGGACGATGCTCGAGTCCCCGGTGGGTATGGTACATGTTACCGGGAAAATCTCCGGACCAAGTCACCGGAGCCGTGACGCTTTGGTTTTCGTGCCGAACGCTTATGGCCGCGCCGCTTCGTCATAAATGCGCTCGCGGTTCGAACCGGCGCCTCGATTCGCGCTCCAGTCCTTTCGTTTCCCGTGCGCGGTTTGAACTTCAACGGTCCAGATTGCTCCGTGGGGTGCCACGTGGCGCCCATCTGGACCACGGCTCGCCTCTATAGATAGGGCCTTGGGGGGCCCGGTCGCTTCATTCCAAACTTCTCAACCTTATCGGATTTTGCTCTCCCGGTAGCTCTCCCGGTAGCTCATTCCCGGTAGCTAGCGCCCGGTAGCAAGCGTCCAGAACCTTTAGACGTAGCCCCCTTAAAAGTTAGCCACCGGAAAAAAACAAACCTGATGGCACCGAAGGGTCGAGCGAAGACGACCGAGGTGACCCCGGAGGAGGTCGCTCCGGACTTCCTCTGGGCGTCCGAGTTCACGGCCGAGGACGCCGAGTCCATGGTCGAGCGCGGCGTCGTCGAGGACGGGGACATTCGAGTCCCCGTGAAGAAGGACGGAGCCCCCCGCCCCAGGCCCGGAGAGGTCGTGGCCTTCGAGGCCTTCCTGAAGGCGGGCCTCCGGCTCCCGGTGCATCCCATGCTCCGGGAGTTTCTGAAGGAGTACAGGGTGGCACTCAACCACCTCACCCCGAACGCCCTAGTCCGGATGGGAATCTTCATCTGGCTATTCGAGACGGCGACCGGGAGGGAGCCCACCCTACGCGTCTTTCGGTACTTCTACGAGCCGGCGGCGCGGAACTCCCACCTGGTGAAGGGGGCGCCCAAGTCCCCCTTCGGCTCGGTGATGGTGCAGATGCTGCCGTCCCGGGTGGCCGACTACCCGGCGGCAGCCTCCAGGGACCATTGGGGCGACTGGATCCGGAGGTGGTTCTACCTCCGGGTCCAGGACGACGAGGTGACGTACGCCCCGGAGCCCGCCTCTTACAGCCGGTCGTCCGCGCCGAAGCCTCCGGTGTGGACGGACGAGGAGCTCGAGCTCCTCGGCAAGGTGATCATCTCCTGGAAGACCCGCTCTATGCGGGATGCCGCCGAGGAGATGATGCTCCTGAGGATCTCCCCCTTCGCGCGCGGGAGGAGGGGGACTGGCATGGTCCCGGAGCAGCGGCCCCCGGTCAAGCCGGTGACCCGACGTAAGTCCCGGTAACTTGCTTTATTACATTTACAAATTTTTGAAAATTTGACTAACTCTTTACCTCTTGTAGTGCGGCCATACCTGGCAGCGCGGGAAAAGGCGGAAATCCTCCTGGGGAGGTACTTCGCCGATGAGCACGAGCGCGTTGTGCGCCTCGTGGGGGAGGGCCCTCCCCGGAACCTGGTGGCTGAGGCCTACGGGCTGAAGCTCCCGGAGAGGAAGCCCCTCCCCACCCCCGGGTCACACAAGCGGGGGAAGGACCCGGCCGGGGGCTCTCAGCCTAAGAAGGCCAGAGTCCAAAAAACCCCCGGCCCGTCGACGACGCCGGTGGCGACACCGGCGAAGCCCCTGGACGAGACCCCCGGGACCGAGCGCGCCCAGGCGCCGGCCCGGAAGGAAGCAACACCCCCTCCCTCGACGAGCCCCGTTGCGGCCCGGGGGAAGGAGCCGGCAGCGGGCGGGGCGGCGTCCGATTCGGCGGACTACGCCCCGTCGCCGCCCTCAGTAGTAGTCCTCCCGGCGCCCCCGGCACCCTCGGAGTCAGAGAAACTGGAGGTGAGGTTCATAGAGACCTCGCCTCCGCGGGTCGAATGGCCCGTGGACGAGGGGGGAGCCCCTCGGTTTACGAGGTCCCGCCGGAAGTGGGGGCCCCGGGGGCCTTCCCGCCCGGAAAGGGGAAAGGTCTGATGATCCCCCCCGGCGCGGGACCCCCTCCAAAGCTTCCTCGGCCACTTCCTCGGGGGGGACTTCGGCGACGAAGACGACGACCACCACCACCCCGACCGGGGTCGTACCGGGCGCCCAGGTCCGGGAGCCCGTTACCGGCCGCGGCGGGACAAGCGACGGGCGGGAGACCCCCCTGCTTTCCGCAGGGGAGGTTGAACATTACGCGGAAGGCCTGCAGACCCCGAAGGTCCAGGCCTTCGTCGCGGGGGGACGCTCCACGATCACTTCGCGGAGCTTCGGTCCCTCCAAACCCAGATATTCACCTGAAGCGGTTGTCGCTTTCTCTTGGTTCCCTGCATCCAAAATTTTTCTAACTATGGAATTTGTAGGGGACGGCAATTACCTGGGGCGTCGAGCAGCTCGTCATCCGGCTGCTCAAGGACGCGGAGGACAGGGCCGCCTCCTTCCTGGGCCAGCGGGACGAAGCTCTGCAGGAGCTGGCCTGGCTCCGGGCCCAAGTTCACGTCACGGAGGCGGTGAACGGCCGCCTCCGAGAGGAGGCGAAGGCGACGGAGGAGGCCTTCCGGGAGCTCGAGGGATCGAGCGTCCGGGCGGTGACGGATGCAGGCCACTCCGTCCGCTCGGCCCTCGAGAGCCTTGGTGTAAGCCTAGGCTACGGGGGTGGCTCGGAGGTGCCCCCGGCCACGCTCGCGGAGGCTGTGCGTTTTCTTAACGCACAAGTCTCCATGATCCCGGAGGCAGCGGACGCTCGGGCACGAGGCCGGGCGATCCCCGTCGTCGCGGCCGCAGCCGGGCTCGTCGAGCACCGGGGAGTGGGCGCCCGGGCGATCGGCGGCCGCATCCCGCGGAGCTTCCCCGAGTTCTTCGAGCCCGCGCGCCGGGAGGTGGAGCAGCTCGCCGGGGGTTTCTACGACCAGATCATCCGGGTGAGATTCCCGGCACCGGCCTCCTCCGGCTGTGGATGCCCCAGCTCCGGCTTCGGAGGAAGCCCCCCTGGGGGAGGACGCCAATGAAAGAGTATGAGCCTCCCCCCGGGTCTTTAGATAGGACCCTTTTGTTTTATTAGTACTTTTGATCCTGGTAGCTTCTTAGAAGAAGCCCCGGACACTTGTAAAAAGATATTTTGGAATGCAATAGAGTTAGAAATTTTTCTAAGTCTTTGAATTGAATGCAATGTTACCAGGGTTCCCGGGAGGTTACTCCCGGGCGAAGGTCCGGGAGGGGCTCTCCGGGGGACGCCCAAGCGGCTTTAATATTGATAAGCCTCATCTCCGGGGAGCGCAGCCGGGACGCCGTCCGGGAGCCCGTCCGGTTAAGGTGGCATCCGGAGTGGCACTTGGACAATTTTGACAATCATCGCGCCGAATTGTCCCCCCTGCGTCCGGGGTTCCGGATGATACCTCCTCTTCGGATACTTCCACCGGCGGGATACGAGTTCTGGCCCAAAGATGTGCTCCGGGACGCTCGGCGCCGTGTTCGCGCATTGTACCGGGACTTGGCCCGGGAGCTAAAGGAGAGCCTCCGGGAGTATTAGGCGTAGGAGCCTTAGGATGTAGAGGATCCCCTGGGTTAGAACCCGGGTTGTACCGTTTCCGAAGCCCACCGGAGGGGGAAGATGTCCTCCGGGTTTTACGATGAATAAAGCTGTGTTGTTGCTTCCTTCTTTCATTGTCTTTTTATTTTTTCTTCTTGCATGGTCTGGACGACTCCTTTTCACAAGGATGAGCTAAGTTTGCTCATGGGCGGTACGGTTGACACCCGGGGGTTCGTTATCCCCCCCGCCCACAGCGGGCCGGAGGGTAGCTCCGCGCGCTGTGGAGGTAGCAAGGCCCCCGGGGTGGAAGTGACCTGTAGCATAGAAATTTTTCTAAGTTAGAAAATTTTAAATCGAGGTTTCCAATGAAAAGACCTTCCGGGAGACAATCGTCCGGTCGCCGTGAGAACGGGGAGCCGGGAATAAGGCCTCGTGTGGAAGAAACATCCACGAAAACCCGATGAGATTTCCGTAGAAGGGCTTCCTAGGAGATGGCCATCCGGTCGCCGTGAAAACGGGGAGCCGGGAATAGGGTCTCCGGGGAAGAGGTGCCTGAGAAATCCGTAACTTCTCCGGGAGACAATCGTCCGGTCGCCGTGAGGACGGGCAACCGGGAATTGGGTCTCCGGGAGGCAATCATCCGGTCACCGTGAGAACGGGGGGCCGGGAATAAAGTCACCGGGAGGCAATCATCCGGTCGCCGTGAGAACGGGGTGCCGGGAATAAGGTCGCCGGGGACCAAATATCCAAGAATGCCACTAGACGTCCCACTGGGGAGAGCGTCTACTCCCGGAGGAGGAAGAGATATCCACGAAAGCCATTAGACGTCCCACTGGGGAGAGCGTCTACTCCCGGAGGAGGAAATGCCCGATGGTGGGTCTTGAGTGTTTAGGCAGGGGACTAGTCTCCCAAAGTAACTCGTTACCGCAGCCGCTGAGGACCGGGTTGCCGCTTACACCCTCAGTCCACGAGGGCTGATCGTAAGCAGCCCTACAGGAGGGACTTGCTGGGTCTGGGCCCACTTCCTCGAGGGGAGGGCATCCTAACGGGGAGGGCTTCCTCACGGGGAGGGCATCCTCGCTGGGAGGGCGTCCTCGCTGGGAGGGCATCCTCGCGGGGACGACATCACCGCTAGTGGCGGTAATGAGAAGAACCTGCAATGAGACAGTTGAAAAGCAAGACCTATGTATTGCTAATAAAATGAAGTATAGTGCCTCCCCCTACGAAGCCGTGAAAGGGGAGGAAAAGGTAAGTACAGTGTCCCTCCTCCCCCTCTGGCGTGATCGCTCCGGGGGAGGGGACAGGCCCGTAAGGCTAAACATAGAACTTGCGAAGTAAACGCAAGTTCCACGTGTGCTTCAGCTCCTGCTCTTGAAGATTGGAGAGCTTGTAAGCCCCCGAGCCAAGGACCGTGGAGATTCTGTAGGGGCCCTCCCACTTGGGGGAGAGCTTCCCCTGGGTTTGGGGGTCTGTGACGCCCTTGAGGACAAGGTCCCCAAGGCAGAAAGCTCTCTCGCGCACGCGCTGATTGTACGTGTGCGCGATCTCTTGCTCGTAGATAGCATGGCGGAGGAGAGCTCGGTCGCGTTCCTCCTCCACGAGGTCGATCTCCAGGCGCTGGTTGGCTTCGTTGGCCTGGTACGCTGCGGGCGTGGCTCCCTCCAGGAGCTCGACCCGCAGTGACCGGAAGCCGATCTCCGGGGGGAGGACTGCCTCCGCCCCGTCGCTTAGAAGCGGTTTGCTCGAGTCTCCGGCGCAATCCCTGTAGGATCATGCCGTTGACCCTCTCGACAGCCCCATTGCTCCGGGGATGGGTCACTGAGGCAAAGTGGATGACGAGCCCAGGCCTTCGTAGTATTCCCGGAAATAAGCCGAGTCGAATTGGGTCCTGTTGTCCACGGTGATTTCCCGGGGGACACCAAAACGACATACGACGTTTTTCCAGAAAAACCGCTGGATGGCCCGGGACGTGATGCTGGCCAAAGGCTCCTCCTCAACCCACTTTATAAAATAGTCGACCACGACTACCGCATACTTGTATCCTCCGGGCGCTGGGGGGAAGGGCCCTAAGAGGTCCATCCCCCAGCGCACGAAGGGCCAAGTGATGGGGATTGTCTGCAGCGCTATAGGGGGGAGGTTCGAGCCCTTGGCCATCTGCTGGCATGCTTCGCAAGCGGAGACAAGGTCTCGAGCGTCGTGCATGACCGTGGGCCAATAGAAACCCTGCCGGAGGGCCTTGGCCGTGATGGCACGCGGGGCTAGGTGAGAACCACAGCTCCCCGCGTGGATGTCTTCGAGAAGTTGAAGTCCTTCCGGCCGGGGGAGGCAGCGCAGGAGGGCGGAAGCCCCCCGCTTGTAGAGCCTCCCCTCCAGCAGGAGATATGCCCTGGCTTTAGCTCGGAGGCGTTTAGCCTCGGTCTCACTAGGAGGGTCCCCCTCCCCCTTGATAAAGGAGATGAGGGGGTCCATCCAAGACGGAGTCCGGGTGATCTCGGTGACCTCCGGGACATGAGGCTCGTCGCCCGTGTCCGGGGAGGCTACCGAGTGCTTCGTGATGATTTCCAAGAAAGCCCCCTTGGGGAGTGATTCCCGGGCGCTTGCGGCCCGAGCCAAGGCGTCGACCCGGTCATTGTCCCTTCGCGGGATATGCCGGGCCTCGAGGCCGTCGAAATGCCTCTCCATCTTTCGCACCTCCTGCAAATAAAGACTTAAGTTTGCGTCATGGCAGAGGTAAGACTTGTCCATTTGGCAAACTACGAGCTGAGAATCTCCCTTGACTAGGAGGCGCCGGATCCCCAGGGAGCGCGCAAGGCGCATCCCGAGGAGCAAAGCCTCGTACTCGGTGACGTTGTTGGTTGCGGGGAACTCGAGCCGCGCGGCGTACTCGAGTTCCTTCCCCTCGGGGCTCCGGAGGACTACTCCCGCACCAGCCCCGGCGAGACACAGCGACCCATCGAACATGAGGGTCCAATGATCACTGCGTCGGGGCGGCACAGGGAGGTCTTCGTCCCCGGACCCAGAGGCGGGAGTCCACTCTGCGACGAAGTCGGCGAGGACCTGCGACTTGATGGAGGAGCGGCTGGTAAGGGATAGGGAGAAGGGGGCGAGCTCGGCCCTCCACTTCCCAATCCGGCCGGTGGCTTCTTTGTTCCGCAGTATCTCCCCCAAGGGGAGGGACGACGGGACGGTGATGGGGTGCCCCAGGAAGTAATGGCGAAGCTTCCGGGACGCCATCAGGAGGGCGTAGCAGATTTTCTCCATCTCCGTGTACCGAGTTTTGGCCCCTTGGAGGGCCTCACTCACGTAGTACATGGGATGCTGCTGCCCCCCTTGCTCCCTCACCAAGACTGCGCTGACGGCGAGGGGGGTCGCGGCGAGGTAGAGGAGCAAGGGCTCTTCTGGAGACGGACTCACGAGCATTGGAGGGCTCGTGAGATATTTCTTGAGGTCGTCGAACGCCTCCTGGGCTTCGGGGGTCCAGCGGAACCCCTCGAGCCCCCGGAGGATCTTGAAGAACTGGAGGCCTCGCTCCCCCGACCGGGAGACGAAGCGGCTTAGCGCGGCTAGGCGGCCGGAGAGTCGCTGGACATCCTTGACGGAGCGCAGCGGGGGCATCTCTAGGAATGCCCGGATCTTCTCGGGGTTTGCCTCAATGCCCCGCTGGGACACGAGTAAACCTAGGAGCTTCCCCCCGCGCACCCCGAAGGCGCACTTCTCCGGGTTGAGTTTGAGCCCGAACGCGCGGAGGTTGCGGAAGGTTTCAGCTAGGTCGTCGATGTGGGAGGCTGCGCGGGGACTCTTGACGACCGCGTCGTCTACGTAGACTTCGACGTTGCGGCCGACTTGATCTTTGAAGACCAGCGTCATGAGGCGCTGGAAGGTCGCCCCCGCGTTCTTGAGCCCGAAGGGCATATGGACGTAGCAGAAGGTTCCGAGGGGAGTTATCAAACTCGTCTTTTCCTCGTCGCCTTCCGCCATCCGGACTTGATGGTACCCCGAGTAGGCGTCTAGGAAGCTCATGAGCTCACACCCCCCCGTGGAGTCAACGAGCTGGTCAATCCGCGGGAGCGGGAAGTTGTCTTTGGGGCAGGCGCGGTTTAGGTCGGTGAAGTCCATGCACATCTTCCACCTGCCGGTTGACTTCTTGACGAGGACGGGGTTCACGAGCCACTCGGGGTGCAGGACCTCCCGAATGAACCCCGCCTCTCGGAGCCGGGTGATCTCCACCTTGATTGCGTCTTGGCGCTCGAGGGACAGTTTCCGCAGCTTCTGTTTGATCGGGGGGTGACCGGGGGCCACTGTGAGCTTGTGCTCAATGACCTCCCGGGCGATGCCCCGCATGTCCGAAGGCTTCCACGCAAAAACATCGGAGTTTTCGCGCAGAAAAACCGCAAATTGCGCTGCATGCTCCTCGGGGAGCTCCGCCCCGATCCGGACGGTTTTGTCTTCATCGCCCGGGGACAGCAGGATCTTTCGGAGACCCCCTTCCGGACGCGGCTTGAGGAGGGGCCTCCCAGGCGGTGGCGCAGCGGCGTCTAGTTTCGGGGGAGAAGCCTTCCCCCCGGGCGTCTTTATGAGGTTGACGCTTCCGATTGTGGCCGCAGCGCGCTCGTATAGAGCACGGGCCATGTCTTGGTCTCCCCGGACGTTGATCACACCATGCGGCCCGGGGATCTTCATGCAGAGGTAATTTTGATGGGTGGCAGCCCCCAGCCGGTTGATTGTGGTCCTCCCCATTATCGCGTTGTAGGAGGATGGGAGGTCCACTACGTCGAAGCGGACCAGCTCGGTCCGGTAGTTCTCTGGGGTGCCGAATGTCATAGGAAGGTCTACCATGCCCACGGGTTGGATCGCCTTCCCCGGGACAAAACCTTGCAGGGGCCCGGCAGCGGGCTGCAGGAGCTTCTCATCTACCTTCATCTCTTTGAAGGCCTTCAAGAATAGGACGTCGGCGGAGCTCCCGCCGTCCACAAGGATACGGGCCAGGTGGCAGTTGTAGATGGTCGTGGAGACAATGAGCGCGTCGTCGTCGGGGAAGCGAACCCCTCGTGCGTCTTCCGCCGTGAAGGTGAGGGGGACATCCGACCACTTGGTGGCGGGGACGCGTGTAGCACCCCCACAACCTTGACCTCGCGTGCGTACTCCTTACGCTAGCGCTTAGAGTCCCGCCCGGAGGCGGACCCTCCCACGATGACGTTGATGAGGCGCTGAGAAGTTTGAAAAGGGAAAGCTTCTGAAGGCTCCCCCTCCTGCGTCTGCTGACCCCCCGCGGGAGCGGAAAGGGCCAGAACAGCTGGCCGAGGGAGTAAGGAGGCCGGAGTCCCCCCCTGCCCGCGCTGGTCAAGGAATGCCGCGAAGTGCTACAGCAGCTGGCTGCAATCTCGGGTAGTGTGGGTACTAGACCCGTGGAAGCTGCACCACGGTCCTTCCCGCCTTCTCCCCGCGGGGCCTTCCCGGCCGTGCGAAGACTGTCCTCCCCCATGGCCTTTCGGCTTGGGGAAGGGGCGGTTGCCCCTCGGGAGGTCGCGCGAGCCGCCTCCGCCCTCGAGGACAAAGGTGTCCCGAGGCCGTGGCTCGTTACGCCCCCCCTGCCTAGGGCGCTTGAGGGGATCCCAGGCCCCCCGGTCGGCGGAGGCGGGAGCCCCCTGGGTCTTCTGCCAGATGTCGTCTTCCTCCGCCCGAGCGTACTTTTCGAGTACGTTGAAGAGCTCGTCGGCGGAAGAGGGGCAGCTCCGGGAGAGCCTTCGGTGGAGCTCCCCTGGGAGGATGCCGCTTTTGCAGGCTTCGATGACTGTAGAGTCGGGGACGTGGGCCACTTTGCTCTTCACCTGAGCAAAGCGCTTGAAGAAGCTTCTGATGGTTTCCCCAGTCCTCTGCCGGACAGTGTACAGCTGCGAGGAGTCCAAGGGACGCACGTAGTTCCCCTGGAAGTTCGCGCAGAAATCCCGCTTGAGCTGCGTAAAGACTTGATGGAGCCGGCCTTGAGGTTGTAGAACCAGGAGCGGGCGATGCCGGTGAGGTAGAGGGGGAAGACATTGCATTGTACCGCCACGTCCCCCCCGGCTGCGGAGATGGCAGTGGAGTAAACCTGTACAAATTTGTAAGGGTCTGCCTCACCGTTATAGTGCTCGATACGCGGAGGGCGGTTAGGGCCGTGGCCGCCGGATACTGCGGAGTCTTCGGCACAGGGGCTGGTTAGCCCCCTGCACTTCCCGGGGAGAGTCCCGGTCACTGTCTTCTTTGACGGGGGGCACGCCCTGGTTGTCTGAGTCTGGAAGCGGTCCGAGAGGCGCGCCAGAATGGCGGTGGCGACGCTTCTCCTACGGGCTGGGACTGAGTTCCCGGACATTCGGGCTATTCTCCGGAGAGATTGGCTCTTCAGCGGGTCTCTTCCCCCGACCGGTGCGAGAGCGAGGCTCCCCGCGACCGCGGCCGGGGGGAAGTTCTTCCCCGCGCTCAGGTGAATGCATTCGCTCGACCTCCCCGCGGGCGAAACGGACCTATTCCGCCGAGGGAGGGAGCTTATGCACTGTAGCTGCCGGCCCGGAGGCTTCCGGGGCCGGCTGGGGGGAGCCCCCTTCGAAGACCCCCAGGACCGGAAACGGGGAAGCCCCTGTATTATCCGGAACCGGGGAGGGGGCACCCACGGTGACATTTGGAACCGAAGTGGAGGGGGCCCCAGTAGCAACGACCGGAACCGGAAAGGGGGAAGCCCCTGTAACATCCGGAATCGGCGAGGGGGGAGCCCCCCTGGTGACGTCCGGAACCGGGGAGCCCATGCGGGGGGAAGTCCGCTGAGGCACGGGAGCTACTCTGTCGACCGCCCCCGGTGCGGTAAACGCGACGAGGGGGGCAGGATTGGCTCCCGGCGTAGGGAAAACCCCCAGCATGAAGTGGGCTCCCGGCCCCGGAAATAGGCTTGGGACGGCATACCCCCCTGGTGCCACGAAGGGCCCTGGCATGAAGTAGCCTCCCGGCACCGGGACGGGCCCGGGTGCCGGGAAGGGTCCGGACGTATATCCCGCAGGGGGAGGGAACCCCCGGCAGGATCATACGGGGCGGACAGACCCCCGGAGGCCGGAGGGGCCGCCGGGTAACCCATAAACGGGGGCATAGTCCCCGAGTACGGGTGCAACGCAAATGTGGGGGCCGGAGGCCGCGCCAACACTCTGAGCAGCTAATCCATGGAGCGCTGGGCCCGGAGCTGGCCCTCCACTAGAGCCTCAAGCAGGGCGTCCCGGGGAGCCGTCGGGGGGAGACTGGTCCAGGCAGAAGTCCCCGCAGTCACCGGGAAGGACCTGGAGGTGGAAGCACCTAAGTTAAGAGGAAAGGAGGGAGGCGGTACCTGGGCCAGGCCACCTCCGGGCGGAAGCGCCGGGACAGCAGTGTCCCGGACGGGCGGCGCCGGGTCTCCGAGACCGGCGTCACCGGGAAGGGTGCGAGCCCTTGTTCTTGGGGGAGCCATGGCGTCTTGTCACGAGTCCCCACGGTCGGCGCCAACTGTCGTGGTATTGCGAATACCCCGTCTGGTTTTGAGAACGATCCTAGCTAAGATTACGCAGCGCGGGTTGACCGGATGACCGGTCCTCCCCCGCCGGACAAGCACAAAAAATGACACACGGATTTATACAGGTTCGGGTCCCGGTTGGGGCCCTAGTCCTGTCGGTGCGCTCCTGACCAGAGTCGGCTGGGGAGGCTCTCTCCGAGGGAGAGGCTTCCGGAGCACACCTGTTAGTTTTTAGCTATTCCAACAAATGAATCACCTGCTTACAACTGAGGGGTACAAGGGCTATTTATAGCCCCAAAAAGAAAAAAAAAGCCTAAACTACCCCGGAAGCCACTGTCGGATTGAGGGGTAGGAACATCCTTCTCCCGGTCAAACGTCTTGGATGCTTGACAGGTGGTCGCTAATTCCCGAGGCACTCCTCGCGTGACCTGCACGTGATAAACAACTCGAGACTTTACCTTGGGGAGGGAGATGAGGCCCGGGACATGTGCCGGAGGCCACGTCCCGGGGGCCAAATGGCGGCGCACGGGGAGGCCCCGGAGGCCAGCTGTAACACCCTGAGTTAGGGGTGAAAATTTCCTTTTTCATCAATAGCATGCATGCATGTATCTGTAGTAATAGCCAGATCAGTTTCTATCTCAAGCCCTAAAATCTCCAAAATCTATCCTATGACCTCAAATTAAGATCAGATTGTTCAGATGTGATCTATCAGTTACTCTGAACTTAAAAGTCTTCAGAACATAGATCCAATTCTATCTCTAAATTCCAGATTTATCAACTTCTTCTGTTTTCGAAAACAGAAATACCTTATATTACCCAAATACCTTAAGTTTCAGAAATACAGATTTAATCCGAATCTTGACCAAGTTCAGACTAGATTATTCCTGGAATATAATCATGGGTATGTCAATACCTTAATCTAAAAAGTTGACAGCCAGATTTCACCATCTAGACTCTTTTCACAAATCAGTCCAAGAGTTATCGCAAATTAGTCCTTATCTGATATCTGAAAACCCAAAAGGGCTAGAATCTCCAGATTAACTTCAAACTCAAAATCTCTTCGGCAAATCTTCTCAAAATGCTATTTGCAACAAGTTTCTCTTCTGTGCAGATATCAAAATCGAACCCTAAATGCCAGAATTCGAAATCGACAAAACTTAAACCTTATTTTACCCTAAATTACCCTATTTTCAGTTTGTATCGAAAACTATTCAAATGTGCTAAACCTAATCAATTATCTTTGCCAAATACCCTGTTGAATATAATCTACCAGATTAGTGAAATCAAATTCAACTCTAACCATCCAAATCTCCAGAATTACAGATTGGTCCAAATGTGAAAATCAAATATTGCAAATCAGTCCATTTTCGACTAGGCCAACTGCTGTACACGACCAGAAGCCTTGCCGTGTTTCCTTGCGCCGTGCACGCTCGCCGCCGGCCAAGCTTCGCCGCACTTGTGACCGTGCATGCCAGTGCGCACGTGTCCTCGCTCCAGCTGGTGCCGTGGCAAGGCCGCTGCTACGTCGACGACCAGTGCTTGCTCCCGCGCGCGACCAGCAGTGACTTTTGTCAGCAATCCATCGCCACGTAGCCTCGCCGCGCCAGTACTTGTCGCCACCGCTTGCTACAAGCTTTGCCAGGTCCCGATGAGGCGACATTGTGATCAGTTGAAAGCTTGTCGCCGTCGCATCACCGCTCTTGCTGTTTCTTCGCCGCTACTGCTCCAGCACGCAACCGATCTCATCACAGCAGCCAATTACTTCATTGTTCCCCTTCGCCATCTTCGCCTGGCCTATATAAGCACTCCTGTGCTCAGCAGCTCCCTCCACACGTCACCAGGACTTAACCAATTTCCAAATTTCCTGTTTCAGTCATCTTCTCCGGTGAGTCCAGCAAGAGGCTTCACGGTGCCAGCACTCTACAGATCATCTCCTGCCAAATTAAAGCCATCAGTGAGTTCATCTACTCAAACTCTCTGTGTAGTACTGTCTAATTACTCTCCGGTGGACTCTAACGCCGGTGATCGCCGGAAATGATTGAAATTCGAAGAATGCCCTGTTCCGGCAATGTAGCTCGAATTACTCCAAATTAGCTTTCGTATCTGTAATCAAAATTGATCAGTAAGCTAAATCAAGCATGCCTGTGAACTTAGAACAATCATTTGAGCCCAATTTGAAGCTATCCCCAATTTTGCAATTTATCAGTTGCTGGCTCTCGTCGCCAAGCCACACCGGCGATCCTCCGGCCAAATTGACGTCGCCAGTAGCTTACTCATACCCTTCTATCACTCCTAGAGCAAGGAATCGAGTTCAAACGGCTTGTGTTGGAAATGCCCAAATCCAGTGATTCTTCTCCGGCGCCGATGACCGGAAAAGTGTTCCCGGCCGTTTCAGCCCAAATCACCTTGTCATTTAGATGTGCCTTAGCCTCCTGAGCATTTTTGTCTTCTAGCCCGACACCTAAATCAGTCTAGATCAGAAGTTATAGCTTTGCCAAGTTTTTGTCCAGAACAGCTCCAGTGCAGCCAGTTCATCTCTGTTCATCATCAAATTTCTTGCTTTCCAGCCATTTCTTGTGCTAGATCCTGTTGACTTAATTGTTCCTGTTACTCAAGCCTACCTCCCAGACAAAGTGGTGCATCATTTGGAGCTCCAGATCAAAAGTTATGCTAAGCCCTAGTTTTTGGCATTCTCAGCTCTATGCCAAAGCTTGTCAGCCAGTGGCATTGACCTTATTTACCCACTTCTGGTTGTGTAATTTGAAATCCACTTTGTCCACTGAATTTGTAGAGTTGTGATCTACATTTTCTTCTACTACCACAACTTGAGATAAGCATCCTAGCTTTTCTTAAAGCTATGTCCAAGCTTTGATCCGAATGTCGATCTGTTGACATTCGCTGTTTTGATTAAACCAGCCACAAAATTGTTATCCCTATTGCAATCCTGAAACCCTAAGATTATCTAATCACCATCCTTAGCCCAAATTCCTTGAAACCCTAGAATTTCGACTCAGTTCAGTTTGCAGTTCAACTTATCTCCAGTTTAGTTCAATCATTCTTGTTAAGCATTTCTGCATATAAGTCTTAAAACATTTTAATATTATAAGTAATTATTGTGTGTTTGTTTGTCGTCGAGCAGATTCAGAAGCTGACTTTGAAGATTTTGCTGTTGACCCGTCATCGACTGCTGTATTTTACGACGCGGAAGGCAAGTCATATCCTTGGTCATCTTGAACCTATATTTTAAATGTTGCTATAATATAACCTTGAATATAGGCAATATCGCATGTGAAATATTAAGAATGATTGATTTATGAATTGGCAGTGCTAGACTGGTTATCTGTGAAATGTGAAATAAACAAGTTTTGAGCCATGAACTATTATATGTATCTATATACTTATATTCATGAAATAAAACCCCTAGCCGTGACCAGAAAAATGGTGTGGATGGCTGTAGCACTGGAGGTGCTAGACTGCAAAGGAATGCAGGCACTGAAGGTGCAGGGTTGTGGATGGTCTGGTCACTGGCATATAAGGACTAGAACCTTGTGTTGTGCGTCTAGTGGCATGAACAACGTGCTAACCGCAAGCCTGGTATGGGACAGGCCTGAACAAGTAATTATGTGGATCGCACATGAAACCCCTGCATGAGATGTGTAGTGATGCACGATAAACACGGAGCGCGGCTCCCACACATATCACTGAAGGTGATCAAGCACGCTGACCCAGTAATGGGAATAAGCAATGGGGTGGAGGTTTGGATACAACCTGCCACAACTGTGCCTCGCTGAGAGCCACAGGGTCGGGGGTGAATTGTGAGTGATACATAACAAAAGTTCTTGTTATTTCCACCTTGCCGCTCACAGTATGAAGTGAGTCAGGGGTCCAATCATTTTGTTATGATAGGAAAGGTTTGAAAGTGGAATATCTTGCGGGTAAATTGGTACCTCTCTGCAGAGTTAAAACGTATTCGAATACTCCGAGCTCCCGGGTTTATAGGAGTCTGCTGCGGTGGATTAAATCCACGGGGTGTGACACAAGTACTATTTTCTAAATAAAATATGTTTAAATCAAGATTACCCAAATGACATGTGTTGTCATGATAAGGAGTGCTGCCGTGGGCTGTCGTGTGTCGACGTGTCGCGGTAGTGCTATAATCTAGTGAACATGAATGATGATGTATATTATGAAAAGTGCTGCCATAAGATGAGATGAGAAAGGAAAAGATTATTTTACAAATATCCATAATTCTTGACTAGTCTAGGTTCATATCATCACTACTATATGTATCTACTCTTACCTATGACTTGCTGAGTACGTAAGTGCTCACCCTTGCAACATTCAACTCAATAGATGGAGCCTACTTTGATCAAGATGATGGCACGGAGTACCACGTGGATCCAGAAGGAGGAGAATCAGTTCCGCCAGAACCCTGAAGTGTGTTGTTCTGCCGTCAACTTCTTTTGTGGGAGTGTCACCTATCTTCTGCTGCGTAGTTAAATATTTTGTTAAACCCTGAATGCCTTGTAGGCATTGTAATCCTCTTTATGTAATATTAAGGCCAGCAGGCCACACTGCTTAATATTTTGTGAGTACTCTGTTGCAATGTAATATACTCCTGTGTTTGACTCATCCTGGGAAGTCAAAGGTTTGTGAGAATGGGACTAGCTGCAGCGAGCTAGGTCTCTACAGGAGTAGTCGTTGTCCCAGTCTCGGGGCGCGACACCAGCTCCCCGGGCGAATGGCGCGCCCGGGACGGCGCCGGAGGCCAGGTCCCGGGGGCGAAATGGCGGCGCCCGGGGAGGCACCGGAGGCCAGCTCCCCGGGCAAATGGCGGCGCCCGGGACGGCGCCGGAGGCCAGGTCCCGGGGGCCAAAAGGCGGCGCCCGGGGAGGCCCCAGAGGCCAGGTCCCCGGGCAAATGGCGGCGCCCGGGACGGCGCCGGAGGCCACGTCCCGGGGTCCAAAAGGCGGCGCCTGGGGAGGCACCGGAGGCCAGGTCCCCGGGCAAATGGCGGCGCCCGGGACGGCGCCGAAGGCCACGTCCCAGGGGCCAAATGGCGGCACCCGGGGAGGCCCCCGGAGGCCAGGTCCCCGGGCAAATGGCGGCGCCCGGGACGGCGCCAGAGGCCAGGTCCCGGGGGCCCAATGGCGGCGCCCGGGGAGGCCCCGGAGGCCGGATCCCCGGGCAAATGGTGACGCCCGGGACGGCGCCGGAGGCCAGGTCCCCGGGGGCCAAATGTGGCGCAACTTACTTGGACTTAGTTCCGCGGAGATTTCTCCCAACAGTTATTAAGTTCTAAAACTAATCCTTAAGGTAAAGCTAACATAAAAGTTGCAACAGCTAAGGCTGCAATCCTGCTCCATTGCCAATGCGAAGTTGAACCTCGCCCTTAGCCAAATTTCTACTCCTTTTAAGCCCCTACATCGAAGTGCAAATATGAGCAGCCGGTCCGGTATGAAATACCCAGGAGTCGGTAGGAGAATTAGCAAAATGAACTTCTACAACATATATACCTGAAGGAATCTCACTTTGCTTCTTTTTTTTAAATCTTCAGGTACTTCTTGAAATTCCTCTTCCAATGACCAGATTCCTTGAAATAGAAGCATTCAGTAGTAGGGGTGGCACCTGGCTTGGACTTTCCTTTGGAATTAGGCTTAGCACTAGAGGACCTTTCTAGACTTAGCCTTTTCTCTTGGCCTTGCCCTTGCCCTTCTTCTTAAAACTTTTTCCCTTTTGAACCATCATTACATTATTTGGAATTTTCTTAATGTTCTGTTCTACTATTTTAAGCATCCCATGCAATTCGGTCAATGATTTTTTCAGATTATTCATGTTATAGTTAATGACAAACTGGTCATAGCTTGGAGGGAGCGATTGGAGAATTATATCAGTAACCAACTCTTGATTAAGGGGGAAAACCAAGCTTTTCCAAATTCTCAAAGTAACCAATCATCTTGATCACATGAGGACTGACCAAGCTCCCTTTTGCCAACTTGCAATCATGCAATTTCTTGGTGGTTTCATATCTTTCCACCCTGGCCTACTCCTCGAATAAGTTTCTAAGAGACACGGCCATATCATAAGCTGTCATGTTCTCATATTGCTTCTGAAGCTCAGATTTCATAGTGACTAGCATTAGACAGCTGGCATCAAGTGCGTCATCGGTATGCTTTTTGTAAGCATCCTTTTGAGCATGTGGAGCACTAGTGGCTGGTTCATCAGATATAGGAGTCTCTAGAACATTGTCTTTTTTCTCTTGTTGAGAACAATTCTCAAGTTTCCATACCAATCAATAAAATTTGTTCCATTGAGCTTTTCTTTATTAAGGACAGATCGCAAATTGAAATTGTTTGAGGAGCTACCACTATCCATGGTCTACAACAGTAAAGAAATACAAAATTTTAGCATTATATTTATGAAAAATCTTTTATTAAACAATTCAATAAAAGATGTACCAACTATATATTTTAGAAAAAAATCTCTCAAGAAATATATATAGTAGGCCAAGATCCATATTTCACTAAGTTCTAGTGAGTTTTGGCATCACTGCTAGAAACCTAGTTACTTAGGTAAGCAACTCCTTACTAATTATATCATATATTACTCTTGGTTGTTGGGTGTCATCCCAAACCATGGCTCCCAACACCATGCCCCAAAGCCAAAAACCGTTTTGATGGCCTTGTTAAGTTATACCAATTCTATGCTTATGAGTGTTCAACACACATCCTGCCTTATTAAGATGATTGATGGTGCCCTGATTTGTTAGGCCCACCAAGCAACGATCAAAATCTTGACAGGTGCAGCAATTGGAAGGGCATAATAAACACTTAATTTTTATGAGGGGTTAAAATATGGAAAAACATCCATATGCATGAAAATAACCATAGGCTAGATGATCTAACAGGTGCAACTTCGACTACATTTAACTTCCGTTGGCAGTAACCTTGGCCAGGAAAGACCGCGGCTGTTTTCGCTCACACCATGAAGGAAAGTGTTCAGTGAGCGGGGCTTATTAAGAAAAATCTTATGATGTGTTCTTTCCTTAGATACCAAAGTTGACAGCTTCTGGTTGTCAAGTATAATCTTTGTGTTTCATGAGGGGTTAAAAGATGTCACAACATCTATATGCATGAAAATAACCATCAGTTAGATGATCTAACATACAAAACTACGACTATATTTAACTTCCGTCGGTAGTAACCTTGGCCAGGAAAGACTGCGACTGTTTTCACTCACACTATGAAGGAAAGCATTCCGCTGAGCGAGGCTTATTAAGAAAAACCTTATTATGTGTTCTTTCCTTAGACACCAAAGCTGACAGCTTCTGGTTGTCAAGTATAATCATTTTTTTAAACAAAATATTAATATATTAAATTAACCACATTAATCAAATTTTAAACCAATATGATTTGTTTAAATCCCCTTATGCCAGTCATATTAACTCCAATATGAATATCTAGAATAGGCAGCTAATGTCATATGTAGATCCAATCTATACACATATGATTTAGAAGATCCAATCTACTATTGTCATATAAACCTTAACATCACCTCCCTCTACCTCATGCTAGGATCATTAGACATTAGTTCATATTAAAGTTGGCAAAAAAATAGTTCATCACAACACTTGGATGTCAAAACAAACATGTATAACAAAACTTATACGGTAATAGATTGAATAAACTAGTAGATCTAATCTACTATAACTTCATATATCACATATATATTATTAATCCAGATCTAATACTATACAGGATGGCTCTAATACCACTATGGGAAACTGAGTAAGCTACACTAGCCGAATTTCAAAAATTTTACTAGAAGGCTCACTACCACAGAAATAGACATCCAGGATGGCACATCACAGACGGTTATGAACATACGGTTTTAAGGTCAAAACTGATTGTGAGGTCAAAACCGACTGTGATATTCTAATTATCACAGACGGTTCTGAGCTCAAAACAGTCTATGATAATCCAACACTATCACAGTAGGTTCTGACCTCTGAACCGTCTGTGATAGTAATTATCACAGACGGTTTTGAGCTCAAAACCGTCTGTGATAATCCAACACTATCACAGTAGGTTCTGACCTCAGAACCGAACGACATTTTTTACATTCCACGGCGGAATTCGACCACCCTGCAGTAAAACAGTCATAAATTTTGAATACGAGCTCCGATCGGGATGTTCTTTGGCCTGTTGGAAAGCTTACAAAAAGCTAATTTTAAAATCAGTGCTATTTCAACAGCAAACTCATGGCCATGTATGCGCAGCTGAACGAACCCCAAAAAATGTCGTTTAGGGCCTCAAAACACCCTCCGAAGTTTCGGCAACCGTTTTTGTCGATCTTTTGCATCTAGTTTGAGTTTTTCTTGCTTCAAATTTTTGTAATCCTTGTGTCCCAACCTTAAGCTTGTGATTCCTTGGTCGGATCGCAAAAAAAAAGAGAAAAAAAGAAAGAAAAAAAAAACAGAAGTGAAGTGATTGCCTCTTTTGAGTCCTTTGCTGAGTTGTGTTTTCGTGTTGCTTGAACTGGGTCATAAAAAAGTTTAGGCCAGTAACGACATAGACTAGCTTGTGACTACTTTTCAGACTTGCAATTTCTGAATTGAATTGTTGATAATCCAGCACCCCACCTCTGGCGCCTTGTAACATCCTGAGTTTTGGGGTAAAAAGTTCTTTCTTAAAAATCATGCATGCATATGTCTCTTCTAGATCAACCAAATCAGCCTCAGCTTTATTCTGTTCTAGCCCTAAAATCTCCAAATCTATCCTGTGACCCCAAGTCAAGATCTGACTTGCCAGATTTGATCTATCAGTTATCCTAAATCTAAAAGCCTTCAGAACCCAGATTCAATTCTATATCTAACTCCCAGAATTATCAACTCCCTTCTGTTTTCGAAAACAGAATATCTGTTATTACCTTTTACCCTAAGTTTCAGAAATTTAGATTTAATCAAAATCTTAGCCAAGTTCAGACCAGATTATTCCTGGATTATGATCAAGGGTATGCCAATACCTTAATCCAAAAAGTTGGCAGCCAGATTTCACCATCTGAACCTTTTTCGCAAATCAGTCCAAGAGTATCGTAGATCAGTCCTTTTCCAGATTTTCCAGAAGCCTAAAAAGGCAAAATGTTGCAAATCATCTCCAAATTCAAATCTGATTCAGGGAACACCTCCCAAATGCTTTTCAACACAAATTCTTCGTTTATGAGTATCTCAAAATCAAACCCTAAATCCCAGAATTCGAAATCAATTGAAATTCAGATTTCAATTACCCTAAAATACCCTATTTTCAGTTCATACCAAAAATCATTCAAATGTGCCAAATTTTATCTTCAATCTGTGCCAAATCATCTGTGGAATTAAGTATACCAAAACAGCAGAATCAATTCCAGATCAAACCTTCCAAATCTTCAGATTTACAATTCAGTCCAAATCAAGAAAATCAATAATTGCAAATCAGCCCAAATTCGACCAGGCCAACTGCAGTGCACGACCAGGAACCTCGCCGTGCGTTTGCGCCGCGCTTGCCCGCCGCCGGCCACGCCTCGCTTCGCCTGAGCTCGTGCTCACTTGATTTTGCATGTGCACACGCGTCCACGCCCCAGCCATCGCCGTGGCAACGCCGTTGAACAGCTTGCTCCCGTGCGCGACCGTTGTCAGCATTTGCTTGCCACGTTGCTTTGTATTGCCAGCTCCAGTTGCCACTGCCTTGCACCGCCCAACAGCGTTGCGTCCTGAAGAAGCAATAGTTTGATCAGCAGTCACCTCGCCTGTGCGCCGTCGCGTCACCGCTCGCCGTTGTTGCATCTGCGCCCGGCAACTCATGTCAACCGACACAAATTCCCTTGCTGCTATCTCCTTGCAAGCATCGCCCTGTGGTCTATATAAGCAGCCATACCCTGTGTCATCTCCCCTTCACCAGGACTTAGCCAAATTTCCAAATCTCCTCGCCGTCGTCTTCTTCTCCGGCAAGTCCAGATTGAGGCCTCACGGTGCCAGCACGCCCTGCTGCACTTCTCACCGAATTAACAGCACCAGAAGGTATATCTCATCTCCCTCATCGTGCTGTACCATTTAATTGGGCTATCTTGCATCCAGTCGCCGGTGATCACCAGAACTTCCCGATTGCCCTGTTCCGGCAATGCTGGCCGATCTACCCCGAATTAATCTTCGAATCTGTGAAACAAAATGATCAGTGACTCATTTCCAGCAAGCCTGTGCATCAAGATCTCCCGATTGAGCTTCAATTGAAGTTTTCCCCAGTTTTGAGCTTCTCCAGAAACCGGCGATCGTCGCCAGGCTTCTCCGGCCATCCTCCGGCCAAATTGATTGTCCAGATAGCTTCATCTTACCCTTCTATCACTCCTCAAGCTTGGATTAGAGTTCTTTCGGCCTGTATCAAAAAGCCCCAAATCTCATGTCATCTTCTCCGGCGCAGTTCACCGGAAATCCTTTCCCGGCCGTTTCAGCTTCATCCACTTTGTCATTCAGGTGTGGCCCAACTTCCTGACCATATTTGTCGTCTAGCTCGATCTCTGAAACTGCCCAGAATTCAAGTTATAGCCATGCCAAGTTTGTGTCCAGAACTGCTCCAGTGCAGCCAGTTCATCTCTGTTCATCATCAAATTTCTTGCTTTCTATCCATCTTCTGCCCTAGATCCTGTTGAATGATTTGTTCCTGTTATCAATGCCTACTTCCCAGACAAAGTGGTGCATCATTTGGAGCTCTAGATCAAAAGTTATGCCAAGCCCTAGTTTCTGGCCATGTCAAGATCAATGCCAGACTATGTCAGTCAGTGGCATTAGCCCTTTTCACTTCCTTCCAGATGTGCATTTTGGGCATAACTTTGTCCCTTAGATTCCTGAGGTTGTGATCAACATTTTCTTCTTCTATCACAACTTGATTTGAGCCCTTGAAATGCATGTTATGCTAAACCCTAGTTTTTGACACTATTCCAGTGCATGCCAGCCAATGGCATTGGCCTTGTTTACCCACTTCTGATTGTGCATTTTGAAAGCCACTTTGTCCACTGAATTTGTAGAGTTATGATCTACATTTTCTTCTACTGTCATAACTTGAGATAAGCTCTCTAGTTTTCCTTGAAGTTATGTCAGAATTTTGATCTGAATGTCAATCTGCTGACATTCGCTATTTTTGATCAACCAACCACAAAACTGATGTTCTTATTGTAACCTCGAGATCCTAAGAGCATCTAACACCCATCCTTAGCCAAATCCTTGAAACCCTAGATCTCAACTCAGTTCAGCTTGTAATCTCAATTATCTCCAGTATCGTTCAGTCACTCTTGTAAAGCATATCTGCATATAGATCCTAAAACATCTTAATATATAAGTAATATTTGTGTGTATTGTTTGGTTTATCGTTGAGCAGATTCAGAAGCTGAATTTGAGGACTTCGCTGTTGACCCGTTATCAACTGCTGTTTCTTACGACGCGGAAGGCAAGTCATATCCTTGGTCATCTTGAACCTATATTTTAAATGTTGCTAAAACATAACCATGAATATAGGCAATATTGCATGTGAAAGATTGAGAATGGTTGATTTATGAATTGGCAGTGCTAGACTGGTTATCTGTGAAATGTGAAATAAACAAGTTTTGAGCCATGAACTATTATATGTATGTGTATACTTATATTCATGAAATAAAACCCCTAGCCGTGACCAGAAAAATGGTATGGAATGGCTGTAGCACTGGAGGTGCTAGACTGCAAAGGAATGCAGGCACTGAAGGTGCAAGGTTGTGGATGGTCTGGTCACTGGCATATAAGGACTAGAACCTTGTGTTGTGCGTCTAGTGGCATGAACAACGTGCTAACCGCAAGCCTGGTATGGGACAGGCCTGAACAAGTACTTATGTGGATCGCACATGAAACCCCTGCATGAGATGTGTTGTGATGATTGATTTGGAGGCTGACTCCCACTATCACTGAAGGTGATCTGACATTAGACCCAGCAATGGGGAAATGAGTAGGGGTGGGGGTATAGCCCGCCACAACTGTGTTTCGCGAGAGATTCACAGGGTCGGGGGTGAAATGTGAGTGAGACATAACAAAAGTTCTTGTTATCCCCACCTTGCCACTCACACATGGTTGTGAGGAGGGGTCTAATCATTTTGATAGGATGGGCTTGAAAGTGGAATATCTTGCGGGTAAATTGGTACCTCTCTGCAGAGTTAAAAACGTATTCGAATACTCCGAGCTCCCGGGTTTTATAGGAGTCTGCTGCGGTGGATTAAATCCACGGGGTGTGACACAAGTAATATTTTCTAAATAAAATATGTTTTAATCAAGATTACCCAAATGACATGTGTTGTCATGATAAGGAGTGCTGCCGTGGGCTGTCGTGTGTCGACGTGTCGCGGTAGTGCTATAATCTAGTGAACATGAATGATGATGTTATATTATGAAAAGTGCTGCCATGAGATGAGGTATGAAAGAAAAAGATTATTTTATAAACATCCATAATTCTTGACTAGTCTAGGTTCATGTCATCACTACTATATGTATCTACTCTTACCTATGACTTGCTGAGTACGTAAGTGCTCACTCTTGCAACCTACAAATCAATAGATGGAGCGATCAACAATCAAGATGAAGGCGTGGAGTACTTCGTGGATCCAGAAGGAGGAACGTCAGTCCTGTCATTTCCCTGATGTGTGTTGTTCTGCTGTCCACTTCTCTTTTGTGGGTGGGTCACCTATCTTCTGCTGTGTAGAAGTTATTTTGCTAAACCATGTATGCCGTGAAGGCATTGTAATCTCCTTATGTAATATCAAGGCCAGCAGGCCACACTGCTTAACTATTTTGTAAGTTACTCTGTTGCAATGTGAATATACTCCTGTGCTTGACTTATCCTGGGACGTCAAGGGTATGTGTATGCTATGCATATATGGGACTAGCTGCAGCGAGCTAGGTCTCTACAGGAGTAGTCGTAGTCCCAGTCTCGGGGCGCGACACGCCTCCTCCTCCGGCTACTCCTCCCGACCTCCGGTGCCTCCTCCCTCTCCTTCTGGCCACCTCTGACCCAACCTCCCTACCTCCGACGTCTCAGGTGCCCCTCCTTCCTCCCTCTCCCTCTCATCCTCCTCCTGTATTTTAGCAACTAATACAATTCCATATGCTAGGTTTGTTACTACAATTCATGTGGTGGATACTTTGAGCAAATTAGGGTTGAAAGTTTCAGGTTTGGGATGCTGATGACTCAGACGCCAAAATGAACCGGTCGGGGACTCAGAGCAACGTACCTGGTGATGAGATTCATGTCTTATTTTCTAAGTGTATCTTGCAATATGTTATCTTGTCATAGATTTGTAAATTTCTTCCCAGATTATTGAAATGTATATATATATATATACTGAAATTCTTGAAATGTATATGTGCAAGTGCTGGCTGTGTGTATATATATATCTGAAATGCTGAAATGTATATGTGCAATTGCTGGTTGTGTGTATATACATCATAAAAAAAATATCAACATCAGAGATGGTTTTGAGTTTAGAGTAGTCTATGAAGATTAGTTATCATAGACGGTTTTGAGCTCAAAACCGTCAGTGATAGTACTCGGACTATCACTGACGGTTCAGAATTGTCTATGATGACTGTTTTGAACTGACTGTGATATTGTATTTTGTAGTGGTGGCTGTAAGTAATAGATCATATATTAGACTGTGACCAACAGCGGAAGCAGATTTGGTGAAGCGATCGAATGTTCACAGTAACCGTTTGCGGATCGTCCTGATCAGCAGATGTACATGACAACGACCACTCACGGATCGTTCTAATCAGCGCAGCAATTATAGCAGCGTCTCTACAGGTATCCATACGTACCGAGATGGAACGTCGTATGATGGTGTGCTAGCACCAACACGCACGACAGGAGTTTAGGGGCTGTTTAAAGGAGATAGCAGCTATGGCTTTTGTGATGGTCCTCAAAGCCCATCATCCCTCTCTTTATATAGAGCCATGCAGAAGAAATCCTAACAGATTAGGTTTCCTGATGTGATACGAATCTTATCCGAACTGTCCATGCAGAAGAAATCCTAACAGATTAGGTTTCCTGATGTGATATGAATCTTATTCGAACTACCCATGTAGAGGAAATTCTAACAGATTAGGTTTCCTGATGTGATTCAAATCTTATCCGAACTGCAGGATAAGTCTAATATTAAATCTTCATATCTGATACATAAAATCGATAACATTCGGGTGATTCACTCAAAACAGGATTTTATAAATATAATTAATTCAAATTATGCATGAATTAACAGCTAAATTGCAACACATTCAAGGCAGAAGCCAAATTGATTCATTAAGTGGCTCAATTCAATTCAAGTTGATTTGGTTCACCTCAATTACCATGTGGCTCTTTATAGACAAATCCGTAAAAAAAGTATCAATAGTAGTCAGAGAAACAACTGACCCAAGAGCCAATTCAGAGAGTGTGGTTTGATTCATAGAGTTTACATTCAATCCACATCTCATACACACTGGCAGATCAATTCAAGTCATCTAGACATCACAAACCAAAATGTCAAGAAGGAAGAAGAAATTGATCACCAGTTGTGCTGTCGCAAATGGAAGCTACTTGCTGTCGAGGTGCAGAAGCTGAAGAAGCAGATGGAGCTTGAGGAAGAAGAGGGACTCGCTGTGGAGGAAGCTTGTGCTTGTGGTTGAAGAAGTCAGAGAAACACCATGGTTGTGGTTGAAGTAGCAGAGCAGCACCCTGGTTGTGGTTGAAGTAGTGTGCTGGACTGGTTGTTGGAGCTGTGGTTGAGGGAGAAGTGGTCGAGGGAGCTGGTCGTGGAAGAGGTGGTCGTGGACTGGAGTGGTCATCGTTGCTTGGTGAGCGGCAGCGAATAAGCAGCGGGTTGGCGGCGTGATCTACGGAGACTAGGGCGCGGCGGCGCTGAAGGTGGTGAGCGGCGGTGGAGTTGCGGGGGCGTAGATCAAAAACTAAGATGGCGTGGCCGCGGTGCAATTGGCGGATTTGGGAGCAGCAGATCAAGGGTTTGCGGGGCGGTGAGAACTAGATGCGTGGCGGCGATGACGCGAATAGTGAAGGCCCACGGGTGAGAAGAAGGGAAAAGAATAAGGAGAAAAGAGAGAAAAAGAGGAAGGAGGAAAAGGAGGAGAGAAGAGGGAGATGAGGCTCACCGGCGATGAGGACGAATGGGGAAGGAGGATACGAAGTGTGGTGAGAGAGGACAAAGGGGAAAAACGGCGGCTTGCCAAAGAGGGAGAAGAAATGAGGATGGTTGAGAGAGGGAGGAGACCAGCGGCTATTTAGTCCCTCTCTCTGATCTTCTTCTAACATTTTCCCTCTACTTCTCTCATCTGGTTTTGTTTTTATTTGTCCACTATTTAGTCTAGTTTTTCACGTTTTATTTTGTCTAGTCCCTATAGAAGGAATGGCATAATACTTGTCATACCACTGCGATCTCGTCCTCTTGTGAGACGGCTTTGGCCGATATCAGTACCTGTCATTTTCCAGTGCAACCATACAATCCACTTGAGCCAGAATCTTATATGTTACCAAAAGCTTTTCATAATATCGTTCTTATCAATATATTAATATTCATTGGCTTTTCATCAAGATGGTTCAGGTCAAGGTTGATGTTCAAGGTTTCAACAAGGTTTGACTAGCCTAGGGTGGCATGGCAATATATGGCAATTAATTCATAGATTTGATGGAACCAGGCTAATACCAGTTTATTATCCAACATACTCATAGCATAATATATCATGCAAGATATTTCTATAAGTAGTAAGCAAATTAAAGATATGGGTCAATATGGTCAAAAACATGACTTGCCTTCCTCATGGTATGCATCAACGGTTGGAGATGGATTGCTACAGTATCCTAATTCTTCTGATCATTTCCTAACAACAAACAATTCAAACATAAGTCGGACATCTAGAAAATTATTTTGTTATATAACTATAAGCATGCAGGATGTATGTATGAAATGCATCAAGGTGAAATGAGGGTTAGTTATGATTTTGGAGGGTGAAGAAAAGATGATTTAGGATTTTGGATGGAATCGAAGGGTTTCCAATGAATCTACGGTGGTTTGGCTCTCGATCGTTGGTTTTGGGGTCCCCAGAAAGGCATAAAGTATTGCGGTAGACCAAAGCATTGATCTTGGTCTGCATGAGGCCAAGATGGGTCATGTTGTAGCTAATTAGCTCTCATATGTAGCAAAGAAGTGAGGTTTTGGTTTTGATGAGATTTAACGAAGGCTTGGTTTTACTTAGGATTCGAACTAGGTTCGCAGAATGTGAACAGGGGTGACATCGAGGTAGAAAACAGTGGTTAAGTGACAAACCTTGCCACGAACTATTCTAAGCTAAATAAAATATCTTTATATGCGTACATACAAGATGCAGACATAGTGCTGCAAGTTGCTCATGTCAGGATGTTCGTTGGCTGCTATCTAGATGTGAACTAAATGTCAGTACGTCAACATAAAGCTGCGTTCATGAGCTCTGGTGAATGGTTGCTGGTGGTGAGCATGTTACTTGTCGTGGTATTAAGAATACCCCGGCAGGTTTTGAAGACGATCCTAGCGGAGATCACGCAGCGCGGGTTGACCGGGTGACCGGTCCTCCCCCGCCGGACAAACACAAGAATTGACACGTGGATTTATACAGGTTCGGGTCCCGGTGGGGGCCCTAGTCCTGTCGACGCGCTCCCGACCGGAGTCGGCTGGGGAGGCTCTCTCTGGGGGAGAGGCTTCCGGAGCACGTCTGTGAGATTAGCTATTCCAAATAATAATGAGCTGATCCTTTACAACAGAGGGGTACAAGGGCTATTTATAGCCCCAAAAAGAAGCAAAAAACCTAAACTACCCCGGGAGCCACCGTCGGATTGAAGGGTAGGACCGTCCTTCTCCCGGTCAAACGTCTTGGATGCTTGACAGCTGGTCGCTGATTCCCGAGGCGTCCCTCGCGTGACCTGCACGTGATAAACAAACAGGGATTTTACCTTTTAGGAGGGCGGTGACGTCCGGGACCTCTTCCGGAGAGCAGGGTCCCGGGAGCCCAAAAGGCGGCGCCCGGGGCAGACACCGGAGGCCACTGTCCCCGGGCACATGGCGGTGCCCGGGACATGCCCGGGGGGCACGGTCCCGGGGGCCAAATGGCGGCGCCCGGGACATACCCGGGGGCCACGGTCCCGGGAGCCTAAAAGGCGGCGCCCGGGGCAGGCACCGGAGGCCACTGTCCCCGGGCACATGGCGGCGCCCGGGACATGCCCGGGGGGCACGGTCCCGGGAGCCTAAAAGGCGGCGCCCGGGGCAGCCACCGGAGGCCACTGTCCCCGGGCACATGGCGGCGCCCGGGACATGCCCGGGGGGCAGGGTCCCGGGGGCCAAATGGCGGCGCCCGGGACATGCCCGTGGGGCACGGTCCCGAGAGCCTAAAAGGCGGCGCCCGGGGCAGGCACCGGAGGCCACTGTCCCCGGGCACATGGCGGCGCCCGGGACATGCCCGGGGGGCACGGTCCCGGGGGCCAAATGGCGGCGCCCGGGACATGCCCGGGGGGCACGGTCCCGGGAGACTAAAAGGCGGCGCCCGGGGCAGGCACCGGAGGCCACTGTCCCCGGGCACATGGCGGCGCCCGGGACATGCCCGGGGGGCAGGGTCCCGGGGGCCAAATGGCGGCGCCCGGGACATGCCCGGGGGGCACTGTCCCGAGAGCCTAAAAGGCGGCGCCCGGGGCAGGCACCGGAGGCCACTATCCCTGGGCACATGGCGGCGCCCGGGACATGCCCGGGGGGCAGGGTCCCGGGGGCCAAATGGCGGCGCCCGGGACATGCCCGGGGGGCACGGTCCCGGGAGCCTAAACGGCGGCGCCCGGGGCAGGCACCGGAGGCCACTGTCCCCGGGCACATGGCGGCGCCCGGGACATGCCCGGGGGGCAGGGTCCCGGGGGCCAAATGGCGGCGCCCGGGACATGCCCGGGGGGCACGGTCCCGGGAGCCTAAAAGGCGGCGCCCGGGGCAGGCACCGGAGGCCACTGTCCCCGGGCAATCATGAACTTACCTGGACTTGACCGCGTGGAGATTTCCCCCAACAGCAGCCCCCCATGCCCTCCGGGGACGAAGCTTGAGCCCCCGGAGGGAATGGTTACGGCACCGGGAAAATCTCCGGGCGAAAACCCTGGACGAAAATCACCGGAGCCCCGGCGACGCTTCGGTTTCTGTGCCGGGTGCTTTATGGCCGCGCCGTTTTCGCAATAAATGCACGCGCGGTTCGAACCGGCGTCTCGATTTACGCGCCTGTCCCTTCGTTTCTCGCTCACGGTTTGAATTTCAGTGGTCCAGATTGCCCCGAGGGGGCCACGTGGCGCGCATCTAGATCACGGCCAGCCTCTATAAATAGGGCCCTAGGGGGCCCCGGAAGCTCATTCCAAATCTTCAACTCCAGCTTCAGCTCTCCCGGTAGCGCTCTTCCGGTAGTTTCTCCGGTAGCCTTCTCCGGTAGCGAGCGTCCGGGAGTCGTTGACAGCCACCTGAAAACTTAGCCACCGAAAAACAAAGGACTCACCTAATGGCGCCCAAAGGCCGAGCGAAGACCACGGAGGTGCCCCCGGAGGAAATCCCCGTGGATTTCCTTTGGGCCTCCGAGTTCTCGGCCTCGGACGCGGAGTCCCTGGTCAAGAAGGGCGTCGTCGAAGAGGGGGACATCCGGGTCCCCCTAAAGAAGGACGGAGCCCCCCGCCCCAGGCCCGGAGAGGTCGTGGCCTTCGAGGCCTTCCTCGAGGCGGGGCTCCGGCTCCCGGTGCATCCGATGCTCCGGGAGTTTCTCAAAGAGTACGGGGTGGCTCTCAACCACCTCACCCTGAACGCGCTCGTCCGTATGGGCCTTTTTATATGGCTCTACGAGACAGCGACCGGGCGGGAGCCCACCCTCCGCGCCTTCCGGTACTTCTATGAACCGGCGGCGCGGAGCTCCCACCTGGTGAAGGGAGGACCGAAGTCCCCCTTCGGCTCGGTGATGGTCCAAATGCTGCCCTCCCGGGTGGCGGACTTCCCGGCGGCGGCCTCCCGGGACCACTGGGGGGACTGGCTCTGGAGGTGGTTCTACCTCCGGGTCCGGGACGAGGCGGTGGTCTACGCCCCGGAGCCTCCCACCTACAGCCGATCATCCGCACCGAAGCCGCCGGTGTGGACGGACGAGGAGTTCGAGCTCCTCGGGAAGGTGGTGTTGGCGAAGAAGGCCCGCTCCATGCGGGACGCCGCGGAGGAGCTGGCCCTCCTGCGGCTTTCCCCCTTCTCACGCGGGGGAAGGGGGATCGGCATGGGCCCGGAGCAGCGGCCTCCGGTCAAGCCGGTGACGCGGCGTAAGTCCCTTGCATTTTTGTACTTGCAGTTTTTTATGAGAAATTGACTAACTTTTTACCTCTTTCAGTGCGCCCGTACCCGGCGGCGAGGGACAAGGCGGAGCACCTCCTGGGGAGGTACTTCACCGACGAACACGAGCGCATCGTGCGCCTCATGGGGGAGGGGCCTCCCCGGAACTTGGTGGCCGAGGCCTACGGGCTCAGGCTTCCGGAGAGGAACCCCTTCCCACCCCCGGGTCGCATAAACGGGGGAAGGACGCGGCCGGGGGCTCGGAGCCCAAAAAGCCCCGGCTCCAGAAGACCCCAGCTCCGGCGACGGCGCCGGCGACGACGCCGGTGAGGGCCCGGGACGCAGCTCCCGGAGCCGAACATGCCCGGGCGGCGCCCCGGGCAGAGGCGACGCCTCCGCCCCCGGAGGCCCCCGTCGGGGCCCGAGGGAAGGAGGTTGTTGTCGATGGGGCGGGGTCCGATTCGGCGGACTACGCCCCGTCGCCAGTTCGCGTGACGCTCCTCTCGCCTCTCCCGGCGGCATTGGCGCCGGAGAGGCTAGAAGTGAGGTTTTCGGGGGCGGCGCCCCCGCTCCTCTGGCCGGTGGATGAGGAGGGGGGGAGCCCCTCAGTCTTCGAGGTCCCCCCGGAGCAGGAGGCTCCGAGGGCCCTCTGGCCTGGGGCGGGGAAAGGCCCAATGATCCCCCCCCGGGCGGAGATCCCCGCCCAACCTTCGTCTTCGTCTTCGGAGGAAACCTCGTCGACGAAGACGCCGGCGACGCCGGCCGTGCTCCCGGATTCGGAGGTCCGGGGGCCCTCTCCCGGCCGCGACAGGAGGGCCGGGCAAGACACCTCCCAATTTCCTGCGGGGGAGGTGGCCCGCTACGCGGAGGGCCTGGACAACCGGAAGGTGCAGGCCTTCGTAGCCGGAGGGACGCTCCACGAGCGTTTTGAGGGGCTCGAGTCCCTCGGAGCCCAGGTAACTCGAGCTCTCCACACTTCGGCTTTTTTTTTTTTTTCTGCACTTAAGATTTTTCTAACTCTTTATGCATTTTGTAGGTAGCGACTGTTACCTGGGGCCTTGAGCAGCGGGTCACCCGGCTGCTCAAGGAGGCGGAGAGCCAGGCCTCGGCCTGCGTCGAGCAGCGGGAGGCGGCCATCCGGGAGCGGGACGAAGCTCTTGATGAGCTGTCCCGGGCCCGGGCGCAGGTGCACCTTTCGGAGGGCGCCTACATCCGCCTCCGAGAGGAGGCCAAGGTGCGGGAGAAGGCGCTCCGGGAGCTCGAGAGCTCCAGCGTCCGGGCGCTGACGGACGCGGGCCGCTCCGTCCGCTCGGCCTTGGAAAGCCTTGGCGTTAGCCTGGGCTCCGGGAGCGGCCCGGAGGTGCTCCCGGCGACCCTCGCGGAGGCTGTGCGTTTTCTTAACGCACAAGTCTCCGCCATCCCGGAGGCTGCGGACGTCCGGGCACGGGGCCGAGCGATCCCCGTCATCGCGGCCGCCGCGGGGCTCGTTGACTACCGCGGGGTCGGCGCCGGGCGATCGGGGGGCGCATCCCCCGGGGCTTCCCGGAGGCTTTCGAGCCAACGCGCCGGGAGGTGGAGCTGCTGGCGGAGGGGTTCTACGACCGGATCATCCGGACGTGGTTCCCGACACCGGCGCCTCCGGCCGCGGATGTCCCTGCCCCGGCCACGGAGGAAGCTCCCCGGGGGGAGGACCCCAATGCCAAAGTATGAGCCTCCCCCGGGTCTTTAGCTAGGACCCCCTTTTTATTTTGCTAGGCATTTTGATTCCGGTAGCTTCTTAGGAGAAGCCCCGGGCACTTGTACGAAAACATTTTGCAATGAAATATATTAGAAATTTTTCTAAGTCTTTGCAATGAAATGTTACCAGGGTTCCTGGGGGGTTGCTCCCGAGCAACGGTCCAGGAGAGACTCTCCGGGGGACGCCCAAGCGGCTTTGATTTTGCTGAGCCTTGTCTCCGGGAGGCGCGACGGCGGTACTGCCCGGGAGCCCGTCCGGTTGAGGTGGCGCCCGGAATGGCACTTGGATAATTTTGACAACAGCCGTGCTGAATTAACTCCCCCGCGCCCGAGGGCCCAGATGATACCTCCTCTCCGGATACTTCCGCCGGCTGGGTACGAGTTTTGGCCCGAAGACGTACTTCGGGATTCCCAGCGTCGCGTCCGGGCGCTGTACCGGGACCTGGCCCGGGAGCTAAGGGAGCGCCTCCGGGAGCTTTAGGCGTAGGGGCCTTAGGCTTGTAGAGAATCCCCCGGGTTAGGACCCGGGTTGTATCATTTCCGAAACCCACCGGAGGGGGAAGATGTCCTCCGGGTTTGTTGATCAATAAAGCGCGTTGTTTCTTTTTATTGCCTCTTTCTTTTCTTCTTCTTGGATGGTCTGGACGACTCATCTTAACAAGGATGAGCTAAGTTCCTTCGTGGGTGACCCGGGGACCCCCTGTCCCCCCCCGCCCACAGCGGGCGGGAGGAAGCCTCCGCGTGCTGTGGGGGAAACAGGGTCCCGGGGGGGAGCATAACCTGTAGAAATATTTTCTAAGTTAGAAAATTGTAAAAACAGGATTTCCGAGGGAGGGACCTTCCGGGGTGGCCAGGGGCACTGGGAGAGGTTCATCCGGCCGCCGGGAGAGCGGGGAACCGGGAACAAGGCTCGGAAGGGGCTCATGAAAAGCCAATGACCTCCGGAGGGGAGCTTCCCGGGAGGGTTCGTCCGGTCGCCGTGAGAACGGGGAACCGGGAATAATGTTTTCGGGGAAAATATATGAAACCCATTTCGTAAAGCAGTTGTCCGGTCGCCGTGAGAACGGGGAGCCGGGAATAAGGTCTTCGAGAGATAATCATCCGGTCGCCGTGAGAACGGGGAGCCGGGAATAACGTCGACTCCCGGAGGAGGAAGATAGAGCCAATCAAGCCGCAAGGGGCTGATCTTCCGGTCGCCGTGAGAACGGGGAGCCGGGAATATCGTCGACTCCCGGAGGAGGAAGATAGATCCAATCAAGCCGCAAGGGGATGATCTTCCGGTCGCCGTGAGAACGGGGAGCCGGGAATATCGTCGACTCCCGGAGGAGGAAGATAGATCCAATCAAGCCGCAAGGGGCTGATCTTCCGGTCGCCGTGAGAACGGGGAGCCGAGAATATCGTCGACTCCCGGAGGAGGAAGATAGATCCAGAAAGCCATTAGACGTCCCGCTGAGGAGAGCGTCTACTCCCGGAGGAGGAAGTGCCCGGAGACGGGTCTTGAGTGTTTGGGTAGGGGACTAATCTCCCAAAGTGACTCGTTACCGCGGCCGCTGGGGACCGGGTTGCCGCTTACACCCTCAGTCCACGAGGGCTGTTCGTAAGCCGCCCTTCCGGAGGGACTTGCTGGGGCAGGGCCCACTTCCTCACGGAGAGGGCATCCGCGCGGGGAGGGCATCTTCACGGGGAAGGCATCCTCGCGGGGAGGGCGTCCTCGCGGGGAGGGCATCACCACTAGGGGCGGTAAACAAGAACAACCTGCAGTGAGACAGTTGAAGAACAAAGGCTATGCATTTATTAACAAAATATACAAAGCCCCCCTGCGAAGCCGCGAAGGGGGAAAAAGGGAAGCTATAGTGTCCCCCCTCCCCCTCCGGCGTGACCGCCCCGGGGGAGGGGACAGGCCCGTAAGGCTAAACGCAGAACTTGCGAAGTAAACGCAAGTTCCAGGTGTGCTTCAGCTCCTGCTCTTCAAGGTTGGAGAGCTTGTAGGCCCCCGAGCCTAGGACAGCGGAGATCCTGTAGGGGCCCTCCCACTTGGGGGAGAGCTTACCCTGGGCTTGGGGGTCTGTGACGCGCTTGAGGACAAGGTCCCGAAGGCGGAAAGCTCTCTCGCGCACGCGCTGGTTGTATGCGCGCGACATCTCGCGCTCGTAGATGGCGTGGCGGAGGAGCGCTCGGTCGCGTTCCTCCTCCACGAGGTCGATTTCTAGCCGCCGGTTGTCTTCGTTGGCCCGGTAGGCTGCGGTCGTGGCTCCGTTCAGGAGCTCGACCCGCAGCGACCGGAAGCCAATCTCCGGGGGGAGGACTGCCTCCGCCCCGTAGACTAGGGAGAAGGGAGCACGCCCTGTGGCCCGGGACGGGGTCGTGCGCATGGAGCAGAGGATGCTAGGGGGCTCCTCTGCCCACGCGCCCCGCTTGGAAGCGGTTTGTTCGATTCTCCGGCGTAACCCCTGTAGGATTACGCCATTGACCCTCTCGACGGCCCCGTTGCTTTGGGGATGGGCCACTGAGGCGAAGTGGATGACGACCCCCAGGCCTTCGCAGAATTCCCGGAAATATGCCGAGTTGAATTGGGTCCCGTTGTCCACGGTGATTTCCCGGGGGACACCAAAACGACAAACGACGTTTTTCCAGAAAAACCACTGAACGGCCCGGGAGGTGATGCTAGCCAAGGGCTCCGCCTCAACCCACTTTGTAAAGTAGTCGACCGCGACCACCGCATACTTGTATCCTCCGGGCGCTGGGGGGAAAGGCCCTAAGAGGTCCATCCCCTAGCGCACGAAGGGCCAAGTAATGGGGATAGTCCGCAGCGCTACAGGGGGGAGATTCGAGCCCTTGGCCATCTTCTGGCATGCTTCGCACGCGGAGACAAGGTCTCGCACGTCGCGCATGACTGTAGGCCAGTAAAAGCCTTGCCGAAGGGCCTTGGCGGCGATGGCACGCGGGGCTAGGTGAGAACCACAGCTCCCCGCGTGAATGTCTTCCAGGAGTTGAAGTCCCTCCGACCGGGGGAGGCAGCGCAGGAGGGCTGAAGCCCCCCGCTTGTAGAGCCTTCCCTCGAGCAGGAGATATGCCCGGGCTTTGGCCCGGAGGCGCTTAACCTCGGTCTCGCTGGGAGGGTCCCCCTCCCCCTTGATGAAGGAGATGAGGGGATCCATCCATGACGACGGCCGGACGATCTCGGCGACCTCCGGGACCGGAGGCTCGGGGCCTGCGTCCGGGGAGGCCACCGAGGGCTTCGTGATTGTTTCCAAGAAGGCCCCCTTGGGGAGCGTTTCCCGGGCGCTTGCCGCCCGGGCCAAAGCATCAGCCCGGTCATTTTCCCTTCGCGGGATATGCCGGGCCTTAAGGCCGTCGAAGTGTTTCTCCATTTTTCGTACTTCCTGCAAGTAAAGACTTAAATTTGCGTCATGGCACAGGTAAGATTTGTCCATTTGGCAGACAACGAGCTGAGAGTCTCCCTTCACTAGTAGGCGCCGGATCCCCAGGGAGCGCGCCAGGCGCATCCCGAGGAGCAGAGCCTCGTATTCGGCGACGTTGTTGGTTGCGGGGAACTCGAGCCGCGCGGCGTACTCGAGCTCCTTCCCCTCAGGGCTCCGGAGGACTACCCCCGCGCCAGCCCCAGCGAGGCACAGCGACCCATCAAACAGCAGGGTCCAATGGTCACTGCGTCGGGGCGGCACAGGGAGATCTTCGTCCCCGGACCCAGAGGCGGGAGTCCATTCTGCGATGAAGTCGGCGAGGACCTGCGACTTGATTGCGGAGCGGCCGGTAAGGGACAGGGAGAAGGGGGCAAGCTCGGCCCCCCACTTCCCAATCCGGCCGGTGGCTTCTTTATTCCGCAGTACCTCCCCCAAGGGGAGGGACGACGGAACGGTGATGGGGTGCCCCAGGAAGTAATGCCGGAGCTTCCGGGACGCCATGAGGAGAGCGTAGCAAATCTTCTCCATCTCCGTGTACCGAGTCTTGGCCCCTTGGAGGGCTTCACTGATGTAGTACACGGGACGTTGCTGCCCCCCTTGCTCCTTCACCAAAACCGCGCTGACGGCGACGGGGGTCGCGGCGAGGTAGAGGAGCAAGGGCTCTTCCGGAGACGGACTCACGAGCATTGGAGGGCTCGAGAGGTACTTCTTGAGGTCGTTGAAGGCTTCCTGGGCCTCGGGGGTCCAGCGGAACCCCTCAAGCCCTCGGAGGATCTTGAAGAACTGGAGGCCCCGCTCCCCCGAACGGGAGACGAAGCGGCTGAGCGCGGCCAGGCGGCCGGAGAGCCGCTGGACATCTTTGACGGAGCGCGGCGGGGGCATCTCTAGGAAGGCCCGGATCTTCTCGGGGTTTGCCTCAATGCCCCGCTGGGACACGAGGAAACCCAGGAGCTTCCCCCCGCGCACCCCGAAGGCGCACTTTTCCGGGTTGAGCTTGAGCCCGAACGCGCGGAGGTTGCGGAAGGTCTCTGCGAGGTCGTCGATGTGGGAGGCTGCACGGGGGCTCTTGACGACCGCGTCGTCTACGTAGACTTCGACGTTGCGGCCGACTTGGTCTTTGAAGACCAACGTCATAAGGCGCTGGAAGGTGGCTCCCGCATTCTTGAGCCCGAAGGGCATATGGCGGTAGCAGAAGGTTCCGAGGGGAGTTATAAAACTCGTCTTTTCCTCATCCCCCTCCGCCATCCGGACTTGATGGTATCCCGAGTAGGCGTCTAGGAAGCTCATCAGCTCGCACCCCGCGGTGGAGTCAACGAGCTGGTCGATCCGCGGGAGCGGGAAGTTGTCTTTGGGGCAAGCGCGGTTAAGGTCGGTGAAGTCCACGCACCTGCGCCACTTGCCACTTGACTTCTTGACGAGGACGGGGTTTGCGAGCCACTCGGGGTGCAACACTTCCCGGATGAACCCCGCCTCTCGGAGCCGGGCTATCTCCGTCTTGATGGCTTCTTGACGTTCGAGGGAGAGCTTTCTCAATTTCTGCTTGATAGGGGGGTGACCGGGGGTTACCGCGATCTTGTGTTCAATAACCTCCCGGGCGACGCCCCGCATGTCCGAAGGCTTCCACGCAAAGACATCGGAGTTTTCGCGTAGAAAGGCTGCGAGTTGCGCTGCATGGTCTTGGGGGAGCTCTGCCCCGATTTGGACAGTTTGGTCCCTGCTGCCCAGGGAGAGCGGGACCTTCCGGAGGCCCCCTTCCGGACGCGGCTTGAGGAGGGGCCTCCCAGGGGATGGCGCAGCGACGTCTACGTCCGGGGGGGGAGCCTCCCCCCCAGGTGCCTTGATCAGGTTGACGCTTCCTATTGTGGCAGCAGCTCGTTCGTATAGAGCACGGGCCATGTCTTGATCCCCCCGGACGTTGATCACGCCATGCGGCCCGGGGATCTTCATGCACAAGTAGTTTTGGTGGGTGGCAGCCCCCAGCCGATTGATCGTAGTCCTCCCCATAATCACATTGTAGGAGGAGGGGAGGTCCACTACGTCGAAGCGGACTAGCTCGGTCCGGTAGTTCTCCGGGGTGCCGAAGGTGATCGGGAGATCTACCTTGCCCACGGGGCGGATCGCCTTCCCCGGGACGAACCCTTGCAGAGGCCCTGCCACTGGTTGCAGGAGCTTCTCATCCACCTGCATTTCCTTGAAGGTTTTGAGGAACAGGACGTCGGCGGAGCTTCCGCCGTCCACGCGGATGCGGGCCAAGTGGCAGTTGTAGATTGTCGCGGAGACAATGAGCGCGTCATCGTGGGGGAAGCGAACCCCTCGCGCGTCTTCCGCCGTAAAGGTGAGGGGGACGTCCGACCACTTGGGCGGCACGGACGCGTGTAGCACCCCCACTACCTTAACTTCTCGCGCGTACTCCTTGCGCTGGCGCTTGGAATCCCGCCCGGAGGCGGACCCCCCTACGATGACGTTGATGCGGCGCTGAGAAGTTTGAAAGGGGAGAGCGTCTGAAGGCTCCCCCTCCTGCACTTGCTGCCCCCCCGCAGGAGCGGGAAGGGCCGGAACAGCTGGCCGAGGGGGCAAGGAGGCCGGAGTCCCCCCCCTGCCCGCGCTGGTCGAGGAATGCCGCGAAGTGTTGCAGCAGCTGGTGGCAATCTCGGGTGGCGTGGGTACTGGACCCGTGGAAGCTGCACCACGGTCCTTCCCGGCTTCTCCCTGCGGGGCCTTCGCGGCCGCGCGAAGACTGTCCTCCCCCATGGCCTCTCGGCTTGGGAAAGGGGCGGTTGCCCTTCGGGGGGTCGCGCGAGCCGCCTCCGCCCTCGAGGACAAAAGTGTCCCGAGGCTGTGGTTCGCTACGGCCCCCCTGCCTGGGGCGCCTGGGGGGATCCCGGGCCCCCCGCTCGGCGGGGGCAGGAGCCCCCTGGGTCTTCTTCCAGATGTCGTCTTCCTCCGCCCGAGCGTACTTTTCGAGCACGTTGAAGAGCTCGTCGGCGGAAGAGGGGCAGCTCCGGGAGAGCCTTCGGTGGAGCTCCCCCGGGAGGATGCCGCTTTTGCAGGCTTCGATGACCGTAGAGTCGGGGACGTGGGCCACTTTGCTCTTTACCTGGGCAAAGCGCTTGAAGAAGCTTCTGATGGTCTCCCCGGTTCTCTGGCGCACTGTGTATAGCTGTGAAGAATCCAGGGGGCGTACGTAATTTCCCTGAAAGTTGGCGCAGAACTCCCGCTTCAGCTGCGAGAAAGACTTGATGGAGCCCGCCTTCAGATTGTAAAACCAGGAGCGGGCGATGCCGGTGAGGTAGAGGGGGAAGACGTTGCATTGGACGCTCTCGTCCCCCCCCGCCGCGGAGATGGCTGTCGAGTAGATCTGCACGAACTCGTAAGGGTCCGCCTCGCCATTATAATGCTCGATGTGCGGGGGACGGTAGGGCCGCGGCCATCGGATGCTGCGGAGTCTTTGACACAGAGGCTGGTTCGCCCCCTGCACTTCCCGGGGGGAGCCCCAGTCGCTGTCTTCTTTGACGGGGGACACCCCCTCGTTATCCGAGTCAGGTAGCGGCCCAAGAGGGCCACCGGAGTGGTGGTGATGACGCTTCTCTTCCGGGCCGGGACTGATTTCCCGGACGTCCGGGCTTCCCTCCGGGGAGGATGGTTCTTCGGCTGGTCTCTTCCCCTGACCGGTGCGAGAGCGAGGCTCCCTGCGACAACGGCCGGGGGGGAGCTCTTCCCCGCGGCTGGGAGAATGCATTCGCTCGACCTCCCCCCGGGAGAAGCGGATCTGCTTCGCTGGGGGAGGGAGCTCCTGCACTGTGGCAGCCGGCCCGGGAGCTACCGGGACCTGCTGGGGGGAGCCCCCCGCGACGGCCCCCGGGACCGGAAAGGGGGGAAACCCTGCACCATCCGGAACCGGGGAGGGGGCGCCCGGAGCGGCGTTTGGATCCGAAGAGGGGGCCCCCGTGGCAACGACCGGGACCGGAAAGGGGGGAGCCCCTGTGACATCCGGAACCAGTGGGGGGTGAGCCCCCTCGGCGACGTCTTGGGTTGGGGAGCCAACGCGGGGGGAAATTCGCTGAGGCACGGGAGCTGCTCTGTTGACCGGCCCCGGTGCGGTAAACGCAACGCGGGGGGCGGGACTGGCTCCCGGCGTAGGAATAGCCCCCGGCATGAAATGACCTCCCAGCCCCGGAAGCGAGCCGGGGACGGGGTACCCCCCTGGTGCCACGAAGGGCCCGGGCATGAAATAGCCTCCCGGCACCGGGACAGGCCCGGGTGCCGAGAAGTGTCCGGAAGTATATCCCGCGGGGGGAGGGAACCCCCCAGCGGGATTATATGGGGTAGACAGCCCCCCTGACGCCGGAGGGGCCGCTGAGTATCCCATAAACGGGGGCATGATCCCCGGATACGGGTGCGACGAAAATGTGGGGGCCGAGGGCCGCGCCAACACACTAAGGAGCTCGTCCATAGAGCGCTGGGCGCGGAGCTGGCCTTCCACGAGAGCCTCCAGCAGGGCATCCCGGGGAGCCGGGGGAGCCGTCGGGGGGAAACTCGTCCCGGTCGAGGTCCCCGCGGCCGCCGGGAGCGACCCGGAGGTGGAGGCGCCTAAATTGAGAGGAAAGGTGGGAGGCGGTACCTGGGAATGGTCGCCTCCGGACGGAAGCGCCGGAACAGCAGCGTCCCGGACGGGTGGCGCCAGGTCACCGGGACCGGCGTCACCGGGAAGGGCGCGGGCCCTTGTTCTCGGATGAGCCATGGCGATTCGTCACGGGTCCCCACGGACGGCGCCAACTGTCGTGGTATTAAGAATACCCCGGCAGGTTTTGAAGACGATCCTAGCGGAGATCACGCAGCGCGGGTTGACCGGGTGACCGGTCCTCCCCCGCCGGACAAACACAAGAATTGACACGTGGATTTATACAGGTTCGGGTCCCGGTGGGGGCCCTAGTCCTGTCGACGCGCTCCCGACCGGAGTCGGCTGGGGAGGCTCTCTCCGGGGGAGAGGCTTCCGGAGCACGTCTGTGAGATTAGCTATTCCAAATAATAATGAGCTGATCCTTTACAACAGAGGGGTACAAGGGCTATTTATAGCCCCAAAAAGAAGCAAAAAACCTAAACTACCCCGGGAGCCACCGTCGGATTGAAGGGTAGGACCGTCCTTCTCCCGGTCAAACGTCTTGGATGCTTGACAGGTGGTTGCTGATTCCCGAGGCGTCCCTCGCGTGACCTGCACGTGATAAACAAACAGGGATTTTACCTTTTAGGAGGGCGGTGACGTCCGGGACCTCTTCCGGAGAGCAGGGTTCCGGGAGCACAAAAGGCGGCGCCCGGGGCAGACACCGGAGGCCACTGTCCCCGGGCACATGGCGGTGCCCGGGACATGCCCGGGGGGCACGGTCCCGGGGGCCAAATGGCGGCGCCCGGGACATGCCCGGGGGGCACGGTCCCGGGAGCCTAAAAGGCGGCGCCCGGGGCAGGCACCGGAGGCCACTGTCCCAGGGCACATGGCGGCGCCCGGGACATGCCCGGGGGGCACGGTCCCGGGGGGCACGGTCCCGGGGGCCAAATGGCGGCGGCCGGGACATGCCCGGGGGGCACGGTCCCGGGAGCCTAAAAGGCGGCGCCCGGGGCAGGCACCGGAGGCCACTGTCCCAGGGCACATGGCGGCGCCCGGGACATGCCCGGGGGGCGGGGTCCCGGGGGCCAAATGGCGGCGCCCGGGACATGCCCGGGGGGCACGGTCCCGAGAGCCTAAAAGGCGGCGCCCGGGGCAGGCACCGGAGGCCACTGTCCCCGGGCACATGGCGGCGCCCGGGACATGCCCGGGGGGCACGGTCCCGGGGGCCAAATGGCGGCGCCCGGGACATGCCCGGGGGGCACGGTCCCGAGAGCCTAAAAGGCGGCGCCCGGGGCAGGCACCGGAGGCCACTATCCCTGGGCACATGGCGGCGCCCGGGACATGCCCGGGGGGCAGGGTCCCGGGGGCCAAATGGCGGCGCCCGGGACATGCCCGGGGGGCACGGTCCCGGGAGCCTAAAAGGCGGCGCCCGGGGCAGGCACCGGAGGCCACTGTCCCCGGGCACATGGCGGCGCCCGGGACATGCCCGGGGGGCAGGGTCCCGGGGGCCAAATGGCGGCGCCCGGGACATGCCCGGGGGGCACGGTCCCGGGAGCCTAAAAGGCGGCGCCCGGGGCAGGCACCGAAGGCCACTGTCCCCGGGCAATCATGAACTTACCTGGACTTGACCGCGTGGAGATTTCCCCCAACATTACTAGTTTTACCTTGACGAGTCGAGGTTGAGAGACAAGGTGGTGGCTGGTACAGCCAGTGGCGACTGAACGACGTGATGCCATTTTTGGTACGCAACCGAATCTAGGGCATACGGTTTTGGGGTGTTTGGGGCTTCGACATCCTCACCATTTATGTCTATGGGGCTTGCCTGGGAGGGCTGAAGGTGTGGCCAGAGTTGATCAGCCGACGGTGAAGAGACGATGGTTAGCGATGAATTAAAATTTTCTGGCAAAGAGATTTTGGTGGTTCACCAGTGCTGGAATGATGTGACTGATGAGGTGGTGGTGGGGTTGGTCAAAGAGTTTGATTTGGATGTGAGGATCATGTGGTCGACAATGAGAAATTTGTGCTTAGCTAGGAGTGCTTGAGCAGGAAGATTCACTGGCAAACAGCCGTCAAAGTTCAATTCCCTTCGATGGGAGTTGCTCTTGACCTATGCGGTCTTGGTGGCTTGGTTGGTGCCAATAGTGAGTCACCAGACAATGTTGGCGATAGTGACTCGTTTGTGCAAGATGGGTGAACAATGCCTTCACAAATTGGTGACAAAATTAAGGAATCTAGCTAACGTATTGTAGATGTTGAGCAGAGGGTTTATTTTCTCTAGAGGCACGACTGATGAAATGGGGTGGAAGGTGGTGCAATTGCCGGAATATGGAATTTTTCCAGGGACTAGAAAAATGGCAATTGCCGACGACTTAGACCATTTGAACTCAAATGGTTGCTCTGATATTATGTCGAGAGGTTAAGGAGTGGATTGGTACATGTTTTATGGGTGGACGTGGCTTGTTGCTGGCTGGCAATGATGACCCTGTGGCGGCTGCGCTGGAAGAAGAAGATGACAGTTGTGCTGGAGCGAAATTTGCTAAGTCTAAGAATGTTGTAGTATAAAATCATTGTTGTCGTACATGTGGCAAACATCCATTGAAAGTAACTGTTAGATATAATCCTTGCCACTATACACGTGGCAAGCATCCAGTCAAAGTAGTTATTGTGTATGTGACGTCACAATTCGATATGTTATCCAGACTTACTGCTTTAAACCCATGATCCCATGATCCCACTACAGATAAGGATTGCCACTATGATCTCTGAATTTTGTGCCCAAATCATAACTGATTTGGAAGCACCACACAACAATCTCGCCAGATTCTGAAATCTCAGGAGAAAGAATCAGATCTTACTTACTTTAAATAGAACGATCAGTATAGAGGGAAGGGGGATGACTTTGAGGCAAAGAAATCACTCAATCAAACTCTAAGTTAGAAATTTAGGTTTCTAGCACTCGAGAACAGGGTCTTGTTTGTTCCACTGCACTTGTAACCCCATTTCAGTGCTCGGCAAAGAACTAGCTTCGTTGCCTTGTGCTTGGCTATCTTTTTAAAGTTTTTGCGGTATAGTCACGACACTCCTAGACCATGTTGCTCTACCATAGAGCACCAAGATAGTGCCCCAGGATGTAGAGTTGGATTCGCTCCGCCTGAAGTTGTAAAAATACTTCATCCATCTTCTCACTAGTGTAGTTCTCAACCGCATTCTTCATACACACGTGCTCCACCACTAAACAATTAAATTCACATGTTGAGGCCATCCCTTGATAGTTGATACTAACCGTGGGGAGCTATTTTCTTATCAAAGATTTTACAATGCCGAAGAGAACTGCTTCTAAAGCGGCAAGAGCTCCTCCTGCTTTTTCTGTGGGAGTGAGTGAACACGACAACGAGGAAGAATTCAGACCTACACCACCCGACATTCAACAGGTACCTGATTTGGTGGCGCTAGCCCAAATGGTCTATAACCTAATGACCATCATCCAGATGATGTAGCGGTAGATACAGACACTTACTTGAGCTCCCAATGGTTCGCTGCAATCTCCAATAAAGGGTTGTGATAGTGGCTAGAAAGAGGGCTCTGAGGCTCCTAGTGAACGGCGGCGAGTACACCACCGTACTTGGAGGCGCACGAGCATCTTTGAAAGGGTAGGAACTCTGGTTCCATCTCTCGAGTGCTCGTACAAAGGGTCTGTGACTTCATTGTCAAGGAACTTCGGTTCCTCCGATGAGTCTAGTGGTGTTCATGAGCCCCGACACAAGAGAAGGGGCGACAGGGCTGCTCACAGCACTTCTCGCAGCTATCAAGCATTCGCTGGACCTCTCTGGGAGGTGTGATGACCCCAAGGATTTCGCTTTTCCCTTACCAAAAGGTACAATGATAGGACGAATCCCGAAGAATTTCTACAAGCCTATGCCACTACCATGCTCGCAGTTGGCGGAGACGAGACCACCATGACGCACTTCTTGAAACTGTATTAGAGGACGTTGCAAGATCCTGAATCTTCAACCTGCAGCCAAAATTCGATTTGTTCGTTGATCCGTTTGACACCTAGCCTTGCTTTCGTGCTAGGCTCGCCCAGATTCTAATATACGGAATTACGGGATTTTACTCAAAATTACCAAAACCCAAAAGATGATCGAAACACAGCTCAAAGTAATTGCACAACTCTTTATTTCAAAGAGGGCTTTACACGTCGAACGTTAGGTCGCACTTGCCTATGTCGAGGGAACTATGTGACTAAGACTTCAATCTAGACTCGATGATTTAAACTAGACCTATTACAAGGTATTTATAGTCCAATCATATGAATACGTATCAGACTCAAGAACCTAAAATGTATTAGACTCATATAACTAACTAACCCTAAACAGATAAGCTTAGTTATATCTATTCGGATCGGATTACAATTCCAAACAGAGAACGAATTCCTTTTCAAGGTCGTGAACCAAACCATGGTCACGAAACCTTTCTGAACACGGTTAAGGTCACAGAGCCGTATGCGACTCGACCTGATGATCCTCCCGGATCATGACTCCCTTGTTGAGAAGGAGCCAACCCCTGTTGCGACCTCTCTATTAAACTGGAGATGTGGAAATTGGGCGTGTCCATCTTCTCTGGTGTACCACTTTGCCGCACGTGCTCGTTGATCCTTCCGATCGATTCAAAAAGTCTCCTTTGTGCCACTGCAGGTGGTAGTCACATTCTTCTCCAGAATCACATCTTCGGGTAGAGGTTCGTCTCGTTGGTAGACCAATTCTTCAACAGATGGTACTATGGTATCTGGCTCATCATCGACCATTGAAGGCTTGAAGGGTTTGAGGTGCTCAACATTGACAACCGAATAAATATCCATGTATGGAGATAACTTGAGCTAACAAGCATTATTACCCACCTTGTGCAAAATCTGAAAAGGACCATAACGAGTGGGTTTGAGTTTCTTATCTTCACCTTTAAGTCCCTCCTTACTTAGATGTAACCATACCATATCACCTTCTTCAATTTGAGCATCAACTCGGTGCCAATCATGTCACGCCTTGTACTTGAGTTGAGCTCGTAGCAAGTTTTGTTCAACCTCACGATGGAGCCGTTGAATACCTTGCAGGAACTTTTGTGCTTGATCCTAATCAGATGCTTCCTTGCTGTTCTATGCTGAGGTAGGGATCACAAACTCCATCTCGAATGGACTCTGTGGTAGAAATCCGAAATAGACCTCAAACGGCGATTTTCCAGTCAAACCATGCACTGCTCAATTAAAAGAAAAATGCAGTTACGGTATGCTTTCATCCCAGGTCTTCGGGTGCTGCGAGTTATATCCTCTTAAGAGATGAACGACTGTGCAATTTACCACCTCGGTTTGACCATCAGTTTGCGGATCAAAGGCAGTACTCCTCTTTAGCTTGGTCTCCATCATCGTCCAGAGCGATCGCCAAAAGTGACTAAGGAACCAGGTATCGCGATCAGACACAATAGAAGTTGGCAATCCAAAGTGTGTCCAAACATGTTGAAAGAATACCTGAGCTGCTTCTTCTCCCGTGATAGTCTTTCGACAATGTATAAGAATAATCATTTTTGAGAACCGATCAACGACCACGAATAGATAGTCGTTGCCACGTCGTGTCTTAGGCAATCCTCCCAAGAAATCCATGGATATGCTCTCCCATGGTCGCGATGGAACTGGCAAAGGAGTGTACAAACCTAATTTTTGGTTTGCCAGTTTTGAGATGCTACAGAGACCAAAGCCTTGAACAAAACTAGCCACATCTTGCTGCATACACGGCCAGAACACATGTTGGTGAAGATTTTGCAACGTATTTGTAACCCCAAAGTGACAAGCTACCTTCGATGTGTGCGCTTCCTGCAACCATTGAATTTGAGGTGCTCCACGAGGTATGCAAAGTAAATTGCCCTTGTACAAGAGTCCTTCTCGACGAATGAACTCCGTAGGTTTCCCTGTTTTGAGCTCAGTCAGTGTTGTTTGAAAATCAGGCTCTTCACTGTACATAGTGGCATAGTCATCATGACATGAGGGCTCGATCTACATGAACGCTGATAAGAAGAGGGTCGTAACTGGTGGTCGCGACAACATGTCCGCTAATTTGTTGTGTACGTCCTTCTTGTACTTAATCACCAGATTGAACTACTGCAGATACGACATCCACTTCATGTGCCGAGCTTGCTGTAGCTTGGACTGAGTTTGCAAATATTGCAACAGTTGATGGTCTGTGTAGACAACAGTCTCTTTACCCAAGAGATAACACCGCCAATGTGTCACGGCCTAATGCAGTGCGCACAACTCCTTATCGTACATTGGGTAGTTCTTCTGAGCTCTTTGGAATAACTCGGAGTGATATGCCACTGGTCGACCATCTTGTATGAGTACTGCGCCCATCGCATAACCTGACACATCGGTTTCTAGCTCGAATGATTTCTGTAGATTCGGCAAAGCTAACACAAGCGCCTCGCTGATCTTCCTCTTCAGCAAGAGAAATGTGTCATCATGTTTCCCTCTCCACTCAAACTTCTGATCGATCTTGGTTAATGCTTGCAACGGAGAAGCCACAATTGAGATGTGTCGGATAAACTTCCGAAGATATTGGCATGCTCCCAAAAAACTGCGCACGTCCGTAACTGTTCGCGGTCACGGCCACTCACGAATCACTTTTACCGTATCCGGGTCTATTTGCAACGACCGTTGCTGACCATGTATCCTAGGTAAAGTAGAGTTTGTTGGCCGAACTCGCACTTCATACGGTTGAGGCGAAGTCGATGTTGCCGCAGCTGTTCGAACACCTTTCCGACATGAATGAGGTGCTCATCCCATGAACGACTATAAACTAGTATGTCATCGAGGTAAATGATCACAAAGTCATCGATGAACTATCGCAATACGTCATTCATAAGACGCATAAAAGTTGCCAGAGCGTTGAAAAGACCAAACGGCATGACCAGCCATTCAAACAGACCTTGTCATGTCTTGAACGCGGTCTTCCACGTATCCTCCTCTCAGATGCTGACTCTATGATACCCTGACTTTAGATCCAATTTCGAGAAGACAGCAGCATGCTTCAGTTGGTCTAGCAGGTCATCAATAAGAGGAAGGGGGTACCGGTTCTTGATGGTGATCTTGTTCAGTACTCGGTAGTCGATGCACATACGCCAAGTCTCATCTTTCTTTGGCACTAACACCACAGGAGATCCACAAGGTGAACTACTCAGTTGAATGACACCATCGTTCAGCAACTCACCAAGTTGTCGCTTGATCTCTTTGTTCTCCAATACTGAGTTACACTACATACTCAGATTGGGCAGTGTCACATCGGACACAAGCTGAATTTCATGCTCGATTGGACGTTTCGGCGGATGACCCCTGGGTACTCTCAAACAGATCACTCTATTTCTCTAGCAGTCCTGACAAACGACCAGAATTTTCTCAGTACGCCAACGACAACGCTGGTCGAGTACCCTCACCTTGCCCAATGGGTCGAATCATGGCAAGCACGTACTTGTGACATGCATTGACAATTCGTTTGGTTTGATTTGCGATAATTAGTTTAAAGTGTTGATGTGGATGTCTCTACTGATCACGAACTTAACTCCGTCTTTGGTGAGGTCATACTCTTGCGCACGCTGATGGAAGTGAGCGTCTCGATCATACATATATGGACTCCCAAAGATCACTTGACAGATATCGATAGGGACAACATCGCATTGTACCTCATCGATATACTGTGCAGAGATTACAAACTTCAGCACACACTGACTCATAATCTGTTGGTTCACGTCGGATGTAAACCAACCCAGCGGATATGGTCGTGGGTGTGTGGTGGTCTTCAAACCAAGTCGCCGAACCAGTCTAGCAGATACAAGATTCTTTTGACTTCCACCATCGAATATCGTTGCGACCACTTCGTGCCTCACCTGGATGTTGATGGTGAACAGGTGCTCCGTTGGGTGATGGTCGTTCAGTGGATCCGAACCCTTCTACTTCAGCATTGCCATCAGAGACAAGGTTGTATTTGCCTCATGAACCGAATTCACTCAGACAACTTCTTCATCGGGTGAAGTCGCATTAGCCGTGGCTGTTCTTTTCCCTTGTCCGTTTTTCTTTGGTCGAAGTTCAGGATGAAGATTGGAGCATTTATCTTTGGTGTGTCCCGCGACTTGACAATGGTCGCAAAAAGTACCTGTGCCCAGCTTCGAAGCGTTTTTCTTCGGACTCGATTTTCTTTTTGTCGAGGTCGCATTGTCCTTCGTGCCTTTGTCACTGCGGGATTTGTTCTTCTTCTTGATCGCCACAGCAGTTGCGCTTGCGGTCGCGATGTCTTTGACGCCGAACAGACTTAGCTCAGTACTGATCAATTTCTGAAGTCCAGATGTGTATTTCCGAAATACCTGAGGATCGGATAGTGATATGCCGATGATCATTGCTTGTCTCAGGAACTCCGTAGTATAGTCTTGGACGGTCTGGTCGCACCGTTGGTACAATCTGTGCCAACGTTTCCATCTCTCCTCAAGGTAATCCATCGGATAGAATTTTTGTCACAAGAGTCGTTTGAATTGCCCCCACGCAAGATCGTCAGCTTCACCACTGGCGACAAGGGCCTTCCACCAAGTCTTGGCGTGGTCCTTCATCTTCAAAGGTGCGAATTTCACCTTTTGAGCGCTACTAAACCCTTTAAGGTCAAAGTAGGTCTCATGTTGGTCAATCCAAGAATCTAGTTTCTTGGCATCGATCACCCCATCTTATATGGGTATATTAATCTTAGCGTCGACCTTAAAAGATCCGACAGCTAAGGAGGTGTTGGAGTCGTCGGTGGTCGCCTTCGTCTTCATCTTCATTTGCCCTGCGCAAGTCTTCAACAGTCTTCACACACATAACCTTACCTACTTCAGGAGGTACAATCATGGTCTGCTCCTTAATCCAAGCAAGCACAGTTTCCATGTCGATGGAGAGCATAGCCACTTGTTCGGCTAGGTTAGCTTGAACGGAGATGCAGCGGCAGGTGGCCAGGTGTTGTAGCGGCGAAGCGAAGGCGTGATCTCAACTCGAAACTCTAAATGTTACACGCTAAGACCAGCAACTCAACATGACGATGTAGCAAAGATTCAACCAAGAAAAAACCAAAAAGTTATTGCAGGCGCAAATTGGTTTGGACAAGGATGATCTAACCCTAATTTTTTGTGTGGACTTTTCGGTATAAGACAGCACTCAAGAAAAAAAAGGTAGGATATTCTCACCAATCAATCGTGCTCTGATACCAAATTGATGTGACGCAGGCGGTCCGATCTTTCGATGAGAACAACATCTATCGATTTGTGAAGACGACTCTCACGATCCGGCTACCAATCGTAGATGACTGATACGCCCTGGCAATCGCTAAACCAACTTCGGATTGTTATCGACTAAACTAGAAGCACAATCGACCTGATCGCGAAGATCTATCCCTGCAAGCAATCGAAAACAAGCAAGAACAAGATAAACAAGCAATATGAAATTGCAAATATAGGTTGAATCACAATGAAGAGTTGGGGTTCTGAATACATATATTGATGTTGATCTAGCCGACCAAGAAGAATATCTCAATAGCTTCACGAAGGAAGGACTACGACTAAACAAAATCCGTAGAACCCTAATGGTTCGGCCAGATTATATAGAGGAGGTAAAAGAGGTCAGTGGCCAGGTAAGGAAACCTGAAACTGACATGGACTCTTTCCCTACTCGGACTCTAACTCGATACATGGGCCTTGACCCAACCAAAAAGGTGATGCAGCACCGACTAGGCCCAATCAGAATCTGGTCAAAACTTGTTTTATCAATTTCCGGAGATGCAAAAGGAATTTGGATGGGCGGCTAGATCCATTGGAAAGATCTCGTGGTGGGCTTCTTGGTGGACTATAAGAACGTCCCAATCGGACTTTGTATAAGGGAGTTATGGTCGTTTTAAGGCAGGCTGCTCCTGGATGGCGGAACCGGACTCTGACGAGGATTGACACCCGGGTCACTTCTAATAAACTTCTGGTTCAAGACAGGTTCGAACCAGACATGTGTTTGGAGATGCGAACTCAAGCTATTCTGAGAGGCATCACCACGAGGTCGCAAGCTTTACGCGATCAAGTCACAGCTTTACGCGGTCAGACCGTAAGCCTTGCGCGGTCAGAAGTTTGTGGGCTATACGCGAACTACACATTCGGGATATTACGCGGTGAGCCGAATCCCGCGGTCAGAACACCTGCCAATCAGGATACCTGGGATCTATCTATTCGGTTGCCCATACGACAGGATATTCTAAGTATCCTGAAGATTCCTACACGTGGAGAATCAACCGTCAGGAGGTTAACACGTACAGTTATCCATGAATAACACGTGTTTAACCTACGTGGAGGTTAAGAGCAGTTCCAAAAACTGTATCCAACCGTCCGTGCAACCGATTGATGCAGTTTCCTTCACATGGCACCCTTTCAAGCAGTATAAGAGGATGGCATGAAGCATCAATCAGGGGGGAGATCCAAGTTAGCCAAGTCTACGGCACACTTCATATAGCATTTTTAAGTCTTCTTTAGCTTATCTTTGTACACTTTTACAGGAAAAATCCTTGCCTGTGAGGACTTTTCCTTCCATTTGTAAACATTTTACCACACTTAGTGAAATCTCAACAGGACGTAGGGCTTTTACTCCCACCATCGAGGGCCCGAACCTGTCTAAATTCTCTGTGCTCCTGTTCACCATTGTTCAGCATACCTTCCCGAAGGGTCATCTTGAAAGGTCTCACTATTACAAATTCTGCATAAGTTCGGCTAAGGACTCCGAGTCCGAATCGTCGACAGCTGGCGCCCACCGTGGGGCCTTTCTCAAGGCGTCTTAATTGAAATTCGGAGGTTTGCCGAAACATGGCTGGAGCATATGATTCCGAGAATGATTTCGATCTCGAGGATTATGCTCATATCCCAATGCCTTCTCCAAGTGATCCTGTTCCGATGGAAGAGGTCGAAGGCCAGAATCTTCCCCAAGCTGAATCGTCTCCCCAAGTCATGTTAATCGACCAAGAGGTAACTGGCACAGGGTCAGAACCCACAGAGGTTCTTAATGTGCTAGGTGATGAGTCCGGCCCATCGTACGATCCCGCTGAGGGAAAATATGATGGTGACCCTGAAATTAGCCCAGGAAGATTCGACCCTGATAACCTTCACCGTCTCTTTGATTTCGAGTCCGACTCGGAACAAACCGAGATGTTCTCCCCATCGGCGACCTCTCTCCCTAGGCAGTTTGCTGCGTTGTCGGAGGAAACTCCCGATCAACAGGCTGCCAGGGAAGAACAAGATCGCAAACAGAAGGAGGAGCAAGATCTCGAGCAACAAAACAACGAACTACGCAGAACTGCCCTAGAGGCTCTTCAAGATGCGCAGGCTCGTTACGATGCTGCCCCGAGTTCTTCTCGACGGTCGCGTGGTCATAGACGTGACCAGACTCCTTCCTTACCACCGGAGCACTTCCCAGTGGACGAGGAAACAATAACACCTGGTGCCCCTAGGAGAAGTACCCATGGTCGACTGCGATCTATCGCGGAAGTCATGCGCAATTTTCCTCCTACGGTCACGGATGCGCAGAGACCGGCCTTTTACAGGATCCTGGCGGAAAGATTGGACGAGGTCGCATCCGAGGCGACCCCAACAGCCTCTTCCCGCTCAGTGACACATTCCCGTGATCGAGATGGTCCTCATTTTGGCTCTGGCCGACGGAGTTACCCGCCGCCTATACCGTCCCGACAGGACAAATATCGGCGAATGCAGGACTCTCGCAGTAGGGATCGAGTTCCCGTTCATTCTCGTTTGGGACCCCGAGTAACCCCGCCATTAAGTGAGTTTGCTCGAAACCCGACCGAAAGTCACAGGACGGTTCACGGTCCTTACGTTGGTTGCAAAGCTTTCTCGCCTGGCCTACGAGCAGTCGTTTGGCCCGATAAGTTTCGACCAGGGGCCATTGAGAGGTTTGATGGAACTCAGAACCCATCCGAGTTTCTTCAGATCTATATTACTGCCATCCAAGCAGCATGAGGCGATGACAAGGTCATGGCTAACTACCTGCCAACAGTCCTCGTAGGACCGGCTAGAACCTGGTTGTTCAATCAGCCTGAGGGTTCTATCTACAATTGGGAAATGCTATGCGATGCCATCCTCAGCAATTTCCAAAACTGTTACCAAAAGCCGGGTAAGGAGGACGACTTGCATAGATTGCGGCAAACTTCGACCGAAACGCTTCGGCAGTTTGTCAAGAGGTTTGTCGGGGTAAGAAATACCATCCCGAACATATCTGATGGCTCCGTAATCAGGGCATTTAAGCATGCCGTTCGATACCGGAGATTCACTGAAGACTTGCTCATCCACCCTCCTCGATCAGTGGCCGATCTGTTCGATATGGCTGATCGATACTCCGATGCAGCCGAGGCAGTCGAATGGAACCGAATGGTTGACAAGGGGGACTTACCGCCCCAACCAGGCTTCAAGGACGCCAAAAAAGAAGATTCAAGCAAAAAGCCGGAGTCTTCACCGGGCGGGAAGTCAAAAAAGTCGAAGAGGAACCGCTCTGGACAGTACCGTGAGGTCGCGGTCGCGGAGAAACCACCTTCGACCAAAGGTAATAAGTCTTCTTTTAGAAGTAAAACTGCTTCTGGTGGCCGGGATTCCGACCAGCCAGAAAAATCAACTAATCCGCAGGAGGGCAAAAGGTGGTGTCCACTCCACAGTTCCGCAGGCCACGATCTCAAAAACTGCAGAAGTTGGTTGAAACAGCTGGATGATTTCTACCAAGGAGCTGGGCCAATGCCAACCTTACCGCCCAAAGAGCAGGCGTGCGGGGTTAGAGACGTCGATGGAGACGAAGAAATGGCTTACCAGGTACCTCAAAATCATGTTAATGTCATTTTCGGAGGTTCTTCCTCTTTCGTTTCCAAAAGGCAGTTTAAAACTTTTTGCCGAGAGGTTAACCAAACGGAGACATCCCTTGGCGAACCTCAATATCCCCGTTGGTCGGATATGCCTTTGACGTTCGATCGCGCTGACTGTCCTGCGGGGCTAACTCGACCATTGAGGTTACCTCTGGTTATTACCCCAATCATCAGTAATGCGAGAGTCGAAAGGGTCCTGATCGATGGGGGAAGTTCCCTTGATCTTTTATTGGTCAAGACACTCGACGAGATGCAAATTCCTCGTTCGAAGATCAAGCCCATAATCCATCCGTTTTATGGGATAATCCCAGGCCCCTCCATGATACCATTGGGACAAGTGGTCCTCCCGGTCACTCTGGGAGAACCAGATAACTTTCGAACAGAATTGGTTACTTTCGATGTAATCGATTGTGATTCAGCTTATAATGCGATCTTTGGCAGGCCGACTCTTGCTAAGTTCATGATGGCAACGCACTATGCTTATCAGTGCGGGAAATTGCCTGGCCCCAAAGGTGTCATTTCGGTCCGAGGTAGTCGCAACGTGGCGCTCACGTGCGACCGGCTATCTTTGGAGATGGTCGATCAACTTCCCCTCCGGGACGCTCAGGTCGCCACTGTCGCCACCGATGCGATCAGGGCTGCTCCTCGACCGGATGAGAAACTCAAACAAGTTCCTTTGTACCCAGATGACCCATCCAAGACAATTCGGGTTGGGTCAGCCCTGGATGACAAATAGGAACTCGACCTCATTGCTTTCCTCCGGGCTAACGCAGATGTGTTTGCGTGGAAACCGTCCGACATGCCCGGTGTCTCAAGGGAAGTAATTGAGCACAGGTTAGCAATTCGACCTGGACAACGACCAATAAAGCAAAAGCTCAGGCGTTTTGCCACCGACCGACAGGAAGCCATCCGAGAAGAGTTAGACAAACTCTTACAAGCCGGGTTTATCCGCGAGGTGAATCACCCGGACTGGCTCGCCAATCTGGTCATGGTCCGCAAGTCAAATGGCAAGTGGCGCATGTGCGTCGATTATACTAGCCTCAACAGTGCCTGTCCGAAGGACGACTTTCCCCTTCCCCGCATCGACCAGCTGGTTGACTCCACTGCGGGTTGCGAACTGATGAGTTTTCTGGATGCCTACTCGGGATATCATCAAATTAGCATGGCAGAAGACGATGAAGAGAAAACTGCCTTCATCACCCCGTTCGGCACATACTGCTACGTCAGAATGCCGTTCGGTCTCAAGAACGCTGGTTCCACGTACCAGCGCTTGATGCAAAAGACCTTTCTTTCCCAGATAGGGCGTAATCTCGAAGCATATGTAGACGACTTGGTTGTAAAGAGTACCAAAAGATTGTCTCATTTGGACGATCTTGCTGAAACCTTCTGTAACTTGAATCGCTTTGGAATAAAATTGAACCCGGAGAAATGTTCTTTCGGGGTTTCTTCAGGAAAGCTTCTTGGTTTCCTTGTGTGTTCCAGGGGCATTGAGGTTAATCCTGAGAAAATCAGAGCTATTGAACAAATGAGGTCGCCCTCGACCATGAAGGATGTTCAACGCCTGGCTGGTCGCATGGCGGCTTTAAGTCGCTTCATATCGCGATTAGGCGAAAGGGGACTACCTTTCTTTAAAGCCTTGCGTAAACATCATAACTTCACGTGGTCCGACGAAGCCGAAAAAGCGTTTCAGGAGGTAAAAACATACCTTTCCAGTCCGCCGGTATTGGTGTCTCCTGAAAAGGAAGAACCATTATTTCTGTATTTGGCGGCCACCCCGCACGCGGTCAGCGCAGTTCTGATCGCGGAAAGGGAAGGAGTACACAGACCCGTCTACTATGTGAGCGAAGTACTTCATGGTCCTAAGGAGCGCTACCCTGAGGTCCAGAAGATACTTTACGCACTACTGATGGCTTCCCGTAAGCTACGACATTACTTTCAAGCACACAAGATCACAGTACCCTCCTCTTTTCCTTTAGGGGATATTGTCCGAAATCCAGAAAAATCTGGTCGAATCGCCAAATGGGCGGTCGAATTCGGTGCCTTTGAGATCCATTTCACCCCTCGCACGGCGGTTAAGTCTCAGGTTTTGGCCGACTTTGTGGTCGAATGGACCAACCCTGAGCCACCCGTGCAGTTGGCAAAGGAACTGGAGTGCCCCGATTATTGGACAATGTACTTTGACGGCTCCCGTAGTTTTCAACACTCGGGGGCTGGAGTGGACTTAGTTACGCCTCAGGGCGAACAGCTTAAGTATGTCATTCAACTACACTTTGTTGCAACCAACAATGCAGCAGAGTATGAAGGTCTTCTTGCAGGGCTCCGGGCAGCAAAATTCCTCGGAGTCCGTCGATTAGTGGTGAGGGGGGACTCACAGCTGGTCGTAAACCAGGTAAACAAGGAGTACAGCACCTCCGATGAGACAATGGCTCATTACCTGGGGGAAGTGAGGAAATTGGAAAAACACTTCAGTCACTTCGAAGTCCAATACATCCCGCGAAAGGACAACATTCTCGCAGACCAATTATCCAAAATTGGATCCTCACGCTCATCCGCTCCGGCAGGAGTGTTCATTGAACACTTGGACCATCCTTCGATCATGACTTCGGTCGAGGATGATCCGGCAATAGCCTTCGTTGCCAACCTCGGTCAGGAACAAGATTGGACTCATCCATTGAGGGTCTATCTTGAGCATGGGACCCTACCCGAGGATGAAATCAAAAGCGATCGGTTAATTCGAAAGGCGCGTCTGTACAAACTCATAGATGGGGTTATGTACAGAAAGGGTACTCAAGGAGTATTCATGCGCTGCATATCTCAGGAGGAAGGAAAATCCCTCTTGAAAGAAGTACATGACGGTGTATGCGGTGCACACGCGTCATACCGAACACTGGTCGGAAAAATTTTTCGACAGGGATTCTACTGGCCTTCGGCACTCGATGATGCCAAGCTTATGGTCAAGGTGTGTCCACAGTGTCAGTTTCATGCAAGACAGGTTCATCAACCTGCTTATGCATTGCAAACTATTCCTCTCGCATGGCCTTTCGCGATCTGGGGAATGGACATCGTCGGTCCTATGCCACAAGCGGTCAATGATACAAGTTTTTGTTCGTAGCCATTGACACATTCACAAAGTGGATTGAGGCCGAACCAGTACGAAATATTACTGCATCAGCCGCACAAACGTTCTTTCACAAGAACATTGTGGCACGATTTGGTGTTCCAAACCGTCTCATCACAGACAACGGTTCTCAGTTCACTAGCGGTCTTTTCCTAGACTACTGCGATCGGATTGGGACCAAGGTGTGCTTTGCTTCCGTGGCACATCCACAAAGCAATGGTGCCGTAGAACGGGCCAATGGGCAAGTATTGCAAGGTATCAAAAAACGTGTTTTTGATCGCCTCAAGACTCGCTCGGGGGCTTGGGCAGACGAGCTCTATACTGTTCTATGGGCACTACGGACTACCTCTAGTCGAGCCACCGGTGAGACACCCTTCCATTTGGTCTATGGAGCTGAGGCTGTGTTGCCTATGGAAGTAAGTATTGGATCTGTTCGCACGAATCAATTCGAACAGGTCAACCAATCCGAACAGCGATCGCGAGATCTCATCCTCCTGGAAGAACGGCGTGATCGCGCCCTGATTAAGTCCGTGGTATACTTGCAGGCTCTAGGCAAGTATCACAGTAAAAAGGTGCGACCACGTGATCTCAACGTGGGCGACTTGGTTTTACGAAAAATTCAAGACCAGTCTAACCGCAATAAATTCTCCCCAAAGTGGGAGGGACCATACACTGTCGTCTCAGTGCCGCGGCCAGGATCTGCGCGGTTAGCCATGGAGGATGGTCGGATTTTGTCCAATACTTGGAACATCGATCAACTTCGCAAGTTTTAGTGTAAGTATTCCAATCACTTTTTTCCTGTTCAATTAGCATCTTTTCATAAAAAGCATGTCTTGTTTTCATACAATGAGTGTTTTTCTTTAAGCCACCTGGGGGCTGATCGCCGGCGGTTAGGTTATTACAGCATTTTTCAACCAGATTCGCTGGTCGATCCCATGATTACTTCCAGATAAGTCACTCCTAAATAAGCCGTTTCTCAATGCACACGGGACTATCTGGTTAGTTTTCGGTCATTTGGGTAGCTACCAGTTTGCAATAAGGTTAAAATGTTACTTTAATCTTGACCATCGGCTTGAAGCACATATCCCTGGTCATCATACTTATGTTTTCCCCTCTGCTTAAAATACTAAGGCTTCAGTATTCATAAAACAGAGGCGGGGGCTGGAGGAATATACTTATAGTATGAAACTTATGATGTGAATATGCACTTTCTTTTGAAAAAATAGTTTTACATACATAGCATTGTAATGACAATTGTTTGGTTACAAAATGTAAGGATCATTCGATCCTCAGCTCAGCCAAGAGTTTTTCAACGAAGGGCTTAACTTCTTCAATAACGGCGTCAAGCAGTTCTTCACTCTCGACCTCAACCGGTCCCACCAGCGCGCTCAGATTCGCATCTGGGCCATGGTGAAGTCGAACCCGGCTGAGTACGGCAGAAGCGGCTGATCGGACTCTCGTCCTGATTGTCTCTTCACGTCGCCGTAAATCTCCAGGGAGATATTCGAGCAGTGATTCTGCTTGAGTTGTGAGCAGTGATGCCCAATCGCTGACATTTGGGTCGTCCTTCCTCAACTCTACCACGTTGGTATTCAAAAGGCTGGCTATGGCCTTCAGTTTTTCGAAGACCAGTAGGCTCAACTCTTTGACCACTTGATCAGTATGGTTGAGCGAGGACTCGAGAAGCATCTTGTCCTGGCCGAGCTGTTTAATGCGACCTGCTTGCGCTGTACAAAGAAAAGAGGTTATTAACAAGAAACGTCTTTAAGTCTTCTCAAGTTGGGAATCGACTTACCAGCATTCTCAGACTGAAGTCTATTGATTTCAGTCCGTAGTTTCTGGAACTCTGTAACTGAGTTCAGCTTTATCTTGGTTAACTCTTTCTTCAAGAACGTAACCTCTCTGCAGCAAAATCAGGTTAGTCACAATTAAAGCCTACTTATATTAACAGAAGAATGACGATCCTCACTTGCGCAAGCCGTCACGATCTTTTTGAACAGCCGCCATGCTAGCCATTGCAGCATGCGACTGGCTCGTCACCCATGACAAGCCCTGTGACACGAAGCAAGAGAGTTAAATATACTCTAAAGGCGTTTCAAACGCCGAAACAGGGGTCATCATACCTTCATAAACTTATTTAAAGCGGCATCATCCATGCTAGCAGGAATCCTTGCTAGCGCGCCTGAAGTGCCTGCGACGGGGACAGTTGATGGGAGTGCCGGCCGGACGCCACCCCCAGAGGTCACTGGTGGTGACCTAGTCCCCGTACTTGTTTCACCTCCTGCGGTCCGGACGACTTCCTGAACCACAGGAGTAGAGCGCTCTTCATTAGAGGCTCCCTCATCAGCCCTAGCTTCAACCTCCCCAGTGGCGGTTGAAGGTATAGGCGCTGTCTTCTTTTGCCTAACAGGAAGAGTGGGTCAGACAGCTTTTATATAAGATTACTGTCAAGTAAGAGTTCTTACTTTATTCGAAATCCCATTCGTTCCTGGGACTTCTGGGAAAATTCCCCTTGCGAAGGAGAACCGTCTCCGGTTCTTGCCTTCCTTATGGTAAATAAGACAGCACCCCCCTGGAAATATCATGTTACAGGCATATTCTTAGGGAACAGGTAGAAACACATAGGTCTTTACCTGGGTCACCGGACTAACTGGTGGGGCTGCATCCGAAGGCCTTAGCGATTCCTGAGTTGCTGGAACCGTCACAGCCGGCCTTTGTTCATCTATCTCCTCCTCTGTCCGCGGAGGAGGAGGATTTTCCTCCCTGGAATCCCCAGTGGACCCAGGGGGAAGCTCTCCTTCCTGTATGTACATTAACTTGTCAAATGCGCAGAAAGAGCCATGGAGGGAATGATCGAAAAGACCCTTTACCTTAGTCGTCCCTTCGACCAGGGAAGCAGAGATGATTGACCCTGAAGCCTCGGGGGCTTCAGGAATTGGAAGGTCACCTGCGACCACAAGATCTTCAGTGGTCGCAGGGTCAACCACGGCCACTTCTTCGGCAGGTGTGGTCTCTGCGGGGCAGCCTGGGGCATCGCTGGATGGAAGATCCGCGATCTTCCTCCTTCGAAGGATCAGAGGAACGTCATCCTCTTCCTCCTCGCTCCCCTCTCCCTGTACGACGAAGAAGTGATTCCATGTCACGCCTGAAAAAGTAGCAGGAATGCGATATCTTACCGCAGTCTTTCTTGCGAGACGAGGAATGCTTCATGAAGACCCCTCTCCAGGGTTCAGCTTGGTCTTCTTAGAGGCAGGACTCTTTGTCCTGGGTCTCTGAGAGACCTTCTTCACGTTCCTCGCCGTCGGCTTCTTCAGAGAGCCGACATTTTCACTTGGGAATGTTGCATCCGCAAACCTCCCTAGGAGCTATTCTCATTCCAATGGGATTGATTAGTGCTGGACATACATGAAACCTGCAAAACAGAGGCCAAATGGAAAGTTTACCTTTCGGCGCTCCTGTTTAAGGTCGTCGCCAGCATGAATCAAGCTTTGGGGGCGAGGCGATCCCTTGGGGCCCTCTACCTCGGCATTGTACGCCCTGAGGAGGTAGTTAGTCTGCCTCTCAATCTCAGCTGAGGGCAGGACTGTTCCCAGACACGAGTTAAATTGATACATTTCAAAAATGACAAAAGGATTTCAATGTCAGAAATGAGTACCTTCGTTATAGTCCAGGGTAGTGTCCGCCATGGACTTGATCTCCCAAGCCGGATGAGCTCTTTCACGTAGGGGGCTCACCCGATTCTTCACAAAGTCTCGGATGACGTCCCGTGCCGTCAGCCCTTGTTCGACTAAGTGAAGGATCACCTCGGCATGCTTCATGAACTCCGCGTTCATCGCCGGGAGAGTATCCAACTCGCTCGTTTTCTCCGGCCGCGAGTTCTCAAACCACAGCCCGCTCTCGGTCGGCGGGGTGCAGTAAAACCATTTCTGGTGCCACCCGTGCACTGAGTCTCGCAGGGGTGGGGAGGGATACTCCTTTTTATCCCTCAGCCGGAAGTAGATGCATCCAGCGGCGTTGGTGCTCTTCGACCACGCCGAAAAGTAAAATCGTCGGAAAAGATCCACGCTGGGATATACTCCGACGAAGGCTTCACAGAGATGCTGGAATACTGCAAGAATCAGCATCGCGTTGGGGTGGAGGTTGATCAGTTCCCACCCGTAATGTTCAAAGATATCCTTAAGGAACCGACTCTCAGGGAATCGGAACCCGCAACGAAAATACTCCTCAAAAACCACCAACTCGCCTTCTTGGACAGTTGGGGTTTCTTGGTCCTTCTCCGCAGGTCGCCAGTTAATGAGCAGCCGCGGAGAAAGGATCTCCTCCTTCTCAAGCGCCATCAGGCTCTCCTCAGAATGATGAACGGATCTGCTCCAGGACGCCATCTATGGTGTAGAATCAAAGGGGAAGCTGGCGATTTGGGAAAGATGAAGGCTGAAGAAAGTGAGGGTTTTGAGCGGCGGGAATTCTAAGGGTTTTTTCGCGGCTGAGTGGCTTCCTCAAGAAGCTACCTACTGCTTTTTATAGACCCAAGGCGACGCATTAATGAGTAAACGGCTCGTTTCAAACGTTCCATTAAATGCTTTATTCATTTCCCATAATGGATACTGTCTCTGATGGACCCGATAAAGTACTCAGGCGTCGGATCTGAAACAAAAAGACTTCTTTGTTTTGGAAACTAAAAGTGTAAAAGGACTGAAAAATTTCCAGTACTTTTAAGAGGACGTTTTTCCTTTTTATACTTTGAACATTTTGTTCGAAAAAATCACGTAACCCAATTTTTAACGTACTGAAGTGTTTCTAATTGGGTTATGGTTTTATCGAAATCCTGTTCTAGGCTAAAACTTCGTCTCTAATCGAAGTAATAGTCTAACCGGATGTTCAACTCTGGTCGCAATTCAGTTCTAACCGCGGCCTTAAGTCTGATCGCAGCATCAGGGCAGGTCATGGTGATCTTTTAAAGCGCGATTCTAATCGCAGAACTGAAATTTCCTGTGTATGAATGGTCGCAGACTAAGCTTTTAGCCATAATTTCGCACAGAAGGTATGAAGAATGTTCATATGAATAAAAGAAACTTTATTTATTACATTCTTTACATACAAAAGGAATATGGTCGATAAAAGCATCGACTTGTTCCGAAAGAAGTTTACAAAGTTCCCTAAGGGACATATTATTGTCAGTAGGATCTACACTGACAACCCCCAAGGAACTAGCGACTACTCTAAGTCTATCTATATCGTCCCTAACAACGGACGCACTATTGTCCCTAATCAAGTCAGAGAGTTCTCGCTGTTGCTGAGCGAAGTCCCTCTCTCGACGGAAATGGTGCGCCTCTTCTCGGGATCGATCAAGACATTCTGCTAAACGCAGAATCTTCGAGGCCATCTCCTCGGTCTTCTTCTCCAGGGCATTCTTCTCTTCCAGAAGAGTCTGTCCAGAAGGAAGAGATGGAGCAGCAGAAGGCTGATCGCTGGGGCCTCCTACCTCCTGCATTTTGCAAAAGTTAGTCATATTAACTAAAATTATCAGCAAAAAGGGAGAAGAATTGTTACCTGTCCCGGTGCATAACCCGTTGATACACCCATCTTGGGAGGAAGATCATCATATGGTGGAAGAGCAACCTTCCCAGAAGAAGATTGCTTCGCCAACCCAATATGGGAATCATCTGGTCGAGGGATAGTCACCGCTTGCCGACCAGGATGTTGATCACCCAAAAGGATGGGAGAATTGAATGTGATGGGATCTTTCTCTAAGGATAAAGGCCTAACTTGCCGAGAGGCATGAACGGGGAGGGTCAAAGGAACTGAAGGAAGAAAGAAACTCGCTACATTCTTCACCTTTGTTCCACTGGAAGATCCTTCGTCAACCTTGGGTTTCTTCCTTAAGGGAGACAGGACCTCATTAGTTTGAGACCCTTGTTCGACAATTTCCCCTTCATCGCTCTCAATCTCGATAATTTCGTGATCTGCCATTGGAAAGAGTAAGTGAAAAGGAAGGAGGCCAGGTAACAAGAAAAAGACTTAGGCGTGAGAGGGAAATTGTAAATCTTTACATGTCCAGGGGTCTGGTATTTATAGCCGCCAGGTCGACGGTTCGCCTCCCAGACACCTCGAGTTTCGTTAAAGACATTTACAATTTTACCTCGAGATAAAAATCTCTACGGCGCCATCATTGCCCGTCACGTAATGTCAGAACCCGTCTTGAAAAACCAACCGTTTTCACTTAGTGCGCCACTAAGTGGAGAAGTTAAAGGGCCGGGTTAAAAATCCAATACACGGTTTTTAAATTTGAAATAAACACGTCTCTCCGTTTTCTTCGAATTTGGGGGCTAGCTGACGAGGATTGACACCCGGGTCACTTCTAATAAACTTCTGGTTCAAGACAGGTTCGAACCAGACATGTGTTTGGAGATGCGAACTCAAGCTATTCTGAGAGGCATCACCACGAGGTCGCAAGCTTTACGCGATGAAGTCACAGCTTTACGCGGTCAGACCGTAAGCCTTGCGCGGTCAGAAGTTTGTGGGCTATACGCGAACTACACATTCGGGATATTACGCGGTGAGCCGAATCCCGCGGTCAGAACACCTGCCGATCAGGATACCTGGGATCTATCTATTCGGTTGCCCATACGACAGGATATTCTAAGTATCCCGAAGATTCCTACACGTGGAGAATCAACCGTCAGGAGGTTAACACGTACAGTTATCCATGAATAACACGTGTTTAACCTACGTGGAAGTTAAGAGCAGTTCCAAAAACTGTATCCAACCGTCCGTGCAACCGATTGATGCAGTTTCCTTCACATGGCACCCTTTCAAGCAGTATAAGAGGATGGCATGAAGCATCAATCAGGGGGGAGATCCAAGTTAGCCAAGTCTACGGCACACTTCATATAGCATTTTTAAGTCTTCTTTAGCTTATCTTTGTACACTTTTACAGGAAAAATCCTTGCCTGTGAGGACTTTTCCTTCCATTTGTAAACATTTTACCACACTTAGTGAAATCTCAACAGGACGTAGGGCTTTTACTCCCACCATCGAGGGCCCGAACCTGTCTAAATTCTCTGTGCTCCTGTTCACCATTGTTCAGCATACCTTCCCGAAGGGTCATCTTGAAAGGTCTCACTATTACAAATTCTGCATAAGTTCGGCTAAGGACTCCGAGTCCGAATCGTCGACAGACTCCAACTCGAATCCATCCTGGACTCCAACTTGACTTGGGCTCCTTGCTGGTCCTTGCGTCCTTGCTGGTCCTCTCAATGGTTCCTAAGCACAATATTATCACTATTAGGTAGTAATCCATTCTCAAAACCATATATATATATAAACTTAGGAATGAGTTCACCTGGCAATGCAACAATCGGGCTTTGCTGCGCGTTATTGTTCCTTGTGTGACAAGCGGAGGATTATGGTTGGTGTGTATCTCCAAAGAAGTGATGTCCTCATCAACGTGGCTATAGGAACCATCAATTGATCGCCTGGAGTTTCGTCGGAGGTTTTGTAACCCTGGCGAGTCTTCACCTTCCACAGGATAGGAAAGTTGCTCTGATACCAACTTGATCCGTTTGAGACCTAGTCTTGGTTTTCGCACTAGGCTCGCCCAGATTCTAATATACAGAATTACGGGATTTTACTCAAAATTACCAAAACCCAAAATATAATCGAAACACAGATCAAAGTAATTGCATAACTCTTTATTTCAAAGAGGGCTTTACACGTCGAACGTTAGGTCGCACTTGCCTATGTCAAGGGAACTATGTGTCTAAGACTTCAATCTAGACTCGATGATTTAAATTAGACCTATTACAAGGTATTTATAGTCCAATCGTATGAATACGTATCAGACTCAAGAACCTAAAACATATTAGACTCATATAACTAACTAACCCTAAACAGGTAAGCTTAGTTATATTTATTTGGATCAGATTATAATTCTGAACAGGGAACAAATTTCTTTTCAAGGTCATGAACCAAACTATGGTCGTGAAACCTTTCGGAACACGGTTAAGGTCGCGAAGCCATATGCGACTCGACCTGAAGATCCTCTTGGATCATTTGTGGGAGTAGCTGTAATTTCTTCAATGCAATTTCTTGCAAGGTCATTGATCCCGAGGGACTAGATTCTCTGCAGAGCGAGGTGGTTCGAACTCTCTGTCAGCTTGAGATGTATTTTCCTCCGTCATTTTTTGATATCATGGTCCATCTCACTGTCTACCTTGTCAGAGAAATCAAGATATGTGGACCGGTGTTCATACATTATATGTATCCATTCGAGAGGTACATGGTGTACTTAAGGCCTACATGAGGAATAGCTCTCGGCTCGAGGGTAGCATTGTCGAAGGTTATGCAGCGGAAGAGGTTGTTGAGTTCTGTGTCAATTACATGGCCAAGGTAGAAGCAATAGGAGTTCATGTGTCTCATCACGAGGGGAAGCTTGATGACCTTGGAACTATTGGACGAAGAGCAATCAATCCTGATTTCTATATGTACTCGAAAGCTCATTTTTTGGTCTTGCAACACATGACGGGGTGTCTCCGTACATCGACGAGCACAAGGAGATGCTACAACAAGACAATCCTCGCCAATCAGATGTTTGGATCACGAAAGAACATAACAGTCGATTCAACGCGTGGATGAAAGTACGAATCATCGGGGAGTCTACAAGTGAGAACCTTAAATGGTTGGCAAAAGGGCCCACGTTTACTATATAGACATGGCAGGGATATGACATCAATGGATACACATTTTACATGAAAGCTTAAGATTGAAAGAGCACTGTGCAAAATAGTGGAGTAAGCGTAGCAGCTTTTCATGAGGAGTTCAGCGAGACAGGCCCAACAAGGGTAGTACGTGGATTGAACTCGTACTATGGGTTCATAGAACAAATTTGGGAGCTCGATTATATACTGTTCCAGATTCCCCTGTTTCGATGCTGATGGGTCCAAATCCCACAGGGTGTGAAGGTTAACAGTTACAGTTTCACTTCTGTAGATCTCGATCGAGTTGCTTATAAAGATGAGCCATTCATACTTGCAAAGCAAGCCTTCAGGTCATTTATGTCACTGACCCGGCCAAAGAAGTGGCACGTTGTCCTTCATGGCAAGAGAAGGATTGTTGGATTTGAAAATGTCATAGACGAGGAGGAATATAACCAATTTGATGAGATGCCTCCATTTGGAGATAGCATATAGGTCGATACTGAAGGGACCGACGAAACCAGTTACGTGTGTATGGATCACTAGGAAGGGTTATACTTTAAAGGTAATCAACCGTCCTTAGTACTACATCTGTTTCCATCGGTATAGCTTATATATCATCTAACTCTCATCTTTGCAGGGCCGCGGCAAGTGAAAAGTTGAGGATAACATGGCTGTGTATGTGGAAATTATCGGTCAAAGTCCCCATTTGTATGTAACATTTATTTGAGCATGCTCTACATTGTATGTGTAACAACCCTATTTTTCCAACCCTAGCCTGCCTTGTTTATTTACATTTCAGGATGAGATCTTGGGTATGCCAGAGTGTTACCCTGAAATGTTGGCAGGCAAAATCCTTCATTCAGGTCATTTTCGCAAATCAGTCCAAAAGTTTCACAAATCAGTCCTTTTCAGATTTCTTAGAAGCCCAAAAAGGCTAAAAGTCACAGATCATCTCCAAATCCTAATTTGATTCAGTGAACATCTCCCCTTCACTTTTCTTAACATTTTTCCCTTCTGGAAGAATTTCCAAATCTCGCTCGAAACCCTAGTTTCAGCTTTATCAAAATTCTAAATCCAGATTACCCAAATTACCCTGGTTTCAGTTCATCTCAAAACTTGTCTAAATCTCCAAATTTTATCATCCCTAGCTGCTAAATCAATCCCTTGGACTTTGTGAATTAATTTGGCAAAGTCAAAATCCTTTTCATCTAAGCCATTCACCAAAGTCACAGATTAGTCCCTGGAATCAAGATTATGTAATTGCATATCGGTCCTTCTATTCTTTTTCAGTCCCTGTTCGATCAGCCCCTGGTCGTTGCCTTCGACCAGTGCACTCGTGCCGTTCGACCGAAGCCGCGCCGTGTTTCTCGCCGCGTTTGCTCGCCGCCGGCCATCGCCTCTTGTCGCCAACGCTCGTGAGTGATTGAGCCACCCCGCACGCAGGTGCCAGCAACCAGAACCCCGTTGTAACCAGCGGATAAACGCCCACGCTCCAGCACCATTTTTGCGCACGCACGCCTGTGGCCATGGCATTTGCATGTTGTTACGTGTCATCGCGGGAGCTGTGCTGTTGCCTCCGCATCTGCGCCGTCCCAAGCAAAGGCCCAATGCACCCGACAAAGCTGGCAAAGCTGCTACACCGCCTGTGCGCCATCACATCGCCGTTCGCTGCTGTCGCGCCTGCGCACGGCCGGTCTCGTCCCTGGCACAAATTCCCTCACTGTTTTCCCTCGTTGGCTCCGTCCCTGTGCCTATTTAAACCCTCCAGCACTGTGAAGAAACCATAACTCCAGGACTTAGCCAATTTTCAGTTTTCTCACTGTTCCTTCTTCTTCCCCGACGAGCCGATTTTGAGGCCACCGTCGCCAGAGCAAACCGTAGCCCCTCTCTCCAATCCAAGCTCACCAGTAAGATCCCCACACCCATCTTCCCGTGTCCAAGCAATCAATTGCATTCAGGTGATCTCCATCGCCGGTGATCGCCGGAAAACCAAAGACCCCTGTTTCTGAAATTAAGCTCACTCCAGTCCTTTTCATGACCCATTCTTGTAGAATTAAATGATCCTCAGCCATTTCTTAGCAAGCCTATTCATCGTGTTTTCAAATTGGTGCAGCACCGCGTGATTTCCCAATTTTCGCGCGCCACCGTGGACGTCGCACGTTGCCGGCGTGCCTCCCTGCCGCTCTCCCCAAATTGAAGCCACCTACACCTTCCCTGTAACCCCTAGATGGTGTAGTCCAGAGCTCTTAACCTGCATTGCTGTGTAGAGCCAATTCGTCGTTTACCGTCTTCTCCAAGTCCGGTGACAACGCCGACGAGCTCGCACACTTAATCTCTGTTCAATTCCCTTCTCCAGAACAATCAGCACCACCCCAGGAGTATTTCCCCTCAATCAATTTTGAGTTCAATCCACTCCAGTTCTCTGTCACCGTGGCTCGTCCATGTCTCAGGCTGCCGAAGGTTTCAACTTCGCCGTTCGTCGCCGATAAGCCACCCAGCCAAATTCCTTTCACCAGCAACCTTGTTTTGATCCCGCCTGCCTCCCTGACATGTTTGGCGAAGAAACGCATGCGTGATTCATCCAGACGCATGTGCCCCAGCTCACTGCTATACAGTGGCATTCGATTTCCTGTGTCCTGAGCCTTGCTATGATTTTCAGTTAATTCTAGGGCCTTTCTGAAAGGTCCACTTTGTCATTTAGGTCCCTCACAGCATTGGCACACAATGCCACCTCTTGCACCAGTTTTGATCATCCAGAAGCCCCAAATCATTCTTGTGTCCTTTTCAGACATCGTCTGTTCGCGAACTGAATGCCAAGCCTCTGACTTTCATCGCATTCGAGTCTTGTCTAGTGAACCTAACCCTAATATCCTTTTCTCCGCTATTCTGTCTCTGCCCAAATTCCCTCGTTTGCATGCATGTTTATATTTTACATATATTTTTGTATAAAGCCTATTTTCTGGATGCTTATGTCTTGTATGTGTTGTGTGTGCTTTCGTGCGAATCCAGAGCAAGGAGCGGAAGATTTGGAAGGAACATTCGAAGACCCAGCAGATTTCTTAGACCCAGCTTGGCAAGGCAAGTCACCACCCTTGATCATGTCTCACCTAGTATTTTGATATAAAGTAGATTAATTGTTTTAAAGATATATGCATGCTGAGTATTTGATGAAAACTATGTTTAGAAACATGTGAATAGATACGACCCAAGTCTCATGTGGAAACCCCTTTTTGAGATTGAATCATCATGCAACCTTGTCACCCTAGGATGCTAAGCTTAAACTCTACTCTTATGTAAATGAACATGTTGGGTGTGAAATGGCTAATATGTGAGAAATGAATTTGAAACCTCTTTTATGAAAGAAAATGTGAAATTAAGGATTGATAGTGAGGATGGTTTCTATGGTGAGGGTGCGGTGCGCACCAGGGAATGTGAAAGTCTCCTCACTATTAATTCATAAGGACAAGAACCTTGTGTTGTGCCTCTATGCAGCATGAAAAACGTACCAACCACTTGCCTGGTATGGGACAGGCACAACTTAGTAGCTTTTTGGTATTAGCAGTTCCCTGCATGGTTTGTCGGTCTGGTTGGGCGCAGTTCGTCCGTGTCGCGCCCCAAAACTGAGACTACGACTACTCCTGTAGAGACCTAGCTCGCTGCAGCTAGTCCCATTCTCACAAACCTTTGACTTCCCAGGATGAGTCAAACACAGGAGTATATTACATTGCAACAGAGTACTAACAAAATATTAAGAAGTGTGGCCTGCTGGCCTTAATATTACATAAAGAGGATTACAATGCCTACAAGGCATTCAGGGTTTAGCAAAATATTAACTACATAGCAGAAGATAGGTGACCCTCCCACAAAAGAAGTTGACGGCAGAACAACACACTTCAGGGCTCTGGCGGAACTGATTCTCCTTCTTCTGGATCGACGAAGTACTCCATGCCATCATCTTGATCAACGTAGGCTCCATCTATTGAGTTGAATGTTGCAAGGGTGAGCACTTACGTACTCAGCAAGTCATAGGTAAGAATAGATACATATAGTAGTGATGGTATGAACCTAGACTAGTCAAGAATTATGGTTGTTTATAAAATAATCTTTTACTTCCATACCTCATCTCATGGCAGCACTTTTCAAAATATAACATCATCATTCATGTTCACTAGATTATAGCACTACCGCGACACGTTGACACACGACAGCCCACGGCAACACCCCTTATCATGACAACACATGTAATTTGGGTAATCTTGATTTAACACATTTTATTTAGAAAATAGTACTTGTGTCACACCCCGTGGATTTAATCCACCGCAGCAGACTCCTATAAACCCGGGAGCTCGAAGTATTCGAATACGTTTTTAACTCTGCAGAGAGGTACCAATTTACCCGCAAGATATTCCACTTTCAAGCCCATCCTATCAAAATGATTAGACCCCTCCTCACAACCATGTGTGAGTGGCAAGGTGGAGATAACAAGAACTTTTGTTATGTCTCACTCACAATTCACCCCTGACCCTGTGGCTCTCCGCGAGACACAGTTGTGGTAGGCTGTGTCCTAACCTCCACCCCTTTGCTTATTCCCATTACTGGGTCAGCGTGCTTGATCACCTTCAGTGATATGTGTGGGAGCCATTCTCCGTGCTTATCGTGCATCACTACACATCTCATGCAGGGGTTTCATGTGCGATCCACATAAGTACTTGTTCAGGCCTGTCCTATACCAGGCTTGCGGTTAGCACGTTGTTCATGCCACTAGACGCACAACACAAGGTTCTAGTCCTTATATGCCAGTGACCAGACCATCCACAACCCTGCACCTTCAGTGCCTGCACATCCTTTGCAGTTTAGCACCTCCAGTGCTACCACCATTCCATACCATTTTTCTGGTCACGGCTAGGGGTTTTATTTCATGAATATAAATATATACATACATATATAATAGTTCATGGCTCAAAACTTGTTTATTTCACATTTCACAGATAACCAGTCTAGTACTGCCAATTCATAAATCAACCATTCTCAATCTTTCTCATGTAGTATTATCTATATTCAAGGTTATGTTTTAGCAACGTTTAAAATATAGGTTCAAGATGACCAAGGATATGACTTGCCTTCCGCGTTGTAAGGAACAGCAGTTGATGACGGATCAACAGCGAAGTCCTCAAACTCGGGCTCTTGATCTGCTCTCCAATCAAACAAACCACCAATAATCACAATCTTTTCAATACATTATTATACTATATGCAATAATGCAAAGATGAAGTCTTGATGATTCTGAAATGATTGGGTTTAGAGGCTGATTAGGGTTAAGTTATGGAAACCAATGTTGAGATTAGCTGTCAAAGGTTTACAAGGTTCCAAATGTCTCAAAATATCAGAATGATATCAAGGTTGCGACTGGTTCGCTCAAAAACAGCGAACGGCTTTAGGTCGACATTCGGTTCAAGGTGTCGACATAGCTTTAAAAAAAGCTAGAGTGCTCATCTCAAGTTGTGGTAGTGGAAGAAAATGTAGATCACAACTCTACAAATTCAGTGGACAAAGTGGTTTTCAAAATGCACAATCAGAAGTGGGTAAACAAGGTCAATGCCACTGGCTGACAAGCTCTGGCATAGAGCTGACAATGCCAAAAACTAGGGCTTGGCATAACTTTTGATCTAGAGCTCCAAATGATGCACCACTTTGTCTGGGAGGTAGAAATTGATAACAGGAACAATTAAGCCAACTGGATCTAGGGCAAGAAATGGCTGGAAAGCAAGAAATTCAGTGATGAACTGAGGTGAGCTAGCTGCACTGGAGCAGTTCTAGACAAGATCTTGGCATGGCTATATCTTTTGATCTAGGCTGATTTAGGTGTCGGGCTAGAAGACAAAAATGCTCAGGAGATCAAAGCACACACACTGGACAAGGTTTCGAGGGCTGAAATGGCTAGAACAAGCTTTCTGGTGATCGGCTCCGGAGAAGAAGCTCTGGATTTGGGCATTTTCAACATAAGCCGATTGAACTCGATTCCTTGCTCTAGGAGTGATAGAAGGGTATGAGAAAACTACTGGTAGCATCAATTTGACTGGAGGATTGCCGGTATGGCCTGGCGACGAGAGCCAGCTACTGATAAATTGCAAAATCGGGAATAGCTTCAAATTGGGATCAATTGATTGTTCTAAGTTCACAGGCATGCTTGAAATAACTCACTGGTGATTTTAGATTACAATTTCGAAAGCTAATTCGGGCTGAATTAAGCTACATTGCAGGAACAGGGTAATCGGCAATTCCGGTGATCGCCGGCGTTAGAGGTCACCAGTGAGCAATTAGATGATACCACACAGAGAGTATGAGAAGAGGAACTCACTGATGGCCTTAATTCGAAGTTTGATGCAGCGCATGAAGCTGGCACCGTGAGCCTCCTCGACGGCTCGCCGGAGAAGAAAACGAAAACAGCAATTCTGGGACTTGGCTGATTTCCAGTGAGGTGTGAGGGAGCTGCTGAGTACAGTGGGGCTTAAATAGGCCAGGCAAAGCTTGCAAGGACGAGAAAACGAAGTGATTTGGCAGTCGTGATGAGATTGCTTGCGTGCTGGACATCAGCGGCGAAGGCACAGCAAGGAGCGGTGATGCGACGGCGACAAGCTTGCAGCTGATCACAGTGTCGTCCCATCGGGACTTGACAAAGCTGTAGCAAGTAGTGGCGACAACTACTGGCGCGGCAAAGCAACGTGGCGGGGAGTTGCTGACAAAAACTGCAGGTCGCGCGTGGGAGCAGGCGCTGGTCATCGACGTTGCAACGACGTTGCCACGGCATGGGCTGAAGCGAGGACACGTACACACAACATGCACGGTCACGAGCGCGGGCGAAGCCTCACCGGCGACGAACAGCCACGGCGCACAGGCACGGTGAGCTCTGGTCGTGCGCACAGTAGATAGACTGGTCGAAAATGGACTGAACTGCAGTTTCAGATTTTTGATTTGGACTGAATTGTAAATCTGGAATTCTGGAAGGTTTAAACTGAATTTGCTTTCACTAATCTGGCAGATATATTCAACAAGATATTTGGCAAAGATGTTTGATAAAATCTGGCACATCTGAATAGTTTTTGATATGAACTGAAAATAGGGTATTTTAGGGTAATTGAAATCTGAATTTCAATTGATTTCGAATTCTGGCACTTAGGATGAGATTTTGAAATCTGAACAGAAGAGAAAAATACGACAAATAGCATTTAGAAAAGATTTGCTGAAGAGATTTTGAGTTTGAAGTTAATCTGGAGATTTTAGCCTTTTTGGGTTTCCAGATATCAAATAAAGGACTAATTTGCAATAACTCTTGGACTGATTTGTGAAAAGAGTCTAGATGATAAAATCTGGCTGCCAACTTTCTGGTTCAAGGTATTGGCATACCCATGATCATGTTCCAGGAATAATCTGGTCTGAACTTGGTCAAGATTTGGATTAAATCTGGATTTTTGAAACTTAGGGTATTTAGGTAATATAAAATATTTCTGTTTTCGAAAACAGAAAGGAGTTGATAAATCTGGGATTTAGAGATGGAATTGAATCTGGCTTCTGAAGACTTTTAAGTTCAGAGTAACTGATAGATCGCATCTGAACAATCTGATCTTGATTTGAGGTCACAGGTTAGATTTGGAAATTTTAGGGCTTGATATAGATACTGATTTGGCTACTACTACTGATACATGCATGCATGCTATTTACGAAAAAGGAAATTTTCACCCCTAAACTCAGGGTGTTACAGTCCGTGAGTGATGTGAGTTCAGAAAAATTATGAGAGAAAAAGGTGGAAAGAAGGAAGTCGCCCTACGGTTGATTAAGTCGTGCGTGACTGTAATCAAGAAAGGATATGTGTCCTGCGGGAACATAGGCCAAGGCTAGGAAGTAAGGCAGTGGGGAGGACCCACAACGGTACTTGAGACTTAATTGTCTATTTATCGGGCGGGGATACTGTTAATACTAGACTGCAAAAGCGTTGTGTGATCTCGGCCTTGTCACATGCATAAAAGTCGCATGGAGTTGGCCCGACTTGAAAGTATAGTGAAGAAGTGGATTTAAAAAGAGGTACACCTTTGCAAAGAGTAAGAAAAGTATCTGATACTTTGTACTCCCAGGTCATGGAGTATGTTCGCGGTGGATTTATCCATGTGGTTCAACACAAGTAAAGTTTGGGAAAAGCTTTCATAATGTGGTTAATTCAAAATGGTGGATCATGGAGGATCGCCATCCACAATGTTTTCTTAAAGACTATTATAAGATTTCCAAAACCCTGCTGTTGAAAATAAAACCCTTATTTGAGAGATCAAAGAATTGAAATCTATACTAATTATAATTATAAGACTTAACCCCTTTTCTTGATCACTCCTCATCTATATAATTGCATTTCTAAATAAACGACTTGCTGAGCATTGTGTCAAAGCGTGCTCACCCTTGCCTTTACAAACAATTCAGAAGAGGGACTCACCGATCCCGATTCGTTTGGTTATGAGGATGAAGCAAAAGATGAGAACGCCCCAGATGATTCGGAGTTCTAGGAGGGTCTCGCGCCGAGTTGAGTCTGATGTGGAGAAAGCCCTACCAGAACCGTTGCCGCCAGAAGTGAAGATCTTCGTTGTTGCTGTCTGCTTTGTTTTGTGTGTTCGGTATCTCGATACCGACTCTTGTATGGATAAACTTGTTATTCTCATAGCAACTCTAAGTAGCGTCATTTTGGGCGCTATGTTAATGTAATAATGGTCCCTGTGACCTCGTACTTGTTTATTTATGTTTTATGCAATTACTGCTTTCCGCTTGTTGTGAGCTTGTGATGAACCTATCTGTGCGCAATCCACCTGGGCGGTTGCCACGGGATTCCTCAAATGAGGGTCCCATAGTATGTTAAATTTATTTGAGCATGCTCCACATTGTAACCTATTTTTGGAACATTTGGACTCTATTTGAAATATCTGAGTGTTCATTTAAAACAAGTTTTTGAGCATTCAGAGTTACAGAGCTATAGAGTTTCTGATTGTAAAACTCTACATCATTGCTTAGAAGACGTTCAGAGTTCAGGTTGGCAGACAGTTCAGAGTTCACAACCGACTGTGATATATTAACAACACAGACAGTTTTGAGTTGAAAACCGTCTGTAAAACCCCTCTGACGTTCTATCACAGACAGTTCTGAAATTAGAACCGTCTGTGATAATTTCACAGACAGTTCTAATGTAAAAACCGTCTGTGATAATCTCTAGAGATTATCACTAGAGAGATTATCATAGATGGTTCTGAAGTCAAAACTGTCTGTGATAATCTCTCTAGAGATTATCGCTACAGAGACTATCACAGACGGTTCTTATGTGAAAACCATCAGTGATGTTAAAATATCACAGATGGTTGTGAAGTCTGGACCGTCTGTGATAATCTCTCTACATGGTACATAGTTCAAGGCGGGCTTTGTCCCTCTCATTTTCACACTTCGCGACAGTTCACTTTCCCTAGCTCTCTCCGCACTCGCACCGTCTGGCGCGATCACCTCCATCGCCTCCCCACCGTCTGTCGCGATCACCTCCATCGCCTTTCCACTGTCAGGCGCGATCACCTCCATCGCCCTCCCACCTTTTTGCGCGATCACCTCCGTCACCTCCCCACCGTTTCTGCCATTCTTTGTCAATTATAAGTATATGGGTTTTGTTATAGAATTATTAGTTTCAGATTTACTTAAACTATTCTCTCTTTCACTTATGTTAGGAACTGATATGTCTGGTGACGAAATGAACCGGTCGGGGAGTCAGAGTGACCTCTCTGGCGATGAGACGCCTGGGCCAAAGGTCACTGCGTCCACCGTGTCCCAGTCGCAGAAGAGAAAGGGGCGAGGCTGGATGACATGCGCGCGTCTCGACAAGCGGGAAAAGCAGCACGTATAGTTCGACGACAACGGTGTGCTGGAAGCTCTAGACAAACTTGTCGGTTAGTACTGCTCACTCTGCAGCAAAGTGGTATGGGAGCGGGTGCCCATCACCACCTCCGACTACAGTCAAGTGCCCCAAGAGTGCAAGGATGCGCTGTGGGAAGAAGTGCAGGCGGCGCTTCACATTCCCGAGCCAAGGTCGCAAGCACAAGGTTGGCAAGAAGAAAGCCGCAAAGAGCTAATGTAAGTGCTTGTTTCTTGTACCGATCTCGGCGTTTGGAGTTTTGATCAGATTTATAGAAATTATTTTTTATCTTTAACCGTACTATTAAGAGGGGTTGCGAAATCTCTTTTAGTTCTGGCAAAAACTGAGAAACTCTTAGGTCATATGTTGCATTCATTTTCTTTCACAATCTTGGTCGAATCTGAGAAAAAATATAGATTTCAAAGAGGGACTGAAACTGATCTTTCGAGCACTGTTCATTAGACCAGAGATCATTTGAGCACTGATCATTCGACCAGAGGTCACTCGAGCAGTGTTCATTCGACCAGAGGTCTTCCGAGCAGTGTTCATTCTAATTGCTACTTACTGGCCGTTAGAGGTCAAAGCTGTTTGTTACCTTTACTGATTTCTTTAGTTACTCGACCATAACGATTAGTTGAGAGGTTGGGCTATATATATGTGTGTTTTGAGTAGTATTTAAACACATCTTCGAGCTACATTCTCATGTACACTTTCTAAGCAGATTTTTTGAGCAGTTTTTGAGCAGATTTTCTATATACTTTTTAGCAGATTTTGAGCAGATTTTCTATACATTTTTGAGCAGTTTTTATAAACATTTTTTGAGCAGTTTCTCTACATACACTTGAGCCAAAGTTTCCTAGTGCTAAAATCTTGATTTGTTGATCAAGTATTGTTCTTTGTGATTAAGAGAGAGACTCCGATGGCATTCATTCACACATTTGTATCCATAGAGTTTCTCGGTGGTCGTTGGAGGTTAAGAGAAGATCTCGCAACTTGTTACTCTTGGTGAGCGCCTTCTCCTAGACGGTTTGGTGGTGTGGCGGTTGATATTTCCATTGACGAAGTTTGTTGGAGAGGCTTGGTATGTTTGTGGGAGGTTTGGTGCTCACCTCTCCAAAGTGGAGAATGAGAAACCCTAGTGGATAATATCCTGTGTGGATATTGAAGTAAGTCTCATTCATTTGAGTGCTTCAACGAGGAGTAGGGGAGACCAGGCGAGTCTCTGAGACCTCAGGATACATCGTTATGTTTGATTCTCTTTCTCTCATTTTTATTTGTGCAATCTAAATTGTTGAATTGATTCAGTTTTTATTTGCACTTAGTTTATTTAAGCTTTAATCGTGCAAAACTTTGTTTATCCAAAGAGATTTTAAAGCCTCATATTCACCCCCCTCTAGTCAGCATCCTCGATCCTATATATGGGTCATCCCCATGCGATAGTCTAAGACATAGACCAAGAACGTGGTGCGCTGCCCAAATCATCGTACTCTCACTCAGTATTGAAAGAATGAACACTCTTGGATCCCATGGAAATGCATGATGTGCCAGAAAGGGTGGCCCATCCTCTTAGTCTCTCCGCATAAGTAAACTGAGTGTGTGCCATCTACAAAATGTCAAGATCAATATTTATCTTTAGAAAAAAAAAGTAGAGCATAATTAAAAGAACACTTCTAAAATGCAGAATGAGCAAGAAAACATGATCTTTTAGTAAGGTCCTTTTTCTCATTCTAAAATAGCGCTTTCATAAAATAGTTTTAGTCAAAATACCCTTTTCTAGGACATGCCCCTAGCACGACCATTTCTACATAAGGGTATCATCCTACAGTCAAGTTGATGCTATGATACCACACCTGTGAGGGGCCCCACCAAATGTGGCCGGCCACCGATGTGCACATACATTGGCTGCCTAGGGTGCAGTCGTGCGCAGTACTGGCAACAACCATTCAACTCAAAATACATAAGTAAGAATAATTTGCAATAAGGTACATCATAAGGCCTCCTGACCATAGTAGAGAACATTACACAAGTAGAGACAGCATGGACAAATATATAAGTTCTCTAAAACATAAGTTGTGACAAAATGCAATGCACAGCTAAATGGACCCTGTGATCCGAGTGGATCTCAGGTCGAGTTCGGAAAGGATTCGCGACCTCGGAAAGGAGAGCGACCTCATAAAAGGTTTTGCGACCTTTGAAAGAATTCGATCTCTGGTCAGAATTGTATTCCGAGTCATATATACATATAGATAACTAAGACCTATTTGTTTAGGCTTAGTTAGTTGTCCGAGTCTAATACATTTAGGTTATTGAGTCTAATACGTGTTCATACGATTGGACTATAAATAGTTTGTAATAGTTCTAGTTTAGATGATCGAGTCTAAGTTCAACTTATTTAAATCTTAGACACAATAGTTTGTAAAGTTTAGCTCTTTAGTCTTTTGTATTTCTTAGGGGCTATATATACCCCTCTTGTACCCTTTTTCAGGGATTCGAATTCATTTATATTAACGCAATATCCGGCTCTCTTGGAGACCTCTCCCCGAGAGCACACCTCCCCAGCGGACTCGCATCCGGAGAGAGCCAACAGGACTAGGGCCCCCACTGGGACCCGAACCTGTATAAACCCCTGTGTCAATTTCTGTGTTGCCCGGCAGGAGAAGACCAGTAACTCGGTCTGCTCACGCCGTTGTACTCGTGCTGCGCACGTTCGAACCTGCCGAGGTACCCGTAGTACCACGACATATATATATATATATATATATATATAGACACACATATATATCATGCATATGGCATCAATTAAAAGGAATTAATTGAGACAGAACATATGAGGAGTTTTCATACTGTAAATATGTTCTTTTAAAATCATAGGTTTTGGAATTTATTGGCATTAAATAATTCCCATGTTCTTAATGAAATCCTACTTGTGTCGCAATGACTTGGGTTGAACCCACTGCAAGTCGGCTCCTAAACAACCCAGAGCACAGACAATCCAAATACTTTTTTTTGTCTTAGCTAAGGTGTACAAATTTATCCATATGATTCCTTAACTTTACTGTTTGCCACGATTTGTTACAACCAGACCAATCCCCACAACTTTTATGCGAGTGACAAGGTTGATGCAAGAATGATCTTCATTATACTTTCTATGCAATTCACCATAGCCTGCAATCAGACTAACCTCTGGTTTTGGTAGGTTTTTAGGCCTCCACCCGGATAACTTATACCCATTACTGGGGCTATGTTCATTGCGTGTGTGTGTGGAGTGTAGCTAAGACAAAATTTCTATATGAGTGTTCAAACTCCACCATAGGGGTATCATATATATTTCACATACCTACTAGTCCATGTCCATCCCATACTAGACTTGTGGTTAGAATGGAAGTCGTACTGCATAGAAGCGTAACATAAGATTTTAGTTCTTATGCATTTCTGGCAAGAAACAAACCACGTACCAGTCACTTTCCATTGCAACCATACATTTCACTCGAGCTAGAAACTTATAGTTTATAGAAAAGTTTTCATAATATCGTTCTTATCAATATATCAATATTCATTGGTTTTTCACCAAGATGGTTCATGTCAAGGTTGATGTTTATGGTTTCAGCAAGGTTTGACTAGCCTAGGATGGCAAGGTAGTACATGGCAATTAATTCATAGAATTGATGGAACTTGGCTATTAGTAGTTTATTATCCAACATACTCAAAGCAAAATATATCATGAAAGAGATTTCTATAAGTACTAAGAAAATTAAACATATGGGGTCAATATCGTCAAAATCATGACTTGCCTTACTTGCGGTATTTGTTGATGGTTGGAGGAGGCTCTACTGCATTATCCTCGTGCTCCTGGTCATAACCTAACAACAAACAATTTGAACATAAGTCCAAGACCCAGAAAATAGTTTTTTTATATAACTAGCATGCAGGATATATGCATGAAAATGCATCGAGGTTAAATGAGGGTTTGTAATGATTTAATTGGGCAAAGAAAAGATGATTTAGGATTTTTGATCGAATTGAAGAGTTTCTAATGAATGTAGAGCGATTTGGCTCTCGATCGTCAGTTTTGTGATCCCCTGATGGGAATAAAGTATTGTGGCGGTTCTTGGATGAGGCCAAGATGGGTCATGCTCAAGCTAATTAGCTCTCATATGCAGAAAAGAAGTGAGGTTTTGGTTTTGATGAGATTTGACAAAGGCTAGGTTTTACTTAGGGTTTGAACCATGTATGTGTAACACGAACGGTGGTGACATCGAGGTAGAAATAGTTGTTAAGTGAAAGACCTTGCCACGAATTATTCTAAGCTAAATAAAATATCTTTATACGTGTACGCGGACGCTACTGACATAGTTGTGCAAGCTGCTGGCGTCAGGACGTGCATTGGCTACTATCTGGACATGAACCAAATGTTAGCGCGTCGACATAATGTTTCTACTATGAGTTCTAGTGTACAGCTACCGACGGTGAGCATGTCACTAGTTTGTGTTGAGATGAGGCTGAGAGACAAGCTGGTGGTGGCTACTACCACCAGTAGTGACCGGACAGCGGTGATGTATTTTTTGTTATGTGGCCGAATCTAGGGAATACAATGTTGGGACGTTTGGGGCTTCAGCGTCCTCACCATTTATGTCTAGGGTGCTTCCCAGAGAGGGCTGAAGGTGCGGCCAACGGTGACGATATGGTGGTTGGCGGTGAAGTTATACTTTTATGGTGAAGAGATTCTGATTTTCATTGGAGTTGGAATGATGCCATCAATGAGGTCGTGGCTGGGTGTGTCAGAGAGTTTGATTTGGGTGTGTGGATTGTGTTGCTGGCGGCAATTTGGCTGGTGGCAAGAAATTTGTGGTCAGTGGCAAGCGCCTGAGCACGAAGAATAGGATGAAAGCATTTCTCCGGCGAACAGCCGTCGGTGTTCAATTCCCTTTGGTGGGAGTTGCTCATGACCTAGGCGTTCCTAGTGGCGTGGTCGGCACCGGCGGTTAGTCGTTGGATGACGTTGCCGACGTTGACGTTTTTGCGGAAGATGGGTGAGCTGTAGCTTCACAAATTGTCTTAGTCTAAGAATGTGTTTCTGTTGCGTGGGTCTGAGTGTGTTACCTGAGTGTTGGAGAAGTGTGCCGTGGGTAACAAATGTGCTGGAGAGCTGATATTTGAAGAATAGTGCTGAAGACCTCGTCAATGTCACTATGTCTATCGCACTAGAGTTCATACAAGCATCCTAGGGACTTCGGGTGACGACAACATGACCTGAAGTAATGGAACAGTAGGTTCCTCATTGACATCGTGCTTTGTCACCTGTAGAAGTGACTGCGGAACATTGTAGCGAACGGAGAGCTGAGTGGCGGATGTGTAGGTGACTGGCGGCAGCAGGCGGCAGATGATAACAGCAAAATGACAAATTAATTCATGGCCACATGTGACAGATGCTATAGTGTTGTTTCACTGAAAATCCTCTTATGATTTGGTTCTCATAGCTCTAGTTGCTGCTGATGACTAAAGTGATCAGTGGACGCGACAAAACGGTTTGGATAGCAGTAATCTGACAAGAGGTACAGATAAAATGAAATCGAAGTCACAGGCGACTGTCAAGTAAGGAGAAGTGAGGATTGTATGCATATATGCTGGTGCGTGTGTGAGCTGCTGGGTTGAATCATGTGAGAGAAAGAAAAGGAGAAAGAAAGAAACAAAGAAAGAAGAAAGGAGAAGAAAATGAAAGAAGGGCATAACTGTGATTTCTAGGAGCTGTTCTGTGAATTTTTTGGAATGATTCGTAAAGGAGTTGTTGGGGGAAATCTCTATCCTACCCCAGGGGCTTGCTTCGACCCAGACACTGCTCCTGTAGAAGGGACCTCGTCCATCACCCGGTGACAACCGTCCCAGCCACTGTCACCCGGTAACGATCGTCTGGGTGCCGCCACCCGGCAACGACCGACCCGGGCGCGGCCACTGTGGGACCATCATTTGAAGAATTTGGTGGCAACCGCCCAGGTGGGTTGCACTCAGAATGATACATCGCAAGCTCACAACAACAAAATGCATTATATTGCAATGCAAATAATTAAAACAAGTATTGGGTCACAAGGACCAATATTACAATATCATAGCACCGAAAATGACGCAATTTAAAGTTGATACAAAAGTAAGGAGTTTTCTTCGACACAACGGTTGTCACAGAAACAAAACAACAAGCAAGACGACTCTAACGGCCTTCATCTTCATCGGTAGCATTGTTGCATGGGCTTCCTCCACATCAAACTCCACTTGGTGAGTGACGCTTTAGTAAGCTGAATCTTCGGGTATGGTTCCTTCCTCCTCATTGGGTTCAAGACCGTAGGAGTCAGAATCAATGAATCATTCCTCTAAATTTGTTTGCAAAAGGAATGGTGAGCACATTGTCCACACGGTGCTCAACAAGTCTCAATTTAAGAATTCAGGTATATAGATGAGGGGAATTTGCAAGAGATGGGCTCTTTGGTTTATAGATATGGATAGAATAAATTTTCACTCTAAAAGTTTGGAGGAAAGATTTCAAAAAGTGAGACTTTCAATCCTAAACTAGATTTTTAGAAGATGTTATGCGTGGCGGTCTTCCATGAGTCACCACTTTTATCAATATTACAAAAATCTGTCAAAAGCTACTTGTGCTGCATTGACGTGGATAGAATCCACCGCGTGCACACTCCATAACCTGGGAGGTCAGAGTATCCGATACTTTTTATAACTTTGCAAAGGTGTACCACTTTAATCCACCGATCACTCAGCTTTCAAGTCGGTATCTCTCCATGCGACTTTTACGTAAGTGACAAGGCTGAGATCACACAACAGTTTGCAATCCTAGTATTTACAATTCCCTGTCCGGTAAATAGACATTTAAGTCCTTATTACCGTTGTGGGTACTCCCCACACCCAATTCTACCAAGCCTTGGCCTATAGTCCCGCAAGACACATAGCCTGTGGATTCAGCCGCGCACGACTCAGAATCCAGGCATAGGACGCCTTCCTTCAATACTCATGATTCACTCATTAGCTCACATCAATCGTGGCCCTCTGTGGCTCACTAGTTTCGTCTCAAGAAATCGACTGACAACCATTGCAGGGAAAAACTAATACTGGGAAAACTACTATGTTTTGCCCGTCCCATACTGGGCAAGTAGTTAGTACGTTTTTCATGCCGCATAGAAGTACAACACAAGGTTCTTGTCCTTATGAATCTTTAGTTAGGAGTCATTCACATTCCTGGTGCGCACATAACACCAACCATTCAAACCATGCTCACTATCGATTCTAATCACATTTTCTTTTAGAAAAGAGGTTTTAAGTACATTTTTCATACACATGACCATTTAGCACTTAATATATACATTTAAGAATAAGCATAGCCTAAGCATGATATCCTAGGGTGACAAAGGTGCATGTGATATACGAACATGAAGGGCCTCAAAGAGATTAGGTCATATTTACTCATATTTTTCTAACATAGCATTTGAAAATACAGCATGCATACACTTGAAACAATAAATAACCTAGTTTGCTCAAATACTGGGAAAGACATGATCAAGGGGAAAAGAGACTTGCCTTGCAACGCGGGGCCTGACTGCTCTAAGGGATCTTTGAAGACTTCTGTTGCCTCTTCTGCTTCTTGCTGTACTCTCGCACGCAAAACACAGTACGACACATAAGCATACATAAATTATATGTATATAATGTATAGACATGCATGCAAGCGAGATGATCTGGTTGCGAATGATCTTGAGAGGGAGGAGACACTAGGGGTTTGGCTAAGAGCAAAAGGGTTGGCCCAGACACAGTGAATGTCTGTTGGCCGACATTCGGTTCGCGGCCTGACAATGTCAGTGAGTGGCATTGGGTTAATCTGGGGCTCTCAAAAAGTCAAGATAAGCTCAAACTGGGGCATTAGGTGCCAATCACAGTGAGGGGGCTGTTTGACAAACTGGTTTTTGCTTTTAAAGTCCAGGGAATCAGTGCAATTATAGAAAGAACCCTTGCATAGAGAGAATCGTATGCCAGCGCACTGTTGTGTCTAGGGCATGTGCGTCTAGATGATCCACGTGTGCGCTGCTACGCCAACCTTGTCAAACACACAGGTGGGATAGAAAGGGTGTTGCTGACAAAATTGATTGGAAGATGGCGGCTTGACAGCAGCGAACGGTGAGGTTTAAGTCATCGGCAGCTGGAACAGAAGATGGGCTACGCTGACAGGGCATAGGGGTTGATGAATCACGAAATTGGTTGAGAATTTTTGTTCCTGGGGTGAAGTAGATGGTGCTGGACAAGGGAATCGGGCTTTGGTGGTGGCTCGAACCTCGCTGGCGTCACAGTCGGACTCAAAGATGATGGTTGAATGGTGTTTTCAATTCAAAGCTATCAAGAATAAGTTTGACAGTCGCTACATGATCTGTGAGGCTTAGTGAACGTGTAGGTGGGGTGACATTGATCGGGGACTCAGCGAGGCGTGCTGGCCACGTGAGACATCCACGGCGGCGCGGGAAGGAATGGAAAACTTCAACTATAGGCTAATTTCAAAATGTAGCTGAACGGGCTTGTTTACTAGGCTCTGGGGATCACATAACTCTACAGGAGGGAACGCCAATTTGGACAGAAATGGCTTCAATAGCAGGAAAAGGGCAATTCAAGTTCACGGCGATCACCATGCGTTGAGGTCTACTGGAGATAAATTAATTACTATGGAACAGAGAGATGGATGCTAGGAGTATACTGGTGCAGCTGGATGGAGAAATGGAGCAGTGGTGAGCTCTAGCGCTGTGATCCTTCTCGACGGCACGCCTGGGAAGAAGAAAATGAGAGAAGCTGGGACTTAGGTGGTTTTTGGAGGGTGTGAAGAAGCTCTGGGAGAGGGGGGGGTTTAAATTGGCAGCGGGTTGGAGCCCTCGAGACTTGAAGCAAATCGGGAGGATATCGAATTGACTGGCCATGGTGGCGACGATCGAGATGGCGTGCAATGGCGACGGGACGACTGTAGCGGCTTACTTTGTCAGCTGGGAGATGGCGTTCACTCAAGCTCCTTGCTGGCGCAGAGGTGAAGTGATGGTTGGCCTCGACATGTCAATGGCGTGGCAAAAAAGGTCTGACTGCTGCAGGCACGCACGCGTGTGAGACGAGACGGCGCTGCTGGTGGTCATCATGGATGCTGCCACGGTGGCTGGCTCTAGTGCGACACATGCGCGACACGTGGACATGTTGAACACGAGCACTGGTGGAGGCGGACGCTGGCCGGAGACGAAGATTGTGGCGAACGTGCTGGTCGAAGGCGGCTGGTCAGGGCCTTGGTCGAAACCAGATGGGGCTCTGGCCAAAGAGGCTGGGAAATGAGGTTAGGACTGAAACACAATTTCTAAAACTTGGTTTTAGGACGTAATTGTGAATATGGCAAACTAATCGGATTTGGCTGGAACTGATTTCATTAGCTTGTCTTACTAAATTCAACAAGCAAGTTAACAAAGACAGATGACATAATCTGGTGTTTTTTATAAGGTTTTGAGCAAAACGAAACATGCTAGTTAGGGTAATTATAGTTATTAGAATTTGGATTTTATCGAAGTCTGATATCTGGCATTTCAGATGAGATTTTGAGATTCTCTCAGAAGAAGATTCTGTACAAAATAGCAAATTAGAGATGTTCCCTAAATCAGATAAAGGTTTGGCGATGATCTGTGGCTTTTAGCCTTATCAGGCTTTTGGGAAAATCTGAAATGGGTCAATCTGCGATAATTTGGACTGAAATGTGAAATGGTTTGAACGGTGGAGTTCTGCTGTCAACTTTTTAAATTAAGGTAGTGGCATACCCTGTATCATATTCTTGAGATAACTGATCTAGAACAGGTCAAGGTTTGGGAATTCTTCTAGGGTTTAATCTGAGATGGGATCCAGACATCCAAGGAATCCAACGGAGATCCATTGACTGGCATACTAAAGAGGTAGCAAAATCTGTGGTTTTATAGCCACCCGGTGACATCCGTCCCGGTAGCAGGCGCCCTGAGAATAGGCGTCCCCCGTCCCAGGTGCCGCCACCCGATGACAATCGTCCCGGGCGCCGCCACCCGGTGACAGCCGTCCCAGTGGTTGGCACCCTGGGAACAGGCGTCCCCCGTCCCGGGCGCCGCCACCCAATGACAATCGTCCTCGGCGCCGCCGCCCGGGGACAATCGTCCCGGGCGTCGCCACCCGATGACCATCGTGCCGGGTGCCACCACCGGACAACGACTGTCCTGAACACTGCCACCCAGTGGCAAGTGTCCCAAGCGTCGCCACCTGGAGGCAATCGTCCTGGGCGCCGCAGCTCGGTAACAGCCGTGTTGGGCACCGCCACCCGGTGACAGCCGTCCCGGTGGCAGGTGCCCCGTGAATAGGCGTCCCCCATCCAGGGCGCTGCTGCCCGGTGGCCACTATCTTGGGAGCCGCCGCCCGGTGACAACTGTCCTAGGCGTTGCAACCAGTGACAGCCGTCCCGGGAGCTCCCTCGAGAATTGGAGCCTGCACGTGTCGAGCATCCAAGGGCCTTGATCCGCCGAAAAGACCGTCGTGTATCCCTCTTGTAACCTATGGCATTTTGGTCATTTTGCTTCTTTTGGGGCCTATATATACCCTCTTGTATCCCTCTTGTAACCTAACTCAATTCATTTGTATTCAATCGACTAAAAGAAATAGGTGTGCTTAGGAGCCCTCCTGTGAGAGAGCGTCCCCAGCCGACTCGCGTCGGGAGCTCGTCGACAAGACTAGGGTCTCCACTGAGGTCCGAACCTGTATAAATCCTCATGTCAATCCCTGTGATTACCCGATGGGAGGTGACCCATCACATGGTCAGCTCGCGTCGCTGTACACATGTTACACACGTCCGAGAACCTGCCGGGGTATTTTTAGTACCACGACAGGAGTCCACAAAGTGTGTTAGAATTTGATTTTGTTCTTGGTTCCTTATACCAAATTGCATAAGAAGGTAAATAGGGGCTTTTGGTAATTTGGCAAGAAAATTTTGGACTGAACTACAGATGTTTTCAATGATAGGTTTGTAAAACTGGGTGAAAGAATCTCCCACGTTTAGTCTGTGGAGGCCGACCATCGTAGTTGTCTATACACCAAGTAGGTCCTAGATTCTATGTAAACTTACTTAAAGAAGTGTATAATTTATTTTGGATGGCTGAACTGAGTTTAGATTGAAATGAAGTCAAGATGGTAAATTTTAGGTTTTAGTTTGTCATACCTAAAATTGACCTAATATGTAGTGTAATGATAGTTGGAGTTTAGAGGGCAGCAAAATGATGGCTATGGTATGAGAATGTAAATAATTGTCCTTAACTCGCCCTAAAACAAAATCGAAATGGGAAAGGAAGCTATTTCAAAAAGAATTTTATAGCCCTAATTTTTTTTAGTATCACACATACATTCCCTTGTGGATGCTTAGCAACTTGGTAGGGTACTCAATTAGGGTTGTCCGATATTAGGTTTGTGACGAATACGTTGGTACGACGCATGCAAGGACGTGATAGTTGGTTATGACCTTAAAAATTGTAAACCATATGTAAAGGAACTCAAAATTGGTCTGAAAACCTTCCCCAAGCACTCTCTACCAACCATATAATTTTTCAATGGTTGCTCTATCAACCGGTTATTATAAAATATAATTTAATCGTATTGCTTGGTCAAATCTTTCCAATTATTTCAAAAAATAGAAATTTTTACTTGTGAGTAGTAATGTTAAATTTTCTAGATGAAAATTAATTATTACTAAAATAAATCAAGCATTTAGCTTGATCAAGAAAACTTGCCTGTTTGGGTGGGTCGAATCCTAGGTTAGTGCTTGTGATGGTCGGACCAATACCTTCAGCTGCGGTTCTTGAAAAGATATGAAATTAATCTACTTACCCACGTGAAATTTGTGAATGTGCCTAGTGTCTTATTTAAATGGTATTACAGTTAGAAAATCAACACTAGGACAAAGAAATCTATAACTTCAATGAATGCCTGATTACTCCCTAAATTTCTAAAACAAATAATGTTGACTTACAATACAAACAAAGGTTGCGGGGAATCATGAAAATAACAAAATGGTCAGGCCATTGGATGTTTTTTTTCGACAAGTTCAGGTCCTCGAGTGATGGAGTGCTAACCCTATGCCATGTGAGATGTTAATCAATGAGGAGAATGAGGGTTTACAGGAGATCCAAGAGATCAGATCTCAAGGATGTATATGCAAATAGTGTTGATGCCCCTTTTCTATTGCGTCCTCCCTTTTTATTCTTAGACAAGAGCAGTTATTCTCCTATAAATATGCTGCCGATTGCCGATTGTTCCTTCCTAGGTAGAGGTTGCCTCGATAGTTTGTGGACATTTGTGTGCTAAATATCTCGTCATGGTGAATATGGGATGATATGTCAATGATCGTTAATAACTACCATTTTCAATCAGGGGTCTAAACAATTATTACATTCGATCAAGGGTGTTCTGGGAGCAACATTATGACCTGAGCTGGTCGTGGTAGTATGGTTTAACCCTAATATTTAATGATGGTTGTGAGTCTTCGACTAGAGCTAACTGTGGTCATAAGATCAAATCTAACTGTGAATTATTCTACTGATATGATAATCGGTTTCAACAAAAAAATAGTAATTGACCAAATGAGGTGTATAATCCTCATCAGCTAGTCCCCCAAACACAAGCAAACAGATCTTCTTGAGAATTTTAGGGTTATAATTATTTGACCAGACACTTGAGTGGATTGATATATTTATCAGATATATATGGTTGTGATAGACCAAATTAGTGATAAATTTGTGAGGTTGAGATTGTAAAGACAATCCTGCCGAATTTTAGTTGGAGAATAATTTAGATGGAAAAAACCAATAGTTAGATTTTTAATTACCTCAGTGATTGAAGCGAAGAAATCAGCGAGGTGTGTAATAGTGGCTATCATTTTGGTTTCTGTCCACTGTTCATTATAAAGTGCATCCTGGCAGTTCAACATCCACCTTTACCCAAAAACTTTTACCTCATGCTTGGACGACTCATGAGCCCTTCTTCTTCCTCAAGTTTTTTCTTATCTCTCTCAATGGCAGGTTGGAGTTCTTTGGATTGCACATTGGCCACTCTCAATGATCTTGAAGTGAACGGTCATCTTGATTCGACCACGATACTTGATCGTCATTTGGCAGCAAAGGGAGAACGCTGTCCCAAGCCAGTGGACAGTGAGGTCGTTGATAAGTACTTAATTGGTAGTATTTTTACCTTAAGTTTGCCATTAAAAACGAGCAAAAACATTCTAAAAGCTCCTTTTATGTGACATTTTATGCATATTTTTATATTATTTTCACAATTTGCTTTCACGACTGTGTTTGTCATATTTCAAGGATAAAATCTACCAAATTTGAGGAAATTTCGACTTCGTTTGGGTCCAACATAATCTAGTCGAACACACTTAGGCGAGAAGGCACCATAATTGAACAGACCTGGATGAAAATGGGTGATCAAACACAAAGACACCTGCTCGAACAAAGTCTTGATTGAACACGAAGGCATCTGGTCAAAAAGAGTCCCGATCGAACACGAACACATTTGGTCAAAAAGAGTCCTGATCGAAGATGACTATCGCTTGGTCAGTCATTTGGCCAAGCAGAGCACGATCGCGAGCATGACCCGTGCCACAGGTCATGCTCGGCTCGGTTTTCATAGGTTTTTTGTCCATAACTGGTTGATTTTGACTCGGATTTGTCTATTCTCGCACCGTTTGAAGCTAGATTTCGTCGCCTGCACATCAGATAGTTATATTTGGGCATGTGAACCCATTGTATCATAAATGGAGAAGCTTTTGGCTCAAGAAAAGATACTTTCAAGTTCTCTTTTAGGCTATTGTTTAGGGTTTTAGTTTAGTTTATTTAGAAGAGCCCCCTTCTCTATTTTTCCTGCGTTTGTAAGTCAGTAAAGACGACGGACTTAATTTTCCAGAAATCAAGTAAGTTTTCTTTTATTTCTTATTATTTCTGCATTATTACGGGTTTTTGCAAGTAATTCACTTCTAGGGCTAGGGATGACCTAATCCTGAAGGCGTGATTCTTCCTCGGTTTTGATCTTAAGTTTTGAAGTTAGTTCCTTTTGTTTTCTTCCTATAAACGGTAAATTCTCGTTTTGGCAACAGACGTAACCATTGAGCCTTATCAAGAATTTAGGGGAGTTCTTGAGTCCTTAGCGCTTTGACGCAGGATCTTGAACAGGAGAGAGGCTCTCGCCAAACGTAACAATGGAAGCGATCCTCTGACGGTTGTACCAGCGACTGTACTGGCAAATTAATCTATCTTAGAAAACAACTAAAATTAACTTGCAATTCTCAGACCTTGGAGTGAATTACGCCTGATGGTTATGAAACTCCCGAAACCCTGTGACGGAGATTATTACCCAATTATCTGTTTGTGCCTTTCTGTGGTCACTCGCGAGTACGGAGAGAGATCATGTGATAGTTCAAGATCTTCTGGACTTAATATGGCCTATCTTGTCAAACACGAAGGCCCATCACGGATGATCATTACGCTAGCATAGTATCTGTGGTACAATGTTTGTGGTTGTGACCTCTGTGATCGCAATATCGAAGGTTGCAGGGTCTGTGGTTTCTACCCGCGGTTACTATGGTCACTGAGACATGATGATCCCATGGTTGCAGCTAGTACGCGACCAAACAATAAGGGAGTTATCTTTAAACTTCTTTATGAGAAATTGATAGTTGTTTCTTTATCCTTGCCATGATAATGAACTGAGACAAATATTAAGCCTGGAGGTACCTTCAAATCAAGAAAGGAAAGTTTGGTCAAGACTTATATTACCGACCATGGTTTAAGGGTGATGCAATTATGTTAGACCCTAACCGCTCTTTGACCAAAACATTCCGTTATTCCCAGGGTAAAATAGTCGACTGCGACTACCGCATACTTGTATCCCGCGAGCGCTAGGGGGAAGGGCCCTAAGAGGTCCATCCCCCAGCGCACAAAGGGCCAAGTGATGGGGATCGTCTGCAGCGCTATAGGGGGGAGGTTCGAGCCCTTGGCCATCTTCTGGCATGACCGTGGGCCAGTAGAAGCCCTGCCGGAGGGCCTTGGCTGCAATGGCACGCGGGGCTAGGTGAGAACCGCAGCTCCCCGCGTGGATGTCTTCGAGAAGTTGAAGTCGGCGAGGACCTGCGACTTGATGGCGGAGCGGCCGGCAAGGGACAGGGAGAAGGGGGCGAGTTCAGCCCCCCACTTCCCGATCCGGCCGGTGGCCTCTTTGTTCCGCAGTACCTCCCCGAGGGGGAGGGACGACGGGACGGTGATGGGGTGTCCCAGGAAGTAATGCCGAAGCTTCCGGGACGCCATGAGGAGGGCGTAGCAGATCTTCTCCATCTCCGTGTACTGAGTTTTGGCCCCTTGGAGGGCCTCGCTCACGTAGTACACGGGACGCTGCTGCCAACCTTGCTCCTTCACCAAGACCGCGCTGACGGCGACAGGGGTTGCGGCGAGGTAGAGGAGCAAGGGCTCTTCCGGGGACGGACTCACGAGCATTGGAGGGCTCGTGAGGTACTTCTTGAGGTCGTCGAACGCCTCCTGGGCCTCGGTGGTCCAGCGGAACCCCTCGAGCCCTCGGAGGATCTTGAAGAATTGGAGGCCCCGCTCCCCCGACCGGGAGACAAAGCTGCTGAGTGCGGCTAGGCGGCCGGAGAGCCTCTGGACATCCTTGACGGAGCGCGGCGGGGGCACGTCTAGGAATGCCCGGATCTTCTCGGGGTTTGCCTCAATGCCCCGCTGGGACACGAGGAAACCTAGGAGCTTCCCCCCGCGCACCCCGAAGGCGCACTTCTCCGTGTTTAGCTTGAGCCCGAACGCGCGGAGGTTCCAGAAGGTTTCAGCCAGGTCGTCGATGTGGGAGGCTGCGCGGGGACTCTTGACAACCGCGTTGTCTACGTAGACTTCAACGTTGCGGCCGACTTGCTCTTTGAAAACCAGCGTCATGAGGCGCTGGAAGGTCTCCCCTGCGTTCTTGAGCCCGAAGGGCATATGGACGTAGCAGAAGGTTCCGAGGGGAGTAATGAAACTCGTCTTTTCCTCGTCCCCTTCCGCCATCCGGACTTGATGGTAGCCCGAGTAGGCGTCTAGGAAGCTCATGAGCTCGCACCCCGCAGTGGAGTCGACGAGCTGATCAATCCGCGGGAGCGGGAAGTTGTCTTTGGGGCAGGCGCGGTTAAGGTCGGTGAAGTCCACGCACATCCGCCACCTGCCCGTTGATTTCTTGACGAGGACGGGGTTCGCGAGCCATTCGGGGTGCAGGACCTCCCGAATGAACCCCGCCTCTCGGAGCCGGGTGATCTCCGCCTTGATTGCCTCTTGGCGCTCGAGGGGGAGTTTCCGCAGCTTCTGTTTGACCGGGGGGTGACTGGGGGCCACTGCAAGCTTGTGCTCAATGACCTCCCGGGCGACGCCCCGCATGTCCGACGGTTTCCATGCAAAAACATCAGAGTTTTCGCGCAGAAAAGCCGCAAGTTGCGCTGCGTGCTCCTCGGGGAGCTCCACCCCGATCCGGACGGTTTTGTCTTCGTTGCCCGGGGACAGCAGGACCTTCCGGAGGCCCCCTTCCGGACGCGGCTTGAGGAGGGGCCTCCCGGGCAGTGGCGCAGCAGCATCTAGTTCCGGGGGAGAAGCCTCCCCCCGGGCGTCTTTATGAGGTTGACGCTTCCGATCGTAGCCGCAGCGCGCTCGTATAGAGCACGGGCCACGTCTTGGTCTCCCCGGACGTTGATCACACCATGCGGCCCGGGGATTTTCATGCAGAGATAGTTTTGATGGGTGGAAGCCCCCAGCCGGTTGATTGTCGTCCTCCCCATAATCGCGTTGTAGGAGGAGGGGAGGTCTACTACGTCGAAGCGGACCAGCTCGGTCTGGTAGTTCTCCGGGGTGCCGAAGGTCATTGGAAGATCTACCTTGCCCACGGGGTGGATCACCTTCCCCGGGACAAAACCTTGCAGGGGACCGGCAGCGGGCTGCAGGAGCTTCTCATCCACCTGCATTTGTTTGAAGGCCTTCAGGAATAAGACATCGGCGGAGCTCCCGCCGTCCACCAGGATCCGGGCTAGATGGCAGTTGTAGATGGTCGCAGAGACAGTGAGCGCGTCGTCGTGGGGGAAGCGAACCCCCCGCGCGTCTTCTGCCGTGAAGGTGAGGGGGACGTCCAACCACTTCGGTGGCGGGGACGCGTGTAGCGCCCCCACAACCTTGACCTCGCGCGCGTACTCCTTACGCTGGCGCTTAGAGTCCCGCCCGGAGGCAGATCCTCCCACGATGACGTTGATGTGCCGCTGCGAAGTTTGAAAGGGGAGAACTTCTGAAGGCTCCCCCTCCTGCGTCTGCTGACCCCCCGTGGGAGCGGGAAGGGCCGGAACAGCTGGCCGAGGGAGCAAGGAGGCCAGAGTCCCCCCCTGCTCACGCTGGTCGAGGAAGTCCGCAAAGTGTTGCAGCAGCTGGCTACAATCTCGGGTAGCGTAGGTATTGGACCTGTGGAGGTTGCACGACGGTCCTTCCCGCCTTCTCCCCGCAGGGTCTTCCCGGCCGCGCGAAGACTGTCCTCCCCCATGGCCCTTCGGTTTGGGGAAGGGGCGGTTGGTCCTCGGGGGGTCGCGCGAGTCGCCTCCGCCCTCGAGGACAAAGGTGTCCCGAGGCCGTGGCTCGCTACGCCCCCCTTGCCTGGAGCGTTTGGGGGGATCCCTGGCCCCCCGGTCGACAGGGGCGGGAGCCCCCTGGGACTTCTTTCAGATATCGTCTTCCTCCGCCCGAGCGTACTTTTCGAGCACGTTGAAGAGCTCGTCGGCGGAAGAGGGGCAGCTCCGGGAGAGCCTTCGGTGGAGCTCCCCCGGGAGGATGCCGGTTTTGCAGGCTTCGATGACCGTAGAGTGGGGGACGTGGGCCACTTTGCTCTTGACCTGGGCAAAGCGCTTGAAGAAGCTTCTGATGGTCTCCCCAGTCCTCTGCCGGACAGTATACAGTTGCAAGGAGTCCAGGGGACGCACGTAGTTCCCCTGGAAGTTGGCACAGAACTCCCGCTTGAGCTGCGAGAAAGACTTGATGGAGCCGGCCTTCAGGTGGTAGAACCAGGAGCGGGCGATGCCGGAGAGGTAAAGGAAGAAGACGTTGCACTGTACTGACTCGTCCCCCCCGGCCGCGGAGTTAGCAGTGGAGTAAACCTGCACAAACTCGTAAGGGTCTGCCTCACCGTTATAGTGTTTGATGTGTGGCGGGCGGTAGGGCCGCGGCCACCGGATGCTGCGAAGTCTTCGGCACAGGGGCTGGTTAGCCCCCTGCACTTCCCGGGGAGAGCCCCGGTCGCTATCTTCTTTCACGGGACCTTCGTTGTCTGAGTCTGGAAGTGGTACGAGAGGTCCGCCAGAATGGTGGTGGCGACGCTTTTCCTCCGGACCGGGGCTGAATTCCCGGACGTCCGGGCTCTCCGCCGGAGAGGTTGGCTCTTCAGTTGGTCTCTTCCCCCGGCCGGTGCGAGAGCGAGGCTCCCCGCGCCCGCGGCAGGGGGGAAGTTCTTCCCCGTGCTCTGATGAACGCATTCGCTCGACCTCCCCCGGGGGGGAACAGACATGTCCCGCCGAGGGAGGGAGCTCGTGCGCTGTAGCTTCCGGAGCCGGTTGGGGCGAGCCCCTTGCGACGGCCCCCGGGACCAGAAAGGGGGAAACCCCTGTATCATCTGGAACCGGGGAGGGGGCGCCCGCGGCGGTACCTGGAAGTGAAGTGGTGGGGGCCCCAGTGGCCACGACGGGAACCGGGAAGGGGGCAGGCCCTGTAACACCCGGAACCGGGAAGGGGGCAGGCCCTGTAACACCCAGAACCGGTGAGGGGAGAGCCCCCGTGGCGGTGTCCGGAACCGGGGAGCCCATGCGGGGGGAAGTCCGCTGCAGCACGGGGGCTGCTTTGCCAACCGCCCCCGGCGCGGTAAACGCGACGCGGGGGGCGGGACTGGCTCCCGGCGCAGGGTAAACCCCCGGCAAGAGGTGGGCTCCCGGCCCCGGGAAAAGGCCGGGGACGGGGTACCCTCCTGGTGCCACAAAGGGCCCCGGCATGAAGTAACCTCCCGGTACCGGGACAGGCCCAGGTGCCGGGAAGGGTCCGGGCGTGTATCCCGCAGGGGGAGGGAACCCCCCGGCAGAATCATACGAGGCGGACAACCCCCCCGAGGCCGGAGGGGCCGCCGGGTAACCCATAAACGGGGGAATGTTCCCCGGATATGGGTGCGACGCAAATGTGGGGGCCGGAGGCCGCGCCAACACGCTAAGGAGCTCGTCCATAGAGCGCTGGGCGCGGAGCTGGCCTTTCACGAGAGCTTCGAGCAGGGCGTCCCGGGGAGCCGGGGGAGCCGTCGGGGGGACGCTTGTCCCGGCCGAGGTCCCCGCGGTCACCGGGAACGACCTGGAGGTGGAAGCACCTAAGTTTAGAAGAAGGGAGGGAGGCGGTACCTGGGCCAGGTCGCCTCCGGAAGGGACCGCCGGGACAGCAGTGTCCCGGGCTGACGGCGCCGAGTCTCCGAGACCCGGATCACCGGGAAGGGTGCGAGCCCTTATTCTTGGGGGAGCCATGGCGTCTTGTCACGGGTCCCCACGGACGGCGCCAACTGTCGTGGTATTGCGAATACCCCGGCAGGTTTTGAGAGTGATCCTAGCGAAGATTACGCGGCGCGGGTTGACCGGATGACCGGTCCTCCCCCGCCGGACAAACACAAAGAATAACACACGGGTTTATACAGGTTCGGGTCCCGATGGGGACCCTAGTCCTGTCGACGCGCTCCCGACCGGAGTCGGCTGGGGAGGCTCTCTCCGGGGGAGAGGCTTCCGGAGCACGCCTGTGAATTTAGCTATTCCAATAAATGAACCGATCCCTTACAACAGAGGGGTACAAGGGCTATTTATAGCCCCAAAAAGCAGCAAAAAACCTAAACTACCCCGGAAGCCACCGTCGGATTGAAGGGTAGGACCGTCCTTCTCTTGGTCAAACGCCTTGGATGCTTGACAGGTGGTCGCTAGTTCCCGAGACGCTCCTCGCGTGACCTGCACGTGATAAACAGTTCAAGACTTTAACTTTAGGAGGGCGATGAGGCCCGGGAGGGCACCGGAGGCCATGTCCCCGGGTCAAAGGCGGCGCCCGGGACAACACTGGAGGCCACGTCCCGGGAGCCAAAAGGCGGCGCCCGGGGAGGCCCCGGAGGCCAAGTCCCCGGGCAAAAGGCGGCGCACGGGAGGGCACCGGAGGCCCCGTCCCGGAAGCCAAAAGGCGGCACCCGGGGAGGCCCCGGAGGCCGAGTCCCCGGGCAAAAGGCGGCGCCCGGGAGGGCACCGGAGGCCACGTCCCAGGAGCCAAAAGGCGGCGCCTGGGGAGGCCCCGAAGGCTGAGTCCTCGGGCAAAAGGCGGCGCCCGGGAGGGCACCGGAGGCCCCTTCCCGGGAGCCAAAAGGCGGCGCCCGGGGAGGCCCCGGAGGCCGAGTCCCCGGGCAAAAGGCGGCGCCCGGGAGGGCACCGGAGGCCACGTCCCGGGAGCCAAAAGGCGGCGCCCGGGGAGGCCCCGAAGGCCGAGTCCCCGGGCAAAAGGCGGCGCCCGGGAGGGCACCGGAGGCCCCGTCCCGGGAGCAAAAAGGGGACGCCCAGGGAGGCCCCGGAGGCCGAGTCCCCGGGCAAAAGGCGGTGCCCGGGAGGGCACCGGAGGCCCCGTCCCGGGAGCCAAAAGGCGGCGCCCGGGAGGCCCCGGAGGCCAAGTCCCCGGGCAACCGTCACAACTTACCTGGACTTAGTCCCACGGAGATTTCCCCCGACAGTACCTCTCTGCAGAGTTAAAAACGTATTCGAATACTCTGAGCTCCTGGGTTTATAGGAGTCTGTTGCGGTGGATTAAATCCACGGGGTGTGACACAAGTATATTTTCTAAATAAAATTTGTTAAATCAATATTACCCAAATGACATGTGTTGTCATGATAAGGAGTACTGCCGTGGGCTGTCATGTGTCGACGTGTCGTGGTAGTGCTATAATCTAGTGAACATGAATAGTAATGCTATTTTATGAAAAGTGCTGCCATAAGATGAGATGAGTTGAGATATGAAAGAAAAGAAAGAAAAAGTAAAAGGTTATTTTATAAACATCCATAATTCTTGACTAGTCTATGTTCATGTCATCACTACTATATGTATCTACTCTTACCTATGACTTGTAGAGTACATAAGTGCTCACCCTTGCAACATTCAACTCAGTAGATGGAGTGTACCTTTATCAATATGAAGGCGTGGAGAACTTTGTGGATGCAGAAGGAGGAGAGTCAGTTCCGCCAGAGCCCTGATGTCTTGTTCTACTGTCAACTTCTTTTGTGGGAGGGTCACCTATCTTCTGCTGTGTAGTTAATATTTTGCTAAACCTTGAATGCCGTGAAGGCATTGTAATCTCTTTATATAATATTAAGGCCAGCAGGTCACACTGCTTAAATATTTTGTAAGTTATTCTGTTGCAATGTAATATACTCCTGTGTTTGACTTATCCTAGAAAGTCAAAGGTATGTGTATATGGGACTAGCTGCAACGAGCTAGGTCTCCACGGGAGTAGTCGTAGTCCCAGTTTCGGGGCGCGACAGGGGCCCTCCCCGCGCAAGTGATCACCCACCTGTTTGGGGACGCCCCCGGCTCGATGGTCGTCGTTGCACCGGGACCTTCCTGGTTTCGAGCCCAACCTTCACCTCGGGCCCTTCCCCCGCGTCGATCCCCATCACCATCCCATACGTATGCTTGGCGCCAAGCCTTGCTTGTGCGACCATGGCATCCACTGGGCCAATGGCCCACATGCACCTGCTCCCTCCTCCCCCGAGACAGCCCCCAAGGGCTCCACCGGTGAACCAGACCTGTTTCACCCAATAGGAGGTAGAGCGCATGCGTATGGTCCCAAGAAGACTTCCTCCCGCCGCCGATCGGAGCCATCGCCGCAGGGAAAGCTGTGTCCGACCAACGACTCTCGGGCGGACTGGGGAAACAAGCCAGCACAAGAGGCCACCTTCTCTTTGGGGGAGGGCCAACCCGGAGTAGAAGAGGCGCTACTGACGGGCGAGCGGTCCCGTGAGCCCCCTGCCTAACTCTGATCCTTACGAATTTGTGCAGGTGTACTCTTCGGCCAACTCGGCGGTTTGGGAGATGAGACCGTGTAGTGCAACGTCTTCCCCCTCTACCTGTCGGGGATCGCCCGGTCATGGTTTTATAACCTAAAGGCCGGGTTAGTCAAGTCCTCTACACAACTCAAGCGTGAGTTTTGCTTGAACTTCCAGGGAAGCTACATACGCCCCCTGGACTCGTCGCAGCTCGACATCGTCAGACAGAAAATGGGGGAGACCATCCGGAGCTTCTTCAAGCGTTTCGCTCAGGAAAAAAGCAAGGTGGCTCACGTCCCCGACTCGATGGTCATCAAGGCCTGCAAGAGAGGGCTCCTCCCCGGGGAGCTCTACTGGAGGCTCTCCTGGAGTTGCCCCAACTCGGCAGACAAACTATTCAACGTGCTTGAGAAATATGCCCGAGCTGAGGAGAACGACCTCTGGAAGAAAAACCAGGGGGCGGCTGCCTCCATCGAGCAGGAGGCCAAGGACCTCCCCTAGTGCCCGAAGAGGGGCAATCGCAGAGCCATGGCCTCGGGAACTTTTGTCCTCGAGGGCGGAGGCGGCTCACGCGAAGCTAATAAGGGAAACAGTCCCTTTGGGTCGAAAGGCCACGGGGTGGCCAGTCCTCCCGTAACCGGGAGGGCCCAAAACACTGTGGCAAGGAGGGCACAGCCAACCTGTGGTGTGCCTTCCACAGGTCCACTATCTACACCACTCGAGAATGCAACTAGCTCCTGCAACACTTCGTCGCATGCCTCGACCAGCGTTGGCAGCGGGGAAGCCCTACCTCCTTTCCCGCACTCCAGTTTTGGCGGCTCTCCTCGCTCCCTCAGGGGAGCAGTAGAGATAGGCACAGGAAAGGGGCTCGGCCAAGGAGCTACCTTTCCAAACTTCTCAAAGACGTGTAAACGTCACAATGGGAGGATCCGCGTCGGGGCGGGACTCCAAGCGCCAACGTAAGGAGTACGTGGAAGAAGTAAAGGTGGTGGGGGTGCTGAACACGTCCCAACCACGAAAGTGGTCGGACGTCCCCCTCACCTTTATAGTCGAGGACGCGTGTAGGGTTCGCTTCCCCCAGGACGATGCGCTCATCGTCTCTACTATCATTTTCAACTGCCAACAGGAGTGCATCCTCGTCGACGGTGCAAGCGCCGCAGACATCGTGTACCTAAAAGCGTATAGGGAAATGCAGGTGGACGAAAAACTGATGCAACCTGTAGCTGGGCCCTTGGATTGCTTCGTCCCAGGAAAGACTATCTACCCGGTGGGGAAAGTCAACCTTCCCATGACCTACAGCGCCCCAGAGAACTACCGGACAGAGATGGTACGGTTCAATGTGGTGGATCTCCCCTCTTCATATAATGTGATCATGGGGAGAACCACGATCTACCGTTTGGGGGCTACGATCCACCATAGCTATCTCTGTGTGAAGATCCCTAGGACTCGCGGTGTAAACACCGCCCAAGGCGACCAGGACGTGGCCGCGCTCTCTATGAGTGCGTTGCCACGATGATTGGGGATGTCAACTTGAGCAAACCCTCGGGGGAGGGAAGCCCCTCCCCGATTTGAGACATTTCAGTTGTCCCCTCCAGGAAGTTCCTCCCGAAACCACACCCAGAAGGAGACCTTTCGAAGATCTGACTATTCCCGGGAGACGGAGAGAATATCATTAAAATCCGGGCGGATCTCCCCGATGAGCACATAGAGCAGCTTATGGTCTTCCACCGCGAAAATTCCGACAACTTCGCGTGGAAGCCTGCAGACATGTGGGGCCTTTCCATGGACATTATCAAGCACACGCTCGCTGTAATGCCCGACTGCCCCCTAGTGAAGCAAAAATTGGGAAAGGTCTCCCTTGAGCGCCAAGAAGCCATCAAGGCTGAAATCGGTAGACTCCATGAGGCGGGGTTCGCCTGGGAGGTCTTACACCCCGAGTGGCTCGCGAACCCCGTCCTCGCGAAAAAGTCTAGTGGAGGGTAGAGGATGTGCGTGGACTTCACCGACCTCAACAAGGCTTGCCTGAAGGACAACTTCCCACTCCTACAGATCGACCAGATGGTGGACTCGGTCGTGGGGTGCGAGCTCATGAGCTTCCTGGACGCATACTCGGGCTACCACCAAGTCCGGATGGCCAAGGAGGACAAGGAAAAGATGAGTTTTATAACTCCCCTCAGCACCTTCTGCTACATTTACATGCCCTTCAGGCTCAAGAACGCTGGGGCAACCTTCTAGTGCCTCATGTCCCTGGTCCTCAGGGACCAAATCGGTCGTAATATAGAGGTCTATGTCAACGACACGGTCGTCAAGAGCCACCGCGCGACCGCCCACCTCGAAGACTTAGCGGAGACCTTCCGCAACCTTCGCAAGTACGGGTTGACGCTCAACTCGGAGAAGTGCGCATTTGGCATGCGCGGGGGGAAGCTGCTTGGCTTCCTTGTGTCCCAACAGGGCATAAGGGCCAACCCCAAAAAAAATATGGGTGTTGTTGGACATGCCCCCACCGCGCGTGGTGAAAGATGTACAGTAACTTACCGGAGGCTTGGCCGCGCCAAGCTGCTTCGTCTCGCAGTCGAGAGAATGCGGCCTTTAGTTCTTCAAGATCCTCTGGGGTCTCGAGGGCTTCAAATGGACCCCCGAGGCCCAAGCCGCTTTCGACAATCTGAAGAAGTACCTCACAAGCCCTCTGATGCTTGTGAGCCCCTCTCCGGAAGAACCCCTACTCCTTTACTTTGCAGCCACCTCGGTCGCTGTGAGCACGGTATTGGTAAAGGAGCAGGACGGGCAGCAGTACCCCATGTACTACATGAGCAAAGCCCTCCAAGGGGCCAAAAAATAGTACACATAGATGGAGAAGATCTGCTACGCCCTCCTGATGGTGTCTCGGAAGCTTCACCATAACTTCCTGGGACACCCGATCACAGTCCCGTCTTCCCTCCCCCTGGGGGAGGTGCTGTGAAATAAAGAGGCCACCAGCCAGATTGGGAAGTGGGGAGCCGAGTTGGCTCCTTTCTCTCTTTCCCTCATGGGTCGTTTCGCCATCAAATCACAAGTCCTCGCTGACTTTGTGGCGGAATGGACCCTCGCTTCCGAGACAGAGGGGGAGAACCCCGTCGAGTCACCCCGGCGCAATGACCATTGGACGCTTATGTTCGATGGTTTCTTGTGTCTCACAGGAGCTAGCACGGGGGTAGTCCTCTGGAGCCCAAAGGGAAGACGTTGGAGTACACAACAAGGCTCGAGTTCCTTGCTATGAACAATGTCGTCGAATACAAGTTCTTGCTACTGGGGCAGCGCCTCGCACACTCCCTGGGAATTCGTCACCTCCTGGTAAAGGGGGACTCCCAGCTCATGGTTTACCAAATGGACAAGTCATACTTGTGCCATGACGCAAACCTGAGACTCTAACTGGGGGAGGTGCGCAAGATGGAGAAACACTTCATGGGCTTAGAAGTGTGACATATCCCCCGGAGGGACAACGACCGTGCCGACACTCTTGCACAGGCGGCCAACGCGCGGGGACCTCTCCCCAAAAGCACCTTCCTAGAGGTCATCGCGAAGCCCTTGGTGTCCACTCTGAACCCGGACCCCGAGCCTCGTGACCAAAGGTCTCTAAGATCATCCGGGACGCGTCCTGGATGGACCCTCTTGTCTCCTTCATAAGGGGGGATGGGAAACCTCCTGGTGACGTGGAGGCGAAGCGCCTCCGTGCCAGGGCATGGGCGTATCTGTTGCTGGAAGGAAGACTCTACAAGCGGGGGGCCTCTGCCCTACTTCACTGCCTCCCGCAGGCAGAGGGACTCCGGCTCCTTGAGGACATCTACTTGGGGAGCTGTGGCTCTCACTTGGCCTTGCACGTAGTCGCAGCGAAGGTCCTTCATCAAGGCTTTTATTGGCCTACCGTGGTTCGCGATGCGTGAGACCTCGTCTCCGCATTCAAGGCCTATCAGAAGATGGCCAAGGGCTCCAACCTACCCGCCACGATGCAATTGACCATCCCTATTGCCTGGCCCTTTGCACGCTGGGGATGGATCTCCTTGGTCCCTTCCCCCTGCATCGGGGGCTACAGGTATGCGGTGGTCGCAATGGATTATTTTACCAAGTGGGTGGAGGCTAAGCCCTTGGCCAGCATCACCTCCCGAGCGGTACAGCGATTTTTCTAGAACAACATCATCTGTCATTTTTGGGTCCCCCAACAAATCACCATCGACAATAGGACCCAATTCGACTCAGTATACTTCTGGGAGTTCTGCGAAAGCTTGGGCACTACCCCCCACTTCGCGTCAATACCTCATCCCCAAAGCAACGGAGCCAGTGACTCAAGCAAACGGCCTCCAGGTGGGGCGCATGGGCGGAGGAGCTTCCGAGCATCCTCTACTCCATGCGCATGACCACGAGCCGAGCTACAGGGCGCACCCCCTTCTCACTCGTATATGGGACTGAGGCAATCCTCCCCTCAGAAATCGGTTTTTGATCGCTGGGAGTCGAGCTCCTGGACGGAGCTACAGCCACGGCATACTGAGCAAACGAAGAAAATCAATGGGTAGAAGTCGATCTCATCGAGGAAGAGCGTGATAGAGCACTCCTTCGCCATGCCGTCTACGAGCGTGAAATGGCACGCGCTTACAATCAGCGCGTTCGTGCAAGAGCTTTCCGCCTTGGGGAGCTTTTCCTCAAGCACGTGACTGACCCCCAAGCCTAGGGCAAGCTCAGCCCTAAGTGGGAGGCATTGTACCCACTGTTCCATTGCACATCACGGTTCCGCAGGGGAAGGCGTTGTGTTTGCTTTCTTCAATACAAGTGATTCTCTTATGCAATTTTGGATTTGCTTTACGAATCTTCATATTACTGCTCTTATAAGCAATACCCACTCCGCGAGCAATGCCCACTTCGCGAGGATGCCCTCCCTATGAGGTTGTAGGCTATCGCTGATGAGACAGTGGCCCGATCTTCTGATAGGTTCGATTAATTGACTTGTGAACATTGGCGTTTTGAGGCTTCCGATCACCGGATCATCACCTCGTAATCGCTACACCCGCGCGTCTTGCCGTTACCGACCACACTCGTACAAGGCCGAACCTTACCATGAAGGTAATTGTTCCAGCAATAATCGAGAAATTCACAAGAACAAGGAAGAAGCAATCTGGAATTGCAAATAAAAATGAAGCACACGAATCGGGATTCCACAAACCAACACAGCGGCCTAGTCGGTCCGGTGCAGAGGTGAAAAGAATCTGCAAAATGTTGTGTAGATGCAATCTAAGCAAAACCCGCCTGTTTGTGATGGCTAAGGGAAGTATTTGATGGTTACACAACCCTAGGGACGCTCCCCTAATTGGTTGTACTTGATACATGGCCCATCTGCCCAAGTTAAGGTGGTGATGCACCGTTTCCAGGAAGGAACGCGGACTCTTTTGACTTTTTCGGCCGACACAGGTAGAATTTGGAGATGAGGCTAGAACTGTTAAAAAGTAGACTTGATAAGCGTTCCATGAAGTCCAAGAACATCCTAATTAGAGTCTGTATGAGGAAGTTACGGCCATTCGAATTCAGTGCTGTCGCAGCAGTCCGAATCGGAATCCAACGCGAACCCAACTCAAACTCTAGCTTCCCTTGGGCCCAAAGTGACGCGGGTATCTTGTGGAAACGTTCATGAAAGTATGGGCAGGTGGTTGCAGGTCTAAGCCCATGTCCGGCTTCACTTGTGGTGCCAAGCATCCCTCCTTGATCAACCAAAAGGTGATGTCTTGAGGTAGCACTTGTCGAGTTCCTCTCTTCCCCTACTCCCATGTTCCTGATCACAAGTAGATCACAAGAGTTAGGTAGTAATCCATTCTGAAAATCCAAAGTATTAAACCCGAGGAAGGAATCACCCTGATAGTTTAGTTGTCGTGCCCGAGCTCTAGTTATAGGTCCAAGTAATTGTTCCGGTTCAGCTTCATCTAGAAAAGTAGTCATGCGTGTATCCAAGGTTGTTAAGTCCTCATCAACCGCAGCCTAAAAGTCCCTATGACGGGAGCCCGTTCCCTTAGGGCGGTTTACAGTAAACCCTCGTGGACTAAGGGGGTAAGCGGCAACCCAGTTCCCATCAACTGCGGTAACGAGTCAATTTGAGAGACTAGTTCCACCTCAAACACTCAGAGCCTTCCATAGAGCTCACCCTCCCCCAGCAGCGAATTTTTTTTTCGGTCTCAGAATTTTTTGATTGGGAAAATTTTATTCTAACTCCCGTTTTCACGGCAATCAGGGGAATTTTGCACCGGGTCTTGGAATTTTAGTACTGAAAAAATTTCTGGCTCCCATTTTCACGGCTTCGACAGGAGGAAATTTTCCACCGGGTCTTGGAATTTTTCGACTGGGGGAAATTTTCCGCCAGGTCTCGGAATTTTTTGATCAAAAAAATTGTCTGGCTCCCACTTTCCCTGGTTCGACCGGAGGAAATTTTCCACCGGGTCTCAGAATTCTTCGACCTGGTGAAATTTTGTTCGGCTCCCGTTTTAACAGCGACTTGAGGAAATTTTCCACCGAGTCTCAAAATTTTTTAACTGGAAAAATTGTCTGGCTCCCATTTTCATGGAGACCGGAGGAAATATTCAACTGGGCCTCGGAATTTTTCAGCCGGGAAAATTTTCATCCAGCACCCATTCCACGGCGACAGGGGAAATTTTTGATCGGGTCTGTGAAACTATCTACATGCGAAAATATTGATCGGGGAAATCCTCGGAAAATTGACAAGAAATCCTAGGGTGACCCTCCAGTTTTTCCCTCTTACTGGGGGCTTCCTCATTCCTTACCCACAGCGCGTAATACAAAGCTACCCCCGCTGCAGGGAGGGGGGAACATCAGATCCAGGGAACATGAAAAAATCGACAAAATTACAAAACCAACGGGAATCTTTATTAATCGAGCATTGAACTAGGGGACAACCCCACCCCCCCCCCCCCGGTGGGCTAAGACGTCTCCGGGGCAATAACACCTGGGTAGAAACAGGGTAAAACCCATGGAGTTAGGGCCCCACAGGAAACTACCTCGAAGGATAGCCCGCTCAGGTGAGCAACTACACCTAATACCCTTGGAGCCCTTTCGACAGCTCTCGGGAGATGTCCTTGTACAAGCTCCTTACTCTCCAGAAGGCCCTTCGAAGAAGATCCTCCGGCCAATACTCATAGCCGGCTGGAGGGCGTATCTGAATCAGTGGGACCCTCAGAAATCTCGACTTCAGAGGAGACAACTCGGCGCAGCAATTGTTTAAGTTTTCTAAATGCCACTCAAGGAGCCACCATAGCCGGATCGGCTCCCGGAGGGTACCCCTTGCCGCCCATACACCGGAAGCACACCCGGGGGCTTGCCCGGTGCCAAGGCTCAACAAAGCAAGGGCGGCCCTAGCGCGACCCGGGCTGCATCCCCCGAACCCACCGAGTCCCAGGGACGCCTCCCCTTCGGAGGCACATACTCCAGACACCTGTTTCACAACTGATCAAGAGCAAAAAATATCATTTTATTGAGAACGGTAATTACAATTTTTGGGGCTTCCTCTAAGAAGCTGTCGGGAGAAAAATCCAAACAAAAAGAAGAGCCAATGTCCCCCTCCCAGAGAAGACCCCCTTTCTGGCGGAGCGTCTGTCCTCAGGCGCGCCAGTGGCGTGTGCTGGACTCGGATAATCCGATCGTAGAAGGCCCCCGCTGCGGCTCGAAAAAGCTGGGGAAACTCCGAGGAAGTCGCCCCCCGACCGCCCAGGCGCCAGTCCCCCGGTGCTCCATGAGAGCAGCAGCCGCGGCTATACCTGGACCGCTTGGCCAAGGGCCCAGACATCTGCGGCGTGCAGGATCACGGAGTCTTGCACGTTGATAAAGCATGTGGCCCGAGGCCAATCCCGAGCCCTTCAGGGGCCGAGTGGACGGAGCACCCCGCATCGGCAATCACCCAAATAGTGGAGTCCTCGAGCTCCCGATAGGCGCTTTGCTTCGCCTTCGCCTCCCCCCGGAGGCATGCGTTGGTGTTCTCTGAGGTGAGGAGCTGAGCCCAGACCCTGGACAGCTAGTCGAGGGCCTTATCCCTTCCGGAATGGAGGGCGGCGTCCTTGCCCTCGGCCACATGCAACACCTCCTCAAACCGCTCCTCAACGCCTCGGGCGATGGCCACCGCCGCAAGGACCCAGGAGTTAGACTAACACAAAGTGAACCACTGGTTTAAGTTCCTGAGTGCTCCTGAAGTGAACTCACCTGGACTTTGAGGGAGATCAGCTCCAAGCAACGCTCGCTGAGAGTCCCTAGTGGGACGTAGGTGCAGACCTTCGGGATCAGGAGGCCCGCGGTGAACCTTTGGGATTTTCCCGGGGACAGCAGGGGGGTCTCCCTCCCGAGGGCGCCAGAGCTGTCCCCGCCCGCGGGTCCCGTCCACCCGTCCCCGGGGGTGATGTGCACCGGCTCGGCCCTGGTCGCGGCCCCCACCCGGGGAGCTTGTCGTCTGACAAAGCGGACGTCAACTCCTCTGGGGGGACGTGACCCTTCGGAGGGATGAAAATTCCTTTGCCCCTCCCGGGCTGCGGGACCGCCGAGACCATTGGAAGGTGCCCCACCATAGGGCTTGTCTCCTTGGCCACAAGCCACTCAAAACGTGGCAGTGACACCACCGAGATGCGCACTACCAGGCGGTCCTAGCTCACCGGGGCCGGGGACACCTCGAGCGTTGGCACCAGGGAAGGAGATGGGGCGTAGTCTGCCTAGTCAGACTCCTTCCCATTGGCGGTCGCCTTCCCCTTGTCGCCTGAGTCGACAGAGGCATCGAGAAGGGCCATGAACTCCACCATCATCCCTTGACTGGTGGAGAGTTCTCCCTTCAGGGGAGGCGGAGCTGTCCTAGCCGCGGGAGCGTCTATCGTGTTCTCCGGCCTGGGAGTCACCTCCCGGATTGAAGAAGGGGTGTCTGCCCCCACTAGAGAGATTGGTGCCTTCATTGGTGTGGCGCCCGCAGTTGTAGCTGGGCCCGGGGCCTTCCTCGCTTTGGCACGTTTTTGCTCCGGGCTTCCAGCGACCTCTTTCCCCTGTGGGTAGGGAGAGGCTCTCTCTATGGTAGGGAGAGACTCGTCGCCGTAATACCTCCTGAGGAGGTTCTCCGCCTTCTCCTGGGCGGCTGGGTAGGGCCGGACTACAAGGACAACAAACAAAGGGTTAGCCAAAATAACGAGGTAGGACTGAACCATGAGTTACCAGGCACTTTTGTCAAGCCACTGGCATTTGCGGGGTCCGATGCGCCGGGCACATGCTGATCCCCCTCCGCCTGTACGTAAAGGGGGTGATCCATATCAAGGCCAACTCCTCTGTGAGGTCTCTCATCGACCTCCTGGTCCGGACCCCCGCCATCTTGGAGAGGAGGCCTAGCTCCTGGGTAGTCCAGACCGGCACCTTGGGGGCAGATGATCAGCAATAGGAGGGGGGCTCCGGGGAATAGGTCACCCCTGAGTCCCAGACCCAGAGACAAAACCATCTCCAGAGCCAGTCCCCCAGTGGTCATGGGAGGCCGCCAACGAGTATTCGTCTACCCGGGGCGGCTGCAATTGCATCATAATCGAGCTGAAGGCCGACTTCAGCACTTTCTTCATCACCAGTGAACTCCTCGCCGAGGGCACGTAGAAGTACCAAAGCAGCCAAAGCGTCAACTCCCGTCCAGTGGCTATCTCGCACAGCCATATGAAGAGCCCCATCCAGACGAGGGTGTTCGGCGTCAGGTGATTCAACGCCAACCCGTACTCTCGGAGAAATTCCTGGAGCATCGGGTGCACCAGGAGCCGGAGGCTGGCCTCTACGAAGGCCTCGAAGATGACTACTTCCGCGGCCTGGGGGCGGGGGGTCATCTCGTCTCCCCCAGGGATCCGGATGTCCCCATCCACAAAGATCTTCTAGGTCACGAGGGACTCAAGGTCCCCCAGAGTGAACTCTGTTGCCCCGAGGATGTCCGCGGTGTCTTCCTCCAGGGGCAACTCCACAGCTTTCCCGCGGCCTTTAGGCACCATCTCTCTGTCCGGACGTAAAGTACTGTTCGAAGTTGCTCGTCGGGGGCTAGGTCTCCGGGAGAGCTCTCATGCACTGGTGAAGGAAGTGGGGGCTAGGGTTCTTTTGTTCACCTCCCGGGCCCGCCGTGGCCCTATTTATGCACCTCGGCTGAGCCCGATGGGTGACATGTGTCACCTCAGGGTTGATCCAGACAGTTGGATTTAAACATCGCGGGAAAACAGAAGGGACACGCGGGAAATGAAAAGAACAAATATCGAAGTACACAAGGACATAATGACTGACAGCACCGCCATTAAGGTGGCACACAAGAGCTGAGGCATCACATGGCCCGGAAGGTCCCTCCCAGGGAGGAGATGTTCTCGGCGATCTAACCATTCTCCCCGGGGCCTAGGGCGTGCCCTCGTGAGGCATGGGGATCAGTTGCTAGGTGAAATTTTGATCCTAACCCTAGGGCCTGGCTCGGCCCAAATGCGGCTCCTGGGGAAGAGACCTCATGTCCCGGGGACTGTCACCCGGTGGCAGTCGTCCCAGTGAGAGGCATCCCCTCGTACCGGGCACCCAGAAACAGGCGTCCCGGGCGCTACCACCCGGTGACGGCCGTCCCGGGGAGAAGCACCCCGGAGACAGGCGTCCCCCGTCTTGAGCGCCGCTACCCAGTGACCACAGTCTTGGGCGCCTGTCACCCAGCGACAGCCATCACGGGCACTGCTACCCGGTGACCATAGTCTCGGGCGCCTATCGCCTGGCAACAGTCGTCCCGGGTGCCGCCACCCAGTTACAACTATCCCAGGCACCGCCATCCGGTGACCACCGTCCCAGGGACAAGCACTCTAGGGACAGGCGTCCCCTATCCGGGGAGCTGTCACCCAGTGACTGGCATCTCAGTGGCAGGGCCACCTCAGAAATTGAAGCCTGCACGTGTCGGGCATCCAGGTGCCTTGACTCGCAGAAAGACCATCGCGTCCCCAATCTGACGGTCAAGGCTAGGGTGTTTTGGTCATTTGCATCTTTTGGGGTCTATATATACCCTTGTACCCCTTTGTTGTAACCTAAGTCTCCCATTTTTCAATCAATACACAAATCAATAGGCACTCCCTTGGAGACCTCTCCCCGCGAGGGAACCTGATGACGACATCACGAGCACACATACACATGTTTTAACTTGAGCAGATGTGCGTCGCCTTGGACAACAGGTGAATTCATTTATTGGGAAAATTAATTATTTAATTACAGAACAAATGATATTGTCTAATGATTGCTCTTTGCCTGTTGATACATGTGAGGGAGGTCTGGACGAAGTTGTTAATCCAATTCATAGCCAAGGAAGAATGAACACTTTTTTGGCAACTTCGAGCAACTGTTACGTTGACCTTATTGATCAGAAGAACTCTGCACATGATCAGAAAGGATCAAGGTCGCAGCATTGCCCAAGGTTGCAACACTGCTCATGGTTGCAGCCAATCAAGCCCGAAGACACATGGTCGCAACCGGAGGATCATCCAGTTTGCCGATCAAGCTTGACTGTCCAGCAACTTCAACCAAGCGCCAATTTCAGAAAAGATGTCCAAATAGGTCGTGCAAGCACTTGTTAGAAAGGTAATTGAGAGAGCTTTCCAACACATCAAGAATCATCGACTTCTGACATCTTATGCAACCAGGAGAGCTGAAAAAATGGAAAGTGCACGAGGGGGACGAATCCTGTTCAGATACGTGAAAAGTAGCTCGGGATTTTCTTTTTATAGTTTGTTAGGATTCTATTCTTCTCCAAATTAGTTTAGAATTCTGGTTTTAAACCTTCTATCTTTGTAGACACCATCCTCTATAAAAGAGAAGGCATGGTCTTAGTTTTAGGTAGGTTTCATTGATATACAGATTGTTTGGTCGTGCCTTTGCCGACTTGTAAAATTCGGAGTCTAAATGTTCAACTCATAATTCAGATTATTGAGTGTTATCCTTCTGCTGTTGCTCTTGCTTTTCTTTATTGATTTGCTTCAGTTGTTCTTCGTGAACAAGTCAACCAAGCTTTGCTCATTTGATAACCAATTGAGGAGTGGTTTAGCGATTGTGAGGTTTCTGGTCGCGTGTTTGATCGTGGTTAGCCGCCCCTTCGTCAAGGTCACAACTCGTATTTATCCACGGATTTCTCCTACGATGAAAGATCAGGACCAAACTACATGCATGCATCTTAAGGCGAGGCATGTGAATATCAGAACCTCCACCGGGACATACGTCCGGGGTGTGCTGACAGGACTAGACTCCCCACCGAAACCTGAACCTGTATAAATCTTTGTGTCAATCTCTGTGATTGCCCAACGGGAGGTGACCCATCGCACAGTTAGCTCGCGTTGTTGTACGCGTGTCAGACACGTCATCAAGCCTGCCGGGGTATTTTTAATACCACGACAGAGTATGACTCAGAAAAGGAGGAGATGTTCTCTCCGTCTGCTGTTTCAGCTCCATAGGAAGTTGCTGGACCTTCCAAGGAGACCCCGGAGCAACGGCTTGCTAGGGAAGCAGAGGACCGCAAATGGCAAGAAGATGAAACTCGCGTGTGGTGAGAAGATGAGGTTCGTAACAGCACAGAAGAAACTCTGCACCTTGCACAACTTCGCCATGACACCGCAAAGCTCGGCCCTAGAACGTCCCGCCAATAGCATCTTGGTGGATGTAGGAGTGACCAATCCCCAATAGCTGAGGCGATAATGGCTAAGACATCTTTGACTCCTAGAAGAAGTACACAAGAATGCATTCGAGTGATCGGGGAGGCACTCCGCAATCCTATCGCCGACTTCACAAATGACGATGGGGTAATGTTTGCACGAGTTATAGCAGAAAATCTAAATGGAGTAGCATCAGATGTAACTCCAATAGACTCATCGCGATCAATAACCAAAACTGGGAAGGACATAGTGCTTACTATAGTCATGGACGACGCAACCATGCTCAATTCACACAAACTCATTGTCGCACCCCGAGACTGGGACTACGACTACTCCTGTAGAGACCTAGTTCGCTGCAGCTAGTCCCATATATGCATAGCATACACATACCCTTGACGTCCCAGGATAAGTCAAGCACAGGAGTATATCACATTGCAACAGAGTAACTTACATAATAGTTAAGCAGTGTGGCCTGCTGGCCTTGATATTACATAAGGAGATTACAATGCCTTCACGGCATACATGGTTTAGCAAAATAACATCTACACAGCAGAAGATAGGTGACCCACCCACAAAAGAGAAGTAGACAGCAGAACAACACACATCAGGGAAATGACGGGACTGACGCTCCTCCTTCTGGATCCAATAAGTTCTCCACGCCTTCATCTTGATTGTTGATCCCTCCGTCTATTGATTTGTAGGTTGCAAGAGTGAGCACTTACGTACTCAGCAAGTCATAGGTAAGAGTAGATACATATAGTAGTGATGACATGAACCTAGACTAGTCAAGAATTATGGATGTTTATAAAATAATCTTTTTCTTTCATACCTCATCTCATCTTATGGCAGCACCTTTTATAATATAATATCATCAATCATGTTCACTAGATTATAGCACTACCGCGACACGTCGACACACGACAGCCCACGGCAGCACTCCTTATCATGACAACACATGTCATTTGGGTAATCTTGATTTAAACATATTTTATTTAGAAAATATTACTTGTGTCACACCCCGTGGATTTAATCCACCGCAGCAGACTCCTATAAAACCCGGGAGCTCGGAGTATTCGAATACGTTTTTAACTCTGCAGAGAGGTACCAATTTACCCGCAAGATATTCCACTTTCAAACCTTTCCTATCATAACAAAATGATTGGACCCCTGACTCACTTCATACTGTGAGCGGCAAGGTGGAAATAACAAGAACTTTTGTTATGTATCACTCACAATTCACCCCCGACCCTGTGGCTCTCTGCGAGACACAGTTGTGGTAGGTTGTATCCAAACCTCCACCCCTACATATGTTTCCATTACTGGATCAACGTGCGAGATCACCTTCAGTGATATGTGTGGGAGCCGCGCTCCGTGTTTATCGTGCATCACTACACAATTCCAGCAGGGGTGTCATGTGTGATCCACATAAGTACTTGTTCAGGCCTGTCCCATACCAGGCTTGCGGTTAGCACGTTGTTCATGCCACTAGACGCACAACACAAGGTTCTAGTCCTTATATGCCAGTGACCAGACCATCCACAACCCTGCACCTTCAGTGCCTGCATTCCTTTGCAGTCTAGCACCTCCAGTGCTACAGCCATTTCATACCATTTTTCTGGTCACGGCTAGGGGTTTTATTTCATGAATATAAGTATACAGATACATATAATAATTCATGGCTCAAAACTTGTTTATTTCACATTTCACAGATAACCAGTCTAGTACTGCCAATTCATAAATTAATCATTCTCAATCTTTCACATGCAATATTGCCTATATTCAAGGTTATATTATAGCAACATTTAAAATATAGGTTCAAGATGACCAAGGATATGACTTGCCTTCCGCGTCGTAAGAAACAGCAGTTGATGACAGATCAACAGCGAAGTCCTCGATCTCAGCTTCTGAATCTGCTCGGCGACAAACAAACAATACACACAAATATTACTTATATATTAAAATGATTTAGGATTTATATGCAGATATGCTTAACAAGAGTGACTGAACGATACTGGAGATAATTGAGATTACAAGCTGAACTGAGTTGAGATCTAGAGTTTCAAGGATTTGGCTAAGGATGGGTGTTAGATGCTCTTAGGATCTCAAGGTTACAATAAGAACATCAGTTTGTGGCTGGTTTGATCAAGAACAGCGAATGTCGGCAGATTGACATTCAGATCAAGATTCTGACATAACTTCAAGGAAAACTAGAGAGCTTATCTCAAGTTATGACAGTAGAAGAAAATGTAGATCATAACTCTACAAATTCAGTGGACAAAGTGGCTTTCAAAATGCACAATCAGAAGTGGGTAAACAAGGCCAATGCCATTGGCTGGCATGTACTGAGACAGTGTCAAAAATTAGGGTTTAGCGGCAAATATAATTCAAGGGCTCAAATCAAGTTGTGATAGAAGAAGAAAATGTTGATCACAACCTCAGGAATCTAAGGGACAAAGTTATGCCCAAAATGCACATCTGGAAGGGAGTGAAAAGGGCTAATGCCACTGACTGACCTAGTCTGGCATTGATCTTGACATGGCCAGAAACTAGGGCTTGGCATAACTTTTGATCTAGGGCTCCAAATGATGCACCACTTTGTCTGGGAGGTAGGCATTGATAACAGGAACAAATCATTCAACAAGATCTAGGGCAGAAGATGGCTAGAAGGTGATGAAATTCAGTGATGAACTGAGGTGAACTAGTTGTACTGGAGCAGTTCTGGACAATATTTTGGCATGGCTATAACTTGGATTCTGGGCAGTTTCAGAGATCGAGCTAGAAGACAAATATGCTCAGGAAGTTGAGGCACACCTGAATGACAAAGTGGATGAAGCTGAAACGGCCGGGAAAGGATTTCCGGTGAACTGCGCCGGAGAAGATGACATGAGATTTGGGGCTTTTTGATACAGGCAGAAAGAACTCTAATCCAAGCTTGAGGAGTGATAGAAGGGTAAGATGAAGCTATCTGGACAATCAATTTGGCCGGAGGATGGCCGGAGAGGCCTGGCGACGATCGCCGGCGACTGGTGGAGCTCAAATTTGAGGAAACCTTCGATTTGAGCTCAATCTGGAGATCTGGATGCATAGTCTTGCTGGAAATGAGTCACTGATCATTTTGTTTCACAAATTCGAAGATTAATCCGGGGTAAATTGGCCAGCATTGCCGGAACAGGGCAATCGGGAAGTTCCGGTGATCACCGGCGACTGGATGCAAAATAGCTCAATTAAATGATACAGCATGATGAGGGAGATGAGATATACCTTCTGGTGCTGTTAATTCAGTGAGAGGTGCAGCAGGGCGTGCTGGCACCGTGAGGCTCCTTGACGGCTTGCCGGAGAAGAAGACCAAGACAGGAGAATTTCGAGACTTAGCTGATTTCCAGTGAAGGAAAGGAGTTGCTGGGGGGTACAGTAGTGTTTAAATAGGCCAGGCGCAACTTGCAAGGAGGGAGCAGTGAAGTGATTAGCAGCCGGTGATGAGATTGGTTGCGTGTTGAACATCAGCGGCGAAGACACAGCAAGAAGCGGTGATTGCGACGGCGACAAGTCTGCAGCTGATCACCATGTCGGTTCATCGGGACCTTGCAAAGCTGGAGCAAGCGGTGGCGATAGCAACTGGCGCGGCAAAGCAACGTGGCGGGGAGTTGCTGACAAAAGGCTGCTGGTCGCGCGCAGGAGCACATGCTGTTCAACGGCGCTGCCACGGCGTTGCCACGCGATGGCTGGGGCGTGGACGCGTGTGCACATGCAACTCAAGTGCGTACGAGCTCAGGCGAGGCGAGGCGTGGCCGGCGGCGAGCAAGCGCGGCGCAAATGCACGGCGAGCTCTGGTCGTGCGCACAGTAGCTGCTGCTCTGGTCGAAATAGGGGCTGATTTGCAATATTTGATTTTTGATTTCGGGCTGAATTGTAAATCTGATGATTTGGATGATTTGATCTGGAATTGATTCTGCTGTTTTGGTATACTTAATTCCATAGATGATTTGACACAGCTAGAAGATAAAATTTGAGACATTTGGATGACTTTTGATATGAACGGAAAACAGAGTAGATTAGGGTAAAATAAGTCTGAAACTTATTGATCTCGAATTCTGGGATTTAGGGTTTGATTTTGAGATACTCATAAAAGAAGAATTTGTATTGAAAAGCATTTGAGAGGTATTCCCTGAATCAGATTTGAATTTGAAGATGATTTGCAACATTTTGCCCTTTCTGGCTTTTAGAAAAATCTGGAAGAAGGACTGATCTGCGAATCCGGAGTTTTGGAAGGTTTAAACTGAATTTGATTTCACTGATATAGCAGATTATATTCAATAGAATATTTGGCAAGAACATTTGATAAAATTTGGCACATTTGAATAGTCTTTGATACAGACTGAAAATAGGGTATTTTTAGGGTAATTGAATCTGAGCTTCAATTGATTTCGAATTATGGTAATTAGGATGAGATCTTGAAATCTGCACAGAAGAAGAACTTGTTTCAAATAGCATCTAGAAAAGATTTGCCGAAGAAATTCTGGATTTGGAGTTAATCTGGAGATTTTAGCCTTTTTGGGTTTCTAGATATCAGATAAAGGACTAATTTGTAATAACTCTTGGACTGATTTGCGAAAAAGGTTCAGATGGTGGAATCTGGCTGCCAACTTTTTGGTTTAAGGTATTGGCATACCCTTGATCATAATCCAGGAATAATCTGGTCTGAACTTGGCTAAGATTTTGATTAAATCTGAATTTCTGAAACTTAGGGTAAAAGATAATAACAGATATTCTGTTTACGAAAACAGAAAAGAGTTGATAATTCTGGAAGTTAGGGATAGAATTGAATCTGGGTTCTGAAGGCTTTTAGATTTAGGATAACTGATAGATCAAATCTGGAAAGTCAGATCTTGACTTGAGGTCACAGGATAAATTTGGAGATTTTAGGGCTAAAACAGAATAAAGCTGAGGCTGATTTGGTTGATCTAGAAGAGACATATGTATGCATGATTTTTAAGAAAGAACTTTTCACCCCAAAACTCAGGATGTTACACTCATTGTGGTCACGACAAAATTCAAAGGATTGATCATTCCTATGAGCGTAATCACGGATCGATCCGCTCGCGCTTAGGACCTGATCGCACCTAAAACAGTGTGATTTTGTAATAACTGCAAGTGGACAGTTGAACATTGAGCACTTGAGGGTCAAATTCCTTGAGAAACGAGTTGGGTGTTTGTATTTCTATGCTAAATCTACTACTAAAGCTATCAATCTAGGGTTTTAAAGCAGTAAAAAGCAGGTATGAAATCTAGAGTTTGTAAGCAGGAATGAAAAGCTAGGGTTTTGGGAGTTCCTTAACAATTCAGCGTAATTCTATCCATGGTCCAAGGATTGCAAGTTAATTTCAATTGTTTTCCAAGATAGATTAAGTTGCCTGTACGGTTGCAGGTACAACGGTCAGAGAATCGCTTCCACTGTTACGTTTGGCAATAGCCTCTCTCGTATTCAGGATCCCATGTCAATGCGCTAAGGACTGAAGAACTCCCCTAAATTTTTGCTAAGGCTGAACTGTTACGTTTGTTGCCCAAACAAGAATTTAGGATTTAGAGGAAGAAAACGTCAAGAAATAACTCCAAAACTTGAGATCAAGACAGAGGAAGAATCATGCCTTCCAGATTGGGTCATCCCTAACCCTAGGAGAGATCTACTCACAAAAAGCCATAATAATGAAGAAATAATAATAAGAATTAAACAAAAACTCACTTGTTTGCTTGGAAATTGAAGTTGCTATTCTTGTTGGCTTACAAAAACAATAGACATAGAGAAGGAGGCTCTTCTAAGAAAACTAGACTAAAAACTACTAAGAAAGTTCTGATCAAATACGGCTAAAACTGACCAAATCTAGTTAAAACCAACCAAATTCGACTAGTTTCCATCAAACCCGACCAAAACCTACTAGGACACATGGCATGTTCGCGGCCAAACACGTGTTGTGACCGAAACTGAGCAGGACTATTTTCGACCATGTTGTGTTCAATCAGGTCTCTTATTCAAGTACAGTTCCTTTTTTTTGTTGTGGCGTGTTACAACTGGTCATTTTTTCACGTAGTCGTGTACGGATAAGGAATTTTCCCGCCAAAACGTGTTCGACCAAGTGTGTTGTCCAAAGAACACTCGATTAGGACCTTTTCCCTGAAACATGGTGAACAAAACCGTAAAACCAACTTGTAAAAATAATGAAAAATTATCCATAAAATGTCACATGAAAGGAGTTTTAAAGCATGATTTTGCACGTTTTTAATACTAAACCTAGGTAAAAATGCTACCAATTTAGCACTTATCAAGACCATGGCGTGAGGTTCCCCATGCCAATTCTTCCCACGACCATGGAGATGGTCGTGATGATTGACAGTCGTAGATTACATATGTTGGCTACAAGGCTTTTTCACCAGGACTATGAGTGGTGTTGTAGCCTGATAAATTTAAGCCAAGCACGATCGAGTGGTTCGATGGGACCCAGAACCCATCAGAATTCCTCCAGATCTATGTCACTACCATCAAGACAGCAGGTGGGAATGAAAGGGTGGTGGCCAAATATTTGCCAATGGTCCTTGAGGGTTCGGCACAAACCTGGTTTTTCAACTCGCCAGAGGGATCGATCTACAACTAGGAAATGCTATGTGATGTTATCCTAAGCAATTTCCAAAATTGCAATGAAAAACTTGGCAAGGAAGATGATCTTCTTGACTTACACCATATATCGAGTGAAACCCTCCAGTAGTTTTTGAAGAGGTTCCTGGGAGTAAGAAACACTATCCCTAACATTTCTGATAGTTCAGTAATCAGAGCCTTCAAACATGCGTTCGATACCGAAGATTCACGAAGGACCTCAGCATCAACCCACCTAGATTAGTGTCAGAACTCTTCGACATGGTTGATCGCTACTCTGACGCGGCTGAGGCGGTAGAGTGGAATAAAATGGTCGACAAGGCTGATTTACCACAGCCTGGTCTAGACTCTGAAAAGAAAGATAACACTAACAGGAAGTCTGGATCATCTACAGGCGGGAAGATCAAAAAGACGAAGAAGGATGGAACAAACCGCCTCTGAGAGGTTGCAAACATGGAAAAGCAACCACAGGATAAAGGTAACAAAGTTCCATAGAAGAATAACAAACCTCGTTTGGGTGGACGCTACAGCAACCAAGTAAAAAAATAGACTAACCCGCAGGGAAGCAAGAGGTGGTGTCCACTGCATGAGGTCTCGGAACATGATCTCACGAATTGCCGAACATTGTTAAATCTCATGGAAGAATTCTACGAAGCAATTTAAACTTTCCAAATGCAAATATTCAAATTATAAAATTTCAACCTTAGAAAAGACAGTGCTTAATCAATTAAATGATCTTGACCATCTTCTTTCATATAGTATTTAGAATAAACCATACAAAGAAAACACTCGTTATGCTACAATTTATACAAAGTTGCTAGATTGCCCTTTTTAGAGAAAAATTAAAACACTTATATTTTGATTTTTTTATTTTTTTATTTATTCACTTGTCTTTTTATTTTCTTCAATGTTTTTGTGCTCTTGGAGAGAATGTTTTTACTGGATCATTCTGTCGCGGCTAGAGGAGACACAACTGAAGACAATTACTTAAGTGCACTTATAGAAAGGTAGCTTTGTCAGTTTCCCGAGCCCCTGTAAGCAATCTCAATGCTCCGTATACCGTCCCTTCATCCGCTGGTCGATGATTCACCACCACCTCCCCCAGCGGGTCGCTTATACGTTACACAAGACTAGACAAACCTGCATCTTAAGCAACCATTTTATTAAAAATATTTTTTGTGTGCAAAAGTTAAGTAAATCTTCCCTTCCCCAGCTAGTCGATGATTGACCACCGCCTCCCCCTGGTGGGTCAATTATACTGTACTCTTAAATATTTTTTATTTTAAAGAGAAGGGAAATTAGCAATCTAGGCATAAAAACTGACGTAAGAGAGTTAATTCCACAAAATAGTTTATCAGAAATCTTCAATTTGGAAGAAGTTAAAGACAACTTAATAGACAACTTCAAGCTTTAATGGTAAATTTAAGATGAAAACTGAACATAAGCAATGCAAATTTTTTACGAGAGCAAAGTTCAATGGATCATATGCAAAGATGTGATAGAATAGTCATCTAATTGATTAAAAATCATCTTCAAAACCAGGCATTCCAAGTGATAAATCTTTTTTTTATTTTTTAGTTTATGATAGAATGTGGTGGAATGATGATTCACTGAAGACTAAGCAAATGGTTAAGTGAACACCCCCAATTTAAGTCGGACATTGTCCTCAATGTATGGAGAGAGATATAGATCACCGTTTATGGTAGTAGTTGCTGAAGGTAGCTGTTGTGGAAGTTGCTGTGGTGAAAGAGGGTGTTGTGGTCCACATAGCTCCAATGGTGCAATCCAAGGCGTCACAAGTGAAAACTTAAAAAAAAACAAAAAGAAAAAAGAAAGAAAAGGAAAATAAAAGAAATACTTCCATACCTTGGAATTCACTCAACAGAAGCAGGTGGAGGAGAATGGTAGAATTGTGGCAATCTATAGGATGGATAGGTGGGTGGTGGATAGGGTTGTGGGGAACGTCCGTAGGTGTGGAGATGGTCCCCGTAGTGGGTACGTGCGCCTGGAAATGTGCCGTCAGGGAGGATGTGGCTTGAGTGTACATGATAGTCGTACATAGGCGAACTATGGACAGTACAAAAGATTGTTCTCTGATCGCTATCTTGCTGAACTAAGCAATACCAAGAAATCTCTCATATGATAGCACAAGGTTCAAGAAGATACGACCAACATTGAACGAATATGACCACACGTAGTTCCTGTACAGGTGCGACCATAACAAATATTGAGCTGATTCGACAACTATCTAGTTCAATACTATTACGACGTGCTTATTACACATCGATCATGACTGGTCTTGACTCGACCATGAACTCAGTGACCAAAGGTAATGAGACCACACCGGTTGCAGAACCGAGAGATGACCACTAAGGTCGCACACAAGGTCACAGACGCAGGCATGAGACCATGAAGGTCGCACAGTCATAGTCTTTGAGACCACGAAGGTCGCACACATAGTCTTAAGACCATGAAGGCCGCAAACACAGTCTTTAACATCATAAAGATTTTAGACAGAGTCGTTGAGACACTAAGGTAGCAGACGCACTCGCTGAGATCACCAAGGTCTCAGACATAGTCTAGAGACCACTATGGTCGTAGACATAGTTGCTAGGACCAAGAAGGTCACCAACATAGTCACTGAAACCACTATGGTTGCAAACACGTCCCTGAGACCACTATGGTCGTAGACCGATCACAGACTATGTGACTATGGACAATGAGAACATAGACTGTGCGACTATGGACAATAAAGTTCTAGATTGTGCATCCAAGATATGCAGATAAACTTTAGATTGCATCTAAGATATATGATATGCATTTTGAGCTTCAAGGTGCATAAGATAGATTAAGCAGGCTATACTCCTCTTAATAGGATGACAAGAAAATCTAGAACCGAAAAGACAATTGAGGTCGATTATACCACTGATGACAGTTTGAAGAACCTCAGTCTTTATCTTCAGCCAGTGCCATGGATACTTCGATCATAGAGATCATCTTCCCAAACCTTGAGACCATGGATGCTGCGACTATGGATATTTTGATCGTAGAGGTTGGAATCACAGGCTTCGACCATTTTCCATGTGCCTTTGAGTGTTCCCAGCATGTTGCTTTATTGATTCATTATGTTGTGATCTACAACTCTGTTTCTTTTGTGAGTTCAGGGCATGTTGCTTTGTAGCTTCATGAAGCTCAATTTGAAAACTGACGGCACTTATGATAAACACGTTAGTTCTGTTTGTTGTCATTAGTCATTGATACTCTAAAACTTTTTTAAACTCACTCAAACCATAAGCGGTTTTATTTTCAACAATCTCCCCTCAGAGTTTCTACTCATTAGTTTCGAGGTATTCCAGTTCGTTGCTTTTGTCATGGATTCATCATGCTTTGATCTGCAATTTGACAATACTCATAAGAAATGTGTTAGTTGAGTTTATTGTCATTAACTCTGTTTGTTGTCTTTAATCACCAAACTATAAACTTTAACAAGGCTTATATTCAACAAAGGTGACGAGCAAAATAGGCTATTGATGATATAGGAATTTTTCCTACCATTGCCCACAAAAATTCGATCTTGGTTTCTAAAACTTTATCCTGATTACTGTCACAGCCCAAAATTGTCTTGGTCATGAGACGCTGTAAATAGTGAAAGGCTGGATTACAAATTTTGGCGGCCTTTGATTTATCGGGTCAAAAAAGATGCCTTTCGTCAGCTATCTCACTCCAAATTTTACTGGGGGTACAAATAATAGAAGCATCAAACGTTCCCCCGGATTTTAACCCCAATAGATTTGCAAATTCATCTATTGAAAAATCATAATCCACATTCGCAAACCTAAATCTTACACCTACAGTTTGATTGGGAGGAACACTTATAGTGTTTTGTTCGAAGGAGGCTAGAATCTCCCAAACGACTTCCCCAAAAGTCAGAACTGGAACTCCTATAAGCGTGTCCCAACCCACATTATGAAATAGGCATAAAATGTAATCTTCTATCCCAAGAGATCTAATGGCATGAACATCCAAAAAATTAGTACACCATAAGGGCCTCTTCTTTAAGTGCATAAAACGAGCAAGATGATCAGGATTTGTGAAATATATTCTCAGAAAATCCGGATCAGAAAAGGTTTGAGGATACATACCTCATTTGCGCTTTGTAACCTTCTTGATGTTGCATCGGGGAGTCGTCATTGCCATAGAAAACTTCGGATCTGGGGGTGTCGAGGCATGAGAAGCCATAATTTGCAAGGCAAGGAGTGTCAAGGTTCGTGAGAAGTTTTGGGCAAAAGAATGGTGGTTTGGCTATTTGGGGAAGATAGGTGGTCTTATATAGGGTGGTAGGTGAGAGTTGTAAAGGTTTGGGAGAAGAAAAACTCAAAAAGAAAACAAAAAGGACACTTTCAGCCGAAAAACAGAGGAAAACAGAGCCTAGCACGACACGGGCACGAGGTGTGCTCCGGGTTGTGCTCAGTTTGGGTTTTACTCGACTTGACCAGGTGGTCAAACGGACAATTTTTGACCATGAGCAATGAACGTGCCCAACCAAGGCACGAGATGTGCCACTGGCCTTGGTCATTTCGATCAAAAAAGAAAAAGGTTTATTATTGTTTTGAAAATTTCAACCCAAGCTCGCCACCGGTCATGCCACTAGTAGTGGTCATCTCCGAAGGTTTTGAAAATACTTATTTTTTTGAAAAAAATCAACTCAAAGCCGGCATTGGTCGTGCTCGAGGTCGTGTGTCTCGGGAGGTTTTTGAAAAACTTAATTTTTTGGAAATTTTCACCCAAAGCTGGCATTGGTCGTGCTCAAGGTCGTGCCCATCTCGGGAGGTTTTAAAAAAAACTTAATTTTTTGGATAATTTTCACCCGAACGCAGCAGTGGTCTTTCCTGTGGTTGTGCCCAGCTCGGGTAAAAAGACAAATAAGTGTGATGAGGACATCACTCCTATGCATACGCCCGAGACTCCTCCAGTTGTGATGCAAGGACCCATCACAAGAGCACGAGCACGGCAATTGAATCAACAGGTGAGCTCGTTCCTAAGTGCCCGTGCATATACTTGTGAGGATGGTATGCTACCTAATGATATTATTGATTATATTGTACTTAGGAACTTTGGAGAGGATCATGAAGGCCTTGGGAACCAGCAAGGGCCAGGAGGGAGGCAAGGAGGGCGTCCAAGTCAAGTTGGAGGCCAATTCATCTCGGAGTCGACTACCTCGGCCACCAGGAGCAGTGTTCACTAAAATCGTCGTCCAGGACACAAACGGGCTCCGATTTCGATGATCCACATGTTCCTGGAAAGCTAAGGAGATAACCTTTCCAATGGCATCGGTTTCAGGTCATTTGGACTTCGGAGTCGCCGGGAATTCACGTTGTAAGTTGGTGGACAGAATCTGTCCCAGGGTGCTGCGTCACCAATTTGGGCCGTTGGCCCATGTATCGTGTTGGAGCCCATCACGGACGCGTCTAGGGTCTCTAGGACGTCCCTTAGACCTTATATTCAGTAGCCGCCGCTAGGGTTGAGGCGGGTTTTGCTTAGATCAATTCTGTCTTTGAACAGTGTCACCGTTCATCGGTTTGTGAGACCCCAACTCGTGAGTTTCATCCTCAATTGCAAATTCAGTTGCATCTTTCTTGTTCTTGCTTGTGTTCTCGATTCACTGGCAGGGATTACCCTTCGTGGCGAGGTCAACCGGGCAGCGCACGGTTGATAACCAGAGGACGCGTGGTGCTGCGATTGCAGGGGTTTTGATCGTGCCGATCAAGAAGCCGGATCGTGTGTGTCTCGCGCCGCCTAATCGACTTATCCTCCACCTGACGGAAGTTCGGGCATCCCCGTTCCCATTAAAGTGTTTTTAAAAAATTAACCAAACCGATGCCACCACTGGTCGTGCCTGTGGCCGTGCCAGGCTCGGATAGAAAGAAAAACTAGAGTTTTTGAAAAATTACCAAACTGATGCCACCAATGGTCGTGGTCGATTCGGCTTATTTTGGAAAAATATTTATTATTTGTTTTCGAAAGAGTTAGTCCTAGTTTACAAAAAGAAGTTTTGGGTGATCAAATGGCGTAGGAATTGAGTGATTTTCATGCTGTTGTTTTCATAAAAGAGAGAACTACATGTTGGTATACAGGGTTGCCTCCTCGCTAGTACTGGTTTAATGTCCCACTTGACAGACTGTCCTCAGCCATTCAAAAATATATAGAATTGAAAGAATCGATCGAGTTCAGCATACTTACCTTGTCTCCTGCATTGTATAACTTGATACGGTGGATGTTTACCTTGAAAGTGGTGCCGCGTTGTGCTCGTAGCTCTACGGCACCATACGACAAGACTTTTTCTATCGCATATGGCCCAATCCATCATGATTTCAATTTACCTGGGAACAATTTCAATTGTATATTGAATAATAAAATCAAATCACCTGGTTTGAACTCACGGTTGAGGGTCCTTTTGTCATGCCACTTCTTCATGTTGTCTTTATAGATCAAGACTCTTTCGTAGGGGTTGTTCCGAAGCTCTTCTAGTTCATACAATTCAAGGATTCGCCTTCACCACACTTTGTCGAAATCCCAATTGAGTTCTGTTGACACCCATAACGCCATGTGTGACAGTTCAATAGGCAAACGGCAGTTCTTACCAAATATAATTTTGTAAGGCGCGATACCTAGCGGAGTCTTCAATGCAGTGCAATATGCCCACAGGACATCTGGAAGTCTGAGTGCCCAATCCATACGAGACAGTGCTACCACTTTCTACAAGATCATCTTGATTTCTCTGTTTGAGACTTCAACTTGTCCACTTGTTTGAGGGTGATATGCAAGAGCAACTTTATGAAAAACTCCATATTTCATCAACAATTTATGAAATTGGTAATTAGTGAAATGCGCACCGCCAACACTAATTACTGCTAGTGGCATACCGAATTGGGGAAAGATGACTGTTTTGAAAAGCCTGATCACATGTTTTGATTGATTTGTTGGTGTAGCAACAGCCTCTACCCACTTTGAAACATAATCAACTGCAACTAAGATGTAGGAGTTGCCCATAGAGGATGGAAAAGGTCCCATACAGTCTACTCCCCATACATCAAAAAGCTCAATTTCAAGAATGTTTGTCAACGGCATTTCATGTCTTTTACTCAAATTTCCAGAACATTGGCAATGATCGCACGTTTGCAAAAAGTCATAAGAATCTTAAATAAACAAGACCAAAACAAACCTGATTGCACTACCTTAGCCATTGTTTTCGAAGCTCTGGACACTAGTACAGAAAAGCTTTCTTCTATCGGTAAACAACACCCTTCTACTATCGGTTTTCGTACCGATAGAGATAGACACGATAGAACAAGACAGAACATTTTCTATCGGTAAATAACCGACAGAAGAATTTCACAATTCTATCGGCATATTAGGAGTGTACCGATAGAAAACCCGTCGTAGTCTGACGTTTAGCGGTGGGAAAAGTACCACTATTCTAACGGTTAATTACAAGAGTACCGACAACAAAAAGCTTACTATTCTATGGGCACCTTATGAGTGTACCCATAGAAAACCCGTCGTAGTCTGACGTGTAGCGGTGGGAAAAATACCTCTATTCTAATGATCAATTACAAGTTTACCAACAGAAAAAAGCTTAGTACTCTCTCGGTTGGAAATGAGATAACCGATAGAAAAAATCTTAGTACTCTCTCGGTTGTGTATGAGTTCACCGACAGGAAAAATCATATTCTTCTAACGGTTAATTTCAAGTTTACCAATAGAAAAAACTACAGTAGTCTCTCGGTTGTGGATGAGTTCACCGGCGGGAAAAGTCACACTATTCTGATGGTTAATTTCTAGTTTACCGAAAGAAAAAGTGGTAGTAGTCTCTCGGTTGTGGATGAGTTTACCGATAGAAAAGTGGTGGTAGTCTGTCGGTTGTGAATGAGTTTACCGATAGAACATTCACATATACAGCACGTTATTTGCATTCACATATACAGTACAGATGCAATACATTATAGATTGGATACACAATACAGTACAGATGCAAAGAAGGGTAAATTCACAAAACAGATTGACACATTAGACAGTTATTCACATTTATTCACATATATATGGACAAATACAAATTGCAATCCAATGTGGACATTTATTGACATATATATTTATTCACATGTATATAAACAGTCTATGCACAGAGTACACGAAAAAGAGAAAATTATCATGGTGGATGGTTGGGCGCAACTTCCTCCATGACATATTGAGCCCAGATTTGTCGAAGATCTCTAATCTTTGCATTTTCGTATGAGTCTTTCGACATGGAGATCTGCAAGCATGTGTGAATACTTAGTAACTAACTTCCTAATTTAGAACGTGACACCCAATTTTCAAATTTGAGTTAGCTATCGATGCTTACCTGGGGGAATTGGGCAAAGTTTGTCTGCACTAGGTCGTACATGTAGCGCAACACATAAAACCAGCATTCCCACGATTGCGGCTGCTGATGGCACTGAGATAATTGCATATGCGAAGACATGTTAGCTATTGTTTCCATAAACTAATTAAGCATAAACAAAAAGTCTCGTGAGTAACTCATATTCTTTCCAAGCTAGTAGGGATCCCTGCGGTGCGGCATGCCTCCCTCCAGTGGACACATATTTATCAAAAGCCCTGCATTTCAGTTTGTATTGCCAGTTAATGTATTATCATTAGCTAGTGAGGTGAAAATTTAAATCAAACATATAAGTTACTTACGCCTCCATATTCCCCTTGACCACATATTCGATCGATAATCTGTCACGCATCGAATCGAGGTAGTAGACCTCGTTCCTCGGCGGACAGATCACGATGAGGATCCAGTGGCCCCTGCATTGTACGTAAAAGAGGACCGCTAGCTCAAAGTATATCTCAGGTGTAACATACAAGATCGAGTTAAATTAGTACGAAATGCACTAACCTTTGGTGGTACGGCACCAAAATGAACTCCCTGTCCTGTTGCACCATCAGCGCCTTGGATATGTACTGCTCAGCATGCGCGGCGTCGTTCTCTAGCATCGTGAGGCTTATTTTCTCTGGGTCAAGGAAACCCACCTTGTCACACGCAGCCTCCGATGCTAGCCTGTACATGCACCTGCATGCAAAGGACGACATTAGTATTGCACAGAAAGTTACTACATTTCAAATGAACTACAACAATGCAGAGTTAGCAAACAGAGTTAGAAAGCAGCAATACATAGCATCAGCAAACTCACAGGACTCCAGTCCATATGATGGACATATCGAGCTCCCGCCAGTTGTAGAGATCGAACAGATCCTCGTGTGCCACGGATATACTCCCGGGCTCACGGTGGAACTACCCAGGCCTGTAGGGAACTAAGAAGTTCAGATTGCGCCGAGCTCGGTGTAGGTACCACTCGTGGAGGTCTCTGGTTGATCGATCCAATTTGTGCAAAGCTGCCTCCGACATGAATGGGAACCCGTTCCTGAACCTCTCCGGTTGTCCATGTCACCCTTTTCCCTTGCCTTTGCCCTTGCCTTTGCCCTTGCCTTTTGCCGGGGACTGAGCGCGTACCTTCGAAGGCAAGGGCCAGGTGATGGCGGCTTTCTTCCGAGGTGAAGGCGTGGATGCGCTGGGTGGGGTCGAGGCCGTCTTTGATGTGTCCAGGGTCGCACGAGATCGGGCCTCATGCCCCGAGCTGGGGGCGCAGTCCCCTGGTAGCCCAACGGCAGGCCACTTCAATTAATGAGCACGTATGTTAGATTATGCAAGTTGAGTGTACTGAGTAGGATGTAATCTAAAATGTGTAGTATTTACCGGTTGTATTAGAAGACACTTCTTGGGCCACTGTACGTAGGAGCCCACTGCCTCAGCAAGTGTCTGTAGTTCCTCTGTTGGGACTGCCAACGGAGAATCATTGTAGCCCGGCATGACCATGTCCACCTGTACCTTTGCAAACCCCAACCGCAGAGGTACGCAATGGACCCGGACATCTGGCCCAGACGGATATACGAAGCCGTGTCCAACCACTTCCTGCCTGTCACCTAGGTAATTCAGTAGGATGCAACCCTCCGGCTTCTGCAAATTTGTAAATATTAAAACAGGTTAGCGAAACAACTCTAACAGAATGTGAGTGGCATCAACTTAAGTGCACAGATGAAGGCTTGCAGTACCTCAAGTACATCCACTGGATCCGCGAGGACCTTCGAAGCGCAACTGCTTATCCGACCCCGCGGGGTACCGTCGCCCTGGGGTTCCACATCTGCACTCTTGCTCAGCAATGCATCTCTCAACCGTGCAAACTCTTCCCTCATTTGTGCGACCTCAGACTGCACCTCAGCCCGTATCTTCTCGGAGAGCTCCGCCTCCTTTTCCTTCCAGGAGTGGGCCTTCTTCCTCGGTGGAGCCGGATCTGCGAAACCGGCCTTCCACGACACAATGGCTCCCACAGCCCTTGTCCGCCCGGGATGATCCTTATTTCCTAGAGCCCAGGTGAGGATGTCGTTCTCCCTCTGTGGGGTAAACAATCCCTCCACTGCCTCCTTCTCAAAAGAGATCTGTTACATTTAAAAGTACCTTGTGAGACAAATTGCCTTATATACACTTGTGCGCACATAGTTTACGAGGTTAGCCAACTTACCGTTCGCCTCACAACGTCGACGTCCCCAAGGGTTGCGAACTGCACAGATCCCGTGGATGACACGGACCCCCTCCCCCTCCACCATCGCTTGCACCTCTCATCCCGGATCTCGGAGAGCGGCAACTCAGGGGTGTCGATGACAGGATTTTGCTCGACTTCCTTCTTCCACAGCTCCTCCTTCCCCGCATAGTCCCGGGATCCGAGCCGATGCGGGTGGTCGTTCCTCTTCTAGATCGCCCTATTCTTCTCGCTAAGGGCCTTGAACTCCTCAGTCCCCTTCTGCTTGGTGAATTCCTCCCATACCTCCTCCGATATGAAGGGGTACTTCTCGCAAGGAGATTTCCCCGCAGCGAGGAAGTTACTGACGAGCCAGCTCTTAAAGGTTTTCCATGTTCCGTTCATGCCCTTCAAGCAGGGCGTCCTAGGTGTATCGTCGGGGATGTTCCACTTAACCTGTTTGCAAAAAATGCATACAATTAATCACGAGTTAGTTAAACTTTAGTATAAGCCAAGAGAACGTGATTACGAAAGAGTTCAGCGATTTCAGTTAATTTAACCTTCACTTCCGCCCACAACCTATCCCTCTCGTCCACCGTCACGTCCTTCCAGCTCTGCACGGTGATCTTCACCCTTTCTTTCGCCAACAGCCCAACGTAGGCCGCGTACTTCCCAGCATTCTTTCCAATCGGCCTCCCAAATTGGTTGAACTCACAAGAAAGATCCGTGCGTTTGGCCAAACGGCCCAACATCGTCGTGCCTCGCTCCACCCTCTTGCGCCGGGATGTAACAGCTGCATCTTCAGTTACGTTGGGGTTGGCCCTAGTCGAACCACTGGTACCATCCGATGAAGACGACGACATGTCTTTCCCTACAAAACCATCAACAAACCATCAAAAATTTAATGGAAACACAAACCAAATCATTTTACAAAGAAAAAGGACCTATTTTAAATATCTTTTCCATCGGTAAACACAAGAGCTACCATGCAATTAATACAAGATAAGATTCTATTTCTCAGCGTTTTCGTCTACACATTTTCATATAGGAAGCAGGCAACATATGGCAATTAATTCTTCTTGGAGTTCCATAACTCAGCCCAGGACTGGAATCTAATTAGGGCTGCAAAAGGAATGTCCGAACAAAATAATACTAAAAGAAATACATGAATAAATTACTTCTTGAACTGTTCAGAAATATTTTCTATCGGTAAACACATGATCTGCCGATAGAACATAACAATTTTTCTATCGGCAAACACGTGAGATACCGATAGAAAATAACAATGTTTTCTATATATGAAATTTTGTTGATAAGCCACTACTCACTGTCATCACATAACATTCTCAATGATTTTCTATACTAATATTCATGGGCCAACATTATTATTTCACACGTAAATGTGCACACAAGCATCTAAGTGCCACTGTGCATAATCTGACAAACCTAATGCTAATGGAATATAAAGATATTGAAGTAGCACAGAAAGTAGGTCACAACCAAAAAAGGAATAATATGGTCTATAGCACACTCTCTTGGTTATCTTTTGCATTACATGTATGCAAGTCATCAGGACTTCATCACATCTATTAGTTTGGGAAAAGTCATATATATATATGTATATGCATTTGAAACATATACTTCGAAGACCCATCCACATTGCCATATATTCAAACCAAGTGAGTAAAAATTCCCAACCAAACTAGTACATTGCATGCCTCATGTCCTTCCAGATCCAAAGTTTTAATACTTGTTCAGAAATATTTTCTATCGGCAAATACAGGAGATACCGATAGAATATGTGTACGAACAACTCCAACATATAATGTGCATTACATGGCAGTTGCATACAATTGATCACACATACAGCAGTATAGATAAGTTAAAATCTCAAAATAGGTTCATTACAGCACTGGAACATATTATGTCAACCCTAATTTAAATCAACATTGCCTGCGGAATGTACATAATCCAACACAATAGGGAACCCTAGTGTAATGGCAAAACTAGAAGAATTAGTACGTACAAAACACTAGGATCAAATAAGGAAGATGCTGGAAATAGAACGACGAATTAGGGTATTTAAGGCGAACAGTGCTGGTGATGGAGAGGCGGTGTAGAATGCAGCAGTGGCCGGCGAAGGACGAAAATAAGAACCGGTGGCAGTGGCGAACCAGTGTCCAGCTGGCGATCGTCGTGTGGGAGAGAGGAAGTGAGTGGTCACGGCGGAGGTTGTGGTTTTCTTCGCTCTTGAAGGGACGCAGTGCTCTAAGTTGGAACTGTTCGACTGGAGGGAAACTCAAGGGCCGTGTACGAGTAATAAAGTAGTGGATGACCTTTTCTATCTGTAAAACAAAATAATACCGATAGAATTATTTCCGTTTCTATCGGTACAACAAAATGATACCGATAGAAAAAGTAAATTTCCCGAAAAAATATTTGAAGTAGTGGATGCCTTTTTCTATCGGTATAAACAATAAAATCCCGTGAGACCAATTTTCCCCAGAAAATTTTTTTAATTAAGTGCCTGAGATTATAGTTTGGGTGCCATTTTTCTATCGGTAAAAACAACAAAATACCGTCAGAAAATGAAAAGGTACACACAATTTAACATCAAACAGACCGTGCTTGAAAGCTGCAGAATGATAAAGAAAGAGGGAAGATAGCCGAAAAATTGGAAAATTGACATAAAAAGAAATTGTTCATTCATTGTTGTTTTATCACTTATAAAAAAAAATAAAACCCAAAATGCTAGGTTCAGGGGTGGCCTTAGCCCTGGCTGCATGTAGAATAGAGTCAATTTGACTTGCAGCCAGGACGCAGGACTCCTCTAGCAACAAGTTGTCCCTAGGATCAACTACTACCGCGTCGAGAAGGCCTGCGACCTCCCTCACCTTCGCTATGGTATCCTTCATAGTCAAACCGCAGCCAGCGATGGTCATATCCGCGGCTTTCTTCTCCTCGCGAAGATGCCTCGTCCTCGCCCTAGCATTGTCACCATCCGTCTTCATGCGCTGAATGCGCTGGAAGAGATCGTCAAGGTCAAGCCGTAGCTGAGTGTGCTTTTCCGTAAGGAGCTTGTGCTCCTCCTGGAGGGCCCTCAGGTCGGCCTTCACTTTGCCAGTGTCTTCCATGGCTCCCATTCCCTGTGCAAATCAACAGGTCAAGAATGTAGTGAACATGGATTAACAATACAGGGGTAACCCAGGAGATTTAGAGTTCTTACCGGGGAGGGCGTGGCTGACGATCCCATGGAGGTTGCCATTGTGAAAGAGAATATGAGGAGTCGGAGCGTTCGAGAATTAGAAAAACAACAAAATACCGCGACGCATGGCGAGGTACTTATAGAATTTCCAAGGTGACGCATGGTGACACGGTTGAGAATTCAAAGCGCCAGAGTATTTTTCTATCGGTACAAACAGCAAAAAACCGTCAGACAACAAATACCGTGAGACTAACGAATTTATTCTAACGGTAAAATATAATAATACCGATAGAATAAGTAAACTTTTCGCAGCGAAACATTTTAAGTGCCTGAGACACATTAAAGTAGCTGATGTCCTTTTCTATCGGTAGAAATAACAAAATACCGTCAGAAAAATTGATTTTTGGAGAGCTTAATTTGAAGAAGCAAGAGGCTGCGATGAGATTTTTGCAAGTGCTATTTGAAGGGAAGAATTAAGTATTTACAGGACAAAGGTACTGTATATGTTAGAACTCATGCTGTGGAGTAAAATTGAGATATATTAATGCTGTGAACTAGCTTATCATTTAGTTCCAAAGAAAAATGTACTGCCTGATGTATTAATGATAAGTTCCTCACCTTGCTGCAGAACTTGTGGACTGTTTGCTTGGCATTTATCCCTGAAATAGAAATTAATCATCAATGGTTCTCAACCCATAATCCTTCTTCGTGGTCATCTCGCAGATACGTTGTTTCGTCGATATCTTCAGTACGGATAGATTGAATGTCCTCTAAAAATGGAGGTATTTCATCGAATTGGTTATACTCCTCTTCGTCGACAACATCTTCGACCCCAACAATACGTCTCTTGCTGTGGAGGACAACATGCAAGTTTGGATTGGCCGGGTCAATGATGGAGAATACCTATGTGGCTTGCTTTGCAAGTATGAATGGATCGTCTTGGTGTCCGACTCTACCAAGATTGACGAGAGTAAACCCATAACTGTCAACTTGAACACCTCGAGAGATTTCGACCCATTGGCATCGAAACAGGGGAATCTTAAGTAATCCGTAATCGAGCTCCCATATTTCGTCAATAGCACCGTAATATGAGTTCAGCGCCCTTACTGACCTGGCATCCTCGGAAATAGCAAACAGTGTCACTCCGCTACATTGCGTGCTACTCTTGGCGTCTTGAGCTCTTGTGTAAAATGAATACCCATTGATGTCGTACCCCTGCCAAGTCCCTACAGTGAATCTTGGGCCTCTAGCCAACCATGTCACAGTTTCACTTACGGAGCCCTCAGCAGCTCGCGTGACTCTTTCTTGGATCCACTCGGCAAATTTCCTGTTATGTTCTCTGCTGACCCAAACGTCTGACTTCGAAGGATTCTGTGACCGTAACATTACCTTGTGCTCGTGTATGTATGGCTCGACCTCCGTCATGTGTTGTAAGACCCAAAAATGTGATTTTGTGTACACATCACGAGCGGGGACGATAGTTTTCAATCCAATCGTTCCAATGCCCTGAAGCCTACCTTCGTGTCAGGACCTAGGAACGCCAATTGGGTCAACCCCGGCCATATAATCTGTGCAAAATTGAATCACATCCTCTGCGGCATAACCTTCCATGATACTCCCCTCGGGTCGACGGCGAGTCCTTACGTATCCCTTCAATACACCCATAAATCTCTCAAATGGATACATGTAGCGCAGGCACACGGGTCCACAAAACTTAACTTCTCTGATAAGGTGAACAATCAGATGAACCATAACATCAAAAAAGGATGGAGGGAAATACATCTCGAGCTGACAAAGAGTTGTAACCACGTCGCGTTGCAAAGCGTCCAATCCATCCGGATCAATTACCTACGAGGACACAGTTGCGCCAAATATTCATATCAGAAAAATCTTCTAATTAAGCTCCACAGATGGAGGTAATGAACTTATAGTACGAGTGCACGTACTTACCTTGCAAGATATTGCGTTGAAGAAATAACATAGGTTTGTGATTGTCTCTCTGACTTTAACTGGGAGAATGCCTCTGATAGCAATGGGAAGCATTTGTGACATCAGGACATGACAGTCGTGGGACTTCGTGCCAACTAGTCTTAGGTCCTTTCTTTACCTCGTGACATTCACTGTCAATCCGGTCCCTACGCGTATACCTCGATGCGCCGCATCTTGGACAAACATGCAAACTGGAGTACTCGTTACGGTACAACACACAATCATTTGGGCATGCGTGTATTCTTTCGATTTCCATTCCCAACGGACACAACAGTTTTTTGGCTTGATAAGTAGATCTTGGCAACTCATTTCCCTCTGGAAGCATGTCCGCTAGAAGATCTAATAGTGCCGTGAAAGTCTTATCACTCCAACCGTTGCCTACCTTCAAGTTATGTAATCTCACCACAGAAGACAGTTTTGTAAATGTTGCACATCCAGGGAACAGAGGCTTCTCAGAGTCAGCAATCAGTTTCTCAAATTCACACAAGTCGTTTTCGTTGTAATCTTCCTCTACATCACGTAACATCTCATCTAGATTGTCATCATCATCATCATCTACGTGCACATCGGAATGAACATTATCACAATTCGGATGATCATCGATATTATTGCAATCCACATCCGAGTCCTGCTGATTGGTAGTAGTGGTGCTTGTTTTCTCAAGATCTTAGCCATGCCATATCCAACGGGTGTATCGCGCGTTAAAACCACGACGAATCAAATGACTCTTAATTTGATCAGAGTTGCTAAACCTCTTCAAGTTCATACAATCTGTACAAGGACAGAGCATATTTTTCTCTCCCTTCCTCTCCTTTTGTTGCTCAGCAAATTTAATAAACTCATTCCACCATCAAAATATTCAAAAGTAGTATGTTTTATTCCATACATCCAATATTTCCTGTCCATATACAATTAACAAAATTTAACGAGTCAGCCATGCATGCATGAAACCTGCCCGATTAAGTTATGTATATGTACATGTACAGCCTCTTACAACAGATGTGTTGAACCCTAGCCTGACGAAATTAACACTAATTAACCTAGCTAACTACACAATACAAGCTAGTTAGCTCCTAAAACATGACGCATTTCCAGCTACCTAGCTCCCAAGCTTACAGCTACAAACTTAATTGGAACTACACAATACAGCTAGCTTGCAAGTAGAGAGGGAGGGAGATCCAGAGGGAGAGAGAGATAACTGTCGACAATTAATCATACCTTAAAGAGAGGGGCGCAATCAAATTCCCTCCAGCTTGCGCTGATCACCCTAGCAGTGTAGCTGCGAGCGTGGAACTTTCATCACAAACAGAGGGACAGGGAGTGCAACAGAACAAATTACAGCGCAGCTCAGCAATGGTCGAGTGGGGATTTCCTTATAATGGGGCTTTTTCTAACGGTAAATACATGAAATAACCGTTAGACTAACTAAGGTAATTTGCCTCTCACATATTCTATCGGTAAAAACACACATGTACCGTTAGAGAATGTACATTACTGAACAAGTACAGTTTTTGTTCTATCGGTAAATATGTGTATTTACCGTTAGATGATGCATGACACAGCACGTACATGAGTTTTTCTATCGGTAAATATGTGTATTAACCGTTAGATGATGCATGACACATGAACATGAGTTTTTCTATCGGTAGATTTGTGTATTTACCAGTAGATGATGCATGACTGAGCAAATATATGTGTTTTCTATAGGTAAATATATGTATTTACCGTTATAGGAGGTACTTGTAACGCACATGACACCAGTTCTCACATCCAAGGAATCATACCAATGTAACATCAAATAGATCTTAACTACAAGATAAAGCAATATTTCAAGAAATGCTAATTTGTGGATTAACTTGGAGACACAAAAATACTTTTCTTAGGTACTCGGGACTTCATCTTGCCAAAGAAATTACACATGCCAGTTCACCAAATTCAGGTACAAACATACACATGCCAGTTCACCAATACAAATTCAGGTACATGTCTGAAACAGCAGTACAAATACACACCTACCAACCAATACAATTAAATACACAAATACTCCCTACACATTCAAGTTCATGTCCCAATTAGCAATACGTGATACACAAATATACAACAATATACAAATACAACAATTCACACATTCGATGTATATTAGAAAAGCCACGTCTGAAATTAACAACAGATCACGACGAGGACCCAGTGGCCCGTACATTTTACATAAAAGATAACCTTTGCAGGTTGCGACAATGCAACTAGCGACTACAAGTTAGACCTGATACATAACAAATCCATTCATCCAAAACAACAAATGTCTGAACCACATTGGAATTAACCATAGGAGTTCAGTTCGAAGACACCCGAGGAGCTGGAACTGCCGTCGACTTACATTTGTACGTATTGGTGATTTCCTCGGACTCAAACTCGATCAACTCAACTCAACTCAACTCCATTAACAAAAAGAACCGACCTTCCAATATGTTGTTCTGTGTAGTGATGGTGTAGAATGGCTATGCAAATAACAACAATTCTTCTTCTCCAAGCAGGTAAGCATCTGGCCACAAGCTGGTGCATGCAAAAAAATGTAAGATGCTTTCTATAGGTCCTGATTTGAGAAACACGCAGGGCTTAAGGATCTTCTCGACCGAGCCAACCAAGATCTCGCATTTCACGTCCTTCCAGCTCTCGACGGTGATCTTCACCGTTTCTTTCGCCAACAAGCCAACGTAGGCAGCGTACTGCGATGAAGAACCGTGAAATACGTTTCCCCTCATGAGCATCATCCAAGGACCTGCAAAGATCATAATCATATTGAAAAGAAGACACATCAAAATGAAGGATACAAAAAAAGCAGAATAATTGCCATAATCGGATTAGAATGATTTACGTACCTTGCTTGGGATGCGGAAGTCTAGAGGGCGTCGATGGAGGTGCGGAGGTGCAGCGGTCGCCTGTAGAGGTGCGCCGGCCGTCCATGGAGCTTACGGGTTAGGACTACGAGCCCCAGATGAACTGTGAGAATGAAGAGACATACCCCTGTATTTATAGTACTAGATAAATTCTATCAGTACAAACACCGCATACCGTTAGTCATTTTATATATATTCTGTCGTGGTATTGCGAATACCCCGGCAGGTTTTGAGAATGATCCTAGCGAAGATTACGCGACGCGGGTTGACCGGATGACCGGTCCACCCCCGCCGGACAAGCACAAAAAATGACACTCGGGTTTATACAGGTTCGGGTCCCGGTGGGGGCCCTAGTCCTGTCGACGCGCTTCCGACCGGATTCGGCTGGGGAGGCTCTCTCCGGGGGAGAGGCTTCCGGAGCACGTCTGTGAGTAGCTATTCCAATAAAAGAACCGATCCTTTACAATAGAGGGGTACAAGGGCTATTTATAGCCCCAAAAAGAAGCAAAAAACCTAAACTACCCCGGAAGCCACCGTCGGATTGAAGGGCAGGACCGTCCTTCTCCCGGTCAAACGCCTTGGATGCTTGACAGGTGGTCGCTAGTTCCCGAGGCGCCCCTCGCGTGACCTGCACGTGATAAACAGTTCAAGACTTTACCTTTAGGAGGGCGATGAGGCCCGGGACGGCGCCGGAGGCCAGGTCCCGGGGGCCAAAAGGCGGCACCCGGGGAGGCCCCGGAGGCCACGTCCCCGGGCCAACGGGGGCGCCCAGGGAGGGGCCGGAGGCCACGTCCCCGGGCAAACGGCGGCGCCCGGGAGGGCACCGGAGGCCACGTCCCGGGAGCCAAATGGCGGCGCCCGGGAGGGCACCAGAGGCCGCGCCCCGGAGGCCAAACGGCGGCGCCCGGGAGGGCACCGGAGGCCACGTCCCGGGGGCCAAAAGGCGGCGCCCGGGGAGGGGCCGGAGGCCAAGTCCCCGGGCAAATGGCGGCGCCCGGGACGGCACCGGAGACCACGTCCCGGGGGCCAAAAGGCGGCGCCCGGGGACGGGCCGGAGGTCAGGTCCCCGGGCAAATGGCGGCGCCCGGGACGGCACCGGAGGCCCCGTCCCGGGGGCCAAAAGGCGGCGCCCGGGGAGGGGCCGGAGGCCAGGTCCCCGGGCAAATGGCGGCGCCCGGAACGTCACCGGAGGCCACGTCCCGGGGGCCAAAAGGCGGCGCCCGGGAGGGAACCGCAGGCCACGTCCCAGGGGCCAAAAGGCGGTGCCCGGGGAGGGGCCGGAGGCCAGGTCCCCGGGCGATCGTGACACTTCTTACCTGGACTTAGTCCCGTGGAGATTTCCCCCGACAGCAACCCCCCATGCCCGCCGGGGACGATGCTCAAGTCCCCGGTGGGTATGGTTCAGGTCACCGGGAAGATCTCCGGGCCAAGTCACTGGAGCCGCGGCGCTTCGGTTTCTGTGCCCCACGCTTAAAGCCGCGCCGTTTCGCCATAAATGCGGGCGCGGTTCGAACCGGCGCCTCGATTCATGCGCCCGTCCCTTCGTTTCCCGCGCACGGTTTGAACTTCTACGGTCCAGATTGATCCGTGGGTGCCACGTGGAGTGCATGTAGACCACGGCCCGCCCCTATAAATAGGACCTTGGGGGGCCCGGAAGCTCATTCCAAATTTTCGGCCTCAACGATTTTTGCTCTCCCGGTAGCCCTCTCCCGGTAGCTCTTTCCGGTAGCCCTTTCCGGTAGCAGACGTCCCGGAGTTTTTAGTAGTAGCCTCCTACAAAGTTAGCCACCGAAAAAGAAGACTAACCTCATGGCACCCAAGGGTCGAGCGAAGACCACATAAGTGCCCCCGGAGGAAATCCCCTCAGATTTCCTCTGGGCGTCGGAGTTCACGGCCGAGGACGCCGAGTCCTTGGCCGAAAGAGGCATCGTCGTGGACGGGGACATCCGAGTCCCCGTGACGAAGGACAGAGCCCCCCGCCCCAGGCCCGGAGAGGTCGTGGCCTTCGAGGCCTTCCTGGAGGCGGGGCTCCAGCTCCCGGTGCATCCCATGCTGCGGGAGTTTCTCAAGGAGTACGAGGTGGCCCTCAACGACCTCACCCCGAACGCGCTCGTCCGGATGGGCCTTTTCATTTGGCTCTACGAGACAGCGACCGGGCGGGAGCCCAACCTTCGCGCCTTCCGGTACTTCTACGAACCGGCGGCGCGGACCTCCCACCTGGTGAAGGGGGGCCCCAAGTCCCCCTTCGGCTCGGTGATGGTCCAAATGTTGCCGTCCCGGGTAATCGACTACCCGGCGGCGGCCTCCCGGGACCACTGGGGGGACTGGGTCCGGAGGTGGTTCTACCTCCTGGTCCGGGAAGACGCTGTGGTGTACGCCCCGGAGGCCCCCACCTACAGCCGGTCGTCCGCGCCGAAGCCCCCGGCATAGACGGACGAGGAGTTCGAGCTCCTTGGCAAGGTGATCCTCTCCAAGAAGACCAGCTCGATGCGGGACGCCGCCGTGGAGATGGCTCTCCTCCGGATCTCCCCCTTCACCGGCGGGAAGAGGGGGAACGGAATGGGCCCCGAGCAGCGGCCCGTGGTGAAGCCGGTGACGCAACGTAAGCTCCGGGAATCCGCTGCATTGTACTTACGAATTTTTAAGAAATTGACTAACTCTTTACCTCTTTCAGTCCGGCCATACCCGGCGGCGCGGGAGAAGGCGGAGAACCTCCTAGGGAGGTATTTCGCCGATGAGCACGAGTGCGTCGTGCGCGTCGTGGGGGAGGGCCCTCCCAAGAACTTGGTGGCGGCGTCCTACGGGCTGAAGCTGCCAGAGAGGAAGCCTCTCCCCACCCCCGGGTCGCACAAACGGGGGAACGAGGTGGCTGGGGGCTCGGAGCCCAAGAAGGCCTGGGTTCAAAAGACCCCCGGCCCATCGATGACGCCGGCGACGACACCGGCGAAGCCCCGGGATGAGACCCCCGGGAGCGAACGTGCCCGGGCACCGTCCCGGAAGGAAGCAACATCTCCTCCCCCGAAGGGGGCCGTCGAGGCGCGGGGGAAGGAGGCGACCGCGGGCGGGGCGGCGTCCGACTCGGCGAACTACGCCCCGTCGCCGCTCATGGTGGAGCCCCTCCCGCCCCTTCCGGCTTCTTTGGAGCCGGAGAGGCTGGAGGTGAGATTCGCGGGGGCCTCGCCTCCGCGGGTTTGGCCGGTGGACGAGCCCCTCGGTCTACGAGGTTCCTCCGGAGGAGGAGGCCCCGAGGACCTTCCGGCCCGGGGCAGGGAAAGGCCTGATGGTTCCCCCCCGGGCGGAGGCTCCCGCCGAGAGCTCCTCGGCCATGTCTTCGGGGGGCACTACCTCATCGACGAAGACGCCGGTGACGCCGGCCGCGTTACCGGACCTTGAGGTCCGGGGACCCCCCACCGGCCGCGCTGGCGGCGCCAGGCGGGAGACTCCTTTGCTTCCCGCGAGGGAGGTCGCCCGCTACTCGGAGGGCCTGCATACCCGAAAGGTGCAGGCCTTCGTCGTAGGAGGGACGCTCCATGAGCGTTTCGAGGGGCTTCAATCCCTCGGGGCCCAGGTAACCCGAGTCGATAACGCCTTCGTTCATCCCCTGCACTTTGAAATTTTTCTAACTCTTATGTATTTTGTAGGTGGCAGCTGTTACCTGGGGCCTTGAGCAGCGGGTCGCCTGGCTGCTTAAGGAGGCGGAGGGCCGGGCCGCGGCCTCCGTAGGGCAGCGCGAGGAGGCCCTCCGGGAACGCGACGAAGCCCTCGCGGAATTGACCCGGGTACGGGCCCAGGTCCATCTTTTCGAGGTCGTCAACGCCCGCCTCCGAGAGGAGGCCAAGGCGAGGGAGGAGGTGCTCCGGGAGCTTGAGAGCTCGAGCATCCGGGAGGTGGTAGACGCGGGCCGCTCTGTCTGGTCGGCCCTCAGTGCCTTGGTGTAAGCCTCGGCTCTGGGAGCAGGGAGGTGCCGCCGGCGACCCTCGCGGAGGCTGTGCATTTTCTCAACGCACAGGTCTCCGCCATCCCGGAGGCTGCCGACGTTCGGGCGCTGGGCCGGGCGATCCCCGTCGTCGCGGCCGCTGCAGGGCTCATCGAGTTCCGGGGGGTTGGCGCCCGGGCGATCGGGGGCCGCGTCCCCCAAAGCTTCCCGGACTCATTCGAGCCTTCGCGCCGGGAGGTGGAGCAGCTTGCCGGAGGGTTCTACGACCGGATCATCCGGGCGTGGTTCCCGGCTCCGGCGCCTCCGACGGGAGACGCCCCAGCCTCGGCCTTGGAAGAAGCCCCCCAGGGGGAGGACGCGAACAAACATGTATGAGCCTCCCCCCGGGTCTTAGCTAGGGCCCTTTTTTGCTTTCTTAGGATTTGGATCCCGGTAGCTTCTTAGAAGAAGCCCCGGACACTTGTACAAACACAATTTGAATGCAATGAAGTTAGAATTTTTTCTAAGTCTTTGAATTGAATTTACTGTTACCAGGGTTCCCGGGAGGCTGCTCCCGGGCGAAGGTCCGGGAGGGGCTCCCCGGGGGACGCCCAAGCGGCCTTGATTTTGCTAAGCCTTGTCTCCGGGAATCGCGGCAGGCATGGTGTCTGGGAGCCGATCCGGTTGAGGTGGCATCCGGAGTGGCATTTGGACAACTTTGATAATCATCGTGCCGAATTGTCCCCTCCGCGACCGGGGCTCCGGATGATCCCTCCCCTCCGAATACTTCCACCGGCGGGATACGAGTTCTGGCCCGAAGATGTGCTCCGGGACGCTCGGCGCCGCGTACGGGCGTTGTACCGGGACTTGACCCGGGAGCTAGCGGAGAGCCTCCGGGAGTATTAGGTGTAGGAACCTTAGGGCTTAGAGAATCCCCCGGGTTAGGACCCGGGTTGTATCGTTTTCGAAGCCCACCGGAGGGGGAAGATGTCCTCCGGGTTTGATAATCAATAAAGCTGTTGCTGTTTCCTTTCATTGCCTCTTTATTTTCTTCTTCTTGGATGGTCTGGATGACTCATCTTAACAAGGATGAGCTAAGTTTCCTCGTGGGTGGTGCAGTCGACACCCGGGGGTTCCTTATCCCCCCCCCGCCCACAGCGGGCCGGAGAATAGCTCCGCGCGTTGTGGGGGTAACAAGGCCCCCGGGATAGAAGTCACCTGTCGGATAGGAAATTTTCTAAGTTAGAAAACTTTAAAACGAGGTTTTCAAGGAGAAGACCTTCCGGGGGACAATCATCCGGTCGCCGTGAGAACCGGGAGCCGGGAATAAGGCCTCATGTGGAAGAAATGTCCAAGAGAACCCGATGAGATATCCGGAGGCGAGCTTCCTAGGAGACATTCGTCCGGTTGCCGTGAGAATGGGGAGCCGGGAATAGGGTCTTTGGGGAAGAGAATGCCCGAGAAATCCGTGACTTCTCCGAGAGACAGTCGTCCGGTCGCCGTGAGAACGGGGAGCCGGGAATGGGTCTCCGAGAGCATTCATCCGGTCGCCGTGAGAACGGGGAGCCGGGAATAAGGTCGCTGGGGACCAATCGTCCGGTCGCCGTGAAAACGGGGAGCCGGGAATAACGTCGACTCCCGGAGGAGGAAGATAGATCCAATCGAGCCGCAAGGGGCCGATCGTCCGGTCGCCGTGAAAACGGGGAGCCGGGAATAACGTCGACTCCCGGAGGAGGAAGATAGATCCAATCGAGCCGCAAGGGGCCGATCGTCTGGTCGCCGTGAAAACGGGGAGCCGGGAATAACGTCGACTCCCGGAGGAGGAAGATAGATCCAATCGAGCCGCAAGGGGCCGATCGTCCGGTCGTCGTGAAAACGGGGAGCCGGGAATAACGTCGACTCCCAGAGGAGGAAGATAGATCCAATGGAGCCGCAAGGGGCCGATCATCCGGTCGCCGTGAAAACGGGGAGCCGGGAATAACGTCGACTCCCGGAGGAGGAAGTGCCCGAAGACGGGTCTTGAGTGTTTGGGCAGGGGACTAGTCTATCAAAGTGACTCGTTACCACGGCCACTGTGACCGGGCTGCCGCTTACACCCTCAGTCCACGAGGGCTGATCGTAAGCCGCCCAACGGGAGTGGGACTCCCGTTGTAGGGACTTGTTGGGCCTGGCCCGCTTCCTCGCGGGGAGGACATCCTCACGGGGAGGGCATCCTCGCGGGGAGGGCATCGCCGCTAGGGGCGGTAATGAGAAAGACCTGCATTGAGAGTTTGAAAGCAAGACCTATGTATTGCTAATAAAATGAAGTACAAGGCCTCCCCCTGCGAAACCGCGAAAGGGGAGGAAAATATAGTGTCCCTCATCCCCCTCCGGCGTGAACGCTCCGGGGGAGGGGACAGGCCCGTATGGCTAAACATAGAACTTGCGAAGCAAACGCAAGTTCCACGTGTGCTTCAGCTCCTGCTCTTGAAGGTTGGAGAGCTTGTAGGCCCCCGAGCCCAAGACCGCGGAGATCCTGTAGGGGCCCTCCCACTTGGGGGAGAGCTTACCCTGGGCCTGGGGGTCCGTCACGCGCTTGAGGACAAGTCCCCAAGGTGGAAAGCTTTCTCGCGCACGCGCTGATTGTACGCGCGCGCCATTTCTTGCTCGTAGATGGCGTGGCGGAGGAGCGCTCGGTCGCGTTCCTCCACCACGAGGTCGATCTCCAGATGCTGGTTGGCCTCGTTGGCCTGGTACGCTGAGGGCGTAGCTCCCTCCAGGAGCTCAACCCACAGTGATCGGAAGCTGATCTCCGGGGGGAGGACTGCCTCCGCCCCGTAGACCAGGGAGAAGGGAGTACGCCCCGTCGCCCGGAACGGGGTCGTGCGCATGGAGCAGAGGATGCTAGGGAGCTCCTCTGCCCATGCACCCCGCTTAGAAGCGGTTTGCTCGAGTCTCCGGAGCAACCCCTGTAGGATCACGCCGTTGACCCTCTCGACAGCCCCATTGCTCCGGGGATGGGCCACCGAGGCAAAGTGGATGACGAGCCCCAGGCCTTCACAGAATTCCCGGAAATAAGCCAAGTCAAATTGGGTCCCGTTGTCCACAGTGATTTCCCGGGGGACACCAAAACGACATACGACGTTTCTCCAGAAAAACCGCTGAACGGCCCGGGACGTGATGCTGGCCAAAGTCTCCGCCTCAACCCACTTTGTAAAATAGTCGACTGCGACTACCGCATACTTGTATCCCCCGGGCGCTGGGGGGAAGGGCCCTAAGAGGTCCATCCCCTAGCGCACAAAGGGCCAAGTGATGGGGATCGTCTGCAGCGCTATATGGGGGAGGTTCGAGCCCTTGGCCATCTTCTGGCATGCCTCGCACGCGGAGACAAGTTCTCGCGCGTCGCGCATGACCGTAGGCCAGTAGAAGCCCTGCCGGAGGGCCTTGGCCGCGATGGCACGCGGGGCTAGGTGAGAACCACAGCTCCCCGAGTGGATGTCTTCGAGAAGTTGAAGTCCCTCTGGCCGGGGGAGGCAGCGCAGGAGGGCGGAAGCCCCCCGCTTGTAGAGCCTCCCCTCCAGCAGGAGATACGCCCGGGCTTTAGCCCGGAGGCGTTTAGCCTCGGTCTCACTAGGAGGGTCCCCCTCCCCCTTGATGTAGGAGATGAGGGGGTCCATCCAAGACGGAGTCCGGGCGATCTCGACCACCTCCGGGACATGAGGCTCGTCGCCCGTGTCCGGGGAGGCCACCGAGGGCTTCGTGATGATCTCCAGGAAAGCCCCCTTGGGGAGCGATTCCCGGGCGCTTGCTGCCCAGGCCAAGGTGTCGGCCCGATCATTGTCCCTACGTGGGATATGCCGGGCCTCGAGGCCATCGAAATGCCTCTCCATCTTTCGCACTTCCTGCAAATAAAGACTTAAGTTTGCGTCATGGCACAGGTAAGACTTGTCCACTTAGCAAACTACGAGCTGAGAATCTCCCTTGACTAGGAGGCGCCGGATCCCCAGGGAGCGTGCGAGGCGCATCCCGAGGAGCAAAGCCTCGTATTCGGCGACGTTGTTGGTTGCGGCGAACTCGAGCCGCGCGGCGTACTCGAGTTCCTTCCCCTCGGGGCTCCGGAGGACTACTCCCGCACCAGCCCCGGCGAGACACAGCGACCCATCGAACATGAGGGTCCAATGATCACTGCGTCGGGGCGGCACAGGGAGATCTTTGTCCCCGGACCCAGAGGCGGGAGTCCACTCTGCGACGAAGTCGGCGAGGACCTGCGACTTGATGGCTGTGGGACCCTCATTTGAGGATTCCAGTGGCAACCACCCAGGTGGATTGCACTCAGAAAAGGCACATTGCAGCTCACAACAACAAGATGCATTATATAAAAATGCGAGTAATTAAAAACAAGTGCTGATCACAAGGACCAACATTACAATAACTTAGCGCCGAAATGACGCATTTAATTGTTAATACAAATTAAGGAGTTTTCGACACAAAGGTCGGCACAAAATAAAACAGCTATGATAAACAAAAGGACTTCATCAGTCTTCTTTCTCTGCAGCAGCGGTATTGCATGGGCCTTCTCCACATCGAACTCCACCTTGGTGCATAACCCTTTAACCGGTTGGGTCCTCGGTTTCCTCTTCGTGTTCCACATTGGGTTCAAGACCATAAGATTCAGGGTCGATGAATCCTTCCTCTAAATTTGTTTGTAAAAGCAAGGGTGAGCACATTGTCCACATGGTGCTCAACAAGTCCCAAGTAACAATGCATGTATATATATAGATGAGGGGGGATTTCTCAAGAAATAGCTCTTTGGCTTTGTATATACATATATAATAGATTTTCACATACAGCTTTGAAGAAAGGTCTTTATTTTCGAAAGCGAGGCTTTTAAAATCCTAAGCTAGATTTTCAGAAATGTTGTGTGTGGCGGTCTTTCATGAGTCACCACTTTACTCAGATTTTGTGAAAAACTTCCAAAAGCTACTTGTGCTGCATCGACGTGAATAGAATTCACAGCGCGCAGACTCCATGACCTGGGAGATCAGAGTATCCGATACTTTTAAAACTTTGCAAAGGTGTACCACCCTAATCCACCAATCATTCGGCTTTCAAGTCGGATCAGCTTCATGCGACTTTTACGCATGTGACAAGGCCGAGATGACACAACAATTTACAGTCCTAGCATTAACCATTTCCCTGCCCGGTAAATAGACAGTTAAGTCTCAAGTACCGTTGTGGGTCCTCCCCACTGCCTTACTTCCTAGCCTGGGTCTATGTTCTCGCAAGACACATAGCCTCTCTTGATTACAGTCGCGCACGACTTAATCTGGCGTAGGGCGTCTTCCTTCTTTCCACCTTTTCCTCTCATGATTTTTCTGAACTCACATCACTCATGGCCTTCTGCGGCCCACCAGTTCTCGCAAGAAACTGGACCGACAACCATTGCAGGGAAAAGCTAACACTAAAGAAAGCTACTAAGTTGCGCCCGTCCCATAAACAGGCAGGTGGTTGGTACATTTTTCATGCCGCATAGAAGCACAACACAAGGTTCTAGTCCTTATGAATCTTTAGTGAGGAGTCTTTCACATTCCCAGTGCGCACACAGCACCATCCAATCAAACCATCGTCACTATCGATTCCAATCACATTTTCTTTCACAAAGAGGGGTTTTGAACATGCTTTTCTCATATGTGACCATTCAACATTTGTCATATAATCTTTAAGCATAGCATAGCCTAAGCATGATAATCTAGGGTAACAAGGGTGCAGGGGTATTCAATGTCAAAAGGGGCTTTACAATCATTTAGGTCACATCTAGTCATCTTTATTGAAACATAGTTCTTATTTGAATCTAAGGCATGCATATACTTGAAAACAGTTAAAACATACTTCATTTCAAAATAGTAGGCGAGACATGATCAAGGGATTGAGACTTGCCTTGCAGTGACGGGTCTAGCTGCTCAAATGAATCTTCGGGGATCTCCTCTGCTCCTTCAACGTCTGGTTCCACAACGGGTACAAACAACACATACATACCATATAAGCATACAAGTACTAGAAGATAATACGTAAATACATCATGCATGCAGGGGAAGTGGTTTAGACAAGGTCACTTGACATTGGTTGAAGAGATGGTTCAAAGGGCTTGAATGTCGAAGGGCTGACATTCGGTTCATGGCTTGACATTGCCCTAAATCGGTTCTAGGTCTGCTTTCTGGAGATGTGATAGTAGGGAATATTGTAGAACATGGCTCAAAAGGCTTAGTGGACAAAGTGGCATTTCAATTGCTCAAAAGAAACAAGTCTAAATCATCCAATGCCACAGGTGGACATGCACTGACATAGTGTTAGACATGGCCAGAAACTAGGGCATTGCATAACTTTTGACCCAGAACTCCAATTGATGCACAACTTTGTCCGGGGTTTAGGCATTGATAACAGCTACAAAACTCTCAACAGGCTCAAGGGCTGAAAGTGGCCGGAGGGTGGCCAAATCCGGTGAGCAAACACGGTGGCCTGGACATGAACTGAGCCACTGGACAGCAACCTTGGCATGGCTATAACTTTCGATTCAGGTCGATTCAGGAGTCGGGCTAGTAGACAAAATTGCTCAGGGGGTTGAGATCTATCTAAATGACAAGGTGAGCGGGGCTAAATCGGCCGGGGAAAAATTCTGGCGACCGGCGCTGGAGAAGATGACCTCCAGATTGGGCGTTTCTGTTTTAAAAGGCTTGAGCTCGATTCCTTGCTCAGGGAGTGAGAGGGTGAGGTGAGGGGTCTATTTGCGGGGTTGAATCGGCCGGAGAGTGGCCGGAGAAGCTTGGCGACGAGGACCAGCTCACTGGTGGCGCGTAAACTTCAGAAAGGCCATGATTGTTGCTCAAATTTGAAATCTAAGCTTGCAGGCTTGCTCAATTGGGTGCACTGGTCAATTCCTATCACTAGCACGAGGGTTAATTCGGACTAAATCACTAGGCATTGCGGGAACAGGGGTTTTTCAGTTTTCCAGTGATTGCCGGCGTTGAGGTGCGCCGGGGACCAATTAATGGCTATGAAACGTACAGGGGGATGAAAGGGGCTTACTGGTGGCGTTGGTTTGGAGGGGGGAGCTTCGGGCAAAGCTGGTGCCGTTAGCTTCAGGAAATGCTCGCCGGAGAAGATGAACTTCGCGGCGGCGCTGAGGACTCGGTTGCTCTCTGGTGCTAAGGCTAAAGCAAAGAAGCTGTGGGGTGGTGCGAGGCAATGCTGGGCAAGGGACGGGGCTTATATAGCCGCGGGGTGAAGCTCTCGTGAGCAGCAGCAATCGCCGGGGAGATCTTCTTCTGACGCTGGGGCGGTCATCGATGCACTTCGGGACGCGGCGGGGCTCTGCCAGAGACGGTGAATCGCGGAAACAGGATTTGGTCAGGGTGGTGGCGATGATCTTCGGGATGGTGGCCAAGTGGCGTGAAGCTCCTGGCAGCAACAGTAGGCACGCGCGCGCGGGGAAGAAGATGGCACGGTGGGGTTGAAACGCTCCACGGTGGCGGTACAGCTGCGCACGGTTGGGGGCTACGTGGCCGTGAGGTGGCAGCGCGAGGGGCTTCGCCGGCGGCGAGTTCAACGGCGCGGCAAATGGCGGTTGCTGGTTGAAAACTTCACAGGGACCTGGTTGCGAACTTTGGACCTATTTGCAATGATTTGGACTGATCTGTGAAGATTTTGGCTCGGGGGCTTGGGCCTATTTGCAATTCTGAAGATCTGAAGGGCTGATTTGAATTTTGACTTTGCAGATGAGTGCCACTAAATGTCTTGGACTCATCTAGCAGGAAAAATGATGAAATCCGATAACATCTGGTGTTTTTGACAAAAATCGAAAACAGGGTAATTAGGGTAATTAGGGTTTGAAACTTTCGTCGAGGCTGAAACTAGGGTTTTGGTCGAGATTCTGGGATTCTTCCAGAAGGGAAAAATGTTCAGAAAAATGAAAGAAAGGTTATCACTTGATCAGATCTGGATTTTGAGGTGATCTGGGACTTTTAGCCTTTTTGGGTTTTCTGAAACCTCTGAAAAGGACTAAATTGAAACTCTTTTGGACTGAAATGTGAAAATGATCTGGGGAATGAAGTTTAGCAGCCAACTTTTTAGGTTAAGGTAGTGGCATACCTAAGATCAAGATAGGGTTAAAATATCAGGGTTTCCAAAGAAGGTATGCTGATTCGCAAGCAGAAAAGATAGCCAAAAACTGGGGTGTTACAATGGCGAAGCGGCCGGTAAGGGACAGGGAGAAGGGGGCGAGGTCGGCCCCCCACTTCCCGATCCGGCCGGTGGCTTCTTTGTTCCGCAATACCTCCCGGAGGGGGAGGGACGACGGGACGGTGATGGGGTGCCCCAGGAAGTAATGCCGAAGCTTTCGGGACGCCATGAGGAGGGCGTAGCAGATTTTCTCCATTTCCGTGTACCGAGTTTTGGCCCCTTGGAGGGCCTCACTCACGTAGTACACCGGACGCTGCTGCCCCCCTTGCTCCTTCACCAAGTCCGCGCTGACGGCGACTGGGGTCGCGGCGAGGTAGAGGAGCAAGGGTTCTTCCGGAGACAGACTCACGAGCATTGGGGGGCTCGTGAGGTATTTCTTGAGGTCGTTGAAGGCTTCCTGGGCCTCGGGGGTCCAGCAGAACCCTTCGAGCCCTCGGAGGATCTTGAAGAACTGGAGGCCCCGCTCCCCCGACCGGGAGACAAAACGGCTGTGTGCGGCTAGAACCGGAGAGCCGCTGGACATCCTTGACGGAGCGCGGCGGGGGCATGTCTAGGAATGCCCGGATCTTCTCGGGTTTTGCCTCAATGCCCCACTGGGACACGAGGAAACCTAGGAGCTTCCCCCCACGCACCCCGAAGGCGCACTTCTCCGGGTTGAGTTTGAGCCCGAACGCGCGGAGGTTGCGGAAGGTTTCAGCCAGGTCGTCGATGTGGGTGGCTGCGCGGGGACTCTTGACAACCGCGTCGTCTACGTAGACTTCAACGTTGCGGCCGACTTGCTCTTTGAAAACCAACGTCATGAGGCGCTGGAAGGTTGCCCCCGCGTTCTTGAGCCCGAAGGGCATATGGACGTAGCAGAAGGTTCCGAGGGGAGTAATAAAACTCGTCTTCTCCTCGTCCCCCTCCGCCATCCGGACTTGATGGTAGCCAGAGTAGGCGTCTAGGAAGCTCATGAGCTCGCACCCCGCAGTGGAGTCGACGAGCTGATCAATCCGCGGGAGCGGGAAGTTGTCTTTGGGGCAGGCGCGGTTAAGGTCGGTGAAGTCCACGCACATCCGCCACCTGCCGGTTGATTTCTTGACGAGGATGGGGTTCGTGAGCCACTCGGGGTGCAGGACCTCCCGAATGAACCCCGCCTCTCGGAGCCGGGTGATCTCCGCCTTGATTGCCTCTTGGCGCTCGAGGGAGAGTTTCCGCAGCTTCTGTTTGACCGGGGAGTGACTGGGGGCCACTGCAAGCTTGTGCTCAATGACCTCCCGGGCGACGCCCCGCATGTCTGACGGTTTCCACGCAAAAACATCGGAGTTTTCGCGCAAAAAAGCCGCAAGTTGCGCTGCGTGCTCCTCGGGGAGCTCCGCCCCGATCCGGACGGTTTTGTCTTCGTTGCCCGGGGACAGCAAGACCTTCCGGAGGCCCCCTTCCGGACGCGGCTTGAGGAGGGGCCTCCCGGGTGGTGGTGCAGCAGCGTCTAGTTCCGGGGGAGAAGCCTCCCCCCCGGGCGTCTTTATGGGGTTGACGCTTCCGATTGTGGCCGCAGCGCGCTCGTATAGAGCGCGGGCCATGTCTTGGTCTCCCCGGACGTTGATCACACCATGCGGCCCGGGGATCTTCATGCAGAGATAGTTTTGATGGGTGGCAGCCCCCAGCCAGTTGATTGTCGTCCTCCCCATAATCGCGTTGTAGGAGGAGGGGAGGTCCACTACGTCGAAGCGGACCAGCTCGGTCCGGTAGTTCTCCGGGGTGCCGAAGGTCATTGGAAGATCTACCTTGCCCACGGGGTGGATTGCCTTCCCCGGGACAAAACCTTGCAGGGGCCCAGCAGCGGGCTGTAGGAGCTTCTCATCCACCTGCATTTCTTTGAAGGTGTTCAGGAATAGGACATCGGCGGAGCTCCCGCCGTCCACCAGGATACGGGCCAGATGGCAGTTGTAGATGGTCGCGGAGACAATGAGCGCGTCGTCGTGGGGGAAGCGAACCCCCCGCGCGTCTTCTGCCGTGAAGGTGAGGGGGACGTCCGACCACTTCGGTGGCGGGGACGCGTGTAGCACCCCCACAACCTTGACCTCACGCGCGTACTCCTTACGCTGGCACTTAGAGTCCCGCCCAGAGGCAGATCCTCCCACGATGACGTTGATGTGCCGCTGCGAAGTTTGAAAGGGGAGAGCTTCTGAAGGCTCCCCCTCCTGCGTCTGCTGACCCCCCGTGGGAGCGGGAAGAGCCGGAAGAGCTGGCTGAGGGAGCAAGGAGGCCGGAGTCCCCCCCCCTGCCCGCGCTGGTCGAGGAAGTCTGCGAAGTGCTGCAGCAGCTGGCTACAATCTCGGGTAGCGTGGGTATTGGACCTGTGGAGGCTGCACCACGGTCCTTCCCGCCTTCTCCCCGCGGGGCCTTCCCGGCCGCGCGAAGACTGTCCTCCCCCATGGCCCTTCGGTTTGGGGAAGGGGCGGTTGGCCCTCGGGGGGTCGCGCGAGCCGCCTCCGCCCTCGAGGACAAAGGTGTCCCGAGGCCGTGGCTCGCTACACCCCCCTTGTCTGGGGCTTTTGGGGGGATCCCTGGCCCCCCGGTCGACGGGGGCGGGAGCCCCCTGGGTCTTCTTCCAGATATCGTCTTCCTCCGCCCGAGCGTACTTTTCGAGTACGTTGAAGAGCTCGTCGGCGGAAGAGGGGCAGCTCCGGGAGAGCCTTCGGTGGAGCTCCCCCGGGAGGATGCCGCTTTTGCAGGCTTCGATGATCGTAGAGTCGGGGACGTGGGCCACTTTGCTCTTCACCTGGGCAAAGAGCTTGAAGAAGCTTCTGATGGTTTCCCCAGTCCTCTGCCGGACAGTGTATAGCTGCCAGGAGTCCAGGGGACGCACATAGTTCCCTTGGAAGTTGGCACAGAACCCCCGCTTGAGCTGCGAGAAAGACTTGATGGAGCCGGCCTTCAAGTTGTAGAACCTGGAGCGGGCAATGCCGGAGCGGTAGAGGGGGAAGACGTTGCACTGTACTGTCTCGTCCCCCCGGCCACGGAGATGGCAGTGGAGTAGACCTGCACAAACTCGTAAGGGTCTGCCTCACCGTTATAGTGCTCAATGTGCGGAGGGCGGTAGGGCCGCGGCCACCGGATGCTGCGAAGTCTTCGGCACAGGGGCTGGTTAGCCCCCTGCACTTCCCGGGGAGAGCCCCGGTCGCTATCTTCTTTCACGGGACCTTCGTTGTCTGAGTCTGGAAGCGGTCCGAGAGGTCCGCCAGAATGGCGGTGGCGACGCTTTTCCTCCGGGCCGGGACTGAATTCCCGGACATCCGGGCTCTCCGCCGGAGAGGTTGGCTCTTCAGCGGGTCTCTTCCCCCGGCCGGTGCGAGAGCGAGGCTCCCCGCGCCCGCGGCCGGGGGGAAGTTCTTCCCCGCGCTCTGGTGAACGCATTCGCTCGACCTCCCTCAGGGTGAAGCGGACCTGTCCCGCCGAGGGAGGGAGCTCGTGCGCTGTAGCTGCCGGCCCGGATGCTTCCGGAGCCGGTTGGGGGGAGCCCCCTGCGACGACCCCCGAGGCCAGAAAGGGGGAAGCTCCTGTATCATCCGGAACCGGGGAGGGGGCGCCCGCGGAGACGCCTGGGATCGAAGTGGAGGGGGCCCCAGTGGCCACGACCGGAACCGGGAAGGGGGCAGGCCCTGTAACACCAGGAACCGGCGAGGGGGGAGCCCCCGCGGCAACGTCCGAAACCGGGGAGCCCATGCGGGGGCTGCTCTGTCAACCTCCCCCGGTACGGTAAACGCGACGCGGGGGGCGGGACTGGCTCTCGGCGCAGGGTAAACCCCCGGCAAGAGGTGGGCTCCCGGCCCCGGGAACAGGCCGGGGACGGGGTACCCCCCTGGTGCCACGTAGGGCCCTGGCATGAAATAACCTCCCGGCACTGGGACGGGCCCGGGTGCCGGGAAGGGTCCGGACGTATATCGCGCAGCGGGAGGGAACCCCCCGGCAGGATCATATGGGGCGGACAACCCCCCGGAGGCCGGAGGGGCCGCCGGGTAACCCATAAACGGGGGCATGTTCCCCGGATACGGGTGTGACGCAAATGTGGGGGCCGGAGGCCACGCCAGCACGCTAAGGAGCTCGTCCATAGAGCGCTGAGCGCGGAGCTGGCCTTCCACGAGAGCTTCGAGCAGGGCGTCCCGGGGAGCCGGGGGAGCCGTCGGGGGGAGACTGGTCCCGGCCAAGGTCCCCACGGGCGCCGGGAACGACCTGGAGGTGGAAGCACCTAAGTTAAGAGGAAAGGAGGGAGGCGGTACCTGGGCCAGGTCGCCTCCGGAAGGGACCGCCGGGACAGCAGTATCCCGGCCGGACGGCGCCGGGTCTCCGAGACCCGGATCACCGGGAAGGCTGCGAGCCCTTGTTCTTGGGGGAGCCATGGCGTCTTGTCACGAGTCCCCACGGTCGGCGCCAACTGTCGTGGCATTGCGAATACCCCGGCAGGTTTTGAGAATGATCCTAGCGAAGATTACGCGGCGCGGGTTGACCGGATTACCGGTCCTCCCCCGCCGGACAAGCACAAAAAATGACACTTGGGTTTATACAGGTTCGGGTCCCGGACGGGGCCCTAGTCCTGTCGACGCGCTCCCGACTGGAGTCGGCTGGGGAGGCTCTCTCCGGGGGAGAGGCTTCCGGAGCACCTCTGTGAGTAGCTATTCCAATAAAAGTACCGATCCTTTACAACAGAGGGGTACAAGGGCTATTTATAACCCCAAAAAGAAGCAAAAAACCTAAACTACCCCGGAAGCCACCGTCCTTCTCCCGGTCAAATGCCTTGGATGCTTGACAGGTGGTCGCTAGTTCCCGAGGCGCCCCTCGCGTGACCTGCACGTGATAAACAGTTCAAGACTTTACCTTTAGGAGGGCGATGAGGCCCGGGACGGCGCCGGAGGCCAGGTCCCGGGGGCCAAAAGGCGGCGCCCGGGGAGGCCCCGGAGGCCACGTCCCCGGGCCAATGGGGGCGCCCGGGGAGGGGCCGGAGGCCGCGTCCCCGGGCAAACGGCGGCGCCCGGGAGGGCACCGGAGGCCACGTCCTGGTAGCCAAACGGTGGCGCCCGGGAGGGCACCGGAGGCCGCGTCCCGGGCGCCGGAGGCCAGGTCGCCGGGCAAACAGCGGCGCCCGGGAGCGCACCGGATGCCACGTCCCGGGAGCCAAACAGCGGCGCCCGGGAGGGCACCGGAGGCCGCATCCCGGGCGCTGGAGGCCAGGTCGCCGGGCAAATGGCGGCACCCGGGACGGCACCGGAGGCCACGTCCCGGGGGCCAAAAGGCGGCGCCCGGGAAGGGGCCGGAGGACAGGTCCCCGGGCAAATGGCGGCGCCCGGGACGGCACCGGAGGCCCCGTCTCGGGGGCCAAAAGGCGGCGCCCGGGGAGGGGCCGGAGGCCAGGTCCCTGGGCAAATGGCGGCGCCCGGGACGGCACCGGAGGCCACATCCTGGGGGCCAAAAGGCGGCGCCCGGGAGGGCACCGGAGGCCACGTCCCGGGGTCCAAAAGGCGGCGCCCGGGGAGGGGCCGGAGGCCAGGTCCCCGGGCGATCGTGACATTTCTTACCTGTACTTAGTCCCGCGGAGATTTCCCCCGACATATTCTAACGGTAAAAAATCAATTACCGATAGACCAAAAACATCTGTAGAAGTCGAATGGCTCTATCGGTACAATACAAATTACCGATAGGAATTTTTGTCCACACTCTGTCGGTATATACGTACATTGCCGATAGAATCATACTAGTTGTAGAAGGTGAACAGTTCTAAAATATTTTTTCTATATTCTAACGGTATAAACATTCATTACCGATAGAATAAAACTATTTGAAGAGGAATAGTTCTAAGGAATTTTTGATATATTCTAACGGTAAAAGAATACATTACCGATAGAATAAAAATATTTGTCAATAGGAATTTTTGAGATATTCTGTCGGTATACTAATAAATTACCGATAGAATAAGTCTAGTTGAAGAAGTCGACCAGTCCTATCGGCGCACAACATTCTCCTGTCAGTACTTATGCATCTCTTCTAACGGCAAATATGTTCATCACCGCTAGAGTAAATCATAGTATTTATTCTATCGGTAAGTTTCTTACAAACCGATAGGAAAAATACACCCGTTGGCCTTTTTTGTCCGCGAGGCACATTTTCTATCGGTTTTCTACTAAAGCGCTAATAACCGATAGAATATAGGGGTTAGTAGACTGCATTTCTGTACTAGTGGGAGTGTCCAATTTGGAGGTTTTATGATGGGAGCAGTAGTTAATGCAAGTTTCAATTGATTAAAGGCATGAAGACATTTTTCATCAAAGTCAAAAGGCACATCTTTACCATGAAAATGAGTGAGAGGTTTAGCAGTTTTGGAAAAATCCTTAATGATGCAATGGTAAAAACATACATGTCCTAAGCAATTGTGTATGCCCTTCACGTTCATTGGTGGTGGAAGACTTACTATGATGTCGATTTTTTCCTTCTCGACTTCAATCCCTCGATCGGAAATCACGTGGCCAAGTACCACACCTTCTTGAACCATGAAATGCCATTGTTCCCAATTTACCACAAGGTTAACTTCTTCACACCTTCATAAGACTCAAGAAAGATTTTATAGACAGGCTTCTTAAGAGGAACCATAAATGCTAAAATCATCCATGAAGACTTCCATAATTTCTTTGATTAAATCTGAAAAGATAGCTGTCGACGATTGGAACCAGGGTTCCCAGTTGAACTTACATGAATTTAGTTTGTTTAGTAGGGAGACAATCCAAACAATCACCAGAGAAATAACTGTAAGTATGGATCTAATGACACAAAGATTTATACAGGTTCGGGCCCTCAAAACTTGAGAAAGAACCCTACTCCTGTTGGTTTTTCACTATGAGTATAAAGGATTACAAAGAGAATGTATTGTCTAGTTCTCTATTCCCTTGTTTTCTACTCTCTTGAACTCTTCCCCTAAAGGTCCTTTCATACATGGGGAAAGGATGTAAGTTGCTTCATAAAAGAGACATCTAGCGATTGTCAACAACTACTATGTCATGGTATAAAATATACCACCGCCAGATTTCATGGAAAGACTTGACACGCGAACAACGGCGCGAGCTGACCCAGTGACCGGTCACCTCTCATCCGGGGACCTACCGGGAATTGTCTTCAAACGAACGGCGCACGTCCTCCAGGGATCCCTGTGATCAGGGGCCCGGAGGCCTCGGCACCCACTGGGAACCATCTCCGGACGAGGGACCCAGCGCTCGAGGGATCCCGTGGGACCCACGGCCCAGAGAGCTGGGGACCTGCCAGAAACCGTCTTCGGACAAAGGGTGCTGGCGCTCCGAGATCCGTAAGGACCCGGGGCCCGGAGGCTCTGGGACCCACCGGGAACATCTTCGGACGAAAGACCCAACGCTCCAGGGATCCTGTGGGACCCGGGCTCAGAGGCCCAGGGACATGTCAAGAATCGTCTTTGGATGAAGGGCACAGGTGCTCCAAGGATCCCCTGGGACCCGCTGGGAACCATTTCCGGATGAAGGACCCAGGCGATCTGGGGATCCAACGGGGCCCAGGGCCCGGAGTCCGAGGGACCCTCTGAGAACCGTCTCCGAACGAAGGACCCAGGTGCTCTGTGGATGGTCTGGGACCCGGGGCCAACAGTCCCCGGATCCCTCTGGGAACCATCTCCGGACGAAGGACCCAGGGCGCTCGGGGGCCCACTCCAAAGATCGCCCAGAGACACGGGTTTTCTCCCAACAGGAGTCCCCCCAGCCCGTCGGGGACACGCCGTGGCCCCGGTAGGTATGTGTCAATCCCTTCCCCGGATGACACTGTGGTCTCCGGGGTAGGTTTGCCGCACAGTGCTGGGTTAGAACCCTTTCGCGTCTGAGGGATCGGGGATCTCTGGGCGGAAGGATCTAGACTTGGGATGTAATGTCGCTGTGAGGAAGAGAAAACCGCCCCTGGGGGTCTTGGACAAAGTCCACCGGGGAGAGAATGTTACCGTGTCCAGGCGGCGTGGAGCCCCCGGACGAGAAAAACCTTCTCCCGCGACAAAGCCCCCATGGGAGAGAACATAGCTGCGTCCAGATGGGGGAAAACCTTCTCCTGGGAGAAAGTCCTCCGGGAGAAAAAAAACCCTCCCCCGGGACAAATTCCACCCGGGAGAGAATGTTACCACATCCGGGCGGCATGGACAGAGAAAACCTTCTCCCGGGAGAAAGTCGCCCGGGAGAAGACACCTTCCCCTTGGACAAAGTCCACTGGGGAAAGAATGTTACCGCGTCCAGGCGACGCGGAGCCCCCGGATGAGAAAAACCTTCTCCCAGGACAAAGTCCCCCCCGGGAGAGAAAACCTTTCCCCGGGACAAAGTCCACCGGGAGAGAACGTAGCCACATCCGGGTGGTGTGGAGCCCCCGGACGGGAGAGAACCTTTCCCCGGGACAAAGTCCTCCGGAAGAGAAAACCTTCCCACCGGACAAAGTCCACCCGAGAGAGAAAACCCTCCCCCAAGACAAATCCACCCGGGAGAGAATGTTACCGCGTTCGGGCGACACGGACAGAGAAAACCTTCTTCCGGGACAGTGTCCTCCTGGGAGAGGACACCTTGCCCCGGGACAAAGTCCACCGGGGAAAGAATGTTACCACTTCCAAGCGGCACGAAGCCCTCGGATGGGAAAAACCTTCTCCCGGGACAAAGTCCACCTGGGAGAGAAAACCTTCCCCACTAACAAAGTCCACCTGGGAGAGAAAACCTTCCCCAAGAACAAAGTCCACCCGGAAGAGAAAACCTTCCCCCGGAACAAAGCCCACCGCGTCCGGGCGGCGCAGAGCCATCCGATAGGAGAAAATAGCTGCGTCCGGGTCGAAAATTCAGAGACCTAGCCGAAAATTGCCCCGGTAGCCGTGAGAATGGGGAGTCAGAGAAGAATTTCCCGGTCAAAAAGTTTCGAGACCTTGTCGAAAATTCCCCCAGTCACCGTGAGAACGGAGAACCGGTCAAGAAATTTTGGGTCAAGAAATTCGCTCCCGGAGGACGGTGAGAGCTGACGAGGATTGACACCCGGACCACTTCTATTGGACTTCTGGTTAAAGGCAGGTTCGAGTCAAGAGTGTATCTGGCGATACGAGCTCAAGTTGTTCTGAGGGACGTCACTATGTGATCGCCAGCTTTATGCGGTCAGACCGTAAGCCTTGCGCGGTCAGAAGTTTGTAGGCTATACGCGAACTACACATTCGGGATATTGCGCGGTCAGCCAATATCCCGCGGTCAGAACATCTGCCGATCAGGATACTTGGGATCTATCTATTCGGTTGCCCATACAACAGGATATTCTAAGTATCCCGAAGATTCCTACACGTGGAGAATCGACCGTCAGAACGTTAACACATACAGTTATCCCTGAATAACACATGTTTAACCTGCTTGGAGGTTAAGAGCAGTTCCAAAAAAAACCGCATCCAACCGTCCGTGTAACCGTTTGATGCAGTATCCTCCACATGGCACCCTTTCAAGCAGTACAAAAGGATGGCATGGAGCATCAATCAGAGGAGGATCATCCAAAAACATCGACCGAGAGATTGGAAGATCAAGAAATCCAAAATCATTTAAGTTAGCCAAGTCTACGGCCCACCTCAGATAGCATTTTAGTAAGCCTTCCTTGGCTTATCCTTGTACACTTTTACACGGAAAATCCTCGCCTGTGAGGACTTTTCCCTCCATTTGTAAACCTTTTACCACACGTAGTGAAATCTCAACAGGACGTAGGGCTATTACTCCCACTATCAAGAGCCCGAACCTGTCTAAACTCTCTGTGCTCCTGTTCACCATTGTTCAGCATACCTTCCCGGAGGGTCATCTTGAAAGGTCTCACAATTACAAATTCTGCATAAGTTCGGCTGAGGACTCCGAGTCCGAATCGTCGATAGCTGGCGCCCACCGTGGGGCCTTTCTCAAGGCGTCCTAATTTAAATTCGGAGGTTCGCCGAAACATGGCTGGAGCATATGATTCCGAGAATGATTTCAATCTCGAGGATTATGCCCATATACCAATGCCTTCTCCAAGCGATCCTGTTCCGATAGAAGAGGTCGAAGGCCAGAATCTTCCACAGGTTGAATCATCTCCCCAAGTCATGTTAATCGACCAGGAGGTAACTGGCACAAGGTCAGAACCCGCAGAGGTTCTTAATGTGCTAGGTGATGAATCCGGCCCGTCATACGATCCCGCTGAGGGAAAATATGATGGTGACCCTGAAGTTAGCCCAGGAAGGTTCGACCCTGATAACCTCCACCGTCTCTTTGATTTCGAGTCCAACTCGGAACAAACCGAGATGTTCTCCCCATCGGCGACCTCTCTCCCTAGGCAGTTTGCTGCGTTGTCGGAAGAAACTCCCGATCAACAGGCTGCCAGGGAAGAACAAGATCGCAAACAGAAGGAGTAGCAAGATCTCGAGCAACAGAACAACGAACTACGCAGAACTGCCCTAGAGGCTCTTCAAGATGCGCAGGCTCGTTACGATGCTGCCCCGAGTTCTTCTCGACGGTCGCGTGGTCGTAGACGTGACCAGACTCCTTCCTTACCACCGGAGCATTTCCCAGTGGACGAAGAAACAATAACACCTGGTGCCCCTAGGAGAAGTACCCATGGTCGACTGCGATCTATCGCGGAAGTCATGCGCAATTTTCCTCCTACGGTCACGGATGCGCAGAGACCGGCCTTTTTCAGGATCCTGGCGGAAAGACTGGACGAGGTCGCATCCGAGGCGACCCCAACAGCCTCTTCCCGCTCAGTGACACATTCCCGTGAACAAGATGGTCCTCATTTTGCCTCTGGCCGGCGGAGTTACCCGCCGCCTGTACCGTCCCGACAGGACAAATACCGGCAAATGCAGGACTCTCGTAGTAGGGATCGAGTCCCCGTTAACTCTCGTTTGGGACCACGAGTAACCTTGCCATTACGTGAGTTTGCTCGAAACCCAACCGAAAGTCGCAGGACGGTTCACGGTCCTTACGTTGGTTGCAAAGCTTTCTCGCCTGGCCTACGAGCAGTCGTTTGGCCCGATAAGTTTCGACCAGGGGCCATTGAGAGGTTTGATGGAACTCAGAACCCATCCGAGTTCCTTCAGATCTATATTACTGCCATCCAAGCAGCAGGAGGCGATGACAAGGTCATGGCCAACTACCTGCCAACAGTCCTCGCAGGACCGGCTAGAACCTGGTTGTTCAATCAGCCTGAGGGTTCCATCTACAATTGGGAAATGCTATGTGATGCCATCCTCAGCAATTTCCAAAACTGTTACCAAAAGCCGGGTAAGGAGGACGACCTGCATAGATTGCGGCAAACTTCGACCGAAACACTTCGGCAGTTTGTCAAGAGGTTTGTCGGGGTAAGAAATACCATCCCGAACATATCTGATGGCTCCGTAATCAGGGCATTTAAGCATGCCGTTCGCTACCGGAGATTCACTGAAGACTTGCTTATCCACCCTCCTCGATCAGTGGCCGATCTGTTTGATATGGCTGATCGATACTCCGATGCAGCCGAGGCAGTCGAATGGAACCGAATGGTTGACAAGGGGGACCTACCGCCCCAACCAGGCTTCAAGGACGCCAGGAAAGAAGATTCAAGCAAAAAGCCGGAGTCTTCACCGGGTGGGAAGTCAAAAAAGTCGAAGAGGAACCGCTCTGGACAGTACCGCGAGGTCGCAGTCGCGGAGAAACCACCTTCGACCAAAGGTAATAAGTCTTCTTTTAAAAGTAAAACTGCTTCTGGTGGCCGGGATTCCGACCAGCCGGAAAAATCAACTAATCCGCAGGAGGGCAAGAGGTGGTGTCCACTCCACAACTCCGCAGGCCACGACCTCAAAAACTGCAGGAGTTGGTTGAAACAGCTGGATGATTTCTACCAAGGAGCTGGGCCAATGCCAACCTTACCGCCTAAAGAGCAGGCGTGCGGGATTAGAGACGTCGACGGAGATGAAGAAATGGCTTACCAGGTACCTCAAAATCATGTTAATGTCATTTTCGGAGGTTCCTCCTCTTTCGTTTCCAAAAGGCAGTTTAAAACCTTTTACCGAGAGGTTAACCAAACGGAGACATCCCTTGGCGAACCTCAATATCCCCATTGGTCGGATATGCCTTTGACGTTCGATCGCGCTGACTGTCCTGTGCGGCTAACTCGACCATTGAGGCTACCTCTGGTTATTACCCCAATCATCAGTAACGCGAGAGTCGAAAGGGTCCTGATTGATGGGGGAAGTTCCCTTGATCTTTTATTGGTCAAGACACTCGACGAGATGCAAATTCCTCGTTCAAAGATCAAGCCCATAATCCATCCGTTTTATGGGATAATCCCAGGCCCCTCCATGATGCCATTGGGACAAGTGGTCCTCCCGGTCACTCTGGGAGAACCAGATAACTTCCGAACAGAATTGGTTACTTTCGATGTAATCGATTGTGATTCAGCTTATAATGCAATCTTTGGCAGGCCGACTGTTGCTAAGTTCATGATGGCAACGCACTATGCTTATCAGTGCGGGAAATTGCCTGGCCCCAAAGGTGTCATTTCGGTCCGAGGTAGTCGCAACGTGGCGCTCATGTGCGACCGGCTATCATTGGAGATGGTCGATCTACTTCCCCTCCGGGACGCTCAGGTCGCCACCGTTGCCACCGATGCGATCAGGGCTGCTCCTCGACTAGATCAGAAACTCAAACAAGTTCCTTTGTACCCAGATGACCCATCCAAGACAATTCGGGTTGGGTCAGCCCTGGATGACAAATAGGAACTCGACCTCGTTGCTTTCCTCCGGGCTAACGCAGACGTGTTTGCGTGGAAACCGTCCGACATGCCCGGTGTCCCAAGGGAAGTAATTGAGCACAGGTTAGCAATGCGACCTGGACAACGACCAATAAAGCAAAAGCTCAGGCGTTTTACCACCGACCGACAGGAAGCCATCCGAGAAGAGTTAGACAAACTCTTACAAGCCGGGTTTATCCGCGAAGTGAATCACCCGGACTGGCTCGCCAATCCGGTCATGGTCCGCAAGTCAAATGGCAAGTGGCGCATGTGCGTCGACTACACTAGCCTCAGCAGTGCCTGTCCGAAGGATGACTTTCCCCTTCCCCGCATCGACCAGCTGGTTGACTCCACTGTGGGTTGCGAACTGATTAGTTTTCTGGATGCCTACTCAGGATATCATCAAATTAGCATGGCAGAAGACGATGAAGAGAAAACTGCCTTCATCACCCCGTTCGGCACATACTGCTACGTCAGAATGCCGTTCGGTCTCAAGAACGCAGGTTCCACGTACCAGCGCTTGATGCAAAAGACCTTTCTTTCCCAGATAGGGCGTAATCTCGAAGCATATGTAGACGACTTGGTTGTAAAGAGCACCAAAAGATTGTCTCATTTGGACGATCTTGCTGAAACCTTCTGTAACTTGAATCGCTTTGGAATAAAATTGAACCCGGAGAAATGTTCTTTCGGGGTTTCTTCAGGGAAGCTTCTTGGTTTCCTTGTGTGTTCCAGGGGCATTGAGGTTAATCCTGAGAAAATCAGAGCTATTGAACAAATGAGGTCGCCCTCGACCATGAAGGATGTTCAACGCCTGGCTGGTCGCATGGCGGCTTTAAGTCGCTTTATATCACGATTAGGCGAAAGGGGACTACCTTTCTTTAAAGCCTTGCGGAAACATCATAACTTCACGTGGTCCGACGAGGCCGAAAAAGCGTTTCAGGAGGTAAAAACATATCTGTCCAGTCTGCCAGTATTGGTGTCTCCTGAAAAGGAAGAACCATTACTTCTGTATTTGGCGGCCACCCCACACGCGGTCAGCGCAGTTCTGATCGCGGAAAGGGAAGGAGTACACAGACCCGTCTACTATGTGAGCGAAGTACTTCATGGTCCTAAGGAGCGCTACCCTGAGGTCCAGAAGATACTTTACGCCCTACTGATGGCTTCCCGTAAGCTACGACATTACTTTCAAGCACACAAGATCACAGTACCCTCCTCTTTTCCATTAGGGGATATTGTCCGAAATCCGGAAAAATCTGGTCGAATCGCCACATGGGCGGTCGAGTTCGGTGCCTTCGAGATACATTTCACCCCTCGCACGGCGGTTAAGTCTCAGGTTTTGGCCGACTTTGTGGTCGAATGGACCAACCCTGAGCCACCCGTGCAGTTGGCAAAGGAACTGGAGTGCCCCGATTATTGGACAATGTACTTTGACGGCTCCCGTAGCTTTCAACACTCGGGGGCTGGAATAGTCTTAGTTACGCCCCAGGGCGAACAGCTTAAGTATGTCATTCAACTACACTTTGTTGCAACCAACAACGTAGCAGAGTATGAAGGTCTTCTTGCAGGGCTCCGAGCAGCAAAATTCCTCGGAGTCCGTCGATTAGTGGTGAGGGGGGACTCACAGCTAGTCGTAAACCAGGTAAACAAGGAGTACAGCACCTCCGATGAGACAATGGCTCATTACCTGGGGGAAGTGAGGAGATTGGAAAAACACTTCAGTCACTTCGAAGTCCAATACATCCCGCGAAAGGACAATATTCTCGCAGACCAATTATCCAAAATTGGATCCTCACGCTCATCCGCTCCGGCAGGAGTGTTCATTGAACACTTGGACCATCCTTCGATCATGACTTCGGTTGAGGATGATCCGGCAATAGCGTTCGTTGCCAACCTCGGTCAGGAACAAGATTGGACTCATCCATTGAGGGTTTATCTTGAACATGGGACCCTACCCGAGGACGAAACCAAAAGCGATCGGTTAATTCGAAAGGCGCGTCTGTACAAACTCATAGATGGGGTTATGTACAGAAAGGGTACTCAAGGAGTATTCATGCGCTGCATATCTCAGGAGGAAGGAAAATCCCTCTTGAAAGAAATACATGACGGTGTATGCGGTGCACACGCGTCATACCGAACACTGGTCGGAAAAGTTTTTCGACAGGGATTCTACTGGCCTTCGGCACTCGATGATGCCAAGCTTATGGTCAAGATGTGTCCACAGTGTCAGTTTCATGCAAGACAGGTTCATCAACCTGCTTATGCATTGCAAACTATTCCTCTCGCATGGCCCTTCGTGATCTGGGGAATGGACATCGTCGGTCCTATGCCACAAGCGGTCAATGGGTACAAGTTTCTGTTCGTAGCCATTGACACGTTCACAAAGTGGATTGAGGCCGAACCAGTACGAAATATTACTGCATCAGCCGCGCAAAAGTTCTTTCACAAGAACATTGTGGCACGATTTGGCATTCCAAACCGTCTCATCACAGACAACGGTTCTCAGTTCGCTAGCGGTCTCTTCCTAGACTACTGCGATCAGATTGGGACCAAGGTGTGCTTTGCTTCTGTGGCACATCCACAAAGCAATGGTGCCGTAGAACGGGCAAATGGGCAAGTATTGCAAGGCATCAAAAAACGTGTTTTTGATCGCCTCAAGACCCGCTCGGGGGCTTGGGTAGACGAGCTTTATACTGTTCTATGGGCACTACGGACTACCTCTAGTCGAGCCACCGGTGAAACACCCTTCCATTTGGTCTATGGGGCCGAGGCTGTGTTGCCTATGGAAGTTAGTATTGGATCTGTTCGCACGAATCAATTCGAACAGGTCAACCAATCCGAACAACGATCGCAAGATCTCATCCTCCTGGAAGAACGGCGTGATCGCGCCCTGATCAAGTCCGCGGTATACTTGCAGGCTCTACTCAAGTATCACAGTAAAAAGGTGCGACCACGTGATCTCAACGTTGGCGACTTGGTTTTACGAAAAATTCAAGACCAGTCTAATCGCCACAAATTCTCCCCAAAATGGGAAGGTCCTTATACTGTTGTCTCAGTGCCGCGGACAGGATTGGCGCTGTTAGCTATGGAGGATGGTCGGATTTTGTCCAATACTTGGAACATCGATCAACTTCACAAGTTTTACGTGTAAGTATTCCAATCACTTTTTTCCTGTTCAATTAGCATCTTTTGCCGAAACAAAAAATGTTTTGCCGAAACAAAAAATGTTTTGCTTTCATATAATGAGTTTTTCTCTTTAAGCCCGTATCATATGCATTCGACCTGGGGGCTGATCGCCGACGGTCAGATCGTTACAACAGTCTAATCGGATTCGCTGGTCGATCTCATGATCACTTACAGATAAGTCATTCCTAAATAAGCCGTTTCTCAACGCATACGGGATTATCTGATAAGTCCTTGGTCATCCGAGTGGCTACCAGTTCGCAATAAGATTAGATGTTATATTGATCCTGGTCGTTGGTTTAATATGCATATCCCTGGTCGTTACGCTTATATTTTCTCCTCTGCTTATAACACCAAGGCTTTAGTGTTCATAAGCAGAGGCGGGGGCTGGGGGGGGATATGCTCATAATATGGAATTCATATTACGAAAATACGAAATATATATTTTCTTGTCAAAAATAGTTTTACATACATGGCATTGTAATTACAATTGTTTGGTTACAAAAAATAAGGATCATTCGATCCCCAGCTCAGTCAGCAGTCTATCTACTAGGGGCTTGACTTCCTCTATGACTGCATCGAGCAGCTCTTCACTCTCGACCTCAACCGGACCCACCAATGCATTTAGATCTGCATCTGGGCCATGGTGAAGTCGAACCCGGCTGAGTACGGCTGCTGCGGCTGATCGATCCCTAGTTCTGATCACCTCTTCGCGTCGCCGTGTATCTCCAGGGAGATACTCAAGCAGTGAATCCGCCTGGGCAGTAAGCAGCGATGTCCAGTCACTTATGCTGAGGTTGTCTTGTTTCGGTTCTACCACATCGGTCTTCAAAAGATCAGCCACGGCCTTTAGTTTTTCGAAGATCCGGAGGCTCAGTTCTTTGATTGCCCGATCGGTGTGGCGAATCGAGGATTCAAGAATCTCCTTGTCTCGACTGAGCTGCGTAATTCGACATGCTTGCGCTGTACAGAGAGAGGAGATTATTTGCATATTATGGATTTAAGTCTCCTTAATCAGGAATCGGCTTACCAGCATTCTCTGATCGAAGTTTGTTGAGTTCAGTTTCTTGTCTCTTACACATTGAGACTGAACTGGCCACCTCTTTCTTCAAAAATGTAACCTCTCTGCAGCAAAATCAAGGCAGTCACAACCAAGATGCACCCATGCTAACCAAAGCGTAATGGTACTCACCTGCGCAAGCTGTCGCGTTCTTTTTGAATGGCTTCTGTACTGGCCATCACAACACGCGAATGGCTTATTAGCCAGGATAATCCCTGTGGTGCCAAAGAAGAAGATCAAAGGTGTCCTAAGTACAATTCAGGCACGAAAGCAGAGTTTTATCATACCTTCATAAACTTTTGTAAAACAGCATCATTCAGTTCAGCGGGGATCCTCGCTAGAGCCCCTGACGCGCTCACTACAGGGACAGTTGGCGGGAGTGCCGGCTGGACGCCACCCCCAGTAGTCATCGGTGGCGACTGGGTCCCTACATTTATTCTTTCCCCTGCGGTCTGGATGACTTCCTGGACCACAGGGGTGGAGCGTTCTTCGTTGGAAGCTCCTGCACCAGCTGCGACTTCAACCTCTCCGGAGGCGATTGAAGAGCTGGGCGCCGTCTTTCTTTGCCTGACATGAAGGACAATTTGAGCAGTTTTTATTTAAGATTATTGCCAAATTTAAGGTTCTTACCTTATTTGAAATCCCATTCGCTCCTGGAATTTCTGGGAAGGTTCCCCTTGGGAAGAAGAACCATCATCGGTTCTTGCCTTCCTTATGGCAAATAAGGCAGCACCCCCCTGGAAATGTCATGTTATAAGCATATTCTTAGGGAACAGGTAAAAACACATAGAAAGGTCTTTACCTGGGCCACCGGACTAACTGGTGGGGCTACATCCGAAGGCCTTGGAAACTCCAGAGTTGCTGGGACCGTCACGGCCGGCCTTTGTTCATCTACCTCCTCCTCTGTCCGCGGAGGAGGAGGATTTTCCTCCCTGGAACCCCCAGTGGTCCCAGGGGGAAGCTCTCCTCCCTGTATGAACATTAACTTGTCAAATGTGCAGAAAGAGTCATAGAAGGAACGGTCGAAAAGATTCCTTAACTTGGTCGTCCCTTCGACCAGGGAAGCAGAGATAATTGACCCTGAAACCTCGGGGGCTTCAGGAATTGGAAGGTCACCTGCGACCACAAGATCTTCGGTGGTCGTAGGATCAGCCACGGCCACCTCTTCGGCAGCTGTGGTCCCTACGGGACAGCTTGAGGCGTCACCAGCAGGGGACTCCCCGGTCCTCCTCCTTTTGATGACTAGAGGCACATCATCGTCCTCTTCCTCCTCGCTCCCCTCTCCCTGTACGAGGAAGAAGTGATTCCATGTCGCGCCTGAAAAAGTAGCAGGAATGCGATATCTTACCGCAGTCTTTCTTGCGGGACGAGGAGTGCTTCATGAAGACCCCTCCCCAGGGTTCAGCTTGGTCTTCTTGGGGGCAGGACTCTTTGTCCTGGGTCTCTGAGAGACCTTCTTCACATTCTTCGCCGTCGGCTTCCCCAGAGAGCCGACATTTTCGCTTGGGAACGTCGCATCAGCAAACTTCCCTAGGAGCTGGTTCACAGTCCATTACAATGGATTAGCGCTGGACACACACAAGACCTGCAGAACCAAAGCCGGACAAGGAAATTACCTTTCGGCGCTCCTGTCTGAGGTCATCACCGGCATGAATCAAGCTCTGCGGGCGAGGTGATCCCTTAGGGCCCTCTACATCAGCATTGTAGGCCCTAAGGAGGGAATTAGTTCGCCTCTCAATTTCGGCTGAGGACAGAACTGTTCCCAAATTCAAGTCAGAAAACATAAATTTCAGAAATGACAAAGCACAGTGCTAAAAGGTTGAGTACCTTCATTGTAGTCCAGGGTTCCATCCGCCATGGACTTGATTTCCCAAGCAGGATGAGCCCTTTCGCGCAGGGGGCTCACTCGGTTCTTCACGAAGTCTCGGATGACATCCCTCGCTGTCAATCCTTGACCCACCAAGTGAAGAATCACCTCGGCGTGCTTCAGGTGCTCCACGCCCAGCGTCGGAGGAGCATCCAACTCGCTTGACTTCTCTGGCCGCGAGTTCTCAAACCATAAACTACTCTCGGACGGCGGAGAGCAGTAAAACCACCTCTGGTGCCACCCGTGTACCGAATCCCGCAAAGGTGGGGAGGGATACTCCTTCTTGTCCCTCAGCCGGAAGTAGATGCATCCGGCGGCATTGGTGCTCTTCGACCATGCCGAGAAGTAGAACCGTCGGAAGAGGTCCACGCTAGGATATACTCCGACGAAGGCCTCGCAAAGATGCTGAAACACCGCCAGAATGAGCATCGCATTTGGGTGGAGGTTGATCAGTTCCCACCCATAATGTTCGAGGATGTCTTTTAGGAACCGACTCTCAGGGAATCGGAACCCGCAGCACAGATACTCCTCGAAGATTACCAACTCGCCCTCTCGGACGATTGGAGTTTCTTGGTCCTTCTCCGCAGGCCGCAAATTGATCAGCAGCCGCGATGGAAGGATCTCCTCTTTCTCCAACGCCACCAGAGTCTCCTCAGAATGGTGGTTGGATCTGCTCCAAGATGCCATTTTTTGAGGAAGATTGGTCAAAAAAGTTGATGATTTTGTGGAAGATGAAGGCAAGAAGATGAGGGTTTTGTGCAGCGGGAACTCTAAGGGTTTTTCGCGGCTGAATAGCTTCCTCAAGAAGCTACCTACTGCTTTTATAGACTCGAGGAGTCACGCCTCTGTGAGTAACGTTCCACTCAAACGTCCCCTTAAATATTTTATTCATTTCCCATAATGGATATTCTATGATAAACCCTTTAAAGCGTTTCGGGTATCGGATCTGAAATAAAAAGACTTCTTTGTTTCGGAAGCTGAAAGGGCTAAAACTCGAGAAGTCTGTAAGGCTTTTTGAGGGTTATTTACCTTTCTTTTTACTTGAACATTTTTGTGAAAAATATCATGTAACTCAAATTTTGATGTACGGATATATTCTAACTGGGTTATGGTTTGGTTAAAATCATGTTATTTAACTTCGTTTCTAATCGAAGTAATGGTCTAACCGAACGTTCAACTCTAGTCGCAATTCAGTTCTAACCGCGGCCTTAAGTCTGATCGCGGCATCAGGGCAGGTCACGGTGATCTTTTAAAGCGCGATTCTAATCGCAGAACTGAAATTTCCTGTGTATTAATGGTCGCGGACTAAGCTTTTGGCCATAATTTCACACAGAAGGTATGAAGAATGTTCATATGAATAAAAGAAACTTTATTTATTACATTCTTTACATACAAAAGGGATACGGTTGATAAAAGCATCGACCTGTTCCGAAAGAAGTTTACAAAGTTCCCCAAGGGACATGTTGTTGACAGTAGGATTTACACTGGCAACCCCCAGGGAACTAGCAACTACCCTAAGTCTATCTATATCGTCCCTAACAACAGACGCACTATTGTCCCTAATCAAGTCAGAGAGTTCTCGCTGTTGCTGAGCGAAGTCCCTCTCTCGACGGAAATGGTGCGCCTCTTCTCGGGATCGATAAGACATTCTGCTAAACGCAGAATCTTCCAGGCCATCTCCTCGGTCTTCTTCTCCAGGGCATTCTTTTCTTCCAGAAGGGTCTGTCCGGAAGGAAGAGATGGAGCAGCAGAAGGCTGATCGCTGGAGCCTCCTACCTCCTGCATTTTGCAAAAGTTAGTCATACTAACTAAAATTATCAGCAAAAAGGGAGAAGAATTGTTACCTGTCCTGGTGCATAACCCGTTGATACACCCATCTTGGGAGGAAGATCATCATATGGTGGAAGAGCAACCTTCCCATCAGACGATTGCTTCACCAACCCAATACGGCAATCATCTGATCGAGGGATAGTCACCGCTTGCCGACCAGGATGTTGATCACCCAAAAGGATGGGAGAATTGGATGTGATGGGATCTTTCTCTAAGGATAAAGGCCTAACTTGCCGAGAGGCATGAACGGGGAGGGTCAAAGGAACTGAAGGAAGAAAGAAACTCGCTACGTTCTTCACCTTTGTTCCACTGGAAGATCCTTCGTCAACCTTGGGTTTCTTCCTTAAGGGAGACAGGACTTCATTCGTTTGAGACCCTTGTTCGACAACTTCCTCTTCATCACTCTCAATCTCGATGATATCGTGATCTGCCATTGGGAGGAGTATGTGAAAAGGAAGAAGGCAGGATAACAAGAAAAGGACTTAGGCGTGGAGGGAAATTGTGAAATTTTACAAATCCAGCAGCCTGGTATTTTTAGCCGCCTGGGTGACGGTTTGCATTCCAGGCGCCTCGGGTTTCGTCAAAGCATTTACAATTTTACCTCGAGATAAAAACAATTGTACGGCGCTATCATTGCCCGTCACGTAATGTCAGAACCCGTCTTGAAAAACCAACCGTTTTCACTTAGTGCGCCACTAAGTGGAGAAGTTAAAGGGCCGGGTTAAAAATCCAATGCATGGTCTTAAAATTCGAAATAAACACGTCACTTCGTTTCTTTCGAATTTTGGGGCTAGCTGACGAGGATTGACACCCGGACCACTTCTATTGGACTTCTGGTTAAAGGCAGGTTCGAGTCAAGAGTGTATCTGGCGATACGAGCTCAAGTTGTTCTGAGGGACGTCACTATGTGATCGCCAGCTTTACGCGGTCAGACCGTAAGCCTTGCGTGGTCAGAAGTTCGTAGGCTATACGCGAACTACACATTCGGGATATTGCGCGGTCAGCCAATATCCCGCGGTCAGAATATCTGCCGATCAGGATACTTGGGATCTATCTATTCGGTTGCCCATACAACAGGATATTCTAAGTATCCCGAAGATTCCTACACGTGGAGAATCGACCGTCAGAAGGTTAACACATACAGTTATCCCTGAATAACACATGTTTAACCTGCGTGGAGGTTAAGAGCAGTTCCAAAAAAAACCGCATCCAACCGTCCGTGCAACCGATTGATGCAGTTTCCTCCACATGGCACCCTTTCAAGTAGTACAAAAGGATGGCATGGAGCATCAATCAGAGGAGGATCATCCAAAAACATCGACCGAGAGATCGGAAGATCGAGAAATCCAAAATCATTTAAGTTAGCCAAGTCTACGGCCCACCTCAGATAGCATTTTAGTAAGCCTTCCTTGGCTTATCCTTGTACACTTTTACAGGGAAAATCCTCGCCTGTGAGGACTTTTCCCTCCATTTGTAAACCTTTTACCACACTTAGTGAAATCTCAACAGGACGTAGGGCTATTACTCCCACTATCGAGGGCCCGAACCTGTCTAAACTCTCTGTGCTCCTGTTCACCATTGTTCAGCATACCTTCCCAGAGGGTCATCTTGAAAGGTCTCACAATTACAAATTCTGCATAAGTTCGGCTGAGGACTCCGAGTCCGAATCGTCGACAAGAGCCATGATGGGCTATGGAGTATTTGAGGGGGAACTATTCGCTCAAAGTGACTTGTTACCACAGTTATGAACTGGGTTGCCACTCACCCACTCAGTCCCCAAGGGGTTATCATAAGCCGTCCAGGGAGCGAGGTTCCCGTTGTCGGGACTTTTGGAGTGTTTGGGGAGGGGGCTCACCCCTCAAAGTGACTCATTACCGTGGTTTCCGGGAACCGGGTTGCCGCTTATGCCCTTAGTCCACGAGGGGGATTGTAAGCTGTCCTAGGGGAGCAGGGCTGCCGCCGTCGGGACTTGGGCTAAGCAGGAGCCCGTGACCTTCATTCAAGGGCATCCTCTGAAGGGCATTATTTGGGGAGGGCATCCTCTTAAGGGTATCCTCGCTGGGAGGGCATCCTCGTTGGGTGGGGCCCCGACGCGGGGTAGGCCCCCAGCGTGGGGAAAGGCCCCAACGTGGAGTGAACCCCCAGCGCGGGGAAAGACCCCTTGGTTCTCCTTCTAGAGGTCGTCCTCCTCTGCCCTTGCGTACTTTTCAAGTACGTTGAAGTGCTCATTGACAGAGGAGGGGCAGCTCCAGGAGAACCTCCGATGGAGCTCCCCAGGGAGGATCCCGCTCTTGCACGCCTCGATGACTATGGAGTCGGGGACGTGCACCACCTTGCTCTTGACCTAAGCAAAGTGCTTGAAGAAGCTGCGAATGGTCTCCCCCGTCCTGTGCCGAACAGTGTAGAGCTGCGACGAGTCCAGGGGACACACATAGTTCCCCTAGAAGTTCGCACAGAACTCACACTTGAGCTGCATGAAGGACTTGATGGAACAGGCCCTCAGGTTGTAAAACCATGAGAGGACGATTCCGGTAAGGTAGAGGGCGAAGACATTGCATTGCACCCTCTCATCCCCCCCAGCCGCTGAGATGGCCGTGGAGTCCACCTGCACAAATTCATAAGGATCGGCCTCACCATTATAGTGCTCGATGCGGGGCGGGCGATATGGCTTTGGCATCGAACGCGTCGGAGCCGACAGCACAAGGGCTGGTTGGCCCCCTCAACTCCCCGGGAAGGTTTCCAGTCGCTGTCCCCCCTTGCAGGGGAGACGCCCTCATTATCGGAGTCAGGGAGAGGCCCCAACGATCCGCTCGGCCAGTGGTAGCGCCTCTTCTCCTCAGGGTTGGAGCTGGCTTCTTGGACCTCCAGGTGTCCCCCAGAGGTGGCGGTGGCTTCGTCGACTGGTCTCCCTCCCCGGCTGGTCTGGGGGCGTGTCCCCGGCCTGTGCCGAGAGGGAGCTTTGCTAGGCTTCACAGCACGCATGCGCTCCACCTCCACCAGAGTTAGTTTGGTCTGATCCACTGAGGGAGCCCTCGGCGGTGGCCCCGGGGGAGGAGGGAGTTGATGCGTGTCGGTTGCCTGTCCGGAGGGCGCCGCTAGCACGCGGCCAAGGCCCGGCGCCAGGCTTGTATGCGGGGAGGCCTAGAAAGCTGGTGCGGGAGAACTCTCGCGGGGGAGGCTCACCGCGGGCGCCGAGGCCACCTCGGGCGCAATGGAAACCACCGGCCCAGGAGCCGCTCCATGCACACTGGCAACCATCCTTGGCGCGGGGTTAGGGAGAGCCCATGGAGCGGAAAAAAGCCCAGCACTGGGCGAGCTCCCGGCGCGGGGTTTGCTCCTGTCGAGGGGTAAACTCCCGGCGCGCGGTAAGCCCCCGGCGTGGGTAGTGCTCTCGGCGCACGGTAAGGCCCCGGTGAGGGGAAAGCTCCTGGCGCGGGCTAAGGCCCCGATGCGGGGAAAGCTCCCTGCGCAGGGTAAGGCCCTGGCGCGGGTTAAACCCCAAGCACGGGGACATCTCCCGGTGTGTGTAACATCCCAATTTTTGCTACCCCTTTTTAGCTTGCTAGTCAACATATCTTCATTGGATTCTCAGATGTCTCAACCCCATTTTTGATCTCTTAACTCAAAATCATGATATAGGTATGCCACTACCTTAATTTAAAAAGTTGGTAGCTAAACTCCGCCTTTCAGATCATTTTCACTTTTTAGTCCAAAAGTATTTCAGATTAGTCCTTTTCAGAGTTGTTAGAAGCCCAAAAAGACTAAAAGTCTCAGACCACCTCCAAATTCTGATCTGATCCAGTGATTGTCTTCCCTTTTTACTTTTCTGAACATTTTTCCCTTCTGGAAGAATTCTAAAATCTTAACTGAGACCCTGGTTTCAGCCTCGCCAAAGTTTTCAAACCCTAATTACCCTGTTTACCCTAAATTGCCCTTTTTCAATTTTTTGTCAAAACCACCAGATCTTATCGGATTTTACCATTCTTCTTGATAGATAAGTTCAAGTGATTTAGTGACACTCATCCAAAATCAGATCTCAAATCAGCCCTCCAGATCCCCAAAATTGAGAACAGGTCCAAAATCTCAAACAAAATCATTGCAGATCAATCCAAATCTTCGCGGATTAGTCCCTGGCCCCTTTTTCGACCTCGACCAGGGCTGAGCCCGTTTGCGACCGCGACCAGACACCACTTTGACCGCAACCAGTGCCGTTCGCCGAGATTCGCCGCCGCAATCTTCACCGCCGACCAACTTTTGTCTTCACCTTCGGTCATATCCGACGTGTCGGCACATGGCGCTCACGTCGCGCCAAAACCCTCCGCCGTGCGATAACCGATGACCGCCAGCAACGCTGTTCGTCTTGTGCGTGTGCGCGTGCGTGCTGTTGTCAGAGCTTTTTTGCCACTTCGCCGCCATGCCGAAGCTAGCCACCCCGTCGCTCTGCCCCATCTAGATATGACGCGATTTTCTCCTCTGGCAGAGCCACTGCCGCGTCCCAACGCCGTGCACGCCGTATCGATCTTGCTCCGGTGCCAGTCAAGCATCCCGTGTTTGATTTGGTCCAACATTCGAGGACCCCAGCCACTGCCTATATAAACCATCCCCCTCGCCCAGAGCTCTTCACACCACTCCAGCAACCACAAAGCTTCAGCGCTCGCGTTTCCCCTTCGTCTCCGGCGAGCAGTTCCTAGAGCTCACGGCGCCAGCTTCACCCGCTGCTTCCCGCTTCTATCCGAACTCACCAATAAGCTTCCCTTATCCCCCTCTTTGTATCTTATAGCTTAATTGGACCCCGGCGAACCCTAGTACCGGCGATCACCGGAAATGGCAAAAGCCCCTGTTCCGGTAACGCCGTGTGTTTTAGCCAAAATTGGCCTTCGTGCTAGTAGGACAAAATGGTCAGTACCTCACCCTTAGCAGGACTGTTAGTTTGGATTTCGAAATTAGCCTCAAATCAAAAGCTTTCCCCTTTTTGCGCGCCATCAGTGATCGAGCTCACGTCGCCAGGCCACACCGGTGACCCTCCGGCCAAATTGGTTGTGCCTGTAGCTTCTCCATATCCCTCAGCTACTCTCCAAGCAAGGAATCAAGTTCATTTGCACTGTGACCAAAACCCCCAAATCCAGAGCTTTCTTCCCCAGCGCCGGCCGCCGGAATTTGGCCCCGGCCGATCTAGCCAATGCCACTTTGTCACTTAGCTAGGTCTCAGCTCCCTGAGCATTTCATTCCACTAGCCCAATCTCTGAATCTGCCCAAATCAAGAGTTATGCTCTTGCCAAGTTCTTGTCCAGAGTTGTGCCTGTGCCGTGTCGCCACCGCAGTTCATCGCCGTCGTTCATCGCCGTTCGACCATCTTTTGCCCTGAAACCACCGCCAATGTGTCCCTGGCAGCCACGCCTACCTCCTAGACATAGTTGGCGAAGAGTTTGAAGCCCATAACCAGATTTACCCCTCTGCCCTAGTTTTTGATAGTGTCAGTGCATGTCAGTCACTGGCATTAGCCTTGTTTAACCCTTTCTATTTGAGCAATTGAAATGCCACTTTTCTAATAAGCTCCAGGAGCCATGTTCTACAATTTTATCTACTATCACATCTCCAGAAAACCCACCTAGAGCCAACTTAAGGCTATGTCTAGCCGTGGACCGAATGTCAGCTTTTCGACGTTCAAGTCCTTTTGAGCCCATCTCTCCAATCAGTACCCAAGTTGCTTTGCCCAAACCTTTCCCCTTGCATGCATGATATATTTACTTATTATTTTCTATTTGCAACTATTTCTGTATGCTTATATAGTGTGTGTGTATTATTTGTATCCGCCGTGGAACCAGAGGTTGAAGGAGCAGAAGAGACCTTCGAAGAATCGTCTGAGCAACCCCTCACTGCAAGGCAAGTCTCAAACCCTTGATCATGTCTAGCCTATTATTTTGAAATGAAGTATGTTAGTTGTTTTCAAGTATATGCATGCCTTATATTCAAATAAGAGTTATGTTCAAATAAAGAGATTAGATATGACCTAAATAATTATGAAGCCCCTTTTGTCATTGAATATCCATGCACCCTTGTCACCCTAGAATATCTTTCTTAGGGTATGCTTATACTCAAGATTATATGTTAAATGCTAAATGGTCACATGTGAGAAAAGTATATTCAAAACCCCTTTTTTTGTGAACGGAAATTGTGATTGGAATCGATAGTGAGGATGGTTTGATTGGTTGGTGCTGTGTGCGCACTGGGAATGTGAAAGACTCCTCACTAAAGATTCATAAGGACAAAAACATTGTGTTGTACTTCTATGCGGCATGAAAAACGTACCAACCACTTGCTCGGTATGGGACGGGCGCAACATAGTAGCTTTCTCAGTATTAGCTTTTCCCTGCAATGGTTGTCGGTCCAGTTTCTTGAGAGGAACTAGTGGGCCACTGAGGGCCATGAGTTATGTGAGATCAGAAAAAATAAAGAGAGGATAAGGTGTAAGAAGTAAGACACCCTACGCCTGGATTAAGTCGTGCGCGACTGTAATCAAAAGAGGCTAAGTGTCTTGCGAGACAATAGACCAAGACTAGGAAGAATTGGCAGTGGGGAGTACCCACAACGGTAATAAGGACTGAAATGTCTATTTACCGGGCAGGGAATTGTTAATGCTAGGATTGTAAACTATTGTGTGATCTCGGCCTTGTCACATGTGTAAAAGTCGCATGGAGAGTTACCGACTTGAAAGCTGAGCGATCGGTGGATTAAGGTGGTACACCTTTGCAAAGTTATAAAAAGTATCGGATACTTTGAGCTCCCAGGTCATGGAGTCTGAGCGCGGTGGATTCTATCCACGTTGATGCAGCACAAGTAGCTTTTGGGAAAGTTTTTCACAAAATTGAGTAAAGTGGTGGCTCATGGAAGACCGCCACACAAAAAACATCTTCCGAAAATCTAGCTTAGGGTTTGAAAAGCCTCGCTTTTGAAAACAATTCTATGGCGCTATCATTGCCCGTCACGTAATGTCAGAACCCGTCTTGAAAAACCAACCGTTTTCACTTAGTGCGCCACTAAGTGGAGAAGTTAAAGGGCCGGGTTAAAAATCAAATGCATGGTCTTAAAAATCGAAATAAACACGTCACTTCGTTTCTTTCGAATTTGGGGGCTAGCTGACGAGGATTGACACCCGGACCACTTCTATTGGACTTCTGGTTAAAGGCAGGTTCGAGTCAAGAGTGTATCTGGCAATACGAGCTCAAGTTGTTCTGAGGGACGTCACTATGTGATCGCCAGCTTTACGCGGTCAGACCGTAAGCCTTGCGCGGTCAGAAGTTCGTAGGCTATACGCGAACTACACATTCGGGATATTGCGCGGTCAGCCAATATCCCGCGGTCAGAACATCTGCCGATTAGGATACTTGGGATCTATCTATTCGGTTGCCCATACAACAGGATATTCTAAGTATCCCGAAGATTCCTACACGTGGAGAATCGACCGTCAGAAGGTTAACACATACAGTTATCCATGAATAACACATGTTTAACCTGCGTGGAGGTTAAGAGCAGTTCCAAAAAAACCGCATCCAACCGTCCGTGCAACCGATTGATGCAGTTTCCTCCACATGGCACCCTTTCAAGCAGTACAAAAGGATGGCATGGAGCATCAATCAGAGGAGGATCATCCGAAAACATCGACCGAGAGATCGGAAGACCAAGAAATCCAAAATCATTTAAGTTAGCCAAGTTTACGGCCCACCTCAGATAGCATTTTAGTAAGCCTTCTTTGGCTTATCCTTGTACACTTTTACAGGGAAAATCCTCGCCTGTGAGGACTTTTCCCTCCATTTGTAAACCTTTTACCACACTTAGTGAAATCTCAACAGGACGTAGGGCTATTACTCCCACTATCGAGGGCCCGAACCTGTCTAAACTCTCTGTGCTCCTGTTCACCATTGTTCAGCATACCTTCCCGGAGGGTCATCTTGAAAGGTCTCACAATTACAAATTCTGCATAAGTTCGGCTGAGGACTCCGAGTCCGAATCGTCGACAGTTCTCTACATCTTCACAATTGGTCACCAACGGGTGTTGGCTCCTTCTCAATAGGGGAGTCATGACTCGGGAGGATCTCAGGTCGAGTTCGCAACGGATTCGTGACCACAAAAAGGTTTGCAACTTTGGAAAGGTTTGAGACCTTGGGAAGGATTCAAACTCTTCGAGCCTTCAATGCTGGATGATGAGCCAGATACTATAGTACCATCTATTGAAGACTTGGTCTATCAACGAGACGAACCTCTACGTGAAGATGTGATTCTGGAGAATAAGGTGACTACCACCCGCAGTGGCACCAAGGAGACTTTTCGAATCGGTCAGAAAGATCAACGAGCACGTGCGGCAAAGTGGTACACCAAAGAACATGGACAAGCCCAATTTCCACATCTCCAGTTTGATCGAGAGGTTGCAACAGGGGTTGGCTCCTTTCCAAAGAGGGAGTCATGATCCGGGAGGATCTTCAAGTCCTGATCGCATACGGATTCGCGACCATGTCCTGATCGCATACGAATTCGCGACCAATTCCTGATCGCATATTGATTCGTGACCATGGCCTAATCGCATACTGATTCGCGACCAAGTCCTGATCGCATACGGATTTGCGACCAAGTCCTGATCACATATAGCTACGCGACCTTAACCATGTTCGGAAAGGTTTCGCGACCATGGATTGGTTTGCGACCATTAAAGGAATTTGTTCTCTGTTCGGAATTGTAATCCGATCCGAATATATATAACTAAGCTTATCTGTTTAGGATTAGTTAGCTAGTTATATGAGTCTAATACGTTTAGGTTGTTAAGTCTGATACGTACTCATACGATTGGACTATAAATACCTTGTAATAGGTCTAGTTTCGATCATCAAAAAAGTCATAGCACTTATTTGAGTTTTAAACACATATAGCTCCTTCGACGTTGGCAAGTGTGCCTAACGTTTGACGTGTAAAAGCCCTCTTTGAAATAAAGAGTTGTGCAATTACTTTGAGCTGTGTTTTCGATCATCCTTTGAATTTCGATAGTGCCGAGTAAGATCCCATTATCCGCATATTAGAATCTGGGCGAGCCTAGTGCGAAAACCAAGGCTAGGTCTCAAACAGATCAGCCCAGGCACTCCTGGGATCCCTCGGTACCCGGGGTCTGCAGCCTCGAAGACCCGTCAGGAACCTTCTTCGGACGGAGGGCGCATGTCCTCCAGGGATCCCCGGGACCCACGGCCTGGTCCCATCGGGAACTGTCTTTGGACGAAGGGCGCAGGTGCTCCAGGGATCCCAGGGACCCGGGGCTGGAAGGACCCAGGACCCATCGGGAACCATCTCCGGATGAAGGACACATTGCTCCAGGGATCCCGCGGGACTTGGGGCCCGGAGGCTCGGGGACCCACCAGGAACCATCTTCGGGCGAAGGTGGCAGGTGCTCCGAATCCCTGGGACAGGCCCCGGGACCCACGGGGAACCACCTCTATATGAAGGACCCACCGCTACAGGGATCCCACTGCACCCGAGGCCCAGAGGCCTGGAGACTCACAGGGAACCGTCTTCGGACGAAGGGTTTAGGTGGTCCAAGGATCCCTGGGACCCATCGGGAACCATCTCCGGACGAAGGACCAAAGGATCTAGGGAACCCACGAGACCCAGGGCCCGGAGGCCTAAGCACCCGGTGGGAACAATCTTGGGACGAAGGGGGCAGCTGCTCTGAGATCCCCCGGGACCCTCTGGGAACCATCTCCATACGAAGGACCCAATGCTGCCGGGATCCCGTTGGACCCAGGACGCGGGGACCCACCTGGAACCATCTTCGGACGAAGGGAGCAGGTGCTCCGGGGATCTCCTGGACCCGCCGGGAACCATTTCCGAACGAAGCACCCAGCGCTCCAGGGATCCCACGGGAACCATGGCCCGGAGGCTCTGGGACGCATCGGGAACCATCTTCAGACGAAGGGTGCAGGTGCTCCGGTATCCCCTGGGACCCGGAGCCTGGAGGCCCCGGGACCCACTGGGAACCATCTCCGGACCAATGACCCAGAGCTCCAGGGATCCCACGGGACTAAGGGCTTGGAGGCCCGGGGACCTACCAAGAATTATGTGGACAATCGATGAAGAGAACTATCATTTGAACCAGGAGATTTGGTTTGTCTCAAGTTCACGCCATTCAAGGGATTGCAGAGTTTCCAGGTGAAGGGAAATCTATCTTCAAGGTATATCAGACCATTTAAGATAATCAGGAGAAAAGGGGAAGTATCCAATAAATTGGAAATACCTTTGGAATTAGCAGGAGTTCTTGATGTGTTCTCTGTCTCTCAACTCCCGAAATGTTTAAAGGAACCTACTGACTAGATAGAAGCACAAGATTTATTACTTCAAAAGAATCTTACTTATCTTGACCACCCAATAAAAATCCTAGCTACTGATGAACGTCTTCTTAGAAGAAAGAAGATCAAGTTGTGTAAGGTTCAGTGGGAAAATCATTCAGATAAAGATGCCACTTGGCAGAAGGAGGAAGATCTTCAGCAAGCCTATCCTTATCTTTTCTTGTCTTAGGTAAATCTCATGGTGAGATTTCTTTAAGGCGGGTAGATCCAAACACCCTGGGTTTGGGGTGAAAATTCTTTTTCATAAAAAGTCATGCATGCATATCTCTCTCCAAGATCAGCAAAATCAGCCCAGACTCATTGTATCCTAAGCCCTAAAATCTCAAAATCTTCCCTGTGAACACAAATCAAGATCTGACTTTCCATATTTGACCTCCTATTTATCCTTAGATTGAAAGCCTTCCGAAGCTAGATGAAATTCGATCCCTAACTTTCAGATTTACCAATCCCTTTTTGTTTTCGAAAATAGAAAGTTAATTAATATCCTAATTACCCTGAATACTCTGAACTCTGATTTAATCAAATCTTTACCTAATCCAGAACAAATTATTCTTGGACTATGATCAAGGGTATGCCAATACCTTAATCCAAAAAGTTGGCAGTCAGATTCCACCATTAAGACCATTTTCACAAATCAGTCAAAGAAGTATCGTGGATTAGTCCTTTTCCGAATTTTCTAGAAGCCTGAATGTCTCGCCCCGACCTGAGGACTATGACTACTTTCGTGGGGACCCAACTCGATACAGCTGATCCCATACATGCATACATTGACTTCCCAGGATAAGTCAAGCACAGAACTATATTTATATCACAGCAGAGTAACTTACAAAATATTTAAGCAGTGTGGCTTGCTGGCCTTAATACAACATAAAGATATTACAATGCCTTTGAGGCATACATGGTCTAGCTAAAGCAAAATAGAAACAACTACACAGCGAAAAATAAGTGAACCCCCATAGTAAGAAGTTGGCGGCAGAACAACACACATTAGGACTCTGGCGGAATTGGCTCTCCTCCTTCTGGATCCAAGAAGTTCTCCACGCCTTCATCTTGATCATGTGGTGGGGTTACACAACCCCCACTAAATTGGCATCTTCCCACTCAAGGTCAGCGTGCAATATGTGTTGAAATGCAGTCCACTAACCCCTATCTTCTAATGGTTATATGCAATCTGGGAGAAAACCGTTAGTGTACGAGGACCGCAGTGGAGAAGAGGTTTTATACTAATGGTTATGGTCTGGGAAACCGTTAGTGAATAGCATGTAACTTCTACTATCGGTTAGTAGTGTACAAACCAATAGAAGAGATAAAATTTTAGTATCGGTTTGTTTATTTAACTGATAGTAAAAGCACGTAACTTTTACTACCGATTATTAGTGTATGAACCGATAGAAGAGATAATATTTTACTATCGATTTGTTTATTCAACCGATAGTAAAAGGACGTTATATATACTAATGGTTATGACAGTGGGGACCTTTAGAAGAGAGGAAAGCACATAACTTTTACTACCGATTATTAGTGTACGAACCGATAGAAGAGATAAAATTTTACTATCGGTTTGTTTATTCAACCGATAGTAAAAGGACGTCATATGTACTAATGGTTATGATAGTGGGGACCTTTAGAAGAGAGGAAAGCACGTAACTTTTACTTTCGGTTATTAGTGTATGAACCGATAGAAGAAATAAAATTTTACTATCGGTTTGTTTATTTAACTGATTGTAAAATTACTACATTTTTACTATCGATTATTAGTGTACGAACCGATAGAAGAGATAAAATTTTACTATCAGTTTGCTTATTCAACTGACGTCATATATACTAATGGTTATGACAGTGGGGACCTTTAGAAGAAAGGAAACTTCACTAACGGTTGTGTTTTTGAACCGATAATAAAATAGTACAAGACCTTGGCTTAAACCCGCGGAGTTTTCCCTCCAGTCTAACCAAACACATTTCCAAATAAGTCTCTACTCGCGTGCGGAAAACCCTAGCCTCCCTGGCGTGCCCTTTTTCACTCGTGCACCACCATTTCCGCTCGCATTTGGGTTCTCCACTGCCGCCGGCCACTGCATCAAGCTTCGTAGGCCACTCCACGAACTGTAAGTGTTCTTGACCAACCCGACTAGAATTGTTCTTGCCGCTCACATTTTATCTCTTTTCCTTTTCTAAATTGATTTTTGGAAAATTTAATAATGTTTCAGTCGTTGTTCATTATGATAATATGTATTGTTGGTCATTGAGATTTGTAATCGAGTTCGCATCTGTCGGCATCTCCATAGACCAAATGTGTTAATTATCACAAAACTGAGTATCAAGAACAATGGGCAAAATTTTGTTTATATCCATACTCTTGCCAAGACTCTTGCTGAATATGCTTCTGTTGTAAGTTGTTTTGTTAGCCTCGTTGTTTTGGGTTGGCTGCATTCATCCTCGGCCTCCGACCTCAACCAATCACATCTTCAACCACTCCAGTCGTGACGACCTCCTCTACCTCGACCTACGACTATCTCCACGACAACCATCGACTACATTTCCTCGACAACTGCTTCACAACCATGCCCATGGCTACAATAGCTCCAGCAAACATGATCGGTAGAGTGGGTCAACTTTGAAATTAATTTTTTAATCTGGATTATTTACAAAAATAAAAAAACCCTGTTCTCTGTGGTGTATTTGTGAATAATTAGATTCAATCTGTCCAATGTGTGTATCTCTGTATTGCTGTATCTGTGAATGCACCTTTTTCATTTGTATAGCTACTTATAACATATTATAACAGTTTCTAACTCAGAACCGTTAGAAGAAGTTATGCTAGTACTAACGGTTCATAACCTACAACCGATAGAACAAAGTTTATAATACTAACGGTTGTGAGTACTGAACCGATAGAAAAAGTTAACAATACTAATGGTAGTGAGTACTGAACCAATAGAAGAAATTTAACTATACTAACGATTGTGAGTACTGAACCAATAGAAGAAAGTTTAAAATACTAACGATTTCTAGTACTGAACCGATAGAAGAAATGTACTAGTACTAACGTTTGCGAGTAATGGACCGTGGGAATATAGGTATTGTACTAATGGTTTGTAACCGTTAGAGTTGTGCTAGGTTTCTTCTATTGTGCCGATCACTATCGGTAAGAGAACCGTTAGTATAGACCATTTTGAACCGATAGTGTAAAGTAATTCTATAGTAGTGTGGAGCCGCACTCCGTGTAAATCATGTATGTGTCATATAGGGGTTTCATGTGTGATCCACATACTACTTGTTCAGGCATGTCCCATACCAGGATTGCGGTTAGCATGTTTTTCATGCCACTAGACGCACAACACAAGGTTCTAGTCCTTATATGCCAGTGACCAGATCATCCACAACCCATGCACATCCAGTGCCACCACCATTCCATACCAAAAAGCTTGGTCACGGCTAGGGGTTTTATTTCATGAATATATATATATATACCTACATAATAATTCATGGCTCACTATTTGATCAATTCACATTTCACAGGCATCCAGCCTAATACTGCAAATTCATAATTCAATCATTGTTTCACATGTAATACTATTTATATTCAAGGTCATATCATAGCAACTCATAAAATATAGGTTCAAGATGTTCAAGACTATGACTTGCCTTCCGCGTCGTAAGAAACAATAGTCGATGTCGGGTCAGCAACAAAGTCTTCGAATGATCCAGGAGGATCTCCAAGTCCTGATCGCATACGGATTCGCGACCAAGTCCTGACCGCATACGGCTTTGCGACCTTAACCGTGTTCGGAAAGGTTTTGCGACCATGGATTGGTTCGCGACCAGGAAAAGGAATTCGTTCCCTGTTCGGAATTGTAATCCTATATATATAACTAAGCTTATCTGTTTAGGATTAGTTAAGTTTGTTATATGAGTCTAATACGTTTAGGATTACTAAGTCTGATACGTACTCATACGATTGGACTATTGTTGGGGGAAATCTCCACGCGGTCAAGTCCAGGTAAGTTCATGATTGCCCGGGGACAGTGGCCTCCGGTGCCTGCCCCGGGCGCCGCCTTTTAGGCGCCCGGGACCGTGCCTCCGGGGCATGTCCCGGGCGCCGCCATTTGGTCCCCGGGACCGTGCCTTCCGGTGCCTGCCCCGGGCGCCGCCATTTGGCCCCCGGGACCGTGTCCCCCGGGCGCGTCCCGGGCGCCGCCATTCGCCCGGGGATAGTGGCCTCCGGTGCCTGCCCCGGGCGCCGCCATTCGCCCGGGGATAGTGGCCTCCGGTGCCTGCCCCGGGCGCCGCCATTTGGTCCCCGGGACCGTGCCCCCCGGGCCTGTCCCGGCCGCCGCCATTTGGCCCCCGGGACCGTGCCCCCCGGGTCTGTCCCGGGCGCCGCCATTTGGCCCCCGAGGCCGTGCCCCCCGGGCATGTCCCGGGCGCCGCCATTTGGCCCCCGGGACCGTGCCCCCGGGGCGTGTCCCGAGCGCCGCCATTCGCCCGGGGATAGTGGCCCCCGGTGCCTGCCCCGGGAACCGCCATTTGGCCCCCGGGACCGTGTCCCCCGGGCGCGTCCCGGGCGCCGCCATTCGCCCGGGGATAGTGGCCTCCGGTGCCTGCCCCGGGCGCCGCCATTTGGTCCCCGGGACCGTGCCCCCCGGGCCTGTCCCGGGCGCCGCCATTTGGCCCCCGGGACCGTGCCCCCCGGGCATGTCCCGGGCGCCGCCATTTGGCCCCCGGGACCGTGCCCCCCGGGCATGTCCCGGGCGCCGCCATTTGGCCCCCGGGACGGTGCCCCTCGGGCATGTCCCGGGCGCCGCCTTTTTGGTCCCCGGGACCCTGCTCTCCGGAAGGGGTCCCGGACGTCATCGCCCTCCTAAAAGGTAAGGCCTCCGTCTGTTTATCACGTGCAGGTCACGCGAGGGACGCCTCGGGAATCAGCGACCACCTGTCAAGCATCCAAGGCGTTTGACCGGGAGAAGGACGGTCCTACCCTTCAATCCGACGGTGGCTCCCGGGGTAGTTTAGGTTTTTTGCTTCTTTTTGGGGCTATAAATAGCCCTTGTACCCCTCTGTTGTAAAGGATCAGTTCATTATTATTTGGAATAGCTAATCTCACAGACGTGCTCCGGAAGCCTCTCCCCCGGAGAGAGCCTCCCCAGCCGACTCCGGTCGGGAGCGCGTCGACAGGACTAGGGCCCCCACCGGGACCCGAACCTGTATAAATCCACGTGTCAATTCTTGTGTTTGTCCGGCGGGGGAGGACCGGTCACTTGGTCAACCCGCACTGCGTGATCTCCGCTAGGATCGTCTTCAAAACCTGCCGGGGTATTCTTAATACCACGACAGTTGGCGCCGTCCGTGGGGACCCGTGACGAATCGCCATGGCTCCTCCGAGAACAAGGGCCCGCGCCCTTCCCGGTGACGCCGGTCTCGGTGACCTGGCACCACCCGTCCGGGACGCTGCTGTTCCGGCGCTTCCGTCCGGAGGCGACCATTCCTAGGTACCGCCTCCCACCTTTCCTCTCAATTTAGGCGCCTCCACCTCCGGGTCGCTCCCGGCGGCCGCGGGGACCTCGGCCGGGACGAGTTTCCCCCCGACGGCTCCCCCGGCTCCCCGGGATGCCCTGCTGGAGGCTCTCGTGGAAGGCCAGCTCCGCGCCCAGCGCTCTATGGACGAGCTCCTTAGTGTGTTGGCGCGGCCCTCGGCCCCCACATTTTCGTCGCACCCGTATCCGGGGATCATGCCCCCGTTTATGGGATACCCAGCGGCCCCTCCGGCGTCAGGGGGGCTGTCTACCCCGCATAATCCCGCTGGGGGGTTCCCTCCCCCCGCGGGATATACTTCCGGACATTTCTCGGCACCCGGGCCTGTCCCGGTGCCGGGAGGCTATTTCATGCCCGGGCCCTTCGTGGCACCAGGGGGGTACCCCGTCCCCGGCTCGCTTCCGGGGCTGGGGGGTCATTTCATGCCGGGGGCTATTCCTACGCCGGGAGCCAGTCCCGCCCCCCGCGTTGCGTTTACCGCACCGGGGCCGGTCGACAGAGCAGCTCCCGTGCCTCAGCGAATTTCCCCCCGCATTGGCTCCCCAACCCAGGACGTCGCCGAGGGGGCTCACCCCCCACTGGTTCCGGATGTCACAGGGGCTCCCCCCTTTCCGGTCCTGGTCGTTGCCACGGGGGCCCCCTCTTCGGATCCGAACGCCGCCCCGGGCGCCCCCTCCCCGGTTCCGGATGGTGCAGGGGCTCCCCCCTTTCCGGTCCCGGGGGCCGTCGCAGGGGGCTCCCCCCAGCAGGCCCCGGTAGCTTCCGGGCCGGCTGCTACAGTGCGGGAGCTCCCTCCCCCGGCGAAGCAGGTCCGCTTCCCCCGGGGGGAGGTCGAGCGAATGCATTCTCCCAGCCGCGGGGAAGAGCTTCCCCCCGGTCGTTGTCGCAGGGAGCCTCGCTCTCGCACCGGGCGGGGGAAGAGACCCACCGAAGAACCATCCTCCCCGGAGGGAAGCCCGGACGTCCGGGAAATCAGTCCCGGCCCGGAGGAGAAGCGTCGTCACCACCACTCCGGTGGCCCTCTTGGGCCGCTACCTGACTCGGATAACGAGGGGGCATCCCCCGTTAAAGAAGACAGCGACTGGGACTCCCCCCGGGAAGTGCAGGGGGCGAACCAGCCTCTGTGTCGAAGACTCCATAGCATCCGATGGCCGCGGCCCTACCGTCCCCCGCACATCGAACATTATAGTGGCGAGGCGGACCCTTACGAGTTCGTGCAGATCTACTCCACCGCCATCTCCGCGGCGGGGGGGGACGAGAGTGTCCAATGCAACGTCTTCCCCCTCTACCTCACCGGCATTGCCCGCTCCTGGTTTTACAATCTGAAGGCGGGCTCCATCAAGTCTTTCTCGCAGCTCAAGCGGGAGTTCTGTGCCAACTTCCAGGGGAACTACGTGCATCCCCTGGACTCCTCGCAGCTGTATACTGTCCGGCAGAGAACTGGGGAGACCATCAGAAGCTTCTTCAAGCGCTTTGCCCAGGTGAAGAGCAAAGTGGCCCACGTCCCCGACTCTACGGTCATCGAAGCCTGCAAAAGCGGCATCCTCCCGGGGGAGCTCCACCGAAGGCTCTCCCGGAGCTGCCCCTCTTCCGCCGATGAGCTCTTCAACGTGCTCGAAAAGTACGCTCGGGCGGAGGAAGACGACATCTGGAAGAAGACCCAGGGGGCTCCTGCCCCCGCCGAGCGGGGGGCCCGGGATCCCCCCAGGCGCCCCAGGCAGGGGGGCCATAGCGAACCACAGCCTCGGGACGCTTTTGTCCTCGAGGGCGGAGACGGCTCGCGCGACCCCCCGAAGGGCAACCGCCCCTTTCCCAAGCCGAGAGGCCGTGGGGGAGGACAGTCTTCGCGCGGCCGCGAAGGCCCCACGGGGAGAAGCCGGGAAGGACCATGGTGCAGCTTCCACTGGTCCAGTACCCACGCCACCCGAGATTGCCACCAGCTGCTGCAACACTTCGCGGCATTCCTTGACCAGCGCGGGCAGGGGGGGGACTCCGCCCTCCTTGCCCCCTCGGCCAGCTGTTCCGGCCCTTCCCGCTCCCGCAGGGGGGCAGCAGGTGCAGGAGGGGGAGCCTTCAGACGCTCTCCCCTTTCAAACTTCTCAGCGCCGCATCAACGTCATCGTAGGGGGGTCCGCCTCCGGGCGGGACTCCAAGCGCCAGCGCAAGGAGTACGCGCGAGAAGTTAAGGTAGTGGGGGTGCTATAGGCGTCCGTGCCGCCCAAGTGGTCGGACGTCCCCCTCACCTTTACGGCGGAAGACGCGCGAGGGGTTCGCTTCCCCCACGACGACGCACTTATTGTCTCCGCGACAATCTACAACTGCCACTTGGCCCGCATCCTCGTGGACGGCGGAAGCTCCGCCGACGTCCTGTTCCTCAAAACCTTTAAGGAAATGCAGGTGGATGAGAAGCTCCTGCAACCAGCGGCAGGGCCTCTGCAAGGGTTTGTCCCGGGGAAGGCGATCCACCCCGTGGGCAAGGTAGATCTCCCGATCACCTTCGGCACCCCGGAGAACTACCGGACCGAACTAGTCCGCTTCGACGTAGTGGACCTCCCCTCCTCCTACAATGTGATTATGGGGAGGACTACGATCAATCGGCTGGGGGCTGCCACCCACCAAAACTACTTGTGCATGAAGATCCCCGGGCCGCATGGCGTGATCAACGTCCGGGGGGATCAAGACATGGCCCGTGCTCTATACGAGCGAGCTGCTGCCACAATAGGAAGCGTCAACCTGATCAAGGCACCCGGGGGGGAGGCTCCCCCCCCGGACATAGACGTCGCTGCGCCATCCCCTGGGAGGCCCCTCCTCAAGCCGCGTCCGGAAGGGGGCCTCCGGAAGGTCCCGCTCTCCCTGGGCAGTAGGGACCGAACTGTCCAAATCGGGGCAGAGCTCCCCCAAGACCATGCAGCGCAACTCGCAGCCTTTCTGCGCGAAAACTCTGATGTTTTTGCGTGGAAGCCTTCGGACATGCGGGGCGTCGCCCGGGAGGTTATTGAACACAAGCTCGCGGTAACCCCCGGTCACCCCCCTATCAAGCAGAAGTTGAGGAAGCTCTCCCTCGAACGTCAAGAAGCCATCAAGACGGAGATAGCCCGGCTCCGAGAGACGGGGTTCATCCGGGAAGTGTTGCACCCCGAGTGGCTCGCAAACCCCGTCCTCGTCAAGAAGTCAAGTGGCAAGTGGCGCATGTGCGTGGACTTCACCGACCTTAACCGCGCTTGCCCCAAAGACAACTTCCCGCTCCCGCGGATCGACCAGCTCGTTGACTCCACCGCGGGGTGCGAGCTGATGAGCTTCCTAGACGCCTATTCGGGATACCATCAAGTCCTGATGGCGGAGGGGGATGAGGAAAAGACGAGTTTTATAACTCCCCTCGGAACCTTCTGCTACTGCCATATGCCCTTCGGGCTCAAGAATGCGGGAGCCACCTTCCAGCGCCTTATGACGCTGGTCTTCAAAGATCAAGTCGGCCGCAACGTCGAAGTCTACGTAGACGACGCGGTCGTCAAGAGCCCCCGTGCAGCCTCCCACATCGACGACCTCGCAGAGACCTTCCGCAACCTCCGCGCGTTCGGGCTCAAGCTCAACCCGGAGAAGTGCGCCTTCGGGGTGCGCGGGGGGAAGCTCCTGGGTTTCCTCGTGTCCCAGCGGGGCATTGAGGCAAACCCCGAGAAGATCCGGGCCTTCCTAGAGATGCCCCCGCCGCGCTCCGTCAAAGATGTCCAGCGGCTCTCCGGCCGCCTGGCCGCGCTCAGCCGCTTCGTCTCCCGTTTGGGGGAGCGGGGCCTCCAGTTCTTCAAGATCCTCCGAGGGCTTGAGGGGTTCCGCTGGACCCCCGAGGCCTAGGAAGCCTTCAACGACCTCAAGAAGTACCTCTCGAGCCCTCCAATGCTCGTGAGTCCATCTCCGGAAGAGCCCTTGCTCCTCTACCTCGCCGCGACCCCCGTCGCCGTCAGCGCGGTTTTGGTGAAGGAGCAAGGGGGGCAGCAACGTCCCGTGTACTACGTCAGTGAAGCCCTCCAAGGGGCCAAGACTCGGTACACGGAGATGGAGAAGATTTGCTACGCTCTGCTCATGGCGTCCCGGAAGCTCCGGCATTACTTCCTGGGGCACCCCATCACCGTTCCGTCGTCCCTCCCCTTGGGGGAGGTACTGCGGAATAAAGAAGCCACCGGCCGGATTGGGAAGTGGGGGGCCGAGCTTGCCCCCTTCTCCCTGTCCCTTACCGGCCGCTCCGCAATCAAGTCGTAGGTCCTCGCCGACTTCATCGCAGAATGGACTCCCGCCTCTGGGTCCAGGGACGAAGATCTCCCTGTGCCGCCCCGACGCAGTGACCATTGGACCCTGCTGTTTGATGGGTCGCTGTGCCTCGCTGGGGCTGGCGCAGGGGTAGTCCTCCGGAGCCCCGAGGGGAAGGAGCTCGAGTACGCCGCGCGGCTCGAGTTCCCCGCAACCAACAACGTCGCCGAATACGAGGCTCTGCTCCTCGGGATGCGCCTGGCGCGCTCCCTGGGGATCGGGAGCCTACTAGTGAAGGGAGACTCTCAGCTCGTTGTCTGCCAAATGGACAAATCTTACCTGTGCCATGACGCAAATTTAAGTCTTTACTTGCAGGAAGTACGAAAAATGGAGAAACACTTCGACGGCCTTGAGGCCCGGCATATCCCGCGAAGGGAAAATGACCGGGCTGATGCTTTGGCCCGGGCGGCAAGCGCCCGGGAAACGCTCCCCAAGGGGGCCTTCTTGGAAACAATCACGAAGCCCTCGGTGGCCTCCCTGGACGCAGGCCCCGAGCCTCCGGTCCCGGAGGTCGCCGAGATCGTCCGGCCGTCGTCATGGATGGATCCCCTCATCTCCTTCATCAAGGGGGAGGGGGACCCTCCCAGCGAGACCGAGGTTAAGCGCCTCCGGGCCAAAGCCCGGGCATATCTCCTGCTCGAGGGAAGGCTCTACAAGCGGGGGGCTTCAGCCCTCCTGCGCTGCCTCCCCCGGTCGGAGGGACTTCAACTCCTGGAAGACATTCACGCGGGGAGCTGTGGTTCTCACCTAGCCCCGCGTGCCATCGCCGCCAAGGCCCTTCGGCAGGGCTTTTACTGGCCTACAGTCATGCGCGACGCGCGAGACCTTGTCTCCGCGTGCGAAGCATGCCAGAAGATGGCCAAGGGCTCGAATCTCCCCCCTGTAGCGCTGCGGACTATCCCCATCACTTGGCCCTTCGTGCGCTGGGGGATGGACCTCTTAGGGCCTTCCCCCCCAGCGCCCGGAGGATACAAGTATGCGGTGGTCGCGGTCGACTACTTTACAAAGTGGGTTGAGGCGGAGCCCTTGGCTAGCATCACCTCCCGGGCCGTTCAGCGGTTTTTCTGGAAAAACGTCGTTTGTCATTTTGGTGTCCCCCGGGAAATTACCGTGGACAACGGGACCCAATTCGACTCGGCATATTTCCGGGAATTCTGCGAAGGCCTGCGGGTCGTCATCCACTTCGCCTCAGTGGCCCATCCCCAAAGCAACGGGGCCGTCGAGAGGGTCAATGGCGTAATCCTACAGGGGTTACGCCGGAGACTCGAACAAACCGCTTCCAAGCGGGGCGCGTGGGCAGAGGAGCTCCCTAGCATCCTCTGCTCCATGCGCACGACCCCGTCCCGGGCCACAGGGCGTGCTCCCTTCTCCCTAGTCTACGAGGCGGAGGCAGTCCTCCCCCCGGAGATCGGCTTCCGGTCGCTGCGGGTCGAGCTCCTGAACGGAGCCACGACCGCAGCCTACCGGGCCAACGAAGACAACCGGCGGCTGGAAATCGACCTCGTGGAGGAGGAACGCTACCGAGCACTCCTCCGCCACGCCATCTACGAGCGCGAGATGTCGCGCGCATACAACCAGCGCGTGCGCGAGAGAGCTTTCCGCCTTGGGGACCTTGTCCTCAAGCGCGTCACAGACCCCCAAGCCCAGGGTAAGCTCTCCCCCAAGTGGGAGGGCCCCTACAGGATCTCCGCTGTCCTAGGCTCGGGGGCCTACAAGCTCTCCAACCTTCAAGAGCAGGAGCTGAAGCACACCTGGAACTTGCGTTTACTTCGCAAGTTCTACGTCTAGCCTAGCGGGCCTGTCCCCTCCCTCGGGGCGGTCACGCCGGAGGAGGAGGGGGGACACTGTAGCTTCCCTTTTTCCCCCTTCGCGGCTTCGCAGGGGGGCTTTGTATATTTCGTTAATAAATGCATAGCCTTTGTTCTTCAACTGTCTCACTGCAGGTTGTTCTTGTTTACCGCCCCTAATGGTGATGCCCTCCCCGCGAGGATGCCCTCCCCGCCAGAGGACGCCCTCCCCGCGAGGATGCCTTCCCCGTGAAGATGCCCTCCTCGTGAGGATGCCCTCTCCGTGAGGAAGTGGGCCCTGCCCCAGCAAGTCCCTCCTGAAGGGCGGCTTACGAACAGCCCTCGTGGACTGAGGGTGTAAGCGGCAACCCGGTCCCCAGCGGCCGCGGTAACGAGTCACTTTGGGAGATTAGTCCCCTACCCAAATACTCAAGACCCGTCTCCGGGCACTTCCTCCTCCGGGAGTAGACGCTCTCCTCAGCGGGACGTCTAATGGCTTTCTGGATCTATCTTCCTCCTCCGGGAGTCGACGTTATTCCCGGCTCCCCGTTCTCACGGCGACCGGAAGATCAGCCCCTTGCGGCTTGATTGGATCTATCTTCCTCCTCCGGGAGTCGACGTTATTCCCGGCTCCCCGTTCTCACGGCGACCGGAAGATCAGCCCCTTGCGGCTTGATTGGCTCTATCTACCTCCTCCGGGAGTCGACGTTATTGCCGGCTCCCCGTTCTCACGGCGACCGGATGATATCTCTCGAAGACCTTATTCCCGGTTCCCCGTTCTCACGGCGACCGGACGAACCCTCCCGGGAAGCTCCCCTCCGGAGGTCTTATTGGCTTTTCATGAGCCCCTTCCGCGCCTTGTTCCCGGTTCCCCGCTCTCCCGGCGGCCGGATGAACCTCACCCGGTGCCCCCGGGCACCCCGGAAGGTCCCTCCCTCTGAAACCCTGTTTTTACAATTTTCTAACTTAGAAAATATTTCTACAGGTTTGCTCCCCCCGGGGACCCTGGTTCCCCCACAGCACGCGGAGGCTTCCTCCCGCCCGCTGTGGGCGGGGGGGGGGACAGGGGGTCCCCGGGTCACCCACGAAGAAACTTAGCTCATCCTTGTTAAGATGAGTCGTCCAGACCATCCAAGAAGAATAAAATAAAGAGGCAATAAAAAGTTTAACAATGCGCTTTATTGATCGACAAACCCGGAGGACATCTTCCCCCTCCGGTGGGTTTCGGAAATGATACAACCCGGGTCCTAACCCGGGGGATTTTCTACGAGCCAAAGGCCCCTACGCCTAAAGCTCCCGGAGGCGCTCCCTTAGCTCCCGGGCCAGGTCCCGGTACAGCGCCCGGACGCGACGCTGAGAATCCCGAAGTACGTCTTCGGGCCAAAACTCGTACCCAGCCGGCGGAAGTATCCGGAGAGGAGGTATCATCTGGGCCCTCGGGCGCGGGGGAGTTAATTCGGCACGGCTGTTGTCAAAATTATCCAAGTGCCATTCCGGGCGCCACCTCAACCGGACGGGCTCCCGGGCAGTACCGCCGTCGCGCCTCCCGGAGACAAGGCTTAGCAAAATCAAAGCCGCTTGGGCGTCCCCCGGAGAGTCTCTCCCGGACCGTTGCTCGGGAGCAACCCCCCGGGAAACCTGGTAACATTTTATTGCAAAGACTTAGAAAAATTTCTAATATATTTCATTGCAAAATGTTTGTGTACAAGTGCCCGGGGCTTCTCCTAAGAAGCTACCGGAATCAAAATGCCTAACAAAATAAAAAGGGGTCCTAGCTAAAGACCCGGGGGAGGCTCATACTTTGGCATTGGGGTCCTCCCCCCGGGGAGCTTCCTCCGTGGCCGGGGCAGGGACATCCGCGGCCGGAGGCGCCGGTGTCGGGAACCACGTACGGATGATCCGGTCGTAGAACCCCTCCGCCAGCAGCTCCACCTCCTGGCGCGTTGGCTCGAAGGCCTCCGGGAAGCCCCGGGGGATGCGCCCCCCGATTGCCCGGGCGCCGACCCCACGGTAGTCAACGAGCCCCGCGGCGGCCGCGATGACGGGGATCGCTCGGCCCCGTGCCCGGACGTCCGCAGCCTCCGCGAGGGTCGCTGAGGGCACCTCCGGGTCGCTCCCGGAGCCCAGGCTAACGCCAAGGCTTTCCAAGGCCGAGCGGACGGAGCGGCCCGCGTCCGACAGCGCCCGGACGCTGGAGCTCTCGAGCTCCCGGAGCGCCTTCTCCCACACCTTGGCCTCCTCTCGGAGGAGGATGTAGGCGCCCTCCGAAAGGTGCACCTGCGCCCGGGCCCGGGACAGCTCATCAAGAGCTTCGTCCCGCTCCCGGATGGCCGCCTCCCGCTGCTCGACGCAGGCCGAGGCCCGGCTCTCCGCCTCCTTGAGCAGCCGGGTGACCCGCTGCTCAAGGCCCCAGGTAACAGTCGCTACCTACAAAATGCATAAAGAGTTAGAAAAATCTTAAGTGCAGGAAAAAAGCCGAAGTGTGGAGAGCTCGAGTTACCTGGGCTCCGAGGGACTCGAGCCCCTCAAAACGCTCATGGAGTGTCCCTCCTGCTACGAAGGCCTGCACCTTCCGGTTGTGCAGGCCCTCCGCGTAGCGGGCCACTTCCCCCGCAGGAAATAGGGAGGTGTCTTGCCCGGCCCTCCTGTCGCGGCCGGGAGAGGGCCCCCAGACCTCCGAATCTGGGAGCACGGCCGACGTCGCCGGCGTCTTCGTCGACGAAGTTTCCTCCGAAGACGAAGACGAAGGTTGGGCGGGGATCTCCGCCCGGGGGGGGATCATTGGGCCTTTCCCCGCCCCAGGCCGGAGGGCCCTCGGAGCCTCCTGCTCCGGGGGGACCTCGAAGACTGAGGGGCTCCCCCCCTCCTCATCCACCGGCCAGAGGCGCGGGGGCGCCGCCCCCGAAAACCTCACTTCTAGCCTCTCCGGCGCCAATGCCGCCGGGAGAGGCGAGAGGAGCGTCACGCGAACTGGCGACGGGGCGTAGTCCGCCGAATCGGACCCCGCCCCATCGACAACAACCTCCTTCCCCCGGGCCTCGACGGGGGCCTCCGGGGGCGGAGGCGTCGCCTCTGCCCGGGGCGCCGCCCGGGCATGTTCGGCTCCGGGAGCTGCGTCCCGGGCCCTCACCGGCGTCGTCGCCGGCGCCGTCGCCGGAGCTGGGGTCTTCTGGAGCCGGGGCTTTTTGGGCTCCGAGCCCCCGGCCGCGTCCTTCCCCCGTTTATGAGACCCGGGGGTGGGAAGGGGCTTCCTCTCCGGAAGCCTGAGCCCGTAGGCCTCGGCCACCAAGTTCCGGGGAGGCCCCTCCCCCACGAGGCGCACGATGCGCTCGTGTTCGTCGGCGAAGTACCTCCCCAGGAGGTGCTCCGCCTTGTCCCTCGCGGCCAGGTACGGGCGCACTGTAAGAGGTAAAAAGTTAGTCAATTTCCCGTAAAAAACTGCGAGTTCAAAAATGCAGGGGACTTACACCGCGTCACCGGCTTGACCGGAGGCCGCTGCTCCGGGCCCATGCCGATCCCCCTTCCCCCGCGTGAGAAGGGGGAAAGCCGCAGGGGCGCCAGCTCCTCCGCGGCGTCCCGCATCGAGCGGGCCTTCTTAGCCAGCATCACCTTCCCGAGGAGCTCGAACTCCTCGTCCGTCCACACCGGCGGCTTCGGTGCGGACGACCGGCTGTAGGTGGGAGGCTCCGGGGCGTAGATCACCGCCTCGTCCCGGACCTGGAGGTAGAACCACCTCCGGAGCCAGTCCCCCCAGTGGTCCCGGGAGGCCGCCGCCGGGTAGTTCGCCACCCGGGAGGGCAGCATCTGGACCATCACCGAGCCGAAGGGGGACTTCGGTTCTCCCTTCACCAGGTGGGAACTCCGCGCTGCCGGCTCGTAAAAATACCGGAAGACGCGGAGGGTGGGCTCCCGCCCGGTCGCCGTCTCGTACAGCCAGATGAAGAGACCCATCCGGACGAGGGCGTTGGGGGTGAGGTGGTTGAGCGCCACCCCGTACTCCTTTAGGAACTCCCGGAGCATCGGGTGCACCGGGAGCCGGAGCCCTGCCTCGAGGAAGGCCTCGAAGGCCACAACCTCTCCGGGCCTGGGGCGGGGGGCTCCGTCCTTCTTTAGGGGGACCCGGATGTCCCCCTCTTCGACGACGCCCTTCTTGACCAGGGACTCCGCGTCCGAGGCCGAGAACTCGGAGGCCCAGAGGAAATCCGCGGGGATTTCCTCCGGGGGCACCTCCGTGGTCTTTGCTCGACCTTTGGGTGCCATTAGGTGAGTTCTTTGTTTTTCGGTGGCTAAGTTTTCAGGTGGCTACAGCTACAGCTCCCGGACGCTCGCTACCGGAGAAGGCTACCGGAAATGCTACCGGGAGAGCGCTACCGGGAGAGCTGAAGCTGGAGTTGGAAAATTTGGAATGAGCTACCGGGGCCCCCTAAGGCCCTATTTATAGAGGCTGGCCGTGATCTAGATGCGCGCCACGTGGCCCCCTCGGAGCAATCTGGACCACTGATTCAAACCGTGCGCGGGAAACGAAGGGACAGGCGCGTGAATCAAGACGCCGTTTCGAACCCCGCGTGCATTTATTGCGAAAACGGCGCGGCCATAAAGCGCCTGGCACCGAAACCGAAGCGTCGCCGGGGCTCCGGTGATTTTCGTCCGGAGTTTGCGTCCGGAGATTTTCCCGGTACCGTAACCATTCCCTCCGGGGGCTCAGGCTTCGTCCCCGGAGGGCATGGGGGGCTGCTGTTGGGGGAAATCTCCACGCGGTCAAGTCCAGGTAAGTTCATGATTGCCCGGGGACAGTGGCCTCCGGTGCCTGCCCCGGGCGCCGCCTTTTAGGCGCCCGGGACCGTGCCTCCGGGGCATGTCCCGGGCGCCGCCATTTGGTCCCCGGGACCGTGCCCTCCGGTGCCTGCCCCGGGCGCCGCCATTTGGCCCCCGGGACCGTGTCCCCCGGGCGCGTCCCGGGCGCCGCCATTCGCCCGGGGATAGTGGCCTCTGGTGCCTGCCCCGGGCGCCGCCATTTGGTCCTCGGGACCGTGCCCCCCGGGCCTGTCCCGGCCGACGCCATTTGGCCCCCAGGACCGTGCCCCCCGGACCGTGCCCCCCGGGCCTGTCCCGGCCAACGCCATTTGGCCTCCGAGGCCGTGCCCCCCGGGCATGTCCCGGGCGCCGCCATTTGGCCCCCGGGACCGTGCCCCCCGGGCGTGTCCCGGGCGCCGCCATTCGCCCGGGGATAGTGGCCCCCGGTGCCTGCCCCGGGCACCGCCATTTGGCCCCCGGGACTGTGTCCCCCGGGCGCGTCCCGGGCGCCGCCATTCGCCCGGGGATAGTGGACTCCGGTGCCTGCCCCGGGCGCCGCCATTTGGTCCCCGGGACCGTGCCCCCCGGGCCTGTCCCGGCCGCCGCCATTTGGCCCCCGGGACCGTGCCCCCCGGGCATGTCCCGGGCGCCGCCATTTGGCCCCCGGGACCGTGGCCCCCGGGCATGTCCCGGGCGCCGCCATTTGGCCCCCGGGACCGTGCCCCTCGGGCATGTCCCGGGCGCCGCCATTTGGTCCCCGGGACTGTGCCCCTCAGGCATGTCCCGGGCGCCGCCTTTTGGGTCCCCGGGACCCTGCTCTCCGGAAGGGGTCCCGGACGTCATCGCCCTCCTAAAAGGTAAGGCCTCCGTCTGTTTATCACGTGCAGGTCACGCGAGGGACGCCTCGGGAATCAGCGACCACCTGTCAAGCATCCAAGGCGTTTGACCGGGAGAAGGACGGTCCTACCCTTCAATCCGACGGTGGCTCCCGGGGTAGTTTAGGTTTTTTGCTTCTTTTTGGAGCTATAAATAGCCCTTGTACCCCTCTGTTGTAAAGGATCAGTTCATTATTATTTGGAATAGCTAATCTCACAGACGTGCTCCGGAAGCCTCTCCCCCGGAGAGAGCCTCCCCAGCTGACTCCGGTCGGGAGCGCGTCGACAGGACTAGGGCCCCCACCGGGACCCGAACCTGTATAAATCCACGTGTCAATTCTTGTGTTTGTCCGGCGGGGGAGGACCGGTCACTTGGTCAACCCGCGCTGCGTGATCTCCGCTAGGATCGTCTTCAAAACCTGCCGGGGTATTCTTAATACCACGACAACTATAAATACCTTGTAATAGGTCTAGTTTAGATCATCGAATTCAATCGAAGAGTCATAGAACTTATTTGAGTTTTAGACACTTATAATTCCTTCGACGTAGACAAGTGTGTCTAACGTTCGACGTGTAAGCCCTCTTTGAAATAAAGAGTTGTGCAATTACTTTGGGTTTCGGTATTTCTGAGTAAGATCCCGCTATTCCGCATATTAGAATCTGGGCGAGCCTAGTGCGAAAACCAAAGCTAGGTCTCAAACGGATCAAGTTGGTATCAGAGCAACTTTCCTATCCTGTGGATGGTGAAGACTCGCCAGGGTTACAAAACTTCCGGCGAAATTCCAGGTGATCAATTAACGGTTCCTACAGCCGTGTCTCCGACAATGTCTGACGATACCTCCGTTCAAGCTAACCTAGCCGAACAAGTGGCTAAACTCTCCACCAACATGGAAACCGTGCTTACTTGGATTAAGCAGCAGGCCATGATTGTACCTCCTGAAGTAGGGAAGGTTATGGGTGAGAAGACTGGTGAAGACTTGCACAGGGCAGACGAAGATGAAGACGAAGGCGACCACAAGACCGACGACCTCGCCAACACCTCCTTAGCTGTCGGATCTTTTAAAGTCGACGCTAAGATTGATATACCCATATATGATGGGGTGATCGATGCCGAGAAGCTGGATTCTTGGATCGACCAACTTGAGACCTACTTTGACCTGAAAGGGTTTAGTAGCGCTCAAAAGATCAAATTTGCACCTTTGAAGATGAAGGACCACGCCAAGACATGGTGGAAGGCCCTTGTCGCCAGTGGTGAAGCTGACGACCTTGCGTGGGGTCAATTCAAACGACTTCTGTGACAAGAATTCTATCTGATGGGTTACCTTGAGGAGAGATGGGAGCGTTGGCACAGATTGTATCAACGGCGCGACCAGACTGTCCAAGACTATACGACGGAGTTTCGGCGACAAGCAATGGTCATCGGCATCTCACTGTCCGATCCTCAGGTATTTCGGAAGTACACATCTGGACTTCAGAAATAGATCAGTACTGAGCTAAGTCTGTTCAGAGTTCAAGACATCTCGACCGCGAGCACGGCCGCTTTGCCGATTGAGAAGAAGAATAAGACCCGCAACAACAAGAACTTGAGGGAGATTTCAACCACGACAAACTCCGGAGAGGGTACCCACGATACGGGTAACACTTGTGAGCATTGTCATGTTGCTGGCACACAAAGGACAAATGTTACAAGCTTCATCCTGAACTTCGACCAAAGAAAAATGGACCAGGGAAAAGAACAGCCACGGCTACTGCGACTTCACCCGACGAAGAAGTTGTCCGAGTGAATTCGGTTAATGAGGCGGATACGACCTTGTCTCTGATGGCAATGCCGAAGGAGAAGGGTTCCGATCCACCGAACGACCATCACCCAACGGAGGACTTGTTCACCATCAACATCCAGGTGAAGCACGAAGTGGTCGCAGCGATATTCGATCCAGGAAGTCAGAAGAATCTGGTCTCCGCTGGACTGGTTCGGCGACTTGGTTTGAAGACAACCACACACCCGCGACCATATCCGCTGGGTTGGTTTACATCCGACATGAACCAACAGATTACGAGTCAGTGTGTGTTGAAGTTTGTGATCTCTGCACGATATATCGATGAGGTGCAATGCGATGTTGTCCCTATCGATATCTGTCAGGTGATCTTTGGGAGTCCGTATCTGTATGATCGAGAGGCCCACTTCCATCGGCAAGTGCAAGAGTACGACCTCACCAAAGACGGAGTTAAGTTCGTGATTAGTAGAGACATCCACGTCAACACTTCGAACTTGATTACCGCAAATCAAGCCAAACGAATTGTTAATGCATGTCACAAGTATGTGCTTGTCATGATTCGACCCATTGATCAAGGTGAGGGTACTCGACCAGCATTGTCGCTGGCGTGCCGAGAGGATTCTGGTCGTTTGTCGGGACTGCTGGAGAAATACAGTGATCTGTTCGAGATTACCCAGGGTCGTCCGCCGAAACGTCCAGTCGAGCACGAAATTCAGCTTGTGTCCGATGCGACACTGCCCAATCTGAGTATGTATCACAACTCAGTATTGGAGAATGAAGAGATCAAGAGACAACTTGGTGAGTTGCCGAACAATGGTGTCATTCAACCGAGTAGTTCACCTTGTGGATCTCCTGTGGTGTTAGCACCAAAGAAAGATGGGACTTGGCGTATGTGCATCGACTATCGAGCACTGAACAAGATCACCATCAAGAACCGGTACCCCCTTCCTCGTATTGATGACCTGCTAGACCAATTGAAGTATGCTGTTGTCTTCTCCAAATTGGATCTTAAGTCAGGATATCATCAAGTCAGCATCCGAGAGGAGGATACATGGAAGACCGCGTTCAAAACACTGCAAGGTCTGTTCGAATGGCTGGTCATGCCGTTTGGTCTCTGCAACACCCCGGCAACTTTCATGCGTCTTATGAATGACGTATTGAGACCGTTCATCGACGACTTTGTGATCGTGTATCTCGACGACATATTGGTTTATAGTCGTTCGTGGGATGAGCACCTCATTCATGTCGAAAAGGTGTTCGAACAGCTTTGGCAACATCGACTTCGCCTCAACCGTAAGAAGTGTGAGTTCGGTCAGCAAACTCTACTTTACCTCGGATTCATAATCGGCAACGGTATGTTGCAAATCAACCCCGATAAGGTCAAAGTGATTCACGAATGGCCGCGACCGCGAACAGTTACGGATGTGCATAGTTTTGTGGGAGCATGCCTATACCTTCGGAAGTTCATCCGACACTTCTCGATTATGGCTTCTCCGTTGCATGCATTAACCAGGATCGATCAGAAGTTCGAGTGGACAGGGAAACATGAGGACACATTTCTCTTGCTGAAAAGGAAGATCAGCGAGGCGCCTGTGTTAGCTTTGCCAAATCTCCAGAAACCGTTCGAGCTAGAAACAGATGCCTCAGGTTATGCGATGGGCGCAGTGCTCATGCAAGAAGGTCGACCAGTGACTTATCACTCCGAGTTATTCCAGGGAGCTCAGAAGAACTACCCGACTTATGATAAGGAGTTATGCGCACTGCATCAGGCCGTGAAACATTGGCGGTGTTATCTCTTGGGGAAAGAGACGGTTGTCCACACCGACCATCAACCATTGCAATATTTGCAAACTCAGTCCAAGCTACAGCAAGCTCGGCACATGAAGTGGATGTCGTATATGCAGCAGTTTAATCTGGTGATTAAGTACAAGAAGGGCGTACACAACAAATTGGCGGATATGTTGTCGCGACCACCAGTTACAACCCTCTGTTTAACAGCGTTCATGCAGATCGAGCCATCATGTCATGATGACTATGTCACTATGTACAGTGAAGACCCTGATTTTCAAACAGCACTGACTGAGGTAGAAACAGGGAACCCTACAGAGGTCGTTCGTCGAGGACTCTTGTACAAGGGCAATTTACTTTGCATACCTCGTGGAGCACCTCGAACTCAATGGATGCGAGAAGCGCACACATCGAAGGTAGCTGGTCACTTTGGGGTTACAAAGACGTTGCAAAGTCTTCACCGACATGTGTTCTGGCCGCGTATGCAGCAAGATGTGGCTAGGTTTGTTCGAGGCTGCGGTCTCTGCAGCATCTGGAAACCGGCAAACCAAAAATTAGGTTTGTACACTCCGTTGCCAGTTCCATCACGACCATGGGAGAGCATATCCATGGATTTCTTGGGAGGATTGCCTAAGACCCGACGTGGCAACGACTATCTATTCGTGGTCGTTGATCGGTTCTCCAAAATGATTGTTCTTATACCTTGTCGGAAGATTATCACGGGAGAAGAGGCAGCTCGGGTATTCTTTCAACACGTTTGGACACACTTCGGACTGCCGACTTCTATTGTGTCTGATCGCGATACCCGGTTCCTTAGTCACTTTTGGCGATCGCTCTGGTCGATGATGGACACCAAGCTAAAGAGGAGTACTGCTTTTCATCCGCAAACTGATGGTCAAACGGAGGTGGTTAATCGCACAGTCGTTCATCTCTTGAGATGATATAACTCGAAGCACCCGAAGACCTGGGATGAAAGCATACCGTACCTACAGTTTGCTTGTAATCGAGCAGTGCATGGTTCGACTGGAAAGTCACCGTTTGAGGTCTGTTTAGGATTTCTACCACAGAGTCCATTCGATATGGAGTTTGTGATCCCTACCTCAGCACAGAATAGCAAGGAAGCATCTGATCAGGATCGAGCACAAAAGTTCCTGGAAGCTATTCAACGACTCCATCGTGAGGTTGAACAGAACTTGCTGAAAGCTCAACTCAAGTACAAGGCGCGACATGATCGGTACCGAGTTGATGTGCAATTTCAAGAAGGTGATATGGTATGGTTACATTTGAGTAAGGAGAGACTTAAAGGTGAAGGTAAGAAGCTCAAACCCATTCGTTATGGTCCTTTTCGGATTTTGCGGAAAGTAGGTAATAATGCTTGTCAGCTTGAGTTACCTCCATACATGGATATTTACTCGGTTGTCAATGTTGAGCACCTCAAACTCTTCGAGCCTTCAATGTTGGATGATGAGCCAGATACCATAGTACCATCTGTTGAAGACTTGGTCTATCAACGAGGCGAACCTTTACGTGACGATGTGATTCTGGAGAGGAAGGTGACTACCACCCGCAGTGGCAGAAAGGAGACTTTTTGAATCGGTTGGAAAGATCAACGAGCACGTGCGGCAAAGTGGTACACAAAAGAAGATGGACAAGCCCAATTTCCACATCTCCAGTTTGATCGAGAGGTCGCAACGGGGGTTGGCTCCTTCTCAACAAGGGAGTCATGATCCAGGAGGATCTCCAAGTCCTGATCGCATACGGATTCGCGACCAAGTCCTGATCGCATACGGCTTTGCGACCTTAACCGTGTTCGGAAAGGTTTCACGACCATGGATTGGTTCGCGACCAGGAAAAGGAATTCGTTCCCTGTTCGGAATTGTAATCCTATATATATAACTAAGCTTATCTGTTTAGGATTAGTTAAGTTTGTTATATGAGTCTAATACGTTTAGGATTACTAAGTCTGATACGTACTCATACGATTGGACTATAAATACCTTGTAATAGGTCTAGTTTAGATCATCGAATTCAATCGAAGAGTCGTAGAACTTATTTGAGTTTTAGACACTTATAATTCCTTCGACGTAGACAAGTGTGTCTAACGTTCGACGTGTAAGCCCTCTTTGAAATAAAGAGTTGTGCAATTACTTTGGGTTTCAGTATTTCCGAGTAAGATCCCGCTATTCCGCATATTAGAATCTGGGCGAGCCTAGTGCGAAAACCAAGGCTAGGTCTCAAACGGATCATCGAACTTGGGCTCTTGATCTACTCTCCAACAAACATGCACACAAAGGTCACAAACTATTTTAAATGCTTTAAAATCTATATGCAACATGCTCTTAAGAGAAAAGATCTTGGCGATGTTGAAACGGACTGAGATTGCAAGCTATTCTGGGTTGAAACCCTAGAATTTATAGAATCTGGGCTAAGGATGGGTGTTAGAGACTATTAGGGCTTCAAGGCTGCAATATGGACATCAAGTCCACGGCTAGTTTACTCAAAAACGACGAATGTCAACAAATCGACATTCGGTTCATGGCCTGACATAGCTTCAGAGAAAACTAAAGGACTTATCTCAAGATGTGATAGTTGAAGGAAATGTAGAATGTGGTCCTACAAACTTGGTAGAGAAAGTTGTTTTCAATTTGCATAGCCAGCAGTGGTCAAATTGGCCCAATGCCACTGGCTGACATAGACTGACAAGAGTTGACAATGTCAAGAAGTGGCACTGACAAGGTTTGGATAGTTCCCAGTGGCCAAAATGGGTTTTGATTTAAGCATATGGTGCACAAAGTAGTGAGGCAACTATTTGACAAAGTAGTTTTTGATTTGCATGACCAGAGGTGGGTGAACAGGGCAAATGTCACTGGCTGGCGTGAACTGACATGACCTGACATTGTCAAAGAATGGCATTGGCAAGGTTCTGGAGATTTTCAGTGGGCAAGATGGGTTCTGTTTCAAGCATTGGGTGCATAATGCTATGAGGTAGCTATTTGACAAGGTGATTTTCACCGAAAAGGTCTAGAAGTCAAGGATTTCGCAAAGACACCCCTGGACATAGTGAACTGGATGTCAGTGTACTGTCAAAAACTAGGGCTTTGGTGCTTTGTCTGATTTAGGGCTGGACTGCTTCACCAATTATGTCTAGGAGGTAGGCGAAATCAACAGAAACTTATTGGTGGTGCTTTCAGGAACTGAGATGGCCGGACGGCGATGAACGGCAATGATGAACTACGGTGGCGACACGGCACAGTGAAGCCACTAGACAAGATCTTGGCATGGCTATATCTTGCAATCTATGCAGATTCAGGGATCAAGCTAGTAGAGGAAAGTATTCAGGAGATCAAGGTAAAGATGCTAGACAAGGTGGCATTGATGGCGGTGGCTAGCGGCGACCGGGCGGCACACTGGCGGCACGGCAGCGAAGGGTAAAACACCTAAGTTGCAATCTAGTGTTGTGCTGTCGAAACCTGGGGTTGCTGGAGCTAGTTAGGGCTAAAATACACTATCTTCTACAGTGGACGTGGCTGGGAGTTGAATGATGGCGAACTGCGACGAATTGCGTTGGAGAAGGAGACGGCTTCAATGGTGACAGGGCAATGGGGTGGATTAAACCCAAAATTGATGGCACGGGTGAGTTTCTAGGTTGCTGTAGATGGTGGAGCTGAGGGGAATCGGCATGAGGCGGCACCGGCGAGAAGTTCAACGGCGCGGCCGGAGAAGAAGGGCTTAATTGGGCGAAATAGATACACAGCCTTAAAGCTCAATTGCTCGCTGTGAGAGCAGTAGAGAGGTGAGGTGAAGCTTTTGACATGGTCAATTCGGCTGGAGAAATGGCGATGCAGCCTGGCGACGTGAGCCGGTCGCCGGTGGCGCGCGAGAAAGGGGAAACTTCAATTTAAGCTGAATTTTGAAATCTTGATGCACAGGCTTGTTAAGAGTACTTCATTGATCAATTTATTCTATTACAGGGAAAGCCAATTTGGATTGGAGTAGACGCAATTGCTGGAACAGGGTGTTTTCAAATCACGACGATCGTCGGCGGTAGGATTCACCAGGGTTCGATTAAAGGCTACAACATGATAAGGTGAACAGGAGGCACGTACTGGTCACTTCAATTTGGAGGTCAGTACAGTAAAATGGTCTGGCGTCGAGCTCCTCCTCGGCAGCTCGCCGAAGAAGAAGAAAAAAGTGAGGAAAATTTGGTTTAGTGGCTAAGGAGGCTCTGGAGTGCAGTGGTGATGAAGAAGCTGCTCTGGGCTATTATTTATAAGCACTGGATGAGCTTGCCACGCTGGAGGCTGTGAAACTTGTGCCGGCAAAGCTCTTGGCAACGGCGGCGACGATGAGACGGCGATGGCGGCTCTGCAGCTGCGTTGGAACTTGGCGCTGAGCGGTGCAGGGCAGGGGTGATGCAGTTGGCCCAGCAACGACACGTGTACGCGAGTGGATTCAAATTTTTCCGCTGGCGCGCGCCGCTGTTGAGCTGGTCACCGGTGCTGCTGCGGCGATGATCCTGGCGTGGACATGTGCGCGCATGCAAGCACAACCATGTATGAGCACAGGCGAGGGCGGTGCTGACCGACGGCGAGGAGCACGGTGAAGAAGCGTGGCGCAGCTGTGGTCGAAGCATTGGGCCGGCGGTGAGGTCGAAAATGCTGAGTTCTGGTCGAAAGCGGGCTGGCGGCTGCTGGTGGAAATGGGAATTTGGACCCAATTGCAAAATCTGAATATTGGCTTTGCACTGAATTGTAAAATCTTAGATTTGGGATGATTAGCGCTGATTTTGACTTCAAGATTTTAGAAAACTTTATTCAACAAATATTTTGGCAAGGGTATTTGATTAAATTCAGATCATTTGAATGGTTTTTGGATAAAACGAAAACAGGGTAATTAGGGTACTAATAATATGAATTTTGTCGAAACTGGAATTCTGAGACTTAAGTTGAGATTTTGATGTTCCGACAAAAGGAGATTTTGTATTTAGTAGCATTTGGGAGGTGTTCCCTGAAACAGATTTGAATTTGGAGTTAATTTGCAACTTTATCATTTTTAGGCTTCTGGAAAATCAAAAAAGGACTGATTTGCGATACTTCTTATACTGATTTGTGAAAAGGGCTTAGATGATAGAATCTGGCTACCAACTTTTTAAATTAAGGTATTGAAATACCAATGATCATAATCCAAGAATAATCTGGTCTGCATTAGGTCAAGATTTGATTAGATCGAGGTTCAGAATATTAAATTTCTATTTCCAGAAACAGAAAGGATTGATAAATCTGGGAGTTAGAGATGTAATTGAATATGGCTTCTGAAGGCTTTTATACTCAGAATAAATGGTAGGTCAAATCTGGAAAGTCATATCTTAATTTGGGTTCACAGGGAAGATTTTCAGATTTTTGGGGCTTAGGATATATTAGGGTTGAACTGATCTTGCTACTACTACAGAGATACATGCATGCATGATTTTCATGGAAAGGAAATTTTCACCCACAAAACCAGGGTGTTACACTGAAAAGGCTAAATGTTGCAAATCAACTCAATCTGATTCAGGGAACACCTCCCAAATACTATTCAATACAAAATATTCTTTTATGAGGATCTCAAAATCTTATCCTAAATCCCAGATTTTCGATTTGGACAAATCCAGATTCTAAATGCCCTAATTACCCTATTTTCATTTCATTCAAAAACTATTCAAAATTTCCAAATCTTATCTTATCTCTTTCCCAAATCATCTATTGAATAAGGTTATCCAGATCAGTGAAATCAGATTCAGCCCTAACCATCTAATTCTCAGGAATTGCAAATCAGTCCAAAACCCAATTTCTGTAATTGTCATCTGGTCCAAACTCCTATTTCGACCACACCCGCCAGCACACCTTCGAGCAGCGCCAGGCTTCGCCGTGTTTTCTCGCCACAGGCCAAGCTTCGCCTTCGCCTATGCCCGTGCTCAATTGTGCTTGCATGTGCGCACGTGTCCACGCCAAAATCGTCGTCGTGGCAGCACTAGCAACCAGCAACCACTCGCGCGCGACCAGCAGCAACCGCGCTCCAGCAGTAGCAGTAACTTTGTTAATAGCTTCGCGCCTGTCGCGCCCCGAAACTGGGACAACGACTACTCCTGTAGAGACCTAGCTCGCTGCAGCTAGTCCCATTCTCACAAACCTTTGACTTCCCAGGATGAGTCAAACACAGGACTATATTACATTGCAACAGAGTGCTCACAAAATATTAAGCAGTGTGGCCTGCTGGCCTTAATATTGCATAAAGAGGATTACAATGCCTACAAGGCATTCAGGGTTTAGCAAAATATTTAACTACACAGCAGAAGGTAGGTGACCCTCCCACAAAAGAAGTTGACGGCAGAACAACACACTTCAGGGCTCTGGCGGAACTAATTCTCCTCCTTCTGGATCCACGAAGTACTCCAGGCCATCATCTTGATCAAGGTAGGCTCCATCTATTGAGTTGAATGTTGCAAGGGTGAGCACTTACGTACTCAGCAAGTCATAGGTAAGAGTAGATACATATAGTAGTGATGATATGAACCTAGACTAGTCAAGAATTATGGTTGTTTATAAAATAATCTTTTACTTCCATACCTCATCTCATGGCAGCACTTTTCCATAAAGTAACATCATCATTCATGTTCACTAGATTATAGCACTACCGCGACACGTCGACACACGACAGCCCACGGCAGCACTCCTTATCATGACAACACATGTCATTTGGGTAATCTTGATTTAACACATTTTATTTAGAAAATAGTACTTCTGTCACACCCCGTAGATTTAATCCACCGCAGCAGACTCCTATAAACCCGGGAGCTCGGAGTATTCGAATACGTTTTTAACTCTGCAGAGAGGTACCAATTTACCCGCAAGATATTCCACTTTCAAGCCCATCCTATCAAAATGATTAGACCCCTCCTCACAACCATGTGTGAGTGGCAAGGTGGAGATAACAAGAACTTTTGTTATGTATCACTTACAATTCACCCCTGACCCTGTGGCTCTCCACGAGGCACAGTTGTGGTAGGCTGTATCCTAACCTCCACCCCTTTGCTTATTCCCATTACTGGGTCAGCGTGCTTGATCACCTTCAGTGATATGTGTGGGAGCCGCACTCCGTGTTTATCGTGCATCACTACACATCTCATGCAGGGGTTTCATGTGCGATCCACATAATTACTTGTTCAGGCCTGTCCCATACCAGGCTTGCGGTTAGCACGTTGTTCATGCCACTAGACGCACAACACAAGGTTCTAGTCCTTATATGCCAGTGACCAGACCATCCACAATCCTGCACCTTCAGTGCCTGCATATCCTTTGCAGTCTAGCACCTCCAGTGCTACAGCCATTCCACACCATTTTTCTGGTCACGGCTAGGGGTTTTATTTCATGAATATAAGTATAATAATACATATAATAGTTCATGGCTCAAAACTTGTTTATTTCACATTTCACAGATAACCAGTCTAGTACTGCCAATTCATAAATCAATCATTCTCAATCTTTCTCATGCAATATTATCTATATTCAAGGTTATGTTTTAGCAACATTTAAAATATAGGTTCAAGATGACCAAGGATATGACTTGCCTTCCGCGTCGTAAAATACAGCAGTTGACGTCGGATCTGCAGTGAAGTCCTCAAACTCGGGCTCTTGATATGCTCTCCAATCCAACAAATAACCAATAATCACAATCTTTTCAATACATTATTATACTATATGCAATGATGCAAAGATGAAGTCTTGATGATTCTGAAATGATTGGGTTTAGAGGCTGATTAGGGTTAAGTTATGGAAACCAATGTTAAGATTAGCTGTCAAAGGTTTACAAGGTTCCAAATGTCTCAAAATATCAGAATGATATCAAGGTTGCGACTGGTTCGCTTAAAAACAGCGAATGTCTTTAGGTCGACATTCGGTTCAAGGCATCGACATAGGGTCGATGAATGATAGAGGGCTCAACTCAAGTTGTGACAGTAGGGAAAAGTGTAGATCACGACGTCAGGAGTCTAAGGGACAAAGTTATTTCCCATGTTCATGGCTGGAAGTGGGTGAAAAGGCTCAATGCCACTGGCTGACACAGCCTGGCATAGGGTTGACATGGCCAGAAACTAGGGTTAGCCATATCTTTTGACTCAAGGCTCCAAAAGATGCACCACTTTGTCTGGTAGTTAGGCATTTGTAGCAGAAACAAATGTCTCAACAGGATCTAGGGAAGGAGATGGCTGGAAAGTCATGAAAACCAGCGAAGAAGTTGACTGATCTGGAGTGCCTGCAGCACAAACAGTACAGCAACTAGGGCATAGCCATAACTCCTGTTCTAGGCCGAATTAGGGGTCGTGGTAGAAGAAAAAGTTGCTCAAAATGGTCCAAAACATCTAAATGCCAAGGTGGTTTGAGCTGAAGTGGCTGAATTTAGACGATATTGGCTGGAGGAAAGATGAACTAAATCTTGATTTGGGCATTTCTGATTTAAAGTGATTGAACTCAATTCCTTGCTCGTGTATGGTCCTCGGGGTACTAGAAACATACTGGTGAAGTTGTATTAGCTAAAAAAATTCAACAGATAAGCTAAACCAGCAAGCACAGTGAACATGCAAGGTTGAAATTTGGGGTTTTTCATATTTTAGCAAATCCGTCGGTTTTAGTTGCTTAAGGGTGTTCAAAATAGTCCACTGATCAAGATTGATCACAGGCTCGAGAGCTAATTCACTCTGGTTAGAGTTTAATTGCTCGTCGGAGCTGCTGGAGAGAAAAGGAAATTGCCGGCGACTGGAGAGGTTTCAAGTTAATTCCATGCTCGGGTAGGATGAGGGAGGTAAGAGGAGCTTACTGAAGTAGCTGGAGTCGAGGAGGAAGCAGTGTAGAGGCTTGGCACCGTGAGCCTCTTCTCGAGCTCGCCGAAGAAGACGGCGAGTTTTACTGATTGCTGGTGTGAAGGAGTGTAAGATGGTTGCTTAGGCCAGAGGGTTTAAATAGGCGAGGCTGTGGGGGCTCCCAACGTCTACAATTGCACGGGGAGTTGAAGCTGGCTTGAATTGACTGGGAAGTGACCGGCGGCGAAGACAGGCGGCGAAACGACGTCCTCACCGGTCGTGTCGGCTGCGCTGCTGTCACTGCGATGAAGAGATGGTGAAGTGAAGCTCAATCGTGGCATGGCCGCAACGTGGCACGATTTTGCTGTGGCTGTCGGGCGCAACGCGGGAGAGCAAGATCCTGCTGGTGCTAGAGATGGCGATCCACAGTGGCCAACAGGAACCCTCCACGTGGCGACGAGGCAGCGGCTAAGATGACTTTGCTGGTGATCAATGGCTAGGAGCTCACGGGCGCAGCAACGGTCGAAGGAACAGTAGCAGCGGTGAGGTCGAAGCTCCTGTGCTCGTGCTCGAAATCGGTTGCTGCAGTCGACACTCGGTGCTGTGGTCGATTGAGCGCCTGGTCGAAGTCAAACTAAGTGGTCAGGTGATGAACTGTAGCCCGTGGTCGAACCAGGGGCCTGGTTGTGATGATTTTTGATGGGTTTTGGACTAAATTGCAAATCTGGTCTTAAAGAGGTTCAATTTGGAATTTGATTCCATGCCTGAGTATAATATTTCTATTAGTACTCATTTAGCTCAAATTTGGAGAAAATTTGATAGGATTCGAGGGATTTCACCTATTTTCGAAAATAGGGTAAAATTAGGGTAAAATAGATCTGGATTTTGTCGATCTCGAATTCTGGTGATTGGAGGGAGATTTTGAAGTCTGATAAAAAGGGAGATCTGTATCAAATAGTATTTGGGAGGTGTTCCCTGAAGAAATTCTGGAGTTTGAGTTGATCCGTAGATTTTAGCCTTTTCAGGCTTCCAGGTAAATAGAAAGGACTTATTCGCAATGAAATTAGGACTAAACTGCGAAAAGTGTTTAGGTGAAACAATCTGGTTCCCAACTTTTTGGAGTAAGTTGAGGATGTACCTAGGAACATATTCCAGGGGATACTTGAGTCTGGATAGGGTTAATCAAGATAACTCAATTATCTGGAAACTGGGGTACTTAGGGTAAATCTGGATTTCCAGTTTTTGAAAACAGAAAGAGACTTAGATACTGGGAGTTAGGGTTAGAATTCAATCTGGCTCCTGAAGACTTTTATCTTCAGAATAACTGGTAGGTTAAATCTGGATGGTCAGATCTTGATCTGGATCTAGATAATAGATTTGGGGATTTTTAGGGTTTGAGAGAGATTAGGGTTCAGCTAATATGGCTACTACTACAGAGATACATGCATGCAGGGTTTTATGCAAAAACTTTTCACCCCCAAAACTAGGGTGTTACAGTGCCACATCGCCATGCTGTGCCAGCTTTGTCGCCTTTGCTTTGCACCGGCCAGCGCCAAGTCCCAACGAGCCGACCAAACACAGTTGCAGAGCCCCCGCTCGTCGTCCCGTCGCTGCCGCTGTTTTCTTCGATCAATTGCTTCGTTGGCACAATTTTCACTGCTCCAGCCTCGCCATCTCTATCCTGTGCCTATAAATAGTAGCCCAGATCAGCTTCGTCTTCACCACTTCACTCCAGAGCTTCCATACCCATTTAAACGACCATTCTTCGTTTTCTTCTTCTCAGGCAAGCTGCTGAGGAGGAGCACGACACCAGATCATTCTGCTACATCAAATCCCAATTTGACTCGATCAGTAAGTTCCTCCTGTTCACCTCGTCATGCTGTAGCCTTTGATTCAACTTCGGTGGACTCTCTCGACGGTGATTGCCAGAAATCCAGATTGCCCTCTTCTAGCAATTGAATCCACTCCAGTCTAAATTAGCCTTCCCTCCTGTGGAACAAAATGATCACGAGAGCATTTGGAGCAAGCCTACTCATCCAGAATTTGAAATTAGCCTGTGGTTGAGAGTTTCCTGTTCTTCCGGCGCCGTTGAGATCAGCTCACGTCGCCGGCCCGTTCCACCTCATCTCTGACCAAATTGACTGCACCAACTCAATCTTTGTATCTCTTAGATGGTGTAGCCAAACCCAATCGTTCTACATTGTCCTAAATCAGTATCACCCATTTTACCATCTTCAAGTCTGGTGTCCATGCCGGCGAGCTCCAATACATGATTGCAACCAGATTCTTTGCTCCACACCATCAGCATCTCCCCAAGAGGAAAAGCCCTCGATCAATTTCGACTTTCATGACTTCCTATGCTATGTCATCATAGCTCATCTCGAATCTTCAATGCCGATGATGTTGATCTTGTCGTTCGCCGTCATCTTGGCACCGTTGTTCAATTCACTTCGCCAGCAGCTTCGCCTTGACCTCGCCTACCCATTTGACATTGTTGGTGAAGCAACGAACGAACAGTTTGTCCAGATGCGCTAAACCTAGAAAAAAGCAGTGCACTGGCATTCGATTTTCCTGTGCCAGGGACTTTGCTGCAAATTCCTTGAACGTCTGGACTTTTCTGCAAAAGCCTCTTTGTCAAACAGATGCCTTGCTTCGTTGTGCACCCAATGCTTTGATCCAAACTTTTTTTGGCCACTGAAAATCTTCTAAACCACTCCTATGGCATTCTTGCCTATGTCAGGCCGCGAACCGAATGTCAATCGGCTGTCATTTGCTATTTTTCAGCAAACCAGCAACGAACTCAATTCAATATTGATGCCTTGAGACTTTAGTAACCTCCAGTACTCAATCTTAGCTCAGATTCTTCAAAACCCTAAAGTCTCGACTCAGATCAGCTTGCAGTCTCAATCAACTTCAGCATCGTTCAGAGTTCAGTTATTCTTTTAAAGCATATCTGCATATACATCATAAAACATTTTAATATAGTTAGTAATCATTGTGTGTTTGATTTGATGCTGAATAGATCCAGAAGCTGAGTCGGTGGACTTCACTGTCGACCCAACATCAACTGTTGATTTTTACGACGCGGAAGGCAAGTCATATTCTTGAACATTTTGAACCTATATTTTACGAGTTGCTACAATATAACCTTGAATATAAGTAGTATTGCATGTGAAAGAATGGTTGAGATGTGAATTGGCAGTACTAGGATGGATGCCCGTTGAGATGTGAAATGTGAAATGATCAATTAATGAGCCATAACGTAATATATATGTATTTATGTATATTCAGGAAATAACACCCTAGTCGTGACCAAAGTTTTGTATGGAATGGTGGTGGCATAGGATGTGCAAGGGTAGTGGGATGATCCGGTCACTGGCATATAAGGACTAGAACCTTGTGTTGTGCGTCTAGTGGCATGAAAAATGTAATAACTGCAAGCTTGGTATGGGACAGGCCTGAACAAGTTAGTATGCAGATTGCACATGAAACACCTGCATGAGATGGAAAGTGGCGCACGATTTGGAACGAAGTGCGGCTCCAACACATATCACTGGATGTGATGATGCACGCTGACCCAGTAATGGGGAGATGCAGTTGGGGTGGGGGTATAGCCCACCACAACAGTGGTTTGTCCGATCACAGGTTCAGGGGTGAATTGTGAGTGAAACATTACAAAAGTTCTTGTTATCTCCACCTTGCCACTCACATTATGCAGTGAGGAAGGGTCTAATCATCTTGATAGGATGGGAATGAAAGTGGAATATCTTGAGGGTAAATTGGTACCCCTCCGCAGAGTTTAAAAACGTATCCGAATACTTTGAGCTCTCGGGTTTATAGGAGTTTGCTGTGGTAGATTAAATCCACGGGGTGTGGCACAAGTATGTTTTCTAAATAAAATTTGTTATGTCAAGATTACCCGAATGACATGTGTTGTTATTTTGCTTTAGCTAGACAATGTATGCCGTGAAGTCATTGTAATCTCTTTATGTTGTACTAAGGCCAGCAGGCCACACTACTTAAAAATATTTTGTAAGTTACTCCATTGTAATGTAAATATACTCCTGTGCTTGACTTATCCTGGAAAGTCAATGGAATGCATGTATGGGTCTAGCTGCAGCAAGCTGGGTCCCCACGGGACTAGTCGTAGCCCTCAAGGCGGGGGCGCACCACCGGGTGTGACATCCTGGTTTTGGGGGTGAAAATTCCCTTTTCATGAAAATCATGCATGCATGTATCTCTTTAGAAGTAGCAAGATCAGGTCAATTCTAATCTATCCTAAGCACCAAAAATCCCAAAATCTATCCTGAAGATCCAATTCAAGATCAGATTATCCAGATATGACCTACTATTTATACTGAGTATAAAAGCCTTCAAAAGCCAGATCCAATTCAAGATCAGATTGGCCAGATATGACCTACTATTTATCCTGAGTATATAAAAGTCTTCAGAAGCCAGATCAAATTCAATCTCTAACTCCCAGAATTATCAACCTCTTTATGTTTTCAAAAACGGAATTATTATATTATCTTAATTACCCTAAATACGCTGTGTTTCAGAATTCAGATTTAACCAAATCTTGACCATATTCAGACCAAATTATATCAAGATTATGATCAAGGGTGTGTCAATACCTTAATCCAAAAGTTGGTAGCCAGATTCGATCATTTAAGCCTTTTCGCAAATCAGTTCAGGTTGTATCGCAGATTAGTCCTTTTCTGATTTCCCAGAGCCCGAAAAGGCTAAAAGCCACAAATCAGCTCCAAATCTCAATTTGATTCAGGGAATACCTCCCATATGCTATTCAATAGAAAAACTCCTTTTGTCAGAACATCAAAATCTCACCCTAAGTCTCAGGTTTCCAGATCTTGACAAAACTTAGATTTGAGATACCCTAAGTTACCCTGTTTTCACTTCAGTTCAAATTTGATCAAAAGTTCCCAGATTTTATCAGATCTTCTCTGAAATCATCCGTTGAATAAATTTTTTCAAATCTGTGAAGTCAAAATTAGCCCAAACTATGAAATTATCAGAAATTCCGAACAGGTCCAAATTCAAAACCAAAATCCTTGCATTTCAGTCCCTGAGCCTTTTCGACCAGATCCAGCTACTGTTTCGACCAGACCAGCCACCACCAGGAGCTGTGCCGTTTTTGACCCAAGGCCCAACCACGACCAGGAGCACAACTGCACCGTGAAGTTTATCGCCGGTGGAGCTCCGCCGTTGCCAGCTTCGCCGCACTTCGTCGCGACATGCGCGCAGCCGATTGGCCGCGGTGGCAGCGCTGTAGCACCAGCATCGCCCGAATCTTTCCCCCGCATGCGCGCACCACTGCCTGCAGCTATGTCAGAAACTTTACGCCACATTGCCTCCATGCTGGAGCCGCCAGTCGCTTTGCCACTGCACCAGCCAGAGCACGTGCTGACCGTGCTGTAAAGGCGTCGAGGCCGCTGCACACCGTCACCGTAGCCAACCAAATTGATATTCTCCCGATTTGCTTCAATTATCGAGAGCATCAGCCACTGCTATTTAAGCTCCCCCGTAGCTAGCAGCAACTTCACCCCACTCCAGAACCAGCAAAGCCTCTGTCTTCTCGTCTTCGTCTTCATCTCTGGCAAGCCAGCGAGGAGGAGCTCGATGCTAGCTCACACCATTGCACCATCCTCTGATTCAACCTCACCATGAGTACCCCTCACCCATTTCTCTGTGCTGTACTATTTAATTTCACTTCGGTGACCTCTAGCGCCGGTGATCGCTGGAATTTCCAATTCCCCTGTTCTGGCAATGCTATTTGATTTAGCTCGAATCAGCTCTCCTGCTTGTAGAATTGCATGATCAGTAGATCCTTCTTAGCAAGCCCATGCTGTTAGATTTCAAATTGAAGCTCAGATTGGAGCCTTTCCCTATTTTCACGTGCCGCCGTGAGTTGCTCACGTCGCCAGCCCATGCCACTTCACCTCCGACCAAATTGACCGTATCAACGTGATCCTTGAACTCCTAGATGGTGTAGCCGAACCTAATTAACTGGAGCTATCTTATATCAGCAGCGCCCAAGTCGCCGTCTCCTTCGAGTCCAGTGCCAACACTGGTGAACTTCAATGCTCAACTACAACTCGATCCCTTACCCTAACATGATCAGCAACACCCCAGGAGCATTAACCCTCAACCAATTTCAAGTTTCATCCTCTGAAGCTCGCTGCCGCCATAGCTCACCTCAGTTCCTGAAAGCCAACGACTTCGACATCATCGTTCGTCACCCACTCTTCGATTAACTTTGCCAGTAGCTTCGCCTTGACCTTGCCTACCAATTTGACAAAGTTAGCAAGGCAGTGCATGGGAGAATCGATTAATTGATCAAGCCCTAGAATCTGGCCATGCACTCACATTCAATTTACTGTGTCCAAGGACATCTTCGCAAATTCCCTAAATTTTGGACTTTTTCTGTGAAAACCACCTTGTCAAATAGCTACCTTACTACATTTTGCATCTAATGCTTTGATCAAATCCCATTTTTCCCACTAAAAATCTCCTAAAACATGTCAATGCCATTCCTTGACAATGCCAGCCCTTGTCAGTTCATGTTAGCCAATGGCATTGGGCCAGTTTAACCACTTCTGGTTATGCAACCTAAAAACCACCTTGTCCACTGAACTTGTAGAGCTATGTTCTACATTTTATTCAACTACCACACCTTGAGATAAGCTCTCTAGCATTCTTTGAAGCTATGTCAGAGCCCTGAACGAATGTTTACCTATTCACGTTCATCATTTTTGAGCAAACTAGCTGCGAACTTCATGTCCATATTGCACCCTTGAAACCCTGAGAGTCTCTAGCATTCGTCCTCAACCCTAATTCCATGAATCTACAAGATTTTCTTAAATCCAGCTTTCAAGCTTACCTGTTCCAGTATTTCTGAGAGTATTTCTCCTTTGCATGTTGTATATAGATTATTAATGTATTTAAATGGATTGTGATTCCTATTTGCTTGTTTGATCTTTGATTGGAGCAAGAGCCTGAGTACGAAGATTTCATCACAAACCCGACATCGACTGCTGTACCTTACGACGTGGAAGACAAGTCATATTCTTCAACATCTTGAACCTATATTTTATGAATTGTTAAGATATTGCCTTGACTATAAGTAATATTGCATTTGATGAAATGAGAAAAGTATGATATGGCAGTAGTAGGCTGTATGCCTATAAAATATGAGCATATTCTTTATAAAATGATCAAACTGTAAGCCATAACCAATATATATGTATACAAGTATATTCATGAAATAAAACCCTTGCCGTGGCCAGAGTTTGGAATGGAATGGTGGTGGCACTGATGAGTGCGGGGTTTGTGGAATGCACTGGTCACAAGCATATAAGGACTACAACCTTGTGTTATACTTCCATGCGGCATGAAAAATGTACTAACCACTTGCTCGGTATGGGACGGACGCAACATAGTAGTTTTCCCGGTATTAGCTTTTCCCTGCAATGGTTGTCGGTCCAGTTTCTTGAGAGGAAACTAGTGGGCCACAGAGGGCCATGAGTGATGTGAGATAAGAAAAATAATGAGAGGATAAGGTGTAAGAAGGAAGGTGCCCTATGTCGACGATTCGGACTCGGGGTCCTTAGCCGAACTTATGCAAAATTTGTAGGTTGTGAGACCTTTCAGGGTGTCCCTCCGGGAAGGTACGATGAATTATGGAGAACTAGAGCACAGAGAGATTTATACAGGTTCGGGCCCTCGATGGTAGGAGTAATAGCCCTACGTCCTGTTTAGATTTCACTATGTATAGTAAAAGGATTTACAGAAAGATGGAAAAGATCTTCACAGGCGAAGATTTTCCCTATATGTTTGTACAAGATAAAGCCTGAAGAGCTTTGTGAAAGCTATCTAAGCTAGACTACTATCTTCTGGTTGTTTTTAGTTGGTCAGGCTCGATCAATCAATCACTGGATGTCTTGGTGTTTCGATCTCTGGATCCCTCTCTCCTTGTTTGATGCATCGGGCTGCCGCTTTATACTGGTTGAAAGGGCGCCAAGTCATAACGGCATCAAACAGTTGTTCGGATGTGGTTTCGTCAACCGCTCTTAACTCCCACGCAGGTTTAACATGTGTTATTCATGGATAACCGCACGTATTAACCTCCTGACGATTGTTCTCCTACGTGGAAGAATCTTCGGAGTAGTCGGGATATTCCCTTTACGAAGGCAGATTAATCCCACATTCCCTGGTCGAAAGTGCTCTGACCGCGTGATGTTGGCTGACCGTGCAACATTTACAGCCTTCTGTTCTCATATAGCATACGAACTACTGACTGCGCACTAGCTGCGGTCTGATCGCGTAAAGCCTACGACATCGGGCTTGTGCTCCTCAGAATGACTTGAGTTTGCACCATCAAGCGCTTGTCTGGTCCGAATCCATCCTGAACCAGCCATACATTTATTTGAACGGACTCGGGTATCAATCCTCGTCAGCTAGCCCCCAAATTTGAAGAGAACGAAGGGACGTGTTTAATTCAAATTTTAAGACTTACATCGGATTTTTAACCCAACGCTTCAAATCTTCCACTTAGTGGTGCACTAAGTGAGGCGGTTGGTTCCCCGAGACGGGCTCTAGGTAATACATGACAGGTAATGATGGCGCCATTCAAACATTTTTTAACCCGAGGTGAAATTGTAAATGTTTTAAAAACTTGAGGCGTTCGAAAACCGAACCATCACCCTGACGGCTATAAATACTGAAGCCTTCGGTTTTCAAAGATTCACAATCCCTTTTTCCAGCTAAGTTTCTTTCAAAACCATCTTCACATCTCTTCTTATACACCTCTCGATGGCATACCACAACATCATCGAGATTCAGAGTGATGAAGAAGTAGTCTTCGAGCAAGAACCATAGATGCGTGAAGATCCATCTCCTGCAAGGAAGAAATCCAAGGTTGAGGAAGGATCCTCCAGCAGAACAAAGGTGAAAGACGCATCATCGTTCTTTCTTCCTTCAGTGCCTCTAGTTCTTCCTATCCATGCACCTCGACAGGTCGAACTTTCATCTCCACCTTTGGAGGGACGTTCTTCTCAGCTTTCTCCATTTCATCCCAATGCCCCCCATTTTTCTTCGGGGGATCAATTTTCTGGTAGGCAAGCTGCTCTCTCACGACCAGATGATCCTCAACTTGTGTTGGGGAAGCAATCTTATAGTGGGAAAGCCACACTTCCACCATATGATGATCCTCGAATTTTATCGGGTGATCTACTTTCCAGCATGCCTATATCAACCTATCACATGCAGGGACGGTTAATAATCTCTATCTCCTTTTGCTTGTTGTTATAGTTAGTGTGTCTAACATTTGCAAATGTAGGAGATTGGAGGTCCCAGCGACCAGCCTGCTGAGATCCCACCTCCCCCTTTCGGACAGACTCTCCAAGGGGAAAGAGACGGCTCTGGAGAAGAAGACCGAAGAGATGTCTTCGGCGATTTTGCACCTGGCAGAATGTTTTGAAAGATCCCATGAAGAAGCACGCCAATTCCGTCGGGAGTGGGATCACGCTCAGCAACAGTGAGAACTCTCTGACTTGATTAGGAATAATACTGCGTCTCTTGTTAGGGATGATGTAGATAGGCTTAGATTAGTTGCTAGTTCGCTGGGGGTTGTCAGCGTAGATCCTACTGACAACAACATGTCCCTAGGAGAACTTTGTAAACTTCTTTCGGATCAGGTTGACGCTCTGGTCGCCGGTATCCCTTTTGGTTGTAAAGAATGTCCGAAATAAAGATTTCTTTTTCTTCATATCATATAAATATTCTTTACAACTTATGTGTGAAAATATGGCCATAAGTAACGCTCTCACGACCACTCATACACAGGTGACTTCCATTCTGCGACCAGAATCACATTTTAATGTTGTACCGCGACCAGTACTGATACTGCGATCAGACTTAAAGCCACAATTAGAACAGAAGTTGAGATTACCGCGATCAGAACCGAAACTATCACTTCGACTAGAATTGGAACTTAGCCAAAGACATGGTTCTGATTACGCAATAACTTGATCAAAAAGTACCCATACGCCCAACAACTGGGTCATAAGATATTTTCATGATCAATTCGTGAAAGTTTACAAGAAACATGAAGGAAAATGTCCTCCGAAAACCTTTGTAGAACTTTTCACATTTTTGTTCCCTCAAATCTAAAACAAAGAAGTCCTTTCGTTTCAGATTCGATACAGGGAACTCTTAACGGGTCCGCCAGAGAGAGTATCCATTATGGGAAATGAATAGAATATTAAACGGAATGTTACTCATAGTAGTGCGCCTCCTCGGGTCTATAAAAGGAGCAGGTAGCTTCCGGAGGAAGCCACACAACCAGAAACCCTGCCTTAGAGCTTCCGCAGCACAAAACCCTCATTCTCCATAGCCTCCTTCTTCCCCAAAGTCGCCACCTTTCCTCATGATCTTTCGCAAGAAATGGCGTCCTGGAGCCGATCGGTTCACCACACCGAGGAGAGCCTCATGGTACTGGAGAAGGAAGAGATGCCTCCTCCACGGCTGCTAATCAACTGGTGGCCCACGGAGAAGGACCAAGAAACCCCGATCGTCCAAGAGGGCGAACTGGTGGTTTTTGAGGAATATCTGCGATGCGGGTTCCGATTCCTCGAGAGTCGGTTCCTGAAGGGAATCCTTGAGCATTACAGGTTGGAGTTGATAAATCTCCACCCAAATGCGATCTTGATCCTTGCAGTGTTCCAGCATTTGTGCGAAGCTTACGTCGGAGTGTATCCCAGCGTGGATCTCTTCCGGCGTTTCTACTACTCGGCGTGGTCGAAGAGCACCAACGCCGCCGGATGTATCTACTTCCGGATAAGGAGAAGAAAGAGTATCCCTTCCCACCCATGCGAGACTCTGTGCATGGGTGGTACCAGAAGTGGTTTTACTGCACCCCTCCATCCGAGAGTGGGTTGTGGTTCGAGAACTCGCGGCCAGAGAAGCCGAGCGAGTTGGATTCTCCCCCTGCTATGAATGCCGAATACCTGAAGCATGCCGAAGTGGTTCTTCACCTAGTCCAACAGGGACTAACAGCTCGCGACATCGTACGTGACTTTGTGAAGAATCGGGTGAGCCCCCTGCGTGAAAGGGCTCATCCGGCTTGGGAGATAAAGTCCATGGCGGACAGTACCCTGGACTATAACAACGGTATGTGACTTCGACAGTGAAATCTTATACCTATTCTTCATATTTACTAACTGATCTGTTGGGGACACAGTCCTGCTTTCATCTGAAATTGAAAGGCGGACAAATTACCTCCTCAAGGCCTACAGTGCCGAAGTGGAGGGACCCAAGGGATCGCCTCGCCCACAGAGCTTAATTCATGCCGGCAACGACCTCAAACAGGAACGGCGAAAGGTATGTCACCTTTCATTCAGTTCTCATTCGTAGGTCTTATGTACATCTAGTACTGACAAGCATACCGGAATGACATAGCTCTTGGGAAGATTTGTCGAGGCGACGTTCCCGAGCGAAAACGTCGATCTCCTTGGAAAGCCGACGGTGAAGAATGTGAAGGTCTCTTCGAAGCCTAGGACGAGAAATCCTGCCCCCAAGAAATCCAAGAAGATCCTCGGGGAAGGGTCTTCGCGCAGGACTCCCCTTACCGCAAGGAAAACTGCGGTAAGATATCACATACCTCCTGTTCCTCCAGGAACAAACTGGAATCACTTCTTCGTCGTACAGGGCGAGAGGAGCGAGGAGGAGGAGGAAGATGACGTTGCCCTAGTCCGCCGGAAGAGGAACATAGCAACTTCTCAATCCGGCGAGACACTACCCTGCCCTGCCGAAACAGAGGCAGTTGCAGCGAACCCCACGGCCACTGTGGATCCCATGGTCGCGGGTGAAATCCCTGCTCCTGAAGCCCTGGAGGCTTCAGGTTATGTAACTTCTCCCTCCCTGGTCAAAGGGATGATCGAGGTAGAACTCTTCTCGATCTTGAACTCTCAATTTCATCTGTATGTGTGTTTACCGAATTACACTTATACAGGGAGAAGAAATTCCTCCCGTGACTCTTGCAAGTCCCAGGGAGGCGAACACTCCACTCCCGGCGGCAGGAGCGGAACTGACCGAGCAAGACTCCATGACCAACCCCAGGGTCATGGATAAGGTGTCAGCTCCAGCGGCCCAGGAGACATCCAGAGCTCCGGACGCATCCCTGCCAGCCGAGCAGGCTACCCCGGTATGAACCTTCACCATTGAGATTCCATCATTCCTTATGCATATACTCACAGGGTGACATGCATAGGGAGAAAAGATCCTGTTTATGAAGAGAAAGACCAGGACGGATGACGACTGTCCTTTTTCTCTCGGGGAACTATCCTTGAAATCCCAAAAACTAATGGGATTTCAGTTAAGGTAAGAATTATGTCTTGTTTGTTCTGAATTAGGTTGTGGAAATCATCAATGTGATCGACGACTTCTTTTTTCTTCGTAGGCGTAAAGACATAGCACCGAGCCCCCCAACTGCCACGGGGAGGGTTGAAGTCTCTGCCGGTGCTGAAGCCTCCGGTGAAGAGTGCTATGTCCCTTCGGTCCAGGAAGTCGTCCGGGCCGTTAGGGACGAGTCGGGCGCGGAGACCTAGTTGCAGGCATTGGAACCTGCTACTGAGGTCCAGCAGGCGTATCCACCTGCTGCTTCCGTCGAGGATGAGGCGAGTCCCTCGACTAGGCCTCCCGCCATCCCGATGGATAGTTCATTCCTGGAGTATACAGAGGTATGTTGAGCATCTCTCATAATACCTGAGTCTTGCATAGAATTCAACTATCTTCCCTCTGTGTTGCAGGAACTATCCCGTATAACAGCCAGATCGATTGCTGTGGTGGAAAGCATCGAGGCCATACAAGAGGAAAGAAACTACTTGCGAGAGTAAGGATAAATGCCCTTTAATTGGCATGAATACAAATTTGTTATGACAATTGTCCCCTTTTTATCACAGGGAGGTTGCTTCTCTGAAGAAGAGCCTGGCCGATGACAAGCTCAGGGCGGCCACTGCGATTTCGAATCAAGAGGCCGAGCTCAAAGAACTGCAGTCGCAGCTCCCTGGTAAGCTAACTTCCGTCCAGAATGACTTGACTTTGTCGTTTAGACTGTTTGTAATAATCCTCTTGTCGCAGCGCAAGCGAAACAAATAAAACTGCTTGGTCAAGTCAAGACAATCCTCCAGTTTACCATCAACTCTATCCGTAGGGCGAATAGAGACCTGAGCCAATCCATCTTCGAAAAGCTGAAGATGGTGGCCCGTCTCCTAAGGGCTGATGTGGTCGAGACCGCAACAGATGACCTTAGCCCAAGTGATTGGTCGAAACTGGTCATAGCCCAAGCGGAATCCCTTCTCGAGTATCTTCTTGAAGATACACGGCGACGACAAGAGGTGATCAGAACTAGAGTCCGATCAGCAGCCTCCGCCATTCTCTGCTGGTTTCGTCCCCACCATGGCCCAGACCTGGATCTGAACCCACTCGTAGGAACGGTAGAGATCGAGACTGAGGAGCAGCTCGAGGCCATCATGGAGGAAGTCAAGCCTCTTGTAGATAAACTCCTGACCGAGCTCGGGATTGTGTAAACCCTATAGCTGTACAGACATAACTTATAGAATGCAGTGCATGTATTTTTTGATTTTGTTTCGAAAAGAACCATAATTGTCTCATATAACCATATTCCCCTAGCCCCCGCCTGTGATTATATATACTGAAGACTTAGTATTATAAGCACAGGAAGAATACAAGTGTAATGACCAGGAATATGCGATCAGGCCAGCAATTATACGTGACACGATGCCTAATCTTGTTGCAAACCGGCAGCCACTCGGATAACCAAAGACATGCCAGCAAGCCCCGTGTGCGTTGAGTAACGGCTTATTTCGGAGTGACTTGTCTGGAAGTGGTCATGAGATCGGCCAGCGAATCCGATTAGTTCATTGTGTCGACATAACCTCCGGGGACCAGCCCCCGAGTCGAGTTCGTAACACATGGGCATAAAAGGAAATATTCGTCGTATGAAACAAAAAGGCTTTTGTTTTATTAAACAATGCTAATTGAACAGGAAAACGGATTGAATACTTACACGTAAAACTTGCGTAGTTCATCGATGTTCCAAGTATTGGACAAGATTCGACCATCCTCCATCGCTAATCGAGCTAATCCTGGTCACGGCACTGAAACAACAGTGTAAGGACCTTCCCACTTCGGGGAGAACTTGTTGTGATTGGATTGGTCTTGAATTTTTCGTAAAACTAGATCGCCCACGTGGAGACTACGTGGTCGCACCCTTTTGTTATGGTACTTGCGCAAAGCCTGCAAGTATACCGCGGACTTGATCAAAGCGCGATCACGCTTTTCTTCTAAGAGGATGAGATCCTGTGACCGCTGTTCGGCCTGATCGACTTGTTCGAATTGTTCTGTCCGAACAGATCCAATACTGACTTCCATAGGCAATACGGCCTCAGCCCCGTAGACCAGATGGAAGGGCGTCTCACCAGTGACTCGACTAGAAGTAGTTCGTAGTGCCCAAAGAAAGGTATAGAGCTCGTCTGCCCAAGCCCCCGAGCGAGTCTTAAGGTGATCGAAAACACGTTTCTTGATGCCTTGTAGTATCTGCCCGTTGGTACGTTCCACGGCACCATTGCTCTGTGCTTGTGCCACAGAAGCAAAGCACACCTTGGTCCCAATCTGATTGCAGTAACCAGAGAAAGACCACTAGCAAACTGAGAACCATTGTCCGTGATGAGATGGTTTGGAACACTGAATCGAGCAACAATGTTCTTATGGAAGAACTTTTGTGCTGCTGCTGCGGTAATATTTCGTACGCTTTGTAAATGTGTCAATGGCTACGAACAGAAATTTGTATCCATTGACCGCTTGTGGCATAGGACCGATAATATCCATCCCCCAAACCGCAAAAGGCCATGCAAGGGGAATGGTTTGTAACGCATAGGCAGGTTGATGAACCTGTCTTGCCTGGACTTGACACTGAGGACACATCTTGACCATATGCTTGGCGTGGTCAAGTGCCGAAGAACAGTAGAATCCTTGTCAAAAAGCTTTTCCGACCAGTGTCCGATATGACGCGTGCGCACCGCATACACCGTCATGTATTTCTTTCAAGAGGGATTTGCCTTCCTCCTGAGATACGCAGCGCATGAATACTTCTTGAGTACCCTTGCTATACAAAACTCCTTCTATGAGTTTGTATAGACGTGCTTTTGAAATCAACCGATCGCTTTTCGTTTCATCCTCGGGTAGGGTCCCGTGTTCAAGATAGACTCTCAATGGATGAGTCCAATCCTGTTCCTGACCGAGGTAGGTAACACAGGCTGTTACCGGATCATCCTCGACTGAAGCCATAATCGAAGGATGTTCCAAGTGTTCAACGAATAGTCCTGCCAGAGCGGATGTGCGTGAGGACCCAATTTTGGATAATTGGTCTGCGAGAATGTTCTCCTTTCGCGGGATGTATTGGACTTTGAAATGATTGAAGTGTTTTTCCAATCTCCTCACTTCCCCTAGGTAATGAGCCATTGTCTCATCGGAGGTGTTGTACTCCTTGTTTACCTGGTTTACGACCAGCTGTGAGTCTCCCCTCACCACTAATCGATGCACTCCGAGGAATTTTGCTGCCCGGAGCCCTGCAAGAAGACCTTCATACTCTGCTGCGTTATTGGTCGCAACAAAGTGTAGTTGAATGACATACTTAATCTGTTCGCCCTGAGGCGTAACTAAGACCACTCCAGCCCCCGAGTGTTGAAAACTAGGGGAGCCGTCGAAGTACATTGTCCAGTGATCGGGGCATTCCAATTCCTCAGACACCTGCACGGGTGGCTCAGGATTGGTCCATTCGACCACAAAGTCGGCCAAGACCTGAGACTTAACCGCCGTGCGGGGCGTGAAATGGATATCGAAAGCACCGAGTTCAACTGCCCATTTGGCGATTCGACCAGATTTCTCTGGATCTCGGACAATATCCCCCAAGGGAAAAGAGAAGGGTACTGTGATCTTGTGAGCTTGGAAGTAATGTCGTAGCTTACGGGAAGCCATCAGTAGCGCGTAAAGTATCTTCTGGCCCTCAGGGTATCACTCCTTAGGACCAAGAAGTACCTCGCTAACATAGTATATGGGTCTGTGTATTCCATCTCTATCCGCGATCAGAACAACGCTGACCGCGTGCGGGGTGGCCAGTAAATAGAGAAGCAATGGTTCTCCTTTGTCGGGAGACACCAAGACTGGTGGACTCGACAGATATGCCTTTACCTCCTGAAATGCTTTTTTGGCCTCATCGGACCATGTGAAATTGTGATTTTCCACAGGGCCTTGAAGAAAGGTAATCCCCTTTCGCCTAGTCACGATATGAATCGACTTAATGCCGCCATGTGACCAGTCAAGCACTGAACATCTTTCATGGTCGAGGGAGACCTCATCTGTTCGATAGCCCTGATTTTTTCAGGATTAACTTCAATACCCCTGGAACAAACAAGGAAACCAAGGAGTTTTCCCGAAGAAACCCCAGAAGAGCATTTCTCCGGGTTCAATTTTATTCCAAAGCGATTTAGATTATAGAAGGTTTCGGCGACATCGTCCAAATGAGACAATCTCTTAGTGATTTTTACAACCAAGTCATCTACATATGCTTCGAGGTTACGCCCTATCTGGGAAAGAAAGGTATTTTGCATCAAGTGCTGGTACGTGGAACCTGCATTCTTGAGACCGAACGGCATTCTGATGTAGCAGTAGGTGCCGAACAGGGTGATGAAGGCAGTCTTCTCTTCATCTTCTTCTACCATGCTGATTTGATGGTATCCTGAGTAGGCGTCCAGGAAGCTCATCAGTTCGCAACCCGCAGTTGAGTCGACTAGCTGGTCAATGCTGGGAAGGGGAAAGTCGTCCTTCGGACAGGCACTGTTGAGGTTGGTGTAGTCGACGCACATGTACCACTTACCATTTGACTTGCGGACCATGAGCGGATTTGCAAGCCATTCCGGGTGATCGACCTCGCGAATAAACCCGGCTTTTGGGAGTTTTTCTAACTCCTCTCGGATGGCTTCTTGTCGGTCGACAGCAAAACACCTGATATTTTGCTTTATTTGTCGCTGTCCAAGTCGAATCGCTAACCTGTGCTCGATTACTTCCCTTGGGACACCGGGCATGTATACATGAGCTCGAGTTCCTATTTGTCATCCAGGCCTGATCCGACCCGAATTGTCTTGGATGGATCGTCTGGGTACAACGGAACTAGTTTGAGTTTCTCATATGGTCGAGGAGCAGCCTTGATCGCGTCAGCGCCGACTGTGGCGACTTGAGCATCCCGGAGGGGAAGTTGGTCGACCATCTCCAAAGATAGCCGGTCGCACGTTAGTGCCACATTGCGACTGCCTTGGTTCGAGATGACACCTTTGGGGCCAGCAACTTGCCGCGCTGATAAGCATAGTGCGTTGCCATCATGAACTTAGCAAGAGTTGGCCTGCCAAAGATTGCATTATAAGCCGAATCACAATCAATTACGTCAAAAGTAACTAATTCTGTTCGAAAGTTATCTGGTTCTCCCAGCGTGACCGGGAGGACCACATATCCCAACGGCATCGTGGAGGGACCAGAGATTATCCCATAAAACAGATGGATTATGGGCTTAATCTTGGAACGAGGAATTTGCATCTCGTCGAGTGCCTTGACCAATAAAATGTCCAAGGAGCTTCCTCCGCCGATCAGGACCATTTTGACTCTCGCATTACTGATGATCGGGGTAATGACCAGAGAGAGCCTTAGTGGTCGAGTAAGCCCCGCAGGACAATCAGTGCGATCAAACGTCAAAGGTGTATCCGACCAACGGGGGAACTGAGGTTCACCAAGGGATGTCTCCATTTGGTTAACCTCTCGGTAAAAGGCCTTAAACTACCTTTTGGAAAGAAAAGAGGAGGAACCCCCGAAAATAACATTAACATGATTATGAGGTACCTGGTAAGACATCTCTTCATCCCCGTCGGCGTCTCTAAGCCCGCACGTTTGTTCCTTAGTCTGTAAGGTTGGCATCGGTCCAATCCCCTAGTAGAAGTCATCTAACTGCTTCAACCAACTCCTGCAGTTCTTGAGGTCGTGGCCTGCGGAGTTGTGGAGTGGACACCACTTCTTGCCTTCCTGTGGGTTAGTCGACTTCTCTGGCTAGTCGGCACTACGACCACCAGAAGCAGTTTTATTCCTAAACGAAGGCTTGTTACCTTTGGTCGAATGAGGCTTCTCTACAACTGCGACCTCGCGGTACTGTCCAGGGCGATTCCTTTTTGACTTCTTTGACTTCCCGCCCGACGAAGATTCTGGCTTGTCGCTTGAATCTTCCTTCCTAGCGTCCTTTAGACTTGGTTGAGGCGGTAGGTTACCTTTATCGACCATCCGGTTCCATTCGACCGCTTCGGCCGCGTCGGAGTATCGATCTGCCATATCAAAGAGATTGGCTACAGATCGAGGAGGATGGATGAGCAAGTCTTCGGTGAATCTCCGATATCGAACGGCGTGTTTAAATGCCCTGATAACGGAGCTGTCAGATATGTTCGGGATGGTATTCCTCACCCCGACAAATCTCTTGAAAAACTGATGAAGGGTTTCGGTCGAAGTTTGCCGTAATCGATGGAGGTCGTCCTCTTAACCCGGCTTTTGATAACAATTTTGGAAATTGCTGAGGATAGCGTCGCACAGCATTTCCCAGTTATAGATAGAACCTTCGGGTTGATTAAACAACCAGGTTCTTGCCAGTCCTTCAAGGACTGTTAGCAGGTAGTTGGCCATGACCCGGTCATCGCCTCCTTCCACTTGGATGGCAGTAATGTAGATTTGAAGGAACTCGGATGGGTTCTGAGTTTCGTCAAACCTTTCTATGGCCCCTAATCGAAACTTGTCCAGCCAAACGACCGCACGAAGGCTGGGCGAGAAAGCTTTACAACCAACGTAGGGACCATGAACCGTCCTGTGACTTTCGACCAGATTGCGAGCGACCTCACGCAATGGAGAAGCTACCCGTGGTCCTAAGCAAGAGTGGACAGGGACTCGATCCCTCTCACGAGAATCCTGTGCCCGCTGGACTTGTCCTGGCGGGATGGTACAGGCGGCGGGTAACTTCGTCGACCATAACCAAAGTCATAACGTTCTCGATTGTGGGAACGTATTACCGACCGGGAAGAGGCTGTGGGGGTTGCCTCAGATGCGACCTCATCCAACCTCTCCGCCAGGATTCTGGTGAAGGCCGGTTTCGGTGCATCCATGAACGTAGGAGGAAAATTACGCATGACCTCCGCGATATATCGGAGACGGCCATGTGTACTTCTCCTAGGGGCACCAGGTGTCACCGTTTCTTCGTCCACCGGGAAAAGCTCTGGAGGCAAAGAAGGGGTTTCGTCGCGTCTGCGACCACGTGATCATCGAGAAGAACTCGGAGCAGCATCGTAACGAGCCTGCGCATCTTGAAGAGCCTCTAGGGCAGTTCTGTGTAGTTCATTGTCTTGTTGCTCGAGATCTTGATCCTCCTTCTGTTTGCGTTCCTGTTCTTCCCTAGCAGTCCGCTGATCAGGAGTTTCCTCCGATAAAGCAGCAAACTGTCTAGGGAGAGAGGTCTCCGAGGGAGAAAACATCTCGGTTTGTTCCGAGTCAGACTCGAAATAAAAAAGACGATGGAGGTTATCAGGGTCGAACCTCCCCGGGCTGATTTCCTGGTCGACATCATCCTTCCCCTCAGCGGGGTCGTATGATGGACCGGACTCACCCTCTAACGCATTAAGAACCTCGGTAGGTTCTGACCTTACGCTAGTCGCCCCCTGGTCGATGGACATGACCTGGAGAGTCGATTCGACCTCTGGGAGATTTTCCCCTCCAACTTCCTCCATCGGAACAGGATCGCTCGGAGAAGGCATCGGAATGTGAGCATAATCCTCGAGATAGAAATCGTTTTCGGAATCATATGCTCCAGCCATGATTCAGCAAACCTCCGAATGAAAATTAGGACGCCTTGAGAAAGGCCCCACGGTGGGCGCCAGCTGTCGATAATTCGGACTCGGGGTCCTTAGCCAAACTTATGCAAAATTTGTAGGTTGTGAGACCTTTCAGGGTGTCCCTCCGGGAAGGTATGATGAATTATGGGGAACTAGAGCACAGAGAGATTTATACAGGTTCGGGCCCTCGATGGTGGGAGTATTAGCCCTACGTCCTGTTGGGATTTCACTATGTATAGTAAAAGGATTTACAGAAAGATGGAAAAGATCTTCACAGGCGAAGATTTTCCCTATATGTTTGTACAAGATAAAGCCTGAAGAGTTTTGTGAAAGCTATCTAAGTTAGACTACTATCTTCGGGTTGTTTTTAGTTGGTCAGGCTCAATCAATCCATCACTGGATGTCTTGGTGTTTCGATCTCTCGATCCCTCTCTCCTTGTTTGATGCATCGGGCTGCCCCTTTATACTGGTCGAAAGGGCGCCAAGTCGTAACGGCATCAAATAGTTGTTCGAACGGGGTTTTGTCAACAGCTCCTAACTCCCATGCAGGTTTAACACGTGTTATTCGTGGATAACCGCACGTATTAACCTCCTGACAGTTGTTCTCCTATGTGGAAGAATCTTCGAAGTAGTCGGGATATTCCCTTTACGAAGGCAGATTAATCCCACATTCCCTGGTCGAAAGTGCTCTGACCGCGTGATGTTGGCTGACCGCGCACTAGCTGCGGTCTGATCGCGTAAAGCCTGCGACATCGGGCTTGTGCTCCTCAGAATGACTTGAGTTCGCACCATCAAGCGCTTGTCTGGTCCGAATCCATCCTGAACCAGCCATACATTTATTTGAACGGACTCGGGTATCAATCCTCGTCACCCTACTCCTGGATTTTTAGTCATGTGCGTCTGAATCCACAGGCTATGTGTCTCGCGGGACCATAGACCAAGGCTAGGTAGAATTGGCTATGGGCTTGACATGTGTTGTCATGAAATGAGGTGCTAACATGGGCAGACATGTGTTGTCGTGCTATGGTAGTACTTCTAAGAGTTTATAAAAGGTATTAATGGTATGTCATTGATATTTACTTGATTCGTCTTATATTTCTGTATATTTTCCCCATGATTTTTGCGCATATCAGTCATTAACCTCGGCATATGTCTAGATTATTCCAGATTTGTCGCCAAATCGACCAGATTACTTGTTTTTCCAATTTTTATCGCAGGTCGACGAGGATTGGATGGATTTTCGGCTAGCGGATGCGCGTCCTCGACTTAATCTGGCCATCGGACGATTCCTGATGAAAGTGCGCATTCTCGCGAACGCATAGGATCTGACCGCACCGATATCGGAGTCTCCGGGGGCCCGGAACCCCAAACCCTAGCCACCAGGTCCTTTCTGCAATTTCTGAAAAACCCAGGGACTTAGGTGTAAAAAAATGCCAAATGGGGGTTTTAACCCTAGCCGCCGGCCATTTCCAATTTGAGCCCGGTTTTGTTTTTTTTCTGCTTCTTCTTCCTCCCTCAAGCCCCTCTCCACACCTCCTTCCACCTCGCCGTGGTGGCCGGGCCATACACCACGGCGCTGCGTGCCGCGCCTGAGCTGCGATCTCGCCGTCCGCCACCACCCGACGCCGCCTCGCTGATCCGGATCCGATCCCGCGCCACGCCGCCCGATCCAGAACCATCGCCACAAGCTCGCGCCGCCCACGGATCTGCAGCGCCGCCCACGGATCTGCAGCGCCGCCCACGGATCTGCAGCGCCCCTCGACAACGGCGCCGCATCCTCCGCGCCGCGCCTCCATCGCGCGCCGCCACCACTTTCTTCGGCTGGATCTCGCCGATCCCGCGCCACCGGACCACCTCCCCTGTTCCTCGGTGCCGCGCCACCACCTGACGCCGTCCCTCCATCCCGCATCGCCGCCACACGCTGCCGCCGCCGAACTTTTCCAGCCGCGCCTCCGGGATCAGCTGCCGCCACCGAGCCGTGCCCCATCGGCCCGAGCCGGCGCTGCCCGAGCCGGCGTTCGTCCTCGCGCCGTCCTTGCGCCATCTAGCGCCGCTCATCGGCCCGATCCGGCCTCGAGCCGTGCCTCCACACCATCTTCTCCGTCGCAGGTCTGCTGTCTTCGGCTTCTTCACCAACCTCGGCCACGCGACTTCGACTCCGGCACCTTCCTCCATCTCTCCGGTGACCCTCTTCTCCCTCGACAACCATTTCAGTGACATCTTACCTTCTCATCCTTCTCTTTTCCCTCTTATTGTTTTCCTCTGATGCTTGTGACTATGTGATGCTTGTATGAGAACAGGGTTTAATCGTGATTCCGATTCAGTTGTGTGTTAATTGCTCTGAGTTGTAGACCTTGGTGATCCCTCTGTTCATGTTTGTTCATCTTCAATTAAGAATTCTGTTTGTGTTTCTGCTGATGTTGGACTGTAATAGTTGATAGGAATAAGAGCTGAATGCATTTGAGTCGCAGCTTGAGCTTTATTTTGACTTACTGTCTACTTTGCTGCTTCTCCTCATAAACTGTTGCATTTTGGTAAATGTTGTGACTGCATAGATGAATGAGAATTGAGTCTGAATTACTGTTTATCTGTTGACGTGTTCCGAAGTAATGAAATACTTGAAATCTGAATCCAGCATTAGGCAGATTGAGCTAGACTATTTTCTTCCCTCTGCATTTCAGATTTAAATTTAGTTAGGCATATTTTTCTCTCTAGTCCCTTGGGAGAGAACGACATACTCGCCTTCTACTGTGACCTCGTCCTCTTGCGAGGCCCCGTTTTAGGTGGTATCAATTTTTGGCGCCGTTGCCGGGGACTAGTTCGAGTGAAATTGTTTAACTAAGTTTGAATCGATTTGCCTTTTCTTTGATTTTTCTTCTCTTTTGCTTTTTCTTTTTATTTGGTTTTCTCATTTCTTTTGCTTTGTTTTCTTTTTCTTCTCTATTTATTTTCTTTTGTTGGACTGACACCTGACGACTAACTCTTCTTGTACCGCTGTTCTTGTACTACTGACTCTCATCTCTCTTACAGCATCACTTGATGTATGCGACGATCATCCAGTGACCATTCACTTTCACCCTTTGATCCGGAGATCGAGCGTACATTTCGACGACGTTTGAGAGAGAGACGACGAGCAAAGAGTACAGATATGGCTGACCGTGACCCGCCTCCACAGCTTCTCCGTGATCTCTGGGCCCCTGTTGATCGTGGAGCCGCTCCGGGCGTAATTCAACCAGCCATTCAGGCTAACAACTTTGAGATCAAGCCTGCTCTGATCACGATGGTACAACAGTCTCGCTTTGGAGGATCACTCCTGGAGGACGCAAATGAGCACATCCGTACCTTCCTTGAGTACTGTAACACTTTGAAATATCACGGCGTTTCTGATGATGCCATTCGCACTCGCTTATTTCCATTTTCTTTACGTGATGATGCGCGTGCTTGGTATCACTCTTTGCCTTCAGGTGTAGAGATGGCATGGGAGCAGCTGCTGAAGGCTTTTCTGGAGAGATTCTTCCCGCCATCCAAATCGGCGGAGATACGAGCGCAGATTACTGGATTTTCTCAGCAGGATGGTGAGAGCCTCTATCATGCATGGGAGCGGTACCAGAAGCTTCTCCGATCGTGCCCGCACCACGGCTTGGAGCGCTGGTTAGTACTGCAAATCTTCTACAAAGGGCTTTCTTTTGCTACCCGGGCATCTATCGATGCCGCTGCAGGTGGTGGGATCATGAACAAGACTCTGGATGAGGCTTTTGCACTCATTGAGAGCATGGCATCCCACCACTTTCAGTGGTCAGGCGGTAGAGATATATCCCGGTCGGGTATGCATGAGGTCAAGTCCTTTGACTTTATGAATGCAAGAATAGATGCACTCTCCCACTCTGTCAATCAGATTCCTCAAGCCTTCAACCAATCCATTGCACAGCTAGCTAGTTCGATGCGTGCTACTCCTCCGGTTGCGCTTATATGTGAGATTTGTGGGATTAAGGGCCATTCACCCGCTGACTGTCAGCTGGGGAAGACCTCCACACCAGAGTGTGGTGAGGTGAGCTTTGCTCAGACGAGCGGACCACCTCCCAACACTTATAGTTCTGGATGGCGCAATCACCCGAATTTCACATATAACAACCCCAATATCTCATCGACCTCTGCTAGTGCACCTTTTCAGGCTTCTAGGTACGGACAGCGTCAGCAGCCTTAGGACCACACTCTGTCTTCATCCAAGATCGAGGCTATGTTCGCGTCCCTCATGACCAACCAAGAAACCTTCCTGGCAAAGTATTCAGACGACATTATTGCACTTCGGACAGACCATAAATCACTGAGGAGTGAAGTGCAAGAGCTACAGTCGCTGAAAAAAGACTTCTCCGAGCTTCGCGATAAAGTGGACACCCTCAGTGCATCTCTACCCTCATCGAGTACATCTTCAGGCAAGTTTCCTGCTCAGCCTAAGGTGAACCCGAGGGGTCATTGTCGAGCTATCACCACCAGGAGCGGCAGATCCACGACTGATCCGACGCAGGTCCAGCCTCCACTGTACATTCCACCGATGCGCCGGGATGGTTCTGCCATGGCTACTCAGGCCGCCCCTCTGACCACTACTCCAGGACGCTCCGGTCCTTTGATTCCTCAGCCACCGATGCCGTTTCCTGGACAGTTTGCCAAGGTAGAGGAGGAGAAGCAGTTCACAAAGTTTCTGGAGGTGATGAAAGATGTTCAGATCACAGTTCCACTCCTCGACGCAGTCCTGAACATGCCATCGTATTCCAAGTTCTTCAAGGAGCTCCTGACGAAGAAGCGAAGGATTGAGGAGCCTGAGGTTGTCCAGCTCTCAAAGGGGTGTAGCGCACTCATCCAGAATAAGCTGCCCCCTAAGTTGGACGATCCCGGTAGCTTCTGCATCCCTTGCTCCATCGGCTCAGGGACTTTCCAGGCTTTGTGCGATTTGGGCTCCAGTGTCAGTGTCATGCCTTTGGCAGTGTACAAGGCATTATCCATCGGTTCTCTACGACCCACAGCTATGACTCTTCAGCTAGCAGATCGCACCAGCAGGCGACCGACTGGCATTGTGGATGATGTACCAGTCACTGTGTGTTCGTTCTCCTATCCTGCAGACATTGTTGTTCTGGAGACAGAGGATGACAGCCCATTCATCATTCTAGGCAGGCCCTTCCTCGCCACAGCAGGAGCTGTCATCGACGTCAAGAACGCGCGGCTAAGTCTCGAGTTTGGATCTGAGAAAGTCACATTTGATATGAGGCATCCCACCCACCTGCCTCCCTGTCCTGATCATTGTTTCACGGTGGATGTCATCGACGAGGCTGTTGTGAGTACACTCGAGGAGCTGTCCCATCTGGAGGCCACATCGATTGCTGATGAGTTCGTCACTGCCGCAGATGAGCCTCCACAGCCAGAGTTCCCTCTGGTACCTGATCCTACACCTCCTTCAGCTCCTTCACTTGAGCTGAAGCCACTTCCCGACCACCTCCGGTATGCATTTCTCGATCCTGATGACTCATATCCTGTTATTGTGAGTTCCCATTTATCTGCTGATGAGGTTGGTCGTTTACTAGATGTGTTACGCAGTCATCGTTCTGTTATTGGATATTCGATTGATGACATTAAGGGCATCGACCCTTCTGTTTGTATGCATCGCATTTTGCTTGAGGAGGGTAGTGTGCCCTCCCGTGAGCATCAGCGCAGACTTAACCCACACATGCAGGAAGTCGTCAAAAAGAAGGTATTGAAATTACTAGATGCAGGCATCATTTACCCCATCTCCGACAGCCAGTGGGTGAGTCCAGTGCAGGTGGTGCCCAAGAAGGGCGGCATGACTGTCGTCAAGAACGACAAAGGCGATTTGATCCCTACGAGGACCGTCACAGGTTGGCGCATGTGCATAGACTATCGCAAACTCAACAAGTCCACTCGGAAGGATCATTTCCCTTTGCCCTTCATCGACCAGATGCTTGAGAGGTTAGCGCGTCATTCCTATTATTGTTATCTCGATGGCTATTCTGGTTTTCTGCAGATCCCCATTCATCCGGACGATCAGGAGAAGACCACATTCACTTGCCCATATGGTACGTTTGCATATCGTCGGATGCCATTCGGATTGTGCAACGCCCCTGGAGCATTTCAGCGTTGTGTCATGTCCATCTTCTCCGACCTCATTGAGCACATCATGGAGGTATTTATGGATGATTTTATAGTTTATGGACTGACATTTGAGGATTGTCTAGCAAATCTTGAGCAGGTATTACGGCGCTGCTCCTCAGCGAACCTCGTCCTTAATTGGGAGAAATGTCACTTCATGGTTCGCGAGGGCATTGTACTAGGCCACATGATTTCTTCTCGAGGGATCGAGGTTGATCGAGCCAAGGTCGAGATAATTGAGCGTCTTCCTCCTCCATCGAGTGTGAAGGCTATTCGGAGCTTCTTAGGACATGCCAGCTTCTATCGTCGCTTCATCAAGGACTTTTCCAAGATAGCGAAGCCACTCACTAATCTCTTATGCTCCGAGGTACCCTTCTCATTCGATGAGACCTGCATGACTGCATTTTGTAGGTTGAAGGAGGCGCTCACTTCTGCTCCTATTGTACGACCACCCGATTGGACCCTTCCCTTCGAGCTCATGTGCGATGCGAGTGATCATTCCGTAGGAGCTGTCCTAGGGCAGCGTCACGAGGGCAAGCTTCATGTTATCTACTACGCGAGCCGTACCCTCGACGATGCCCAGATCAACTACACCACGACCGAGAAAGAGCTGTTAGCGGTTGTATTGGCATTTGATAAATTTCGGTCTTATCTTGTTGGCTCTAGATGTATTGTTTACACTGACCATGCAGCCATCAAGTACCTGCTTAGCAAGAAGGACGCAAAGCCGAGGCTCATCAGATGGATCCTTCTGCTACAGGAGTTCGATGTGGAGATTCGGGACAAGAAAGGTACGGACAACTTAGTTGCTGATCATCTATCTCGTTTACCTTTGCAGGATTCTTCGAGCAGCCCATTACCGATCAATGACTCACTTCCTGGGGACCAGCTCATGAAGATCACCCATACTCCCTTCGGCTCGCCATGGTACGCAGATATTGTCAATTACTTAGTATGCCATGTTGCCCCTCCTGGTCTGTCTTCGCAGCAGCGCAAGAAATTCATCCATGACGCGCAGCAGTACTTCTGGGACGATCCATACATCTACCGCCTATGTTCAGACGGGATTGTCCGACGCTGCCTTCCTCAGGAGGAGACCCAGGACGTGATATTCCATTGCCATTCTTCCTCCTATGGCGGTCACGCGAGCACCGCCAAGACGCAGGCTAAGGTACTCCAGGCTGGATTCTATTGGCCCTCCATGTTCAAGGACATACACAAGTACGTGCGGTCCTGTGATGCATGCCAGCGCACGGGCAACATCTCTCGGCGACACGAGATGCCCCAGCGTGGCATTCTTGAGGTGGAGCTATTTGATGTCTGGGGTATCGATTATATGGGCCCATTGCCTTCATCCCAGGGTTTCAAATATATACTTCTTGCTGTTGACTATGTGTCCAAGTGGGTGGAGGCAATCCCCACTGTTACAGCTGACTCCAAATCTGTTTGTAATCTTTTTCGACAGATCATTTTCCCTAGGTTTGGAGTCCCTCGAATCATTATCAGCGATGGTGGTACTCATTTAACCAACCGCTAGTTCGAGGCCCTCCTCGCCATGTATGGAGTCCATCGCCACCACGTCACTACTCCTTATCATCCGCAGGCGAATGGACTAGCTGAGGTCTCGAACAGGGAGATCAAGAGCATCCTCGAGAAGGTTGTGTCTAGTACGCGAGCTGATTGGTCACACAAGCTCCCTGATGCATTGTGGGCCTATCGGACGGCATACAAGACACCCCTAGGTATGACTCCCTTTCGCTTGATATATGGTAAATCTTGTCACCTTCCTGTTGGGCTTGAGCACAGAGCGCATTGGGCCATCCGAAAGCTCAACATGGATCTTAGAGCCGCTGGTACCTACCGCAAGCTTCAGTTGTGCGAGCTCGATGAGATTCGTCTTGATGCATATGAGAGCTCACACATCTACAAGGAAAAGACGAAGCGGTGGCATGATCAGCGCATCCTACGGCGCAACTTCACTCCCGGTGAGCTTGTTCTGGTTTTCGACTCTCGTTTTCATCTCTTTCCAGGCAAGTTCAGATCTCGCTGGTTTGGCCCTTGTGTTATCAGGCATGTCCTACCTTCTGGGGCCATTACGGTAGAGAGTCCCAAGGGAGGTTTATTCATGGTGAATGGGCAGCGCCTCAAGCATTATATCACAGGAGAGCCCATTCCATCACTTGATGACGAGGAGGGTGGACCCGGAGTTGATCCTGGTCCCGATCTCACCCCTCCTCCCGACGAGCCCACATGAAGCATTTGTAGAGGGTCGAGCTCATGACCTAAAACGAGCGCTTCTCGGGAGGCAACCCGAGCACCTTCTCTTTTCTTCCTTCCCATTCACTTTGTTTTGCTTGTTTTTATAGACTTGTTCTTAGTCTCTTCTCTGGTTGTTCTTTCAGGGCATCATCCTCATATGGCGGCTTGGCACATTTGGGATACTTTGCATGGCTCATCGTAGCGTTATCGTCTTCATCCTTCACCCGGTGAGCTATTGCGGACCTCTCATATGACCCTTATGCATGAAATTTACTTTGTGTTCCCATCTCCATGTGTTCATCTCATGTTGTTGCATTGTGGACTATACAACCATTTAAGCTTGGGGGGGAGGAATGCATTTCTTGTTGTGCTGAAAATCTGAAAATCTGGGTCAAATTTTTCAAAATTGAGCTTATATGTGCAAGTTTGTGCTTATGTATGAGATCTGTGGTATGTAATTGTTTATCCTATGTTGTGAATGATCTCTATCCAGCCTTGTGGGCTTGTTTATGTTTTGATATGATCTGTGTATATTTGTGTTGTTTGGATTGCAAGAAAAATCTAAAAAGGTCATGTCAAAATTTTCTGGAAATTCTAGACTTGTGCAGATTCGTATTTATTTGTGATTGTTGTGGTTATGACTATATGTGCTTTCATTTTGCGTTTCATTGTTCTCATTTGGCTTCTGGAGCCTCTTGCATGTCGTGTTGAGTTTTTTTTATTGCATGGTTTAGTAGCTCGACAATCTATTATAGGTTGAATGGTGATTAACCATCTTCTAATGGTACTAAAATTGCTTGTGCTTAGTTTTGTTGTGGATATTGTGGAAATTTGAATGCTTATTAATATCTTTATTACCGCATTCTATCTTGTATACTGAAATGTCAATTGTGAACCTAATCTCTACACGCATGTTTAGAACATGAGTCTCCTAAACAATCATTTAACTTGTGTAAACCAGATTTAAAAAAAAAAAAAAAAAAAAATCTTGCTAATAAGGTCGCATTTGTTCGTTTTCTACCTTGTAGACACTGCCGAATTTTCTTTTCTTTTGAATAAAAGCTCTTCTGCTTCGCTGCTCCTCTGAGTATTTGGTATGTAAGCATGATTTGCACATTCTCAAATCTAATAAGTGCACAAGCCTTCCTGCTACATTTTTTGACTCATGAGCATGTTTATAAACACTCTAGTGGACTACCTACCCTAGAGCGAAGTACGGAGAGATCCGCCTAAATAAGTCGAAGGGTAGAGACTTACATGTGCACCAGATTTTGTTTTTCAAATAGAGCGCTCAAAAATTAATAAGGTTGAAACTGCTTATTTGATGTTTATGGAGACTGTAGTTCTTCGATGCTTGTGTATTGTTTATGCTCACTTTGAATTTCTATATACACGTATGGATGTAGGTGGTATGAGTAGAATTAAGCATTCTTATTTCCTCCGTGTCTAGAACTAAGCTAGTTACTTGCAATTTCAGTGTAATTACTAGATGGTTGAGCGCTTGATACATATCTTAGTTTGCCGAGCTTACTATACGCTGCATTTTACTCTTTCATGACATCTGTTTGCTTGCTTGACTCCTTGGATTTATTTCTTGTCACATTACTTCAGGACAAGCAAAGAATTAAGCTTGGGGGGATGATATTTACTTGATTCGTCTTATATTTCTGTATATTTTCCCCATGATTTTTGCGCATATCAGTCATTAACCTCGGCATATGTCTAGATTATTCCAGATTTGTCGCCAAATCGACCGGATTACTTGTTTTTCCAATTTTTATCGCAGGTCGACGAGGATTGGATGGATTTTCGGCTAGCGGATGCGCGTCCTCGACTTAATCTGGCCATCGGACGATTCCTGATGAAAGTGCGCATTCTCGCGAACGCATAGGATCTGACCGCACCGATATCGGAGTCTCCGGGGGCCCGGAACCCCAAACCCTAGCCACCAGGTCCTTTCTGCAATTTCTGCAAAACCCAGGGACTTAGGTGTAAAAAAATGCCAAATGGGGGTTTTAACCCTAGCCGCCGGCCATTTCCAATTTGAGCCCGGTTTTGTTTTTTTTCTGCTTCTTCTTCCTCCCTCAAGCCCCTCTCCACACCTCCTTCCACCTCGCCGTGGTGGCCGGGCCATACACCACGGTGCTGCGTGCCGCGCCTGAGCTGCGATCCCGCCGTCCGCCACCACCCGACGCCGCCTCGCTGATCCGGATCCGATCCCGCGCCACGCCGCCCGATCCAGAACCATCGCCACAAGCTCGCGCCGCCCACGGATCTGCAGCGCCCCTCGACAACGGCGCCGCATCCTCCGCGCCGCGCCTCCATCGCGCGCCGCCACCACTTTCTTCGGCTGGATCTCGCCGATCCCGCGCCACCGGACCACCTCCCCTGTTCCTCAGTGCCGCGCCACCACCTGACGCCGTCCCTCCATCCCGCGTCGCCGCCACACGCCGCCGCCGCCGATCTTTTCCAGCCGCGCCTCCGGGATCAGCCGCCGCCACCGAGCCGTGCCCCATCGGCCCGAGCCGGCGCTGCCCGAGCCGGCGTTCGTCCTCGCGCCGTCCTTGCGCCATCCAGCGCCGCTCATCGGCCCGATCCGGCCTCGAGCCGTGCCTCCACACCATCTTCTCCGTCGCAGGTCTGCTGTCTTCGGCTTCTTCACCAACCTCGGCCACGCGACTTCGACTCCGGCACCTTCCTCCATCTCTCCGGCGACCCTCTTCTCCCTCGACAACCATTTCAGTGACATCTTACCTTCTCATCCTTCTCTTTTCCCTCTTATTGTTTTCCTCTGATGCTTGTGACTATGTGATGCTTGTATGAGAACAGGGTTTAATCGTGATTCCGATTCAGTTGTGTGTTAATTGCTCTGAGTTGTAGACCTTGGTGATCCCTCTGTTCATGTTTGTTCATCTTCAATTAAGAATTCTGTTTGTGTTTCTGCTGATGTTGGACTGTAATAGTTGATAGGAATAAGAGCTGAATGCATTTGAGTCGCAGCTTGAGCTTTATTTTGACTTACTGTCTACTTTGCTGCTTCTCCTCATAAACTGTTGCATTTTGGTAAATGTTGTGACTGCATAGATGAATGAGAATTGAGTCTGAATTACTGTTTATCTGTTGACGTGTTCCGAAGTAATGAAATACTTGAAATCTGAATCCAGCATTAGGCAGATTGAGCTAGACTATTTTCTTCCCTCTGCATTTCAGATTTAAATTTAGTTAGGCATATTTTTCTCTCTAGTCCCTTGGGAGAGAACGACATACTCGCCTTCTACTGTGACCTCGTCCTCTTGCGAGGCCCCGTTTTAGGTGGTCTCAGTCATGATGAGCACTGCCATAAGTTTAGAAAGAAAAAAAAGTATTTTGCAACCTTCCCTCCTTCCCTAATAGCATAGATTCTTATCTATGACTTGCTGAGTATGTAAGTGCTCACCCATGCAATTCACTATCCAATAGATGGAATGTCCCTTGATCAAGACGAAGGCTTGGCGAATGTCTTGGATCGCAGGAAGGAAGACAGTCTGTTCCACCCAAGTCCTGAAGAGTGTTGCTTTGCTTTCAACTTCTTGCTGTGGGGGGTTCACTTAGCTTCTGACTAGTAGCAGTTGCTCCGCTGCAACTAGACCTATTTATGCCGTGATGGCTTGTAATTTATTGTGTTGTAATAGGCCAACAGGCCATGCTGCTCGATGTAATGAAGGTTAAACAGATGCAATATGCTCCTGTGTTTGACTCATCCTGGGAAATCAAATGGTTGGATTCAGCGGCAGTGAGCTGGGGTCCTCACGGGAGTTGTCGTGTTCCCCTATGAAGGCAGGGCGCGACACCGGGCACCGCCACCCGGTGCCTACGCTCCGTGCTCGTCCCGGGCGCCGCCACCCGGTGACCACGGTCTGGGTGATCGCTGCCCTGGGGACAGGCATCCCCGCGTCCCGGGTGCCAGCACCCGGTGAACACGGTTCGGGCGATCGATGCTCCAGGACAGGCGTCCCCGTTTCCCGGGCGCCGCCACCCGGTGACCACGATCCCGGTGATTGGTGCGCCGGGGACAGGTGTCCCCGCGTCCCGGGCGCCGCCACTCGGTGACCGTGACCCCAGCGATCAGTGCCTCGGAGACCAACGTTCCCTCGTCATAGATGCTTCCATCCGTCGGCCCCAGTCCTCGTGATCGGGGTCCCGGGGGAAGGTTTCCCTCGGGAGCTAACGAGGACACTTGTCAAGCCTCAAGGCCCTTCGGCTGGTGAATTGACGTTGATGCCCTTCGATCCGACGACTACAGATAGTGTGGTTTAGTAATTTGCATCTTTTGGGGTATATATATACCCTTGTGATGTGAACGGTGCCTGATCTTCCAATAGGTAGAGGTAAATCAATTGATGGAGAACTCGACGTTCACGATCCGGCTTCCAATCATAACTGATTCGAACCCCTGCAATCGCTACACCACGGCTCCGTTGGTTATCAACCTTGCCAACACATGGTTGACCTCGCCACGAAGGTTTATTCCTACTGCAAATCGAGAACACAAGCAAGAACGAAGAAGAAGCAGCCGAATTGCGAATTTTATTAAGCTCACGAGTTGGGATATCACAAACCGAGTTCGGCGAAACTGCAATGGCAGAATAATCTAAGCAAAATCCCAATCTACACAGACGGCTACTGAGTATTTGAAGAGGCGGCGTGGCTAGGGTTTCTCACCACCTACTAGGGAATACATGGGCTGAAGGCCCGAAACAAGGTGTCGCAGCACCGACTTGGCCCAATCAGAATCTGGTCAAAATTTGTGTTATTAATTTCCGATGCACCAGAAGGAATTTCGACGTGGAGGCAGATCCATTGGAAAGATCTCGTCGTGGGCTTCTCCGTGGACTATAAGAACATCCCAATCGGACTTCGTATGAGGGAGTTATGGTCATTTGAATGCAGGCTGCTCCTGGATGGCCGAACCGGACTCCAACTCGAATCCGTCTTGGACTCCAACTCGACTTGGGCTCCTTGCTGGTCCTCGCGTCCTTGCTGGTCCTCTCCATGGTTCCTAAGTACAATTTTATCATCATTAGGTAGTAAACCATTCTCAAAAGCATATATATAAAACTTGGGAATGAGTTCGCCTGGCAAAACAACAATCAGGCTCGGTCGTGCGTTATTAGTCCTTGTGTAACAAGCGGAGGATTATAGTTGGTGCGTGTATCCGAAGAAGTGATGTCCTCATCACCTTGTACCCCCCGCTTTTAACGGGATTGATTTATTCTCACTTAATACAATCAAAGCAGTAGGCATCCCCTGGAGACCTCTCCCCACGACAGAACAACCTAGCAGACTTACGTACGGGGGGTGCCAATAGGACTAGGGTCCCCATTGGGGCCTGAACTTGTATAAATTCTCGCGTCAATATCTATGCTTGCCCAAAGGGAGGTTATCGGTCATACTGTCAGCTGCGTCATTGTACATGTGTCACACACATCCGTAGAAACCAGCCGGGGTATTCATAATACCACGACAGTTGGCGTCGTCTGTGGGGACTCGTTACGAATCGCCATGGCTCCCCCAAGAACGAGAGCTCAAACTCTCTCCCTTTCCGGTGGTGCCAGTCCCAGCGATCCGGTGCCGCCCCAGCGAGACGTCGCCATCGCTACCCTACCGTCCGGGGACAATAGAAGTGAGGTGCCACTTTCCTCTCCCAAGGTCTCCAGTGGAAGTGTTCCTGTCTCCAACCTGGCGACCACGACCACGCTGCGGGGCCAAGTGCCCCCCAACTCACAGTCCTCATCTCCGGAGACCCCTTTCTCTGGGCTTTGGTCGAGGGCCAACTCCATGCCCAACACACCATGGAGGAGTTATTACGTGTCTTAGCATGGCCCCCAGCTCCTCTTTACCGGCCCCAATACTCGCTTAAGGGGGCACCGCAAACGTTCTTGATGGGGCACACGGCCACCTTCCCCGCGTCGGGAATGTTTCCTACGCCGGGGGCTTGCCGGCGACCGGAGCCTTCCCCGTTCTAGGGCGTTGTCTGGTACTGGGCCTAGGATATCCTCAAGCGGCTGCTATCACACCGGGAACCTCCCCACACCGCGGGTCCCTACCACGCCGAGAGCCTTCCTCGGGCCCACGGCCGCCCACGTGTCCGGAGGCCTTCCAGTGTCAATACCCAGGGCTGCTCTGGCGCCTGAACCAGTGATCGCTCTAGAGACCCTCCCTGCACTGGCTCTCGCCATCGTCCCGGATGCCCACCCGATGCCGGGCCAGTCCCACGTGCCTGCAGCATCCTTCGTGCCGGCGACCAACGCACATCAGCTCCCTCGTCCCCCGGGACCGCCCTTGAGGGCTTCCCAAGTGGATCAGACCCACTTCACCCGGGAGGAGGTCGAGCGAATGCATACTGCAAGATCTGGGGAGGCTCCCTCTCGCTAACGGTCGGAACTCCCCCTCGACTCTCGGTCGCGGTGACCCACGCTCCCGGCCCGACTGGGGGAAGAGACACGTTGAAGAGACTACCGCCACCTCTGGGGGGTACCCGGATGTTCAAGAGGTTAGCTCAACTAACCCTAAGGAGAAGAGATGCTACCATCACGCCGGCGGACCGCTGGGACCCCTCCTTGACTTTGATAATGAGCGCGCGTCTCCAGTCAAAGGGGACAGCGACCGAGAATCTCCAAAGGAGGTTGAGGGGGCAAACCAGCCACTGTGCCGCCGCCTCCGGTGCATCCATTGGCTGCAGCCTTACCACCCCCCACACATCAAGCATTACAATGGTGAGGCCAATCCTTACGAGTTTGTGCAGGTGTACTCCACAGCCATCTCAATGGCTGGGGGATGAGACGATGCAATGCTACGTCTTCCCCCTCTACCTCACCGGAATCGCCCGCTCATGGTTCTACAACCTGAGGGCCGGTTCCATCAAGTCCTTCGCGCAGCTCAAGCACGATTTTTGTGTAAACTTCCTTGGAACTACGTGCGTTCCCTAGACTCATCGCAGCTCTACACCGTCTGGCAGAGGACGGGGGAGACTATCCGCAGTTTCTTCAAGCGCTTCGCTCAAGTTAAGAGCAAAGTGGCTCACGTCCCCGACTCCACAGTCATTGGGGCGTGCCAGAGCGGGATCCTCCCCGGGGTGCTCCATCAGAGACTCTCCCAGAGCTGCTCCTCCTTGGCCGACAAGCTCTTCACCGTGCTCGAGAAGTACACCCGGCAGAGGAGGATGACCTCTCGAAGAAGAACTAGGGGGCTCGTGCCCCCGCTGACCGGGAGGCCAGGGACCCCCTCAACAAGCATCCCAAAAGGGGCAATCGCAGCGAACCACGGCCTTGGGACACCTTTGTCCTTGAGGACGGAGGCAGCTCGCACGATGGCAACAAGGGCAACCACCCCTTCCCCAAGCCGAAAGGCCATGGGGGGACAGTTCTCCCGCCACCAGGAAGGTCCCGCGACGGGAGGCAAGGAGGGCACAGCCAACTTGTGGTGTGCCTTCCACAAGTCCAATACCCACCCTACCCGGGAATGCCACCAACTTCTTCAACACTTCGTTGCATTCCTCAACCAGCGTGGGTAGGGGGGAGGGAGCCCTGCCTCCTTGCCCCCTCCGCAAGCTTTGCCGGCTCTCCTCGCTGCCTCGAAAGAGCAGCAGAGACAAGTATCGGAAAGGGGCTCAGTCGAAGAGCTCCCCTCCCAAAGGCGTGTAAACATCATCACGGGGGGATCCACCGCGGGGCGAGACACAAAGTGCCAGCGCAACGAGTACGAGCGGGACGTAAAGGTTGTGGGGGTGCTACATGCGTCTTAGCCACCAAAGTGGTCGGACGTCCCCCTCACCTTCATAGTGGAAGACACAAGTGGGGTTCGCTTCCCCCACGATGACACGTTCATCGTCTCCGCTACTGTCTACAACTGCCAGCTAGTGCGCGTCCTAGTTGATGGCGGAAGCTCTGCTGACAACGTGTACCTGAAGGCATTCAGGGAAATGAAGGTGGATGAAAAGCTACAGTAGCCCGCATCTGGGCCCTTGAAGACCATCTACCCGGTGGGGTAGGTCGACCTCCCCATCACCTTCGGCGTGCCGGACAACTACCAGACAGAGATGGTCCGGTTTGATGTAGTGGACCTCCCCTATTCATACAACGCAATCATGGGGAGGACCACGATCAACCTCCTGGGAGCGGCAATCCACCAGAGCTATCTCTATGTAAAGATCCCTGGGCCTCACGGCGTGATCGCCGCCCGAGGTGACTAGGACGTGGCCCATGCTCTCCATGAGTGTGCCGCCGTGACGATCGGGAGCATCAACCTGATCAAGGCCCTGGGGGGAGGAGAGTTCCCCCCTCCCGGCTTCAGACACCCCGGCAGTCCCCTTTGGGAAGTTTCTCCCAAAACTACACCCAGAGGGGGACCTCCAGAAGGTCCAACTATCCCTGGAGGATAGGGACAGGACCGTCAAGATCGGGGCAGACCTCTTCGAAGAGCACGTGGAGCAACTCGCTTCCTTCCTTCGCAAGAACTTCCACGTCTTTGCTTGGAAGCCCACCGACATGCGGGGCGTCGCCCGAAACGTTATTGAGCACAAGCTCGCTGTAACGCCCGGCCTCCCCCCAGTGAAGTAGAAGCTGAGGAAGCTGTCCCTTGAGTGCCAAGAGGCTATCGAGAATGAGATCGCCATGCTCTAAGAGGCAGGGTTCATTTGGGAGGTCTTACACCCCTAATGGCTCTTGAACCCGGTCCTCGTGAAGAAGTCAAGCGGCAAGTGAAAGATTTGCGGGGACTTCATCGTCCTCAATAAAGCTCGCCCAAAAGACAACTTCCCACTCCCACGGATCGACCAGCTGGTGATTCGACTGTGGGGTGTGAGCTCATGAGCTTCATCAACGCGTATTCAGCTACCACCGAGTCCATATGGCTAATGAGGATGAGGAAAAGACAAGTTTTATAACTCCCCTCGGCACCTTCTGCTACGTCCACATGCCCTTCGGGCTGAAGAATGCTGGGGCAACCTTCCAGCGCCTCATGTCACTAGTCCTCAAGGATCAGATCGGCGGCAATGTAGAGGTCTACCTAGATGATGCAGTCGTCAAAAGCCTCCGCACGGCCGCTCACATCGGTGACTTTGCAGAGACCTTCTTCAACCTTCGCGAGTACGGGTTGAAGCTCAACCCAGAAAAGTGCGCCTTCGGCGTACGCAGGGGGAAGTTTCTTGGCTTCCTCATGTGCCAGTGGGGCATAGAGGCCAACCCTAAAAAAATTCGCGCCCTACTGGACATGCCCCCACCGCATTCCTTGAGAGACGTACAACGGCTTACCGGCCGCTTGGCCGCTCTAACCCGCTTCGTCTTGCAGTCGGGGGAGCGCGCTGTTCGTCAAGATCCTCCGAGGTCTGGAGGGGTTCAAGTGGACCTCCGAGGCCCAAGCGGCCTTCAATGACTTGAAGAAATACCTCATGAGCCCTCCAATGCTCGTGAGCTGGTCTCCAGAAGATCTCCTGGTCCTTTACCTTGCCGCCACCTCGGTCGCTGTGAGCACGGTGCTGGTGAAGGAGCAGGACAGGAAATAGTGCCCAGTGTATTACGTGAACGAAGGACTCCAAGGGGCTAAGATGCGGCACACAGAGGTGAAGAAGATCTGCTACACCCTCCTCATGGAGTCTTGGAATCTCTGCCAATACTTCCTGGGACATCCCATCACACTCCCATCATCCCTCCCCCTAGCGGAGGTGCTGCGAAACAAAGAGGCCACCAACCGGATTGGGAAGTGGGGAACCGGGCTCGCTCCCTTCTCCCTCTCCCTCATGGGCAGTTCCGCCATCAAATCACAAGTCCTCGCTGACTTTGTGGCGGAATAGACCCCCGCCTCCTGGACGGAAGGGGAGACTCTCACCGAGCCACCTTGATGCAACAACCATTGGACGCTCATGTTCGATGGCTCCTTGTGTCTCGCCGGGGCTGGCGCGGGGGTGGTCCCCTGGAGCCCCGAGGGAAGGGCGCTGGAGTACGCGGCGAGGCACTAGTTCCCCGCTACGAACAACGTCGCTGAGTATGAGGCCTTGCTCCTGGGCCTGCGCCTTGCACGCTCCTCGAGGATTTATTGATTCCTAGTCAAAGGGGACTCCCAGCTCGTGGTTTGCCAAGTGGACAAGTCATACTTGTGCCATGACGCAAACCTGAGTCTCTACTTGGGGGAGGTGCAGGATGGAGAAGTACTTCAAGGGCTTGGAGGCTCGGCACACCCCCCGGAGGGATAATGACCACGCCGATGCCCTGGCCCAGGCGACCAGTGTCCGGGAACCTCTTCCTGGTGGCGCCTTCCTAGAGATCATCGCGAAGCCCTCGGTGACCCCTCCGAGTGCGGACCCCAAACCCTGTGACCTGGAGGTCTCTAAGATTGCCTGGGCTACGTCTTGGATGGATCCTCTCATTGCTTTCAGAAGGGGGGATTGGGAACCCCCCGACGACACCAAGGAGAAGCGCCTCCGTGCCAAGGCACGGGTGTATCTCCTGCTGGAGGGAAAGCTCTACAAGCAGGGGCTTCCACCCTGCTCCGCTGCCTCCCGCTGGCAGAAGGACTCCATCTCCTCGAGGACATCCACTTGGAGAGCTGCGGGTCTCACCTAGTCCCGCGTATGATCGCAGCAAAGGTTCTCCGCCAAGGCTTCTATTGGGCCACAGTGGTCTGTGATGTGCGAGACATTGTCTCTACATGCGAGGCCTGGCAGAAAATGGCAAAGGGCTCCAAACTGCCATCCATGCCACTACAAGCCATCCCCATCACATGGCCCTTAGCACGCTGGGGGATGGACCTCCTCGATCCCTTATCCCCAGTGCTAGGGGGCTACAAGTATGCAGTGGTCGCAGCGGACTATTTCTCCTAGTGGGTGTAGGCTGAGCACTTGGCCAACATCACATCCTGAGCAGTACAGCGGTTTTTCTAGAAAAACATCATATGTCGCTTTGGGATCCCCCAAGAGATCACCGTTGACAAAGGGACCCAATTTGACTCGCCATACTTCTGTGAATTCTGTGAAGGCTTGGGGGCTACCCTCCACTTCGCCTCTGTCGCTCATCCAAGAGTAATGGAGCCGTTGAAAGGGTCAACGGTGTGATCCTACAGAGATTACACCAGCAACTCGAGTAGACCGCCTCTAGGCGGGGCACTTGGGCGGAGGTGCTACCGAGCATCCTCTGCTCCATGCGCACGACCCCGAGCCGAGCAACAGGGTGCACCCCCTTTTTGCGCGTGTACAGGGCTGAGGTAGTCCTCCCCTCGGAGATTGGTTTCTGGTCATTGTGGGTCGAGCTCTTACACGGAGCTACAACTGCAGCATACTAATCCAACGAAGCAAACAAGCAGCTGGAAGTCAACCTCGTCAAGGAAGAGCGTGACTGAGCGCTACTTCGCCACGCCACCTACGAGCGCGAAATGGCACGCGCGTACAACCGGTGCGTCCGTGCGAGAGCTTTCTCCTTGGGGACCTTGTCCTCAAGTGCGTGACTAACCCCAAAGCCCAGGGCAGGCTTTCCCCCAAGTGGGAAGGCCCCTACAGGATCTCCCCGGTCCTGGGCTCGGGGGCTTATAAGCTCCCCAACCTCGAAGACCAGGAGCTGAAGCATACTTGGAATGTTGACTTGCTTCGCAAGTTGTACATCTAGCCTCCGGGCTCACTCCCTCCCTTATCACACCACTTTGCAGGGGGAGGCGCTGTAATCGCCATTTCCCTCCCCCATCCCAGTTCCGCGGGGGGAGGCATTGTATTTCAATCTTCATTAATACAATGGTTTTTTGGTTAACTCAAGAATTTTTGCAGATTCTTAACTTACCACCTCGGAGGCGATGCCATCTGTGAGGAAGGCCTCCTCACGAGGATTCCCTCCCTGTGAGGACGTAGGCTGTGGCAGCCTAAAAGTCCATATGACGGGAGCCCCGGTCCTGTTGGGCGGTTTACACTAAGCCCTCATGGATTGAGGGGGTAAGTGGCAACCCAGTTCTCATGAATTGTGGGAGCAAGTCACTTTGAAGGACTAATCCCGCCTCAAATACTCTACACCCGCTGCCGGGTAATGGAACCCTCCTCTGGGAGTGGCTTTATCCCTTTACGGGTCATCGGTCCATCCTCCTCCGGGAGTGAGTTTCCCTCTCTGCGGGTCATGGAATTCTCGATTCTCGAAATTCTTGGTTACCTTCAGAATTTTTTGATCAGGAGGGGGGACTGGGTAAATCCACGGCCATGTCAATATTTTTCAACCAGCTCCCGTTTTCACGACAACTGGGGAAAATTTTCGACTAGGCCTTGGAATTCTTTGATCAGGGGAGTTCCCATCCTTATCCTCTTCGACCAGGGGCTATGTTACGTCTGGGACTTTTCGTTCCTTACCCACAGCGCACGGCACCAAGCTGCACCCCACTGTGGGGGGGGGAGGGGATAGCCCGGGCCTGAACAAAAGATAATAATTTTCAGAAAATTTTGAAGACAACTTTCAAGCAATCTAAAGAAAATTCAAATAGCTTTATTAATACAACATTGGACTAGGGGACACTCCCCGCGGTGGGCTAAGGTGTCCCCGGGACAACAAGCCCTGGGCACATACAAGATAGAATCCAGGGAATTGGGCTCCCGCAGAAGATTGCCCCGGAGGACAACCCCCTCCGGTGGGCACCTACATATAATATTCCCAGAGACCTTTCGATAGCTCCCAGGAAAGGTCCTTGTACAAGCCCCTTGTGTGCCTTTGAGCCCTTCAAAGGAGGTCCTCAGGCTAGTACTCGTAGCAGGCCGGGGGACGTATCCGAAGTAGTGGGACCCTCTAGGACACTAGTTTCAGAGGGGGCAACTTGGCGCGAAAATTGTCAAAGTTGTTTGAATGCCACTCTGGGAGCCACCATAACCGGATTTGCTCCCAGGAGGTATCCCCTGCCGTCGAGGCCACGGGAGCCAGCCCGGGGGCTAGCCCAGAGGAGAGCCTTAACAAAGCGAGAGCAGCCCTAGTACTACCCGGGCTGCGCCCCCCGGACCCACTGGGTCCGAGGGATGCTTCCCCCTTGGGGGCACACACTTTGGACACCTGTTTCGCAATCAAAAGCAAATTTCATTTTAGTGAGAATATTAATTATAGTTCTCCTGAGCTTCCTCTAAGAAGCTGCTGGGAACAAAACTTTAACAAAAAAAGGGACCTATTTAAAGGCCCGGGGGGGCGGAGACTCATACTTGCCCAATGTCGTCCCCCCCCCTCCCCCCGGAGGCCTCCCTCACCGCTAGTTTCCCCCCGGATGATCTGGTCGCAGAAGGCCCCCGCTACCTCCTCCAACTCCCGCCGGTGCGGCTCAAAGAAGTCAGGGAAGGTCTGGGGAGGTTGGTCCCCAACCGCCCGGGAGCCGGTCCCCCGGTGCTTTACGAGGGCCGCGGCCGCGGTGATCACCGGGATCACTGGGCCATGAGCTGGGGCGTCGGTGGCCTCCGAGATCACAGAAACTTGCGTGTTGAGAAAGCGCATAGCCTCTACAAGTGAGGCCAGTGCCAAGCCGGAGCCTCCCCCCGGCCCGAGGCCGATCCCGAGGGCTTCAAAGGTAGAGCTAGCGGAGTGCCCCGCCTCGGCGACCACACCAGACCAATAGTTCTCGAGCTCCCGATAGGCGCTCTCCTTCGCCTTTGCCTCCCTCCGGAGGCGGGTGTTAGCGTCCTCTTAGGCGAGGAGCAGAACCCAAACCTTGGCCAGCTCCCTGAGGGCCTCATCCCTCCCGGTGCAGAAGGCGGCGACCTTGTCCTCGGCCACCTTCAATGCCTCCACAAAACGCTCTTCGACGCTTCATGCGGACCCAAGAGTTAGACGTGCACGTGCACAAGTTGAACTTTTGAGGGAAAGTCCCCGGACGCTACGGGGGGGGGGGCACTCACCTGGAGGATGAGGGAAATCAGCTCTGAGAAATGCTTGCTGAGAATCCCCAACTGGACGTAGGTCCAGACCTTCGGGGCTAGGAGGCCCACCGCAAATCTCTGAGACTCCAGGGGATAGCAGGTGGTCTCCCTCCCGACGGCACTGGACCTGTCCCCGCCGGTGGGCCCCCACAATCCGTCCCTGGGGGTGATGTGCACCTGCTTGGCCCCGGTCGCCGGCCCCACCACCGGGGACTCATCATCCAAGCAGTCGAATGTTAGCTCCTCCGGGGAATGTAGCACTTCGGGGGGACAAAAAGTCCCTTCCCCTTCCTCGGCTACGGGACCACCGAGACCACCAGTAGTGGCCCAGCCGAGGGACTCGCTCCCTCATCGACAGGCCACTTGAAGCACGGTGAGGACACAGTCAGGAACCACACTGCTGGGCGGTCAGGGCTTGCTGGGTCGGGAACTACAGGAGTCGGACTCCCCTCCGTCACTGGTTGCCCTCCCCTTCTCGCCCAATTTGGCGGGAGCTTCAAGCAAGTGCATGAACTCTGGCATCATCCCTCCACCGGTGGAGAATTCTCCCTCCGGGAGGGGCGGAGTTGCTCCGGCCGCCAGGGTGGCCCGTGCATGCCGCGACCAAGGAGCTACCTCACGGGCCGAGGAAGGAGTGTCTGCCCCCGTCGGCGGAGTGGAAGCCTTCTCGTGCGTGGAGCCCTATGTCGTGACCGGGCCCGGGGCTTTCCGCGCCTTGGCGTGCATTGGCTGTGGGCCCCTGGCGGCCTCTTCCCCCCGCTTATGTGAGCCGAGGGTGGGGAGAGGCTCCCTCTCCTGTAACGTCAGTCCGAAGGCCTCCGCCACCAAGTTACGGGGGTGGGCCCCCCAATGATTCTCACGTTGTGCTCGTGCTCATCGCCATAGTACCTCCCGAGGAGGTTCTCTGCTTGATTATAATACGTGGAGGAGCTGAACCCCGTGAGTTTAGTGTATTGTTTTCCATCTCATGCAGGGTTTCATGTGCGATCCACATAAGTACTTGTTCAGGCCTGTCCCATACCAGGCTTGAGGTTAGTATGTTTGTTCATGCCACTAGACGCACAACACAAGGTTCTAGTCCTTATATGCTAGTGACCAGACCATCCACAACCCTGCACCTTCAGTGCCTGCTATCCTTTGTAGTTTAGCACCTCTAGTGCTACCACCATTCCATACCATTTTTCTGGTCACGGCTCGGGGTTTTATTTCAAATATATATAAATACAATATATATTAGTTCATGACTCAAAACTTGTTTATTTCACATTTCACAGATAACCAGTCTAGTACTGCCAATTCATAAATCAACCATTTTCAATCTTTCACATGCAATATTATCTATATTCAAGGTTATATTATAGCAACTCTTAAAATATAGGTTCAAGATGACCAAGAATATGACTTGTCTTCCACGTCGTAAAATACAGCAGTTGATGTTGGGTCAGCAGTGAAGTCCTCGAACTCGGGCTCTTGATCTGCTCGTCAATCAAACAAACAACCAATAATCACAACCTTTTCAAAACATTATTATACTATATGCAAAGATGAATGTCTTGATGATTCTGAAATGATTGGATGGTTCTGAGATGATTAGGTTTAGAAGCTGATTAGGATTAAGTTATGGAAACCAGGGTTAAGATTAGCTGTCAAAGGTTTACAAGTTTCCAAATGTCTCAAAATATCATAATGATATCAAGGTTGCGACTGGTTCGCTCAAAAACAGCGAACGTCTTTAGATCGACATTCGGTTCAAGTCATCAACATAGCTTTAAGAAAAGCTAGATTGCTTATCTCAAGTTGTGGTAGTAGAAGAAAATGTAGATTACAACTCTACAAATTCAGTGGACAAAGTGGTTCTCAAATTGCACAACCAGAAGTGGTTAAACAAAGCCAATGCCTCTGGCTGACAAGCTCTGGCATAAGGCTGACAATGCCAAAAACTAGGGCTTAGCATAAAATGTTGTTCAAGGGCTCAACTGGTGTGCTAACTTTGTCTAGGAGGTAGGCTTGAGTAACAGGAACAAAAGTCATAACAGGTTCCATGGCTGAAGATGGCCGGACAGCAAGAAATCCGGTGATGAACTGCGGTGAACTCACTGCACTGGAACAGTTCTGGACACAAATCTTGGCAAAGCTCTATCTTTCAATCTAAGGCCGATCTAGGTGTCGAGCTAGAAGACAAAAATACTCAGGAGTTCAAGGCACACATACTGGACAAAGTTGTTAGGGCTGAAACGGCTGGGAAAAGCTTTCCGGTGATCGGCGCCGAAGAAGAAGGCTTTGAAATTGGGCATTTTTGATACAGGCCAAATGAACTTAATTCCTTGCTCGAGGAGTGATAGAAGGGTATGAGGAAGCTACTGGTAGCATCAATTTGACTGGAGGATCGCCGGTATGGCCTGGCGACGGTCGCCGGTTTCTAGTGGAATTCAAATTTGGGGAAAACTTTGATTGGGGTTCAATTGGGGATTCTGAGCTTACAGGCTTGCTTAAAATAACTCACTGATCAATTTAGATTACATGATCGAAGGCTAATTCGGAGTAAATCAAGCTACATTGCAAAAACAGGGCAATTCAGTAATTCCGATGATCGCCGGCGTTAGAGGTCACCGGTGAGCAATTAGATGATACCACATAGAGAGAATGATAAGAGGAACTCATTGGTGGCTTCAATTTGGAGATTGGTGCAATAGAGCGTGCTGGCACCGTGAGCTTTCTCGACAGCTCGCCGGAGAAGAAAATGAAAACAGAAGAAATCCGAGATTTAGCTGATTTTCAGTGAAGTGAGAGTAAGCTGCTGGGTACAGGAGTGTTTAAATAGGCCAGGAGAAGCTTTCGAAGAGGGGACAGCGAAGAGATTGGCACCAGTGATGAGACTGGTTGCGCACAGATGCAACAATGGCGAAGACACAGCGAAAATGGTGACAAGTCTGCAGCTGATTACATTGTCGTTTCATCGGGACTTAGCAATGCTAAAGCAAGCGGTGGCGACAACAACTGGCGCGGCAAGGCAACGTGGTGGGGAGTTGCTGACAAAAGGCTGCTGGTCGCGCGCGGGAGCAGATGCTGGTCGTGCACGAGGGCGGTGCTATTCATCGGTGTTGTCACGGCACGGGCTGAAACAAGGACACGTACACACAAGCATGCACGGTCACGAGTGCGGGCGAAGCTTCATTGGCGGCGAGCAACCACCGCACACACGCACGGCGAGGCTCTGGTCGAAATCAGCTAAGTACTCTGGTCGAATTTGGACTGGATTGCAATTTCAGATTTTTGTGTTTGGACTAATCTGTAAATCTGGAGATTTGGAAGGTTTAAACTGAAATTGATTGCACTGATCTGGCAGAGTATATTCAACAAGATATTTGCCAAAGATAATTGATAAAATCTGGCACATTTGAATAGTTTTTGATATAAACTGAAAATAGGGTATTTTAGGGTAATTGAAATCTGAGTTTCAATTGATTTCGAATTCTAGCATTTAGAATAAGATTTTGAAATCTGAACAGAAGAGAAAATTGTGTCAAATAGCATTTAGAAGAAATTTGCTGAAAAATTCTGAATTTGGAGTTAATCTGAAGATTTTAGCCTTTTTAGGTTTCCAAATATCAGATAAAGGACTGATTTGCGATATCTCTTGGACTGATTTGTAAAAAGAGTCTAGATGGTAAAATCTGGCTACCAACTTTCTGGTTTAAGGTATTGACATACCCATGATCATAATTTAAGAATAATCTGGTCTTGATTTGGGGTTCACAGGAAAGATTTGGAGATTTTAGGGCTTGAGATAGATACTGATCAGGCTACTACTACAGATACATGCATGCATGCTATTTATGAAAAGGGAAGTTTTCACCCCTAAACTCAGGGTGTTACCTTTCATCAGTACTTTGGCATGCTTCGTCAAATCAAAAAGCATACCAATGTTGTAGTCCAGGGTGTTGTCTGCCATGGACAGAACCTCCCAAGCTAGATGTTCCCTTCTCTTCAAGGGACTTATCCTATTCTCCACGAAGCCGCAGATGATATCTCGCGTAGTTAACCCCTAGTGGGCTAAGTAAGAATAACCTGAGCCTATTTCTGTAAATCCCGGTTCAAGTTGGGAATGATGTCCATTTCGCTGGTCTTCTCTGGCCGATGGTTCTCAAACTAGAGATTGCTTTCGGAAGGAATGGCACAGTAAAACCATTTTTGACTCCATCAGTGCACAGAGTCCTGCAGACGTAGAAAGGGATAATCTTTCTCCCTTATGCGAAAGTAAATGCATCCTGCAGCATTGGCACTCTTTGACCATGCCAAGAAGTAGAATCTTCAAAAGAGATATATACTTGGTAAAACTCCAACGAATGCTTCGCATAGATGTTGGAAAATTGCAAAGATTAGGATGGCATTGGGGTGAAGATTTACCAGTTCCAGCCCGAAATGCGCCAATACATCTTGAAGAAACTTGCTCTCTGGTAGACGAAAACCACATCGCAAGAAGTCTTCAAAGATTACTAGTTCATTTTCATGAACGTCTGGGGTTTCATCCTTCTTCCCCGCCGGCCACCAGTTGATCAATAGCCATGAAGGAAGGATTTCCTCCTTCTCTAATGCTGCCACACTCTCGTCCTCACAAAAGTTTGATCAGGCCCACGACGCCATTGCGATGAAGGAGATTTTAACAGTGATGAGAGTTTTTTTTGTGGCAGAGTGCAACGGTTGGCATTGGGGGTTTTTGCGGCGAAGCGGCTGATGAGCAAGGAGAGTTTTTTCTTGAGGCTTCTCAAGCACGGTACCTCCTTTTATAGGGCCAACAACCACTACTAGTTGCATTTAATTTTTTAATATTTCCTCTTAACAGGTTTTTTTTCATGAATTGCACCCAAAAACGCTTCGTTTCACTGTTGGAATTTGAAACAAAATGCATCTTCTTTGGAAACCCAAATGTCATTTTATTTCAAATTCGGGGGCTATGGTACAAGTGATTATATGGAATTTTTGCGATTAAAATGTCCTATGATTTCAGGATAATTTCATAATTCCAGTGTTGTTGTGATTGCAATGTTATTATGTGACCGCAGTACTATGTATGGTCGCAATGCTATTCTGTGACGTCAGTGCTTCTTGTGGTCGCAATGATATTCTGTGACCTCAGTAATGCCTATGTTCGATCATGGACAAAATAGTTATTACCTGTGTGTATTTTGGTAGCAGAAGTATTTTCCTATAACCATTTTTCACCCAGAGAATTTAAAGAACCCCAATTGACGATTATTGATTGTACGTAATCACTAAAGGAATCAAAATGTGAATAAAAGGAATTTTATTTCTTGCATTCTTTATATAGAAAAGTGATGCAGGAGACCAAAGCGTCGACCTGACCCGTAAGCAAATTACAAAGTTCTCCTAGATTTAAGTTAATGTTGGAAGGCTCAACACTAACTGCTCCCAGGGCGTCTGTGACATTCCTCAGCCTGTCTACATCGTTTCTCATTGAAATAAAGAAATGAGCCCTGATCGCGTCGAAGAGGTCTCTTTGGTCTCACGCAAAGTGTCTATCCTCGTGGGTCAACCTTATTTCTTGACACGCTCTCTGGAGGCTCTCTGTCAAGTGCTCAATCAAATTCAAGGTGGTTTGGAGACAACGTTCTCGGCTTGCAAGGCGCATCTTGAGAAGCTCTTGGTCATCTTGGAGGATTTTGCATAAGGCAGTTTTCTCTCCAAGGAGAACATGGATTTCATCAAGCTGTTCGCTTAGGACCCATAAAGCCTTCTCATCCTATGAGATCAAGAGTTAGTCGCAAGATATATCCAACAAGGTTAAGGGTAATGTTTACCTTGGAGGCAGTAGATGGTTGGGAATCTGAAGGAATTGGCTCCAGAATGGTACCAATCTTCCTGTGTTTTCAAAACAAGGTTTAGCCACACTTAAATATGCAATTCAGTTAAGACGTAATACCAAAGATCTTACAACCTTGGTCTTGGGGAATTTGGTGTTAAAGACACTACTGACACAATAGCTGTTGACACACCCGTAGATGAGTGTGGGACAGAGGTATAGGGCAATGAGACAATCTAATCCTTGGTCTCCATCAGTTTTTTCGATGAAGTTCCACTTGATGACCCGGCATCGTCTCTAAAGTGCTTCTTCGAAGATGAAGATTTGCCGAATACCTAAAGTATTTCAGAATGTATTACTCTGAAAAAATTATGCTAAAAATAATGTGGATTTGAGTAGATGTTTTGAAGGGAGATTACCTTATGTATCATCTCCGTAATAGTCTCTTCAACGTCTGAATCTTCTCCATCACTTTCTACAACTCATTTTGAGTTTTGGTTCACCATCGAAGACGAGGGTGGTGGAGAAGATGAAAAGAAGTTCTAAGGGCTTGTGAGTCTTAGAAACCAAGGAAGCTTGGTTATTTATAAGCACCAAAGGCGACGGTTTGTATTCGACAGGTGTTTCGAAATCTTACAATGCACTAACATTTTGCCTCGATTAAGCAGTCATAGATATCATGATTACCTGTCAAGATAAACCCAAAGTTCTTCTCGGGGAACTAACCATTGTGCGGTGCACAGTACAACTGAAGAAGGTGAAGTGTCAGGTACTGTATCCAATAATCTTTAAAAATTTGAACTAATTACTTTCTTATCTCTTCAAATTTGGGGGCTAGCTGACAAGGATTATTACTCGAGCTAAATCATTCATTTAATGTCATATATAAGATACTTGAAATATGATATGATATATTGAGTTCTAGCAAAATATTCTGACCGCGGTAGATATCTTCCTGTGACCAGAATGATGCAAACTCAAGACTATGATGTGGTCACAGGTTATGTGCGATCAATGTGTTTTTTAGTGACTGAGTTTTCCGGTCGTGATCAGGTTATGCCTTTCTTGTCGCAAGGAAAATTCTTCCTTGACAAAGAGCATGGCTGATTGACGAGATCATGAGGAAGCTGTAGCCATGAGACTTTCTTCCATGGAGAAAGAACTCAATGAGGCGGGGTTAAAGCTTTCCGGTAAGTGTACTTCCAACCAAAGGGAGTTATTTCTTTACATGAACTACAGTAAATTCAATTACTTTGCTCATGCAATACAAGAGGAACAGATAAGCCTTCTTTCGAAAGAAAAAGATGACTTCCTTAAGAATTACGCCCAACCTGAAGTGCAGAATGGGCAACTTCGTGCAACCATCAAATCATTCAAAAAGACGACCGACACTATCTGTGAGGAGAGGGAAAAGCTAAAGGCAACAATTTCATCTTGCAGTAGCATTCAGTTGGAAGTTTTTGAAAAATTGAAGATGGTCGCAGATTTGCTGAAGGCTGATATCATCGATCCTCAAAAGGATAACATAAGCCTCAGCGAATCATGCAAACTGGTTGCAGCTCAAGCTGAGTCACTTCTCGAGTATCTTCATAAAGATACAAAATAGCAAGAAGAGGCAATGAAGACCAATGCAAGATCTGTAGCCTCTGCCATTTTGTGCAAATTAAGGCGTCACCACTGTAACATCCCAATTTTTGCTACCTCTTAGCATGCCACTCAATATATCTTCATTGGATTCTCAGATGTCTCAACCCCATTTTTGATCTCTTATCTCAGAATTATGATCCTAGGTATGCCACTACCTTAATTTAAAAAGTTTGCGGTTTAACTCGACCTTTCATACCATTTTCGCATTTCAGTCCAAAAGTATTTCAAATTGGTCCTTTTCTGATTTTCCCAGAAGCCTGAAAAGGATAAAAGCCACAACTCAGCCCCAAACCTTGATCTAATTTGGGGAATATCTCCCAATTGCTATTCTGAACAAGTTTCCCTTCTGTGAGAACTCCAAAATCTCATACCAAACTTCAGTTTTCAGACTCGCCAAAATCCAAGCCCTAAATACCTGAAATTGCCCTGTTTTTGTTTTATCCAAAATCTATTCAAACGATCTATATTTTATCTTTTTCCTTGGCCAAAACGTTGGTGGAATAAAGTTATGTAGATCTGTGAAATCAGTTCTGACTTAAACCCTCCAAATCTCAGAATTTACAATCAGGTCCAAATCCAAAACAAATTGTTGTTTTTCAGTCCATCCTGCTGTTTTGACCAGGCCCTGTGCCTTTCGACTAGGCCGTTCGATTACGACCAAGACAGCTCCACCGTTTAACCGAGATTCACCACCGCCGGGGAAGCCCCACCGTCGCCAGCTCTGCCGTAGACTCACCACCACGTGTGTGCATTTGGTTGGCCACCGTGGAGCTGCTGCAGCAGCACCAGCGCACCGATTTTTCTCTTGCACGCGCGCGGCTTTGCCACCGCCTACTGCTGCTGTGACAAAAGAACTTTTTGCCACATTGCAGCCATGCCGGAGCCCCAGTCGCTGTGTCACTACCATCGCCTGTGCACGCTTGCCTATTCTCGAGGCCGCCGGTGCGCCGCGTCTTCACCGCTGTCACTACCTCGCTCGGTCACTTCAGCCATTGCAGCTCTCGCGGCAATCCAATTGCTGCGGCCTCCCAACGCCGTCTCGATCCCGCCACCGTCGCCAGTCACGCCGTATCCCGCTTGATTCGCTTCAAGTCTCGAAGCCCCTAGCCATTGCCTATATAAACCCTCCTCACGCCCAGATCTTCTTCACACCACTTCAGCAACCACTAAGTCCCAGCTTCTTCACCTCCTTCTTCGTCTCCGGCGAGCTAACAGAGAGGAGCACGGTGCCAGCCTGTTCTGCTGCATTAGACCCCAAACTGATCACACATGTGAGTCCCTCTCATCTACCTCTCTGTGCTATAGCGTTTAATTGCATCCCAGCGGACCGTGTCGCCAGTGATCGCCGAATTTCCCTTTTTCCCTGTTTCGGCAATGCCACCCGTTTTAGCCCGAATTGATCCTTCCCGTAGTGCAGTATCTTGACCAATGAAGCCTCCCTAACAAGCCTGTGCATTTGGATTTTGAATTCGAGCTCGCTGTGTAGCTTTTCCCTTTTTCGCATGCTACCGGTGACCAGCTCACGTCGCCAGGCCACACCACCGATTCCCTGACCAAATCAACTTCACTAGCAGCTTCCTTTTAACCCTGAAGCCATGTAGCATAAACGCCCAATTCCAGTGTCATCTTCTCCGGCGCCGATCATCGAAGATTTGTTCTCGGCTGTTCTAGCTGATGCCACCATGTCCTGTATGCTCGTCTCGATCCCCTAAGCATTATCTTCTACTAGCCCGACCTCTGGATCTGCACAGATTGCAAGTTATTGCCTTGCCAAGTTTGGCCCAAAACCTGCATTTGTGCCGTGTCGCCACCGCAGTTCATCACCGTCGTTCGTCGTCGTCCGGCCAACTCAACCCTTGAAACCACCACCATCATGTTCCTGTTTCTCTTGCCTACCTCCCAGACATAGTTGGTGAAGCATTTGAAGTCCAGAGCCAAATCCACTGCTTTGCCCTAGCTTTTGACAATGTCAGCTCAGTGTCAGTGCATGTCAGCCACTGGCATTAGCCCTGTTTGACCCCTTATGGTTGAGAAATTGAAATGCCACTTTGTCTACTAGATCCCTGGAGCCATGTTCTACAACTTACTTTACTGCCACATCTTCATAAAACTCACCTAAAGCCGACCTAAGGCCATGTCTAGCAGGGAACCGAATGTCGACCCTTCGACGTCCGACCCCTTTTGAACCTATCGCTTCGAGCAGCGCTCAAGTATCCTTGTCCAGATTGTTTTCCCTACATGCATGTTATATTTTACTATTATTTCCTATAGAAACTATTTTCTGTATGTTTCTGTGGTGCGATGTGTTGAATTGCCTCGTTGTTTTTGTACGAGAATAGAGCAAGAAGAAGAAGAGTCAACAGAACACTTCAAAGAACCCTTAGAGCTGTCAGACCCCACACTACAAGGCAAGTCTCTAACCTTGATCATGTCTCCCCCAATACTTTGAGTAAACAAGACTAATTTCTGTTTTAATGTATATGCATGCTCTATGTTCACATAAAGTGCTACATTGAAAGAATATGGATAGATATGACCTAATTCCTTAAGCCCCTCATGTTTATACATATATCATGCACCCTTGTCACCCAAGGATATCATGCTTAGGCTATGCTTATGCATAAGATTATGTGTCACATGTGAGAAAAGTATGTTCAAAACCCCTTTTGTGAAACAAAATGTAATTGCAATCAATAGTGAGGATGGTTTGATTGGTTGGTGTTGTGTGCACACTGGGAATGTAAAAGACTTGTCACTAAAGATTCAGAAGGACAAGAACCTTGTGTTGTACTCCTATGTGGCATGAAAAACGTACTAACCACTTGCCCGGTATGGGACGGGCACAACATAGTAGCTTTCTCAGTATTAGCTTTTCCCTACAATGGTTGTCAGTCCGGTTTCTCGAGAGGAAATTGGTGGGCCACAGAGGGCCACGAGCGGTGTGAGCTAATGAGTGAATCAGGCGTATTGAAGGAAGACGCCTTACGCCAAGATTCTGAGTCGTGCTCGGTTGAATCCATAGGCTATGTGTCTTGCAGGACCATAGGCCAAGGCTAGGAAGAATTGGCTGTGGTGAGTACCCACAACGGTAATAAGGACTGGAATGTCTATTTATCGGGTAGGGAATTGTTAATGCTAGGATTGCAAACTGTTGTGTGATCTCAGCCTTGTCACATGCATAAAAGTTGCATGCAGAGGTACCGACTTGAAAGCTGAGTGATCGGTGGATTAAAGTGGTACGCCTTTGCAAAGTTATAAAAAGTATCGGATACTTTGAGCTCCCAGGTCATGGAGTTTGCGCACGGTGGATTCTATCGACGTTGATGCAGCACAAGTAGCTTTTGGGAAAGTTTTTCATAACATTTATTAAAGTGGTGACTCATGGAAAACCGCCACGTGTAACATCTTCTGAAAATCTAGTTTAGGATTTTATAAGCCTCGCTTTTTGAAAGCAAAATCTTTTCCTCAAAACTTAGATTGAAAAACTATTCTATCCTTATCTACGAACCAAGGAGCCCATCTTTTGAAAATTTTCGCCCTCATCTAGTACTTGCATTCTTATTTGAGACTTGTTGAGCACTATGTGGACAGTGTGCTCACCCTTGCTTTTGCAAACAAATTTGGAGGAAGGATTCATTGATCCAGAGTCCTATGGTCTTGAACCCAATATCCAAGAAGAAGAATCTACCCCTAAGAATCCAGCTTACTAGAGGGTCACTTACCATGTTGAGTCCTATATGGAGGAAGCCCATGCAATACCGCTATAGTTGAAGATGAAGATCGTTGAAGCCCTTTTGCTTGTTGTTGTTCTTTCATTTTGTGCTGACCTTCGTGTTGAAGAAAACTCCCTGATTTTGTATCAACACTAAATTGTGTCATTTTGGCGCTATGTTATTGTAATGTTGGTCCATGTGATCAGCACTTGTTTTATTTACTTGCATTGTTATATAATGCATCTTGTTGTGAGCTTGCAATGTATCATTCTGAGTGCAACCCACCTGGGCGGTTGCCACCAGATTCCTCAACAGAAATTGGTATCAAAGCAAAGGCTCTACTGTAGGACGTGACCCTTAGATAGACCTTGGCGTCCATAGAAGCTGAAAGATCGCTAGTTCTTTGACGAAGTCTGTTTGCAAAAACCTATTTTTTTTAAGAAAATGTGTTGTTTTTCGATTATTTGAAAAAGGTTTTAGACTTCGTTTTAACTCATAGGTGCCCTTTCGTTCTGTCTCCCAGATGGCTTCCGGCAGGAGATTCGTTCATGGTGACGAGCTTGGATCGTGGGCGCTACTCCTGTGGATGATGCTGCAATTCCTTGGTGCACGAGATAGTCAGAGGCCAGTATATGGCGTTTGGCGAGATGAGGTCGATGGATGACCCTTCGGTTATCGTGCTTCAGTGATCGTCTACGAGATCCCCGAGCATGGGAGAGGTTCAGTGAGACATCAGGCCCGCAGAGAAGGAGAAGATGATACCATCTTAGATGCTGCCCGTTGTGCCGTAGGTACCATCTGACAGTTATACAGTGAGTACCTTTCAGATTCCCCCTATCGCTTCGTGCCTTATTAGGTTCCCAGATCAGAGCACCGAGTCGTTGTCCCATCCAGCGACCGAGAGGATGCCATTCTGACAAAGAACCAAGATGTTGTTCATGCCTTGGAGATCGGATACACCAGTCTGCTTCGTGAGTACAATCTTGTTCATGACGACCGCCACTATCTTGAGGGTATGCTTGTGAAGACCCGTGCAAGTCTCCAAGAGAAGGAGAAGCAAATTCAAGAGTTAGCCGAATCAAGTGGAGAGAAGGATCCTGATGCTTCAGAGTCCACTGTCAAGAAAAGCCATCCAAGACTAAGGATTACCACTCGCAAGAGAGTGGGAAACTTAAAGGAGTACCTTATTGCTTTCACACCTTCGTCGCGCGGCATTGTCATCAACGGTCATGCACTCAAACTTCCCAACACCACAGAAAAGAAGAAGACCCTCAACGGAAAAGGGAAGGAGATTGTCCAAATCGACAACGACATGGATGATGATGAGGACTTGGATCTGGATCCGATGGATGCAAACGATGACCAGGAGGAGGATCCCGAGGAGGTAGAGCCTTGTGGTTCTTTCGATGCCGACGAGTGATCCCAGACTTCCTTTGGCTCAACCTTGTGTTCCTAACCCAGCAGACGTTAGATCTTTCTTTCGGTGTAGCAGTTGTTCTTAGTTTCATTGATGTATACTTGTGTGCTGGTTGTTAGATGAACTCTGTAAGCCGATGAGGTAAAAATCTTTCTAGCTTTTAAAAGGTGATTTATGAAAAAAGGCATTTTGCATGATCCTATCCTTACCCCTTGAGTTATTGTCAGCATTCTGCTTGCATCCCAGTGTGTGATTCCTTCCGAATCAGCATCTCTATCCTTGACCTCCTGTTTAAATAGGATGGTTAATATGCGTGGAAGACCCCAAGAAGGAGAACTCGAAGGAAACCCTAGCAATGCAAGGGCCACGCCAGGAACAAGAGACCGTGCTAACGCAGACCGACCAGGATCATCATCAATTATGCCACAAGGAGGCAACATTAACGACGTGCTAATATGGATGGTGCGAAATAGACAAGAGTCAGCAACTGTGCAAAATCAGGTCTTAGGGCAGTTGTGCAACACTTAGCATCTGGACAAGCTGAAGGACCAGCGATTCGTGCGAAATTGACTGACTTCCAGAAAACAGGTCCCCCAACCTTGTCAAGTACCGAGGACCCCATCGTGGCCGACGATTGGCTAAGGGATGTGGAAAGAAAGTTGAACACCGTTAGGTGTAGTGATGAGGAGAAACTTCTATACGGATCACATCAACTAGCTGGACCCGTTGCCACCTGGTGGGACAATTACCAGATTGTGCACTCCAATAGAGATTCAATCGCAAGTACCATGTCCCGAAAGGCATTGTTCAGGCGAAGCACCGAGAGTTCATGAATCTAAGACAAGGAAACAAATTCGTCAAACAGTACCTACACGAATTCATTCAACTGGCAAGGTACGCTACCGAAGATATTGCAACGGAGGTGTTGGGGAAATCTCCACGGCACCAAGTCCTTGTAAGAGGCACATCCATTTGCCCGGGGACAAGGCCCCCAGTGGCTGGTCACAGGCGCCACCATTTTCCCGGGGACAAGGTCCCCGGTGGCTGGTCCTATGCGCCGCCATTTGCCCGGGGACAAGGTCCCCTGTGGCTAGTCCCAGGCGCCACCACCACAGTGGCTTGTCCCGGGCGCCGCCTTTTGCCGGGGACAAGGCCCCCCGGTGGCTTGTCCCGGGCGCCACCTTTCGCCCGGGGACAAGGGCCCCTGTGGCTAGTCCCGGGCTCCACCATTTGCCCGGGGACAAGGCCCCCGGTGGTTTGTCCCGTGCGCCGCCTTCTGCTCGGGGACAAGGCCCACGGTGGCTTGTCCCGGGTGCTGCCTTTTGCCCGGGGACAAGGCCCCCAGTGGCTTATCCCGGGCGCTGCCTTTTCCCCAGGAACAAGGCTCCCCGGTGGCTTGTCCCGGGCGCCGCCATTGGCCCGGGGACAAGGCCCCCGATGGCTTGTCCCCCTTGTGCCGGGCGCCGCCTTCCGAAGACAACGGTCTCCAATCCCGGGTCAAGTGAGGATCACGCGAGAAGCACCTCGGGAATTGGAGGACACCTGTCAAGCATCCGAGGTTCCTGACCGAAAGAAGGACATCGCTGCCCCTCGATCCAACGGTGGCAGGCGGGGTAGTTCTGTCTTTCTGCATCTTTTGGGGCTATACAAGGCCTTGTAACACCTCATGTAAAGGGGACAGTTCATCTTTACTCTAATAGACAATCAAATAGGTGTGCTCCAGAGCAATCTCTCCCCCGAGAGAGCTCCCCTAGCCAACTTCGGTTGGGAGCACGCCGATAGGACTAGGGCCTCCACGGAGGCCCGAACCTGTATAAACCTTCGTGTCACTTGTTGAGTTTGCCCGACGGGAGAGGACCAGTCTTACGGTCAGCTCGCGTCGTCTTTTCTTCGCTAGGATCTTCCACAAAACCTGCTGGCGTATTCCTAATACCACGACAGTTGGCGCCAACCTTGGGGACTTGTGACGAATCGACATGGCTCCCCCAAGAACAAGGGTTCGCACCCTCCCCAGTGACGTTGGTCCCAGTCACCCGGCGCCACCCGTTCGAAGCATGGCCGTCCCGGCACCGACGTCCAGACATGGCCAAACCCAGGTACCTCCTCCCACCTTCCCTGTTAATTTCGATGGTTCGACCTCCAGGTCAATCCCGGGGACCGCGGCCGCCTCGGTCGGGACCAGCCTCCCCCCGACGGTTTCCCCGGCTCGCCGGGACACCTTGCTTGAGGCCTTAGTGGAGGGCCAGCTCCGTGCCCAGCGCTCTATGGATGAGCTGCTCCGTCTCTTGGCGCGGCCACCGGGCCCCATTTATCAGCCACAGTACCTGTTCCTGGGTGCTATGGCCCCGTTTATGGGTCACCCGGCGGCCCCTCTAGTCCCCGGAGAGCCGGTTGCTCTGTATGACCCCACCGTAGGATACCCTCCCCCAGTGGGTCACCCGTCCGGAGCCCTCCCGACGCCAGGAATTTTCCTGGTGCCTGGGGGTCATCTCATGACCGGGGCCTTCGCTGCACCGGGGGGTCACCCTGCTCGGGGTCTCTTCCCGAGACCAGGGGCCCACGTCATGCAGGGGGCTTTCCCTCTGCCGGTGGCCAATCCCGTCCCGCAGCTCGCGATTACCGCACCGGTGGCGGTCGACATACCAGCTACCTCCCCCCGCAACGGCGCCCCGGTTCCAGACGTCGCCACAGGGATTTCCCCCTTTCCGGTTCCGGACGCCACAGGGGTTTCCCCCTCGCCGGCCCCGGTAGCACCCAGGCCGATAGCTGCAGCGCATGAGCTCCCTCCTCCCCCAAGGCCACCCCCGAGGGCACCCTTGGTGGACCAAGTACGCTTCACCCGGGAGGTGGTTGAGCAAATGCGTGCCACCAAGTCTGGGGAGGAGCTTCCCCTGGATCGTGGACTCGGAGAGCCTCGCTCCCACTCTGGCTGGGGGAAGAGACCTGCTAAAGAACCAACTGCTCCTGGGGATCACCCGAGCGTCCTCGAGGTCAGCTCCACCAACCCGGAAGAAAAGCGGCGCTACCGCCATGACGACCTACCTCTTGGGCCCCTCCCCGACTCCGACAATGAGCGCGCATCTCCTGTCAAAGAGGACAGCGACCGGGACTCCCCCCAAGAGGTGGAAGGGGCTAACCAGCCGCTGTGCTGCAGACTCCGGTGCATTTGATGGCCGCGGCCTTACCGCCCGCCGCACATCGAGCACTACAATGGTGAGGCCGATCCTTATGAATTTGTGCAGGTGTATTCCACAGCCATCTCGGCAGCTGGGGGGGACAAGATGTTACAGTGCAACGTATTCCCCCTCTACCTGACTGGGATCGCCCGCTCGTGGTTCTACAACTTGAAGGCCGGCTCCATCAAGTCCTTCGCGCAACTCAAACGCGAGTTTTGCGCAAACTTCCAGGGGAACTATGTGCGTCCCCTAGATTCCTCACAGTTCTACACCGTCCGGCAGAGGACTGGGGAGACCATCCGTAGTTTTTTCAAGCACTTTGCTCAGGTCAAGAGCAAAGTGGCTCACGTCCCTGACTCCACAATCATTGAGGCGTGTAAGAGCGGGATCCTCCCAGGGAGCTCCACCAGAGACTCTCCCGAAGCTGCCCCTCCTCCGTCGATGAGCTCTTCAACGTACTTGAAATGTACGCTCGGGCGGAGGAGGATGACCTCTGGAAGAAGAACCAGGGGGCCCCTGCCCCCTTCGAAAGGGGGGCCAGGGACCCCTCAAGAGCACAAAGGGGGGAAGTCGTAACGAGCCACGTCCTCGGGACACCTTTGTCCTCAAGGGTGGAGGCGGCTCGCGTGACGCCCCTAGGGGCAACCGTCCCTTCCCCAAGCCGAAAGGTCGTGGGGGAAGGCAATCGTCCCGCAGCCATGAAAGCCCCGCGGCAGGAGGTAGGGAAGGTCTGTTGTGTACCTTCCACAAGTCCAATACCCATGCCGCCCGGGAATGCCACCAACTGCTCCAACAATTCACCGCATTCCTCGGCCAGCATGGGCAGGGGCGGGGGACTTCGGCCTCCTTGCCCCCTCAGCCGGCCTTACTGGCCCTTCCTGCTCCCGCAGGGGGACAGCGGAGACAAATGCGGGAGGGGGAGCTGTCAGAGACTCTCCCCTTCCAAACCACCCAAAGGCATGTCAACGTCATCACGGGAGGGTCCGCCTCAGGGCGGGACTCTAAGCGTCAGCACAAGGAGTACGCACGCAAAGTAAAGGTGGTGGGGGTGCTGCATACGTCCCGGCCACCCAAGTGGTGGGACGTCCCCCTCACTTTCACCGCAGAAGACGCGAGTGGGGTTCGCTTCCCCCATGATGACGCGCTCATCGTCTCCGCTACCATCTATAGCTGCCATCTGGCCTGGATCCTCGTGGATGGCGGGAGCTCCGCCGACGTCCTCTACATAAAGGCGTTTAGGGAGATGCAGGTGGACGAGAAGCTCTTGCAGCCCACAGCAGGGCCCTTACAGGGATTCGTCCCTAGGAAGAAGATCTACCCCATGGGGAAGGTGGACCTCCCCATGACCTTCGGTACCCCGGACAACTACCGAGCAGAGATGGTCCGGTTTGATGTGGTAGACCTCCCCTCTTCTTACAACGCGATCATGGGGAGGACCATTATCAACCGCTTGGGGGCCGCAATCTACCAGAACTACCTCGGTGTGAAGATCCCCGGGCCTCACGGCATGATCACTGCCCGGGGAGACCAAGACGTGGCCCGCGCTTTATACGAGCGCGCCATGATCGGGAGCGTCAACATCATCAAAACCCCAGGGGGGAGGCCTCTCCCCCGGAGTTAAACGCCGCCATGATACCTTCCGGGAGGTCCCTCCTGCAAGGGATCTAGGATATCGACTAGAGGGGGGTGAATAGGTGATTTTAACAAATTAACAATTAATCAAACAATTAATAGTAAATGAGTGCAAATAACTAACACAAGATGAACAATGAACAGTTTTAACACAAGGATATATCCCGTGGTCTCGGTGATTTGCCGATCACCCCTAATCCACGTTGAGGCAAACTCAAATCTCTAACCGCTCCTCTATCTAGTCAACCTTCTCTCGAGAAGTGACCTAGATCTTGAGCCGGATTAGTGTGATGAGTTATCCAAACCTCGATTTCACTAATGATGCACTTTACCGCTCCGACAAGGTGTGCTCAACCCTTTCACAAGTCGTTTTGAGGCTTCTTGACAATCTTCCTTGAAGAGCTCTCCAAAACCTTCTCTCGAGCCGTCTAGGAGTACGCAACACCAAGAGTAACAAGCCGGTGATGATCACTTAACCTTCTTCTAGTGCGACAAGATTGATTTAGTGATCTAAATGCAATGCACTAGAAGATCTCGAATGCACACTCTCACAAATTCAAGAATTAGAACCCTAGAGTGTAAGAAACTTGCTTAAGCTCTCAAGGATGATGACAATGTTCACAAATATGCCAAAAGTTATGAACAGGGCTGTGCATGGGAGTATATATACCCCCTACAATAAATATAGCCGTTACAGGCCGTTGGGAGAAAAAGATCACTTGGCAGTCAGACCGCAGGTATAAGCCCGGTCAGACCGCCGCAATTGCAACGGCATAAAACAGGCACAATAAATGCTCACCTGCCCTTGTCAGGCACACACACGGTCAGACTGGAGCCAATTGCGGTCAGACCGTGAAACTGTCCAGAGACGACATAGTTTTGGACACGTTATACGGTCAGGCCAAAAAATACGGACAGACCAGCCAGATGGTCAGACCGTAGTTCAAAAACACGGTCAGACCAATTTCTCGGTCAGACCGGTCTATAAAACGGTCAGACCGTCATAACGCAATACATCAGAAAGATAGGACATGAAGTACCAGGAGACTGACCTACATTTTTACCTATGGACAGACCGACCTTTTAAAGGATTACACTAGACTTTGACATAACGTCGGTCAGTCCGAAACCCTATTCGGTCAGTCCGTCTATTCGGTCAGACCGGTCTCACAAACGGTCAGACCGACTGAGACAGAGTTTGGCAGAAAAGAGTTGAAACAAGCTTTTTTCAAAGAATATGACCTTCTAGTGTGCAATGCAAGTTGATTTTATGCTTTGTGGCACATAGATGAAGTATTTCGTGATCCACCACATGCTCCTCTTAATAGTACGGCGACTATCCTAAAATCCGGTCAAAATTCTTCTCTAATCACCTTAGACCGGTCAAATGGAAAACACCCTATTTCGTACCTTTGCCTCTTTGATCTATTCCCTTTCTTCATCATGAGGCTCTTTCTTTGCCTTTCATTAACCTGTCTTTTGAGTGTCTTCTTGACACAACTTAGCAGGTATCGTTAGTATAGCATTTGTAATTGTCATTAATTACTAAAACACTCTTTAGGGGCCTAGAAGCTACACCTCCCCAAGCCGCTCCCGGAAGGGGACCCCCAGAAGATCCCGCTATCCCCAGACGACGGGGACAAAAATGTTAGGATCGGGCCGGTCTTCATGAGGAGCACGCGGGGCAACTCACGGCTTTCCTGCGTGAAAACTCCGAGTTTTTTGCCTGGAAGCCCTCCGACATGCGAGACGTCGCCCGGGACGTCATCGAGCACAAGCTCGCGGTGGCCCCCTGTCACCCCCCGATCAAGCAAAAGCTGAGGAAACTCTCCCTTGAACACCAAGAGGCGGGGTTCATTCACGAGGTCCTGCACCCTGAGTGGCTTGCGAACCCCGTCCCTTGAAGAAGTCAAATGGCAAGTGGCGAATGTGCGTGGACTTCACCGACCCCAACCGCACTTTCCCCAAAGACAACTTCCCGCTGCCGCGAATTGACTAGATGGTCGACTCGACCACGGGGTACGAGTTGATGAGCTTCCTGGACACATATTCGGGCTATCACCAAGTCCGGATGGCAGAAGGGGACGAGGAAAAGATGAGTTTTATAACTCCCCTCGGGACCTTCTGCTACGTTCACATGCCCTTCGGGTTGAAGAACGCTGGAGCGACCTTCCAGTGACTCATGACGCTGGTCTTCAGGGACCAGATCGATCGCAACATTGAAGTCTACATCGACGATGCGGTAGTCCAAAGTCCCCCCGTGACCGCTAACATCGACGATTTAGCGGAGACCTTCCGCAATCTCCGTGCATACGGGTTGAAGCTCCACCCGGAAAAGTGCGCCTTCGGCGTGCGCGGGGGGAAGCTCCTGGGCTTCCTTGTGTCCCAGCGGGGCATAGAGGCCAATCCCGAAAAGATCCGGGCATTCCTAGACATGCCCCCGCCACGCTCGGTCAAAGAATTTCAATGACCCACCAGCCTCTTAGCTGCAGTGAGTCGTTTCATCTCGCAGTCGAGGGAACGCGGCCTCCAATTCTTCAAAATCTTCTGGGGCCTTGAGGGGTTCCGATGAACCCCCGAGGCCCAGGAGGCCCTCGACGATTTGAAGAAATATCTCACGAGCCCCCCAATGCTCGTGAGCCCATCTCCGGAAGAGCCCTTGCTCCTTTACCTCACCGCGACCCTAGTTGCCGTAAGTGCGATATTGGTAAAGGAGCAAGATGGGCAACAGCCTTCTGTGTACTACGTGAGCGAGGCCCTCCAAGGGGCCAAAACTCGATACACGAAGATGGAGAAGATCTACTACGCCCTTCAGATGGCTTCCCAGAAGCTTCGACATTACTTCCTGGGGCACCCCATCACTGTCCCGTCGTCCCTCCCCTTGGGGGAGGTGCTCCAAAAAAAAGAAGCTACTGGCCAGATAGGGAAGTGGGCAGTCGAGCTCGCCCTCTTTTCCCTTTCCCTCACGGGGTGCTCCACCATCAAGTCACAAGTCCTCGCCGACTTCGTGGCGGAGTGGACTTCTGCCTCCGGGCCCGGGGACGAAGACATCCCCGCACCGCCCTGACATAGTGACCATTGGACACTCGTGTTCGATGGCTCCTTGTGTCTCACCGGGGCCGGTGCGGGAGTAGGCCTCCAAAGCCCCGAGGGGAGGGAACTGGAGTACGCGGCGCAGCTTGAGTTCCCTGCCACAAACAACGTCACCGAATACGAGGCCTTGCTCTTGCGTTGCGCCTCGCGCGCTCCCTGGGCATTCGACGCCTCCAAGTAAAAGAAGACTCCCAGCTCGTAGTTTGCCAAATGGACAAGTCCTACTTGTGCCATGACGCAAACTTGAGCCTCTACTTGCAGGAAGTGTGCAAGATGGAAAAGCACTTCGATGGCTTGGAGGCCCAGCACATCCTGCGGAGGGACAACGACTGGGCCGACGCCCAAGGTCGGGCAGCCAGCGCCCTGGAACCGCTCCCCAAAGGGGCTTTCTTGGAGATCGTCGCGAAGCCCTCGGTGACCTCCCCGGACGCGGGTGATGAGCCCCGCATCCCGGAAGTCGCCGAAATCACCCGGACTTCATCTTGGATGGATCCCCTCATCTCCTTCATCAAGGGGGAGGGGGACCCTCCCAATGAGACTGAGGCCAAGCGCCTCCGGGCCAAGGCTCGGGCATACCTCCTGTTGGAGGGAAAGCTCTACAAGCAGGGGGCTTCCCCCTTGCTGTGCTGTCTTCCACGGCCGGAAGGGCTCCAGCTTCTCAAGGATATTCACGTGGGAAGTTGCGGGTCTCATCTGGCCCCGCGTGCCATCGCGGCCAAGGCCCTTCGCCAGGGTTTCTATTGGCCCACGGTGATTCGCGACATGCGAGACCTTGTCTCCGTGTGTGATGCTTGCTAGAAGATGGCCAAGGGTTCGAACCTCCCCCCGTAGCGCTGCAGACTATCCCCATCACTTGGCCCTTCGCGCGCTGGATGGTGGACCTCCTAGGCCCCTTTCCCCCAGCACCTGGGGGCTACAAGTATGCGGTGGTCGCGGTTGACTACTTTACTAAGTGGGTAGAGGTCGAACCTCCGGCCAACATCACGTCCCGGGTGGTACAATAGTTTTTCTGGAAAAATATCGTATGTCGTTTTGGCATCCCCCAAGCGATCACTGTCGACAATACGACCCAATTCGACTCGGTATATTTTCGGGAATTATGCGAAGGCTTGGGGCTCACCATCCACTTCGCCTCGGTAGCTCATCCCTAGAGCAACGGGGCCGTTGAAAGGGTCAATGGTGTAATCCTACAAGGACTACGCCGACGGCTTGAACAAGCCGCCTCCAAGCGGGGTGCATGGGCAGAGGAGCTCCCTAGCATCCTCTGTACCATGCGCACAACCCCGAGACGGGTGATGGGACGCACTCCCTTCTCCCTTGTATATGGGGCTGAGGCAGTCCTTCCCCCAGAGATTAGCTTCCGGTCACTACGGGTCGAGCTCCTAAACGGAGCCACGACTGCGACCTACCAAGACAACGAGGCAAATCAACGACTGGAGGTCGACCTCGTGGAGGAGGATTGCGACCGAGCGCTCCTCTGCCACGCCATCTACGAGCGCGAAATGGCACGCGCATACAACCAGCACGTCCGCGAGAGGGCTTTTTGCCTTGGGGACCTCATCCTCAAGCGCGTCACAGACCCCCAAGTCCAGGGCAAACTCTCCCCCAAGTGGGAGGGCCCCTACAGGATCTCGCCAGTCCTTGGCTTGGGGGCTTAAAAGCTCTCCAACCTTCAAGAGCAGGAGCTGAAGCACACGTGGAACGTGCGCTTGCTGCGCAAGTTCTACCTCTAGCATACAGGCTCGTCCCCTCCCCCGGAGCGACTATGCCAGAGGGGAGGGGGACATTGTACTCACCATTCCCTCCCCCATCGCGATCTTGCAGGGGAAGGCGTTGTATCTTAACTCATTTTTAATACAACTGGTTTTTTCCTCAACTCTGGCTCATTGCAGGTTTTTACATTACCGTCTCTCACGGCGATGCCCTCCCCGTGAGGATGCCCTCTTAGCGAGGATGCCCTCCCCGTGAGGAAGTGGGCCATCATGACCCAACAAGTCCCTACAACGGGAGTCCCACTCCCGTAGGGCGGCCTACGATCACCCCTCGTGGACTGAGGGTGTAAGCGCCAACCCAGTCCTCAGGGACCGTGGTAACGAGTCAATTTGAGAGACTAGTCCCCTACTCAAACACTCAGACCCTTCATCGGGTGCATCCTCCTCCGGACGATCATTGTCTCCTTAGCGAGATGAAATTCTCGGATATTCTTTCTTGGAGATCTCATTCCTGGCTCCCCCTTTTTATGGCGACCAGAGGGTTGTCTCCCAGAAAAAGTATCCCCGGGAATTTCAATTTCTCGGATTTTCTTGGATGTTCTTTCCCGAAGACCTCATTCTAGGCTCCCCGTTTTCACGATGACCGGAGAGTATTCTCCCAAGAAAATTCCCGGAAATCTTGGGTCTCACGGAAAGCTTTTTCCCGGCTCCCAGTTCCCATGGCAACCGAAAAAATTTTCTCACCGGAACCGTTGGAAAAGAATTCTCAATTGAAGGGTTCCTACCCCTGGGCTATTTCTCCTCCACAGCATGCGGAGCTACCCTCCGGCCCGCTGTGGAAGGGGGATACCACCTAAAATGGGGCCTCGCAAGCGGACGAGGTCACAGTAGAAGGCGAGTATGTCGTTCTCTCCCAAAGGACTAGATGAGAGCAAAATATGTCTAACTAAATCCAAATCAGAAAAATCAAACAAAACCGCCAAGAGGGATGTGGGTTGGTTCACCTCGACTCGTCTCACCGACTAGAATGCAACTATCAGAAATCAAATTCTGAACTCGTACTCTAGGCCAGCAGTGAATAAAATTCGTATGCCGAGTGAACACTACCGTGTGAAAGCAATTCAGGCGGAGAAGATTAACAGAAACAGATTCTCAAGGGACTACATACAGCAATCCAAACCTAACCGAACCAAGTTGTCAAGCAGCAAATTGGGTTCAGTTTTCTGTACATCATGTGACCAGAGGAAACAAAAACCGTCTATACAATTGAAATGATCCAATTTAGTTTAATCAAGTCAATCTAGCTCCCAATCAGAGGTATAGTTCAACTTAAGTAGCAAGACAAATTCGAAACAGAACTCATACAAATCCAAACACAAGAACTCTAGCAGATTCAGTAAACTCCTGAAATCAATGCAAACAGTTCACACCTCATTTGATTCATCACAATTCAGGTCTAGTCCCCTTTTCTGTACATGCATCACAGGAAGACAATTTGGGGATGAAGGAGAGAAAAAGAGTCAGAGAGAGAGGAATCGTTGCCCATTTGGATGTGGACTTGGTGAAGAACGCCGCCGATGAGGATAACGCCAAGCAGAACGCTAACAACAGCGGCTCAATTGCGGTCACAATCGCTGTCGAAGTCGCGTGGGCGAGGTCGATGAAGAAGCCGAGGAAGACGATGGCCACGGGACCTCGGCGACGGAGATCCAGTGGCGGTTGCGTGACGGTGGAGTGGTCGATGCGGCGTCCGGAGGGAGTTGACGTCGGCGGCGTGGAGTGGCTGGAGAGGACAGATCAGCGCCGGCTCGGGCGGATCCGCGTGATGGCGGCTAGATGACGAGCTCGGGGGCGCAGCACGGCGAGTGAACACTGGATCTAGGCGGTGGAGGCGCGGCGGTGCAGCGCCGGAAGCAGCGGCGCGTGAGAAGCAAAGCGTGGTGGCGCGTGGAGAAGACGGCCCGGAGCGATCGGCGGCGGGAGGTGGTTCCGGCGGTGAGCCGGCGCAGGAGGCACGGCTCGGGACCGGATCGGGCTGCGTGGCGCGTGGATCGGGTCCGAGTCAGCGAGGTGGCAGCTGTGGTGGATCTGGGCAGGCGCCGGCACGAAGCTGTGGTAGTGCGCCGAGGAGACCGGCGGCTTGGGCGGCGCCGGCTCAGGACTCGGATCCGGCCAGATCCGGCCGAGGAAGATGGTGGTGTGGCGGCCCGGTGTAGATCCAGTGGCTTTGGGGCTTGAAGTGGTGGATTTGGTGGAGTTTGTAGTGATGAAATGGAGAAGATGAAAACAAGAAAAAGGAAGAAGAAGGGGAGGAAGGGGAATGGAGCACCGCCGGCGTATGGCCTGGCCGCCGGCGGCGAGGTGGAGGGAGGTGTGGAAGAGTGGTTTGGGGAAGAAGAAGAACGAAGTAAAAAAATAAAAGCCGGGCTCAAGTTTCCTCTGATGGCCGGCGGCAAGGAAAAGAAAGGGCAATTTGGCACTTTTGCGGAAAAGCCCTCGAGGTTTTGGAGAATTAGAAATGTGGCCTCGTGGCTAGGGTTTGGGATTCCGGGCCTCTGGAGACTCCGATTTCGGTGCGGTCAGTTCCTACGCGACCGCGGGAACGCGCACTTCCATCCAGAATCGACCGAAGGTCAGAATAAGTCAATGAGGTGCGACCGCTAGCCAGAAATCCATCCAATCGTCGCCGACCTGCGATAAAAATTGCAAAACGAGTAATCCGCTCGATTTGGCGACAAATCTGGAATAATCTAGACATATGCTGAGGTTAATGACTGATATGCGCAAAAGCATGGGGAAAATGTACACAAAAATGAGGCAAATCAAGTAAATATCATCCCCCCAAGCTTAATTCTTTGCTTGTCCTCAAGAAATGTGACAGGAAATAAATCCAAGGAGTCAAGCAGGCAAACAGATGTCATGAAAGAGTAAAATGCAGCGTATAGTAAGCTCGGCAAACTAAGATATGTATCAAGCGCTCAACCATCTAATAATTGCACTGAAATTGCAAGTAACTAGCTTAGTTCTAGATACGGAGGAAATAAGAATGCTTAATTCTACTCATACCACCTACATCCATACATGTATATAGAAATTCAAAGTGAGCATAAACAATACACAGGCATCGAAGAACTACGGTCTCCATAAACGTCAAATAAGCAGTTTCAACCTTATTAATTTTTGAGCTCTCTTTATCTGAAAAACAAAATCTGGTGCTCATGTAAGTCTCTACCCTTCGACTTATTTAGGCGGATCTCTCCGTACTTCGCTCTAGGGTAGGTAGTCCCTAGAGTGTTTTATAAACATGCTCATGAGTCAAAAGATGTAGCGGGAAGGCTTGTGCACTTATTAGATTTGAAAATGTGCAAACCATGCTTACATATCGAAGACTCAGAGGAGCAACGAAGCAGAAGAGCTTTTATTCAAAAGAAAAGAAAATTTGGCAGTGTCTACAAGGTAGAAAACGAACAAATGCGACCTTATTAGCAAGATTTTTTTTTCAAATCTGGTTTACACAAGTTATATGATTGTTTAGGAGACTCGTGTTCTAAACATGTGTGTAGAGATTAGGTTCACAATTGACATTTCAGTATACAAGATAGAATGCGGTAATAAAGATATCAGTAAGCATTCGAATTTCCACAATATCCACAACGAAACTAAGTACAAGCAGTTTTAGTACCATTAGAAGATGATTAGTCACAATTCAACCTACAAAAGATTGTCGAGCCACTACAGCATGCAATAAGAAACTCAACACGACATGCAAGAGGCTCCAGAAGCCAAATGAGGACAGTGAAACGCAAAATGAAAGCACATGTAGTCATAACCACAACACTCACATATAGATACAAATCCGCACAAGTCTAGAATTTCCAGAAAATTCTGACATGACCTTTCTAGATTTTTCTTGCAATCCAAACAACACAAGTATACAACAGGTCATATCACAACATAAACAAGCCCACAAGGCTGGATAAAGATCATTCACAACATAAGCAAGGCAAGATAAGCAAGTACATACAACAGATCTCATACATGAGCACAAACTTGCACAAAGAAGCCCAATTTTGAAAAATTTGACCCAGATTTTTAGAATTACAGCACAGCAAGACATGCATTCCCGCTCCCCCCAAGCTTAAATGGTTGCATTGTCCACAATGCAACAACATGAGATGAACACATGGAGATGGGAGCACAAAATAAATTTCATGCACAAGGGTCATGAGAGGTCCGCAATAGCTCACCGGGTGAAAAATGGAGACAATGATGCTGCGATGAGCCATCCAGAGTGTCCCAAATGTGCCAAGCCGCCATATGAAGATGATGCCCTGAAAGAACAACCAAAGAAGAGACTAAGAACAAGTCTATAAAAACAGGCAAAACGAAGAGAAGGGAAAGGAAGAAAAGAGAAGGTGCTCGGGTTGTCTCCCGAGAAGCGCTCGTTTTAGGTCATGAGCTCGACCCTCTACAAATACTTCATGTGGGCTCGTCGGGAGGAGGGGCAAGATCGGGACCAGGATCAACTCCGGGTCCACCCTCCTCGTCATCAAGTGATGGAATGGGCTCTCCGGCGATATAATGCTTGAGGCGCTGCCCATTCACCGTGAATAAACCTCCCTTGGGACTCTCTACCGTAATGGCCCCAGAAGGTAGGACATGCCTGATAACACAAGGGCCAAACCAGCGAGATCTGAACTTGCCTGGAAAGGGATGAAAACGAGAGTCAAAAACTAGAACAAGCTCACCGGGAGTGAAGTTGCGCCGAAGGATGCGCTGATCATGCCACCGCTTCGTCTTTTCCTTGTAGATGCGTGAGCTCTCATATGCATCAAGACGAATCTCATCGAGCTCGCACAACTGAAGCTTGCGGTAGGTACCAGCGGCTCTAAGATCCATGTTGAGCTTTCGGATGGCCCAATGTGCTCTGTGCTCAAGCTCAACAGGAAGGTGATAAGATTTACCATATATCAAGCGAAAGGGAGTCATACCTAGGGGTGTCTTGTATGCCGTCCGATAGGCCCACAATGCATCAGGGAGCTTGTGTGACCAATCAGCTCGTGTACTAGACACAACCTTCTTGAGGATGCTCTTGATCTCCCTGTTCGAGACCTCGGCTAGTCCATTCGCCTGCGGATGATAAGGAGTAGTGACGTGGTGGCGATGGACTCCATACTTGGCGAGGAGGGCCTCGAACTGGCGGTTGGTGAAGTGAGTACCACCATCGCTGATAATGATCCGAGGGACTCCAAACCTAGGGAAAATGATCTGTCGAAAAAGCTTACAAACAGATTTGGAGTCAGCTGTAATAGTGGGGATTGCCTCCACCCACTTGGACACATAGTCAACAGCAAGAAGTATATATTTGAAACCCTGGGATGAAGGCAATGGGCCCATATAATCGATACCCCAGACATCAAATAGCTCCACCTCAAGAATGCCACGCTGGGGCATCTCGTGTCGCCGAGAGATGTTGCCCGTGCGCTGGCATGCATCACAGGACCGCACGTACCTGTGTATGTCCTTGAACATGGAGGGCCAATAGAATCCAGCCTGGAGTACCTTAGCCTGCGTCTTGGTGGTGCTCGCATGACCGCCATAGGAGGATGAATGGCAATGGAACATCACGTCCTGGGTCTCCTCCTGAGGAAGGCAGCGTCGGACAATCCCGTCTGAACATAGGCGGTAGATGTATGGATCGTCCCAGAAGTACTACTTCGCGTCATGGATGAATTTCTTGCGCTGCTGCGAAGACAGACCAGGAGGGGCAACATGGCATACTAAGTAATTGACAATATCTGCGTACCATGGTGAGCCGGAGGGAGTATGGGTGATCTTCATGAGCTGGTCCCCAGGAAGTGAGTCATTGATCGGTAATGGGCTACTCGAAGAATCCTGCAAAGGTAAACGAGAAAGATGATTAGCAACTAAGTTCTCCGTACCTTTCTTGTCCCGAATCTCCACATCGAACTCCTGTAGCAGAAGGATCCATCTGATGAGCCTCGGCTTTGCGTCCTTCTTGCTAAGCAGGTACTTGATGGCTGCATGGTCAGTGTAAACAATACATCTAGAGCCAACAAGATAAGACCGAAATTTATCAAATGCGAATACAACCGCTAACAGCTCTTTCTCGGTCGTGGTGTAGTTGATCTGGGCATCGTCGAGGGTACGGCTCGCATAGTAGATAACATGAAGCTTGCCCTCATGACGCTGCCCTAGGATAGCTCCTAAGGAATGATCACTCGCATCGCACATGAGCTCGAAGGGAAGGGTCCAATCGGGTGGTCGTACAATAGGAGCAGAAGTGAGCGCCTCCTTCAACCTACAAAATGCAGTCATGCAGGTCTCATTGAATGAGAAAGGTACCTCGGAGCATAAGAGATTAGTGAGTGGCTTCGCTATCTTGGAAAAGTCCTTGATGAAGCGACGATAGAAGCCGGCATGTCCTAAGAAGCTCTGAATAGCCTTCACACTCGATGGAGGAGGAAGACGCTCAATTATCTCGACCTTGGCTCGATCAACCTCGATCCCTCGAGAAGAAATCATGTGGCCTAGTACAATGCCCTCGCAAATCATGAAGTGACATTTCTCCCAATTAAGGACGAGGTTCGCGGAGGAGCAGCGCCGCAATACCTGCTCAAGATTTGCTAGACAATCCTCAAATGTCAGTCCATAAACTGTAAAATCATCCATAAATACCTCCATGATGTGCTCAATGAGTTCAGAGAAGATGGACATGACACAACGCTGAAATGCTCCAGGGGCGTTGCACAATCCGAATGGCATCCGACGATATGCAAACGTACCATATGGGCAAGTGAATGTGGTCTTCTCCTGATCGTCCGGATGAATGGGGATCTGCAAAAAGCCAGAATAGCCATCGAGATAACAATAATAAGAATGACGCGCTAACCTCTCAAGCATCTGGTCGATGAAGGGCAAAGGGAAATGATCCTTCCGAGTGGACTTGTTGAGTTTGCGATAGTCTATGCACATGCGCCAACCTGTGACGGTCCTCGTAGGGATCAAATCGCCTTTGTCGTTCTTGACGACAGTCATGCCGCCCTTCTTGGGCACCACCTGCACTGGACTCACCCACTGGCTGTCGGAGATGGGGTAAATGATGCTTGCATCCAGTAATTTCAATACCTCCTTTTTGACGACTTCCTGCATGTGTGGGTTAAGTCTGCGCTGATGCTCACGGGAGGGCACACTACCCTCCTCAAGCAAAATGCGGTGCATACAAACAGAAGGGTCGATGCCCTTAATGTCATCAATCGAATATCCAATAACAGAACGATGACTGCGTAACACATCTAGTAAACGACCAACCTCATCAGCAGATAAATGGGAACTCACAATAACAGGATATGAGTTATCAGGATCGAGAAATGCATACCGGAGGTGGTCGGGAAGTGGCTTCAGCTCAAGTGAAGGAGCTGAAGGAGGTGTAGGATCAGGTACCAGAGGGAACTCTGGCTGTGGAGGCTCATCTGCGGCAGTGACGAACTCATCAGCAATCAATGTGGCCTCCAGATGGGACAGCTCCTCGGGTGTACTCACAACAGCCTCGTCGATGACATCCACCGTGAAACAATGATCAGGACAGGGAGGCAGGTGGGTGGGATGCCTCATATCAAATGTGACTTTCTCAGATCCAAACTCGAGACTCAGCCGCGCGTTCTTGACGTCGATGACAACTCCTGCTGTGGCGAGGAAAGGCCTGCCTAGAATGATGAATGGGCTATCATCCTCTGTCTCTAGAACAACGATGTCTGCAAGGTAGGAGAACGAACACACAGTGACTGGTACATCATCCACGATGCCAATCGGTCGCCTGCTGGTGCGATCTGCTAGCTGAAGAGTCATAGCTGTGGGTCATAGAGAGCCGATGGATAATGCCTTGTAGACTGCCAAAGGCATGACACTAACACTGGAGCCCAAATCGTACAAAGCCTGAAAAGTCCCTGAGCCGATGGAGCAAGGGATGCAGAAGCTACCGGGATCGTCCAACTTAGGGGGCAGCTTATTCTGGATGAGTGCGCTACACCCCTTTGAGAGCTGGACAACCTCAGGCTCCTCAATCCTTCGCTTCTTCGTCAAGAGCTCCTTGAAGAACTTGGAATACGATGGCATGTTCAGGACTGCGTCGAGGAGTGGAACTGTGATCTAAACATCTTTCATCACCTCCAGAAACTTTGTGAACTGCTTCTCCTCCTCTACCTTGGCAAACTGTCCAGGAAACGGCATCGGTGGCTGAGGAATCAAAGGATCGGAGCTTCCTGGAGCAGTGGTCAGAGGGGCGGCCTGAGTAGCCGTGGCAGAACCATCTCGGCGCATCGGTGGAATGTACAGTGGAGGCTGGACCGGCGTCGGATCAGTCGTGGATCTGCCGCTCCTGGTGGTGATAGCTCGACAATGACCCCTCGGGTTCACTTTAGGCTGAGCAGGAAACTTGCCTGAAGATGTACTTGTCGTGGTATTGCGAATACCCCGGCAGGTTTTGAGAGTGATCCTAGCGGAGATTACGCGGCGCGGGTTGACCGGATGACCGGTCCTCCCCCGCCGGACAAGCACAAAGAATGACACACGGGTTTATACAGGTTCGGGTCCCGGTGGGGGGCCTAGTCCTGTCGACGCGCTCCCGACCGGAGTCGGCTGGGGAGGCTCTCTCCGGGGGAGAGGCTTCCGGAGCACGCCTGTGAGTTTAGCTATTCCAATAAATGAATCGATCCTTTACAACAGAGGGGTACAAGGGCTATTTATAGCCCCCAAAAAGCAGCAAAAAACCTAAACTACCCCGGAAGCCACCGTCGGATTGAAGGGCAGGACCGTCCTTCTCCCAGTCAAACGCCTTGGATGCTTGACAGGTGGTCGCTAGTTCCCGAGGTGCTCCTCACGTGACCTGCACGTGATAAACAGTTCAATACTTTACCTTTATGAGGGTGATGAGGCCCGGGACGGCGCCGGAGGCCATGTCCCGGGAGCCAAAAGGCGGCGCCCGGGGAGGCCCCGGAGGCCACGTCCCCGGGCAAATGGCGGCGCCCGGGAGGGTACCGGAGGCCACGTCCCGGGAGCCAAAAGGCGGCCCCCGGGAGGGCACCGGAGGCCACGTCCCGGGAGCCAAAAGGCGGCGCCCGGGGAGGCCCCGGAGGCCACGTCCCCGGGCAAATGGCGGCGCCCGGGAGGGCCCCGGAGGCCACGTCCCCGGGCAAATGGCGGCGCCCGGGAGGGCAACGGAGGCCACGTCCCAGGAGCCAAAAGGCGGCGCCTGGGAGGGCACCGGAGGCTGCGTCCCGGGAGCCAAAAGGCGGCGCCCGGGGAGGCCCCGGAGGCCACGTCCCCGGGCCAATGGCCGCGCCCGGGAGGGCACCGGAGGCCACGTCCCGGGAGCCAAAAGGCGGCGCCCGGGGAGGTCCCGGAGGCCACGTCCCCGGGCGAGTGGCGGCGCCCGGGAGGGCACCGGAGGCCACGTCCCCGGGTAATCGTGACACATCTTACCTAGACTTAGTCTCGCGGAGATTTCCCCCGACAGCAGCCCCCCATGCCCGCCGGGGACGATGCTCGAGTCGCCGGTGTGTGTGGTTCAGGTCATCGGGAAGATCTCCGGGCCAAGCTACCGGAGCCGCGACGCTTCGGTTTCCGTGCCCCACACTTAAAGCCGCGCCGTTTCGCCATAAATGCGCGCACAGTTCGAACCGGCGCCTCGATTCACGCGCCCGTCCCTTCGTTTCCCGCGCACGATTTGAACTTCTATGGTCCAGATTGATCCGCGGGTGCCACGTGGCGTGCATCTAGACCACGGCCCGCCCCTATAAATAGGACCTTGGGGGTGGCCCGGAAGCTCATTCGAAATCCTCAGCCCCACGATTTTTGCTCTCCCGGTAGCTTTTTCCTGTAGCAGGCGTCCGGGAGTTTCTAGTAGTAGCCTCCTGCAAAAGCCACCAAAAAAAAGAAAACTAACCTCATGGCACCCAAGGGTCGAGCGAAGACCACGGAGGTGCCCCCGGAGGAAATCCCCTCTGATTTCCTCTGGGCTTCCGAGTTCACGGCCGAGGACGCCGAGTCCTTGGCCGAAAGGGGCATTGTTGCGGCCGGGGACATCCGAGTCCCGGTGAAGAAGGACGGAGCCCCCCGCCCTAGGCCTGGGGAGATCGTGGCCTTCGAGGCCTTCATCGAGGCGGGGCTCCGGCTCCCGGTGCATCCCATGCTCCGGGAGTTTCTCAAGGAGTATGGGGTGGCTCTCAACCACCTCACCCCGAACGCGCTCGTCTGGATGGGCCTCTTCATCTGGCTCTTCGAGACAGCGACCGGGCGGGAGCCCGACCTTCGCGCCTTCCGGTATTTCTACGAACCGGCGGCGCGGACCTCCCACCTGGTGAAGGGGGGCCCCAAGTCCCCCTTTGGCTCGGTGATGGTCCAAATGTTGCCGGCCCGGGTAATCGACTACCCGGCGGCGGCCTCCCGGGACCACTGGGGGGATTGGGTCCGGAGGTGGTTCTACCTCCGGGTCCGAGACGACGCAGTGGTGTACGCCCCGGAGGCCCCCACCTACAGCCGGTCGTCCGCACCGAAGCCGCCGGTGTGGACGGACGAGGAGTACGAGCTCCTCGGCAAGGTGATCCTCTCCAAGAAGACCCGCTCGATGCGGGACGCGGCCGAGGAGATGGCTCTCCTCCGGATCTCCCCCTTCACCGGCGGGAAGAGGGGGATCGGTATGGGCCCCGAGCAGCGGCCCCCGGTGAAGTCGATGACGCGACGTAAGCCCCGGGAACCCGCTGCATTGCTCTTACAAATTTTTAGAAAATTGACTAACTCCTTACCTCTTGTAGTCCGGCCGTACCCGGCGGCGCGGGAGAAGGCGGAGAACCTCTTGGGGAGGTACTTCACCGATGAGCACGAGCGCGTTGTGCGCACCGTGGGCGAGGGCCCCCCCAAGAACCTGGTAGCGGCGGCCTTCGGGCTAAAGCTGCCGGAGAGGAAGCCTCTCCCCATCCCCGGGTCGCACAAACGGGCGAAGGAGGCGGCCGGGGGCTCGGAGCCCAAGAAGGCCCGGGTTCAAAAGACCCCTGGCCCATCGACGACGCCGGCAGCGACACCGGCGAAGCCCCGGGACGAGACCCCCGGGGGCGAGCGTGCCCGGGTGCCGTCCCGGAAGGAGGCAACGCCTCCTCCCCCGAAGGGCCCCGTCGAGGCGCGGGGGAAAGAGGCGACCGCGGGTGGGGCGGCGTCCGACTCGGCGAACTACGCCCCGTCGCCGCTCGCGGTGGAGCACCTCTCGCCCCTTCCGGCCTCTTTGGAGCCGGAGAGGTTGGAGGTGAGATTCGCGGGGACCTCGCCCCCGCGGGTCTGGCCGGTGGACGAGGGGGGAGCCCCTCGGTGTACGAGGTTCCTCCGGAGGAGGGGGCCCCAAAGACCTTCCGGCCCGGGGCAGGAAAAGGCTTGATGGTTCCCCCCCGGGCGGAGGCTCCCACCGAGAGCTCCTCGGCCACGTCTTCGGGGGGCACAACCTCATCGACGAAGTCGCCGGCAGCGTTACCGGACCTTGAGGTCCGAGGACCCCCCGCCGGCCGCACCGGCGGTTCCGGGCGGGAGACCCCCTTGCTCCCCGCGGGGGAGGTCGCCCGCTTCTCGGAGGGCCTGCACACCCGGAAGGTGCAGGCCTTCGTCGCGGGAGGGACGCTCCATGAGCGTTTCGAGGGGCTTCAGTCCCTCGGGGCCCAGGTAACCCGTCGATAACACCTTCGCTTATCCCCTGCACTTTGAAATTTTTCTAACTCTTATGTATTTTGTAGGTGGCAGCAGTTACCTGGGGCCTTGAGCAGCGGGTCGCCCGGCTGCTCAAGGAGACGGAGGGCTGGGCCTCGGCCTCCGCAGGGCAGCGCGAGGAGGCCCTCCGGGAACGCTACGAGGCGCTCGCGGAATTGAGCCGGGTCCGGGCCCAGGTTCACATTTTCGAGGCCATCAACGCCCGCCTCCGGGAGGAGGCCAAGGCGAGGGAGGAGACGCTTCGTGAGCTTGAGAGCTCAAGCGTCCAGGCGGTGGCGGACGCGGGCCGCTCCGTCCGGACGGCCCTCGAGGGCCTTGGCGTAAGCCTCGGCTCCGGGAGCAGAGAGGTGCCGCCGGCAACTCTCGCGGAGGCTGTGCGTTTCCTCAACGCACAGGTCTCCGCCATCCCGGAGGCTGCCGATGTTCGGGCGCGGGGTCGGGCGATCCCCGTCGTCGCGGCCGCTGCGGGGCTCGTCGAGTTCTGGGGGGTCGGCGCCCGGGCGATCGGGGGCCGCATCCCCCGAAGCTTCCCGGACTCCTTCGAGCCTTCGCGCCGGGAGGTCGAGCAGCTCACCGGAGGGTTCTACGACCGGATCATCCGGGCGTGGTTCCCGGCTCCGGCGCCTCCGGCAGGAGACGCCCCAGCCCCGGCCTCGGTGGAAACCCCCTGGGGGGAGGACGCCAATGAACACGTATGAGCCTCCCCCGGGTCTTAGCTAGGGCCCCTTTTTTTGTTTTAGGATTTTGATTCTGATAGCTTCTTAGAAGAAGCCCCGGGCACTTGTAGATAAAAATTTTCAATGCAATGAAGTTAGAATCTTTTCTAAGTCTTTGAATTGAACTTATTGTTACCAGGGTTCCCGGGAGGTTGCTCCCGGGCGAAGGTCCGGGAGGGGCTCCCCGGGGGACGCCCAAGCGGCTTTAATTTTGCTAAGCCTTATCTCCGGGAATCGCGGCGAGGATAGTGTCCGGGAGCCGATCCGGTTGAGGTGGCGTGCGGAGTGGCACTTGGATAATTTTGATAATCACCGTGCCGAATTGTCCCCTCCGCGACCGGGACTCCGGATGATCCCTCCCCTCCGAATACTTCCACCGGCGGGATACGAGTTTTGGCCTGAAGATGTGCTCCGGGACGCTCGGCGCCGCGTACGGGCGTTGTACCGGGACTTGACCCGAGAGCTAGCGGAGAGCCTCCGGGAGTATTAGGCGTAGGAGCTTTAGGGCTTAGAAAATCCTCCGGGTTAGAACCCGGGTTGTATCGTTTCCGAAGCCCACCGGAGGGGGAAGATGTCCTCCGGGTTTGCTGATCAATAAAGCGCCGTGTTGTTGTTTCCTTTTACTGCGCCTCTTTTATTTTTTCTTCTTGGATGGTCTGGACGACTCATCTTAACAAGGATGAGCTAAGTTTCCTCGTGGGCGGTGCGGTCGACACCCGGGGGTTCCTTATCCCCCCCGCCCACAGCGGGCCGGAGGATAACTCCGCGCGCTGTGGGGGTAACAAGGCCCCCGGGATAGAAGTTACCTGTAGCATAGGAAATTTTCTAGGTTAGAAAATCTTAAAGCGAGGTTTTCAAGGAGAAGACCTTCCGGGAGATAATCATCCGGTCGCCGTGAGAACGGGGAGCCGGGAATAAGGCCTTAAGCGGAAGGAATGTCCAAGAGAACCCGATGGGATTTCCAGAGGCGAGCTTCCTGGGAGACACTCGTCCGGTCGCCGTAAGAACGGGGAGCCGGGAATAGAGTCTTCGGGGAAGGAAATGCCCGAGAAATCCGACTTCTCCGAGAGACAATCGTCCGGTCGCCATGAGAACGGGGAGCAGGGAATAGGGTCTCCGGGAGGCATTCATCCGGTCACCGTGAGAACGGGGAGCCGGGAATAAGGTCGCTGGGGACCAATCGTCCGGTCGCCGTGAAAACGGGGAGCCGGGAATAACGTCGACTCCCGGAGAAGGAAGATAGATCCAATCAAGCCGCAAGGGGCTGATCTTCCGGTCGCCGTGAAAACGGGGAGCCGGGAATAACGTCGACTCCCGGAGGACGAAATGCCCGAAGACGGGACTTGAGTGTTTGGGCAGGGGACTAGTCTCCCAAAGTGACTCGTTACCGCGGCCACTGTGACCGGGTTCCCGCTTACACCCTCAGTCCACGAGGGCTTATCGTAAGCCGCCCTACGGGAATGCAGGCTCCGTTGTAGGGACTTGTTGGGGCTGGCCCACTTCCTCGCGGGGAGGGCATCCTCACGGGGAGGGCATCCTCGCGGAGAGGGCATCCTCGCGGAGAGGGCTTCCTCGCGGGGAGGGCATCGCCACTAGTGGCGGTAATGGGAGACCTGCAATGAGACAGTTTGGAAAGCAAGACCTATGTATTGCTAATGAAATGAAGTACATGGCCTCCCCCTGCGAAGCTGCGAAAGGGGAGGAAAATACAGCGTCCCTCCTCCCCCTCCGGCGTGAACGCCCCGGGGGAGGGGACATGCCCGTAAGGCTAAACATGGAACTTGCGAAGTAAACGCAAGTTCCACGTGTGTTTCAGCTCCTGCTCTTGGAGGTTGGAGAGCTTGTAGGCCCCCGAGCCCAGGACAGCGGAGATCCTGTAGGGGCCCTCCCACTTGGGGGAGAGCTTACCCTGGGCCTGGGGGTCCGTCACGCGCTTGAGGACAAGGTCCCCAAGGTGGAAAGCTCTCTCGCGCACGCGCTGATTGTATGCGCGAGCTATTTCTTGCTCATAGATGGCGTGGCGGAGGAGCGCTCGGTCGCGTTCCTCCTCCACGAGGTCGATCTCCAGGCGCTGATTGGCCTCGTTGGCCTGATATGCCGAGGGGGTGGCTCCCTCTAGGAGCTCCACCCGCAGTGACTGGAAGCCAATCTCCGGGGGGAGGACTGCCTCCGCCCCGTAGACCAGGGAGAAGGGAGTACGACCCATCGCCCGGGACGGGGTCGTGCGCATGGAGCAGAGGATGATAGGGAGCTCCTCTGCCCATGCACCCCGCTTAGAAGCGGTTTGCTCGAGTTTCCGGCGCAATCCCTGTAGGATCACCCCGTTGGCCCTCTCGATAGCCCCATTGCTCCGGGGATGAGCTACAGAGGCGAAGTGGATGACGAGCCCCAGGCCTTCACAGAATTCCTGAAAATAAGCCGAGTCGAATTGGGTCCCATTGTCCACGGTGATTTCCCGGGGGACACCAAAACGACATACGACGTTTTTCCAGAAAAACCGCTGAACGGCCCGGGACGTGATGCTGGCCAAAGGCTCCGCCTCAACCCACTTTGTAAAATAGTCGACTGCAACTACCGCATACTTGTATCCTCCGGGCGCTGGGGGGAAGGGCCCTAGGAGGTCCATACCCCAGCGCACAAAGGGCCAAGTGATGGGGATCGTCTGCAGCGCTATAGGGGGGAGGTTCGAGCCCTTGGCCATCTTCTGGCATGCCTCGCATGCGGAGACGAGGTCTCGCGCGTCGCGCATGACCGTGGGCCAGTAGAAGCCCTGCCGGAGGGCCTTGGCTGCGATGGCACGCGGGGCTAGGTGAGAACCGCAGCTCCCCGCGTGGATGTCTTCGAGAAGCTGAAGTCCCTCCAGTCGGCGGAGGCAACGCAGGAGGGCGGAAGCCCCCCGCTTGTAGAGCCTCCCCTCCAGGAGGAGATATGCCCGGGCTTTAGCCCGGAGACGTTTAGCCTCGATCTCACTAGGAGGGTCCCCCTCCCCCCTTATGAAGGAGATGAGGGGGTCCATCCAAGACGGAGTCCGGGTGATCTCGGCGACCTCCGGGACATGAGGCTCGTCGCCTGTGTCCGGGGAGGCCACTGAGGGCTTCGTGATGATCTCCAGGAAAGCCCCCTTGGGGAGCGATTCCCGGGCGCTGGCCGCCCGGGCCAAGGCGTCGGCCCGGTCATTGTCCCTACGTGGGATATACCGGGCCTCGAGGCCATCGAAATGCCTCTCCATCTTTCGTACTTCCTGCAAATAAAGACTTAAGTTTGCGTCATGGCACAGGTAAGACTTGTCCATTTGGCAAACTACGAGCTGAGAATCTCCCTTGACTAGGAGGCGCCGGATCCCCAGGGAGTGCGCGAGGCGCATCCCGAGGAGCAAAGACTCGTATTCGGCGACGTTGTTGGCTGCGGGGAACTCGAGCCGTGCGGCGTACTCGAGTTCCTTCCCCACGGGGCTCCGGAGGACTACTCCCGCGCCGGCCCCGGTGAGACACAGCGACCCATCGAACATAAGGGTCCAATGGTCACTGCGTCGGGGCGGCACAAGGAGATCTTCGTCCCCGGACCCAGAGGCGGGAGTCCATTCTGCGACGAAGTCGGCGAGAACCTGCGACTTGATGGCGGAGCGGCCGGTAAGGGACAGGGAGAAGGGGGCGAGCTCAGCCCCCCACTTCCCGATCCGGCCGGTGGCTTCTTTGTTCCGCAGTACCTCCCCAAGGAGGAGGGACGACGGGACGGGGATGGGGTGCCCCAGGAAGTAATGCCGAAGCTTCCGGGACGCCATGAGGAGGGTGTAGCAGATTTTCTCCATTTCCGTGTACCGAGTTTTGGCCCCTTGGAGGGCCTCACTCACGTAGTACACCGGACGCTGCTGCCCACCTTGCTCCTTCACCAAGACCGCGCTGACGGCGACGTGGGTCGCGGCGAGGTAGAGGAGCAAGGGCTCTTCCGGGGACGGACTCACGAGCATTGGGGGGCTCGTGAGGTACTTCTTGAGGTCGTCGAACGCCTCCTGGGCCTCGGGGGTCCAGCGGAACCCCTCGAGCCCTCGGAGGATCTTGAAGAACTGGAGGCCCCGCTCCCCCGACCGGGAGACAAAGCGGTTGAGTGCGGCTAGGCGGCCGGAGAGCCGTTGGACATCCTTGACGGAGCGTGGCGGGGGCATGTCTAGGAATGCCCGGATCTTCTCGGGGTTTGCCTCAATGCCCCGCTGGGACACGAGGAAACCTAGGAGCTTCCCCCCGCGCACCCCGAAGGCGCACTTCTCCGGGTTCAGCTTGAGCCCGAATGCACGGAGGTTCCGGAAGGTTTCAGCCAGGTCGTCGATGTGGGAGGCTGCACGGGGACACTTGACAACCGCGTCGTCTACGTAGACTTCAACGTTGCGGCCGACTTGCTCTTTGAAAACCAGTGTCATCAGGCGCTAGAAGGTCGCCCCCGCGTTCTTGAGCCCGAAGGCAAATCCTCCCACGATGACGTTGATGCGCCGCTGCGAAGTTTGAAAGGGGAGAGCTTCTGAAGGCTCCCCCTCCTGCATTTGCTGACCCCCCGTGGGAGCGGGAAGGGCCGGAACAGCTGGCCGAGGGAGCAAGGAGGCCGGATTCCTCCCCCCCTGCTCACGCTGGTCGAGGAAGTCCGCAAAGTGCTGCAGCAGCGGGCTACAATCTCGGGTAGCGTGGGTATTGGACCTGTGGAGGCTGCACCACGGTCCTTCCCGCCTTCTCCCCGCGGGGCCTTTCCGGCCGCGCGAAGACTGTCCTCCCCCATGGCCCTTCGGCTTGGGGAAGGGGCGGTTGGTCCTCGGGGAGTCGCGCGAGCCGCCTCCGCCCTCGAGGACAAAGGTGTCCCGACGCCGTGGCTCGCTACGCCCCCCTTGCCTGGAGCGTTTGGGGGGATCCCTGGCCCCCCAGTCGGCGGGGGTGGGAGCCCCCTGGGTCTTCTTCCAGATATCGTCTTCCTCCGCCCGAGCGTACTTTTCGAGCACATTGAAGAGCTCGTCGGCGGAAGAGGGGCAGCTCCGGGAGAGCCTTCGGTGGAGCTCCCCCGGGAGGATGCCGCTTTTGCAGGCTTCGATGACCGTAGAGTCGGGGACGTGGGCCACTTTGCTCTTCACCTGGGCAAAGCGCTTGAAGAAGCTTCTGATGGTCTCCCCAGTTCTCTGTCGGACAGTGTACAGCTGCGAGGAGTCCAGGGGACGCACGTAGTTCCCCTGGAAGTTGGCACAGAACTCCCGCTTGAGCTGCGAGAAAGATTTGATGGAGCCGGCCTTCAGGTTGTAGAACCAGGAGCGGGCGATGCCGGAGAGGTAAAGGGGGAAGACGTTGCACTGTACTGACTCGTCCCCCCCGGCCGCGGAGATAGCAGTGGAGTAGACCTGCACAAACTCGTAAGGGTCTGCCTCGCCGTTATAATGTTCGATGTGTGGCGGGCGGTAGGGCCGCGGCCACCGGATGCTGCGAAGTCTTCGGCACAGGGGCTGGTTGGCCCCTTGCACTTCCCGGGGAGAGCCCCGGTCGCTATCTTCTTTCACGGGACCTTCGTTGTCTGAGTCTGGAAGCGGTCCGAGAGGTCCGCCAGAATGGCGGTGGCGACGCTTTTCCTCCGGACCGGGACTGAGTTCCCGGACGTCTGGGCTCTCCGCCGGAGAGGTTGGCTCTTCAGCGGGTCTCTTCCTCCCCCTGGCCCGTGCGAGAGCGAGGCTCCCCGCGCCCGCGGCCGGGGGGAAGTTCTTCCCCGCGCTCTGGTGGACGCATTCGCTCGACCTCCCCCGGGGCGAAACGGACCTGTTCCGCTGAGGGAGGGAGCTCGTGCGCTGTAGCTTCCAGAGCCGGTTGGGGCGAGCCCCCTGCGACGACCCGCGGGACCGGAAAGGGGGAAGCCCCTGTATCGTCCGGAACCGGGGAGGGGGTGCCCGCGGCGACGCCTGGAATCGAAGTGGAGGGGGCCCCAGTGACCACGACCGGAACCGAGAAGGGGGCAGGCCCTGTAACACCCGGAACCGGCGAGGGGGGAGCCCCGGTGGCGGCGTCCGGAACCGGGAAGACCATGCGAGGGGAGGTCCGCTGCGGCACGGGGGCTGCTCTGTCGACCGCCCTCGGTGCGGTAAACGCCACGCGGGGGGCGGGACTGGCACCCGGCGCAGGGTAAACCCCTGGCAAGAAGTGGGCTCCCGGCCCCAGGATCAGGCCGGGGACGGGGTACCCCCCTGGTGCCACGAAGGGCCCTGGCATGAAATAACCTCCCGGCACCGGGACGGGCCCGGGTGCCGGGAAGGATCCGGGCGTGTATCCCGCAGGGGGAGGGAACCCCCCGGCAGGATCATACGGGGCGGACAACCCCCCCGAGGCCGGAGGGGCCGCCGGGTAACCCATAAACGAGGGCATGTTCCCCGGATATGGGTGCGACGCAAATGTGGGGGCCGGAGGCCGCGCCTACACGCTAAGGAGTTCGTCCATAGAGCGCTGGGCGCGGAGCTGGCCTTCCACGAGAGCTTCGAGCAGGGCGTCCCGGGGAGCCGGGGGAGCCGTCGGGGGGACGCTTGTCCCGGCCGAGGTCCCAGCGGTCGCCGGGAACGACCTGGAGGTGGAAGCACCTAAGTTAAGAGGAAAGGAGGGAGGCGGTACCTGGGCCAGGTCGCCTCCGGAAGGGATCGCCGGGACAGCAGTGTCCCGGGCGGACGGCGCCGGGTCTCCGAGACCCGGATCACCGGGAAGGGTGCGAGCCCTTGTTCTTGGGGGAGCCATGGCATCTTGTCACGAGTCCCCACGGTCGGCGCCATCTGTCGTGGTATTGCGAATACCCCGACAGGTTTTGAGAGTGATCCTACCGGAGATTACACGGCCCGGGTTGACCGGATGACCGGTCCTCCCCCGCCGAACAAGCACAAAGAATGACACACGGGTTTATACAGGTTCGGGTCCCGGTGGGGGCCCTAGTCCTGTCGACGCACTCCCGACCGGAGTCGGCTGGGGAGGCTCTCTCCGGGGGAGAGGCTTTCGGAGCACGCCTGTGAGTTTAGCTATTCCAATAAATGAATCGATCCTTTACAACAGAGGGGTACAAGGGCTATTTATAGCCCCCAAAAAGCAGCAAAAAACCTAAACTACCCCGGAAGCCACCGTCGGATTGAAGGGCAGGACCGTCCTTCTCCCGGTCAAACGCCTTGGATGCTTGACAGGTGGTCGCTAGTTCCCGAGGTGCTCCTCGCGTGACCTGCACGTGATAAACAGTTCAATACTTTACCTTTATGAGGGTGATGAGGCCCGGGACGGCGCCGGAGGCCATGTCCCGGGAGCCAAAAGGCGGCGCCCGGGGAGGCCCCGGAGGCCACGTCCCCGGGCAAATGGCGGCGCCCGGGAGGGCCCCGGAGGCCACGTCCCCGGGCAAATGGCGGCGCCCGGGAGGGCACCGAAGGCCACGTCCCGGGAGTCAAAAGGCGGCGCCCGGGGAGGCCCCGGAGGCCACGTCCCCGGGCAAATGGCGGCCCCCGGGAGGACACCGGAGGCCACGTCCCGGGAGCCAAAAGGCGGCGCCCGGGAGGGCACCGGAGGCCACGTCCCGGGAGCCAAAAGGCGGCGCCCGGGAGGACACCGGAGGCCACGTCCCGGGAGCCAAATGGAGCCAAATGGCGGCGCCCGGGAGGACACCGGAGGCCACGTCCCGGGAGCCGAAAGGCGGCGCCCGGGAGGGCACCGAAGGCCACGTCCCGGGAGCCAAAAGGCGGCGCCCGGGAGGGCACCGGAGGCCACGTCCCGGGAGCCAAAAGGCGGCGCCAGGGGAGGCCCCGGAGGCCACGTCCCCGGGCAAATGGCGGCGCCCGGGAGGGCCCCGGAGGCCACGTCCCCGGGCAAATGGCGGCGCCCGGGAGGGCAACGGAGGCCACGTCCCGGGAGCCAAAAGGCGGCGCCCGGGAGGGCACCGGAGGCCACGTCCCGGGAGCCGAAAGGCGGCGCCCGGGGAGGCCCCGGAGGCCACGTCCCCGGGCCAATGGCCACGCCCGGGAGGGCACCGGAGGCCACGTCCCGGGAGCCAAAAGGCGGCGCCCGGGGAGGCCCCGGAGGCCACATCCCCGGGCGAGTGGCGGCGCCCGGGAGGGCACCGGAGGCCACGTCCCCGGGTAATCGTGACACATCTTACCTAGACTTAGTCTCGCGGAGATTTCCCCCGACAGTACTCGATGAGGGTAAAGATGCACTGAGGGTGTCCACTTTATCGCGAAGCTCGGAGAAGTCTTTTTTCAGCGACTGTAGCTCTTGCACTTCACTCCTCAGTGATTTATGGTCTGTCCGAGGTCCAATCATGTCGTCTGAATACTTTGCCAGGAAGGTCTCTTGGTTGGTCATGAGGGACGCGAACATAGCCTCAATCTTGGATGAAGACAGAGTGTGGTCCTGAGGCTGCTAACGCTGTCCGTACCTGGAAGCCTGAAAAGGTGCACTAGCAGAGGTCGATGAGATATTGGGGTTGTTATATGTGAAATTCGGGTGATTGCGCCATCCAGAACTATAAGTGTTGGGAGGTGGTCCGCTCGTCTGAGCGAAGCTCACCTCACCACACTCTGGTGTGGAGGTGTTCCCCAGCTGACAGTCAGCGGGTGAATGGCCCTCAATCCCACAAATCTCACATATAAGCGCAACCGGAGGAGTAGCACGCATCGAACTAGCTAGCTGTGCAATGGATTGGTTGAAGGCTTGAGGAATCTGATTGACAGAGTGGGAGAGTGCATCTATTCTAGCATTCATAAAGTCAAAGGACTTGACCTCATGCATACCCGACCGGGATATATCTCTACCGCCTGACCACTGAAAGTGGTGGGATGCCATGCTCTCAATGAGTGCAAAAGCCTCATCCAGAGTCTTGTTCATGATCCCACCACCTGCAGCGGCATCGATAGATGCCCGGGTAGCAAAAGAAAGCCCTTTGTAGAAGATTTGCAGTACTAACCAGCGCTCCAAGCCGTGGTGCGGGCACGATCAGAGAAGCTTCTGGTACCGCTCCCATGCATGATAGAGGCTCTCACCATCCTGCTGAGAGAATCCAGTAATCTGCGCTCGTATCTCCGCCGATTTGGATGGCGGGAAGAATCTCTCCAGAAAAGCCTTCAGCAGCTGCTCCCATGCCATCTCTACACCTGAAGGCAAAGAGTGATACCAAGCACGCGCATCATCACGTAAAGAAAATGGAAATAAGCGAGTGCGAATGGCATCATCAGAAATGCCGTGATATTTCAAAGTGTTACAGTACTCAAGGAAGTTACGGATGTGCTCGTTTGCGTCCTCCAGGAGTGATCCTCCAAAGCGAGACTGCTGTACCATCGTGATCAGAGCAGGCTTGATCTCAAAGTTGTTAGCCTGAATGGCCGGTTGAATTACGCCCGGAGCGGCTCCACGATCAACAGGGGCCCAGAGATCACGGAGAAGCTGTGGAGGGGGGTCGCGGTCAGCCATATCTGTACTCTTTGCTCGTCGTCTCTCTCTCAAACGTCGTCGAAATGTACGCTCGATCTCCGGATCAACGGGTGCAAGTGAATGGTCACTGGATGATCGTCGCATACATCAAGTGATGCTGTAAGAGAGATGAGAGTCAGTGGTACAAGAACAGCGGTACAAGAAGGGTTAGTCGTCAGGTGTCAGTCCAACAAAAGAAAATAAATAGAAAAGAAAAAGAAAACAAAGCAAAAGAAATGAGAAAACCAAATAAAAAGAAAAAGCAAAAGAAAAGAAAAATCAAAGAAAAGGCAAATCGATTCAAACTTTGTTAAACAATCTCACTCGAACTAGTCCCCGGCAACGGCGCCAAAAATTGATACCACCTAAAATGGGGCCTCGCAAGCGGACGAGGTCACAGTAGAAGGCGAGTATGTCGTTCTCTCCCAAAGGACTAGATGAGAGCAAAATATGTCTAACTAAATCCAAATCAGAAAAATCAAACAAAACCGCCAAGAGGGATGTGGGTTGGTTCACCTCGACTCGTCTCACAGACTAGAATGCAACTATCAGAAATCAAATTCTGAACTCGTACTCTAGGCCAGCGGTGAATAAAATTCGTATGCCGAGTGAACACTACCGTGTGAAAGCAATTCAGGCGGAGAAGATTAACAGAAACAGATTCTCAAGGGACTACATACAGCAATCCAAACCTAACCGAACCAAGTTGTCAAGCAGCAAATTGGGTTCAGTTTTCTGTACATCATGTGACCAGAGGAAACAAAAACCGTCTATACAATTGAAATGATCCAATTTAGTTTAATCAAGTCAATCCAGCTCCCAATCAGAGGTATAGTTCAACTTAAGTAGCAAGACAAATTCGAAACAGAACTCATACAAATCCAAACACAAGAACTCTAGCAGATTCAGTAAACTCCTGAAATCAATGCAAACAGTTCACACCTCATTTGATTCATCACAATTCAGGTCTAGTCCCCTTTTCTGTACATGCATCACAGGAAGACAATTTGGGGATGAAGGAGAGAAAAAGAGTCAGAGAGAGAGGAATCGTTGCCCATTTGGATGTGGACTTGGTGAAGAACGCCGCCGATGAGGACAACGCCAAGCAGAACGCTAACAACAGCGGCTCAATCGCGGTCACAATCGCTGTCGAAGTCGCGTGGGCGAGGTCGATGAAGAAGCTGAGGAAGACGATGGCCACGGGACCTCGGCGACGGAGATCCAGTGGCGGTTGCGTGACGGTGGAGTGGTCGATGCGGCGTCCGCAGGGAGTTGACGTCGGCGGCGTCGAGTGGCTGGAGAGGACAGATCGGCGCCGGCTCGGGCGGATCCGCGTGATGGTGGCCAGATGACGAGCTCGGGGGCGCAGCACGGCGAGTGAACACTGGATCTAGGTGGTGGAGGCGCGGCGGTGCAGCGCCGGAAGCAGCAGCGCGTGAGAAGCAAAGCGTGGTGGCGCGTGGAGAAGACGGCCCGGAGCGATCGGCGGCGGGAGGTGGTTCCGGCGGTGAGCCGGCGCGGGAGGCACGGCTCGGGACCGGATCGGGCTGCGTGGCGCGTGGATCGGGTCCGAGTCAGCGAGGTGGCGGCTGTGGTGGATCTGGGGAGGCGCCGGCACGAAGCTGTGGTAGTGCGCCGAGGAGACCGGCGGCTTGGGCGGCGCCGGCTCAGAACTCGGATCCGGCCAGATCCGGCCGAGGAAGATGGCGGTGTGGCGGCCCGGTGTAGATCCAGTGGCTTTGGGGCTTGAAGTGGTGGATTTGGTGGAGTTTGTAGTGATGAAATGGAGAAGATGAAAACAAGAAAAAGGAAGAAGAAGGGGAGGAAGGGGAATGGAGCACCGCCGGCGTATGGCCCGGCCGCCGGCGGCGAGGTGGAGGGAGGTGTGGAAGAGTGGTTTGGGGAAGAAGAAGAACGAAGTAAAAAAATAAAAGCCGGGCTCAAGTTTCCTCTGATGGCCGGCGGCAAGGAAAAGAAAGGGCAATTTGGCACTTTTGCGGAAAAGCCCTCGAGGTTTTGGAGAATTAGAAATGTGACCTCGTGGCTAGGGTTTGGGATTCCGGGCCTCCGGAGACTCCGATTTCGGTGCGGTCAGTTCCTACGCGACCGCGGGAACGCGCACTTCCATCCAGAATTGACCGAAGGTCAGAATAAGTCGATGAGGCGCGACCGCTAGCCAGAAATCCATTCAATCGTCGCCGACCTGCGATAAAAATTGCAAAACGAGTAATCCGCTCGATTTGGCGACAAATCTGGAATAATCTAGACATATGCCGAGGTTAATGACTGATATGCGCAAAAGCATGGGGAAAATGTACACAAAAATGAGGCAAATCAAGTAAATATCAGCAACCGAAAAAATTTTCTCACCGGAACCGTTGGAAAAGAATTCTCAATTGAAGGGTTCCTACCCCTGGGCTATTTCTCCTCCACAGCATGCGGAGCTACCCTCCGGCCCGCTGTGGAAGGGGGATAACCTTTACCTAGGGATCACCCTGTTCCAGACCATTTCAGAATTCACAAAGTAAACAAGCAAACTTAGCTTTATTGGAAACATTCAACCGGAGGACATCTTCCCCCTCCGTTGGGCATCGCTACATTAAACATGATACAACCCGGGGCGCAACCCAGAAGGCTCCTACGCCTAATAATCCCGGAGGCCCACCGATAGTTCCCAGGCCATGTCTAGGTATAAACTTCGTATATGACGCTGGGCCTCTCGGAGCAAATCTTCGGGCCAATACTCGTAGCCCGCCGGTGGAAGTATTAGAAGCAGGGGAACCCTCTAGGACCCCGGTCGCGGAGGGGATAGTTCGGCACAGTGATTGTCGAAGTTCTCCAGGTGCCACTCCGGATGCCACCGCAATCGAATTGGCTCCCGGGAAACACCCCTGCCATGTCCCCCGAAGAATAGACTTAACAAGATGAAGGCAGCTTGGGCATCCCCCGGTTGACACCCGCTGGAGACCATGGGCTCCACCTCCAGAGAAGCTCCCCGTGACATCGGGGCTCTTTTCCCGGAAGTGACTCCCCGAGCCCCGGGAGTAACCTCCAGGGAAACCTAGTAAACTTTAATCCAGACTTAGCAAAAAATTTCATTTCTATTGCATCAAAATGTTTTTGTATAAGTGTCCGGGGCTTCCTCTAAGAAGCTACCGGGAGCAAAAACCTTAAAACAAAAAGGGGCCCTATCTAAAGGCCCAAGAGGGAGGCTCATAATTGTTCATTAGTGTCCTCCCCCTGGGAGGCTCCCGCCGGAGCCGCAGCGTCCGCCCTCGGAGGCACCGGCGCCGGGAGTCGCACCCGAACTATCTGGTCGTAGAAGCCGCCGGCGAGCTGCTCCACTTCTCGGTGAGATGGCTCAAGAAACTCCGAAAAGCTCCGGGGGATCCGGCCCCCGATCGCTCGGGCGCCAACCCCCCGGTGCTCCACGAGCCCGGCCGCAGCAGCCACCACCGGAATCGCCCGGCCCCGTGCCCGGGCATCGGCGGCCTCCGGAATCACAGAGACTTCTGCGTTGAGAAAACGTACAGCCTCTGTGAGCGTCACCGATGCCGCCTTGGCGGTGCCCCCCGAGCCAAGGCTCACTCCGAGCCCTTCGAGGGCCTAACGGATGGAGCGACCCGCATCAGAAGAAGTGTCCGAGGCGAAGGCCGCAACGTGGCACTGGTTTGCTACTGCTGGAGCATGCGCGCGCGCGAGGAAATCACGGCACAGGCGCGGGTGAGGTTGCTCCACGGTGGCGGCACGGTTGCGCACATGTGGTGGCTACGTGGCGGTGGTGGTGGCAGCGTGGGAACATCACCGGCTGTGAGCTCTGCGGCGAGGCGAGGTGGCGGCGTGCGGTCGAACGATACCTGGTCGTGGTTGAAAATGGCGCAGGGCCTCGTTGCAAGGTTTGGACTGATTCGTGAAGGTTTGGACTAATCTACAAGGAATTTGATTCGGGAATTTGGGCCTATTTGCAAATCTGGGGATCTGGAGGGCTGATCTGAGAACTGATTTTGTAAATGAGTGTTACTAAATCACTTGGACTCATCTAGCAAGAAAAATGGTAAAATCCGATAAGATCTGGTGGTTTTGACAAAAATCGAAAACAGGGTAATTAGGGTTTGAAACTTTGGCAAGGTTGAAACTAAGGTTTCGGTTGAGCTTTTGGAATTCTTCCAGAAGGGAAAAATGCTCAGAAAAGTAAAGGGGAGATACTCACTGAATCAGATCAGAATTTGGAGGTGGTCTAAGACTTTTAGTCTTTTTGGGCTTCTGACAAATCTGAAAAGAACTGATCTGCGACACTTTCGTACTAAAAGCGAAAATGGTCTGAAAGGTGGAGTTTGGCTGCCAACTTTTTAAAGACGCACCTCCGGAATCGGTGGACACCTGTCAAGCATCCGAGGTTCCTGACCAGAAGAAGGACGTCGCTGCCCCTCGATCCAACGGTGGCAGGCGGGGTAGTTCAGTATTTTTGCATCTTTTGGGGCTATATAAGCCCTTGTAACACCTCATGTAAAGGGGATAGTTCATCTTTACTCTAATAGACAATCAAATCGGTGTCCTTCGGAGCCATCTCTCCCCCGAGAGAGCTCCCCTAGCCAACTCCGATTGGGAGCACACCGACAGGACTAGGGCCTCCACCGAGGCCCGAACTTGTATAAACCTTCGTGTCACTTGTTGAGTTTGCCTGACGGGACAGGACCGGTCAGACGGTCAGCTCGCGTCGTCTTTTCTTCACTAGGATCTTCCACAAAACCTGCCGGGGGATTCGTAATACCACGACAGGAGGAGAGAAATTTCAATAGATTCTGCGAAGGTCTACAAAGCTCCTTGCAATACCAGCTGTCATCCCATGAGTTTACAGATTTTCATGTTTTCATTAATCGATTGCTCAAAATGGAAGAAAAAAGGAGAGTGATCGAAGAAGACCGGAAGAGAAAGGCCTTGCCCAACTCTTATCAAGGAAATGCTAGTCGAGGAAGACCGATGCCCGCTTATCGGCCAGCCTTCAGACCGCCACAGAGACCCGAAAGGCCTGCGCCAGCTACGACACCACAGTGTACCAGATGTAACGGAAACCATTTGTTCAAAGATTGCCCCATGAAGAATGTAGAATGCTTTCATTGTGGAAGAAAGGGACATCACAAGGACACTTGTCCAGTGCAACACTTGCCGTTCAACGTTGCCCGAGCTCAAGTCACAAGAACACCTATTCCAACTCAAGGCTTCGCCTGAGGTGCTCCACCCTCCAGAAGAGGAAGAATCCAGAATAGCCGAGGAAGAGGAGCGCCTGCCGCAGGTTGTGGCAGACTCAACTACGCATCCGCCATTGAAGCAGGAGAAGCATCTGATGTTGTGATCGGTAGGATCTTGATCAATTCTGAACTATCAATTGCATTGTTTGACCCTGGTGCTACTCATTCTTTTGTGTTGAGATCTTTTGTGCTCAGAAATGAGTCACCAGTGTCTGCATTAGATTTTCTATCGTAATCCAATCCCCCGGGGCTAGAATGCCTGTCAACTCTATCTGTAGAAATATCGCCTTTAGCATTGGCAACATAGAATTCCTAGCAAACTTGCTAGTTTTGAACCTTCAAGGATTAGATGTTATCCTTGGAATGGACTGGTTAGCGAAGCATAAAGGTCAGATGGACTGTGAGAAGAAAGCAATAACCCTGACGAACACTGAAGGAAAACAAGTCACATTCTACACGGAAAGGTCCATAGTGAACGACCAAGTATACAGTTTGGATAGTTTGGAAGGGATTGAGTTTGAAAATGTTCCAATAGTGAATGAATACCTAGAGGTTTTCCCATAAGAACTTCCTGGAATGCCCCCAGATCGAGATATAGAGTTCTCAATTGAATTAAAGCCTGGATCTGCTCCGTATGCAAGAAAGCTTGCACGCATGACAAGTGAAGAGCAAGAGGAGTTAAGGAAGCAAGTAGAAGAATTGGAGAGAAAAGTGTTCATCAGGATGAGTTCCTCACCTTGGGGAGCCCCTGTACTCTTCGCCAAGAAGAAAGACGGCAGTCTACGACTTTGTGTCGACTACCGAAAGCTGAACGACATGACAATCAAGAACAAGTACCCTCTGCCAAGGATCGATTATCTCTTTGATCAACTCAGAGGAGCTAAGATATTTTCAAGGATTGACCTGAGGTTCGGATATCATCAATTGAAGATTCGAGAGGAGGACATCCCAAAGACTGCATTCATAATGAGATATGGACTGCATGAGTTTACCGTGGCACCATTCGGTTTAACGAATGCACCAACAGTGCTCATGAATTTGATGAACAAAGTCCTTATGGAATTCTTAGACAAATTTTTCATTATATTCGTCGATTACATTCTTATCTTTTTCGAGTCAGAGGAAAAGCACGCACAACATCTCATAATGATGCTAGAGAAGCTGGCAGAACATCAGTTGTATGCCAAGTTTGATAAGTGTACCTTTTGGTTGAAAGAAATCTCTTTTCTAGGCCACATCGTTTCTGGCAAAGGAATATCTATGGATCCGTCAAAGACTCAAGCTATCATGGAGTGGAAACAACCGGAAACAGTGACTAAAGTGAGAAGTTTCCTAGGATTAGCCGGTTATTACCGAAGATTTGTCGAAGGATTTTCCAAGCTTACTATGCCGCTCACCAGACTGCTGAAGAAGGATGTTCCATTCAACTGGACTGAGGGGTGTGAAAAGAGCTGAAGAAGATATTGACAACCGCACCTATTCTTACATTGCCAGACAACAAGAAGGACTTTGAAGTCTATGGTGATGCATCAAAGCAAGGACTAGGTTGTGTTCTTAGGAAGAGTTGTAACTTATGCATCAAGACAGTTTCAACCACATGAGGAAAACTACCCAACGCATGATTTGGAATTAGACACCGTTGTTCATGCGCTAAAAATTTGGCAACACATCTGCTAGGGAATAGATGTGAAATCTATATGGACCACAGGAGTCTGAAGTATATCTTCACCCAGCAAGACTTAAATATGAGACAGTGAAGGTGGTTAGAATTGATTAAGGATTATGACCTTGGAATACATTACCATCCCGGCAAAGCAAATGTGGTAGCAGATGCTTTGAGCAGAAAGTCCTACTGCAATCAAGCAAAGACCTTGGAAGTGCCACCTCAATAACTTAAAGATTTTGAAAAGTTGAGTTTAGAGTTTGTTGACCAAGGGACCGTCGCCGCATTAAAAGTGGATTGCAAGTTGAAGGATCAAATTCGAAAGTCCCAAGAAATTGATCAGAATGTTCAAAAGCTGAAAGAGGATGTGAAGTGTGGAGATACCATCAACCTTCGTGAGGATGAGCAAGGAATTTTATGGTATCATAATCGAATTTGTGTCCCAGACGACAGAGAAATCAAGGATATGATACTGCAAGAAGCCCATTTTCCCCCTTACTCTATCCACCTAGGCAGCACGAAGATGTACCAAGATCTAAAGGATCGATTTTGGTGGAAAGGAATGAAGAAAGAAATCGCCAAGTTTGTAGCTTCATGTGACACCTGTCAAAGGGTAAAAGCAGAACATCAAAAGCCTACAGGACCACTGCAACCCCTGCCATTCCCTGAGTGGAAATGGGATGAAATTGGAATGGATTTCGTAATAGGTTTACCAAGAACCCAAAAAGGCTATGACTCTATATGGGTTATAGTCGACAGATTGACGAAAGCAGCTCACTTTCTACCAGTAAAGACTCAGTACACGACAAGTAAGCTAGCAGAGCTATATCTTACCAGGATTGTCGTTCTGCATGGAGTACCAAAGACAATTGTCTCAGATAGAGGAGCACAATTCGTGTCAAAGTTTTGGGAAGAATTGCAGAAATCCTGGGGAATGAGATTGAAGTTTAGTACCGCTTACCACCCACAGACTGGAGGCCAAACAGAGAGGGTGAATCAGATTCTAGAAGACATGACGAGAGTGTGTGCTTTGGACTATGGAAATTCTTGGGAACAATGTCTGCCATACGTAGAGTTTACTTACAACAATAGTTATCAAGCGAGTCTGCAGATGGCTCCTTATGAAGCACTTTATGGAAGGAAGTGCCGCACGCCACTATATTGGACCGAAGTGGGTCAGAAACAATTTTTGGGACCACGACTAGTGGAAGATGCCATTACTCATGTGAAAATTATACAAGAAAGATTGAAGACAGCCCAATCCTGACAAAAGAGCTACGCTGACAGTAGAAGGAGAGAGCTATCTGTTGAGATAGGCCAGTATGTGTACCTCAAAGTGACACCCTACAAAGGAGTCCGACGATTTCAGATGAAGGGAAAATTAAGCCCAAGATATGTTGGACCATATAAGATTTTGGAAAGACGAGGAGAAGTGGCATACAAATTGGAGCTACCGCCTGAACTAGCAAGAGTTCATGATGTTTTTCACGTATCTCAACTGAGGAAATGTCTGAGGAAACCAACAGAGCAAGTGTCTCCAACAGAAGCTGAAGTTCAACCAGATTTGACATATCAGGAATACCCAGTTAAAGTGTTAGAGGTCAGTGAAAGGAAATTGAAGTCAAGAACCATCAGATTCTGCAAGGTTCAATGGAATAATCACACAGAGGAGGAATCAACTTGGGAAAGAGAGGAAGAGTTGCATCAGAATTTTCCGTAGCTGTTCTCCGACTAATCGGAATCTCAAGGAAGAGATTATTCTTAAGCAGGGTAGGTTGTAACATCCCAATTTTTGCTACCTCTTAGCATGCCAGTCAGTATATCTTCATTGGATTCTCGGATGTCTCAACCCAATTTTTGATCTCTTATCTCAGAATTATGATCCTAGGTATGCCACTACCTTAATTTCAAAATTTGCCAATTTAACTCCACCTTTCATACCATTTTCGCATTTCAATCCAAAAGTATTTCAGATTGGTCCTTTTCTGATTTTCCCAAACCCCTGAAAAGGCTAAAAGCCAGAAATCAGCCCCAAACCTTGATCTGATTTGGGGAATATCTCCCAATTGCTATTCTGAACAAGTTTCCCTTCTGTGAGAATTCCAAATCTCATCCCAAACTTCAGTTTTCAGCCTCGCCAAAATCCAAGCCCTAAATAAACTAAATTGCCTTGTTTTCGTTTTATCCAAAATCTATTCAAACGATTTGTATTTTATCTTTTTCCCTAGGCAAAATGTTGGTGGAATAAAGTTATGCAGATCTGTGAAATTAGTTCTGACTTAAATCCTCCAAATCTCAGAATTTACAATCAGGTCCAAATCCAAAACAAATTCTTGCATTTCAGTCCAGCCTGCTGTTTTGACCAGGCCCTGTGCCTTTCGACCAGGCCATTCGACCACGACGAGGCCAGCACCCGTTTTGGCCATGACCAGTGCTGTTTCACCGAGATTCACCGCCGCCGTTGAAGCCCCACCGTCGCCAACTCCACCGTAGACTCGCCACCACGTGTGACCATCTGGTTGGCCATCGTGGAGTTGTTGCAGCAGCACCAGCATGCCGATTTTTCTCTTGCGCGCGCGCGGCTTCGCCACCGCCTGCTACTGCTGTCACAAAAGAACTTTTTTGCCACGTTGCAACCATCTCGGAGCCCCAGTCGCTGCGTCACTGCCATCGCCAGTGCACACTTGCTTGTTCTCGAGGCCGCCGTGTGCGCCGCGTCTTCACCGTTGTGACCACCTTGCTCGGTCACTTTAGCCACTGTAGCTCTTGAGGCAATCCAGCTGCTGTGGCATCCCAACGCCATCTCTATCCCGCCATCGTCGCCAGCCTGGCCGTATCCCGCTCGATTCACTTCAAGTCTTGAAGCCCCCAGCCACTGCCTATATAAACCCCCCCCCTCGCCCAGAGCTTCTTCACACCACTCCAGCAACCACTAAGTCCCAGCTTCTTCACGTCCTTCTTTGTCTCCGGTGAGCCAACAGAGAGGAGCAAGGTGCCAGCCTATTCTGCTGTATCAGACCTCAAACTGATCACACCTGTGAGTCCCTCTCATCTACCTCTGTGTGCTATAGCGTTTAATTGCATCTCGGCAGACCATGTCGCCGGTGATCGCCGGATTTCCCTTTTGCCCTGTTTCGGCAATGCCGCCTGTTTTAGTCCAAATTGATCCTTCTCATAGTGGAGTATATTCACCAGGGAAGCCTCCCTAGCAAGCTTGTGCATTTGGATTTTGAATTTGAGCTCGTTGTGTAGCCTCCCCTTTTTCGCGTGCTACCGGGGACCCCTCACGTCGCCAGGCGCCGATTCCCCGACCAAAGCAACTTCACTAGTAGCTTCCTTTTACCCCTCTATTGCTCTCACCGTGAGCAATTAACCCCTGAAGCCTTGTAGCAGAAATGCCCAATTCCATTATCGTCTTCTCCGGCGCCGATCACTGGAGATCTGTTCCCGGCCGTTCTAGCTGATGCCACCTTGTCGTGTATGCTCGCCTTGATCCCCTGAGCATTATCTTCTACTAGCCCGACCTCTGGATCTGCACAGGTTGCAAGTTATAGCCTTTCCAAGTTTGGTCCAGAACCTGTATTTGTGTCGAGTCGTCACCGCAGTTCATCACCATCGTTCATCGCCATCCGGCCATCTCAACCAATGAAACCACCACCATCGTGTTCTTGTTTCTATTGCCTACCTCCCAGACATAGCTGGTGAAGCATTTGAAGTCCAGAGCCAAATCCACTGCTTTGCCCTAGCTTTTGACACTGTCAGCTCAATGTCAGTGCATGTCAGCCACTGGCATTAGCCCTGTTTGACCCCTTCTGGTTGAGAAAATGAAATGCCACTTTGTCTACTAGATCCCTGGAGCCATGTTCAACAACTTACTCTACTGCCACATCTTCAGAAAACTCACCTAAAGCCGACCTAAGGCCATGTCTAGCCTGGAACCGAATGTCGACCCTTTGACATTCGACCCCTTTTGAACCTATCTCTTCGAGCAGAGCTCAAGTATCCATGTCCAGATTGTTTTCCCTGCATGCATGTTATATTTTACTATTATTTCCTATAGAAACTATTTTCTGTATGTTTCTGAGGTGCGATGTGTTGAATTGCCTCGTTGTTTGTGTGCAAGAATATAGCAATAAGCAGAAGAGTCAACAGAAGACTTCGAAGAACCCTTAGAGCCGTCAGACCCCACACTGCAAGGCAAGTCTCTAACCTTGATCATGTCTCCCCCAATACTTTGAGTAAACTAGAATGATTTATGTTTTAAATTATATGCATGCTCTTTGTTCAAATAAAGTGCTACATTGAAAGAATATGGATAGATATGACCTAATTCCTTGTTAAGCCCCTTATGTTTATATATATATATATATATATCATGCACCCTTGTCACTCTAGGATATCATGCTTAGGCTATGCTTATGCTCAAGATTATGTGTTAAGTGCGAAATGGTCACATGTGAGAAAAGTATATTTAAAACCCCTTTTGTGAAAGATAATGTGGTTGGAATTGATAGTGAGGATGGTTTTATTGGTTGGTGTTGTGTGCACATTGGGAATGTGAAAGACTCCTCACTAAAGATTCGTAAGGACAAGAACCTTGTGTTGTACTTCTATGTGGCATGAAAAACGTACTAACCACTTGTCCGGTATGGGACGGGTGCAACATAGTAGCTCTCTCAGTATTAGCTTTTCCCTGCAATGGTTGTCGGTCCAGTTTCTCGAGAGGAAACTGGTGGGCCACAGAGGGCCACGAGCGGTGTGAGCTAATGAGTGAATCAGGCGTATTGAAGGAAGACGCCCTACGCCAGGATTCCGAGTCGTGCGCAGCTGAATCCATAGGACCATTGGCCAAGGCTAGGAAGAATTGGCTGTGGGGAGTACCCACAATGGTAATAAGGACTGGAATGTCTATTTACCGGGCAGGGAATTGTTAATGCTGGGATTGCAAACTGTTGTGTGATCTCGGCCTTGTCACATGCGTAAAAGTCGTATGGAGAGGTACCGACTTGAAAGCTGAGTGATCGGTGGATTAAAGTGGTACGCCTTTGCAAAGTTATAAAAAGTATCAGATACTCTAATCTCCCAGGTCATGGAGTTTGCGTGTGGTGGATTCTATCCATGTCGATGCAGCACAAATACCGTTTGGGAAAGTTTTTCATAACATTGATTAGAGTGGTGACTCATGGAAGACCGCCACGTGTAACATCTTCTGAAAATCTAGTTTAGGATTTTAAAAGCCTCACTTTTTGAAAGCAAAATCTTTTCCTCAAAACTTAGATTGAAAAACTATTCTATCCTTATCTATGAACCAAAGAGCCCATCTTTTGAAAATTCTCCCCCTCATCTATGTACCTGCATTCTTATTTGAGACTTGTTGAGCACTATGTGGACAATGTGCTCACCCTTGCTTTCGCAAACAAATTTAGAGGAAGGATTCATTGATCCCGAGTCCTACGGTCTTGAATCCAATATCCAAGAAGAAGAAACTACCCCCTAGAATCCAGCATACTAGAGGGTCACTTACCAAGTTGAGTCCGATGTGGAGGAAGCTCATGCAATACCGCTGCAGTTGAAGATGAAGATCGTTGAAGCCCTTTTGCTTGTTGTTGTTGTTTCATTTTGTGCCGACCTTCGTGTCGAGGAAAACTCCCTGATTTTGTATCAACACTAAATTGTGTCATTTTGGCGCTATGTTATTGTAATGTTGGTCCATGTGATCAGCACTTGTTTTATTTACTTGCATTGTTATATAATGCATCTTGTTGTTGTGAGCTTGCAATGTATCTTTCTGATTGCAATCCACCTGGGCGGTTGCCACCAGATTCCTCAAATGAGGGTCCCAGAACCATGGCCCAAATTTAGATTTGAAACCGGTGCATGGAGATGCAGAATGTAGGAGTGGAGAACAGCTTGAGGCCATTATGGAAGAAGTCAAGTCATTGATTGAAGATTTCTTGAAAGAACTTGACTTACTATGATTTCATTCTAGTGAACAATGATCCTCCATTTGAATTGTACTTGTACATATACAATTATAGTAGAAAATATGCAAATGCATGCCTTCCATTTTTAGAAAAAATGTACTTGATTTTGTCTTATATTATGGCCATATTCCCCTAGCCCCCTCCAGAGATCATACATACAGAAGGCATTGTATTATAATACCAGGAGAAATATGGGTTAATAATGATCAGTGAATATCTAGCGTGTTCCTTATACGTAAATGAATGGTTTCTATAGGAAGTCTCAACTAAATATGATCTTCTGGTCGCGCCAGCACTGATCTTAATATAATACCAAAGTTTATTATGAACTACCAGCCCCTCCAATGATCAGAAACATACTAGTAAGTCCCGTATGTGTTAAGGAACGGCTTATTTAGTGATGTCTTATGTAACATCCCAGTTTTTGGCTATCTTTTCTACTTGCGAGTCAGCATATCTTCTTTGGGATCCCTGATGTCTCAACCCTATTTTGATCTCCTATCTCAGAATCATGATCTTAGGTATGCCACTACCTTAACCTAAAAGTTGGCAGGTAAACTTCATCTCCCAGATCATTTTCACATTTCAGCCCAAAAGTGTTTCAGTTTAGTCCTTTTCAGAATTTTCAAAAAGCCCGAAAAGGCTAAAAGTCCCAGACCATCTCCAAATTCAAATCTGATCAAGTGATTATCTTTCTTTTATTTTTCTGAACGTTTTTCCCTTCAGGAAGAACTCAAGAATCTCAACCGAAACCCTAGTTTCAGCCCCGTCAAAATGTCAAACCCTAATTACCCTATTTTACCCTGTTTTCAATTTTTGTCGAAACCCCCAGATCTTATCGGATTTTGCCATTTTCCCTGTTGGATGAGTCCAAGTATTTTGGTAACACTCATCTGCAAAATCAGAATGCAAATCAGCCCCTTAGATTTCCAAATTTGCAATCAAGTCCAAAATCCCGAGAAGAACCTTCGCATTTTAGTCCAAACCCTCACAAATAAGTCCTTTTACCTCACGGTTTAGTCCCTGGCTTCTTTTCTTCGACCACGACCCGGAGGCCGCGTGTACGATCGCGACCAGAGGACATTCGACCAAGGTTGCTGCCGCCATGAACCACCGCAACCTTCACCGCTGGCCAGTTGTGCCTCCGCCAACGGCCAACTCCCACGTGACCGCACGTGCTCGCGTCGCGCCAAGGAACGCCACTGTGGCGATGACCGGAGACCATAGCTTCACCGTTCGCGCGCGTGCCTGCCATTGTCAGAACTTTACTGCCACATGGTTGCCATGCCGAAGCTCGCTATCCCGTCGTCCTGACGAAGTCCCGATTTCGCGCGATGCTCCATCTCTGGCAGAGCTCCCGCCGTGTCCCGATGTGCCTCGCTGACCGCTCCAGCGCCAGGGAGCATCTCCCCGTCGATTTGCTGCCGCTCTCCAGGACTCAACCCCGCGGCTATATAAAGCCCCCTCTCGCCAGTGCTTCACTTCACACCGAAACTCTCTTGAAATCCCGTAGCTTTAGCACCAGAGCTCGCCTCCGTCTTCTTCCCCGACGAGCCGCTTCTGGAGCTCACGGTGCCAGCCTCGATCCTTGCTTCCCACTCCAAACCAAGGCCACCAGTAAGCTTCCCTCATTCCCCTGTACGTTTCATAGCAGTTGATTGAACTCCGACGAAACCTATCACCGGCGATCACCGAGATTGCCTGTTGCCCTGTTCCCCTAATGCCGAGTGATTCAAGCAAAATTGATCCTCGTGCTAGTAGAGAAAAGTGATCAATGAGCTAGGAGGAGTAAGCCTGCAAGTTTTGGGACCGTCAATTTTGCCCCGAGCGTCGAATCCCCAAATTCGAACCTCGGCAGTTCGCCGGAGAACGCCGCCGTGCTTCTCCAGCCATTCCCTGGCAAAATTGAGCACACCAGTAGCTTTGTGATGACCCATAGATGCTTCCCGAGCGTGGAATTGAGTTCAAACTCCCTGGAACAAAAATGCCCAAATTAGTGCCTTCGTCTTCCGCTCCAATCACCGGAGTTCATTTTTCGGCCGAACCAGCTGATGAAACCATGTCATCTAGCTAGGCCTCAACCCCTTGAGCATTTTACTCCACTGGCTCGAACCCTGAATCGGCCTAGATCAAAAGTTATGAACATGCCAAGTTTTGTCCAGAACCATGTCTGTGCCATGTCGCCACCGTGGTTCATCGACGCCGTTCATCGCCGTCCGGCCACTTTCTGCCCTTGAACCTGTTGAGTGATTTGTTCCTGTTATCAAGGCCTAACCCCCAGACAAAGTTGTGCATCAATTGATGCCCTAGGTTAAAAGTTATGCAATGCCCTAGTTTCTGGCCATGTCTAGCACTATGTCAGTGCATGTCCACCAGTGGCATTAGATGATTTAGACCTGTTAAATTTGAGCAATTGAAATGCCACTTTGTCCACTAAGCCTTTTGAACCATGTTCTACAATATTTTCTACTGTCACATCTTCAGAAAACAAACCTAGAACCAATTTAGGGCTATGTCAAGCCATGAGCCGAATGTCAGCCCTTCGACATTCAAGTCCTTTTGAGCCCATCTCTTCGATCAATATCAAGCGACCTTGTCCAAACCCTTTCCCCTGCATGCATGATATATTTACGAATTATTTTCTAGTACTTGTGTGCTTATGTAGTGTGTATGTGTTTGTATCCGCCGTGGAACCAGACGTTGAAGGAACAGAAGAGAACTTCGAGGATTCATCTGAGCAGCTAGACCCATCACTGCAAGGCAAGTCTCAAACCCTTGATCATGTCTAGCCTAATATTTTGAAATGAAGTATGTTAACTGTTTTCAAGTGTATGCATGCCTTAGATTCAAATAAGAGTTATGTTTTAATGAAATGATTAGGTATGACCTAAATAACTGAAAAGCCCCTTTTGACATTGAATATCCCTGCACCCTTGTCACCCTAGAATATCATGCTTAGGCTATGATATGCTCAAGATTATATGATAAATGTTGAATGGTCACATATGAGAAAAGCATATTCAAAACCCTTTTTGTGAAAGAAAATATGATTGGAATCGATAGTGAGGATAGTTTGATTGGATGGTACTGTGTGCACACTGGGAATGTGAAAGACTCCTCACTAAAGATTCATAAGGACTAGAACCTTGTGCTGTGCTTCTATGCGGCATGAAAAATGTACCAACCACTTGCCCGGTTATGGGACGGGCGTAACTTAGTAGCTTTCTTTAGTATTAGCTTTTCCCTGCAATGGTTGTCGATCCAGTTTCTTTCGAGAGCTGGTGGGCCACAGAAGGCAATGAGTGACGTGAGTTCAGAAAAATCATGAGAGGAAAAGGTGGAAAGAAGGAAGACGCCCTATGCCAGATTAAGTCATGCACGACTGTAATCAAGAGAGGCTATGTGTCTTGCGAGAACATAGACTCAGGCTAGGAAGTAAGGCAGTGGGGAGGACCCACAACGGTACTTGAGATTTAACTGTCTATTTACCGGGAAGGGAATAGTTAATGCTAGGACTGTAAACTGTTGTGTTATCTCGGCCTTCTCACATGCGTAAGAGTCGCATGGAGAGGTACCAACTTGAAAGCCGAATGATCGGTGGATTAAGGTGGTACACCTTTGCAAAGTTTAAAAAGTATGGGATACTCTGAGCTCCCAGGCTATGGAGTCTGCGCGCTGTAGATTCTATTCACATCGATGCAGCACAAGTAGCTTTTGGAAGGTTTTTCACAAAATCTGAGTAAAGTGGTGACTCATGAAAGACCGCCACACACAACATTTTCTGAAAACCTAGCTTAGGAATTGAAAAGCCTTGCTTTTGAAAATAAAAGTCTTTTCTCCAAAGACTAAGTGTGAAAATCTATTCTATGTACTTATATAAAGCTAAAGAGCCATTCTTTGAGAATTTCCCCCCATCTATATATACTTGCATTCTTATTTGGGACTTGTTGAGCGCCATGTGGACGATGTGCTCACCCTTGCTTTTACAAACAAATTTGGAAGAAGGATTCGTCGACCCTAAATCTTACAGTCTTGAACCCAATGTGGAACAAGAAGAAGAAACTGAAGACCCAGCTTGTTAGAGGGTTATGTACCAAAGTGGAGTCCGATATGGAGGAAGGCCCGTACAACACCGCTGCTGCTGAAGAAGAAGACTGATGAAGTCCTTTTGCTTATTATTGTTGTTCCATTTTGTGCCGACCTTTGTGTCGAAAACTCCTTAATTTGTATCAACATTTAAATGCGTCATTTTGGTGCTAAGTTATTGTAATGTTGGTCCTTGTGATCAGCACTTGTTTTTAATTACTCGCATTTTTATATAATGCATCTTGTTGTTGTGAGCTGCAATGTGTCATTTCTGAGTGCAACCCACCTGGGCGGTTGCCAACGGATTCCTCAAATGAGGGTCCCACATCTTATCTAGATGCGATCATGAGATTGGCTAGCGAATCCAACTTGGTTACTATAATAAGATAGTCATTGGCGACCAGCCCCTGAGCATAGCTCAGAAAGGATGGGCAAAGGAATTCAACTAGAATACAATTCGAGGAAAAGTACATGTTTTCTATGATAAAACCATGCTAATTCAAAAGGAAAAGAGAATTGGAAAACTTACACATAAAACATGCGTAACTAATCTATGTTCCAATCAGTGGACAAAGATTCTTCCATTTTCCATTGCTAATGGGCTGATCCTAGTCGCGGAACTGAGACCACAATATAAGGGCCTTCCTACTGAGGGGAGAATTTGTTGCGATTTGACTGGTTTTATATCTTTCGTAAAACCAAGCCACCCACGTGAAGACTACGAGGTCGCACCCATTTATTGTGGTATTTACGCAAAGCTTGTAAATATACTGCAGACTTAATTAGCGCCCAATCGTGTTCCTCCTCAATAAGGGCAACATCTTGGGCACGTTGTTCATATTGATCAGAATGATCAAATTGATTTACACGAACAGAACCAATACGAATTTCCATAGCTAAGATAGCCTCGGTACCATATACTAGTTGAAAAGGTGTCTCATCCATAGCTCGACTACAAGTGGTGCGTAGTGCCCATAGAACGCAGTAGAGTTCATCTACCGAAGCCCCCAAGCGCATTTTAAGGTGATCGAAAACACACTTCTTGATGCTTTGTAATATCTGCCCGTTGGCACGTTCGACAGCTCCATTGCTTTGTGGATGAGTCATAGATGCAAAGCACACCTTGCTCCCGATGTCATCGCAATAGTCCAGAAAAATACCACTAACGAACTGTGAACCATTGTCGGTAATAAGACGACTTGGAACATCAAATCGTGTGACAATATTCTTTTGAAAGAATTTTTCACCGCAGCGGTGGTAATATTGCGGACTGGTTCAGCTTCAATCCACTTAGTAAATGTGTTAATGGCTATGAACAAAACTTGTATCCATTAACCACTTGGGGCATAAGACCTACTATATCTATTCCCCAAACCACAAAAGGCCAGGTTAAAGGAATATTTTGTAAAGCATATGTAGGCTGATGAATCTGCCTTGCATGGAACTGACATTGTGGGCATGTTTTGACCAAATACTTGTCATCATCAAGTGCCGAAGGCTAGTAAAATCCCTATCGAAAATCTTTCCTGACCAATGTTCGATAAGAGGTGTGTGCACCACACACGCCATCATGAATTTCTTTCAAGAGTGATTTACCTTCCTCCTGACATATAAAGCGCATGAATACCCCTTTTGAGTACCCTTCTATATAAAATTCCATCAATGATTTTATATAGGCGCGCCTTTCAAACTAACTGATCATTTTCGGTTTCATCCTTCGGCAAGGTCCCATGTTCAACATAGATCCATAGTGGTCGGGTCCAATTTGTTCATGTCCAAGGTCAGCGACGTGAACTGTCACTAAGTCATCCTCGACCGAAGTCATGATCGAAGGGAGTTTTAAGTGTTCAACGAACACTCCTGCCGGAACGGATGTGCATGAGGACCCAAGTTTTAATAATTGGTCGGCGAGTATAATATCCTTTTTGCGGGATATATTGGACACCGAAATGACTGAAGTGTTTTTCCAATTTCTTCGCTTCCCCCAGGAAATGAGCCATTGTCTCATCGGAGGTGCTGTACTCCTTGTTTACCTAGTTTATGACAAGTTGTGAGTCTTCCCTCAGTACTAATCGACGGACTTCAAGGAATTTTGCTGCTCGAAACCCTATGATAATTCTCATCTTTGTACATATTTTTTGGATATTTTCCCCTCAATCATGCTCATTTTAGTCATAAAGATCATCAAATACTCAAATATATTTGTATGGCTGTCATTCGACCTCGACTGTGTGTTTTGTTTATTTTAATCGTAGGTCGCAGCAATTCGGGCAATTTATGGCTAAATAGATGAGCTTCATCGACTGGATCTAGCGAACGGATGATTCCGTATAGAAGTACGCGTTGCTATGGATGTGTAGGAGCTGACCGCGTCGAAATCGGAGTCTCCGGGTGTCTAGAACAATAAAACTTAACAGCTTAGGGCCCAATTGAAATTTCCTGAAAACCCGAGAGCCTTTTTGCAAAACAGTCAAAACACTAAAAACCCTCAGCCACCACTGTTGCATTTTGGCCTGACATACACCCAAAAACCCCCTTCTTCTCTACCAATCCCGGCGAACTTGCCGCCAGCGGCCAGGTCCATGCCGTCGGTCTCCTCCACTTTTCTTCCTCTTCTCCCCCTTCGATGAGCCACCGATCTTCTCTCCCTTCATGCTCTCTCACCACATTTCGTCTCATCCTCTCCCGTTCGTCTTCACGGCCAGCTGCTCCCCTTTCCTTTTCCTCCTCCTTCCTCCCTTCCTCTTTCTTTTTCTTCTTCTTTTCTTCTTCTTCCTGGATGCTCACCACTTCCTCCAGGACTCCTCTTCTCCTCGCCTCCTCCTCCTTCTCCCCTCTTCTTCGTCCCTTCTTCCTCTTCCTCTCCTCCTCCTTCTCCCCATTTATACACCATCCCACCGCAGATCTAGCCGATCCCGCCATAGCCGACGTCCGTGCTCCACAACCCGACGCCGCCGATCTGTCACCACGCCGGAATCCGCCTCTCCCTCACCGCACCTTGCCGCCCCTCGTGGCCTCCTCCACGGCCTAGTCCAGCCGCCGCCACCCAGATCCGCACCACGGCCGTCCCCGAGTTCGCCCACACGCACCACCGCCACCGGATCAGTGTGCCACCTTTGCTCTTCCGCCTTCCTCGCGCCACAGGGCCGCCGCCTCTACGCGCCACGCCGCATCACCTCCACCACCGGATCCGAGCCCTCCAACCTCCACGCCGCCAGATCCGCCGGCTCCCGCGCAGATCTCGCGACAGCGTCCTCTCCCACACGTCGCGCCGCCGCCCTCGTCTCCCACTGCTGAGCCGCCGCCAGTTCGCGTCGCTGCCACCGAACAACCCGCAGCCGCGGCCACTCTCTTTCTTCTCCTTCCTTCTTTCTCCTTTCTTCTTCCTCTCTCTATTTCTTCCCTCTTCTTCCCCCAAATCCACCACTCTTCTTCACCTTCTTCCTTCCACAGCCGCGCCACCGTTGATTTCCACCTGCCTGTGCCGGATCTCCAGCGTGCACCACCGTCAGTCCACTCGGCCGCCTGACCCATGATGGCCAACAGCAGCGACGACCTCGACTTCGACTTCAACCGCGACTGCGACGACGCCCAGCTTCTTCCACGACCACTACAGCCCACTAGTACGACTACAAGGTCAAGCTTCCTCTGGCTTTGAACTCCAGATATCATCACAAGCAGGGAGCAAGCAAATCTGTGACAAACAAGTTAGAACTTCTGTGATGCATTCTTGCTTGCTGCTATGAATTGAACCTGTCTGTGAAATCAACTCTAGGGATTTCTATTTTGCTGGAACTGGGATTAGTTGTTCATCAAGCTGTCGAGTGAATTGTTATCATCTTTGCTTGAAATGAACTATTGATTTATTAGCTCATCTTGCTTTGTGTTTAATTGAGCTCTGTGCATGTGGCTATATTCTGAGTGTCTTGAATTGCTTGCTCTGCATCAAGACCCTGGAGAATCCCACTCCATATGATCTCTTTAAGCTTGAATTATTTCGTTTGATTTTCTGTGGAGTGTGGATGATCCAGGTTATGCAGTTGAGGCTCCAGGGTTCAATTGTGTTAGTGAAATGGATACAGTTCAGTTTTCTTATGCAGTTGTGCTCTGTGCTGTCTTGTGGCAATGTGGTCTCTGGTTGTGGCTGAGAGGTTTGTGGTTGGTTAATGTTTGCTCTACACTTGTGATTCGTCAATATTTGCCGTAGATTCAGATCGATGATGGTTGTTAGCGCTGCCTCGCGCGCTACCACTACACGCTTTCTCTCTATCGCTTGTATTATGAAACGCTAGTCCAGAACGAAGATTAGTTGCTTGTCACGAGGTGACCACCTCTTTTCTTTCTTCTGACATTCTCTCTCTCTTTCTCTCATCCATTTTGGTTTTATTATTCACCGATTTAGTCTAGTTTTACACGATTTGTTTTCTCTAGTCCCTGTGGAAAGAATGATTAGAATACTCGCCTTACTGCATCGTCCTCGTTCTATTGCGAGACGGTCTAGGCTGGTATCACCCTGTAAAAAGACCTTCATACTCTGCTTCGTTGTTGATTACAACCAAGTGTAATTGAATGACATACTTGAGTTGGTCACTCTAAGGCGTAATTAAGACCACTCCAGCCCCCGAGTGTTGAAAATTGTGAAAGCCGTCAAAATACATTATCCAATGGTCAGTGCTTTGTAAATCTTTAGATTCTTGCACAGGATGGTCGGGATTAGTCATTCAAACACAAAATTTGCAATAATTTGAGATTTAACTACAATGCGGGGGGTGAAATGGATGTCAAATGCTCCAAGTTTCACTGCCCACTTCGTAATGCAACCATATTTCTCTGGATTCTGGATAATATCTCCCAATGGAAAGGACGAAGGCACAGTAATATTATGTGCTTGAAAGTAATGTCGTAGCTTACAGGAAGCCATCAGAAGTGCGTAAAGTAACTTCTAGACAACAGGGTAATGCTCCTTTGGTCCATGAAGCACTTCGCTTACGTAGTAGATTGGCTGTTGTACACCTTCTCTCTCCGCGACCAGAACTGCGCTGACCACGTGAGGGGTGGCCGCCAGATAGAGAAGTAAAGGTTCCGCCAAATTTGGAGAGACTAGTACTGGTGGACTGGATAAATATGCTTTAACCAGTTGAAAGGCTTTAAGTCATTTTATATCACGACTAGGCGAACGTGAACAGCCTTCTGTAAGGCTCTTCGCAAGCACAATGGTTTTACCTGGTCGAAGGAGACCTCATCTGTTCAATGGCCCAGATTTTTTCAGGATTAATCTCAATTGCTCTCGAACAAACAAGGAAACCCAGAACTTTTAGGATTTAACTTTATTCCATGCTTGTTCAAATTATTGAAGGTTTCAGCAAGATCATCTATGTGATTAGAGCTTCTCAAGCTCTTCACAACCAAATCGTTGATGTAAGCTTCTAAATTACGCCCCAACTGGGAAAGAATGGTCTTTTGCATCAAGGGCTGGTACGTGGAACCAGCGTTCTTGACACCAAATGGCATTCTGATGTAACATTAAGTGCCAAATAGCGTGATGAAGGCAGTTTTCTCTTCATCTTCTTCTGCCATGCTAATATGATACTACCCTGAGTAGGCTTCCAGAAAGCTCATCAGTTTGCAATCCGTGGTAAAATCGACCAACTGATCGATGCGAGGAAGGGGAAAATCATCCTTCAGGCATGCACTATTTAGGCTGATGTAATCGACGCACATGCACCACTTACCATTTGACTTTAGGACAATGACCAGGTTCGCAAGCCATTCAGGATGATCGACTTCGCGAACGAATCCTGCCTTCTGGAGTTTGTCCAATTCTGAACGAATGGCTTCTTGCTAGTCAATAGCAAAGCATGTGAGCTTCTGTTTTATTGGTCGCTGTCCAGGACGAATCGCTAGCCTGTGCTCAATTACTTCCCTTGGGACTCCAGGAATGTTGGATGGTTTCCACGCAAACACATCTGCATTAACCCAGAGGAAAGTAACGAGCTCAAGTTTCTATTTGTCGTCCAGACTTGCTCCAATCCGAATGGTTCTGGTCGGATCATCCGGGTACAATGGAACTAACTTCAATTTTTCATCTGGTCGCGGGGCAACTTTGATAGCCGATCATAAGTAATTGCCATGTTCCTACTGTCTCGAACCAAAATAACGCCTTCAGGGCCCGGTAGCTTGGCGCATTGATAAGCATAATGCACTACCGCCATGAACTTAGCAAGAGTTGGCCTGCCAAAAATAGCGTTACTTTCCTCTGGGTATCAGTTTGCCTAACTAACTTTCCTCTGGGTATCAGTTTGGTCGAACTGACTATCAGTTTGCCTAACTGACTGTCAGTTTGGGGTTTCAAGTTTCCATATACGACCACAAACGACTAGCTATTTTTTATCCATAAATTTTGTCGGCCGTTGTGTACATAACTGACTGTCAGTTAGGTGAACTGACTGTCAGTTTGTGTTGCTGATTTTCAGCCCTAGCTCCAACGGTTGTTTTGATCCTTGAGGCTATAAATAAGGGCTTTGGACATGTGTTTTATACAACAAGCAGCCTTGCATTCTTATACACTCTTGAGCTTTAGCTTTCTACACAAAATCTTGATCTGTTGATCAAGTCGAGTGTTTTCTGATCCACTGAGGGTTCCAGTTCATTGCATTTGCATACTCGTAGTATCTCGGTGCATGTTTGGAGGTCTAGAGAAGACCTTACTGCCAATTGCTCTTGGTGAGCGCCCTCACCTAGACGGTTTGGTGGAGTGGCCGTTGACCTCTCCAGTTCAAAGATTGTTGGAGAGGCTCAGCAAAGTTGTACAAGGCATCGGTGCTCGCCTTTGCTGAGTGGACAAAGAGCAACCTATAGTGGATAATATCCTTCGTGGGTATTGAGGCAAAACTCAATTGACTTGAGAGCTTCAACGAGGATTAGTGGAGACTGGGCGAGTCTCCGATACCTCGGTAAAAATCGATTGTGTTTGTCTTCTCCTCTTTATTGTTTAATTGTTATTTGATCTTTTGCAATATTTGCTCTTATCTAAAAAGTTTTAAAGCCTCCTATTCACCCCCCTCTAGTCAGCATCCTTGATCCTACACGTGGTATCAGAACAAGGTCTCTCGATTCATTAGGCTTTACCACCTAGAGAGAGGATGTCGTCTAATGAGGGTTTCTCTCTTGGTCATACCAGTCGTGCGCCTATCTGTGATGGGACAAACTATCCCTATTGGAAGGTGCGCATGTCGGTATTCCTAGAGGCCATGGGGCTTGACGTATGGGATATTGTTAAACTTGGTTTTACTCCTCCGGATGATCCGGCAAGTCACTCTGAGGTCGACAGGAGAAAACTGCATTTAAATGCCCGTGCAAAAAATGCACTCTTTGCCGGTTTATCTTTAAATGAGTTTAACCGTGTAAGCAATCTCACGACTACTCACAAGGTTTGGACCACCCTCGAAGAAATTTATGAGGCAACTACAAAAGTTAAAAAGGCAAAGTTGCTCATGGTGAGGCAACGATATGAGACTTTCACAATGTCCTCAACCGAGTCCGTGGACTCCATGTTCACTCGGTTGAATAATATTGTGAATGAACTCAAGGGGCTCGGAGTTGTGTTTACTGACCTTGATATTGTGAGAAAGATGCTCAGGGCTTTACCAGAAAGCTTCGACACTCTGTTGATGGCTCTCACAAACTCTGACTTGTCGACCACGACACCGACTGATCTCTATGGGAACCTCATCACCCATGAGATGCACAAAAAGGAGAAGAAGGAAGCAGTAGAACCCTCTGAGACAAAGAAGAAGACATTGGCTTTCAAAGCCAACACTAAGAACGATTCAAGTGATGGCTTCTCCGACGAAGATCTGGCACTCATGGTAAAGAATACTCAGAAACCTCTTCGTAGGTTACACAAGAAGGGTGTCAACATTGACACACGACCCAAGGGACCAAAGCAAACCAACCTCAAGGACATCATTTGCTATGGATGTCATGAAAAGGGACATATAGCATCAAGATGTCCAAACAAGAACAAGAGGTGGAACAAGAAGAAGAAATTCTTCAAGAAGAGCAATGACGCATCCAAAGAAGCATGCTTCGAAGAATGGATGTCCGGCGGAGAGAGCTCCGACTCCGACTCCGACGATGAAGAAGGTTGCTCCAAGAAGCTAGCCAGACTAGCTCTAGGCAACACATCGACTAGTTCATCCCTTTGTCTTATGGCTAAAGGCGATGAAAAGGTACATTCTTCCGATCCTTCATATGAAGAACTAGTTGAAATGATCACCGAGTTAAATGAAGTTTATGGAGCTACTAAAAAGAAGTATAGAGCGCTTAAAGAAGAACATTGTTCGTTACGCACTCAATACTCCGAGCTAAAAGATTCTTATGAAAGCATGCTCATGAAAGATATTACTAATGCTTCATCTAAGGTAGATGTTTCCACTTCATGTGATTTAAATGATACTCCTTCTAGTAGCCATCATATACCATGCGATTCAAATGATACCATCTTAAACGAAAATAATGAACTTAAGGCACAAGTTGAAAAACTTGGAAAAGGTCTAGAAAACTACTATAAGGGAAAAGTATCTCTTGATCTCATACTTAGTAAACAAAAATGTTCATTTAGAAAAGAAGGTTTATGATACTTTCCGAAGAAAGGAAAGAAACCAAACGCTAAAACTGTTTTTGTAAAAGCATGCAACACATTTTGCTTTAAATGTCATGAAACTGGTCATTCGCATGAAGCATGTCCTTTAATGACTCCAAACTATTTTGATACTTGTTACATGCTTCAAAAGTCGAAGAAAGGATATGCTATAGCAAAGTTTGTTGGTACACCCATGTTAAATAAAAAGAAGAAATCAATTTGGATGCCCAAAGCTTTGATTGCTAACATTGAAGGACCCAAAAAGGTTTGGGTACCTAAAAGGACTTGATTCTTTTTATGCAGGTGAACTACAAGACCGGTGGGAGGCATTGGGTGCTAGACAGCGGATGCTCCGAACACATGACTGGTAACAAGAAGTTGTTCACCTCACTAGAAGACAACTCAAGCGAAAATCAAAAGATCACCTTTGGCGACAACCGTCAAGGAAATGTGGTAGGCTTGGGTAAAATTGCGATTTCAATAGATCTTTCAATTTCAAATGTTTTGCTTGTTGAATCTCTGAATTTTAATTTGCATTCTGTTGCACAAATTTGCAATTTTGGTTTTAGCTGCACTTTTTATCTCAAAGAAGTTTTAGTTGAAAGTTTGAAAGACAATTCTTTGATTTTCAAAGGCTTTCGTTTTGGAAATCTTTATTTGGTTGATTTTCACTCAAATGATGCATCTCTTTCAACATGCCTTGTCTCTCAAACCTCAAAGGGTTGGTTATGGCATAGGAGACTTGCACATGTTGGAATGCATCAATTGAGAAAACTTTTAAAACGTGATTTGGTTGTTGGCTTAAAGGATGTGAATTTTGAAAAGTATAAACCTTGTAGTGCCTGTCAAGCTGGCAAGCAAGTAACTACTTCACATTCGATTAAGCGTGTTCTTTCGACTTGCAAACCTTTGGAACTATTGCATATGGATTTATTTGGACCTTCTGAGTTCCAAAGTATCGGGGGTAGCAATTATGGTTTTGTGATTGTTGACGACTTTACTCGCTATACTTGTGTTTTCTTTATTTCTCAAAAATCTGAAACCCCCGATGTTTTCAAAAGTTTTGCAAAACGTGTTTCTACTGAATTCGAGCTATCCATCAAGAAAATCCGAAGTGATCATGGTGGAGAGTTCGTTAATTCAACTCTATTTGATTTTTGTGACTCTCTTGGAATCAAACACGAATTTTCTACTTCTTACACTCCACAGCAAAATGGAGTCGTTGAAAGGAAAAATCAAACACTTATAGAAATGGCAAGGACTATGTTAAGTGAGTATAATACTCCTACTCGCTTCTGGGCTGAAGCCGTGCATACTGCTTGCTATTCTATAAATCGACTTTATTTGCATCCTCTTCTGAATTTTGACTCCTTATGGGCTTCTTATTATGCGTAAGCCAAACATTTCTTATTTTCAAGTTTTTGGTTGCAAGTGCTTTATACTTAAGAAAAGAAATTTTGACGGTAAATTTCAAAGAAGAGTAGATGAAGGCTTCTTAGTCGGATACTCTACCACTTGCAAAGGCTATTGTGTCTTTAATAAAAATACTGGTTGTATTGAAGAATCTTGTGATTTCGAATTTGATGAAACTAATGGCTCACAAAAGGAGCAAGTCTCTTGTGAAGTTTCAGGTGAAGATCTTCAAGAAGCCGTGAAGAACATAACCATTGGAGACATCAAGCCAAGAGAAGAAGATCAAGAAGATGATGTCAACATTGAGAATGTTGATCAAAATGTATCATCATCTCATGTTGATCCTCCAGAACCAAGTCAAGAAGAAGCAGCACAAGAAGAAGCACCAAGGCAACATCAAACAATCACCAAGGATCATCCTCTAGACCAAATATTGGGTGACGTTAGTAAGGGTGTTCAAACTCGCTCTCGTATTGCTGCATTTGGTGAACATCATTCCTTTGTATCCTTTTTGGAACCTAAACATGTTAATGAAGCTTTAAATGATCTTGACTGGATAGATGCCATGCATGAAGAACTTGATAACTTTTCTAGAAATGAATTATGGACTTTAGTAGAAAGACCCAAGGATCATAATGTAATTGGAACAAAATGGGTTTTCAAAAATAAGCAAGATGAAAATGGTGTAGTAATTAGAAACAAAGCTCATCTTGTTGCACAAGGTTTCACTCAAGTCGAAGGCTTAGACTTTGGTGAAACTTTTGCACCTGTAGCAAGACTTGAAGCTATTCGTATTCTTCTTGCTTATGCATCATGTTTCAATATCAAATTATTTCAAATGGATGTTAAAAGTGCTTTCTTAAATGGTGAGATATCTGAACTAGTATATGTAGAATAACCTCCTAGATTTGAAGATTCTAAATTTCAAACCATGTATTTAAATTGTCTAAAGCTCTCTATGGTCTCAAGCAAGCTCCTCGAGCTTGGTATGCACGACTTAGAGACTTTCTTTTCTCAAAAGGTTTTAAAATTGGGAGGGTTGATACAACACTGTTTACAAAGAAAATTGAAAAAGACTTGTTCATTTGTCAGATATATGTTGATGATATTATCTTTGGATCTACTAATGAACATTTCTGTCATGAGTTTGGAGAAATGATGTCTAGGGAATTCGAGATGTCGATGATCGGTGAGCTAAGCTTCTTCCTTGGGCCTCAAATCAAGCAACTCAAGAACGGTACGTTCGTGAGTCAAACGAAGTACATGAAGGACCTGCTGAAACGCTTTGGGATGGAAGATGCTAAGGCAATCCAAACCCCCATGACAAAAAATGGACACCTCGACATGGACAAAAGCAGAAAATCGGTCGATTCTAAACTCTATAGGTCTATGATCGGTAGCTTATTGTATCTCACTGCATCTAGGCCTGATGTTTAGTGTGTGCCCTTGTGCTAGATTTCAGTCAGATCCTATGGAATGTCATTTAATTGCTCTTAAAAGAATCCTTAGGTATTTAAAATGTTATTCCAGTTTAGGTCTTTGGTATCCGAAAGATGCAAATTTTGAATTAATTGGATATTCGGATTCTGATTATGCTGGGTCTAAGATTGATAGAAGAAGTACATCTGGTAGCTGTCAGCTGTTGGGGAGATTATTAGTATCATGGTCATCTAGGAAATAGAATTCTGTAGCTCTCTCCACTACTGAAGCTGAATATGTGTCTGCAAGCAGTTGTTGTGCTCAATTATTATGGATGAAGCAGACATTTTTAGACTATGGAATTATATTTGATAAAGTGCCACTCTTGTGTGATAATGAAAGTGCCATAAAAATTACAAATAATTCTGTTCAGCATTCTAGAACTAAGCATATTGAAATACGGCACCATTTTATTAGAGATCATGTGGCAAAAGGAGACATCGATGTGAATTATGTTAGAACAGATATGCAACTAGCAGATATTTTCACCAAACCCTTAGATGAATCTAGATTTTGCTTTCTAAGAGGTGTACTGAACATTATTGATATATCAAATGCTAGTTAATGTGCTAAATGTATTTAAATTGTATTATAATATTCTTTTATTCCCTCTCTGGTCTTAATCTGCCTCTGGTCAAAATTGACCAAACTGACAATCAGTTCATCTAACTGACAGTCAGTTTAGTGCTCAGGAGCCTGTTCTTAGCCTATGGTCGAAGTCGTTGACCATGCTGACAATCAGTTTCACAAATTGACTGTCAGTTATGTGCATCACTTTTGGTCGTAGCTCCTAGTCAAAATCGGTGACTCAAACTGACTGTCAGTTTCATACACTGACTGTCAGTGTGATACACTGATTGTCAGTTCCATGTTTCTGGGTTTGGAACTGACTGTCAGTTGCGGGGTCCTGAATCCTAAAACCCTCGTCTCTGTTTCTTTGTCTCTCCGCCTCCTCCTGGCCGCTGTTGCCTCCTCGTGCACTTCCCCGTCGCGCCTTTGTGCCCCGTGGCCCTACTCCCCGCCGCCGATGAGTCCTCGCCGTGCGCTGCCACCTCACATCTCCACATCTCCCATCGCCGTCATCACCGCCTCATCTCGACCACATCGGCCGCCATTCCTCTGTTCGCCGGATAAGCTCTTCGGCGCCGCTCCTCCTCGTCGTGAGCCATCTTTGTGGTTCTTCTCCACGTGCTGTGCATCTTCTCTGCGGCTGATGTGGGACTCTCATTTGAGGAACCCGGTGGCAACCGCCCAGGTGGGTTGCACTCAAAAATGGCACATTGCAGCTCACAACAACAAGATGCATTATATAAAAAATGCGAGTAATTAAAAACAAGTGCTGATCACAAGGACCAACATTACAATAACTTAGCGCCAAAATGACGCATTTAAACGTTGATACAAATTAAGGAGTTTTCGACACAAAGGTCGGCACAAAATAAAACAACAATAATAAACAAAAGGACTTCATCAGTCTTCTTCTTCTGCAGCAGCTGTGTTGTACGGGCCTTCTCCACATCGGACTCCACCTTGGTACATAACCCTCTAACAAGCTGGGTCTTCAGTTTCTTCTTCTTGTTCCACATTGGGTTCAAGACCGTAAGATTCAGGGTCGATGAATCCTTCTTCTAAATTTGTTTGTAAAAGCAAGGGTGAGCACATTGTCCACATGGCGCTCAACAAGTCCCAAATAAGAATGCAAGTATACTTAGATGAGGGGGGGATTTGTCAAGGAATGGCTCTCTGGCTTTATAGTAGCACATAGAATAGATTCTCACACTCAATCTTTAAAGAAAAGATTTTTATTTTCAAAAGCGAGGCTTTTAGAATCCTAAGCTAGGTTTTCTGAAAATGTTGTGTGTGTGCGGTCTTTCATGAGTCACACTTTATTCATATTTTGTAAAAAACTTTCCAAAAACTACTTGTGCTGCATCGACGTGAATAGAATCCACAGCGCGCAGACTCCGTAACCTGGGAGCTCAGAGTATCCGATACTTTTTAAACTTTGCAAAGGTGTACCACCTTAATCCACCGATCATTCGACTTTCAAGTCGGTACCTCTCCATGCGACTTGATATTTACTTGATTCGTCTTATATTTCTGTATATTTTCCCCATGATTTTTGTGCATATCAGTCATTAACCTCGGCATATGTCTAGATTATTCCAGATTTGTCGCCAAATTGACCGGATTACTTGTTTTTCCAATTTTTATCGTAGGTCGACGAGGATTGGATGGATTTTCAGCTAGCGGATGCGCGTCCTCGACTTAATCTGTCCATCGGACGATTCGTGATGAAAGTGCGCATTCTCGCGAACGCATAGGATCTGATCGCACCGAAATCGGAGTCTCTGGGGGCCCGGAACCCCAAACCCTAGCCACCAGGTCCTTTCTGCAATTTCTGAAAAACCCAGGGACTTAAGTGTAAAAATGCCAAATTGGGGTTTTAACCCTAGCCGCCAGCCACCAGTAGAGTGGAGCCCGGCTTTTATTTTTTTACTTCGTTCTTCTTCTTCCCCAAATCACTCTTCCACACCTCCCTCCACCTCGCTGCCGGCGGCCGGGCCATACGCCGGCGGTGCTCCATTCCCCTTCTTCCCCTTCTTCTTCCTTTTTCTTGTCTTCATCTTCCCCATTTCACCACCATAAAGCCACTCCAAAAACCTCCAAATCCACATCCACCTCTACTGCACTCCATCACTCCAGCCGGCGGCATCTCCTCTACACCGGGCCGCCACACCATCATCTCCCTCGAGCCGCAGCGCCGCCGCGCGCCAGATCCGGCTGGATCTGGCCGATCCCGCGCCTCTTCTTCGCGCCGCCGCCACCGGATCCACGCGCCACGCCGCCCTCCGGTCCCGAGCCGTGCCTCCCGCGCCGCCTCGCCGTCGGAACCACCTCCCTCCGCGCCGAGCCTCCAGCGCCACGGATCTGCGCCGGCCTTCAGCGCCACCGCCAGGCCGCCGCTCCACCGCACCGCGCCTTCACAGCGCGCCACCGCCAGGCCGCCGCTCCACCGCACCGCGCTATCCACGCCGCCTCCCGCCGCCGGAGCCGTCCCCGATCTCGATCCAGCTCCACGCCGCCTGTGCTCCAGCGCCGCACTGCGCCCCTGCAGCGCACGAGCGCCGATTCAGCGTTCTCCACGCCGGCGCTGCACCGGATCTGCACGCGCCGCCTCCAGGCTGCTGCCCCACGTGAGTCCCACCGCGAGATCCCTCACCGCCGGACTCCTCCACCGCCGTGCAGCGCCCGTGTGAGCTGCGCCATCCTACGACGTCGAGCCCCTGCAGCCGTACGTGCGCCGCCTTCAGGTGCGCCCTCACCTCCATGCGCCGATCTCCTACGGCTACGCCCTCCTCCATTCATCTCGACGCCAGCTGCCCCAGACGCCGTTGGAGCCTGCGTCCTCTTCTTCATCCAGAGCTGCTGCAGCTTCGATGACGACCATGGCTTCATCGACTCCAGCAACTATTCAGTGACATTTTTCCCCTCTCTTAATCTCATTCTCCTTCCCCCTCTGATCTGTTTCCTGTGATGCATGTATATAAACAGAATTCGACTGCGGATGATCAATTAATGCTTGAGAAAAATCCATTTTAGTTGTGTGTTCTAATCTCTTGTGTCATAGTTCTTGTTGCTGTCTCTGTTTATGCTTGTTCGTCCTCAATTTAGAACTTTGTTTCTGTCTCTACTGATGTTGAACTGTGACCCTTGATAGGAATAAGAGCTGAATGCATTTGAGTCACAGCTTGAGCTTGATTTTGACTTGCTGTCTACTTTGCTGCTTCTCATGAACTGCTTGTGTTGCATTTTAGTAACTATTGTGATTGCATAGATGAATGAAAACTGAGTCTGAATTACTCTTTATCTGTGTATTCTGAAGCAATGAAGTTCTTTAAGTATGAATCCGGCATTAGGCAAATTGAGCTGGACTATTTTCTTCCCTCTGCATTTCGGATTTAAATTTAGTTAGGCATATTTTTCTCTCATCTAGTCCCTTGGGAGAGAACGACATACTCGCCTACTACTGCGACCTCGTCCGCTTGCGAGGTTCCATTTTAGGTGCTATCACGACTCTTACGCATGTGACAAGGCTGAGATGACACAACAGTTTACAGTCCTAGCATTAACTATTCCCTGCCCGGTAAATAGACAGTCAAGTCTCAAGTACCGTTGTGGGTCCTCCCCACTGCCTTACTTCCTAGCCTGGGTCTATGTTCTCGCAAGACACATAGCCTCTCTTGATTACAGTCACGCACGACTTAATCTGGCATAGGGCGTCTCCCTTCTTTCCACCTTTTCCTCTCATGATTTTTCTGAACTCACATCACTCATGGCCTTCTGTGGCCCACCAGCTCTCGCAAGAAACTGGATCGACAACTGTCGTGGTATTGCGAATAACCCGGCAGGTTTTGAGAACGATCCTAGCGAAGATTACCCGGCGCGGGTTGACCGGACCACCGGTCCTCCCCCGCCGGACAAACACAGGAAATGACACGAGGATTTATACAGGTTCGGGTCCCGGTGCGGGCCCTAGTCCTGTCGGTGCGCTCTCGACCGGAGTCAGCTGAGGAGGCTCTCTCCGGGGGAGAGGCTTCCGGAGCACACCTGTGAGTTTAGCTATTCCAATAACAATGAATCACCTGCTTACAACTGAGGGGTACAAAGGGCTATTTATAGCCCCAAAAAGAAGAAAAAAACCTAAACTACCCCGGAAGCCACCGTCGGATTGACGGGTAGGAACGTCCTTCTCCAGGTCAAACGTCCTCGATGCTTGACAGGTGGTCGCTGATTCCCGAGGCGCTCCTCGCGTGACCTGCACGTGATAAACAACTCGAGACTTTACCTTTAGAAGGGCGACGAGGTCCGGGACCGGCGTCGGAGGCTAGGTCCCGGGAGCCAAAAGGCGGCGCCCGGGGAGCTACCGGGGGCCTAATCCCCGGGCAAATGGCGGCGCTCGGGACCGGCGCCGGAGGCCAGGTCCCGGGGGCCAAAATGGCGGCGCCCGAGGAGGCACCGGAGGCTAGGTCCCCGGGCAAATGGCGGCGCCCGGGACGGCGCTGGAGGCCAGGTCCCGGAGGACAAAATGGCGGCGCCGGGGGAGGCACCGGAGGCCAGGTCCCAGAGGACAAAATGGCGGCGCCGGGGGAGGCATCGGAGGCCAGGTCCCCGGGCAAATGGCGCCGCCCGGGACCGGCGCCGGAGGCCAGGTCCCAGGGGCCAAAATGGCGGCACCTGGGACGGCGCCGGAGGCCAGGTCCCCGGGCAAATGGCGGCGCCCGGGACGGCGCCGGAGGCCAGGTCCCGGTGGCCAAAATGGCAGCGCCCGGGGAGGCGCCGGAGGCCAGGTCCCCGTGCAAATGGCGGCGCCTGGGACCGGCGCCGTAGGCCAGGTCCCAGGGGCCAAAATGGCGGCGCCCGGGGAGGCACCGGAGGCCAGGCCCCGGGAGCCAAATGGCGGCGCCCGGGACGGCGTCGGAGGCCAGGTCCCAGGAGCCAAATGGCGGCGCTCGGGACCGCGCCGGAGGCCAAGTCCCGGGGGCCAAAATGGCGGCCCCCGGGGAGGCCCCGGGGGTCACGTCCTCGGGCGAATGTGACGCAACTTACCTAGACTTAGTCTCGTGGAGATTTCCCCCAACAACAACCATTGCAGGGAAAAGCTAACACTAAAGAAAGCTACTAAGTTGCGCTCGTCCCATAACCGGGCAAGTGGTTGGTACATTTTTCATGCCGCATAGAAGCACAACACAAGGTTCTAGTCCTTATGAATCTTTAGTGAGGAGTCTTTCACATTCCCAGTGCGCACACAGCACCATCCAATCAAACCATCCTCACTATCGATTCCAATCACATTTCTTTCACAAAAGGGGTTTTGAATTTTCTCATATGTGACCATTCAACATTTAACATATAATTTTGAGCATAGCATGATATTCTAGGGTGACAAGGGTGCATGGATATTCAATATAAAAAGGGCTTTATAGTTACTTAGGTCATATCTAATCATTTCATTGAAACATAGCTCTTATTTGAATCTAAGGCACGCACATACTTGAAAATAGTTAACATACTTCATTTCAAAATAATAGGCTAGACATGATCAAGGGTTTGAGACTTGCCTTGCAGTGATGGGTCTAGCTGCTCAGATGAATCCTCGAAGACCTCTTCTGCACCTTCAACTTCTGGTTCCAAGGCGGACACAAACAACACATACACACTATATAAGCATACAAGCACTAGAAAATAATACGTAAATACATCATGCTTGCAGGGGTAAGGGTTTGGACAAGGTCATTTGATATTTATCAAAGAGATGGGCTCAAAAGGACTTGAATGTCGAAGGGCTGACATTCGGCTCATGGCTTGACATAGCCCTAAATTGGTTCTAGGTCTGTTTTCTGGAGATGTGACAGTAGGGAATGTTGTAGAACATGGCTCAAAAGGCTTAGTGGACAAAGTGGCATTTCAATTGCTCAAATGTAATAGGTCTAAATCATCCAATGCCACTGGTGGACATGCACTGACATAGTGCTAGGCATGGCCAGGAAATAGGGCATTGCATAACTTTTGACTCAGGACTCCAATTGGTACACGACTTTGTCTGGGGTTTAGGCCTTGATAACAGCTACAAAACTCTCAACAGGCTCAAGGGCAGAAAGTGGCCGGAGTGTGGCCAAATCTGGTGAGCAAACACGGTGGCCTGAACTACTGGACAGTAATCTTGGCATGATCATAACTTTTGATCTAGGCCGATTCAGGGTTCGAGCCAGTGAAGTAAATTGCTCAGGGGGTTGAGACCTAGATAGATGACAAGGTTTCATCGGCTGGTTTGGCCAGAAAATTAACTCCAGTGATCGGAGCCGAAGACGAAGGCACCAATTTGGGCGTTTTCGTTCCAGGGCGTTTGAACTCAATTCCACGCTCGGGAAGCATCTAGAGGTCATCACGAAGCTACTGGTGTGCTCAAATTTGCCGGGGAATGGTTGGAGAAGCACGGCGGCGAGAACCAGTTCACTAGTGGCGCGCGAATTGGGGAAAGCCTGAATCTTTGCTCCATTTTGAAATCCAAACTTGCAGGCTTATTCCTCCTAGCTTACTGATTACTTTCCTCTACTGGCATGAGGATCAATTTGGCTTGAATCACTCGGCATTAGGGGGACAGGGGATTTGGGCCTTTCCGGTGATTGCCGGCGTTGAGGATCGCCGGGGGCCAATTAAACGCTATGACACACTCAGGGGGATGAGGGGAGCTTACTGGTGGTGCTGGTTTGGAGAGAGAAGCTGCGGGCAAAGCTAGCGCCGTGAGCTCCAGAAGTGGCTCGCCGGGGAAGAAGACGAAGGCACGGCGATGGCAAGCTCTAGAGCTAGTGCTACGATTGCTGGCGAGTTGAGGTGTGAAGTGAAGCACTAGCGAGAGGGGGCTTTATATAGCCGTGGGGTTGAGTCCTAGGGAGCGGCAGCAAATCGACGGGGATACTCTCTGGCGCCGGAGCAGTCGACGAGGTGCATGGGAACACGGCGGGAGCTCTGCCAGAGATAGGGTATCGCGCGAAATCGGGACTTCGTCAGGACGATGGGATAGCGAGCTTCGGCATGGCAACCAAGTGGCAGTAAAGTGCTGACAATGGCAGGCACGCGCGCGAACGGTGAAGCCACAGTCTCCGGTCATTGCCACGGTGGCGTTCCTTGGCGCGATGCGAGCACGTGCAGTACACGCTGGTTTTGACCGTTGGCGGCGGCGAATCTGGCCGGCGGTGAAGGCTACGGTGGTTCACGGCAACGGCAACAGCTGCGGTCGAATGTCCTCAGGTCGTGGTCGTGCACGCGGCTCTGGTCGTGGTCGAAGAAAGGGCCAGGGGCTTGTTTGCAAGGTTTTGGACTGATTTGTGAAGGTTTGGACTAAACTGCGAGGATTTTGGTTCGGGAATTTGGGCCTATTTGCAAATCTGAAGATCTGAAGGGCTGATTTGTATTCTGACTTTGCAGATGAGTGTTACCAAAATACCTGGACTCATCCAGCAGAAAAAATGGCAAATTCCGATAAGATCTGAGGGTTTCGACAAAAATCAAAAACAGGGTAAAATAGGGTAATTAGGGTTTGACATTTTGCCGGGGCTGAAACTAGGGTTTCGGTTGAGATTTTGGAATTCTTCCAGAAGGGAAAAACGTTCAGAAAAATGAAAGAAAGATAATCACTCGATCAGATTTGGATTTGGAGATGATCTGGGACTTTTAGCCTTTTTGGGCTTTCTGGAAATTCTTAAAAGGACTAAACTGAAACACTTTTGGACTGAAATGTGAAAATGATCTGCGAGATGAAGTTTAGCTACCAACTTTTTAGGTTAAGGTAGTGGCATACCTAAGATCAAAATGGGATTGAGACATCAGGGATTCCAAAGAAGATATGCTGACTCGTGAGCAGAAAAGATAGCCAAAAACATGGATGTTACAGCTGATCTAGTCATCATCTTCGCATCAGCGTAGTCGACCACTTCTGTTCAGTTTCGGCCTTCTCTGTTCAGGTCGTTTCTTCTTCTTTCCTCTGTTTTTTTCCTTCTCTATTTTTCGTATCGCCATTTCTGATCAGCCTGGACCCTCTCGTCGCGTTGCCCGACGGAAGAACGCGGCAAACAGCCGTCGTTCATCGGGTGAACCGACTGAGACTCGTTCCTCGCCTCCGCCTGAACGCGTGCTTGTGGATTACTCCCGGTGGCACGCGAGCTGCCTTCGCTCCCTTCGCGCCGTGAACCCATATCTCTCACCGCATCCCACTGGTCGCTACGCGTGCGGCGTCCTTACCTTCTACACAAACTTACAGCTGGATCTTTTCACCAGCGTGTATAGCCGTGTACCGATTTTCGCCCACCGCTCTCTGTCTTGGGAGACGATTGCCTCTCGCACAGGCATCGTCTCCCTCACTAGTACAGAAATGCAGTCTTCTATCGGTAAAAAACACCCTTCTACTATCGGTTTTTGTACCGATAGAGATAGACACGATAGAACAAGACTGGACATTTTCTATCGGTAAATAACCGACAGAAGAAGTTCACTATTCTATCGGCATATTATGAATCTACTGATAGAAAACCCGTCGTAGTCTTACGTCCAGCGGCAGGGAAAGTACCATTATTCTAACGGTTAATTACAAGATTACCGACAGAAAAAATCATACTATTCTATCGGCATCTTACAAGTTTACCGATAGAAAACTCGTCGCTAGCGGTTTGAAAAGTACCACTATTCTAACGGTTAACTACAAGATTACCGACAGAAAAAATCATACTATTCTATCGGCATATTAGGAGTGTACCGATAGAAAACTCGTCGTCAGCGGTTGGAAAAGTACCACTATTCTAACGGTTAACTACAAGATTACCGATAGAAAAAATCATACTATTCTATCGGCATATTAGGAGTGTACCGATAGAAAACTCGTCGTCAGTGGTTGGAAAAGTACCACTATTCTAACGGTTAATTACAATATTACCGACAGAAAAAAGCTTAGTACTCTATCGGATATATATGAGTTCACCGGCAGGAAAGATCACACTCTTCTAACGGTTAATTTTGATTGTACCGATAGAAAAAAGTACAGTAGTCTCTCGGTTGTTGATGAATTTACCGTAGAGCATTCACATATACAGTACTTTATTTGCATTCACAATACAGTACATTCACATATACAGTACAGATGCAATACAGTACAGATGCAAGGTAAATTCACAGAACAAATTGACACATTAGGCAGTTATTCACATTTATTCACATATGTATGGACAAATACAGATTGCAATCCAATGTGGACATTTATTCACATATATATATTTATTCACATGTATATGAACAGTCTATGCAGAGTACACGAAAAGGAGAAAATTGTCATGCTGGATGGTTGGGCGCTACTTCCTCCATGACATATTGTGCCCAGATTTGTCGAAGATATATAATCTTTGCATTTTCATATTGGTCTTTCGACATGGCGATCTGCAAGCATGTGTGCATACTGAGTAACTAACTTCGATCCTAATTTAGAACGTGACACCCATTTTTGAAATTTGAGTTAGCTATCGATGCTTACCTGGGGGAATCGGGAAAAGTTTGTCCGCACTAGGTCGTACATGTAGCGCAGCACATAAAACCCGCATTCCCACGATTGCGGCTGCTGATGGCACTGAGATAATTGCATATGCGAAGACATGTTAGCTATATATTGTTTCCATAAACTAATTAAGCATAAACAAAAATGTCGACGATTTGGACTCGGAGTCCTCAGCCGAACTTATGCAGAATTTGTAATAGTGAGACCTTTCAAGATGACCCTTCGGGAAGGTATGCTGAACAATGGTGAACAGGAGCACAGAGAATTTAGACAGGTTCGGGCCCTCGATGGTGGGAGTAAAAGCCCTACGTCCTGTTGAGATTTCACTAAGTGTGGTAAAATGTTTACAAATGGAAGGAAAAGTCCTCACAGGCAAGGATTTTTCCTGTAAAAGTGTACAAAGATAAGCTAAAGAAGACTTAAAAATGCTATATGAGGTGTGCCGTAGACTTGGCTAACTTGGATTCCCCTTGATTGATACTTCATGCCATCCTTTTATACTGCTTGAAAGGGTGCCATGTGAAGGAAACTGCATCAATCGGTTGCACGGACGGTTGGATACGGTTTTTGAAACTGCTCTTAACCTCCACGTAGGTTAAACACGTGTTATTCATGGATAACTGTACGTGTTAACCTCCTGACGGTTGATTTTCCACGTGTAGGAATCTTCGGGATACTTAGAATATCCTGTCGTATGGACAACCGAATAGATAGATCCCAGGTATCCTGATCGGCAGATGTTCTGACCGCGGGATTCGGCTGACCGCGTAATATCCCGAATGTGTAGTTCGCGTATAGCCCACGAACTTCTGACCGCGCAAGGCTTACGGTCTGACCGCGTAAAGCTGCGACTTGATCGCGTAAAGCTTGCGACCTCGTGGTGATGCCTCTCAGAATAGCTTGAGTTCGCATCTCCAGACACATGTCTGGTTCGAACCTGTCTTGAACCAGAAGTTTATTAGAAGTGACCCGGGTGTCAATCCTCGTCAGCTAGCCCCCAAATTCGAAGAAAACGGAGAGACGTGTTTATTTCGAATTTAAAAACCGTGCATTGGATTTTTAACCCGGCCCTTTAACTTCTCCACTTTAGTGGCGCACTAAGTGAAAACGGTTGGTTTTTCAAGACGGGTTCTGACATTACGTGACGGGCAATGATGGCGCCGTAGAGATTTTTATCTCGAGGTAAAATTGTAAATGTCTTTAACGAAACTCGAGGTGTCTGGGAGGCGAACCGTCGACCTGGCGGCTATAAATACCAGACCCCTGGACATGTAAAGATTTACAATTTCCCTCTCACGCCTAAGTCTTTTTCTTGTTACCTGGCCTCCTTCCTTTTCACTTACTCTTCCCAATGGCAGATCACGAAATCATCGAGATTGAGAGCGATGAAGGGGAAATTGTCGAACAAGGGTCTCAAACGAATGAAGTCCTGTCTCCCTTAAGGAAGAAACCCAAGGTTGACGAAGGATCTTCCAGTGGAACAAAGGTGAAGAATGTAGCGAGTTTCTTTCTTCCTTCAGTTCCTTTGACCCTCCCCGTTCATGCCTTTAGGCCTTTATCCTTAGAGAAAGATCCCTTCACGTCCAATTCCCCCATCCTTTTGGGTGATCAACATCCTGGTCGGCAAGCGGTGACTATCCCTCGATCAGATGATTGCCATATTGGGTTGGCGAAGCAATCTTCTTCTGGGAAGGTTGCTCTTCCACCATATGATGATCTTCCTCCCAAGATGGGTGTATCAACGGGTTATGCACCGGGACAGGTAACAATTCTTCTCCTTTTTTGCTGATAATTTTAGTTAATATGACTAACTTTTGCAAAATGCAGGAGGTAGGAGGCCCCAGCGATCAGCCTTCTGCTGCTCCATCTCTTCCTTCCGGACAGACTCTTCTGGAAGAGAAGAATGCCCTGGAGAAGAAGACCGAGGAGATGGCCTCGAAGATTCTGCGTTTAGCAGAATGTCTTGATCGATCCCGAGAGGAGGCGCACCATTTCCGTCGAGAGAGAGACTTCGCTCAGCAACAGCGAGAACTCTCTGACTTGATTAGGGACAATAGTGCGTCTGTTGTTAGGGACGATATAGATAGACTTAGAGTAGTCGCTAGTTCCTTGGGGGTTGTCAGTGTAGATCCTACTGACAACAATATGTCCCTTGGGGAACTTTGTAAACTTCTTTCGGAACAAGTCGATGCTTTTATCGACCGTATCCCTTTTGTATGTAAAGAATGTAATAAATAAAGTTTCTTTTATCCATATGAACATTCTTCATACCTTCTGTGTGAAATTAAGGCTAAAAGCTTAGTCCGCGACCATTCATACACAGGAAATTTCAGTTCTGCGATTAGAATCGCGCTTTAAAAGATCACCATGACCTGCCCTGATGCCGCGATCAGACTTAAGGCCGCGGTTAGAACTGAATTGCGACCAGAGTTGAACATCCGGTTAGACTATTACTTCGATTAGAGACGAAGTTTTAGCCTAGAACACGATTTCGATAAAACCATAACCCAATTAGAAACACTTCAGTACGTTAAAAATTGGGTTACGTGATTTTTTCGAACAAAATGTTCAAAGTATAAAAAGGAAAAACTTCCTCTGAAAAGTACTAGAAATTTTTCAGTCCTTTTACACTTTCAGTTTCCAAAACAAAGAAGTCTTTTTGTTTCAGATCCGACGCCTGAGTACTTTATCGGGTCCATCAGAGACAGTATCCATTATGGGTAATGAATAAAGCATTTAATGGAACGTTTGAAACGAGCCGTTTACTCATTAATGCGTCGCCTTGGGTCTATAAAAAGCAGTAGGTAGCTTCTTGAGGAAGCCACTCAGCCGCGAAAAAACCCTTAGAATTCCCGCCGCTCAAAACCCTCACTTTCTTCAGCCTTCATCTTCCCCAAATCGCCAGCTTCCCCTTTGATTCTACACCATAGATGGCGTCCTGGAGCAGATCCATTCATCATTCTGAGGAGAGCCTGATGGCGCTTGAGAAGGAGGAGATCCTTTCTCCGCGGCTGCTCATTAACTGGCGACCTGCGTAGAAGGACCAAGAAACCCCAACTGTCCAAGAAGGCGAGTTGGTGGTTTTTGAGGAGTATTTTCGTTGCGGGTTCCGATTCCCTGAGAGTCGGTTCCATAAGGATATCTTTGAACATTACGGGTGGGAACTGATCAACCTCCACCCCAACGCGATGCTGATTCTTGCAGTATTCCAGCATCTCTGTGAAGCCTTCGTCGGAGTATATCCCAGCGTGGATCTTTTCCGACGATTTTACTTTTCGGCGTGGTCGAAGAGCACCAACGCCGCTGGATGCATCTACTTCCGGCTGAGGGATAAAAAGGAGTATCCCTCCCCACCCCTGCGAGACTCAGTGCACGGGTGTCACCAGAAATGGTTTTACTGCACCCCGCCGACCGAGAGCGGGCTGTGGTTTGAGAACTCGCGGCCGGAGAAAACGAGCGAGTTGGATACTCTCCCGGCGATGAACGCGGAGTTTATGAAGCATGCCGAGGTGATCCTTCACTTAGTCGAACAAGGGCTGACGGCACGTGACGTCATCCGAGACTTTGTGAAGAATCGGGTGAGCCCCCTACGTGAAAGGGCTCATCCGGCTTGGGAGATCAAGTCCATGGCGGACACTACCCTGGACTATAACGAAGGTACTCATTTCTGACATTGAAATCCTTTTGTCATTTTTGAAATGTATCAATTTAACTCGTATCTGGGAACAGTCCTGCCCTCAGCTGAGATTGAGAGGCGGACTAACTACCTCCTCAGGGCGTACAACGCCGAGGTAGAGGGCCCCAAGGGATCGCCTCGCCCCCAAAGCTTGATTCATGCTGGCGACGACCTTAAACAGGAGCGCCGAAAGGTAAACTTTCCACTTGGCCTCTGTTTTGCAGGTTTCATGTATGTCCAGCACTAATCAATCCCATTGGAATGAGAATAGCTCCTAGGGAGGTTTGCGGATGCAACATTCCCAAGTGAAAATGTCGGCTCTCTGAAGAAGCCGACGGCGAGGAACGTGAAGAAGGTCTCTCAGAGACCCAGGACAAAGAGTCCTGCCTCTAAGAAGACCAAGCTGAACCCTGGAGAGGGGTCTTCACGAAGCATTCCTCGTCTCGCAAGAAAGACTGCGGTAAGATATCGCATTCCTGCTACTTTTTCAGGCGCGACATGGAATCACTTCTTCGTCGTACAGGGAGAGGGGAGCGAGGAGGAAGAGTATGACGTTCCTCTGATCCTTCGAAGGAGGAAGATCGCGGATCTTCCATCCAGCGATGCCCCAGGCTGCCCCGCAGAGACCACAGCTGCCGAAGAAGTGGCCGTGGTTGACCCTGCGACCACTGAAGATCTTGTGGTCGCAGGTGACCTTCCAATTCCTGAAGCCCCCGAGGTTTCAGGGTCAATCATCTCTGCTTCCCTGGTCGAAGGGACGACTAAGGTAAAGGATCTTTTCGATCATTCCCTCCATGGCTCTTTCTGCGCATTTGACAAGTTAATGTACATACAGGAAGGAGAGCTTCCCCCTGGGTCCACTGGGGATTCCAGGGAGGAAAATCCTCCTCCTCCGCGGACAGAGGAGGAGGTAGACGAACAAAGGCCGGCTGTGACGGTTCCAGCAACTCAGGAATCGCCAAGGCCTTCGGATGCAGCCCCACCAGTTAGTCCGGTGGTCCAGGTAAAGATCTTTCTATGTGTTTTTACCCGTTCCCTAAGAATATGCCTATAACATGATATTTCCAGGGGGGTGCTGTCTTATTTACCATAAGGAAGGCAAGAACCGAAGACGGCTCTCCTTCACAAGGGGAATTTTCCCAGAAGTCCCAGGAACGAATGGGATTTCGAATAAGGTAAGAACTCTTACTTGACAGTAATCTTAGATAAAAGCTGTCTGACCCACTCTTCCTGTTAGGCAAAAGAAGACAGCGCCTATACCTTCAACCGCCACTGGGGAGGTTGAAGCTAGGGCTGATGAGGGAGCCTCTAATGAAGAGCGCTCTACTCCCGTGGTTCAGGAAGTCGTCCGGACCGCGGGAGGTGAAACAAGTACAGGGACTAGGTCACCACCAGTGGCCTCTGGGGGTGGCGTCCGGCTGGCACTCCCATCAACTGTCCCCGTCGCAGGCACTTCAGGCGCGCTAGCAAGGATTCCTGCTAGCACGGATGATGCCGCTTTAAATAAGTTTATGAAGGTATGATGACCCCTGTTTCGGCGTTTGAAACGCCTTTAGAGTATATTTAACTCTCTTGCTTCGTGTCACAGGGCTTGTCATGGGTGACGAGCCAGTCGCATGCTGCAATGGCTAGCATGGCGGCTGTTCAAAAAGATCGTGACGGCTTGCGCAAGTGAGGATCGTCATTCTTCTGTTAATATAAGTAGGCTTTAATTGTGACTAACCTGATTTTGCTGCAGAGAGGTTACGTTCTTGAAGAAAGAGTTAGCCAAGATAAAGCTGAACTCAGTTACAGAGTTCCAGAAACTACGGACTGAAATCAATAAACTTCAGTCTGAGAAGGCTGGTAAGTCGATTCTCAATTTGAGAAAACTTAAAGCCGTTTCTTGTTTAATAACCTCTTTTCTCTGTACAGCGCAAGCAGGTCACATTACACAGCTTGTCAAGGACAAGATGCTTCTCGAGTCCTCGCTCAACCATACTGATCAAGTGGTCAAAGAGTTGAGCCTACTGGTCTTCGAAAAACTGAAGGCCATAGCCAGCCTTTTGAATACCAACGTGGTAGAGTTGAGGAAGGACGACCCAAATGTCAGCGATTGGGCATCACTGCTCACAACTCAAGCAGAATCACTGCTCGAATATCTCACTGGAGATTTACGGCGACGTGAAGAGACAATCAGGACGAGAGTCCGATCAGCCGCTTCTGCCGTACTCAGCCGGGTTCGACTTCACCATGGCCCAGATGCGAATCTGAGCGCGCTGGTGGGACCGGTTGAGGTCGAGAGTGAAGAACTGCTTGACGCCGTTATTGAAGAAGTTAAGCCCTTCGTTGACAAACTCTTGGCTGAGCTGAGGATCGAATGATCCTTACATTTTGTAACCAAACAATTGTAATTATAATGCTATGTATGTAAAACTATTTTTTCAAAAGAAAGTGCATATTCACATCATAAGTTTCATACTATAAGTATATTCCTCTAGCCCCCGCCTCTGTTTTGTGAATACTGAAGCCTTAGTATTTTAAGCAGAGGGGAAAACATAAGTATGATGACCAGGGATATGCGCTTCAAGCCAATGATCAAGATTAAAATAACATTTTAACCTTATTGCAAACTGATAGCCACCCGGATGACCGAAGACTAGCCAGATAGTCCCATGTGCGTTGAGAAACGGCTTATTTAGGAGTAACTTATCTGGAAGTGATCATGAGATTGACCAGCGAATCCGGTTGAAAAATGCTGTAATAACCTAACCGCCAGCGATCAGCCCCCAGGTCGAATTTGTATAATCTGGGCTTAAAGAAAAACACTCATTGTATGAAAACAAGACATGCTTTTTATGAAAAGATGCTAATTGAACAGGAAAAAAGTGATTGGAATACTTACACGTAAAACTTGCGAAGTTGATCGATGTTCCAAGTATTGGACAAAATCCGACCATCCTCCATGGCTAACCGCGCAGATCCTGGCCGCGGCACTGAGACGACAGTGTATGGTCCCTCCCACTTTGGGGAGAATTTATTGCAGTTAGACTGGTCTTGAATTTTTCGTAAAACCAAGTCGCCCACGTTGAGATCACGTGGTCGCACCTTTTTACTGTGATACTTGCGTAGAGCCTGCAAGTATACCGCGGACTTAATCAAGGCGCGATCACGCCGTTCTTCCAGGAGGATGAGATCTCGCGATCGCTGTTCGGATTGGTTGACCTGTTCGAATTGATTCGTGCGAACAGATCCAATACTTACTTCCATAGGCAACACAGCCTCGGCTCCATAGACCAAATGGAAGGGTGTCTCACCGGTGGCTCGACTAGAGGTAGTCCGTAGTGCCCATAGAACAGTATAGAGCTCGTCTGCCCAAGCCCCCGAGCGGGTCTTGAGGCGATCAAAAACACGTTTTTTGATACCTTGCAATACTTGCCCATTGGCCCGTTCTACGGCACCATTGCTTTGTGGATGTGCCACGGAAGCAAAGCACACCTTGGTCCCAATCTGATCGCAGTAGTCTAGGAAAAGACCACTAGCGAACTGAGAACCGTTGTCTGTGATGAGACGGTTTGGAACACCAAATCGTGCCACAATGTTCTTGTGAAAGAACTTTTGTGCGGCTGATGCAGTAATATTTCGTACTGGTTCGGCCTCAATCCACTTTGTGAATGTGTCAATGGCTACGAACAAAAACTTGTATCCATTGACCGCTTGTGGCATAGGACCGACGATGTCCATTCCCCAGATCGCGAAAGGCCATGCGAGAGGAATAGTTTGCAATGCATAAGCAGGTTGATGAACCTGTCTTGCATGAAACTGACACTGTGGACACATCTTGACCATAAGCTTGGCATCATCGAGTGCCGAAGGCCAGTAGAATCCCTGTCGAAAAACTTTTCCGACCAGTGTTCGGTATGACGCGTGTGCACCGCATACACCGTCATATATTTCTTTCAAGAGGGATTTTCCTTCCTCCTGAGATATGCAGCGCATGAATACTCCTTGAGTACCCTTTCTGTACATAACCCCATCTATGAGTTTGTACAGACGCGCCTTTCGAATTAACCGATCGCTTTTGGTTTCGTCCTCGGGTAGGGTCCCATGTTCAAGATAGACCCTCAATGGATGAGTCCAATCTTGTTCCTGACCGAGGTTGGCAACGAAGGCTATTGCCGGATCATCCTCGACCGAAGTCATGATCGAAGGATGGTCCAAGTGTTCAATGAACACTCCTGCCGGAGCGGATGAGCGTGAGGATCCAATTTTGGATAATTGGTCTGCGAGAATGTTGTCCTTTCGCGGGATGTATTGGACTTCGAAGTGACTGAAGTGTTTTTCCAATTTCCTCACTTCCCCCAGGGAATGAGCCATTGTCTCATCGGAGGTGCTGTACTCCTTGTTTACCTGGTTTACGACCAGCTGTGAGTCCCCCCTCACCACTAATCGACGGACTCCGAGGAATTTTGCTGCCCGGAGCCCTGCAAGAAGACCTTCATACTCTGCTGCATTGTTGGTTGCAACAAAGTGTAGTTGAATGGCATACTTAAGCTGTTCGCCCTGAGGCGTAACTAAGACCACTCCAGCCCCCGAGTGTTGAAAACTACGGGAGCCGTCAAAGTACATTGTCCAATAATCGGGGCACTCCAGTTCCTTTGCCAACTGCACGGGTGGCTCAGGGTTGGTCCATTCGACCACAAAGTCGGCCAAAACCTGAGACTTAACCGCCGTGCGAGGGGTGAAATGGATCTCAAAGGCACCGAATTCGACCGCCCATTTGGCGATTCGACCAGATTTTTCTGGATTTCGGACAATATCCCCTAAAGGAAAAGACGAGGGTACTGTGATCTTGTGTGCTTGAAAGTAATGTCGTAGCTTACGGGAAGCCATCAGTAGTGCGTAAAGTATCTTCTGGACCTCAGGGTAGCGCTCCTTAGGACCATGAAGTACTTCGCTCACATAGTAGACGGGTCTGTGTACTCCTTCCCTTTCCGCGATCAGAACTGCGCTGACCGCGTGCGGGGTGGCCGCCAAATACAGAAGTAATGGTTCTTCCTTTTCAGGAGACACCAATACCGGCGGACTGGAAAGGTATGTTTTTACCTCCTGAAACGCTTTTTCGGCTTCGTCGGACCACGTGAAGTTATGATGTTTACGCAAGGCTTTAAAGAAAGGTAGTCCCCTTTCGCCTAATCGCGATATGAAGCGACTTAAAGCCGCCATGCGACCAGCCAGGCGTTGAACATCCTTCATGGTCGAGGGCGACCTCATTTGTTCAATAGCTCTGATTTTCTCAGGATTAACCTCAATGCCCCTGGAACACACAAGGAAACCAAGAAGCTTTCCTGAAGAAACCTCGAAAGAACATTTCTCCGGGTTCAATTTTATTCCAAAGCGATTCAAGTTACAGAAGGTTTCAGCAAGGTCGTCCAAATGAGACAATCTTTTGGTGCTCTTTACAACCAAGTCGTCTACATATGCTTCGAGATTACGCCCTATCTGGGAAAGAAAGGTCTTTTGCATCAAGCGCTGGTACGTGGAACCAGCGTTCTTGAGACCGAACGGCATTCTGACGTAGCAGTATGTGCCGAACGGGGTGATGAAGGCAGTTTTCTCTTCATCGTCTTCTGCCATGCTAATTTGATGATATCCCGAGTAGGCATCCAGAAAACTCATCAGTTCGCAACCCACAGTGGAGTCAACCAGCTGGTCGATGCGGGGAAGGGGAAAGTCGTCCTTCGGACAGGCACTGTTGAGGCTAGTATAGTCGACGCACATGCGCCACTTGCCATTTGACTTGCGGACCATGACCGGATTGGCGAGCCAGTCCGGGTGATTCACCTCGCGGATAAACCCGGCTTGTAAGAGTTTGTCTAACTCTTCTCGGATGGCTTCCTGTCGGTCGGTGGTAAAACGCCTGAGCTTTTGCTTTATTGGTCGTTGTCCAGGTCGAATTGCTAACCTGTGCTCAATTGCTTCCCTTGGGACACCGGGCATGTCGGACGGTTTCCACGCAAACACGTCTGCGTTAGCTCGGAGGAAAGCAACGAGGTCGAGTTCCTATTTGTCATCCAGGGCTGACCCAACCCGAATTGTCCTGGATGGGTCATCTGGGTACAAAGGAACTTGTTTGAGTTTCTCATCTGGTCGAGGAGCAGCCCTGATCGCATCGATGGCGACAGAGGCCACCTGAGCGTCCCGGAGGGGAAGTTGATCGACCATCTCCAAAGATAGCCGGTCGCACGTGAGTACCACGTTGAGACTACCTCGGACCGAAATGACACCTTTAGGGCCAGGCAATTTCCCGCACTGATAAGCATAGTGCGTTGCCATCATGAACTTAGCGAGAGTAGGCCTGCCAAAGATAGCATTATAAGCTGAATCACAATCGATTACATCGAAAGTAACCAATTCTGTTCGGAAGTTATCTGGTTCTCCCAGAGTGACCGGGAGGACCACTTGTCCCAATGGCATCATGGAGGGGCCTGGGATTATCCCATAAAACGGATGGATTATGGGCTTGATCTTCGAACGAGGAATTTGCATCTCGTCGAGTGTCTTGACCAATAAAAGATCAAGGGAACTTCCCCCGTCGATCAGGACCCTTTCGACTCTCGCGTTACTGATGATTGGGGTAATAACCAGAGGTAACCTCAATGGTCGAGTTAGCCCCGCAGGACAGTCAGCGCGGTCGAACGTCAAAGGCATATCCGACCAACGGGGATATTGAGGTTCACCAAGGGATGTCTCCGTTTGGTTAACCTCTCGGCAAAAAGTTTTAAACTGCCTTTTGGAAACGAAAGAGGAGGAACCTCCGAAAATGACATTAACATGATTTTGAGGTACCTGGTAAGCCATTTCTTCGTCTCCATCGACGTCTCTAACCCCGCACGCCTGCTCTTTGGGCGGTAAGGTTGGCATTGGCCCAGCTCCTTGGTAGAAATCATCCAGCTGTTTCAACCAACTCCTGCAGTTTTTGAGATCGTGGCCTGCGGAATTGTGGAGTGGACACCACCTTTTGCCCTCCTGCGGATTAGTTGATTTTTCTGGCTGGTCGGAATCCCGGCCACCAGAAGCAGTTTTACTTTTAAAAGAAGACTTATTATCTTTGGTCGAAGGTGGTTTCTCCGCGACCGCGACCTCACGGTACTGTCCAGAGCGGTTCCTCTTCGACTTTTTTGACTTCCCACCCGGTGAAGACTCCGGCTTTTTGCTCGAATCTTCTTTCTTGGCGTCCTTGAAGCCTGGTTGGGGCGGTAGGTCCCCCTTGTCAACCATTCGGTTCCATTCGACTGCCTCGGCTGCATCGGAGTATCGATCAGCCATATCGAACAGATCGGCCACCGATCGAGGAGGGTGGATGAGCAAGTCTTCAGTGAATCTCCGGTATCGAACGGCATGCTTAAATGCCCTGATTACGGAGCCATCAGATATGTTCGGGATGGTATTTCTTACCCCGACAAACCTCTTGACAAACTGCCGAAGCGTTTCGGTCGAAGTTTGCCGCAATCTATGCAAGTCATCCTCCTTACCCGGCTTTTGGTAACAGTTTTGGAAATTGCTGAGGATGGCATCGCATAGCATTTCCCAATTATAGATAGAACCCTCAGGCTGATTGAACAACCAGGTTCTAGCCGGTCCTACGAGGACTGTTGGCAGGTAGTTGGCCATGACCTTGTCATCGCCTCCTGCTGCTTGGATGGCAGTAATATAGATCTGAAGAAACTCGGATGGGTTCTGAGTTCCATCAAACCTCTCAATGGCCCCTGGTCGAAACTTATCGGGCCAAACGACTGCTCGTAGGCCAGGCGAGAAAGCTTTGCAACCAACGTAAGGACCGTGAACCGTCCTGCGACTTTCGGTCGGGTTTCGAGCAAACTCACTTAATGGCGGGGTTACTCGGGGTCCCAAACGAGAATGAACGGGAACTCGATCCCTACTGCGACAGTCCTGCATTCGCCGATATTTGTCCTGTCGGGACGGTATAGGCGGCGGGTAACTCCGTCGGCCAGAGCCAAAATGAGGACCATCTCGATCACGGGAATGTGTCACTGAGCGGGAAGAGGCTGTTGGGGTCGCCTCGGATGCGACCTCGTCCAATCTTTCCGCCAGGATCCTGTAAAAGGCCGGTCTCTGCGCATCCGTGACCATAGGAGGAAAATTGCGCATGACTTCCGCGATAGATAGCAGTCGACCATGGGTACTTCTCCTAGGGGCACCAGGTGTTATTGTTTCCTCGTCCACTGGGAAGTGCTCCGGTGGTAAGGAAGGAGTCTGGTCACGTCTATGACCACGCGACCGTCGAGAAGAACTCGGGGCAGCATCGTAACAAGCCTGCGCATCTTGAAGAGCCTCTAGGGCAGTTCTGCGTAGTTCGTTGTTTTGTTGCTCGAGATCTTGCTCCTCCTTCTGTTTGCGATCTTGTTCTTCCCTGGCAGCCTGTTGATCGGGAGTTTCCTCCGACAACGTAGCAAACTGCCTAGGGAGAGAAGTTGTCGATGGGGAGAACATCTCGGTCTGTTCCGAGTCAGACTCGAAATCAAAGAGACGGTGGAGGTTATCAGGGTCGAACCTCCCTGGGCTAACCTCGGGGTCACCATCATACTTTCCCTCAGTGGGATCGCATGACGGGCCGGATTCATCACCTAACACATTAAGAACCTCTGCGGGTTCTGACCTTGTGCCAGTTACCTCCTGGTCGATTATCATGACTTGGGGAGATGATTCATCCTGTGGAAGATTCTGGCCTTCGACCTCTTCCATCGGAACGGGATCACTTGGAGAAGGCATTGGGATATGAGCATAATCCTCGAGATCGAAATCATTCTCGGAATCATATGCTCCAGCCATGTTTCGGCAAACCTCCGAATTTCAATTAAGACGCCTTGAGAAAGGCCCCACGGTGGGCGCCAGCTGTCAACGATTCGGACTCGGAGTCCTCAGCCGAACTTATGCAGAATTTGTAATAGTGAGACCTTTCAAGATGACCCTTCGGGAAGGTATGCTGAACAATGGTGAACAGGAGCACAGAGAATTTAGACAGGTTCGGGCCCTCGATGGTGGGAGTAAAAGCCCTACGTCCTGTTGAGATTTCACTAAGTGTGGTAAAATGTTTACAAATGGAAGGAAAAGTCCTCACAGGCAAGGATTTTTCCTGTAAAAGTGTACAAAGATAAGCTAAAGAAGACTTAAAAATGCTATATGAGGTGTGCCGTAGACTTGGCTAACTTGGATTCCCCTTGATTGATACTTCATGCCATCCTTTTATACTGCTTGAAAGGGTGCCATGTGAAGGAAACTGCATCAATCGGTTGCACGGACGGTTGGATACGGTTTTTGAAACTGCTCTTAACCTCCACGTAGGTTAAACACGTGTTATTCATGGATAACTGTACGTGTTAACCTCCTGACGGTTGATTTTCCACGTGTAGGAATCTTCGGGATACTTAGAATATCCTGTCGTATGGACAACCGACTAGATAGATCCCAGGTATCCTGATCGGCAGATGTTCTGACCGCAGGATTCAGCTGACCGCGTAATATCCCGAATGTGTAGTTCGCGTATAGCCCACGAACTTCTGACCGCGCAAGGCTTACGGTCTGACCGCGTAAAGTTGCGACTTGATCGCGTAAAGCTTGCGACCTCGTGGTGATGCCTCTCAGAATAGCTTGAGTTCGCATCTCCAGACACATGTCTGGTTCGAACCTGTCTTGAACCAGAAGTTTATTAGAAGTGACCCGGGTGTCAATCCTCGTCAAAAAAGTCTCGTGAGTACCTCATATTCTTTCCAAGCTAGTACGGAGCCCTGCGGTGCGGCATGCCTCCCTCCAGCGGACACATATTTATCAAAAGCCATGCATTTCAGTTAGTATTGCCAGTTAATGTATTATCATTAGCTAGTGAGGTCAAAATATAAATCAAACATATAAGTTACTTACGCCTCCATATTCCCCTTGAGCACATATTCCATCAATAATCTGTCACGCATCGAATCGAGGTAGTACACCTCGTTCCTCGGCGGACAGATCACGATGAGGATCCAGTGGCCCCTGCATTGTACGTAAAAGAGGACCGCTAGCTCAAAGTACATCTCAGGTGTAACATACAAGATTGAGTTAAATTAGTACGAAATGCACTAACCTTTGGTGGTACGGCACCAGAATGAAGTCCCTGTACGCTGCGCCATCAGCGCGCTGGATATGTACTGCTCAGCGTGCGCGGCGTCCTGCTCTAGCATCGTGAGGCTTATTTTCTCTGGGTCGAGGAAACCCACCTTGTCACACGCAGCCTCCGATGCTAGCCTGTACATGCACCTGCATGCGAAGGACGAGATTAATATTAATTTCACAGAAAGTTACTCAGTATTCAAATGAACTGCAACATTAATGCAGAGTTAGCAAACAGAGTTAGAAAACAGCAATACATAGCATCAGCAAACTCACAGGACTCCAGTCCGTATGATGGACATATCGAGCTCCCGCCAGTTGTAGAGGTTGAACAGATCCTCGTGTGCCACGGATATAGTCCCGGGCTCACGGTGGAACTGCCCAGGCCTGTAGGGAACTAAGAAGTTCAGGCTGCGCCGAGCTCGATGTAGGTACCAGTCGTGGAGGTCCCTGGTTGATCGATCCAATTTCCGCAAAGATGCCTCCGACAGGAGTGGGAGCGCGTTCGTGAACGTCCGCGGCAGTCCCTGTCGCCCTTTGCCCTTGCCTTTGCCGCCCTTGCCTTTTGCCGGGGACTGAGCGCGTACCTTCGAAGGCAAGGGCGAGGTGATGGCGGCTTTCTTCCGAGGTGGAGGCGTGGATGCGCTGGGTGGGGTCGAGGCCGTCTTTGATGTGTCCAGGTTCTCACGAGATCGGCCCTCATGCCCCGAGCTGGGGGCGCAGTCCCCTGGTAGCCCCGCGGCAGGCCACTTCAATTAATGAGCACGTATGTTAGATTATGCAAGTTGAGTGTACTGAGTAGGATGTAATCTAAAATGTGTAGGATTTACTGGTTGTATTACAAGACACTTCTTGGGCCACTGTACGTAGGAGCCCACTGCCTCAGCAAGTGTCTGCAGTTCCTCTGTTGGGACTGGCAACGGAGAATCGTTGTAGCCCGGCATGGCCATGTCCACCTGTACCTTTGCGAAACCCAACCACAGAGGTACACAGTGGACTCGGACATCCGGCCCAGACGGATATACGAAGCCGTGTCCAACCACTTCCTGCCCGGCGCCTACGTGATTCTGTAGGATGCAGCCCTCCGGCCCCTGCAAATTTGTAACAATTAAGTGCACAGATGAAGGCTTGCATCAACTTAAGTGCACAGATGAAGGCTTGCAGTACCTCAAGTAGATCCACTGGATCCGCGAGTACCTTCGAAGCGCAACTGCTTATCCGACCCCGCGGGGTACCGTCGTCCTGGGGATCCGCATCTGCACTCTTGGCCAGCAATGCTTGTCTCAACCGTGCAAACTCTTCCCTCATTTGTGCGACCTCGGTCTGCACCTCAGACTGTACCTCAGCCCGTATCTCAGCCCGCATCTCCGCCCGTATCTCCTCCCGTACCTCAGCCCGTATATTATCGGAGAGGTCAGCTTCCTTTTCCTTCCAGGTGCGGGCCTTCTTCCTCGGTGGAGCCGGATCTACGAAACCGGCCTTCCACGACACAATGGCTCCCACGGCCCGTGTCCGCCCGGGATGCTCCTTATTTCCTAGAGCCCGGGTGAGGATGTCGTTCTCCCTCTGCGGGGTAAATAATCCCTCCGCTGCCTCCTTCTCAAAAGAGATCTGTTACATTTGAAGGTACCTTGTGAGACAAATTGCCTTATATACACTTGTGCGCACACAGTTTACGAGGTTAGCCAACTTACTATTCACCTCACAACGTCGGCGTCCCCAGGGGTTGCGAACTGCACAGACCCCGTGGACGACACGGACCCCCTCCCCCTCCACCATCGCTTGCACCTCTCATCCCGGATCTCGGAGAGCGGCAACTCAGGGGTGTCGATGACAGGATTTTGTTCGTCTTCCTTCTTCCACTGTTCCTCCTTCCCCGCATAGCCCCGGGATCCGAGCCGATGCGGGTGGTCGTTCCTCTTCTGGATCGCCCTATTCTTCTCGCTAAGGGCCTTGAACTCCTCAGTCCCCTTCTGCTTGGTGAATTCCTCCCATACCTCCTCCGATATGAAGGGGTACTTCTCGCAAGGAGATTTCCCCGCAGCGAGGAAGTTACTGACGAGCCAGCTCTTAAAGGTTTTCCATGTTCCGTTCATGTCCTTCAAGCAGGCAGTCCTAGGTGTATCGTCGGGGATGTTCCACTTAGCCTGTTTCCGAAAAATGCATACAATTAATCACGAGTTAGTTAAACTTTAGTATAAGCCAAGAGAACGTGATTACGAAAGAGTTCAGCGATTTCAGTTCATTTAACCTTCACTTCCGCCCACAACCTATCCCTCTCGTCCGCCGTCACGTCCTTCCAGCTCTGGACGGTGATCTTCACCCTTTCTTTCGCCAACAGCCCAACGTAGGCCGCCTACCTCCCAGCATTCTTTCCAATCGGCCTCCCAAATTGGTTGAACTCACAAGAAAGATCCGTGCGTTTGGCCAAACGCCCCAACGTCGTCGCGCCTCGCCCCACCCTCTTGCGCTGGGATGTAACAGCCCCATCTTCAGTAGTTACGATGGGGTTGGCCCTAGTCGAACCACTAGTACCATCCGATGAAGACTACAACATGTCTTCCCCTACAAAACCTTCAACAAACCATATATATGGCAATTAATTCGCCTTGGAGTTCCATAACTCAGCCCAGGACTGGAGACTAACTAGGGCGGCAAAAGGGAAAATAATACAAAAAGAAAGACATGCATAAATTACTTACTGAACTCTTCAAAAATATTTTCTATCGGTAAACACATGAGCTGCCGATAGACCATAACAATTACCTCCACACATGACAATTTTTCTATCGGCAAACACGTGAGATACCGATAGAACATAACAATGTACTCTACATATGGAATTTTGTTGACAAGCCACCATTCACTGTCATCACATAACATTCTCGATGATTTGCTACACTAATATTCATGGGCCAGCATTATTATTTCACACGTAAATATGCACACAAGCATCTAAGTGCCACTGTGCATAATCTTTAGCCTAGCCTGTATGTGAGTCATCAGGACTTCACAGCTATTAGGTTGGGAAAAGTCATGTATATAGGCATTTGAAACATATACATCGAAGACCCATCCACATTGCCATATATTCATACGAAGTGAGTAAAAATTCCTAACCAAACTAGTACATTGCATGGCTCATGTCCTTCCAGATCCAAATTAAGTTTTACTACTTGTGCAGAAAAATTTTCTATCGGTAAACACATGAGCTGCCGATAGAATATGTGTAAGAACACCTCCAACATATAATCTGCATTACATGGCAGTTGGATACAATTGATCACACATACAGCAGTATAGAGAAGTTAAAATCTCAAAACAGGTTCATTACAGCACTGGAACATATTATGTAAACCCTAATTAAAATCAACATTGCCTGCGGAATGTACATAAGCCAACACAATAGGGAACCCTAGTGTAATTGCAAAACTCGAAGAATTAGTACGTGCAAAACACTAGGATCAAATAAAGAAGATGCTGGAAATAGAACTATGAATTAGGGTATTTACGGCGGCGATCAGTTCTGGTGATGGAGAGGCGGTGTAGAACGCAGCAGCGGCGGGCGAAGGACGAAAATAAGAACCGGTGGCAGTGACGAACCAGTGTCCAGCCGGCGATCGTCGTGTGGGACAGAGGAAGTGAGTGCTCACGGCGGAGGTTGGGGTTTTCTTCGCTCTCGAAGAGACGCAGTGCTCTAAGGTGGAACTGTTCGAGTGGAGGGAAACTAAAGCGCCGTGTACGAGTAATAAAGTAGCGGAGGAACTTTTCTATCAGTATAACAAAATGATACCGATAGACTTATGTAATTTTCTATCGAAACAACAAAATAATACCGATAGAAAAAGTAAATTTCCCGGAAAAATATTTGAATTAGTGGGTGCATTTTTCTATCGGTATAAACAATAAAATCCCGTGACACCAATTTTCCACAGAAATTTTTTTTAAAGTGCTTGAGATTGGGTGCCATTTTTCTATCGGTAAAAACAACAAAATACCGTGAGAGTAATGAAAAGGTAACCTTTTCTATCGGTATAAACAAAAAAATCCCGTGAGCCCAATTTTCCCCAGAAATTTTTTTTTATTAAGTGCTTGAGATTTGTGTGCCCTTTTTCTATCGGTAAAAACAACAAAATACCGTCAGAGTAATGAAAAGGTACACAATTTAACATCAAACAGACCGTGGTTGAAAGCTGCAGAATGTTAAAGAAAGAGGGAAGATAGCCGGAAAATTGGAAAATTGACATAAAAAGAAATTGTTCATTCATTGTTGTTTTATCACTTACAAAAAAAAATAAAACCCAAAATGCTAGGTCAAGGGGTGGTCTTAGCCCTGGCTGCGTGTAGAATAGAGTCAGTTAGACTTGCAGCCAGGACGCAGGACTCCTCTAGCGACAAGTTGTCCCTAGGATCAACTACTACCGCGTCGAGAAGGCCTGCGACCTCCCTCAGCTTCGCTATGGTATCCTTCATAGTCAAACCGCAGCCAGTGATGGTCATATCCGCGGCTTTCTTCTCCTCGCGAAGACGCCTCGTCCTCACCCTAGCATTGTCACCATCCGTCTTCATGCGCTTAATGCGCTGGAAGAGGTCATCAAGGTCAAGCCGTAGCTGAGTGTGCTTGTCTGTAAGGAGCTTGTGCTCCTCTTGGAGGGCCCTCAGGTCAGCCTTCACTTTGGCAGTGTCTTCCACGGCTACCATTCCCTGTGCAAATCAACAGGTCAAGAATGAACTGAACATGGATTAACAATACAGGGGTAAACCGAGGAGATTTAGAGTTCTTACCGGGGAGGGCGTGGATGACGATCCCATGGAGGTTGCCATTGTGAAAGAGAAGATGAGGAGTCGAACCGTTCGAGAATTAGAAAAACAACAAAATACCGCGACGCATGGCGAGGTACTTATAGAGTTTCCAAGGCGACGCATGGCGACACGTTTGAGAATTCAAAGCGGCAGAGTCTTCTTCTATCGGTAAAAACAGGAAAAAACCGTCAGACAACAAATACCGTGAGACTAACGAATTTATTCTAACTGTAAAATAGAACAATACCGATAGAAAACGTTTTGAAGTGCCTGAGAGAAGATGTCCTTCTCTATCGGTATAAATAACAAAATACCGTCAGAAAAAAGGGATTTTTGCAGAACTTAATTTGAAGAGGCTGCGATGAGATTTTTGCAAGTGCTATTTGAAGGGAAGAATTAAATATTTACAGGATAAAGGTACTGTACATGTTAGAACTCATGCTGTGGAGTAAAATTGAGATGTATTAATGCTGTGAACTAGCTTATCATTAAATTCTAAAGAAAAATGTACTGCCTGATGTATTAATGATAAGTTCCTCACCTTGCTGCAGAACTTGTGGGCTGTTTGCTTGGCATTTATCCCTGAAATAGAAATTAATCATCAATGGTTCTCAACCCGTAATCCTTCTTCGTGGTCATCTCGCAGATACGTTGTTTCGTCGATATCTTCAGTACGGATAGATTGAATGTCCTCTAAAAATGGAGGTATTTCATCGAATTGGTTATACTCCTCTTCATCGACAACATCTTCGACCCCAACAATACGTCTCTTGCTGTGGAGGACAACATGCAAGTTTGGATTGGCCGGGTCAACGATGTAGAATACCTGTGTGGCTTGCTTTGCAAGTATGAATGGATCGTCTTGGTGTCCGACTCTACCAAGATCGACGAGAGTAAACCCGTAACTGTCAACTTGAACACCTCGAGGGATTTCGACCCATTGGCATCGAAACAGGGGAATCTTAAGTAATCCGTAATCGAGCTCCCATATTTCGTCAATAACACCGTAATATGAGTTCAGCGCCCTTACTGACCTGGCATCCTCGGAAATAGCAAACAGTGTCACTCCGCTACATTGCGTGCTACTCTTGGCGTCTTGAGCTCTTGTGTAAAATGAATACCCATTGATGTCGTACCCCTGCCAAGTCCCTACAGTGAATCTTGGGCCTCTAGCCAACCATGTCACAGTTTCACTTACGGAGCCCTCGGCAGCTCGCGTGACTCTTTCTTCGATCCACTCAGCAAATTTCCTGTTATGTTCTCTGCTTACCCAAACGTCTGACTTCGAAGGATTCTGTGACCGTAACATTACCTTGTGCTCGTGTATGTATGGCTCGACCTCCGTCATGTGTTGTAAGACCCAAAAATGTGATTTGGCGTACACATCACGAGCGGGGACGATAGCTTTGAATCCAATCGTTCCAATTCCCTCAAGCCTACACTAGTACAGAAATGCAGTCCACTAACCCCTATCTTCTATCGGTTATTAGCGAAACAGCACAAAACCGATAGAAAATGTGCCTCGCGGTCATAAAAGCCCGACGGATGTATTTTCCCTATCGGTTTCTAAGAAACTTACCGATAGAATAAATAGTATGATTTACTCTAGTGGTGATGAACATATTTGCCGTTAGAAGAGATGCATAAGTACTGACGGAAGAATGTTGTGCGCCGATAGGACTGGTCGACTTCAACAACTAGACTATTCTATCGCTACTGTATGAATATACCGACAGAGTATATTAAAGGAATCATATCAATGTAACATCAAACAGATCTTACATCAAACAGATCTTAACTAGAAGATAAAGCAATATATTTCAAGAAATGCTAATTTGTGGATTAACTAGGAGACACAAAAATACTTTTCGTAGGTAGTTGGGACTTCATCTTGCCAAAGAAATTACAGATGCCAGTTCACAAATTCAGGTACAAACATACACATGCCAGTTCACCAATACAAATTCAGGTACAAACATACACATGCCAGTTCACAAATTGAAGTGCATGTCTGAAACAGCAGTACAAATACACACCTACCTACCAATACAATTAAATACACAAATGCTCCCTGCACATTCAAGTTCATGTCCCAATTAGCAATACATGATACACAAATATACAACAATATACAAATACAACAATTCACACATTCGATGTATATTACAAAAGCCACGTCTGAAATTAACAACAGATCACGACGAGGACCCAGTGGCCCATACATGCATTTTACATAAAAGGGAACCTTTGCAGGTTGCCACAATGCAACTACCGACTACAAGTTAGACCTGATACATCACAAATCCATTCATCCAAAACAGCAAATGTCTGAACCACATTGGACTTAACCATAGGAGTTCAGTTCGAAGACGCCCGAGGAGCTGGAACTGCCGTCGACATACATTTGTACGTATTGGTGATTTCCTTGGACTCAAACTCGATCAACTCAACTCAACTCAACTCAACTCCATTAACAAAAAGAACCTACCTTCCAAGATGTTGTTCTGTGTAGTGATGGTGTAGAATGGCTGTGCAAATAACAACAATTCTTCTTCTCCAAGCAGGTAAGCATCTGGCCACAAGCTGGTGCATGCAAAAAAATGTAAGATGCTTTCTATAGGTCCTGATTTGAGAAACACGCCGGGCTTAAGCATCTTCTCGACCGAGCCAACCAAGATCTCGCCCTTCACGTCCTTCCAGCTCTCGACGGTGATCTTCACCATTTTTTTCGCCAACAAGCCAACGTAGGCAGCGTACTACGATGAAGAACCGTGAAATACGTTGCCCCTCACGAGCATCATCCAAGGACCTGAACAGATCATAATCATATTGAAAAGAAGACACATCAAAATGAAGGATACAAAAAAAGCAGAATTATTGCCATAATCGGATTAGAATAATCTAACAATATTGCAGAAATTTTACGTACCTTCCTTGGGATGCCGACGTCTAGAGGGCGTCGATGGAGGTGCGGAGGTGCAGCGGTCCCATGTAGAGGTGCGCCGGCCGTCCATGGAGCTTACGGGTTAGGACTACGAGCCCCTGATGAACTGTGAGAATGAAAGAGACAAACCCGTGTATTTATACAATTATATATTTTCTATCGGTAAGAAAACAGAATACCGTTAGTAATAAAAACATCTGTAGAAGCCGAATGGTTCTATCGGCACAATAAATATTACCGATAGGAATTTTTGTACATACTCTATCGGTGTGTACGTACATTACCGATAGAATATTACTAGTTGTAGAAGGCCAACAGTTCTAAGATATTTTTTGCAATATTCTACCGGTATAAACATTCATTACCGATAGAATAAAACTATTAGAAGACGAACAGTTCTAAGCAATTTTCTATATATTCTAACGGTAAAAGAATCCATTACCGATAGAATAAAAATATTGTAGAAGGTCAACTATTCTATCGGTGAACTACATATTGCCGATAGGAATTTTTAATATACTCTATCGGTATATTCATACAGTAGCGATAGAATAAGTCTAGTTGTTGAAGTCGACCAGTCCTATCGGCGCACAACATTCTTCCGTCAGTACTTATGCATCTCTTCTAACGGCAAATATGTTCATCACCGCTAGAGTAAATGATACTATTTATTCTATCGGTAAGTTTCTTAGAAACCGATAGGGAAAATACATCCGTCGGGCTTTTATGACCGCGTGGCACATTTTCTATCGGTTTTGTGCTGTTTCGCTAATAACCGATAGAAGATAGGGGTTAGTAGACTGCATTTCTGTACTAGTGCCTGGCAGACTCTTTCACCTCCGTCGGGATCCGCGACCTTGTCGCTGACTCCTCTCCTCATTGGGCTGAGCAGCCCATCTGCCAGTTCTACTCCACTGTCCACATTTCTATCCAGTGCGACTCACTGACCTTCATGACGGGCCTCCAGGTTCACAACGTCACGAAGGAGCAGATTGAGTCTGCGCATGGACTGGTTCGTCCCACATCTGGGCGCCAGCTCCACACCCTTCCAGACCTCGAGCATCGGGAGGTGGCCATGCTTTACTCCGGCCCCTTCCGGCTCCGTCACATCATCGGCCTGCGCCGCGATGTTGACTTGGCTCTGTGGATTCTTCGCCTCACTCTAGTCCCTATGTCCGGTGATAGGGCTAGAATCACTTATCTCACTCTCCATGTGTTGATCTCCATCTTCCAAGAGTAGCCTTTCGACATTGCTGATCTCATCATCAGTGAGATTCAGCACGTCCTTCTCTCTCGGCGCCGTCAGCTGATATACGCTCTGTATATCATGGCGGTGCTTCTGCATATTAGGGAGGGCAGTGGACACTGAGCTCCCGCGGCCCCATCATCCCCTTCTTTTCTATCCTCCAGGCCAGACCAACTGTCGCCTTGGTGCCCGGCCTGTGGTTGCTGCGGACCCTGATTCTCCCGCATCTGATGACGATGCTCGGGGGAGTCAGAGGACGAGACTCCAGTTCAGGAGTCTGATCCAGCACCCGCTGCAGAGACAGGGATCGGCTCTTCCTCGGCGTCTTCTTCTCAGCTCCAGTAGATCATCCAGACTCAGTAGCAGATTCTGCGTACTCAGTAGGAGCACCATCAGATGCTACTTCGACTGGCTGCTCATTAGGAGGAGATTTTGCGCCGTCTGCCTGCCTCAACTTCTATGGACCCTCGCAAGAGGGCCCATCCAGCGTCGTCGTCTCCTAGCTCAGCTTCAGGTCCGGCTGCTCCAGCTCCTACGGCACCAGCTCCGGCTCCAGCATCACCCTCTTCGGCTGCTACCCCTCTGTTGTCACCTGCCGTCGACCCGACTGGATCTCCAGCAGGCTCCGGAGATACAGCCGTTTTAGGACTTTCTTCAGATGATGAGCCTTAGGCTCTGATTTATATTTTGCCTCCCTTTTTGTGCTTGATGCCGTAGGGGGAGAAGTATCTTATATATTTCATTTTGGATGTATGACTTTTTATGATTATGTTAGATGATTTGGATGATTCTTATATATATATGAACTTTAGTCATACACTATGGATATGTTATGGATGTGATTTCTTACATGATGTTTTGTGATGCTCTGATACTGGTATGATGATGTATAGCTCTGATACTTGATACTGGTATGATGATGTGTATATGTGTTTCATCTGATGCTCTGATATAGATGTGTTGGTATTTGCTCTGATACATTTTGATATGATGAGATGCATATACTCAGGGGGAGTTATTTCATTTATCTTTTATCGAACACTTGTTGTCATCAATCATCAAAAAGGGGGAGATTGTTACATCTAGGCCTTCATGCCTAACCCTAATTTTGATGATTAATGAAAACTAAGTGTTTCAGACTGACTGTGCTTTTGAGATTGTTTGATACAGAGCTCCGTTGGGAAGATATGCGAGATGAACAAGATGAACCCAATGCAAAAGTAATAAAAGCACAAGTCGCAAGGAATAAAATCGAGACACAAGTTGCAAAAACGCAAAAGACCTAAGGTAATATTGGTTTTTATTTTTACCGATCTCGATGTTTGGAGTTGATCGGTTTAGGAAAATTGTTTTTAGTTTTAACCGTACTATGATGAGGGGTTGCAAAATCCTCTCTACATCTCCAACATGATCCGAGAAACTTAGGTCATTGCATTGCATTCTTTTTGGTTGGATTTGATTTCAATTTGGTTTGAAAGATTTGGATTTTCAGTTCAGTTTTTGACAACAGAAGAGTTTTTCAAATTTCTAGAAAGATCTAGGAAGATATGGTTTTTGCTTCTGTTGACAAAAATGTAGCCCTTAAAATTATCTTTCAAACGAGCTATTAAACACCTCTTTTGAATTTCTAGATTTAAAGTTATAGCTGGTTTTCCAGGCTGACTGTCAATTTACTGAACTGACTGTCAGTTTGAATGTCAGTTTATGTTGACTGACAATTATCCAGAGAGTGTGTTTTTCGGCCCAAAATTTTTTGTACTAAACTGACTGTCAGTTTGACCATACGACTGTCAGTTGGGATTTCGACCACAGTTGTTTTTATCTGAGTTTTCTTTTAAACTGGTCGATATTTTGGTCGAACTGACTATTAGTTTGCCTAACTGACTGTCAGTTTGGGGTTTCAAGTTTCCATTTATGACCACAAATGGCTAGCTATTTTTTATTCGTAAATTTGTCGGCCGTTGTGTACGTAACTGACTGTCAGTTTGTGTTGCTGATTTTCAGCCCTAGCTCCAATGGTTCTTTTGATCCTTGAGGCTATAAATAGGGGCTTTGGGCATGTGTTTTATACAACAAGCAGCCTTGCATTCTTATACACTCTTGAGCTTTAGTTTTCTACACAAAATCTTGATCTGTTGATCAAGTCGTGTGTTTTCTGATCCACCGAGGGTTCCAGTTCATTGCATTTGCATACTCGTAGTTTCTCGATACGTGTTTGGAGGTCTACAGAAGACCTTGCTGCCTATTACTCTTGGTGAGCGCCCTCACCTAGACGGTTTGGTGGAGTGGCCATTGACCTCTCCAGTTCGGAGATTGTTGGAGAGGCTCGGCAAAGTTGTACAAGGCATCGTTGCTCGTCTTTCCGGAGTGGACAAGGAGCAACCTATAGTGAATAATATCCTTCGTGGGTATTGAGGCAAAACTCAATTGACTTGAGTGCTTCAACGAGGATTAGTGGAGACTGGGCGAGTCTCCGATACCTCGGTAAAAATAGATTGTGTTTGTCTTCTCCACTTTATTGATTAATTGTTATTTGATCTTTTGCAATATTTGCTCTTATCTAAAAATTTTTAAAGCCTCCTAGTCACCCCCCCTCTAGTCGGCATCCTTGATACTACAAACAACACCATGATTGCGCATAACCTGCGACCATAGATCATGTCCTTTAAGTCGCACATTGCTTTCTACCACATCGTTTTAAACAAAGTTTTACCATAACATTCCTGGTTGCTGGAAGATATCCACCACGGTCAGAATAATATGCTAGAACTCAATATATCATATCATATCTGAAGTATCTTATATATGACATTAAATAAATGATTTAGCTCCGTAATAATCCTCATCAAGAAGCGATGTGGAGGAGGAAGATGCCTCCTTGTTTCTGCTGAGGAGGAGGACTAGAACTTCCTTCGATGATTTTTCTCCAGATGCATTATCCACGCTCTTGTCTCCTAAGGGCGTGTCCTCGAGTTCCCATAATTTTATGGGACTCAATATGAAGTAAATATTCGCCGCTTCTATAACTAAGTTATAATATTTAGTTAGGAATAACTTGTTGTGCCTCTAAGTATAGGACTCCTTCGTCCGTTGCATTGCCCACACCATCAGCTAAAGCAAAAATATTGGAGGACATATATGAAGCAGCGCCAAGGACAACAGTTACTAACAAAGTTGCTGCGACTATTGAAGTGGTAGCTTCACAAGCCACCAAAGAAGAACCTGAGGCCATCATTCACGAAATGGTTAAAGATGTTCAATCGAATAAACCCGTCGATCATGGAAAAACTAAGATTGCAATTGTGACTTTGACCATGGGGAAGAATGAACAGGTAGCTACCTCTGCTTCCCCTCTGGTTGAAGGAACTGTGCCTCCCTCCTGTTTAGGTGAACAAGGAGAGGAAAGGATAGAAGAAATGGAAGTTCAAACTACCTAGATCTAGTGTTCTGGTCAAGATTTGAATCTTCAGTAGGCGCCTCACACAGCTTGCCTTCTTCTAGCCAAGTGGCTTGATTTGTGGACCTCTCTGAGAGGTTTCTTAACGAATTCTTGGAGGTAAGTAAAAATTTTTACCTTAAAGTTTCGTTTAATTTCCTTTGGAACCTCATTCCTAGTATTTTTGTTTTATGCAGAATACGGCTCATGTAGCAACCACATCTGGTTTGCTAGTGGAGCAATTGAAGGTCACACAAACCAAAAATAGTCATTTAAAGTAGTAAGTACTTTAGTCTTTCAGAGACTGTTATAATGTTCATTGTCGTAGGGAAAAGATTGCTCTGAATAGAGAAATAGCTGAAGCCTAGAAGGTGAATGATGAAAGACTTGCGAAAATTCTAGCGATTGAAGCTGAATTAAAGGAGGATGAAGAAAAAGTAGCAACCTTCGAGCAAGCATCAGGGCTATACGACTCTCTTCGAGAAATATCTAAACATCTCCTAGTGCTTTACGAAAGGCAACAAGACAAGATGATAAGTAAGTTTACTTTTGGCAAAAGTTTGCATTACCTTTGTAAACTTTATGAATTCAATTGAACTCATTTCTTCGTCTTTTCAGTACAAGAAGAGCTGATTAAGAAACTGGCTGAAGAGAAAGACCACTTTGAGCTTTCAAGAGGCCATTAATAGAGCATGAAATAGCTTTTGGACTTCAGGATAACGCTCCTTTGGTCCATGTAGTACTTCACTTACATAATATACTGGCTATTGCACACATTCTCTTTTCGCGACCAGAACTGCGCTAACCGCATGAGGGGTAGCAGCTAAGTAAATGAGTAATGGCTCTCCCATGATTGGGGAAACCAACAATGGAGCACTTGATCAATATGCTTTTACTTCCTAAAAAGCTTTTTCGGCTTCATTCGACCATTGGAAACCATTGTGTTTACATAGAACCTTAAAAAACGGTAGTCCACGTTCGCCCCAATTGCGAGATGAAACGACTCAAGGCCGCCATTCGACCTGTTAGGCTTTGTACCTCCTTCGTTGTCGAAAGAGATCTCATTTGTTCAATGGCTCGGATTTTCTCGGGATTAACCTCAATGCCTCTCGAGCAATCTCGCAGGCCAATAGTCAAAAATTGGTTCCTCACGTACCTCCTCCCCAGTAGGAGTGTTCGTTGAGCACTTAAAATAGCTATCAATCGCGACCACCGTAGAGGCACCAGTGGCGATGATTAACGTCGCCACTCTCGAGCATTGTGCGGATTGGATCCTACCATTGAGGAATTATCTCGCACATGGGACCATGCCGAGGACGAAACCAAAGTGACCGGTTAGTTAGAAAAGCGCAAATGTACAGAATGGTTGAAGGAACCTTGTACATAAATGGTGCTCTAAGGAGTACTGATGCACTATATTTCTCATGAAGATGGCAAATCCCATCTAAAAGAGATTCATGGAGGCATTGCGCAACACACACAACCTATAGAATACTGGTCAGAAAAGCTTTCCAACAAGGCTATTATTGGCCAACGATGCTTAATGACACTATGCAATTGGTCAAGACTTGCACACAGTGTCAATTTCATGATAGGCAGGTCCACCAGCCAGTATATGCATTACAAAATATTCCCTTAGCTTGGCCATTCGCCACTTGGGGAACAGATATTGCAGGTCCTATGCCCCGAGCAGTCAATGGATACAAGTTCTTGTTTGAAGCCATTGATACATTTACCAAATGGATTGAGGCTTAACTTGTCCAAAATATTACCACCGTTGCTGTGAAGAAGTTCTTTCAAAATAACATTGTCACACCATTTGGTGTTCCAAGTCATCTCATAATAGATAATGGGTCCCAATTTGTTAGTGATCTCTTTCTGGATTATTGTGAACACATTGGGACTAAAGTCTGTTTCGCATTCATTCCTCATCCACATAGTAATGGTGCAGTTGAACGTGCCAACAGGAAGATAATACAAGGGGTTAAGAAACGTGTTTTCGACTGCCTTATGGTCTAGACAGGTGGAACTTCTTTCCAACTGGTTTATGGTCCAGAAGCCATGCTACCAATTGAAATAAACTTGGCTCTACTCGTGTGGATCACTTAGATGTCATAAATCAGTGTGAGAAACGCGAAGAAGATATTACATTTCTTGAAGAAAAATGTGATCGAGCACTGATCCGCATGTTTACAAGCTCTGCATCAATACCATAGTAAAAGGGTGTGACCACATACGATAAACATAGGGGACTTGGTTTTGAGGAAAATCCAAAACTAGTCCGATCGCAATAAATTCTCTTCTCAATGGGAAGGCCCCTTCATTATAGTCTCTATCCCGTGACCAGGATCAATTCGATTGACTATGGAAGGTGGAAGGATATTATCAAACGGTTGGAGTATAGACCATTTGTGTAAATTTTATGTGAGTTTTTCTTTTGTTCCCATTATAAATTCCTTATCACTAAAGAAGTATATTTGTCACTCTATGATATGGTTGCATTTCCATTCTTGACCCCACCTTTTACCGGGTCGTACCCGGGGGCTGGTCGTGACATATGATAAGTGTCTTGGTTTGATGTGTAAATGTATTCGCTGGTGGAACTCATGATTCCATTAGTTAAGACATCTCTTTCTAAGCTGGTTCTTAACGCATAAGAGACTTAGTAGTATTTTTTGACCATTCAAGTAGCTGTCAGTTAGCAAAACACTTACGCGTTTGAACTAGGCCAGTTGTCTTCGTTACCATAGTTGTCTCCTTAGTCCAAGCGACTTATCCTGTGACCACTATACTATGTTTCCAGTATAACTTGTCGCAAGAGGGGGCTAGGGGAATATAACATTGTATTGGGTCAGAAAACTAAGTACTTTGCATTGTAATAATTCATTATTTTGTTAATCATCTATAATGCAGTTGCAAGATAAAAAAAAAAGACTTTAGTTCCAAAATAAATGTTTACATTGCATTTTTCAGTACATCTTAACAAAAGTTTATCATTAAGAGAGGCCGAGGTCGTGCAGTAATTTTTTAATCAAAAGACCTGACCTCGGCCATTATCACCTCCAACTGGTCTTGGCTGTTGAAGGTCATGTCTTCCACCACTGGATTTAAATTTAAATTCAGACCATGGCGAAGCCTAAGTTTGCAAAGGATGGCAGAGGCTACAAATATAACATCATTTTCCAGTGGCTCCTTGTGCCTCCTTGCAATTTGAGGAATATTTGCGACTAGAAGATCAGCTTGTGTCGTGACCAACTTGCATGATTCGCCGAAGGAAAATTCATCCTTTTTAGTATAGATAACATCTGCCTTCAGTGAGTCAGCGACCTCCCTCAACTTGGCGAAGGTATCTTTTTCTATGAGACTGCAGCTTTTGATAGTTTCATCCAAAGAACCCTTTTCATTGAAGGCAAGATTTGCGGTCTCTTCAGCCTTCCCTTTGACCATCCTAAAGCGGCTGCTAAGCTGTTGGAGTATATCCAAATTGTTTCGGCGCTCAATGCTCTTTTCTTCATAGTAGTTTTTCTCCTCGGCCAGCTAGTGTTCTCGTCTCTTTGTTCTGAGCAGAGGAAGAAATGAATTCAATTGAGTTTGTGAAATTCATAAAGTTCATAAAGTTCACAAAGGCAATGTAAGTTTCTACCAAAACAAATTTACCATCTACCTTGGTATGCAATTGGTTGCAAACCATTTGAAGGTGAATGATATTTCCTTGGAGAGAATCGGATAATGTGGCCTTCTGCTCCAAGGCTGCCATTTGGTCCTCTGAGTCCTTCAATTTGGCCCCGAGCGCCAGAGTTTCAACAAGCCTTTCACTGCTTACTTTCTGGGCTTCAGCCATTTCCTTCTCTAGAGAAGAGCGCTCAATGATCGCCACCTCGTTGATGTTGCATTCATTGGCGACCTCCTCTAGCAAAGTAGATCTTTCCCTGTGACAACATAAATTATTATTTTAGTGTACAAGAGACTGAGTTTGAAGCAAGGTACTTACTACTTTAACTTGTTGCAATCTTCTGGTGCGACCTTGACTTGCTACACTAGCAGGCCAAACATGGCCGCGTCATGAGCAGCATTCTGAATAAGAACAAGAGAGGAAGTATTTAAACAAGATTTTTGAAGAAACATTAGAAGTTGAAAGGTAAAGTCTTTTACTTACCTCTAAGAACTTTTCGATGTACCTCTCCAGGATGTCGACGAATCTAGCTGCTTGGCTGGCAGAAGCCAAGCTATAATGCGCCTGCCCAACTTTATCTAGGAATTGGGACCGAACGCTCACGTTCGGGATAGGGCCCTAGATTTCGATAGGCTGGACCGCCATTTCCTATGTCCTCTCTTCTCCTTGTTCTCCCGAACAGGAGGGAGGCACAATTTCTTTGACCAGAGGGGGAGTAGATGTACCTGCTTGTTCAACTATCCCCATGGTCGCGGTCGCAGCTGTGTCATGGTATAAAATATACCACCGGCGGATTTCACGGAGAGACTTGACACGCGAACAGCGGCGCGAGCTGACCGAGTGACCGGCCACCTCCCGCCGGGCAACGCAGCAATTGACACAGCGATTTTTATACAGGTTCGGGTCCCGGTGGGGGCCCAAGTCCTGTCGACAGCCTCCGAACATGAGTCCGCTGGGGAGGAGCTCTCTCGAGGAGAGAGGTCTCCAAGGGAGCCTATTGTTTGAGTGTGTTGAAAATGAATGGGTGTCCCTTTACAAATGACGTACAAGGGGGTATTTATAGGCCCCAAAACACGCAAAAGACCAAAAAGCCCTAGCTTTGGCCGTTGGATCGAGGGGCACTGGCGTCATTTCACCGGCCGAAGGGCTTTGATGCCTGACAACTGTCCTCGCTGGTTCCTGAGGGACCCGAGGCCCGGAGGCCCAGGGACACGCCGGGGACCTTCTCTGCACGAAAGGTCGAGACTCTCCGGAGATCCCACAGGAACCAGATCCCGGCGGCCCAGGGACCTGCTGGGACCTTCTTCGCACGAAGGCCCGAGGCGCTCCGGAAGTCCCCGGGACCCGGGGCCCGGATGGCCCGAGACCCACCAGGGACCATCTCTGCACGAAGAGCCGAGGGGCTCCGGAAGTTCCCTGGGACCCGGGGCCTCGGGACAAGTTCCCAGGGAACCGGGGCACGGAGGGCCCGGGACCCACTGGGGACCTTCTCTGCTCGAAGGACCGAAGGGCTCCGAAAGTTGCCTGGGACACGGGCCCGGAGGGCCCGGGACCCTGCCAGGGACCTTCTCCGCACGAAGGGCCAAGGGGCTCCGACAGTTCCCTGGGAAGCGGGGCCAGAAGGCCCCGGGACACGCCGGGGACCTTCTCCGCAGGAAGGGCCGAGGGGCTCCGAAAGTTTCCCGGGAGCCTGGGCCCAGAAGCCCCAGGACCCACTGGGGACCATCTACGCACGAAGGGCCAAGGGGCTCCGGAAGTCCCAGGGACCCACTGTGGATCTTCTCCACACGAAGGGCCGTGGGGCTTTGGAACTTCACCGGGACCCGGGGCGCAGAGGGTCCGGGACCCACCTGGGACCTTCTCCGCACAAAAGGCCGAGCGGCTCTCGAAGTTTCCCGCGACCCGGGGCCTAGAGGCCCAGGAACCCACCAGGGACCTTCTCCGCACGAAGGGCCGAGGGGCTCCAGAACTAGGAGCTCCGGAACTTCCCCGAGATCTGGGGCGTGGAGGGCCCGGGACCCGCCAGGACCTTCTTCGCACGAAGGGCCAATTGACTCTAGAAGTTCCCCGGGACCCACCAGAGACATTCTCCGCACGAAGGGCCGAGGGGCTCCGGAACTTCCCCGGGACCAGGGGCCAGGAGGGCCGGGGAACCGCCAGGGACCTTCTCCGCACGATGACCCGAGGTGCTCCGAAAGTCCCCGGGCGCCAGGCACCATGTTAGTACAAAGGGCCGTGGGGCTCCGGAAGTTCCCCCGGACCCGGGGCCTCGGGACTAATTCCCCGGGACCCAGGGCCCAAAAGCCCCCGGACCCGCTGGGGACCTTCTCCGCACGAACGACCGAGGGGCTCCGAAAGTTCCCTGGGACCCAGAGCCCATAGGGCCCAGGACCCGCCAGGGACCTTTTCCGCACGAAGGGCCGAGCGGATCTGGAATTTCCCTGGGACCCGGTGCCCATAGGCCCAGGGACCCGCCAAGGACCTTCTCCGCACGAATGGCCGAGGGGCTTCGGAACTTCCGCTGAACCAGGGGCCCAGAGGGCCTGGGAACCATCGGGGACCTTCTCCGCCCGAAGGGCTCAGTGGCTGCGGAAGTTCCCCGGAACCCGGGGCCCGGAAGCCCCGGGACCCACCGGGGACCTTCTCCGCACGAAGGCCTGAGGGGCTCTGGAACTTGCCCGGGACCTGCCGGGGACCATCTCCGCACGAAGGGTCGAGGCGCTCTGGAGAGCTCACTTCGAAGACTACCCAGAGGTATGGGATTTGCCCCAACAGGAGCCCCCAGGCCCTCGGGGACACGTCGTGTGTAACACCCCTATTTTTCCCAATCCTAGCCTGCCTTATCTGTCTAAAATTTAGGATGAGATCTTGGTTATGCCAAAGTGTTACCCTGAAAAGTTGGCAGCCAAACTCCTTCATTCAGGTCATTTTCGCAGATCAGTCCAAAAGTTTTGCAGATCAATCCTTTTCAGATTTTATAGAAACCCAAAAAGGCTAAAAGTCACAGGTCATCTCCAAATTCTGATTTGATTTCGTGAACATCTCCACTTCACTTTTCTGAACATTTTTCCCTTATGGAAGAATTTCCAAATCTCGCTCGAAACCCTAGTTTCAACCTTATCAAAATTTCAAGGTTCCAATTACCCTAATTACCCTGTTTTCAGTTCATCCCAAAACTTGTCTAAATCTCCAAATTTTATCACCCCTAGCTGCTAATAAATCTCTTGGACTTTGTGGATTAATTTGGCAAAGTCAAAACCCTTTTTATCTAAGCCATTCACCAAATTCACAGATTAGTCGCTGGAATCAAGATTCTGTAATTGCAAATCGGCCCTTCTATTCTTTTTCAGTCCCTGTTCGACAAAAGCCCCTGTGCCCTTCGACCAGTGCTGTTCGACAGGAGCCGTGCCATGTTTCTCGCCGCGTTTGCTCACCACCGGCCATCGCCTCTTGTCGCCAGTGCTCGTGAGCAATTGAGCCACCCTCCAGCACCGTTTTCGCGCGCGCGCACGCCCGTATTCGTGGCATTTGCATGCTATTGCGTGTCATCACCGGAGCTGCGCTGTTGCCTCTGCATCTGTGCCATCCCAAGCAAAGTCCCAATGCACCCGACAAAGCTAGCAAAGCCGCCACACCGCCTGTGCACCATCACATCGCCGTTCGCTGCTGTTGCGCCTGCGCTCGGCCGGTCTCATCCCCGGCGCAATTTCCCTCGCTGTTTTCCCTCGTTGGCTCCGTCCCTGTGCCTATTTAAACCCTCCAGCACTGTGAAGAAACCACAACTCCAGGACTTAGCCAATTTTCCAGTTTTCTCGCTGTTCCTTCTTCCCCAACGAGCCGATTTTGAGGCCACCATCGCCAGAGCAAACCGTAGCCACTCTCTCCAATCCAAGCTCACGAGTAGGATCCCCACACCCATCTTCCCGTGTCCAAACAGCCAATTGCATTCAGGTGATCTCCATCACCGGTGATTGTCGGAAAACCAAAGACCCCTGTTTCTGAAATTAAACTCACTCTAGTCCTTTTCACCACCCATTCCTGTAGAATTAATTGATCCTCAGCCATTTCTTAGCATGCCTGTTCAGCTAGTTTTCAACTTGGTGCAGTGCCGCGTGTTTTCCCAATTTTCGCACGCCACCGTGGACGTCGCACGTCGCCAGCGTGCCTCGCTGTAGCTCTCCCCAAACTGAAGCCACCTACACCTTCCCTGTAACCCCTAGATGGTGTAGTCCAGAGCTCTTAACCTGCATTGCTGTGTAGAGCCAGTTCGTCGTTCACTGTCTTCTCCAAGTCCGGTGACAACACCAACGAGCTCGCACGCTTAATCTCTGTCCAATTCCTTTCTCCAGAACAATCAGCACCACCCCAGGAGTATTTCCCCTCAATAAATTTCGAGTTCCGCTTACCCCAGTTCTCTGTCACCGTAGCTCGTCCATGTCTCAGGCGGCCGAAGGTTTCAACCTCGCCGTTCGTCGCCGATAAGCCACCCCAGCCAAATTCCTTCCACCAGCAACCTTATTTTGATACCGCCTACCTCCCTGACATGTTTGGCGATGCAACGCATGCGTGATTCGTCCAGACGCATGTGCCCCATCTCACTGCTGTACAGTGGCATTCGATTTCCTGTGTCCTGAGCCTTGCTGTGATTTTCTGTTAATTCTAGGGCCTTTCTGAAAAGTCCACTTTGTCATTTAGGTCTCTCACAGCATTTGGCACACAATGCCACCTCTTGCACCAGTTTTGATCATCTAGAAGCCCCAAATCATTTTTGTGCCCTTTTCAGACATCGTCTGTTCGCAAACCGAATGCCAAGCCTTTGACTTTCGTCGCATTCGAGTCTTGTCCAGTGAACCTAACCCTAATATCCTTTTCTCCGCTGTTCTGTCTCTGACCAAATCCCCTCGTTTGCATACATGTTTATATTTTACATATATTTTTGTATAAAGCCTATTTTTTGGATGCTTATGTATCGTATGTGTTGTGTGTGCTTTCGGGCGAATGCAAAGCAAGCAGCGGAAGATTTGGAAGGAACATTTGAAGACCCAGCAGATTTCTTAGACCCAACTTGGCAAGGCAAGTCTCCACCCTTAATCATATCTCACCTAGTATTTTGATATAAAGTAAATTAACTGTTTTAAAGATATATGCATGCTGAGTATTTGATAAAAACTATGTTTAGAAATATGTGAATAGATATGACCCAAGTCTTATGTGGAAACCCCCTTTTTGAGATTGAATCATCATGCAACCTTGTCACCCTAGGATGCTATGCTTAAACTCTACTCTTATTTAAATGTACATGTTGGGTGTGAAATGGATAATATGTGATAAATGAATTTGAAACCCCTTTTATGAAAGAAAATGTGAAATTAAGGATTGATAGTGAGGATGGTTTGATTGGTTGGCTGCTGTGTGCGCATTGGGTATGTGAATGTCTCCTCACTATTAATTCATAAGGACAAGAACCTTGTGTTGTGCCTCTATGCGGCATGAAAAACGTACCAACCACTTGCGTGGTATGGGACAGGCACAACTTAGTAGCTTTTTGGTATTAGCAGTTCCCTGCATGGTTTTTCGGTCTAGTTTCTCGCGTGGAAACTGGTTGGGCGCAGTTCGTCCGTGAGTGATGTGAGTTCAGAAAAATTATGAGAGGAAAAGGTGGAAAGAAGGAAGTCGCCCTACGCCTGATTAAGTCGTGCACGACTGTAATCAAGAAAGGCTATGTGTCCTGCGGGAACATAGGCCAAGGCTAGGAAGTAAGGAAGTGGGGAGGACCCACAACGGTACTTGAGACTTAATTGTCTATCTACCGGGCGGGGATACTGTTAATACTAGACTGCAAAAGCGTTGTGTGATCTCGGCCTTGTCACATGAGTAAAAGTCGCATGGAGTTGGCCCGACTTGGAAGTCGAGTGAAGAAGTGGATTTAAAAAGAGGTACACCTTTGCAAAGTGTAAGAAAGGTATCAGATACTCTGTACTCCCAGGTCATGGAGTATGTTCGCGGTGGATTTATCCATGTGGTTCAACACAAGTAAAATTTGGGAAAAGCTTTCATAATATGGTTAATTCAAAATGGTGGATCATGGAGGATTGCCATCCACAATGTTTTCTTAAAGTCTATTATAAGATTTCCAAAACCCCGCTGTTGAAAATGAAACCCTTATTTGAGAGATGAAAGAATTGAAATCTATACTAGTTATGATTATAAGACTTAACCACTTTTCTTGATCACTCCTCATCTATATAATTGCATTTCTAAGTAAAAGACTTGCTGAGCATTGTGTCAAAGCATGCTCACCCTTGCCTTTACAAACAATTCAGAAGAGGGATTTGCCGATCCCGATTCATTTGGTTATGAGGATGAAGCAAAAGATGAGAACGCCCCAGATGATTCGGAGTTCTAGGAGGGTCTCGCGCCGAGCTGAGTCCGATGTGGAGAAAGCCGTACCAGAACCATTGCCGCTAGAAGTGAAGATCTTCGTTGTTGCTGTCTGCTTTGTTTTGTGTGTTCGGTATCTCGATACCGACTCTTGTATGGATAAACTTGTTATTTTCATAGCAACCCTAAATAGCGTCATTCTGGGCCCTATGTTAATGTAATATTGGTCCCTGTGACCTCGTACCTGTTTATTTATGTTTTATGCAATTACTGCTTTCCGCTTGTTGTGAGCTTGTGATGGACCTATCTGTGCGAACTCCACCTGGGCGATTGCCACGGGATTCCTCAAATGAGGGTCCCACATCGTGGCCCCGGAGAGCATGTGTAAAACCCTTCCCCTGATGACACTGAGGTCTCCGGGGTAATTTTTTCGCACGGTGCTGCGATAGAACCCTTTCGCTTTCGAGGGACCGGGGATCTCCGGGCGGAAGGATCTGAACTTGGGATGTAATGTCACTGTGAGGAAGAGAAAACAGCCCCCGGGGGGCTTGGAGCCCTAGAACGGAAGAAACCCTCTCCTGGGGCCCTGGTCCCCGGGCAAAAGGCGGCGCCCGGGATGGGGTTACAGGGGGCCTCATCCCCGGTCAAATGACGGCACCCGGGACAAGGGAGCCGGGGCCCTTGTGCCCAGGCGAAACAATGGCGGCGCCCGGGAAGAGGTCACCGGGGCCCTAGTCGCCGGGAAAAAGACGGCGCCCGGGAGGAGCGAGCCGGGGCCCTTGTCCTCGGATGGTAGGCGGCGCCCGGGACGAGGGAGCCGGGGCACTTGTCCCCGGTCAAATGATGATGTCTGGGACGAAGGTGGTGCCTGGGACGAGGTCACCTGGGCCCTGGTCCCTGGGCAAATGGTGGCACTCGGGACGAGGTCACGCAGGCCCTGGTCCCTGGGCAAAAGGCGGCGCCCGGGACGAGGGAGCCAGGGCCCTTGTCCCCCGGTGAAAGGTGGCGCCCGGGAAGAGGGAGTTGGGGCCCTTGTCCCCAGTCAAATGACAGCGCTCGGGACGAGGGAGCCGGGGCCCTTGTCCCCGGTCAAATGACGGCGCCCGGGACGAAGGCAGCGCCTGAGACAAGATCACGTGGGCCCTGGTCCCAGGGCAAATGGCGACGCCCAGGACGAGGTCACCTTGGCCGTGGTCCCCGGACAAAAGTCGGCACCCTGGATGAGGGAGCCGGGGCTCTTGTCCCCGGTCAAATGACGGCGCCCGGGACGAGGGAGCTGGGGCCCTTGTCTGCGAGGAAAAGGCGGCGCCCGGGACGAGGGAGCCGGGGCCCTTGTCCCCGATCAAATGGCGGCGCCCGGGACGAGGTCACCTGGGCCCTGGTCCCCAGGCAAATGGCGGCCCCCAGGACGAGGTCACCGGGGCCCTGGTCCCCGGGCAAAAGGCGGCGCCCGGGATGAGGTCACCTGGGCCCTGGTCCCTGGGCAAATGGCGGCGCCTGGGACGAGGTCACCGGGGCCCTGGTTGTGAGACCCTTATTTGAGGATTCTGAAGGCGACCGCCCAGGTGGATTGGACACAGAAAGGTACATCACAAGCTCACAACAACAGGATTTACTTTAAACAATAAGTCAAATAGATAAAACAAGTACAAGGTCACGAGGACCACTATTACATTATCATAAAGCCAAGAATGGGATTAATTAAAGTTGACACAAAAGTAGGGAGTTTTTCAAAATCAAGAATCAAAAGAAACGGTATCGAGGTACCGAATACACAAAAGTAACAACAAGGGTCTTCATCTCCTACTGCAGCTGTTCGGCTCGGGCCTTCACCACATTGAACTCAACTTGGCGCATGACCCTCCTAGAAGCTCAAATCGTCTGGAAAAGTTCCTTCCCCTTCTTGGTGCTCAAGGCTAAAGGAATCAGGATCCTCGAATCCTTTCTTCCGAATTTGTGTGAAAAGGCAAGGGTGAGCATATTTTTCCACGATGCTCAGCAAGTCCCATTATGAGAATGCAGATATATAGATGAGGGGTTTTCAAGGAAAGAGGTCTTGGCTTTATATATAGGAATAGAATAGATTTTCACACACAGTTTTGAAGAAAAGGTTTTTGTTTTCAAAAGCGAGGCTTTTAAAATCCTAAGCTAGATTTTCAGAAATGTTATGTGTGGCGGTCTTTCATAAGTCACCACTTTACTCAGATTTTGTGAAAAACTTTCCAAAAGCTACTTGTGCTGCATCGACGTGGATAAAATCCACAGCGCGCAGACTCCATAACCTGGGAGCTCAGAGTATCCGATACTTTCTATACTTTGCAAAGGTGTACCACCTTAATCCACCGATCATTCGGCTTTCAAGTCGGATCAGCTCCATGCGACTTTTACGCATGTGACAAGGCCGAGATGACACAACAGTTTACAGTCCAAGCATTAACTATTCCCTGCCCGGTAAATAGACAGTTAAGTCTCAAGTACCGTTGTGGGTCCTACCCACTGCCTTACTTCCTAGCCTGGGTCTATGTTCTCGCAAGACACATAGCCTCTCTTGATTACAGTCGCGCACGACTTAATCAGGCGTAGGGCGACTTCCTTCTTTCCACCTTTTCCTCTCATGATTTTTCTGAACTCACATCACTCATGGCCTTCTGCGGCCCACCAACTCTCGCAAGAAACTGGATCGACAACCATTGCATGGAAAAGCTAATACTAAAGAAAGCTACTAAGTTGCGCCCGTCCCATTCCGGGCAAGTGGTTGGTACGTTTTTCATGCCGCATAGAAGTACAACACAAGGTTCTAGTCCTTATGAATCTCTAGTGAGGAGTCTTTCACATTCCCAGTGCGCACACAGCACCATCCAATCAAACCATCCTCACTATCAATTCCAATCACATTTTCTTTCACAAAAAGGGTGTTGAATGTGCTCTTCTCATATGTGACCATTCAACATTTAACATATAATCTTGAGCATAGAATAGCCTAAGCATGATATCCTAGGGTGACAAGGGTGCATGGACGTTCAATGTCAAAAGGGGCTTTACAGTTATTTAGGTCATACCTAATCATTTCATTAAAACATAACTCTTATTTGAATCTAAGGCATGCATATACTTGAAAACAGTTAACATACTTCATTTCAAAATATTAGGCTAGACATGATCAAGGGTTTGAGACTTGCCTTGCAATGCTGGGTGTAGTTACTTGGATAATTCTTTGAAGATTTCTTCCGCTCCTCCAATCTCTGGTTCCACGGCGGATACAGATAATACACACATACACTATATAAGCATACAGAAGATAGTCTTTATGGGAAATGATACATAACATATATCATGCATGCAGGGGAAAGGTTTGGACAAAGTCACTTGGGTGCTGATTGAAGAGATGGGCTCAAAAGGAGTTGAATGTCGAAAGGCTGACATTCGGTCTACGGCAAGCATAGCCTTAAGTTGGTCTTAGGTAGGTTTTCTGGAGAAGTGGCAGTAGAGAAAGATGTAGAGTACAACTCCAGGAATCTAATGGACAAGGCGGCATTTCAATTGCTCAAGTGAAACAGGTCTAAATCACTCAATGCCACTGGTGGACATGCACTGACATAGTGCTGGACATGACCAGAAACTAGGGCATGGCATAACTTTTTACTCAGGGCTCCAATTGATGAGCCACTTTGTCTAGGAGTTAGGCCTTGATAACAGGAACAAAGTACTCCAATAGGCTCAAGGGCAGAAAGTGGCCGGAGGGTGGCCAAATCAGGCGAGTAAACACGGTGGCATGAACTACTGGACAGTGATCTTGGCATTGGAATATCTCTTGATTCAGGTTGATTCAGAAGTCGAGCTAGTAGACAATGTTGCTCAAGGTACTGAGATCTATCTAAGGGACAAAGTGTACGGGGCTAGATCGGCCGGGGAGAAATTCCGGCAACCGGCGCTGGAGAAGACGACACTGGAGATTGGGGGTTTTCGATTTAAAGAGTTTGAACTCGATTCATTGCTCAAGGAGTGAGAGGGTGAGGTGAGGGGACTATTGGTGAAGCCAATTTGGTCGGGGGATGGCTGGAGTGGCTCGGCGGCGATAACCAGTTCACTGGTGGCTCGCAAATAGGGGAAAGCCACAATCTTGATCCAATTTCGAAATCCAAATTAGTAGGCTTGCTCAATTGAGTGTACTGATCAATTTCCATCACTGGCACGAGGGCTGATTTGGATTGAATCGGGCAGCATTGAGGAAGCAGGGGATTTGGGCTTTTCCGGTGATCTCCTTCTGGTGTCAACCATGGTGGCTCTGAAAAAGGTTTAGACGGATCTAACTAACTAAGGCCAACTAAGATAGCAATGCAGAAATTAATGCAACTACTTTAATGCATAAAATTATTTAGGCTATTAGCCATAATACACAAATTAACCATTGCAAAAGCAACAGCGAATCACAAAGCTATCAAGAGCATCCACTAGCTCTGTCTACACCAACCTCTAAGACACTCTGAAACAACAGAACGCACTCTCACAATCTTACCGAATTTTAGAAAATTCAAATAAAATTTTGAAATGAAGGTTTTTCAAGAGCTACAAAGCTCATTATTTTTACCAAAATAAAGTTTTCAACAATTAGTTTTCTGAATAAATTACGTTTTCCTGGCACGGCCAATTTCCTAAAGGTGTCGTCCTACAGTCAAGTTCTCACGTTGCTCTGATACCAACTTTTCTGTCGCGCCCCGAAACTGGGACAACGACTACTCCTGTTGAGATCTAGCTCGCTGCAGCTAGTCCCATTCTCACAAACCTTTGACTTCCCAGGATGAGTCAAACACAGGAGTATATTACATTGCAACAGAGTACTCACAAAATATTAAGCAGTGTGGCCTGCTGGCCTTAATATCACATAAAGAGGATTACAATGCCTACAAGGCATTCAGGGTTTAGCAAAATATTTAACTACGCAGCAGAAGATAGGTGACCCTCCTACAAAAGAAGTTGACGGCAGAACAACACACTTCAGGGTTCTAGCGGAACTGATTCTCCTCCTTCTGGATCCACGTAGTACTCCGTGCCATCATCTTGATCAAGGTAAGCTCCATCTATTGAGTTGAAAGTTGCAAGGGTGAGCACTTACGTACTCAGCAAGTCATAGGTAAGAGTAGATACATATAGTAGTGATGATATGAACCTAGACTAGTCAAGAATTATGGATATTTGTAAAATAATCTTTTCCTTTCTCATTTCATCTTATGGCAGCACTTTTCATAATATAACATCATCATTTATGTTCACTAGATTATAGCACTACCGCGACACGTCGACACACGACAGCCCACGGCAGCACCCCTTATCATGACAACACATGTCATTTGGGTAATCTTGATTAAACATATTTTATTTAGAAAATAATACTTGTGTCACACCCCGTGGATTCAATCCACCGTAGCAGACTCCTATAAACCCGGGAGCTCGGAGTATTCGAATACATTTTTAACTCTGCAGAGAGGTACCAATTTACTCGCAAGATATTCCACTTTCAAACCTTTCCTATCATAACAAAATGATTGGACCCCTGACTCACTTCATATTGTGAGCGGCAAGGTGGAAATAACAAGAACTTTTGTTATGTATCACTTACAATTCACCCCCGACCCTGTGGCTCTCAGCGAGGCACAGTTGTGGCAGGTTGTATCCAAACCTCCACCCCTTTGCTTATTCCCATTACTGGGTCAGCGTGCTTGATCACCTTCAGTGATATGTGTGGGAGCCGCGCTCCGTGTTTATCGTGCATCACTACACATCTCATTCAGGGGTTTCATGTGTGATCCACATAATTACTTGTTCAGGCCTGTCCCATACCAGGCTTGCGGTTAGCACGTTGTTCATGCCACTAGACGCACAACACAAGGTTCTAGTCCTTATATGCCAGTGACCAGACCATCCACAACCCTGCACCTTCAGTGCCTGCATTCCTTTGCAGTCTAGCACCTCCAGTGCTACAGCCATCCACACCATTTTTCTGGTCACGGCTAGGGGTTTTATTTCATGAATATAAGTATATAAATACATATAATAGTTCATGGCTCAAAACTTGTTTATTTCACATTTCACAGATAACCAGTCTAGCAATGCCAATTCATAAATCAACCATTCTCAATCTTTCACATGCAATATTGCCTATATTCAAGGTTATGTTTTAGCAACATTTAAAATATAGGTTCAAGATGACCAAGGATATGACTTGCCTTCCGCGTCGTAAAATACAGCAGTCGATGACGGGTCAACAGCAAAATCTTCAAAGTCAGCTTCTGAATCTGCTCGACGACAAACAAACACACAATGATTACTTATAATATTTAAAATGTTTTAAGACTTATATGCAGAAATGCTTAACAAGAATGATTGAACTATACTGGAGATAATTTGAACTGCAAACTGAACTGAGTCGAGATTCTAGGGTTTCAAGGAATTTGGGCTAAGGATGGTGATTAGATAAACTTAGGGTTTCAGGATTACAATAGGGATAACAATTTTGTGGCTGTTTTAATCAAAACAGCGAATGTCAACAGATCGACATTCGGATCAAAGCTTGGACATAGCTTTAAGAAAAGCTAGAATGCTTATCTCAAGTTGTGGTAGTAGAAGAAAATGTAGATCACAACTCTACAAATTCAATGGACAAAGTGGATTTCAAATTACACAACCAGAAGTGGGTAAACAAGGCCAATGCCACTGGCTGACAAGCTCTGGCATAGAGCTGACAATGCCAAAAACTAGGGCTTAGCATAACTTTTGATCTGGAGCTCCAAATGATGCACCACTTTATCTGGGAGGTAGGCTTGAGTAACAGGAACAATTAAGTCAACAGGATCTAGGGCAAGAAATGGCTGGAAAGCAAGAAATTTGATGATGAACTGAGATGAACTGGCTGCACTAGATCAGTTCTGGACAAAAACTTGGCAAAGCTATAACTTTTGATCTAGGCTGATTTAGATGTCGGGCTAGAAGACAAAAATGTTCAGAAAGTTAAGGCACACACAGTGGACAAAGTGATTTGAGCTGAAACGGCCGGGAACACTTTTTCGATCATCGGCGCCGGAGAAGAAACGCTGCTGATTGGGGGTTTCTGCTACAGGCAACAAGAACTTAATTCCTTGCTTGGAGAGCATCTAGGAGGTATAAGGAAGCTTCTGGTACAATTATATTGGCCGGAGGATCACTGGAGAAGCCTGGCGACGATCGCCGGTTTTCTGGTGAAGCTCGGTTTAGGGAAAAGGTTCGATTCTTGCTTAATTTCGAAATCCAACTTCACAGGCTTGCTTGATTTAGCTCACTGATCAATTTTGTTTACAGAATCGAAGGCTAATTTGGAGTAATTCGAGCTACATTGCCGGAACAGGGCATTCTTCGAATTTTAGCAATTTCTGGTGATCGCCGGCGTTAGAGGTCACCGGGGAGCAATTAGACAGTACTACACAGAGAGGATAAGTAGATGAACTCACTGATGGCTTTAATTTGGCAAGAGATGATGTGGAATGAGCTGGCACCGTGAGCCCCCTCGATGGCTCGCCGGAGAAGACGACTGCAGCGAGGAAATTTGGAAATTGGTTAAGTCCTGGTGATGTGTGGAGGGAGCTGCTGAGCACAGGAGTGCTTATATAGGCCAGGCGAAGATGGCAAAGGGGAACAATGAAGAGATTGGTTGCTGTGACTTGACTGGTTGCGTGCAGGAGCAGTAGCGGCGAAGACACAGCAAGAGCGGTGATGCGACGGCGACAAGCTTTCAGCTGATCACAATGTCGCCTCATCGGGACCTGGCAAAGCTTGTAGCGAGCGGTGGCGACAAGTACTGGCATGGCGAAGCTACGTGGCGATGAATTGCTGACAAAAGTCACTGCTGGTCGCGCGGGGAAGCAGGCGCTGGTCGTCGACGTTGCAGCGACGCTGCCACGGTGACGGCTGAGGCGAGGACACGTGCGCAACAGCATGCACGATCAAGTTGCAGGCGAAGCTTCACCGGCGGCAAGCAACCACGGCGCAAGGAAACCACGGTGAGCCCTGGTCGTGTACAGTAGTTGGCCTGGTCGAAAATGGACTGAACTGCAGTTTCAATTCTTTGAGTTTTGGACTGAAATGTAAATCTGGACATTTGGAAGGTTTAGACTGAAATTGATTTCACTAATCTGGTAGATTATATTCAACAAGGTATTTGGCAAAGATAATTGATAAGGTTTAGCACGTTTGAATAGTTTTCGATACAAACTGAAAATAGGGTAATTTAGGGTAAAATAAGATTTAAGTTTTATCGATTTAGAATTCTGGCATTTAGGGTTCGATTTTGATATCTGCACAGAAGAGAGACTTGTGGAAAATAGCATTTTGAGAAGATATATTTGCCAAAGAAATTCTGAATTTGGAGTTAATCTGGAGATTTTAGCCTTTTTGGGTTTTCAGATATCAGATAAGGACTAATTTGCCATAACTCTTGGACTGATTTGTGAAAAGAGTCTAGATGGTGAAATCTGGCTGTCAACTTTTTAGATTAAGGTATTGACATACCCATGATTATATTCCAGGAATAATCTGGTCTGAACTTGGTCAAGATTCGGATTAAATCTGTATTTCTGAAACTTAGAGTATTTGGGTAATATAAGGTATTTCTGTTTTCGAAAACAGAAGAAGTTGATAAATCTGGAATTTAGAGATAGAATTGGATCTAGGTTCTGAAGGCTTTTAGATTCAGAGTAACTGATAGACAATCTGATCTTGATTTGAGGTCACAGGATAGATTTTGGAGATTTTAGGGCTTGAGATAGATACTGATTTGTCTATTACTACAGATACATGCATGCATGCTATTGATGAAAAAGGAAAATTTCACCCCTAACTCAGGGTGTTACAGGAACCCCCGCGGCGATGTCCGGAACTGGAAAGGGGGAAACCCCTGTATTATCCGAAACCGAAGAGGGGGGAACCCCCGTGGCGACGTCCGAAACCGAGGTGCCGCTGCGGGGTGAGGCCCGTTGCAACGCTGCAGCTGCTCTGTCAACCGCCCCTGGTGTGGTAAACGCAACCGGTGGGGCGAGACTAGCTCGCGGTGAATGGAAAATCCCCGGCATGTAGTGGGCCCCTGGCCACGGGAGTTGGCCCGGAACAGGGTGTCCCCCCGGTACCGCGAAGGCCCCGGACATGAGGTAACCCCTCGGCATCAGGAAGGCTCCCGGCACCGGGAAGGCTCCAGACGGATGGCCCGCCGGGGGAGGATACCCTCTGACGGGATCGTACGGAGCGGCCGGGCTTCCGGGCGCCAGAGGGGCCACCGAGTGGCCCGTATATGGGGGCATAACCCCCATAAACGGGTACTGTGGCTAATAAATGGGGGCTGGCGGCCGTGCCAAGATACGAAGCAGCTCAAGCATAGAGCACTGGGCGCGGAGCTGGCCCTCTACTAAGGCTTCTAGCAAGTAGTCCCGGGGAGCCGGGGAAGCCATCGGGGGGAGACTTGTCCTGGTCGAGGTGACCGCGGTCACCGGAACTGACCGAGAGGTTGAACCACAGAAATTGATAGGGAAGGTGGGAGACGGTACCTGGGTCTGGCCGCCTCCGGGCGGAAGCACCGGTACGGTCGTGTCCCGGATGGGCGGCGCCGGGTCACCGGGACCGGCTTCACCAGGAAGGTTGCGGGCCCTCGTTCTTGGGGGAGCCATGGTGTCTCGTGAGGAGTCCCCATGGTCGATGCCAACTGTCATGGTATCACGGATACCCCGACAGGTTTTGTGGAAGATCCTAGCGAAGAAAAGATGACGCGGGCTGACCGGGTGACCGGTCTTCCCCCGTGGGGCAAACACAGCAAGTGACACGAGGATTTTTTCAGGTTCGGGCCTCAGTGGAGGCCCTAGTCCTGTCGGCGTGCTCCCAACCGGAGTTGGCTAGGGGAGCTCTCTCGGGGGAGAGATGGCTCCGGAGCACTCCTGTGTGATTGTCTATTCCAAGCAATAATGAATAATCGTCTTTACATGAGGTGTACAAGGGCTTTTATAGCCCCAAAAGGAGCAAAAAGACTAAACTACCCCGCCTGCCACCGTTGGATCGAGGGGTAGCAATGTCCTTCTTCCGGCCAGGGCCCTCAGATGCTTGACAGGTGCCCACTGATTCCCGAGGCGCTTCTCGCGTGACCTTCACTTGACTCGGGACCGGAGACCCTTCTCTCTGGAAGGACGGCAATGCCCGGGGCGAGCCACCGGGGGGCCTTGTCCCCGGGCGAAAGGCGGCGCCCGGGACAAGCCACCGGGGGGCTTTGTCCCCGGGCAAAAGGCGGCGTCCGGGACAAGCCACCGGGGGCCTTGTCCCCGAGCAAAATCGAACGTGGACTTAGTCTTGTGGAGATTTCCCCCAACATCAAGATATCATCAAAGTAAGCCACCACAAATTTTCCAATGAAAGCACATAAAACCTCGTTCATCAAACGCATGAAAGTGCTTGGAGCATTAGTTAAGCCAAAAGGCGTCACTAACCACTCATAAAGCGCGAACTTAATTTTAAATGCAGTTTTCCATTCATCTCCCAATTTCATTCTTATTTGGTGGTATCCACTACGCAAGTCAACCTTTGTGAAAACAATAGAACCACTTAACCCGTGAAGCATGTCGTCTAACCTAGTAATAGGATGAAGATACCTTATTGTAATATTGTTAATGGCTCTACAGTCTACACACATACGCCAACTACCATCTTTCTTTGGAACCAAAAGCACAGGAACAGCGCAAAGACTAAGGCTTTCTCGTACATACCCGCTGTCCAAAAGCTCTTGGACTTGTCGCTGAATTTCCTTTGTCTCCTCTAGATTTGTCCTGTACGCAGCACGGTTTGGTAATGATGCTCCCGGAATCAAGTTGATTTGGTGCTCAATACCTCTAATTGGTGGGAGCCCAGGGGGTATCTCAGCGGGAAAACGTCCTCATACTCCTGCAAAAGGTTAGTGATAGGAGGGGGCAAAGTGTTAGATATATCATCAAGTGAAACGAAAGCATCTTTGCATATCAAAGCATAGCACATCACATCATTCTCTTCAATTTCAGTAAGGTCAGATTTGGTTGCAAGGAGAAATCCACTCTTCAACCTAATTTCAGCGGCCTTAGAGCTAGATGGTGCAACATTTTTCGCTATTTGTTTACTTTCAGATTTCAAAGCATTCTCCTTTTTCTCATTTTTTGTTCTTTCTCTATCAAAGTGAACAATTTCTGAAGGTGTCATAGGAAGTAAAGTAATTTTCTTTCCTTTGTGCACAAAAGTATATTTGTTACTTCTGCCATGATGAGTTGCATCGGTATCATATTCTCATGGTCGGCCTAATAAAAGTGAGCATGCTTGCATATTGTAAAACCCCTATTTTTCCCAAATCCTGGCTTGCCTCGTCTCTCTCTATTTTAGGATGTGATCCCAGTTGTGCCAGTATCTTACCCCAAAAAGTTGTCAGCCAAAATCTTTCGTTCAGACCTTTTTCGCAAATCAATCCAAAAGTATCGCAGATCAGTCCTTTTCAGATTTGTCAGAAGCCCAAAAAGACTAAAAGTCTCAGACCACCTCCAAATTCTAATCTGATTCAGTGAATATCTCCCCTTTACTTTTCTGAACATTTTTCCCTTCTGGAAGAATTCCAAAATCTCAACCGCAACCCTAGTTTCAGCCTTGCCAAAGATTTCAAAACCATAATTACCCTGTTTACCCTAATAACTCTGTTTCGATTTTTGTCAAAACCACCAAATCTTATTGGATCTTACCATTTTTCTTGCTAGATGAGTCCAAGTGATTTAGTAACACTCATTTGTAAAATCAGATCCCCAGACTTGCAAACAGGTCCAAGTTCCCGAACTAAATCCTTGCAGATCAGTCCAAAACCTTCGCGAATCAGTCCAAATCTTGCAACCAGGACCCTGTACCATTTTCGACCACGACTAGGACCGTTCGACTGTGCCCCGCCACTTCGCCTCGCCGCAGAACTCGCCGCCGGCAAAGCTCCCACGCTGCCACCACCACCACCACGAAGCCACCACGTGTGCGCACCCGTGCTGCCACCGTGGAGCCGCTGCAGCAGCGCCAGCAGCGCTGTTCGTTCTGTGCGTGCGCGTGCCTGCTACTATCAGAGTCTTTTTGCCACTTCGCCACCATGAAGAAGCCAGCCACCCCGTCGCCCTGCTCTAGCCGGATTTGGCGCGATCTTCTCCTCTGGTAGAGTCGCTGCCGTGTCAACACCGTGCAAGCTGTCTCGACTTGGCCTCCGGTGCCAGTCACGCGTATCTTGTTCGATCCGCTTCAATTCTCGAGAGCCCAGCCACTGCCTATATAAGCTCCCCCTTGCCCAGAGTTTCTTCACACCACTCTAGTAGCAACCAAAGTTCCTGTTCGTCTCGGGTTCATATTCTTCCCCGGCGAGCTATTTCTGGAGCTCACGACACCAGCTTCACCCGTTGCTTCCCTCTTCAGTCCAAACTTACCAGTGAGTTTCCCTTACCTCTCTTATCATGCCGAAGCTTGTAATTTAGTTCCCTCACCCTCTGTCGCCGGTGATCGCCGGTCTTCCCAAAATCTCCAGCGAGTAATTCAGCTCGATCCTTTCCCTTCTAGCCTTCAAACCTAAGATTGAAAGTGATCAGTGAGCCCTTCTAAGCATCCCTGATAGATCAAAACCCCCAATTTCTTCCCAGATTGGAAATCCCCAAATGCCCACCTCACCTGTCCACTGGAGCTCGTCGCTGAGCTTCTCTGGTGATCCTCTAGCTTATTTAACTCCTCCAGCAGCTTCCTGATATCCCTCAGCTACTCCACAAGCTTGGAATCGAGCTCAGATACTTTAAATCAAAAACACCCAATTTCTGTGTCTTCGTCTTCGGCGCAGTTCACCAGAATTTGCTTTCCAGCCGATCTAGCCCTGTCCACCTTGTCCTTTAGATAGTTCTCAGCCCCCTGAGCATTTCCTTCCACTAGTTCGACATCAGAATCTACCCAGATCGTGAGATATGGCCTTCCCAAGTTTCTGTCCAGCACTGTGTCTGTGCCGTGTTGCCACCATAGTTCATCGCCGTTGTTCATCGCCGGCCGGCCATCTTTTGCCTTGAAACCACTTGCATTGTATTCCTGGCATCTTCGCCTATCTCCTAGACATAGTTGGTGAAGTGTTCGAAGTCCGGAATCAAATCTAATGCTTTGCCCTAGTTTTTGACATTGTCAGGAGAGTGTCAGAGCATGTCAGTCACTGGCATTAGCCTTGTTTGACCCCTTCTGGTTGAGCAATTGAAATACCACTTTGTCCACTAGATTCCTGGAGTTGTGCTCTACAACTTTCTCTACTGACACTTCTCCAGAAAATCTACCTAAAACCAACTTAAGGCTATGTCTAGCCGTGGACCGAATGTCGGCCTTTCGACGTTCAAGTCCTTTTGAGCCCATCTCTTCAATCAGCACCCAAGTGGCTTTGTCCAAACCTTTCCCCTTGCATGCATGACATATTTACTTATTATTTTCTATTGCAACTATTTTTGTATGCTTATATAGCGTGTGTGCTGTGTTGCTTGTGTCCGCCGCAGAGCCCGAAGTTGAAGGAGTGGAAGAGATCTTCGAAGAATGGTCTGAGCAACTAGACCCCTCACTGCAAGGCAAGTCTCAACCCTTGATCATGTCTTGCCTAATATTTTGAAATGAAGTATGTTAGTTGTTTTCAAGTATATGCATGACTTACATTCAAATGAGGAGTTATATTCAAATAAAGTGGTTAGATATGACCCAAATAATTGTGAAGCCCTTTTGTGATTGAATATTCTTGCACCCTTGTCACCCTAGGATATCATGCTTAGGCTATGCTTATGTTAAATGCTAAATGGTCACATGTCTGAAAAGTATGTTCAAAATCCGTTTGTGAAAGAAAATGTGATTGGAATCGATAGTGAGGATGGTTTGATTGGTTGGTGCTGCTTGCGCATTTGGAATGTTAAAGACTCCTCACTAAAGATTCATAAGGAAAAGAACCTTGTGTTGTACTTCTATGCGGAATGAAAATCGTACCAACCACTTGCCTGGTATGGGACATGCACAACTTAGTAGATTTTTGGTATTAACAGTTCCCTGCATGGTTTGTCGGTCTGGTTTCTCGTGTGGAAACTGGTGGACCGCAGTTCGGCCATGAGTGATGTGAGTTCAGAAAAATAATGAGAGGTTATGGTGGATGGAAGGAAGTCGCCCTACGCCTGGATTAAGTCGTGCGCGACTGTAATCAAGAGAGGCTATGTGTCTTGCGGGAACATAGGCCAAGGCTAGGAAGTAAGGCAGTGGGGAGGACCCAGAACGGTAATTGAGACTTAGCTGTCTATTTACCGGGCGGGGATACTGTTAATACTAGACTACAAAAGCGTTGTGTGAGCTCGGCCTTGTCACATGCTTAAAAATCGCATGGAGCTGATCCGACTTGAAAGCCAAGTGAAGAAGTGGATTTAAAAAGAGGTACACCTTTGCAAAGTGTAAGAGAAGTATCACATACTCTGTACTCCCAGGTCATGGAGTAATATTTGGAATGTTTTCATAAAGTGGGTTGATAAAAGTGATGACTCATGGAAGACCATCACACATAATGATTTCTAAAAGTATAACTTAAGTTTTCAAAGTATTGATTTTGAAACTAAAAGCATTTCTTAAAATCTTTGGAGTGAAAATCTATTCTATACCTACATATAAAGCCAAGACCTCTTTCCTTGAGAACCCCTCATCTATATACCTGCATTCTCATAACGAGACTTGCTGAGCATCGTGTAAAAACATGCTCACCCTTGCCTTTGCACACAAATTCAGAAGAAAGGATTTGAGGATCCTGATTCCTTTTGCCTTGAGCAGCAAGAAGAGGAAGGAACCCTTCCAGAAGATTTGAGCTTCTAGGAGGGTCATGAGCCAAGTTGAGTCCGATGTGGTGGAAGCCCTTCCAGAGCCGCTGCCGATTGAAGTGAAAACCCTTGTGGTTGCTTTTTGTGCGTTCGGTACTTCAATACCGATTCTTGATTTTGAAAAACTCTCTACTTTTGTATCAACTTCAATTAATGCCATCCTTGGCATTATGATATTGTAATAGTGGTCCTCGTGACTTTGTACTTGTTTTATCTACCTGCTTTACTATTTAAAGTAAATCTGTTGTTGTGAGCTTGTGATGTACCTTTCTGAGTGCAACCCACTTGGGCGGTTGCCACCGTATTCCTCAAATGAGGGTCCCACACATATGTACTACATCAAAATCAGCAACATCATGGTATGATCCAATGAAAAATTATAGTCTTGCAGTTTGTGTTACCTTTACTTTACCACTGTTGTTGAACCACTGAACATAGTATGGATGGGGATGTGCACGTGTGGTCAAGCCAAGCTTCTTTACTAGATCTAAACTCACCAAATTGTTGCAGCTCCCACCATCAATTATTATTCTAACATGTCAGTCCTTGACAATGAGGAACATCTGAAACAAATTGTGGCGTTGGGCTCTCTCGCTTGCTCCATTTGTGTGCTCAACACTCGCTGCACACTAAAGGTCCGATAGTTATCCGTCGCCACAGTGCCTAAAGTTTCCTCATCTACGCTGTTCGCATCATGTTCAAACTCATCATCACCGGCAAGGTTAGCTGCAACAACTAATTCATCTTCCACATCACTTGCACTAATGTACCCACCATCCTCAGTAGCAATGTATGCGTGCTGACTTGGGCAATACTTCATGACATGTCCCATGCCCTTGCAGCGGTGGCACACAATCCCTATCGTGCGACCCGTGGAAGCAACTGATGAAGAACTATTTGCTGGCACCTGCACATTAGAAGTTTTGCTCGCCTCAGAAGTTAGTGGAGGTGGAGGTGCTGCTGTTGACCCTGTCCTATTTGCTGAAGGTGCAGCAGACGGAAAAGAAGAAGACGGGGCAGGTTTGGCTTGCCCCTGCGTCGGTCTTGATGCGGAGGTACTACCGAAATTGCTTCTTGTCCTTGGTTGTCTGTGTCGTCCCTGCAATTGTTTTTTCGCCAACATAGCAAGCTGGAACAATCTATTGATATTATTATAATCTTTGTAATCAATAATGTCCTAAATTTCATGTCGTAAACCCCCAACAAAATGAGCCATCTTTTCCTCCTGAGCCTCCACTACTCCACAACGCAACATGCCTACTTGCAGCTCCTGGTAGTATTCCTCTACAGATTTATTCCCTTGATTCAAGCGTTGTAATTTCTTAAGTAAATCAAGTTTATAAGAAGGAGGAACAAATCTATTCCACATAGCTCGCTTCAAGCTATCCCAAGTATCAAGCTCTACCCCAAGGTTCACTATTTTGTTCCACCAAATGATAGCAAAATCCTTAAACTCACTGGTGTCTTGCCTACCTCTATGAATTTCAGGAACCAGATAGGAATTAAATTTTTGTTCAATAGTCATCTCCCAATCTAAGTAAGCGTCTGCATCATATGCACCAGAAAAGGATGGGATGGAAAATTTTACCTTAGCTAACAATCTTCATTCCCACGAAAATAGTTACCTTCTATGCCATGTCGATTGTGATGCACTCGTTGCTGTTGGTGAATATCATGGGCAGCACGGCGTATGGTAGCCGTGTTGTGGGGCTCAGTTTGTACAGTAACCTCCGTGTCGGCATCTTCAACTTCAACTTCATGGGAGGCAGCTTGCTCCTCTTCTTCTTCATCTCCATGAGGTGGATGCTGTTGTTCCATATTGTCCAACCTAGTAGCAAGGTCGGAGATGCGTCGATCCATCCTCTCAAATGCAGTCTGGTTCTCACTGTTGGTTCGAGCCATGTCATCAATGTTTGTATTGAGTTTTGCACTGATGTCGGCCGACATCTTGCGGATTTCATCTTCCTCTTCTGCAGCTCGAGCTCTTGTTTGCGGTCCTGCCATGTTTAGTAGTAGAACACAGAAGACAACACATGAGTATTATCCCGATGACTACTAGGTGGTGGCAAGTGGGACTCTCACAAAGCGTCTTACCACGCTTTTACAAGGCTCTTACCAAAGCAGTGGATGGCACAACCGGCAGGATGGTGACACCGTAGGTAGCATGGGCATAGCGATTACAAGTATGAACCTGAACTGATCAAAAGGAAGTGTAGCTCGGATTGCACAATATGGTAGCAAGGATTAGCAAAATTCGAAGACAGATTAGCAAAACTGAATAAGTATCCGAAGTACTAGTCACAGTTGCTGGCCTGTACGTGCACGTAGAGATAGTTCAAATCAACAGGTTATGGAACAAGTGCTGAGAACTGATAATAACAGATGCAAAACAGAAGTTCAAATCACCTTCTTTTCCTTTTTCTTCCTATTGCTTCTCTTTTCTTTCACTGTTTTTCTGTTGTCTTTCACACTAATTTAAGCAATGCTGTTGGAAACTCACACTTCTGGAAGAACCAAAAATGGATATGTGAAGGTGAAGCGATGGTGAAAACGGGGACAAAAACTTCAGAGGCCTGAAACAGCACCTTCCAAGCCGATTTTGGGCTCAAAAATTTTTCTGAACCCGACAGAGTGGGGGAGAATCAGATGTAACTTTTTCTGTAGATTTCCGCAAATATAAAGAACGTCCAAAACGGAGTCCGTATGTGAAAGTTATGGCCATTTTACTAGGGACGGGTGAAGTCACTCGCGGAAAAAGGAATTGATCTCTATTTTGGATAGGTTATGTCATCTTGGCTTGTGGCAGAGGTGTGGTGAATTTGGTAGTGGATAGGAGGGGTCGATATGGGCTCGATGTGGCTAGGTTTAGGTTTGCAGAAAAATGACGACAATGATGGCAACAAGATGGAAACTAGGGAACGAATGAACGAACACGACTCTAAACCAGCAACAAGACAATGACCACGGACACAAACTCAACAACGCAAAACTGAAAACGAAATTGCAAAGGCACAAAGTGGTTTGGACAGCTGAAAGACTATGAACCCGAACTTTTTTTAAGGCTTTTTCTGGACTCTAGGTAATGGAACAATGATAAATGGATGGATACAAGGAGTACTTGACGGGCAACCCTAGCTCCGACAGGTATGGTAAGTCGATTGGTGGAGAACTCGACGTTGACGATCCGGCTTTCGACCTAGAACCGATCCAAAACCTGCAACTGCTACACCACGGCTCCTTTGGTTATCAACCACGCACACACATGAATTGACCTCGCCGCGAAGGCTTGTTCCTGCTGCAAATCGAGAACACAAGCAAGAACGAAGAAGAAGCAACTGAATTGCGAATTGTATTAAGCTCACGAGTTGGGATTTCACAAATCGAGTTCGGCGAAACTGCAATGGCAGAATAACTTAAGCAAAATCCAAATCTAAACAGTGAAAACTACTAAGTATATGAAGAGGTGGCGTGGCTAGGGTTTCTCATGCCCTACTAGGGAATACATGGGCCCAAGGCCCGAAACAAGGTGTCGCAGCACCGACTTGGCAGAATCAGAATCTGGTCAAAAATTGTTTTATTAATTTCCTATGATCCAGAAGGAATTTTGATGTACGGCCAGATCCATTGGAAATATCTCGTCGTGGGCTTCTCCGGGGACTATAAGAACATCCCAATCGGACTTCGTATGAGGGAGTTATGGTTATTTGAAGGCAGGCTGCTCCTGGATGGCCGAACCAGACTCCAACTCGAATCCGTCTTGGACTCCAACTCGACTTAGGCTCCTTGCAAGTCCTCGCGTCCTTGCTGGTCCTCTCTATGGTTCCTAAGTACAATATTATCACCATTAGGTAGTAAACCATTCTCAAAACCATATATATATAAAATTAGGAACGAGTTCACCTGGCAATGCAACAATCGGGCTCAGCCGCGAGTTATTGGTCCTTGTGTAACAAGCGAAGGATTATGGTTGGTGCGTGTATCCGAAGGAGTGATGTCCTCATCAGTAGCCACCTCCCGGAGGGGGCTGTCCTCCAGAGTAGTTTTTTGCGTGAGGTTAACTACCCGGATTGTATCTTGTATTTGCCCGGGGCTTGTCGTCCCCGGGCCATCTTGGCCCACCGGGGGGGGGGGGGATGTCCCCCAGTTAAATGTATCAATAAAGCTAAGCTTGCTTGTTTTTGTCTTCGAAATTTTACCAAAACATTCACCTGTCCGAGCACGAGTCACCCCCCCCCCCCACAGCGGGTGTAGCTTGGCTCCGAGTGTTGTGTGTAAGGAACAAAGAGGACTAGGCGTTAAAGACCACTGGGTTACGAAGCCCCCGGTTGAAAAAATTACAGAGATAGGTGAACAAATTCCCCCGGTAAAGAACCTCCGGCAGGAAAATTTCCAAAAACCTCGGTGAAAAAATCCCCTGGTCGCTGTGAGAACGGGGAGCCTGGTAAAGGGCCTCCGGGAGGAAACCTAGAATTCCATCTCATTGAGGAGACAATTTGCTCCCGGAGGAGGATAAGCCCGATGATGGGTCTGAGTATTTGAGGGGGGACTAGTCTCTCAAATTGACTTGTTACCGCAGTCCTTGAGGACTGGGTTACCGCTTACCCCCTCAGTCCACGAGGGGTGATTAAAAGCCGCCCTACAGGAGCGGGGCTCCCGTTGTAGGGGCTTTTAGGCTGCGATAGCCTACATCCTCATGGAGAGGGTGTCGTGCCCCGAAACTGGGACTACGACTACTCCCGTGGAGACCTAGCTCACTGCAGCTAGTCTCATATATGCATACCCTTGACTTCCCAGGATAAGTCAAGCACAGGAGTATATTTACATTGCAACAGAGTAACTTACAAAATATTTAAGCAGTGTGGCCTGTTGGCCTTAATATTACATAAAGAGATTACAGTGCCTTCATGGCATACATGGTCTAGCGTAATAACATCTACACAGCAGAAGATAGGTGACCCTCCCACAATGAGAAGTTGACGGCAGAACAGCACACATCAGGGCTCTGGCGGAACTGACTCTCCTTCATCTGGGTCCAAGAAGTTCTTCACGCCTTCATCTTGATCATTGAACGCACCATCTACTGATTTTTAGGTTGCAAGGGTGAGCACTTACGTACTCAGCAAGTCATAGGTAAGAGTAGATACATATAGTAGGAATGATATGTGTCGTGGTATTAAGAATACCCCGGCAGGTTTTGAAGACGATCCTAGCGGAGATTACGCAGCGCGGGTTGACTGGGTGACCTGTCCTCCCCCGCCGGACAAACACAAGAATTGACACGTGGATTTATACAGGTTCGGGTCCCGGTGGGGGCCCTAGTCCTGTCGACGCGCTCCCGACCGGAGTCGGCTGGGGAGGCTCTCTCCGGGGGAGAGGCTTCCGGAGCACGTCTGTGAGATTAGCTATTCCAAATAATCATGAACTGATCTTTTACAACAGAGGGGTACAAGGGCTATTTATAGCCCCAAAAAGAAGCAAAAAACCTAAACTACCCCGGGAGCCACCGTCGGATTGAAGGGTAGGACTGTCCTTCTCCCGGTCAAACGTCTTGGATGCTTGACAGGTGGTCGCTGATTCCCGAGGCGTCCCTCGCGTGACCTGCACGTGATAAACAAACAGGGATTTTACCTTTTAGGAGGGCGGTGACGTCCGGGACCTCTTCCGGAGAGCAGGGTCCCGGGAGCCCAAAAGGCGGCGCCCGGGGCAGACACCGGAGGCCACTGTCCCCGGGCACATGGCGGCGCCCGGGACATGCCCGGGGGGCACGGTCCCGGGGGCCAAATGGCGGCGCCCGGGACATGCCCGGGGGGCACGGCCCCGGGAGCCTAAAAGGCGGCGCCCGGGGCAGGCACCGGAGGCCACTGTCCCCGGGCACATGGCGGCGCCCGGGACATGCCCGGGGGGCCTGGTCCCGGGGGCCAAATGGCGGCGCCCGGGGCAGGCACCGGGGGCCACTGTCCCCGGGCACATGGCGGCGCCCGGGACATGCCCGGGGGGCACGGTCCCGGGGGCCAAAAAGGCGGCGCCCGGGGGAGGCACCGGAGGCCACTGTCCCCGGGCACATGGCGGCGCCCGGGACATGCCCGGGGGGCACGGTCCCGGGGGCCAAATGGCGGCGCTCGGGGCAGGCACCGGCGGCCACTGTCCCCGGGCAGATGGCGGCGCCCGGGACGTGCCCGGGGGGCACGGTCCCGGGGGCCAAATGGCGGCGCCCGGGACATGCCCCGGAGGCACGGTCCCGGGAGCCTAAAAGGCGGCGCCCGGGGCAGGCACCGGAGGCCACTGTCCCCGGGCAATCTTGAACTTACCTGGACTTGACCGCGTGGAGATTTCCCCCAACAGCAGCCCCCCATGCCCTCCGGGGACGAAGCTTGAGCCCCCGGAGGGAATGGTTACGGTACCGGGAAAATCTCCGGACGAAAACTCCGGACGAAAATCACCGGAGCCCCGGCGACGCTTCGGTTTCTGTGCCGGGCGCTTTATGGCCGCGCCGTTTTCGCAATAAATGCACGCGCGGTTCGAACCGGCGTCTCGATTTACGCACCTATCCCTTCGTTTCCCGCGCACGGTTTGAATTTCAGTGGTCCAGATTGCCCCGAGGGGGCCACGTGGCGCGCATCTAGATCACGGCCAGCCTCTATAAATAGGGCCCTAGGGGGCCCCGGAAGCTCATTCCAAATCTTCAACTCCAGCTTCAGCTCTCCCGGTAGCGCTCTTCCGGTAGTTTCTCCGGTAGCCTTCTCCGGTAGCGAGCGTCCGGGAGTCGTTGACAGCCACATGAAAACTTAGCCACCGAAAAACAAAGAACTCACCTAATGGCGCCCAAAGGTCGAGCGAAGACCACGGAGGTGCCCTCGGAGGAAATCCCTGTGGATTTACTTTGGGCCTCCGAGTTCTCGGCCTCGGACGCGGAGTCCCTGGTCAAGAAGGGCGTCGTCGAAGAGGGGGACATCCGGGTCCCCCTAAAGAAGGACGGAGCCCCCCGCCCCAGGCCCGGAGAGGTCGTGGCCTTCGAGGCCTTCCTCGAGGCGGGGCTCCGGCTCCCGGTGCATCCAATGCTCCGGGAGTTTCTCAAAGAGTACGGGGTGGCTCTCAACCACCTCACCCCGAACGCGCTCGTCCGTATGGGCCTTTTTATATGGCTCTACGAGACAGCGACCGGGCGGGAGCCCACCCTCCGCGCCTTATAGTACTTCTATGAACCGGCGGCGTGGAGCTCCCACCTGGTGAAGGGAGGACCGAAGTCCCCCTTCGGCTCGGTGGCAGACTTCCCGGCGGCGGCCTCCCGGGACCACTGGGGGGACTGGCTCCGGAGGTGGTTCTACCTCCGGGTCCGGGACGAGGCGGTGGTCTACGCCCCGGAGCCTCCCACCTACAGCCGATCATCCGCACCGAAGCCGCCGGTGTGGACGGACGAGGAGTTCGAGCTCCTCGGGAAGGTGGTGTTGGCGAAGAAGGCCCGCTCAATGCGGGACGCCGCGGAGGAGCTGGCGCTCCTGCGGCTTTCCCCCTTCTCACGCAGGGGAAGGGGGATCGGCATGGGCCCGGAGCAGCGGCCTCCGGTCAAGCCGGTGACGCGGCGTAAGTCCCCTGCATTTTTGTACTTGCAGTTTTTTATGAGAAATTGACTAACTTTTTACCTCTTACAGTGCGCCCGTACCCGGCGGCGAGCGACAAGGCGGAGCACCTCCTGGGGAGGTACTTTGCCGACGAACACGAGCGCATCGTGCGCCTCGTGGGGGAGGGGCCTCCCCGGAACTTGGTGGCCGAGGCCTACGGGCTCAGGCTTCCGGAGAGGAAGCCCCTTCCCACCCCCGGGTCTCATAAACGGGGGAAGGACGCGGCCGGGGGCTCGGAGCCCAAAAAGCCCCGGGTCCAGAAGACCCCAGCTCCGGCGACGGCGCCGGCGACGACGCCGGTGAGGGCCCGGGACGCAGCTCCCGGAGCCGAACATGCCCGGGCGGCGCCCCGGGCAGAGGCGACTCCTCCGCCCCCGGAGGCCCCCGTCGAGGCCCGGGGGAAGGAGGTTGTTGTCGATGGGGCGGGGTCCGATTCGGCGGACTATGCCCCGTCGCCAGTTCGCGTGACGCTCCTCTCGCCTCTCCCGGCGGCATTGGCGCCGGAGAGGCTAGAAGTGAGGTTTTCGGGGGCGGCGCCCCTGCGCCTCTGGCCAGTGGATGAGGAGGGGGGGAGCCCCTCAGTCTTCGAGGTCCCCCCGGAGCAGGAGGCTCCGAGGGCCCTCCGGCCTGGGGCGGGGAAAGGCCCAATGATCCCCCCCTGGCGGAGATCCCCGCCCAACCTTCGTCTTCGTCTTCGGAGGAAACTTCGTCGACGAAGACGCCGGCGACGCCGGCCGTGCTCCCGGATTCGGAGGTCCGGGGGCCCTCTCCCGACCGCGACAGGAGGGCCGGGCAAGACACCTCCCTATTTCCTGCGGGGGAGGTGGCCCGCTACGCGGAGGGCCTGCACAACCGGAAGGTGCAGGCCTTCGTAGCAGGAGGGACGCTCCACGAGCGTTTTGAGGGGCTCGAGTCCCTCGGAGCCCAGGTAACTCGAGCTCTCCACACTTCGGCTTTTTTCCTGCACTTAAGATTTTTCTAACTCTTTATGCATTTTGTAAGTAGCGACTGTTACCTGGGGCCTTGAGCAGCGGGTCCCCCGGCTGCTCAAGGAGGCGGAGAGCCGGGCCGCGGCCTGCGTCGAGCAGCGGGAGGCGGCCCTCCGGGAGCGGGACGAAGCTCTTGATGAGCTGTCCCGGGCCCGGGCGCAGGTGCACCTTTCGGAGGGCGCCTACATCCGCCTCCGAGAGGAGTCCAAGGTGCGGGAGAAGGCGCTCCGGGAGCTCGAGAGCTCCAGCGTCCGGGCGCTGTCGGACGCGGGCCGCTCCGTCCGCTCGGCCTTGGAAAGCCTTGGCGTTAGCCTGGGCTCCAGGAGCGGCCCGGAGGTGCCCCCGGCGACCCTCGCGGAGGCTGTGCGTTTTCTTAACGCACAAGTCTCCGCCATCCCGGAGGCTGCGGACGTCTGGGCGCGTGGCCGGGCGATCCCCGTCATCGCGGCCGCCGCGGGGCTCGTTGACTACCGTGGGGTCGGCGCCCGGGCGATCGGGGGGCGCATCCCCCGGGGCTTCCCGGAGGCCTTCGAGCCAACGCGCCGGGAGGTGGAGCTGCTGGCGGAGGGGTTCTACGACCGGATCATCCGGACGTGGTTCCCAACACCGGCGCCTCCGGCCGCGGATGTCCCTGCCCCGGCCACGGAGGAAGCTTCCCGGGGGGAGGACCCCAATGCCAAAGTATGAGCCTCCCCTGGGTCTTTAGCTAGGACCCCTTTTTATTTTGTTAGACATTTTGATTCCGGTAGCTTCTTAGGAGAAGCCCCGGGCACTTGTACAAAAACATTTTGCAATGAAATATATTAGAAATTTTTCTAAGTCTTTGTAATGAAATGTTACCAGGGTTCCCGGGGGGTTGCTCCCGAGCAACGGTCTGGGAGAGGCTCTCCGGGGGACGCCCAAGCGGCTTTGATTTTGCTGAGCCTTGTCTCCGGGAGGCGCGACGGCGGTATTGCCCGGGAGCCTGTCCGGTTGAGGTGGCGTCCGGAATGGCACTTGGATAATTTTGACAACAGCCGTGCTGCATTAACTCCCCCGCGCCCGAAGACCCAGATGATACCTCCTCTCCGGATACTTCCGCCGGCTGGGTACGAGTTTTGGCCCGAAGACATACTTCGGGACTCTCAGCGTCGCGTCCGGGCGCTGTACCGGGACTTGGCCCGGGAGCTGAGGGAGCGCCTCCGGGAGCTTTAGGCGTAGGAGCCTTAGGCTCGTAGAAAATCCCCCGGGTTAGGACCCGGGTTGTATCGTTTCCGAAACCCACCGGAGGGGGAAGATGTCCTCCGGGTTTATTGATCAGTAAAGCGCATTATTTCCTTTTATTGCCTCTATTTTCTTCTTCTTGGATGGTCTGGACGACTCATCTTAACAAGGATGAGCTAAATCTCTTCGTCGGTGACCCCGGGGGCCCCCTGTCCCCCCCCGCCCACAGCGGGTGGGAGGAGGCCTCCGCGTGCTGTGGGGGTAACAGGGTCCCCGGGGGGAGCATAGCCGGGAGAGGTTCATCCGGCCGCCGGGAGAGCGGGGGACCGGGAACTAGGCGCGGAAGGGGCTCATGAAAAGCCAACAAGACCTCCGGAGGGGAGCTTCCCGGGAGACTTCGTCCGGTCGCCGTGAAAACGGGGAACCGGGAATAATGTGTCCGGGGAAAATATATCTGAGAAACCCAATCTTCGTAAAGCAATTGTCCGGTCGCCGCGAGGACGGGGAGCCGGGAATAAGGTCTTCGAGAGATAATCACCCGGTCGCCGTGAGAACGGGGAGCCGGGAAAAACGTCGACTCCCGGAGGAGAAAGATAGATCTAGTCAAGCCGCACGGGGCTGATCTTCTGGTCGCCGTGAGAACGGGGAGCCGGGAATAACGTCGACTTCCGGGGGAGGAAGATAGATCCAATCGAGCCGCAAGGGGCTGATCTTCCGGTCGCCGTGAGAACGGGGAGCCAGGAATAACGTCGACTCCCGGGGGAGGAAGATAGATCCAATCAAGCCGCAAGGGGCTGATCTTCCGGTCGCCGTGAGAACGGGGAGCCGGGAATAACGTCGACTCCGGGAGGAGGAAGATAATCCAGAAAGCCATTAGACGTCCCGCTGAGGAGAGCGTCTACTCCCGGAGGAGGAAGTGCCCGGAGACGGGTCTTGAGTGTTTGGGTAGGGGACTAATCTCCCAAAGTGACTCGTTACCGCGGCCGCTGGGGACCGGGTTGCCGCTTACACCCTCAGTCCACGAGGGCTGTTCGTAAGCCGCCCTTCAGGAGGGACTTGCTGGGGCAGGGCCCACTTCCTCACAGAGAGGGCATCCTCACGGGGAGGGCATCTTCACGGGGAAGGCATCCTCGCGGGGAGGGCGTCCTCGCGGGGAGGGCATCACCACTAGGGGCGGTAAACAAGAACAACCTGCAGTGAGACAGTTGGAGAACAAAGGCTATGCATTTATTAACGAAATACACAAAGCCCCCCCTTGCGAAGCCGCGAAGGGGGAAAAAAGGGAAACTACAGTGTCCCTCCTCCCCCTCCGGCGTGACCGCTCCGGGGGAGGGGGCAGGCCCGTAAGGCTAGACGTAGAACTTGCGAAGTAAACGCAAGTTCCAGGTGTGCTTCAGCTCCTGCTCTTGAAGGTTGGAGAGCTTGTAGGCCCCCGAGCCTAGGACAGCGGAGATCCTGTAGGGGCCCTCCCATTTGGGGGAGAGTTTTCCCTGGGCTTGGGGGTCCGTGACGCGCTCGAGGACAAGGTCCCCAAGGCGAAAAGCTCTTTCGCGCACGCGCTGGTTGTATGCGCGCGACATCTCGCGCTAGTAGATGGCGTGGCGGAGGAGCGCTCGGTCGCGTTCCTCCTCCACGAGGTCGATTTCCAGCCGCCGGTTGTCTTCGTTGGCCCGGTAGGCTGCGGTCGTGGCTCCGTTCAGGAGCTCGACCCGCAGCGACCGGAAGCCGATCTCCGGGGGGAGGACTGCCTCCGCCCCGTAGACTAGGGAGAAGGGAGCACGCCCTGTGGCCCGGGACGGGGTCGTGCGCATCGAGCAGAGGATGCTAGGGAGCTCCTCTGCCCACCCGCCCCGCTTGGAAGCGGTTTGTTCGAGTCTCCGGCGTAACCCCTGTAGGATTACGCCATTGACCCTCTCGACGGCCCCGTTGCTTTGGGGATGGGCCACCGAGGCGAAGTGGATGACGACCCCCAGGCCTTCGCAGAATTACCGGAAATAAGCCGAGTCGAATTGGGTCCCGTTGTCCACGGTAATTTCCCGTGGGACACCAAAACAACAAACGACGTTTTTCCAGAAAAACCGCTGAACAGCCCGGGAGGTGATGCTAGCCAAGGGCTCCGCCTCAACCCACTTTGTAAAGTAGTCGACCGCGACCACCGCATACTTGTATCCTCCGGGCGCTGGGGGGAAAGGCCCTAAGAGGTCCATCCCCCAGCGCACGAAGGGCCAAGTGATGGGGATAGTCCGCAGCGCTACAGGGGGGAGATTCGAGCCCTTGGCCATCTTCTGGCATGCTTCGCACGCGGAGACAAGGTCTCGCGCGTCGCGCATGACTGTAGGCCAGTAAAAGCCCTGCCGAAGGGCCTTGGCGGCGATGGCACGCGGGGCTAGGTGAGAGCCACAGCTCCCCGCGTGAATGTATTCCAGGAGTTGAAGTCCCTCCGACCTGGGGAGGCAGCGCAGGAGGGTGAAGCCCCCCGCTTGTAGAGCCTTCCCTCGAGCAGGAGATATGCCCGGGCTTTGGCCCGGAGGCGCTTAACCTCGGTTTCGCTGGGAGGGTCCCCCTCCCCCTTGATGAAGGAGATGAGGGGATCCATCCATGACGACGGCCGGACGATCTCGGCGACCTCTGGGACCGGAGGCTCGGGGCCTGCGTCCGGGGAGGCCACCGAGGGCTTCGTGATTGTTTCCAAGAAGGCCCCCTTGGGGAGCGTTTCCCGGGCGCTTGCCGCCCGGGCCAAAGCATCAGCCCGGTCATTCTCCCTTCGCGGGATATGCCGGGCCTCAAGGCCGTCGAAGTGTTTCTCCATTTTTCGTACTTCCTGCAAGTAAAGACTTAAATTTGCGTCATGGCACAGGTAAGATTTGTCCATTTGGCAGACAACGAGCTGAGAGTCTCCCTTCACTAGTAGGCGCCGGATCCCCAGGGAGCGCGCAAGGCGCATCCCGAGGAGCAGAGCCTCGTATTCGGCGACGTTGTTGGTTGCGGGGAACTCGAGCCGCGCGGCGTACTCGAGCTCCTTCCCCTCGGGGCTCCGGAGGACTACCCCCGCGCCAGCCCCAGCGAGACACAGTGACCCATCAAACAGCAGGGTCCAGTGGTCACTGCGTCGGGGCGGCACAGGGAGATCTTCGTCCCCGGACCCAGAGGCGGGAGTCCATTCTGCGATGAAGTCGGCAAGGACCTGCGACTTGATTGCGGAGCGGCCGGTAAGGGACAGGGAGAAGGGGGCAAGATCGGCCCCCCACTTCCCAATCCGGCCGGTGGCTTCTTTATTCCGCAGTACCTCCCCCAGGGGGAGGGACGACGGAACGGTGATGGGGTGCCCCAGGAAGTAGTGCCGGAGCTTCCGGGAAGCCATGAGGAGAGCGTAGCAAATCTTCTCCATCTCTGTGTACCGGGTCTTGGCCCCTTGGAGGGCTTCACTGACGTAGTACACGGGACGTTGCTGCCCCTCCTGCTCCTTCACCAAAACCGCGCTGACGGCGGCGGGGGTCGCGGCGAGGTAGAGGAGCAAGGGCTCTTCCGGAGACGGACTCACGAGCATTGGAGGGCTTGAGAGGTACTTCTTGAGGTCGTTGAAGGCTTCCTGGGCCTCGGGGGTCCAGCGGAACCCCTCGAGCCCTCGGAGGATCTTGAAGAACTGGAGGCCCCGCTCCCCCGAACGGGAGACGAAGCGACTGAGCGTCGCCAGGCGGCCGGAGAGTCGCTGGACATCTTTGACGGAGCGCGGTGCGGGCATGTCTAAGAAGGCCCGGATCTTCTCGAGGTTTGCCTCAATGCCCCGCTGGGACACGAGGAAACCCAGGAGCTTCCCCCCGCGCACCCCGAAGGCGCACTTCTCCGGGTTGAGCTTGAGCCCGAACGCGCGGAGGTTGCGGAAGGTCTCAGCGAGGTCGTCGATGTGGGAGGCTGCACGGGGGCTCTTGACGACCGCGTCGTCTACGTAGACTTCGACGTTGCGGCCGACTTGGTCTTTGAAGACCAGCGTCATCAGGCGCTGGAAGGTGGCTCCCGCATTCTTGAGCCCGAAGGGCATGTGGCGGTAGCAGAAGGTTCCGAGGGGAGTTATGAAACTCGTCTTTTCCTCGTCCCCCTCCGCCATCCGGACTTGATGGTATCCCGAGTAGGCGTCTAGGAAGCTCATCAGCTCGCACCCCGCGGTGGAGTCAACGAGCTGGTCGATCCGCGGGAGCGGGAAGTTGTCTTTGGGGCAAGCGCGGTTAAGGTCAGTGAAGTCCACGCACATGCGCCACTTGCCACTTGACTTCTTGACGAGGACGGGGTTTGCGAGCCACTCGGGGTGCAACACTTCCCGGATGAACCCCGCCTCTCGGAGCCGGGCTATCTCCGTCTTGATGGCTTCTTGACGTTCGAGGGAGAGCTTCCTCAACTTCTGCTTGATAGGGGGGTGACCGGGGGTTACCGCGAGCTTGTGTTGAATAACCTCCCGGGCGACGCCCCGCATGTCCGAAGGCTTCCACGCAAAAACATCGGAGTTTTCGCGCAGAAAGGCTGTGAGTTGCGCTGCATGGTCTTGGGGGAGCTCTGCCCCGATTTGGACAGTTTGGTCCCTGCTGCCCAGGGACAGCGGGACCTTCCGGAGGCCCCCTTCCGGACGCGGCTTGAGGAGGGGCCTCCCAGGGGATGGCGCAGCGACGTCTACGTCCGGGGGGGGAGCCTCCCCCCCGGGTGCCTTGATCAGGTTGACGCTTCCTATTGTGGCAGCAGCTCGCTCGTATAGAGCACGGGCCATGTCTTGATCCCCCCGGACGTTGATCACGCCATGCGGCCCGGGGATCTTCATGCACAAGTAGTTTTGGTGGGTGGCAGCCCCCAGCCGATTGATCGTAGTCCTCCCCATAATCACATTGTAGGAGGAGGGGAGGTCCACTACATCGAAGCGGACTAGCTCGGTCCGGTAGTTTTCCGGGGTGCCGAAGGTGATCGGGAGATCTACCTTGCCCACGGGGTGGATCACCTTCCCCGGGACAAACCCTTGCAGAGGCCCTGCCGCTGGTTGCAGGAGCTTCTCATCCACCTGCATTTCCTTGAAGGTTTTGAGGAACAGGACGTCGGCGGAGCTTCCGCCGTCCACAAGGATGCGGGCCAAGTGGCAGTTGTAGATTGTCGCGGAGACAATGAGCGCGTCGTCGTGGGGGAAGCGAACCCCTCGCGCGTCTTCCGCCGTAAAGGTGAGGGGGACGTCCGACCACTTGGGCGGCACGGACGCGTGTAGCACCCCCACTACCTTGATGTTGATGCGGTGCTGAGAAGTTTGAAAGGGGAGAGCGTCTGAAGGCTCCCCCTCCTGCACCTGCTGCCCCCCCGTGGGAGCGGGAAGGGCCGGAACAGCTGGCCGAGGGGGCAAGGAGGCCGGAGTCCCCCCCCCTGCCCGCGCTGGTCGAGGAATGCCGCGAAGTGTTGCAGCAGCTGGTGGCAATCTCGGGTGGCGTGGGTACTGGACCCGTGGAAGCTGCACCACGGTCCTTCCCGGCTTCTCCCCGCGGGGCCTTCGCGGCCGCGCGAAGACTGTCCTCCCCCATGGCCTCTCGGCTTGGGAAAGGGGCGGTTGCCCTTCGGGGGGTCGCGCGAGCCGCCTCCGCCCTCGAGGACAAAAGTGTTCCGAGGCCGTGGTTCGCTACGGCCCCCCTGCCTGGGGCGCCTGGGGGGATCCCGGGCCCCCCGCTCGGCGGGGGCGGGAGCCCCCGGGGTCTTCTTCCAGATGTCGTCTTCCTCCGCCCGAGCGTACTTTTTGAGCACGTTGAAGAGCTCGTCGGTGGAAGAGGGGCAGCTCTGGGAGAGCCTTCGGTGGAGCTCCCCCGGGAGGATGCCGCTTTTACAGGCTTCGATGACCGTAGAGTCGGGGACGTGGGCCACTTTGCTCTTCACCTGGGCAAAGCGCTTGAAGAAGCTTCTGATGGTCTCCCCAGTTCTCTGCCGGACAGTATACAGCTGCGAGGAGTCCAGGGGACGCACGTAGTTCCCCTGGAAGTTGGCACAGAACTCCCGCTTGAGCTGCGAGAAAGACTTGATGGAGCCCGCCTTCAGATTGTAAAACTAGGAGCGGGCAATGCCGGTGAGGTAGAGGGGGAAGACGTTGCATTGGACACTCTCGTCCCCCCCCGCCGCGGAGATGGCGGTGGAGTAGATCTGCACGAACTCGTAAGGGTCCGCCTAGCCATTATAATGCTCGATGTGCGGGGGACGGTAGGGCCGCGGCCATCGGATGTTGCGGAGTCTTCGACACAGGGGCTGGTTCGCCCCCTGCACTTCCCGGGGGGAGCCCCAGTCACTGTCTTCTTTAACGGGGGACGCCCCCTCGTTATCCGAGTCAGGTAGCGGCCCGAGAGGGCCACCGGAGTGGTGGTGACGACGCTTCTCTTCCGGACCGGGACTGATTTCCCGGACGTCCGGGCTTCTCTCCGGGGAGGATGGTTCTTCGGCTGGTCTCTTCCCCCGACTGGTGCGAGAGCGAGGCTCCCTGCGATAACGACCGGGGGGGAGCTCTTCCCCGCGGCTGGGAGAATGCATTCGCTCGACCTCCCCCCGGGAGAAGCGGATTTGCTTTGCTGGGGGAGGGAGCTCCTGCACTGTGGCAGCCGGCCCGGGAGCTACCGGGACCTGCTGGGGGGAGCCCCCTGCGACGGCCCCCGGGACCGGAAAGGGGGGAGACCCTGCACCATCCGGAACCGGGGAGGGGGCGCCCGGGGCGGCGTTTGGATCCGAAGAGGGGGCCCCCGTGGCAACGACCGGGACCGGAAAGGGGGAAGCCCCTGTGACATCCGGAACCAGTGGGGGGTGAGCCCCCTCGGCGACGTCCTGGGTTGGGGAGCCAATGCGGGGGGAAATTTGCTGAGGCACGGGAGCTGCTCTGTCGATCGGCCCCGGTGCGGTAAACGCAACGCGTGGGGCGGGACTGGCTCCCGGCGTAGGAATAGCCCCCGGCATGAAATGACCCCCCAGCCCCGGAAGCGAGCCGGGGACGGGGTACCCCCCTGGTGCCACGAAGGGCCCAGGCATGAAATAGCCTCCCGGCACCGGGACAGGCCCGGGTGCCGAGAAGTGTCCGGAAGTATATCCCGCGGGGGGAGGGAACCCCCCAGCGGGATTATACGGGGTAGACAGCCCCCCTGACGCCGGAGGGGCCGCTGGGTATCCCATAAACGGGGGCATGATCCCCGGATACGGGTGCGGCGAAAATGTGGGGGCCGAGGGCCGCGCCAACATACTAAGGAGCTCGTCCATAGAGCGCTGGGCGCGGAGCTGGCCCTCCACGAGAGCCTCTAGCAGGGCATCCCGGGGAGCCGGGGGAGCCGTCGGGGGGAAACTCGTCCCGGCCGAGGTCCCCGCGGCCGCCGGGAGCGACCCAGAGGTGGAGGCGCCTAGATTGAGGGGAAAGGTGGGAGGCGGTACCTGGGAATGGTCGCCTCCGGACGGAGGCGCCGGAACAGCAGCGTCCCGGACGGGTGGCGCCAGGTCACCGGGATCGGCGTCACCGGGAAGGGCGCGGGCCCTTGTTCTCGGAGGAGCCATGGCGATTCGTCACGGGTCCCCACGGTCGGCGCCAACTGTCGTGGTATTAAGAATACCCCGGCAGGTTTTGAAGACGATCCTAGCGGAGATTACGCAGCGCGGGTTGACCGGGTGACCGGTCCTCCCCCGCCGGACAAACACAAGAATTGACACGTGGATTTATACAGGTTCGGGTCCCGGTGGGGGCCCTAGTCCTGTCGACGCGCTCCCGACCGGAGTCGGCTGGGGAGGCTCTCTCCGGGGGAGAGGCTTCCGGAGCACGTCTGTGAGATTAGCTATTCCAAATAATCATGAACTGATCTTTTACAACAGAGGGGTACAAGGGCTATTTATAGCCCCAAAAAGAAGCAAAAAACCTAAACTACCCCGGGAGCCACCGTCGGATTGAAGGGTAGGACCGTCCTTCTCCCGGTCAAACGTCTTGGATGCTTGACAGGTGGTCGCTGATTCCCGAGGCGTCCCTCGTGTGACCTGCACGTGATAAACAAACAGGGATTTTACCTTTTAGGAGGGCGGTGACGTCCGGGACCTCTTCCGGAGAGCAGGGTCCCGGGAGCCCAAAAGGCGGCGCCCGGGGCAGACACCGGAGGCCACTGTCCCCGGGCACACGGCGGCGCCCGGGGCAGGCACCGGCGGCCACTGTCCCCGGGCAGATGGCGGCGCCCGGGACGTGCCCGGGGGGCACGGTCCCGGGGGCCAAATGGCGGCGCCCGGGACATGCCCCGGAGGCACGGTCCCGGGAGCCTAAAAGGCGGCGCCCGGGGCAGGCACCGGAGGCCACTGTCCCCGGGCACATGGCGGCGCCCGGGACATGCCCAGGGGGCATGGTCCCGGGGGCCAAATGGCGGCGCCCGGGGCAGGCACCGGGGGCCACTGTCCCCGGGCACATGGCGGCGCCCGGGACATGCACGGGGGGCACGGTCCCGGGGGCCAAAAAGGCGGCGCCCGGGGGAGGCACCGGAGGCCACTGTCCCCGGGCACATGGCGGCGCCCGGGACATGCCCGGGGGGCACGGTCCCGGGGGCCAAATGGCGGCGCCCGGGGCAGGCACCGGCGGCCACTGTCCCCGGGCAGATGGCGGCGCCCGGGACGTGCCCGGGGGGCACGGTCCCGGGGGCCAAATGGCGGCGCCCGGGACATGCCACGGAGGCACGGTCCCGGGAGCCTAAAAGGCGGCGCCCGGGGCAGGCACCGGAGGCCACTGTCCCCGGGCAATCATGAACTTACCTGGACTTGACCGCGTGGAGATTTCCCCCAACAATATGAACCTAGACTAGTCAAGAATTATGGATGTTTGTAAAATAACCTTTTTCTTTCATATCTCATCTCATCTTATCTTATGGCAGCACTTTTCATAATATAGCATTACTATTCATGTTCACTAGATTATAGCACTACCGCGACACGTTGACACACGACAGCCCACGGCAGTACTCCTTATCATGACAACACATGTCAGTTGGGTAATCTTGACTTATCAAATTTTATTTAGAAAACATACTTATGTCACACCCCGTGGATTTAATCCACCACAGCAGACTCCTATAAACCCGGGAGCTCGGAGTATTCGAATACATTTTTAACTCTGTAGAGAGGTACTTGTCGTGGTATTACGAATACCCCGGCAGGTTTTGAAGACGATCCTAGCGGAGATTACGCAGCGCGGGTTGACCGGGTGACCGGTCCTCCCCCGCTGGACAAACAGAAGAATTGACACGTGGATTTATACAAGTTCGGGTCCCGGTGGGGGCCCTAGTCCTGTTGACGCGCTCTCGACCGGAGCCGGCTGGGGAGGCTCTCTCCGGGGCAGAGGCTTCCGGAGCACGTCTGTGAGTTTAGCTATTCCAAATAATAATGAACTGATCCTTTACAACAGAGGGGTACAAGGGCTATTTATAGCCTCAAAAAGAAGCAAAAAGCCTAAACTACCCCGGAAGCCACCGTCGGATTGAAGGGTAGGACCGTCCTTCTTCCGGTCAAACATCTTGGATGCTTGACAGGTGGTCGCTGATTCCCGAGGCGTCCCTCGCGTGACCTGCACGTGATAAACAAACAGGGATTTTACCTTTTAGGAGGGCGATGACGTCTGGGACCCCTTCTGGAGAGCAGGGTCCCGGGAGCCTAAAAGGCGGCCCCCGGGGCAGGCACCGGGGGCCACTGTCCCCGGGCGAATGGCGGCGTCCGGGACTCACCAGGGGGGCAAGGTCCCGGGAGCCAAAAGGCGGCGCCCGGGGCAGGCACCGGAGGCCACCGTCCCCGGGCGAATGGCGGCGCCCGGGGCTCGCCCGGGGGGCAAGGTCCCAGGAGCCAAAAGGCGGCGCCCGGGGCAGGCACCGGAGGCCACTGTCCCCGGGCGAATGGCGGCGCCCGGGACTCGCCCGGGGGGCAAGGTCCCGGGAGCCAAAAGGCGGCGCCCGGGGCAGGCTCCGGAGGCCACTGTCCCCGGGTAAAAGGCGGCGCCCGGGACCAGCCCGGGGGGCACGGTCCCGGGAGCCTAAAAGGCGGCGCCCGGGGCAGGCACCGGAGGCCACTGTCCCCGGGCAAATGGCGGCGCCCGGGGCAGGCACCGGAGGCCACTGTCCCCGGGCAAATGGCGGCGCCCGGGGCAGGCACCGGAGGCCACTGTCTCCGGGCAAATGGCGGCGCCCGGGACCCACCCGGGGGGCACGGTCCAGGGAGCCTAAAAGGCGGCGCCCGGGGCCGGCACCGGAGGCCACTGTCCCCGGGCAAATGGCGGGGCCCGGGACCCGCTCGGGGGGCACGGTCCCGGGAGCCTAAAAGGCGGCGCCCGGGGCAGGCACCGGAGGCCACTGTCCCCGGGCGAACGGCGGCGCCCGGGACATGCCCCGGAGGTACGGTCCCAGGAGCCTAAAGGGCGGCACCCGGGGAAGGCACCGGAGGCCACTGTCCCCAGGCGAACGCAGCGCCCGGGACCCGCCCGGGGGGCAAGGTCCCGGGGGCCAAATGGGGGGGGCCACTGTCCCCGGGCAATCATGAACTTACCTGGAGTTGGCCGCATGGAGATTTCCCCCAACAGCAGCCCCCCATTCCCTCTGGGGACGAAACTTGAGCCCCCGGAGGGAATGGTTACGTTACCGGGGAGATCTCCGGGCGAAACCTCCGGATGAAAATCACCGGACCCCCGGCGACGCTTCGATTTCTGTGCCGGGCGCTTTATGGCCACGCCATTTTCGCAATAAATGCACGCGTGGTTCGAACCGGCATCTCGATTTACGCGCCTGTCCCTTCTTTTCCCGCGCACGGTTTGAATTTCAGTGGTCCCGATTGCTCCGAGGGGGCCACGTGGCGCGCATCTAGATCACGGCCAGCCTCTATAAATAGGGCCTTAGGGGCCCCGGTAGCTCATTCCAAATTCTCCAACTCCGGCTTCAGCTCTCCCGGTAGCTTCCTCCGGTAGCTTCCTCCGGTAGCGAGCGTCCGGGATCTTTAGTCAACCTCCTGAAAAGTTAGCCACCGAAAAAAGAAAGAACTGACCTAATGGCGCCCAAAGGTCGAGCGAAGACCACGGAGGTGCCCCCGGAGGAAATCCCCGTGGATTTCCTCTGGGCCTCCGAGTTCTCATTCTCGGACGCGGAGTCCCTGGTCAAGAGGGGCATCGTTGGAGAGGGGGACATCTGGGTCCCCCTGAAGAAGAACGGAGCCCCCCGCCCCAGGCCCAGAGAGGTCGTGGCCTTCGAGGCCTTCCTCGAGGCGGGGCTCCGGCTCCCGGTGCATCCGATGCTCCGGGAGTTTCTCAAAGAGTACGGGGTGGCTCTCAACCACCTCACCCCAAACGCGCTCGTCTGTATGGGCCTTTTCATCTGGCTGTACGAGACGGCGACCGGGCGGGAGCCCACCCTCCGCGCCTTCCGGTACTTTTACGAGCCGGCAGCGCGGAGCTCCCACCTGGTGAAGGGAGGACCGAATTCCCCCTTCGGCTCGGTGATGGTCCAAATGCTGCCCTCCCGGGTGGCGGACTACCCGGCGGCGGCCTCCCGGGACCACTGGGGGGACTGGCTCCGGAGGTGGTTCTACCTCCGGGTCCGGGACGAGGCGGTGGTCTACGCCCCGGAGCCTCCCACCTACAGCCGGTCATCCGCACTGAAGCCGCCGGTGTGGACGGACGAGGAGTTCGAGCTCCTCGGGAAGGTGGTGCTGACGAAGAAGGCCCGCTCAATGCGGGACGCCGCGGAGGAGCTGGCGCTCCTGCGGCTTTCCCCCTTCTCACGCGGGAGATGGGGGATCGGCATGGGCCCGGAGCAGCGGCCTCCGGTGAACCCGGTGACACGGCGTAAGTACCCTGCACTTTCGCACATGATTTTTTATGAAAATTGACTAACTCTTTACCTCTTGCAGTGCGCCCGTATCCGGCGGCGAAGGACAAGGCGGAGCACCTCCTGGGGAGGTACTTTGCCGACGAACACGAGCGCATTGTGCGCCTCGTGGGGGAGGGGCCTCCCCGGAACCTGGTGGCCGAGGCCTACGGGCTCAGGCTTCCGGAGAGGAAGCCCCTTCCCACCCCCGGGTCTCATAAGTGGGGGAAGGATGCGGCCGGGGGCTCGGAGCCCAAAAGGCCCCGGGTCCAAAAGACCCCCGCCCCGACGCGGCTCCCGGAGCCGAACATGCCCGGGCGGCGCCCCGAGCAGAGGCGACGCCTCCGCCCCCGGAGGCCCCCGTCGAGGCCCGGGGGAAGGAGGTTGTTACCGGCGGGGCGGGGTCCGATTCCGCGGACTACGCCCCGTCGCCAGTTCGAGTGACGCTCCTCTCGCCTCTCCCGGCGGCATTGGCGCCGGAGAGGCTGGAGGTGAGGTTCTCGGAGGCGGAGCCTCCGTGCCTCTGGCCGGTGGACGACGTGGGGGGGAGCCCCTCGATCTACGTGGTCCCCCCGGAGCAGGAGGCCCCGAGGGCCCTTCGGCCTGGGGCGGGGAAAGGCCCGATGATCCCCCCCCGGGCGGAGAACCCCGACCAATCTTCATCTTCGTCTTCGGAGGAAACTTCGTCGACGAAGACGCCGGCGACGCCGGCCGTGCTCCCGGATTTCGAGGTCCGGGGGCCCTCTCCCGGCCGCGACGGGAGGGCCGGGCAAGATACCTCCCTACTTTCCGCGGGGGAGGTGACCCATTACGCGGAGGGCCTGCACAACCAGAAGGTGCAGGCCTTCGTAGTAGTAGGAACGCTCCACGAGCGTTTTGAGGGGCTCGAGTCCCTCGGAGCCCAGGTAACCCGAGCTCTTAATACTTCGGCTTTTTTCCTGCACTTGAGATTTTTCTAACTCTTTATGTCTTTTGTAGGTAGCGACTGTTACCTGGGGCCTTGAGCAGCGGGTCACCCGGCTGCTCAAGGAGGCGGAGAGCCGGGCCGCGGCTTGCGTGGAGCAGCGGGAGGCGGCCCTCCGGGAGCGGGACGAAGCTCTTGATGAGCTGTCCCGGGCCCGGGCCCAGGTGCACCTTTCGGAGGGCGCCTACATCCGCCTCCGAGAGGAGGCCAAGGTGAGGGAGAAGGCGCTCCGGGAGCTCGAGAGCTCCAGCGTCCGGGTGCTGTCGGACGCGGGCCGCTCCGTCCATTCAGCCTTGGAAAGCCTTGGCGTTAGCCTGGGCTCCGGGAGCGGCCCGGAGGTGCTCCCGGCGACTCTCGCGGAGGCTGTGCGTTTTCTTAACGCACAAGTCTCCGCCATCCCGGAGGCTGCGGACGTCCGGGCACGGGGCCGGGCGATCCCCGTCATCGCGGCCGCCGCGGGGCTCGTTGACTACCGTGGGGTCGGCGCCCGGGCGATCGGGGGGCGCATCCCCCGGAGCTTCCCGGAGGCCTTCGAGCCAACGCGCCGGGAGGTGGAGCTGCTGGCGGAGGGATTCTACGACCGGATCATCCGGACGAGGTTTCTGACACCGGCGCCTCCGGCCGCGGATGCCCCTGCCCCGGCCACGGAGGAAGCTCCCCGGGGGGAGGACCCCAATTGTAAAGTATGAGCCTCCCCCGGGTCTTTAGCTAGGACCCCTTTTTATTTTTGTTAGACATTTTGATTCCGGTAGCTTCTTAGGAGAAGCCCCGGGCACTTGTACAAAAATCATTTTGCAATGAAATATATTTGAAATTTTCTAAGTCAGATGAAATGTTACCAGGGTTCCCGGGGGGTTACTCCCGGGCAACGGTCCGGGAGAGGCTCTCCGGGGGACGCCCAAGTGGCTTTGATTTTGCTGAGCCTTGTCTCCGGGGAGCGCGACGGGGGTACTGCCCGGGAGCCTGTCCGGTTGAGGTGGCGCCCGGAGTGGCACTTGGACAATTTCGACAATAGCCGTGCCGAACTATCTCCCCCGCGTCCGGAGGCCCGGGTGGTACCACCCCTCCGGATACTTCCACCGGCGGGGTACGAGTTTTGGCCCGAAGATGTGCTTCGGGACTCGCAGCGTCGCGTGCGGGCCCTGTACCGGGACTTGGCCCGGGAGCTGAGGGAGCGCCTCCGGGAGCTTTAGGGGTAGGAGCCTTAGGCTTGTGAGAAATCCCCCGGGTTAGGACCCGGGTTGTATCTTTCCTGAAGCCCACCGGAGGGGGAGCGTGTCCTCCGGTTTCCCGATAAATAAAGCTCCTTTCTGTTGATTGCTTTGTCATTTTTTTTTTCTTCTTGTATGGTCTGTGGGGCTCATCTTCAAAAGAATGAGCTATGTTTGTTCGTGGGTGACCCGGGGGCCCCCTGTCCCCCCCCGCCCACAGCGGGCCGGAGGAGGCCTCCGCGCGCTGTGGGGTTAACAGGGTCCCCGGAGGGAGCATAACCTGTAGGAGAAATATTTTCTAAGTTAGAAAATTTTAAAGCGAGGTTTTTCAAGGCGAAGACCTTCCGGGAGATAATCATCCGGTCGCCGTGAGAACGGGGAGCCGGGAATAAGGCCTTAAGCGGAAGGAATGTCCAAGAGAACCCGATGGGATTTCCAGAGGCGAGCTTCCTGGGAGACACTCGTCCGGTCGCCGTAAGAACGGGGAGCCGGGAATAGGGTCTTAAGCGGAAGGAAATGCCCGAGAAATCTGACTTCTCCGAGAGGCAATCGTCCGGTCGCCGTGAAAACGGGGAGCCGGGAATAGGGTCTCCGGGAGGCATTCATCCGGTCGCCGTGAAAACGGGGAGCCGGGAATAACGTCGACTCCCGGAGGAGGAAGATGGATCCAAATAAGCCGCAAGGGGCTTATCTTCCGGTCGCCGTGAAAACGGGGAGCCGGGAATAACGTCGACTCCCGGAGGAGTTAGATAGATCCAATCAAGCCGCAAGGGGCTGATCTTCCGGTCGCCGTGGGAATGGGGAGCCGGGAATAACGTCGACTCCCGGAGGAGGAAGATGGATCCAATCAAGCCGCAAGGGGCTGATCTTCCGGTCGCCGTGAAAACGGGGAGCCGGGAATAACGTCGACTCCCGGAGGAGGAAATGCCTGAAGACGGGACTTGAGTGTTTAGGCAGGGGACTAGTCTCCCAAAGTGACTCGTTACCACGGCCACTGTGACCGGGTTGCCGCTTACACCCTCAGTCCACGAGGGCTGACCGTAAGCCGCCCTACGGGAGTGCAGGCTCCGTTGTAGGGACTTGTTGGGGCTGGCCCACTTCCTCGCGGGGAGGGCATCCTCGCGGGGAGGGCGCCCTACGGGAGTGCAGGCTCCGTTGTAGGGACTTGTTGGGGCTAGCCCACTTCCTCGCGGGGAGGGCATCCTCACAAGGAGGGCATCCTCGCGGGGGGGCATCCTCGCGGGGAGGGCATCGCCGCTAGGGGCGGTAATGAGAAAGACCTGCAATGAGACAGTTTGCAAAGCAAGACCTATGTATTGCTAATGAAATGAAGTACAGGGCCTCCCCTTGCGAAGCCGCGAAAGGGGAGGAAAAAACAGCGTCCCTCCTCCCCCTCCGGCGTGAAGGCCCCGGGGGAGGGGACATGCCCGTGTGGCTAAACATAGAACTTGCAAAGTAAACGCAAGTTCCACGTGTGCTTCAGCTCCTGCTCTTAAAGGTTGGAGAGCTTGTAAGCCCCCGAGCCCAGGACTGCAGAGATCTTGCAGGGCCCTCCCACTTGGGGCCTAATGCGCTTGAGGACAAGGTCCCTAAGGTGAAAGGCCCTCAAGCAGTGACGACCGGGACCGGAAAGGGGGAAGCCCCTGTGGCGAAGACCGGAATCGAAGTGGAGGGGGCCCCAGTGGCCTCGACCGGAACCGGGAAGGGAGCAGGCCCTGTAACACCCGGGACCGGCGAGGGGGGAGCCCCCGCGGCGACGTCCGGAACCGGGGAGCCCATGCGGGGGGAAGTCCACTGCAGCACGGGGGCTGCTCTGTCGACCGCCCCCAGTGCGGTACACGCGACACGGGGGGCGGGACTGGCCCCCGGCGTAGGGTAATACCCCGGCATGAAGTGGGCTCCCGGCCCCGGGAATAGGCCAGGAACGGGGGACCCCTTTGGTGCCATCAAAGTGCCTCTGCATCTTTTGCATCTGCAAATAAAAGACTAGAATTTGCGTTACGGCACAGGTAAGGCCCGTGCTTTTGGTGAAATATGGGCTGAGAATCTCCCTTCAGTTGGAGACGTCGGATCCCCGGGGAACGCACGTGGTGCGACCTGAGGAGCAAAGCCTCGTACTTGGCGGCACTGCTGGGCCCGGGGACAGCAGGACCTTCCGGAGGCCCCCTTCCGGACGCGGTTTGAGGGGGGGGCCTCCCGGGGGGTATTGCCGCGACGTCTGGTTCCAGGGGGGAGGCCTCCCCCCTGGGCGCCTCAATAATGTTGACGCTTCCGATCGTGGCGGCTGCGCGCTCATACAGAGCACGGGCCATGTCTTGGTCTCCCCGGACGTTGATCACGCCATGCCGCCCGGGGATCTTCATGCAGAGGTAGTTTTGATGGGTGGCAGCCCCCAGCCGGTTGATGGTGGTCCTTCCCATAATCGCGTTGTAGGAGGAGGGGAGGTCCACTACATCGAAGCGGACCAGCTCGGTCCGGTAGTTCTCCGGGGCGCCGAAGGTCACAGGAAGATCTACCTTGCCCACGGGGTGGACCGCCTTCCCCGGGACAAGACCTTGTAGGGGCCCGGCTGCGGGCTGCAGGAGCTTCTCATCCACCTGCATCTCTTTGAAAGCCTTCAGGAATAGGACGTCGGCGGAGCTCCCACTGTCCACAAGGATGCGTGCCAGGTGACAGTTGTAGATTGTCGCGGAGACAATGAGCGCGTCGTCGTCGGGGAAGCGAACCCCCCGCGCATCTTCTGCCGTGAAGGTGACGGGGACGTCCGACCACTTGGGTGGCGGGGACGCGTGCAGCACCCCCACAACCTTAACTTCACGCGCGTACTCCTTACGCTGGCGCTTGGAGTCCCGCCCGGAGGCGGACCCTCCCACGATGACGTTGATGCGGCGCTGAGAGGTCTGGAAGGGGAGAGCTTCTGAAGGCTCCCCCTCCTGTGCCTGCTCACCCCCCGCGGGAGCGGGAAGGGCCGGAACAGCTGGCCGAGGGAGCAAGGAGGCCGGAGTCTCCCCCCCTGCCCGCGCTGGTCGAGGAATGCCGCGAAGTGCTGCAGTAGTTGGTCGCAGTCTCGGGTAGCGTGGGTACTGGACCCGTGGAAGCTGCACCACGGTCCTTCCCGCCTTCTCCCCGCGGGGCCTTCCCGGCCGTGCGAAGACTGTCCTCCCCCATGGCCTTTCGGCTTGGGGAAGGGGCGGTTGCCCCTCGGGGGGTCGCGCGAGCCGCCTCCGCCCTCGAGGACAAAAGTGTCCCGAGGCCGTGGCTCGTTATGCCCCCCCTGTCTGGGGCGTTTGGGGGGATCCCTGGCCCCCCGGTCGACGGGGGCGGGAGCCCCCTGGGTCTTCTTCCAGATATCGTCTTCCTCCTCCCGAGCGTACTTTTCGAGCACGTTGAAGAGCTCGTCGGCGGAAGAGGGGTAGCTCCGGGAGAGCCTTCAGTGGAGCTCCCCCGGGAGGATGCCGCTTTTGCAGGCTTCGATGACCGTAGAGTCCGGGACGTGGGCCACTTTGCTTTTTACTTGGGCAAAGCGCTTGAAGAAGCTTCTGATGGTCTCCCCGGTTCTCTGGCGCACTATGTATAGCTGTGAAGAATCCAGGGGACGTACGTAATTTCCCTGAAAGTTGGCGCAGAACTCCCGCTTCAGCTGCGAGAAAGACTTGATGGAGCCCGCCTTCAGATTGTAAAACCAGGAGCGGGCAATGCCGGTGAGGTAGAGGGGGAAGACGTTGCATTGGACGCTCTCGTCCCCCCCCGCCGCGGAGATGGCTGTGGAGTAGATCTGCACGAACTCGTAAGGGTCCGCCTCGCCATTATAATGCTCGATGTGCGGGGGACGGTAGGGCCGCGGCCATCGGATGCTGCGGAGTCTTCGACACAGAGGCTGGTTCGCCCCCTGCACTTCCCGGGGGGAGCCCCAGTCACTGTCTTCTTTAACGGGGGACGCCCCCTCGTTATCTGAGTCAGGTAGCGGCCCAAGAGGGCCGCCAGAGTGGTGGTGACGACGCTTCTCTTCTGGGCCGGGACTGATTTCCCGGACGTCCGGGCTTCCCTCCGGGGAGGATGGTTCTTCGGCTGGTCTCTTCCCCCGACCGGTGCGAGAGCGAGGCTCCCTGCGACAACGGCCTGGGGGGAAGCTCTTCCCCGCTGCTGGGAGACTGCATTCGCTCGACCTCCCCCCGGTAGAAGCGGACCTGCTTCACCGGGGGAGGGAGCTCCTGCACTGTAGCAGCCGGCCCGGAAGCTACCGGGGCCTGCCGGGGGGAGCCCCCTGCGACGGCCCCTAGGACCGGAAAGGGGGGAGCCCCTGCACCATCCGGAACCGGGGAGGAGGCGCCCGGGGCGGCGTTTGTATCCGGAGAGGGGGCCCCTGCGGCAACGACCGGGACCAGAAAGGGGGAAGCCCCTGCGACATACGGAACCAGTGGGGGGTGAGCCCCCTCGGCGACGTCCGGGGTTGGGGAGCCAATGCGGGGGGAAATTCGCTGAGGCATGGGAGCTGCTCTGTCGACTGGCTCCCGGCGTAGGAATAACCCCCGGCATGAAATGACCCCCCAGCCCCGGAAGCGGGCCGGGGACGGGGTACCCCCCTGGTGCCACGAAGGGCCCGGGCATGAAATAGCCTCCCGGCACCGGGACAGGCCCGGGTGCCGAGAAGTGTCCGGAAGTATATCCCGCCGGGGGAGGGAACCCCCCGGCGGGATCACACGGGGTAGGCAGCCCCATGGAGACCGGAGGGGCCGCCGGGTGTCCCACAAACAGGGGCATGATCCCCGGATATGTGTGCGACGCAAACGTGGGGGCCGGAGGCCGCGCCAACACGCTAAGGAGCTCGTCCATAGAGCGCTGGGCGCGGAGCTGGCCTTCCACGAGAGCTTCGAGCAGGGCGTCCTGGGGAGCCGGGGGAGCCGTCGGGGGGACGCTTGTCCCGGCCGAGATCCCCGCGGTCACCGGGAACGACCTGGAGGTGGAAGCACCTAAGTTAAGAGGAAAGGAGGGAGGCAGTACCTGGGCCAGGTCGCCTCCGGAAGGGACCGCTGGGACAGCCGTGTCCCGGGCGGACGGCGCCGGGTATCCGAGACCCGGGTCATCGGGAAGGGTGCGAGCCCTTGTTCTTGGAGGAGCCATGGCGATTCGTCACGGGTCCCCACGGACGGCGCCAACTGTCGTGGTATTACGAATACACCGGCAGGTTTTGAAGACGATCCTAGCGGAGATTACGCAGCGCGGGTTGACCGGGTGACCGGTCCTCCCCCGCTGCACAAACACAAGAATTGACACGTGGATTTATACAGGTTCGGGTCCCGGTGGGGGCCCTAGTCCTGTTGACGCGCTCCCGACCGGAGCCGGCTGGGGAGGCTCTCTCCGAGGGGAGGCTTCCGGAGCACGTCTGTGAGTTTAGCTATTCAAAATAATAATGAACTGATCCTTTACAACAGAGGGGTACAAGGGCTATTTATAGCCTCAAAAAGAAGCAAAAAGCCTAAACTACTCCCGGAAGCCACTGTCTGATTGAAGGGTAGGACCGTCCTTCTTCCGGTCAAACGTCTTGGATGCTTGACAGGTGGTCGCTGATTCCCGAGGCGTCCCTTGCGTGACCTGCACGTGATAAACAAACAGGGATTTTACCTTTTAGGAGGGCGATGACGTCCGGGACCCCTTCCGGAGAGCAGGGTCCCGGGAGCCTAAAAGGCGGCGCCCGGGGCAGGCACCGGGGGCCACTGTCCCCGGGCGAATGGCGGCGCCCGGGACTCGCCAGGGGGGCAAGGTGCCGGGAGCCAAAAGGCGGCGCCCGGGGCAGGCACCGGAGGCCACCGTCCCCGGGCGAATGGCGGCGCCCGGGACTCGCCCGGGGGGCAAGGTCCCGGGAGCCAAAAGGCGGCGCCCGGGGCAGGCACCGAAGGCATCGTCCCGGGAGCCAAAAGGCGGCGCCCGGGGCAGGCTCCGGAGGCCACTGTCCCCGGGTAAAAGGCGGCGCCCGGGACCAGCCCGGGGGGCACGGTCCCGGGAGCCTAAAAGGCGGCGCCCGGGGTGTAACACCCCAGTTTTTGATTATCTTTTCTGCTTGCGAATCAGCATAACTTCTTTGGAAACCCTGATGTTTTAACCCTATCTTGATCTTGGGTATGCCACTACCTTAACCTAAAAAGTTGGCTGCTAAACTTCTTTCCCCAGATCATTTTCACATTTCAGTCCAAAAGCGTTTCAATTTAGTCCTTTTCAGAAGTTTCAGAAAACCCAAAAAGGCTAAAAGTCCCAGATCATCTCAGAATCCAAATCTGATCAAGTGATAACCTTTCTTTCATTTTTCTAAACATTTTTTCCTTCTGGAAGAATTCCAGAATCTCGACCAAAACCCTAGTTTCAGCCTCGACAAAAGTTCAAACCCTAATTACCCTAATTACCCTGTTTTCGAATTTTGTCAAAACCACCAGATGTTATCGGATTTCATCATTTTTCCTGCTAGATGAGTCCAAGACATTTAGTAGCACTCATCTGCAAAATCAGAATTCAAATCAGCCCTTCAGATCTTCAGAATTGCAATTAGGCCCAAATTCCCGAGCCAAAACCTTCGCGTTTCAGTCCAAAGCCTTGCAAATAAGCCCCTGGCCTTTTCTTCGACCACGACCAGGAGACCGCGTGCACGACCGCGACCAGTGCTCGTTCGACCAGCGCCCTGCCGCTTTGCCGCACCGTTGAACTCGTCGCCGGCGAAGCCCCTCGCGCTGCCACCTCACGGCCACGTAGCCCCCAGCCGTGCGCACCTGTGCCGCCACCATGGAGCGCTCAAGCCCCACCGTGCCATCGTCTTCCTCGCGCGTGCTGCTGCTGCTGCTGCTGCCAGGAGCTTTATGCCACTTGGCCACCATCCCGAAGATCTTCGCCACCACCTCCTGACCGAATCCTGCTTCCCCGCGATTCGCCGCCTCTGGCAGAGCCCCGCCGCGTCCCGAAATGCATCGATGACCGTCCCGGCGTCAGAAGAAGATATCCCCGGCGATTGCTGCTGCTCCCGAGAGCCTCACCCACGGCTATATAAGCCCCCTCCCTTGCCCAGCATTGCCTCACACCACCTGCATTGTAAGCTTTAGCTTCCCCCACCCGAGAGCATCCGAGTTCTTCAGCGCCGCCGCGAAGCTCATCTTCCCCGGCGAGCAACCGTTGAAGCTCACGGCGCCAGCCTCGCCCGAAGCTTCCCCCTCCAAACCAACGCCACCAGTAAGCTCCCTACACCTCTCTCTACGTTTCATAGCCGTTAATTGGTCCCCGGCGCACCTCAACGCCGGCAATCACCGGAAAACCGAAAAGCCCCTGTTCCCGCAATGCCTAGCGATTTAGCCCGAATTGGCCTTCGTGCCAGTGATAGGAATTGACCAGTGCACCCATTTGAGCAAGCCTGTAAGCTTAGATTTCAAATTTGAGCAACAGTCATGGCTTTTCCGAAGTTTGCGCGCCACCAGTGAGCCGGTCCTCGTCGCCAAGCTTTTCCGGCCACCCTCCGGCCGATTCAACCCCGCAAATAGATCCCTCACCTCACCCTCTCACTCCCTGAGCAAGGGATCGAGCTCAAACCCTTTAGAACAGAAACGCCCAATCTGGAGGTTGTCTTCTCCAGCGCCGGTCGCCGGAATTTATCCCCGGCCGATCTAGCCTCGCTCACCTTGTCATTTAGATAGATCTCAATCCCCTGAGTAATTTTGTCTACTAGCCCGACCCCTAAATCGACCTGAATCAAAAGTTATAGCTATGCCAAGGTTGCTGTCCAGTGGCTCAGTTCATGTCCAGGCCACCGTGTTTGCTCACCGGATTTGGCCACCCTCCGGCCACTTTCAGCCCTTGAGCCTGTTGAGAGTTTTGTAGCTGATGTCAATGCCTAAACCCTAGACAAAGTTGTGCATCAATTGGAGCTCTGAGTCAAAAGTTATGCAATGCCCTAGTTTCTGGCCATGTCAAACACTATGTCAGTGCATGTCCACCTGTGGCATTGGATGATTTAGACTTGTTTCTTTTGAGCAATTGAAATGCCACTTTGTCCACTAAGCCTTTTGAGACATGTTCTACAACTTTCCCTACTATCACATCTCCAGAAAACAAACCTAGAACCGATTTAGGGCAATGTCAAGCCATGAGTCGAACGTCAGCCCTTCGACATTCAAGCCCTTTGAACCCATCTCTCCAACCAATGTCAAGTGACCTTGTCTAAACCAATTCCCCTGCATGCATGATGTATTTACGTAATATTTTCTAGTGCTTGTGTGCTTATATGGTATGTATGTGTTGTTTGTACCCGTCGTGAAACCAGACGTTGAAGGAGCAGAGGAGATCCCTGAAGATTCATTTGAGCAGCTAGACCCGTCACTGCAAGGCAAGTCTCAAACCCTTGATCATGTCTCGCCTACTATTTTGAAAAGAAGTATGTTTTAACTGTTTTCAAGTATATGCATGCCTTAAGTTCAAATAAGAGTTATGTTTCAATAAAGATGACTAGATATGACCTAAATGATTGTAAAGCCCCTTTTGACATTGAATACCCCTGCACCCTTGTTACCCTAGATTATCAAGCTTAGGCTATGCTATGCTTAAAGATTATACGACAAATGTTGAATGGTCACATATGAGAAAAGCATGTTCAAAACCCCCTTTTGTGAAAGAAAATATGATTGGAATCGATAGTGAGGATGGTTTGATTGGATGGTGCTGTGTGCGCACTGGGAATGTGAAAGACTCCTCACTAAAGATTCATAAGGACTAGAACCTTGTGTTGTGCTTCTATGCGGCATGAAAAACGTACCAACCACCTGCCTGTTTATGGGACGGGCGCAACTTAGTAGCTTTCTTTAGTGTTAGCTTTTCCCTGCAATGGTTGTCGGTCCAGTTTCTTGCGAGAACTGGTGGGCCACAGAAGGCCAAGAGTGATGTGAGTTCAGAAAAATCATGAGAGGAAAAGGTGGAAAGAAGGAAGACGCCCTAAGCCAGATTAAGTCGTGCGCGACTGTAATCAAGAGAGGCTATGTGTCTTGCGAGAGCATAGGCCCAGGCTAGGAAGTAAGGCAGTGGGGAGGACCCACAACGGTACTTGAGACTTAACTGTCTATTTACCGGGCAGGGAAATAGTTAATACTAGGACTGTAAATTGTTGTGTCATCTCGGCCTTGTCACATGCGTAAAAGTCGCATGAAGCTGATCCGACTTGAAAGCCGAATGATTGGTGGATTAAGGTGGTACACCTTTGCAAAGTTTAAAAAGTATCGGATACTCTGAGCTCCCAGGTCATGGAGTCTGCGCGCTGTGAATTCTATTCACGTCGATGCAGCACAAGTAGCTTTTGGAAGTTTTTCACAAAATCTGAGTAAAGTGGTGACTCATGAAAGACCGCCACACACAACATTTCTGAAAATCTAGCTTAGGATTTCAAAAGCCCCGCTTTCGAGAATAAAGACCTTTCTTTAAGGCTACATGTGAAAATCTATTATATATTTATACACAGAGCCAAAGAGCTGTTCTTTGAGAAATTCCCCATCATCTATATATTTATGCATTGTTACTTGGGACTTGTTGAGCACCATGTGGACAATGTGCTCACCCTTGCTTTTCAAACAAATTTAGAGGAAGGATTCGCCGACCCTGAATCTTATGGTCTTGAACCCAATGTGGAACAAGAAGAAGAAACTGAGGACCCATCTAGTTAAAGGGTTATGCACCAAGGTGGAGTTCGATGTGGAGAAGGCCCAAGCAATACCGCCGCTGCAGAGAAAGAAGACTGAAGAAGTCCTTTTGTTTATTTTAGCTGTTTTATTTTGTGCCGACCTTTGTGTCGAAAACTCCTTAATTTGTATTAACAATTAAGTGCGTCATTTCGGCGCTAAGTTATTGTAATGTTGGTCCTTGTGATCAGCACTTGTTTTTAATTACTCGCATTTTTATATAATGCATTCTATTGTTGTGAGCTGTAATGTGCCTTTTCTGAGTGCAATCCACCTGGGCGATTGCCACTGGAATCCTCAAATGAGGGTCCCACACGGGGCAGGCAGCGGAGGCCACTGTCCCCGGGCAAATGGCGGCGCCCGGGACCCGCCCGGGGGGCATGGTCCCGGGAGCCTAAAAGGCGGCGCCCGGGGCAGGCACCGGAGGCCACTGTCCCCAGGCGAACGGCGGCGCCCGGGACATGCCCCGGAGGTACGGTCCCGGGAGCCTAAAGGGCGGCGCCCGGGGAAGGCACCGGAGGCCACTGTCCCCGGGCGAACGGCGGCGCCCGGGACCCGCCCGGGGGGCAAGGTCCCGGGGGCCAAATGGGGGGGGCCACTGTCCCCGGGCAATCATGAACTTACCTGGAGTTGGCCGCATGGAGATTTCCCCCAACAGTACTAATTTACCCGCAAGATATTCCACTTTCAAGCCCATCCTATCAATATGATTAGACCCTTCCTCACAACCATGTGTGAGTGGCAAGGTGGAGATGACAAGAACTTTTGTTATGTTTCACACACAATTCACCCCTGACCCTGTGGATCTCTCGCGAACCACAGTTGTGGCAGGTTGTACCCAAACCTCCACCCCTTTGCATATTCCCATTACAGGGTCAGCGTGCAAGATCACCTTCAGTGATATGTGTGGGAGCCGTACTCCATGTAAATCGTGCATCACAACACATCTCATGCAGGGGTTTCATGTGTGATCCATATAAGTATTTGCTCAGGCCTGTCCCATACCAGGCTTGCGGTCAGCACGTGTTTCATCTCACTAGACACACAACACAAGGTTCTAGTCGTTATATGCCAGTGACCAGACCATCCACAAACCATGCACCTTCTGTGCCTGCTATCCTTTGCAGTTAAGCACCTCCAGTGCTACAGCCATCCATACCAAAATTCTGGTCACGGCTAGGGGTTTTATTTCATGAATATATATAAATACATGTATAATAATTCATGGTTCACTATTTTATCTTTTCACATTTCACAAGCACCCATCTTAGTACTGCCAAATTATATCTCAACCATTCTTTCACATGCAATAATACTTATATTCAATGTTATATTATAGTAACTCTTAAAATATAGGTTCAAGATGTTCAAGAATATGACTTGCCTTCCGCGTTGTAAGAAACAGCAGTCGATGTTGGGTCAACAACGAAGTCCTCGAACTTAGTTTCTGGATCTGCTCGGCGACAAACAAGCATACAATACTCACTAACTATGTTAAAATGATTTATGATCTATATGGAGATATGCTTAATAGAATAACTGAACGATACTGAAGATAATTTGGATTGCAAGCTGAACTGAGTCGAGATTCTAGGGTTTCAAGAAATCTGGGATAAGGATGGGTGTTAGATGCTCTTAGGGCTTCAAGGCTGCAATAAGGACATCGAGTCCGCGGCTGGTTTGTTGAAAAACAGCGAATATCAGTCGATTGACATTCGGATCAAGGCTCTGACATAGCTTCAAGGAAAGATAGAGAGCTTATCCCATGTTGTGAAACTAGAAGAAAGAGTAGATCATAACTCTACAAATTTAGTGGACAAAGTGGTTCTCAAATTGTACAACCAGAAGTGGGTAAACAAGGCCAATGCCACTGGCTGGCATGCACTGACATAGTGCTGACAGTGTCAAAAACTAGGGCTTAGCAGCAAATGTAATTCAAGGCTTCATCTGCAGTGCCAATTATATCTAGGAGATAGGCTCAAGTAACAGGAACAAAAGACATAACAAGTTCCTTGGCTGGAGATGGCCGGACGGCAAGAAATCCGGTGATGAACTGCTGTGAACTCACTGCACTGAAAAAGTTCTGGACACAAATTTTGGCAAGGTTATAACTTTCAATCTTGACCGATCTAGATGTCGAGCTAGAAGAGAAAAGTGCTCAGGAGATTGAGGCACATCTAGAGGACAAAGTGGTTGAAGATGGATCGGCCGTAATCATTTTTTCGGTGAACGGCGCCGGAGAAGATGACACGAGAATTGGGCATTTTTGATACACAGGATTTGAACTCAATTCCAAGCTCAGGAAGTAAGAGGGAAGCATATGGAAGCTATTGGCACGATCAATTTGGCCAGAGGATTGCCGGTGTGGCCTGGCGACGTGAGCCAGTTTCTGGTGAGGTTCAAATTTGGGGAAAGTTTTGATTAGAGCTCAATTGGTGATTCTAGGTTCACAGGCATGCTCAAAACAACTCTCTGATCATTTTAATTTACAGGTTCAAAGGCTAATTTGGGATAAATCGGGCTGCATTGCCGGAACAGGGCAAATCGAAGATTCCGGTGATCACCGGTGTTAGGATCCACCGGAGAGCAATTGGATGCAACAGAACAATGAGGAGGATGAGAGATACTCACTGGTGGCTTCCATTTGAAGGTTGATGCAATGATTGGAGCTGGCACCGTGAGCCTCCGTGCTGGACTCACCGGAGAAGAAGACGAAGGTGGAGGAGATAACAATTTAGTAAATTTTGATGAAGTGAAGATGATACAGAGTATTGGGCTGCTTAAATAGACCAGGGCGAGGCTTGCGAAGAGGGGATAGCAAAGAAATTGGCGCCGGTGACGAGACCGGTTGGGCGCAGAAGCAACAGCGGTGAACGGTGATGCGATGGCACCCAAGCGGTGCAACAGCTGATCAAATTGTCGCTTCATTGGGACTCAGCATTGGCTGGTGCAAGCGGTGGTGACAATGGCTGGCACGGCAAGGCAACGTGGCATGGAGTTGCTGACAAAAGGCTGCTGCTGGTCGCGCACGGGAGCGGTTGCTGGTCGTTGGCGCTGCCATGGTGATGGCTGAGGCATGGACGCGTGTGCATGCACGAGCACGAGCGCAGGCGAAACTTCACCGGCGACGAAGAACGCAATGGCGCGGTGCAGCTGGTCATGGTCGAGGTCGAATGGAGTTGCTCCTGGTCGAAACAGCAAGCTGGACTGAAATGCAATTTGCTGATTCTTAGCTTTGGGCTGAATTGTAAATATGGAGATTTGGAAGATTTAAACTGAAATTGATTGCACTGATCTGGCAGACTTTATTCAACAAGGTATTTGGTAAAGATATTTGGTAAATTCTGGCACATTTGAATAGTTTTTGATATAAACTGAAAATAGGGTAAATTAGGGTATCTGAAATCTGGATTTTGTCAAATGCTGAAATTCTGGGAGTTAGGGTTTGATTTTGAGATACTCACATAAGAAGATTTTGTGTTGAAAAGAATTTGGGAGGTGTTCGCTGAATCAGATTTGGATTTGGAGATGATTTGTAATATTTTTCCTTTTCAGTCTTCTAGAAAATCTGGAAAAAGATTGATCTGCGATACTCTTGGACTAATTTGCGAGAAGGGTTTAGATGATGAAATCTAACTGCCAACTTTTTGGATTAAGGTATTGGCGTACCCTTGATCATAATCCAAGAATAATCTGGTCTGAACTTGGTCAACATTTTGATTAAATCTAAATTTCTGAAACTTAGGGTATTTGGGGTAATATAAGATATTTCTATTTTCGAAAACAGAAAGGAGTTGATAAATCTGGAAGTTAGAGATAGAATTGAATCTGGGTTCGAAAGGCTTTTATACTCAGGATAGATAGTAGATCAAATCTGAAAAGTTAGATCTTGATTTGGGTCTACAGGATAGATTTTAAGTTTTTGGGCTTACAATAGAATAAAGCTAGGGCTGATTTGGCTGATCTAGAAGAGACATATGCATGCATGACTTTTTAAGAAAGAAATTTTCACCCCAAACATAGGGTGTTACAGAGGGCATCCCCGTTTGCAGGGCATCATCTCAGGAGAAGGTAAATCAAGAACCTGCGAAAAATCCAGTTGACCAAGAAAGCCATTTGTATTGATAGAAATTGAAATACAACGCGTCCCCCAGCAACCCTGCGGTGGGGGAGGGAATAGTGAGTACAAAACGCCCCCCCACCCCCCCCCCCCGCCCCCCCGTAATCACGTCGGGGGAGGGAGTAAGCCCGGAGGCTAGATGTAGAACTTGCGAAGCAAGCCTATATTCCACGTATGCTTCAACTCTTTATCTTCGAGGTTGGAGAGCTTATAAGCCCCGAGCCCAGGACCGTGGAGATCCTGTAGGGGCCTTCCCACTTGGGGGAAAGTTTGCCCTGGGCTTGGGGGTCTGTCACGCGCTTGAGGACAAGGTCCCCGAGGCGCAAAGCTCTCGTGCCAACGAGCTGGTTCTACACGCGCGCCATTTTGCGCTCGTAGATGGCGTGGCGAAGGAGCGCTCGGTCGCGCTCCTCCTCGACGAGGTCGACTTCCAGCAGCTAATTTGCTTCATTGGCCTGGTACGCTGCAGTCGTAGCTCCGTCTAAGAGCTCCACATGCAGTGACCAGAAGCCAATCTCCGAGGGGAGAACAGCTTCAGCTCCGTGCACGAGCGAAAAGGGCGTGCGCCTCGTCGCCCGGCTCGAGGTCTTGTGCATGGAACAGAGGATGCTTGGAAACTCCTCTGCCCACGCGCCCCGCCTAGAGGTGGCCTGCTCGAGTCACCGACGTAACCCCTGTAGGATCACGGCGTTGACACTTTCGATGTCTCCGTCGCTCTGGGGTGAGACACAGAGGCGAAGTGGAGGGTAGTCCTCAAGCCTCCGCAGAACTCTCAGAAGTATGCGCAGTCGAATTGGGTCCCATTGTCGATAGTGATTTCTCGAGGGACCCTAAAATGACACACGATGTTTTTCCAGAAAAACCGCTGTACTGCTCGGGAGGTGATGCTGGCCAAGGGCTCAGCCTCCACCCACTTAGAGAAGTAGTCCACTGCGACCACCGCATACTTGTAGGCCCCGGGCGCTGGGGGGAAGGGACCTAATTGTTGGGGGAAATCTCCGCGAGACTAAGTCCAGGTAAGTTGCGTCACATTCGCTCGGGGACGTGGCCTCCAGTGCTGGTCCCGGGCGCCACCTTTTGGCTCCCGGGACCAGCCTTCCGGTGCCGGTCCCGGGCGCCGCCATGTGCCCGGGGACGTGGCCTCCGGTGCCTGCCCCGGGTGCCGCCTTTTGGCTCCCGGGACCAGCCTTCCGGTGCCGATCCTGGGCGCCGCCATCTGCCCGGGGACGTGGCCGCCGGTGCCTGCCCCGGGCGCCGCCTTTTGGCTTCGGGGGTTGGCCTCCGGTGCAGGTCCTGGGCGCCGCCTTTTGGCTACCGGGACCTAACTTCCGGTGCCGGTCCCGGGCGCCGCCATTTGCCCGGGGACGTGGCCTCTGGTGCCTGCCCCAGGCGCCGCCTTTTGTCTCCCGGGACCTGGCCTCTGGTGCCGGTCCTGGGCGCTGCCTTCTGGCTCCCGGGACCTGGCTTCCGATGCCTGCCCTGGGCACCGCCTTTTGGCTCCCGGGACCTGGCGTCCGGTGCCTGCCCCAGGCGCCGCCTTTCGCCCGGGGACCTTACCTCTGAGGCACGTCCCGGGCCTTGTCGCCCTTCTAAAGGTAAAGTCTTTGGTTGTTGATCACGTGCAGGTCACGCATGGAGCGCCTCGGGAATCAGCGACCACCTGTCAAGCATCCAAGGCACCTAACCGGGAGAAGGACGTCGCTACCCTTCAATCCGACGATAGCGTCCGGGGTAGTTTAGTCTTTTTGCCTCTTTTTGGGGCTATCAATAGCCCTTGTACCCCCTGTTGTAAGACAAGTGATTCATTATTATTGGAATAGCCAAACAAACTCACAGGTGTGCTCTGGAAGCCTCTCCCTCGAGAGAGTCACCCCAGCCGACTCCGGTCGGGAGCACGCCGACAGGACTAGGGCCCCCACCGGGACCCGAACCTGTATAAATCCTCGTGTCTTATCTTGTGTTTGTACAGCGGGGGAGGACCGGTCACTCGGTCAGCCCGCGTCGCGTTTTCTTCGCTAGGATCGTCTACAAAACCTGCTGGGGTATTCGCAATACCACGACACTAATGTTGATGGAAGGATGCTGACTAGAGGGGGGTGAATAGGCAGTTTTTCTAATTTTAATTTTGATTGAGTGGTTAACAACCTAAATTACAATATCAATACACAAATGATATAGATGATGGCACAAAGTAAGTTTTGCAATTACTAAACAGACAAGAACAATAATTCGATTTCTGGAAGTATAAAGCAAGTAATAGAAGTAACTGAAGAGATCGAATTTTTCCCGAGGTCTTAGAAATTTGCCGATTTTCAGTAATCCTTGTTGAAGCACTCTTCACTAGAGCTTTTGCTTCAATTCCACTAGGGGTAGCCCTTCTCCTCTCTGGATAGGCGAGCTCCGAGCCTTTACAACCAACCGCCGGGCCTCTCCAACACACACCGTCGATGGAGAGATCTCTGGGCCTCCCGGGTCGTCTAGGTGACGGCAATCACCAAGAGTAATGAGCCTAGCACCTTGCTTGATCAACCTCAAAGGTTGAAGAACAAGTATGCAAATGCAAATGGCTCAATTACAAACTCTCTCAACTAGCTCTCAACACTTTGCTAAAGAATTGGCTTCAAATGCAAGAAAATGAGTATGAGAGGCTTTGCAAGCTATTGCACAAAGTTTTGGAGATGAAATTCATGTGTGTATAGCTTCTCCTAACAGTAGGCTGTATATAGTTTCAGAACAACGGTCATTTTCAAGAAAATTGGGTGAAAGTTGTACTGGCCGGACATTGTCCGGCCATTTCGGACAATGCCCGGTCAGTACAAAGAAAGTGACCATTGCTCATGTATTTTTCGAGTGTCAGTAGCCGTTTGAAACTATTTGTGAAGGCCAGACGGATGGGATTTGTCCGCACAAAAAGTCCGGACAAATGTATATGTCTCTGTTAACATTCATGTTTAACAGTTCATATACAGGCCGGACGAATGTGATTTGTCCGGACAAAAAGTCCGGACAAATGCATATGTCTCTGTTAACACTTGCCTTAACACTTAACAAAAAATATATAGGCTGGACATTGTCCAGCCACTTCGGACAATGTCTGGTGCATCCCGGACAAAAGCCCCCGGACAGATTCATTTGTCTCTGTTGTTTGCAATTAACTTTGCCATAAGAAATGTACTGGCCGGACATTGTCCGGTCATTTTGGGCAATGTCCGGCCTAAATCAGACAGATGCTCCGGACAAGTTTATTTGTCTCTAGTTTTCGTTTTGCAATTTTCAAAAGAAGTTTGTATTGGCCGGACATTGTCCGGCCATTTCAGACATTGTCTGGCCAGTTCTAAACGAAAACAAATTTTCTGAATTTTTACCCAATTTCAATTAGGAACTAGATGCATCTTGTGCTATAACCCCTCTTAATAGTACAACCATCTAAACTAGAAATTTTCAAACATAAAAATGCTAGGTTTAGATACTTGTACTTTTGTCGTAGTTTTTCGTCATCCTTACTTCATGAAGTCTTGATAATCTTGGTTTGCACTTTTGTGATGCTTTCTCCTCTTTTTAACCAGAGTCTCAAGTACATAGGTTAGTCGCATATATCACAGATGTCATTAATCACCGAAACCCTAATCAGGGCTCAAGATTGAACAATCTCCCCCTTTTTGGTGATTGATGACAACCGTTATACATAAAACACAGGGATATCAAAAATAGACATAAGCATATAGTGCTCCCCCTGAATCATACGTGTACATGCAGTAAACAAGATATATGAGACCATATCAACGTAGTGACAACCAAACACATAAACATATCCATAACAAGATATATAAGATCATATCAACAAATCAACACATCCAAACACATATCCATAACATATCCACACACATATCCATAACATAACATATCCAAACATAACTCTCCCCCTTTGTCATCAAACAACCATAAAAGGGAGAAAAAAAACATACACAAGTAGCATAGATACATAAGTAGCAAATAGATCTAGGACTGCGGAGGATGATCGGAGGAAGAATCTCCGCGACGACGACGCTGATACTGGCATGCATCAAAATGCCCCCGCAGCTCGGATATGTCTTGACTCATAGAATCTATATGGGGCTCGATAACATTGAGGCGATGATCGATGGAGCTTAGTCTAGAGTCAACCTCATCAAAGCGGGCCTCAAAACGCATGGACATCTGATCGAGACGCTCCATGATCATCATGTATGGAGCCGAAACATCAGGGCTAGGAGATATGGAATAAGACTGGAGAGGAGAAGGAGCTCCCGCTACTGGAGACATGTGCTCATCTTCATCAGCTGGTGATCCTACTTGATTTTCATAGCGGATAAGAATCCCCAAGCTCTTCATTCGGTAGAACTCCATCGAAGAGGGACGAGATGCTCGATGCAGACCAAAGTATGTCAAGGTGTGAGCTATGAAGGGTGCGAAGGGCAAAAGCCTCTTCGAGTCCATCTGAACTTCCTGCATCTCGTGGAACAAGAACTCAACGATGTCAAATGGGGTCTCGTCAACTTGAGCCTTCAGCAGACGCAACATGGTAGAAGTGACGGCCCCGCGATCTCTGATTTTTGGCAAAATAGTCATACGGTTGAGCTTTTCAAGGATTGCAACGGGAGGGATCAGTTGAGCGACATTACCGATGTTAGGATCTGGATTGTCGAAGAGATGGACGACGTCTTCGACTCGATCTTCATCGAAGGCAAAAAGACTGTTATTAACATGCTCAATCTATAGAGCTTCTTCGAACTGTGCCTTCGTGAGTGTTCTCTTTGAGTTGTTGTTCATGAAGACTATGTGTGAGCGATCCGAAGCAACATGAAGAGATGCAAAGAAAGATCATATGATGTCCACATTTCATTTCCAGTCTTCCTACATCTCGGTGAACGAGTACATATTGATAGCCAGGAACTTGCCCCTCAGTGGATAATTGACTTTGCTCTCAATCAAATTCTAGTCGATTGCTTGATGCTCGAAGACTTTGGTGGAGGAGAAACAGGTGTAGTATTGGGACATCTGAAAAGCATTCCAGAAGTTCCGTTCAGTGCAAGTTCTCGGATGCTCATAGGGATTCTTTCGACGAAGCTGCTGAATCGCACTAGTAGTGAATGTCTGATGGCCCCTGGGTTGCTGATCTCCGCTACTGCTGCTACTGTCATCTAAGTCTGAGTTCACAATGGGAGATCCTATGGGAGATGCTGGAGCGGCATCATCCTCATCCACTGCTAACGAGTCCCAATCAATGTGTTGCGCCTATTGGGAAGATCCAGGGCCATGGCGATGGCTAGTCTGTTTTACTCGTCCTGACATGCTGACTCTGGTAGAGAGAGAGAGATAGATATAGAATTTGATAAGGAGTTGATTCGATGAGATATTGAGAGAATGCCATGAGATGCATGAACTATTCCTCATGTGTATATGAAAGCTCATTTGACTCGATTTGAACTATACCATATTCATGCATTTACTAACAGAGGCTTATTTAGATTTTAACTTACTGCAATTTAGTTGTAATTTACAAATCTATTTGTTTCAAAATTTGATTCATGTTGAATATCTAATGCAAGTCAAAATAATCAACCTCTATATACTCATCTTATGCATGACATAACACTAGAATGAATTTGCAAGAATGTGATGAGAAAGTGTGTTTTCACAATCAATATAACAAGTTTATTACATTTGCATAAGAGCTACACTAGATTGTGTCAAGAATTTAACCCTACAAAGCATCTTGATACTCATATCATGCATGTCTATGAAATGATCTAATTTTGCAAAAGCCAATTGAGATTAGAATAATCCTAGAAGCCAATTTCATGAAATTCTTATCAATTTATACATGCAAAATCAGAAATACAATTTCAAAACCCTAGAATGAAATGAGATGAAATGCATGAATCAGAGGGGAGGAGAAGAAACCTAACCAAACACGGAAGGAGGAGAGGCACAGGAGCCCAAATATGAAGTCGGACGAGAGGAGGTCGGACGGATCCTTGTGTCCAGTGAGGAGGTGAGAAATGGGATGAGAGAGAGGAACAGGAGAGCAAAAGAAAAGGACTCAGTTGATTTGGGGAAGAAGAAGATTTCGGGAGTTTTAATAACTGAACAGATGTGCACACGCCGGACAATGTCTGCTCGGGCCGGACAATGTCTGACATGGGCGGACAGAGTCTGAAATGAGCGGACAAAGTCCGGTCAGTTCAAAGAAGATCCTGAATGTTCTGAAATCTTGAGATTATCGTAATTTTGTTTCAAAAAAGGAGTTTAATTCCAGAATGAACTCAAATACTATGTTGGGAACAGAGATAGATAGCATTGAGTTGGATATGAGACAAGAAGATCTTGATATGAGCCTCCAAAAGATATTTTCGGGTAAATGGGTGAAACAAACAGATTTTCACCAAATCTTCAAATCTCAATGAAACTTTGATTTTTCTGAAATGTTTGGACTTGTATGAATTTAAAATACTATTTCAAGCCAAAACATGGAAGAGATTTTGGATCAAACAGCAAAATTCACAAAATGCATGTTTTGGGTATTTTCGTGTCAAAGGTCGTTTTCGGGAGACTTGCAAAATATGATAACATAAAAACCATAGGTCTTTTGAGAAAAAGTTCAACATGAACTATCTTCGAATGATTGAGCTCTAAGTGTTTCATGTAGAAAGTTTTCGTCAAAACTCAACCGATCTTAGTTTATGGAAATAAGTCATTTTAGACCAAAACAAGATCCCGAGATCTTCAATTTTGTCGAAATTCTACATTTTAGCTCGAAATCCTTTCTTTTCACTTTCAAAACCTTTGAGAACATATTTGAAAGGTATTTTTGAAGGTTTTGTGTTAATTTTACATATTTTTAAAATTGGAGCACTTTTTCACCCTTTTGATTTGAAAATGACCCTTTTAATGAAAGACATGCATAATTTTCATTTTTGTACACAATTTTAGGGGTATACAAGTATTCAATGAGTTTGAAGTTGCTCCCCCTTAATGTGTCATCCAAGTTTTGTTGAGAAGAGATAAAGAGGTGAACTTTTGGTCTTTTTCTTCAAAATAGGAAGTGATTGGCATAGATGCCTACATTGCTTGAATATATATATATATATGTATATACATATGTATAAGTATTAATATACATGCTAGATAAGATCATACTAAGGACCATTCCAAAACAAGCAAGAGATCAAATAACATTTGAAATGTCAATAACATTCAATTCATTTCTTAACTTGCTAAATCTTGACTCATCCAAGGGTTTAGTGAATAAATCTGCTAATTGATTGTCGGTTGAAACATGACTAATCACTATATCCCTTTTTGATACATGATCCCTTAGAAAGTGATGCCTAATGTCAATGTGCTTAGTTCGAGAGTATTGAACGGGATTGTTAGCAATTTTAACGGCACTCTCATTATCACATAAAAGTGGAACACAATTGACTTTTATGCCATAATCTAGCAAAGTTTGCTTCATCCATAATAGTTGTGCACAAGAACTACCGGCCGAAACATATTCCGCCTCGGTGGTTGAGAGTGCAACCGAATTTTGTTTCTTAGAAGTGCATGAGACTAATGATCTTCCTAGAAGTTGACATCCACCGGAAGTACTTTTTCTATCGATTTTACAACCGGCATAATCAGAATGCGAATATCCAAGAAGATCAAAGCTAGCATTCTTAGGGTACCAAAGGCCTATGTTTGGTGTATGTTTTAAGTATCTAAAAATTCTTTTTACTATAGTCAAGTGACATTCTCTAGGAGCTGCTTGAAATCTAGCACACATGCATACACTAAACATAATGTCCGGTCTAGAAGCAGTAAGGTACAATAAGCTACCAATCATAGAACGATATAATTTAAGTTCCACCGGTTTACCTCCCTCGTCCAAGTTCAAATGACCATTTGTAGCCATGGGAGTCTTGATTGGCTTTGCATCATCCATGCCAAATCTCTTGAGAAAATCCTTCACGTATTTGCTTTGACTCACGAATATTCCTTCTTTGATTTGCTTAATTTGAAGTGCAAGGGAAAAGCTTAATTCACCTATCATAGACATCTCAAATTCCTTTGACATGGTTTCACCAAAGACTTGACAAAGAGATTCATTAGTAGAACCAAAAATTATATCATCGACATAGATTTGGCAAAAAAGAAGTCATCATTTATGATTTTGGTAAAGAGAGTTGTATCAATTTTTGCAACCTTAAAACCTTGTGAAATTAGAAAATTTCGCAATCGTTCATACCAAGCCCTAGGGGCTTGCTTAAGACCATAAAGGGCTTTTGAGAGTTTATAGACATGATTAGGATATTTTGGATCTTCAAAGCCCGGTGGTTGCTTTACAAATACAATTCCGAAATTTCACCATTTAAGAAGGCACTTTTAACATCCATTTCAAATAGTTTGATTTCAAAACTTGATGCAAATGAAAGTAAGATACGAATGGCTTCTAGTCTAGTCACGGGAGCAAAAGTTTCATCAAAATCTAATCCTTCAATTTGAGAATAACCTTGTGCTACCAATCTAGCTTTATTTCTTACAACTATGCCATTTTCATCTTGCTTATTTCGAAAAACCCATTTTGTACCAATTATATTGTGACCAGGAGATTTTTCTACAAGTTTCCAAACATTGTTTCTAGTAAAGTTGTTCAATTCCTCATGCATGGCATTTACCCAATCCGTGTCCGCTAGTGCTTCATCAATGCATTTGGGCTCAAGACTAGAATTGAAAGATGCATGCTCACAAAAAGATGCGATTCTAGAGCGAGTTTGAACACCGTTAGCAACATCACCTATTATTTGGTTGACGGGGTGATCCTTAGTGATGGTTTGATGAAGTCTTGGATTTTGCAATGCTTGATCTTCATTTTCCTTCATCTCCAAATTAAGATCAACTTGAGTAGTAGTCTCCGGAACCATAGAAGCTATTTCATTTTCTTGACCAGGTGACTTTGAATCTTCATCTTTAGGCTTGATGTCCCCAATCGTCATGTTCTTCATAGCTTTTCGTAGTTCCTCATTTCCTACATTCTCAAGATCTTCATACTCTTCTTGAGAGCCATTAGTTTCATCAAACTCAACATTGCAAGTTTCCTCAATGCATTCGGTTATAGTGTTAAAAACACGCTAAGCTTTGCTAGTTGATGAATATCCAACAAGAAAACCCTCATCAACACGTTTTTCAAATTTTCCAAGATGCATGTGTTTTTTAAGAATGCAACATTTGCAACAAAAAGCTCAAAAATATGAAATATTTGGTTTTCTTCGAACAATTAGCTCGTAGGGAGTTTTGTTTAACAATGGATGAGTGTAACGCCGGTTTATAGCATAACACGCAGTATTGACTGCCTCGGCCCAAAACCAAGTGGGGGTTTTATATTCATCCAACAAAGTTCGAGCCATTTCGATTAATGTTCGATTTTTCCTTTCCACAACACCATTTTGTTGAGGAGTATATCGCACGGAAAATTCATTTTTAATTCCAGATTCATCACAAAGCTCAATAAATTCTGAATTTTGAAACTCTCCACCATGATCATTTCGAAGTTTCTTGATGGAGAATTCAAATTCATTTTCAACACGTTTTGCAAATCTTTTAAATACACTTGGAGCATCGGACTTGTTATTTAAGAAGAAAATCCAAATCGGGAGAAATCATCAACAATGACAAAGCAATACTTTGAGTTTCTGATGGACCAAACAAATCCATATGCAAAAGCTCAAGTGTTGATAAAACGTTTTTAGCGGGATGAGTACTAGCAACTTGTTTTCCTGCTTGACAAGCACTATAAAGTTTATTCTTTTCAAACTTTACATTTTTCATACCCAAGACCAAATCTCTTTTTAAAAGCTTGTTCAATTGATGCATCCCAACATGAGCCAAAAGACGATGCCAAAGCCATCCCAAAGAATTTTTGGCAACCAAGCAAGTTGAAATGCAAGAATCTTTTGAACCAAAACCCACCAAACACAAATCTCCATATCGAAAACCATTGAATATTAGAGATTTGTCTTCTAAGCTTTCAATGATAACTCCATTTGGTTCAAAAATGCATCGAAGACCCAAATTACAAATTTTGCAACTGAAAGTAAATTGAAGTTCAAAGATTCAACGAGTAATACATTTGAGATGGAAAGGTTGTTTGTGATCGCAACTTTACCTAACCCAATTTCCTATCCTTTGCTATTATCACCAAACCTGATTTTGTCTATGTCATTGCAACTATTCTCAAATGAGGAGAAACGATTTCCATCACCATTCATGTGTTGAGTGCACCCGCTATCAAGCACCCAATGCCTCCCACCGGTTTTGTAGTTCACCTAAAAGAAAGGTTAGACGCTTTTAGGTACTCAAACTTGTTTGGGTCCTTGGAAGTTAGCAACAAGGGTTTTTGGAACCCAAATCCTCTTTTTATTTTTATTTAGGTAAGGTATACCAATAAATTTAGCAATCACTTTTCCATACTTATTTTTCTTAAGCATGTAATGGGAGTGAGACTCATTTTCTTTAGCTCTAGAAGTTGAGGGACAATTTGTTGATAAATGATCTACATCATGGCATTTGTGACAAAACATATTAGTAGCCTTAACAAAAGTCACTTTAGTACACAATTTCTTTCTTTTGTTTGGTTCATATCCTAAGCCTTCTTTCCTAAATGAACATCGTTGCTCACTAAGAAGTTTGTCTAAGATTTATTTTCCTTTAAAACATTTTGCTAATCCTAGATTTAACTTTTCCACTTGTGCTTTGAGTTCTAAATTTTCTAAAATTAAATTTGAGTCGTTACCAACAATTTCATCACAAGAATTTTCATGATTAATTTCTAAATCATTACGAGTGGCTGATTTTGAATGAGAGACAATATGAGGTGATTCATCTAGAATATCACAAGTAATTCCTATATCACTAGTTTGTTTAGAATCAATAATTTCCTTAACTAGAAGTGCCTCATGCGAGTCATTTAGTTCGGCATATAAATCACGAAGTGTTGAATACTACTTTTTTAGCGAAAATCACGAGTCATTTAATTCGGGATCTGATACCTTTCCATCATCACTTGCCATAAGACAAAATGATGACTCATTTTTTAGTGAAGAGGCCTCTCCAATTGCAATTCCTGCCATCTTCTTGGAAGTTGATGGGACTTCATCATCCGAGTCGGATTCCTCTGATCCGGAGTATCATTCACCAATCTAAGCTTGGCCCTTGCTTCTATTGTTGTAGAACTTCTTAAAAAGCTTCTTTTTACCTTTTGAGCCTTCACCGTCATCTTTCCTCTCATGTGATCTTTGATGATCACTCTTCTTGTTTGGACATCTTGAGGCAACATCTCCTTTCTCATTACACTCGTAGCATGTAATGTTCTTGAATTCGATTTTCTTGTGCGGTCCTCGCCTTTTTTCAAAATCAAACCCTTTCTTGTTGATTTTATTTAGGAGCTTTCGGGTCTTTCTCACAAGGAGAGCTAGATCACCATCAGAGCCCTCATCCGAGCTATCCTCCTTGGCCTCCTCGACATTTGCTTTAAAAGCAAATTTTTCTTCTTTGATCCGGAGGCTTCCGCAATTCCTTTCTTCTCCTCTTTTTGCATTTCATGGGTAATAAGAGTACCGAAGAGCTCGGTTGGAGTTCTGGATGTGAGATCACCATTGATAAGCACTGTCACAATTGTGTCAAAGCTCGTTGGTAAAATCATAAGCATTTTACGTACGATGTCAATATCCTCAAACTTCGTACCTAAACCTTTAAGATCATTGATCAAAAGATTGAGTCGAGTGTACATATCACTCACATTTTCAGATTCAAGCATGAAGAAGGAGTTGTATTCTCTAGTTAATTTAATTAGCTTAGCTTCTTTGACCTTAGATGTACCTTCATGAATTACTTCTAAGGTTTTCCACATTTCATAAGATGTGTCAAGATGTCGCGCCCCGAAACTGGGACTACGACTACTCCTGTAGAGACCTAGCTCGCTGCAGCTAGTCCCATATATGCATAGCATACACATACCCTTGACGTCCCAGGATAAGTCAAGCACAGGAGTATATCACATTGCAATAGAGTAACTTACAAAATAGTTAAGCAGTGTGGCCTGCTGGCTTTAATATTACATAAGGAGATTACAACGCCTTCACGGCATACATGGTTTAGCAAAATAACATCTACACAGCAGAAGATAGGTGACCCACCCACAAAAGAGAAGTGGACAGCAGAACAACACACATCAGGGCTCTGGCGGAACTGACGCTCCTCCTTCTGGATCCAATAAGTTCTCCACGCTTTCATCTTGATTGTTGATCGCTCCGTCTATTGATTTGTAGATTGCAAGGGTGAGCACTTACATACTCAGCAAGTCATAGGTAAGAGTAGATACATATAGTAGTGATGATATGAACCTAGACTAGTCAAGAATTATGGATGTTTATAAAATAATCTTTTTCTTTCATACCTCATCTTATGGCAGCACCTTTCATAATATAACATCATTATTCATGTTCACTAGATTATAGCACTACCGCGACACGTCGACACACGACAGCCCACGGTAGCACTCCTTATCATGACAACACATGTCATTTGGGTAATCTTGATTAAACATATTTTATTTAGAAAATAATACTTGTGTCACACCCCGTGGATTTAATCCACCGCAGCAGACTCCTATAAACCCGGGAGCTCGGAGTATTCGAATACGTTTTTAACTCTGCAGAGAAGTACCAATTTACCCGCAAGATATTCCACTTTCAAGCCCATCCTATCATAACAAAATGATTAGACCCCTCCTCACAACCATGTGTGAGTGGCAAGGTGGAGATAACAAGAACTTTTGTTATGTCTCACTCACAATTCACCCCTGACCCTGTGGCTCTCCGCGAAACACAGTTGTGGTAGGCTGTATCATAACCTCCACCCCACCTCATTTTCCCATTACTTGGTCAAATATCAGATCACCTTCAGTGATAGTGGGAGTCAGCCTCCAAGTCAATCATCACAACACAACTCATGCAGGGGTTTCATGTATGATCCACATAAGTACTTGTTCAGGCCTGTCCCATACCAGGCTTGCGGTTAGCACGTTGTTCATGCCACTAGACGCACAACACAAGGTTCTAGTCCTTATATGCCAGTGACCAGACCATCCACAACCCTGCACCTTCAGTGCCTGCATATCCTTTGCAGTCTAGCACCTCCAGTGCTACAGCCATCCATACCATTTTTCTGGTCACGACTAGGGGTTTTATTTCATGAATATAAGTATATAGATACATATAATAGTTCATGGCTCAAAACTTGTTTATTTCACATTTCACAGATAACCAGTCTAGTACTGCCAATTCATAAATCAACCATTCTCAATCTTTCACATGCAATATTGCCTATATTCAAGGTTATATTATAGCAACATTTAAAATATAGGTTCAAGATGACCAAGGATATGACTTGCCTTCCGCGTCGTAAAATACAGCAGTCGATGACGGATCAACAGCAAAATCTTCAAAGTCAGCTTCTGAATCTGTTCGACGACAAACAATCACACAATAATTACTTATAATATTTAAAATGTTTTATGACTTATATGCAGAAATACTCAACAAGAATGATCGAACTAAACTGGAGATAAGTTGAACTGCAAATTGAACTGAGATTCTAGGGTTTCAAGGAATTTGGGCTAAGGATGGTGTTAGATGCTCTTAGGATTTCAAGGTTACAATAAGAACATCAGTTTTGTGGCTGGTTTGATCAAGAACAGCGAATGTCAGCAGATTGACATTCAGATCAAGATTCTGACATAACTTCAAGGAAAACTAGAGAGCTTATCTCAAGTTATGACAGTAGAAGAAAGTGTAGATTATAACTCTACAAATTCAGTGGGCAAAGTGGCTTTCAAAATGCACAATCAGAAGTGGGTAAACAAGGCCAATGCCATTGGCTGGTATGCACTGAGACAGTGTCAAAAACTAGGGTTTAGCATAACATGCATTTCAAGGGCTCAAATCAAGTTGTGATAGAAGAATAAAATGTAGGTCACAACCTCAAGAATCTAAGAGACAAAGTTATGCCCAAAATGCACATCTGGAAGGGAGTGAAAAGGGCTAATGCCACTGACTGACATAATCTGGCATTGATCTTGACATGGCCAGAAACTAGGGCTTGGCATAACTTTTGATCTAAAGCTCCAAATGATGCACCACTTTGTCTGGGAGGTAGGCATTGATAACAGGAACAAATCATTCAACAGGATCTAGGGCAGAAGATGCTGGAAGGTGATGAAATTCAAAGGAGAAGTGTGGTGGCGACACGGCACAGTGAAGCTACTGGTCAAAATCTTGGCATGGCTGTATCTGGAATTTTGGACAGTTTCAAAGATCGAGCTAGAAGACAAATATGTTCAGGAGGTTGAAGCACACCTGAATGACAAAGTGGATGAAGCTGAAACGGCCAGGAATAGGTTTCCGGTGATCGACGCCGGAGAAGAAGACATAGAATTTAGGGCTTTTTGATTCAGGCCGAATGAACTTAATTCCAAGCTCAGGAAGTGAAAGAGAGATAAGAGGAAGCTACCTGCACGATCAATTTGGCCGGAGGATGGTCGGAGAAGCCTGGCGACGATCGCCGATTTCTGGAGAAGCTCAAAATTGGGGAAAGCTTCGATTGAAGCTCAATCTGGAGATATTGATGCATAGGCTTGCTGGAAATGAGTCACTGATCATTTTCTTCCACAGGATTGAAAGCTAATTCGAGGTAATTTGGCCTGCATTGCCGGAACAGGGCATTCTTTGAATTTCAGCAAATTCTGGTGATCGCCGGCGATAAGGTGAAAGGAAATCCAATTAAGTGATACAGCACGATGAGAGAGATAAGGGGAACTCACTGATGCTGTTAATTTGGCAAGAGATGCTGCAGATTGTGCTGGCACCGTGAAGCTTCTTGCTGGACTCGCCGGAGAAGAAGACTAAGACAGAAAATCTGAGGCTTTGCTGGTTCCAAGTAAGGTGTGAATGAGCTACTGAGTACAGGTATGCTTAAATAGGTAGGCGAAGCTGCAAGGGGGAACAGTGAAGTAATTGGCTGCTGCAATGAGATGGGTTGCGTGCTGAGCATCAGCGGCGAAGACACAGCATTAACTGGTGATGCGACGGCGACAACGGCTCTGCAGTTGATCATCATGTCGGTTCATCGGGACATGGCAAGCTGGAGCAAGCGGTGGCGACAACATTGGCGCGGCAAGGCAACGTGGCAGTGAATTGCTGACAAAAGGCTGCTGGTCGCGCGCGGGAGCAATTGTTGTCGTCGGTGCTGCCACGGCGAAGGCTAGGACACGGACACGTGCGCACATGCAGATTCAAGTGAGCACGAGCTCAGGTGAGGCGAGGCGTGGCCGGCGGCGAGCAAGCGCGGCGCATATGCACGGCGATCTCTGGTCATGCACAGCAGCTGCTGTCCTGGTGGAATTTGGGCTTGATTGCAATTTCCAATTCTTGATTTGGACTGAACTGTAAATCTGGAGATTTGGAAGGTTTGATCTGATTTTGATTCTGCTGTTTTGGTATACTTAATTCCACAAATGATTTGGCACAGATTGAAGATAAAATTTGAGACATTTGGATGACTTTTGATATGAACTGAAAACAGAGTAGATTAGGGTAAAATAAGTCTGAATCTTATTGATCTCGAATTCTGGGATTTAGGGTTTGATTTTGAGATACTCATAAAAGAAGAATTTGTATTGAAAAGCATTTGGGAGGTGTTCCCTGAATCAGATTTGAATTTGGAGATGATTTGCAACATTTTGCCTTTTCTGGCTTTTAGAAAATCTGGAAAAAGGACTGATCTGCGATACTCTTGGACTGATTTGCGAAAAGAGTCTAGATGATAAAATCTGGCTGCCAACTTTTTGGATTAAGGTATTGGCATACCCTTGATCATAATCCAAGAATAATCTGGTCTGAACTTGGCTAAGATTTTGATTAAATCTGAATTTCTGAAACTTAGGGTAAAAGGTAATAACAGATATTCTGTTTTCGAAAACAGAAAAGAGTTGATAATTCTGGAAGTTAGGGATAGAATTGAATCTGGGTTCTGAAGGCTTTTAGATTTAGGATAACTGATAGATCAAATCTGGAAAGTCAGATCTTGACTTGGGGTCATAGGATAGATTTTGAGATTTTAGGGCTAGAACAGAATAAAGCTGAGGCTGATTTGGTTGATCTAGAAGAGACATATGTATGCATGATTTTTAAGAAAGAACTTTTCACCCCAAAACTCAGGATGTTACACAAGATTACTAATGCGGTTGAACTCACTTAAATCTAGTCCATTAAATATAGCATTTTTTGCTTGAGCATTTGCTTGGAGATTTTTTGCTTCTAGAGGTGTAAGATTCTCTAAATCAATGGGATCTCTAAATCCGCCTCTAGTGATCTTCCAAACATCAAGACTAATGGATTCAATGTAAACCGCCATCCTAATTTTCCAATAGCAATAATTATCACCCTTGAAGAAAGGGACCTTTCCATTATAGTTTGCTTTGATCGACGACATCCTCTCTCTAGACGGTTAAGCCTAAAAGGAGAGACCTAGTGCTCTGATACCACGTGTTGATCGAAGGATGCCGACTAGAGGGGGGTGAATAGGCAGTTTTTCTAATTTTAATTTTGATTGAGTGGTTAACAACCTAAAATTGCAATATCAATACACAAATGATATAGATGATGGCACAAAGTAAGTTTTGCAATTACTAAAGAGACAAGAACAATAATTCAATTTTTAGAAGTATAAAGCAAGTAATAGAAGTAACCAAAGAGATCGAATTTTTCCCGAGGTCTCAAAAATTTGCCGATTTCCACTAATCCTCGTTGAAGCACTCTTCACTAGAGCTTTTGCTTCGATTCCACTAGGGCTAGCCCTTCTCCTCTCCGGATAGGCGAGCTCCGAGCCTTTACAACCAACCGCCAGGCCTCTCCGACACACACCGTCGATGGAGAGATCGCCGGGCCTCCCGGGTCGTCTAGGTGACAGCAATCACCAAGAGTAATGAGCCTAGCACCTTGCTTGATCAACCTCAAAGGTTGAAGAACAAGTATGCAAACGCAAATGGCTCAATTACAAACTCTCTCAACTAGCCCTCAACACTTTGCTAAAGAATTGGCTTCAAATGCAAGAAAATGAGTATGAGAGGCTTTGCAAGCTGTTGCACAAAGTTTTGGAGATGAAATTCGTGTGTGTACAGCTTCTCCAAACAGTAGGGTATATATAGTTTCAGAAAAAGGTCATTTTCAAGAAAACTGGGTGAAAGTTGTACTGGCCAGACATTGTCCGGCCATTACGGACAATGTCCGGTCAGTACAAAGAAAGTGACCGTTGCTCACGTGTTTTTCGAGTGTCAGTAGCTGTTTGAAACTATTTGTGAAGGCCGGACGGATGGGATTTGTCCAGAGAAAAGGTCCGGACAAATGTATATGTCTCTGTTAACATTCATGTTTAACAATTCATATACAGGGCGGACAAATGTGATTTGTCAGGACAAAAAGTCCTGATAAATGCATATGTGTCTGTTATCACTTGCCTTAACGCTTCACAAAAAATATATAGGCCGGATTGACGAGGATTGACACCCGGGTCGCTTCTAATAAACTTTTGGTTCAAGACAGGTTCGAACCAGACATGTATCTGGCAATGCAAACTCAAGCTATTCTAAGGGGCATCGCCATGAGGTCGCAAGCTTTACGCGATCAGGTCGCGGGCTTCGTGCGATCAAGCCGACAGTTTTGCGCGGTCAGAAGTTCGTATGCTATACGTGAAACTGGATATCCGGGATGTTGCGCGGTCAACCCACATTCCGCGGTCAGAACATTCTCGACCAAGGTGCTTAGAGTTCATTCGGTTATCCATATAACAGGATATTCCAAGCATCCCGAGGATTCCTCCACGTTGAAGACCAACCGTCAGAGGTTAATATATGCGGTTATTCGTGATTAACACGTGTTAATAACCTCCGTGGAAGTTAACAGCAGTTCTCCAAAAACTGCATCCAACCGTTTGATGCAGTTTACGGCACCCTTTCGACTAGTATAAAAGGGTGGCATAGAGGTCCGAGAAAGGGGGACATCCAATCCATTTGGAAGAACAAGACTCCTGATACAAGTGAGACATAACGCATCTCAACCATTAAAAACAGCCAAGTCTATGCCCCAAGTTAGATAGTTCCTACAAGCCTCCCTAGCTTTATTCTGTATGTTTACACAGGAAAAATCCTTCGCCTGTGAAGGAGTTTTTCTGCTATTTTTGTAACCTTTTATCACCTATAGTGAAATCCTAACAGGACGTAGGGTTATTACTCCCACCATCGAGGGCCCGAACCTGTATAAATCTCTCTGTGCTCCTGTTCACCGTTGTTCTACATACCTTCCCGAAGGGTCATCTTGAAAGGCCTCACCATTACAAATTTTGCATAAGTTCGGCTGAGGACTCCGAGTCCGAATCGTCGACAGCTGGCGCCCACCGTGGGGCCTTTCTCAAGGCGTCCTAATTGAAGTCCGGAGGTTCGTTGAAACATGGCTGGAGCATATGATTCCGAGAACGATTTCGATCTCGAGGATTATGCTCATATCCCAATGCCTTCTCCAAGCGATCCTGTCCCGATGGAGGAGGTCGAAGGCCAGAATCTTCCACAGGTTGAATCATCTCTCCAGGTCATGTCAATCGACCAGGGAGCAACTGGTGCAAGGTCAGAACCCACGGAGGTTCTTAATGTGCTAGACGATGAATCCGGCCCGTCATACGAGCCCGCTGAGGAAAAATATGATGATGACCCGGAAATTAGCCCAGGAAGGTTCGACCCTGATAACCTTTACCGTCTCTTTGATTTTGAGTCCGACTCGGAACAAACTGAGATGTTTTCCCCATCGGCAACCTCTCTCCCTAGGCAGTTTGCTATGCTGTCGGAAGAAGCTCCCGATCAACAGGCTGCCAGGGAAGAACAAGATCACAAACAGAAGGAGGATCAAGATCTCGAGCAACAAAACAACGAATTGCGCAGAACTGCCCTAGAGGCTCTTCAAGATGCGCAGGCTCGTTACAATGCTGCTCCGAGTTCTTCTCGACGGTCACGTGGTCGAAAACGTGACCAGACCCCTTCTTTGCCACCGGAGCATTTCCCGGTGGACGAAGAAACAATAACACCTGGTGCCCCTAGGAGAAGTACCCATGGTCGATTGCGATCCATCGCGGAAGTCATGCGTAACTTTCCTCCTACGGTCACGAATGCGCAGAAACCGGCCTTTTTTAGGATCCTGGCGGAGAGACTGGATGAGGTCGCGTCCGAGGCGACCCCAACGGCCTCCTCCCGCTCGGTAACACATTCCCGCGAGCGAGAGGGTCCTCATTCTGGTTCCGGCCGACGGAGTTACCCGCCGCCCGTACCATCCCGACAGGACAAATACCGGCGAATGCAGGATTCCCGTAGCAGGGATCGAGTTCCTGTTCACTCTCGTTTGGGACCACGAGTAACCTCGCCATTGCGTGAGGTCACCCGAGACCCAACCGACAGTCACAGGGCGATTCACAGTCCTTACGTTGGTTGTAAAGCTTTTTCGCCTGGCCTGCGAGCAGTCGCTTGGCCCGATAAGTTTCTACCAGGGGCCATTGAGAGGTTTGACGGAACTCAGAACCCATCCGAGTTCCTTCAAATTTATATTACTGCCATCCAAGCGGCAGGAGGCGATGACAAAGTCATGGCCAACTACCTGCCTACAGTCCTCGCAGGACCGTCTAGAACCTGGCTGTTTAATCAGCCCGAGGGTTCCATCTACAATTGGGAAATGCTATGCGATACCATCCTCAGCAATTTCCAAAATTGTTACCAAAAGCCGGGAAAGGAGGACGACCTGCATCGGCTGCGGCAAACTTCAACCGAAACACTTCGGCAGTTTGTCAAGAGGTTTGTCGGGGTGAGGAATACCATCCCGAACATATCTGATGGCTCCGTAATCAGGGCATTTAAGCATGCCGTTCGATGCCGGAGATTCACTGAGGACTTGCTTATCCACCCTCCTCGATCAGTGGCCGATCTGTTCGACATGGCCGATCGATATTCCGATGTAGCCAAAGCGGTCGAATGGAACCGAATGGTCGATAAGGGGGACCTACCACCCCAACCAGGCTTCAAGGACGCCGGGAAAGAAGATTCAAGCAAGAAGCCGGAGTCTTCATTGGGAGGGAAGTCAAGGAAATCGAAGAGGAACCGCTCTGGACAGTACCGCGAGGTCGCAATCGGAGAGAAGCCACCTTCGACCAAAGGTAATAAGTCTTCATTCAAAAATAAAACTGCCTCTGGTGGTCAAAATGTCGACCAGCCAGAAAAGTCAACTAATCCGCAGGAGGGCAAGAGGTGGTGTCCACTCCACAACTCCGCAGGCCACGATCTCAAGAACTGCAGGAGTTGGTTGAAGCAACTGGATGACTTCTACCAGGGAGTTGGGCCAATGCCAACCTTACCACCTAAAGAACAGGCGTGCGGACTTAGGGACGCCGACGGAGACGAAGAAATGTCTTACCAGGTACCCCAAAATCATGTTAACGTTATTTTTGGAGGTTCTTCTTCTTTCGTTTCCAAAAGGCAGTTTAAGGCCTTTTACCGAGAGGTTAACCAAACGGAGACATCCCTTGGCGAACCTCAGTTCCCCCGTTGGTCGGATACACCTTTAACGTTTGATCGCGCTGATTGTCCGGCGGGGTTAACACGACCATTGAGACTCCCTCTGGTCATTACCCCGATCATCAGTAACGTGAGAGTTGAAAGGGTCCTGATCGACGGAGGAAGCTCCCTTGACATTTTGTTGGTCAAGGCACTCGACGAGATGCAAATTCCTCATTCGAAGATTAAGCCCATAATCCATCCGTTCTATGGGATAATCCCAGGCCCCTCCATGATGCCATTGGGACAAGTGGTCCTCCCGGTCACTCTGGGAGAACCAGACAACTTCCGGACAGAATTGGTTACTTTTGATGTAATCGATTGTGACTCAGCTTATAATGCAAATCTTTGGTAGGCCAACTCTTGATAAGTTCATGATGGCAACGCACTATGCTTATCAGTGCGGGAAATTGCCTGGCCCCAAAGGTGTCATCTCGGTCCGAGGCAGTCGCAACGTGGCAATCACGTGCAACCGGCTATCTTTGGAGATGGTCGATCAACTTCCCCTCTGGGACGCTCAGGTCGCCACTGTTACCACCGACGCGATCAAGGCTGCTCCTCGACCAGATGAAAAGCTCAAATTGGTTCCTTTGTACCCGGATGATCCATCCAAGACAATTCGGGTCGGATCAGCTCTGGATGACAAATAGGAACTCGACCTCGTTGCTTTCCTCCGGGCTAACGCAGATGTGTTTGCGTGGAAACCGTCCGACATGCCCGGTGTCCCAAGGGAAGTAATTGAGCACAGGTTAGCAATTCGACCTGGACAATGACCAATAAAGCAAAAGCTCAGGCGTTTTGCTGCTGACCGACAGGAAGCCATCCGAGAGGAGTTGGACAAACTCCTACAGGCCGGGTTTATCCGTGAAGTGGATCACCCGGAATGGCTCGCCAATCCGGTCATGGTCTGCAAGTCAAATGGCAAGTGGCGCATGTGCGTCGACTACACTAGCCTCAACGCTGCCTGTCCGAAGGATGACTTTCCGCTTCCCCGCATCGACCAGCTGGTCGACTCGACTGCGGGTTGCGAACTGATGAGTTTTCTGGACGCTTACTCAGGATATCATCAAATTAGCATGGCAGAAGACGATGAAGAGAAGACTACCTTCATCACCCCGTTCGGCACATACTGCTACGTCAGAATGCCGTTCGGTCTCAAGAACGCAGGTTCCACGTACCAACGCTTGATGCAAAAGACCTTTTTTTCCCAGATAGGGCGTAATCTCGAAGCATATGTAGACGATTTGGTTGTAAAAAGTACCAAGAGATTGTCTCATTTGGACGATCTCGCTGAAACCTTCTGTAATTTGAATCACTTTGGAATAAAATTAAACCAGGAGAAACGTTCTTTCGGGGTTTCTTCAAGAAAGCTCCTTGGTTTTCTTGTGTGTTCCAGGGGCATTGAAATTAATCCTGAGAAAATTAGGGCTATTGAACAAATGAGATCGCCCTCAACCATGAAACATGTTCAACGCCTGGCTGGTCGCATGGCGGCTTTAAGTCGTTTTATATGACGACTAGGCGAAAGGGGATTGCCTTTCTTCAAAGCCTTGCGGAAGCATCATAATTTCGCATGGTCAGATGAGGCCGAAAAAGCATTTCAGGAGGTAAAAACATATCTATCCAGTCCGCCAGTATTGGTGTCTCCCGACAAAGGAGAACCACTGCTTCTTTACCTGGCGGCCACACCACACGCGGTCAGCGCCGTTCTGATCGTAGATAGAGAAGGAATATATAGACCCGTCTACTATGTGAGCGATGTACTTCATGGTCCAAAGGAGCGCTACCCTGATGTCCAGAAGATACTTTACGCACTACTGATGGCTTCCCGTAAGCTACGACATTACTTCCAAGCGCACAAGATCACAGTACCCTCCTGTTTTCCTTTGGGGGATATTGTCCGAAACCCAGAGAAATCTGGTCGAATCGCCAAATGGGTGGTCGAACTCGATGCCTTCGAGATCCATTTCACGCCCCGCATGGCGGTTAAGTCTCAGGTTTTGGCCGACTTTGTGGTCGAATGGACCAACCCTGAGCCACCCGTGCAGTTGGCAGAGGAACTGGAGTGCCCCGATTACTAGACAATGTACTTTGATGGCTCCCGTAGTTTTCAACACTCGGGGGCTAGAGTAGTTTTAGTTACGCCCCAGGGCGAAAAGCTTAAGTATGTCATTCAACTACACTTTGTTGCGACTAACAATGCAGTAGAGTATGAAGGTCTTCTTGCAGGGCTCCGGGCAGCAAAATTTCTCGGAGTCCATCGATTAGTGGTGAGGGGAGACTCACAACTGGTCGTAAACCAGGTAAACAAGGAGTACAGCACCTCCGATGAGACAATGGCTCATTACCTGGGGGAAGTGAGGAGATTGGAAAAACACTTCAGTCATTTTGAAGTCCAATACATCCCGCGAAAGGACAATATTCTCGCAGACCAATTATCCAAAATTGGGTCCTCACGATCATCAGCTCCGGCAGGAGTGTTCATTGAACACTTGGACCGTCCTTCGATCATGACTTCGGTCGAGGATGATCCGGTAATAGCCTTCGTTACCAACCTCGGTCAGGAACAAGATTGGACTCACCCATTGAGGGTCTATCTTGAACATGGGACCCTACCCGAGGACGAAACTGAAAGTGATCGGTTAATTCGAAAAGCGCGTCTGTACAAACTCATAGATGGGATTCTGTACAGAAAGGGTACTCAAGGAGTATTCATGCGTTGTATATCTCAGGAGGAAGGAAAATCCCTCTTGAAAGAAATACATGACAGTGTATGCGGTGCGCACGCGTCATATCGGACACTGGTCGGAAAGGCTTTTCGACAAGGATTCTACTGGCCTTCGGCACTTGGTGATGCCAAACATATGGTCAAGACGTGTCCCCAGTGTCAGTTCCACGCAAGACAGGTTCATCAACCTGCCTATGCGTTGCAAACCATTCCTCTCGCATGGCCATTCGCGGTCTGGGGGATGGATATCGTCGGTCCTATGCCACAAGCTGTCAATGGGTGCAAGTTTCTATTCGTAGCCATTGACACATTTACAAAGTGGATTGAGGCCGAACCAGTACGAAACATTACTGCATCAGCCGCACAAAAGTTCTTCCATAAGAACATTGTGGCACGATTTGGTGTTCCAAACCGTCTCGTCACAGACAATGGTTCTCAGTTTGCCAGCGGTCTTTTCCTGGAATACTGCGATCAGCTTGGGACCAAGGTGTGCTTTGCTTCTGTGGCACATCCACAAAGCAATGGTGCCGTAGAACGAGCCAATGGGCAAATACTGCAAGGCATTAAAAAGCGCGTCTTTGATCGCCTTAAAACCCGCTCGGGGGCTTGGGCAGATGAGCTCTATACCGTTCTATGGGCATTACGGACTACTTCTAGTCGAGCCACCGGTGAGATGCCCTTCCATTTGGTCTATGGGGCCGAGGCTGTATTGCCTATGGAAGTAAGTATCGGTTCTGTTCGGACAGATCAATTCGAACAGGTTAATCAGTCTGAACAACGGGCGCAAGATCTCATCCTCTTAGAAGAAAGGCGTGATCGCACCCTGAATAAATCCGCGGCATACTTGCAGGCTTTACGCAGGTATCACAGTAAAAAGGTGCGACCACGTGATCTCAACGTGGGCGACTTGGTTTTACGAAAAATTCAAGACCAGTCTAATCGCAACAAATTCTCCCCAAAATGGGAAGGACCTTATACTGTTGTCTCAGTACCGCGAACAGGATCGGCGCGGTTAGCTATGGAGGATGGTCGGATTTTGTCCAATACTTGGAACATCGATCAACTTCGCAAGTTTTACGTGTAAGTATTCCAATCCCTTTTTTCCTGTTCAATTAGCATCTTTTCATAAAATAAAATATGTTTTGCTTTCATATAGTGAGTTTTTCTCTTTAAGCCCGTATCATATACATTCGACCTGGGGGCTGACCGCCGGCGGTCAGATCATTACAACATTCTAATCGGATTCGCTGGTTGATCTCATGACCACTTCCAGATAAGTCACTCCTAAATAAACCGTTTCTCAGCGCATATGGGGCTATCTGGCAAGTCCTTGGTCACCTGAGTGGCTACCAGTTCGCAATAAGATTAGACGTTACATTGATCCTGATCGTTGGTTTAATACGCACACCCCTGGTCGTTACGCTTATGTTTTCACCTCTGCTTATAACACTAAGGCTTTAGTATTCATAAGCAGAGGCGGGGGCTAGGGGGGATGTGCTTATGGTATGAAACTCATAATATAAAATTGCAAAATATGTACTTTCTGTCAAAAATGGTTTTTACATACATTGCATTATACACAATTGTTTGGATACAAAAATAAGGATCATTCGATCCCTAGCTCAGTCAGGAGCCTGTCTACGAAGGGCTTGACCTCCTCCATGACGGCATCGAGCAGCTCGTCACTCTTGACCTCAACCGGACCCACCAGTGCGCTCAGATCTGCATCTGGGCCATGGTGAAATCGAACCCGGCTGAGTACAGGTGCTGCGGCTGATCGAACCCTGGTTCTGATCACCTCTTCGCGTCGCCGTATATCTCCAGGGAGATACTCAAGCAGTGATTCTGCTTGGGCAGTGAGCAGCGATGTCCAGTCGCTTACGCTGAGGTTGTCTTTCTTCGGTTCTACCACATCGGTCTTCAGAAGATCAGCCACGGCCTTCAGTTTTTCGAAGACCAGGAGGCTCAGCTCTTTGATCGCCCGATCGGTGTGGTGAATCGAGGATTCAAGAAGCCTCTTGTCTCGACTAAGCTGTGTAATTCGACCTGCTTGCGCTGTACAGAGAGAGGAGATTATTTGCATGTTATGGATTCAAGTCTTCTTAATCAGGGATCGGCTTACCAGCATTTTCTGACCAAAGTTTGTTGATTTTGATCTCTTGTTTCTTAAACATTGAGACTGAATTGAGCCTCAGTTTGGCCACCTCTTTCTTCAAAAATGTAACCTTCTGCAGCGAAATCAAGGCAGTCACAACCAAAATGCACCCATACTAACCAAAGGGTAATGATCCTCACCTGCGCAAGCTGTTGCGTTCTTTCTGAATGGCTTCTGTACTGGCCATTACAGCATGCGACTGGCCTGTTAGCCAGGATAACCCCTGTGATGCAAAGGAAGAGGATCAAAGGTGTCCTAAGTACAATTCAGGCACGAGAGCAGAGGTTCATTATACCTTCATAAATTTTTGTAAGGTAGCATCATCCAATCCAGAGGGGATCCTCGCCAGAGCCCCGGATGTGCTTACCACAGGGACAGTCGGTGGGAGTGCCGGCTGGGCGCTACCCCCAGTAGTCATCGGTCGCGACTGGGTCCCTGCATTTATTCGTTCCCCTACGGTCTGGACGACTTCCTGGACCACAGGGGTGGAGCGTTCTTCGTTGGAAGCTCTTGTACCAGCTACGGCTTCAACCCCTTTGGAGGCGGTTGAAGGGCTGGACGCCGTCTTTCTTTGCCTGACAAAGAAGACAATTTGAGCAATTTTTATCACCATTTATTATAGCCCAGTTAAAGGTTCTTACCTTATATGAAATCCCATCCGCCCCTGGGATTTCTGGGAAGGTCCCCCTTGAGAAGGAGAACCGTCGTCGGTTCTAGCTCTCTTCTTAACGAACAAGGCATCTCCACCTTGGATGTGTTCTGCTATGAGCATATTCCTAAGAAAAAGATAGAGACAAAAAGCAAGGTCTTTACCTCGGCTACCAGGCTGATTGGTGGGCCTACATCTGAAGGCCTTTGCAGGTCCTGGATCGCCGGAGCAGCCACAGACGGCCTTTGCTCAACCATCTCCACCTCTGTCTGCAAAGGTGGAGCATTTTGCTCCCTAGGACTCGCGGTAGTCGTGGGAGAAGCTCTTCTCCCTGTATAAACATTGACTTGTCAAAATATACAGAAGGAATTGAAGAATGTATGACCGTAAGGAATCCTTACCGAGGTCGTCCTTTCGACTAGGGAAGCGGAGACAATCAACCCTGAAGCCTCGGGGGCTTCAGGAACTGGGAGGTCATCTGCGATCCCAAGATTTTCCGCGGTTGCAGGATCTGCCACGGCCACCTCTTCGGTAGCAGTGGTCTCTGCGAGGCAGCTTGGAGCATCGCCAGATGGGAGGTCCGCGATCTTCCTCCTCCGAATGACCAGAGGAACATCATCCTCTTCCTCCTCGCTCCCCTCTCCCTGTACGACGAAGAAGTGATTCCAATCTGCGCCTGGTAAAACAGAAGGGATGTGATATCTTACCGCCGTCTTTCTTGCGGTAGGAGGAATGCTCCGTGAAGACCCCTCCCCGGGATTTGGCCTGGCCTTCTTGGGGGCAGGACTCTTTGTCCGGGGTCTTTGGGAGACCTTCTTCACGTTCTTCACCGTTGGCTTCCCAAGAGAGCCGATGTACTCACTCGGGAAAGTCGTCTCGGTGAACCTTCCTAGGAGCTGATTCACATTTCCGATGGAATTGTTTAGCGTTGGACATGCATAAGACCTGAAAAATGGAAGCCAGATAGAGAATGTACCTTTCGGCGTTCCTGTTTAAGGTCATCGCCGGCGTGAATCATGCTCTGTGGGCGAGGCGATCCCTTAGGGCCCTCTACATCGGCATTGTAGGCCCTAAGGAGGGAGTTGGTCCGCCTCTCAATTTCAGATGGAGGCAGGACTGTTCCCAAATTCGAGTCAGAATTTGTGCAATTCAAGAATGGCAAAGCTCAGCGCCAAAGAAATAGATACCTTTACTGTAGTCCAAGGTGCTGTCCGCCATGGACCTAATCTCCCATGCCGGATGAGCCCTTTCGCGCAGAGGACTCACCCGATTCTTCACAAAGTCTCGGATGACATCTCGAGCTGTCAACCCTTGATCGACCAAGTGAAGGATCACCTCGGCATGCTTCGAAAGCTCCAAGTTCATTGTCGGGGGAGCATCCAACTCGCTCGACTTCTCTGGTCGCGAGTTTTCAAACCACAGGCTGCTCTTGGATGGTGGAGAGCAGTAAAACCACCTTTGGTGCCACCCGTGCACAGAGTCTCGCAGGGGTGGGGAGGTGTCGTGGTATTGCGAATACCCCAGCAGGTTTTGAGAATAATCCTAGCGAAGATTACGCGGCGCGGGTTGACCAGATGACCGGTCCTCCCCCGCCGGACAAGCACAAAAAATGACACACGGGTTTATACAGGTTCGGGTCCCGGTGGGGGCCCTAGTCCTATCGACGCGCTCCCGACCGGAGTCGGCTGGGGAGGCTCTCTCCGGGGGAGAGGCTTCCGGAGCACGTCTGTGAGTTTAGCTATTCCAATAAAAGAACCGATCCTTACAACAGAGGGGTACAAGGGCTATTTATAGCCCCAAAAAGAAGCAAAAAACGTAAACTACCCCGGAAGCCACCGTCGGATTGAAGGGTAGGACCGTCCTTCTCCCGGTCAAATGCCTTGGATGCTTGACAGGTGGTCGCTAGTTCTCGAGGCGCTCCTCGCGTGACCTGCACGTGACAAACAGTTCGAGACTTTACCTTCAGGAGAGCGATGAGGCCCGGGACGGCGCCGGAGGCCACGTCCCCGGGTCAAAGGAGGCGCCCGGGACGGCACCGGAGGCCATGTCCCGGGGGCCAAAAGACGGTGCCCGAGGAGGGGCCGGAGGCCGCGTCCTCGGGCAAATGGCGTCGCCCGGGATGGCACCGGAGGCCGCGTCCTGGGAGCCAAAAGGCGGCGCGCCCGGGGAGGCCCCGGAGGCCGAGTCCTCCGGGGAAATGGCGGCGCCCGGGAGGGCACCGGAGACCGCGTCCCGGGAGCCAAAAGGCGGCGCCCGGGGAGGCCCTGGAGGCCACGTCCCCGGGCAAATGGCGGCGCCCGGGAGGGCACCGGAGGCCGCGTCCCGGGAGCCAAAAGGGGGCTCCCGGGGAGGCCCTGGAGGCCCAGTCCCCGGGCAAATGGAGGCGCCCAGCAGGGCACTGGAGGCTACGTCCCGGGAGCCAAAAGGCGGCGCCCGGGGAGGTCCCAGAGGCCAAGTCCCCGGGCAAATGGCGGCGCCCGGGAGGGCACCGGAGGCCGCGTCCCGGGAGCCAAAAGGCGGCGCCCGAGGAGGCCCCGGAGGCCAAGTCCCCGGGCAAATGGCGGTGCCCGGGAGGGCACCGGTGGCCGCGTCCCGGGGGCCAAATGGCGGCGCCCGGGGAGTCCCCGGGGGCTGGATCCTCGGGCAATCGTGACACAACTTACCTGGACTTAGTCCCGCAGAGATTTCCCCCGACAGCAGCCCCCCATGCACGCCAGGGACGATGCTCGAGTCCCCGGTGGGTATGGTTCAGGTCACCGGGAAGATCTCCGGGCCAAGTCACCGGAGCCGCGGCGCTTTGGTTTCCGTGCCCCACACTTAGTGCCGCGCCGGGCGGGAGACCCCTTTGCTTCCCGCGAGGGAGGTCGCCCGCTACTCGGAGGGCCTGCATACACGGAAGGTGCAGGCCTTCGTCGCGGGAGGGACTCTCCATGAGCGTTTCGAGGGGCTTCAGTCCCTCGGGGCCCAGGTAACCCGAGTCGAAGATGTCTTTATTCATCCCCTGCACTTTGAGATTTTTCTAACTCTATATATTTTGTAGGTGGCAGCTGTTACCTGGGGCCTTGAGCAGCGGGTCGCCCGGCTGCTCAAGGAGGCGGAGGGCCGGGCCGTGGCCTCCGTAGGGCAGCGCGAGGAGGCCCTCCGGGAACGCGACCCGGGCCCGGGCCCAGGTTCATATTTTCGAGGCCATCAACACCCGCCTCCGGGAGGAGGCCAAGGCGAGGGAGGAGGCGCTCCGGGAGCTCGAGAGCTCGAGCGTCCGGGCGGTGGTGGACACGGGCCGCTCCGTCCGATCGGCCCTCGAGGGCCTTGGCGTAAGCCTCGGCTCTGGGAGCAGTGAGGTGCCGCCGGCGACCCTCGCGGAGGCTGCCGACGTTCGGGCGCGGGGCCGGGCGATCCCCGTCGTCGCGGCCGCTGCGGGGCTCGTCGAGTTCCGGGGTGTCGACGCCCAGGCGATCGGGGGCCGCATCCCCCGAAGCTTCCCAGACTCCTTCGAGCCTTCGCGGCGGGAGGTGGAGCAGCTTGCCGGGGGGTTCAACGACCGGATCATCCGGGCGTGGTTCCCGGCTCCGGCGCCTCCGGCGGGAGACGCCCCAGCCCCGGCTTTGGAAGAAGCCCCCTGGGGGGAGGACGCCAACGAACATGTATGAGCCTCCCCCCGGGTCTTAGCTAGGGCCCTTCTTTGCTTTCTTAGGATTTTGATCCCATTAGCTTCTTAGAAGAAGCCCCGGACACTTGTACAAAAACATTTTGAATGCAATGAAGTTAGAATTTTTTCTAAGTCATTGAATTGAATACTGTTACCAGGGTTCCCGGGAGGTTGCTCCCGGACGAAGGTCCGGGAGGGGCTCCCCGGGGGACGCCCAAGCGGCTTTGATCTTGCTGAGCCTTGTCTCCGGGAATCGCGGCGAGGATAGTGTCCGGGAGCCGATCCGGTTGAGGTGCCGTCCGGAGTGGCACTTGGACAACTTTGATAATCATCGTGCCGAATTGTCCCCTCCGCGACTGGGGCTCCGGATGATCCCTCCCCTCCAGATACTTCCACCGGCGGGATACGAGTTTTGGCCTGAAGATGTGCTCCGGGACGCTCGGCACCGCGTGTGGGCATTGTACCAGGACTTGACCCGGGAGCTAGCAAAGAGCCTCCGGGAGTATTAGGCGTAGGGACCATAGGGCTTAGAGAATCCCCCGGGTTAGGACCCGGGTTGTATCGTTTTCGAAGCCCACCGGAGGGGGAAGATGTCCTCCGGATTTGATAATCAATAAAGCTGTTGTTGTTTCCTTTCATTGCCTCTTTATTTTCTTCTTCTTGGATGGTCTGGACGACTCATCTTAACAAGGATGAGTTAAGTTTCCTCGTGGGTGGTGCGGTCGATACCCGGGGGTTCCTTATCCCCCCCGCCCACAGCAGGCCGGAGAATAGCTCCGCGCGCTGTGGGGGTAACAAGGCCCCCGGGATGGAAGTCACCTGTAGCATAGGAAATTTTCTGAGTTAGAAAATTTTAAAACGAGGTTTTCAAGGAGGAGACCTTCCGGGAGATAATCGTCCGGTCGCCGTGAGAACAGGGAGCCGGGAATAAGGCCTCATGTGGAAGGAATGTCCAAGAGAACCCGACGAGATTTCTAGAGGCGAGCTTCCTAGGAGACATTCGTCCGGTCGCCGTGAGAACAGGGAGCCGGGAATAGGGTCTTCGGGGAAGAAAATGCCCGAGAAATTCGACTTCTCCGAGAGACAATCATCCGGTCGCCGTGAGAACGGGGAGCCGGGAATAACGTCGACTCCCGGAGGAGGAAGATAGATCCAATCAGGCCGCAAGGGGCCGATCATCCGGTCGTCGTGAAAACGGGGAGTCGGGAATAACGTCGACTCCGGAGGAGGAAGATAGATCCAATCAGGCCGCAAGGGGCCGATCATCCGGTCGCAGTGAAAACGGGGAGCCGGGAATAACGTCGACTCCCGGAGGAGGAAGTGCCCGAAGACGGGTCTTGAGTGTTTGGGCAGGGGACTAGTTTCCCAAAGTGACTCGTTACCACGACCACTGTGACCGGGTTGCCGCTTACACCCTCAGTCCACGAGGGCTGATCGTAAGCCGCCCTACGGGAGTGGGGACTCCCGTTGTAGGGACTTGTTGGGGCTGGCCCACTTCCTCACGGGAAGGGCATCGCCGCTAGGGGCGGCAATGAGAGAGACCTGCAATGAGAGTTTAAAGAGCAAGTCCTATGTATTGCTAATAAAATGAAGTACAAGGCCTCCCCTTGCGAAGCCGCGAAAGGGGAGGAAAATACAGTGTCCCTACTCCCCCTCCGGCGTGAACACTCCGGGGGAGGGGACAGGCCCGTAAGGCTAAACATAGAACTTGCGAAGTAAACGCAAGTTCCACGTGTGCTTCAGCTTCTGCTCCTGAAGGTCGGAGAGCTTGTAGGCCCCCGAGCCCAGGACCGCGGAGATCCTGTAGGGGCCCTCCCACTTGGGGGAGAGCTTACCCAGGGCCTGGGGATCCGTCACGCGCTTGAGGACAAGGTCCCCAAGGCGGAAAGCTTTCTCGCGCACGCGCTGATTGTACGCGTGCGCCATTTCTTGCTCGTAGATGGCGTGGCGGAGGAGCGCTCGGTCGCGTTCCTCCTCCACGAGGTCGATCTCCAGACGCTGGTTGGCCTCGTTGGCCTGGTACGCTGAGGGCGTAGCTCCCTCCAGGAGCTCAACACGCAGTGACCGGAAGCCGATCTCCGGGGGGAGGACTGCCTCCGCCCCGTAGACCAGGGAGAAGGGAGTACGCCCCGTCGCCCGGGACGGGGTCGTGCGCATGGAGCAGAGGATGCTAGGGAGCTCCTCCGCCCATGCACCCCGCTTAGAAGCGGTTTGCTCGAGTCTCCGGCGCAACCCCTGCAGGATCACACCGTTGACCCTGTCGACAGCCCCATTGCTCTGGGGATGGGCCACCGAGGCGAAGTGGATGACGAGCCCCAGGCCTTCGCAGAATTCCCGGAAATAAGCTGAGTCGAATTGGGTTCCGTTGTCCACGGTGATTTCCCGGGGGACACCGAAACGACATACGACGTTTTTCCAGAAAAACCGCTGAACGGCCCGGGACGTGATGCCGGCCAAAGACTCCGCCTCAACCCACTTTGTAAAATAGTCGACTGCGACTACCGCATACTTGTACCCCCCGGGCGCTGGGGGGAAGGGCCCTAAGAGGCCCATCCCCCAGCGCACAAAGGGCCAAGTTACGGGAATCGTCTGCAGCTCTATAGGGGGGAGGTTCGAGCCCTTGGCCATCTTCTGGCATGCCTCGCACGCGGAGACGCGGTCTCGCGCATCGCGCATGACCGTGGGCCAGTAGAAGCCCTGCCGGAGGGCCTTGGCTGCGATGGCACGCGGGGCTAGGTGAGAACCACAGCTCCCCGCGTGGATGTCTTCGAGAAGTTGAAGTCCCTCCGGCCGGGGGAGGCAGCGCAGGAGGGCGGAAGCCCCCCGCTTGTAGAGCCTCCCCTCCAGCAGGAGATATGCCCGGGCTTTAGCCCGGAGGCGTTTAGCCTCGGTCTCACTAGGAGGGTCCCCCTCCCCCTTGATGAAGGAGATGAGGGGGTCCATCCAAGACGGAGTCCGGGTGATCTCGGCGACCTCCGGGACATGAGGCTCGTTGCCCGTGTCCGGGGAGGCCACCGAGGGCTTCTCGATGATCTCGAGGAAAGCCCCCTTGGGGAGCGATTCCCGGGCGCTTGCCGCCCGGGCCAAGGCCTCGGCCCGGTCATTGTCCCTCCGTGGGATATGCCAGGCCTCGAGGCCGTCGAAATGCCTCTCCATCTTTCGCACTTCCTGCAAATAAAGACTTAAGTTTGCGTCATGGCATAGGTAAGACTTGTCCACTTGGCAAACTATGAGCTGAGAATCTCCCTTGACTAGGAGGCGCCGGATCCCCAGGGAGCGCGCGAGGCGCATCCCGAGGAGCAAAGCCTCGTATTCGGCGATGTTGTTGGTTGCGGGGAACTCGAGCCGTGCGGCGTACTCGAGTTCCTTCCCCTCGGGGCTCCGGAGGACTACTCCCGCACCCGCCCCGGTGAGACACAGCGACCCATCGAACATAAGGGTCCAATGATCACTGCGTCGGGGCGGCACAGGGAGATCTTCGTCCCCAGACCCAGAGGCGGGAGTCCACTCTGCGACGAAGTCGGCGAGGACCTGCGACATGATGGCGGAGCGGCCGGTAAGGGACAGGGACAAGGGGGCGAGCTCGGCCCCCCACTTCCCAATCCGGCCAGTGGCTTCCTTGTTCCGCAGTACCTCCCCAAGGGGAAGGGACGACGGGACGGTGATGGGGTGCCCCAGGAAGTAATGCCGAAGCTTCCGGGACGCCATGAGAAGGGCGTAGCAGATCTTCTCCATCTCCGTGTACCGAGTTTTGGCCCCTTGGAGGGCCTCACTCACGTAGTACACGGGACGCTGCTGCCCCCCTTGCTCCTTCACCAAGACCGCACTGACGGCGATAGGGGTTGCGGTGAGGTAGAGGAGCAAGGGCTCTTCCGCGGATGGGCTCACGAGCATTGGAAGGCTCGTGAGGTACTTCTTGAGGTCGTCGAACGCCTCCTGAGCCTCGGGGGTCCAGCGGAACCCCTCGAGCCCACGGAGGATCTTGAAGAACTCGAGGCCCCGCTCCCCCGACCGGGAGACAAAGCGGCTGAGTGCGGCTAGGCGGCCGGAGAGCCGCTGGACATCCATGACGGAGCGCGGCGGGGGCATATCTAGGAACGCTCAGATCTTCTCGGGGTTTGCCTCAATGCCCCGCTGGGACACGAGGAAACCTAGGAGCTTCCCCCCGCGCACCCCGAAGGCGCACTTCTCCGGGTTCAGTTGGAGCCCGAACGCGCGGAGGTTGCGGAAGGTTTCAGCCAGGTCATCGATGTGGGAGGCTGCGCGGGGACTCTTGACAACCGCGTCGTCTACGTAGACTTCAACGTTGCGGCCGACTTGCTCTTTGAAAACCAGTGTCATGAGGCGCTGGAAGGTCGCCCCCGCGTTCTTGAGCCCGAAGGGCATATGGACGTAGCAGAAGGTTCCGAGGGGAGTAATAAAACTCCTCTTTTCCTCGTCCCCTTCCGCCATCCGGACTTGATGGTAGCCCGAGTAGGCGTCTAGGAAGCTCATGAGCTCGCACCCCGCAGTGGAGTCGACGAGCTGATCAATCTGCGGGAGCGGGAAGTTGTCTTTGGGGCAGGCGCGGTTATGGTCGGTGAAGTCCACGCACATCCGCCACCTGCCTGTTGATTTCTTGACGAGGACGGGGTTCGCGAGCCACTTGGGGTGCAGGACCTCCCGAATGAACCCCGCCTCTCGGAGCCGGGTGATCTCCGCCTTGATTGCCTCTTGGCGCTCGAGGGAGAGTTTCCGCAGCTTCTGTTTGACCGGGGGGTGACCGGGGGCCACTGCGAGCTTGTGCTCAATGACCTCCCGGGCGACGCCCCGCATGTCTGACGGTTTCCACGCAAAAACATCGGAGTTTTCGCGCAAAAAAGCCGCAAGTTGGGCTGCGTGCTCCTCGGGGAGATCCGCCCCGATCCCGACGGTTTTGTCTTCGTTGCCCGGGGACAGCAGGACCTTCCGGAGGCCCCCTTCCGTACACGGCTTGAGGAGGGGCCTCCCGGGTGGTGGCGCAGCAGCGTCTAGTTCCGGGGGAGAGGCCTCCCCCCCGGGCGTCTTTATGAGGTTGACGCTTCCGATTGTGGCCGCAGCGCGCTCGTATAGAGCACGGGCCATGTCTTGGTCTCCCTGGACGTTGATCACACCATGCGGCCCAGGGATCTTCATGCAGAGATAGTTTTGATGGGTGGCAGCCCCCAGCCGGTTGATTGTCGTCCTCCCCATAATCGCGTTGTAGGAGGAGGGGAGGTCCACTACATCGAAGCGGACCTGCTCGGTCCGGTAGTTCTCGGGGGTGCCGAAGGTCATTGGAAGATCTACCTTGCCCACGGGGTGAATTGCCTTCCCCGGGACAAAACCTTGCAAGGGCCCGGCAGCGGGCTGCAGGAGCTTCTCATCCACCTGCATTTCTTTGAAGGCCTTCAGGAATAAGACATTGGCGGAGCTCCCGCCGTCCACCAGGATCCGGGCCAGATGGCAGTTGTAGATGGTCGCGGAGACAATAAGCGCGTCGTCGTGGGGGAAGCGAACCCCCCGCGCGTCTTCTGCCATGAAGGTGAGGGGGGCGTCCGACCACTTCGGTGGCGGGGACACGTGTAGCACCCCCACAACCTTGACCTCGCGCGCGTACTCCTTACGCTGGCGCTTAGAGTCCCGCCCGGAGGCAGATCCTCCCACGATGACATTGATGTGCCGCTGCGAAGTTTGAAAGTGGAGAGCTTCTGAAGGCTCCCCCTCCTGCGTCTGCTGACCCCCCGTGGGAGCGGGAAGGGCCGGAACAGCCGGCCGAGGGAGCAAGGAGGTTGGAGTCCCCCCCCCTGCCCGCGCTGGTCGAGGAAGTCTGCGAAGTGCTGCAGCAGCTGGCTACAATCTCGGGTAGCGTGGGTATTGGACCTGTGGAGGCTGCACCACGGTCCTTCCCGCCTTCTCCCCGCGGGGCCTTCCCGGCCACGCGAAGACTGTCCTCCCCCATGGCCCTTTGGTTTGGGGAAGGGGCGGTTGGCCCTTTGGGGGTCACGCGAGCCGCCTCTGTCCTCGAGGACAAAGGTGTCCTGAGGCCGTGGCTCGCTACGGCCCCCCTGCCTAGAGCGTTTGGGGGGATCCCTGGCCCCCCGGTCGACGGGGGCGGGTGCCCCCTGGGTCCTCTTCCAGATATCATCTTCCTCCGCCCGAGCGTACTTTTCGAGCACGTTGAAGAGCTCGTCGGCGGAAGAGGGGCAGCTCTGGGAGAGCCTTCGTTGGAGCTCCCCCGGGAGGATACCGCTCTTGCAGGCTTCGATGACCGTAGAGTCGGGGACGTGGGCCACTTTGCTCTTCACCTGAGCAAAGCGCTTGAAGAAGCTTCTGATGGTTTCCCCAGTCCTGTGCCGGACAGTGTACAGCTGCGAGGAGTCCAGGGGACGCACGTAGTTCCCCTGGAAGTTGGCACAGAACTCCCGCTTGAGCTGCGAGAAAGACTTGATGGAGCCGGCCTTCAGGTTGTAGAACCAGGAGCGGGCAATGCTGGAGAGGTAGAGGGGGAAGATGTTGCACTGTACTGTCTCGTCCCCCCCGGCCGCGGAGATGGCAGTGGAGTAGACCTGCACAAACTCGTAAGGGTCTGCCTCACCGTTATAGTGCTCGATGTACGGAGGGCGGTAGGGCCGCGGCCACCGGATGCTGCGAAGTCTTCGGCACAGGGGCTGGTTGGCCCCCTGCACTTCCCGGGGAGAGCCCCGGTCGCTATCTTCTTTCACCGGACCTTCGTTGTCTGAGTCTGGAAGCGGTCCGAGAGGTCCGCCAGAATGGCGGTGGCGACGCTTTTCCTCCGGACCGGGACTGAGTTCCCGGACGTCCGGGCTCTCCGCCGGAGAGGTTGGCTCTTCAGCGGGTCTCTTCCCCCGGCCGGTGCGAGAGCGAGGCTCCCCGCGCCCGCGGCCGGGGGGAAGTTCTTCCCCGCGCTCTGGTGAACGCATTCGCTCGACCTCCCCCAGGGCGAAGCGGACCTGTCCCACCGAGGGAGGGAGCTCGTGCGCTGTAGCCGCCCGCCCAGATGCTTCCGGGGCCGGTTGGGGAGAGCCCCCTGCGACGACCCCCGGGACCAGAAAGGGGGAAGCCCCTGTATCATCCGGAACCGGGGAGGGGGCGCCTGCAGCGACGCCTGGAATCGAAGTGGAGGGGGCCCCAGTGGCCACGACCAGAACCGGGAAGGGGGCAGGCCCTGTAACACCCGGAACCGGCGAGGGGGGAGCCCCCGTGGCGACGTCCGGAACCGGGGAGCTCATGCGGGGGGAAGTCCGCTGCAGCACAGGGGCTGCTCTGTCAATCGCACCCGGTGCGGTAAACGCGACGCGAGGGGCGGGACTGGCTCCCGGCGCAGGGTAAACCGCCGGCAAGAAGTGGGCTCCCGGCCCCAGGAAAATGCCGGGGACGGGGTACCCCCTGGTGCCACGAAGGGCCCCGGCATGAAATAACCGCCCGGCCGAGGTCCCCGCAGTCACCGGGAACGACCTGGAGGTGGAAGCACCTAAGTTAAGAGGAAAGGAGGGAGGCGGTACCTGGGCCAGGTCGCCTCCGGAAGGGACCGCCGGGACAGCAATGTCCCGGGCGGACGGCGCCGGGTCTCCGAGACCCGGATCACCGGGAAGGGCGCGAGCCCTTGTTCTTGGGGGAGCCATGGCGTCTTGTCACGAGTCCCCACGGTCGGCGCCAACTGTCGTGGTATTGCGAATACTCCGCCAGGTTTTGAGCATGATCCTAGTGAAGATTACGCGGCGCGGGTTCACCGGATGACCGGTCCTCCCCCGCCGGACAAGCACAAAAAATGACACACGGGTTTATACAGGTTAGGGTCCCGGTGGGGGCCCTAGTCCTGTCGACACGCTCCCGACCAGAGTCGGCTGGGGAGGCTCTCTCCGGGGGAGAGGCTTCCGGAGCACGTCTGTGAGTTTAGCTATTCCAATAAAAGAACCGATCCTTACAACAGAGGGGTACAAGGGCTATTTATAGCCCCAAAAAGAAGCAAAAAACCTAAACTACCCTGGAAGCCACCGTCGGATTGAAGGGTAGGACCGTCCTTCTCCCGGTCAAACGCCTTGGATGCTTGACAGGTGGTCGCTAGTTCCCGAGGCGCTCCTCGCGTGACCTGCTCGTAACAAACAGTTCGAGATTTTACCTTTAGGAGGGCGATGAGGCCCGGGACGGCGCCGGAGGCCACGTCCCCGGGTCAAAGGAGGCGCCCGGGACGGCACCGGAGGCCATGTCCCGGGGGCCAAAAGACGGTGCCCGGGGAGGGGCCGGAGGCCACGTCCCCGGGCAAATGGCGGCGCCCGGGATGGCACCGGAGGCCGCGTCCTGGGAGCCAAAAGGCGGCGCCCGGGGAGGCCCCGGAGCCCTAGTCCTCCGGGCAAATGGCGGCGCCCGGGAGGGCACCGGAGACCGCGTCCCGGGAGCCAAAAGGCGGCGCCCGGGGAGGCCCCGGAGGCCATGTGTCGCGCCCCGAGACTGGGACAACGACTACTCCTGTAGAGACCTAGCTCGCTGCAGCTAGTCCTAATCCACAAATCTTTGACTTCCCAGGATGAGTCAAACACAGGAGTATATTACATTGCAACAGAGTACTCACAAAATATTAAGCAGTGTGGCCTGCTGGCCTTAATATTACATAAAGAGGATTACAATGCCTACAAGGCATTCAGGGTTTAGCAAAATATTTAACTACGCAGCAGAAGATAGGTGACCCTCCCACAAAAGAAGTTGACGGCAGAACAACACACTTCAGGGTTCTGGCGGAACTGATTCTCCTCCTTCTGGATCCACGTAGTACTCCGTGCCATCATCTTGATCAAGGTAGGCTCCATCTATTGAGTTGAATGTTGCAAGGGTGAGCACTTACGTACTCAGCAAGTCATAGGTAAGAGTAGATACATATAGTAGTGATGATATGAACCTAGACTAGTCAAGAATTATGGATATTTGTAAAATAATCTTTTCCTTTCTCATCTCATCTTATGGCAGCACTTTTCATAATATACATCATCATTCATGTTCACTAGATTATAGCACTACCGCGACACGTCAACACACGACAGCCCACGGTAGCACTCCTTATAATGACAACACATGTCATTTGGGTAATCTTGATTAAACATATTTTATTTAGAAAATAGTACTTGTGTTACACCCCGTGGATTTAATCCACCGCAGCAGACTCCTATAAACCCGGGAGCTCGGAGTATTCGAATACGTTTTTAACTCTGCAGAGAGGTACCAATTTACCCGCAAGATATTCCACTTTCAAACCTTTCCTATCATAACAAAATGATTGGACCCCTGACTCACTTCATACTGTGAGCGGCAAGGTGGAAATAACAAGAACTTTTGTTATGTATCACTTACAATTCACCCCCGACCCTGTGGCTCTCAGCGAGGCACAGTTATGGCAGGTTGTATCCAAACCTCCACCCCATTGCTTATTCCCATTACTGGGTCAGCGTGCTTGATCACCTTCAGTGATATGTGTGGGAGCCGCGCTCCGTGTTTATCGTGCATCACTACACATCTCATGCAGGGGTTTCATGTGCGATCCACATAATTACTTGTTCAGGCCTGTCCCATACCAGGCTTGCGGTTAGCACGTTGTTCATGCCACTAGACGCACAACACAAGGTTCTAGTCCTTATATGCCAGTGACCAGACCATCCACAACCCTGCACCTTCAGTGCCTGCATTCCTTTGCAGTCTAGCACCTCCAGTGCTACAGCCATCCACACCATTTTTCTGGTCACGGCTAGGGGTTTTATTTCATGAATATAAGTATATACATACATAAAATAGTTCATGGCTCAAAACTTGTTTATTTCACATTTCACAGATAACCAGTCTAGTACTGCCAATTCATAAATCAATCATTCTCAATCTTTCACATGCAATATTGCCTATATTCAAGGTTATATTATAGCAACATTTAAAATATAGGTTCAAGATGACCAAGGATATGACTTGCCTTCCGCGTCGTAATATACAGCAGTCGATGACGGGTCAACAGCAAAATCTTCAAAGTCAGCTTCTGAATCTGCTCGACGACAAACAAACACACAATAATTACTTTTAATATTAAAATGTTTTATGACTTATATGCAGAAATGCTCAACAAGAATGATTGAACTAAACTGGGGATAATTTGAACTGCAAACTGAACTGAGTCGAGATTCTAGGGTTTCGAGGAATTTGGGCTAAGGATGGTGATTAGATAATCCTAGGGTCTCAGGATTTCAATAGGGATAACAATTTTGTGGTTGGTTTAATCAAAACAGCGAATGTCAACAGATCGACATTCGGATCAAAGCTTGGACATAGCTTTAAGAAAAGCTAGGATGCTTATCTCAAGTTGTGGTAGTAGAAGAAAATGTAGATCACAACTCTACAAATTCAGTGGACAAAGTGGATTTCAAATTACACAACCAGAAGTGGGTAAATAAGGTCAATGTCACTGGCTGACAAGCTCTGGCATAGAGCTGACAATGCCAAAAACTAGGGCTTAGCATAAATTTTCATCTGGAGCTCCAAATGATACACCACTTTGTCTGGGAGGTAGGCATTGATAGCAGGAACAATTAAGTCAACAGGATCTAGGGCAAGAAATGGCTGGAAAGCAAGAAATTTGATGATGAATAGAGATGAACTGGCTGCACTGGAGCTGTTCTGGACAAAAACTTGGCAATGCTATAACTTCTGATCTAGGCTGATTTAGGTGTCGGGCTAGAAGACAAAAATGCTCAGGAGGCTAAGGCACATCTAAATGACAAGGTGATTTGGGCTGAAACGGCCGGGAACACTTTTCCGGTCATCGGCGCCGGAGAAGAAACACTGGATTTGGGCATTTCCAACACAGGCCGTTTGAACTCGATTCCTTGCTCTAAGAGTGATAGAAGGGTATGAGTAAGCTACTGGCGACGTCAATTTGGCTGGAGGATCGCCGGTGTGGCTTGGCGACGAGAGCCAGCAACTGATAAATTGCAAAATTGGGGATAGCTTCAAATTGGGCTCAAATGATTGTTCTAAGTTCACAGGCATGCTTGATTTAGCTTACTGATCAATTTTGATTACAGATACGAAAGCTAATTTGGAGTAATTCGAGCTACATTGCCGGAACAGGGCATTTAGCAATCCCGGCGATCACCGGCGATAAGGTGCAAGGTAATCCAATTAGATGGTACAGCACGATGAGGGAGACGAGGGGAACTCACAGATGCTGTTAATTTGGTAGGAGGTGCTGCGGTTGAGGCTGTCACCGTGAAGCCTCTTGCTGGACTCGCCGGAGAAGACGATGACAGCGAAGAAGTTTGGAAATTGGTTAAGTCCTAGTGGTGTGTGGAGGGAGCTGCTAAGCACAGGAGTGCTTATATAGGCCAGGCGAAGATAGCGAAGGGGAACAATGAAGTAATTGGTTGCTGTGATGAGATCGGTTGCGTGCTGGAGCAGTAGCGGCGAAGAAACAGCAAGAGCGGTGATGCGACGGCGACAAGCTTTCAACTGATCACAATGTCGCCTCATCGGGACCTGGCAAAGCTTGTAGCAAGCGGTGGCGACAAGTACTGGCGCGGCGAGGCTACGTGGCGATGGATTGCTGACAAAAGTCACTGCTGGTCGCGCGCGGGAGCAAGCACTGGTCGTCGACGTAGCAGCGGCCTTGCCACGGCACCAGCTGGAGCGAGGACACGTGCGCACTGGCATGCACGGTCACAAGTGCGGCGAAGCTTGGCCGGCGGTGAACGTGCACGGCACAACGAAGCAAAACACGGCAAGGCTTCTGGTCGTGTACAGCAGTATACGGCCTGGTCGAAAATGGACTGAACTGCAGTTTTAATTCTTTGAGTTTTGGACTGAAATGTAAATCTGGAGATTTGGTAGGTTTAAACTGAAATTGATTTAACTAATCTGGTAGATTATATTCAACAAGGTATTTGGCAAAGGTAATTGATAAAATTTGACACATTTGAATAGTTTTAGATACAAACTAAAAATAGGGTAATTTAGGGTAAAATAAGATTTAAGTTTTGTCGATTTCGAATTCTGGCATTTAGGGTTCGATTTTGATATCTGCACAGAAGAGAAACTTGTGGCAAATAGCATTTTGAGAAGATTTGCTGAAGAAATTCTGAATTTGAAGTTAATCTGGAGATTTTAGCCTTTTTGGGTTTTCAGATATCAGATAAGGACTAATTTGCGATAACTCTTGGACTGATTTGTGAAAAGAGTCTAGATGGTAGAATCTGGCTGTCAACTTTTTATATTAAGGTATTGACATACCCATGATCATATTCCAGGAATAATCTGGTCTGAACTTGGTCAAGATTTGGATTAAATTTGTATTTCTGAAACTTAGAGTATTTGGGTAATATAAGGTATTTCTGTTTTCGAAAACAGAAGAAGTTGATAAATCTGGAATTTAGAGATAGAATTGGATCTAGGTTCTGAAGGCTTTTAAGTTCAGAGTAACTGATAGATCACATCTGAACAATCTGATCTTGATTTGAGGTCACAGGATAGATTTTGGAGATTTTAGGGCTTAGGATAGATACTGATCTGGCTATTACTACAGATACATGCATGCATGCTATTGATGAAAAAGGAAATTTTCACCCCTAACTTAGGGTGTTACACCACGTCCCCGGGCAAATGGCGGCGCCCGGGAGGGCACCGGAGGCCGCGTCCCAGGAGCCAAAAGGCGGCGCCCGGGGAGGCCCCGGAGGCCTAGTCCCCGGGCAAATGGCGGCGCCCGGGAGGGCACGGGAGGCCGCGTCCCGGGAGCCAAAAGGCGGCGCCCGGGGAGGCCCCGGAGGCGAAGTCCCCGGGCAAATGGCGGCGCCCGGGAGGGCACCGGAGGCCGCGTCCCGGGAGCCAAAAGGCGGCGCCCGGGGAGGCCCCGGAGGCCAAGTCCCCGGGCAAATGGCGGCACCCGAGAGGGCACCGGAGGCCGCGTCCCGGGAGCCAAATGGCGGCGCCCGGGGAGGCCCCGGGGGCCGGATCCTCGGGCAATCGTGATACAACTTACCTGGACTTAGTCCCGCGGAGATTGCCCCCGACAGGAGGGATACTCCTTTTTATCCCTCAGCCGGAAGTAGATGCATCCGGCGGCGTTGGTACTCTTCGACCACGCCGAGAAGTAGAATCGCCAGAAAAGATCCACGCTGGGATACACTCCGACGAATGCCTCACAGAGATGCTGGAACACCGCAAGGATCAGCATCGCGTTGGAGTGGAGGTTAATCAATTCCCACCCATAATGCTCAAGGACATCTTTGAGGAACCGACTCTCAGGGAATCGGAACCCGCAGCGCAAGTACTCCTCAAAAACCACCAACTCGCCCTCTTGGACGGTTGGGGTTTGTTGGTGCTTCTCCGCGGGCCGCCAGTAGATGAGCAACCGCGGAGGAAGGATGTCCTCCTTCTCCAATGCCACTAGGCTCTCCTCAGAGTGGTGAATGGATTGGCTCCAGGATGCCATTTTCGGTGGAGAATCAAAGGAAAAGTTGGCAATTTTGGGAAGACGAAGGCTGAAGAAAATGAGGGTTTTGTGTGGCGGGAACGATGAGGGTTTTTGGCTGTGTGGCTTCTTTGAGAAGACATCTGCTCTTTTTATAGACCCAAGGCGGAGCATTAATGTGAGTAAACGTTTCATTTCAAACGTTCCATTGAATGCTTTATTCATTTCGCATATTGGATACTGCCTCTGGCGGACCCGATAAAGTGTTCAGGCATCGGATCTGAAACAAAAAGACTTCTTTGTTTCGGAAACTGAAAGTGCAAAAGGACTGAAAAATTTTCAGTACTTTTCAGAAGACGTTTTTCCTTTGTATGCTTTGAACATTTTTTATGGAAATGCTTTGCAACTCAATTTTTGACGTACTGGTATATGTCTAATTGGGTTATGGTTTGATCGGAACCATGTTTTAGACTAAACTTCGATTCTAATCGGAGTGACAGTCTGACCGAGTTCCAACTCTGGTCGCAATTCAGTTCTGACCGCGGCCCTAAAACTGATCGCGGTATCAGGGCAGGTCGCGATGCTTTTGGAAGTATGATTCTGATCACAGAACTAAAGTTTCCTGTGTATGAGTGGTCGCGAACATAAAGTTTATGGCCATATTTTCGCACAGAAGATGTGAAGAATATTCATAAGAAATAAGAAACTTTTATTTCTTGCATTCTTTACATACAAAAGGGATACAGTCGATCAAAGCGTCAACTTGATCCGAAAGAAGTTTACAAAGTTCCCCAAGGGACATGTTGTTGTCAGTAGGATCTACACTGGCAACCCCCAGGGAACTAGCAACTACCCTAAGTCTATCTACATCGTCCCTAACAACAGACGCACTCTTGTCCCTAATCAAGTCAGAGAGTTCTCGCTGTTGCTGAGCGTGATCCCTCTCTCGACGGATATGGTGCGCCTCTTCTCGGGATCGATCAAGACATTCTGCTAGATGCAGAATCTTCGAGGCCATCTCCACGGTCTTCTTCTCCAGGGCATTCTTCTCCTCCAGAAGAGTCTGTCCGGAAGGAAGAGATGGAGCAGCAGAAGGCTGATCGCTGGAGCCCCCAACCTCCTGCATTTTTCAAAAGTTAGTCGTATTAACTATAATTATCAGCAAAAGGGGAGAAGAATTATTACCTGTCCCAGTGCATGACCCGTTGATATACCCATCTTGGGAAGAGGATCATCAGATGGTGGAAGTGCAACCTTCCCACCAGATGATTGCTTCGCCAACCCAATATGGCAATCATCTGATCGAGGGATAGTCGCTGCTGCTTGCCGACCAGAATATCGATCACCCAAAAGGATGGGAGAATTGGAGGGAAAAGGAGAGAGTTGAGAAGAACTCCTCTCCAAGGTTAAAGGCCTAACTTGCCGAGATGCATGAACGGGGAGAGTCAAAGGAACTGAAGGAAGAAGGAGACTTGCTACATTCTTCACCTTTGTTCCACTGGAAGATCCTTCATCAACCTTGGGTTTCTTCCTTAAGGGAGACAGGTCTTCAATCGTTTGCGGCCCTTGTTCGACAACTTCCTCTTCATCACTCTCAATCTTAATGATGTCGTGATCTACCATCAGGAGGAGTATGTGAAAAGGAAGAAGGCAGGATGACAAGAAAAGGACTTAGATGTGGGGAGAAATTGTGAAGTTTTACGAATCCAGGAGCCTGGTATTTATAGCCGCCAGGGTGACGATTTGCATTTCAGACACCTCGGGTTTCGTCAAAACATTTACAATTTTACCTCGAGATAAAAACAGTTCTACGGCGCTATCATTGCCCGTCACATAATGTCAGAACCCGTCTTGGGAAACCAACCGTTTTTCACTTAGTGCGCCACTAAGTGGAAAAATTGAAGAGTCGGGTTAAAAATCCAATACATGGTCTTAAAATTTGAAATAAACACGTCTCTTCGTTTTCTTCGAATTTGGCAGCTAGCTGACGAGGATTGACACCCGGGTCGCTTCTAATAAACTTTTGGTTCAAGACAGGTTCGAACCAGACATGTATCTGGCAATGCGAACTCAAGCTATTCTGAGGGGCATCGCCATGAGGTCGCAAGCTTTACGCGATCAGGTCGCGGGCTTCGTGCGATCAGGCCGACAGTTTTGCGCGGTCAGAAGTTCGTATGCTATACGTGAAACTGGATATCCGGGATGTTGCGCGGTCAACCCACATTCTGCGGTCAGAACATTCTCGACCAAGGTGCTTAGAGTTCATTCGGTTATCCATATAACAGGATATTCCAAGCATCCCGAGGATTCCTCCACGTTGAAGACCAACCGTCAGAGGTTAATATATGCGGTTATTCGTGATCAACACGTGTTAATAACCTCTGTGGAAGTTAACAGCAGTTCTCCAAAAACTGCATCCAACCGTTTGATGCAGTTTCTTCATATGGCACCCTTTCGACCAGTATAAAAGGGTGGCATAGAGGTCCGAGGAAGGGGGACATCCAATCCATTTGGAAGAACAAGACTCCTAATACAAGTGAGACAAAATGCATCTCAACCATTAAAAACAGCCAAATCTACGGCCCAAGTTAGATAGTTCCTACAAGCCTCCCTGGCTTTATTCTGTATGTTTACACAGGAAAAATCCTTTGCCTGTGAAGGAGTTTTTCTGCTATTTTTGTAACCTTTTATCACCTATAGTGAAATCCTAACAGGACGTAGGGCTATTACTCCCACCATCGAGGGCCCGAACCTGTATAAATCTCTCTGTGCTCCTGTTCACCATTGTTCTACATACCTTCCCGGAGGGTCATCTTGAAAGGTCTCACCATTACAAATTTTGCATAAGTTCGGCTGAGGACTCCGAGTCCGAATCGTTGACACGGATATTGTCAGGCCACTTCGGACAATGTCCAGTGCGTCCCAGACAAAAGCCCCTGGACGGATTCATTTGTCTCTGTTGTTTGGAATTTAACTTTGCCATAAGAAATGTACTGGCCGGACATTGTCTAGACATTTCGAACAATGTCCGGCCTAAATCAGACAGATGCTCCAGACAAGTTTATTTGTCTCTGGTTTTCGTTTTGCAATTTTCAGAAGAAGTGTCTGGCCAGTTTAAAACGAAAACAGAATTTCTGAATTTTTACCCAATTTCAATTAGGAACTAGATGCATATGCAAATATGTTTCCAAAGACTTCAAGGTTGATCAAATGACTTGTTCTATAACCCCTCTTAATAGTATGACCACCTAAACTAGAAATTTTCAAACATAAAAATGCTAGGTTTAGATACTTGTACTTTTGTCAGAGTTTTTCGTCATCCTTGCTTCATGAAGTCTTGATAATCTTGATTTTCACTTATATGATGCTTTCTCCTCTTTTTAACCTGAGTCTCAAGTAGATAGGTTAGTCGCATATATCACGGATGTCATTAATCACCGAAACCCTAATCAGGGCTCAAGATTCAACACCTAAGAGGTCCATTCCCCAGCGTGCAAAGGGCCAAGTGATGGGGATGGTTTGCAGTGCTGCGGAGGGCAGGTTGAAGCCCTTCGCCATCTTTTGGTAGGCCTCACACGTGGAGATGAGATCTCGCGTGTCGCGGACCACTGTGGGCCAATAGAAGCCCTGGCGAATAACTTTTGCCGCGACAGCACTGGGAGCCAGGTGAGACCCGTAGCTCCCCAAGTGAATGTCTTCGAGGAGTTCAAGTCCTTCTGCTTGTGGGAGGCAGCAGAGTAGGGCGGAAGACCCCCCGCTTGTAGAGTTTCCCTTCTAGTAAGAGCTAAGCCCGTGCCTTCGCACGGAGGCGTTTCGCCTTGGTCTCACTGGGAGGGTCCCCCTGCCCCCTCATAAAGGAGACTAGGGGATCCATCCAGGACGCCGCTCGGGTGATTTCGGAGACTTCTGGGGCATGGGACTCATGATCCACGTCCGGAGAGGTCACCGAGGGCTTCGCGACGATTTCAAGGAAGGCACCCCCGGGGAGATGTTCCCGGGCGCTGGCCGCCCGGGCCAAGGCGTCGGCCGGCCATTGTCCCTCCGGGGAATATGTCGGGCCTCCAAACCCTCGAAGTGCTTCTCAATCTTGCACACCTCCCACAGGTACAGGCTCAGGTTCGCGTCATGGCACAAGTAAGACTTGTCCATTTGACAAACCACGAGTTGGGAATCTCCTTTGACGAGGAGGCGACAGATCCCTAGAGAGCGCGCGAGGCGCAGCCCCAGGAGTAGGGCCTCGTAGTCGGCGATGTTGTTCGTAGCGGGGAACTCAAGCCTCACTGCGTACTCCACCGCCTTCCCCTCAGGGCTGTGGAGGACCACCCCCACGCCAGCCCCAGTGAGACACAAGGAGCCATCGAACATGAGCATCAAATGCTCGTCACACCGGGGAGTTCGGCGGACTCTCTCCCTCCGTCCCAGAGGCGGGGGTCCATTCCGCCAAGAAGTCAGTGAGGACTTATGACTTGATGGTGGAACGGCCCGTGAGGTAGAGGGAGAAGGGAGCAAGCCCAGCTCCTCACTTTCCTATCCGGCCGGTGGCTTCTTTATTCCGCAGCACCTCCCCCAAGGGGAGAGATGACGGGATTGTGATCGGGTGCCCCCGGAAGTAGTGACGGAGCTTCCCGGACGCCATGAGGAGGGCGTACCAATCTTCTCCACCTCCGTGTATTCTGTCTGAACACCTTGGAGGGATTTGCGCACATAGTACACGGGACGCTGCTACCCGTCTTGCTCCTTTACTAGCACCGCACTTAGAGCGACCGGGGTCGTGGCGAGGTAGAGGAGCAGAGGTTCTCCCGGGGATGGCCTCAAGAGCATTGGGGGGCTCGTAAGATACCTCTTCAAGTCGTCGAAGGCTGCTTGGGCCTCGGGGGTCCACCGGAACCCCTCAAGGCCTCAAAGGATCTTGAAGAATCGGGGTTAGCCTCTATGCCCCGCTACGACACGAGGAAGCCTAGCGGCTCCCCCCCGCGTACACCGAATGCGCATTTCTCCGGGTTGAGCTTCAACTCGTACTCATGGAGGTTTCGGAAGGTCTCTGCTAAGTCATCGATGTGAGCGGGTGCGCGGAGGCTTTTGACAATCGCGTTATCGACGTAGACTTCGACGTTGCGACCGATTTGGTCCTTAAAGACCAATAACATAAGTCGCTGGAATGTTGCTCCAGCGTTCTTTAGCCCAAAGGGCATGTGGGCATAGCAGAAGGTACCGAGGGGAGTTATAAAACTCGTCTTCTCCTCATCTCCTTCTGCCATCCAGACCTGGTGAGAGCCCTAATATGCGTCCTAGAAGCTGCTAAGCTCGCACCCCACAGTCGAATCAATCAACTAGTGAATCCGCTTGAGTGGGAAAGTTGTCTTTTGGACAAGCCATGTTGAGGTCGGTGAGGTCAACACACATCCTCTGCTTGCCATTCGACGTCTTCATGAGAACAGGGTTTGCCAGCCACTCGGGGTGCAAGACTTCCCGAATGAACCCAGCCTCTCAAAGCTTGGTGATTTCCACCTTGATGGCCTCTTGGCACCCAAGGGAGAGCTTCCTCAGCTTCTGCTTGACCGGGGGACGGCCGGGCGTCACAGTGAGTTTATGCTCGATGACATCCCGGGTGACACCTCGCATGTCAGCGGGCTTCCATGCAAAGACGTCAGAGTTTTTTCGTAGGAAGGCCGCGAGTTGCTCGATGTGCTCTTCAGAGAGGTATGCCCCGATCTTGACGGTCCAGCCCCCATCATCCAGGGACAGTAGGACCTTCCAAAGGTCCCCCTCCGGATGCAATTTGGGGGAGACCTCCCGGAGGGGACAGTTGGGGCGTCCGGCGTCGGGGGAAAACCCTCTCCCCCCGGGGCCTTGATCAGGTTGACGCTCCGGATTATTGCGGTGGTGCGCTCGTAGAGAGCGCGGGCCACGTCCTGGTCGCCTCAGGCGGTGATTACACCACGGGGCCCCGGGATCTTCACACAGAGGTAGGTTTGACGGATTGCGGCCCCCAGACAGTTGATAGTGGTCCTCCCTATGATGGTGTTGTACGAAGAGGGGAGGTCCACCACGTGAAACCGGACTAGCTAGGTCTGGTAGCTATCCGGGGAGCTGAAGGTCATGGGGAGATCGACCTTCCCCACCGGGTAGATGGTCTTCCCGGGGATGAAGCCTTGCAAGGGCCCGGTGGCAAGTTGTAGCAGCTTTTCATCGACCTGCATTTCCCTGAATGCCTTCAGGTACAGGATGTCAGCGGAGCTCTTGCCATCGACGAGGATGCGTGCCAGTTGGCAATTGTAGACGGTAGTAGAGACGATGAGCGCGTCGTCATGGGGGAATTGAACCCCGCGCGCATCTTCCGCTGTGAAGGTGAGGGGGACGTCCGACCACTTTGGTGGCTGGGATGTGTGTAGCACCCCTACCACCTTTACCTCTCGTGCGTACTCCCTACACTGGGGCTTGGAGTCTCGCTCTGAGACGGACCCCCCCAATGACGTTTACATGCCTCTGGGAGGTTTGGAAGGGGAGCTCTTCAGTTGATCCCCCTTCTCGCGCCTGTCTCTGCTGCTTCCCTGAGGGAGCACGGAGAGCTGGCAGAGCCAGCTGAGGGGGCACAGAGGCAGGCCTCCCTCCCCCCTTCCCACTCTGGTCGAGGAATGCGGCGAAGTCTTGAAAAAGCTGGTGGCATTCCCGAGTAGCGTGGATATTGGACTTGTTGAAGGTGCACCACAAGCCGGTTGTACCTTCCTTGCCTCCTGTCACTGGGTCTTCCCAGCCAAGGGACGGCTGTCCCCCCCACGGCCTTTCGGCTTGGGGAAGGGGTGGTTGCCCTAGGGGGCATTGCACGAGCTACCTCCTGGGACGCTTGCTGCGGTTGGAGGCCCGAGGCCGTGGCTTGCTGCGGTTGCTCCCTAGCCTCCCAGTCGGCGGGGGCAGGGGCCCCTTGGTTCTTCTTCCAAAGGTCATCCTCCTCCGCCTGAGCATATTTTTCAACCACGGTGAAGAGCTCGTCAGTAGACTGCGAGAGTCTCCGATGGAGCTCCCTGGGGAGAATGCCACTCTTGCACGCCTCCATGACTGTTGAGTCGGGGACGTGAGCCACTTTGCTCTTGACCTGAGTGTAGCGCTTGAAGAAGATGCGGATTGTCTCCTCCGTCCTCTATCGGACGGTGTAGAGCTGGGACGAGTCCAGGGGACACACGTAGTTCCCCTGGAAGTTTGTGCAGAATTCGCGCATGAGCTGCGCTAAGGACTTGATGGAACCATGAACGGGCGATCCCGGTGAGGTAGAGGGGGAAGACATTGCGCAGCACCGTCTCATCCCCCGTAGCCGCTGAAATGGTCGTGGAGTACACCTGCACAAACTCATAAGTATCGGCCTCACCATTGTAGTGCTCGATGTGTGGCAGGCGGTAGGGTCGCGGCCATCGGATGCATCGGAGTCAGTGGCACAGCGGTTGGTTGGCCCCCTCAACCTCCCGGGGGGAGTCCCGATCGCTATGCCCTTTCACAGGGGACTTGTGCTCGTTGTCAGAGTCGGGGAGGGGCCCAAGCGGTCTGCGAGTGCGGTGATAGCGCCTCTTCTCCTCCGGGTTGGTCGAACTAACCTCCTGGACGTCTGGGTACCCCCCGGAGGTAGTGGTCGCTTCTTCAGTGGGTCTCTTCCCACCGTTAGGACGGGAGTGTGGTTCCTTGCGACCGTGGTGAAAGGGATCTAGGATATTGACTAGAGGGGGGTGAATAGGCGATTTTAACAAATTAGCAATTAAACAAACAGTTTAGAGATAATGAGAGCAAATAAATAACACAATATGAACAAAGCACAATTTCAACACAAGGATATATCCCGTGGTCTCGGTGATTTGCCGATCACCCCTAATCCACGTTGAGGCAAACTAAAATCTCTAACCGCTCCTCTATCTAGTCAACCTTCTCTCGAGAAGTGACCTAGATCTTGAGCCGGATTAGTGTGATGAGTTGTCCAAACCTCGATTTCACTAAGGATGCACTTTACCGCTCCGGCAAGGCGTGCTCAACCCTTTCACAAGACGTTTTGAGGCTTCTTCACAATCTTCTTTGAAGAGCTCTCCAAAACCTTTCTCCTAGCCGTCTAGGAGCCGGCAAACTCCAAGAGTAACAAGCCAGTGAAGATCACTTAGCCTTCTTCTAGTGCCACGAGGTTGATTTAATTATCTAGATGCAATGCACTAGAAGATCTCAAATGCACACTCTCACAAATTCGAGAATTTGAACCCTAGAGTGTATGAAATGTGCTAAAGCTCTCAAGGATGATGACAATGCTCAAATTATGCCAAGTATATGTGAACAGGGCCGTGCATGGGAGTATATATATACCCCCCACAATAAATATAGCCGTTACAGGCCGTTGGGAGAAAAAGCTCACTTGGCGGTCAGACCACATGTATAAGCTCGGTCAGACCGCCGCAATTGCAACAGCATTAAACAGGGCAATAAATGCTCAACTGCCCTTGTCAGGCACACACGCGGTCAGACCGGAGCCTATTTCGGTCAGACCGTGAAGCTGTCCAGAGACGACCTAGTTTCTGGACACCTTATACGGTCAGGCCGAAAAATACGGACAGACCGGCCATACGGTCAGACTGTAGTACAAAAATACGGTCAGACCGGTCTAATAAAACGGTCAGACCGTCAAAGCTCAAAAACAACAGAAGGATAGGTCATGAAGTTCTAGGAGACTGACCTAGGTTTTAACTACGGACAGACCGACCTTCTAAAGGTATATACTATACTAAGACATAATTTCGGTCAGTCCGAAATCCTATTCGGTCAGTCCGTGAATTCGGTCAGACCGGGTCAACATACGGTCAGACCGACTGAGACAGTGCTGAGCAGTATTGAGCTGAAACAAGCATTTTTCAAGGTATGTGATCTTCTAGTATGCAATGCAAGTTGATTTTATGATTTGTGGCACATAGATGAAGTATTTTGCGATACACCACATGCTCCTCTTAATAGTACGGCAATTATCCTAAAATCCGGTCAAAATTCTTCTCTAAACACCTTAGACCTGTAAAAATGGAAAAGGCCTTATTTCGTACCTTTGCCCTTTTGATCAATGCCCTTTCTTCATCATGAGGCTCTCTCTTCGCCTTTCATTAACCTGTCTTTTAAGTTTCTTCTTAACACAACTAGGCAAGTAACGTTAGTATAGCATTTGTAGTTGTCATTAAATACTAAAACACTCTTTAGGGGCCTAGAAACTACAATCTCCCCCTTTTTGGTAATTGATGACAACATAAAGAGTAGATGAAAGAGTTTTAAGCATAAAGGAATTTTACAAAAAGCATCGAAGAATAAGACACTCCCCCTAAGTGTATGAATAAGTGAATTTTGGCATTTTAGAGGAGTTCAAGCATGTGTATAAGATGCTATTTCAATTTATTCACTATATGAGCAAGAAGTATCACAAATAAGACATTCAACATTCAATTCTACAACATGATATCATCATCACAAGGTCATATGAAAATAACATAAGCATATCTCATATATCATGAAGTAACAATCTCATACAAGAGTCAGAATGACATCCACATAGATCATACAAGAGATAATCAACTAAACAAGTTAAATAACACTTTACACCAAAAGTTTTCATCAAAAATTTTCATTTAAGTTTCATCTCTCATCAACAGCTCTCCTACTCTTCTACTCTCTTCTCTCTCCCCCTTTGGCATCAATTGCCATAAAAGCTATGGATCGGCTGGTGCATCATCATCGGGAGGATGGTGAGGAGGAGTAGGAGGGAAACGAGTGTAGAAGTGAGCGGAGAAGGAGTCGAAGCACTGCTCGAACTGATCCTGGCGTGACGAGAAGGTCTGGAACTGATCATTCAAAGCCGCCAAGTCCGAGCGAGCAAGCTCAAGCCCCTGGAGAAGAGTAGCAAACTGATCCATCATCGGCTGATGGAACTGCAGCTGGAACTGTGTGAACCAGGCGGGGGCTTGGCTAGACTGAGCTGCCTGCTGTGCCTGAGGAGGAGGAGGAGGAGGCATAGGCTGAGCCGGCTGCTGCTGCTGATGCTGTGCTCCATGGCCTCGAGCCAAGACGCGCGGGTTGACACTGAACTGCTTATAGCCGAGATGTCTGATGTCGCAAGAACCGCGAGGAAACTTTGTCTTCTGGAGCAGCAAGGACATGATAAAAGGAGCATAATAGAGATTCGGCAGAGTGGTCGCCGAGACATCCTCAATTGTCTTCAATATAAAAGAGACAATGTTGATCCGATGACTCTTGAGGATGTGGTCGATGAAGTTCTAGTAGTAATCCCGGACCGCTTCTCGGTTTCCACTCTTTGGATGGATCGTGGCTCGTACGATCTTGTTGACTACAGCAGGGAGGACTTTGAGACCTGTAACTGTGCCAGGTACAATCCCCTGTCCACCTCCCGGCTGCTCATAAAACTGGAGCCAGTCGTCCTCATGGAGGTAATCCTCATCCTCCATATCGATCCCCTCCTTCATCTCCTCATAGTTTAACTTGTTTGCCGCAGCAAACTCCTCAAAGGTGGCCTCGTAACGCCTGGAACCTGTCATCCACAAGATCTGCTGGTCCGCCCATTTGATCTCAACTGTAGCGTAAAACTGTCTGATGGCAGTGGCGTTCCATGGGCACTTGTGCTCCACAAAGTCATACAGCCCTATATCCTTGAAAATCTGCACCAAGGGAGCCATGATGGGCTGATTCACAACATAAGCCCATTCGATCCATTTGTGTTTGAAGATATTTTTGTGGATCAAATGACCGTAGAAGGCATCCTGCTGTGTCATCGTGTGGAAATGAGGAGTAGAGGCGTCATTCTCGTGATTGTAGGCATAGATAGTCCTAGCCTTTGTATAGTCGCTTGAAGTCCAATTTCTCTTCGGGCCTTGATAAGCATGGACATTTATTTCATCGTCCTCACTCTCGATGTCCATGCCCCTGTGAGACGATCCACCACGATGAGATGATTGTTCTGTTTCTGAGTCTCCGGCCGAGGGTACCCAATCGTCATCGTGACTGTCGCTACTGCTCGAGGGTAGAGTCCTTTTTGGCCGTTTCGCCAATTTCTTCTTGTTTGTTCGGATGGAGGCAATGCCTTGAGTACCTCGACCACTATAAGATTTGAAGGATATGCAGCAGGTAAGATACAGGAAACAGGAAGGCATGACGAGAAAAGATACGACAACAGAACAGCACAACCTGTCTCTGCTGTTGCATTCGGTCAGACCGATACAGGGGCGGTCAGACCGGCTCAACCGAAGAGATAGGGTTTGACTAGAAACCTGAGATTTACTAGAAATTAGGGCACAATTTGGTCTCAAATACGTGTGAAAGAACTTATAGTATCAAAGTGATGAATCAATTTCAAGAAATGACCAAAGTTGGACTAGATTCATCACCTTTGCCCTAAACCTCAAGGTGAACGGTAAAAGAGATTGAAAAACGACGAAGAATCTGAGCAAGATACCTAGAAGACATGGTTTGGAGGAGATCTTGAACTACGGTTCGTCCGAGCTTTGTGAGAGTTTGACCGGAGAGGAAGAATCCAAAGATTTGAGGCGCACGTGAAAGAGACAAGTGGGGAAGAAGGTGAAAAAGGACAAGAGATTCGGGATAAAAGGTCTCTGGTCATGAAATTTCGGTCAGACCGTAGAAAAGATACCGGTCAAACCGCTGGAAGCAGAAATTTAAGATGCTCTCTGGAGATGCATTCGGTCAGACCGCAATTGGTTCGGTCAGACCGCTGTAAGGACTAAAATTCTTGGAGGATTTTGATTGAATTGAAGCTCAAGAGATTTGGATAGGGAGATATATAACTATATGATAATTATAAGTAAGATATAGGCAATATCACCAAAGGGGAAGTATTTATCTTACAACTTAACATATTTTTGGTTCATTTCACTCAATTGCCGATAAAGGAGCCTAAAAAGCTCTAAAAGAGGAAGTTCAAGCAATCAAGTGAAACTTTAAGTACAATCAATATGAGTTCAACATTTTAAGCCACATTTGATATATCAATGACGTTAAGCTCATTTCGAAGTTTGCAAAAACGACTTTCATCTAAGGGCTTAGTGAATATATCCGCTAATTGATCTTCGGTTCTCACATTATCCACCACCACATCACCTTTGCTAACATGATCTCTAAGGAAGTGGTGTCGGATATCTATATGCTTGGTTCGAGAGTGTTGAACTGGATTTGTGGCTATTTTTACCGCACTCTCATTATCACATAAAAGAGGCACTTTTTCAAATTTTATTCCATAATCCAACAATGTTTGCCTCATCCAAAGCAATTGTGCACAACAACTACCCACGGAAACATATTCCGCTTCGGCGGTTGATAAAGCTACAGAGTTTTGTTTCTTGGAGGACCAAGATACTAAAGATCTTCCTAACAGTTGACAACTGCCGGAGGTGCTTTTTCTATCCACTTTGCATCCCGCATAATCGGAAGCAGAATATCCAATTAATTCGAATTTTGCACCTTTAGGATACCACAACCCTATGCTAGATGAATATTTTAGATACCTCAAAATGCGCTTAAGGGCCATTAAATGACTTTCTTTAGGAGAGGCTTGAAATCTTGCACACATACAAACACTAAACATAATATCGGGCCTAGAAGCAGTAAGATATAATAAACTACCAATCATAGATCTATAAAGCTTTGAGTCTACCGGTTTACCTCCTTCGTCAAAGACAAGGTGACCGTTTGTAGCCATTGGTGTCTTGATTGGCTTTGCTTCTTCAAGTCTGAACTTCTTGAGTAGGTCCTTCACATACTTGCTTTGACTGATGAAGGTTCCTTCCTTGAGTTGTTTGACTTGTAGTCCGAGAAAGAAGCTTAGTTCACCTATCAAAGACATCTCGAATTCCCTGGACATCATATTACCAAATTCCTCGCAAAAATCTTGGTTAGTAGATCCAAATATGATGTCATCAACATAAATTTGACATACAAAGAAATCATTTCCAATTTTCTTAGTAAACAATGTAGTATCAACTTTCCCAATTTTAAAGCCTTTTGAAATTAAAAAGTCTCTAAGTCTTTCATACCAAGCACAAGGTGCTTGTTTAAGACCATAAAGAGCCTTGGAGAGTTTATACACATGATTCGGCTTTGTAGGATCTTCAAATCCGGGAGGTTGTTTAACAAATACTAATTCATTAATTTTTCCATTTAAAAATGCACTTTTGACATCCATTTGATAAAGTCTAATATTATGAGATGAAGCAAAGGCAAGCAAGATTCTAATAGCCTCAAGTCTAGCTACGGGAGCAAAGGTTACACCGAAGTCCAAACCTTCAACTTGAGTGTATCCTTGAGCCACCAATCTTGCCTTGTTTCTTACTACCACTCCGTTTGCATCTTGTTTATTCTTGAAAATCCATTCGGTTCCAATGACATTATGCTCATCCGGATTTGGTTCTTCTACTAATTCCCAAACATTGTTGCGGGTGAAGTTGTTTAATTCTTCGTGCATAGCATTCACCCAATCTGGATCTTTTAATGCTTCATCTACAAGTGTGGGCGCAAAAGAGGAGACAAAAGAGTAATTTTCACAAAATGAAGCAAGACGAGAACGAGTTTGGACACCCTCACGCAAGTCACCAACAATTTGATCGACGGGGTGATCCTTGGAAATTGAGTGATGAATTCTTGGATGGTCAACCGGGATTTGTGAAGTAGAGGTAGAAGGTACTTCCGGTTGTTGTTGAGAGGAGTCTTCCACATTGACCACTTCAACTATTTGATCTTCGTGTTGAGGAATTGATGAAGAGGGGATAGCTTGAGTGGATGGATCTTCATCTTCATCACTATCTTCTTTCGGCTTGATATTCCCAATGGTCATGTTCTTCATTGCCACTCTCAACCCTTCATTACCTACATCATCCAAATTGTCTTACTCCCCTTGAGAGCCGTTAGTCTCATCAAATTCAACATCATGTGTCTCCTCAACCAAACCGGAGTTTTGGTTGTAGACACGATATGCTTTGCTATTTGATGAGTATCCTAATAAAAATCCTACATCACATTTACTTTGAAATTTGGATAAGCGTGTACCTTTCCGCAAGATATAGCACTTACATCCAAACACTCGGAAGTAGGAAATGTTTGGCTTCCTTCCAATGAGAAGCTCATAAGGAGTTTTCTTTAGTAGTCGATGACAATAAAGACGATTTGATGCATGGCACACGGTGTTGATTGCTTCGGCCCAAAAAGTGTCCGAAACATTGTACTCTGAAAGCATAGACCTTGCCATGTCTATCAATGTCCGGTTCTTTTGTTCGACTACTCCATTTTGCTCCGGTGTATACTTGGCCAAAAACTCATGTTTGATGCCCTTATCATCACACCAATTTTCAACCTTGGTATTCTTGAATTCGGAGCCATTGTCACTTCTCACTTTCTTGATCTTTAAGCTAAATTCATTTTTGGCCCTTTGAGCAAAGCTTTTGAAAGTGTTAAACACAATTGACTTATCATGTAAAAAGAATATCCATGTATATCTAGAAAAATCATCTACAACGACAAGACAATAACTATTTCCACCAATGCTCACAAAAGTAGTTGGTCCAAATAAATCCATATGCAATAATTCAAGTGGACTAGAAGTTGACATGGTGCTTTTAGTTGGATGTGAGTTTGCAACTTGTTTTCCTGCTTGGCAAGCACTACATAATTTATCTTTTTCAAATTTTACATCTTTTAATCCAACAACTAAGTCATGTTTAACTAGTCTATTTAGTTGTTTCATTCCAACATGCCCAAGCCTTCTATGCCATAGCCAACCTTTAGAATATTTAGTAAACAAGCATGTACCAAGATTAGCATCATTTGAATTTAAATCAACTAAATAGAGGTTGCCATGTCTAAAACCTTTGAAAATCAACCTATTATCATCAATACTAGTGATAATCACTACTTTTGGATAAAATGCACATATGAATCCAAGATCACAAAGTTGAGCCACAGATAAGAGGTTGAAATTTAGAGATTCAACAAGCAATACATTAGATATGGAGAGGTCGTTTGAGATGGCAATTTTACCTAAACCTTTTACCTTTCCTTTGCTATTGTCTCCAAACGTGATCTTGTCATATTCCGCACCTTCGTTATTTAGAGAGGAGAACATGTTGTGATTACCGGTCATATGTTGAGTGCATCCACTATCGAGCACCCAATGTTGTCCTCCGGCCTTGTAATTTACCTACAAAACAAAGTTAGGTCCTTTTAGGTACCCAAATCTTTTTGGGTCCTTGGAGGTTAGTTACCAAGGATTTTGGGACCCAAATTGCTTTCTTTTTGGCACCAATGATCGAGGTTCCAACAAATTTGGCTTTAACATTGCCACTGTTCATTTTCTTTAAAACATAGCAAGAATTGAATACAAGAGATGAATTACTTTTGCTAGCATGGCAATTCTTTTCAATGTGACCTAAACTTTTACATTTGTTGCAATATCCCTTTTCTTTTACAAATACGGTTTTAGATGGGACAAAAGCATGTTTTCCCTTTTTAGGAATGTACCCTAGTCCTTCTTTTCTTAAGGAAAACCTTTGACTATCTAGAAGATGTCTTAATTTTGATTCTCCTACATAGCATTTAGCTAGATCATTGGTTAATTTTTCAATTTTGTCCTTAAGTTCATTGTTTTCAAGACTAAGCACATTGTCATCAATTTTAGGTCTAGAAGGGAATTCAATTAAATCTTCACAAGATGTAGACATGCTAGAAGTAGACATCATGGGCAAGTCATTCAAAATATTGCAAGTGATACCTATTTCATTACCCGTTTTGTTGGCTTTATGAGTAAGTAGTGAGTCATGAGCTTCCTTAAGCATCTCATGAGTTTCCTTGAGACTCTCATGAGATGTGTTTAGCTCCTCATAGGAATTTTGAAGAGTTTTGTATCTCTTCTTCAATTCCTTGAATTTTTCTTTCTCTTTACTCATATAGTCATCAAAACCGGTAATCATCTCAACTAGGTCATCATAAGTATATTCATCTTCGTCACATGATACCTTCGATTCTCTTTTAGCCATGAGGCAATGAGGAGTGGAGAATAGAGATGGAGCTTCCTTGGTAGCTACCCCGGCGAGTCCTTTGGGTGATGCTTCATCTTCATCATCGGAATCGGAACTTGAAGCATCCGAATCCCATTCAATGAAGCAAGCTTGTCCATCCTTCTTCTTCTTATAATATTTCTTGAAAACCTTCTTCTTGCTTTCTCCTTCCTTTTCGTACTTCTTCTTCATTGATTTTTCTTCTTCTTTGTGTGGAGATGTGACCCTTTTCACCGCATTCAAAGCATCTTCTTTCTTCAAATGGGTTCCTCTTGGATGATTGTCCTTTCTTGAAGGATTTTCCTTGATATCTCTTCTTCATGAACCGCTTGAACCTTCTCACAAAGAGAGCCATCTCCTCATCGGTGTCTCTCTCATCACTTTCTTCTTCATTGTCTTCCCTTTTGAAAGCTTGAGCTTTTAGTGCTATGTTCTTCTTCTTGGAGTCGGAAACCTCATCTTTCACTTCTTCTTGAGATTTCTTGAATATGTCATGAGTGAGAATCTCACTCAAGACTTCCAACGGAGTCACACTCTTCAAGTTTGAACGCACAAGTAAGGTTACAATTGTGTCATATTTTGAAGGTAAAGCTCTAAGAAACTTATGACAAAATTCCACATTTGTGACATCCATACCAAGCCCTTTTAAATCATTTACAATGTTATTTAAACGGTTAAACATCTCTGATACATCTTCATTTGGCAACATAGCAAACTTTTCAAATTGGCCCTTATGGATAAATAATTTAGCATCCTTGACCATCGAGGTTCCTTCATGAATATCCATAAGATTTCTCCAAATATCATGGGCCGTTTCAAGTTTACAAATTCTATTAAATTCACCTAGATTTAGAGCACTATAAAGAACATTCATGGCTTGAGCATTAGCTAAGGCATTATCTCTATCTAGGTTGGTCATATCATCATCATCAAGAATTGCAAAACCCTCATCCACCACTTTCCAAATCTTTCCACCCATGGCTTTAAGATAAACCATCATTCTAGTTTTCCAATAAGTATAGTTAGATCCATCAAAGAGTGGTGGTTTGCCAATATTGATCCGACCCTCACTAGCCATCTTTATCCTACTCCGGGATGGTTAAATCCACTAAAAGGGAGTCCTTGCTCTGATACCAATTGAAAGGGATCTAGGATATCGACTAGAGGGGCGTGAATAGGCGATTTTAACAAATTAGCAATTAAACAAACAGTTTATAGATAATGAGAGCAAATAAATAACACAATATGAACAAAGCACAATTTCAACACAAGGATATATCCCGTGGTCTCGGTGATTTGCCGATCACCCCTAATCCACGTTGAGGCAAACTCAAATCTCTAACCGCTCCTCTATCTAGTCAACCTTCTCTCGAGAAGTGACCTAGATCCTGAGCTGGATTAGTGTGATGAGTTGTCCAAACCTCGATTTCACTAAGGATGCACTTTACCGCTCCGGCAAGGCGTGCTCAACCCTTTCACAAGACGTTTTGAGGCTTCTTCACAATCTTCTTTGAAGAGCTCTCCAAAACCTTTCTCCTAGCCCTATAGGAGCCGGCAAACTCCAAGAGTAACAAGCCGATGATGATCACTTAGCCTTCTTCTAGTGCCACGAGGTTGATTTAATTATCTAGATGCAATGCACTAGAAGATCTCAAATGCACACTCTCACAAATTCGAGAATTTGAACCCTAGAGTGTATGAAATGTGCTAAAGCTCTCAAGGATGATGACAATGCTCAAATTATGCCAAGTATATGTGAACAGGGCCGTGCATGGGAGTATATATACCCCCCCACAATAAATATAGCCGTTACAGGCCGTTGGGAGAAAAAGCTCACTTGGCGGTCAGACCGCAGGTATAAGCTCGGTCAGACCGCCGCAATTGCAATGGCATTAAACAGGCGCAAAAATGCTCAACTGCCCTTGTCAGGCACACACGCGGTCAGATCGGAGCCTATTTCGGTCAGACCGTGAAGCTGTCCAGAGACGACATAGTTTCTGGACACCTTATACGGTCAGGCCAAAAAATACGGACAGACCGGCCATACGGTCAGACCGTAGTACAAAAACACGGTCAGACCGATGTCCCGGTCAGACCGGTCTAATAAAACGGTCAGACCGTCAAAGCTCAAAAACAACAGAAGGATAGGTCATGAAGTTCCAGGAGACTGACCTAGGTTTTAACTACGGACAGACCGACCATATAAAGGTATACTATACTAAGACATAATTCGGTCAGTCCGAAATCCTATTCGGTCAGTCTGTGAATTTGGTCAGACCGGGTCAACATACGGTCAGACCGACTGAGACAGTGCTGAGCAGTGTTGAGCTGAAACAAGCATTTTTCAAGGTATGTGATCTTCTAGTATGCAATGCAAGTTGATTTTATGATTTGTGGCACATAGATGAAGTATTTTGTGATACACCACATGCTCCTCTTAATAGTACGGCAATTATCCTAAAATCCGGTCAAAATTCTTCTCTAAACACCTTAGACCGGTAAAAACGGAAAAGGCCTTATTTCGTACCTTTGCCCTTTCGATCAATACCCTTTCTTCATCATGAGGCTCTTTCTTCGCCTTTCATTAACCTGTCTTTTAAGTTTCTTCTTAACACAACTAGGCAGGTAACGTTAGTATAGCATTTGTAGTTGTCATTAAATACTAAAACACTCTTTAGGGGCCTAGAAGCTACACGCGGGCCGGGGGGTGCTCCTATCGGTAGCGAGAGGGAGCCTCCCCGGATTTTGTGGTACGCATTCGGTCGGCCTCCTCCCGGCAAAAAGCGGACCTGATCCACCGGGGAGCCTTCGGGGGCGGTCCCGGGGGAGGAGGGAGCTCATGCGCGACGATCGCTAGACTGGAGGGTGCTGCCGGGGCATGGGCGGGACCTACCACTAGACAGTCCCTGGAGAGACTTCCGGAACTAGCGAGGGAGGTCCCTCGATAGGGACATCCCGCAGTGGCGTGGAGGTCGTCCCAGGCGTAATGGGACCCATTCGCCCAGGGACTGCCTCTAGAGCAGTGGACGTGACTGGCGGAGTAGGGCCGGCTCCCGACGCAGGAAAGCTCCCAGTGCGGGATGTGCCCCCAGTCCCGGGAAGGTTCCGAGAGCAGGGTAAGGCCCCGGTGCGAGGAATGCTCCCGGCGCTGTGAAGGCTCTTAGCGCGGGAAACATTTGGGATGACGGTCCCGCCGGGGTGACGTAGCCCCCGGCGGGGTCATAGGTCCCGGTGACGACCGGGCCTCCGGGAATCGGGGAGGCTACCGGGTGCCCCATAAACAAGGGCAAGGCCCCCATGAATGGGAACTGTGGCGGATAGACGGGGGCCAGCGGCCACGCCAAGACACGGAGCAACTCCTCCATGGTGCGCTGGGCGCGGAGTTGGCTCTCCATAAGAGCTTCGAGCAACGTGTCCCTAGGAGCCGGGGGTGCAGTCACCATGCCGGGTCTGGAAGCCTGTCCACCGAAAGTAACCAGGAGAGTAAGAGGGGATACCTCAATGTGGCCGCACACAGTCAAAAGCGCCGGGGCGACCGTGTCTCGAGGGGGTGGCGCCGGGTCACTGGGACCGGCATCACCGGGTAGGGCGTGAGCCCTCATTCTTGGCGGAGCCATGTAATTCGTCACGAGTCACCACGGATGGCGCCAATTGTCGTGGTATTATGAATACCTTGGCAGGTTCTATAGAGGTTCCTAGTGAATGAAAAGCGACGTGAACTGACCGCGTGACCTGTCCTCTCCCGTCGCGCCAACACAGAGAGTGACACAAGTGTTTATACAGGTTCGGGCCCTAGTGGAGACCCAAGTCCTATCAACATGCTCCCAACAAGGGTTAGCTAGGGGGGCTCTCTCATGGGGAGAGTGCTCCTAAGCACTCCTATTCGTATTTTGTGTATTGATCATAATGAATTCTCCCTAGTTACAAGAGAAGGGTACAAGGGCATATATAGGCACGAAAGATGCAAATTACAAGACTATCCCGGCGGCAACCGTCAGATCAAGGGGCACCGACATCCTTCTGCTGACCAGGGGGCTCAGATGCTTGGCAAGTGTCTTCGCTTATTCCCGAGGTGCTCATCACGAGATCCCCACGTGACCCGGACACCGGGGGCCCCTGTCACCGGGCGAATAGCGGCGCCCGGGATGGGACAAGGTCACCGGGGACCCTCGTCCCTGGGCAAACGTTGGCGCCCGAGACGGGTCACTGGGGGCCGTGTCCCCGGGCAAAAGGCACCGCCTGGGATGGGTCACTGGGGTGTGACAGCCCAGATTTTGCTACCTCTTAGCATGCTAGTCAGTATATCTTCATTGGATTCTCGGATGTCTCAACCCCATTTTTTATCTCTTATCTCAGAATTGTGATCCAAGGTATGCCACTACCTTAATTTAAAAAGTTGGCAGCTAATTCCCACCATTTAAGCCATTTTCGCATTTCAGTTCAAAAGTACTTCAGATTGATCCCTTTCAAAATTTCCTAGGAGACTAAAAAGGCTAAAAACCGTAAATTTGCTCCAAACCTTGATCTGATTCGGGGAACATCTCCCAATGGCTTTTCTGAACAGAATCCTCTTCAGAGAAAATCTCAAAATCTCATCCTACGTCTCAGATTTCAGCCTCAAAAAAATTCAAGCCCTGATTACCCTAATTACCATAATCTTTGTGTTTTCGTTTTGCTCAAAACCTGATCAAAAACACTAGATTGTGTCTTCTGTCCCTACAAACTACTAATTGAATTTAGTGAGTCCAATTGGCAAAGCTAGTTTCAACTGAAACCAAGTTTATTGCCAGATTCACAACTTAGTCGAAAATCAAGTTCTAGAAATTACGTTCCAGTCCAAACTTCTTTTTCGAGCCCCTTCTTTCGACCAGGCCACAGCCGATTCGACCAGGACCCCGGCCGCAACCGCTTCGACCAGTGGCGCCACCGCAAACTTGCCGCCAGCCAGCGCTCGTCTCCACCTGTGATTGTGTCCGACGTGTCCGCATGTGGTGCTCACGTCGCACCAAAACCATCCACAGTGGCAACGACCGACGACCGCCAGCAGCGCCGTCTCATTCTATGCGCGCGCGTTGTGGGACCCTCATTTGAGGATTCCAGTGGCAATCGCCCAGGTGGATTGCACTCAGAAAAGGCACATTGCAGCTCACAACAACAAGATGCATTATATAAAAATGCGAGTAATTAAAAACAAGTGCTGATCACAAGGACCAACATTACAATAACTTAGCGCCGAAATGACGCATTTAATTGTTAATACAAATTAAGGAGTTTTCGACACAAAGGTCGGCACAAAATAAAACAGCAACGATAAACAAAAGGACTTCTTCAGTCTTCTTTCTCTGCAGCGGCGGTATTGCATGGGCCTTCTCCACATCGAACTCCACCTTGGTACATAACCCTTTAACTAGATGGGTCCTCAGTTTCTTCTTCTTGTTCCACATTGGGTTCAAGACCATAAGATTCAGGGTCGGCGAATCCTTCCTCTAAATTTGTTTGTAAAAGCAAGAGTGAGCACATTGTCCACATGGTGCTCAACAAGTCCCAAGTAACAATGCATATATATATAGATGATGGGGAGTTTCTCAAAGAACAGCTCTTTGGCTCTGTGTATAAATATATAATAGATTTTCACATGCAGCTTTAAAGAAAGGTCTTTATTCTCGAAAGCGGGGCTTTTGAAATCCTAAGCTAGATTTTCAGAAATGTTGTGTGTGACGGTCTTTCATGAGTCACCACTTTATTCAAATTTTGTGAAAAACTTCCAAAAGCTACTTGTGCTGCATCGACGTGAATAGAATTCACAGCGCGCAGACTCCATGACCTGGGAGCTCAGAGTATCTGATACTTTTTAAACTTTGCAAAGGTGTACCACCTTAATCCACCAATCATTCGGCTTTCAAGTCGGATCAGCTTCATGCGACTTTTACGCATGTGACAAGGCCGAGATGACACAACAATTTACAGTCCTAGTATTAACTTATTTCCCTGCCCGGTAAATAGACATTTAAGTCTCAAGTACCGTTGTGGGTCCTCCCCACTGCCTTACTTCCTAGCCTGGGCCTATGCTCTCACAAGACACATAGCCTCTCTTGATTACAGTCGTGCACGACTTAATCTGGCTTAGGGCGTCTTCCTTCTTTCCACATTTTCCTCTCATGATTTTTCTGATCTCACATCACTCATGGCCTTCTGTGGCCCACCAGTTCTCGCAAGAAACTGGACCGACAACCATTGCAGGGAAAAGCTAACACTAAAGAAAGCTACTAAGTTGCGCCCGTCCCATAAACAGGCAGGTGGTTGGTATGTTTTTCATGCCGCATAGAAGCACAACACAAGGTTCTAGTCCTTATGAATCTTTAGTGAGGAGTCTTTCACAATCCCAGTGCGCACACAGCACCATCCAATCAAATCATCCTCACTATGGATTCCAATCACATTTTCTTTCACAAAAAGGGGTTTTGAACATGCTTTTCTCATATGTGACCATTCAACGTTTATCATATAATCATCGAGCATAGCATAGCCTAAGCATGATATTCTAGGGTAACAAGGGTGCAGGGGTATTCAATGTCAAAAGGGGCTTTTCAATCATTTAGGTCATATCTAATCATTTTATTGAAACATAGTTCTTATTTGAATCTAAGGCATGCATATACTGGAAAACAGTTAACATACTTCATTTCAAAATAGCAGGTGAGACATGATCAAGGGTTTGAGACTTGCCTTGCAGTGACGGGTCTAGCTGCTCAAATGAATCTTCAGGGATCTCCTCTGCTCCTTCAACGTCTGGTTCCACAACGGGTACAAACAACACATACATACCATATAAGCACACAAGCACTAGAAAATAATACGTAAATACATCATGCATGCAGGGGAAATGGTTTAGACAAGGTCACTTGACATTGGTTGAAGAGATGGGTTCAGAGGGCTTGAATGTCGAAGGGCTGACATTCGACTCATGGCTTGACATTGCCCTACATCGGTTCTAGGTTTGTTTTCTGGAGGTGTGATAGTAGGGAATGTTGTAGAACATGGCTCAAAAGGCTTAGTGGACAAAGTGGCATTTCAATTGCTCAAAAGAAACAAGTCCAAATCATCCAATGCCACAGGTGGACATGCACTGACATAGTGTTAGACATGGCCAGAAACTAGGGCATTGCATAACTTTTGACTCAGAACTCCAATTGATGCACAACTTTGTCTGGGGTTTAGGCATTGACAACAGCTACAAAACTCTCAACAGGCTCAAGGGCTGAAAGTGGCCGGAGGGTGGCCAAATCCGGTGAGCAAACACGGTGGCCTTAACATGAACTGAGCCACTGGACAGCAACCTTGGCATGACCATAACTTTTGATTCAGGTCGATTTAGAGGTCGGGCTAGTAGACAAAATTGCTCAGGGGGTTGAGATCTATCTAAATGACAAGGTCTCATCGGCTGGTTTGGCCGGAAAGTGAACTCCGGCGATCGGGGCCGAAGACGAAGGCACCGATTTGGGGGTTTTCGATCCAGGGCGTTTGAAGTCAATTCAATGCTCGGGAAGCATCTAGGGGCTGTCACAAGGCTATTGGTGCACTCAATTTTGCCAGAGATCGGCTGGAGAAGCACGGCGGCGTGCTCCGGTGAACTACCGAGGCTCGAACATGGAAATCCGGCGCTCGGGGCAAAATTGGTGAATCCAAGCTTGCAGGTTTGTTTCTCCCAGCTCACTGACCAATATCCTCTACAGGCACGAGGATCAATTTGGCTTGAATCGCTCGGCATTGCGGGAACAGGGGATTTTGGTTTTCCGGTGATTGCCGGCGTTGAGGTGCGCCGGGGACCAATTGATGGCTATGAAACGTACAGGGGGATGAAAGGAGCTTACTGGTGGCGTTGGTTTGGAGGAAGAAGCTTCGGGCGAAGCTGGCGCCGTTAGCTTCAAGAACTGCTCGCCGGAGAAGATGAACTTCGCGGCGGCGCTGAGGACTCGGTTACTCTCGGGTGCTAAGGCTATGGCAAGGAAGCTGTGGGGTGGTGTGAGGCAATGCTGGGCAAGGGAGGGGGGTTTATATAGCCGTGGATGAGGCTCTCGGGAGCAGCAGCAATCGCCGGAGGGATTTTCTTCTGTTGCTGGGGCGGTCATCGAGGTATTTCGGGACGCGGTGGGGCTCTGCCAGAGGCGGTGAATCGCGGGGAAGAAGGATTCGGTCAGGGTGGTGGCGATGATCTACGGGATGGCGGCCAAGTGGCATAAAGCTCCTGGCAGCAGCAGCAGCAGCACGCGCGCGCGGGGAAGAAGGTGGCACGATGGGGCTTGAGCGCTCCACGGTGGCGGTACAGCTGCGCACGGCTGGTGGCTACGTGGCCATGAGGTGGCAGCGCGGCGAACCTCGCCGGCGACGAGTTCAACGGCGCGGCAATTTGGCGGTTGCTGGTTGAAAACTTCACAGGGACCTGGTTGTGAACTTTGGACCTATTTGCAACGATTTGGACTGATCTGTGAAGGTTTTGGCTCGGGAGTTTGGACCTAATTGCAATTCTGAAGATCTGAAGGGCTGATTTGAAATCTGATTTTGCAGATGAGTGCTACTAAATATCTTGGACTCATCTAGCAGGAAAAATGATGAAATCCGATAACATCTGGTGGTTTTGACAAAATTCGAAAACAGGGTAATTAGGGTAATTAGGGTTTGAACTTTTGTCGAGGCTGAAACTAAGGTTTTGGTCGAGATTCTGGAATTCTTCCAGAAGGGAAAAATGTTCAGAAAAATGAAAGAAAGGTTATCACTTGATCAGATTTGGATTTTGAGGTGATCTGGGACTTTTAGCCTTTTTGGGTTTTCTGAAACTTCTTAAAAGGACTAAATTGAAACGCCTTTGGACTGAAATGTGAAAATGATCTGGGGAAAGAAGTTTGGCAGCCAACTTTTTAGGTTAAGGTAGTGGCATACCCAAGATCAAGATAGGGTTAAAATATCAGGGTTTCCAAAGAAGTTATGCTGATTCGTAAGCAGAAAGGATAATCAAAAACTGGGGTGTCACACGCGTGCTGCAGCCATCAGGAACTTTTTGCCACATCGCCACCATGCCGAAGCCAGGCATCCCGTCTCTCTACTCCAACCAGATCTTGCGTGATCCTCTTCACTGGCAGCACCATGGCAGTCGCTGCAGCGTCCCAACGCCGTCTCGATTCCACCACCCTCGCCAGTTACGCCGTATCTAGCTTGGTCTGCTTCAAGACTCGAGAGCCCCAGCCCGCTGCCTATAAAAGCCGCCCCTTCCCAGAGCTTCTTCACACCTCTAGCAGCCACTAAGTCCCAGTTTCTTCGCATTTCTTCTTCGTCTCCGGCAAGCCAGGGAGAGAGAGCTCGGTGCTAGCTCAGCCTGTTGCTCCAATCCTCAAATTGATCAGACCTATGAGTCCCTCTCATCCACCTCACTAGTGGTTGCTCCTTGTCTACTCCGGAAAGATGAGCACGGATGACTTTTACAATCACGCCGAGCCTCTTCAACAATCTTCAAACAGAAGAGGTCAACTCCTCACCACCAAACCATCTAGGTGACGGCGTTCACCAAGAGTAATAAGCTGTAAGGTCTCTTCTAGACCTCCAACAAATACCGAGAAACATCTAAGGATGCAAAGGATGCAAATGAATGCTCTCAGAAGATCTCTCTCAATCACACTGAATGATACTTGAGCAAAAGATCAAGATTTTAGCACTTGGGCTCAAGTGTATATAAAATATATCTCATGGTTCTTTAAAAAAAACTGCTCAAAAAGTGTTTATAAATAGTGATCAAAATCTGCCCAAATGTGCTTATAAAATTGGTCAAAATGTGAACAGAAACTTCTCAAAATTCTGTTCAAACACTCTTTAAAAACTACTCGAAAATGTGAACAGAAACTACCCCAAAATTGTTTTAAAAACTACTAAAAAAGAATAGCAAAAATCTGCTGAAAAGCGTTTTAAAAACTGCTCAAAAACAGTAGTAAAAATCTGGCCAAAAATAGCAGCAAAAATATGCTTAAAAAAAGTAGCGAAAATCTGCTCAAAAGTGTTTTAAGAACTGCTCAAAAATAGTAGCAAAAATCTGCTCAAATGTGTTTATAAAAACTGGTCAAAATAGTGGAGAAATCTACCCAAAAGTGGTTATAAAAAACTGATCAAAAACTGCTAAAAAACTGTTCAAAAGTGTATAGAAAATATAGCTCGAGAAGTGTATGAGAATGTGGCTCAAGAATGATGTAAATACTGCTCAAAACACCTGTATTTATAGCCCAACCTCTCAGCTAGCTGTTGTGGTCGAAAAGGAAAGAAATCAGGCCAGCTAACAGCCAGCATCGACCTCTAACGGCTAGTAAATAGACGTTGGATCCTCTGGTCTAATGAACAGTGTTACTAGTCGAACGAATAGTGTTATTAGTGGTGTGAATAGTAACTGATCAAATGAACATTGCATGAATAGTGTCTGATCAAATGAACAGTACTTGTGTGAGCACTTTCAGTTCCTCTTTGAGATTCTTCACCAAGATTGCGAATGGATTCGAATGCAACATATGACCTAAGATTTTCTCAGTTTTTGCCGTAACTAAAAGAGATTTTGCAACCCTCTTAATAGTACGGTTAAACTAAAAAAGAATTTCCTATAAAACCAGTCAAACTCCAAACTCCAAGACTGGTACAATAAAGAAGCACTTACCTTAGATCCTCGCTGCTTCCTTCTTGGTGACCTTGCGCTTGCGACCTTGGTTCGCAATCTTGCGCCTTGCGACCTTGGCTCGCGCTCTTGACTTTGCGCCTTGGAGGAAGTTTCAGATTTGTTAGCTAAGAAAAACACCCAAGTAAATCTGGAGAAATCATCAACAATAACATACAAAAACTATTTACTCCAATACTTTGATGTTCAGCAGGGCCAAACAAATCCATATGCAAAAGTTCCTTGCGACCATGACTCACGATCTTGCGCCTTGCAACCTTGGCTCGCACTCGCGACCTTGCGCCTTGCGACCTTGGCTTGCGCTCGCGACCTTGCGCCTTGTGACCTTGGCTCGTGACCTTGGGTGACATCGCGACCCTTCGACTCCCATTTGACATTTCTTCTTTTCACCTAATCTTCTTGATTATACTTAAGGCAAATAGATTAGTATAAGACACTTGTTGTCATTTATCATCAAAATCAAGATTAAGGGCCTAAGAAACAACAATCTCCCCATTTTTGATGATTGATGGCAACAAGTGTTTAAATGAATGAAATTTAATAATGACTCCCCCTTAGTTTATGCATAGGCATTAGATATGCAAGAACTCCCCCTGAATGCATGCATATATAAATACACATATGAGTCATTTGAGAGTCCACAAAGAATAAACAATGAGCACATAAACTATCAATAATGTCATACAAGAGTCTCTTCCCAATCTCTTCCCAATCTGTCCCTAATCTCTCTCTAATCTCTCCCCCTTTGACATCAAGCACAAAAAGGTGGGAGGACAACAAAGCAGACATTTAACTTGCATTTGATATATCAATAATATTCAATTCACTTCTAAGAAAGCAAAATCTAGTCTCATCTAAAGGTTTGGTGAATATGTTTGCTAGCTGCAAGTCAGTTATTACATAATTCACACTATGTCCCCTTTTATCACATGATCTCTTATAAAATGGTGCCTAATATCAATATGCTTTGTTCTGGAATGTTGAACCGGATTATTTGCAATCTTTATGGCACTTTCATTATCACACAAGAGTGGCACTTTGTCAAAAGAAATTCCATAATCCAAAAGGGTTTGCTTCATCCATAAAATTTGAGCACAACAACTACCCACTGAAACATATTCAACTTTGGCGGTGGAGAGAGCTACGGAATTTTGTTTCTTAGATGACTAAGAGACTAGTGATCCCCCCAAAAGTTGACAACTACCAGATGTGCTTTTTCTATCAATTTTGCACCCCACATAATCGGAATCTGAGTAACCAATTAATTCAAAATTTGCATCTTTAGGATACCAAAGTCCTATATTTGGATAGCATTTCAAGTACCTAAGGATTCTTTTAAGAGCAATCAAATGACATTCCTTAGGAGACAATTGAAATCTAGCACATAAGCAAACACTGAACATGATGTCGGGCCTAGATGCGGTAAGATAGAGTAAGCTACCAATCATAGATCGATAAAGTTTAGAATCAATCGCTTTTCCGTCATTGTCCATATCGAGATATCCATTAGTGGCCATGGGAGTTTTGATAGCTTTAGCATCTTCCATCCCAAAGTGCTTGAGCAAGTCCTTCACATACTTGGTTTGACTCACGAACATTCCGTTCTTGAGTTGCTTGATTTGAAGTCCAAGGAAGAAGCTTAGCTCTCCAATCATTGACATCTCAAATTCCCTAGACATCATTTCTGCAAACTCATGACAAAAAGATTCATTAGTGGATCCAAATATGATATCATCAACATATATTTGACACACAAAAAGATCTTTCTCAACTACTTTTGTGAATAAGGTTGCGTCTACCTTCCCAATTTTAAAACCTTTTAAAATGAGAAAGTCTCTAAGGCGTTCATTCCAAGCTCGAGGAGCTTGTTTAAGTCCATAAAGAGCCTTAGAGAGCTTGTATACATGATTTGGAAAGATTGAATATTCAAAACTAGGAGGTTGTTCCACGAACACTAATTCAGATATTTCTCCATTTAAAAGTGCACTTTTCACATCCATTTGAAATAATTTGATGTTGAAATTTGATGCAAATGCGAGAAGTATGCAAATAGCTTCTAATCTTGCTACGGGTGCAAAAGTTTCACCAAAATCCAATCCTTCAACTTGAGAATATCCTTGTGCAACAAGATGAGCTTTGTTTCGTACTACTACTCCATTCTCATCTTGTTTATTTCTAAAAACCCATTTTGTTCCAATCACATTATGATCCTTAGGTCTTTCTACTAATGTCCAAACTTTGTTTCTAGTGAAATTATTTAATTCTTCATGCATGGCATTTACCCAATCCGGATTACTAAGTGCTTCATCTATAAGTTTAGGTTCTAAGGAAGAAACAAAAGAAAAATGTCCACAAAAAGAAGCAATACGAGATCGAGTTTGAGCACCCTTACTAACATCACCCAAGATTTGATTCAGCGGGTGATCTTTGGTGAACGTTTGATGAAGTCGCGGGTTCTGTGATGCTTGATCATCATTTTCTTCAATCTCTAGTTCAAGGTCTTCCCGACCAGCATTGTTGTGGGTGGTCGCAGGTTGAGCAGCAACAGTATTTGTGGTAGCAAGTCCATGTTCGACATCAGCCTGAGTGGTGGCAGGTGATTTATCCTTTCGACCAGGTGACTTTTGTTCTTCATTTTTGGGTTTGATATCACCAATGGTCATCTCCTTCATAGCTTCCCTCAAGCCACTGTTGCCTACATCATCAAAATCCTCATGCTCTCCTTGAGAGCCGTTAGATTCATCAAATTCTACATTGCTTGATTCTTCAATGCATTCTGTTGTAGTGTTGAAAACCCGATAAGCTTTACTAGTGGATGAATAGCCAACTAGAAAACCCTCGTTAACACGTCTTTGAAATTTTCTAAGATGCATGCGCTTTTTAAGAATATAACATTTGCAACAAAAGACTCAAAAATATGAAATGTTTGGTTTTCTCCCAATAATCAGTTCATAAAGAGTTTTGTTCAAGAGTGAATGGGTATAAAGACGATGATGGCATAACATGCTGTGTAAACTGCCTTTGCCCAAAACCAGTAGGCCTCTTGTACTCATCGAGCATTATTCTAGTCATTTCAATCAATGCCGATTCTTCCGTTCTGCAACGCCATTTTGTTGAGGTGTGTAGGGCGCAGAGAATTCATGTTTGATTCCGAACTCATCACAAAAATCAATAAAATAAGATTTTTGAAGTTCTCCACCATGATCACTGCGGATTTTCTTGATGGAGAGTTCAAATTCCTTTTCAGCTAACAAAAACACCCTAATAAATCTGGAGAAATCATCAACAATAACATAGCGAAAACTATTTCCTCCAATACTTTGATGTTCAGCAGGGCCGAACAAATCCATATGCAAAAGTTCCAATGGTTTGCAAGTTGAAAGAATGTGTTTGGTTGGATGTGAAGTAGCTACTTGCTTGCCCTCTTGACAAGCACTACAAGGTTTGTCCTTTTCAAAAATCACATCATTCAAGCCATCAACCAAATCATGTTTTAAAAGCTTTTTAAGTTGATGCATTCCAACATGTGGAAGTCTTCTATGCCATAGCCAACCTTTTGAGGTTTGAGAGACAAGACATGTTGAAAGGGATGCATCTTTAGAGTGAAAATCAACAAGATAAAGATTTCCAAAACGAAAGTGTTTGAAAATCGAAGAATTATCTTTTAAATTTTCAACCAAAACTTCTTTAGGATAAAAAATGCAACGAAATCCAAATCACAAATTTGTGCAATGGAAAGCAAATTAAAGTTCAGAGATTCAGCAAGTAAAACATTCGAAATTGAAAGATCATTGGGTATTGAAATTTTACCGAAGCCTACCACATTTCCTTGACAATTGTCACCAAAAGTGATCTTCTAGTTTTCGCTTGAGTTATCTTCTAGTGAGGTGAACAACTTCTTGTTACCGGTCATTTGTTCGGAGCAACTGCTATCTAGAATCCAATGTTTTCCACTGGTCTTGTAGTTCACCTACATAAACAAAAAAAATCAAGTCCTTTTAGGTACCCAAACTCTCTTGGTTCTTCAAAAAAAACTGCTCAAAATTTGTTTATAAATAGTGATCAAAATCTGCCCAAATGTGTTTATAAAACTAATCAAAATGTGAACAGAAAGCTCTCAAAAATCTGTTCAAGCACTGTTTAAAAACTGCTCGAAAATGTGAACAGAAACTACTCAAAAATGGTTTTAAAAACTACTGAAAAATAGTAGCAAAAATCTGCTCAAAAGCATTTTAAAAACTGCTCAAAAATAGTAGCAAAAATTTACTCAAAAACAATAGCGAAAATCTGCTCAAAGGTATTTTAAGAACTGCTCAAAAACAATAGTAAAAATTTGCTCAAAGGTGTTTATAAAAACTGGTCAAAATAGTGGAGAAATCTACCCAAAACTTTTTATAAAAAAATGATAAAAAACTGCTCAAAGACTCCTCAAAAGTGTGTAGAAAATATAGCTTGAGATGTGTATGAGAATGTGGCTCAAGAATGATGTAAATATTGCTCAAAACACCTGTATTTATAGCCCAACCTCTTAGATAGCCATTGTGGTCGTAAAGAAAAGAAATCAGGCCAACTAACAGCCAGCTTCGACCTCTAATGGCTAGTAAATAGACGTTGGAACCTCTGGTTGAACGAATAGTGTTACTGGTCGTATGAACAGTAACTGATCAAATGAACAGTGCATGAATAGTGTCTGGTTAAATGAACAGTACTCGTGTGACCACTTTCGGTTCCTCTTTGTGATTCTTGACCAAGATTGTGAATGAATGCAAATGCAACATATAACCTAAGAGTTTCTCAGTTTTTGCCAGAACTAAAAGAGATTTTGCAACCCCTCCTAATAGTACTGTTAAGCTAAAAAAGAATTTCTTATAAAACTAGTCAAACTCCAAGACCGGTACAATAAACAAGCACTTATCGTAGGTCTTTGCTGCTTCCTTCTTGGCGACCTTGCACTTGCGACCTTGGCGACCTTGCGCTTGTGACCCCAGTTCGCGATCTCGAGCCTTGCGACCTTGGCTCGCGCTCGTGACCTTGCGCCTTGCGACCTTGGCTCGTGACCTTGGGCAACACCGCGACCTTTCGACTCCCATTTGACATTTCTTCTTTTCACCTAATCTTATTGATTATACTTAAGGCAAATAGATTAGTCTAAGACGCTTGTTGTCATTTATCATCAAAATCAAGATTAAGGGCCTAGAAACAACATAGTGGAGTGTCTTGACCAGTAGAGCATCTCCAGCAAGCCTGTGATCTTAGTTTTCAAATTGAAGCTCGCTGTGTAGCTTTCCCCTTTTTTGCACGCTACCAATGACCGGCTCTTGTCGCCAGGCCGCACCACCTATTCCCCGGCCAAACCAAGTTCACCAGCCGCTTCCCCCTCCACCCTGTTGCTCTCATCGAGAGGAATTAATCTCTAAAGTCGTGTATTAGGTTTGCCCAAATCTCTCTTCTTCGTCTCCGGCCGCGACGTCGAACTTCTCACTGGCGCCGGCTCAGCCCAATCCCTCTTAACATCACCATCTGGACTGATCTAGAAACTCAACTGTCTACTTAGATTGGAGTTTAATTCATCAAATCACTTTTGTTGCCGTCGAGGTGTTTTCTTCTACGACGTAGCTTGCTGCCGCCCGCCGTCCACCAGCCACCAGTCAAGACCAATGCTCCAAATGGCACTTGTTAGCCCCACCTAGCTCCAGTAGCCTCAATTTCTCAATGCGCAGCACCAAAGCCCGAATTGAGTAACCTACTCCTCACTGCCGTGCTGTTAGCGTTTCGCCCGATTGCTATCGGCCACCGCCGACAATGCCACTTTGTCCTATAACTCTGCCTTAGTCCCCTGAGCATATTTCTCTTCTACCCCCATCACTGGTTCTGCACATAATCGCAAGTTTGAGCCATGCCAAGCTTTGTCCATAAGCTATTCAGTGATGTGTCGCCACCATCCTTCCTCTCCGCCATTCATCACCGTCCGGCCACCTTTGTCCTTAAAACAACCACCATTAGATTCCTGTCTACTTCGCCTACCTCCCAGACATTCTTGGCGAAGAAATTGAAATCTTGAATCATCTCCATTGTTTTGCCCTAGTTTTTGACAATGTTAGCTCAGTGTCAGCCTATGTCAGCCAATGGCATTGGCCCTATTCGAGCCCTTCTGTTTGAGAAAATGAAATTCTACTTTGTCTACTAAACTTATGGAGCCATGTTCTACATTTTCTTCTACTGTCTCATCTTGAGAAGACCTCTCTAAAGCCAACTTAAGGCCATGTCTGACCGTGAACCGAATGTCAGCTCTTCGACATTCAACATTTCAGAGTCAATATCTTTGAGCTACGCTCAAGTACCATCGACCAGATCTTCTCTCTTGCATGCGTATCTATATACTGTACAAAGTATTTTCTGTATGCTTCTGTAGTGCGATGTGTTGAATTGTCTTGTTGTTTGTGTGCGAGAATAGGGCAAGCAGAAGAGTCAACAGAAGACTTCAAAGAACCCTTAGAGCCGTCAGACCCCACATTGCAAGGAAAGTCTCTACCCTTGATCATGTCTCTCCCAGTATTTTGGGAAAACTAGGATGATTTCTGTTTTAAAATATATGCATGCTCTATGTTCAAATAAAGTGCTATATTGAAAGAATATGAATAGATATGACCTAATTCCTTGTAAAGCCCCTCGTGTCGGTCCGGTTTCTCGAGAGGAAACTGGTGGGTCACCGAGGGCCACGAGCGGTGTGATCTAAGGAGTGAATCAGGAGTATTGAAGGAAGACGCCCTACGCCAGGATTCTGAGTCGTGCACGGCTGAATCCATAGGCTATGTGTCTTGCGACACCATAGGCCAAGGCTATGTAGAATTGGCTGTGGGGACTACCCACAATGGCAATAAGGACTGGAATGTCTATTTACCGGGTAGGGAATTGCTAATGATAGGATTGTAAACTGTTGTGTGATCTCGGCCTTGTCACATGCGTAAAAGTCGCATGGAGAGGTACCGACTTGAAAGCTGAGTGATCGGTGGATTAAAGTGGTACACCTTTGGAAAGTTATAAAGAGTATCGGATACTCTAAGCTCCCAGGTCATGGAGTCTGTGCGCGGTGGATTCTATCCACGTCGATACAGCACAAGTAGCTTTTGGGAATGTTTTTCATAATATTGATTAAAGTGGTGACTCATGAAAGACCGCCGCACATAACATTTCCTGAAAATCTAGTTTAGGATTTTAAAGTCCGGCTTTTGAAAGCAAAAACCTTTTCTCAAAACTTTAGAGTGTAAATCTATTCTATCTTTATCTATGAACCAAAGAGCCCATCTTTTGGAAATCCCCCTCATCTATAAACCGGCATTCTTAATTGAGACTTGTTGAGAACTATATGGACAATGTGCTCACCCTTGCTTTTGCAAACAAATTTAGAGGAAGGATTCATTGATCCCGACTCCTACGGTCTTGAACCCAATGAAGAAGAAACTACCGTCGAGGATCTAGCTTACTAGAGGGTCACTTACCATGTGAAGTCCAATGTGGAGGAAGCCCATGCAACACCGCCGCAATTTGAACATAAAGATCGTTGAAGCCCTTTTTGCTTATTGTTGTTGTTTTGTTTTGTTCCAACCTTTGTGTCGAAGAAAACTCCTTGATTTTGTATCAACACTATATTGTGTCATTTTTGCGCTATGTTATTGTAATGTTGGTCCATGTGATCAGCACTTGTTTTAATTACTTGCATTGTTATATAATGCATCTTGTTGTTGTGAGTTTGCAATGTATCATTCTGAGTGCAACCCACCTGGGCGGTTGCCACCGGATTCCTCAAATGAGGGTCCCACAGAAGTTGGTAGCAGAGCAAAGGCTCGACTGTTGGTTGTGACCCTTAGATAGACCTTGACGTCCCTAGAAGCTGAACGATCGCTAGTTCTTTGACTAAGTCTGTTTGCGAAAACCTAATTTGTTTAAGAAAAACATATTTTTTTCGATTATTTGAAAAAGGTTATAGATTTCAACTCATAGGTGCCTTTTGGTTCTGTCTCCTCAGATGGCTTCCGATAGGAGATTCGTTCATGGTGATGAGCTTGGATCATGGGCGTTAGTCCTGTGGATGATATTGCAGTTCCTTGGTGCGCGAGATAGTCAGAGGCCAATATACTGCATTGAGTAGGACGAGGTCGATGGATGACCATTTGGTTATCGTGCTTCGGTGATAGTCTATGAGATCCCCGAGCATGGGAGAGGTTCAGTAAGACATCATGCCCGCAGAGAATAAGAAGATTATGCCATCTTAGATGTGGCCCATTGTGCTGTAGGTACCATCCGGCAGTTATGCAGTGACTACCTTTCAGATTCCCCCTATCGCTTCGTGCCTTATCAAGTTCCCAGATCAGAGCACCGAGCCGTTCTTCCATCCAGCGACCGAGAGGATGCTATTTTGACGAAGACCCGAGACATCATTCATGCTTCAGAGAATGGATATACCCACCTACTTCGTGAGTACGAGCGTGTTCATAATGACCGCCATTATCTTGAGGGTATGCTTGCGAAGACCCGTGCAAGTCTTCAACAGAAGGAGAAGCAAATTCAAGAGTTTGCCGAGTCAAGTGGAGAAAAGGATCCTGATGTTTCAGAGTCTGCTATCAAGAAGAGCTATCAAAGACTGAGGATTACCTGTCGCAAGAGAGTGGGAAACTTGAAGGAGCACCTCAGTGGTTTTAAGCCTTCATCACACGGAATCACTATCAACTGTCATGCACCTGAGCTTCCTAGCATCGCAAGAAAGAAGGAGATCCCCAACAGGAAAGGAAAGGAGATTGACAATGTTAATGGTGACATGGATGACGACGAGGATTTGGACATGGATCCTATGGATGCAGATGATGACTAGGAGGAGGATCCTGAGGAGGTAGAGCCTTGTGGTTCTTCCGATGCCGACGAGTCATCCCAGACTTCCTTTGGGTTAACCTTTTTTGCCTGACCCAGCAGACATTAGATCTTTCTTTTGGTGTAGTAGTTGTTCTTAGTTGTGGTTGATGTATGCTTGTGTGCTGATTGTTATATGAACTCTGTAAGCCGATGAGGCAAAGAGCTTTGTATCTTTTAAAAGATGATTTATGAAAAAGGCATTTTGCATGACCCTATCCTTACCTCTTGAGTTAATGTCAGCATTCTTCTTGCATCCCTGCGTGTGATTCTTTCTGAATCAGCATCTCTATCCTTGACCTCCTGTTTAAATAGGATGGTTAATATGCGTGGAGGACCCCAAGAAAGAGAACTTGAAGGAAACCCCAGCAATGCGAGGGCCACGCTAGGAACAGGAGGCCGTGCTAACCCAGACCGACCAGGATCATCACCAACTATGCCACAAGGAGGCAACATTAACAACGTGCTAATATGGATGGAGCGAAACAGAAAAGAGTGAGCAACTGTGCAAAATCAGATCTTAGGGCAGTTGATGCAACACTTAGCATCTAGACAGGCTGAAGGTCCAGCAATCGGAGCAAAGATGACTGATTTCTAGAAGACGCGTCCCCCAACCTTTTCAAGTACCAAAGACCCCATCGTGGCAGACGATTGGCTAAGAGATATGGAAAGAAAACTGAACACAGTTCAGTGTAGTGATGAGGAGAAACTCTTGTATGGACCACATCAACTAGCTGGACCCGCCGCCGCCTGGTGGGAAAATTATCAGACTGTGCACTCCAACAGAGACTCAATCACATGGAATGAATTCAAGGAAAAATTTCAGAAGTACCATGTTCTGAAAGGCGTTGTTCAGGAAAAACACTGAGAGTTGGTGAATCTAAGGCAAGGAGACAAGTCAGTCAAGTAGTACCTGCACGAATTTATCCAATTGGCAAGTTACGCTCCCAAAGATATTGCAACGGAGGAGAGAAAGATCGATAGATTCTGTGAAGGTCTACAAAACTCTTTGCAATACCAGCTGTCATCCCATGAGTTTACGGATTTTCATGTTCTGATTAGTTGATTGCTCAAAATGGAAGAAAAGAGGGGAGTGATCGAAGAAGACCGGAAGAGGAAGGCCTTGCCCAACTCTTACCAAGGAAGTGCTAGTCGAGGAAGACCGATTTTCGCTTATCGGCCAGCCTTCAGACCGCCACAAAGACCCCAGCGGCCTGCGCCAGCTACAACACCGCAGTGTACTAGATGTAAAGGAAACCATTTTTTCAAGGATTGTCCCATGAAGAATGTAGAGTGCTTCCATTGTGAAAGAAAGGGACATCGCAAGGACACTTGTCCACTGCAACTCTTGCCGTTCAACGTTGCTCGAGCTCAACCTCAAGACATCCTATCCCAACTCTAAGCTTCGCCAGAGGTGTTCCGCCATCCAGGGGAGGAAGAATCCAGAATAGTAGAGGAAGAGGAGTGCCTACCGCAGGTCATGGCAGACTCAACTACACATCCGCCATTGAAGCAGGAGAAGCATCCGATGTCGTGATCGGTAGGATCTTGATCCATTATGAACTTTCAGTTACATTGTTTGACCCTAGTGCTACTCATTCTTTCGTGACAAGATATTTTGTGCTCAGAAATGAGTTACCCGTATCTGCCTTAGGGTTTCCTATCTTAATCCAATCTCCCGGGGCTAGAATGCCTGTCAACTCTATCTGTAGAAATATCGCCTTTAGTATTGGCAACATAGGATTCCTAGAGAATTTGCTAGTTCTGGATCTTCAAGGGTTAGATGTTATCCTTGGAATGGACTGGTTAGCGAAGCACAAAGGTCAGATAGACTGTGAGAAGAAAGAAATAACCCTGACGAACATGGAAGGAGAACAAGTCACATTCTACGCGAAAAGGTCCATAGTGAATGACCAAGTATACAGTTTGAATAGTTTGGAAGGGATTGAGTTTGAAAAGGTTCCGATAGTGAATGAATACCCAAAATTTTTCCCCGAAGAACTCCTTGGAATGCCACCAGATCGAGATATAGAGTTCTCAATTGAATTAAAGCCTGGATCTGCTCCGTATGCAAGAAAGCTTGCACGCAAGACGAGTGAAGAGCAAGAGGAGTTAAGGAAGCAAGTGGAAGAGTTGGAAAGAAAAGGGTTTATCAGGATGAGTTCCTTACCTTGGGGAGCCCCTGTGCTCTTCGCCAAGAAGAAAGTAGCAGTCTACAATTTTGTGTCGACTACTGAAAGATGAAGGACATGACAATCAAGAACAAGTACCCTCTGCCAAGGATCGATGATCTCTTCAATCAGCTCAAAGGAGCTAAGATATTCTCGAGGATTGACCTAAGGTCCGGGTACCATCAATTGAAGATTGAGAACAAGACAACCCAAAGACTACATTCATTATGAGATATGGACTGCATGAGTTTATCATAGTGCCATTCGGTTTAACAAATGCACTAGCAGTGTTTATGAACTTGATGAACAAAGTCCTTATGGAATTCATTGACAAGTTTGTCATTATATTCGTCGATGACATTCTTATCTTTTCCAAGTCAGAGGAAAAGCAAGCACAACATCTCAGAATAGTGCTAGAGAAGCTTGCAGATCATCAGTTGTATGCGAAGTGTGATAAGTGTGCCTTTTGGTTGAAAGAAATCTCTTTTCTTGGCCATATCATTTCTGGCAAAGGAATATCTATGGATCCATCAAAGACTCAAGCTATCATGGAGTGGAAGCAACCGAAAACTGTGACTGAATTGAGAAGTTTCCTAGGATTAGCCGGTTATTACCGAAGATTTGTCGAAGGATTTTCCAAGATTACTAAGCCGCTCATCAGACTGCTGAAGAAGGATGTTCCATTCAACTGGACTGAGAGGTGTGAAAAGAGCTTTGAAGAGCTGAAGAAGATATTGACAACCACACCTGTTCTTAGGTTGCCAGACAACAAGAAAGACTTTGAAGTCTATTGTGATGCATCAAAGCAAGGACTAGGTTGTGTTCTTATGCAAGAAGGAAGAGTTGTAGCTTATGCATCAAGACAGTTGCGACCGCATAAGGAGAACTACCCAACGCATGATTTGGAATTAGCCACTGTTGTTCGTGTACTAAAAATTTGGCGACATTATCTGCTAGGGAATAGATGTGAAATCTATACGGACCACAAGAGTCTGAAGTATATCTTCACCCAGCAAGACTTAAATATGAGACAGCGAAGGTGGTTAGAATTGATTAAGGATTATGACCTTGGAATACACTACCACCCCGGCAAAGCAAATGAGGTAGCAGATGCTTTGAGTAGAAAGTCCTACTGCAATCAAGTAAAGACCCTGGAAGTGCCACCCCAATTACTCAAGGATTTTGAAAAGTTGAGTTTAGAGTTTGCTGAACAAGGGATTGTCGTCGCATTAAATGTGGATTGCAAGTTGAAGGATCAAATTCGAAAAGCTCAAGGAACTGATAGGAGTGTTCAGAAGCTGAAAGATGGTATGAAGTATGAAGATACAATTGACCTCCGTGAGGATGAGCAAGGAATTTTATAATATCACAATCGAACTTGTGTCGCAGATGACAGAGAAATCAAGGACATGACATTGCAAGAAGCTCACTGTACCCCTTACTCTATCCACCCAGGCAGTACGAAGATGTACCACGATCTAAAGGATCAATTTTGGTGGAAAGGAATGAAGAAAGAAGTTGCTGAGCCTGTGACACCTATCAGAGAGTTAAAGTAGAGCATCAGAAACCTGTAGGACCCCAGCCAACCCCTGAGTGAAAATGGGATGAAATTGGAATGGATTTTGTAATTGGTTTACCAAGAACCCAAAAAGGCTATGAATCTATATGGGTTATAGTCGACAGATTGACGAAAGTAGCTCACTTTCTACCAGTAAAGACTCAGTATACGACAAGTAAGCTAGTTGAGCTATATCTTACCAAAATGGTCGTTCTGCATGGACTACCAAAGACAATTGTCTCAGATAGAGGAGTGCAATTCGTGTCAAAGTTTTGGGAAGAATTGCAGAAGTCCTTGGGAACAAGATTGAAGTTTAGTACCGCTTACCACCTGCAGACTAGAGGCCAAACAGAGAGAGTGAACCAGATTCTAGAAGACATGTTGAGAGCGTGTGCTTTGGACTATGGAAATTCTTGGGAACAATTTCTGCCGTACACAAAGTTTACTTACAACAATAGTTATCAAGCGAGTCTGCAGATGGCTCCTTATGAAGCACTCTATGAATGGAAGTGCCGCACGCCACTATATTGGACCGGAGTGGGTCAGAAATAATTTTTGGCACCACGACTAGTGGAAGATGCCACTGCTCATGTGAAGATTATACAAGAAAGATTGAAGACAGCCCAATCTCGACAAAAGAGCTACGCCGACAGAAGAAGGAGAGAGCTATCTTTTGAGATAGGCGACTATGTATACCTCAAAGTGACACGTTACAAAGGAGTCCGACGATTTCAGATGAAGGGAAAATTAAGCCCAAGATATGTTGGACCATATAAGATTGTGGAAAGACGAGGAGAAGTAGTGTACAAATTGGAGCTACCGCCTGAACTAGCAGGAGTTCATGATGTTTTTCACATATCTCAACTGAGGAAATGTCTAAGGAAACCAACAGGGCAAGTGTCTCCTATAGAAGCTAAAGTTCAACCAGATTTGACATATCAGGAATACCCAGTTAAAGTGTTAGAGGTCAGTGAAAGGAAATTGAAGTCAAGAACCATCTGATTCTGCATAGTTCAATGGAATAATCACATAGAGGAAGAATCAACATGGGAAGGAGAGGAAGAGTTGCGTCAGAATTTCCCCTACCTGTTCTCAGACCAATCAGAATCTTGAGGACGAGATTATTCTTAAGGAGGGTAGGTTGTAACACCCTAGATTTTGCTACCTCTTAGCATGCTAGTCAGTATATCTTCATTGGATTGTCGGATGTCTCAACCCCATTTTTGATCTCTTATCTCAGAATTATCATCCTAGTATGCCACTACCTTAATTTAAAAAGTTGGCAGCTAAATCCGACCATTTAAGCCATTTTCACGTTTCAGTCCAAAAGTATTTCAGATTGATCCCTTTCAAAATTTCCCAAGAGCCTGAAAGGGCTAAAAGCCACAAATTTGCTTGAAACCTTGTTCTGATTCAGGGAACATCTCCCAATTGGTTTTCTGAATAGAATCCTCTTCAGAGAAAATCTCAAAATCTCATCCTAGGTCTCAGTTTCAACCTCGATAAAATTTAGGCCCTGATTACCCTAATTGCCCTAATCTTTCTGTTTTCGCTTTGCTCAAAACATGATCAAAAACACCAAATTGTGTCTTCTATCCCTGCAAACCTACTTACTGAATTTAGTGAATCCAATTGGCAAAGCCAGTTTCAACCAAAACGAAGTTTATTGCCAGATTCACAATTCAGTCAAAAATATAGTTCCAGAAATTATGTTCCAGTCCAAACTTCTTTTTCCGGCCCGTTCTTTCGACCAGGCTATAGCCGTTTTGACAAGGACCCCAGTCGCAGCCACTTCGACCAGTGGTGCCACCGCAAACTCGCCGTCGGCCAACGCTCTCCACCATTGACCGTGTCGACGTGTCGGCGTGTGGTGCTCACGTCGCTCCAAAACCATCCACCGTGGCAACGATCGACGACCGCCAGCAGTGCCGTCTCGTTCTGTGCGCACGTGCCTGCAGCCGTCAGGAACTTTTTGCCACATCACCACCATGCCGAAGCCGGCCATCCCATCGCTCTACTCCAGCAAGATCTTGCGTGATCCTCCTCTTTGGCATCACCATGGCAGCCGCTGTAGCGTCCCAACGCCGTCTCAATCCCGTCATTGTCAGTAGTCACGCCGTATCCAGCTTGATCTGCTTCAGGTCTCGAGAGCCCCAGCCCGCTGCCTATAAAAGCTCCCCCTCGCCCAGAGCATCTTCACACCTCCGGCAACCAATAAGTCCTAGTTTCTTCGCGTTTCTTCTTCAACTTCGGTGAGCCAGTGAGAGGGAGCTCCGTGCTAGCTTAGCCTGTTGTGCCAATCCTCAAATTGATCAGACCTGTGACTCCCTCTCATCCACCTCTCTGTGCTATAGCGTCTATTTGCATCCCGGCGGACCCTGTCGCCGGTGATTGCTGGATTTCCCCTTTTTCCCAGTTTCGGCAATGCAGCCCATTTTAACCCGAATTGATCCTTCTTGTAGTGGAGTGTCTTGACCAGTAGAGCACCTCCAGCAAGCCTGTGATCTTAGTTTTCAAATTGAAGATCGCTGTGTAGCTTTCCCCTTTTTTTCGCGTTACCGATGACCGGCTCCCGTCGCCAGGCTGCACCACCTATTCCCCGGCCAAACCAAGTTCACCAGTAGCTTCCCCCTCCACCCTATTTCTCTCATCGAGAGGAATTAATCTCGAAAGACGTGTATTAGGTTTGCCCAAATCTCTCTTCTTCATCTCCGGCCGCGACGTCGAAATTCTCACTGGTGCCGCCTCAGCCCATTCCCTCTTAACATCACCATCTGGACCGATCTAGAAACTCAACCATGCTCTAAGATTAGAGTTTAATTCATCAAATCGCTTTGTCGCCATCAAGGTGTTTTCTTCTCCGGCACAACTGGCCACCGCTCGCCGTCCACCAGCTACCAGTCAAGATCAATGCTCCATATGGCACTAGTTAGCCCCACCTAGCTTCAGCAGCCTCAATTTCTCAATGCGCAGCACAAAAGCCCGAATTGAGTAACCTACTCCTCGCTGCCGTGCCGCTAGCGTGCTGCCCGATCGCCGCCGTCCACCGCCATTGACGCCACTTTGTCCTGTAACTCTGCCTTAGTCCCCTGATCATATTTCTCTTCTATCCCGTTCTCTGGTTTTGCACATAATCGCAAGTTTGAGCCATGCCAAGCTTTGTCCATAAGCTGTTATGTGCCGTGTCACCACCTCTGTCCTTGAAACCACCACCATTAGATTCATGTCTTCTTCGCCTACCTCCTAGACATTGTTGGCGAAGCAATTGAAGTCCAGAATCATCTCCACTGTTTTGCCTTAGTTTTTGACAATGTCAGCTCAGTGTCAGCCTATGTCAGCCAGTGGCATTGGCCCTATTCAACCCCTTCTGGTTGATAAAATGAAATTCTACTTTGTCCACTAAACTTATGGAGCCATGTTCTACAATTTCTTCTACGGTCTCATCTTGAGAAGACCCCTCTAAAGCCAACATAAGGCCATGTCTGACTGTGATCCGAATGTCAGGCCTTCGACATTCAACATTTTAGAGTCAATCTCTTTTAGCTACGCTCAAGTACCTTCGACCAGTTCTTCTCTCTTGCATGCATATCTATATACTATACACAAGTATTTTCTGTATGCTTCGATAGTGCGATGTGTCGAATTGTCTCGTTGTTTGTGTGCGAGAATAGAGCAAGAAGCAGAAGAGTCAACAGAAGACTTCTTCGAAGAACCCTTAGAGCCGTCAAACCCCACACTGCAAGGCAAGTCTCTACCCTTGATCATGTCTCTCCCAGTATTTTGAGAAAACTAGGATGATTTCTGGAGACCCCGCGGTACCCGGGGCCAGGAGGCCCAGGGACCCACCTGGACCTTCTCCGCATGAAGGGCCGAGGCGCTCCGGAAGTTCACCGGGACCCAGGGCCCGTAGGCACTGGGACCCATTGGGAACGTTCTCCACAAGAAGGCCCTAAGCGCTCCAGAGGACCGGGGACCCACCGGGGACCTCCGCACGAAGGCCCGAGGCGCTCTGCAGACCCCACGGGACCCGGGGCCCAGTGGCTCAGGGACCCACCGGGGATCTTGCGTCCTGAGACCCCATGAGACCCGGGGCCCGGAGGCCTGGGGAGCTGCCTGGGATCTTGAGCTCCAAAGACCCCACGGGACCCGGAGGCCCGGGGACACTCCGGGGATCTTGCCCTCCGGAGACCCCGTAGGAACCGGGGCCCGGAGGCCCAGGACCCGCCGGACCTTCTCCACACGAAGGACCAAGGACGCTCGGGAGCCCACTTCGAAGACTACCCAGAGGTACGGGATTTCCCCCAACAAGTTCCATCCAGGACCTGTCATTGATTCAAGAGGCCACGTATTTCCACAACACGCAGGTCTCCATGATCTCGATGGCGGCCGACGTCCGGGGCCGGGGCCTTGCCGTTCCGTCAATTGCCCTTGCAGCCACTCTCATCGAGCACCGCGGGGAAGGCGCCCGGGTTATTGTGGACCAGCTCCCGTAGAGCTTCCCCGGCTACTTCGACGCACGACGGGGGGAGCTCGAGGACCAAGCTGGGATACTCTTCAACCGGGTCTCCTGAGCTATGGAGCTGGGGAGTGCGCACTCGGTGGAGTCGGCAACGGCGGTGAAGGTTCCCCTGCGGGGGGGGGGGGGGGGAGGACAACAACGGACAAGTATGAGCTCCCCTCCCGATCTTTAGATATGTCGTGGTATAAAATATACAACTGACATATTTCACAGAAAGATTTGACACGCGAACAGTGGCGGGAGCAGACCGAGTGACCGGTCACCTCTCGCCAAGCAACGCAGCAATTTACACAGTGATTTCTATACAGGTTTGGGTCCCGGTGGGGGCCCTAGTCCTGTCGGCACCCTCCAGAGGTGAGTCCGCTGGGAAGGAGCTCCCTCGGGGAGAGAGGTCTCCAAGGGAGCCAATTTTTTTAGTGTGTCAAAAATGCATTGGAGTCCTCTTACAAACGAGGTACAAGGGGGTATTTATAAGCCCCAAAACACGCAAAAGACCAAATAGCCATAGCTACGGCCGTTGGATCGAGGGGCGTTAGCGTCAATTTACCTGAAGAAGGGCTTGCATGCTTGGGAAGTGTCCTCGCTGGTTCCCGAGTGACCTGGGGCCCGGAGGCCCAAGGACCCACCGGGGACCTCCTTCGCACGAAGGGCCGAGACGCTCCAGAGACCCACGCGACCCGAGGCCTGGAGGCCTGGGGACCCACTGGGACCTCGTCCGTACGAAGGCCTGAGGTGCTCCAGAAGTCGCCCGTGACCCGCGGCCTGGAGGCCCAAGGACCCGCCCGGGACCTTCTCCGCACGAAGACCCGAGGCGCTCCAGAAGTTCCCTGGGACCTGGGGCCCAAAGGCCCCTGGACCCACTAGCGACCTTCTCCGCACGAAGGGCTGAGGCGCTCCAGAGACCCAGTAAGGCACGGGGCTCGGAGGTCCAGCGACCATCTCCACACAAAGGCCCGAAGCGCTTTGGATGTCCCCAAGGACCCGTGGCGCACAGATCCTGGGACCCGGAGGCCATAGGTCCAGGGACCCACCGGGGACCTTCTCCACACAAAGACCCGAGGCCCGGAGGCCCAGCGACCTGCCGGGCTCGAGGCGCTCTGGAAGTCCCCCGGTACTCGAGGCCCGGAGACCCAGGGACCTACCGGGGACCTTCTCCGCATGAAGACCTGAGGCACTCCGGAAGTTCCCCGGGACCCAGGGCCCGTAGGCCCGGGACAGGCGGGGACCTTCTCCGCACGAAGGGCCGAAGGGCTCCGGAATTCCCCCGGGACCGGAGGCCCAAGGACCCACCGGGCACCTTCTCTGTATGAAGGGCAGAGATGCTCCAGAGACCCCACCGGACCTGGGGACCGGTGGCCCAGGGACCCACAGGGGACCTTGTCCGCACGAAGGGCTGACACGGTCCAGAGACCACGCGGGACCTGGGGCCCGGAGGCCCAGTAACCAGGCTCTACGGAAGTACCCTGGGACCTAGGGCCCTGAGGCACAGGGACCCATTGATTACCACTCCGGTAGTTCCCAGGAACCGGGGGCCCAAACTCCCGGGACCCGCCGTGGACCTTGTCATCACGAAGGGCCGAAGGGTTCCAGATGTCCCCCAAACCCGGGCCCTGCGGCCGTGGGACCCGTCGGCACCTTCTCCGCACGAAGGGCCGACGCGCTCCAGAGACCCAGCGGGGTACAGGGCCCCGATGCCGAGGGACCCACCGGGGACCGTCTTCGTACGAAGGCCTGAGGTGCGCGGGAAGTCCTCGGGACCCGGGGCCCAGAGGTCCTGGGACCCGTAGAACGGAGGTCCCGGGACCCGTAGCCTTTGGTTCCGGGGACTCGCCGTGGAACTTCTCCGCATGAAGACCGGAGGCACCCTGGAAGTTCCCTAGGACCCGGGGCCCGAAGGCCCCGAGACCCTTTGGGGACTTTCTATACACGAAGGGCCGACCGTCGGGACCTTCTTCGCACAAAGGGCCATGGCGCTCCAAAGACCCAGAAGGAACGGAGCCCGGAAGCCCGGGGACCAGCAGGGGACCTTCTCCGCATGAAGGCCCGAGGCGCACCGGAAGTCCCTTCGTACCCGAAGCCCGAAGGTCCCGAGACCCGCCTGGGACCTTCTCGGCATGAAGACCCGAGGAGCTCTGAAATTTACCCAGGACCAGGGGCCCCGGGGCCTGGGCCCCGCCGGGGACCTTCTCCGCACGAAGAGCCGAGACGCTCCGGAGACTCCAAGGGACCCAGGGTCCAGCGTTCCGGGGACCCTCCGGGACCTTCTCCGCACGAAGGCCCGAGGCGCTCCGGAAGTTCCCTGGGACCCATGGCCCGGAGGCCCAGAGACTCACCAGGGACCTTCTCCGAAGGAATGCCCCAGGCACTCCAGCAGTCCCTGTAGGGCCCAGGGCCCAGAGGCCTGGGGACCCACCGGGACCTTATCGGCATGAAAGCCCGAGCTGCTCGTAGGCCCAGGGACCCACCGGGGACCTTCTCCACACGAAGGGTGGAGGCGCTCAAGAGACCCCACGGGACCCAAGGTGCTCCATGTACCTCACGGGACCTGGGGCCAGAGGCCCAGGGACCCACTTGGGAACTCCACACGAAAGACTGAGGTGCTCCGGACACCCCACAGGACTTGGGGCCCGGAGACCCGGAGAGCCACCAGGGACCTTCTCCGCACGAAGGACTGAGGCGCTCCGACGACCCCGCGGGACGCGGGGCCCGGAGGCCCAGGACCTGCCGGGGACCTTCTCCACACGAAGACTGCTTGGAGGTACGGGATTTCTCCCAAGAGGAGCCCCCTAGTCCCTCGGGGACATGCCGTAGCCCCAGAGTGTATGTGTAAAACCTTTCCCCTGATGACACTGAGGTCTCCGGGGTAATTTTCCCGCACAGTGCTGCGATAGAACCCTTTCGCTTCCGAAGGACCGGGGATCTCCGGGCGCAAGGATCTGAACTTGGGATGTAAAGTTGCTGTGAGGAAGAGAAAACCACCCCTCGGGGCTTGGACCCCTAGAACGAAAGAAACCCACTCCTGGGGCCTTGGTCCCCGGGCAAAAGGCGGCGCCCGGAATGGGGTCACCGGGGCCCTGATCCCAGGGCAAATGGCGCCGCCCGGGACGGGGCCGCTGGGGCCCTTGTCCCCGGGAAAAAGGCGGCGCCCGGCACGGGGTCACCGGGGTCCTTATCCCCGGGCAGCGCCCGGGACAGTGTCACCAGGGCCCTAGTCCCCGGGCAAATGGCTTCCCCTGTGACGGGATAACCGGGGCCCCGATCCCCGGGCAAATGGTGGGGCCCGAGACTGGGTCACCTGGGCCATTGTCCCCGTGCAAAAGGCGGCGCCCAGGATGGGGTTACCGGGGCCCTTGTCCCCGGGCAGAAGGCGGCGCCCGGGACGAGGGAGCCGGGGCCCTTGTCCCTGGGCAAATGGTGGTGCCCGGGATGAGGGAGCCAGGGCCCTTGTCCCCGTGCTGAAGGCGGCGCCCGGGATGTTCAAAGCCTTGCCCCGGGACAGAGTCCTCCCAGGAGAGAACATTACCGCGTCTGGGCGGCGCGGTTGAGAAAATCCTCCTCCCGGGACAAAGTCCACCAGGGAGAGAACGTAGCCACGTTAGGATGGCGCGGAGCCCCCGGACGGGAGAAAGCCTTCTCCCAAAACAAAGTCCCCCGTGGAGAGAATGTTACCACACCCAGGTAGCGCGGAGCCGTCAGACGGGAAAAACTTCTCCTGAGACAAAGTCCACCCGGTAGAGAGAACCTTCCCTCGGGACAAGGTCCACCCAATGGAGAAAGCCTTCCCCTGGGACAAAGTCCACCAGGAGAGGATGTTACCTCATCCAAGCACTGCGGAGCCCCCGGACGGGAAATACCTTCTCCCGGGACATCCCCCTGGGAGAGAGATGCAGTTGCATTTGGATAGCGCATAGAAAATTACTCCGGTCGCCGTGAGAACTACGGGCCGGCAAAGAATTTCCTGGTCAAAAAGTTCTGAAACCCGGTCGAAAATTCCCCCAGTCACAGTGGGAATGGGGAGCCGATCAAGAAATGGGTTCAGAAATGTGCTCCCGGAGGAGAGTGAGCGCCACGATGGGCTCTGGAGTATTTGAGGGGGGACTATTCCCTCAAAGTGCCTCATTACCAAAGTTAAGAAACTGGGTTGCCGCTTACCCCCTCTGTCCTCAAGGGGTTATCGTAAGCCACCCCGGGAGTGAGGCTCTCATTGTCGGGACTTTTGGAGTATTACAGGGGGGCACTCACCCCTCAAAGTGACTCGTTACTGTGGTTTCTGTGACGGGGTTGCCGCTTACGCCCTCAGTCCACGAGGGGGATTGTAAGCCATCCTAGGGGAGCAGGGCTACTGTCGTCGGGACTTGGGCTAAGCAGGAGTCCGTGACCCTCATTCAAGGGCATCCTCTGAGGGGCATCCTCCGGGGAGGGCATCCTCTTAAGGGCATCCTCGCAGGGAGGGCATCCTCTCGAGGAGGGCATCCTTGCTGAGAGAGCCACGCATGGCCTGGGGTCAACCCCCGGCGTGGAGTAAACCCCTGGCGCGGCGGGAGGCCCTGGCGCAAGAAAGGCTCCCGCCGCAGAGTGAGCCCCCAGTGCGGGGAAAGACCCTGCGTTGTTGGGATGGTGGCGGCGTCCGAGACGCGAGGACGCTCATCACCGGGACGCCTCTCATAGGGAGACAGTGACGGCGCCCGGGACATGGGGACACCTGCCCCCGGGCCGCTTATCACTGCAGTGGTGGAGGCGCCCGGGACGTGGGTCACCGAGATCTATCGGGCGAAAATTTCTCCTAACACCCCAGAAGATCATCCTTGCAGGGAGGGCATCCTCTAAGTGAGGGCATCCTCGCTGGGAGGGCATAGCCTTGGAGGCGGTGAAAAAATACACCCTGCAAGAGAAGATTGATACGAGAATGACTAATTTGCATTGATTAAGTAAATTGATACAACGCCTCCCCCCTGTGAAGCGCGAGAGGGTGAGGGGGAGGCCCAGAGGCCAAGTGCAGACATCCCCGCGGAGAGGGCATCCTCGCGAGGAGGGCATCCTCTAAGTGAGGGCATCCTTGCGGGGAGGGCCTCACCTCGAGGGTCCAGCGCGGGGCTTGCGGACAGGATCCCCCAAGTCAGGAGACATGTCCCTAGGAGTTTTGGAAAGGGGGAACGTCGGTTGAGCCCCTTTCTTGGGCAAGCTCCCAGTGTCCCCCATAGGTAGCGAGGGGGCCGCCTGTACCAACTAATGGGGCAAGGTAAGTCTCTCCGCTTGCTCATGTTGCTGGAGGAATGCCACAAAGTGTTGACGAAGCGCGTTACATTCTCAAGTGGCATGGGAAGTGGACTGGTGGAAGGCGCACCATAAATCGGCCCCAACCTCGTTGCTTCACAGCAGATTGTCCCGAGCACGGGAGGCCTGGCCTCCCCCCCTTTTGACTTGGGGGAGGGGCGGCTGCCACGATCGGCTTTGTAAGAGCCACCTCCATCTTCAAGAATGAAGACATCCTTGAGACATTTGCGGGGTGAGTCCCCAACATCCCTCTTTGCGGGGGGGGGGGGGGGGACCCATGGTCTTCCTTCCACAGGTCATCCTCCTCTGCCCTTCAGTACTTTTCAAGTACGTTGAAGAGCTCGCCTGTGAAGGAGGGGCAGCTTCGGGAGAGCCTCCGATGGAGCTCCCCAGGCAGGATCCCGCTCTTGCACACCTCGATGACTGTGGAGTTGGGGACGTGGGCCACCTTGCTCTTGACCTAAGCAAAGCGCTTGAAGAAGCTCCGGATGGTCTCCCCCGTCTTCTGCGGAACAGTGTAGAGCTGCGATGAGTCCAGGGGATGCACATAGTTCCCTTGGAAGTTCGCGCAGAACTCACGCTTGAGCTGCACGAAGGACTTGATGGAACCGGCCCTCAGGTTGTAAAATCATGAGCGGGCGATCCCGGTGAGGTAGAGGGGGAATACGTTGCATTGCACTATCTTGTCCCACCCGTCCGCTGAGATGGCTGTGGAGTAGACCTGCTCAAATTCATAAGGATCGGCCTCACCATTTTAGTGCTTGATGCGGGCCGGGCGATATGGCTTTGGCCATCAAACGAGTCAGAGCTAGCGGCACAAGGGTTGGCTGGCCCCCTCAACTCCCAGGAAGGTTCCCAGTCGCTGTCCCCCCTTGCAGGGGAGACGCGCTCGTTATGGGAGTCGGGGAGAGGCCCCAGCAGTCCGCCAGGATGGTGGTAGCGCCTCTTCTCCTCAGAGTTGGAGTTGGCTTCGTGAACCTCCAGGTGTCCCCCAGAGGTGGCAGTGGCTTTGTCGACTGGTCTCCCTCCCCTACTGGTCTGGCGGCGTGTCCCCGGCCTGTGCCGAGAGGTAGCTTCGCTAGGTTTCATGGCACACATGCACTCCACCTCCTCCCGAGTTAGTCGGGTCTATCCACCAGGCCCCGTGAGGTCCGAAGACCCGCCGGGGACCTCCTCCGCACAAAGGACTGAGACGCTCCGGAGACCCCGCGGGACCCGGGGCCCAGAGGCCCAGGACCGGTCGGGGACCTTCTCCACACGAAGGACTGAGAGCGCTCGGGAGCCCACTTCAAAGACTGCCCGAAGGTACGGGATTTCCCCCAACAAGATAAATTTTACTTCTTAGTACTTTTTTCCTGGCAGCTTCTTAAAGGAAGTCCTGGAAAGATGTGTAAATCCTTTAATTAATGAAATGAAGTCTTTTGCTAAATCTTGTCCGGTTGTGGTCAGGCATCATGTGGACTAATCCCCGAGAGGGATTTCCCCAACCCCGGGTGGTGTAGCCCGGAGAGTGCTCAAGCGGCCTCTACATTGTTGTGGCTTGCCACCGGGCTTCTTTCCAAGTGTGTGCCAGTGAGTGCTCTCTGGGAGCCAATCCGGTTGTGATGGCTCCCAGAGTGGCACTTTGATAATTTTGACAATTGTCGTGCCGAGCTGTCCCCTCCGAAGCCGGGCTCCCGGAGGGTTCAGCCGCTTCAAATACGCCCTCCAGCTGGCTATGAATACTGGCCGGAGGACCTTCTCCAGAGCGCCTTTCGGAGGGTTCAGAGCTTATACGAGGATCTTTCCCGGGAGCTTAGGGAAGGCTTCCGGGACTACTAGGCGTAGTTGCCCACCGGAGGGAGTTGTCCTTCGGGATAGTTTCCTGTGGGAGCCTAACTCTCCGGATTGTTTGAACATTGTCTTCAACATTTTCCAAAAATTCTTCTCCTGTCCGGGCCCGGGTTATCCCCTCCCCCCCCCCACAGCGGGGTGCAGCTTGGCACGGTGCACCGTGGGTAAGGAACAAAAAGGCCTGGACACTGATAACTGCCGGGGTCACCTAGCCCCCGGTCGAATGGGATAAACGCACATGGTCACCGTGAGAACGGGGAGCCAGTAGAGAATTTCCCAGTTGAAAAATTCCGACGACCCGTAAGAAATTCCCCCGGTAGCTGTGACAACGGGGAGCTGGTATAGAATTTCCCGATCGAAAAATTTCGAAGGCTGGTAAGAAATTCCCCCAGTCGCCCTGAGAACCGGGAGCCGGTAGAGAATTTCCAGGTCGAAAAATTCCAAAGGCCGGTAAGAAATTCCCCCAGTCGCCGTGAGAGCGGGGAACTGGTCGAGAATTTTCCGGTGAAAAAATTCTGATGGACTGTTAGAAATTCCCCCGGTCGCGTGAGAACGGTAAGCCAGTAGAGAATTTCCCGGTCGAAAAATTCCGAAGGCCGGTAAGAAATTCCCCCAGTCGCAGTGAGAACGGGCAGCCGGTAGGGAATTTCCCAGTCGAAAAATTCCAAAGGTCGATAAGAAATTCCCCCGGTCGCCGTGAGAGCAGGGAGCCGGTAGAGAATTTCTCGGTTGAAAAATTCCAAAGGCCGGTAAGAAATTCCCCTGGTCGCCGTGGGAACGGGGAGCCGGTAGAAAATTTCCTGTCGAAAAATTCCGGAGGCCGGTAAGAAATTCCCAACCGAGAGTCCCATGACCAACAGAGGGGGAACTCACTCTCGGGGGAGGATGAGTCAATGACCCGTAAGGGGATACAGCCACTCCCGGAGGAGGGTTCCGTTCCCTGGCAGTGGGTGTAGAGTGTTTGAGGGGGGACTAGTCTCTCAAAGTGACTCGCTACCGCAGTTCATGAGAACTAGGTTGTAGCTTACCCCCTCAGTCCACAAGGGATTACTGTAAGTCGCCCTATGGGAGCAGGGCTCCCGTCGTAGGGACTTTTAGGCTATTATAGGCTACGTCCTCACAGAGAGGTCATCCTCATAGAGAGGGCATCGCCTTGAAGGAGGAAAGATAAGAATAAAAAAAATTCCAGAGTTGAACAAAAACGCCATTTGTATTAATGAAGATGAAATACAATGCCTCCCTCCGTGGAACCGCGGCGAGGGAGGGAATGGTGAATACAATCCCTCCCCCTGCGAAGTCACGACGGGGGAGGCAGTGAGCCCAGAGGCTAGATGTAGAACTTGCGAAGCAAGTCTACATTCCAGGTATCCTTCAACTCCTGGCCTTCGATGTTGCAGAGCTTGTATGCCCCCGAGTCTAGGACCGTAGAGATCCTTATGGCCCATCCCACTTTGGGGAGAGTTTTCCTTGGGCTTGGGGGTCAGTCACGCGCTTGAGGACTAGGTCCCCAAGGTAAAAAGCTCTCTCGTGGAAGGGCTGGTTTGTATGTGCACACCATTTTGCGCTCGTAGATGGCGTGGTGGTGGAGAGCTTGGTCGCGCTCTTCCTCGATGAGGCCGATGTCCAATCGTTGGTTCACTTTGTTGGTTTGGTATGCTGCGGCCGTAGCTCCGTCTAATAGCTTGACCTGCAGTGACTGAAAACCAATCTTCGAGGGGAGGAGTGCCTCAGCCCCATACACGAGCGAAAAGGGTGTACGCCTTGTTGCTCGGCTCGGGGTCGTGCGCATGGAGAGAGGATGCTCAGGAGCTCCTCCGCCCATGTGCCCACATGGAGGCGGTCTGCTCGAGTCGCTGGTGCAATCCCTGTAGGATCACGCCGTTGACCCTTTCGACGGCTCCGTTGCTCTTGGGATGAGCTACAAAAGCGAAGAGGAGGGTAGCCCCAAGCCTTCGCAGAACTCCCGAAAATATGCCGAGTCGAATTGGGTACCGTTGTCGACGTTGATTTATTGGGGGACCCCAAAGTGACATACGATGTTCTTCCAGAAAAACCGCTGTACCGCGCGGGAGGTAATGCTGGCCAAGGGCTCAGCCTCTGCCCGCTTTGAAAAATAATCTACTGCGACCACCGCATACTTGTAGCCCCCAGGCGCTGGGGGGAAGCACCAAAGAGGTCCATCACCCAGCGCGCGAAGGGCCATGTGATGGGGATGGTTTGCAGCATCGTGGAGGGCAGTTGTAACACCCTCGGTATCGGGTGAAAATTTCTTTTCATAAAAGTCATGCATACATATGTCTCCTATGCCCTAAAATTTCAAAACCTTCCCTGTGAACCCACATTAAGATCTGACTTTCCAGATATGACCTACTATTTATCTTGAGAATAAAAGCCTTCAGAAGCCAGATCCAATTCGATCTCTAACTCCCAGATTTGTGAACCCTTTCTATTTTTGAAAACAGAATTTAATTAAATATCCTAACTACACTAAATAGCCTGAACTCCGATTTAATCAAATCTTGACCTAATCCAGACTAGATTATTCTTGGATTATGATCAAGGGCATGCCAATACCTTAACCCAAAAAGTTGGCAGCCAGATTCCACCATTAAGACCATTTTTGGAAATCAGTCCATAAAGTATGGCAGATTAGTCCTTTCTTGATTTTCAGAAGCCTGAAAAGGCTAAAAACCTCAAATCAACTCCAAATTCAAATCTGATTCAGGGAACACTTCCCAAATACTACTCAACACAAGATCTTATATGAGAGTTTCAAAATATCATCTGAGATCTTAGATATCCAATTTTGACAAAACCTAGATTTTAAATACCCTAATTACCCTATTTTCGTTTCATTCGAAAACTACTCAAATGCTCCAGATTTTGTCTAATATCCTTGCTAAATACCTTGTGGAATAAAGTCTGCCAAATCTGTAAAGTTAAAATCTGCCCTAATCGCCTAAATCCCAGAATTTACAATTCAGTCCAAGCCAAAAACCAGAAATTGCAACCGGGTCCAGCCTGCTGTTTCGACCAGCAGTCACTAGCCCTTCGACCACGACCAGCACCCGCTAGCACACCCTCGACCAGTGCCCCGCCTCGCCGTGTTTCGTCGCCGCCGGTCAAGCTCCAGCCTCACTTGTGCCCGTGAGTGATGGTGCTCGCATGCGCGCACATGTCTAGCAGTGACCGCGCTCCAGGAGCAACTTCGTCAAAATTTTTCGCGCCACATCCCCACGCCGTGCTAGCAGTGTCACCTATGCCTTGCACTGTCCAGGAACAAGTTCCAAGATGTTGACAAAATGCTGTTGCAGAGCCGCTATCGCCGCCTCGTCGTTGTCGCCGTTGCTTCAACCAGACGCGTCACCGGCATGAATCAAATTCCACAGTCTCCAGCCTCGAATCCATCCTATGCCTATTTAAACTCACCCATGTCAGCTACATCTTCACGATTGTTCGCCAGAGCTCACTTAGCCAGTAAGTCGTCATCTCCTCCATTTATTCTTCTTCTTCTCCAGCAAGCCGCTGAGGGGGAGCACGGTTCCAGAACAATCTACTATGCCAATCGTCAAATTGGTTCAACTAGTAAGTCCCTTGTACTCACCTCATCGTGTTGTGACTTTGAATTGAACTCTGGTGGAGCTCAGCATCAGTGATCGCCGTAATTTGAAAATGCCCTGTTCCTGCTCTTGAGCTCGTTCCAGCCAAAATTAGCTTACCTTTTTGTAGAATCAAGTGATCACATAAACCCGTTGAGCAAGCCTATTTAACCCAATTTCGAATTGGAGCATGAATTGAGGTTGTTCCTGTTCTTCATGCACAGCTGTGACTGTCTCACGTCGCCGGCCCACACTGTCCCATCTCCGACCAAACTAGTAGTACCAACAGCTTTACCTTTCCTCCCTGTTGCTCTCACTGCTTTGAATTGAACCCCAAAGACCCATATTAAAAATGCCCAAATCTCACCTCGCTGGCGCCGCCATGATCTAATTCCCCTCGACATCACCATCTGGACCAACACAGCAACCTACCAATGCCCTTGATTTTGGGATTAGATCATCCAATTACCTCAACATTGTTGAAGCCATTGGTTTCTCCGGTGTACCTCACCGTTCACCGTCGAACGGCCTCCGATCAAATCAAGGGCTCCAAAACATAGCTTCAGCTCAAATCTAGATTGTGTATTTTACCCCTTGCTGCCGTGCCGCCAGTGTGCCGTCTGGTCACCACCGGCCACCGCCGTCGCCGCCACCTTGTCCAGTCAAACCACTTTAACCTCCTGAGCATATCTCTCCATTACCTCGACCTCTGGTTCTGCCCAAAATCACAAGTTACTGTCGTGCCAAAATTGTGTCCAGTAGCTGTGCTGTGCCATGTCGCCACCGTGTTTCTTCGCCGTCATTCGTCGCCGTCTAGCCATCCCAGTGATCGAAACTACCATCATTGGATTCCTGTTGTCTTTGCCTATCTCCTAGAGATAGTTGGTGAAGCAGAGCTGAAGCAAATTGATAAATCACCAAAGTGCTAGTTTTGGCAGGGCACAGACATTCAGTTCACTATGTCTAGGGGTGTTTTTGTAAAATCCTTGAACTCCTGGACTTTCCTGTGGAAACCTTGGTGTCAAATAGTTGCCTTATTCAACTATGCACCCAATGCTTTGATCCAAATCTGTTTTGTCCACTGGAAACCTCCTAAAACATGTCAATCCATTCTTGGACATTGTGCGCCCTTGCCAGCTCTATGTCAGCCAGTGGCATTAGCCCAATTTGATCACTTCTGGTTGCGCAAATTGAAAACCACTTTATCTACTAAATTTGTAGAGCCACATTTTACATTTTATTCAACTACCACATCTTGAGAAAAGCCCTCTAAAGCCAACCAAAGCCATGTCAGGCTGTGAACCGAATGTCGATCTGTTGACATTCGCTGTTTTCGAGCAAACTAGCCGCGGACTCAATGTCAATTTTGATGCCCTGAAACCCTAAGATCCTCTAACACTCATCCTTAGCCTAGATCCTCCAGATTTCTGAGTTTAACTGAAACCCAGCCTTCAAACCTACCTATTTCAACGTCACCAAGGGCAGTTCTTCTTAAAACATATTGCATATAGATTATTAAAAGTTTTTAAAATGGCTTGTGATCTTTGTTTGTTATTTGATTAATGATTAGATCAAGAGCCTGAGTTCGAGGACTTCACTGCCGACCTGACACCAATTGTTGTTTCTTACGACGCGGAAGGCAAGTCAAATTCTTGATCATCTTGAACCTATATTTTATGAGTTGTATAATATAATCCTTGAATATAAGTAGTATCGCATGTGAAAAAAGGATTGAGATATGAAATGGCAGTAAAAGGCTGAATGCCTGTGAAATGTAAAATGATCAAGTAATGAGCCATGAACTATTATATGTGTATTTATGTCTATTCATGAAATAAAACCCCTAGCCGTGACCAGAGTTTGGTATGGAATGGTGGTGGCAGTAGATGTGTGTGGCTGTGGATGGTCTGGTCACTGGCATATAGGGACTAGAACCTTGTGTTGGGCGTCTAGTGGCATGAAAAATGTGCTAACCGCAAACCTGGTATGGGACAGGCCTCAACAAGTAAGTATGCGGATCGCATATGAAACCCCTGCATGAGATGAAAAGTTGTGCACGATTGGCACGGAGTGCGGCTCCTACACATAACCCTGGATGTGATGATGCACGCTGACCCAGTAATGGGGAGATGCACTCGGGGTGGGGGTATAGCCCGCCACAACTATGGTTTGTCTGACCACAGGGTCAGGGGTGAATTGTGAGTGAAGCATAACAAAAGTTCTTGTTATCTCCACCTTTCCACTCACACTATGCATTGAGAAAGGGTCTAATCATATTGATAGGATGGGCATGAAAGTGGAATATCTTGCGAGTTAATTGGTACCTCTCTGCAGAGTTAAAAACGCATTCGAATAATCCACGGGGTGTGACACAAGTATGTTTTCTAAATAAAATTTGATAAATCAAGATTAGCCAAATGACATGTGTTGTCATGATAAGGGGTGCTGCCGTGGGCTGTCGTGTGTCAACGTGTCGCGGTAGTACTATTAATAGTGGAACATGAATAGCGATGCTATGCTATGAAAAGTGCTGCCATGAGATGAAGGAAAAGACTATTTTACAACCACCCACACTCCTTTACCAGCATAGCTTCATATCATCACTATTATACATATATACTCTTACCTATGACTTGCTGAGTATGTAAGTACTCACCCTTGCAACCTATCATCAAATAGATGAAGTACTCTATAATCAAGATGAAGGCTTGGAAAGCTTCTTGGATCCAGAAGGAGGAGAGCCAGTTCCACCAGAGCCCTGACGTGGTGTTGTTTTGCCGTCAACTTCTTGCTGTGAGGGTTCACCTATCTTCCATCGCGTAGCTGTTTCTATTTTTATTTACCTAGACCATGTATGCCGTGAATGTATTATAATCTCTTTATACTGTATTAAGGCCAACAGGCCACAGTGCTTAATTACTTTGTAAGTTACTCTGTTGTAATGTAAATATACTCCTGTGCTTGACTTATCCTGGGAAGTCAATGGTATGCATATGTGGGATCAGCTGCAGCGAGCTGGGTCCCCACAGGAGTACTCGTAGTCCCCAAGTTGGGGGTGCGACAGCAGTCTGGTGCCCTTTGCCCTTCTCTGGCAAGCCTCGCACACAGAGACAAAGTCTCACGCGTCTCGGACCGCAGTAGGCGAATAGAAGACTTGGTAGAGGACGTTCGCTGCGACTGCACGCAAGGCTAGGTGAGACCTCTAGCTACCCAAGTGGATGTCCTCGAGGTGCCAGAGTCCTTCTACTCGTGTGCGGAAGGGGAGCAGGGCGGAAGCCCCCCACTTGTAGAGCTTTCCCTCCAGTAGGATATACACCCATGCCCTGGCACGGAGGTGCCTCACCTCAGTGTCGCCGAGAGGCTCTCCCTCCCCCTTATGAAGGAGATGAGGGGATCCATCCAGGATGCTCTCCGAATGATCTCGGAGACCTCCGGGGCACGAGGCTCGGAGTCCATGCCCGGAGGGGTCACTGAAGGCTTCGTGATCATCTCAAGGAAAGCACCCCCGTGAAGAGGTCCTTGGGCGCTGGCCGCCTGGGGCAAGGCGTCGGCGCGGTCATTATCCGTCCGGGGGATATGCCAGGCCTCCAGACCCTCGAAGTGCTTTTCCATCTTACGCACTTCCCCCAAATAGAGGCTCAGGTTTGCGTCATGGCACAACTAGGACTTGTCCATTTGGCAAACCACGAGCTGGGAGTCTCCTTTCAATAGGAGGCGGCGGATCCCCAGGGAGTGTGCTATTGTTCCTAGGCCCTTAATCTTGATTTTGATGATAAATGACAACAAGTGTCTTAGAGTAATCTATTTGCCTTAAGTATAATCAATAATATTAGGTGAAAAGAGGAAATATCAAATGGGAGTCGAAAGGTCACGGTGTCGCCCAAGGTCGCGAGCCAAGGTCGCAAGGCGCAAGGTCGCGAGCACGAGCCAAGATCGCAAGGCGCAAGATCGCGAGCCAAGGTCGCAAGGCGCAAGGTTGCGAGCGTGAGCCAAGGTCGCAAGGCGCAAGATCGCGAGCTAAGGTCTCAAGGCGCAAGGTTGCGAGCGTGAGCCAAGGTCGCAAGGTGCAAGATCGCGAGCCAAGGTCTCAAGGCGCAAGGTTGCGAGCGTGAGCTAAGGTCGCAAGGCGCAAGATCGCGAACCAAGGTCGCCAAGGTCGCAAGTGCATGGTCGCCAAGAAGGAAGCAGCAAAGACCTAAGATAAGTGCTTGTTTATTGTATCGGTCTTGGAGTAGGGAGTTTGATTGGTTTTATAAGAAATTCTTTTGTAGTTTAACCGTACCGTTAAGAGGGGTTGAAAAATCTCTTTTAGTTCCGACAAAAACTGAGAAACTCTTAAGTCATATGTTGCATTCGCATTCATTCACAATCTTGGTCAAGAATCTCAAAGAGGAACTGAAAGTGGTCACACGAGTATTGTTCATTTGACTAGACACTATTCATGGACTATTCATTTGATCAGTTACTCTTCATACGACCAGTAACACTATTTATTCGACCAGTAACACTGTTCATTCGACCAAAGGTTCCAATGTCTATTTACTAGCCGTTAGACGTCGAAGCTGGCTGTTACTTGGCCTGATTTCTTTCCTTTTGAGTACAATGGCTAGTTGAGAGGTTGGGCTACAAATACAGGTGTTTTGAGCAGTATTTACATCATTCTTGAGCCACATTCTCATACAGATATCGAGCTATATTTTCCATACACTTTTGAGGAGTTTTTGAGCAGTTTTTGATCAGTTTTTTATAAACACTTTTGGGTAGATTTCTCTACTGTTTTGACCAGTTTTTATAAACACTTTTGAGCAGATTTTTGCTACTATTTTTGAGCAGGTCTTAAAACACCTCTGAGCAGATTTTCACTACTGTTTTTGAGTAGATTTTTGCTACTGTTTTGGAGCAGTTTCTAAAACGCTTTTGAGCAGATTTTTGCTATTGTTTTGAGTAGTTTTTAAAACCATTTTTGAGTGGTTTTTTTTCACATTTTTTAGCAGTTTTTAAGCAGTGTTTGAACAGATTTTTGAGAAGTTTTTGTTCACATTTTGATCAGTTTGATAAACACATTTGGGCAGATTTTGATCAAACTATTTATAAACAATTTTTGAGCAATTTTTTTTTGAAGAACCAAGAGATATATTTTCTATACACTTGAGCCCAAGTGCTAAAATCTTGATCTTTTGATCAAGTATCATTCAATGTGATTGAGAGAGATCTTCTGAGAGCATTCATTTACATCATTTGCATCCTTACAAGTTTCTCAGTATTTGTTGGACATCTAGAAGAGACCTTGCAGCTTAGTACTCTTGGTGAATGCCCTCACCTAGACGGTTTGGTGGCGTGCCTGTTGACCTCTTCTGTTCGGAGATTCTTGAAGAGGCTCGGCATGATTGTAAAAGGCATCGGTGCTCGCCTTTCTAGAGTGGACAAGGAGCAACCGCTACTGAGAAATATCCTTCATGGATATTGAAGCAAGACTCATTCATTTGAGTGCTTCAACGAGGAGTAGTGGAGATCGGGCGTTTCTCTGAGAGTCTTGCGATGTACTTCTTCAGGTCATCGAATGCCATCTAGGCCTAGAGAGTCCATTGGAACCCCTCGAGCTCCCAGAGGATTTTCAAAAATTTTAGGCCGCGTTCCCCTGACCATGAGATGAAGCGGCTTAATGCGGCCAAGCGGCTGGTAAGCAACTGTACGTCTTTCACGGGTTCTCCAGCCATTCGGGGTGCAAGACCTCCCGAACGAGCCCCGCCTCCTGGAGCCTAGCGATCTTGGCCTTGATGGCCTCTTGGCGCTCAACTTCTGCTTGACAGGCGATCGGGTGTTACAGCGAGCCTGTGCTCGATAACGTCCTGAGCGACGCCCCGCATGTCGGCGGGCTTCCACGCAAAATCGTCAGAGTTTTTGCGTAGGAAGGCCGAAAGTTGCTCCGCGTGCTCTTCGGAGAGGTTCGCCCCGATCTTAACGGTCCTCTCCCCGTCCTCTAGGGACAGTTGGACTCTCTAGAGCTCCCCCTCTGGGCTCTGTTTTGGGAGAGACTTCCCGGAGGGGACAACCGGGGCGTCCGAGGACGGGGGGGAGCCCTCTCCCCCTGGGGCCTTGATCAGGTGGACACTCTTTATTGTTGCGGCGGTGCGCTCGTAGAGAGTGCGGGCCACGTCTTGGTTGCCTCGGGGGTGATCACACCGCGAGACCCAGGGATCTTCACACAGAGATAGCTCTGGTGGATTGCCGTCCCCAGGCGGTTGATCGTGGTCCTCCACATAATCGCATTGTACGAAGAGGGGAGGTCCACTACATCGAACCAGACCATCTCCGTCTATTAGTTGTCTGGGCCCTGAAGGTCATGGAGAGATCAACCTTCCCCACCGGGTAGATGGTCTTCCCAGGAACAAAGCCCTACAGGGGCCCGGCTACGGGCTGCAGTAGCTTTTCATTGACCTACATTTCCCTGAATGCCTTCATGTACAGGATGTCGGCGTAGCTTCCGCTGTCGATTACGATACGCGCCAGCTGGTAGTTGTTGACAATGGTGGAGACGATGAGCGCATCGTCATGGGGGAAGTGAACCCCGCGCGCATCTTCTGCTGTGAAGGTGAGGGGGACGTAGGACCACTTTGGTGGCCGAGACGTGTGTAGCACCCCCACAACCTTTACCTCCCGCGCATACTCCTTGCGCTGGCGCTCGGAGTCTCACCCCGAGGTAGATCCCCCGCAATGACGTTTATACGCCTTTGGGAGAGCGGGCAAAGCCGGCGGAGGGGGCAAGGAGGCAGGGCTCCCTCCACCTTGCCCATGTTGGTCGAGGAATGCGGCAAAGTGTTGCAGAAGTTGGTGGCATTCCCGGGTAGCGTGGGTATTGGATGTTGCGCCCCCGCCTTGGGACAACGACTACTCCCGTGGGGACCCAGCTCGTTGCAGCTGATCCCATACATGCATACCATTGACTTCCAAGGATAAGTCAAGCACATGAGTATATTTACATCACTGCAGAGTAACTTACAAAATATCTAAGTAGTGTAGCCTGCTGGCCTTAATACAACATAAAGAGATTACAATGCCTTCACGGCATACATGGTTTAGCAAAATAACAACAACACAACGGAAGATTAGATGAACCCCCACAAAAACAAGTTGACGGCAGAACAACACACATCAGGGCTCTGGCGGAACTGGCTCTCCTCCTTTTGGATCCACAAAGTTCTCCACGCCTTCATCTTGATCATTGAACGCTCCATCTAATGGATTGCAGGTTGCAAGGGTGAGTATGTAACACCCTGGTTTTGGGGGTGAAAGGTTTTGCATAAAAATCCTGCATGCATGTACCTCTGTAGTTGTAGCCAGATCAGTTGAACCCTAATCTCTCTCAGACCCTAAAAATCTCCAAATCTATTCTCTAGATCCAGATTAAGATCTGCCCATCCAGATTTGACCTACCAGTTACCCTGAAGATAAAAGTCTTCAGGAGCCAGATTGAATTCTAACCCTAACTCCCAGTATCTAAGTCTCTTTCTGTTTTCGAAAACAGGAAATTCAAATTTACCCTAAGTACCCCAGTTTCCAAATAACTGAGTTATCATGATTTAACCCTATCCAGACTCAAGTGTCTTTTGGAATATGTTCCTAGGTATATCCTCAACTTACTCCAAAAAGTTGGGAACCAGATTGTTTCATCTAAGCACTTTTCGCAGGTTAGTCAAAATTTTACTGCAAATAAGTCCTTTTCTGTTTACCTGGAAGCCTGAAAAGGCTAAAATCTACAAATCAACTCCAAATCCAGAATTTCTTCAGGGAACACCACTCAAATGCTATTTGATACAGATTTCCCTTCTGATCAGACTTCAAAATCTCACTCCAATTGCCAGAATTCGAGATCGACAAAATCCAGATCTATTTTACCCTAATTCTACCCTATTTTCAAAAATAGGTGAAATCCCTCAGGTCTTATCAAACTTTCTCCAAATTTGAGATAAATGAGTATTAATAGAAATATTATACTCAGCCATGCAATCAAATCCCAAATTAAACCTCTCTAAACCCAGATTTGCAAATCAGTCCAGATTTCAACTGAAACGATCACAATTCAGTCCCTGGTTGGACCACAACTAGTGCAACTAACCAGAAACGCTGCTGTGCTCGATCAGTGCTGCTGCCATTGACCAGACTTCAGTTATCGACCAGCTCTGCTGTTTTTGACCGCACCTGTTATAATCGACCACGACCTGGATAAAGCGCACAAGCACGGGAGCTTCGACCTCGCCACTGCTGTGCTCGTGTTTGCTTCGACCTGCTGCACTGCTGCAGTAGCCACGTCATCGTTGAAGCCAGCTCGTGGTCGCCATCTTCGCCAGTGCCTCGACGCCGGGTGTGTGCTCACCATATGCCACTGTGGATCTTCTCCAGCGTGAATCACAGCCAGCTGATTTCCTCCCGTTTGCACGCCACCAGCAACGATCGACACAGGAACTTTGTGCCACGTGGAGACATCGCCACGCCCAGCCATTAGTTCACTGTCAGTTCACTGCAGCTCCAGCTGCAAAAGCCCTCACGCCCGCTGGCATCCTGTCATTCCATCACCGGCACGCCGTGAAGTCGCAACCCAGTCACTTCCTTGCCGGCTTCAACTCCCCGAGCATTTCCAACCGTTGAGAGCCTCCAGCCTTGCCTATTTATACCCCCTGGGACTTAGCCAACTTCACCACACAGCAAAAACACCAGAAAACCAGCAAGATCACTGTGCCTTCTTCTTCTCCGGTGAGCAACAAAGAGGGAGCACGGTGCCAACCTTCTCCACTGCCTCCTTCAATCCAACACCCCCAGTGAGCTTCTCTTATCTCCCCCATACTTCTCAAGCTTAGAATTTAGTTTAAATGTCTTCAGTCGCCGGCGATTTCAGTTTTACTCCAGTAGCTCCGGCGAGCAATTAATCTTCAACCAGATCGATTCAACCTTCGAGATAGAATCAAATATGCTCACTAGACCTTGCTTCACATCCCTAAGCAACCAAAATCGACAAATTTGCTGAAATATGAAAAACCCCAATTTGCAACTTTGCATGTTCACTGTGCTTACTGATTAAGCTTCTCTGTTGAGTAATCTGTTAATCCAACTTCACCAGTGCATTTCTTATGCCCTAGAGACCATCCACAAGCATGGAATTAAGCTCAATCACTTTAAATCAGAAATGCCCAAATCAGATTTGAGTTCATCATTTCTCTAGCTAGTATCTTCCAAATCCAGCCGACCCAGCTCCAGAAACATTGCCATTTAGTTGTTTTGGACCATTTTGAGAAACTTTGTCTTCTATCACGACTTCTAATTCGGCCTAGAACAGAAGTTATAGCTATGCCCTAGTTGCTGTACTATTCATATTGCAGGTGCTCCAGGCCAGTCAACTTCTTCGCCGTTTTTCATCACCTTCCGGCCATCTCCTGCCCTAGATCCTGTTGAGTCATTTGTTTCTGTTAAAAATGCCTAACTACTAGACAAAGTGGTGCATCATTTGGATTCCTAGATAAAAAGTTATGGCAAACCCTAGTACCTGACTGTGTCAACGCTATGCCAAACTATGCCAGCCAGTGGCATTAGCCCTGTTCACCCACCTCTGGTCATGAAAACCAAAAACTACCTTGTCAAACAGTTGCCTCACTACTTTGTGCACCATATGCTTGAATAAAAACCCATTTTGGCCACTGCGAACTATTCCAACCATGTCAATGCCATTCTTGGGCATTGTCAGCCCTTGTCAGACTATGTCAGTCATTGGCATTGAGCCTTTTCACCTACTTCCAGCCAAGAATCCTGAACATAACTTTGTCCCTTAGACTCCTGATGTTGTGATCTACATTTTATTCTACTGTCACAACTTGAGTTGAGCCCTCTATCATCCATCGACCCTATATCGATGCCTTGAACCGAATGTCGACCTAAAGACGTTCGCTGTTTTTGAGTGAACCAGTCACAACCTTGATATTATTCTGATATTTTGAGAAATTTGGAACCTTGTAAACCTTTGACAACTAATCTTAACCCTGGTATCCATAGTTAACCCTAATCGCTTCCCAGAACCCCAAATCTTGTATCGCCGAGACGCTTTCACCTTGCATTATCGCATATAGTGGATTAGTAAGAGTAGGATTGATTGTAATGCCTGTTTGCTTGTTTGATCCTTGTTCAGAGCAAGAGTCGAGTTCTAAGACTTCGTCGCAAACCCGACATCAACTGTTGTTTCTGACGACGCAGAAGGCAAGTCATATTCTTGAACATCTTGAACCTATATTTTATGAATTGCTAAGAATATACCTTGATTATAAAATAGTATTGCATGTGTTGAGAAAAGAGATGAAATGGCAGCATCAGGCTGATTGCCTATGGAAAAATGAATTGATTGGTGGAGAGCCATAACTAGTATATGTATATATTTTATATTCATGAAATAAAACCCCTAGCCGTGACCAGTATTTTGGTATGGAATGGTGAAAGCACTGAAGGTGCTTGGTCGCACAGGATGTGCCAGCACTGGAAGTGCATGGATTGTGGTATGATCTGGTCACTGGCATATAAGGACCTAGAACCTTGTGTTGTGCGTCTAGTGGCATGATTAACGTGCCGACCGCAAGCCTGGTATGGGACAGGCCTGAACAAGTAGTATGTGGATCACATATGGAACCCCTATATGACAAACTCACGATTTACACGGGGTGCGCTCCAACACATATCACAGGATGTGATAATGCACGCTGACCCTGAGGGGAAGATGCCAATTTAGTCGGGGTTGTGTAACCTTGCCACAACTGTGGTTTGCGTGAAGAAAACCACGGGGTCTGGGGTGAACTGTGTGTGAAACATGGCAAAAGTTCTTGTTATCTCCACCTTGCCACTCACAGTATGAAGTGAGTCAGGGGTCCAATCCTTGTGATAGGAAGGGCATGAAAGTGGATATATCTTGCGGGTAAATTGGTACCCCTCTGCAGAGTTAAAAATGTATTCGAACACTTCGTGCTCCCGAGTTTTAGGAGTATGCCGCGGTGGATTAAATCCACGGGGTGTGACGCAAGTATTGTTTTATAAATTAAAATTTGTTAAGTCAAGATTACCCAAATGACATGTGTTGTCATGATAAGGGGTGCTGCCGTGGGCTGTCATGTGTTGACGTGTCGCGGTAGTACCATAATCTAGTGATCATATAATAGCTAAGAGGCACGTGGATTGTGCCCTAAGTACATGAAATGCTGCCATGAGCATGAGATTTGAAAAGCTTGGAAGAAAAGTATTTTTGGAAAAACCCTCTCACCTCTTTTCCCTCAATAGCATAGGATCATGTCATCTCTACTATACGTATCTCTATTCTTACCTATGACTTGCTGAGTACGTAAGTGCTCACCCTTGGAACTTATCAACAATAGATGGAGTGCTTCATGACCAAGACGAAGGCTTGGAAGATTTCGTGGATCCAGAAGGAGGAGAGCCAATTCTGCCAGAGCCTTGATGTGTGTTGTTTTGCTGTCAACTTCTTATTGTGGGGGTTTCGCCTAGCTTCTGCCGAGTAGTTGTCTTTTTGTTTTATTTAGACCATTTGTGCCGTGAAGGCATTGTATTACTCTTTTGTTGTACCAGGCCAGCAGGCCATACTGTTTATGAATGATATTTTGTAAGTTACTCTGCTGCAATGAACTCCTGTGCTTGACCTATCCTGGGAAGTCAGTGGTATGTATGTATGAGGCCAGCTGCAGCGAGCTAGGTCTCAACGGGAGTAGTCGTGGTACCCTGTTCGGGGCGCGATAGAGTACTTACGTACTAAGCAAGTCATAAGTAAGAGTAGATACATATAGTAGTGATGATATGAACATATACTAGTAAAGAAGTGTGAATGGTTGTAAAATAGTATTTTCTTTTATATCATATCTCATCTCATGCAGTATCTTCATAGCATAACATTGCTATTCAAGTTCACTAATTATAGCACTACTACGACATGTTGACACACGACAGCCCATGGTAGCACTCCATATCATGAAAACACATGTCATTTGGGTAATCTTGACTTATCAAATTTTATTTAGAAAACATACTTGTGCCAAAACCATGTGGATTTAATCCACCGCAATAGACTCCTATAAACCCGGGAGCTCAGTGTATTCCAATACATTTTTCACTCTGTAGAGAGGTACCAATTTACCCACAAGATATTCCACTTTCATGCCCATCCTATCAAAATGATTAGACCCTTCCTCACTGCACAGTGTGAGTGGCAAGGTGGAGATAATAAGAACTTTTGTTATGTTTCACTCACAATTCACCCCTGCCCCTGTTGTTTTCACGCAAACCACAGTTGTGGCAGGTCATACCCATACCCCCACCCCTATGCCTCTTCCCATTACTGGGTCAGCATGCAATCACATCCAGTGATATGTGTAGGAGCCACACTCGTTGTTAAATCGTGCATCACTTCCCATCTCATGAAGGTGTTTCATGTGCGATCTGCATACTTACTTGTTCAGGCCTATCCCATACCAGGCTTGCGGTTAGCACATTTTTCATGGCACTAGACGCACAACACAAGGTTTTAGTCCATATATGCTAGTGACCAGACTATCCACAACCTATGCACATCCAGTTCCTGCACATCCAGTGCTACCACCATTCCATACCAAAATACTGGTCACGGCTAGGGGTTTTATTTCATGAATATAAAATATATACATGTATACTAGTTATGGCTCACTACTTGATTAGTTCACATTTCGCAGGCATCCAGCCTAATACTGCCATTTCATGTCATAACTCAATCAATCTTTCTCATGCAATATTACTTATGTTCAAGGTCATATTATAGCAACTTCTAAAAAATAGGTTCGAGATGTTCAAGAATATGACTTTCCTTCCATATCGTCAAAGTCAGCAGTTGGTGTCGAGTCAACAGCGAAGTCCACGAACTCAGCTTTTGGATCTACTCGGCGACAAACAAACACACAAAGATTACTAACTATATTAGAATGTTTTGTGACCTATATGCAGATATGCTTTAAGAATAACTGAACAACACTGAAAATGATTGAGACTGTAAGCTGAACTGAGTCGAGATTCTAGGGTTTCAAGAAATTAAAATTGACATAAGTTTCATGGCTGGTTTGCTCAAAATAGCGAATGTCAGCTGATTGACATTCGGTTCCAGGCTTTGAGAAAGGCTCAACAAATTCTAGAGGGCTTATCTCAAGTTGTGACAATAGAAGAAATGTAGGTCATAGCTCTACAAATTCAGTGGACAAAGTGGTTTGCAAATTGCACAACCAGAAGTGGGTAAACAAGGCCAATGCCACTGGCTGACATGCACTCGCATATGGCTGACAATGTCAAAAACTAGGGCATAGCTACAAATTTGGTTCAAAGCTTCAATTGCTTCACCAACTATGTCAAATGGGTAGGCGAGGTTACAAGGTTGTTGCTAGTGAAATTAATTTGGAAGAGATGGCTGGACGACGGCGAACGGTGAGGTTGAAGTCACCAGCTTCCAGGAACAAGGGAGAGCTACGGTGATAGTGAGCTAGGGTGGTTGAGTTAAGAAATTGATTGAGGGTTAATGATCCTGGAGTTACGCAGAACATGTTGGAGAGATGCCCGTCGTCTTCTACGAGAGTCCTCTGTGGCTTTTCCCGAGATGCCTCCATGATATTTCACGGGAGGTGTTCGGGGTTTGTCACGGGAGGCGTCTGGGGCTCGGAAAAGTGCCCGTACTCTTCTACGAGAGGCGTTTGTGGCTTTTCTCGGGAGGCCTCCGTGATATTTCACAGGAGGCGTCCGGGGTTTTCGATAGGAGGCATCCGGGGCTTAGAGAGATGCCCGTTGTCTTCTACGAAAGGCCTCTGTGGCTTTTCCCGGGAGGCCTCCGTGATATTTCACGGGAGGCATCCGGGGTTTGCCATGGAGGCGTCCGGGGCTCAGAGAGATACCCGTGGTCTTCTATGGGATTCCCTCGGTAGCTCTCCAGGATTTTTCCCGGTAAATGTCCAGGGATTTTCCCGGTAGTCCTCCGGGGTTTTTCCTGATAGACGGCCGGGATTTTCCACGGTAGCCCTCCGGGATTCTTGCCGGGAGCCCTCTGGGACTTTTCCCAGTAAGTGCCGGGGTTTTCCCCCAAAAATATCCTCGGCTTTCTTCTACTCGTGAAGACGGCTCGTCCTCTCCCTAGCCTTCTTCTCACCATTCGTCCTCAAGCGCTGAACGCGTTGGAAGAGATCATCCAGGTCATACCTTAGCTGAGTGTGTTTCTCCATAAGGAGATTGTGCAGGTCCTGGAGGGCCCTCAAGTCGGCCTTCACCTTGCCCAAGTTTTCCACGACACCCCTTCCTTGTGCAAATCAACAGTTCGAGATGTACTAAACAGGGATTAACAATATAGGGGTAAGTCCAAAAGATTGAGAGTTCTTACCAGGGAGGGCAAGGCTGAGGATGCATGTGAGGATGCCATTGGCGCAGAGAAGCTAAGGAGTTGAAGAGTTTGAGAATTAGAAAAACTTGTAAAGTAGTTGGTAATTCCATTGCCGAGCTACTTATAGAATTTCCAAGGCACCGCTTTGTGTTCCCAGCCTAGGGCGCCGCGCGAACATTAGAACCTGAAACGACACAACACACCATTGAGAACTCGAAGTGCCAGATGTCGATGATTCAGACTCGAGGTCCCCTATCGATCATATGGAGATTTGTGAGTTGTATGTGAGACCATTCAGGATATTCCTCAGGTAAGATAGGATAAGCAATATCGTGAGGGACGCGAAGATTTATGCAGGTTTGGCCCCTCGATGTGGGAGTAATAGCCCTACGTCCTGTTGTGATTCCACTATATAAGGTAAAAGTGTTTACAAGGAAAAGAGATTATCACAGACGATGATCTCTTTTGTATCTTTGTCTATCTAATCTATGCCTAAGTCTTCAAGTTCTGTTGACTCGTGCTCGTTGGTTGACTTAACCGCCCTTTAGATCGTGTATCGATCATCCTTTTATACTGAGAAAAAGGGTGCCAATGCGAAGCGGTCTGGACGGTTACTCAGGTGTGGTTCGTATAACTGCACTCCTCTCCTACGCAGGTTTAATACGTGCAATTAGCAAGTAACCGCACATACTAACCGCCTAGCAGTTGTCTTCAAACGTGGGAGAAGTTATCTTGAGAACATGTTTGATAAAGACTAAAACACACTCGAAATATCTTGGTCGCAAGTAGTCAGCGACCTCGTGACCGCGCACTGTCTGCAGCCTTCAGACCACGCATTTTCTACGGTCTCATGATCGAGCAAGGGCTGCGATCATAAATCAGCACTATGTCCAGGGGTGACCATACTGGCTATACATCGGCACATATCGAATCCGAACTCGACTTGAACTTGACATGTGTTAATGTAAATAGCTTGGGTGATAATCCTCGTCAGCTAGCCCTGAAATTTGAAGAAATGAAGAGACTTATTTACTTCAAATTTAATTTTTGCATCGAATTATGAAACCCGACGCTTCAACTTCCTCAACTGGCACTATTCTGCTAGATGGCGGTTTATTTCCCCAGAAAAAATCCTGAGTTTTCTCTTGACAGTAATCATGAATTTATTGACCTTTGGAACCAGTAGTGCGCTTTTAAAAACCCAAGGCACCCGCCCAAACGAACCGTCGCCTCCGGTTCTATAAATAGCGAGGCTCCTCAGTTTTTTAAGTATAGCAAACTCTTGGCTAAATCTTTAGAAAATCTACTCCCAACTTCCTGTCTGTATTTCTTCCTTAACTTCCACCTTGATGTTGAGCCAAGATTCAAATGAGATTATTGAAATTGAGAGTGATGAAGAAGAGACAAAGCAGGAACTCGATCAAGATCCTCAGAAAGTAAGCTTTCTTCGAAACTCCAATGCAGATCTCTCTTTTATAATTTGAGAATTTCAAATCAAAGTTATTTCAAATTCCACAGGTTCCTGAGGAAATGGTTCCTCCAAAGAAAAGATGCAGGAATGATGAAGGATCCTCCAAGGAAACTGCAGCAAAGATTCTAGAGGGTGCTGAATCCTGGGCTGCCACATTGCCCCTTGCAACACCCTCCAGTTGCATCTTCATCTCCACCTTTGGAGATCCATAACAATCCTTCAAACCATCCCACTTCTGGAGGAAGTCTCACACCTTCCTTGGATCATCAGCTTTTATTGGATGATCAACCTTCTGGAGGAAATCCCACCCCACTGCGACCAGGTGCTCCTCGGCTTTTATTGGGTGATCAACTTTCCAGGGGAAGTGCCTCACCCTCTCACCCAACTTCACTGCGAGGATTGGTAATTATCTTCATTCTCTCTGCTGGTCATTTTATCTTGTTAAAACTAACCCATGTGAGTACAGGAGATGAAAACCCCTGGAGCCCCCAGTGATCAACCTGCTGAAGTCCAGGCTCTTTTTGGTGAGAGTGTAGCCTTCGGGCTAACTCTCCAAGAAGAAAAGAGGCGCTGGAGAAGCGTACTGAGGAAATGTCCTCTGCCATTTTGCATTTGGCAGAATGCTATGAAAGCTCTCGCGAAGAAGCGCGAAAGTTCCGGTCGGAGAGGGATTACGCTCGGTAGCAGTGAGAACTCTCCGATACAATAAGGAACAGCTGCACTCCTTGGTTGAGAGATGATATAAATAGGCTTAGAGCCATTACTAGTTCTCTTTGGGCAGCCAATGTAGATCCTACTGGTGCCAGTACATCCCTAGGAGAACTTTGTAAATTACTCTCGGATTAGGTTGACGCTCTGGTCGCCTATATTCCTTATGTATGCAAGGATTGTAAGAAATAAAATATTTTTTCCTCATCCTTCTGCCTTTTTGAACGACTATGTGTGAAAATCATCAAAATAATCCTTACTGTGTGAAAAAATGATGACAGAGAAAATATGTCTGTGATCAGAACATACACAGAGAATAAGCCTTCTGTCCAAAACCGAATTCCGAATTTGGTCTCAAGTCGCTAAGGTCGCAGTAGAACACTGTGATCACAAGGCAGTCTTGAGATCATTCTTAGGCCAATGCTTATATCGCAGAAAGACATTACGATCATGTCAGATATTGCGAAAAAGAATTTTCATCTTTAAGATCATGATAGTGCTAAGATAATTCCCTTGTACAATAGCCCCCGAATATGAAGTAAGATGATATTTAATAATGGTATAACAGATACATTTTGCTTCAAATTCATAACAGGGTGAAGATAACGGGTTCCAATAGGCAAGACACCAGTTATAGGGAATTAATAAAATAATGCACCTGGCGAAGGGTTGTCTTGGGCATATAAAAGAAAAAGGTAGCTTACTAGAGAAGTCTCACAGCCAAAACCCTTGTTTGCCTTAGTCATCTTCACGGCACAAAACCCTCTTTGTATTCCTTGCTTCAATCGCCTCCGAAAAGTCGTCGCCTTTTTTGCGGTCTCATTGGCAATGGCGTCCTAGAGCCGATCGATCCATCACAACGAAGAGAGCCTGATAGCACTAGAGAAAGAGGAGATCCTTCCTTCATGGGTGCTAATCAATTGGCGGCCAGCAGAGAAGGACCAAGAAACCCCAGTCATTCAAGAGGGCGAGCTGGTGATTTTCGAAGATTTCTTGTGCTGCGGGTTCTGATTCCCCGAGAGCAAGTTCTTGCAAGAAGTTCTAGCACATTATAGTTTGGAGTTCATGAACCTGCACCCTAATGCCATATTGCTTTTGGTGATTTTCCAACATCTGTGCAAAGCTTTCGTCGGAGTGATGCCCAGTGTGGGTCTCTTCCGATGTTACTACTATTCGGCATGGCCAAAGAGCACCAATGCCGCTGGCTACATATACTTCCGCATAAGGGAGAAGAAAGAAAACCCCTTCCTTCCTCTGTGGGATTTGGTGCATTGGTGGCACCGGAAGTGGTTCTATTGCACCTCTCCGTCAGAGAGTGGTCTCTGGTTCGAGAACACCCGATCGGAGAAAGACAGTGAAATGGACTCCGCTCCGACCCTGGATCAAGAGTTGAAGAAGAAAGCACAAGCCATTCTTCACTTAGTCCGGTAGGGCTTAGCTGCGCGTGACATCATTCATGACTTTGTGAAGAACATGGTTGTCGATGATTCGGACTCGGGGTCCTCAGCCGAACTTATGCAAAATTTGTAATTGTGAGACCTTTCAAGATGACCTTCCAGGAAGGTATGTCGAACAATGGTGAACAGGAGCACAGAGAGATTTATACAGGTTCGGGCCCTCGATGGTGGGAGTAAAAGCCCTACGTCCAATTAGGATTTCACTATATGTGATAAAGCTTTACAAACTAGCGGGGGAAACTTTCACAGGCGAAAGTTTTCCCTATGTAAGTGTACAAAAAGAAGCAATAGGAGACTTGTAAGTGTTTTCTAATCTAAGCCGTAGACTTGGCTGTTTGAGTGGTCGAGATATCTTGTATCTCACTTATATCAGGGGTCTTGTTCTTCCAAATGTATTGGATCCTCCATTTGATGTACTTTGCCACCTTTTTATACTGGTTGAAAGGGTGCCAAATGAAGAAAAACTGCATCAAACGGTTGGATGCGGTTTCTGGAGAACCGCTGTTAACTTCCACGGAGGTTATTATCACGTGTTAATCATGAATAACCACATATATTAACCTCTGACGGTTGGTCTTCAACGTGGAGAAATTCTCGGGATGCTTGGAATATCTTGATAACCGAATAAACTCCAAGCACCCTGGTCGAGAATGTTCTGACCGCGGAATGTGGGCTGACCGCGCAACATCCCGGATGTCCAGTCCGCGTATAGCATACGAACTACTGACCGCACAAGGCTGTCGGCCTGATCGCACGAAACCCGCGACCTGATCGCGTAAAGCTTGCGACCTCACGGTGATGCTCCTCAGAATAGCTTGAGTTCGCATCGCCAGATACATGTCTGGCTCGAACCTATCTTAAACCAACAGTTTATTAGAAGTGACCCGGGTGTCAATCCTCGTCAGCTAGCCCCCAAATTCGAAGAAAACGAAGAGACGTGTTTATTTCAAATTTAAAAACCGTGCATTGGATTTTTAACCCGGCTCTTCAATTTTTTCCCACTTAGTGGCGCACTAAGTGAAAACGGTTGGTTTCCCAAGACGGGTTCTGACATTATGTGACGGGCAATGATAGCGCCGTAGAACTGTTTTTATCTCGAGGTAAAATTATAAATGCTTTGACGAAACCCGAGGCGTCTGGAATGCAAACCTTCACCCAGGCGGCTATAAATACCAGGCTCCTGGATTTGTAAAATTTCACAATTTCCCTCCACGCCTAAGTCCTTTTCTTGTTATCCTGCCTTCTTCCTTTTCACATACTCCTCCCAATGGCAGATCACGATATCATCGAGATTGAGAGTGATGAAGAGGAAGTTGTCGAACAAGGGTCTCAAACGAATGAAGTCCTGTCTCCCTTAAGGAAGAAACCCAAGGTTGACGAAGGATCTTCCAGTGGAACAAAGGTGAAGAACGTAGCGAGTTTCTTTCTTCCTTCAGTTCCTTTGACCCTCCCCGTTCATGCCTCTCGGCAAGTTAGGCCTTTATCCTTAGAGAAAGATCCCATCACATTCAATTCTCCCATCTTTTTGGGTGATCAACATGCTGGTCGGCAAGCGGTGACTATCCCTCGATCAGATGATTGTCATATTGGGTTGGCGAAGCAATCTTCTGATGGGAAGGTTGCTCTTCCACCATATGATGATCTTCCTCCCAAGATGGGTGTATTAACGGGTTATGCACCGGGACAGGTAACAATTCTTCTCCCTTTTTGCTGATAATTATAGTTAGTGTGACTAACTTTTGCAAAATGCAGGAGGTTGGAGGCTCCAGCGATCAGCCTTCTGCTGCTCCATCTCTTCCTTCCGGACAGACTCTTCTGGAAGAGAAGAATGCCCTGGAGAAGAAGACCGAGGAGATGGCCTCGAAGATTCTGCGTCTAGCAGAATGTCTTGATCGATCCCGAGAAGAGGCGCACCATTTCCGTCGAGAGAGGGACTTCGCTCAGCAACAGCGGGAACTCTCTGACTTGATTAGGGACAATGGCGCGTCTGTTGTTAGGGACGATGTAGATAGACTTAGGGTAGTTGCTAGTTCCCTGGGGGTTGCCAGTGTAAATCCTACTGACAACAACATGTCCCTTGGGGAACTTTGTAAACTTCTTTCGGAGCAAGTCGATGTTTTGATCGACTGTATCCCTTTTGTATGTAAAGAATGTAAGAAATAAAAGTTTCTTATTTCTTATGAATATTCTTCACATCTTCTGTGCGAAAATATAGCCATAAACTTTATGTTTGCGACCATTCATACACAGGAAACTTTAGTTCTGCGATCAGAATCGCGTTTAAGAAAAAAGCACCGCGACCTGCCCTGATTCCGCGATCAGTTTCAGAGCCGCGGTCAAAACTAAAGTGCGACCAGAGTTGGAACTCGGTCAGGCTGTCACTCCGATTAGAATCGAAGTTTTAGCCTAAAACACGATTTCGATAAAACCATAACCCAATTAGAAACATTTCAGTACGTCAAAAATTGAGTTGCATGATTTTTTCGAAAAAAAAGTTTAAAGTATAAAAAGGAAAAAAGTTTTCTGAAAAGTACTGAAAATTTTTCAGTCCTTTTGCACTTTCAGTTTCCAAAACAAAGAAATCTTTTTGTTTCAGATCCGACGCCTGAATACTTTATCGGGTCCATCAGAGACAGTATCTATTATGGGAAATGAATAAAGCATTCAATGGAACGTTTGAAATGAGCCGTTTACTCATTAATGCACCGCCTTGGGTCTATAAAAAGAGCAGATGTCTTCTCAAAGAAGCCACACAGCCAAAAACCCTCATTATTCCCACCGCGCAAAACCCTCATTTTCTTCGGCCTTCGTCCTCCCAAAATCGCCAACCTTTCCTTTGATTCTCCACCACAGATGGCGTCCTGGAGCCGATCCATCCACCATTCCGAGGAGAGCCTAGTGGCGTTAGAGAAGGAGGAGATCCTTCCTCCGCGGCTGCTCATTAACTGGCGGCCTGCGGAGAAGGACCAAGAAACCCCAACTGTCCAAGAGGGCGAGTTGGTGGTTTTTGAGGAGTACCTGCGCTGCGGGTTCCGATTCCCCGAGAGTCAGTTCCTCAAGGATGTCCTTGAGCACTATGGGTGATCCAAGAGGGCGAGTTAGATGTTCCTCCGGCGATGAACTTGGAGCTTTCGAAGCATGCCGAGGTGATTCTTCACTTGGTCAATCAAGGATTGACGGCTCGAGACATTATTCAAGACTTCGTGAAGAATCGGGTGAGTCCTCTGCGTGAAAGGGCTCATCCGGCGTGGGAGATTAGGTCCATGGCTGATAGCACTCTGGACTACAGTCAAGGTATTTATTTCTTTGGCGCTGAGCTTTCCCATTTTTGAATTGTGCAAATTCTGACTTGAGTTTGGGAACAGTCCTGCCTTCATCCGAAATTGAAAGGCGGACCAACTCCCTCCTTAGGGCCTACAACGCCGATGTAGAGGGCCCTAAGGGATCACCTCGTCCACAGAGTCTGATTCACGGTGGCGACGACCTTAAACAGGAGCGCCGAAAGGTACATTCTCTATCTGGCCTCCATTTTTTAGATCTTATGCATGTCCAGCGTTAAACATTTCCATCGAAAATGTGAATCAGCTCCTAGGAAGGTTTGCCGAGACGACTTTTCTGAGTGAGGACGTAGGTTCTCATGGGAAGCCAACGGTAAAGAACGTGAAGAAGGTCTCCCAAAGACCCAGGACAAAGAGTCCTGCCTCCAAGAAGGCCAGGCCAAATCCTGGGGAAGGGTCTTCACGGAGCGTTCCTCCTACCGCAAGAAAGACGGCGGTAAGATATCGCATCCCTTCTGTTTTACCAGGTGCAGATTGGAATCACTTCTTCGTCGTACAGGGAGAGGGGAGCGAGGAGGAAGAAGATGACGTTCCTCTGATCCTCTGGAGGAGGAAGATCGCGGATCTCCCATCCGGCGATGCCCCAAGCTGCCCCGCAGAGACCACTACTACCGAAGAAGTGATCGTGGCAGATCCTGCGACCACCAAAAATCTTGTGGTCGCGGGTGACCCCCCAATTCCTGAAGCCCCCGAGACTTCAGGACCGGTTGTCTCTGTTCCTCTGGTCGAAAGGACGACCACGGTAAGGATTCCTTTCTGTCATTCTTTTTATGATTCCTTCTGTATGTTTGACAAATCAATGCTCATACAGGGAGAAGAGCTTCTCCCTGTGACTACTGCGAGTCCCAGGGGGGAAAATCCTCCTCCTCTGCAGACAGAGGAGGAGGTAGTTGAGCAAAGGCCGGTTGTGGTGGCTCCAGCGACCCAGGAGTTGCCAAGGCATTCGGATGTAGCCCCACCAGCCAGTACGGTAGCCCAGGTAAAGACCTTGCTTTTTGTCTCTATCTTTTCCTTAGAAATATGCTCATAGCTGAACATATCCAGGGGGGAGCTACCTTGTTTGCCATGAGGAAGGCAAGAACCGATGATGGTTCTTCTTCCCAAGGGGAACCTTCCCAGAAATCCCAGGAGCGAATGGGATTTCAAATAAGGTGAGAACCTTAAACTGGCAATAATCTTAAACAACAACTGCTCAAATTGTCTTTCTTGTCAGGCAAAGAAAGACGGCGCCTAGCTCTTCAACCGCCTCCGAAGGGGTTGAAGTCGCAGCTGGTACAGGAACTTCCAACGAAGAACGCTCCACCTCTGTGGTCCAGGAAGTCGTCCAGACCGCAGAGGAAGGAATAAATGCAGGGACCCAGTCACAACTGATGACTACTGGGGGTAGCGCCCAGCCGGCACTCCCACCAACTGTCCCTGTAGTAAGCGCATCCGGGGCTCTAGCGGGGATCCCCACTGGAATGAATGATGCTTTCTTACAAAAGTTTATGAAGGTATAATAAACCTCCACTCTCGTGCCTGAATTGTACTGAGGACACTTTTGATCCTCTTCCTTGGCATCACAGGGATTGTCCTGGCTAATAAGCCATTCGCACGTTGTGATGGCCAGTACAGAAGCCGTTCAGAAAGAACGTGACAGCTTGCGCAGGTGAGGACCATTACCCTTTGGTTTGTATGGATGCATTTTGGTTGTGACTACCTTGATTTTGCTGGAGAGAGGTTACATTTTTGAAAAGAGGTGGCCAGTTCAGTCTCAATGTTTAAGAAACAAGAAACTGAACTCAACAAACTTCGATCAGAGAATGCTGGTAAGCCGATTCCTGATTAAGAAGACTTGAATCCATAATATGCAAATAACCTCCTTTCTCTGTACAGTGCAAGCAGGTCGAATTACGCAGCTCAGTCGAGACAAGGAGATTCTTGAATCCTCGATTCGCCACACCGATTGGGCAATCAAAGAGCTGAGCCTCCGGATCTTCGAAAAACTGAAGGCCGTGGCTGATCATTTGAAGACCGATGTGGTAGAACCGAAGCAAGACAACCTCAGCATAAGTGACTGGACATCGCTGCTTACTGCCCAGGCGGATTCACTGCTTGAGTATCTCCCTGGAGATACACGGCGACGCGAAGAGGTGATCAGAACCAGGGTTCGATCAGCCATAGTAGCCGTACTCAGCCGGGTTCGACTTCACCATGGCCCAGATGCAGATCTGAGCACACTGGTGGGTCCGGTTGAGGTCGAGAGTGAAGAGCTGCTCGATGCAGTCATAGAGGAGGTCAAGCCCTTAGTAGATAGGCTCCTGACTGAGTTGGGGATCGAATGATCCTTATTTTTGTATTTAGACAATTGTGTATAATGCAATGTATGTAAAGAATCATTTTTGACAGGCAGTATATATTTTGCATTTTTATAATATGAATTCCATACTACAAGCACATCATACTATAAGCACATCCCCCCTAGCCCCCGCCTCTGCTTATGAATACTAAAGCCTTAGTGTTATAAGCAGAGGAGAAAACATAAGCGTAACGACCAGGGGTGTGCGTATTAAACCAACGATCAGGATCAATGTAACGTCTAATCTTATTGCGAACTGGTAGCCACTCAGATGACCAAGGACTTACCAGATAGCCCCGTATGCGTTGAGAAACGGCTTATTTAGGAGTGACTTATCTGTAAGTGGTCATGAGATCGACCAGCGAATCCGATTAGATTGTTGTAATGATCTGACCGTCGGCGGTCAGCCCCCAGGTCGAATGCATTTGATACGGGCTTAAAGAGAAAAAACTCATTGTATGAAAGCAAAACATATTTTGTTTTGGCAAAAGATGCTAATTGAACAGGAAAAAAGTGATTGGAATACTTACACGTAAAACTTGCGAAGTTGATCGATGTTCCAAGTATTGGACAAAATCCGACCATCCTCCATAGCTAACTGCGCCGATCCTGTCTGCGGCACTGAGACAACAGTATAAGGACCTTCCCATTTTGGGGAGAATTTGTTGCAATTAGACTGGTCTTGAATTTTTCGTAAAACCAAGTCGCCCACGTTGAGATCACGTGGTCGCACCTTTTTACTGTGATACCTGCGTAAAGCTTGCAAGTATGCCGCGGATTTAACCAGGGTGCGATCACGCCGTTCTTCTAAGAGGATGAGATCTTGTGCCCGTTGTTCGGACTGATTAATGTGTTCGAACTGATCTGTCCGAACAGAACCAATAGTTACTTCCATAGGCAATACCGCCTCGGTCCCATAGACCAAATGGAAGGGCGTCTCACCGGTGGCGCGACTAGAAGTAGTTCGTAATGCCCATAGAACGATATAGAGCTCATCTACCCAAACCCCCGAGCGGGTCTTAAGGCGATCAAAAACGCGCTTTTTAATGCCTTGCAGTATTTGCCCATTGGCTCGTTCTACGGCACCATTGCTTTGTGGATGGGCCACAGAAGCAAAGCACACCTTGGTCCCAACCTGATCGCAGTAGTCTAGGAAAAGACCGCTGGCGAACTGAGAACCATTGTCTGTGATGAGACGGTTTGGAACACCAAATCGTGCCACGATGTTCTTATGGAAGAACTTTTGTGCGGCTGATGCGGTAATATTTCGTACTGGTTCGGCCTCAATCCACTTTGTAAATGTGTCAATGGCTACGAACAGAAACTTGTACCCATTGACCGCTTGTGGCATAGGACCGACGATATCCATCCCCCAGACCGCGAATGGCCATGCAAGAGGAATGGTTTGCAATGCATAGGAAGGTTGATGAACTTGCCTTGCGTGGAACTGACACTGGGGACACGTCTTGACCATATGCTTGGCATCATCAAGTGCCGAAGGCCAGTAGAATCCTTGTCGAAAAGCCTTTCCGACCAGTGTCCGATATGACGAGTGCGCACCGCATACACCGTCATGTATTTCTCCCAAGAGGGATTTTCCTTCCTCCTGAGATATACAACGCATGAATACTCCTTGAGTACCCTTTCTGTATAAAATCCCATCTATGAGTTTATACAGACGTGCTTTTCGAATTAACCGATCACTTTCGGTTTCGTCCTCGGGTAGGGTCCCATGTTCAAGATAGACCCTCAATGGATGAGCCCAATCTTGTTCCTGACCGAGGTTGGTAACGAAGGCTATTACCGGATCATCCTCGATCGAAGTCATGATCGAAGGATGGTCCAAGTGTTCAATGAACACTCCTGCCGGAGCGGATGAGCGTGAGGACCCAATTTTGGATAATTGGTCTGCGAGAATATTGTCCTTTCGCGGGATGTATTGGACTTCCAAATGACTGAAGTGATTTTCCAACCTCCTCACTTCCCCCAGGTAATGAGCCATTGTCTCATCGGAGGTGCTGTACTCCTTGTTTACCTGGTTTACGACCAGCTGTGAGTCTCCCCTCACCACTAATCGACGGACTCCGAGGAATTTGGCTGCCCGGAGCCCTGCAAGAAGACCTTCATACTCTGCTGCATTGTTGGTCGCAACAAAGTGTAGTTGAATGACATACTTAAGCTGTTCGCCCTGGGGCGTAACTAAGACCACTCCAGCCCCCGAGTGTTGAAAACTACAGGAGCCGTCAAAGTACATTGTCCAATAATCGGGCCACTCCAGTTCCTCTGCCAACTGCACGGGTGGCTCAGGGTTGGTCCATTCGACCACAAAGTCGGCCAAAACCTGAGACTTAACCGCCGTGCGAGGGGTGAAATGGATCTCGAAGGCACCGAGTTCGACCGCCCATTTGGCGATTCGACCAGATTTCTCTAGGTTGCGGACAATATCCCCCAAAGGAAAAGAGGAGGGTACTGTGATCTTGTGCGCTTGAAAGTAATGTCGTAGCTTACGGGAAGCCATCAGTAGCGCGTAAAGTATCTTCTGGACCTCAGGGTAGCGCTCCTTAGGACCATGAAGTACTTCGCTCACATAGTAGACGGGTCTATGTATTCCTTCCCTATCCGTGATCAGAACGGCACTGACCGCGTGTGGTGTGGCCGCCAGATAAAGAATCAACGGTTCTCCTTTGTCGGGAGACACCAATACTGGCGGACTGGATAAATATGCTTTTACCTCCTGGAATGCTTTTTCGGCCTCATCCGACCATGTAAAGTTATGATGCTTCCGCAAGGCTTTGAAGAAAGGCAATCCCCTTTCGCCTAATCGCGATATGAAGCGACTTAAAGCCGCCATGTGACCAGCCAGGCGTTGAACATCCTTCATGGTCGAGGGCGACCTCATTTGTTCAATAGCCCTGATTTTCTCAGGATTAACTTCGATGCCCCTGGAACACACAAGGAAACCAAGGAGTTTTCCAGAAGAAACCCCGAAAGAGCATTTCTCCGGGTTTAATTTTATTCTGAGCTTTTGCTTTATTGGTCGTTGTCCAGGTCGAATTTCTAACCTGTGCTCAATTACTTCCCTTGGGACACCGGGCATGTCGGACGGTTTCCACGCAAACACGTCTGCATTAACCCGGAGGAAAGCAACGAGGTCGAGTTCCTATTTGTCATCCAGGGCTGACCCAACCCGAATTGTCTTGGACGGGTCATCTGGGTACAAAGGAACTTGTTTGAGTTTTTCATCTGGTCGAGGAGCAGCCTTGATCGCATCGGCGGCAACGGTGGCGACCTGAGCGTCCCGGAGGGGAAGTTGATCGACCATCTCCAAAGATAACCGATCGCACGTGAGTGGCACGTTGCGACTGCCTCAGATCGAGATGACACCTTTGGGGCCGGGCAATTTCCCGCACTGATAAGCATAGTGCGTTGCCATCATGAACTTAGCAAGAGTCGGCCTGCCAAAGATTGCATTATAAGCTGAGTCACAATCGATTACATCGAAAGTAACCAATTCTGTCCGGAAGTTGTCTGGTTCTCCCAGACTGATCGGGAGGACCACTTGTCCCAATGGCATCATGGTGGGACCTGGGATTATCCCATAAAACAGATGGATTATGGTCTTAATCTTCGAACGAGGAATTTGCATCTCGTCGAGTGCCTTGACCAATAAAAGATCAAGGGAACTTCCCCCGTCAATCAGGACCCTTTCGACTCTCGCGTTACTGATGATTGGGGTAATAACCAGAGGTAGCCTCAATGGTCGGGTTAGCCCCACAGGACAGTCAGTGCGATCGAATGTCAAAGGCATATCCGACCAACGGGGGAATTGAGGTTCACCAAGGGATGTCTCCGTTTGGTTAACCTCTTGGCAGAAGGTTTTAAACTGCCTTTTGGAAACGAAAGAGGAAGAACCTCTGAAAATGACATTAACATGATTTTGAGGTACCTGGTAAGCCATTTCTTCGTCTCCGTCGACGTCTCTAATCCCACACGCCTGCTCTTTAGGCGGTAAGGTTGGCATTGGTCCAGCTCCTTGGTAGAAATCGTCCAGTTGTTTCAACCAACTCCTGTAGTTTTTGAGGTCGTGGCCTGCGGAGTTGTGGAGCGGACACCACTTCTTGCCCTCCTGCGGATTAGTTGATTTTTCTGGCTGGTCGGAATCCCGACCACCAGAGGCAGTTTTACTTTTAAATGAAGACTTATTACCTTTGGTCGAAGGTGGCTTCTCTGCGACTGCGACCTCACGGTACTGTCCAGAGCGGTTCCTCTTCGACTTCTTTGACTTCCCACCCGGGGAAGACTCCAGCCTTTTGCTTGAATCTTCTTTCCTGGCGTCCTTGAAGCCTGGTTGGGGTGGTAGGTCCCCCTTATCGACCATTCGATTCCATTCGACCGCTTCGGCTGCATCGGAGTATCGATCAGCCATGTCGAACAGTTCGGCCACTGATCGAGGAGGGTGGATAAGCAAGTCTTCAGTTATGTTCGGGATGGTATTCCTCACCCCGACAAACCTCTTGACAAGCTGCCGAAGTGTTTCGGTCGAAGTTTGCCGCAGCCTATGCAAGTCGTCCTCCTTACCCAGCTTTTGGTAACAATTTTGGAAATTGCTGAGGATCGCATCGCATAGCATTTCCCAATTGTAGATGGAACCCTCAGGCTGATTAAACAACCAGGTTCTAGCCGGTCCTACGAGGACTGTTGGCAGGTAGTTGGCCATGACCTTGTCATCGCCTCCCGCTGCCTGGATGGCAGTAATATAGATTTGAAGGAACTCGGATGGGTTCTGAGTTCCATCAAACCTCTCAATGGCCCCTGGTCGAAACTTATCAGGCCAAACGACTGCTCGTAGGCCAGGCGAAAAAGCTTTGCAACCGACGTAAGGACCGTGAACCGCCCTGTGACTCTCGGTTGGGTTTCGAGCAACCTCACGCAATGGCGAGGTTACTCGTGGTCCCAAACGAGAGTGAACAGGAACTCGATCCCTACTACGAGAATCCTGTATTCGCCAGTATTTGTCCTATCGGGATGGTACGGGCGGCGGGTAACTCCGCAGGCCAGAGCCAGAATGAGGACCATCCCGTTCACAGGAATGTGTTACCGAGCGGGAAGAGGCTGTTGGGGTCGCCTCGGATGCGACCTCGTCCAGTCTTTCCGCCAGGATCCTGAAAAAGGCCGGTTTCTGCGCATCCGTGACCGTAGGAGGAAAATTGCGCATGACTTCCGCGATAGATTGCAGTCGACCATGGGTACTTCTTCTAGGGGCACCAGGTGTTATCGTTTCTTCGTCCACTGGGAAACGCTCCGGTGGTAAAGAGGGAGTCTGGTCACGTCTACGACCACGCGACCATCGAGAAGAACTCGGGGCAGCATCGTAACGAGCCTGCGCATCTTGAAGAGCCTCTAGGGCAGTTCTGCGCAATTCGTTGTTTTGTTGCTCGAGATCTTGATCCTCCTTCTGTTTGCGATCTTGTTCTTCCCTGGCAGCCTGTTGATCGGGAGTTTCTTCCGACAGCGCAGCAAACTGCCTAGGAAGAGAGGTTGCCGATGGGGAAAACATCTCGGTTTGTTCCGAGTCGGACTCGAAATCAAAGAGACGGTGAAGGTTATCAGGGTCGAACCTTCCTGGGCTAATTTCCGGGTCATCATCATATTTTCCCTCAGCAGGGTCGTATGACGGGCCGGATTCATCACCTAGCACATTAAGAACCTCTGTGGGTTCTGACCTTGCGCTAGTTGCTCCCTGGTCGATTGACATGACCTGAAGAGATGATTCAACCTGTGGAAGATTCTGGCCTTCAACCTCTTCCATCGGAACAGGATCGCTTGGAGAAGGCATTGGTATATGGGCATAATCCTCGAGATCAAAATCGTTCTCGGAATCATATGCTCCAGCCATGTTTCGGCGAACCTCCGGATTTCAATTAGGACGCCTTGAGAAAAGGCCCCACGGTGGGTGCCAGCTGTCGACGATTCAGACTCGGGGTCCTCAGCCGAACTTATGCAAAATTTGTAATTGTGAGACCTTTCAAGATGACCCTCCGGGAAGGTATGTCGAACAATGGTGAACAGGAGCACAGAGAGATTTATACAGGTTTGGGCCCTCGATGGTAGGAGTAAAAGCCCTACGTCCTGTTAGGATTTCACTATATGTGATAAAGCTTTACAAACTAGCGGGGGAAACTTTCACAGGCGAAAGGTTTCCTTATGTAAGTGTACAAAAAGAAGCTATAGGAGACTTGTAAGTGTTGTCTAATCTAAGCCGTAGACTTGGTTGTTTGAGTGGTCGAGATATCTTGTATCTCACTTATATCAGGGGTCTTGTTCTTCCAAATGTATTGGATCCTCCATTTGATGTACTTTGCCACCTTTTTATACTGGTTGAAAGGGTGCCAAATGAAGAAAACTGCATCAAACGGTTGGATGCGGTTTCTGGAGAACCGCTGTTAACTTCCACGGAGGTTATTATCACGTGTTAATCATGAATAACCGCATATATTAACCTCTGACGGTTGGTCTTCAACGTGGAGAAATTCTCGGGATGCTTGGAATATCCTGATAACCGAATAAACTCCAAGCACCCTGGTCGAGAATGTTCTGACCGCGGAATGTGGGCTGACCGTGCAACATCCCGGATGTCCAGTCCGCGTATAGCATACGAACTACTGACCGCACAAGGCTGTCGGCCTGATCGCACGAAACCCGCGACCTGATCGCGTAAAGCTTGCGACCTCACGGTGATGCTCCTCAGAATAGCTTGAGTTCGCATCGCCAGATACATGCCTGGCTCGAACCTGTCTTAAACCAAAAGTTTATTAGAAGTGACCCGGGTGTCAATCCTCGTCAATGGTGAGTCCTCCACACGAGAGGGCACATCCGTCTTGGGAGGTGGAGTCCATGGTAGACTGCACTTTGGATTATAACACTGGTATGTCATCTGGTCCACAAAACATACCTCCTTGCTGATGAAAAGGGCGTATCAAGTAATTTTTTTGTTTGTGGCATAGTTCTGTCTTTGTCCGAGATTGAAAAACACACAAATAACCTTCTGTGGCCATACAATGCCGCAACAAAAGGAGCTAAGGGGACACCGCATCATCCAAGTTTGATAAACGCTGGTGGCGATCTGAAACAGGAGCGTCAAAAGGTATAACCTCTTTTGGTAAAATCTGTTCGAGATCATGTTGTTAGATTCTTGGACATCAAATCAAAATTTTGAAATGATGCAGCTGTAGAAAGGGTGATCTACTGGGACAAAACATCCTGGTGATGACGCCGGACCTTCTGGGGGGTTAGTGTTGAAGACGGCAAAAAGGACCCCTTCACAGATGAAGGAGCCAGCTCCTGAGAAATCCAAAAAGATCCCAGGAGGCGCCTCTTCGAAGAGGAAAACCACAACCACAAGAAAGACCGTGGTAAGATTTTCTGTGCCCCGTGGTAAGATTTAAGAGGAGAAAAACACGGACAAGTGTCGATGAAGATTCAGCAGGGGCGCTCAGTGGGCTTCTCTCTCCCCTGAGCTCATCACCGAAACCTTGGGTAGGGTTTCGTATAAAGTAAGCATATCATCCCTTGTTAATTATGTATCACTAACAAGAGGCATTCTCAGAGGTAGGGACTCCATTCTAAATGCCCCGACGACCCCTGCAATCTTCAGCGCATCAACTGTCGTCGAGGTCACGGGCGAGACAGGTCCCACTCCAATGGCTGAGGAATCCTCTTAGGCCATTGTAGAGGAAATAATAGCAAACATCCAAACTCAGGGATGGAAACCGCTATCCTGACCACGGGGGTGGATCAGCAAAAGGAATCACCTGCTGACCCTGTGACTCAGGGAAAAATGAGCCTTGAGGCTCAGGCTTCGGCTAAACCTGAGAATGGTTCCCTCAACGACTTCATAGGATTGAGTGAAACTCTATTCTCAGTTCTGAACTTGCTTAATTTTAGGAACATCCAAGTTCGGAGAATTATATATTACTGTATTTTAGGACTTGACCCGAGCAGCGACCGAGTACAAGAGTCACCTCCTATTGCACGTTGAGGATACACAACGGGAGATCAACCGGCTACAACAGTAAGTGTAACGCTCCTTGTTCATATCAACTTGGATTCTCATCCAAATGCCTTTTATGGTCTTCCCTGTTGTAGAGAAAATGCCCTTCTGAATAAGAGCATGGCTGATCGGGAAAAACAAGAGGAGGCTGTAGCTGCGAGGTGTTCTTCCTTGGAGAAGGGACTTCACGAGACACAGTCGAAGCTTTCTTGTAAGTTCAACTCCGACCAGAAGAGATTATTTCATTGCAAAAACTGCTGTAAAATCGATTACTGCATACATGCAGCACAAGAGGATCAAATAAGCTTAATTTCCAAAGAGAGAGATGATCTTCAGGTGACCGTCGAGCGTCAAAGTTCAAAAATTGACACTGCATGTGAAGAGAACGAGGCAATGATGTCATCTTGCAGCAGTGCACAATCAGGCATCTTTGAAAGACTAAAGATGGTGGCTACTTTGCTCAAAGCCGATGTGGTTGAATCCTGAAAGGACAACCCTAGCTTCAGCGAGTTATCTACCTTGGTCGCGGTGCAGGCTGAATCACTTCTCGAGTATCTCCCTGAAGACACAAGACGACAAGAAGAGGCAATGAAGACCAACGTAAGATCTGTCGCCTCCGCTATTCTGTGCAAATTAAGACTTCACCATGGCCCAAATCTGAATTGTCTGTAAATATACAATTCATACTATGCAACAATGCATGCCTTAGGTTTTCATTTGAAAGGAATGTACTTAACTTCTATTTATGTTATGACCATATTCTCATTGCCCTCCCCCTTGAGATTTATAAGTACTGAAGACGCAGTATTACAATCTCAGGGAGAATATGGGTTTTGGACGATTAGAAATATCCAGTGAGTTCCTTATACATTTAGAAATGGTTTACAAAGAAATGTCTTGGCATAGATATGATCATCTGACTGTACCGACACTGATCTCCCTATGACATCGGATATTATTACGAACAGGCAGCCACTCAAATGGTCAGAAAAATACCAGTAAGTCCCGTGTGCGTTTAGAAATAGCTTATATAGGGATGTCTTATCTGGATGCGACCATGAGATCGGCCCGCGAATCTAACCAGGTTATCATAGTAAGATGGTCACAGGCAATCAACCCCCGAGCGTAGCTCGGTTATGGGTAGGATAAAAGGGAAAGATGACAATAACATAATTTTAAAGAGAAGTACATACCATTTTTTAACAAATCATGCTAATTGAAAAGGCTAAAAGAAATAAAGAACTTACACGTAGAACTTGCGTAATTGATCTATGTTCCAAGTAGTGTTCAAGATCCTCCCATCCTCCATAGCTAATCGGGCCGATCCTGGCTGCGGTACTGATACTACAGTATAGGGGCCTTCCCACTGAGGAGAAAACTTGTTGCGGTTAGACTGGTTATGTATTTTTTGTAAAACCAGGTTTCCCACATGAAGACTACGTGGTCACACCCTTTTGCTGTGATATTTATGCAAGGCTTGTAAATATACTACTGACTTGACCAACGCCCGATCACTTGTTTCTTCGAGGAGGATTATATCTTGGTTACGCTGTTCGAGTTGATCAGTCTGATCAAATTGATCCACCCGGATAGAGCCAATGCGAATTTCCATTGGTAATACGGCCTCAGCACCATATACCAGTTGGAAAGGTGTCTCTCCCGTTGCCCGACTAGAAATAGTACATAGTGCCCATAGGACGAAGTAGAGCTCGTCTACCCAAGCCCCCGAGCGCACCTTAAGGCGATCGAAGACACTTTTTTTATGCCTTGTAATATCTGGCCGTTGGCACGCTCAACAGCACCATTGCTCTGCGGATGGGCTACAGAAACAAAGCATACTTTGGTTCTGATATCGCCGTAATAGTCCAAAAAGAGACCACTAACGAATTGGGAACCGTTGTCGGTAATGAGATGACTTGGAACACCAAATCGAATCATGATGTTCTTATGGAAGAAATTTTTTGCCGCAGCAGCGGTTACATTGCAGACTGGTTCAGCCTCAACCCACTTTGTAAACGTATCAATGGCTATGAACAGAAACTTCTACCCATTGACCGCTTGGGGCATAGGACCTACAATATCTATCCCCCAGATCGCGAAGGGCCACGTCAGCAGGATAGTTTGTAAGGTATGCATGGGCTGATGAACTTGCCTCGCGTGAAACTGACACTGTGGGCATGTTTTTACCAAATGCTTGGCATCTTCGAGTGCCGAAGGCCAATAAAAATCTTGTCGGAAAGCTTTCCCGACCAGCGTACGAAATGATGCGTGTGCACCAGATACACCGTCATGAATTTCTTTCAAGAGTGACTTCCCTTCCTCTTGAGATATGCAGCGCATGAATACTCCTTGAGTACCTTTTTGGTACAAAACCCCTTCTATGAGTTTGTACAAGCGCGCTTTTCTAACTAACCGATCGCTTTCGATTTCATCCTTGGGCAAGGTCCCATGTTTGAGATAGAACCTCAATGGTTGAGTCCAATCTCCTTCGTGTCCAAGGTTGACGACGTAGTCTGTCACCGGTTCTTCTTCAGCCGTAGTCATGATCGAAGGATGTTCTAAGTGTTCAATGAACACTCCCACCGGAGCGGAGGTGCGTGAGGACCCAATTTTAGATAATTGGTATGCGAGAATATTGTCCTTTCACAGGATATATTGGACTTCGAAATGACTAAAGTGTTTTTCCAATCTCCTCACTTCTCCCAAGTAATGAGCCATTGTCTCATTGGAGGTGCCGTTCTACTTGGTTACCTAGTTTATGACTAGCTGTGAGTCTCCCCTCACCACTAACCAACGAACTCTGAGGAACTTAGCTGCCCAGAGCCTTGCAATAAAACCTTCCTACTCCGTTGCGTTGTTGGTCGCAACAAAGTGTAATTGAATGACATACTTGAGTTGGTCGCCCTGAGGCGTAATTAAGACCACTCCAACCCCCGAGTGTTGAAAACTGCGAGAATCATCAAAATACATCGTCCAATGGTTAGTGCACATTAAATCTTTAGATTCTTGCACGGGAGGGTCAGGATTAGTCCATTCGACCACAAAATCTGCAAGGATTTGAGATTTAACTGCAATGCAAGGGGTGAAACTGATGTCGAACTCACCAAGTTCCACTGTCCACTTCGTAATACGACCAGATTTCTCTGGATTGCGGATTATATCTCCCAATGGGAAGGACGAGGGCACAATAATTGTGTGCGATTGAAAGTAATGTCGTAGCTTACGGGAAGCCATCAGAAGCACGTAGAGTATTTTCTAGACTTCAGGGTAGCGTTCTTTTGGTCCATGAAGTACCTTGCTTACATAATACATTGGTTGCTGAATACCCTCTCTTGCCGCGATCAGCACTGCGCTGACCGCGTGAGAGGTGGCCGCCAAGTAAAGAAGTAGCGGTTCCCCTAAGTTCGGAGAGACTTATATCAGCAAACTGGACCGATGTTTCTTAACTTCTTGAAAAACTTTTTCGGCCCCATCCGACCAGGTAAAACCATTGTGTTTGTGAAGAGCTTTAAAAAATGGCAGACCGCGCTCGCCTAGCCTTGATATGAAACGGCTGAGGGCTGCCATGCGACCTGTTAGACTCTGGATGTCCTTCACGATCGAAGGAGATCTCATTTGCTCTATGGCCCTGATCTTCTCCGGATTAACCTCTATGCCTCATGAACAAATGAGGAAACCCAAAAGTTTATCAGAACCAACTACGAAGGAACATTTCTCCGGGTTTAATTTTATTACATGCTTGTTCAAATTACAAAAGGTTTCAGCAAGATCATCTATATGATTCAAGCTTCTCAAGCTTTTTACAACCAAATCATCGACGTAAGCTTCGAGATTACGCCCCATCTGGGAAAGAAAAGTCTTTTGCATCAAGCTCTAGTACGTGCAACCAGCGTTCTTGAGACCAAATGGCATTCTAACATAGCAGTAGGTGCCAAATGGTGTGATGAAGGCAGTATTCTCCTCATCTTCTTCTGCCATGCTGATTTGATGGTACCCTGAGTAAGCATCCAGGAAACTCATCAATTCGCAACCCGCTGTAGAGTCGACCAGCTGGACGATGCGGGGAATGGGAAAATCATCCTTCGGATAGGCACTGTTTAGGTTGGTGTAATAAACGCACATGCGCCACTTACCATTTGACTTTCGGACCATGACCGGATTTGCAAGCCACTCAGGATGATCGACTTCACGAATACATCCTGCCTTTTGGAGTTTATCTAACCCCACTCAGATGGCTTCCTACCGGTCAATAGCAAAGCGTCTGAGCTTTTGCTTTATTGGTCGTTGTCCAGGTCGGATCGCTAAACTGTGCTCAAGTGCCTCCCTTGGAACTTCGGGCATGTCGGATGGTTTCTACGCAAACACATCTGCGTTTGCCCGGATGAAAGTAATGAGCTCGAGTTCCTATTTGTCATCCAGGCCTGATCCAATCCAAATTGTTTTAGAAGGATCATCTGGGTACAATGGAACTAGTTTTAACTTTTTGTCAGGTCGTGGGGCAACTTTGATCGTATTTGAATTTGTGGTCACAATCTTGACGTCCCGGAAGGGAAGCTGATCCACTAATTCAAATGATAGCCGATCAAAAGTTAATGCCACATTCCGGCTGCCTCGAACCGAGATACTGCCTTTGGGGCCCGCCAACTTGCCGCACTGATAAGCATAGTGTGTCGCCATCACGAATTTAGCAAGAGTTGGCCAGCCAAAAATAGCGTTGTAAGCTGAATCACAATCAATTACATCAAAGGTAACCAATTCTGTTCAAAAATTATCTGGCTCCCTAGCGTTACTGGGAGTACCACCTATCCTATCGACATCATCGAGGGACTAGGAATTATCCATTAAACGGGTGAATTATGGGTTTAATTTTTGAACGAAGGATCTGCATCTCATCCAGTGCCCTGACTAGTAAAATATCCAAGGAGCTACCTCCATTGATTAGAACTCGTTCGACTCGAGCATTACTGATAATTGGAGTGATGACCAAAGGCAATCACAATGGCCGTGTACGCCTAATAGGACAATCTGCTCGAGTGAAAGTCAAAGCAGTTTCCGACCAACGGGGGTACTGAGGCTTGCCATGGGGGGCCTCTGCTTGATTTACCTCGCGATAAAACGTCTTAAACTGACACTTAGAAAAAAAGAGGAGGAACCTCCAAAAATAACATTAACATGATTTTGCAGTACCTGATAGGACATCTCTTCGTCTCCATCGGCGTCTCCAATTCCACAGTTCTGCTCTTTCGGAGGTAAAGTTGGCATTAGTCCAATCCCTTAGTAAAAGTCATCCAATTGCTTGAACCAGTTCTTGCAGTTCTTGAGATCGTGTCCCGAGGAGTTGTGGAGCTGACACCACTTCTTGCTTCCTTGCCGATTAGTTTGTTTCCCCGACTAGTCTCTATCGCGGCCACCTAAAGAAGGTTTTATTCTTAAATGAAGGCTTGTTACCTTTTCCCGGCGGCGGCTTCTCAGCAACTGTGACCTCCCTGTATTGTCCCGATCGATTTTTCTTGGACTTCTTGGATTTCCCACCTGATGATCATTCTGGATTCTTGCTTGAATCTTCCTTCTTGTCATCTTTCAGACCTGGCTGAGGTGGTAAGTTTCCCTTATCCACCATCCTATTCCATTCCACGGCCTCAGCCGCGTCGAAATAATGATCAGCCATGTCGAAGAGGTAGGCTACTGATCGAGGGGGTGGATAAGTAGATCTTTGATAAATCTCTAGTATCGGACGGCATGTTTGAATGCCGTAATCACGGAATTGTCAGATATGTTCGGGATGGTATTCCTCACCCTGACAAACCTTTTGACAAACTGCCGAAGAGTCTCAGTGGAAGCCTGGCGAAGATGATGGAGGTCGTCCTCTTTTCTAGGCTTCTGATAGCAATTCTGGAAGTTGTTGAGTATAGCGTCACACAACATCTCTTAGTTATAAATTGAGCATTCTGGCTGATTGAACAACCAGGTTCTCGCCGGTCCTTCGAGGACCGTTGGCAAGTAATTTGCCATGATGCGATCATCCCCACCCGCTGCTTGAATAGCGGTGATGTAGATTTGAAGGAATTCGGTTGGATTCTGAGTTCCATCAAATCTTTCAATTGTTCTGGGCTTGAACTTGTCTGGCCAGACCATTGCGTGGAGACCTGGCAAGAAAGCCTTATAGCCAACATAGGAACTGTGGAGAGTTCTACGGCTTTCGACATGATCGTGGGCAACCTCGCGCCTTGGTGATACACCTCGTGGTCCCAGACGAGAATGGATAGGAATGTGATCTCAATCGCGGGAATTCCCAATTCGCCAGGCCTTGTCGTGCTGAAATGACCCTGGTGGTAATCGATTATGTCTGCCCCGACTGGAGTAAGAATACTCCCTTTCATGGGAGTGAATCATAGACCGGGATGAAGCCATTGGGGTTGCCTCAGATGCAACCTCATCCAGCTTATCCGCCAGGATTCTAGCAAAAGCCGGTCCTTGCGCGTCTTCGATATTGGGAGGAAAGTTACGCAGGACTTCCGCAATAGAGCAAAGTCGTCCATGCATACTCCTCTTGGCGGCCAGGCATCATTGTTTCTTCGTCCACCAGCGCATAGTCCGGGGCTAAAGAAGGCGTCTGGCCGCACCTACGACCATGTGGACGACAGGAAGAACCTGGAGTGGCATCATAACGAGACTGTGCATTTTGCAGAGCTTCCACTGCAGTCTTAAGGAGCTCGTTACCCTATCGTTCATGTTCCTCATCCTCCTTTTGCCTCATTTCCTGTTCCTCCTTCTTCTTACGTTCCAATTCCTCCCTAGCCGCTTGCTGCTCGGGAGTCTCCTCCGATAAAGCAGCAAACTCTCGGGGAAGTGAGGTCGTAGAAGGAGAAAACATTTCTGTTTGTTCCAAATCGGATTCGAAATCAAAGAGAGATTGGAGGTTATCCGGGTCAAATCTCACAGGACTGAGCCTTTGGTCACCATCATCTATGTCCTTGACGATGTGTCGTGGTACAGACTCGGCATCCAAAGTTGTTGGACTCGGATAAAATTCCTGATCTATTCTCTATGTCCCCTGGTCGATGGACATGACCTGGGTAGGAGAAGACGCATCCTCATGATGTTCCTGAGGAACATCTTTGTGAGCCACTTCCTCCAAGGGAACGGGATCGCTGGGTGAGGGCATTCGTATATGGGCGTAATCATCGAGATCAAAATCGTTCTTGGAATTGTACGCCCTAGACATGGCTTACCAAATCTCCTGATGAAAGAAGAACACCTTGAGAAAGGCCCCATGGTGGGCGCCAACTATCGATGATTCGGACTAGGGGTCCCCTGTTGATCTTTTGCAATTTGTGAGTTGTATGTGAGACCTTTCAGGATATTCCTCAGGTAAGATGGGATAAGCAATATCGTGAGGGACGCGAAGATTTATACAAGTTCGGGCCCTCGATGGTGGGAGTAATAGTCCTACGTCCTATTGTGATTACAGTATATAAGGTAAAGGTGTTTACAAGGAAAAGAGATTATCACAGACGATGATCTCTTTTGTATCTTTGTCTATCTAATCTATGCCTAAGTCTTCATGTTCTGTTGACTAGTGCTCATTGGTTGACTTAACCGACCTTTAGATCGTGCATCGATCATCCTTTTATACTTAGGAAATGGGCGCCAATGCGAAGCGGTTCTGGACAGTTACTCAGGTGCAGTTCATTTAACCGCACTCCTCTCCTACGCAGGTTTAATAGGTGCAATTAGCAGGTAACCGCACATACTAACCTCCTGGCAGTTGTCTTCAAACGTGAGAGAAGTTATCTTGAGAACATGTTTGCTAAAGACTAAAAAAGCCTCGAAATATCCTGGTCGCAAGTAGTCAGTGACATCGTGATCGCACACTATCTGTGGCCTTCTAACCGTGAATTATCTATGTTCTCATGATAGCGCAAGGGCTGCGATCATAAATCAGCACTACGTCCAGGGGCGACCATAGTGGCCATACACCGGAACATATCAAATCCAAACTCGACTTGAACTCGGCATGTGTTAATGTAACTTGCTCAGGTGATAATCCTCGTCACCAGACACTGTTTCAACTGGAGGACACCTTCCCCCTCCGGTGGGTATCATTACAACAGACACGATACAACGCAGGGTATAACTTGGAAAGTCTACGTTCTAAAGTTCCTACATCTAATAATCCCGGAGACCCTCCGATATCTCCCGGGCCAAGTCCCGGTACAAGCTTCGTATATGACTCCGGGCATCCCGAAGCACTCCTTCGGGGCAATACTCGTAGCCCGCCGGCGGAAGTATCCGAAGAGGGGGAACCATCCGGGACCCCGATCGCGGAGGGGGTAGTTCAGCGCGATGATTATCGAAGTTGTCCAGGTGCCATTACGGATGCCATCGCAACGGGATCGGCTCCTGGGCAATGTCCCCGCTGCGTTCCCCGAAGAAAAGACTCAACAAAATTAAGGCGGCCTGAGCATCCCCCGGGTGGTATCCGTCGGGGCCCAGAGACCTCGCCCCCGGGGAGTCTCTTCAGGACCTTCGCCCGGTAGTAACCTCCAGGGAAACCTGGTACATTGCATTCATTTAGACTTAGAAAAAATTTCAATTTCTATTGCATCAAAATATCTTTGTACTAGTGTCCGGGGCTTCCTCTAAGAAGCTACTGGGAGCAAAAAACCTAAAAACAAAAAGGCCCCTATAAAGGCCCGAGCGGAGTCTCATACTTGTTCGTTAGCATCCTCCCCCCTGGGGGCCCCCGCCGGAGCCACTGCATCTGCTCCCGGAGGTGCCGGCGCTGGGAAGCACGCCCAGAATATCCGGTCATAGAAGCCCCCGGTGAGCTGCTCCACCTCTCGCCATGAGGGCTCGAAAAACTTCGGGAAGCTCCGGGGGATTCGACCCCCGATTGCCCGGGTACCCACCCCCCGGTGCTCCACGAGCCCAGTTGCGGCCGCCACCACGGGGATCGCCCGGCCTCGTGCCCGGGCATCAGCGGCCTCCGGGATCAACAAGACTTGTGTGTTAAGAAAATGCACAGCCTCCGTGAGGGTCGCCGGGGGCGCCTCGGAGCTGCTCCCGGAGCCTAAGCTCACGCCAAGCCCCTCGAGGGCTGACCGAACGGAGCGGCCCACGTCCGTCACCGCCCGGATGCTCAAGCCCGTTTGAAAGCATCATTTTTAAACAGCCTTGCTGTTTAGAATTCGGGTGCTAGCTGACGAGTATTTTACCATGTCCTTTGTACAACCTCTTTGTGATCGTAGGAGACCACGAAGGGAGATTCGAGTTCTTTGTATATGCTTTGCTGAGGTCACAAGATACCACAGAAAGAGACTTCAGTTTGTACCTTCCCGAGGTTTTAGGAGACCAGAGGAAGAGAACTAACCAGTTTGTATCTTTCCATGGTCGCAGGACATCATGAAAAGAGACCGAAGAATGACTCCAAGACATTCTGAACATAGCCCAATCAATTGTGGCCATAGGCTTTCGTCGTCGCAATTATCCACAAATATACTGTCGACAATTCGGACTCGGGGTCCTTAGCCGAACTTATGCAGAATTTATAAATAGTGAGACCTTTCAGGGTGACCCTCCGGGAAGGTATGTCGAATTATGGAGAACTGGAGCACAAAGAAGTTTATACAGGTTCGGGCCCTCGATGGTGGGAGTAATAGCCCTACGTCCTGTTGGGATTGCACTATGTGTGGTAAAGAGTTACAAAGTGACGGGAAAAGACCTTCACAGGCGAAGATTTTCCCTTTATGAGTGTACAAAATGAAGCCTGGGAGGCTTATGGAAGCTATCTAATCTAAGCCATAGTCTTGGCTGTTTGATTCTTTAAGTGAGATGTGTTATATCTTGTGATCCTTCGATCTCTCTGTCCCCTGTTTGATACACCATGCCACCCTTTTATACTGTCCGATAGGGCGCCAAGTCGTAACGGCATCAAACGGTTACTTGGATGCGGTTTAGAGAACCGTTCTTAACTCCCACGTAGGTCTAACACGTGTTATTTGTGGATAACTGCACGTATTAACCTCCTGACGGTTGTTCTTCTACATGGAAGAATCTTCAGGATACTTGGGATATTCCCGTTATAGGGACAGAATATTCCCACATCCCCTGGATGAAAGAGTTCTGACCGCGCGATGTTGGCTGACTGCGCAACATCTTTAGCCTTCTGTCCGCACACAACATACGGACTCCTGACCGCGCACTAGCTGCGGTCTGATCGCGTAAGGACTGCGACCTCGGACTGGTACCCCTCAAAATGACTTGAGTTCGCATCGCCAAGCACGTGTCTGGTTCGAATCTATCCCGAACCAGTTGTGCATTCATTTGAACTGACTTGGGTGTCAATCCTCGTCATATACTACCCGCGACCGCAATGGCTATGGAGATACCTGCCCGCGTTCATATGGTCACAAAGATCTTATAATACCTAATCCGTAGTCACAGTCCATGCGTGACCTCAGATCAAAAAAATGCTTAACACTGCAAACAGTTCGAGTCGAGAAGGTATGGTTGAAAGTTGTCGATCATGGACTGAAAGTCGAACAGTTGCATTACAACCAAACCTTAATCAATACTTTCGATGTAATATTCTACTATTGATAAACTAAGCATAATTATGTCGTGCGGTTATCTATAAACTGTCAATAAGATATGGATGGGTGTGCAGTTATCTATAACTGCAAGTTCTAACCGACGAATGACAATTGCTTACAACTTTTGTACGGTAATCGTTGAAGTATCCCTTTGATTAAGCAACTGGCGTCCCTTCATCAACTATAAAAAGGAGGCCCAAAGATGAGAGTTGGGGATTGAAAGTGTTGGGGGCAACCTCTGCGAGGCTAAATCCAGGTAAGTTGCGTCACATTCGCCCGGGGACCTGGCCTACGGTGCCGGTCCCGGGCGCCGCCTTTTGGCTCCCGGGACCTGGCCTTCGGTGCCGGTCATGGGCGCCGCCTTTTGGCTCCCGGGACCTGGCCTCCGATGCCGGTCCCGGGCGCCGCCTTTTGCCCGGGGACATTGCCTTCGGGGCATGTCCCGGGCGCCGCCTTTTGGCTCCCGGGACCTGGCCTCCGGTGCCTGTCCCGGGCGCCGCCTTTTGCCCGGGGACATTGCCTCCGGGGCATGTCCCGGGCGCCGCCTTTTGCCCAAGGACCTGGCCTCCGGTGCCGGTCCCTGGCGCCGCCTTTTACCCGCGGACATTGCCTCCGGGGCATGTCCCGGGCGCCGCCTTTTGGCTCCCGGGACCTGGCCTCTGGTGCCGGTCCCAGGTGCCGCCTTTTGGCTCCCGGGACCTGGCCTCCGGTGCCGGTCCCAAGCGCCGCCTTTTGCCCGGGGACATTGCCTCCGGGGCATGTCCCGGGCGCCGCCTTTTGCCCAAGGACCTGGCCTCCGGTGCCGGTCCCAGGTGCCGCCTTTTGGCTCCGGGGACATTGCCTCCGGGGCATGTCCCGGGCGCCGCCTTCCGCCCGGGGACGTGGCCTTTGGTGCCTACCCCGGGCGCCGTCTTTCGAACGGGGACATTGCCTCCGGGGCATGTCCCGGGTGCCGCCTTTTGCCCTGGGACGTGGCCTCCTGTGCCTGCCTCGAGCGCCGCCTTTTGGCTTCCGGGACATGGCCTCCGATGCCTGTCCCGGGTGCCGACTTTGGCCCGGGGACGTGGCCTCCGGTGCCTACCCCGGGCGCTGCCTTTTGGCTCCCGGGACGTGGCCTCCGGTGCCTGTCCCGGGCGCCGCCTTTGGCCCGGGGACATTGCCTCCGGGGCATGTCCCGGGCGCCGTCTTTTGCCCGGGAACATTGCCTCCGGGAGATGTCCCGGGTGCCGCCTTTCGCTCGGGGACCTGGCCTCCGGTGCCAGTCCCGGGCGCCGCCTTTTGCCCGGGGATATTGTCTCCGGCGCATGTCCCGGGCATTGTCGTCCTTCTAAAGGTAAAGTCTTTGGTTCTTGATCACGTGCATGTCACGCCAGGAGCGCCTCGGGAATCAGCGACCACCTGTTAAGCATCCAAGGCGTCTGACCGGGAGAAGGACGTTGCTACCCCTCAATCCGACGGTAGCGTCCGGGGTAGTTTAGTCTTTTTTGCTTGTTTTTGGGGCTATAAATAGTCCTTGTACCCCCTGTTGTAAAGACAAGTGATTCATTATTGCTAGAATAGCCAAACTCACAGGTGAAAAAGCTTTACATCGTAGGTATGTACTGTGTGGTCATCTATCATCGCGAATATCGCCGTGGTCGCCGGAGGGATCGGCTTGAGTAAGCTCTCGATGTGGCCCCAAACATGAATGCACTAGTACGCGATTATGGTCACAGGAAGTGCCAGTTCGCCGGGCCTTGTCATGTCAGGTGTATGCCGGGTTACGTATCTTGTGACTTTGATGGGAACTGTCTTGTGCTCTGGTCGTCGAACACGATGATGCCACAGGAGTAATACACAAGGCAACTTTGTCGAGGTTATCCGCAAGTACCCTTGTGAATATAACCCCATCGTCGTTCGCTAAACCAGAGGGAGGATTGCGAAGAGAATGTGGAACTCTCCGGATACGGTCCTCAGCATTCTTTCTGGGCACTGGTGGACTCTCTAGCGTGGTCTCCTCAACTGTTGGAGAGTAATTTGGAGACGAGATCGGCGTGTAATCACGCCTCCGGCCTCCTAGATGTAATTGTTGAGACACTCCTAGACCGAGGTCGCAGATAGCGGTATCATGACGGGTTGACGCAGGACGCAGATAATCTTCTGCGACCATGCAAACCTCGCCTTCTCGCTGTTCGTGCTCTTGTTCCTCTTTCCGTTTGCGTTCTCGTTCCTGCCTAGCATCATGTTCTCTGGAGTTTCCTCAGAAAGTGCGGTGACTTCCCTAGGAACAGAGTTCGCAAATGGAGAAAGCATCTCATCTTTGTCTGAGTTTGACTCAAAATCAAAGAGAGACTTCAAATTATCTGGGGAAAAACTCCCCAGACGAATATCAAGGTCATCTTCTTCTGCGTCGTCTGGGACAATGAGTTGTGGCACTACTCGTCCTCGGATGCGGTAATACTTGTAGAGGGCAAGTGAATTGCTCGCTCAAGTTCTTGTCCACTAGACGTGAACGGAAATGGAGACGATGCTTCCTTATGAAAGGCCTCGAGGGTAATGTCATCACCATTTATGGGGATGTTGTCTTCGTCCATGGCATCTACATGATCCTCAAGATCGAAATCATTCTCAGAATCGTGAAGGCAAAGGAAAGGATCCATGGATATAATGAAGCTTGGTGAAAATGTCTTCAAGGCCCCACGGTGGGCGCCAGCTATCAACGGTTGGAACCCAGGGGTCCTTTTGTCGAACTTATGCAAGAATGAGATGGGTTAAAAAGGGAGCCAATCAGACATGTACCAAGGTATTCAAAGTATCTATGAACCAGGGACACGGGAATTTATCCATGTTTTGGCCCTTGTAGCTGAGTAATGATCCTACTTCCTGTGTATTTTCTTATGTGGGAAAAAGAGTTACAGAGAAATCATTACAATGCATGTGAGTTAGCTAATCCTATTTGGCTAAGCCTAGTCTTCCCTGTAGTTGATTGATCCATCCCATTAAGGCCTTCTTATACTCACTGAAGAGATTGTCGGTTATCCTCCTGAAGCCACATCCCACGTCGCTTCTAACCTCCTGTGGTAGCCTTGGGTCGTGGGTACGTGGTGGTTGCTGTAGATCATGGTTATGTGGCAGTTAAACGGCTTTGACTTGGCGTCTTGGAGCTGCTTTACCATCCTAACTTCCTTCGACGGTTACCTTACTAGGGACTTATGATTATCTGGGGAATAACTATAAGGATTAAGGTACAGTTATGATAAAGGGTGATCACGTACCTTTGCGACCACAGTAATGATATTGGAATTTGTATCTGCAAGAGAGTCTGGTCGTAGGAAGATATCTCTGCAACCATAGTGTATGTGGATACAACGATGGATTTTATGATAATTATAATTTGCACAAGATAAATATGGTTCTTAGGTTATATCCAGGACATCTTTGGATCACTCAGTGTCTCTTCCCCTGATCCTTTGCCACCATAGGAAGGTACTTGCGGCCAGGTACGCTATTTGCAACCATGGAATGCTATGCATGACCATGAAGGCCTTAGGACAACAATAAATCCTCGTCAACCCCCCTTCCTCAGGAGGAGTGGGATAAGGTCCGTCCACAATGTAGAAGTCATCAAGCCTTCATTGACATAAATGACAAATTTTTAGGTCAGGCCCTGGCACCCTGTGCAAGGGACACCACTTCTTCTTTTGATCTCCATTGCCAGTGTTGACCATTTTTCCTTTCTTGACTTGGTCGTCAGAATGCTGTGCTCGCTATTGTTTTCAAACAACATTAGAATGACCAGAAGAGGGTTGCTGTGATTTTTTCGGTTTTGGTCATTGTGACTTGAGAACCGTAACTTCCCATAGTGATTGATCTTTCTTCCTTTTATTCTTGGGGCCTAACTTCTTCTTGGTCTTCTCATCCTTGGCAGTCCTCTTGCTTAAACCAGCTTGAGGAAGTTAGTTCCCATTGTCTATCATCCTATTCCACTCGACTGCTCCGCTTGCAATAGTGTAACAGTTAGCCATATCGAACAATATTTTGACCTTCTCGGGTGAGTTGATATAAATGTCTTTAGTGAACCTTGTATATCGAACTCCCTACTTGAATTTTTAAATGATAGATGACTGTGATATTTCAGGAATCGTATTTCAAACATGAACGAAACGCTCAAGAAACTGTTGAAGCATTTCATCCGGTGTTTAGTGCAGCTGGTGGAGGTCATTCTCCTTTCCTGGTTGTGCATAAGTGCCTTGAAATTGGCGATCAAAAGGGTAGAAGGATTTAACTCGTTGGTTAGGCAACCATGACCAAGATAATCCTTCTAATACTGTAGGGAGATAATTTGCCATGATTTTATCATCTTCTCTAGCAACTTGGATTGGAGTACAATAATCTGTAGGAACTCTAACGGGTTCTTGGTGCCACCAAAACGTTCCACAGAAACAGGCCTAAAGTTGGATTGCCATCTTACTCATGGAGACGACGTTGGGGTTTCAGCTCAAACGTGGATTTTGGCAAATGTTGGTGTTTGTGCCCCGCATGCTACTCAGGTGCGACACGTGGGCCAAGATGATCATGAACATTGCATGGACAAGGACGTTCATGAACATTACATCTGGCCAGTTGTTCGTAATCGTCATCCTAAGAATGGTGGTCACCATGACCACTACTATCAATGTTCGAACGTCAAGCTCGTCGAGGTGTACTTCCTTTGGAATGTAGGCCTATTCAACAACGACTTCCACTCAAATGAGCAGAGATTTGTTTGACATCTTGACTAAGAGTACCTGCCAAATTGGTAGCAACTTGTGCAAACCCAGGAAGCTAGTTTATATAAGTCGGTGGCTCACGCAACTATTGGGCCGAAACACTAGGTTACTATGCTGGTAACCCATGTGGTCGTGCAGGATGCTCCATATGCATTGGAGTGGGTGGTGCTCGTTACAAGCCCTTGTTTTTTACCATGGGAATGTCCAGAATTTGGGGCAATCGTGAACCAACTCCCACCTCTATGTTTGCTATTCCCATTTCTCCACTATTAAGATGGGAATTCTCGTAGTTTTGTCGACCAGAGTTGCCACTCATACCATCACCGACAACGTCATCTACTTGCGGTGGCATACATTGTAATGGACGACTAGCAAGATCATCTATAGGAGTTGGATTGTCACCTTTGATGGCTCCTACCTCCCGATAATCGAAACAAGAAGAGGTCGATAACATTTCATAACCTCCGAACTGGATTCGAGGTCTAGACTCATGTTATCATGATTTGGATGTTTTTGCCTCAATGGACCCAATTTTTTGGTGATTAGAGTCACCATTAGTCGATGATGCTGCATGAGCCATTTCGGTCATATGGTCATGGCTTGTTTGCTTCAAAATTTGATCTGATGTAAAAAAGGACATTGCCTTCTTTATCGAAGTCGAGAGAAAAGTCATCTTCAAGTCCACCAAAATCTGGTTCAAAGTCATTATCTTCGTCGTAACAAGGAGATAACCCCATCATCATGTTCTTCGTAGAAGTTCTCGGAGAAATTTGAAGGCAAAGATCCAAGACAAGTTAATACCAAGAGACTTTTATTGCATCCCCAAGGTTGGCACCAATTGTCGACGATCGGTGGATCAACTGTTGAACTTATGGTTTGAACAAAGGTTGCAAGGAATTACGAAAATAACACAATGGTGAGGCCAGAGGGGTTTTTTTACAAAGGTTCAGGTACCTGAGTGATCGAGTAACAACCCTACATCTTGTGAGATGTTAATCAATGAGGAGAATGAGGGTTACAGGAGATCCAAGAGATGAGATCTCAACGATGTGTATGCAAAAAATGTCAATGCCCCTTTTCTGTTTCATCCTCCCCTTTTTATTCTTGTACGAAAGTAGTTATCCTACTGGAAATCTACTGCTGGTTACCGACAGTTGCTTCCTAGGTGGAGGTTGCCTCGACGGTTCATGGACATTTGTGTGCTAACCGTCTCGTCATGGTTAACGTGGGATGATGTGTCAATGATTGTTGATGACTGCCATTTTTTACCAGTGGTCATAGTAGTAATTACCTTCAATCACCTTCAATCAGCGGTGTTCTGGGCGCAACAGTATGACCAAACCTGGCTATGGTTGTATGCTTTGACCTTGAGTTTTAACAATGACTTTGAGCCTTCAACCAAAGTTGATCGTGTTCTTAGGATCAATATCTAGCCAAGAATTATTCTGCTGAGATGATAATCGGTTTCATCAACAAAATATTAATTGAGCAAAATGAGGTGTATAATCCTCGTCAAATAACCTCTCCAAATCTCCCTGTAAAATATTTTTTGCTAACATTCCGTCTTTTTTCTCTCTCTTTCTCTTTTTCTCTCTCTTTTTCTCTTTCTCTTTCTCTTTCTCTTTCTCTTTTTCTCTTTCTTTTTCTCTACCTAATTTCTATTTCTCTTTCTTTTTCTCTCCCTCATTTGTTCCATCTCTTGGCCAAACCCAAACAGTAGCTGCTGCCTCCCAATCTACCTCTCCAATGCCCTCTCTAGCCACCTCCGATTGCCAGCTACTCTCTATCGACGCCCCTCACCAAAGCCTAAATCAATCCTACTCCAAATCTCTCCAACAAGCCCTCATTTACAAGCCCTAACTTCCCCATATGTTGGATTGGTGGCGCGGGCATGCAGGTTGATCATCAAAGCTCGAAGTGATGATGGCATGGGATGGGGATGGCTATTGGCATCAAGGTCGCCACTGAGTATAACAAGCCTAAGAGGGTTGTGTTTTAGTAATATCGCAAGTGAACTGTTGAACGTTGTGCACTTGAGGGTCAAATTCCATGAGGAACAAGTGTGTTTGCCATTTAGATTAAGAAATTGATAATTAAATCAGTGTGAGAGTTGCTTTTTGTGATCTACTACTAAAACTGCAACTAAAGTCTATCAATTTAGTGTTTTGAAAGCAGAAAAATTGTAAGTATTGAAAAGTTAGGGTCTTATGAACAAGAGGCAAGAAAATTAGTGTTTCAGAAAGTTCGAGAGAAAACTTAAGATTTCAAGAATTCCATAACTATTAGGTGTAATTCTAACCAAAGCCAGTGAATTGTAAATCAGTTTCAAGTGTTTTTAAGACATATTAAGTTGCCGGTATGGTCATCGGTATAGTGGTCTGAGGATTGCTTTCGTAGTTAAGTCTGGCAAGAGCCTCTCCCTTGTTCAAGAGTTCCACGTTAGTGTGCAATTACTCGATCGAAATAACTCAAGAACTCCCCTAAGTTCTCGCATAGGCTAAGTAGTTACACCTGTTGCCTAGGCGAGAAATTAGGGTTTGGAGGAAGAAAACCAGAGAAACTAAGTCACAAAACTTGAAAACCAGAGCCAAAGAAGAATTACGCCCTCTGGATTAGGTCATCACTAACCCTAGAAGGAAACTAGTCAAGAAAAGCTATAAAAATATAGAAATAGCAAATAAATAAGAAGAACTTACTGAATTATATAAAAATAATGAAGTTTACCATCGACATCGGCTTGCAAGAACAAAAACTAGAAACAAATAGAGAGGGGGCCTAAACTAACCAAAAAACTAATCTAAACTAAAACTAACCCTAAAAATTCATATCAAACTAAACCAAACGCCTCTCTATTATACACAAAAATCCTAATTTTATCAAATTACAACTCGTGATGCACAAAAGGACAAAAAATGACTTCAAACAGTATGTGAAACAGATAAAAGATGCAAGAAATAGCTCGAGACAAAGTTAGGAATGGACCTTGGCACGAGCTTGGTTTGGACTGAGCACGGGCCATGGTAGTGCCCCTGTTCGGCTTGGGTCCCTGGTGCCTGGGTCTTGTCTAGGTCCCTTTTGTGTCCAGTTTCTATTTTCCACTTCGTTTTTTGTTCAAATGAGTTTGGAGTGCTTCCAGATTTTGCACACTTGATCCCTGAAACTTTACGAACACAATCATAAAAACGGATTGCAAAAAGTTAAAAAATTTATGTAAAATATTGTGTCAAATGAGTATTCAGCATGAAAAGCTTTGCTAAGTTAGTGCAAAATTAATACAACTCAAGCACTTATCTGAGAGCACTAAGGTAAGTCCCTCTACATCTCTTTCTTCTTCAAAACGTATGTGTTTTCCAGGTGTGCTTATCCCTCACCGCTTGTCACCCTTTTATAGTGCCCACCAGTCCCCCTCATATCGTCTTGTCCGCAGCATGGGCATGCTCGACGTGCATCTGTGCATGCCTATTGCTTCCATGGCTGAGCATGATCGAGAACGATTCGAGCATGGGATTCGTCCTTTAAGCCCTAGAAACACTAGGTATGATGTTGGGGCACTAGGGTGATGCTGGGTGCACAATTGCCATGCAACTATTGGGTTGGTGTGAACCACAACGAGGTTTAGTGGGCAAAGTGTTGCTTTGGTTAAATTTTGGATTGATCTTATAGAATTTTATGAAACTCGAGGTCTTTTCTTCAAAACAACAAATTGTTAAGTGCTTAGGGTCTTGTCTACAATTGTGATATGAACTCTGCTTAAATTAGCTTCCATGAAACTTGATTCCTTCCCCTAAAAAAAACTTGATTCCAGTTGTTTTGTAAAAAATTTGGTTTCTGAAATTTGTTACGGTTGTTTCACGCTAGCCTAGTTCAACCCAAGAGGCCTCGTACTACATAGGTTACTCTTAAAATGGCAGTTTATCTTGAAAAATCACTATGTATAAGTATGAGGAAACCAAATATACCAACCGAGATAACCCTGGTAGCCAAAGTAAAGACGAAAGTGTAAGTGTTGGTATTAACAAACGTACCTAGGGTGTTACACCACCTGCCCTATCTTGCTTTCTCCTCCTTGCCAGCCAGCACCTACTGCGGTCAACAGTGCTTGCACCGCCTCACCACACCGCTACCTCAAACACTACTCGCATCGTTGCCCATCTTCGCTATTGTCCACTAGCCCATAGTCGCCACTTGCGGCCAGCAACACCTTTTGGTGCCTCGCCGCTCTGCCACCACTCGCTGTCAAAAATGCTAAGGAAGGGGCTAGGTGAACTCTAGAGGGCTAGATCTAAAAAGAGAGTATTGATCCAACGGTGAAGAGAAGTGTATGCTAGATAAGAAAAAAAATAAGTACATGCCAGTTACCAAAACCAAAATTTAAATAGACAACGCAAATAATAGATAGTTGGGTATAGATGAAGGGTAAATATAAATGCGATGAGTAATTGCGGGTGCCGGTTAGTTTTTTAAAAAGTTGTAAGAATATTTGTAATACAAAAGTTTCTCCTATGCATCATATAGAAATTTTCTTGACTAGATTTGTTTTGGAAGAAAAATTTTCTTGATTAGATTAAAACTAGATATCTTAGATCAGCCACACAATCATCGATAATTTTCAATAGAACTTTCTTAGCAACTCACCTTTACTCTCCTGTTCTTTCACGTTCTAATGGCATTGATTATCCATTTTAAAATATAATACCTAAATCAGATCCAATGATTATTAGTTCCCCTAGTATTCAAGGGATTATTCTGCAGCATTTGTTCTCATTGTTGGAGATCTGAAGTGCATACTTTTTCTCTCCCTCTTTCCACTATCCGTATTCCAATTTGTACTTGGTAGTGTACCGTCGCTGCCGGAATTGGTGTATTCTGTCTTTTTGAGCTGCTTGTGCAACTTTGTACTACATCTTTTTCATGTGCTGTGTAGTAGTTGAGACTTGAGAGGGTATGATACTGTGTTCATTCTTGTTTTCTGCGGCAAATATGCGAATGTCTGCCATAGGGATCATTACATTATTAGCCGTGGCAGAGAGGCGCAGAAGGTTGACCGTGGGGAATGTATATATAAAATAGAAACTAGGAGGATAAGAAATAGTAATTTTTTGACTAATGAATTATATGTATTTAATCAGTCTAAAAATTGTGGACATATTACAAAAGACCACTAAATATTCCATGGGTCTTTCTATCCTCTAGTGATATGGATTATCAATCTTAATTTGTACTATTCAAATATGATCTGATTTCTATTATTTTGATATTTTCCTATATAAACATTTTTTGTGCTGTGTATTCCTGTACTGCCATAAACTAGTGGGTACTTTCTTCCTGTTTTATTCTGCACTAACCGTGCTTCAATTGCAGTTGGTAGTGCGACTGTGTGAGTTGGTAGTGTACTGTCACTGCTAGAATTGGTATATTATGCTTTTTTTAGCTGCTTCTGCAACTTTGTACTATAATTTTTACATATGCTGCGTAGTAGCTGAGACAGAGAGAATACAATAATGTGTTGTTCGTGTTTTTGGATGGGTCCTACTCAACTTCTTTTCTTCAAAATAGACAAATAGCCTCAGCCGTACAATTAGATTGTTATTCGCCTTTACTCCTGTCAATTGAATACTTAAGGGATAAAATAGGTGAATGGACTTTTATCCAGCTTTCACGTGCTGATGTGGACAAGAAAATAAAATCCATGTTCCGATTTCCAAGTACTAATGGGGAAAATTGACATACAAACGTTCAAAGTTCAGTTTTAGATGTTTAAAAAGTGATTGTTGTAGAGGGAGGTTAAGAAGATCCGTAGTAGTCATACAGTCGAGGACTATATACGTTTTTGACCTTTTAGTTAAATTGCCCGATTGTTTGCATTGAACGCTCCGAGTGCAAGTAAACAATTAAGTTGCGCAAGAAATTATTAATACCATGTTTGGGTGTAATTTTATGACAATTTTTTATCACTGGACCAAGCCGTAGCTGCACGCAAGGTTGAAAATCTCATTGCTGACAAGCCGATTACCACCAATTGTGTGTGTTTGTTCGGATACGCACGACTTACTAGCTATTACCTTCATAATTAATTTCTCAACAAAAACAATTATTGGTTATGTTAAATTTATATTCAAAAATTAAATATAAAATGACTTTTTGAATAAGTTAAATTATAATTCAAATATTGAATATAAAATGATCATTTTTACTGGTTATCTTGGATTGGTTTCGTGCTATCAAATAAAGAAAATTTTTTATGTTATAATAAAAATAGGTGAACTAGAATCGCTGTATTGACTTTGAGATCTAATAGTTATTATATTGATTAGAAGAAAAAAGAAAAATTATACCGTTTATGTGCTAGACCCATATTATCAAAATGGAGATCTATTAAGTAGTTTTTACTCCATCCCAATGGATACATCCCTATTTCTTGACATCATTTATTGGAGGACTAGTTGCTATTGTTGCTACAAATGTGGGGTAAGTTTGCACGTTTTCAGTTAGATGGTTAGATCACGCAATTGACATTTTACATCAACGACCTAACAAGAACAAAAAAATTGTCTGTTATTTATTCACCATGATTGGTATAGGGCGCCGATGTTTTATTCTCAGACATGCACATGTGTGGAATTAAACTTTCATTGTAGCAGATTCGAGTTGAATTGTTTCTTTGCTACTGTGCTGAATTTGATAAATGAAATGACTTGGGTGATTGGTTTTTTCTTCTTCTAATTTATAGTATATGTAGTTGAATAAGCCCATGGGGCTAAAATTATCACCTATGATGTTAGCACCCCGATATCAAATATTATAGAGTTAGCACTTGATCTTCAGGTCATATTTAGGAGGCTAATGCTAAGATCTATATACAGCATTATCTACACAGTGTTAATATCGCAACATATGGTGTTAGATCCTAGGTTAAAAATGAGCTCAATTTTCACTTTTGGAAAATAAGGTGTGGTTAGAGTCTATTACTTAAAAATTTTATAAATGAATGGCCACTTTTCAATAAAGAAAACTCTGAGCTATGGATATTGACATTTTTTTGTTGGTGAGATATATCTGAGAAATGAAATACACATCATACAATGCCTCTGTCAAAAGCAAGCAAACAAAAATTGTGCTTTCATTTTTTTTAATGGTCCATCTAGACAATCAATTTTTGATTCAATAACATACATATTCATGCAGTTATACTTGTATTACAACAAATCTGAATAATCTTTTTGTTGGTAAGCTGTATTTTAAGAATAAAACACCCGGAATGGTAGGTTTCGTTTTCTTCATGTTCCTATCACGAAGCTGTTGTGGTCCATCACTCTCTTGATCCCTGCAACACAGTGATCAAAGGGAGTGTGAACTAAACGGCCCCCGTGTGATAGTAGTGGATGTCAACCTCAGCCCCTTTTAGTTGGCAAGGAGGCCTCTTTCATGTTCAGTCCTAAACGATGGCTTCTCTAGTAGACATTACCTAAGAAACCCCCCAACACTATAAGATAGTATTTCAATGCTAGTAGTTGAGCAGCTGGCAAAAGCCAGTATTCCCAACACTTTAGCTGCTGGGAATAAGGTTTGCTACAGCTGGGCGAAAAGGTGCTGCGAAAAGTTTTTCCCAGCTGTAATTTTTTTCCCAGCTGTAGGTCCAATGGCAAAGAGTATTCCCAGCTGTAGACCGCTTGGAAAGTTTGAACTTTTCCCACCTGTATGTGTACTTGTAATATATTATTCCAAGCTGTATAACTATTTGGAATATTTTTTCCCAGCTGTAGGTCTGGTGGCAAAGAGTATTATCAGCGGTAGGTTGTCCACTTGTAATATATTATTCCAAACTGTATAACTATTTGGAATATTTTTTTCCCAGCTGTAGGTCTGATGGCAAAGAGTATTCCCAGCTGTAAGTCACTTGGAAAGTTTGAACTTTTCCCACCTGTATGTCCACTTGTAATATATTATTCCAAGCTGTGTAACTATTTGGAATATTTTTCCCAGCTGTAGGTCCGGTGGCAGAGAGTATTCCCAGCTGTAGGTCACTTGGAAAGTTTGAACTTTTCCCACCTGTATGTCCACTTGTAATATATTATTCCAAGCTGTATAACTATTTGGAATAGTTTTCCCAGCTGTAGGTCTGGTGGCAGAGAGTATTCCCAGCTGTAGGTCTCTTGGAAAGTTTGAACTTTTCCCACCTGTATGTCTACTTGTAATACATTATTCCAAGCTGTACAACTATTTGAAATAAATTATTACCAGCTGATCTGTTATTGAGAATTTAGACTATCAAATTTAAATATGTGAATTATTTGTAGTAAATTTACCGCTAGGAATTGTGTCAATAATTAATAGTAAATATATATTTTTTTAGTAATTAAGCAACAATATTACAACTAAAATTATAATATGCACTATCCTAACAGAAATCACACCATATTTTATTGAATTCTTTGCTTTATATAGCCATTGACAAGATTCGTAATGGTAACAAATTATTCAATTGACAAAACCAAACAAAATTGATATAGAATCTCTGAAATAATTGCGATAAAAATATCACTTAAGAATTCTTTACACCAAATGTATGCCCATATATAATGTCGTGGTATTGCGAATACCCCGGCAGGTTTTGAGAGTGATCCTAGCGGAGATTACGCGGCGCGGGTTGACCGGATGACCGGTCCTCCCCCGCCGGACAAGCACAAAGAATGACACACGGGTTTATACAGGTTCGGGTCCCGGTGGGGGCCCTAGTCCTGTCGACGCGCTCCCGACCAGAGTCGGCTGGGGATGCTCTCTCCGGGGGAGAGGCTTCCGGAGCACGCCTGTGAGTTTAGCTATTCCAATAAATGAATCGATCCTTTACAACAGAGGGGTACAAGGGCTATTTATAGCCACCAAAAAGCAGCAAAAAACCTAAACTACCCCGGAAGCCACTGTCGGATTGAAGGGCAGGACCGTCCATCTCCCGGTCAAACGCCTTGGATGCTTGACAGGTGGTCGCTAGTTCCCGAGGTGCTCCTCGCGTGACCTGCACGTGATAAACAGTTCAATACTTTACCTTTATGAGGGTGATGAGGCCCGGGACGGCGCCGGAGGCCATGTCCCGGGAGCCAAAAGGCGGCGCCCGGGGAGGCCCCGGAGGCCACGTCCCCGGGCAAATGGCGGCGCCCGGGAGGGCCTCGGAGGCCACGTCCCCGGGCAAATGGCGACGCCCGGGAGGGAACCGGAGGCCATGTCCCGGGAGCCAAAAGGCGGCGCCCGGGGATGCCCCGAAGGCCACGTCCCCGGGCAAATGGCGGCGCCCGGGAGGGCCCCGGAGGCCACGTCTCCGGGCAAATGGCGGCGCCCGGGAGGGCAACGGAGGCCACGTCCCAGGAGCCAAAAGGCGGCGCCCGGGAGGGCACCGGAGGCCACGTCCCGGGAGCCAAAAGGCGGCGCCCGGGGAGGCCCCGGAGGCCACGTCCCCGGGCCAATGGCCGCGCCTGGGAGGGCACCGGAGGCCACGTCCCGGGAGCCAAAAGGCGGCGCCCGGGGAGGCCCCGGAGGCCACGTCACCGGGCGAGTGGCGGCGCCCGGGAGGGCACCGGAGGCCACGTCCCCGGGCAAGTGGCGGCGCCCGGGAGGGCACCGGAGGCCACGTCCCCGGGTAATCGTGACACATCTTACCTAGACTTAGTCTCGCGGAGATTTCCCCCGACAGCAGCCCCCCATGCCCGCCGGGGACGATGCTCGAGTCCCCGGTGGGTATGGTTCAGGTCATCGGGAAGATCTCCGGGCCAAGCTACCGGAGCCGCGACGCTTCGGTTTCCGTGCCCCACACTTAAAGCCACGCCGTTTCGCCATAAATGCGCGCGCGGTTCGAACCGGCGCCTCGATTCACGCGCCCGTCCCTTCGTTTCCCGCGCACGGTTTGAACTTCTATGGTCCAGATTGATCCGCGGGTGCCACGTGGCGTGCATCTAGACCACGGCCCGCCCCTATAAATAGGACCTTGGGGGTGGCCCGGAAGCTCATTCGAAATCCTCAGCCCCACGATTTTTGCTCTCCCGGTAGCCCTCTCCCGGTAGCTTTTTCCGGTAGCTTTTTCCGGTAGCAGGCGTCCGGGAGTTTCTAGTAGTAGCCTCCTGCAAAAGCCACCAAAAAAAAGAAAACTAACCTCATGGCACCCAAGGGTCGAGCGAAGACCACGGAGGTGCCCCCGGAGGAAATCCCCTCGGATTTCCTCTGGGCGTCCGAGTTCACGGCCGAGGACGCCGAGTCCTTGGCCGAAAGGGGCATTGTTGCGGCCGGGGACATCCGGGTCCCGGTGAAGAAGGACGGAGCCCCCCGCCCTAGGCCTAGGGAGATCGTGGCCTTCGAGGCCTTCATCGAGGCGGGGCTCCGGCTCCCGGTGCATCCCATGCTCCGGGAGTTTCTCAAGGAGTATGGGGTGGCTCTCAACCACCTCACCCCGAACGCGCTCGTCCGGATGGGCCTCTTCATCTGGCTCTTCGAGACAGCGACCGGGCGGGAGCCCGACCTTCGTGCCTTCCGGTATTTCTACGAACCGGCGGCGCGGACCTCCCACCTGGTGAAGGGGGGCCCCAAGTCCCCCTTTGGCTCGGTGATGGTCCAAATGTTGCCGGCCCGGGTAATCGACTACCCGGCGGCGGCCTCCCAGGACCACTGGGGGGATTGGGTCTGGAGGTGGTTCTACCTCCGGGTGCGAGACGACGCAGTGGTGTACGCCCCGGAGGCCCCCACCTGCAGCCGGTCGTCCGCACCAAAGCCGCCGGTGTGGACGGACGAGGAGTACGAGTTCCTCGGCAAGGTGATCCTCTCCAAGAAGACCTGCTCGATGCGGGACGTGGCCGAGGAGATGGCTCTCCTCCGGATCTCCCCCTTCACCGGCGGGAAGAGGGTGATCGGTATGGGCCCCGAGCAGCGGCCCCCGGTGAAGTCGATGACGCGATGTAAGCCCCGGGAACCCGCTGCATTGCTCTTACAAATTTTTAGAAAATTGACTAACTCCTTACCTCTTGTAGTCCGGCCGTACCCGGCGGCGCGGGAGAAGGCGGAGAACCTCTTGGGGAGGTACTTCGCCAATGAGCACGAGAGCGTTGTGCGCGCCGTGGGCGAGGGCCCCCCCAAGAACCTGGTAGCGGCGGCCTTCGGGCTAAAGCTGCCGGAGAGGAAGCCTCTCCCCACCCCTGGGTCGCACAAACGGGGGAAGGAGGCGGCCGGGGGCTCGGGGCCCAAGAAGGCCCGGGTTCAAAAGACCCCTGGCCCATCGACGACGCCGGCGGCGACACCGGCGAAGCCCCGGGACGAGACCCCCGGGGGCGAGCGTGCCCGGGTGCCGTCCCGGAAGGAGGCAACGCCTCCTCCCCCGAAGGGCCCCGTCGAGGCGCGGGGGAAAGAGGCGACCGCGGGTGGGGCGGCGTCCGACTCGGCGAACTACGCCCCGTCGCCGCTCGCGGTGGAGCTCCTCTCGCCCCTTCCGGCCTCTTTGGAGCTGGAGAGGTTGGAGGTGAGATTCGCGGGGACCTCGCCCCCGCGGGTCTGGCCGGTGGACAAGGGGGGGAGCCCCTCGGTGTACGAGGTTCCTCCGGAGGAGGGGGCCCCGAAGACCTTCCGGCCGGGGGCAGGAAAAGGCGTCTTCGGGGGGCACAACCTCGTCGACGAAGACGCCGGCAGCGTTACCGGACCTTGAGGTCCGGGGACCCCCCGCCGGCCGCACCGGCGGTTCCGGGCGGGAGACCCCCTTGCTCCCCGCGGGGGAGGTCGCCCGCTTCTCGAAGGGCCTGCACACCCGGAAGGTGCAGGCCTTCGTCGCGGGAGGGAAGCTCCATGAGCGTTTCGAGGGGCTTCAGTCCCTCGGGGCCCAGGTAACCCGTCGATAACACCTTCGCTTATCCCCTGCACTTTGAAATTTTTCTAACTCTTATGTATTTTGTAGGTGGCAGCTGTTACCTGGGGCCTTGAGCAGCGGGTCGCCCGGCTGCTCAAGGAGATGGAGGGCCGGGCCTCGGCCTCCGTAGGGCAGCGCGAGGAGGCCCTCCGGGAACGCGACGAGGCACTCGCGGAATTGAGCCGGGTCCGGGCCCAGGTTCACATTTCGGAGGCCATCAACGCCCGCCTCCGGGAGGAGGCCAAGGCGAGGGAGGAGACGCTTCGTGAGCTCGAGAGCTCAAGCGTCCGGGCGGTGGCGGACGCGGGCCGCTCCGTCCGGACGGCCCTCGAGGGCCTTGGCGTAAGCCTCGGCTCCGGGAGCAGAGAGGTGCCGCCGGCAACTCTCGCGGAGGCTGTGCGTTTCCTCAACGCACAGGTCTCCGCCATCCCGGAGGCTGCCGATGTTCGGGCTCGGGGTCGGGCGATCCCCATCGTCGTGGCCGCTGCGGGGCTCGTCGAGTTCCGGGGGGTCGGCGCCCGGGCGATCGGGGGCCGCATCCCCCGAAGCTTCCCGGACTCCTTCGAGCCTTCGCGCCGGGAGGTCGAGCAGCTCGCCGGAGGGTTCTACGACCGGATCATCCGGGCGTGGTTCCCGGCTCCGGCGCCTCCGGCAGAAGACGCCCCAGCCCCGGCCTCGAAGGAAGCCCCCCGGGGGGAGGACGCCAATGAACACGTATGGGCCTCCCCCCGGGTCTTAGCTAGGGCCCCTTTTTTTGTTTTAGGATTTTGATTCCGGTAGCTTCTTAGAAGAAGCCCTGGGCACTTGTACATAAAAATTTTCAATGCAATGAAGTTAGAATCTTTTCTAAGTCTTTCAATTGAACTTACTGTTACCAGGGTTCCCGGGAGGTTGCTCCCGGGCGAAGGTCCGGGAGGGGCTCCCCGGGGGACGCCCAAGCGGCTTTAATTTTGCTAAGCCTTATCTCCGGGAATCGCGGCGAGGATAGTGTCCGGGAGCCGATCCGGTTGAGGTGGCGTGCGGAGTGGCACTTGGACAATTTTGATAATCACCGTGCCGAATTGTCCCCTCCGCGACCGGGACTCCGGATGATCCCTCCGCTCCGGATACTTCCACCGGCGGGATACGAGTTTTGGCCTGAAGATGTGCTCTGGGACGCTCGGCGCCGCGTACGGGCGTTGTACCGGGACTTGACCCGGGAGCTAGCGGAGAGCCTCCGGGAGTATTAGGCGTAGGAGCTTTAGGGCTTAGAGAATCCTCCGGGTTAGAACCCGGGTTGTATCGTTTCCGAAGCCCACCGGAGGGGGAAGATGTCCTCCGGGTTTGCTGATCAATAAAGCGCCGTGTTGTTGTTTCCTTTTACTGCGCCTCTTTTATTTTTTCTTCTTGGATGGTCTGGACGACTCATCTTAACAAGGATGAGCTAAGTTTCCTCATGGGCGGTGCGGTCGACACACGGGGGTTCCTTATCCCCCCCGCCCACAGCGGGCCGGAGGATAACTCCGCGCGCTGTGGGGGTAACAAGGCCCCCGGGATAGAAGTTACCTGTAACATAGGAAATTTTCTAAGTTAGAAAATCTTAAAGCGAGGTTTTCAAGGAGAAGACCTTCCGGGAGATAATCATCCGGTCGCCGTGAGAACGGGGAGCCGGGAATAAGGCCTTAAGCGGAAGGAATGTCCAAGAGAACCCGATGGGATTTCCAGAGGCGAGCTTCCTGGGAGACACTGGTCCGGTCGCCGTAAGAACGGGGAGCCCCGGAATAGAGTCTTCGGGGAAGGAAATGCCCGAGAAATCCGACTTCTCCGAGAGACAATCGTCCGGTCGCCATGAGAACGGGGAGCCGGGAATAGGGTCTCCGGGAGGCATTCATCCGGTCGCCGTGAGAACGGGGAGCCGGGAATAAGGACGCTGGGGACCAATCGTCTGGTCGCCGTGAAAACGGGGAGCCGGGAATAACGTCGACTCCCGGAGGAGGAAGATAGATCCAATCAAGCCGCAAGGGGCTGATCTTCCGGTCGCCGTGAAAACGGGGAGCCGGGAATAACGTCGACTCCCGGAGGAGGAAATGCCCGAAGACGGGACTTGAGTGTTTGGGCAGGGGACTAGTCTCCCAAAGTGACTCGTTACCGCGGCCACTGTGACCGGGTTGCCGCTTACACCCTCAGTCCACGAGGGCTTATCGTAAGCCGCCCTACGGGAGTGCAGGCTCCGTTGTAGGGACTTGTTGGGGCTGGCCCACTTCCTCGCGGGGAGGGCATCCTCGCGGAGAGGGCTTCCTCGCGGGGAGGGCATCGCCACTAGGGGCGGTAATGAGAGACCTGCAATGAGACAGTTTGCAAAGCAAGACCTATGTATTGCTAATGAACTGAAGTACAGGGCCTCCCCCTGCGAAGCCGCGAAAGGGGAGGAAAATACAGCGTCCCTCCTCCCCCTCCGGCGTGAACGCCCCGGGGGAGGGGACATGCCCGTAAGGCTAAACATGGAACTTGCGAAGTAAACGCAAGTTCCACGTGTGTTTCAGCTCCTGCTCTTGGAGGTTGGAGAGCTTGTAGGCCCCCGAGCACAGGACCACGGAGATCCTGTAGGGGCCCTCCCACTTGGGGGAGAGCTTACCCTGGGCCTGGGGGTCCGTCACGCACTTGAGGACAAGGTCCCCAAGGCGGAAAGCTCTCTCGCGCACGCGCTGATTGTATGCGCGAGCTATTTCTTGCTCGTAGATGCGGTGGCGGAGGAGCGCTCGGTCGCGTTCCTCCTCCACGAGGTCGATCTCCAGGCGCTGATTGGCCTCGTTGGCCTGATATGCCGAGGGGGTGGCTCCCTCTAGGAGCTCCACCCGCAGCGACCGGAAGCCAATCTCCGGGGGGAGGACTTCCTCCGGCCCGTAGACCAGGGAGAAGGGAGTACGCCCCGTTGCCCGGGACGGGGTCGTGCGCATGGAGCAGAGGATGCTAGGGAGCTCCTCTTCCCATGCACCCCGCTTAGAAGCGGTTTGCTCGAGTCTTCGGCGCAATCCCTGTAGGATCACGCCGTTGACCCTCTCGACAGCCCCATTGCTCCGGGGATGGGCTACAGAGGCGAAGTGGATGACGAGCCCCAGGCCTTCACAGAATTCCTGAAAATAAGCCGAGTCGAATTGGGTCCCATTGTCCACGGTGATTTCCCGGGGGACACCAAAACGACATACGACGTTTTTCCAGAAAAACCGCTGAACGGCCCGGGACGTGATGCTGGCCAAAGGCTCCGCCTCAACCCACTTTGTAAAATAGTCGACTGCGACTACCGCATACTTGTATCCTCCGGGCGCTGGGGGGAAGGGCCCTAGGAGGTCCATCCCCCAGCGCACAAAGGGCCAAGTGATGGGGATCGTCTGCTGCGCTATAGGGGGGAGGTTCGAGCCCTTGGCCATCTTCTGGCATGTCCCGCACGCGGAGACGAGGTCTCGCGCGTCGCGCATGACCGTGGGCCAGTAGAAGCCCTGCTGGAGGGCCTTGGCTGCGATGGCACGCGGGGCTAGGTGAGAACCGCAGCTCCCCGCGTGGATGTCTTCGAGAAGCTGAAGTCCCTCCGGTCGGGGGAGGCAGCGCAGGAGGGCGGAAGCCCCCCGCTTGTAGAGCCTCCCCTCCAGGAGGAGATATGCCCGGGCTTTAGCCCAGAGACGTTTAGCCTCGGTCTCACTAGGAGGGTCCCCCTCCCCCCTTATGAAGGAGATGAGGGGGTCCATCCAAGACGGAGTCCGGGTGATCTCGGCGACCTCCGGGACATGAGGCTCGTCGCCCGTGTCCGGGGAGGCCACTGAGGGCTTCGTGATGATCTCCAGGAAAGCCCCCTTGGGGAGCGATTCCCGGGCGCTGGCCGCCCGGGCCAAGGCGTCGGCCCGGTCATTGTCCCTACGTGGGATATGCCGGGCCTCGAGGCCGTCGAAATGCCTCTCCATCTTTCGTACTTCCTGCAAATAAAGACTTAAGTTTGCGTCATGGCACAGGTAAGACTTGTCCATTTGGCAAACTACGAGCTGAGAATCTCCCTTGACTAGGAGGCGCCGGATCCCCAGGGAGCGCGCGAGGCGCGTCCCGAGGAACAAAGCCTCGTATTCGGCGACGTTGTTGGTTGCGGGGAACTCGAGCCGTGCGGCGTACTCGAGTTCCTTCCCCTCGGGGCTTCGGAGGACTACTCCCGCGCCGGCCCCGGCGAGACACAGCGACCCATCGAACATAAGGGTCCAATGGTCACTGCGTCGGGGCGGCACAGGGAGATCTTCGTCCCCGGACCCAGAGGCGGGAGTCCATTCTGCGACGTAGTCGGCGAGAACCTGCGACTTGATGGCGGAGCGGCCGGTAAGGGACAGGGAGAAGGGGGCGAGCTCAGCCCCCCACTTCCCGATCCGGCCGGTGGCTTCTTTGTTCCGCAGTACCTCCCCAAGGGGGAGGGACGACGGGACGGTGATGGGGTGCCCCAGGAAGTAATGCCGAAGCATCTGGGACGCCATGAGGAGGGCGTAGCAGATTTTCTCCATTTCCGTGTACCGAGTTTTGGCCCCTTGGAGGGCCTCACTCACGTAGTACACCGGACGCTGCTGCCCACCTTGCTCCTTCACCAAGACCGCGCTGACGGCGACGGGTGTCGCGGCGAGGTAGAGGAGCAAGGGCTCTTCCGGGGACGGACTCACGAGCATTGTGGGGCTCGTGAGGTACTTCTTGAGGTCGTCGAACGCCTCCTGGGCCTCGGGGGTCCAGCGGAACCCCTCGAGCCCTCGGAGGATCTTGAAGAACTGGAGGCCCCGCTCCCCCGACCGGGAGACAAAGCGGCTGAGTGCGGCCAGGCGGCCGGAGAGCCGTTGGACATCCTTGACGGAGCGTGGTGGGGGCATGTCTAGGAATGCCCGGATCTTCTCGGGGTTTGCCTCAATGCCCCGCTGGGACACGAGGAAACCTAGGAGCTTCCCCCCGCGCACCCTGAAGGCGCACTTCTCTGGGTTCAGCTTGAGCCCGAATGCGCGGAGGTTCCAGAAGGTTTCAGCCAGGTCGTCGATGTGGGAGGCTGCGCGGGGACTCTTGCCAACCGCGTCGTCTACGTAGACTTCAACGTTGCGGCCGACTTGCTCTTTGAAAACCAGTGTCATCAGGCGCTGGAAGGTCGCCCCTGCGTTCTTGAGCCCGAAGGGCATATGGACGTAACAGAAGGTTCCGAGGGGAGTAATAAAACTCGTCTTTTCCTCGTCCCCTTCCGCCATCCGGACTTGATGGTAGCCCGAGTAGGCGTCTAGGAAGCTCATGAGCTCGCACCCCGCAGTGGAGTCGACGAGCTGATCGATCCGCGTGAGCGGGAAGTTGTCTTTGGGGCAGGCGTGATTAAGGTCGGTGAAGTCCACGCACATCCGCCACCTGCCGGTTGATTTCTTGACGAGGACGGGGTTCGCGAGCCACTCGGGGTGCAAGACCTCTCGAATGAACCCCGCCTCTCGGAGCCGGGCAATCTCCACTTTAATTGCCTCCTGGCGCTCGAGGGAGAGTTTTCGCAGCTTCTGTTTGACCGGGGGGTGACCGGGGGCTACTGCAAGCTTGTGCTCAATGACCCCCCGGGCGACGCCCCGCATGTCTGACGGCTTCCACGCAAAAACATCAGAGTTTTCGCGCAGAAAAGCCGCAAGTTGCGCTGCGTGCTCCGCGGGGAGTTCCGCCCCGATCCGGACGGTTTTGTCTTCGTTGCCCGGGGACAGCAGGATCTTCCGGAGGCCCCCTTCCGGACGCGGCTTGAGGAGGGGCCTCCCGGGCGGTGGCGCAGCAGCATCTAGTTCCGGGGGGGGAGCCTCCCCCCCGGGCGTCTTTATGAGGTTGACGCTTCCGATCGTGGCCGCAGCGCACTCGTATAGAGCACGGGCCATGTCTTGGTCTCCCCGGACATTGATCACACCGTGCGGCCCGGGGATCTTCATGCAGAGGTAATTTTGATGGGTGGCAGCCCCCAGCTGGTTGATTGTCGTCCTCCCCATAATCGCGTTGTAGGAGGAGGGGAGGTCTACCACGTCGAAGCGGACCAGCTCGGTCCGGTAGTTCTCCGGGGTGCCGAAGGTCATTGGAAGATCTACCTTGCCCACGGGGTGGATCGCCTTCCCCGGGACAAAGCCTTGTAGGGGCCCGGCAGCGGGCTGCAGGAGCTTCTCATCCACCTGCATTTCTTTGAAGGCCTTCAGGAATAAGACATCGGCGGAGCTCCCGCCGTCCACCAGGATCCGGGCCAGATGGCAATTGTAGATGGTCGCGGACACAATGAGCGCGTCGTCGTGGGGGAAGCGAACCCCCCGCGCGTCTTCTGCCGTGAAGGTGAGGGGGACGTCCGACCACTTTGGTGGCGAGGACGTGCGAAGCACCCCCACAACCTTGACTTCGCGCGCGTACTCCTTACACTGGCGCTTAGAGTCCCGCCCGGAGGCAGATCCTCCCACGATGACGTTGATGCGCCGCTGCGAAGTTTGAAAGGGGAGAGCTTCTGAAGGCTCCCCCTCCTGTGTTTACTGACCCCCCGTGGGAGCGGGAAGGGCCGGAACAGCTGGCCGAGGGAGCAAGGAGGCCAGATTCCCCCCCCCTGCTCACGCTGGTCGAGGAAGTCCGCAAAGTGCTGCAGCAGCTGGCTACAATCTCGGGTAGCGTGGGTATTGGACCTGTGGAGGCTGCACCACGGTCCTTCCCGCCTTCTCCCCGCGCGGCCTTCCCGGCCGCGCGAAGACTGTCCTCCCCCATGGCCCTTCGGCTTGGGCAAGGGGCGGTTGGTCCTCGGGGAGTCGCGCGAGCCGCCTCCGCCCTCGAGGACAAAGGTGTCCCGAGGCCGTGGCTCGCTACGCCCCCCTTGCCTGGAGCGTTTGGGGGGATCCCTGGCCCCCCGGTCGGCGGGGGCGGGAGCCCCCTGGGTCTTCTTCCAGATATCGTCTTCCTCCGCCCGAGCGTACTTTTCGAGCACATTGAAGAGCTCGTCGGCGGAAGAGGGGCAGCTCCGGGAGAGCCTTCGGTGGAGCTCCCCCGGGAGGATGCCGCTTTTGCAGGCTTCGATGACCATAGAGTCGGGGACGTGGGCCACTTTGCTCTTCACCTGGGCAAAGCGCTTGAAGAAGCTTCTGATGGTCTCCCCAGTTCTCTGCCGGACAGTGTACAGCTGCGAGGAGTCCAGGGGACGCACGTAGTTCCCCTGCAAGTTGGCACAGAACTCCCGCTTGAGCTGCGAGAAAGATTTGATGGAGCCGGCCTTCAGGTTGTAGAACCAGGGGCGGGCGATGCCGGAGAGGTAAAGGGGGAAGACGTTGCACTGTACTGACTCGTCCCCCCCGGCCGCGGAGATAGCAGTGGAGTAGACCTGCACAAACTCGTAAGGGTCTGCCTCGCCGTTATAATGTTCGATGTGTGGCGGGCGGTAGGGCCGCGGCCACCGGATGCTGCGAAGTCTTCGGCACAGGGGCTGGTTGGGCCCTTGCACTTCCCGGGGAGAGCCCCGGTCGCTATCTTCTTTAACGGGACCTTCGTTGTCTGAGTCTGGAAGCGGTCCGAGAGGTCCGCCAGAATGGCGGTGGCGACGCTTTTCCTCCGGACCGGGACTGAGTTCCCGGACGTCTGGGCTCTCCGCCGGAGAGGTTGGCTGTTCAGCGGGTCTCTTCCCCCGGCCCGTGCGAGAGCGAGGCTCCCCGCGCCCGCGGCCGGGGGGAAGTTCTTCCCCGCGCTCTGGTGGACGCATTCGCTCGACCTCCCCCGGGGCGAAACGGACCTGTCCCGCCGAGGGAGGGAGCTCGTGCGCTGTAGCTTCCGGAACCGGTTGGGGCGAGCCCCCTGCGACGACCCCCGGGACCGGAAAGGGGGAAGCCCCTGTATCGTCCGGAACCGGGGAGGGGGCGCCCGCGGCGACGCCTGGAATCGAAGTGGAGGGGGCCCCAGTGACCACGATCGGAACAGGGAAGGGGGCAGGCCCTGTAACACCCAGAACCGGCGAGGGGGGAGCCCCGGTGGCGGCGTCCGGAACCGGGGAGCCCATGCGAGGGGAGGTCCGCTGCGGCACGGGGGCTGCTCTGTCGACCGCCCTCGGTGCGGTAAACGCCACGCGGGGGGCGGGACTGGCTCCCAGCGCAGGGTAAACCCCCGGCAAGAAGTGGGCTCCCGGCCCCGGGATCAGGCCGAGGACGGGGTACCCCCCTGGTGCCACGAAGGGCCCTGGCATGAAATAACCTCCCGGCACCGGGACGGGCCCGGGTGCCGGGAAGGATCCGGGCGTGTATCCCGCAGGGGGAAGGAACCCCCCGGCAGGATCATACGGGGCGGACAACGCCCCCGAGGCCGGAGGGGCCGCCGGGTAACCCATAAACGGGGGCATGTTCCCCGGATATGGGTGCGACGCAAATGTGGGGGCCGGAGGCCGCGCCAACACGCTAAGGAGTTCGTCCATAGAGCGCTGGGCGCGGAGCTGGCCTTCCACGAGAGCTTCGAGCAGGGCGTCCCGGGGAGCCGAGGGAGCCGTCGCGGGGACGCTTGTCCCGGCCGAGGTCCCAGCGGTCGCCGGGAACGACCTGGAGGTGGAAGCACCTAAGTTAAGAGGAAAGGAGGGAGGCGGTACCTGGGCCAGGTCGCCTCCGGAAGGGATCGCCGGGACAGCAGTGTCCCGGGCGGACGGCGTCGGGTCTCCGAGACCCGGATCACCGGGAAGGGTGCGAGCCCTTGTTCTTAGGGGAGCCATGGCGTCTTGTCACGAGTCCCCACGGTCGGCGCCAACTGTCGTGGAATTGCAAATACCCCGGCAGGTTTTGAGAGTGATCCTAGCGGAGATTACGCGGCGCGGGTTGACCGGATGACCGGTCCTCCCCCACCGGACAAGCACAAAGAATGACACACGGGTTTATACAGGTTCGGGTCCCGGTGGGGGCCCTAGTCCTGTCGACGCGCTCCCGACTGGAGTCGGCTGGGGAGGCTCTCTCCGGGGGAGAGGCTTCCGGAGCACGCCTGTGAGTTTAGCTATTCCAATAAATGAATCGATCCTTTACAACAGAGGGGTACAAGGGCTATTTATAGCCACCAAAAAGCAGCAAAAAACCTAAACTACCCCGGAAGCCACCGTCGGATTGAAGGGCAGGACCGTCCTTCTGCCGGTCAAACGCCTTGGATGCTTGACAGGTGGTTGCTAGTTCCCGAGGTGCTCCTCGCGTGACCTGCACGTGATAAACAGTTCAATACTTTACCTTTATGAGGGTGATGAGGCCCGGGACGGCGCCGGAGGCCATGTCCCGGGAGCCAAAAGGCGGCGCCCGGGGAGGCCCCGGAGGCCACGTCCCCGGGCAAATGGCGGCGCCCGGGAGGGCCCCGGAGGCCACGTCCCCGGCCAAATGGCGGCGCCCGGGAGGGCACCGGAGGCCACGTCCCGTGAGCCAAAAGGCGGCGCCCGGGGAGGCCACGGAGGCCACGTCCCCGGGCAAATGGCGGCGCCCGGGAGTACACCGGAGGCCACGTCCCGGGAGCCAAAAGGCGGCGCCCGGGAGGGCACCGGAGGCCACGTCCCGGGAGCCAAAAGGCGGCGCCCGGGGAGGCCCCGGAGGCCACGTCCCCGGGCCAATGGCCGCGCCCGGGAGGGCACCGGAGGCCACGTCCCGGGAGCCAAAAGGCGGCGCCCGGGGAGGCCCCGGAGGCCACGTCCCCAGGCAAATGGCGGCGCCCGGGGAGGGCCCCGGAGGCCACGTCCCCGGGCCAATGGCCGCGCCCGGGAGGGCACCGGAGGCCACGTCCCGGGAGCCAAAAGGCGGCGCCCGGGGAGGCCCCGGAGGCCACGTCCCCAGGCAAATGGCGGCGCCCGGGAGGGCCCCGGAGGCCACGTCCCCGGGCAAATGGCGGCGCCCGGGAGGGCAACGGAGGCCACGTCCCGGGAGCCAGAAGGCGGCGCCCGGGAGGGCACCGGAGGCCATGTCCCGGGAGCCAAAATGCGGCGCCCGGGGAGACCCCGGAGGCCACGTCCCCGGGCCAATGGCCGCGCCCGGGAGGGCACCGGAGGCCACGATCCGGGAGGAGGCTCATACATGTTCATTGGCGTCCTCCCCCCAGGGGGCTTCGTCCGAGGCTGGGGCTGGGGCGTCTCCCGCCGAAGGTGCCGGAGCCGGGAACCACGCCCGGATGATCCGGTCGTAGAACCCCCCCACGAGCTGCTCGACCTCCCGGCGCGAAGGCTCGAAGGAGTCCGGGAAGCTTCGGGGGATGCGGCCCCCGATCGCCCGGGCGCCGACCCCCCGGAACTCGACGAGCCCCGCAGCGGCCGCGACGACGGGGATCGCCCGACCCCGCGCCCGAACATCGGTAGCCTCCGGGATGGCGGAGACCTGTGCGTTGAGGAAACGCACAGCCTCCGCGAGGGTCGCCGGCGGGACGTCCCTGCTCCAAGGGCCGAGGCTTACGCCAAGGCCCTCGAGGGCCGTCCGGACGGAGCGGCCCGCGTCCGCCACTGCCCGGACGCTTGAGCTCTCGAGCTCGCGGAGCGTCTCCTCCTTCGCCTTGGCCTCCTCCTGGAGGCGTGCGTTGATGGCCTCGAAAATATGAACCTGGGCCCGGACCCGGGTCAATTCCGCGACGGCTTCGTCACGTTCCCGGAGGGCCTCCTCGCGTTGCCCTACGGAGGCCGCGGCCCGGCCCTCCGCCTCCCTAAGCAGCCGGGCGACCCGCTGCTCAAGGCCCCAGGTAACAGCTGCTACCTACAAAATACATAAGTTAGAAAAATTTCAAAGTGCAGGGGATGAGCGAAGGCGTTATCGACTCGGGTCACCTGGGCCCCGAGGGACTAGAGCCCCTCGAAACGCTCGTGGAGCGTCCCTCCCGCGACGAAGGCCTGCACCTTCCAGGTATGCAGGCCCTCCGAGTAACGGGCGACCTCCCCCGCGGGGAGCAAAGGGGTCTCCCACCCGGAGCCGCCGGCGCGGCCAGCAGGGGGTCCCCGGACCTCGAGGTAGTGCCCCCCGAAGACGTGGCCGAGGAGCTTTCGGCGGGAGCCTCCGCCCGGGGGGGGACCATCAAGCCTATCCCTGCCCCGGGCCGGAAGGTCCTCGGGGCCCCCTCTTCCGGAGGATCTACGTAAACAGAGGGGCTCCCCCCCTCGTCCACCGGCCAGACCCGCGGGGGCGAGGCCCCCGTGAATTTCACCTCCAGCCTCTCCGGCTCCAAAGAGGCTGGAAGGGGCGGGAGGAGCTCCACCGTGAGCGGCGACGGGGCGTAGTTCGCCGAGTCGGATGCCACCCCGCCCGCGGTCGCCTCCTTCCCCCGCGCCTCGACGGGGCCCTTCGGGGGTGGAGGTGTTGCCTCCTTCCAGGACGGTGCCCGGGCACACTCGCCCTCGGGGGTCTCGTCCCGGGGCTTCGCCAGTGTCGCCGCCGGCGTCGTCGATGGGCCGGGGGTCTTTTGAACCCGGGCCTTCTTGGGTTCCGAGCCCCCGGCCGCCTCCTTCCCCCGTTTGTGCGACCCGGGGGTGGGGAGAGGCCTCCTCTCTGGCAGCTTTAGCCCAAAGGCCGCCGCTACCAGGTTCTTGGGGGGGCCCTCGCCCACAGCGCACACGACGCGCTCGTGCTCATCCGCGAAGTACCTCCCCAAGACGTTCTCCACCTTCTCCCGCGCCGCCGGGTACGGCCGGACTGCAAGAGGTAAAGAGTTAGTCAATTTCTTAAAAATTTTGTAAGAACAATGCAGTGGGTTCCCGGAGCTTACGTCGCGTCACCGGCTTCACCGGGGGCCGCTGCTCGGGGCCCATGCCGATCCCCCTTTTCCCGCCGGTGAAGGGGGAGATCCGGAGGAGAGCCATCTCCTCAGCCGCGTCCCGCATCGAGCGGGTCTTCTTGGAGAGGATCACCTTGCCGAGGAGCTCGTACTCCTCGTCCGTCCACACCGGCGGCTTTGGTGCGGACGACCGGCTGTAGGTGGGGGCCTCCGGGGCGTACACCACCGCGTCGTCTCGGACCTGGAGGTAGAACCACCTCCGGACCCAATCCCCCCAGTGGTCCCGGGAGGCCGCCGCCGGGTAGTCGATTACCCGGGCCGGCAGCATCTGGACCATCACCGAACCAAAGGGGGACTTGGGCCCCCCTTCACAAGGTGGGAGGTCCGCGCCGCCGGTTCGTAGAAGTACCGGAAGGCGCGAAGATCGGGCTCCCGCCCGGTTGCTGTCTCGAAGAGCCAAATGAAGAGGCCCATCCGGACAAGCGCGTTCGGGGTGAGCTGGTTGAGAGCCACCCCATACTCCTTGAGAAACTCCCGGAGCATGGGATGCACCGGGAGCCGGATCCCCGCCTTGAAGGCCACGATCTCTCCGGGCCTGGGGCGGGGGGCTCCATCCTTCTTCACGGGGACTCGGATGTCCCCGGTCGCAACGATGCCCCTTTCGGCCAAGGACTCGGCGTCCTCGGCCGTGAACTCAGACGCCCAGAGGAAATCCGAGGGGATTTCCTCCGGGGGCACCTCTATGGTTTTCGCTCGACCCTTCGGTGCCATGAGGTTAGTTTTCTTTTTGGTGGATAACTTTGCAGGAGGCTACTACTAGAAGCTCCCGGACGCCTGCTACCGAAAAAAGCTACCGGAGAAAAGCTACCGGGAAAAGCTACCGGGAGAGGGCTACCGGGAGAGCAAATATCGTGGGGCTGAGAATTTGGAATGAGCTTCCGGGCCCCCCAAGGTCCTATTTATAGGGGCGGGCCGTGGTCTAGATGCACGCCACGTGGCACCAGTGGATCAATCTAGACCGTAGAAGTTCAAACCGTGCGCGGGAAACGAAGGGACGGGCGCGTGAATCGAGGTGCCGGTTCGAACCACGCGCGCATTTATGGCGAAACGGCGCGGCTTTAAGCGTGGGGCACGGAAACCGAAGCGTCGTGGCTCTGGTGGCTTGGCCCGGAGATCTTCCCGGTGACCTGAACCATACCCACCGGGGACTCGAGCATCGTCCCCAGCGGGCATGGGGGGCTGCTGTCGGGAGAAATCTCCGCGGGACTAAGTCCAGGTAAGATGTGTCACGATTGCCCGGGGACGTGGCCTCCGGCCCCTCCCCGGGCGCCGCCCCATTTGGCCGGGGACGGGGCCTCCGGTGCCCTCCCGGGCGTCGCCATCTGCCCGGGGACGTGGCCTCCGGAGCCTCCCCGGGCGCCGCCTTTTGGCTCCAGGGACACGGCCTCCGGTGCCCTCCCGGGCGCCGCCATTTGCCCGGGGACGTGGCCTCCGGGGCCTCCCTGGGCGCCGCCTTTTGGCTCCCGGGACACGGCCTCCGGTGCCCTCCCGGGCGCCGCCATTTGCCCGAGGATGTGGCCTCCGGGGCCTCCCCGGGCGCCGCCTTTTGGCTCCCGGGACGCGGCCTCCGGGGCCTCCCCGGGCGCCGCCATTTGCCCGGGGACGTGGCCTCTGGGGCCTCCCCGGGCGCCGCCTCCGGTGCCCTCCTGGGCCTCATCGCCCTACTAAAGGTAAAGTCTTGAACTGTTTATCACGTGCTGGTCACGCGAGGAGCGCCTCGGGAGATAGCGACCACCTGTCAAGCATCCAAGGCGTTTGACCGGGAGAAGGACGGTCCTGCCCTTCAATCCGACGGTGCCTTCCGGGGTAGTTTAGGTTTTTTGCTGCTTTTTGAGGCTATAAATAGCCCTTGTACCCCTCTGTTGTAAGGGATCGGTTCATTTTATTGGAATAGCTAAACTCGCAGGCGTGCTCCGGAAGCCTCTCCCCCGGAGAGAGCCTCCCCAGCCGACTCCGGTCGGGAGCGCGTCGACAGGACTAGGGCCCCCACCGGGACCCGAACCTGTATAAACCCGCGTTATTCTTTGTGCTTGTCCGGCGGGGGAGGACCGGTCATCCGGTCAATCCGCGCCTCGTAATCTTTGCTAGGATCACTCTCAAAACCTGCCGGGGTATTCGCAATACCACGACATGAGGCCTGAGTGAGGATCAGTCGATCAGATCTTGCAATTCAGTTGTTGTTCTTGTTCAGGACTGTAATTCGGCTTAATTGATTGTTTTCACCTGTTATCTTATTAGCCATTTAGTTTTAATTGAGTCATTTTCTGATTAATCTAGACTTTCAAATTGCTTGAGCTATTAATGAGACTCTCACTTACAGTTGCACAACATTTTATGTTGTTAGGCGTATATTTTAAAGAAGGAATGATTTTTAGTTTGCCTTTGAGGCATGATTTCCATTTGTTTAAGGTATATTAAATATAAGTTTAGTTACTAGTGGTAATATATAGGCTGTTGCTCTTGCATATTAGCACCCTAGCTCTTCATTTTGCTTTAGACTCTGTGTATCTTTCCTTTCAGTGTAGTATACTAGCATTTTTAGTGGTACATTTCTCTAGTTGTTAATATCTACAACTTGTTGTACTGACTGAATATAGTCTCTCAGTCTCAGCTCAGAGGTTCCTGAAATGGCACTAATAGTACTTACACTAGTTTTATTTTACATTTTAGATGTCGAAAGCAGATGATATCCAAAACATTGGTGGATTACTAGGCAGTGATGAAATAGTAGCAGCTGGGGTAATGCACCTTCGAATAATAGAAGAAAATAAATGAGCCACAGAGCAAAAATATGGAACCACTACACAGTACTGGAAGGTGAGAAGAAGGCTGCATGCAAGCATTGTTCAAGAGTACATGCATGTGATTCAACTAAGAATGGTACTTCATTGCTAATCTTTCATGCAAAAATTTGTAAAAAGCATCCCGATAGAAATAAGCGCAGCAAGCAAACATTACTAAATTTGCAATCTAGTGCGGATGGAAGTAGTTCTCTTTCTAATTGGCAATACAATCCTGAAGAGATTAGAGAGCTTTCAATAATTGGGGAGGTAGTGTTACACAAGGCAAATATCTTCACATGAGATGTGTACTCATAATATTAATCTTGTTGTTCAAGATGGGGTGAAGAGGATGTCTAATTCCATCTCCCGTGTTCATAATGTTGTGAGATATGTGAGAAGCTCCACTTCAAGAATGAATAATTTTAAGCAATGTGTTGAATTCACTAAGATAGAAAGTAAGGCTTTTGTATGTCTTGATGTGTGCACTAGATGGAATTCAACATATCTTATGTTAGAATGGGCTCAAAAATTCGAGGAGGCATTTGACAGGTTTACACTCCAAGACACTTATTACAAGTCAGATGTGGGTGATGATGGACCTCCACAAAATCAAGATTGAGACAATGCTCGTCATTTTGCACAATTTCTGAAACATTTTTATGATCTCACACTTAGGCCCTGTTTGGAATTTTTTTGGAGTATTTGTCAAATACTGTTGTTTTGAAAGAAACTATTGTATTGAAAACCAAGGTCATGTTTGGTTAAAAAATATTTTATAATTTTTGAAACCATGCTTTCTTCAAAACCATGGTTTTTTCTTAGTTTTGCAAACTTGGTTTTGGTACAAAGTTTTGGCCAAAACTTTGACCACAGCTCTCTCTTGATCGATCGATTCACGGCTCATCAAAATACTCTCGCTCTTTCTCTCTCACACACAATACTATCTCTCTCTCGATCAACACCAGATCACAGACCCTACCCCGACGGAGCACCAGCCGCTGATGAAGCACTGGCCGCCGAAGGTCGAATGGAGAAGGAGCCTAAAAAAGGTGAGATCCTAAACCCTACTACACCTCCTTCCCCTTAGCCCTCCTCTTCCCCCTCCCCCTCCTTCCTCTTCCCCTTACCACCGGTGGCGGTGGGGTGGGCGGTGCGCACGGTGGCGCAGCTGGGGTTTTAGGAGCTAACGGCGGCGTTGGCGGCGGCGTACTTGGTGGCGCGCTGAGGCTCCGAAGTGTGGCCGTGGATGGTGCGGCTCGCGGCGGTGGCGTGCGTGGTGCTCGCGGCCAAGGTGGAGGTGACATGCGTGCCACTCTTGCTAGACCTTCAGATCTACACCACCGCTACCGGCAACAGGGACGCCGGTGAGGCCTACGTGTTCGATGCCAAGACGGTGCACTGCTCTCTACCCTAACGGCACTGCAATGGGTGTGGCAGCGACGGTTTCTGTTTCTTGCAATTTGTTGAGATTTGGTGTAGATAGCAGTTTGCATTTGGCTCTAGAACTAGTGACGGTTTGTGTTTGATGAAGCTTGTAAACTGCTCTGATTTGAATTGAACTAATCTGAATTGAATTGAAACTGATCTGAATTAAATTGAAACATTGATCGAATCAACTGCTCTGAACTCTGAATTGAATTCAGTTGAAACATTTGAATCAACTGCTCTAAATTGAATTGAATTGAGTTCTAGTGATCTCTTGGTCAATCTGGCAACATTTTGACTTAGCAATTTATTTCTCTCTGTTATCCATTTGAATCTTCTATTGGTGAAATTAGTGGTTGTGTATTGGTTCTTCTGAAGAAGCTCATTTATTGTGTTGATTGTTGTGTAGTGAGCTATTTTTCTGAGTGTCATTCCAGTGAATGATCCTTGAGAATCATCAGTTGAATAGCATATCTCATTGTGTTGATTATTGTACAAGAGAGTTGATTGAATCTGAAGTTATCTTTTCTGCTGGATTTTTGGCAAAGATGTTGGAATTACACTCCTTTCTACTCTTGTGGCTTAAACTGGATTTTTTGTTCAATATTTCAACTGTGTTTCAGTGTGGCTGAAACTGAGTTGTATTTTAATTTGTGTAATAGATAGTTGACTAATTGCAAGCAAGAAAGATAGAGCAACATGGAGCGAAGTTCAAACAAATTTTCTTGTACCGATGATGAAGGAATACAACTCAGCACGATATCGTGCTTAGAACGGTTGGACGAAGGAGGCATGGAATAGTATGACAATTCGTATGAATGAGAAATTTACTAAATTCTAGTTCAATGTCACAAAACTAAAAGACCGAGAACAACAATTGAAGAAGGACTACAACACAGTAAAGTTCCTCCCTTCAAAGAGTGGATTTGGATGGAATCATGAGTTGAGAACGGTGACAACTATTGATGAAAAATGGAATGAACTAGATAAAGATTTGCAAAAGTGAAAAAATAAATCTTTTCCACTATATGATGACCTTTTTGATATTTACGACGGTATGTTTTTTTAACTTTGTTTCTGCTAGTATGTTTGTGCATATTAACTATATTTTTTATTATTATGTTTTTTCTACTATAGGGAAAATTGCTGAAGGAAAGCATTGTCAGAGGTCGACTGATAAGCACAAGGACGCCACTGACGTGCCAACGTCTCCACATCATGCTAATATTGGCAATCAATCACCTAGTCCTACCATACCAACTCCAGGAGCCACACATACTTCTTTAGAATGGGAGGATGACTACATCCACAATGAAGGCATAAGTTTGACAAATCTGATATCTAGTCAAGTTCCACAAAATACCCATGATCATTTGTCAACTCAAGAGCAATCACATTATGAGTTCTCACCACCAACTGATGTACAATCTGATGTTAGAGCAAACAACGAAGGACCAAATAGAGTTTCTCATCTTGTAGGAGCAAATAGCGAAGGACCAAGTGTGTTGTCTCATCGTAGTAGGGAGAGTAGTGAAGGAAAAGAGGCGAAAAGGTCCAAGAAGAATGATGATGCTCTATTAGAGAATTTGATAGCATTGCAGAAAGATGAACTTGAGAGTTACAAGCAACACAAAAAGGAGAAAATTGAGAGCTATAAGGAAGTTAAACTTAAGCAATTGGAAATGAATGATCCAAAGAATGATCCTTATTCCATGGCAAAGTGTATTTCAAAACTAGAAGACCTAGCAATTCTCACACCAAGTGAGATGGTGAAGGCAATCAAATTTCTTAAGTATGATAAAGAAGGTCGGGAAATAATGATGTGCATTAGCGCTCATGATGTTGTTTATGAATATCTCAAAGTTGTTATCTCTCTCTAGTCACTTTATGCCATTGCTATGTCACTACTATGATAATTTCGGACAATGTTAATTTTTGTTATGTTACTTTATGTTATTGTTTGTCACTACTATGACAATTTAAGACAATGTTATTTTTGCTATGTTACTTTATGTCATTCATACAATACTAGTATGATAATTGGTATAATGTTATTTTTGATAAATGGAACGCATTTTTATTACAGCATAGATGCTTTTGTTTTGCATACATATTGGACATCATACATTATTTCTTCTCCTACTTTGTAAGTGAGCAACATAGTCATTCCACATAGTATCTGCTATTTGAGTTCTCTTCAAGTTACCCGCAGCTCGCTACTCGTTGAGTGAATGCACATCATTCCTATATTCATTGTCTCCACTTGGAACATCAATTATTGTTGCCAGATCAATATCAGAGTTATTTTGCTCAAACCATTGCTCGCTTCTTTCATGCTTGCAAATGAAATTATGTAATACACAACAAGCTAACACAATATCTGTTTGAGAGTCAATAGGATGATGAGATGCACATTTGAGTATTGGATACCGCATCTTGAGAACACCAATAATTCACTCAATGTGATTACAACGTTGTGCGGGTATCAAGTTGAACAATTCTTTTGCATTTTGCGGCCTCTGATTGCTTCTACCTTGCTCTTGCAAATGATAGCTAACATTGCGAAATAAAATTAGGTGTATTTGCATATCCAGTGTCAACTAGATAAAACTTTCATTCTGGCACATAAAAACCTTTCTCAAGAGCATCTTGTAAAACTCGGGCATCCGTAGCTGAACCTTCCCAGCCTGCACTAACATATACACATTGACAGTTGAAGTCACATGCGACCATGACATTCTGTGACAATGTTCCCTTTCTATTGCGGTATGGATATTGACTTTCTGGAGCTATGGTAATTGGAGCATGTGTCCCATCAAATGCCCCAATAAAATCATGCAAAATATTGGTAAGGTTAGAATAAATATATAATATTTTTAAAATACAATGCTTTCATATTTGCATAAATACCTTAAAGTATGGCATAAATTTTGGACTGCTACAATATTGAAAGGAGTGTTCACAGCCGGTAATTGTATCATGCTTCCAGATATTTGGATTAAAGCTATCGTGGTATTACGAATACCCCAACAGGTTCATGGAGGTTCCCTAGCTAAGCAAGAGCGACGCGGGGTGATCGAGTGACCGGTCCTCCCCCGTCGCACAAACACAGTAAGTGACACGAAAATTTATACAGGTTCAGGTGTTAGTGAAGACCCTAGTCCTGTCGACGTGCTCCCAACAAGAGTTGGCTACGGGAGTTCTCTCGTGGGGAGAGCGCTCCTAAGCACGCCTGTTCATTTTTGTGTATTGATGTCAAATGAGTTGTTCTTTTTTAAAATAGAGGGATACAAGGGCTTATATAGGACCAAAAGATGTAAAAAGACTAAACTACCTCGGCCGCAGCTGTTAGATCGAAGGACACTAGCGTCCTTCTTCTGGCTGAGGGGCTGGATGCTTGACAAGTGTCCTTGCCAGTTCCCGAGGTGCTTCTAGCTTGATCCTCACATGACCCGGCACCGGGGGCCTTGTCCTCGGGGTCACAGGGAGCCTTGTCCCTGGGCAAAGGGCGCCGCCTAGGACGGGTGTCACCGAGAGCCTTGTCCCCGGGCAAATGGCGGAACCCGGGACGAAGGCACCGGAGGCCTAGTCCCCGGCCAAACGGCGGGCGACGGGGGTCGCCAAGACCTTGTCCCCGGGAAAAGGGCGGCGCCCTGCAAACGGCGGCGCCCGAGATTGGGGTCACTGGGAGCCTTGTCCCCGGGAAAATGGCGGCACCCGGGACAAATGCACCGAAGGGCTGGTCCCCGGGCAAACGGCGGCTCCCGGGACGGGGTCACCGGGATCCTTGTCCCCGGGCAAATGGCGGCGCCCGGGACGGGGGTCACCCGGAGCCCTGTCACCGGGCAGAAGGCGCCGCCCTGTCACCGGGCAGAAGGCGCCGCCCTGGACGAAGGCACCGCAGGCCTAGTCCCTGGGAAAACGGCGACTCTCGGGATGAGGGTCACCGGGGTCCTTGTCCCCGGGTAAATGACGGCGCCCGGGACGTGGGTCAACGGGAGCCTTGTCTCCAAGCAAAAGGCAGCGCCCGAGACGAAGGCGCCAAGGGCCTCTAGTCCCCAGGACAAGGACGGGGGTCACCGGGAGCGTTGCCCCTTACCTGGACTTGATCTTCGGAGATTTCCTCCAACAGCAGTCCCCCCATGTCCGCCAGGGACGCTGCTCGAGTGCCCGGAGGGGATGGCTCACATTACCGGGAACATGTCCTTCAGGATGGATTTCCGGCGCCATGTCGACGCTTTGAATCTTGCGCTAGATACTTATGGCGGGGCAGTTGGCCACCAGAAAAACAAATGGGTCCCAAGCGTCGCGCCAAAGCCGCCGAGGTGCCTCCGGAGGAAGCCACCGCAGACTTCCTCTGGGCCTCCGAGTTCACTTCGGGGTACTTGGAGTCTCTCGTGGATCGGGTGGTCGTCATGGATGGGGATATCTGGATCACCTCCAAGAAGGATGGCGCCCCCCGCCCCTGGCCCGGGGAAGTCGTCGTCTTCGAGGCTTTCCTCGAGGCCGGGCTCCGGCTCCTGGTGCATCCGTTGCTCCGGGAGTATCTCCGGGAATACGGGGTGGCGCTCAACCACCTGACGTCGAACACCTTTGTGCGGATGGGGCTCTTCATCTGGCTATTCGAGACAGTGACCGGACGGGAGCCGATGCTCCGACCGTTCCGGTACTTTTACGAGCCGGCGGCGAGGAGTTCCCATTTGGTGAAGGGAGGGCCGAAGTCTCCGTTCGGCTCGATCATGATACAGCTCCTGCCGTCACAAGTTCAGGAGTATCCGGTGGCGGCCTCCCAAGACCACTGGGGGGAGTGGGTCCGGAGGTGGTTTTACCTCCGGGTCCTGGACCCCGAGGTAACCTACTCACCGGAGCCTCCCTCCTATAGCCGGTCGTCCGCCCCCAAGCCCCCGGTATGGACGGAGGAGGAGCTTAAGCTCCTCGGCAAGGTGGTAGGCTCCTGGGGTGTCCGTTCCATGAGGGACGCCGGGGAGGAGTTGACGCTACTAAAGGTCTCCCCCTTCTCGCACAGGTGGAGGGGGATCAGAATGTGCCCGGCACAGCGGCCCTCGCAAAAGTCGGAGACCCGACGTAAGCCCAAGGCGACCTTCTCTTTTTTTTTGTTAATTTCGCTAACTCCCTTCATTTTTGCAGTCCGGCCATAGTCGGCCTCTCGGGAGAAGGCGGAGAACCTCCTCGGGAGGTACTACGCCGACGAGCTGGAAGGTCTTTGGGCTAAGGCCACTGGAACTTGATGGCCGAGGCCTTTGGGCTAAGGCCACCGGAGAGGACGCCTCTCCCGACCCCCGGGTCTCACAAGCGGGGGAAGGAGGCCGCCGGGGGTTCTCAACCAAAGCGTGCCCTACGCCCGTGAAGGCCCCCGGAACAACGAAGACACCGGGCTCTATGCCCGTGAAGGCCCGAGACGCGACCCCCGGGTCGGGACGCACGTGAGCGCCTTCTAGCTACGAGGTGACACCCCCCCCCGGAAGAGCATTCCTGGGGGGCCTCGGAGGTGCAAGAGTTCGCGTGCCTTCTCGAGGCCCCCGGAGAGCCCGGGGGAAGGAGCCGGCCAGTGACGAGGGGATGTCCGACTTGGCAAATTACGCCCCTTGACCACCTCCGGTGACCACTCCTCCAGTAGCTCTGGGACTACCAAAGGCGGAGCGGCGAATGGCCGGTAGACGGGGGGGAGCCCCTCGGTCTACGAGGTCCCCGCGGCGACGGAGGTTACGAGGGCCCCATGACCCGAAAAGGGGAAAGGGCTCCTCATCGCCCCCGGGGTGGCACCCCCTCGGAGAGCTCGTCACCTCCTCTTGGGCCACCTCCTCCGCAGCGAGGGCCCCAGCCGTTGCCACTCCGGTCCACATCACCCCCGCAACCTTCGTGAGGGGGCCCACCGGCGCGGACGGGTCCGGAGCCGTAAGGAGGGAGACCCCCCTGCTGTCTGCGGGCGAGGTTTTTTGCTTCGCGGAGGGGCTCCAGACCCGGATGGTGCAGGAGTACGGCTCGCAAGGGACGCTCCGCAACCAGTGCGGGGAGTTGCAGTCGCTCCATATGCAGGTTCGCTCCCGGATCACCAGGTCGTTTCTTTCTAAGATTGTACTAACTCTTGGGATTCGAATAACCTTCGTATTTACAGGGGGCGGCCCTCGCCTGGGGCATCGAGACGCGCTTCGACAAGGCGCTGAAGGAGGTGGAGGGGAACGCCGCCGCTTATTCCGAGGAGCGGGATGATGCGCTCCGGGAGTTGGCTTGAGTCCGGGCTCAACTCCATGCCTCAAAGAGCACCAATGACTGGCTCCGGAGGGAGGTGAGGGCAAAGGAGGATGTCCTCTGGGAGCTCGAGGGCTCCAGTGCCCGGGCGGTGGCGGAAGCGGGTCGCTCCGTCCGCTCGGTCTTCATGGGGCTTGGGGTGAGCCTTGGCCGGGGGGGCAGCTCTGACGCGGCGCCGGTGACTCTCTCGGAGGCCGTGCATTTTCCTAACGCACAACTCTTCGTGATCCCCGAGGCCGCCGATGCTTGGGCACGGGGCCGGGTGATCCCAGTGGTGGCCGTCGCTTCAGGGCTTGTGGAACTCCGGGGGATCGGTGACCGGGCGATCGGGGGCCGGATCCCCCGAGGTTTTCCCGAGTTCTTCGAGCCGCTCCGGCGAGAGGTGGAGCAGCTCGCCGGGGGCTTCTACGACCGGATCGTGTGGGTCTGATTCTCGGCGTCAGCGCCCCTGAGGGCGAACACCATGACGAGGATTGACACCCGGATCACTTCTAATAAACTTTTGGTTCAAGACAAGTTCGAACCAGACATGTATCTGGTGATGCGGACTCAAGCTATTCTGAGGAGCCTCACCATGAGGTCGCAAGCTTTACGCGATCAGGTCGCGGGTTTCGTGCGATCAGACCGTAAGCCTTGCGCGGTCAGAAGTTCGTAGGCTATACGCGAACTACACATTCGGGATATTGCGCGGTCAGCCAAATCCCGCGGTCAGAACATCTGCCGATCAGGATACTTGGGGTCTATCTATTCGGTTGCCCATACAACAGGATATTCTAAGTATCCCGAAGATTCCTACACGTGAAGAATCAACCGTCAGGAGGCTAACACGTACAGTTACCCATGAATAACACGTGTTTAACCTACGTGGAGGTTAAGAGCAGTTCCAAAAACCGTATCCAACCGTCCGTGCAACCGATTGATGCAGTTTCCTTCACATGGCACCCTTTCAAACAGTATAAAAGGATGGCATGAAGCATCAATCAGGAGGAGGAAGAAAAAGTTAGCCAAGTCTGCGGCACACCTTATATAGCATTCTAATAAGCTTTCTTTGGTTGATCCTTGTACACTTTTACAGGAAAAATCCTCGCCTGTGAGGACTTTTCCTTCCATTTGTAAACCTTTTACAACACTTAGTGAAATATCAACAGGACGTAGGGCTTTTACTCCCACCATCGAGGGCCCGAACCTGTCTAAATTCTCTGTGTTCCTGTTCACCATTGTTCAGCATACCTTCCCGAAGGGTCATCTTGAAAGGCCTCACAATTACAAATTCTGCATAAGTTCGGCTGAGGACTCCGAGTCCGAATCGTCGACAGCTGGCGCCCACCGTGGGGCCTTTCTCAAGGCGTCCTAATTAAAATTCGGAGGTTTGCCGAAACATGGCTGGAGCATATGATTCCGAGAATGATTTCGATCTCGAGGATTATGCTCATATCCCAATGCCTTCTCCAAGTGATCCCGTTCCGATGGAAGAGGTCGAAGGCCAGAATCTTCCACGGGGTCAGTCATCTCCCCAAGTCATGTTAATCGACCAGGAGGTAACTGGCACAAGGTCAGAACCCGCAGAGGTTCTTAATGTGCTAGGTGATGAATCCGGCCCGTCATTCGATCCCGCTGAGGGAAAGTATGATGGTGACCTTGAAGTTAGCCCAGGGAGGTTCGACCCTGATAACCTCCACCGTCTCTTTGATTTCGAGTCTGACTCGGAATAGACCGAGATGTTCTCCCCATCGACGACTTCTCTCCCTAGGCAGTTTGCTGCGTTGTCGGAGGAAACTCCCGATCAACAGGCTGCCAGGGAAGAACAAGATCGCAAACAGAAGGAGGAGCAAGATCTCGAGCAACAAAACAACGAACTACGCAGAACTGCCCTAGAGGCTCTTCAAGATGCGCAGGCTCGTTACGATGCTGCCCTGAGTTCTTCACGACGGTCGCGTGGTCGTAGACGTGACCAGACTCCTTCCTTACCACCGGAGCATTTCCCAGTGGACGAGGAAACAATAACACCTGGTGCCCCTAGGAGAAGTACCCATGGTCAACTGCGATCTATCGCGGAAGTCATGCGCAATTTTCCTCCTACGGTCACGGATGCGCAGAGACCGGCCTTTTTCAGGATCCTGGCGGAAAGACTGGATGAGGTCGCATCCGAGGCGACCCCAACAGCCTCTTCCCGCTCAGTGACACATTCCCATGAACGAGATGGTCCTCATTCTGGCTCTGGCCGATGGAATCACCCGCCGCCTATACTGTCCCGACAGGACAAATATCGGCGAATGCAGGACTCTCGTGGTAGGAATCGAGTTCCCGTTCACTCTCGTTTGGGACCCCGAGTAACCTCGCCATTAAGTGAGTTTGCTCGAAACCCGACCGAAAGTCGCAGGACGGTTCACGGTCCTTACGTTGGTTGCAAAGCTTTCTCGCCTGGCCTACGAGCAGTCGTTTGGCCCGATAAGTTTCGACCAGGTGCCATTGAAAGGTTTGATGGAACTCAGAACCCATCCGAGTTTCTTCAGATCTACATTACTGCCATCCAAGCAGCAGGAGGCGATGACAAGGTTATGGCCAACTACCTGCCAACAGTCCTCGTAGGACCGGCTAGAACCTGGTTGTTCAATCAGCCTGAGGGTTCTATCTATAATTGGGAAATGCTATGCGACGCCATCCTCAGCAATTTCCAAAACTGTTACCAAAAGCCGGGTAAGGAGGACGACTTGCATAGATTGCGGCAAACTTCGACCGAAACGCTTCAGCAGTTTGTCAAGAGGTTTGTCGGGGTAAGAAATACCATCCCGAACATATCTGATGGCTCCGTAATCAGGGCATTTAAGCATGCCGTTCGATACCGGAGATTCACTGAAGACTTGCTTATCCACCCTCCTCGATCAGTGGCCGATCTGTTCGATATGGCTGATCGATACTCCGATGCAGCCGAGGCAGTCGAGTGGAACCGAATGGTTGACAAGGGGGACCTACCGCCCCAACCAGGCTTTAAGGACGCCAAGAAAGAAGATTCGAGCAAAAAGCTGGAGTCTTCACCGGGTGGGAAGTCAAAAAAGTCGAAGAGGAACCGCTCTGGACAGTACCGTGAGGTCGCGGTCGCGGAGAAACCACCTTCGACCAAAGGTAATAAGTCTTCTTTTAAAAGTAAAACTGCTTCTGGTGGCCGGGATTCCGACCAGCCAGAAAAATCAACTAATCCGCAGGAGGGCAAAAGGTGGTGTCCACTCCACAATTCCGCAGGCCACGATCTCAAAAACTGCAGGAGTTGGTTGAAACAACTGGATGATTTCTACCAAGGAGCTGGGCCAATGCCGACCTTACCGCCTAAAGAGCAGGCGTGCGGGGTTAGAGACGTCGATGGAGACGAAGAAATGGCCTACCAGGTACCTCAAAATCATGTTAATGTCATTTTCGGAGGTTCCTCCTCTTTCGTTTCCAAAAGGCAGTTTAAAACCTTTTGCCGAGAGGTTAACCAAACGGAGACATCCCTTGGTGAACCTCAATATCCCCGTTGGTCGGATATGCCTTTAACGTTCGATCGCACTGACTGTCCTGTGGGGCTAACTCGACCATTGAGGTTACCTCTGGTTATTACCCCAATCATCAGTAACGCGAGAGTCGAAAGGGTCCTGATCGATGGGGGAAGTTCCCTCGATCTTTTATTGGTCAAGACACTCGACGAGATGCAAATTCCTCGTTCGAAGATCAAGCCCATAATCCATCCGTTTTATGGGATAATCCCAGGCCCCTCCATGATGCCATTGGGACAAGTGGTCCTCCCGGTCACTCTGGGAGAACCAGATAACTTTCGAACAGAATTGGTTACTTTCGATGTAATCGATTGTGATTCAGCTCATAATGCAATCTTTGGCAGGCCGACTCTTGCTAAGTTCATGATGGCAACGCACTATGCTTATCAGTGCGGGAAATTGCCTGGCCCCAAAGGTGTCATTTCGGTCCGAGGTAGTCGCAACGTGGCGCTCACGTGCGACCGGCTATCTTTGGAGATGGTTGATCAACTTCCCCTCCGGGACGCTCAGGTCGCCACTGTCGCCACCAATGCGATCAGGGCTGCTCCTCGACCAGATGAGAAACTCAAAAAAGCTCCTTTGTACCCAGATGACCCATCCAGGACAATTCGGGTTGGGTTAGCCCTGGATGACAAATAGGAACTCGACCTCGTTGCTTTCCTCCGAGCTAACGCAGATGTGTTTGCGTGGAAACCATCCGACATGCCCGGTGTCCCAAGGGAAGTAATTGAGCACAGGTTAGCAATTCGACCTGGACAACGACCAATAAAGCAAAAGCTCAGGCGTTTTGCCACCGACCGACAGGAAGCCATCCGAGAAGAGTTAGACAAACTCTTACAAGCCGGGTTTATCCGCGAGGTGAATCACCCGGACTGGCTCGCCAATCCGCTCATGGTCCGCAAGTCAAATGGCAAGTGGCGCATGTGCGTCGACTATACTAGCCTCAACAGTGCCTGTCCGAAGGATGACTTTCCCCTTCCCCGCATCGATCAGCTGGTCGATTCCACTGCGGGTTGTGAACTGATGAGTTTTCTGGATGCCTACTCAGGATATCATCAAATTAGCATGGCAGAAGACGATGAAGAGAAAACTGCCTTCATCACCCCGTTCGGCACATACTGCTACGTCAGAATGCCGTTCGGTCTCAAGAACGCTGGTTCCACGTACCAGCGCTTGATGCAAAAGACCTTTCTTTCCCAGATAGGGCGTAATCTCGAAGCATATGTAGACGACTTGGTTGTAAAGAGCACCAAAAGATTGTCTCATTTGGACGATCTTGCTGAAACCTTCTGTAACTTGAATCGCTTTGGAATAAAATTGAACCCGGAGAAATGTTCTTTCGGGGTTTCTTCAGGAAAGCTTCTTGGTTTTCTTGTGTGTTCCAGGGGCATTGAAGTTAATCCTGAGAAAATCAGAGCTATTGAACAAATGAGGTCGCCCTCGACCATGAAAGATGTTCAACGCCTGGCTGGTCGCATGGCGGCTTTAAGTCGCTTCATATCGCGATTAGGCGAAAGGGGACTACCTTTCTTTAAAGCCTTGCGTAAACATCATAACTTCACGTGGTCCGGCGAGGCCGAAAAAGCGTTTCAGGAGGTAAAAACATACCTTTCCAGTCCGCCGGTATTGGTGTCTCCTGAAAAGGAAGAACCATTGCTTCTGTATTTGGCAGCCACCCCATACGCGGTCAGCGCAGTTCTGATCGCGGAAAGGGAAGGAGTGCACAGACCCGTCTACTATGTGAGCGAAGTACTTCATGGTCCTAAGGAGCGCTACCCTGAGGTCCAGAAGATACTTTACGTGCTACTGATGGCTTCCCGTAAGCTACGACATTACTTTCAAGCACACAAGATCACGGTACCCTCCTCTTTTCCTTTAGGGGATATTGTCCGAAATCCAGAAAAATCTGGTCGAATCGCCAAATGGGCGGTCGAATTCGGTGCCTTCGAGATCCATTTCACCCCTCGCACGGCGGTTAAGTCTCAGGTTTTGGCCGACTTTGTGGTCGAATGGACCAACCCTGAGCCACCCGTACAGTTGGCAAAGGAACTGGAGTGCCCCGATTATTGGACAATGTACTTTGACGGCTCCCGTAGTTTTCAACACTCGGGGGCTGGAGTAGTCTTAGTTACGCCTCAGGGCGAACAGCTTAAGTATGTTATCCAACTACACTTTGTTGCTACCAACAATGCAGCAGAGTATGAAGGTCTTCTTGCAGGGCTCCGGGCAGCAAAATTCCTCGGAGTCCGTCGATTAGTGGTGAGGGGGGACTCACAGCTAGTCGTAAACCAGGTAAACAAGGAGTACAGCACCTCCGATGAGACAATGGCTCATTACCTGGGGGAAGTGAGGAGATTGGAAAAACACTTCAGTCACTTCGAAGTCCAATACATCCCGCGAAAGGACAACATTCTCGCAGACCAATTATCCAAAATTGGATCCTCACGCTCATCCGCTCCGGCAGGAGTGTTCATTGAACACTTGGACCATCCTTCGATCATGACTTCGGTCGAGGATGATCCGGCAATAGCCTTCGTTGCCAACCTCGGTCAGGAACAAGATTGGACTCATCCATTGAGGGTCTATCTTGAACATGGGACCCTACCCGAGGACGAAACCAAAAGCGATCGGTTAATTCGAAAGGCGCGTCTGTACAAACTCATAGATGGGGTTATGTACAGAAAGGGTACTCAAGGAGTATTCATGCGCTGCATATCTCAGGAGGAAGGAAAATCCCTCTTGAAAGAAATACATGACGGTGTATGCGGTGCACACGCGTCACACCGAACACTGGTCGGAAAAGTTTTTCGACAGGGATTCTACTGGCCTTCGGCACTCGATGATGCCAAGCTTATGGTCAAGATGTGTCCACAGTGTCAGTTTCATGCAAGACAGGTTCATCAACCTGCTTATGCATTGCAAACTATTCCTCTCGCATGGCCTTTCGCGATCTGGGGAATGGACATCGTCGATCCTATGCCACAATCGGTCAATGGGTACAAGTTTCTGTTCGTAGCCATTGACACGTTCACAAAGTGGATTGAGGCCGAACCAGTACGAAATATTACTGCATCAGCCGCGCAAAAGTTCTTTCACAAGAACATTGTGGCACGATTTGGTGTTCCAAACCGTCTCATCACAGACAACGGTTCTCAGTTCGCTAGCGGTCTTTTCCTAGACTATTGCGATTAGATTGGAACCAAGGGGTGCTTTGCTTCTGTGGCACATCCACAAAGCAATGGTGCCGTAGAACGGGCCAATGGGCAAGTATTGCAAGGCATCAAAAAACGTGTTTTTGATGGCCTCAAGACCCGCTCGGGGGCTTGGGCAGACGAGCTCTATACTGTTCTATGGGCACTACGGACTACCTCTAGTCGAGCCACCGGTGAGACACCCTTCCATTTGGTCTATGGGGCCGAGGCTGTGTTGCCTATGGAAGTCAATATTGGATCTGTTCGCACGAATCAATTCGAACAGATCAACCAATCCGAACAGCGATCGCAAGATCTCATCCTCCTGGAAGAACGGCGTGATCGCGCCCTGATCAAGTCCGCGGTATACTTGCAGGCTCTACGCAAATATCACAGTAAAAAGGTGCAACCACGTGATCTCAACGTGGGCGACTTGGTTTTACGAAAAATTCAAGACCAGTCTAACCGCAATAAATTCTCCCCGAAGTGGGAAGGACCATACACTGTCGTCACAGTGCCGCGGCCAGGGTCTGCGCGGTTAGCCATGGAGGATGGTCGGATTTTGTCCAATACTTGGAACATCGATCAACTTCGCATGTTTTACGTGTAAGTATTCTAATCGCTTTTTTCCTGTTCAATTAGCATCTTTTCATAAAAAACATGTCTTGTTTTCATACAATGAGTGTTTTTCTTTAAGCCCAAATTATACAAATTCGACCTGGAGCTGATCGCCGGCGGTTAGGTTACTACCGCATTTTTTAACCGGATTCGCTGGTCGATCCCATGATCACTTCCAGATAAGTCACTCCTAAATAAGCCGTTTCTCAACGCACACGAGACTATCTGGCTAGTCCTCGGTCATCTGGTGGCTACCAGTTTGCAATAAGGTTAAAATGTTACTTTAATCTTGACCATCGGCTTGAAGCACATATCCCTGGTCATCATACTTATGTTTTCCCCTATGCTTCAAAATACTAAGGCTTCAGTATTCGTAAAACAGAGGCGGGGCCTAGAGGAATATACTTATAGTATGAAACTTATGATGTGAATATGCACTTCACTTTCTTTTGAAAAAATAGTTTTACATACATAGCATTGTAATTACAATTGTTTGGTTACAAAATATAAGGATCATTCGATCCTCAGCTCAGCCAAGAGTTTGTCAACGAAGGGCTTAACTTCTTCAATAACGGCGTCAAGCAGTTCTTCAGTCTCGACCTCAACCGGTCCCACCAGCGCGCTCAGATTCGCATCTGGGCCATGGTGAAGTCGAACCCAGCTGAGTACGGCAGAAGCGGCTGATCGGACTCTCGTCCTGATTGTCTCTTCACGTCGCCGTGAATCTCCAGGGAGATATTCGAGCAATGATTCTGCTTGAGTTGTGAGCAGTGATGCCCAATCGCTGACACTTGCGTCGTCCTTCCTCAACTCTACCACATTGGTATTCAAAAGGCTGGCCACGGTTTTCAGTTTTTCGAAGACCAGTAGGCTCAACTCTTTGACCGCTTGGTCGGTATGGTTGAGCGAGGACTCGAGAAGCATCTTGTCCTGGCCGAGCTGTTTAATGCGACCTGCTTGCGCTGTACAGAGAAAAGAGGTTATTAACAAGAAACGTCTTTAAGTCTTCTCAAGTTGGGAATCGACTTACCAGCATTCTCAGACTGAAGTTTATTGATTTCAGTCCGTAGTTTCTTGAACTCTGTAACTGAGTTCAGCCTAATCTTGGCTAACTCTTTTTTCAAGAATGTAACCTCTCTGCAGCAAAATCAGGTCAGTCACAATTAAAGCCTATTTATATTAACAGAAGAATGACGATCCTCACTTGCGCAAGCCGTCACGATCTTTTTGAACAGCCGCCATGCTAGCCATTGCAGCATGCGACTGGCTCGTCACCCATGACAAGCCCTGTGACACAAAGCAAGAGAAAGTTAAATATACTCTAAAGGCGGTTCAAACGCCGAAATAGGGGTCATCATACCTTTATAAACTTATTTAAAGCGGCATCATCCATGCTAGCAGGGATCCTTGCTAACGCGCCGGAAGTGCCTGCGACAGGGACAGTTGATGGGAGTGCCGGCTGGACGCCACCCCCAGAGGCCACTGGTTGCGACCCGGTCCCTGTACTTGTTTCACCTCCCGCGGTCCGGACGACTTCCTGAACCACGGGAGTAGAGCGCTCTTCATTAGGAGCTCCCTCATCAGCCCTAGCTTCAACCTCCCCAGTGGCGGTTAAAGGTGTAGGCGCTGTCTTCTTTTGCCTAATAGGAAGAATGGGTCAGGCAGCTTTTATCTAAGATTACTGTCAAGTAAGAGTTCTTACCTTATTTGAAATCCCATTCGTTCCTGGGACTTCTGGGACAATTCCCCTTGCGAAGGAGAGCCGTCTCCGGTTCTTGCCTTCCTTATGGTAAATAAGACAGCACCCCCCTAGAAATATCATGTTACAGGCATATTCTTAGGGAACAGGTAGAAACACATAGGTCTTTACCTGGGTCACCGGACTAGTTGGTGGGGCTACATCCGAAGGCCTTGACGATTCCTGAGTTGCTGGAACCGTCACAGCCGACCTTTGTTCGTCTACCTCCTCCTCTGCCTGCGGAGGAGGAGGATTTTCCTCCCTGGAATCCCCAGTGGTCCCAGGGGGAAGCTCTCCTCTCTGTATGTACATTAACTTATCAAATGTGCAGAAAGAGCCATAGGGGGAATGATCGAAAAGATTCTTTACCTCAGTCGTCCCTTCGACCAGGGAAGCAGAGATGATTGACCCTGAAACCTCGGGGGCTTCAGGAAGTGGAAGGTCACCCGCGACCACAAGATCCTCGGTGGTCGCAGGGTCAGCCACGGCCCCCTCTTCGGCAGCTGTGGTCTCTGCGGGGCAGCTTGGGGCATCGCTGGATGGAAGATCCACGATCTTCCTCCTTCGAAGGATCAGAGGAACGTCATCCTCTTCCTCCTCGCTCCCCTCTCCCTGTACGACGAAGAAGTGATTCCATGTCGCGCCTGAAAAAGTAGCAGGAATGCGATATCTTACCGCAGTCTTTCTTGCGAGACGAGGAACGCTTCGTGAAGACCCCTCCCCAGGGTTCAGCTTGGTCTTCTTAGAGGCAGGACTCTTTGTCCTGGGTCTCTGAGAGACCTTCTTCACGTTCCTCGCCGTCGGCTTCTTCAGAGAGCCGACATTTTCACTTGGGAATGTCGCATCCGCAAACCTCCCTAGGAGCTATTCTCATTCCAATGGGATTGATTAGTGCTGGACATACATGAGACCTGTAAAACAGAGGCCAAGTGGAAAGTTTACCTTTCGGCGCTCCTGTTTAAGGTCGTCGCCGGCATGAATCAAGCTTTGGGGGCGAGGAGATCCCTTGGGGCCCTCTACCTCGGCGTTGTACGCTCTGAGGAGGTAGTTAGTCCGCCTCTCAATCTCAGCTGAGGGCAGGACTGTTCCCAGATACGAGTTAAATTGATACATTTCAAAAATGACATAAAAGGATTTCAATGTCAGAAATGAATACCTTCGTTATAGTCCAGGGTAGTGTCCGCCATGGACTTGATCTCCCAAGCCGGATGAGCTCTTTCACGCAGGGGGCTCACCCGATTCTTCACAAAGTCTCGGATGACGTCACGTGCCGTCAGCCCTTGTTCGACTAAGTGAAGGATCACCTCGGCATGCTTCATGAACTCCGCGTTCATTGCCGGGAGAGTATCTAACTCGCTCGGCTTCTCCGGCCGCGAGTTCTCAAACCACAACCCACTCTCGGTCGGCGGGGTGCAGTAAAACCATTTCTGGTGCCACCCGTGCACTGAGTCTCGCAGGGGTGGGGAGGGATACTCCTTTTTATCCCTCAGTCGGAAGTAGATGCATCCGGCAGCGTTGGTGCTCTTAGACCACGCCGAAAAGTAGAATCGTCGGAAAAGATCCACGCTGGGATATATTCCGACGAAGGCTTCACAGAGATGCTGGAATACTGCAACGATCAGCATCGCGTTGGGGTGGAGGTTGATCAGTTCCCACCCGTAATGTTCAAGGATATCCTTAAGGAACCGACTCTCAGGGAATCGGAACCCGCAACGCAGATACTCCTCGAAAACCACCAGCTCGCCTTCTTGGACAGTTGGGGTTTCTTGGCCCTTCTCCGTAGGACGCCAGTTAATGAGCAACCGCGGAGAAAGGATCTCCTCCTTCTCTAGCGCCATCAGGCTCTCCTCAGAATGGTGAATGGATCTGCTCCAGGACGCCATCTTTGGTGTAGAATCAAAGGGGAAGCTGGCGATTTGAGGAAGATGAAAGCTGAAGAAAATGAGGGTTTCGAGCGGCGGGAACTCTAAGGGTTTTTTGCGGTTGAGTGGCTTCCTCAAGAAGCTACCTACTGCTTTTTATAGACCCAAGGCGACGCATTAATGAGTAAACGGCTCATTTCAAACGTTCCATTGAATGCTTTATTCATTTCCCATAATGGATACTGTCTCTGATAGACCCGATAAAGTACTCAGGTGTCGGATCTGAAACAAAAAGGCTTCTTTGTTTTGGAAACTGAAAGTGCAAAAGGACTGAAAGATTTTCAGTACTTTTCAGAAAGCGTTTTTCCTTTTTATACTTTGAACATTTTCTTCGAAAAAATCATATAACTCAATTTTTGACGTACTGGAATGTTTCTAATTGGGTTATGGTTTTATCGAAATCATGTTTTAGGCTGAAACTTCGATTCTAATCGGAATGACGGCCTGACCGAGTTCCAACTCTGGTTGCACTTTAGTTCTGACCGCGGCTCTGAAACTGATCGCGGAATCAGGGCAGGTCGCGGTGCCTTTTTCTTAAAAATGATTCTGATCGCAGAACTAAAGTTTCCTGTGTATGAATGGTCGCAAACGTAAAGTTTATGGCCATATTTTCGCACAGAAGATGTGAAGAATATTTGTGAGAAATAAGAAACTTTTATTTCTTACATTCTTTACATACAAAAGGGATGCAGTCGATCAAAACATCGACTTGCTCCGAAAGAAGTTTACAAAGTTCCCCAAGGGACATATTGTTGTCAGTAGGATCTACACTGACAACCCCCAGGGAACTAGCAACTACCCTAAGTCTATCTATATCATCCCTAACAACAGACGCACTATTGTCCCTAATCAAGTCAGAGAGTTCTCGCTGTTGCTGAGCGAAGTCCCTCTCTCGGCGGAAATGGTGCGCCTCTTCTCGAGATCGATCAAGACATTCTGCTAAACGCAGAACCTTCGAGGCCATCTCCTCGGTCTTCTTCTCCAGGGCATTCTTCTCTTCCAGAAGGGTCTGTCCGGAAGGAAGAGATGGAACAGCAGAAGGCTGATCGCTGGGGCCTCCTACCTCCTACATTTTTGCAAAAGTTAGTTATACTAACTAAAATTATCAGCAAAAAAGGGAGAAAAATTGTTACCTGTCCCGGTGCATAATCCGTTGATACACCTATCTTGGGAGGAAGATCATCATATGGTGGAAGAGCAACCTCCCCAGAAGAAGATTGCTTCGCCAACCCAATATGGCAATCATCTGGTCGAGGGATAGTCACCGCTTGCCGACCAGGATGTTGATCACCCAAAAGGATGGGAGAATTGAATGTGATGGAATCTTTCTCTAAGGATAAAGGCCTAACTTGCCGAGAGCGATGAACGGGGAGGGTCAAAGGAACTGAAGGAAGAAAGAAACTCGCTACATTCTTTACCTTTGTTCCACTGGAAGATCCTTCATCAACCTTGGGTTTCTTCCTTAAGGGAGACAGAACTTCATTCGTTTGAGACCCTTGTTCGACAATTTCCCATTCATCGCTCTCAATCTCGATGATTTCGTGATCTGCCATTGGAGGAGTATATGAAAAGGAAGGAGGCAGGGTAACAAGAAAGACTTAGGCGCGAGAGGGAAACTGTAAATCTTTACATGTCCAGGGGTCTGGTATTTGTAGCTGTCAGGGCGACGGTTCGCCTCCCAGACACCTCGGGTTTCGTTAAGACATTTACAATTTTACCTCGAGATAAAAATCTCTACGGCGCCATCATTGCCCGTCACGTAATGTCAGAACCCGTCTTGAAAAACCAACCGTTTTCACTTAGTGCGCCACTAAGTGGAGAAATTAAAGGGCCGGGTTAAAAATCCAATGCACGGTTTTTAAATTCGAAATAAACACGTCTCTTCGTTTTCTTCGAATTTGGGGGCTAGCTGACGAGGATTGACACCCGGATCACTTCTAATAAACTTTTGGTTCAAGACAAGTTCGAACCAGACATGTATCTGGTGATGCGGACTCAAGCTATTCTGAGGAGCCTCACCATGAGGTCGCAAGCTTTACGCGATCAGGTCGCGGGTTTCGTGCGATTAGACCGTAAGCCTTGCGCGGTCAGAAGTTCGTAGGCTATACGCGAACTACACATTCGAGATATTACGCGGTCAGCCAAATCCCGTGGTCAGAACATCTGCCGATCAGGATACCTGGGGTCTATCTATTCGGTTGCCCATACAACAGGATATTCTAAGTATCCCGAAGATTCCTACACGTGAAGAATCAACCGTCAGGAGGCTAACACGTACAGTTACCCATGAATAACACGTGTTTAACCTACGTGGAGGTTAAGAGCAGTTCCAAAAACCGTATCCAACCGTCCGTGCAACCGATTGATGCAGTTTCCTTCACATGGCACCCTTTCAAACAGTATAAAAGGATGGCATGAAGCATCAATCAGGAGGAGGAAGAAAAAGTTAGCCAAGTCTGCGGCACACCTTATATAGCATTCTAATAAGCTTTCTTTGGTTGATCCTTGTACACTTTTACAGGAAAAATCCTCGCCTGTGAGGACTTTTCCTTCCATTTGTAAACCTTTTACCACACTTAGTGAAATATCAACAGGACGTAGGGCTTTTACTCCCACCATCGAGGGCCCGAACCTGTCTAAATTCTCTGTGTTCCTGTTCACCATTGTTCAGCATACCTTCCCGAAGGGTCATCTTGAAAGGCCTCACAATTACAAATTCTGCATAAGTTCGGCTGAGGACTCCGAGTCCGAATCGTCGACACACCACGGCTCCGGCGGAGACCTCCCGGGTGGAGGACAACAATGAAAAACTATGAGCCTCCCCCTAGGCCTTTACATAGGTCCTCTTTTTTGTTTTAGGATTTTTGCTCCCGGTACCTTCTTAGAAGAAGCCCCATAGACTTGTACAAAAGGCATTTTAAGGAAATGAAATGAATCTTTTGCTAAGTCTTGAATCCAATTCATCAGGCACCCCAGGAGGTTACTCCCGGGGGAAGGCTCCCGAGAGTTGAGAGCAACCTTAGAGGCGCCCCAGTGGTGCGAGGAGCCTCTCCGAAGATAAGGCTTTGGATTCCAGAGGGTATCACCCGGGGGATGCCCAAGCTGCCTTAATTTTGCTAAGTCTCATCTCCGGAGAGCGTGGTAGGGGTGTCTCCCAGAGTGGCACCTCGATAACTTCGACAACCACCGTGCCAAATTGTCTCCTCCGCGACCGGGGTCCCGGAGGGTTCCGCCACTTCGAATACTCCCACCGGCGGGCTACGAGTATTGGCCCGAGAACTTGCTTCAGGAGGCCCAGCGGCGTATACGAGGCTTGTATCGAGACCTAGCCAGGGAGCTATCAGAGGGCCTCTGCGATTATTAGGTGTTGGAGCCTCCGGAGGGAGACTGTTCCCCCTGGTATTTCCCACGGGAGTTGAATTCCCCAAGTTGTATCTTGCATTTGCCCACCGTGGGAGGTTGTCCCCCAGTTAGATGTACCGACACCCACCGGGGGGGGGGGCAGATGTCCTTTGGTTAAATATATCAATAAATCTAGGTTTCCTTGTTCCTTGCTTGTTTTTGAATTTTTCTGAGTCCAAATGATGGTCTGGGAGAGGATGATCCAGGCACGAGCTACCCCCCCCATAGCGGGTTGTAGCTTAGCTTCACACGCTCTGGGGAAGGAGTGAAGGGCCTGGATGTTACTGATCACCAGGGAAAAAAATTCTCCAAGGAGATTTTCCAAGAAATCTCCCGGTCACCATGAGAATGGGGAGCTGGGTAAAAAATCTCCAAGAAAATCTTCCAAAAGTCCCAATGAGAAATCCTCTGGTCGCCTTGAGAACGGGGAGCCAGGTAAAAACCTCCGGGAAAATTTTTCGAAACTCTCGGTGAGAAATCCTGCGGTCACCGTGAGAACGGGGAGCCGGGTAAAAACCTCCGGGAAAATTTTTTGAAAGTCCCGGTGAGAAATCCTCTGATCGCCGTGAGAACAGGCAGCTTGGTAACAACCTCCGGAAAATTTTTTCAAAAGTTCCGTCTTGCTAGGGAGACAATTTTGCTCCCAGAGGAGGGTGGGCCCGCTGACGGGTCTGAGTGTTTGAGGGGGGACTAGTCTCTCAAATTAACTCGTTACCTCAGTCCTTGAGGACTGGGTTGCCGCTTACCCCCTCAGTCCACGCGGGGTGATTGTAAGCCGCCCTACGGGAGTGGGGCTCCCGTCGTAGGGACTCCTAGGTTACGATAGCCTACGTCCTCACGGGGAGGCCATCGTCTAAGAGACAGTAATGTAAGAACCTGCAATGAACTTGAGTCAGAGAAAAAACCCAATTGTATTGATAAAACTTGAAATACAACCTCCCCCCGCATAGTCGTGGCGGGGAGCGAAGGCGAATACAATGTCGCCCCCCCCCGTAACAGTGGCAAGGAACAGTGCCTCACCTTGTGAAGTCGCGACGGGGGAGGGAAAAGGCCCGGGGGCTAGACATAGAACTTGCGAAGCAAGCCTACGTTTCATGTATGCTTCAACTCTTGATCTTAGAGGTTGGAGAGCTTGTAGGCCCTCTAGCCCAGGACTGCAGAGACCCTATAGGGGCCTTCCCACTTGGGGGAGAGTTTTCCCTGGGCTTGGGAGTCGGTCATGTGCTTGAGGACAAGATCCCCAAGGCAGAAAGCTCTCGCGCGGACGTGCCAGTTGTATGCGCGTGCCATTTCACGCTCGTAGATGGCGTGGCGGAGAAGTGCCTGGTTGCGTTCTTCTTCGACGAGGTCGATTCCAGCTGTTGATTGGCTTCGTTGGCTTGGTACGTCATAGTCGTAGCACCATCCAGGAGTTCGACCCGCAGTGACCTGAAGCTGATCTCCAAGCGGGAGAACCGCTTCAGCCCCATACACGAGTGAGAAAGGCGTCCGCCCCGTCGCTCGACTCGGTGTCGTGCGCATGGAACAGAGGATGTTTGAGAGCTCCTTCGCCCATGTGCCCCGTTTGGAGGCAGCTTGCTTGAGCCTTCGGCGTAACCCCTAGAGGATCACGCCGTTGACCCTCTTGACAGCCCCGTTGCTCTGGGGGTGAGCCACATAAGCGAAGTGAAGGGTGACCCCCAAGCCTTCGCAGAATTCCTAGAAATATGCTGAGTCGAATTGGGTCCCGTTATCGACATTGATTTCCCGGGGGACCCAGAACGACACACGATATTCTTGTAGAAAACCGCTGCACCACTCAGGACGTGATGCTGGCCAAAGGTTCGGTCACTACCCACTTGGTGAAATAGTCGACTGCGACCACTGCATACTTGTAGCCCCCAGGCGCTGGGGGGAAGGGACCTAGGAAGTCCATCCCCCAGCGCGCGAAGGGCCAACTGATGGGGATAGTCTGCAGCACTACAAAGGGGAGGTTGGACCCCTTGGCCATCTTCTGGTTGGCCTCGCATGCGGAGACAAGGTCTCATGCATCACGGACCACTGTGGGCCAATAAAAGCCCTGGCGAAGGGCCTTGTCCATAACGGCGCGCGAAGCCAGTTGAGACCCGCAACTCCCCGAGTGGATGCCCTCGAGGAGTTGGAGCCCTTCCAGCCGCGGGAGGCAGCAGAGCAGGGCGGAGGCCCCCCGCTTGTAAAGCTTCCCCTCCAGTAGGAGGTATGCCCGGGACTTGGCTCGGAGGTGTTTAGCCTCGGTCTCGTTGGGAGGGTCCCCCTCCCCCTTTATGAAGGAGACAAGGGGGTCCATTCAAGACCCGACCTGGGTGATCTCGGAGATTTCTGAGATGCAGGACCCACTGTCCGCGTTCGGGGAGGTCACCGAGGGCTTCTTGATAATCTCCAAGAAGGCTCCCCCAGGGAGAGGTTCCCGAGCAATGGCCGCCTGGGCTAGGGCATCGGGCCCGATCGTTGTCTGTCCGGAGAATTTGCCGAGCGTCTAGGTCGTCGAAGTGCTTATCCATCTTGCGTACTTCCTGCAAAGTAGAGGCTCAAGTTCGCGTCATGGCACAAGAAGGACTTGTCCATTTGGCAAACTACGAGCTGGGAGTCTCATTTCACGAGGAGGTGAGGAATCCCCATGGAGCACGTGAGGCGCAACCCGAGGAGCAAAGCCTTGTATTCGGCGACGTTGTTCATGGCAAGGAACTCGGGCCACGCCGTGTACTCCAGCTCCTTCCCCTCGGGGCTCCGGGAGGACCACCCCCGTGCCGGCCCCGGCGAGACACAAGGAGCCATCAAACATGAGCGTCCAATGGTCACTGCGTCGAGGCGGTTCGGGGAGGCTCTCGTCCCCGGACCCGGAGGCGGGGGTCCTCTCTTCCACAAAGTCGGCGAGGACTTGTGACTTGATGGCGGGGTGGCCGGTGAGGGAAAGGGAGAAGGGAGCGAGCTCAGCTCCCCACTTTCCGATCCGGCCGGTGGCTTCTTTGTTCCGGAGTACCCCCCACCCTCGGTGCCGGTCCTTCTCCGGGCCAGGTGCCTCGGATGCTTGACAGGTGGCCGCTGATTCCCGAGGCGCTTGCCACGCGACCCGCACGTGACCAAGGCACTCGTCACGCGACCCGCACGTCACACGGAATCAAGTGCTCCTGTCCCCAGAAGGACGACAGCGCCCAGGACAAGCATCGGAGGCCTCGTCCCCAGGCGAATGGCAGCGCCCGGGACAGGCACCGGGGGCCTGGTTCCCGGGAAAAAGGCGGCGCCCGGGGCAGGCACCGGAGGCCACGTCCTCGGGCGAAAGGCGGTGCCCAGAACAGGCACCGGGGGCCTTGCCCCCGGGTAAACGGCGGCGCCCAGGGTGGGCACCCGAGGCCACGTCCCTTCGTTTGCGTGCCCATCCCTTCGTTTCCCGCACGCGGTTTGAATTCCAACAGCACGGATGTACCGCAAAGTGCCACGTGGCACCCATCTGTGCCACGCTTCGCCTCTATAAATAGGGCCTTGGGGGGCCCGGAAAGCTCATTCCAAATTTTTCAAACTCCAGCGCCCTTGGCTCTCCCGGTAGCCCCCTCGCGGTTGTTAGCTCCCGGAAGCTTAGCCTCTGGAAGGTTAGCCTCCGGAACCTTTAGGTGCCTCCAGTTCCCCTAACCTTTAGCCACCAGAAAAAATCTAATGGCGCCCAAGGGCCGAGCGAAGACCACGGAGATGCCCCCGGAGGAAGTCGCTGCGGACTTCTTCTGGGCCTCCGAGTTCACGGCCGGGGAGTCATTGACGACGAGGACATCTGAATCCCCGCGAAGAAAGACGGAGCCCCCCGCCCCAGGCCCAGAAAGGTCGTCGCCTTCGAGGAATTCCTCGAGGCGGGGCTCGGGCTCCCGGTGCAACCATTGCTCTGGGAGTTCTTGAAAGAATATGGGGTGGCTTTGAACCACGTCACGCTGAACACCATTGTCCTGATGGGCCTATTTATATGGCTCTTTGAGACGGCGACCGGACAGGAGCCCACGCTGCGAGCCTTCCGGTACTTCTACGAGCCGGTGGCCAGGAGCTCCCACATGGTGAAGGGGGGACCCAAGTCCCCCTTTGGCTCGGTGAGGGTGCAGATGCTACCGTCCCAGGTAGCCGATTACCCGGTGGCGGCCTCCCAGGACCACTGGGGTGACTGGATCCGGTGGTGATTCTACCTCCGGGTCCGAGACGACGGGGTGGTGTATTCCCCGGAGGCCCCCACCTACAGCCGGTCGTCCGCGCCGAAGCCCCCGGTGTGGACGGACGAGGAGCTGGAGCTCCTTGGGAAGGTCATCGCCTCCTGGGGCACCCGCTCCATGCGGGATGCCGCCGAGGAGATGATAGCCCTAAGGATCTCCCCCTTCTCGTGCGGGAGAAGGGGGATCAGAATGTGCCTGGAGCAACGGCCCCCGGTGAAACCGGTGACCCGACGTAAGTCTTCGTTTACCTGGTTCATTTGATTTAGAAATTTTTCAAAATTTTTCTAACTCTTACCTTTCGCAGTCCGGCCGTACCCGGCGGCACGGGAGAAGGCGGAGAACCTCCTCGGGAGGTACTTTGCCGATGAGCACGAGCGCATTGTGCGCGTCTTGGGGGAGGGCCCTCCCCGGAACCTGGTAGCCGAGGCCTTCGGGCTAAAGCTACCGGAGAGGATGCCCCTCCCTACCCCCGGGTCGTACAAGCGGGGGAAGGAGGCTGCCGGGGGCTCTGAGCCAAAGAAGGCCAGGGTTCAAAAGGCCCGGAAGGAAGAAATGCCCCCTCCCCCGGGGAGCCCCGTTGTGGCTCGGGGGAAGGGACCGACCAGCCTCTCCGACTACGCCCCCTCGCCGCCTTCTGCAATAGCCCTCCCGGCGCCCCCGGCACCTTTGGAGCTGGAGAGGCTGGAGGTGAGGTTCGCGGAGGCCTCGCCTCTGCGGGTGGAGTGGCCGGTAGACGAGGGGGGAGCCCCTCGGTCTATGAGGTCACTCTGGAAATGGAGGTCCCGGGGGCCCCGCAGCCCGGGAAGGGAAAAGGGCTCATGGTTCCTCCCCGGGGAGTGACCCCCTCCGAGAGCTCTTCGGCTACTTCCTCGGAGGCCACCTCCTCGGCAACGGAGACGCCGACCACCGCCACCCCGGCCCACATTATGTCAGGCGCTCAGGTCCGGGGGCCAGTCATCGATTGCGACGGGACCGGCACCAGGCGGGAGACCCCCTGCTTTCTGCAGGGGAGGTCGACCGCTACGCGAAGCTGCAGACCCGGAAGGTCCAGGCCTACGGCTCGGAGGGGACGCTCCGCGAGCGTTTTGGGGAGCTTCAATCTCTCCAAATCCAGGTACTTACCCGAACTGGTTGGTGCTTTCTTTCGGCCCCCTACATTCAAATTTTTTCTAACTCTTGAGTTTGTAGGGGACGGCCATTTCCTGGGGGCTCGAGCAGCGCATCGGCCGGCCTTCCTGGGGCAGCGGGATGAAGCCCTCCAGGAGCTGGCCCGGGTCCGGGACCAAGTCCATGTCTTCCGTCAACTACCGCCTCTGGCGGGAGGCCAAGGAGAAGGAGGAAGTCCTCCGGGAGCTCGAGGGGTCGAGCGTCCGGGCGGTGATGGACGCGGGCCGCTCCATCCGCTCAGCCCTCGAGGACCTTTGAGTGAGCCTAGGCTCCGGGAGCAGCTCGAAGGTGCCCCCGGCCACACTCACGGAGGCTGTGCGTTTTCTTAACGCACAAGTCTCCGTGATCCCGGAGGCCGCAGATGCCCGGGCACGAGGTCGAGCAATCCCCGTGGTTGCGGCGACGGCCGGGCACGTGGAGCACTGGGGGGTGGGCGCCGGGCCATCGGGGGCCGCATCCCCCGGAGCTTCCCCGAGTTTTTCGAGCCCTCGCGCCGGGAGGTGGAGCAGCTCGCCGGGGGCTTCAACGAGCAGATCGTCCGTGTGAGGTTCCCGGCACCGGTGCCTCCGAGAGCGGATGCCCCGGCCCCGGCCCCGGAGGAAGCCCCCCGGGGGGAGGACGCCAATGACAAAGTATGAGCCTCCCCCCGGGTCTTAGATAGGACCCTTTTTGCTTTCTTAGTATCTTGCTCCCGGTAGCTTCTTAGAAGAAGTCCCGGACACTTGTAAAAAGACATTTTGAAATGCAATGGAAATTGAAAATTTTTCTTAGTCTTGAATGAATACAATGTTACCAAGTTTCCTGGGGGGTTACTCCCGGGCGAACGTCTGGGAGAAGTTCCCCGGGGGCGAGGCCTTTGAGCCCAGGTAGGTGCCCCCCGGGGGATGCCCATGCCGCTTTGATCTTGCTAAGTCTCATCTCCGGGGAGCGCAGCGGGGACGTTGTTCGGGAGCCGATCCGATTGAGATGGCATCCGGAGTGGCACTTGGATAACTTCGATAATCATCGCGCCAATTTATCCCATCCGCATCCGGGGTCCAGGATGATCCCGCCCCTTCGGATACTTCCCCCGGCGGGCTACGAGTACTGGCCCGAGGACGTCCTCCGGGAAGCTCAGCGCCGCGTACGCGCGTTGTACCGGGACCTAGCCCGGGAGCTAGCGGAGGGCCTCCGGGACTATTAGGCGTAGGAGCCTTAGGATGTAGAGAATATCTGGGTTATAGCCCGGGTTGTACCATTTCCAATGCCCACCGGAGGGGGAAGATGTCCTCCGATTGAGTGATCAATAAAGCTGCTTGTTTGTTGTTGCTTTGAGAGTCTTCTCTTGATAAGATAGAGCTGAGTTTGCGCGTTTTCCTTGGATGGTCTAGACGACTTCTTTTGATAGAATAGAGCTAAGTTTGCTCATTTTTCTTGGATGGTCCGGATGACTCCTTGGGGCTCCTTATCCCCCCCGCCCACAGCGGGCCGGAGGGTAGCTCCGCTCGCGGTGGGGGAGACAAAGCCCCCGGGATGAAGATGAAGACCTGTGGCATAAGAATTTTTTTAAGTTAGAAAATTCCAAGATGAAGTTTCCTGGGGGAATTTTTCCGGGAGACAATCGTCCGGTCGCCGTGAGAACGGGGAGTCGGGAATAAGGTCTCTGGGGGAAAAACATCCGGGAAAAACCCGATGAAATTTCCGGAGGTGAACTTTCCAGGAGACAATCATCCGGTCGCCGTGAAAACGGGGAGCCGGGAATAAGGTCTCTGGGGAAGAAACATCCAAGAAAACCTGAGATGAGATTTCCGGAGATAAACTTTCCGGGAGACAATCATCCGGTCGCCGTGAGAACGGGGAGCGGGAATAAGGTCTCCGGAGAAGAATATCCAAGAAAACCTGTCCCGTTGGGGAGACCATCGACTCTCGGAGGAGGATGTGCCCGATGACGGGTCTGAGTATTTGGGTAGGGGACTAGTCTCCCGAAGTGACTCATTACCGCGGTCCCTGAGGACTGGGTTGCCGCTTACACCCTCAGTCCACGAGGGGTGATCGTAAGCCGCCCTTCAGGGGGGACTTGTTGGGTCATGAGAGCCCACTTCCTCACAGGGAGGGCATCCTCGCGGGGAGGGCATCGCCGTTAGAGGCGGTAATGTAAAGAACCTGCAATGAGACAGTTGAAGAGAAAAATCCAGTTGTATTGATAATGAAACAAAATACAATGCCTCCCCCTGCGAAGCCACGAAAGGGGAGGGAAAGGTGATTACAATGTCCCCCCTCCCCCTCCGGCGTGATCACTCTGGGGGAGGGGACGGGCCTGTGTATGCTAAACATAAAACTTGCGAAGTAAATGCAAGTTCCACGTGTGCTTCAGCTCCTGCTCTTGGAGGTGGAGAGCTTGTAAGCCCACGAGCCCAGGACCGCGGAGATCCTGTAGGGGCCCTCCCATTTGGGGGAGAGCTTGCCTTGGGCTTGGGGGTCTGTGACGCGCTTGAGGACAAGGTCCCCAAGACGAAAAGCCCTCTCGCGCACGTGCGGGTTGTATGCGCGCGCCATCTCTCGTCGTAGATGGTGTGGCGGAGGAGTGCTCGGTCGCGTTCCTCCTCCACGAGATCGATCTCCAGGCGCTTGTTGGCCTCATTGGCTTGGTACGCTGCGGTCGTAGCTCCATCTAGGAGCTCGACTCACAGCGACCGGAAGCCAATCTCTGGGGGAGGACTGCCTCAGCCCCATAGACTAGGGAGAAGGGAGTACATCCTGTCGCCCGGCTTGGGGTGGTGTGCATGGAGCAAAGGATGCTAGGGAGCTCCTCTGCCCATGCACCCCGCTTGGAAGCGGCCTGCTCGAGTCGCCGGCGCAACCCCTGTAGGATCACGCCGTTGACCCTCTCGACAGCCCCATTGCTCCGGGGATGGGCCACTGAGGCGAAGTGGATGACGAGCCCCAGGCCTTCACAGATTTCCCGGAAATAAGCCGAGTTGAATTGGGTCCCGTTATCAACAATGATTTCAAGGGGGACACCAAAATGACAAACGACATTTTTCCAGAGAAACCGCTGGACGGCCCGGGACGTGATGCTGGCCAAGGGTTCCGCCTCTACCCACTTTGTAAAGTAGTCGACCGTGAGCACAGCATACTTGTATCCTCCGGGCTCTGGGGGGGAAGGGTCCTAAGAGGTCCATCCCCCAGCGCGCGAAGGGCCAAGTGATGGGGATAGTCTGCAGCGCTACAGGGGGGAGGTTCCTTGGCCATCTTCTGGAAAGCCTCGCACGCGGAGACAAGGTCTCGCGCGTCGCGCATCACCGTGGGCCAGTAAAAGCCCTGCCGAAGAGCCTTGGATGCGATGGCACGCGGGGCTAGGTGAGAGCCACAGCTCCCCGCGTCGATGTCTTCAAGAAGTTGGAGTCCCTCCGGCCGTGGGAGGCAACGGAGGAGGGCGGAAGCCCCCTGCTTGTAGAGGTTCCCCTCCAGCAGGAGGTATGCCCGGGCTTTGGCTCGGAGGAGCTTGGGCTCGGTCTCTTTGGGAGGGTCCCCCTCCCCCTTGATGAAGGAGACGAGGGGGTCCATCCATGACGGAGCCCGGGTGATCTCGGCAACCTCCGGGACGTGAGGGTCGTCGCCCGTGTCTGGGGAGGCCACCGAGGGCTGCGTGATGATCTCCAGGAAGGCCCCCTTGTGTAGCGATTCCCAGGCGCTGGCTGCCCGGGCCAAGGCGATGGCCTAGTCATTGTCCCTTCGCGGGATATTCCGGGCCTCGAGGCCGTCAAAGTGCTTCTCCATCTTCGTCACCTCCTGCAAACAAAGACTCATGTTTGCGTCATGGCACAGGTAAGACTTGTCCATTTGGCAAACTATGAGCTGAGAATCTCCCTTCACTAGGAGGCGCCGGAACCCCAGGGAGCACGCAAGGCGCAACCCGAGGAGCAAAGCCTCGTACTCGACGACGTTGTTGGTTGCAGGGAACTCGAGCCGCGCCGGAGGACTACTCCCGCACCGGCCCCGGTGAGACATGAGGGTCCAATGGTCATTGCGGCAGGGCAGTGCGGGGAGATCCTCGTCCCCGGGCCCAGAGGCAGGAGTCCACTCCTCCACGAAGTCGGCGAGGACTTGCGACTTGATGGTGGAGCAGCCTGTGAGGGACAGGGAGAAGGGGGTGAGCTCGGCCCCCCATTTCCCGATCTGGCTGGTGGCCTCTTTGTTCCGCAGCACCTCCCCCAGGGGGAGGGACGACGGGACGGTGATGGGGTGTCCCAGGAAGTAGTGGTGAAGCTTCTGGGACGCCATCAAGAGGGCGTAGCAGATCTTCTCCGTCTCCGTGTACCGGGTTTTGGCCTCTTGGAGGGCCTCACTCACGTAGTACATGGAACGCTGTTGCCCCCCTTGCTCCTTCACCAATACCGCGCTGATGGCGACAGGGGTCGTGGCAAGGTAGAGGAGCAAGGGCTCTTCTGGAGATGGACTCACGAGCATTGGAGGGCTCGTGAGGTACTTCTTGAGGTTGTCAAAGGCCTCCTGGGCCTCGGGGGTCCATCGGAACCCCTCGAGCTCCCAGAAGATCTTGAAGAATTGGAGGCTTCGTTCCCTCGACCGCGAGACGAATCGGCTCAGCACGGCTAAGCGGCCGGCGAGCCGCTGGACATCCTCGACGGAGCGCGGCGGGGGCATGTCCAGGAACACCCGGATCTTTTTGGGATTTGCCTCTATGCCCCATTGGGACACGAGAAAACCGAGGCGCTTCCCCCCGCTCACGCCGAAGGCACACTTCTCTGGGTTGAGCTTCAGCCCATACGCGCGGAGGTTGCGGAAGGTCTCCGCTAGCTCCTCGACGTGGGCGGCTACGCGGGGACTTTTGACAACCGCGTTGTCTACGTAGACTTCGACGTTGCGGCCAACTTGGTCTTTGAAGACCAGCGTCATGAGGCGCTAGAAGGTCGCTCCCGCATTCTTCAGCCCGAAGGGCATGTGGACGTAGCAGAAGGTTCCGAGGGGAGTTATGAAACTCGTCTTTTCCTCGTCCCCTTCCGCCATCCGGACTTGATGGTAGCCCGAGTAGGCGTCCAGGAAGCTCATCAACTTGCACCCTTGGTGGAGTCAACCAGTTGGTCAATCCGCAGGAGTGGGAAGTTGTCCTTGGGGCAGGCGCGGTTGAGGTCGGTGAAGTCCACGCACATCCACCACTTGCCATTTGACTTCTTCACGAGGACGGGGCTCGTGAGCCACTCGGGGTGCAGGACCTCCCGAATGAACCCCGCCTCTCGGAGTCGGGTGATCTCCACCTTGATCGCCTCTTGGCGTTCAAGGGAGAGTTTCCTCAGCGTCTGTTTAATTGGGGGGTGACCGGGGGTCACCGCGAGCTTGTGCTCAATGACCTCCCGGGAGATGCCCCGCATGTCCGAAGGCTTCCACGCAAAAACATCGTAGTTTTCACGCAGGAAAGTCGCAAGTTGTGCTGCATACTCCTCGGGGAGCTCTACCACGATCCGGACGGTTTTGTCCCCGTCGTCCGGGGACAGCAGGACCTTCCGGAGGCCCCCTTCCGAACGCGGCTTGGGAAGAGGCCTCCCGGGGGGTATCGCAGTGATGTCTGGTTCCGGGGGAGAGACCTCCTCCCCGGGCGCCTTAATGATGTTGACGCTTCGGATTGTGGCGCTGGTGCGCTCGTATAGAGCGCGGGCCATGTCTTGGTCTCCCAGGATGTTGATAACGCCGTGCGGCCCGGGGATCTTCATACATAGGTAGTTTTGGTGTGTTGCGGCCCCCAGACGGTTGATTGTGGTCCTCCCCATGATCGCGTTGTAGGAGGAGGGGAGGTCCACCACGTCGAATCGGACCATCTCGGTCTGGTAGTTCTCTGGGGTGCCAAACGTCATGGGAAGATCCACCTTCCCCACAGGGTGGATCGCCTTCCCCGGGACGAATCCTTGCAAGGGGCCCGCCGCGGGCTGCAGAAGCTTCTCATCCACCTGCATCTCCCTAAAGGCCTTCAGGTAGAGGACGTCGGCGGAGCTCCCGCTATCCACGAGGATGCGAGGCAGGTGGTAGTTGTAGATGGTGGCGGAGACGATGAGCGCGTCGTCGTGGGGGAAACGAACCCCGCGGGCGTCTTCCGCTGTGAAGGTGAGGGGGACGTCCGACCACTTGGGTGGCGGAGACGTGTGTAGCACCCCCACCACTTTAACTTCGCGCGTGTACTCCTTACGCGGGCGCTTAGAGTCCCGCCCGGAGGCGGACCCTCCCACGATGACGTTGATGCGGCGCTGGGAAGTTACGAAGGGGAGAGTTTCTGAAGGCTCCCCCTCCTGCGTCTGGCCTTGCTGACCCCCCGCAGGAGCAGGAAGGGGCGGTACAGCCGGCTGAGGGGGCAAGGAGGCTAGAGTCCCCCCCTTGCCCATGCTGGTCGAGGAACGCCGTGAAGTGCTGCAGCAGCTGGTGGCACTCTCGGGTAGCATGGGTACTAGACCCGTCGAAGGTGCACCACGGTCCTTCCCTGCTTCCCCCCGCAGGGCCTTCCCGGCCGCGGGAAAACTGTCCTCCCCCACGGCCTTTCGGCTTGGGGAAGGGGCAGTTGCCCTTCGGGGGTCGCGCGAGCCACCTCCGCCCTCGAGGACAAAGGTGTCCCGAGGCCGTGGCTCGTTACGGCCCCCCTGCCTGGGGCGTTTGAGGGGGTCCCTAGGCCCCCGGTTGGCGGGGGCGGGAGCCCCCTGGGTCTTCTTCCATAGGTCATCCTCCTCCGCCCAAGCGTACTTTTCGAGTACATTGAAGAGCTCGTCGGCGGAGGAGGGGCAGCTTCGGGAGAGCCTCCGGTGGAGCTCCCCCGGGAGGATCCCGCTCTTGCACGCCTCGATGACCGTAGAGTCGGGGACGTGAGCAAATTTGCTCTTCACTTGAGCGAAGCACTGGAAGAAGCTACGGATGGTCTCCCCCGTCCTCTGACGGACGGTGTACAGCTGGGAAGAATCCAGGGGACGCACATAGTTCCCCTGGAAGTTCGCGTAGAACTCGCGCTTGAGCTGCGCGAAGTACTTGATGGAGCCGGCCTTCAAGTTGTAGAACCAGGACCGGGCGATCCCAATGAGGTAGAGGCGGAAGACGTTGCATTGCACCGTCTCGTCCCCCCCAGCCGCCGAGATGGTTGTGGAGTATACCTGCACAAATTCGTAAGGGTCGGCCTCACCGTTGTAGTGCTCGATGTGCGGTACACGATAAGGCCTCGGCCACCGAATGCACCGATGTCTGTGGCACAGGGGCTGATTAGCCCCTGCACTTCCCGGGGAGAGTCCCGATCACTGTCTCCTTTGAAGGGGGACACGCCCTCGTTATCGGAGTCGGGAAGAGGCCCGAGAGGTCCGCCAGAGTGGCGATGGCTATGCTTTTCTTCCAGACCGGGACTGAGTTCCCGGACGTCCGGGCTCTGCCCCGGAGAGGTTTGCGCCTCGGCGGGTCTCTTCGCCCGACCGGTGCGAGAGCGAGGCTTTCCGCTCCCACCGCCCGGGGAAATTCTTCCCCGCACTTGGCCGTATGCATTCGCTCGACCTCCTCCCAACAGAAACGGACCTGGTCCGTCGGGGCCACCCTCGGGGGTGGCCCCAAGGGAGGAGGGAGCTCATGCACTGTAGTTGCCGGCCCAGAAGCTATCGGGGCCAGCTGGGGGGAACCCCCTGCGGAGATCCCCTAGACCGGAAAGGGGGAAGCCCCTGTATCACTCGGAACCGGGGAGGGCATGCCCGCGGCGACGTTCTGAACCTAAGTGGACGGAGCCCCTGTGGCGACAACTGGAACCGGAAAGGGGGAAGCCCCTGTAATATCCGGAACCGGCCAGGGGGGAGCCCCCGCGACGACATCTGGAACCGGAGAGCCGATGCGGGGGGAGGTCCGCTGAGGCACGGGAGCTGCTCTGTCGACTGCCCCCGGTGCCGTAACTGCGATGCGTGGGCAGGACTGGCTCCCGGCACAGGGAAAACCCCCGGCATGAAATGGGCCCGGAACGGGGTATCCCCCGGTTCCACGAAGGGCCCGGGCACGAAGTAACCTCCTGGCACCGGGAAGGGTCCGGGTGCCGGGAAGGGTCCGGGCGTATGATCCACGGGGGGAGGGTACCCCCTGGTGGGGTCATATGGGGCAGTCGAACCTTCGGAAACCGGAGGGACCGCCGGGTGACCCATAAACGGGGGCATAGCCCCCGGGTATGGGTACGGCGCATATGCGGGGGCCGGTGCCCGCGCCAACACGCGGAGCAGCTCATCCATGCAGTACTGGGTGCGGAGCTCGCCCTCCACTAAAGCCTCGAGCAGGGCCTCCCTGGGAGCCAGGGGAGCCGTCGGGGGGAGACTGTTCCCGGCCGAGGCTCCCGCGGTCACCGGGAGCGACCCGGAGGTCGAACCACCTAAGTTAAGAGAGAAGGTGGGAGGCGCAACCTAGGTCTGGCTGTGTAACACCCCTGTTTTTGCTAAACCCTAAAATAGCCAAAATCCACATCTGGACCCCAAAACCTAATCTGCTTCAGCCATTCCCTTCTAAATGCTGTTCAGAACATTTTTCCCTTCGGGACCATCTCCAAAATCTCACCCTAAAGCCGAGTTTCAAGCCTCGCCATTTTAAAACCCTAATTACCCTGTTTTACCCTAAACTGTTTTCCCCAATTTTGTCGAAACCCTTCAGATCTTGCCCGATCTTACCAAACTTTGGCCAGATAAGTTCCACTAATCTTTTGCAACTTAGCTGCGAAATCAGATTTCAGATCGGACCCTCAGATCTCCAAATTTGCAAACAGGCCCAAGTCCTATTCAAATTATCCTCACAGAACAGCCCCTGGAATAAGTTTCAGAAATTGCAGAACAGCCCAAATGTTATTTTCGAGTCCTTTCGACCAGCGCCTGGTCGTTGCCACGACCAGTGCCCGAGCCACCGTTGCTGCGCCGTGTTCTCGCCACATTTGCTCGCCGCCGGCCACCGTTTCTTGTCGCCTGCATTGTGAGCAACTGAGCCACCTCCCGCGCACGTGCCAGCACAGTCGCATCGCCTCGCCCAGCGGATAAACGGCCGCGCTCCCGAGCCTCGTTTTCGCGCGCGCTCCCGTTGCCGTGGCAGTTGCATGGCGTTACGTGTCATTGCCGGAGCTACATTGTCGCCTCCGCATCTGCGCCATCACTGGTGAAGTCCCAAGGCAACTGGCAAAGCTGCAGCACCGCCTGAAGCGCGATCACGTCGCCGTCGCCGTCGTTGCGCCTGCGCCCGACAATTTTCTCCCCGGCGCAAGCAACCGTTGTCGCGTTTCCCCCGCAAACTCCGTCCCCGTGCCTATTTAAACCCCCTCGACGCTGTGAAGAAGCACAAGCTCAGGACTTAGCCAAAATTCCAGCTTCTCGCCGTTTTCGCTTTCTTCTCCGGCGAGCCAGTGAGAGAGCTCACGGTGCCAGCCCTTTCCACAGCCCCTCTCTTCAATCCAGGTTCACCAGTGAGTTCCCCTCGTTCCCCTCTCTGTGTCATAGCAACCAATTGCACTAGATCGATCCCCATCGCCGGTGATCGCCGGATTCCCGATTTGCCCTGTTCCCCCAATGCCACTCGATTCAGCCCAAATTAACCCTCAATCCTGTAGAAGAAGTTGATCAGTAAGCCTAGTAGAGCAAGCCTGTAGAACCAGAATCCCCAATTAAGCTTAAATCGAAGAAATCCCAAATTTGAACCTCGGCCGTTCGCCGGACTTCGGCGCCAAGCTTCTCCGGCCGATATCCAATGAAATTAACCTCCCCAGTAGCTTTGTTGTGCCCTAGAGATCATCCCCAAGCTTGGAATTGAGCTCATTCGCCCTGAATCGAAAACCCCCTTTGTCCAGTGTCGTCTTCTCCAGCGCCGGTCGCCGGAATTTGTTCCCGGCCGATCCAGCTGACACCACCTTGTCCCTTAGCTTCGCCTCACTTCCCTGAGCAATATTGTCCACTAGCTCGACACCTGGATCTGCCTAGATTGTGAGTTATGCCTATGCCAAGATCACTGTCCAGTAACTCAGTTCATGTCCAGGCCACCGTAGTTCATCACCGGATTTGGCCACCCTCCGGCCACTTTCAGCCCTTGTGCCTGTTGAGTGTATTGTTCCTGTTAGTAATGCCTACCTCCCAGACAAAGTGGTGCATCATTTGGAGCCCTAGATGAAAAGTTAAGCCATGCCCTAGTTTCTGGCCATGTCCAGCACTATGTCAGTGCATGTCAGCCACTGGCATTAGCCTTGTTTGACCCCTTCTGGTTGAGCAATTGAAATGCCACCTTGTCCTTTAGATTCCTGGAGTTGAGATCTACAACTTTCTCTACTGTCACTTCTCCAGAAAACCATCCTAAGACTAGTTTCCATTTATGTCAAAGCCATGAACTGAATGTCGACCCCTCGACGTTCAATCCTTTTTAGCCGTTTCTTCGACCAGAGCCCTTGTGACCTTGCCCTAACTTTTTCCCCTGCATGCATGACTTATTTACTTAATACTTTCTATAGAAACTATTTTCAGTATGCTTATGTGGTATGTGTTTGTGTGTTAATTGTTTGCCGCAGAGTCAGAAGCGGAAGGAACGGAAGAAGTCTTTGAAGAGCCGTCTGAGTTTTTAGACCCAACATTGCAAGGCAAGCCTCATTCCTTTGATCATGTCTCACCCAATATTTTCATATGAAGTATATTCACTGTTTCTTACTATACATGCTTAATTGAAATACAAGTTATGTTTGAATGACATGAGTAGATATTACCTAATGGATCATGAAACCTTTTTTGTTATTGAACCTTCGTGTATATATGCTCTTGTCACCCTAGGACTCATATATTGAATATCCACATTAAACTTGAAATGGTCAAATGCATGAGAAGTTATAATGAAAACCGTTTTGACAAGAAAAATGATAAAAGGGATCAGTAGTGAGGATTGGATTGTATGGAGAGGGTGCGGTGCGCACCAGGGTATGTGAATGTTCCTCACTATTGGTTCATAAGGACGAGAACCTTGTGCTGTGTCTCTATACGAATTGTAAACGTACCAACCACTTGCCTGGTATGGGACAGGCACAACTCAGTAGCTTTTTGGTATTAGCAGTTCCCTGCATGGTTTGACGATCTGGTTTCTCGCGTGGAAACTGGAAGGCCAAGGTTCGGCCATGAGTGATGTGAGTCAGAAAAATGATAAGAGAAAAAGGCGTTAATGAAGGAAGGCGCCCTAGACCTGATTAAGCCGTGAGCGGCTGTAATCTTAAATGGTCGTATGTCTCGCGTGGACATAGACCAAGGCTATGTGTCCTGAGGGAACATAGACCAGAGAGGCTAGGAAGTAAGGCAGTGGGGAAGACCCACAACGGTACTTGAGACTTAACTGTCTATTTACCGGGCAGGGATACTGTTAATACTGAACTGTAAAGCGTTGTGTGATCTCGGCCTTGTCACATGTGTATAAGTCACATGAAGCTGATCCGACTTGAAAGCCGAGTGAACCAGTGGATTTAAAAAGAGGTACACCTTTGCAAAGTGTAAAAGAAGTATCGAATACTCTGTACTCCCAGGTTCAGGAGTCTTTTCATAGTGGATGTTATTCATGGGTTATAGCACAAGTAATGTTTTGGAAGATTTTCATAATGCGGTTAACAAAGTAGTGACTCATGGGAGACCACTACATCTAATGTTTTATTGAAAACCTGTTTAATGTTCAAAGTATCATTTTTATGACAAAAGTACTGTTTTGCTAAGCAAATGACTTGGAAATCTATATATATATCGATGCGAAACAATAAAACCCCGGAATCATATAATTCACCCTCATGTAAGTACAATTACATTAATTCCCGGAATGAGTGTTGCTGAGCACCAAGTGCTCACCCTTGCAATTTGCATCCAACTGTAGAAGAGGGATTCGAGGATCCCGAGTCCTTCAGTTATGAGTTCCCGGCAGAAGATGGAAGCGCCCCGGACGAGCCCACGTTCTAGAAGGATTGCGCACCAAGTCAAGTCAGATGTGGGAGGAGCCACTTCAACCCCGCTGCGGATGGAAATCAAGCTTTTTGTCGTTGCTTTGTGCTTTATGCTGTGTGTTCGGTACTTAGATACCGACTCTGGTTCTGATAAACTTGTTATTTTCTTAGCAACTCTACTTAGCGCCATTTTCGGTGCTTTGGGTATGTAATATTGGCCAAGCTGGCCTGCTACCTGTTTAATGTTATTATTATGCTTGTCTGGTTTGGAGCTCATGTGTCATCCTGCTGTGTGTAACCTACCTGGGCGGTTACCAAGGTGATCCTCAAATGGGGGTCTCACAGCGAATGGTATCAGAGCATGAAGCTTGACTGTTGGTCGTGACCCTTACTAGAATGGGCGTCCCTAAAGTAGAGAATCGCTAGATTATTTGGTAAAAATCTAATTGTGAAAAACCTAATTTGTTTAAGAAAAGCATAATGAGTATTATTTGAAAACTTTCAAAACCATTTTCCTACTTTTAAGTGTTCCGTGTCTCATCATCACAGATGGCCCCTGGTAAGAAGCTGATTCACGGAGACGAGTTGGGATCATGGGCATTGATGCTTTGGATGATGTTACAATTTCTGGGAGCAAGAGACAATCAGCGACCCGTATACTACGTTCGTCGAGAGGAAGTCGATGGTAGACCTTTTGGCTTTCGTGCCTCGGTGATTGTGTACGAGATCCCAGAGATCGGGAGAGGATCAACAAGAAAGGAAGCTCGTAGACAGGAAGAAGAAGATGCTATCCAAGACGCTGCTCGTCGTGCCATAGGTACCATACGCCAGCTGTACGATGATTTTCTTATAGGTTCTCCTTTCTGCTTTGTCCCCTACCAAATTCCCGGATCGGATCGTCGAACTGTTCATCCATCCAACAACCAGAGAGACGCCATCCTGACCAAAACCAGAGATGTAGTCCAAGTCTTGGAGTCAAGCTACACTCGGTTGCTGCGTGAGCATGAAAATGCTCGGGATGACCGTCACTATCTGGAAGGAGCGCTTGCGAAAGTTCGCTCAGAACTCCAAGAGAAGGAGAAACAGATTCAGGAGTTGGCTGAACCTAGCAGAGCTCGAGAAGTCGAAGACGAAGGATCGGTGAACAAGAGGAACCGCTTGAAGATAAGACTCACAGCCCGCAAGAGTGTGGGAAGACCTAGGGATTACCTGGGTTATTTCACGCCTGCTTCGCGTGGCATTGTGATCAACACCCCTGCACCAGAGTACCCTACTCTCGCGAAAGGAAAGGAAGTTCCTGAGGGCAAAGGAAAAGAGATCGCTACCTGCAACACCAATGATTCATCTGAGGAAGAAGAGGACAATGACATGCAATGGGACCCTATGGATGCCGACGAAGATCAAGAGGAGGAAGACCCTGAAGAAGTGGAACCTTGCAGTTCTTCCAAGACCGACAGGAGATCGTAGTTTTCTCTTCAGCTTGACCCTTCTGCTCTAGCCCTTGTAACCGTTAGTCTTTAGCTCTTGTTCTAGTAGCTGCTTTGTTTGTATTGTTTGTTGGTAACTCCAAAGCTGTAAAGGTGAAAACCTTGTATCTTTAGAAAATCTTTGAAAATGGCAATCGCATGTTCCAATCCAATCTCTTGGATTGATCTTTTCTTTCAGCTTATGTTCAATCTGTGCTCTCTTGAATTAGTAGTCTTGTCTCAATTATCTTGGCAAAACAGAATGGTGAACACCAGAGGTAGAATCCAAGGTTCAGAAGAAGTCCCAAGAAACACATCAACAAGAAGGACAAGAGATGACTCAGATCAGCCAAATTCATCAGCCTCAGTACCGCAAGGAGGAAATCTGACGGAAATATTAATATGGATGGAGCAAAACAGACAAAGATCTGCAGAGGTACAGAGTCAAATTCTGGAACAGTTGATGCAAAACTCCGCAACACGACGCGAGGAAGGTTCGAACATTGGAGCAAGACTGATAGACTTCCAGAAGACACGTCCTCCAACTTTCTCCTGCACTGAAGACCCAATTGTGGCAGACGATTGGTTAAGAGAAATTGAAAGGAAATTGGACACTGTCAGGTGTAGTGATGAAGAGAAGCTGCTATATGGACCCCATCAGCTCACAGGATCGGCTGCAGCGTGGTGGGAGAATTACAAAACGGTACACCCTAATCAGAATTCAATTACCTGGAATGAATTCAAGGAACAGTTCCGTAGATACCATGTCCCCAAAGGAGCTATCCAAGCCAAACGCAGAGAATTCTTGAATCTAAGGCAAGGAGGAAGGACGGTGAAGCAGTATTTGCATGAGTTCATCAAATTGGCCAGGTATGCACCTGAAGATATCATGACAGAAGAGCGGAAGATCGACAGATTCTGCGAAGGCCTACAAAACTCATATCAGTATCACCTGTCAACACACGAGTTCACGGACTTCCAAGTCCTTGTAAATCGAGTACTCAAAATGGAGGAGAAAAGAGGCGTAGTAGAAGAGGACCGCAAGAGGAAAAGCATAGCATACCCTTTTCAAGGAAATTCTAGCCGAGGAAGACCAGCGCCATATGCCAGAGCCGCTTTCAGACCACCCGCACCACCAAGACCCCAGAGGACTTCATCGCCAACAACTCTAACATGCCCCGGATGCAAAGGGAGTCACCTCTATAGAGACTGTACACTGAAGAATGCAGAATGCTTCCATTGTGGCAGAAGAGGACATCACAGAGAGACTTGTCCATTTCGGCATTTACCTCCCAACGTTGCCAAAGCTCAGGCAGCCAAACCCCCTGCACCTGCACGAACTATTGCCAGAGGAGCACCACAAGCCAGAGGAGGAAGATTCCAAACCAACAGAGGGAGAGGAACACCAACCACCGGAGGAAGACTCAACTTCGTGACTGCTACAGAAGCAGGAGAGGCAACTGACGTCGTGATCGGTAGACTCTTGATCTCCTCTCAGATTTCAGTTGTTCTATTTGATCCCGGTGCAACTCATTCATTCATGTCGAAAGATTGCTTGTTGAGTAATAACTTGCCTGTGGTTGCTTTAGAGCATCCTATCATCATTCAGTCACCTGGTGCTAGAATGATTGTTAATTCTATCTGTAGAAACGTTGCCTTCTGTATCGGCAATCTAGAATTCCTGGCAGACATGCTAGTTCTAAACCTTCAAGGATTGGATGTCATTCTCGGAATGGATTGGCTGGCCAAGCATAAGGGATTGATGGATTGTGAGAAGAAAACAATCACCCTGACAAATGCCAGTGGAAAGCAAATTACATTCCATGCAGACAGAACTCCAATCTGCGACCACCTGCAGAGATTGAACTGCGTTGAAGAAGTGAAGTTTGAAGAGGTACCGATTGTCAACGAGTACCCGGAAGTCTTTCCAGAAGAACTTCCCGGATTGCCACCAAATAGGGATATAGAGTTCACTATTGAACTAAAACCCGGATCTGCGCCATATGCTAGAAAGTTGTTTCGGATGACAGGCCATGAGCAAGAGGAATTGAAGAAGCAGATAGCTGAATTGGAAGAAAAAGGATTCATTAGATCCAGCTCATCACCATGGGGAGCCCCAGTGCTCTTTGTTAAGAAGAAAGATGGTAGCATGCGACTTTGCATAGACTACCGCAAGCTAAACGACATGACCATCAAGAAAAAATACCCCTTACCAAGGATAGATGACCTTTTTGACCAGCTCAGAGAAGCAAAAGTGTTCTCAAGAATAGACCTGAGATCGGGATACCACCAGTTAAGGATCCGAGAGCAGGACATTCCTAAAACTGCTTTCGTAACCAGATATGGGTTGCATGAGTTCACAGTGATGCCCTTTGGATTAACTAATGCACCCGCGGTATTCATGAATCTAATGAATAAGATCCTCATGGAATTCCTGGATAAATACATCATTGTATTTGTGGATGATATCCTTGTCTACTCTAAGACGGAGGAGGAGCACGCACATCACCTGAGGATTGTGCTACAGATCTGGCAGACCACCAGCTATATGCCAAGTTTAGCAAATGTGCTTTTTGGTTGAAGAAAATTTCTTTCTTGGGACACATCATCTCAGGAGAAGGAATATTTATGGACCCGTTGAAGATCCAAGCTGTTACCGATTGGAAACAACCTGAAACCGCAACAGAGGTTAGAAGTTTCTTGGGATTAGCGGGATATTATCGAAGATTTGTAGAAGGATTCTCAAAGATCACCAAACCGCTAACCCAGCTACTGAAGAAGAATGCCCCTTTTAATTGGACTGAGGAGTGCGAAAGAAGCTTTGAGGAACTGAAGAAAAGGTTGACAACTGCACCAATCCTGATACTGCCGGACGTCAAGAAGGATTTTCAAGTCTTCTGTGACGCCTCCAAACAAGGATTAGGATGTGTATTGATGCAAGAAAGGAAAGTGATAGCTTATGCTTCTAGACAGCTACGACCTCATGAGGAGAATTATCCAACACATGATCTGGAGTTAGCTGCTGTCGTACATGCACTAAAGATATGGAGACACTACCTACTAGGCAGTAAGTGCGAAATTTATACGGATCATAAGAGCCTGAAGTATATCTTCACGCAACAGGAGTTGAATATGAGGCAAAGAAGATGGCTAGAACTGATCAAAGATTATGATCTAGAGATCCACTATCACCCGGGAAAAGCCAACGTAGTAGCTGATGCTTTGAGCAGGAAGTCTCGTTATAACCAGATAACACAGCTAGAAGTGCCGACACAACTGATCAAGGATTTCGAAAAGTTGCAACTGGAATTAGTGGACCAAGGAACCATCGCTACGCTAAAGATGGAATGTGAGTTGAAGGATAAAATCCGACAAGCTCAAGCAATTGACCCAGATCTTCAAGAGATGAAGGAGGACATGAAGAGCAAAGATACAACCAACCTTCGAGAAGATGAACAGGGAATTCTATGGTATGATGACCGTATCTGCATTCCGAATGACCACGAGATCAAAGACTTAATCATGCAAGAAGCTCATCAAACCCCATATTCCATACACCCAGGCAGCACCAAAATGTACAAGGACTTGAAGAAAAATTTTTGGTGGAAAGGAATGAAGAGAGAGATTTCCAAGTTTGTCGCAACTTGTGACACATGCCAAAGAGTGAAGGCAGAACATCAAAAGCCTGCGGGACCGCTACAACCTCTACAAATCCCAGAGTGGAAGTGGGATGAAATCGGAATGGATTTTATTGTGGGACTACCAATGACGAGAAAAGGATTCGATTCTATATGGGTCATAGTAGATAGATTAACAAAAGTAGCACATTTTCTCCCAGTAAAGACCCTATATACAGCTAAGGACTTAGCAGAGCTGTATCTCAACAGAATAGTTGTCCTACACGGAGTGCCGAAGGCTATCATTTCCGATAGAGGAGCCCAGTTCGTTTCAAGATTTTGGCAAGAGTTGCAGAAAGCCCTGGGCACAAAGTTAAAATTCAGTACCGCTTACCACCCTCAAACCGGAGGTCAGATGGAAAGGGTAAACCAAATTTTGGAAGATATGTTGAGGGCTTGTGTTTTGGACTATGGAGACTCTTGGGAGTTATTTCTACCTTATGCAGAATTCACCTACAACAACAGTTTCCAAGCAAGCCTGCAAATGGCACCATATGAAGCCCTATATGGAAGAAGATGCCGCACGCCTCTGTATTGGACAGAAATTGGTCAAAAACAACATCTAGGACCCCAATTGGTAGAAGAAGCCACAGCCCACGTCAGGATCATACAAGAAAAACTGAAAACAGCTCAATCTAGACAGAAAAGCTATGCGGATAACCGTAGAAGAGAGCTATCTTTTGAAGAGGGCGATTATGTGTATCTCAAGGTTATGCCATACAAAGGAGTTCGAAGATTCCAGATGAAGGGAAAGTTAAAACCTAGATATGTGGGACCATATCGAATTCTGGAAAAGCGAGGTGAAATGGCATACAAGTTGGAATTGCCACCAGAACTGAGCGGAATTCATGACGTGTTTCATGTATCTCAGCTGAAGAAATGCTTGAGAAAACCAACAGAACAGATATCTCCTACAGAGAATGAGATTCAACCAGACTTATCTTGTCAAAAATACCCTATTAGAGTTCTGGAAACCAGAGAGAAAGTGCTGAAGTCAAGAACCCTCCGATTCTGCAGAGTCCAGTGGAACAATCACTCAGAGGAGGAGTCAACTTGGGAAAAAGAAGAAGATCTCCGACGAGAATTTCCCTTCCTATTCTCTGACCTGCCCTAATCTCGAGGACGAGATTGTTTCTAAGGTGGGTAGATTTGTAACACCCCTGTTTTTGCTAAACCCTAAAATAGCCAAAATCCACATCTGGACCCCAAAACCTAATCTGCTTCAGCCATTCCCTTCTAAATGCTGTTCAGAACATTTTTCCCTTCGGGACCATCTCCAAAATCTCACCCTAAAGCCGAGTTTCAAGCCTCGCCATTTTAAAACCCTAATTACCCTGTTTTACCCTAAACTGTTTTCCCCAATTTTGTAGAAACCCTTCAGATCTTGCCCGATCTTACCAAACTTTGGCCAGATAAGTTCCACTAATCTTTTGCAACTTAGCTGCGAAATCAGATTTCAGATCGGACCCTCAGATCTCCAAATTTGCAAACAGGCCCAAGTCCTATTCAAATTATCCTCACAGAACAGCCCCTGGAATAAGTTTCAGAAATTGCAGAACAGCCCAAATGTTATTTTCGAGTCCTTTCGACCAGCGCCTGGTCGTTGCCACGACCAGTGCCCGAGCCACCGTTGCTGCGCCGTGTTCTCGCCACATTTGCTCGCCGCCGGCCACCGTTTCTTGTCGCCTGCATTGTGAGCAACTGAGCCACCTCCCGCGCACGTGCCAGCACAGTCGCATCGCCTCGCCCAGCGGATAAACGGCCGCGCTCCCGAGCCTCGTTTTCGCGCGCGCTCCCGTTGCCGTGGCAGTTGCATGGCGTTACGTGTCATTGCCGGAGCTACATTGTCGCCTCCGCATCTGCGCCATCACTGGTGAAGTCCCAAGGCAACTGGCAAAGCTGCAGCACCGCCTGAAGCGCGATCACGTCGCCGTCGCCGTCGTTGCGCCTGCGCCCGACAATTTTCTCCCCGGCGCAAGCAACCGTTGTCGCGTTTCCCCCGCAAACTCCGTCCCCGTGCCTATTTAAACCCCCTCGACGCTGTGAAGAAGCACAAGCTCAGGACTTAGCCAAAATTCCAGCTTCTCGCCGTTTTCGCTTTCTTCTCCGGCGAGCCAGTGAGAGAGCTCACGGTGCCAGCCCTTTCCACAGCCCCTCTCTTCAATCCAGGTTCACCAGTGAGTTCCCCTCGTTCCCCTCTCTGTGTCATAGCAACCAATTGCACTAGATCGATCCCCATCGCCGGTGATCGCCGGATTCCCGATTTGCCCTGTTCCCCCAATGCCACTCGATTCAGCCCAAATTAACCCTCAATCCTGTAGAAGAAGTTGATCAGTAAGCCTAGTAGAGCAAGCCTGTAGAACCAGAATCCCCAATTAAGCTTAAATCGAAGAAATCCCAAATTTGAACCTCGGCCGTTCGCCGGACTTCGGCGCCAAGCTTCTCCGGCCGATATCCAATGAAATTAACCTCCCCAGTAGCTTTGTTGTGCCCTAGAGATCATCCCCAAGCTTGGAATTGAGCTCATTCGCCCTGAATCGAAAACCCCCTTTGTCCAGTGTCGTCTTCTCCAGCGTCGGTCGCCGGAATTTGTTCCCGGCCGATCCAGCTGACACCACCTTGTCCCTTAGCTTCGCCTCACTTCCCTGAGCAATATTGTCCACTAGCTCGACACCTGGATCTGCCTAGATTGTGAGTTATGCCTATGCCAAGATCACTATCTAGTAACTCAGTTCATGTCCAGGCCACCGTAGTTCATCACCGGATTTGGCCACCCTCCGGCCACTTTCAGCCCTTGTGCCTGTTGAGTGTATTGTTCCTGTTAGTAATGCCTACCTCCCAGACAAAGTGGTGCATCATTTGGAGCCCTAGATCAAAAGTTAAGCCATGCCCTAGTTTCTGGCCATGTCCAGCACTATGTCAGTGCATGTCAGCCACTGGCATTAGCCTTGTTTGACCCCTTCTGGTTGAGCAATTGAAATGCCACCTTGTCCTTTAGATTCCTGGAGTTGAGATCTACAACTTTCTCTACTGTCACTTCTCCAGAAAACCATCCTAAGACTAGTTTCCAGTTATGTCAAAGCCATGAACTGAATGTCGACCCCTCGACGTTCAATCCTTTTTAGCCGTTTCTTCGACCAGAGCCCTTGTGACCTTGCCCTAACTTTTTCCCCTGCATGCATGACTTATTTACTTAATACTTTCTATAGAAACTATTTTCAGTATGCTTATGTGGTATGTGTTTGTGTGTTAATTGTTTGCCGCAGAGTCAGAAGCGGAAGGAACGGAAGAAGTCTTTGAAGAGCCGTCTGAGTTTTTAGACCCAACATTGCAAGGCAAGCCTCATTCCTTTGATCATGTCTCACCCAATATTTTCATATGAAGTATATTCACTGTTTCTTACTATACATGCTTAATTGAAATACAAGTTATATTTGAATGACATGAGTAGATATTACCTAATGGATCATGAAACCTTTTTTGTTATTGAACCTTCGTGTATATATGCTCTTGTCACCCTAGGACTCATATATTGAATATCCACATTAAACTTGAAATGGTCAAATGCATGAGAAGTTATAATGAAAACCGTTTTGACAAGAAAAATGATAAAAGGGATCAGTAGTGAGGATTGGATTGTATGGAGAGGGTGCGGTGCGCACCAGGGTATGTGAATGTTCCTCACTATTGGTTCATAAGGACGAGAACCTTGTGCTGTGTCTCTATACGAATTGTAAACGTACCAACCACTTGCCTGGTATGGGACAGGCACAACTCAGTAGCTTTTTGGTATTAGCAGTTCCCTGCATGGTTTGACGATCTGGTTTCTCGCGTGGAAACTGGAAGGCCAAGGTTCGGCCATGAGTGATGTGAGTCAGAAAAATGATAAGAGAAAAAGGCGTTAATGAAGGAAGGCGCCCTAGACCTGATTAAGCCGTGAGCGGCTGTAATCTTAAATGGTCGTATGTCTCGCGTGGACATAGACCAAGGCTATGTGTCCTGAGGGAACATAGACCAGAGAGGCTAGGAAGTAAGGCAGTGGGGAAGACCCACAACGGTACTTGAGACTTAACTGTCTATTTACCGGGCAGGGATACTGTTAATACTGAACTGTAAAGCGTTGTGTGATCTCGGCCTTGTCACATGTGTATAAGTCACATGAAGCTGATCCGACTTGAAAGCCGAGTGAACCAGTGGATTTAAAAAGAGGTACACCTTTGCAAAGTGTAAAAGAAGTATCGAATACTCTGTACTCCCAGGTTCAGGAGTCTTTTCGTAGTGGATGTTATTCATGGGTTATAGCACAAGTAATGTTTTGGAAGATTTTCATAATGCGGTTAACAAAGTAGTGACTCATGGGAGACCACTACATCTAATGTTTTATTGAAAACCTGTTTAATGTTCAAAGTATCATTTTTATGACAAAAGTACTGTTTTGCTAAGCAAATGACTTGGAAATCTATATATATATCGATGCGAAACAATAAAACCCCGGAATCATATAATTCACCCTCATGTAAGTACAATTACATTAATTCCCGGAATGAGTGTTGCTGAGCACCAAGTGCTCACCCTTGCAATTTGCATCCAACTGTAGAAGAGGGATTCGAGGATCCCGAGTCCTTCAGTTATGAGTTCCCGGCAGAAGATGGAAGCGCCCCGGACGAGCCCACGTTCTAGAAGGATTGCGCACCAAGTCAAGTCAGATGTGGGAGGAGCCACTTCAACCCCGCTGCGGATGGAAATCAAGCTTTTTGTCGTTGCTTTGTGCTTTATGCTGTGTGTTCGGTACTTAGATACCGACTCTGGTTCTGATAAACTTGTTATTTTCTTAGCAACTCTACTTAGCGCCATTTTCGGTGCTTTGGGTATGTAATATTGGCCAAGCTGGCCTGCTACCTGTTTAATGTTATTATTATGCTTGTCTGGTTTGGAGCTCATGTGTCATCCTGCTGTGTGTAACCTACCTGGGCGGTTACCAAGGTGATCCTCAAATGGGGGTTTCACAGGCTGCCTCCGGGCAGAGGCGCCGGGACAGTCGTGTCCCGAACGGGTGGCACTGGTTCACCGGGACCGGCGTCACCGGGGAGGGGGCGAGCCCTCGTTCTTGCGGGAGCCAGGGCGTCTTGTCACGAGTCCCCACGGACGGCGCCAACTGTCGTGGTATTGCGAATACCCCGGCAGCTTTCGTGGACAATCCTAGCGAAGAAAACGCGACGTGGGTTGACCGGGTGACTGGTCCTCCCCCGCCGAACAAACACAACAAGTGACACGAGGGTTTATATAGGTTCAGGTCCCGGTGGGGGCCCTAGTCCTGTCGGCGTGCTCCCGACCGGAGTCGACTGTGGAGGCTCTCTCGGGGAGAGGCTTACGGAGCACACCTGTGAGTTTGGCTATTCTAGCAATAATGAGTAACTTGTTGTTACAACAGGGGTACAAGGGCTATTTATAGCCCCAAAAGAAGCAAAAAGACTAAACTACCCCGGACGCTACCGGCGGATCAAGGGGTAGCAACGTCCTTCTTCCGGCTAGGTGCCTCGGATGCTTGAGAGGTGGCCGCTGATTCCCGAGGTGCTTGCCACGCGACCCGCACGTGACCAAGGCACTTGTCACGTGACCCGCACGTGACACAGAATCAAGGGCTCCTGTCCCCAGAAGGACGACAGCGCCCGGGACAGGCACCAGAGGCCTTGTCCCCGGGTGAATGGCGGGGCCCAGGACAGGCAACGGGGGCCTGGTCCCCGGGCAAACGGTGGCGCCCAGGGCAGGCACCGGAGGCCACGTCCCCGGGCAAAAGGCGGCGCCCGGAACAGGCCCCGGGGACCTTGTCCCCGGGCAAAAGGCGGCGCCCGGGGCGGGCACTGGAGGCCACGTCGCCGGACGAAAGGCGGTGCCCGGGGCGGTCCTCGGACGAAAGGCGGTGTCCGGGGTGGCGTCGCCTGGGGCAGGCACCGGAGGCCATATCCCCGGACGAAAGGCGGCGCAACTTACCTGGACTTAGTCTCGCGGAGATTTCCCCCAACAGGACACGGCATGCTATTGCCCATCCTGCTCTTGTACCAATACTGGGCTTACGGCGACCGAGGTCACGGCGAGGTAAAGGAGCAAGGGCTCTTCCGAAGACGGGCTCATGAGCATTGGGGGGCTCGTGAGGTATTTCTTCAGGTCGTCGAAGGCTTCCTGGGTCTCGGGGGTCCATCGAAACCCCTCGAGCCCCTGGAGGATTTTGAAAAATTGGAGGCCGAGTTCGCCCAACCGCGAGACGAAGCGGCTTAACGCGGTCAAGCGGCCGGTGAGCTGCTGTACCTCTTTCACAGAACGTGGGGAAGGCATGTCTAGGAAGGCCCGAATTTTTTTGGGGATGGCCTCTGTGCCTCGCTGAGACATAAGGAAGCCAAGCAGCTTTCCACCTTGTACGCTGAAGGTGCACTTTTCCGGGTTGAGCTTTTGACAAACGTGGAAAGTCTCTGCGAGGTCGTCGACGTGACTGGTCGCGTGGGAGCTTTTGACGACCGCGTCGTCGACATAGACTTCGACGTTGCGGTCGATTTGGTCTTTGAAGACTAGTGACATGAGTCGCTGGAAGGTTGCTCCTGCGTTCTTCAGCCCGGAGCGCATGTGAACATAGTAGAAGGTCCCGAGGGGAATTCTAAAACTCGTCTTTTCCTCGTCCCCTTCCGCCATCCGGACTTGGTGATAGCCCGAGTATGCATCCAGGAAGCTCATCAGCTCGCACCCCGCGGTCGAGTCAACAAGTTGGTCGATCCACAGGAGTGGGAAGTTGTCTTTTGGGCAAGCGCGGTTGAGGTCGGTGAAGTCTACCCACATCCGCCATTTGCCGTTCGACTTCTTCATGAGGACAGGATTCGCCAGCAACTCGGGGTGCAGGACCTCCCAAATGAATCCCACCTCCCGAAGCTTGGTAATCTTGACCTTGAGATCCTCTTGGCGCTCAAGGGAGAGCTTTCTCAGCTTCTGCTTGACCCGGGGGTGATCGAGGGTCATAGCGAGCTTATGCTCGATGACCTCCCGGGCGACGCCTTGTATGTCTGAGGGCTTCCATGCGAAGACGTCTAAGTTCTGGCACAGGAAATTCGCGAGTTGCTCAGCGTGCTCCTCGGAGAGATCCGCTCTGATCTTGACAGTCTTGTCCACCTCGTCCGGGGACAGCGGGACCTTTCGGAGGTCCCCTTCCGGAAGCGGCTTGGGGGGAGACCTCCCGGAGGGGACGGCTGTGGCGTCCGGCGCCGGGGGTTATGGCGTCCGGCGCTGGGGAAGAGGTCGCTCCCCCCGGGGTCCTGATCATGTTGACGCTCCCGATCATCACGGCGGCATGCTCGTATAAAGTGCGGGCCATGTCTTGGTCGCCTCGGGCGGTGATCACGCCGTGAGGCCCCGGGATCTTCACGCGGAGATAGTTTTGGTGGATCGCCGCCCCCAAGCGGTTGATCGTGGTCCTCCCCATGATTGCGTTGTATGAAGAGGGGAGGTCCACCACGTGTAGCTGGACCAGCTCCTTCCGGAAGTTGTCTGGGGTACCAAAGGTCATGGGGAGATCCACCTGCCCCATCGGGTGGATCGTCTTCCCGGGGGCGAATCCCTGCAAGGGCCCTGCTGTGGGCTACAGTAGCTTCTCGTCGATCTGCATCTCCCTAAACGCCTTCATGTACAGGACGGAGGCGAAGCTTCCGCCATCGACGAGGATGCGCACCAGGTGGTAGTCGTAGATGGTGGCGGAGACGATGAGCGCGTCGTCATGGGGGAAGCAAACCCCGCGCGCGTCTTCCACTATAAAAGTGAGGGGACGTCCGACCACTTTGGTGGCTGAGACGTACGCAGCACCCCCACAACCTTTACTTCACACGTGTACTCCTTGCGCTAGCGCTTGGAGTCTCGCCCAGAGGCAGACCCTCCCATTGGGAGGTTTGGAAGGGGAGCGTTTCTGATTGACCCCCTTCCCGCGCTTGTCCTTGCTGCTCCCCCGTGGGGGCAGGAAGGGCTAGTAAAGCCGGTTGAGAGGGAAAGGAGGCAGGGGTCCCCCCTACCCATGCTTATTGAGGAATGCAGCGAAGTGTTGGAGAAGAGGGTGGCATTCCCGGGTAGCGTGGGTACTGGACTTGTGCAAAGTGCACCACAAGCCTTCCTTGCCTCCCGCCACGGGGCCTTCATGGCCGCGGGACGACTGCCCCCCCTCCCCCCACGGCCTTTCGGCTTGGGGAAGGGATGGTTGCCCTTGGAGGCATCGCGCGTGCCGCCTTCGCCCTCAGGGACAAAGGTGTCTCGAGGCCATGGGGGGACGGGGGGTCCCTAGTCTCCCGGTCAATGGAGGCAGGAGCCCCCTGGTTTTTCTTCTAGAGGTCGTCCTCCTCCGCCTGAGCGTATTTCTCGAGTACAGTGAAGAGCTCGTCGGCGGAGGAGGGGCAGCCTCGGGAGAGTCTCCAATGGAGCTTCCCAGAGAGGATCCCGCTCTTGCACGCCTCAATGACTGTGGAGTCAGGGATGTGAGCTACTTTGCTCTTGACCTGAGCAAAGCGCTTGAAGAAGCTTGGGATGGTCTCCCCTGTCCCCTGTCGGACGATGTAGAGCTGCGATGAATCCAGGGGACGCATGTAGTTCTCCTGGAAGTTCGCGCAGAATTCGCACTTGTACTGCGCGAACGACTTGATGGACAAGTTGCTCGAGATCTTGGTACTACTGATAATCGACAATCCTCTGGATGTCTCTATTCAAGACATTATAAAATCGAGAAATGGATTGGTTAGGTGCCTCCCTAGCATCACATCTCATCAGAAGAATCTCCATCTTCTAGTGGTATTCATCAACACTTTGCGGATCTTGTTTAAGACCTTGCAGCTTGATGAACAAGTCCCGAGTGTAGTAAGATGGTACAATCCTCCTTTTCATGACATTCTTCATCTCATCCCATGTAGCAATTCGAGTTCAATTTTCTTGTCTCCTAAACTCATGATATTGATTCCACAAAATGAACGCATAACCTTCAAATTCGGATGAAGCAAAGGCTACCTTTTCTTATTCACTGTCATTGCACATGAGAAAAAGTTTATCCATCCTTGGCTCCCAATCAAGATAGACTTCCGGATCTGATGAACCATTAAACATAGGAATGGGTGAGCTTGATCTTTGCATGTCTTCTACCATCATGGTCGTGATGACGATCTCCGCCACAATGTCAGTTATAAGCATGGTGCCCTGGTCGATAATCGGCATCCACATGCGATGGCTGCCAATTACCATAATAATAGTTGTTGCCTTCAGGGTGGTAGTCGTACTGGAAGTTGTCATCATAGTCATCACCACCTCCGCCATGTCATCCTTCTTGCTGCCCTCGGCCAGCATCCGGATAACCATGGACAGAAGTACGACGAGCTTGGTTGCCTCCTCCTCGCCCCCCATGCCAACCGAATTAGGGTGGTCAAAAAGCATGATCATGACCAGTTTGAAGTGTTCGAAAAGTTGGAGAACTGCGATGATTCTTGCCTTCTACTGGTCGCGCATCTTCCCGATGTCCTTCTGGTGGTGTAGGACGTACGTTTCCCCCTGAGGTGGAGCTTCCGGGTTTATGACCGCAACTCGGAGTTGCTATAGTTCATCAACAACAGAATAAAACTGTCCCTCGACAAATGATCGGAAAGCAGCATTATCAGCTCGAGTGACATGAGCTTCTGGATTGATTGATGAAGTGGATGATCTGTTTCCTGCCATTGGTTAATGTAGAAAAAGACAAAGTATGTAGAATAGGAAATATATGTGGAATCACACAATCTCACCTACTCTTAACAATCCAAAGTTCTTATGCTTCCCTGGGGAATGCTCCGCATGTTCTTGGAATAACCAGTGGAGCTTATTAGAGACTGATGTGGCAAATTCACAATGTGGTCTTTATGTTAATAAGTTGATTTATCTGTGGAGCTAGGTTGGTAAGAAATGATATAATCAGTAACTAAGCAATGCAAAATTGAATAACAATCCAATGGTATGGCAATCCTATGTTGTTGATCACAACAAAGATGGTATGCCAAAGGGTAAATCAACAATTTTACTACTTAGAGAGTTTTTTTATATCAGATGATATTTGACTCAAGGATGGTCGATGATGATCAGGATATATATATCTTCCCTTTTTTTTGTTTTTGTTTTTTTTTACTCTTCAAACACTAAATGAAAAGCTCAAACTTGAAGCACCTAGATTGACTCGACCAGCAACAAGAACTAAACCATGGATTAAAAACTCGATAAAGCAAACTAAATTAATAGATTAAAATATGAAGCTTGGTGATATATTTTTGTTGGCAATTTTCTGGACTCTAGGACTGAAAAACCTAAAAGACTAATAAACAGAATTAAAGAAAAGATTCTACCGTGGAAACTAAAGCTCTGAAACCAACTGATATGAACACGCCGATGAAGGACACATTCATGGAGGGTGGCCAGATCTTCATGATGTAGAACCTGGATAACTAGTATCTGAAGATACCTAGATAACTAGCATGACCTGACGAAATGAGATAGCCAACCACTTGTAGAGCAAGGAACTGTGTATCAATGAATTCACCCAACCACACTCTGAATTACCTATCCACACGGCCATGCACAGAGTTTGCCCACAGATAGGGAAATCACAAGAACAAAGGATGAAGAGACTCAACTCTCAACTAAAACTAAGGCTTCAAGCTGAAATTTCACTATCAATGTCTTTTATCTGGTATATCAGAAACTATGACCATGCCTCCCTTTTTAGAGGGTGGTATGTACAAAAGATAGAAGAATTAAACTACAATTATAATTTGAATATAATTCAAAATGGAATAAAAATCCTAACAAATTATAAAAGATAAAAGAAGTCCAGAAGAAATCTTCTTGGAGTTGGATTCGAATTCGGACTGGACTTTTTCCTTCCGTGCAGTTATTACTCTTTTGGGTCTCCTGGTTGCATACAATGTTGGCATTTAATGATTCTTGATGCATCAAGAGCTCTTTTGAGTACCTTTCCAACAAGTACTCACACGACCAATTGGACATATGTGCTGAGAGTGGTGCTTGGTCAAAGTTGGACTGTCGCTTGGTCGGCAGACTGTGTGCCGAGTAAAGTTCTTTTGGTTGTAGCGGTTGCAATCCTTGACGGAATCGAGTGATCTTGGGCTTGTTGGAAATCTTAGGAAATCCTCTTTCCACTCAGTAGGTGTACACCAGATTCAACAAAGTTCTTTGGCCCATACGTGGCTATGTCCTTCCTATTATGCTCTCCCTCTTTATATCTAATCAATGTTAAACAAGAGCTATTAAGTAGTAGCATATTCTCATCATAATTTAATCCTTTAAGGAACAAATTCACCTGTTGATGTAGTCGTCTAGCCTTCGCTCAAGTAATGGGTCTTTTATATTCCTCGGGTCGAGCGCTAGTGCTACTTGTTCTAGGGATGTCCTCATCACTTAAGTCCAATGGTAAGTGACGCATGTGTGTCGATTACACCAGTCTCAATAATGCTTGCCCGAAGGATGACTTCCCCCTTCCCCGAATCGATCAGCTGGTCGATTTCACAGCGGGTTACGAACTGATAGGCTTCCTGGATGCTTACTCAGGCTATCATCAAAATAGCATGGTAGAAATAGATGAAGAAGACCTTCATCACACCCTTTGGCACCTACTGCTACATCAGAATGCCATTCGGGCTCAAGAACGTTGTTTCTACGTACCAGTGCTTGTTGTAGAAGACCTTTCTATCTCAATTAGGGCATAATTTAGAATCTTATGTAGATGACCTGGTTGTAAAGTCATTACAAAGCTCTAATCATGTAAATGATCTCACTAAGACTTTCTGTAATTTGAATAAATATGAAATCAAATTGAATCCCAAAAAGTGCTCTTTTGCAGTTTTTATGGCAAACTTTTGAGTTTTCTTTTTTGTTCACGACGCATTGAATTTGATCTCTACAAAATACGGGCCATTAAGCAAATGCGATCTCCTTCCTCAATGAAGGATGTCCAAATCCTAACTGGTCAAATGGCTGCCTTAAGCCGTTTCATATCTCAGTTAGGTGAACGTGGTTTACCTTTCTTTAAGGTACTACGTAAGGATAATGGTTTCTAGTGGTCAGATGAAGCCGAAAAAGCCTTTCATGAAGTCAAGAAGTACTTACCAGTGCTCCAGTGTTGGTCTCCCCAAACGCGGGAGAACCATTACTCATGTACTTAGCCGCAACCACATGCGCGGTCAGCGCGGTACTAGCCACAGAACGGGATGGTGTGCAACGACCAGTCTATTACGTCAGTGAAGTTCTCAATGGACCAAAGGAGCGTGACCCTGAAGAACAAAAACTACCTGATGCCCTCTTAATGGCTTCCCGAAAGCTGCGACATTACTTTCAAGCTCACAGGATCTCCATGCATCTTCCTTTCCCTTAGGGGACATACTCCGTAATCCAGGAGCAACTGGTCGAATCACAAAATGAGTAGTTCAACTGGGAGCATTTGATCTCCGCTTCACTACTCCCGTGGCATTCAAATCTCAAATTCCTTCTGATTTTGTGGTCGAATGGACTAATCCCGACCCACTTCAATAGGAACCAACAGATTTGTCCACAAACGACCTTTGGGTGATGTACTTTGAAGGTTCTCACAGTTTTCAAACTAGGGGGCTGGAGTGGTCTTAAGGAAAACAACTCCAGTATGTCATACTACTTGTCGCGCCCCAAAACTGGGACTACGACTACTCCTGTAGAGACCTAGCTCGCTGCAGCTAGTCCATACACACAAACCTTTGACTTCCCACGTTAAGTCAAACACAGGAGTATATTACATTGCAACAGAGTACTTACAAAATATTTAAGCAGTGTGGCCTGCTGGCCTTAATATTACATAAGAGATTACAATGCCTTCACGGCATTCAAGGTTTAGCAAAATATGAACTACACAGCAGAAGATAGGTGACCCTTCCACAAAAGAAGTTGACGGCAGAACAGCACACTTCAGGGCTCTGACGGAATTGACTCTCCTCCTTCTGGATCCACAAAGTTCTCCATGCCATCATCTTGATCAAGGTACACTCCATCTACTGAGTTGAATGTTGCAAGGGTGAGCACTTACGTACTCAGCAAGTCATAGGTAAGAGTAGATACATATAGTAGTGATGATATGAACCTAGACTAGTCAAGAATTATGGATGTTTAAAAAATAATCTTTTTCTTTCATACCTCATCACATCTTATCTTATGGAAGCACTTCTCATAATATAACATTGATAATCTTGTTCACTAGATTATAGCACTACCGCGACACACGACACACGACAGCCCACGGCAGCACTCCTTATCATGACAACACATGTCATTTGGGTAATCTTGATTTAACAAATTTTATTTAGAAAATATACTTGTGTCACATCCCGTGGATTTAATCCACTGCAGCAGACTCCTATAAAACCCGGGAGCTCGGAGTATTCGAATATGTTTTTAACTCTGCACAGAGGTACCAATTTACCCGCAAGATATTCCACTTTCAAGCCCATCCTATCAATATGATTAGACCCTTCCTCACAACCATGTGTGAGTGGCAAGATGGAGATAACAAGAAATTTTGTTATATCTCACTCACAATTCACCCCCGACCCTGTGGTCCTCCGCGAACCACAGTTGTGGTAGGTTGTATCCTAACCTCCACCCCTTCGCATATTTCCATTACTGGATCAGCGTGCAAAATCACCTTCAGTGATATGTGTGGGAGCCATTCTCCGTGTTTACCATGCATCACTACACATCTTATGCAGGGGTGTCATGTGTGATCCATATAAGTACTTGTTCAGGCCTGTCCCATTGCAGGCTTGCGGTTAGCACGTTGTTCATGCCACTAGACTCACAACACAAGATTCTAGTCCTTATATGCCAGTGACCAGACCATCCACAACCCTGCACCTTTAGTGCCTGCTATCCTTTGCAGTTTAGCACCTCCAGTGCTACAGCCATCCATACCATTTTTCTGGTCACGGCTAGGGGTTTTATTTCATGAATATATAAATATATAAATACATATATAATTGTTCATGGCTCAAAACTTGTTTATTTCACATTTCACAGATAACCAGTCTAGTACTGCCAATTCATAAATCAACCATTCTCTATCTTTCACATGCAATATTATCTATATTCAAGGTTATTTATAGCAACATTTAAAATATAGGTTCAAGATGACCAAGAATATGACTTGCCTTCCGCGTCGTAAGATACAGCAGTTGATGACGGGTCAAAAGCAAAATCCTCAAAGTCAGCTTCTGGATCTGCTCGACGACAAACAAACACACAATGATTACTTATAATATTAAAATATTTTATGACTTATATGCAGAAATGCTCAACAAGAATGATTGAATGATATTGGAGACAATTGAATTGCAAGCTGATCTGAGTCGAGATTCTAGGGTTCAAGGAATCTGGGCTAAGGATGGGTGTTAGATAATCTTAGGGTTTCAAGGTTACAACAGGGATAACAATTTTGTGGCTGGTTTGTTCAAAACAGCGAATGTCAGCAGATTGACATTCAGATCAAGGCTCTGACATAGCTTTAAGAACAGCTAGAGTGCTTATCTCAAGTTGTGGTAGCAGAAGAAAATGTAGATCACAACTCTACAAATTCAGTGGACAAAGTGGTTCTCAAATTACACAACCAGAATTGGTTAAACAAAGCCAATGCCACTGGCTGACAAGCTCTGGCATAAGGCTGACAATGCCAAAAACTAGGGCTTAGCATAAAATGCTATTCAAGGGCTCAACTGATGTGCTAACTTTGTCTAGGAGGTAGGCTTGAGTAACAGGAACAAAAGTCACAATAGGATCTGTGGCTAAAGATGGCTGGACAACAAGAAATTTGGTGATGAACTGCAGTGAACTCACTGCACTGGGATAGTTCTGGACACAAATCTTGGCAAAGCTGTATCTTCCAATCTAGGCCGATCTAGGTGTCGGGCTGGAAGACAAAAATGCTCAGGAGTTCAAGGCACACACACTGGACAAAGTGGTTAGGGCTGAAACGGCTGAGAAAAGCTTTCCAGTGATCGGTGTCGGAGAAGAAGACATTGGAATTGGGCATTTTCGATACAGGCCGAATGAACTTAATTCCTTGCTCGAGGAGTGATAGAGTAGTATAAGGAAGCTACTGGTAGCATCAATTTGACCGGAGGATCACCGGTGTGGCCTGGCGACGTGAGCCAGTAACTGTTGAAGTTCAAATTTGGGAATAGCTTCAAATTGAGATCAATTGATAATTCTAAGTTTACTGGCATGCTTGAAATAGCTCTTTGATCAATTTATATTACAGGTTCGAAGGTAATTTGGAGTAAATCAAACTACATTGCAGGAACAGGGCATTCGGGAATTCCGGTGATCGCCGGCGTTAGAGGTCACCGGTGAGCAATTAAGTGATACCACACACAAGGAATGAGAAGGGGAACTCACTGATGGCTTCAATTTGGAGATTGGTGCAGCAGGGCGTGCTAGCACCGTGAGCCTCCTCGACGGCTCGCCGGAGAAGAAGACGAAAACAGAAAATTCGAGACTTAACCGATTTCCAGTGTAGTGTGAAGGAGCTGCTGGGTACAGGAGCGTTTAAATAGGCCAGGCGAAGCTTGCGAAGAGGGGACAACGAAGAGATTGGCAGCCGGTGATGAGAATGGTTGCGTGCCGAAGTAACAGCGGCAAAGACACAACGAAGAACGATGATGCGATGGCGACAAGCCTGCAACTGATCACATTGTCGTTCATCGGGACTTAGCGATGCTGGAGCAAGCGGTGGCGACAACAACTGGCGCGGCAAGGCAACGTGGTGGGAAGTTGCTCACAAAAGGCTGCTGGTCGCGCGCGGGAGCAGGTGCTGGTCGTCGACGTTGCAACTGCGTTGCCACGGCACGAGCTGAAGTGGGGACACGTACACACAGGCATGCACGGCCACGAGCGCGAGCAAAGCTTCACCGGTGACGAGCACACACGGCGAGTTCTGGTCGAAAATCAGCTAAGTCCTCTGGTCGAATTTGGACTAAGATGCAATTTCAGATTTTGAGTTTTGGACTAATCTGTAAATCTGGAGATTTGGAAGGTTTCGACTGAAATTGATTTCACTGATCTGGCAGATTATATTCAACAGGATATTTGGCAAAGATAATTGATAAAATCTGGCACATTTGAAAAGTTTTTGATATAAACTGAAAATAGGGTATTTTAGGGTAATTGAAATCTGAATTTCAATTGATTTTGAATTCTAGTATTTAGGATGAAATTTTGAAATCTGAACAGAAGAGAAAATTGTGTCAAATAGCATTTAGAAGAGATTTGCTGAAGAAATTCTGAATTTGGAGTTAATTTGAAGATTTTGGCCTTTTTGGGTTTCCAAATATCAGATAAAGGACCGATTTGCGATAACTCTTGGATTGATTTTTGAAAATAGTCTAGATGATAAAATCTGGCTGCCAACTTTCTGGTTTAAGGTATTGGCATACCCATGATCATAATTTAAGAATGATTTGGTATGGACTAGGTCAAGATTTGGCTAAATCTGAGTTCAGAGTATTTAGGGTAATTAACTTAATTTCTATTTTCGAAAACAGAAGTTTTGACAAATCTGGGATTTAGAGATGGAATTGAGTCTGGCTTCTGAAGACTTTTAAGTTCAGAGTAACTGATAGATCACATCTGAACAATCTGATATTGATTTGGGGTTCACAGGGAAGATTTGGAGATTTTAGGGCTTGAGATAGATACTGATCTGGCTACTACTACAGATACATGCATGCATGCTATTTATGAAAAAGGAAGTTTTACCCCTAAACTCAGGGTGTTACACTACTCCACTATGTTGCAACTAACAACGCAGTAGAGTATGAAGGTCTTCTTCCTGGGCTCTGAGCAGCCAAATCCCTTGGAGTCCATCGGCTAGTGATGAGGGCAGACTCACAGCTAGTCATAAACCAGGTAAACAAGGAGTACAGTACCTCCGACGAGACAATGGCCCATTACTTGGGTGAGGTGAGGAAATTTCAAAAATACTTCAGGAATTTCGAAGTCCAATTCGTGTCGAGAAGAGATAATACTCTCGCTGACCAATTATCGAAACATGGGTCCTCACGCACATCCGCTCCAGCAGAAGTGTTCATCAAACACTTAAAATATCCCTCAATCACCAAGATGATCAAGGTGATGACTAACGTCACCGCCCTCGAGCAAGAAGCAGATTGGATCCATCCATTGAGGATCTATCTTGCACATTGGACCTTGCCTAAGGACGAAACCGACACTGATCGGTTAGTTAGAAAAGCACATATTTACAAACAGGTCGATGGCACCATGTACAAAAAGAGTACACAAGGCGTACTCATGCGTTGCATTCCTCAACAAGAAGGTAAAACAGTTCTGAGAGAAGTCCATGAGGGCATGTGCAGTGCACATGCCTCCTACCGCACATTGGTCGAAAAAGCTTTTTGACAAGGGTATTACTGACCTACGACACCGAAAGATGCCAGGCACCTGGTCAAGACATGCCCCCAGTGTCAATTTGATGCTCGACAAACTCATCAGCCGGCATATGCATTACAAACTATCCCGTTAACTTGGCCATTCGCCATATGGGGGATAGACATTCTGGGACCAATGCCCCAAGTCGTCAATGGATACATGTTCTTATTCGTAGCCATTGACACGTTCACCAAATAGATCAAGGCTGAACCTGTCCAAACCATTACCACTGCTGTGGCACAAAATTTCTTTCACAAGAACATCGTTACACAAGTTGGCCTCCCAAATCGCCTAATTACCGACAGTGATTCCAAATTCGTCAGCGGTCTTTTGTTCGACTATTGTGACGATATTGTTACCAAAGTTTGTTTCGCCTCCATTGCCCATCCACAAAGCAACGGGGCAATTGAACGTGCCAATAGGGAAATCATTCAAGGGGTTAAGAAACACATTTTGGACCACCTTAAGAAACGATCTGGGGCTTGGGTAGACAACTCTACTCCATTCTATGGGCAATTTATACCACACCCTGTAGAGCCATGGGCAACATGCCTTTCCAACTGGTTTTTGGTGCCGAAGCCATGCTGCCAAGTGAAATACAACTTGGCTCCCCTCGCGTGACAAAAATTGATATTACAAATTCAACTGCCACACGCGACGAGGAACTCGCCCTCCTAGAAGTAAAACGCAAGCAAGCACTATTTAGGTCCGCAGCATATTTACAAGCCTTGCTTAAATATCACAGCAAAAGGGTGCGACCACGTAGCCTTCATGTGGGTGACTTAGTTTTGATAAAGATCCAAAATCAATGTAATCACAACAAATTCTCCCAAATATGGGAAGGCCCATATACTGTGGTTTCAATACTGCGACCTGGACCGGCTAAATTAGCTAGGGCGGATGGCAGAGTTCTATCCAATACCTAGAACATCGACCAATTTACGCAAGTTTTAGCTGTAAGTACTCTTTCTCTTTCCCTTTTCAATTGTCAGTACCTTTTTGCATTACTGTTTTAATTACGGTTAAAACCCATTCTACCTCCATCAGACCACGCCCGGTGGGTTGATCGTACTGGGCACTACATTATGTTGATTAAGCATATTCAACATTAGCCTTGCATCGTTCTTGTCAGTTTGCATCTTTGAATTTTCATCCATCGTTGTCGAGTGCTGGTTTTCAGTTCTAGTCTTGGTCTAGTTTTAGTCTTGCATCTCGTCGCGGAGTCGAATTGCACATCGATCTCCTCGTCGTCGCGTCCAATTCGAATCTGTCGCTGTCCAGTTCATTGTTTTCATCATATCTTCTTCATACAAACTCAGATTTTCGCATTCTTATACTTGCTGGAAACATCAAATCGTGCTCTAGAACTTTGCTGTTGAGGTCGAAGTCAGATTTGACACCCAACTACGAGATATTGGGCCATTAATGTCGATGGCATAGAGTTTGAATCTAATAGATCTGTTTTGGTATTTTCATCATAATTCATTCATCCGAGCTCGGATTGGGATAAATTTATATTTTCTGGAATCATTGCAAGAAATTCCACAAAAAGTTAGTTGTGGTAATCTTCAAATTTGGCATATCTTTTGATTTCCAACACCATTTTTGATGTTCTTATACTTGTTGGAAAGATAAAACGATCCTCTACAACTTTGGTGTTTACCAGATTCTCTAATTCGTAGTTATTGGGGCCCGAATTTGCTAAAAAAGTTTCTGTCCTAGTGGTGCAGCCCAAAAGAAAAAGACAAAGTGCAACAAAAGCCACACTGTTCATAAAAAGAAAAGAAGTAAGAAAAAGGAAAGTACAAAAAAAAAGAGCGGCACAAAAAACTAAGGTATTCTGGACATAGTCTATTCTATGGTCTCGTCATGTGTTGTCGCGGGGTCCGTAGTCTCAAGATACCCACAAAACTAAGGTCAAGGAGTTCATGGTCTCGCATACCCATGAATGTCTGAGTCAAGGAGATCTTTCCCCTAGGTCGCACAGGTCATGGAGAGTAAGTAAATAATTATAACTGGTCATAGTTAATACGCAACCTAAGTGATTAAGGAGCTAAAACATTCAATGACCGATATGGTTGGACCTGTTCGACCACTACCGCCACGTTGGATATCTCCAGCCTCCTTAATTAATTTCTAATAACGGTTAAGAGAAAAAAGCGCAATAGCAAAACAGGTATAATTGCACATTATGGCTAGCGCACGTTTGCCTCCCAGCGACCCTCCAATTTTGTAACCGGCGATTGGCGACGAGCTATAAAATGGGGGCATGACCGGAAGAGAAAGGGACGATCGGATCTTACCTGAGCCAAGACACAAAATATAAGAGATAGAAACAGTAGATTGATATACACTGTAATCAAGAATACGAGATAGTTCTTAGCTTATCAAAGAACTCCTCTTATTCTCTCTTTGTGTAACACCCTTGGTTTGGGGTGAAAATTGTCTTTCATAAAAAGTTATGCATGCATATGGCTCTCCAAGATCAACAAAAGCAGCCCAGACTCATTCTATCCAAAGCCCTAAAATCTCAAAATCTTCCCTGTGAGCCCAAATCAAGATCTAACTTTCCAGATTTGACTTACTACTTATCCAGAGAATAAAAGCCTTCAGAAGCCAGGTCAAATTCGATCCCTAACTTCCAGATTTATCCCCTTTTTGTTTTCGAAAACAGATATTTAATTAAAATCCTAATTACCCTAAATACTCTAAACTCTGATTTAATCAAATCTTTACCTAATCCAGACCAGATTATTCTTGGATTTTGATCAAGGGTATGCGAATACCTTAATCCAAAAAGTTGGCAGTCAGATTCTATCATCAATAAAAATTATCATCTCTGTTTTTCGTGCGCCACTGACGACCAGCTCCTATCGTCGGCCCACACTGCCACTTCTCCGGACAAATTGGCAACTCCAGTAGCCCTTCCTTACCTCTCTCTTGCTCTCATCATGAGGAATTGAACTCCAAAGTTCTGTGGTGGAAAAGCCCAAATCCATCTTCTTCGTCTCCGGCAGTGTCGTCTAATTTCTCGTTGGCGCTGCCCCAACCCAATTCTCCTTCACCTCACCATCTGTAGCAACCCAGGAGCCTAACTGTGCTATCAATTTGGAGAATAAACCACCCAATCGCTTTGTAGCCAACGAGGCCAATCTCTTCTCTGGCGCAGTTCACCGCCACTCGCCGCCGATTAACCTCCAGCCAAATCCAACACTCCAGATAGTACCAAATAACCCCAGCTAGCTCCAGCAACTTCAATTTCCCGATTCACAACACGAAATCATGAGTTGGGTATCTTACCCCTTGCTGCCGTGCCACCAGCGTGCCGTCCGGTCGCCGCCGGCCACGACCATCCTCGTCACTTTGTCCAGTAGATCCGCCTCGACCTCCTGAGCATATCACTCCACTGAATCGCCCTTTGATGTTGTGCCAAATCCCAAGCTATCGCTGTGCCAAGATCTTGTCCAGTACGTTGTTGTGTCACCACCATGTTTCTTTACCACCTTCCTGCCATCCTAGTGATCGAAACCACCTTCGTTGTGTTCCTGTTGCTTTCGCCTACCTCCTAGACATAGTTGCCGAAACAATCAAAGCCCTAAATCGATCAAATGCTTAGGCCCTAATTCTTAATAGTGCTCAGACACTCAGTTCACTGTGCGTAGGGGTCTTTTGCTAAATCCTTGAACTTCTGGACTTTTTTTGTAAAAACCTTATTGTCAAACAGATTCCTTGTTCAATTATGGACCTAATGCCTTGATCCAAATCTGTTTTGTCCACTGGAAACCTTCTAAAACATGTCAATGCCATTCTTGGACATTGTCAGCCCTTGTCAATCTATGTCATCCAGTGGCATCAGCTCAGTTCGACCACGTTCTACATTTCCTTCAACTGCCGTATCTTGAGAAGAGCCTTCTGAAGCCAACCAAAGCCATGTCAAACTGTAAACCGAATGTCGATCTGTAGACATTCGTCGTTTTTGAGCAAACCAGCCGTAGACTCAATGTCGATTTTGATGCCTTGAAACCCTAAGAGCCTTTAACACCCATCCTTAGCCCAAATTCTCATAATTTTAGAATTCAGCTCAGTCCCAGCTTCCAAATCCTATCTGATTCAGCATCGCCAAGATCGTTCTTGTAAAGCATGTTTGCATATAGATTTTAAAGCATTCAAAATGGTTTGTGATTTTTGTGTGTTTGTTTGTTGGAGAGTAGATCAAGAGCCCGAGTTCGAAGACTTCATCGTTGACCCGACATCAATTGCTGTTTCTTACGACACGAAAGGCAAGTCATATTCTTGAACATCTTCAACCTATATTTTAGAGTTGCTATAATATAACCTTAAATATAAGTAGTGTTGCATGTGAAAGAATGATTGAGATATGAAATGGCAGTACTAGGCTGGATGCCTGTGAAATGTGAAATGATCAAGTAATGAGCCATGAACTAATATACGTGTATTTATGTGTATTCATGAAATAAAACCCCTAGCCGTGACCAGAGTTTGGTATGGAATGGTGGTGGCACTGGATGTGCAATCACTGGATGTGAGTGGTTGTGGATGGTCTGGTCACCGGCATATAAGGACTAGACCTTGTGTTGTGCGTCTAGTGGCATGAAAAACGTACTAACTGCCAGCCTGGTATCAGACAGGCCTGAACAACTAAGTATGCGGATCGTATATGAAACCCCTGCATGAGATGGAAAGTGGTGCACGTTTTGGCACGGATTGCGGCTCCTACACATATCACTAGATTTGATGATGCACGTTGACCCAGTAATGGGGAGATGCAGTCGAGGTGGGGTATAGCTAGCCACAACTGTGGTTTGTCCGACCATAGGGTCAGGGGTGAATTGTGAGTGAAACATAACAAAAGTTCTTGTTATCTCCACCTTGCCACTCAAATTATGCACTGAGGAAGGGTCTAATCATATTGATAGGATGGGCATGAAAGTGGAATATCTTGCGAGTAAATTGGTACCCCTCTGTAGAGTTAAAAATGTGTTCGAATACTCCGAGCTCCCGGGTTTATAGGAGTCTGTTGCGGTGGATTAAATCCACGGCATGTGGCACAAGTATGTTTTCTAAATAAAATTTGATAAGTCAAGATTACCCAAATGACATGTGTTGTCATGATAAGGAGTACTGCCGTGGGCTGTCGTGTGTCGACTTGTCGCGGTAGTACTATAAATAGTGGAACATGAATAGCGATGCTATGCTATGAAAAGTGCTGCCATGAGATATAAAGGCAAAAAAACTATTTTATAGCCATCCACACTTCTTTACTAGCATAGGTTCATATCATCACTACTATATGTATATACTCTTACCTATGACTTGCTGAGTACGTTAGTACTCACCCTTGAAACCCATCATCCAATAGATGGAGTGTTCCATGATCAAGATGAAGGCGTGGAGAACTTCTTGGATCTAGAAGGAGGAAATCCGGTTCTGCCTGAGCAGTGATGTGTGTTGTTCCCTGGTCAACTTCTTACCGTGGTTGGTTCACCTCTCTTCCGCTGTGTAGTTGTTATTTTGCTAGACCATGTATTCCGCGAAGGCATTGTAATCTCTTTATGTTGTATTAAGGCTAGCAGGCCACACTACTTAAATATTCTGTAAGTTACTCTGCTGTAATGTAAATATACTCCTGTGCTTGACTTATCCTGGGAAGTCAATGGTATGCATGTATGGGATCAACTGCAGCTAGTTTGGTCCCCACGGGAGTCGTCGTAGTCCCCAAGGCGGGGGCGCGACACTTTGTAACCCTTAATATTCTTAGTGAAATATCAACAGGAGTATGGCTATTACTCACCATCAGAGGGCCCGAACCTGTATAAATTCCTTTCTTCCTTAGACATAGATACCCTGATTGTGACACCCTGGTTTTGGGGTGCAAATTTCACTTTTCATAAAAATCATGCATGCATATGTCTCTTTAGAAGAAGCAAGATCAATTCAAATTTATTCTATCCTGAAGCCCAAAAATCTCTAAATCAATGCCTTAGACCCAAATGAAGATCAAACTATCCAGATATGATCTACTAATTATCTTGAGTAGAAAAGCCTTCAGAAGCCAGATCAAATTTATCGTGGTATTGCGAATACCCCGGCAGGTTTTGAGAATGATCCTAGCGAAGATTACGCAGCGCAGGTTGACCGGATGACCGGTCCTCCCCCACCGGACAAGCACAAAAAATGACACACGGGTTTATATAGGTTCGGGTCCCGGTGGGGGCCCTAGTCCTGTCGACACGCTCCCGACCGGAGTCGGCTGGGGAGGCTCTCTCCGGGGGAGAGGCTTCCGGAGCACGTCTATGAGTTTAGCTATTCCAATAAAAGAACCGATCCCTTACAACAGAGGGGTACAAGGGCTATTTATAGCCACAAAAAGCAGCAAAAAACATAAACTACCCCGGAAGCCACCGTCGGATTGAAGGGCAGGACCGTCCTTCTCCCGGTCAAATGCCTTGGATGCTTGACAGGTGGTCGCTAGTTCCCGAGGCGCCCCTCGCATGACCAGCACGTGATAAACAGTTCAAAACTTTACCTTTAGGAGGGCGATGAGGCCTGGGACAGCGCCGGAGTCCAGGTCCAGGGGTCCAAGGCGGCACCCGGGACGGCACCGGAGGCCATGTCCCGGGAGCCAAAAGGCGACGCCCGGGGATGCCCCGGAGGGCACGTCCCCGGGCAAATGGCGGCGCCCGGGAGGGCACCGGAGGCCGCGTCCCGGGAGCCAACAGGCGGCGCCCGGGGAGGCCCCGGAGGCCACGTCCCCGGGCGAATGGCGGCGCCCGGGAGGGCACCGGAGGCCGCGTCCCGGAGGCCAAAAGGCGGCGCCCGGGAGGGCACCGGAGGCCGCGTCCCGGGAGCCAAAAGGCGGCGCCCGGGGTGGCCCCGGAGGCCACGTCTCCGGGCAAATGGCGGCGCCCGGGAGGGCACCGGAGGCCGCGTCCCGGGAGCCAAAAGGCGGCGCCCGGGGAGGCCCCGGAGGCCAAGTCCCCGGGCAAATGGCGGCGCCTGGGAGGGCACCGGAGGCCGCGTCCCGGGAGCCAAATGGCGGTGCCCGGGAAGGCCCCGGGGGCCGGATCCTCGGGCAATCGTGACAACTTACTTGGACTCAGTCCCGCGGAGATTTCCCGCAACAGCAGCCCCCCATGCACGACCGGGACGATGCTCGAGTCCCCGGTGGGTATGGTTCAGGTCACCGGGAAGATTTCCGGGCCAAGTCACCGGAGCCGCGACGCTTCGGTTTCTGTGCCCCACGCTTAAAGCCGCGCCGTTTCACCATAAATTCGCGCGCAGTTCGAACCGGTGCCTCGATTCACGTGCCCGTCCCTTCGTTTCCCGCGCACGGTTTGAACTTCTACGGTCTAGATTGATCCGCGGGTGCCACGTGGCGTGCATCTAGACCACGGCCCGCCCCTATAAATAGGACCTTGGGGGGCCCTGAAGCTCATTCCAAATTTTCAGCCTCAACGATTTTTGCTCTCCCGTTAGCCCTCTCCCGGTAGCCCTTTCCGGTAGCAGGCGTCCGGGAGTTTCTAGTAGTAGCCTCGTGCAAAGTTAGCCACCAAAAGAGAAAACTAAGCTCATGGCACCCAAGGGTCGAGCGAAGACCACGGAAGTGCCCCCGGAGGAAATCCCCTCGGATTTCCTCTGGGCGTCGGAGTTCACGGCCGAGGACGCCGAGTCCTTGGCCGAAAGAGGCATCGTCACGGACGGGGACATCCAAGTCCCCGTGAAGAAGGACGGAGCCCCCCGCCCCAGGCCCGGAGAGATCGTGGCCTTCAAGGCCTTCTTGGAGGCGGGGCTCCGGCTCCCGGTGTATTCCATGCTCCGGGAGTTTCTCAAGGAGTACGGGGCGGCTCTCAACCACCTCAGCCCGAACGCGCTCGTCCGGATGGGCCTCTTCATTTGGCTCTACGAGACAGCGACTGGGCGGGAGCTCGACCTTCGCGCCTTCCGGTACTTCTACGAACCGGCGGCGCGGACCTCCCACCTGGTGAAGGGGGGCCCCAAGTCCCCCTTCGGTTCGGTGATGGTCCAGATGTTGCCGGCCCTGGTAATCGACTACCCGGCGGCGGCCTCCCGGGACCACTGGGGGGATTGGGTCCGGAGGTGGTTCTACCTCCGGGTCCGGGACGACGCGGTGGTGTACGCCCCGGAGGCCCCCACCTACAGCCGGTCGTCCGCACCAAAGCCGCCGATGTGGACGGACGAGGAGTAGGAGCTCCTCGGCAAGGTGATCCTTTCCAAGAAGACCCGCTCGATGCGGGACGCAGCTGAGGAGATGGCTCTCCTCCGGATCTCCCCCTTCACTGGCGGGAAGAGGGGGATCGGCATGGGCCCCGAGCAGCGGCCCCCGGTGAAGCCGGTGACGCGACGTAAGCTCCGGGAACCCGCTGCATTGTACTTACAGATTTTTAAGAAATTGACTAACTCTTTACCTCTTTCAGTCCGGCCGTACCCGGCGGCGCGGGAGAAGGCGGAGAACCTCCTAGGGAGGTATTTCGCCGATGAGCACGAGCGCGTCATGCGCGCCGTGGGGGAGGGCCCTCCGAAGAACTTGGTGGCGGCGGCCTACGGGCTGAAGCTGCCGGAGAGGAAGCCTCTCCCCACCCCCGGGTCGCACAAACGGGGGAAGGAGGCGGCCGAGGGCTCGGAGCCCAAGAAGGCCCGGGTTCAAAAGACCCCCCGGCCCATCGACGACGCCGGCGGCGACACCGGCGAAGCCCCGGGACGAGACCCCCGGGAGCGAACGTGCCCGGCCACCATCCCGGAAGGAAGCAACACCTCCTCCCCCGAAGGGCCCCGTCGAGGCGCGGGGGAAGGAGGCGACCGCGGGCGGGGCGGCGTCTGACTCGGCGAACTACGCCCCGTCGCCGCTCACGGTGGAGCCCCTCCTGCCCCTTCCAGCTTCTTTGGAGCCGGAGAGGCTGGAGGTGAGATTCGCGGGGGCCTCACCCCTGCGGGTTTGGCCGGTGGACGAGGGGGGGAGCCCCTCGGTCTACGAGGTTCCTCCGGAGGAGGAGGCCCGAGGACCTTCCGGCCCGGGGCAGGGAAAGGCCTGATGGTTCCCCCCCGGGCGGAGGCTCCCGCGAGAGCTCCTCGGCCACGTCTTCGGGGGGCACTACCTCGTCGACGAAGACGCCGGCCGCATTACCGGACCTTGAGGTCCGAGGACCCCCCGCCGGCCGCGCTGGCGGCGCCGGGCGGGAGAGACCCCTTTGCTCCCCGCAAGGGAGGTCGCCCGCTACTCGGAGGGCCTTCATACCCGGAAGGTGCAGGCCTTTGTCGCGGCAGGGACGCTCCATGAGCGTTTCGAGGGGCTTCAGTCCCTCGGGGCCCAGGTAACCCGAGTCGATGACGTCTTCATTTATTTCCTGCACTTCGAGATTTTTCTAACTCTATATATTTTGTAGGTGGCAGCTGTTACCTGGGGCCTTGAGCAGCGGGTCGCCCGGCTGCTTAAGGTGCCGGAGGGCCAGGCCGCGGCCTCCGTAGGGCAGCGCGAGGAGGCCCTCCGGGAACGCGATGAAGCCCTCGCGGAATTGACCCGGGACCGGGCCCAGGTTCATATTTCCGAGGCCATCAACGCCCGCCTCCAGGAGGAGGCCAAGGCGAGGGAGGAGGTGCTCCGGGAGCTCGAGAGATCGAGCGTCCGGGCGGTGGCGGACGCGGGCCGCTCCGTCCGGACGGCCCTCGATGGCCTTGGCGTAAGCCTCAGCTCCGGGAGCAGGGAGGTGCCGCCGGCGACCATCGCGGAGGCTGTGCGTTTTCTCAATGCACAGGTCTCCGCCATCCCGGAGGCTGCCGACGTTCGGGCGTGGGGTCGGGCGATCCCCATCGTCGCGGCCGCTGCGGGGCTCGTCGAGTTCCGGGGGGTCGGCGCCCGGGCGATCGGGGGCCGCATCCCCCGAAGCTTCCCGGACTCCTTCGAGCCTTCGCGCCGGGAGGTCGAGCAGCTCGCCAGAGGGTTCTACGACCGGATCATCTGGGCGTGGTTCCCGGCTCCGGCGCCTCCGGCGGGAGACGTCCCAGCCCCGGCCTTGGAGGAAGCCCCCCGGGGGGAGGACGCCAACGAACATGTATGAGCCTTCCCCCGGGTTTTAGCTAGGGCCCTTTTTTGTTTTAGGACTTTTTGATTCCGGTAGCTTCTTAGAAGAAGCCCCGGGCACTTGTACATAAACATTTTGAATGCAATGAAGTTAAAATTTTTTCTAAGTCTTTGAATTGAATTTACTGTTACCAGGGTTCCCGGGAGGTTGCTCCCGGGCGAAGGTCCGGGAGGGGCTCCCCGGGGGACGCCCAAGCGGCTTTAATTTTGCTAAGCCTTATCTCCGGGAATCGCGGTGAGGATAGTGTCCGGGAGGCAATCCGGTTGAGGTGGCGTCCGGAGTGGCACTTGGACAACTTCGATAATCATCGTGCCGAATTGTCCCCTCCGCGACCGGGGCTCCGGATGATCCCTCCTCTCCGGATACTTCCATCGGCGGGATACGAGTTCTGGCCTGAAGATGTGCTCCGGGACGCTCGGCGCCGCGTACGGGCGTTGTACCGGGACTTGACCCGGGAGCTAGCGGAGAGCCTCCGGGAGTATTAGGCGTAGAGAATCCCCCGGGTTAGAACCCGGGTTGTATCGTTTCCGAAGCCCACCGGAGGGGGAAGATGTCCTCCGGATTTGATTAATCAATAAAGCTGTTGCTGTTTCCTTTCATTGCCTCTTTATTTTCTTCTTCTTGGATGGTCTGGATGACTCATCTTAACAAGGATGAGTGAAGTTTCCTCGTGGGTGGTGCGGTCGACACCCGGGGGTTCCTTATCCCCCCCCCCCCCCCCCGCCCATAGCGGGCCGGAGAATAGCTCCGCGCGCTGTGGGGGTAACAAGGTCCCCGGGATGGAAGTCACCTGTACCATAGGAAATTTTCTAAGTTAGAAAATTTTGAAACGAGGTGGCCTGGCCTTCCGGGAGATAATCGTCCGGTCGCCGTGAGAACGGGGAGCCGGGAATAAGGCCTGATGTGGAAGGAATGTCCAAGAGAACCCGACGAGATTTCTGGAGGCGAGCTTCCTAGGAGACATTCGTCCGGTCGCCGTGAGAACGGGGAGCCGGGAATAGGGTCTTCGGGGAAGAAAATGCCCAAGAAATCCGACTTCTCTGAGAGACAATCGTTCGGTCGCCGTGAGAACGGGGAGCCGGGAATAGGGTCTCCGAGAGGCATTCATCCGGTCGCCGTGAGAACGGGGAGCTGGGAATAACGTCGACTCCCGGAGAAGGGAGATGGATCCAATCAAGCCGCAAGGGGCCGATCATCCGGTCGCCGTGAAAACGGGGAGCCGGGAATAACGTCGACTCCCGGAGGAGGAAGATAGATCCAATCAAGCCGCAAGGGGCCGATCATCCGGTCGCCGTGAAACGGGGAGCCGGGAATAACGTCGACTCCCGGAGGAGGAAGATGGATCCAATCAAGCCGCAAGGGGCCGATCATCCGGTCGCCGTGAAAACGGGGAGACGGGAATAACGTCGACTCCCGGAGGAGGAAGTGCCCGAAGACGGGTCTTGAGTGTTTGGGCAGGGGACTAGTCTCCCAAAGTGACTCATTACCAGGGCCAATGTGACCGGGTTGCCGCTTACACCCTCAGTCCACGAGGGCTGATCATAAGCCGCCCTACGGGAGTGGGGACTCCCGTTGTAGGGACTTGATGGGGCTGGCCCACTTCCTCGCGGGGAGGGCATCCTCGCGGGGAGGGCATCCTCGTGGGGAGGGCATCGCCGCTAGGGGCGGCAATGAGAGAGACCTGCAATGAGAGTTTAAAAAGCAAGTCCTATGCATTGCTAATAAAATGAAGTACAAGGCCTCCCCCTGCGAAGCCGCGAAAGGGGAGGAAAATACAGTGTCCCTCCTCCCCCTCCGGCGTGAACACTACGGGGGAGGGGACAGGCCCGTAAGGCTAAACATAGAATTTGCGAAGTAAACGCAAGTTCCACGTGTGATTCAGCTCCTGCTCCTAAAGGTTGGAGAGCTTGTAGGCCCCCGAGCCCAGGACCGCGGAGATCCTGTAGGGGCCCTCCCACTTGGGGGAGAGCTTACCCAGGGCCTGGGGGTCCGTCACGCGCTTGAGGACAAGGTCCCCAAGGCGGAAAGCTTTCTCGCGCACAGGCTGATTGTACGCGCGCGCCATTTCTTGCTCGTAGATGGCGTGGCGGAGGAGTGCTCGGTCGCGTTCCTCCTCCACGAGGTCGATCTCCAGACGCTGGTTGGCCTCGTTGGCCTGGTACGCTGAGGGCATAGCTCCCTCCAGGAGCTCAACCCTCAGTGACCGGAAGCCAATCTCCGGGGGAAGGACTGCCTCCGCCTCGTAGACCAGGGAGAAGGGAGTACGCCCCGTCGCCCGGAACGGGGTCGTGCGCATGGAGCAGAGGATGCTAGGGAGCTCCTCCGCCCATGCACCCCGCTTAGAAGCGGTTTGCTCGAGTCTCCGGCGCAACCCCTGTAGGATCATGCCGTTGACCCTCTCGACAGCCCCATTGCTCCGGGGATGGGCCACCGAGGGGAAGTGGATGACGAGCCCCAGGCCTTCGCAGAATTCCCGGAAATAAGCCGAGTAGAATTGGGTGCCGTTGTCCACGGTGATTTCCTGGGGGACACCAAAACGACATACGACGTTTTTCCAGAAACTAGCAGGTTTGCTAGGAATCCTAAATTGCCAATACTAAAGGCGATATTTCTACAGATAGAGTTGACAGGCATTCGAGCTCCAGGGGATTGAATTAAGATAGGGAACTCTAATGCAGATACTGGCAACTTATTTCTGAGCACGAAAGGTCTTGACACAAATGAATGAGTAGCACCAGGGTCAAATAATGCAACTGAAAGTTCAGAGTGGATAAAGATCCTACCGATCACGACGTCTGATGCTTCTCTTGCTTCAACAGCAGATGCGTAGTTGAGTCTTCCGCGACCTGCAGCAGGTATTCCTCTTCCTCGGCCATTTTGGAACCTTCCTCCTCTGGAGGGTGGAGCATTTTTGGTGAAGCCTTGGGCTGGTACAGGGGGTCTTGCAGCTTGCATACGAGCGACATTGGATGGAAGTTGTTGCAGTGGACAAGTGTTCCTACGATGTCCCTTCCTTCCACAGTGGAAGCACTCCTCGTTCTTAAGGGGGCAATCCTTCAAGAGGTGATTTCCTCTACATCAGGTGCATTGAGCTATTGCAGTAGGTGCAGGCCTTTGGGGTCTCTGAGGTAGTCTGAAGGCTGGTCTGAAAATTGGCATCGGCCTCCCTCGACTAGCACTTCCTTGGTAAGAGTTGGGCAAAGCCTTCTTCTTTCAGTCTTCTTCAATTATTCCTCTTTTCTCCTCCATCTTAAGCAGCCGGTTTATCAGGACGTGGAAGTCCGTGAATTCATGAGATGATAGCTGGTATTGCAGGGAGTTTTGTAGTCCTTCGCAAAACCTGTCGATCTTCCTTTTCTCTGTCGCTATATCTTCAGGTGCGTATCTTGCCAGTTGAATAAATTCATGCAGGTACTGTTTCACGGTCTTACTCCCTTGTCGCAGATTTACGAATTCTCGGCGCTTTGCCTGGACAACGCCTTTTGGGACGTGGTATCTACGGAATTCCTCCTTGAACTCATTCTAGGTGATCGAATCTCTGTTGGTGTGCACGGTCTGGTAATTCTCCCAACAAGCAGCAGCGGGTCCAGCTAATTGGTTCGATCCATACAGAAGCTTCTCTTCATCGCTGCACTTAACAGTATTCAGTTTCCTCTCCACGTCTCTCAGCTAATCGTCGGCTACTATAGGGTCTTCTGTATTCGAAAAGGTTGGGGGCCGTGTTTTCTGGAAGTCAGTTAACTTCGCACCCGTTGCGGATCCTTCAGTTTGTCCGGATGCAATATGCTGGATCAGCTGTCCCAAGATTTGGTTCTGTATAGTAGCTGATTCCTGTCGGTTCTGCTCCATCCATAGCAGTACATCATTGATGTTGCCTCCCTGTGGCATCGTCGAAGATCCTAGTCTATCTGGGTTGGTGTGGCTCCTTGCTCCAGGTGTGCCCCTTGCATTGTTAGGGTTTCCCTCTAGCTCTCCTTCCTGGGGTCTCGCACGTGTGTTAACCATCCTACTCAAACAGGAGGTTAAGAATAGAGACATTGATTCAGAAAGAATCATTTACACAGGTGCTAGCAGAATGCTAGCATTAACTCAAGAAGTAAGAATAAGGATGTGCAAAATGACCTTTTCATAAATTAGCTTTTCAAAAGATACAAAGCTTCTAGCCTCATCGGCTTACAGAGCTTGTCTAACATCCAGCATACATCAACCATACTAAAACAACTACTACAACAGAAATCTAGCGTCTGCTGGGCTAGGCACAAAAGGTCGAAAGTCTGCAATCACTCCTCAGCATCATCAGAAGAATCACAAGGCTCTACCTCCTCGGGATCCTCCTCCTCATCGTCATTAGCATCCATCGGGTCATCTTCGTTATCGTCGTTGATGTTGACAATCTCCTTCCCTTTTCCCTCAGGGGTCTTCTCCTTCTTTGCGGTGCAGGGAAGCTCGATCGTCTGACCGTTGATGACAATGCCACGCGACGCAGGCATGAAACCACTGAGATACTCCTTCGAGTTTCCTACCTTCTTGCGAGCGGTGATCTTCAACTTTGGGCGACTCTTCTTGGTTACCGACTCTGCAGCTTCGAGGTCCTTCTCTCCACTTGATTCAGCCATTTCTTGAATTTGTCTTTCTTTTTCTCGGAGACTCACACGAGCCTTAATAAGCATGCCCTCAAGGTAGTGGCGATCATCGCGAACACGCTCGTAGTCTCGAAATAGGCGGGTGTATCCAATCTCTGAAGCGCGAACGACGTCTCGAGTCTTCGTCAAAATAGCGTTCTCCTGGTCGCTGGACGGAAGAACAACTCGGTACTCCGATCCGGGGACCTGGTAAGGTACGAAGCGGTAGGGGGAATCAGAAAGGTAGTCGCTGTACATCTGCCGGACGGAACCTACAGCACGACGGGCAGCGTCTAAGATAGCATCCTCCTCTTCTTCTCTGCGGGCTTGACGTCTAACTGAGCCTCTCCCGTGCTCGGGGATCTCATAGACGATCACTGAAGCCCGACAACCAATGGGTCGTCCGTTGATCTCATCTTGCCAGACGCAATATACCGGTCTCTGACTGTCCCGTGCTCCAAGGAATTGCAGCATCATCCACAGCAACAGTGCCCATGATCCGAGCTCGTCTCCATGAAGGTATCTCCTGTCGGAAGCCATCTGAAGACAGAACGAAAGGCATCTATGAGTTTTAAAGAGAAGTCTAAAGCCTTTTTCCAAAAATCGAAAATAACATTTTTCTTAAGGAAAATAGGTTTTCGTAAACAAATTTTTGACAAAGAACTAGCGAACTTTTCTTCTAGGGACGCCAAAATCTATCTAAGGGTTACGACCTATAGTCGAGTCTTCTGCTCTGATACCAAGTTCTGTGGGACCCTCATTTGAGGATTCCAGTGGCAACCGCCCAGGTGGATTGCACTCAGAAAAGGCACATTGCAGCTCACAACAACAAGATGCATTATATAAAAATGCGAGTAATTAAAAACAAGTGCTGATCACAAGGACCAACATTACAATAACTTAGCGCCAAAATGACGCATTTAAATGTTGATACAAATTAAGGAGTTTTCGACACAAAGGTCGGCACAAAATGAAACAGTAATAGTAAACAAAAAGACTTCATTGGTCTTCTTCTTCAGCAACAGCGGTGTTGCACGGGCCTTCTCCACATCGAACTCCACCTTGGTGCATAACCCTTTAACCAGAGGGGTCTTCAGTTTCTTCTTCTTGTTCCACATTGGGTTCAAGACCATAAGATTCGGGGTCGACGAATCCTTCTTCTAAATTCATTTGTAAAAGCAAGGGTGAGCACATTGTCCACATGGTGCTCAACAAGTCCCAAGTAACAATGCATATATATAGATGATGGGGAATTTCTCAAGAAATAGCTCTTTGGCTTTGTATATACATATATAATAGATTTTCACATACAGCTTTGAAGAAAGGTCTTTATTTTTGAAAGTGTGGCGGTCTTTCATGAGTCGCCACTTTACTTAGATTTTGTGAAAAACCTCCAAAAGCTACTTGTGCTGCATCGACGTGAATAGAATCCACAGCGCGCAGACTCCATAACCTGGGAGCTCAGAGTATCCGATACTTTTTAAACTTTGCAAAGGTGTACCACCTTAATCCACCAATCATTCGGCTTTCAAGTTGGATCAGCTTCATGCGACTTTTACGCATGTCACAAGGCCGAGATGACACAACAGTTTACAGTCCTAGCATTAACTATTCCCTGCCCGGTAAATAGACAGTCAAGTCTCAAGTACCGTTGTGGGTCCTCCCCACTGCCTTACTTCCTAGCCTGGGTCTCTGCTCTCGCAAGACACATAGCCTCTCTTGATTACAGTCGCGCACGACTTAATCTGGCATAGGGCGTCTTCCTTCTTTCCACCTTTTCCTCTCATAAATTTTCTGAACTCACACCACTCATGGCCTTCTGCGGCCCACCAGTTCTCACAAGACACTGGATCGACAACCATTGCAAGGAAAAGCTAATACTAAAGAAAGCTACTAAGTTGCGCCCGTCCCATAAACAGGCAAGTGGTTGGTACGTTTTTCATGCCGCATAGAAGCACAGCACAAGGTTCTAGTCCTTATGAATCTCTAGTGAGGAGTCTTTCACATTCCCAGTGCGCACACAGCACCATCCTATCAAACCATCCTCACTATCGATTCCAATCACATTTTCTTTCACAAAAGAGGTTTTGAACATGCTTTTCTCATATGTGACCATTCAACATTTATCATATAATCTTTAACACAGCATAGCCTAAGCATGATATTCTAGGGTAACAAGGGTGCAGGGATATTCAATGTCAAAAGGGGCTTTACAATCATTTAGGTCATATCTAATCACTTTATTGAAACATAATTCTTATTTGAATCTAAGGCATGCATATACTTGAAAACAGTTAACATACTTTATTTCAAAATAGTAGGCGAGACATGATCAAGGGTTTGAGACTTGCCTTGCAGTGACGGGTCTAGCTGCTCAAATGAATCTTCGGGGATCTCCTTTGCTCCTTCACCCTCTGGTTCCACGACGGGTACAAACAACACATACACACTATATAAGCATACAAGCACTAGAAAATAATACGTATATACATCATGCATGCAGGGGTAAGGGTTTGGACAAGGTCACTTGACATAGGTTGAAGAGATGGGCTCAAAGGGCTTGAATGTCGAAGGGTTGACATTCGACTCATGGCTTGACATTGCCCTAAATCGGTTCTAGGTCTGTTTTCTGGAGATATGGTAGTAGGGAATGTTGTAGATCATGGCTCAAAGGACTTACTGGACAAAGTGGCATTTCAATTGCTCAAATGAAACAAGTCTAAATCATCCAATGCCACTGGTGGTCATGCACTGACATAGTGCTAGACATGGCCAGAAAATAGGGCATTGCATAACTTTTGACTCAGGACTCCAATTGATGCACAACTTTGTCTGGGGTTTAGGAATTGATAACAGCTACAAAAGTCTCAACAGGCTCAAAGGCTGAAAGTGGCCAGAGGGTGGCCAAATCCGGTGAGCAAACACGGTGGCCTGGACATGAACTGAGCCACTGGACAGCAACCTTGGCATGGCCATAACTTTTGATCCAAGTCGATTCATGGTTCGGGCTAGTAGAGTAAATTGCTCAGGGGGTTGAGATCTATCTAAGGGACAAGGTGTGTGGGGCTAGATCGGCCGGGGAAAAATTCCGGCGACCGGCGCTGGAGAAGACGACTCCTGGATTGGGCGTTTCTGATTTAAAAGGTTTGAGGCCGATTCACTGCTCAGGGAGTGAGAGGGTGAGGTGAGGGTTCTAATTGCAAGGTCAATTCGGCCGGAGAATGGCCGGAGAAGCTTGGCGACGAGGACCAGCTCACTGGTGGCGCGCAAACTTCGGAAAGGCCACGATCGCTGCTCAATTTTGAAATCTAAGCTTTCAGGCTTACTCAATTGGGTGCACTAGTCAATTCTTATTACTGGCACGAGGGTTAATTCGGACTAAATCACTTGGCATTGCGGGAACAGGGGATTTTAGTTTTCCGGTGATTGCCGGCGTTGAGGTGCGCCGGGGACCAATTGAATGCTACGGTACGAAGAGAGAGATGTAGGGAGCTTACTGGTGGCGTTGGTTTGGAGGGGAAAGCTTCGGGCGAAGCTGGCGCCGTGAGCTTCAAAGGTTGCTCACCGGAGAAGAAGATCTTCGCGGCGGCGCTGGAGAACTCGGTTGCTCTCTGGTGAAGGAAGCTAAAGCTTACAAATGTAGGTGGAGTGAGGAGAAATGCTGAGCGAGGGGGGGCTTTATATAGCCACGGGGTGAAGCTCTCGGGAGCAGCAGCAATTGCCGGAGGGATTTTCTTCTGACGCTGGGATGGTCATTGAGGTATTTTGGGACACGGCGGAGCTCTGCCAGAGACGGTGCATCGCGGGGATCCGGGATTTGGTCAGGCTGGTGGCGATGATCTTCGGGATGGTGGCCATGTGGCGTGAGGCTTCTGGCAGTAGCAGCAGGCACGCGCGCGCGGGGAAGAACATGGCACGGTGCGGTTGAAACGTTCCACGGTGGCGGTACAGCAGTGCACGGTTGGTGACTACGTGGCCGTGAAGGTGGCAGCGCGGGGGACTTCGCCGGCGGCGAGTTCCTACGGCGAGGCAAAGTGGCGAGGCTCTGGTCGTACAAACCTGGTCGAGGTCGAAAATGGCACAAGGGCCTGGTTGTAAAGCTTGGACTGAATTGCGACGATTTGGACTGATCTGTAAGGATTTTAACTCGGGTACTTGGGCCTATTTGCAAATATGGAGATCCAAAGGGCTGATCTGGGTTCTGGTTTTGCAGATGAGTGCTACTAAATGTCTTGGACTCATCTAGCAGGAAAAATGGTAAAATCCGATAAGATTTGGTGGTTTTGACAAAAATCGAAAACATGGTATTTAGGGTAAACAGGGGAATTAGGGTTTGAACTTTTGTCGAAGCTGAAACTAGGGTTTCAGTTGAGATTCTGGAATTCTTCCAGAAGGGAAAAATGATCAGAAAAATGAAAGAAAGGTTATCACTTGATCAGATTTGGATTTGGAGATGATCTGGGACTTTTAGCCTTTTTGGGATTTCTGAAACTTCTGAAAAGGACCAATTGAAACACTTTTGGACTAAAATGTGAAAATGATCTGGGAGCTGAAGTTTAGCAGCCAACTTTTTAGGTTAAGGTAGTGGCGCACCTAACATCAAGATAGGGTTGAGACAACAGGGATTCCAAAGAATATATGCTGACTCGTAAGCAGAAAAGATAGTCAAAAACTGGGGTGTTACATCAACCAACTTTGTAAAATAGTCGACTGCGACTACCGCATACTTGTACCCCCCGGGCGCTGGGGGGAAGGGCCCTAAGAGGTCCATCCCCCAGCGCACAAAGGGCCAAGTGATGGGGATCGTCCGCAGCGCTATAGGGGGGAGGTTCGAGCCCTTGGCCATCTTCTGGCATGCCTCGCACGCGAAGCCGAGGTCTCGCGCGTCGCGCATGACCGTGGGCCAGTAGAAGTCCTGCCGGAGGGCCTTGGCTACGATGGCACGCGGGGCTAGGTGAGAACCACAGCTCCCCGCGTGGATGTCTTCGAGAAGTTGAAGCCCCTCCGGCCGGGGGAGGTAGCGCAGGAGGGCGGAAGCCCCCCGCTTGTAGAACCTCCCCTCCAGCAGGAGATATGCCCGGGCTTTAGCCCGGAGGCGTTTAACCTCGGTCTCACTAGGAGGGTCCCCCCCCCCTTGATGAAGGACATGAGGGGGTCCATCCAAGACGGAGTCCGGGTGATCTCGACGACCTTCGGGACATGAGGCTCGTCGCCCCTGTCTGGGGAGGCCACCGAGGGCTTCGCGATGATCTCCAGGAAAGCCCCCTTGGGGAGAGATTCCCGGGCGCTTGCAGCCCGGTCCAAGGCGTCGGCCCGGTCATTGTCCCTCTGTGCGATATGCCGGGCCTCGAGGCCGTCGAAATGCCTCTCCATCTTTCGCACTTCCTACAAATAAAGACTTATGTTTGCGTCATGGCACAGGTAAGACTTGTCCACTTGGCAAACTACGAGCTGAGAATCTCCCTTGACTAGGAGGCGCCGGATCCCCAGGGAGCGTGCGAGGCGCATCCCGAGGAGCAAAGCCTCGTATTCGGCGACGTTGTTGGTTGCGGGGAACTCGAGCCGTGCGGCGTACTCGAGTTCCTTCCCCTCGGGGCTCCGGAGGACTACTCCCGCACCAGCCCCTGCGAGACACAGCGACCCATCGAACATAAGGGTCCAATGATCACTGCATCGGGGCGGCACAGGGAGATCTTCGTCCCCGGACCCAGAGGCGGGAGTCCACTCTGCGACGAAGTCGGCGAGGACCTGCGACTTGATGGCGGAGCGGCCGGTAAGGGACAGGGAGAAGGGGGCGAGCTCAGCCCCCCACTTCCCAATCCGGCCGGTGGCTTCCTTGTTCCGCAGTACCTCCCCAAGGGGAAGGGACGACAGGACGGTGATGGGGTGCCCCAGGAAGTAATGCCGAAGCTTCCGGGACGCCATGAGAAGGGCATAGCAGATCTTCTCCATCTCCGTGTACCGAGTTTTGGCCCTTGGAGGGCCTCACTCACGTAGTACACGGGACGCTGCTGCCCCCCTTGTTCCTTCACCAAGACCGCACTGACGGCGACAGGGGTTGCGGTGAGGTAGAGGAGCAAGGGCTCTTCCAGGGACAGACTCACGAGCATTGGAGGGCTCGTGAGGTACTTCTTGAGGTCGTCGAACGCCTCCTGGGCCTCGGGGGTCCAGCGGAACCCCTCGAGCCCTCGGAGGATCTTGAAGAACTGGAGGCCCCGCTCCCCCGACCGGGAGACAAAGCGGCTGAGTGCGGCTAGGCGGCCGGAGAGCCGCTGGACATCCTTGACGGAGCGCAACGGGGGCATATCTAGGAACGCCCGGATCTTCTCGGGGTTTGCCTCAATGCCCCACTGGGACACGAGGAAACCTAGGAGCTTCCCCCCGCGCACCCCGAAGGCGCACTTCCCCGGGTTCAGTTTGAGCCCGAACGCGCGGAGGTTGCGGAAGGTTTCAGCCAGGTCGTCGATGTGGGAGGCTGCGCGGGGACTCTTGACAACCGCGTCGTCTACGTAGACTTCAACGTTGCGGCCGACTTGCTCTTTGAAAACCAACGTCATGAGGCGCTGGAAGGTTGCCCCCGCATTCTTGAGCCCGAAGGGCATATGGACGTAGCAGAAGGTTCCGAGGGGAGTAATAAAACTCGTCTTTTCCTCGTCCCCTTCCGCCATCCAGACTTGATGGTAGCCCGAGTAGGCGTCTAGGAAGCTCATGAGCTCGCACCCCGCAGTGGAGTCGACGAGCTGATCAATCCGCGGGATCGGGAAGTTGTCTTTGGGGCAGGCGCGGTTAAGGTCGGTGAAGTCCACGCACATCCGCCACCTGCCTGCTGATTTCTTGACGAGGACGGGGTTCGCGAGCCACTCGGGGTGCAGGACCTCCCGAATGAACCCCGCCTCTCGGAGCCGGGTGATCTCCGCCTTGATTGCCTCTTGGCACTTGAGGGAGAGTTTCTGCAGCTTCTGTTTGACCGGGGGGTGACCGGGGGCCACTGCGAGCTTGTGCTCAATGACCTCCCGGGCGACGCCCCGCATGTCTGACGGTTTCCACGCAAAAACATCGGAGTTTTCGCGCAGAAAAGCTGCAAGTTGCGCTGCGTGCTCCTCGGGGAGCTCCGCCCCGATCCGGACGGTTTTGTCTTCGTTGCCCGGGGACAGCAGGACCTTCCGGAGGCCCCCTTCCGGACGCGGCTTGAGGAGGGGCCTCCCGGGTGGTGGCGCAGCAGCGTCTGGTTCCGGGGGAGAAGCCTCCCCCCCGGGCGTCTTTATGAGGTTGACGCTTCCGATTGTGGCCGCAGCGCGCTCATATAGAGCACGGGCCATGTCTTGGTCTCCCCGGACGTTGATCACACCATGCGGCCCGGGGATCTTCATGCAGAGATAGTTTTGATGGGTGGCAGCCCCCAGCCGGTTGATTGTCGTCCTCCCCATAATCGCGTTGTAGGAGGAGGGGGGTCCACTACATCGAAGCAGACCAGCTCGGTCCGGTAGTTCTCGGGGGTGCCGAAGGTCATTGGAAGATCTACCTTGCCCACGGGGTGAATTGCCTTCCCCGGGACAAAACCTTGCAGGGGCCCAGCAGCGGGCTGCAGGAGCTTCTCATCCACCTACATTTCTTTGAAGGCCTTCAGGAATAAGACATCGGCGGAGCTCCCGCCGTCCACCAGGATCTGGGCCAGATGGCAGTTGTAGATGGTCGCGGAGACAATGAGCACGTCGTCGTGGGGGAAGCGAACCCCCCGCACGTCTTCTGCCGTGAAGGTGAGGGGGACGTCCGACCACTTCGGTGGCGGGGACGCCTGTAGCACCCCCACAACCTTGACCTCGCGCGCGTACTCCTTACGCTCGCGCTTAGAGTCCCGCCCGTAGGCAAGTGGGAGCGGGAAGGGCCGGAACAGCTGGCCGAGGAAGCAAGGAGGCCGGAACAGCTGGCCGAGGAAGCAAGGAGCCGGAAGTCCGCGAAGTGCTGCAGCAGCTGGCTACAATCTCTGGTAGCGTGGGTATTGGACCTGTGGAGGCTGCACCATGGTCCTTCCCGCCTTCTCCCCGCGGGGCCTTCCCGGCCGCGCGAAGACTGTCCTCCCCATGGCCCTTTGGTTTGGGGAAGGGGCGGCTGGCCCTCGGGGGGTCGCGCTAGCCGCCTCCGCCCTCGAGGACAAAGGTGTCCCGAGGCCGTGGCTCGCTACGCCCCCCCTGCCTGGAGCGTTTGGGGGGATCCCTGGCCCCCCGGTCGACGGGGGCGGGAGCCCCGTGGGTCTTCTTCCAGATGTCGTCTTCCTCCGCCCGAGCGTATTTTTCGAGCACGTTGAAGAGCTCGTCGGCGGAAGAGGGGCAGCTCCGGGAGAGCCTTCGGTGGAGCTCCCCAGGGAGGATACCGCTCTTGCAGGCTTCGATGACCGTAGAGTCGGGGACGTGGGCCACTTTGCTCTTCACCTGAGCAAAGCGCTTGAAGAAGCTTCTGATGGTTTCCCCAGTCCTCTGCCGGACAGTGTACAGCTGCGAGGAGTCCAGGGGACGCACGTAGTTCCCCTGGAAGTTGGCATAGAACTCCCGCTTGAGCTGCGAGAAAGACTTGATGGAGCCGGCCTTCAGGTTGTAGAACCAGGAGCGGGCAATGCCGGAGAGGTAAAGGGGGAAGACGTTGCACTGTACTGTCTTGTCCCCCCCGGCCGCGGAGATGGCAGTGGAGTAGACCTGCACAAACTCGTAAGGGTCCGCCTCACCGTTATAGTGTTCGATGTGTGGCGGGCGGTAGGGCCGCGGCCACCGGATGCTGCGAAGTCTTCGGCACAGGGTCTGGTTGGCCCCCTGCACTTCCCGGGGAGAGCTCCGGTCGCTGTCTTCTTTCACGGGGACTTCGTTGTCTGAGTCTGGAAGCGGTCCGAGAGGTCCGCCAGAATGGCGGTGGCGACGCTTTTCCTCCGGACCGGGACTGAGTTCCCGGACATCCGGGCTCTCCGCCGGAGAGGTTGGCTCTTCAGCGGGTCTCTTCCCCCGGCCCGTGCGAGAGCGAGGCTCCCCGCGCCCGCGGCCGGGGGGAAGTTCTTCCCCGCGCTCTGGTGAACGCATTCGCTCGACCTCCCCCGGGGCGAAACGGGCCTGTCCCGCCGAGGGAGGGAGCTCGTGCGCCGTAGCTTCCGGAGCCGGTTGGGGCGAGCCCCCTGCGACGACCCCCGGGACCAGAAAGGGGGAAGCCCCTGTATCATCCGGAACCGGGGAGGGGGTGCCCGCGGCGACGCCTGGAATCGAAGTGGAGGGGGCCCCAGTGGCCACGACCGGAACCGAGAAGGGGGCAGGCCCTGTAACACCCGGAACCGGCGAGGGGGGAGCCCCCGCGGCGACGTCTGGAACCGGGGAACCCATGTGGGGGGGAGTCCGCTGCGGCACGGGGGCTGCTCTATCAACCGCCCCCGGTGCGGTAAACGCGACGCGGGGGGCGGGACTGGCTCCCTGCGCAGGGTAAACCCCCGGCAAGAAGTGGGCTCCCGGCCCCGGGAAAAGGCCGGGGACGGGGTACCCCCCTGGTGCCACGAAGGGCCCCGGCATGAAATAACCGCCCGGCACCGGGACGGACCCGGGTGCCGGGAAGGGTCCGGGCGTATATCCCGCAGGAGGAGGGAACCCCCCGGCAGGATCCTACGGGGCAGACAACCCCCCGGAGGCCGGAGGGGCCGCCGGGTAACCGATAAACGGGGGCATGTTCCCCGGATACGGGTGTGACGCAAATGTGGGGGCCGGAGGCCGAGCCAACACGCTAAGGAGCTCGTCCATAGAGCGCTGAGCGCGGAGCTGGCCTTCCACGAGAGCTTCGAGCAGGGCGTCCCGGGGAGCCGGGGGAGCCGTCGGGGGGAGACTGGTCCCAGCCGAGGTCCCCGCGGGCGTCGGGAACGACCTGGAGGTGGAAGCACCTAAGTTAAGAGGAAAGGAGGGAGGCGGTACCTGGGCCAGGTCGCCTCCGGAAGGGACCGCTGGGACAACAGTGTCCCGGGCGGACGGCGCCGGGTCTCCGAGACCCGGATCACCGGGAAGGGTGCGAGCCCTTGTTCTTGGGGGAGCCATGGCGTCTTGTCACGAGTCCCCACGGACGGCGCCAACTGTCGTGGTATTGCGAATACCCCGGCAGGTTTTGAGAATGATCCTAGCGAAGATTACGCAGCGCGGGTTGACCGGATGACCGGTCCTCCCCCGCCGGACAAGCACAAAAAATGACACACGGGTTTATACAGGTTCGGGTCCCGGTGGGGGCCCTAGTCCTATCGACACGCTCCCGACCGGTGTCGGCTGGGGAGGCTCTCTCCGGGGGAGAGGCTCCCGGAGCACGTCTGTGAGTTTAGCTATTCCAATAAAAGAATCGATCCCTTACAACATAGGGGTACAAGGGCTATTTATAGCCCCAAAAAGCAGCAAAAAACCTAAACTACCCCGGAAGCCACCGTCGGATTGAAGGGCAGGACCGTCCTTCTCCCGGTCAAACGCCTTGGATGCTTGACAGGTGGTCGCTAGTTCCCGAGGAGCCCCTCGCGTGACCTGCACGTGACAAATAGTTCAAGACTTTACCTTTAGGAGGGCGATGAGGCCCGGGACAGCGCCGGAGGCCACGTGCAGGGGTCCAAGGCAGCGCCCGGGACGGCATCAGAGGCCATGTCCCGGCAGCCAAAAGGCGGCACCCGGGGAGGCCCCGGAGGGCACGTCCCCGGGCCAATGGCGGCGCCCGGGAGGGCACCGGAGGCCGCGTCCCGCGAGCCAAAAGGCAGCGCCCGCGGAGGCCCCGGAGGGCACGTCCCCGGGCGAATGGCGGCGCCCGGGAGGGCACCGGAGGCCTTGTCCCGGGAGCCAAAAGGCGGCGCCCGGGGAAGCCCCGGAGGGCACGTCCCCGGGCGAATGGCGGCGCCCGGGAGGGCACCGGAGGCCGCGTCCCGGGAGCCAAAAGGCGGCGCCCGGGGAGGCCCCGGAGGGCACGTCCCCGGGCGAATGGCGGCGCCCGGGAGGGCACCGGAGGCCGCGTCCCGGGAGCCAAAAGGCGGCGCCCGGGGAGGCCCCGGAGGCCACGTCCCCGGGCGAATGGCGGCGCCCGGGAGGGCACCGGAGGCCGTGTCCTGGGAACCAAAAGGCGGCGCCCGGGGAGGCCCCGGAGGGCACGTCCCCGGGCGAAGGGCGGCGCCCGGGAGGGCACCGGAGGCCGCGTCCCGGGAGCCAAAAGGCGGCGCCCGGGGAGGCCCCGGAGGGCACGTCCCCGGGCGAATGGCGGCGCCCGGGAGGGCACCGGAGGCCGCGTCCCGGGAGCCAAAAGGCGGCGCCCGGGGAGGCCCCGGAGGCCACGTCCCCGGGCGAATGGCGGCGCCCGGGAGGGCACCGGAGGCCGTGTCCTGGGAACCAAAAGGCGGCGCCCGGGGAGGCCCCGGAGGGCACGTCCCCGGGCGAAGGGCGGCGCCCGGGAGGGCACCGGAGGCCGCGTCCCGGGAGCCAAAAGGCGGCGCCCGGGGAGGCCCCGGAGGGCACGTCCCCGGGCAAATGGCGGCGCCCGGGAGGGCACCAGATGCCGCGTCCCGGGAGCAAAAAGGCGGCGCCCTGGGAGGCCCCGGAGGCCACATCCCTGGGCGAATGGCGGCGCCCGGGAGGGCACCAGAGGCCGCGTCCCGGGAGCCAAAAGGCGGCACCCGGGGAGGTCCCGGGGGCCAAGTCCCCGGGTAAATGGAGGCACCCGGGAGGGCACCGGAGGCCGCGTCGCGGGAGCCAAAACGCGGCGCCCGGGGTGGCCCCGGAGGCCACGTCCCAGGGCAAATGGCAGCGCCCGGGAGGGCACCGGAGGCCGCGTCCCGGGAGCCAAAAGGCGGCGCCCGGGGAGGCCCCGGAGGCCAAGTCCCCGGGCAAATGGCGGCGCCCGGGAGGGCACCGGAGGCCGCGTCCCGGGAGCCAAATGGCGGTGCCCGGGAAGGCCCCGGGGGCCGGATCCTCGGGCAATCGTGACAACTTACCTGGACTTAGTCCCGCAGAGATTTCCCCTGACAAAATTCGACCTCTAACACCTAGAATCATCAACCTCTTTCAGTTTTCGATAACAGAACTATTTAATATCGTAATTACCCTAATTACTCTGAAATTCAGAAAGCCGATTTGATCAAATCTTAACCTGATCCAGAACAAATTATTTTATGATTATGATCTAGGGTATGCCAAAACCCTAATCCAAAAAGTTGGCACCAGAATTCAATGCCCAACGTAATTTTCGCAAATCAGTCCAGAGGTATTGCAGATTGGTCCTTTTTAGATTATCCAAAAGCCTGGAAAGGCTAAAAGGCACAAATCAACTCTGAATCTTGATCTGATTAAGGGGATATCTTCCATACGCTATTCAATATGAAATCTTCTTCTATAAGGATCTCAAAATCGTATCCTAGATCCCAGATTTTAGACTTCGACAAAGCCTAGATTCTAAATACCCTAATTACCTTGTTTTCGTTTTCGTTCAAAATCTGATCAAAAACCCCATATTTTGTCAAATGCCTTTACTAAACTATTTGTTGAGTTAATTGAGTCATACTAGTGAAATCAAATTCAGCTTAAACCAATTATTTCATTGGAATTACAATTCAGTCCAAAAGAGGTTTCAAAAATTGCATATTGGTCGAAATCCCAAATTCAACTCGCCGGCATGTTCGAACTTCGTGCTGCCATGATCATTCCTTCCAGTGAAGTCAACTCATCGCCAATGCTTGTGACTGTTGTACCTGCATGCCGTACAGGCATCACGCCGGAGCCAACCACCGTGGTAGCACATAGTAGCAATGACCAGCGTTGTCCCGTCCCGCGTGCGCACCAGCAAGCAGTGTCAGAGCTTTCGCGCCACGCCATCCACATGCCGAGGCCAGCCCATCATTCCACCTCTACACCGGCCAGAAGCTTGCATAGACGCCACTTCCCAGATGGTAAAGCCGTTGCAGTCGTTGCACGCCGTGCCGTTGCCGCTGCGCTGTCTCATCATCGCCACTGTTCGCCGCCGGTCAATTCGACGTCGCTCTTTGTTGCTCCAAGTCCCGAGAGCACCAGCCATACCTATATAAGCTGCCTGTGACCAGCTTCATCTTCACACCACCGAGAAACCAGTTAAGCAGCAGTTCTTCTCGTCTTCTTCTTCTTCTCCGGCGAGCCGCCAAGGAGGGAGACGACGACCGGGTGCGTCGTTGCACCAAGCTTCAAATCGACTCCACCAGTAAGAGCCTATCGCCCATCTTCTCATTCATTAGCAAGTAATTTGTCTCCAGTGAACTATATCACCAGCTATCACCCGAAATTGATTTTTCCCTATTCTAGATATCGCCCCTAGTTCCCGTCCAAATTAGCCTCCCCAATTGTTGAATGAATTGATCATAGAGCCCATTGAACACTCTTGTTCATTCAGAATTTGAATTAAACCCGTTAATTGAAGATTTTTCGTTCTGCGTGCTGCGTGGACGTCTCACGTCGCCGGCACGCCTCGCTGTACCTCTGACCCAATTGACCGCACCTACACATTCACTAGGACTCATATATTGCGTAGCTGAGCTCAATTGTTCAGCACTACTCTAAATCGTAGACGCCCATCGCAACCGTCGTTCCCGAGTCCGGCGTCAACACCGGAGAGGCCTAAATCGCCACTGCATCCCAATTCCTTTCTCCAACACCATCAACACAACTCCAGGAGTAAAAGCCCTCGATCAATCTCAAGTTCCATCAACTATAACACCTTGTTACCATAGCCTGCCTCGGGTTCTCAGAGCTTACGAGTTCAACCTCATCGTTTGCCGTCGTTCAACATCCATTTTCCAATCCACTTCACCAGCACCTCCCTCCCAACCTCGCCTACCCATTTGACAAAATTGGCGATGCAGCGCACGCATGGATTTCCCAGATGCGATAAACCTAGAACTCGGCAGTACACTGGCATTCAGATTTTCTGTGCTAGGGACCTAGCTGCAAATTCTTTGTTTCCTGGACTTTTCTGCAAAAACTTGTTTGTGAATTAGCCACCTTACTGTATTTTACACCTAATGCTCCAATTTAAACTTGTCATGACCTTTTGAAAGTTCCAAATTAATCCTATGCCATTCTTTGACAATGTCAGGCCACGAACTGAATGCCAACCAGTAGACATTCGCTGTATTTGAGCAAACCAGCCACGAATCAAATGTCAATACTTATGCCTTGAAACCCTAAGAGCCTCTAACATCCAATCTTAGACCAAATCAAAGAGATTTCATCATTTCGACCCAGCTTTGACATATAGATACATTCGATCCCTATATCGTGAATCCTTTTCCTTCTCTAAAGCAAGCATGCATGTAGATCATAAAGCATTTAAAATAGTTAGTGACCATTTTGTGTTTGATTTATTGCTAAGTAGATCCAGAGGCATAGTTCGAGGACTTCACTGCCGACCCGACACCAACTGCAGATATCTACAATGCGGAAGACAAGTCATATTATTGAACATCTTGAACCTATATTTTATGAATTGTTAAGATATTGTCTTGACTATAAGTTGTATTGCATGTGTTGAAATGAGAAAAGTATGATGTGGCAGTACTAGGCTCCATGCCGATGAAATGTGATGAGATTCTTTATAAAATGATTAAACTGTGAGCCATAACTAATATATATGTATATATGTATATTCAAGAAATAAAACCCTAGCCGTGAGCAGAGTTTGGTGTGGAATGGTGGTAGCACTGATGAGTGCAGGGTTGTGGAATGAACTAGTCATAGGCATATGAGGACTAGAACCTTATGTTGTGCTTCTAGTGGCATGAAAACCGTGCTAACCGCAAGCCTAGTATGGGACAGGTTTGAACAAGGAGTATGCGGATCACACATGCAACCCCTGCATGAGATGGAAAGTATGTGCACGCTTGGCACAGAGTACGACTCCAACACATGATGTGATGCAGCCTGACCCAGTAATGGGAAGATGCAAGTTGGGGTGGGGGTATAGCCCACCACAACTGTGGTTTGTTCAACCACAGGGTCAGGGGTGAATTGTGCGTGAACCATGACAAAAGTTCTTGTTATCTCAACCTTGCTACTCGCACATGGCTATGGGGAAGGATCTAATCAGGTTATGTTGATAGGATGAGCATTAGAGTTGAGATATCTTGCGGATAAATTGGTAACCCTCTGCGGAGTTAAAAATGTATTCGAATACTCCGAGCTCCAGGGTCTATAGGAGTTTCATCTTCCTCCTCCTCTCTCCCCTCCCCCTTATGATTAATAAGTAATTTCCACTCGTACTTGATGAAATATGAGGGAGGAGAGACCTTACCACTCCAATTTTCAATCCAGTCTTTTTGATCTTGGATGAAGCTACCCCCAAAGTCATCTTTGACTTAGGGGGTAAAACCTCCACATTCTTGACTGCCTTCGATGCGGCTGGGCTTTTCGCTTTGGAAATTTTCAATTTCTTTAGGACCCCCCAAAAGTCCCAACATCATCGCACGCTCGCTTCGTCCCAATTGATTGGGCCATGAGCAGCTAACATCAGAAAGATCTACTTTGATTACTTTTGTGCAAACAATTGAACATACTCAAAGTTTTTTTAGATGGAAATTACCTTTCGACGTTCTTGAACGATATTGTCGCTACCTAAGACCAGACTCTGCGTTCTTGGAGTGTTCATTTCAGCTTCTGAGGTCGAATTGTATAGTCTCAAGAGAGCATTAGTTCTCCTCTGGACCTCAGATCTAGGCAAACCTGTTTGGGAAACATAATAAGCTCAAAACAGATTGAAGACAATGCAACATTCTACAAGAAGAGGCCTTTACCTTGATCATAATCTAAGGTCCCATCTTGCATAGAGCGCACCTCCCAAGCATGATGCACCCTTCCCTTCAGTGGACTGATCCGATTCTTGATACCGTTAAGCCCTCATCCACTAGATGTTGAATTACCAGGGCTTGTCTTTGCAACTCCTCATCAAGATCAGGAACAAAGTACCTTTTCTTGCTTTTCTCTAGCTGACGATTCTCGAACCAGAGACTGCTCTCCTTAGGAGCAAGGCAATAGAACCACCGTGTCGACGATTCGGACTCGGGGTCCTTAGCCGAACTTATGCAAAATTTATAATAGTGACACCTTTCAGGGTGACCCTCCGGGAAGGTATGTAGAATTATGGAGAACTGGAGGACAGAGAGGTTTATACAGGTTCGGGCCCTCAATGGTGGGAGTAAAAGCCCGACGTCCTGTTGGGATTGCACTATGCGTAGTAAAGGGTTACAAAGTGGCGGGAAAAGACCTTCACAGGCAATGGTTTTCCCTATACGAATGTACAAAATAAAGTCTAGAAGGCTTATGGAAACTATCTAGTCTAAGCCGTAGCCTTGGCTGTTTGAGTCATGTCTTGATTTTTTTTTATCGATCTCTCCATATTTAATACATCATGCCGCCCTTTTATACTGGTCGAAAGGGCGCCAAGTCTTAACTGCACCAAACAGTTGCTTGAATGCGGTTTGGAGAACCGCTCTTAACTCCCACGTAGGTTTAACACGTGTTTTTTGTGGATAATTGCACGTATTAACCTCCTGACGGTTGATCCCCACGTGGAAGAATCTTCGGGATACTTGGGATATTCCTATTATAAGAAAAGAATTCTCCCACGTTCCCTGGTCGAAGGTGCTCTGACCGCGCGATGTTGGCTGACCGCGCAACATCTTCGACCTTCTGTTCGCGCACAGCACACGAACTTCTGACCGCGCACTAGTTGCGATCTGATCGCGCAAAGCCTGCGACCACGGGCTGATGCTTCCCAGAAATGACTTGAGTTCGCACCGACGGGCACATGTCTGGCTCGAATTTGTCCTGAACCAATAGTGCATTTATTTGAACTGACTCGGGTGTCAATCCTCGTCAGCTAGCCCCCAAATTCGAAGAAAACGAAGAGACGTGTTTATTTCTAATGTAAAAACATGCATCAAATTTTTAACCTGACGCTTCAAATCCTCCACTTAGTGGCGCACTAAGTGGGACGGTTGGTTCCCCGAGACGGGCTCTGGGCATTACGTGACAGGTAATGATGGCACCGTTGAAATGTTTTTTTAACCCGAGGTGAAATTGTAAATGCTTTTAAAAACCCGAGGCGCTCGGAATGTGAATCGTCACCTTGGTGGCTATAAATACCGAGGCCTTCGAATTGCAAAGCTCCACAATTTCTTCTCACCGTTAAGTTTTTTCCAAAGTTACCTTCATTCTTCTCTTCATTCACTCCCCGATGGCAGATCACAACATCATCGAGATTGAAAGTGATGAAGAGGAAGTTTTCAAGCAGGAGCCTCAGGTACCCGAAGATCCATCTCCTTCAAGAAAGAAACCCAAGGTTGACAAAGGATCCTCCAGCAGAGCAAAGGTAGAAGACATATCATCATTCTTTCTTCCTTCTGTTCTTCACTCCAACACTCCCGGCTTTTGTTTGGGTGATCGATTTTCCAGTCGGCAAGCGGTGACTACCCGACCAGAAGATCCTCAACTTGTGTTGGAGAAGCAATCACCTGGTGGGAAGGTTGCACTTCCATCATCTAGTGATCATCCGCTTTTATTGGATGATCTACTTTCCAGGATGGCTATATCAACCTGTCACGAGCTGGGACAGGTAATAATCCTCATCTCCTTTTGCTGATAGTTATAGTTAGTGCAACTAACTTTTGCAAATGTAGGAGATTGGAGGACCTGGTGATCAGCCTGCTACGATTCTGCCTCTTCCCCTCGGACAAATTCTTCAAGAAGAGAAGAAGGCCCTGGAGAAACAGACCGAAGAGATGTCTTCAGCGATTCTGCATCTGGCAGAATGTTTTGAATGATCCCGTGAAGAGGCGCACCAGTTCTGTCGAGAGAGGGACCACGCTCAGCAACAGCAGGAACTCTCCGATTTGATTAGGAACAGTAGTGCATCTCTCGTTAGGGATGATGTAGATAGGCTTAGATTAGTTGCTAGTTCTCTGGGGGTTGTCAGTGTAGATCCTACTGACAACAACATGTCCCTAGGAGAACTCTGTAAACTTCTTTCGGATCAGGTCGACGCTCTGGTCGCCGGTATCCCTTTTGTATGTAAAGAATGCAAGAAATAAAATCTTTTTCTTTATATAAATATTCTTTGCATCTTCTGTGCGAATACATGGCCGTAAGTAATGTCTTTGCGACCACTCATACACAGGGAAACTTCAGTTCTACGATCAGAATGACACTTTCATAAAAGTATCACGACCAGCACTGATACCGCGATCAGACTTAAAGCCGCGATTAAAACCAAAGCTCACGGCGATCAGAACCAAGATTCGGTCAGACCGTCACTTCGATTAGAATCGGAGCTTAGTCGAAAACATGGTCCTGATCATACCATAACCCGATTAAAATGTATCCGTACGTCCAAAAATTGGGCCATAGGATTTTTTCGTGAAAATTTACAAGGCACATGAAGAAAAGCGTCCTCTAAAAACCCCTAAAAAACTTTTCAGGCTTTTGTACCTTCAAACTCTGAAACAAAGAAGTCCTTTTGATTCAGATCCGATGCCAGGAACACTTTAACGGGTCCGCCAGAGATAGTATCCAATATGGGAAATGAATAAAATATTCAGTGGAACGTTTGAGTGGAATGTTACTCACAGAAGTGCGCCTCCTTGGGTCTATAAAAGGAGCAGGTATCTTCTTGAGGAAGCCACACAACCAAAACCCTTGCCATTTCTGCCGCACAAAACCCTCGTTTCTCTCAGCCTCCATCTTCCCAAAGTCACCAACTTTTCGCCCCAATTCCTCACAAAGAATGGCGTCCTAGAGCCGATCAATCCACCACTCTGAGGAGAGCTTATTGGCGTTGGAGAAGGAGGAGATCCTTCCTCCGTGGCTACTAATCAACTAGCGGCCCGCGGAGAAGGACCAAGAAACCCCAACCGTCGGAGAGGGCAAGTTGGTGGTTTTTGAGGAATATCTGCGCTGCGGGTTCCGATTCCCTGAGAGCCAATTCCTGAAGGACGTCCTCGAGCATTATGGGTTGGAGTTGATCAACCTCCACCCAAATGCGGTCCTGATCCTGGAAGTATTCCAACATCTGTGCGAGGCGTTCGTCGGAGTGTATCCCAGTGTGGATCTCTTCTGGCGTTTTTATTACTCGGCGTGGTCCAAAAGCGCCAACGCCGCCGGATGCAGCTACTTCCGGCTAAGGGAGAAGGAGTATCCCTTCCCGCCCCTGCGAGACTCGGTGCACGGGTGGCACCAGAAATGGTTCTACTGCACCCCGCCAACCGAAAGCGGGTTGTGGTTCGAGAACTCGCGGCCGGAGAAGCCGAGCGAGTTAGACTCTCTCCCGGCGATGAAATCGGAGTTCATGAAACACGCCGAGGTAATCCTTCACTTCGTTGAACAGGGATTGACAGCTCGCGATATCATCCGAGACTTTGTGAAGAACCAGGTGAGCCCCCTGCGCGAAAGGGCTCATCCGGCTTGGGAGATCAGGTTCATGGCGGACAACACCTTGGACTACAATGAAGGTATCTATCTCTGGTACTGAAATCTGTTATTTTTGAAATGCAATGGTTAACTTACATTCTGGAACAGTCCTGCCCTCATCCGAGATCGAGAGGCGGACTAACTACCTCCTCAGGGCTTACAACGCCGAGGTAGAGGGCCCCAAGGGCTCGCCTCGGCCCCAGAGCTTAGTTCACTCCGGCGACGACCTTAAACAGGAGCGTCGAAAGGTATGTCATCTTTCTCTTAGCTTCAGTTTGCAGGTCTTATGTGTGTCCAGCACTAACGATTCCATTGGGACGAAAACAGCTCTTAGGGAGGTTCGCCGAGGCGACGTTCCCGAGCAAGAATGTCGGTTCCCTGGGAAAGCCGATGACGAAGCACGTGAAGAAGATTTCCTCGAAGCCCAGGACGAGGAATCTCGCCCCCAAGAAAGCAAGGCAAAATCTTGGAGAGGGTCTTCACGGAGCGTCCCTCCTACCGTGAGGAAAACTGCGGTAAGATATCACGTTCCTCCTATCTTTCCAGGTGCAGACTGGAATCACTTCTTCGTCGTACAGGGGGAGAGGAGCGAGGAGGAGGAGGAAGATGATGTCCCCCTAATCCGCCGGAGGAGGAAGATAGCAGGCTCTCCATCCGGCGACGCTCCAGCTTGTCCCGCAGAAATAACTGCTCTCGCAGAAGCGACTACAGCGGACTCCGCGGCCACCGAAAGTCCCGTGGTCGCGGGCGACATCCCTACTCCTGAAGCCCCCGAGGCTTCAGGGTCAGTTGCCTCTGCCTCCCCGATCGAAGGGGTGACCATGGTAAGATTCTTTCATGGTCTTGTTTTCTTCAACTCCCTCTGTATACTCGTTCATTGAGTTTACACTTATTCAGGGAGAAGAGCTTCCCCCTGCGACTCCTGTGTGTCCCAGGGAGGAAAATCCTCCACTCCGGCGGGCAGGAGAGGAGGTGACCGAACAAGGCCCTGTGGGAGTTGTGGACGTGGTGCCGGCTCTGGAAGTCCAGGAGCCATCCAGACGTTCGGACGCAATCCCGTCAGCCGGACAAGTTTGTGGGACCCTCATTTGAGGATTCCAGTGGCAATCGCCCAGGTGGATTGCACTCAGAAAAGGCACATTACAGCTCACAACAATGGAATGCATTATATAAAAATGCGAGTAATTAAAAACAAGTGCTGATCACAAGGACCAACATTACAATAACTTAGCGCCGAAATGCGCAATTAATTGTTAATACAAATTAAGGAGTTTTCGACACAAAGGTCGGCACAAAATAAAACAGCAACGATAAACAAAAGGACTTCATCAGTCTTCTTTCTCTGCAGCGGCGGTATTGCATGGGCCTTCTCCACATCGAACTCCACCTTGGTGCATAACCCTTTAACTGGATGGGTCCTCAGTTTCTTCTTCTTGTTCCACATTGGGTTCAAGACCATAAGATTCAGGGTCGGCGAATCCTTCCTCTAAATTTGTTTGAAAAGCAAGGGTGAGCACATTGTCCACATGGTGCTCAACAAGTCCCAAGTAACAATACATATATATAGATGATGGGGAGTTTCTCAAAGAACAGCTCTTTGACTCTGTGTATAAATATATAATAGATTTTCACATGCAGCTTCAAAGAAAGGTCTTTATTTTTGAAAGCGGGGCTTTTGAAATCCTAAGCTAGATTTTCAGAAATGTTGTGTGTGGCGGTCTTTCATGAGTCACCACTTTACTCAGATTTTGCGAAAAACTTCCAAAAGCTACTTGTGCTGCATCGACGTGAATAGAATTCACAGCGCGCAGACTCCATGACCTGGGAGCTCAGAGTATCCGATACTTTTTAAACTTTGCAAAGGTGTACCACCTTAATCCACCAATCATTCGGCTTTCAAGTCGGATCAGCTTCATGCGACTTTTACGCATGTGACAAGGCCGAGATGACACAACAATTTACAGTCCTAGTATTAACTATTTCCCTGCCCGGTAAATAGACAGTTAAGTCTCAAGTACCGTTGTGGGTCCTCCCCACTGCCTTACTTCCTAGCCTGGGCCTATGTTCCCGCAAGACACATAGCCTCTCTTGATTACAGTCGCGCACGACTTAATCTGGCTTAGGGCGTCTTCCTTCTTTCCACCTTTTCCTCTCATGATTTTTCTGATCTCACATCACTCATGGCCTTCTGCGGCCCACCAGTTCTCGCAAGAATCTGGACCGACAACCATTGCAGGGAAAAGCTAACACTAAAGAAAGCTACTAAGTTGCGCCCGTCCCATAAACAGGCAGGTGGTTGGTACGTTTTTCATGCCGCATAGAAGCACAACACAAGGTTCTAGTCCTTATGAATCTTTAGTGAGGAGTCTTTCGCATTTCCAGTGCGCACACAGCACCATCCAATCAAACCATCCTCACTATCGATTCCAATCATATTTTCTTTCACAAAAAGGGGTTTTGAACATGCTTTTCTCATATGTGTCCATTCAACATTTGTCATATAATCTTTAAGCATAGCATAGCCTAAGCATGATAATCTAGGGTAACAAGGGTGCAGGGATATTCAATGTCAAAAGGGGCTTTACAATCATTTAGGTCATATCTAGTCATTTTATTGAAACATAATTCTTATTTGAATCTAAGGCATGCATATACTGGAAAACAGTTAACATACTTCATTTCAAAATAGCAGGTGAGACATGATCAAGGGTTTGAGACTTGCCTTGCAGTGACGGGTCTAGCTGCTCAAATGAATCTTCAGGGATCTCCTCTGCTCCTTCAACGTCTGGTTCCACGACGGGTACAAACAACACATACATACCATATAAGCATACAAGCACTAGAAAATAATATGTAAATACATCATGCATGCAGGGGAAATGGTTTAGACAAGGTCACTTGACATTGGTTGAAGAGATGGGTTCAGAGGGCTTGAATGTCGAAGGGCTGACATTCGACTCATGGCTTGACATTGCCCTAAATCGGTTCTAGGTTTGTTTTCTGGAGATGTGATAGTAGGGAATGTTGTAGAACATGGCTCAAAAGGCTTAGTGGACAAAGTGGCATTTCAATTGCTCAAAAGAAACAAGTGTAAATCATCCAATGCCACAGGTGGACATGCACTGACATAGTGTTTGACATGGCCAGAAACTAGGGCATTGCATAACTTTTGACTCAGAGCTCCAAATGATGCACAACTTTGTCTGGGGTTTAGGCATTGATAACAGCTACAAAACTCTCAACAGGCTCAAAGGCTGAAAGTGGCAGGAGGGTGGCCAAATCCGGTGAGAAAACACGGTGGCCTGGACATGAACTGAGCCACTGGACAGCAACCTTGGCATGGCTACAACTTTTGATTCAGGTCGATTTAGAGGTCGGGCTAGTAGACAAAATTGCTCAGGGGGTTGAGATCTATCTAAATGACAAGGTCTCATCGGCTGGTTTGGCCGGAAAGCGAACTCCGGCGATCGGGGCCGAAGACGAAGGCACCGATTTGGGGGTTTTCGTTCCAGGGCGTTTGAACTCAATTCAACGCTCGGGAAGCATCTAGGGGCTGTCACAAGGCTATTGGTGCACTCGATTTTGCCAGAGATCGGCTGGAGAAGCACGGCGGCGTGCTCCAGCGAACTACCGAGGCTCGAACATGGAAATCCGGCGCTCGGGGCAAAATTGGTGAATCCAAGCTTGCAAGTTTGTTCCTCCTAGCTCACTGATCAATATCCTCTATAGGCACGAGGATCAATTTGGCTTGAATCGCTCGGCATTGCGGGAACAGGGGATTTCGGTTTTCCGGTGATTGCCGGCGTTGAGGTGCGCCGGGGACCAATTAATGGCTACGGTACAAAGAGAGAGGTGTAGGGAGCTTACTGGTGGTGTTGGTTTGGAGGAAGAAGCTTCGGGTGAAGCTGGCACCGTGAGCTCCAGAAACTGCTCGCCGGAGAAGATGAGCTTCGCGGCGGCGCTGAGGGCTCGGTTGCTCTCTGGTGCTAAGGCTAAGCAAGGAAGCTGTGGGGTGGTGTGAGGCAATGCTGGGCAAGGGAGGGGGTTTATATAGCCGTGGGTGAGGCTCTCGGGAGCGGCAGCAATCGCCGGGGAAGATCTTTCTTCTGGCGCTGGGGCGGTCATCGATGCACTTTGGGACACGGCGGGGCTCTGCCAGAGACGGTGAATCGCGGGATATCAGGATTCGGTCAGGGTGGTGGCGATGATCTACGGGATGGTGGCCATGTGGCATAAAGCTCCTGGCAGCAGCAGCAGCAGCAGCAGCACGCTCGCGCGCGGGGAAGAAGATGGCACGGTGGGGCTTGAGCGCTCCACGGTGGCGGTACAGCTGCGCACGGCTGGTGGCTACGTGGCCATGAGGTGGTAGCGCGAGGGGCTTCGCCGGCGACGAGCTCAACGGTGCGGCAAAGCGGCAGGGCGCTGGTCGAACGAGCACTGGTCGCGGTCGTGCACGCGGTCTCCTGGTCGTGGTCGAAGAAAAGGCCAGGGGCTTATTTGCAAGGCTTTGGACTGAAACGCGAAGGTTTTGGCTCGGGAATTTGGGCCTAATTGCAATTCTGAAGATCTGAAGGGCTGATTTGAATTCTGATTTTGCAGATGAGTGCTACTAAATGTCTTGGACTCATCTAGCAGGAAAAATGATGAAATCCGATAACATCTGGTGGTTTTGACAAAATTCGAAAACAGGGTAATTAGGGTTTGAACTTTTGTCGAGGCTGAAACTAGGGTTTTGGTCGGGATTCTGGAATTCTTCCAGAAGGGAAAAATGTTCAGAAAAATGAAAGAAAGGTTATCACTTGATCAGATTTGGATTTTGAGGTGATCTGGGACTTTTAGCCTTTTTGGGTTTCCTGAAACTTCTGAAAAGGACTAAATTGAAACGCTTTTGGATTGAAATGTGAAAACGATCTGGTCAATGAAGTTTAGCAGCCAACTTTTTAGGTTAAGGTAGTGGCATACCTAAGATCAAGATAGGGTTAAAATATCAGGGTTTCCAAAGAAGTTATGCTGATTCGCAGGCAGAAAAGATAATCAAAAACTGGGGTGTTACAAAGTTGCTCAGGTATGAGCTTTTACCATTTGTCTTTACCTTCCCTTAGAAATGTGCTTACAGGAGACCACACATAGGGGAAAAAGGCCTTGTTCACCAAGAGGAAGACCAGGATAGACGACGACTGTCCCCTTTCTCAGGGAGGGCTTTCAGATAAGGTAAGAGCCCTATCTTGGTTGTACTGAAATGAGTTGTGATGATTACCAATCGTGATTGTTGGTTCATTCTTTCTTGGTAGGCGAAAAGAAGCAGCACCAAGCCCTTCAACCGCTCCGGGGAGGGTTGAAGTGGCTGCTAGTGCCGGAGCCTCCAGTGAGGAGCACTCCGCCCCCTTGGTCCAGGAAGTAGTTTGGACCACGAGGGGAGAAACAAGCGCGGAGACCCAGTCGCAAGCAACAGCGACTGGGGATAATGCCCAACAGGCACATCCACCGGCTGCCTCCGTCATGGCCGCAACGGGTCCTTCGACGAGACCTCCTGTCGTCCCAGAGGACGTTTCATTCCGGGAGTTCACAAAGGTATGATGAACTTCTTTTTTGGTGCCTGGATTGTACGTAGGGTACCTTTAACTTCTCTTTGCATCGCAGGAGCTATCCCAGATGACGGCCAGGTCACTCGCTATGGTAGCGAGCGTTCAGGCCATACAAAAAGAACGAGACAGCCTGCGCAGGTAAGGATCATTACTCTTCAACTTGTATAGATACAAATTTGTTATGACCACTTCTTTTGTTCTGTCACAGAGAGGTGGCGTTCCTGAAGAAGGAAGTGGCCACGGTCAAGCTTCATTCGATCTCCGTGGCTTCAAATCAAGAGATCGAGCTTAACAGGCTGCGGTCACAACTCTCTGGTAAGTCGATTCCTGACTAGGAAGACTTAAATTCATGACATGTGAGTAACCCTTCCTCTTACTACAGCGCAAGCAGGTCAAATAACACAACTTAGTCAGGACAAGATGATACTCCAGCGCTCCTTTTATACCTCCGAGAACGCGAACAGAGACCTGAGCCAGTCGATCTTCGAAAAGCTGAAGACGGTGGCTCGTCTCCTGAGGGCTGATGTGGTCGAAACCACGAATGATAACCTCAGCCAAAATGACTTGTCGACGATCCGGACTCGGGGTCCTCAGCCGAACTTATGCAAAATTTATAATAATGAGACCTTTCAAGGTGACCCTCCGGGAAGGTATGTAGAACTATCGAGAACTGGAGCACAGAGAAGTTTATACAGGTTCGGGCCCTCGATGGTGAGAGTAATAGCCCTACGTCCTGTTGGGATTACACTATGTGTAGTAAATGATTACAAAGTAGCGGGAAAAAGCCTTCACAGGCGAAGGTTTTTCCTATGTAAGTGTACAAAAAGAGGCCAGGGAGGCTTATAGAAATTATATAGTCTAAACCATAGTCTTGGCTGTTTGAGTTGTATCTTGATTTATTGATCGATCCCCCCGTTTGATACATCTTGCTACCATTTTATACCGTTCGAAAGGGTGCCAAGTCGTAACTGCATCAAACAGTTGCTTGGATGCCTTTTTGGAGAACCACCTTTAACTTCCACGCAGGTTTAACACGTGTTATTTATGGATAACTGCATGCATTAACCTCCTGATGGTTAATCCTTTCGTAGAAGAATCTTCGGGGTACTTGGGATATTCCTGTTATAGGAAAAGAGTACTCCCACGTTCCCTGGTTGAAGATGCTCTGACCGCGCGATGTTGGTTGACTGCGCAACATTTTCAACCTTCTGTCCGTGCACAGCACACGAACTTCTGACCGGGGACTAGCTGTGATCTGATCGCGCAAAGCCTGCGACCTCGGGCTGATGCTTCCCAGAAACGACTTGAGTTCACACCGCCGGGCACATGTTTGGCTCGAATCTGTCTTGAACCAACAGTGCATTTATTTGAACTGACTCAGGTGTCAATCCTCGTCATGACTGGTCTATGCCAGTCATCGCCTAGGCGGAGTCACTTCTCGAGTATCTTCCTGAAGATACACGGCGACGAGAAGAAGTGATCAGAATGAGAGTTCGATCAGCAGCTTCCGCCATTCTCAGCCGGTTTCATCTCCACCATGGCCCAGATGCGGATCTGAATCCACTGGTGGGACCGGTTGAGATCGAGAGTGAGGAACAATTAGACGCGATTATGGAGGAGGTCACCCCCCTTGTAAATAAGCTCCTGACTGAGCTTGGGATCGAGTAATCCCTATAGCTGTACAGAAATAACATATAGAATGCAAATGTATGTATGAACTGATTTTGAAAGAAAGTAAATATACTTTTGTTTTTCGTTGTTTCATATTATGAGCATATCTCCCTAGCCCCCGCCTGTGGTTACAGATACTGATGACTTAGTATTATAAACACAGGAGAAATATAAGTGTAATGACCAGGGGTGTGCGATCAGGCCAACGATTATAATCAATGTAACGCCTAACCTTATTGCGAACTGGCAGCCACTCAGATGACCAAGGACTTGCCAGAAAGCCCCATATGCATTGAGAAACGGCTTATTTAGGAGTGACTTATCTGGACGTGGTCATGAGATCGACCAGCGAATATGATTAGAACGTTGCGGTGATCTAACCTCCGGCGACCAGCCCCCGAGTCGAGGTCACAACACATGGGCATGAAGGGAAACGTTCATCATATGAAACCAAAACACTTTTTATTTTATGAAAAAATGCTAATTGTACAGGAAAAAGGATTGAGTACTTACACATAAAACTTGCGTAGTTGATCGATATTCCATGTATTGGACAGAATTCGGCCATCCTCCATGGCTAACCGAGCGGATCCTGGTCGCGGCACTGAGATAACAGTGTAAGGGCCTTCCCACTTCGGGAGAACTTGTTGCGATTAGACTGCTCTTGAATTTTTCGTAAAACCAGGTCGCCCACGTGAAGACTACGTGGTCGCACCCTTTTGTTATGATACTTGCACAAAGCTTGCAAGTAAGCCGCGGACTTGATCAACGTGAGATCACGCCTTTCTTCTAAGAGGATGAGATCCTGTGATCGCTGTTTGGACTGATCAACTCGTTCGAATTGTTCTGTCCGAACAGACCCAATACTAACTTCCCTAGGCAACACAGCCTCGGCCCCATAGACCAGACCGAAGGGCGTCTCACCGGTGGCTCGACTAGAGGTAGTTCGTAGTGCCCATAAAACGGTATAGAGCTCGTCTGCCCAAGCCCCCGAGCGATTCTAAAACACGTTTTTTTTATGCCCTACAGTATCTGCCCATTGGCCCGTTCTACAGCACCATTGCTTTGTGGATGCGCCACAGAAGCAAAGCACACCTTGGTCCCAATCTGATCACAGTAGTCCAGGAAAAGACCACTGGTGAACTAAGAACCGTTGTCGGTGATGAGATAGTTTGGAACACCAAATCGTGCAACAACCGTGCAACAATTTTGTGGTGCTGACGCAGTAATATTTCGTACCGGTTCGGCCTCAATCCACTTTGTAAACGTGTCAATGGCTACGAACAGAAACTTGTACCCGTTGACCGCTTGTGGCATTGGACCAACAATATCCATCCCCCAGACCGCAAAAGGCCATGCGAGGGGAATGGTTTGTAACGCATAGGCAGGTTGATGAAGGTGAGGGGCAGACGCAGGAAGGGGAGCCTTCAGAAACTCTCCCCTTCCAAACTTCGCAATGGCGCATCAACGTCATCGTGGGAGGGTCCGCCTCCGGGCGAGACTCTAAGTGCAAGGAGTACGCGCGCGAAGTCAAGGTGGTGGGGGTGCTGCACATGTCTCTGCCACCCAAGTGGTTGGACGTCCCCCTCACCTTCACGGCGGAAGACGCGCGCGGGGTTCACTTCCCCCACGACGACGCGCTCATCATCTCCGCCACCATCTACAACTGCCACCTAGCCCGCATCCTCGTGGACGGCGGGAGCTCCGCCGACGTCCTCTACCTGAAAGCCTTCAAGGAGCTGCAGGTGGATGAGAAGCTTCTGTAGCCCACGGCAGGGCCCCTGCAAGGGTTCGTCCCTGGGAAGGCGATCCATCCCATGGGGGAGGTGGATCTCCCCATGACATTCGGCACCCCGGAGAACTACCGGACCGAGATGGTTTGATTCGATGTAGTGGACCTCCCCTCCTCCAACAACGCGATCATGGGGAGGACCACGATCAACCGCCTGGGGTCTACCACCCATCAAAACTACCTCTGCATGAAGATCCCCGTGCCGCACGGCGTGATCAATGTCCAGGGAGACCAAGACATGGCCCGTGCTCTATACGAGCGCGCCGCCACCACAATCGGAAGCATCAACATCATTAAGGCGCCCGGGGGGGAGGCCTCTCCCCCGGAACCAGACGTCGCGGCAATACCTCCCGGGAGGCCCCTCCCCAAGCCGCGTCCAGAACAGGGCCTCCGGAAGGTCCTGCTGTCCCCGGGCGACGGGGACAAAACTGTCCGGCTCGGGGCGGAGCTCCCCGAGGAGCGTGCAGCACAACTTACGGCTTTCCTGCGCGAGAACTCTGACGTTTTCGAGTGGAAGCCCTCGGACATGCGGGGCGTCGCCCAGGGGGCCCTTGAGCACAAGCTCACGGTGACCCCCGGTCACCCCCCGGTCAAACAAAAGCTGAGGAAACTCTCCCTAGAACGCCAAGAGGCAATCAAGGGGGAGATCGCCCGACTCCGAGAGGCGGGGTTCATTCGGGAGGTCTTGCACCCCGAGTGGCTCGCAAACCCCGTCCTCGTGAAGAAGTCAAATGGCAGGTGGCAGATGTGCGTGGACTTCACCAATCTCAACCGCGCCTGCCCCAAGGACAACTTCCCACTCCCGCGGATTGACCAACTGGTCGACTCGACCGCGGGGTGCGAGTTGATGAGCTTCCTGGACGCCTACTCGGGCTACCATCAAGTCCGGATGGCGGAAGGGGACGAGGAAAAGATGAGTTTCATAACTCCCCTTGTAACCTTCTGCTACGTCCACATGCCCTTCGGGCTGAAGAATGCAGGGGCAACATTCCAGCGCCTCATGATGTTGGTCTTCAAAGACCACGTCGGCCGCAATGTTGAGGTCTACGTAGATGACGCGGTCATCAAAATTCCCCGCGCAGCCGCCCACGTCAACGACCTAGTGGAGACCTTCCGCAACCTCCGCGCGTATGGGCTGAAGCTCAACCCGGAGAAGTGCGCCTTCGGCGTGCAAGGGGGGAAGCTCCTGGGTTTCCTCGTGTCCCAACGGGGCATAGAGGTAAACCCCGAAAAGATCCGGGCGTTCCTAGATATGCCCCCGCCGCGCTCTGTCAAGGACATCCAGCAGCTCGCCGGCCGCTTAGCCGCGCTAAGCCGCTTTGTCTCGCGGTCGGGGGAACGACGCCTCCAATTCTTCAAGATCCTCCGGGGGCTCGAGGGGTTCCGATGGACCCCCGAGGCCCAGGAGGCCTTCGACGACCTCAAGAAGTACCTCACGAGCCCTCCAATGCTCGTGAGTTCGTCTCCAGAAGAGCCCTTGCTCCTCTACCTTGCCAAGCGTCCCGTGTACTGCGTGAGTGAGGCCCTCCAGGGGGCCAAGACTAGGTACACAGAGATGGAGAAGATCTGCTACGCCCTCCTGGTGGCGTCCCGGAAGCTTCGCCACTACTTCCTAGGACACCCCATCACCGTCCCGTCGTCCCTCCCCTGGGGGAGGTGCTGCGGAACAAAGAGGCCAATGGCTGGATTGGGAAGTGGGGGGGGTGAGCTCGCCCCCTTCTCCCTGTCCCTCACAGGTCGCTCTGCCATCAAGTCACAGGTCCTCGCCGACTTCGTCGAGGAGTGGACTCCTGCCTCTGGGCCCGTGGACGAAGACCTCCCCGTACCAGCCGACGCAATGACCATTGGACACTCATGTTCGACGGGTCGCTGTGTCTCGCCAGGGCTGGTGCGGGAGTAGTCCTCCGGAGCCCCGAGGGGAAGGAACTCGAGTACGCGATTGAAGTGCTCTAAGTCATGTGTCGCACGTCGCATAGCGGGTTCATTGCGAGGTGCCACATGTCCCTCTACATCATCATCGTGCTCCTGGGCTGCATCATTTTGCTATTGTTGGACAGCAGGTGGGCGGTTCTCGATCACCTGAACCCTGTCATCAAGCTGGGCAACACGTCGTTCCAATCTTTCAATACCTTTGGTTATCTCTTCCATCATGGTTTTCAGCTCAGCATGAAGGGCACACTCGTTGTCCTCTTTATTAGATCCTGCCATGATTAGTAGAAAGTAGAAGAAACACAAGAAGTATTATCCCTGCAAACTTCCAGGTTCAGACAAGTGGATTCACACCCTCTCAAGCGTCTTACCACGCTCTTGCAAAGGTTCTTACGAATGCTGCAGAAGGTACAACCGGTGGCTGGTTCGTGATATCGTGACGAGCTTAAGTGTGACGATTGCAAGGTTGAATCCTGTTCTGATAGAAAGTATGTGGAGCTTGGAAGGCAGTTATGGTAGCAAAGGTTAACAATAATTGAAATCAGAATGCTAAGTTGAATAAGTGTCCAAAGAACCCACTAGTGTTGCTGGCCTAAATGCACCCCTAGAACTGTTCAAGCAAGCAAAGACAACAAGGTAACAAATGGAAACAGCAAGATAATAGCAAGGACAATCAATATTGAAGCAATTCTGATCCCAAAGATAGCAAGTATGGCAAGTACGAACCCCCGGAATTTTTTTTTCACTGCGCGGCTCTTTTCTGTGTGCTGCCTCTTTTTGGCAAATTTTTTTTTATTTTTCTGATATTTTTTTCAAGTTCAGAAACACAGAAATATAGAAAAAAAAAGCAGGTTCCCCTCAATTTGGAGTAAGGGGTGGCTAATATAAATTCTGGTGCTTGCTCCGAAAACTATGCTAAAACTTCCGGGGCCGGATACTCAATCTTCCAGAGCGATTTTGGCCTCCGAAATTTTTCCCAAACCAATCTTGTTGGTGAAATTCAAGTGTAACTTTTCGTTAGCTTCGAAACGAGTGGTCGTGGAGCTCAAACGGAGTTCGGATGCAAAAGTTATGGCCGTTTTAGTGAAGGTGCTCCGGATCAGGGTTTATGGGCAATGCGAACTTTCGGTTTTGCAAGTACGGAACGTGACGGTGGGTTGGCGGGATGAACAAAGGGGAGGCTAGCGATGCAGGGCGGTTGACACAAGGTGGTTTGCGACCTATCTAGGGTTTGCGAAGCGGGACAGTAACACAAGGCGGCTAGCGGGGGCAAACCGAGTAGGACTCGATTTGGTTTTCTGGATGTCTGGCGGTGGTAGGACGGACGATGCAACGGGGAGGTGATGGACAGAACTACGAACACAATCTAAACCAGCAACCAGACGACGAACTAAGGACACAAACTCAACAACGCTAACTGAAAGCAAAGATTGCGAAGGCTCGAAGTGGTTTGGACAGCGGAAGACTATGACCTAATTTTTTTTTTTTGGCTTTTTTTTCTGGACAATGGGTAAAACAATGAACAATGAACAGATGGGATACGACATACCTGACGGGCAATCGGAGCTCTGATACCACTTGATGAGGAATGGGGTCCCGATCTTCCGACAGGTAGGGGATAGTTCGATTGGTGGAGACTCGATGTTGATGATCCGACTTTCGACCAGAACCGATCTAGGCCTGCAATCGCTACACACTGCTCCATTCGTTATCACCCGTACCGAGGCGCGGTTGACCTAGCCACGAAGGCCTGTTGCTGCAAGCGAATCGAAGAACACGTGCAAGAACACAGAAGAAGCAATCTCGAATTGCAAGTATGTATTAAGATCATGAAGTGTTGGGGTTCCACAAACCGAAAGACGGTGAACTGCGACAGTAGATAAATTCTAAGCAAAACCCGAGTCTAACAATGACGGCCACGAGATTTTAATATGCGAGAGGGGTGGCGTCTAGGGTTTGGGGCGCATCCCCCCCCCCCCCCTCCCATGCGGGATACATGGGCCGAGGCCCAATAGACAGGTGACGTAGCACCGCACGGCCCAACAGAATCTGGTCTCCACTTGTTTCGACGATTTTGATTGACTCAGAAAGATTTTGGATGTGGGACCAGATCCGTTGGAAAGGTCCCGTTGAGGGCTTCTCCGTAATGTACTTGAACGCCCCAAACAGAGTTCGTATGCATCTGCTACGCCCTTTTGAAAACAGGCTGCTCCGCCGTGGCCGACCCGGACTCCAGCTCGCGGTAGATTTGATTCCCGACCCATCTTGGCGCAAAGTGACACCCTCGCTGATCAACACCATGATTCCTGAGCACAAGCACAATATTATTAGGTAGTAACTCGTTCTTGTCAATATTCTCTCGTGTACTAAGAAACGAGCTCACCTGGTGATTTAGTTGACGTGCACGTGCCCTTGTTATTAGTCCTTGCACAACGGGTGTTGGAAGAATGGACGCATCGTTAGGGGTGATGTCCTCATCACCTCGTAAATTTCTTCTAGGGTGGTCTAAACCTTGTGAGCAGTCGTGAGATTGCTTATACGGTTAAACTCATTTAAAGATAAACTAGCAAAGAATGCATTTTTCACACGGGCATTTAAATGTAGTTTTCTCCTGCCGTCCTCAGAGTGACTTGCCGGATCATCCGGAGGAGTAAAACCATGTTTAACAATATCCCATACGTCAAGCCCCATGGCCTCTAGGAATACCGACATGCGTACTTTCCAGTAGGAATAGTTAGTCCCATCAAAGATAGGCGCACGACTGGTATGACCTAAGAGAAACCATCATTAGACGACATCCTCTCTCTGGCGGTAAAGCCTAATGAATCGAGAGACCTTACTCTGATACCACGTGTAGGATCAAGGATGCCGACTAGAGGGGGGTGAATAGGAGGCTTTTAAAAACTTTAAATTAAAAGCAAAATCAAATAACAATTGAACAACAAAGAGGAGAAGACAAACACAATCGATTTTTCCCGAGGTATCAGAGACCCGCCCAGTCTCTACTAATCCTCGTTGAACCACTCAAGTCACTTGAGTTTTGCCTCAATACCCACGAAGGATATTATCCACTATTGGTTGCTCCTTGTCCACTCCAAAAAGGCGAGCACCGATGCCTTGTACACCTTTGCCGAGTCTCTCCAACAATCACCAAACTGGAGAGGTCAACGGCCACGCCTCCGAACCGTCTAGGTAAGGGCGCTCACCAAGAGTAATAAGCAACAAGGTCTTCTGTAGACCTCCAAACACGCACCGAGAAACTACGAGTATGCAAATGCAATGAACTGAAACGCTCAGTGGATCAGAAAACACTCGACTTGATCAATAGATCAAGATTTTGTGTAGAAAACTAAAGCTCAAGAGTGTATAAGAGAATGATGCTGCTTGTTATATAAAACAAATGCTCAAACCCTCTATTTATAGCCTCAAGGATCAAAAGAACCGTTGGAGCTAGGGCTGAAAATCAGCAACTCAAACTGACAGTCAGTTACATACACAACGGCCGACAAAATTTACGGATAAAAAATAGCTAGCCGTTGGTGGTCGTATATAGAAACTTGAAACCCCAACTGACAGTCAGTTATGCAAACTGATAGTCAGTTCGACCAAAACATCGACCAGTTTAAAAGAAAACTCAGATAAAAACAACTGTGGTCGAAACCCAAACTGACAGTCAGCATGGGCATACTGACAGTCAGTTTAGTACAAAAATTTTTGCCCCAAAAAAAACACTCTCTGGACAATTGTCAGTTAACACAAACTGACAGTCAGTTCAGCAAACTGACAGTCAGTATAAATAAAAATAACTATAACTTTAAATCCAGAAGTCCAAATTGTGAGTTTAGTAGCTCGTTTGAAAGATAATTTCAAGGGATACATTTTTTTCAACAAAAGAAGAACCCAGATCTGCCTAGATATTTCTGAACATTGCAAAAACTCTTCTGCTGTCAAAAACTCAACTGAAAATCCAAATAACTGACAGTCAGTTAAAAATATCCATAACTTTTGATCCAGAAATTCGATTTAAGTGTTTGATAGCTTGTTTGAAAGATAGTTTAAATGACTACATTTTTGTCGACATAAACAAAAGCCAGATCGGCCTAGATCTTTCTAGAAAATTGAAAAAGCCTTCTGCTGTCAAAAATTCAACTGAAAATCAAATCTTTCAAAACCAAATTCAAATCAAATCCAACCAAAAAGGAATGCAATGCAATGACCTAAGTTTCTCGGTTCATGTTGGAAATGTAGAGAGGACTTTGCAACCCCTCTTTATAGTACGGATAAATCTAAGCAACAAAGTCCTTAACCGATCAACCTCCAAACACCGAGATCGGTAAAAATAAAATCTTAGATTACCTTAGGTCCTTTGCATCTTCATGTTTGCGTCACGTTTTTGCCCTTTTGCACCTTGTGCTTCTATTTAATGTCGGGTTCATCTTGATCATCTTGCGTGTTTTTCCGAACAAACTCTATATCAAAAATATCAGAAGCACAGTTAGTCTGAAACACTTTGTTTTCATTAATCATCAAAATTAGGGTTAGGCATAAAGGCCTAGATGCAACTATACCATCTGTACTCAATCCAAATCTTATATTCCTCACTTTGCCACCAAACTCACTAAAATGTTCTGTTAATGTTTCTCCATTGAATAGAATCTGCTGGATGTCTTAGTTCCTTCTTGTTTCCGGCCTTCAACATGCCAACGCAAGTAATTCGCATCTTTCGGATTTGCAAATAGCCGTTTCAATCTAGAAATCATAGGCAAATACCACACAGTTTTAGCTGGAGGCCCTTTCTTTACCTTGCCGCATTCACTGTGATAAATTTGGTCCCTATGATTATACTGCGTGTCATGCCCCGCCTTCATGGGGAACATGACTACTCATGTGAGGACCCAGCTCACTGCAACTGATCCCAAACCATTTGACTTCTCAGGATGAGTCAAACACAGGAGTATATTGCATCAGTTTAACCTTAATTACATTGAGCAGTATGGCCTACTAGCCTTATTACATCATAATAAATTACAAGCCATCACGGCATAAATAAATCTAGTTTTAGTAAAACAACTACTCATAAGAAGCTAAGTGAACCCCCACAGCAAGAAGTTGAAAGCAGAGCAACACTCTTCAGGGCTCGGGTGGAACTGGCTCTCCTCCTTGTGGATCCAAAAGTTCTTCAAGCATTCGTCTTGGTCATAGAACACTCTGTCTGTTGGATGGTGGACTGCAAGGGTGGGTACTTACGTACTCAACAAGTCATAGTATATAAGAGTGTATACTTATAATAGTCATGACATCAACCTATGCTAGTAGAGAAAGGGGGAAGGTTGCAAAATACATTTTCTCTTCACAATTCCTATTCATGGCAGCACTTATCATAACATAATATCAATATCTTTTGTAAACTCTTAGAAGCACAGATGAGCTAGGTTTAACAAATTTTATTTAGAAAACATACTTGTGTGAATCCACCGTGTGCAGACTCCAGAACCTGGGACCTCAAAGTATTCGAATATGTTTTAAAACTTTGCAAAGGTGTACCTCTTTTTAAATCTACTTCTTCACTCGGCTTTCAAGTCGAGCCATCTCCATGCGACTTTTACGCATGTGACAAGGCTGAGATCACACAACGGTTTTGCAGTTTAGTATTAACAGTATCCCGGCCCGGTAAATAGACAGTTAAGTCTAAAAAACCGTTGTGGGTCCTCCCCACTACCCGACTACCTAGCCTTGGTCTATGTCCTCGCAAGACACATGACCCTTATGGATGCAGCCGCGCACGACTCAATCCAGGCGTAGGGCGTCTTCCTTCTTTACACCTTATCCTCTCATTATTTTTCTGATCTCACACCACTCACGGTCGTCTGTGGCCCACCAGTTTCCACGCAAGAAACCGGATCGACATACCATGCAGGGAACTACTAATACCAAGAAAGCTACTAAGTCGTGCCTGTCCCATACCAAGCAAGTGGTTGGTACATTTTCATGCCGCATTGAAGTACAACACAAGGTTATAGTCCTTATATGCCAATGATCGGTTCATCCCACAATCCCTGCACTCGTCAGTGCTACCACCGTTCCATACAAAACTCTGGTCACGGCTAGGGTTTTTTTTTATGAATATACATATATACATATATATCAGTTATGGCTCACAATTTGATCATTTTGTAAGGAATCTCCTCATACTTTATCGGCATACAGCCTGGTACTGCCATGTCATACTTGTCTCATTTCATCACATGCAATACTATTTATAGTCAAGGCAATATCTTAAAAATTCATAAAATATAGGTTCAAGATGTTCAAGAATATGACTTGCCTCTCGTGACGTAAATATCTGCAGTTGGTAACAGGTTGACAGTGAAGTCCTCGAACTCGGTCTCTGGATCTACTCAGCAACAAATCAAACATACAATGATTACTAACTATATTAATGTCGTGGTATAAAATATACCACCGGCAGATTTCACGGAGAGACTTGACACGCGAATAGCGGCGCTAGCTAACCGAGTGACCGGTCACCTCCCGCCGTGCAACGCAGCAATTAACATGGCGATTTTTATACAGGTTCGGGTCCCGGTGGGGGCCCTGGTCCTATCGGCACCCTCCGGACGCGAGTCCCCTAGGGAGGAGCTCTCTCGGGGAGAGAGGTCACCAAGGGAGCCTATTGTTTGAGAGTGTTGAAAATGAATTGAAGTCCCTTTACAAATGAGGTACAAGGGGATATTTATAGGCCCAAAAAACACACAAAAGACCAAAAAGCCCTAGCTACGGCCGTGGGATCGAGGGGCGCTGGCGTCATTTCATCGGCAGAAGGGCTTGGATGCTATATAAGTGTTCTCGCTGGTTTCCGAGGGACCTGGGGCCAGAGGCCCAGGGACCCACAGGAGACCTTCTCCGCACGAAGGGCCGAGGGGCTCTGGAAGTTCCCTGGCCCGGAGGCCCTGGGACCCACCGGGGACCATCTCCGCACGAAGGGCCAAGGGACTCCGGATGTTCCCCGGGACCAGTGGGCCCGGAGGGCCCGGGACCCGCCAGGGACCTTCTTCACACGAAGGGTTGAGGGGCTCCGGAAGTTCCCAGGGACCCAGGGCCCGGAGGCCCCGGGACCCACCAGGGACCATCTCCACACGAAGGGCCGAGGGACTCCGGATGTTCCCCGGGACCCAGGGCCCCGAGGGAACCGGGACCCACAGGGAACCTTCTCCGCACGAAGGGCAGAGGCGCTCCAGAGGCCTCGCAGGACCCGGGGCCTAGGTCTCAGGGCCTCCGGAAGTTCCCTGGGACCCATGGCCCGGAGGCTCAACCCACCGTGGACCATCTCCGCACGAAGGGTCGAGGGGCTCCGGATGTTCCCCGGGACCCAAGGCCCAGAGGGTCCGGGACCCGCCGGGACCATCTCGGCAGGAAGGGCCGAGGGTTTCCGGAAGTTTTCTGGGACCCGGGGCCCGGAGGCCCTCGGATCCACCGGGGACCTTATCCGCACGAAGGGCCGAGGAGCTCCAGAGGCCCCGTAGGACCCGGGGCCTAGGCCTCAGGGGCTCCGGATGTTCCCAGGGACCCGAGACCCAAAGGCCCCAGGACCCGCCGAGGACCATCTCCGCATGAAGGGCCGAGGGCGCTCGAGAGCTCACTTCGTAGACTGCCCTTGGGCTCCGGAAGTCCCCCAGGACCTAGGGGCCAGAGGCCCACCCTGGGGATCTTCTCCGCATGAAGGCCCGAGGCGCTCCTGAGACCCTACGGGACCCAGGGCCCAGAGGCCCAGGGACCCACCGGGGATCTTCTCCGCACGAAGGACCGAGGCGTTCCGAAGACCCCGAGGGAGCTGGGGCCCGGAGGCCCAGGACCCCCGACTGATCTTCTCCGCACGAGGGACCAACGGTGCTCGGGAACTCACTTCGAAGACTACCCTTAGGTACAGGATTTGCCCCAACAATTAAGATGTTTTATGATCTATATGCAAATATGCTTGCTTTAGAGGAGGAAATGGATTGACGATTTAGGAGTCCAATGCATCTATATGCCGAGGCTAGGTTGAAATGATGGAATCAGGACGATTTGGACTAAGATTGGATGTTAGAGACTCTTAGGGTTTCAAGGCATAAGTCTTGACATTTGGTTCACAGTTGGCTTGCTCAAATACAACGAATGTCAGCAGGACGACATTCGGTTCGCAGCCTGACAATGTCGAAGAATGGCATAGGTATGGTTTGAAGGAATTCCAGTTGACAAAACATGTTTGGCTTAAGGCATTGGGTGCACAATGAAGCAAGACAACTAATTTCAAACTGACTTTTACAGAAAAGTCCAAGAATTAAAGGAAATAGTAAAAAGGTCCCTGTGTACAGTGACTGAGTGTCTGCGCACTGTCAAGAGCAAGGGCTTCGGTGTTTGATCGATTTACTTGTGCGTTGCTTCACCAACCTTGTCAAATGGGTAGGCGAGGTCAAGGTGAAGCTACTGGCGAAGTTAATTGGACAGTGGCGGCGAGACGACAGCGAACGACAAGGTCGAACTCGTCAACTTTCAGAAATAAGGACGAGCTACGGTGACAGTGAGCTAGGGTGAATGTATCAAGAAATTGGATGAGGGATTTTATTCCTGGAGTGGTGCTGATCGTTCTCCAGCGAGGAATTGGGTTACAATCAATACTGGAGCTCACCGGCATTGACACCGGACTCGAAGAAGACGGCAAAAGAGGCGCGATGTTCTAGAGCAATGCTGATCAATCTGGCTCGGCTACACCATCTGCGGGATCTAGGGAGTGAGAAGATGAGGTTAGTTTGGTTGAAGATATGGTGGAGCGGGCTAGCGACGTGCGACGATCACGGTAGCGCGTGAAGATCATGAAATCAGCAAACAGGAGTTAATTTCAAAATTGGATTGAATAGGCTTGTTCAAGGGGCTCTAGTGATCATTTAATTCTACAGAAAGGAAGGTTAATTCGGGCTGCAAGTGGGTGCGATAGCCGGAACAGGGCAAATGCAATTCACGGCGATCACCGGCTTTGAGGTCCACCGGAGTTCAATCAGGAGCTACAGTATGATGAGATGAGCATAAGGCACTTACTGGTTGAATCAAATTGGAACTTGGTGTAGTGAATTCATCTGGCGTCGTGCTCCTCCTCGGCGGCTCACCGGAGAAGAAGAAGAAACAAGAAGAAGGCGAGATGAACTGAGACTTAGCTGAGTTTTGGTTGTGATGGATATGCAGCTTGTCACAGGCGACCTTAAATAGCCATGGGATGAAGATTACAACAACGATAATCATGGAACTTGTGCCGGCGAAGCGGCTGGTCGAAGCAACGGCGACAATGACGCGACGATGACAGGCAGTGCTGCAACTGATATTTTGGTCAGCACCTTGGGACTTGGCGCTGGCCGGTGCAAAGTGGAGGCAACAAAGTTAGCTCGGCGTGGCGACGTGGCGTGAAGCTCCTGACAAAGTTGCTCCCGCTTCTGGAGCGCCGTCGATGCTGGTCGCGCGTGTGGTTGCTGCTGTTGCTGGTGTTGCCACGACGATGATTTTGGCGCAGACACAGGCGAAGGCGGAGCTTGGCCGGCAATGACGAAATTGCGGCGAGGCTCTGGTCGAAGGCGTACCGGCGATTGATTTTGAGATTGGACTATATTGCAATTTCTGAAAATTGATTTGGGCTGATTTGTAAATTTGACAAAAGACTTAGATTAAACTCAGATTGATCATACTGCTGTGGCTTAATAAACTCAACAAGTAATTTAGTAAAGACATAAGATAGGATTTAGGGTTTCTGATCAATTTTGATCGAAATGAAAATAGAGTAATTTGGGTATTTCAATCTGAATTTTGTCGAAATTGAAATTCTGAGACTTTGGATAAGGTTTTGAGATCCTTACAAAAGGAGATTTTGTATTGAATAACATTTGGGAGGTATTCTCGGAATCAGATTAAGATTTGGGGCTGATTTGTGGCTTTTAGCCTTTTTAGGCTTCTGGGAAATCTGAAAAAGATCAATTTGCGATACTTCTTGGACTGATTTGCGAAAATAGTCTAGATGATGGAATTTTGCTGCCAACTTTCTCGATTAAGGTATTGGCATACCCTTGATCATAATCCAAGAATAATTTGGTCTGGATTAGGTAAGGATTTTATCAGATCGGCATTCTGAATTTCAGAGTACTTAGGGTAATTAGGATATTAAATAATTCCGTTTTCGAAAACAAATTGAGACTGATAATTCTGGGAGTTAAAGATCGAATCTGATCTGACTTCTGAAGGCTTTTCTACTCAGGATAATTAGTAGGCCATATCTGGATGATCTTATCTTGATTTGGGTCTAAGGCAATAATTTTGAGATTTTTGGGCTTCAGAAAAGAATGGATTTGAGATGATCTTGCTACTTCTAAGAGACATATGCGTGCATGATTTTCCATGAAAAACGACGTTTTCACCCCAAAACCAGGGTGTTACACCGCGATGCACCGCATCTAGGACAAACATGCAAATCCTCATACTCATGATGGTATAGCACACAATCATTTGGGCATGCATGTATTCTTTCGATTTCCATTCCCAACGGACACAACAGTTTTTTGGCCTGGAAAACCGATCTTGGCAACTCATTTCCCTCTGGAAGCATGTCCACTAAAAGATCTAATAGCGCTGTGAAACTCTTATCACTCCAACCGTTACTTGCCTTCAAGATATATAATCTCAGCACTGAAGACAACTTTGTAAATTTTGCACATCAAGGGAACAAAGGCTTTTCAGAGTCAGCAATCAATTTCTCAAATTTACCAAAGTCATTTTCGTTGTAATCTTCTTCCACATCACGTAACATTTCATCTAAATTTTCAAAATCTACATGTACATCCAAAAGAACATTATCAAGGTTCTGACGATCATCATTACTGCAATCCACTTCTGGGTCCTGCTGATTGGTAGCGGTGCTCGTTTCCTCAAGATCTTCACCATGCCATATCCAACGAGTATATCGTGTGTTAAAACTACGACGAATCAAATGGCTCTTAAATTGATCAGAGTTGCTAAACCTCTTTAAGTTAATACAATCTATACAAGGACAAAGCATATCGTTCTCTCCCTTCTTCGCCTTTGCTTGCTCAACAAATTTAATAAACCCATTCACACCCTCCAAATACTCAAGAGTAGTATGTTTTATTCCATACATCCAATATTCTCGGTCCATCTACAATTAATTCACAAAATTGACAAATTGAAAAAAAATTAATGACTCAGGGCATGCATGCATGAAACATGATCAATTAGGCCATATGTATACAGCTACTTACATTATTGGATATATGAAACCCTAACTTGGTGCATTAATTGTAATAGCCTGCTAGCTAGCTTATTAACTTCAGCCATAAATCATTCCTAGCTTAACTTCAGCAAGCTATAGCTAGCTAGCTTAGCTCTTATCTTGGACCTACAGCTAGTTTCATTGGGAGTAGACAGACAGAGGGAGAGAGTGATTGAGAGAGAGAGAGATGATGATGAGAAGTTTACATTACCGAGAGGGATCGAATTAAGTTTCTTCCAGCTAGCTTGCCCAGATCACTCTAGCCTGGAGCGTGGAACGGTAGAAACATAACAGAGAGATCGAGGATGCAAAGTAAGGGTCGAGTGGGTTAATTAATTTGTGGAACTTTTACTAACAGTTCAAAAACACAACCGTTAGTAAACTTTCCTTTCCTCTAACGGTTCGTACATAAATAACTGTTAGAATAAATAATATGGTTTTACTAACGGTTACAGAAAACAAACTGTTAGTACAATTTTCTCTCTTCTAATGGTTCATACAATAATAACCGTTAGAATAAATAACGCGGTTTACTAACAGTTACAGAAAACAAACCATTAGTAAAATTTTATCTCTTATAACGGTTCATACTATGATAATTGTTGTGATTGTCACTAGAAGTTTCCCAAAAATAAATTGTTAGGAAAAAAGTGCTTCTCCACTGTGAACCTTGTACACTAACGATTTTCTTTCAGATTACATATAACCATTAGAATATAGGGTTTAGTGGACTGCATTTCTGTAGTAGTGACATGATTCGAGAAGATGTCCTATATCATGGCATTTGTGACAGAATTTATTGTAAGTCTTAACAAAAATAGTTTTAGTTGTTGCTCTTTTTCTTTTATGAGGATCATAGCCTAATCCTTCTTTTTTGAAGGACATTTTTGCTCACTTAGAAGTCAATCAAGGTTCTCTCCACCCTTAAAACATTTCACTAGACCCTTGTTCAATTTTTCAACTTGAGCTTTTAGGTCTAAATTCTCTAGCATAAGATCAAAGATATTACAAGCATTTAAAACTTCAATATTCTTGTCATCTAATATTAAATCATGACAAGTGGTCAAGATGACACAGGATGGATTTTCTGAAATATCACATGTAATGCCTATATCGACCTTAGACTCTGAACTAACAAGATCTAGTAAAGTTTCATGTGAATCCTTTAATTCATAATAAAAGTTATTTAGTGAGGAATTTTCTTTTCTTAGCATCTTGTTTTCTTTTGCTATTTTGCTAAGAGTTTCATTTTGTTCCATCACCATTTCAATAAGTTCATCGTAGGAGGGTTCATAGTCTCATACCTTTGCATCAGCACTTGCCATAAGACAAACAGATGACTAGTTTGTAGACATGCATCATACAATGCAGCTCCTGCCATCTTCTTGGAGTTGGATGGTGCTTCATTGTCGTAGCCAGAATCTTTAGATCCTGAGTACCATTCTCCAATGCATGCTTCACCCTTTCTTTTCTTATCGTAGAGCTTCTTAGAAAGCAATTTCTTGCCGCTTGACCCTTCCTGGTCGTCTTTCTTGTCGTGTGATCTTTGATTATCATTTCTTCTGTTTGGGCATCTCGAAGTGTAATGCCCCTTCTCATGACACTCATAAGAAGTGATATTCTTGAAAGACACCTTCTTGCGTGGTCCTTCCTTGTTGAATTTGTTGAGAAGCTTTCGTGTCTTCCTTATAAGGAGAGTGAGATCATCGTCAAATGCTTCATCTGAGCTGTGGTCTTGATCTCTAATCTGTTTGACCTTGACCTTGAATGCCAAATTTTTTTTCTTTAAGCTCGAAGCTTCTTCAACTTCTTTTCTTTCCACCTTCTGCATTTCATGAGTGATAAGGGTAACCAACAGCTCACTAGGAGTTGTAGAAGATATATCTCCAATGATTAGCACAGTCAGAATGGTGTTAAATCTTGATGGTAATACCATGAGCATCTTGCACACCACATCAATGTCTTTGAACTTGGTACCTAAGCCTTTAAGATCATTGATCAGAAGATTTTAGTTGAGTGAACTTGTCACTCACATTTTCATTTTCAAGCATGACAAACGAATTATATTCTCTATTAATTTTAATAAGTCTAGCTTCCTTGACTTTTTGAAATTCCTTCATGAATAACTTCTAAAGTTATCCATATTTCATGTGAGGTGTCAAGATTGTTTATCCTTTTGAACCATTTAGATATAAGCCATCGAAAATAGCATTTTTAGCTTGAGCATTAGCTTAGAGGTTTTTTGTTTCCAAAGGTGTGGCGTTTTCCATGTCAAGAGGAGCTCTAAAGCCTTCTTTGGTAACTCTCCAAGCATCTAAACTCATTGACTCTAAATAAACTTGTTGGGGCAAAATCCCGGACGCTTCCCAAAAAAGTCCCGGAGGGCTACCGGGCAAAACCTCGGAGGGCTACCGGGCAAAGTCCCGGAGGCCTTCCGTGGAAAATCCAGGACGACTACCGGGTAAAACCCCGGAGGGCTACCAGGCAAAGTCCCGAAGGCCTTATGTGAAAAACCCTGGAGCGCTGCTGAGCAAAACCCTAGAGGATTACCGGGCAAAGTCCCGGAGGCCTTCCACGGAAAACCCCGGATGGCTACCGCCATTGGGGGAAAATCCCGGACGCTTTCCAGGAAAAGTCCCGGAGGGCTCCGGTGGGAAATCCTGGAGGGCTACCGGGCAAAACCCCGGAGGGCTATCGGGCAAAGTCCCGGAGGCCTTCCATGGAAAATCCGGGAGGGCTGATGAGGACATCACTTCTTCACGCACCAACCATAATCCTCCGCTTGTTACACAAGGACCAAAACACGCAGCAAAACCCGATTGTTGCATTGCCAGGTGAACTCATTCCTAAGTTTATATATATATGGTTTTCAGAATGGTTTACTACCTAATAGTGATAATATTGTGCTTAGGAAACATGGAGAGGACCAGCAAGGAGCCCAAGTCGAGTTGGAGTCCGGGATGGATTCGAGTTGGAGTCCGGTTCGGCCATCCAGAAGCAACCTGCCTTCAAACAACCATAACTCCCTCATACGAAGTCCGATTGGGACGTTCTTATAGTCCACGGAGAAGCCCACAACGAGATCTTTCCAACGGATCTAGTTCGACGTCAAAATTACTTCTGGATCGCCGGTAATTGGCAAAACAATTTTCAACCAGATTCTGATTGGGCCTAGTCGGTGCTGTGTCACCTTTTTGGTTGGGTCAAGGCCCATGTATCGAGTTAGAGTCCGAGTAGGGAAAGAGTCCATGTCGGTTGCAGGTTTCCTTACCTGGCCACCGACCACTTTTACCTCCTCTATATAATCTGGCCGAACCATTAGGGTTCTGTGGGTTTTGTTTAGTCATAGTCTTTCCTTCGTGAAGCTATTGAGATATTCTTCTTGGTTGGCTAGATCAACATCAATATCTGTATTCGGAAACCCAACTTTTTTTTGATTCAATCTATATTTGCAATTTCAGATGAAATTACGTCAACGCCCTTCAATCCAACGACCGTAGCTAGGGTTCTTTAGTGTTTTTGCATGTTTTGGGGCCTATATATACCCCCCTTGTACCTCATTTGTAACCAATCCCAACTAATTTTATTACACTCAGTCAACAAGCTCCCTTGGAGACCTCTCTCCCCAAGAGAGCACCTCACTAGCAGACTCGCGTCCGGAGGGCGCCGACAGGACTAGGGGCCCCACCAGGACCCGAACCTGTATAAAAATCACCATGTCAATTGCTGTGTTGCCCGATGGGAAGTGACTGGTCCCACGGTTAGTTCACACCGTCGTTCCAGTTTCAAGTCTTTCTGTGAAACCTGCTAGTGGTGAATTTTATACCATGACAAAACTGCCATTCTAATTTTCCAATAGATATAATTTTCTCCTTTGAAAAAGGGAATGTCGTGGTATTGCGAATACCCCGGCAGGTTTCGTGGACGATACTAGCGAAGAAAATGCGGCGCGGGTTGACCGGGTGACCGGTCCTCCCCCGCCGGACAAACACAAGAAGTGACACGGGGATCTATACAGGTTTGGGTCCCGGTGGGGGCCCTAGTCCTGTCGGCGTGCTCCCGACCGGAGTCGGCTGGGGAGGCTCTCTCGGGGGAGATGCTTTCGGAGCACACCAGTGAGTTTGGCTATTCCAATAATAATGAATCACCTGTCTTACAACAGGGGGTACAAGGGCTATTTATAGCCCCGAAAAGAAGCAAAAAGACTAAACTACCCCGGACGCTACCATCGGATGAGGGATAGCAACGTCCTTCTCCCGGTCAGGTGCCTTGGATGCTTGATGGGTGGTCGCTAATTCCGAGGCGCTCCTCACGTGACCTGCACGTGATCAAGAACCAAAGACTTTACCTTTAGAAGGGCGACGATGCCCGGGACATGCACCGGAGGCCAGGTCCAGGGAGCCAAAAGGCGGCGCCCGGGGCAGGCACCAGAGGCCACGTCCCTGGGCGAATGGCAGCGCCCGGGACCGGCACCGGAGGCCTGGTCCCGGGAGCCAAAATGTGGCGCCCGGGGCAGGCACCGAAGTCCACGTCCCCGGGCGAATGGCGGCGCTCGGGACCGGCACCAGAGACCTGGTCCCTGGAGCCAAAAGGCGGCGCCTGGGGCAGGCACCGGAGGCCACGTCCCCGGGGAAATGGAGGCGAACGGGACCGGCACCGGAGGCCACGTCCCGGGAGGCAAAAGGCGGCGCCCGGGGCAGGCACCGAAGGCTGGGACCGGGCAAATGTGACGCAACTTACCTGGGCTTAGCCTCACAGAGATTTCCCCCAACAGCAGCCCCCATGCCCCCCGGGGACAATGCTCTTGTCCCCGGTGGGTATGGCACATGTCACCGGGAAAATCTTCGGGCCAAGCCACCGGAGCCATGACGCTTCAACCCCGCGGGCACATCACGGTACATCTGCGCCGTTGGGCCATAAATGCGCTCGCGGTTCGAACAGGCACCTCGGTTTGCGCGCTAGTCCCTTCGTTTCCCGCTCACGGTTTGAACTCCAACAGCCTATATGTACCGTGATGTGCCACGTGCCGCCCATCTGGGCCATGCCTCACCCCTATAAATAGGGCCTTGGGGGGCCCGGGAAGCTCATTCCAAACTTTCAAACTTCAGCGCCCTTAGCTCTCCTGGTAGCCCTCTCCCAGTAGCTAGCTCCCGGTAGCCAAGTGTCTGGAACCTTTAGGTGTCCAGTTCCTGGAAGCCTTAGCCACCGGAAAAAACCAAAGCTGATGGCGCCCAAGGGTCGAGCGAAGACCACGGAGGTTACCCCGGAGGAAATCGCTCCGGATTTCCTCTGGGCATCAGAGTTCTCGGCCGGAGACTTGGAGTCCTTGGTTGAATGCGGAGTCGTCGAGGACGGGGACATCCGGGTCCCCGTGAAGAAGGACGGAGCCCCCCACCCCAGGCCTGGAGATATTGTGGCCTTCGAGGCCTTCCTCGAGGCGGGCCTCCGGCTCCCGGTGCATCCCTTGCTCCGGGAGTTTCTGAAGGAATATGGGGTGGTGCTGAACCACCTAACGCCGAACACCATCGTCCGGATGGGCCTCTTCATTTGGCTCTTCGAGATGGTGACCGGGTGGGAGCCCACCCTACGAGCCTTCCAGTACTTCTACGAGCCGGCGGCGAGGAGCTCCCAGTTGGTGAAGGGGGGACCCAAGTCCCCCTTTGGCTCGGTGATGGTGCAGATGCTACCATCCCGGGTAGCCGATTACCCGGCGGCGACCTCCCGGGATCACTGGGGCGACTGGATCCGGAGGTGGTTCTACCTCCTGGTCCGGGACGACGAGGTAGTGTACGCCCCGGAGGACCCCGCCTACAGCAGGTCGTCCGAGCCGAAGCCTCCGGTGTGGACGGACGAGGAGCTGGAGCTCCTCAGCAAGGTCATTATCTCCTGGGGCACCCGCTCTATGCGGGACGCCGCTGAGGAGGTGATGCTCTGGAGGATCTCCCCCTTCTCGCGCGGGAGAAGGGGGATCAGGATGGGCCTGGAGCAGTGGCCCCCATTCAAGCCGGTGACCCGACGTAAGTCTTCGTTACCTGGTTCATTGCAGTTACAAATTTTTGAAAGTTTGACTCTCTTACCTTTCGCAGTCCGGCCGTACCCGGCGGCACGGAAGAAGGCGGAGAACCTCCTGGGGAGGTACTTCCTCAATGAGCACGAGCGCGTCGTGCGCGTCGTGGGGGAGGGCCCTCCCCGGAACCTGGTAACCGAGGCCCTCGGGCTAAAGCTACTGGAGAGGAAGCCCCTCCCCACCCCCGGATCGCATAAGTGGGGGAAGGAAGCCGCCGGGGGGCTCTGAGCCTAAGAAGGCCGGAGTTCAAAAAGCCCCCGGCCCGCCGACGACACTGGCCTCAACGCCGATGAAGGCCCGGGACGAGACCCCTGGGATCGGGCGCGCCTGGGCGCCGGCCCAGAAAGAAGCAACACCCCTCCACCGAAGAGCCCCGTTGAGGCTCGGGGGAAGGAACCGGCTGCGGGTGGGGCGGCGTCTGATTCGGCGGACTACGCCCCGTCGCCACCTTCGGTGGTGGCCCTCCCGGCGCCCCCGGCACCTTTGGAGCCGGAGAAGCTGGAGGTGAGATTTGCGGAGGCCTCGCCTCGGCGGGTGGAGTGGCCGGTGGACGCGAGGGGGAGCCCCTCAGTCTACGAGGTCCCTCCGGAAGTGGAGGCTCTGGGGGCCCTCCCGCCCGGGAAGGGGAAAGGGCTGATGGTTCCTCCCCGGGCAGGGACCCCTTCCAACAGCTCCTCGGCCACTTCCACGGAGGCCACCTCCTCGGTGACGAAGACAGCGACCACACTGCCGGACGCTCAGGTCCGGGGACCCCTCACCGGCCGCGACGGGACCGGCGTCGAGCGGGAGACCCCCCTGCTTTCCGCGGGGGAGGTCGCCCACTACGCGGAGGGCCTGCAGACCCGGAAGGTGCAGGCCTACGTTGCGGAGGGGATGCTCCATGAGCGTTTTGGAGAGCTCCAATCTCTCCAGATTCAGGTACTTACCCGAGTCGATGACGCCTTCTTTCGGGCTCCTGCATTTGAATTTTTCTAACTCTGTAGTTTGTAGGGGGCGGCCTTTACCTGGGGCCTTGAGCAGCGGATCAGCCGGCTGTTGAAGGACGCGGAGGAGATGGCCGCCACCTACCTGGGGCAGCGCGACGAAGCCCTGCAGGAGCTGGCCCGGGTCTGGGCCCAAGTCCATGTCTCCGAGGCCGTCAACGGTCGCCTTCGACAGGAGGCCAGGGCGAAGGAGGAGGCCTTCCGGGAGCTCGAGCGTTCGAGCGTCCGGGCGGTGATGGACGGGGGCCGTTCCGTCCGCTCGGCCCTCGAGAGCCTTGGCGTGAGCCTAGGCTCCGGGAGCAGCTCGGAGGTGCCCCCGGGTACCCTCACGGAGGCTGTGCGTTTTCTCAACGCACAGGTCTCCATCATCCCGGAGGCCGCCGATGCCCGGGCACGGGGCCGGGCGATCCCCGTTGTTGCGGCCGCGGCGGGGCTCGTTGAGCACCAGGGGGTCGGCGCCCGGGCGATCAGGGGCCGCATCCCCCGGAGCTTCCCCGAGTTCTTCGAGCCCTCACGCCGGGAGGTGGAGCAACTCGCCGGGGGCTTCTACGACCGGATCGTCCGGGCGAGGTTCCCGGCACCGGCGCCTCCGGCAGCGGATGCCCCGGCCCCGGCCCCGGCGGAGGCCCCCCGGGGGGAGGACGCCAACGATAAAGTATGAATCTCCCCCCGGGTCTTAGATAGGACCCTTTACTTTCTTAGGATTTTTCTCCCGGTAGCTTCTTAGAAGAAGCCCCGGACACTTGTAAAAAGACATTTTGAAATGCAATGGAATTAGAAATTTTTCTAAGTCTTGAATGAATGCATTATTACCAGGATTCCGGGGAGGTTACTCCCAGGCTAAGGTCCTAAAGAGGTTCCCAGGGGGACGCCCAAGCAGCTTTGATCTTGCTAAGTCTCATCTCCGGGGAACGCAGCGGGGACGTCATCCGAGAGCCGATCCGGTTAAGATGGCATCTGGAGTAGCACTTGGACAATTTTGACAATCATCGCGCCGAATTATCCCCTCCACATCCGGGGTCCCGGATGATCCCCCCTCTTCGGATACTTCCGCCGGCGGGCTACTAGTATTGGCCCGAGGATGTGCTCCGGGAAGCTGAGCGCCGCGTACGCGCATTGTACCGGGACCTGGCCCGGGAGCTAGCGGAAGGCCTCCGGGGCTATTAGGCATATAGGAGCCTTAGGATGTAGAGAACTTCCGAGTTTTGACACGGGTTGTACCGTTTCCTATGCCCACCGGAGGGGTAAGATGTCCTCCGGTTGAATGATAAATAAAGTCGTGTTTGCTTCTTGTTGCTTTGAGAGTCTTCTTTTCATATTTTTCTTGGATGGTTTGGGCGACTTCTTTTGAAGAGAAGGAGCTAAGTTTGCTCGTGGATGGTGCAGTTGACACTTGGGGGTCCCTTATGCCCCCGCCCACAGCGGGCCGGAGGGTAGCTCCGCGCGCTGTGGGGGTGACAAAGCCCCCGGGGTGAAGATGATCTATAGCATAAGGATTTTTCCAAGTTAGAAAATTCAAAAACGAGGTTTCAGGAAAAGACCTTCCGGGAGACAATCGTCTGGTCGCCATGAGGACAGGGAGCCGGGAATAAGGTCTCGGGGGAAGAAACATCTGACAAAACCCAATGAGATTTCCGGAGGTGAGCTTTCCGGGAGACAATCATCGGTCGCCGTGAGAACGGGGAGCCGGGAATAAGGTCTCCGAAAAAGAGTATCCAAGAAATCCGTAACTTTGCCAGGAGACAATCATCCTGTCGCCGTGAGAACGGGGAGCTGGGAATAAGATCTCCGGGAAAGAAAAATCCAAGAAAGCCTGAGATTTCTGGGGATAGACCTTCCGGGAGACAATCATCCGGTGGCCGTGAGAATTGGGAGCCGGGAATAAGGTCTCCGGGAAAGAAATATCCAAGAAAGCCTGAGACATCCCGCTGAGGAGACTGTCGACTCCCGGAGGAGGATGTGCCCGATGATGGGTCTGAGTGTTTGGACAGGAGACTAGTCTCCCAAAGTGACTCGTTACCACTGTCCCGGAGGACCGGGTTGCCGCTTACACCCTCAGTCCACGAGGGCTAATCGTAAGCCGCCCTACAGGAGGGACTTGCTGGGTCTGAGCCCACTGCCTCACGGGGAGGGCATCCTCGCGGGGAGGGCGTCCTCGCGGGGAGGGCATCGCCGTTAGGGGCGGTAATCTGAAGAACCTGCAATGAGACAGTTGAAGAGAAGAATCCAGTTGTATTGACAATGAAATTAAATACAACGCCTCCCTCCGCGAAGTTGCGAAAGGGCAGGGAAAGGTGATTACAATGTCCCCCTCCCCCTCCGGCGTGATCGCTCCGGGGGAGGGGACAGTGAGTACGAGGTCCCCCTTCCCCCTCCGGCGTAATCGCTCCGGGGGAGGGGACGGGCCTGTGTAGGCTAGACATAAAACTTACGAAGTAAACGCAAGTTCCACGTGTTTCAACTCCTGCTCTTGGAGGTCAGAGAGCTTGTAAGCCCCCGAGCCCAGGACCGTGGAGATCTTGTAGGGGCCCTCCCATTTGGGGGAGAGCTTACCCTGGGCTTGGGGGTCTGTGACGCGCTTGAGGACAAGGTCCCCAAGGCGAAATGCCCTCTCGCGCACGCGCTAGTTGTATGCGCCCGCCATCTCGCGCTCATAGATGGCGTGGCGGAGGAGCGCTCGTTCGCGTTCCTCCTCCACGGGATCGATCTCCAGCCGTTGGTTGGCCTCGTTGGCTTGGTACGCTGTGGTCATGGCTCCATCTAGGAGCTCGACTCGCAGCGACCGGAAGCCAATCTCCGGGGGGAGGACTACCTCCACCCCGTAGACTAGGGAGAAGGGAGTATGCCTAGTCGCCCGGCTTGGGGTCGTGCGCATGGAACAGAGGATGCTAGGGAGCTCCTTTGCCCATGCACCCCGCTTAGAAGCGGCCTGCTCGAGTCACCGGCATAACCCCTGTAGGATTACGCCGTTGACCCTCTCGACAGCCCCATTGCTCCGGGGATGGGCCACTGAGGCGAAGTGGATAACGAGCCCCAAGCCTTCGCAGAATTCCCGGAAATAAGCTGAGTCGAATTGGGTCCCGTTGTCAACGGTGATTTCCCGGGGGACACCAAAACGACAAACGACGTTTTTCCAGAAAAACCGCTGGACGGCCCGGGACGTGATGCTGGCCAAGGGTTCCGTCTCTACCCACTTCGTAAAGTAGTCGACCGCGACCACCGCATACTTGTATCCTCCGGGCGCTGGGGGGAAGGGCCCTAGAAGGTCCATCCCCCAGTGCACGAAGGGCCAAGTGATGGGGATAGTCTGCAGCGCTAGGGGGGGAGGTTCAAACCCTTGGCCATCTTCTGGCAGGCCTCGCACGCGGAGACAAGGTCTCGCGTGTCGCGCATGACCGTGGGCTAGTAGAAGCCCTGCCGGATGGCACGCAGGGCTAGGTGAGAGCCACAACTCCCCCGCGTGGATGTCTTCCAGAAGTTGGAGTCCCTCCGGTCGGGGGAGGCAGCGCAGGAGGGCAGAAGCCCCCTGCTTGTAGAGCCTCCCCTCCAGCAAGAGATATGCCCGGGCTTTGGCCCGGAGGCCCTTAGCCTCGGTGTCGTTGGGAGGGTCCCCCTCCCCCTTGATGAAGGAGATGAGGGGGTCCATCCATGATGGAGTCCGGGTGATCTCAGCGACCTCCGGGACACGAGGCTCATCGCCCGTGTCCGGGGAGGCCACCGAGGGCTTCGTGATGATTTCCAGGAAGGCCCCCTTTGGGAGCGATTCCCGGGCGCTAGCTGCCCGGGCCAAGGCGTCGGCCCAGTCATTATCCCTTCGCGGGATATGCCAGGCCTCGAGGCCATCGAAGTGCCTCTCCATCTTTCGCACCTCCTGCAAATAAAGACTCAAGTTTTCGTCATGGCACAGATAAGATTTGTCCATTTGGCAAACTACAAGCTTAGAATCTCCCTTCACTAGGAGGCGCCGGATCCCCAGGGAGCGCGCAAGGCGCATCCCAAGGAGCAAAGCCTCGTAATCGGTGACGTTGTTGGTTGCAGGGAACTCTAGCCGCGCCGCGTACTCGAGTTCCTTCCCCTCGGGGCTCCGGAGGACTACTCCCGCACCAGCCCCGGCGAGACACAGCGACCCATCGAACATGAGTGTCCAATGGTCACTGCGACGGGGCGGCGCGGGGAGGTCTTTGTCCCCGGGCCCGGAGGCAGGAGTCCACTCCGCGACGAAGTCGGCGAGCACCTGTGACTTAATGGCGGAGCGGCCTGTGAGGGACAGGGAGAAGGGGGCGAGCTCGGCCCCCCACTTCCCAATCCAGCCAATGGCTTCTTTGTTCCGCAGCACCTCCCCCAGGGGGAGGGACGACGGGATGGTGGTGGGGTGTCCCAGGAAGTAGTGGCGAAGCTTCCAGGACGCCATCAGGAGGGCGTAGCAGATCTTCTCCATCTCCGTGTACCGAGTTTTGGCCCCCTGGAGGGCCTCACTCACGTAGTACACGGGACGCTGCTGCCCCCCTTGCACCTTCACCAATACCGCGCTGACGGCGACCGGGGTCGCGGCAAGGTAGAGGAGCAAGCGTTTTTCTGGAGACGGACTCACGAGCATTGGAGGGCTCGTGAGGTACTTCTTGAGGTCGTCGAATGCCTCCTGGGCCTCGGGGGTCCAGCGGAACCCCTGGAGCCCCCGGAGGATCTTGAAGAATTGGAGGCCTCGCTCCCCCGACCGCGAGACGAAGCGGCTTAGCGCGGCTAAGAGGTCGGAGAGCCGCTGGACGTCCTTGACGGAGCGCGGCGGGGGCATGTCCAGGAACGCCCGGATCTTTTCGGGATTTGCCTCTATGCCCCGTTGGGACACGAGGAAACCCAGGAGCTTCCCCCCGCGCACGCCGAAGGCGCCCTTCTCCGGGTTGAGCTTCAGCCCGTACGCGCGGAGGTTGCGGAAGGTGTCCGCCAGGTCATCGATGTGGGAGGCTACGCGGGGACTTTTGACGACTGCATCGTCTACGTAGACTTCGACGTTGCGGCCGACTTGATCTTTGAAGACCAGCGTCATGAGGCGCTGGAAGGTCACTCCCGCGTTCTTGAGCCCGAAGGGCATGTGGACATAGCAGAAAGTTCCGAGGGGAGTTATGAAACTCGTCTTTTCCTCGTCTCCTTCCGCCATCCGGACTTGATGGTAGCCCTAGTAGGCGTCTAGGAAGCTCATCAACTCACACCCCGCAGTGGAGTCGACCAGTTGGTCAATCCGCGGGAGTGGGAAGTTGTCCTTGGGGCAGGCGCGATTAAGGTCGGTGAAGTCCACACACATCCGCCACTTGCCATTCGATTTCTTGACTAGGACGGGGTTCACGAGCCACTCGGGGTGCAGGACCTCCCTAATGAACCCCGCCTCTCGGAGTCGGGCGATCTCCCCCTAGATTGCTTCTGGCGCTCGAGGGAGAGCTTTCTCAGCTTCTGTTTGACGGGGGGGTGACTGGCGGTCACCGCGATCTTGTGCTCAATGACTCCCCAAGAGACACCCCGCATGTCCAAAGGCTTCCACGCGAAAACATCGGAGTTCTTGCGCAGGAAAGCCGCCAGTTGCGCTGCATGCTCCTCAGGGAGCTCCGCCCCGATCCGGACGGTTTTGTCCCCATCGTCCGAGGACAGCTGGACCTTCCGGAGGCCCCCTTCCAGACACGGCTTGGGGAGGGGCCTCCTGGGAGGTATTGCCGTGATGTCTGGTTCCGGGGGAGAGACCTCCCCCCGGGTGACGAGGATTGACACCCGAGTCAGTTCAAAATAAATGCATGATTGGTTCAAGATAAATTCGAGCCAGACACGTGCCTGGCGGTGCAAACTCAAGTCATTCCGAGAAGCATCAGCACGAGATCGCGAACTGCACGCAATCAGACCACAGTCCTCACGCGATCAGACCACAACTAGTGCGCGGTCAGGAATCCGTATGTTGTGCACGGACAGAAGGCTGAAGGTGTTGCGCGGTCAGCCAACATCGCGCAGTCAGAGCACTTTCGACCGGGGAACGTGGGATTAACTTCTGCTACAGGAATATCCCAAGTATCCAGAAGATTCTTCCACGTAGAGGAGCAAGCGTCAGGAGGTTAATACGTGTAGTTATCCACGAATAACACGTGTTAAACCTACGTGGGAGTTAAGAGCGGTTTTCCAAACCGCATCTAAGCAACCGTTTGATGCAGTTACGACTTCGCGCCCTTTCGACCAGTATAAAAGGGCGGAATGGTGTATCAAACAGGAGGATCATCTCTGATCAAAATGAGATACAACCCATCTCAAAGATTCAAGCAGCCAAGACTACGGTTTAGATTAGATAGCCTCCATAAAGCCTTCTAGGCTTTATTTGGTACATTGTATAGGGAAAACCTTCGCTTGTGAAGGTCTTTCCCTCACCACTCTATAACTCTTTACTACACATAGTGAAATCCCAACAGGACGTAGGGCTATTACTCCCACCATAGAGGGCCCGAACTTGTAGAAACTTCTCTGTGCTCCAGTTCTCCATAATTCTACATACCTTCCCGGAGGGTCACCCTGAAAGGTCTCACTATTTATAAATTCTGCATAAGTTCGGCTAAGGACCCCGAATCCGAATCGTCGACACCTGGCGCCCACTGTGGGGCCTTTCTCAAGGCGTCCTAATTTTCATCCGGAGGTTCGTTGAAATATGGCTGGAGTATATGATTCGAAGAACGATTTCGATCTCGAGGATTATGCTCACATTCCAATACCTTCTCCAAGCGATCCTGTCCCGATGGAGGAGGTTGGGGGCGAAAATCTCCCAGAGGTTGAATCATCTCTCCAGGTCATGTCCATCGACCAGGGAGCAACTAGCACAAGGTCAGAACCTACCGAGGTTCTTAATGCGCTAGAGGGTAAGTCCGGTCCGTCATATGACCCCGCTGAGGGGAAGGATGATATCGACCTGGAAATCAGCCCAGGGAGATTTGACCCTGATAACCTCCCCCGTCTCTTTGATTTTGAGTCTGACTCGGAACAAACTGAGATGTTTTCCCCATCGGCGACCTCTCTCCCAAGACAGTTTGCTGCCTTATCGGAGGAAACTCCTGATCAATAGGCTGCTAGGGAAGAACAGGAACGCAAGCAGAAGGAGGATCAAGATCTCGAGCAACAAAACAACGAACTACGTAGAACGGCCCTAGAGGCTCTTCAAGATGCACAGGCTCGTTACGATGCTGCTCCGAGTTCTTCCCGACGATCACGTGGTCGCAGACGCGACCAGACCCCTTCTTTGCCTCCGGAGCGTTTCCCGGTGGACGAAGAAACGGTAACGCTTGGTGCCCCTAGGAGAAGTACACAAGGTCGACTGCGATCTATCACAGAAGTCATGCGTAATTTCCCTCCTACGGTCACGGATGCGCAGAAACCGGCCTTCACCAGAATCCTAGCGGAAAGGTTGGACAAAGTCGCATCTGAGGCGAACCCAACGGCCTCTTCCCGGTCGATAACACGTTCCCGCTAACGAGAGCATTCTCACTTTGGTTCTGGTCAACGAAGTTACCCGCCGCCTGTACCATCCCACCAGGACAAGTACAGGCAGACACAGGATTGTCGTGGTAGGGATCGGGTCCTTGTCCACTCTCGTTTGGGACCGTTGCGTGAAGTCGCTCGTGATCCGGTCGAGAGTCACAGGGCAGTTCACGGTCCCTATGTTGGTTGTAAAGCTTTCTCGCCCGGCCTTTGTGCGGTCGTTTGGCCTGATAAGTTTCAACCAGGGGCCATAGAAAGCTTCGACGGAACTCAAAACCCATCCGAGTTCCTTCAAATCTATATCACTGCCATCCAAGCGGTAGGAGATGATGACTGGGTCATGGCCAACTACCAGCCTACAGTCCTCGAAGGACCGGCTAGAACCTGGCAGTTTAATCAGCCCGAGGGTCCATCTACAATTGGGAAATGTTGTGCGACACCATCCACAGCAATTTCCAAAACTGTTATCAAAAGCTGGGTAAAGAGGACGATCTTCATCGACTACGACAAACTTCGATTGAAACCCTTCGTCAGTTTGTCAAGAGATTTGTCGGGGTGAGGAATACCATCCCGAACATATCTGACGGCTCCGTTATCAGGGCATGTAAACATGCCGTTCGATATCGGAGATTCACCGAAGACTTGCTTATCCACCCTCCTCGATCAGTGGCCGATCTTTTCGACATGGCCAATTGATACTCCAAAGCGGTCGAATGGAACCGGATGGTCGATAAGGGTGACCTACCACCTCAACCAGGTTTTAAAGACTCTAGGAAAGAAGATTCAAGCAAGAAGCCGGAATCTTCGTCGGGTGGGAAGTTAAAAAAGTTGAAGAGGGACCGCTCTGGACAATACCGCGAGGTCGCAGTTGCAGAGAAGCCTTCTTCAACCAAAGGTAACAAGCCTTCATTTAAGAATAAAACTGCTTCTGGTGGTCGTAGTACCGACCAGCCAGAAAAGTCGACTAATCCGCAGGAAGGCAAGAAGTGGTGTCCACTCCACAACTCCGCAGGCCACGACCTCAAGAACTGCAGGAGTTGGTTGAAGCAGTTGGATGACTCTCTACCAGGGAGTTGGACCATTGCCGACCTTACCGGCCAAAGAACAAGCGTGCGGACTTAGAGAGGCCGACGGAGATGAAGATATGTCTTACCAGGTACCTCATAATCACATTAATGTTATTTTCGGGGGTTCCTCCTCTTTTGTTTCCCAAAGGCAGTTTAAACCCTTTTACCGAGAGGTTAACCAAACGGAGACATCCCTTGGTGAACCTCAGTACCCCCACTGGTCGGATACACCTTTGACGTTTGATCGCACTGATTGTCCTGCGGGGCTTACACGACCATTGAGGCTCCCTCTGGTCATTACCCTGATCATCAGTAATGCGAGAGTCGAAAGGGTCCTGATCGACGGAGGAAGCTCCCTTGATATTTTACTGGTCAAGGCACTCGACGAGATGCAAATTCCTCGTTCGAAGATTAAACCCATAATCCATCCGTTTTATGGGATAATCCCAGGTCCCTCCAAGATGCCATTGGGACAGGTGGTCCTCCCGGTCACACTGGGAGAACCGGATAACTTCCGAACAGAATTGCTTACTTTTGACGTAATTGATTGTGATTCGGCTTCCAATGCAATCTTTGGTAGGCCAACTCTTGCTAAGTTCATGATGGCAACGCACTATGCTTATCAGTGCGGTAAATTGCCTGGCCCCAAAGGTGTCATCTCGGTCCGAGGCAGTCACAATGTGACACTCACGTGCGACCGGCTATCTCTGGAGATGGTCAACCAACTTCCCCTCCGGGACGCTCAGGTCACCACTGTCGCCACCGACGCGATTAAGGCTGCTCCTCGACCAGATGAGAAACTCAAACTAGTTCCATTGTACCTAGCTGATCCATCCAAGACAATTCGGGTCGGATCAGGCCTGGATGACAAATAGGAACTCGAGCTCATTACTTTTCTCCGGGCTAACGCAGATGTGTTTGCGTGGAAACCGTCCGACATGCCCGGTGTCCCAAGGGAAGTAATCGAGCACAGGTTAGCAATTCAACCTGCATAGCGACCAATAAAGCAGAAGCTCAGGCGATTTGCTGTTGACCGACAGGAAGCCATCCGAGAGGAGTTGGACAAACTCCTGAAGGCCGGTTTTATTTGCGAGGTCGATCACCCTGAATGGCTCGCCAATCCGGTCATGGTCCGCAAGTCAAATGGCAAGTGGAACATGTGCGTCGACTATACAAGCCTCAACAGTGCCTGTCCGAAGGATGAATTTCCCCTTCCCCGCATAGACCAGCTGGTTGACTCAACTGCGCGTTGCGAACTGATGAGCTTCCTGGATGCTTACTCAAGATATCATCAAATTAGCATGGCAGAACAAGATGAAGAGAAAACTGCCTTCATCACCCCGTTCGGCACCTACTGCTACGTCAGAATGCCGTTCGGTCTCAAGAACGCAGGTTCCACGTACCAACACTTGATGCAAAAGACCTTTCTTTCCCAGAAAGGGCGTAATCTCGAAGCATATGTAGATGACTTGGTTGTAAAAAGTACCAAGAGATTGTCTCATTTGGACGATCTCGCTGAAACCTTCTGTAATTTGAATCGCTTTGGAATAAAGTTGAATCCGGAGAAATGCTCTTTTGGTGTTTCTTCAGGAAAACTTCTTGGTTTCCTTGTTTGTTCCAGAGGCATTGAAGTTAATCCTGAGAAAATCAGGGCCACCGAACAAATGAGGTCGCCCTCGACCATGAAACATGTTCAACGCCTAGCTGGTCGCATGGCGGCCTTAACTCGTTTCATATCGCGACTAGGTGAAAGGGGATTACCTTTCTTTAAAGCCTTGCGGAAGCATCACAATTTCACATGGTCCGATGAGGCCGAGAAAGCGTTTCAGGAGGTAAAGACATATCTATCCAGTCCGCCGGTGTTGGTGTCTCCTGACAAAGGAGAACTATTGCTTATTTATCTGGCGGCCACACCGCACGCGGTCAGCGCTGTCCTTATCGCGGATAGGGAAGGAATACACAGACCCGTCTACTATGTGAGCCAGGTACTTCATGGTCCTATGGAGCGCTACCCTAAGGTCCAGAAGATACTTTACGCACTACTGATGGCTTCCCGTAAGCTACGACGTTACTTCCAAGCTCACAAGATCACAGTACCCTCCTCCTTTCCTTTGGAGGATATTGTCCGAAATCCAGAGAAATCTAGTCCAATCGCCAAATGGGTGGTCGAACTTGGTGCTCTCGATATCCCTCTCACGCCCCGCACGGCGGTTAATTCTCAGGTTTTGGCCGACTTTGTGGTCGAGTGGACCAACCCTGAGCCACCCGTGCAGGTGCCCGAGGAATTGGAATGCCCCGATCACTGGACAATGTACTTTGACGACTCCCGTAGTTTTCAACACTCGGGGGCTGGAGTGGTCTTAGTTACGCCTCAAGGCGAACAGCTTAAGTATGTCATCCAACTACACTTTGTCGTGACCAACAATGCGGCAAAGTATGAAGGTCTTCTTGCAGGGCTCTGGGCAGCAAAAATCCTCGGAGTCCGTCGATTAGTGGTGAGGGGAGACTCACAGCTGGTCGTAAACCAGGTAAACAAGGAGTACAGCACCTCCGATGAGACAATGGCTCATTACCTGAGGGAAGTGAGGAGATTGGAAAAACGGTTCAGTCATTTCGAAGTCCAATACATCCCGCGAAAGGACAACATTCTCGCAGACCAATTATCCAAAATTGGGTCCTCATGCACATCCGCTCCGGCAGGAGTGTTCATCGAACACTTGGACCGTCCTTCGATCATGACTTTGGTCGAGGATGATCCGGTAACAGCCTGCGTTACCAACCTCGGTCAGGAATAGGATTGGACTCATCCATTGAGAGTCTATCTTGAACATGGGACCCTACCCGAGGGTAAAACCGAAAGCGATCGGTTGATTCAAAAAGCCCGTCTGTACAAGCTCATAGAGGGAGTTTTATATAGAAATGGTACTCAAGGAGTATTCATGCGCTGCATATCTCAGGAGGAAGGTAAATCCCTCTTGAAAGAGATACATGACGGTGTATGCGGTGCGCACGCGTCATACCGGACACTAGTCGGAAAAGCTTTTCGACAAGGATTTTACTGGCCTTCGGCACTCGATGATGCCAAGTACATGGTCAAGATGTGTCCTCAATGTCAATTCCACGCGACACAGGTTCATCAACCCGCCTACGCGTTACAAACCATTCCCCTCGCATGGCCTTTTGCGGTCTGGGGGATGGATATTGTTGGTCCTATACCACAAGCGGTCAATGGGTATAAGTTTCTGTTCGTAGCCATTGACACGTTTACAAAGTTGATTGAGGCCGAACTGGTACGAAATATTACCGCGTCAGCAGCACAAAAGTTCTTCCATAAGAACATTGTTGCTCGATTTGGTGTTCCAAACCGTCTCATCACAGACAATGGTTCTCAGTTCGCTAGTGGTCTTTTCTGGACTATTGCGATCAGATCGGGACCAAGGTGTGCTTTGCTTCTATGGCACATCCACAGAGCAATGGTGCCGTGGAACAGGCCAACAGGCAGATATTGCAAGGCATCAAAAAACGTGTTTTTGATCGCCTTAAGACTCGCTCGGGGGCTTGGGCAGATGAGCTCTATACCGTTCTATGGGCACTACGAACTACCTCTATTCGAGCCACCGGTGAGACGCCCTTCCATCTGGTCTATGGGGCCGAGGCTGTGTTGCCTATGGAAGTTAGTATTGGGTCTGTTCGGACAGAACAATTCGAACGAGTTGATCAGTCCGAACAGCGATCACAGAATCTCATCCTCTTAGAAGAAAGGTGTGATCGCGCGTTGATCAAGTCCGCGGCATACTTGCAAGCTTTGCGCAAGTACCATAACAAAAGGGTGCGACCACGTAGTCTTCATGTGGGCGACCTGGTTTTACAAAAAATTCAAGACCAGTCTAATCGCAACAAATTCTCCCCGAAGTGGGAAGGCCCTTACACTGTTGTCTCAGTGCCACGACCAGGATCCACGTGGTTAGCCATGGAGGATGGCCGAATTCTGTCCAATACATGGAACATCGATCAACTACGCAAGTTATACGTGTAAGTACTCAATCCCTTTTCCTGTTCAATTAGCATTTTTTCATAAAACAAAAAAGTGTTTTGATTTCATACGATGAACATTTCCCTTCATTCCCACCCATGTGTTACGAATTTGACTCGGGGGCTGGTCGCCCGCGGTTTGATCATTACAACGTTCTAGTCGGATTCACTGGCCGATCTCATGACCAGTTCCAGACAAGTCACTCCTAAATAAGCCGTTCCTCAACGCATACGGGGCTTTCTGGTAAGTCCTTGGTCACCTGAGTGGCTGCCGGTTTGCAACAAGGTTAGACGTTACATTGATCATAATTGTTGGTCCGATCACACATCCCTGGTCGCTGTATTCATGTTTCCCCTGTGTTGATAATACTAAGCCTTCAGTATCTATAATCACAGGCGGGGCTAGGGGGATATGTTTATAATATGAAACAACAAAAAATATGAATATATTTACTTTCTTTCAAAAACAATTTGTACATACATTTGCATTCTATTTGTTATTTCTATACAGATATAGGGATTACTCAATCTCGAGCTCAGTCAGGTGCTTATTTACAAGGGGGGTGACCTCCTCCATGATCGCGTCTAACTGTTCCTCACTCTCAATCTCAACCGGTCCCACCAGTGGATTCAGATCCGCATCTGGGCCATGGTGGAGACGAAACCGGCTGAGAATGGCGGAAGCTGCTAATCGAACCCTCGTTCTGATCGCCTCTTCACGTCGCCGTGCCTCTTCACGTCGCCGTGCATCTTCAGGAAGATACTCGAGAAGTGACTCCGCCTGGGCTATGACTAGCGTAGACCAGTCATTTGCACTGAGGTCGTCCTTTGTGGTTTCGACCACATCAGCCCTCAGGAGACGAGCCACCATCTTTAGCTTTCCGAAGATGGACTGGCTCAGGTCTCTGTTCGCCTTTTGGGAGGAGTCAATGGAGCGCTGGAGGATCACCTTGTCCTGACTAAGTTGTTTTATTTGACCTGCTTGCGCTGCAGTAAGAGGAAGTGTTACTCACATATTAAGAACTTAAGTCTTCCTAGTCAGGAATTGACTTCCCAGAAAGTTCTGACCGCAGCCGATTAAGCTCGATCCCTTGATTTGAGAGCACGGAGATCGAATCGAGCTTGACCGCGGCCACTTCCTTCTTCAGAAACGCCACCTCTCTGTGATAGAACAAAAAGAAGTGGTCACGACAAATTTGTATCTATACAAATTGGAGGGTATTGATCCTTACCTGCGCAAGCTGTCTCGTTCTTTTTGTATGGCCTCGACGCTGGCTACCATAGCAATCGACCTGGCCGTCATCCGGGATAGTTCCTGCAATACAAAGAGAAATTAAGGGTATCCTACGCACAATTCAGGTACCAAAAGGGAAGTTCATCATACCTTTGTATACTCCCGGAATGAAATGTCTTCCGGGATGGCAGGAGGTCTCATCGAGGGACCCGTTGCAACCTCGACGGAGGCAGCAGGCGGATGTGCCTGCTGGGCATCATCCCCAGTTGCTATTGCCTGTGACTGGGTCTCCGTTCCTGTTTCACCCCCCACGGTCCGGATTCCTTCCTGGACCAAAGGGGCGGAGCGCTCCTCACTGGAGGCTCCGGCACCTGTAGCGACTTCAACCCTCCTTGGAGCGGCTGAAGGGCTTGGTGCAACCTCTTTTCGCCTGCCAAGAAAAAAAAAACCAATGATTACGTTTGTAATCACCGCAATTCAGTTCAATATAACCAGGATAGGGTTCTTACCTTATCTGAAATCCCATCAGCTTTTGGGATTTCATACCAGTGTGACCTGTCCGGTCGGCAGGGTTGCGTCCGAAGGCCAGGGTGGCTCCTGGACTTCTGGAGCCGGCACTTCATCTACAACTCCCACGGGGTTTTGTTCACATACCTCCTCTCCTGTCCGCAGGAGTGGTGGATTTTCCTCCCTGGGACTCACAGGAGTTGCAGGGGGAAGCTCTTCTCCCTGAATAAGCGTTAATTCAATAAACGAGTATACAGAGGGAATTCAGAAAATAAGACCATGAAGGGATCTTACCGTGGTCACCCAGTCGATCAGGGGAGGAGAAGCAACAGACCCTGAAGCCTCGGGGGCTTCAGGGGCAGGGATTTCGCCCGCAACCACGGGACTCTCGGTGGTTGCGGGATCCGCTGCCGTTTCTTCTATTTCTGCGGGACGAGTTGGAGCGTCGCCGGATGGAGAGCCCACTATCTTCCTCCTCCGGCGGATCAGGGGGACATCATCCTCCTCCTCCTCCTCGCTCCTCTCCCCCTGTACGACGAAGAAGTGATTCCAGTCTGCTCCTGGAAAAACAGAAGGAACGTGGTATCTTACCGCAGTCTTCCTTGCGGTAGGAGGAGCACTCCTTGAAGACCCTTCCCCAAGAGCTTGCTTGGGTCTCCTGGGAGCAGGATTCCTCGTCCTGGGCTTCGAGGAGATCTTCACGTTCTTCATCGTCGGCTTTCCCAGGGAACCGACGTTCTCACTCGGGAATGTCGCCTCGGCGAATCTCCCCAAGAGCTGTTTTGTTCCGACAAGTTCGTCAGTGCTGGGCATACATAAGACCTGCGAATAAGAAGCGAATGAAGGATGACGTACCTTTCGGCGCTCCTGTTTGAGGTCGTCGCCGGCGTGAACCAAGATCTGCGGCCGAGGTAATCCCTTGGGGCCCTCCACCTCGGCGTTGTAAGCCCTGATGAGGTAGTTTGTCCGCCTCTCGATCTCGGACGAGGGCAGGACTGTTCCCAGAATGCAAGTTAGACAATGCATTGCAAAAGTAAGAGATTTCAGTGCCAAAGACAGATACCTTCATTGTAGTCTAAGGTGTTGTCTGCCATGGACTTGATCTCCCAAGCCGGATGAGCCCTTTCACTCAGCGGGCTCACCCGGTTCTTCACAAAGGCACGGATGATGTCGCGGGCTGTTAGTCCCTCTTGGACTAGGTGAAGAGTGACCTCGGCGTGCTTCATGAACTCAGCGTTCATCGCCGGGAGAGAGTCCAACTCGCTCGGCTTCTCCGGCCGCGAGTTCTCAAACCACAACCCGCTCTCAGACGGCGGGGTGCAGTAGAACCACTTCTGGTGCCACCCGTGCACCGAATCACGCAGGGGTGGGAAGCGATACTCCTTCTTCTCCCTTATCCGAAGTAGATGCACCCGGCGGCGTTGGCGCTCTTTGACCACGCCGAGTAATAGAAGCGCTGGAAAAGATCCACGCTGGGATACACTCCGACGTACGCCTCGCACAGATGCTGGAACACCGCCAGAATCAGGACTGCATTTGGGTGGAGGTTGATCAACTCCAACCCATAATGCTCGAGGACGTCCTTTAGGAACCGACTCTCAGGGAATCGGAACCCCTGCGCAGGTATTCCTCAAAAACCACCGGTTCACCCTCTCCGACGATTGGGGTTTCTTGGTCCTTCTCCGCGGGCCGCTAGTTGATTAGCAGCCGCGGAGGAAGGATCTCCTCCTTCTCCAGTGCCAGCAGGCTCTCCTCAGAATGGTGGATCGATCTACTCCAAGATGCCATTTCTTGTGAGGAATTGGGGGGAAAAGTTGGCGACTTTGGGGAAGATGGAGGCTGAGAAGAATGAGGGTTATTGTGCGGCAGAAATGTTAAGGGTTTTTGGCTGTATGGCTTCCTCAAGAAGCTACCTGCTCCTTTTATAGACTCGAGGAAGCGCACTAATGTGAGTAACATTCCACTGAATATTTTATTCATTTCCCAAAATGGATACTATCTCTGGCGGACTCGTTAAAGTGTTCCTGGTATCGGATCTGAAACAAAAGGACTTCTTTGTTTCAAAGTTTGAAGGTACAAAAACATGAAAAGTTTTTCAAGGGTTTTCGGAGGACATTTTCCTTCATGTGCCTTGTAAATTTTCATGAAAATATCCTATGGCTAAGTTTTTGGGCGTACGGATATGTTTGATCAGATTGCGGTATGATCAGAACCATATCTTCGACTAAACTCCGACTCTAATCGAGTGTGGTCTGATCGAATTTCGGTTCGGATCGCAGTAATCTTTCAAGCTGAACTTTGGTTCTAACCGCGGCTCTAAGTCTGATCGCGGCATCAGTGCTGATCGCGGTACTACTATGAAAACGTGATTCTGGTCGCAGAGCTGAAGTTTACCTGTGTATGAATGGTCGTAAAGACGTTGCTTATGGCCATGTTTTCGCATAGGAGATGTAAAGAATATTCATATAAAGAAGAAGATTTTATTTCTTGCATTCTTTACATACAAAAGGGATACCGGCAACTAAAGCGTCGACCTGATCCGAAAGAAGTTTGCAAAGTTCTCCTAGGGACATGTTGTTGTCAGTAGGATCTACACTAACTTAAGTCTATCTACGTCATGCCTAACAAGAGATGCACTATTGTTCCTAATCAAATCAGAGAGTTCTCACTGTTGCTGGGCGTGATCCCTCTCTCGACGGAACTGGTGCGTCTCTTCAAGGGATTTTTCAAAACATTCTGCCAGATGCAGAATTGCCGAAGACATCTCTTCGGTCTTCTTCTCCAGGACCTCTTTTTCCCTTTGGAGAGTTTGTCCGAGGGGAGGAGCTGGAGTCTCAGCAGGCTGGTCGCTGGGGGCTCCAACAATTTTCGTCTCCTGCATTTGCCAATGTTAGCATTACTAACTATGACAAACAAGCAAAAGGAGACAGAAGTAATTACCAATCCTAGCAAGCGACAGGTTGGTATATGCATCCCAGAAAGTAGATCACCCGATAAATGTCGAGGAGGATCATCATATGTTGGAAGTACGATTTTCCCACCATAAGATTGCTTCCCCAACACAAGAGGAGGGTCTTCTGGTCGGGTAGTCACCGCTTGCCGATCTGAAAATCGGTCATCCAAATAAAAATGGGGAGCATTGGGATGAAATGGAGAAAACTAAGAAGAACATCCCTCCAAAAGTGGAGATGAAAGTTCTACCTGCCTATGTGCATGAGGAACCGAAGGAAGAAAGAACGACGTTGCGTCTTCTACCTTTCCTCTGCTGGAGGATCCCTCGTCAACCTTGGGTTTCTTCCTTAAAGGAGATGGATCTTCAGGCATATGAGGCCCTTGTTTAAAAACTTCCTCTTCATCACTCTCAGTCTCGATGATGTTGTGATCTGCCATCGGGGAGTGTATGAAGGGAAGGATGAAGGTAGCTTTGGAAAAAACTTAGCTGTGAGAGGGAATTGTGGAGCTTTGTAATTCGAAGGCCTCGGTACTTATAGCCGCCAAGGTGACGGTTCGCCTTCCAAACGCCTCGGGTTTTTAAAAGCATTTACAATTTCACCTCGGGTTAAAACACGTTTCAACAGCGCCATCATTACCCATCACGTAGTACCCAGAGCCCGTCTCGGGGAACCAACTGTCACACTTAGTGTGCCACTAAGTGGGGGTTTGGAAGAGTGATACCGGCCTAGACCGTCTCGCAATAGAACGAGGACGATGCAGTAGGCGAGTATTCTATCGTTCTTTCCACAGGGACTAGAGAAGCAAAATCGTGTAAAACTAGACTAAATCGATGGCAAGAGAAACTAAAATAGTCGAGAGAACGAGAAAGAGAATGTCACAGGAAAGGCGAAGAGAGAAAGAGGTGGTCATCTCGACAAGCGATCCGTGCTAAATCCATACGCGTGTTCATGGATACAGATGATAGGGTCGTAATCGTTTAGTAGTCTCAATGTAGGGAGGTGAAAACGACTAAGACGAATGCGTCCATCAATGGTATCAATGAACGAATGCGTGAGGAAATACCACATACCGTTCCCCGACCCCACTCCTTCAGCCACATCCACAACCACAACAAATTCAATCCAGAGAAAACAAGCCAGTCTAAACTGAAAAGAAGTTTAATGTCTGGAAATCAAAGAGTTGCAGCCTAACACAACTTCTCTATATTACTCAAGCGCAAAATTAGTAGTGGCAGTACTAGAATTGAATATCATCACAAAGCACCAAACAGAATCAGTTGAATTCCCAACATTCATTTCAAGAGACATTCAATTCAGATTGATAGCATCCCAGACAACAAGCACATTCCAGCAACTAATTCACAGTGAAAGCCAAGATCAAAAGAGCAAAGAGAAATTAAAACAGAGGATTTTGCAATTGGTCAGCTACTGTTCAAACTCTCTGAAGATTCCTGGAATTTAAACCTTCAACATCTCAGTCATCATAATACACACAGCAAAAGGATGATTTCAGCCCAATTCACACTAGTGCAAGAATCAATCACACAGATTAAGCATCAATTACTAACAGCAATCAAAGTTACACAAAAGAGTAATCAACAGTTTCTCATCATTGAGAAGAACTTAAGCTCATTCAACAGGATCCTGAACTAAGGCATTCAAAACATTTCAAATCAAACAGAAGATGGAAATTAATCCAGCACAGTTTCATTTTGATTCAACTCAGAAATTGGAAATTGAGGACTCAGTTCAGCGATTCACATACATTCATCTCATACATCACAGTAATTATAGATTGAATTGAAGAACAGAGGGAGAAGAAATGAACTCTATGCATGCCGGCGTGTGCTTGTTGCAAAGTTGCTGGAGCTGGTGGCCGTGGTTGAAGCAGTGGAGCTGGTCGAAGCTGTCGAGGAAGTTGCTGCGGTCGAAGTCGCAGTCGAGGACGCAGTGAGCACGGCGTGGTCCGTCGGGCGATGACGGCAACAGTAGAAGCTTGGACGTCGGAGAAATCGAGGCCGAGGAGGGTGGCGGCGCGGGATCGGCCAAATCCTGCCGAGGAAGGTGGCGGCGCGGGATCGGTGAGATCAACGGCGGCACGAGGGCGTCGAACAGGGCGGCGTGGCGCTAGGACAGGGCGGCGCGGCGCGGAGATGGTGGGGTCACGGGATCGAGAGAGTGGTGGCGCTGTGGCGGCTCTGGGCGGCGACGGCGCAAGACGGCGCAGCTGCGCGATTGGGTGGCTCCGGCCGCTGGATCTGGGCCGAGGATGGCTGGTTCCGGAGCAGATCTGGTGGGATCGGCGGTGGAGGCTTCGCGTGGCGGTGAGAGCGGCGCGGCTCCGGCTGAAGGAGGCCAAGTGGCGGCGGGCCAATGGCGGTGTGGCGCGAAGAAATGGCGACGCAGCACGGAGATGGTGGGATCCGGCCAGATCCGGCTGATGTGGGGGCGGCTCCGGCGGCGGGAGCACTGGGGGAGCACGAGGGAGGCGCCGGCGAGTGGTGGAGTGGACGGCGCTGGAGGAAGAGAGAAGCAGAGGATTTGAGGAAAAGAAGAGGCAGGAAGAAGAAAGGAGGAAGAAGAAAAAGAAGGGGGAGGAGAAGGGAAGTTGAGGGAGGTAAAGAAGGTGGAGCGCCGCCGGCGTACGGCCCGGCCACCGGCGGCGAGGTGGACGGAGGTGTGGATCGCGAGGAGGGAGAAAGAAAAGAAGGTAAAAAAATAAAAACCGGGCTCCCCTCTCCACAGTGGCGGCCGGGCTGGATTAAGCCAATTTTTGGTCTTTTTGCGAAAAGGCCCCCGGGTTCTCTGGAAATAGCTGCTGGGTCCTCGGCAACCGGAATTGAGCGTTCCGGGCTCCCGGAGACTCCGATTCGAGCGCGGTCAGTTCCTACGCGTCCGTAGGAACGAGCGCTTTCATCTGGAATCGACCGAGGCTTGGATCCAACCAATGAAGCGCGTCCGTCAGCCGAAAAGACCGTCCAATCGTCGCCGACCTGCGATAAAAATTGCAAAACGAGTAATCCGCTCGATTTGGCGACAAATCTGGAATAATCTAGAAATATGACGTAATACAAGACTAAAATGTGCACAAGCCTGGGTAAAATATGCAGGAAAAAGCATGCAAATCAGATAAACATCAAAGAGTCGGGTTAAAAATCCGATGCATGTCTTTTAAATTCTAAATAAACACGTCCCTTCGTTTTCTTCGAATTTGGGGGCTAGCTGACGAGGATTGACACCCGAGTCAGTTCAAAATAAATGCATGATTGGTTCAAGATAAATTCGAGCCAGACACGTGCCTGGCGGTGCGAACTCAAGTCATTCCGAGAAGCATCAGCCCGAGATCGCGAACTGCACGCGATCAGACCACAGTCCTTACGCAATCAGACCGCAGCTAGTGCATGGTCTGGAATCCGTATGTTGTGCACGGACAGAAGGCTGAAGGTGTTACGCGGTCAGCCAACATCGCGCGGTCAGAGCACTTTCGACCAGGGAACGTGGGATTAACTTTTGCTACAGGAATATCCCAATTATCCCGAAGATTCTTCCACGTAGAGGAGCAACCGTCAGGAGGTTAATACGTGCAATTATCCACGAATAACACATGTTAAACCTACGTGGGAGTTAAGAGCGGTTTTCCAAACCGCATCGAAGAAACCGTTTGATGCAGTTACGACTTGGCGCCCTTTCGACCAGTTTAAAAGGGCGGCATAGTGTATCAAACAGGAGGATCATCTCTGATCAAAATGAGATACAACCCACCTCAAAGATTCAAGCAGCCAAGACTACGGCTTAGATTAGATAGCCTCCATAAAGCCTTCTAGGCTTTATTTGGCACACTTGTACACAGAAAACCTTCGCCTGTGAAGGTCTTTTCCTCACCACTCTGTAACTCTTTACTACACATAGTGAAATCCCAACAGGATGTAGGGCTATTACTCCCACCATCGAGGGCCCGAACCTGTATAAACTTATCTGTACTCCAGTTCTCCATAATTCTACATACCTTCCCGGAGGGTCACCCTGAAATGTCTCACTATTTATAAATTCTGCAAAACATCGGCTAAGGACCCCGAGTTCGAATCGTCGACACCGGGCTCCTTAATGATGTTGACGCTTCCGATTGTGGCAGCGGCGCGCTCGTATAGAGCCTGGGCCATGTCTTGGTCTCCCCGGACATTGATCACGCCATGCGGCCCGGGGATCTTCATGCAGAGGTAGTTTTGATGGGTGGCAGCCCCCAGGCGGTTGATCGTGGTCCTCCCCATGATCGCGTTGTAGGAGGAGGGGAGGTCCACTACGTCGAAGCGGACCATCTCGGTCCGGTAGTTCTCCGGGGTGCCGAATGTCATAGGGAGGTCCACCTTACCCACGGGGTGGATCGCCTTCCCGGGGACAAACCCTTGCAGGGGCCCTGCCGCGGGCTGCAGGAGCTTCTCATCCACCTGCATCTCCCTGAAGGCCTTCAGGTAGAGGACATCGGACATCGGCGGAGCTCCCGCCAACCACGAGTATGCGGGACAAATGACAGTTGTAGATGGTAGCGGAGACGATGAGCGCGTCGTCGTGGGGGAAGTGAACCCCGCGCGCGTCTTCTGCCGTAAAAGTGAGGGGGACGTTCGACGACTTAGGTGGCGGAGACGTGTGTAGCACCCCCACCACCTTAACTTCGCACGCATACTCCTTACGTTGGCGCTTAGAGTCCCGCCCGGAGGCGGACCCTCCCACGATGACGTTGATGCGGCGCTGAGAAGTTTGGAAGGGGAGAGCTTCTGAAGGCTCCCCCTCCTGCGTCTACCCCTGCTGACCCCCCGCGGGAGCAGGAAGGGCCGGAACAGCTGGCCGAGGGGGCAAGGAGGCCGGAGTCCCCCCCTGCCCATGCTGGTCGAGGAACGCCGCGAAGTGCTGCAGTAGCTAGTGGCACTCCCGGGTAGCGTGGGTACTGGACCCGTGGAAGCTGCACCACGGTCTTTCCCTGCCTCTCCCCGCGGGGCCTTCCCGACCGCGGGAAGACTGTCCTCCCCCATGGCCTTTCGGCTTGGGGAAGGGGCGGTTGCCCCTCGGGGGGTCGCGCGAGCCGCGTCCGCCCTCGAGGACAAAGGTGTCCCGAGGCCGTGGCTCGTTACGCCCACCCTGCCTGGGGCGTTTGAGGGGGTCCCTGGCCCCCCGATCGGCGGGGGCGGGAGCCCCCTGGATCTTCTTCCAGAGGTCATCTTCCTCCGCCCGAGCGTACTTTTTGAGTACGTTGAAGAGCTCATCGGCGGAGGAGGGGTAGCTCCGGGAGAGCCTCCGTTGGAGCTCCCTCGGGAGGATCCCGCTTTTGCACGCTTCGATGACTGTAGAGTCAGGGACGTCAGCCACTTTGCTCTCCACTTGAGCGAAGCGCTTGAAGAAGCTTCAGATGGTTTCCCCAGTCCTTTGCCGGATGGTGTACAGCTGCTAGGAGTCCAGGGGACGCACGTAGTTCCCCTGGAAGTTCACGCAGAACTCACGCTTGAGCTGCACGAAAGACTTGATGGAGCCAGCCTTTAGGTTGTAGAACCAGGAGCGGGCGATGCCGGTGAGGTAGAGGGGGGAGACGTTGCATTGTACCGTCTCGTCCCCCCCGGCCGCGGAGATGGCTATGGAGCATACCTGCACAAATTCGTAAGGGTCGGCCTCACCGTTATAGTGCTCGATGTGAGGCGGGCGATAGGGCCACGGCCACCGAATGCTGTGAAGTCTGCGGCATAGGGGCTGATTAGCCCCTGCACTTCCCGGGGAGAGTCCCAGTCGCTGTCTTCTTTGATGGGGGACACGCCCTCGTTATCGGAGTCGGGAAGCGGTCCGAGAGGTCCGCCGGACTGGCGGTGGCGACGCTTTTCTTCTGGACTGGGACTGAGTTCCCGGACATCCGGGCTCTCCTCCGGAGAGGCTGGCTCTTCGGCGGGTCTCTTCCCACGACCAGTGCGAGAGCGAGGCTCTCCGCCCCCGCGGGCAGGGGGAAGTTCTTCCCTGCGCTTGGGTGAATGCATTCGCTCGACCTGGTCAGCCGGGGGCACCCTCAGGGGTGGCCCCGGAGGAGGGAGCTCATGCACAGTAGCTGCCGGCCCGGAAGCTATCGGGGCCGGCTGGGGGGAGCCCCCTGCGAAGACCCCCAGAACTGGAAAGGGGGAAGCCCATGTATCTTCCGGAACCGGGGAGGGGGCACCCGCGGCGACGTTCGGAACGGAAATGGGGGGAGCCCCCGTGGCGACGACCGGAACCGGAAAGGGGGAAGCCCCTGTAATATCCGGAACTGGAGAGGGGGGAGCCCCCGCGGCAACGTCCGGAACCGGGGAGCCGATGCAGGGGAAAATCCGCTGAGGCAGAGGAGCTGCTCTGTCGACCGCCCCCGGTGCGGTAAGAGCGACACGCGGGGCGGGACTGGCTCCCGGCGCAGGGAAAACCCCCGGCATGTATTGGGCCCCCAGCCCCGGGAACTGGCCCGGAATGGGGTATCCCCCCGGTGCCACGAAGGGCCCGGGCATGAAGTACCCTCCCGGCATCGGGAAGGACCCGAGTGCCGGGAAGGGTCCGGACGCATGACCCGCAGGGGGAGGGTACCCCCCGCTGGGGTCATACGGGGTGGATAAACCTCCGGAGACCGGAGGGACCACCGGGTGACCCATAAACGGGGGCATGGCCCCTGGATATGGGTACGGCGCATATGTGGGGGCCAGTGGCCGCACCAACACGCGAAGCAGCTCATCCATGGAGAGCTGGGTGCGGAGCTGGCCCTCCACTAAAGCCTCAAGTAGGGTGTCCCGGGGAGCCGGGGGAGCCGTCGGGGGGAGACTGGTCCTGGCCGAGGTTCCCGCAGTCCCCGAGAGCGCCCCGGAGGTGGAAGCACCTAAGTTAAGAGGAAAGGTGGAAGGCGATACCTGGGTCTGGCCGCCTCCGGGAAGAAGCGCCGGGACAGTCGTGTCCTGGACGGGCGGCGCCGTGTCTCCGAGATCGGCGTCACCGGGAAGGGTGCGAGCCCTTGTTCTTGGGGGAGCCATGGCGTCTTGTCACGAGTGTCCCCACGGACGGCGCCAACTGTCGTGGTATTGTGAATACCCCGGCAGGTTTCGTGGACGATCCTAGCGAAGAAAACGCGGCGCGGGTTGACCGGGTGACCTGTCCTCCCCCGCCGGACAAACACAAGAAGTGACACGGGGATTTATACAGGTTCGGGTCCCGGTGGGGGCCCTAGTCCTGTCGGCGTGCTCCCGACCGGAGTCGGCTAGGGAGGCTCTCTCGGGGGAGAGGCTTCCGGAGCACACCAGTGAGTTTGGCTATTCCAATAATAATGAATCACCTGTCTTACAACATGGGGTACAAGGGCTATTTATAGCCCCAAAAAGAAGCAAAAAGACTAAACTACCCCAGACGCTACCGTCAGATGAGGGGTAGCAACGTCCTTCTCCCAGTCAGGTGCCTTGGATGCTTGACAGGTGGTCGCTAATTCTGAGGGGCTCCTCGCGTGACCTGCACGTGATCAAGAACCAAAGACTTTACCTTTAGAAGGGCGACGATGCCCGGGACATGCACCGGAGGCCAGGTCCCAGGAGCCAAAAGGCGGCGCCCGGGGCAGGCACCGGAGGCCACGTCCCCGGGCGAATGGCGGTGCCTGGGACCGACACCGGAGGCCTGGTCCCGGGAGCCAAAAGGCGGCACCCGGGGCAGGCACCGGACGCCACGTCCCCGGGCGAATGGCGGCGCTTGGGACCGGCACCGGAGGCCAGGTACCGGGACCAAAAGGCGGCGCCTGAGGCAGGCACCGGAGGCCACGTCCCCGGGCAAATGGCGGCGCCCGGGACCGGCACCGGAGGGCTGGTCCCGGGAGCCAAAAGGCGGCGCCTGGGGCAGGCACCAGTGGCCACGTCCCCGGGCAAATGGCGGCACCCGGGACCGGCACCGGAGGCCAGGTCCCGGGAGCCAAAAGGCGGTGCCGGGGGCAGGCACCGGAGGCCACGTCCCCGGGCGAATGGCGGCGCCCGGGACCGGCACCGGAGGCTAGGTCCCGGGAGCCAAAAGGTGCCTACCCCCGGCACCGGAGGCCGGGACCGGGCAAATGTGACGCAACTTACCTGGGCTTAGCCTCGCGGAGATTTTCCCCTACAGGGAACCTTCCCATTGTTGGTTTTCTCAACAGAAGACATCCTCTCTCAAGATGGTAAAGTCTTAAAACTTAGATACCTTGCTCTGATACCATGTGTTGGTCGAAGGATGTCGACTAGAGGGAGGAGTGAATAGGAGATACTAAAATCTAGGAAAAAATGATTATTTCAAATTCAATCACATTTACCAGATACAATTAACAAATTTAAGTACAGTTGCTAATAACAAGATTTCTGTTCGAAAGTCAAATAGCAGCAGTAAATGAACTTTAAGTAAAAACAAAGTGAGAAGGAGATAACCGATGACACGATCAGTTTTTGCCGAGTGATCGGAAGTTTACTGACTTGAACTAGTCCTCGTTGAAGCACTTTACACAAGAGTATCACCTCAATTCCACTATTAGTTGCCCTTCTCCTCTCTGAATAGGCAAGCACTAAGCCTTCACAACCATATACCAGGCCTCTCCGACAAGTACGGTCTGTGGAGAGATCATAGGTCTCTACTGGTCGTCTAGGTGACGGGAATCAACAAGAGTAATAAATATAGCACAATCCCTTGATCTACTTCTTACAGCAGAAGCTCAAGATGCTATGCAATTTACTCTCTCTGAGCTAGCTCTTCAAAACAACAAATGCATTGAATGCAAGTATGCTAGCTCTAAATACAATGCTCTTTGGACTAGCTCCTCAAAACAATGAATAAATTCAGTACAATTATGCTGGCTCCAGATGCAAATGTGTGAAGGAATGAGACTTGAATGGTCCAGGTTCTTTCCTCTTTACTAGATACAACTACGAGCAAGTTTGAGTGCTTTGAATGATTCGTGTGAATGCAACGGCACCAGAATGCAACAACATTCCAACTATGAAGGCCACACAAGTTGTATTTAAAGCCCCGCAACCAGACACTAGCCATTTGTCAATTTCCAACAAACATTCGCACTAGCTGCTAGGCATTAAATGCACTTGTCAGTGACCATTTGAACTCAAGCTTGTGGAGGAAGATTGGTTCGAACACAGGTGAACTACTAGTCTGAACAAGAGAATGTTCTCTGATCACAATCTTGCTGAACTGAACAATAACCAGTAACACCTGGCACGATCAAGACAAAGTTTAGTAAGACACGATCAGCACTGAACAGATATGACCACGAGCAGTTCCTGATACTGGCACGACCATAACCCGTATTGATCAGATAAGACAACGATCAAGTTCAATAATTTTATAATGATCTTAGTACTGAACAATCATGACTGGGTATTGACACGACCACAGACTCAATGACCAAAGGTAATGAGACCACACTGGTCACAGAACCGATAGAAGACAACTCAAGTCGCACTAAAGGTCACTCAGACCACGAAGGTCACAGACACAGGAATGAGACCTCGAAGGTCGCATACACAGTCTTTAAGACCACGAAGGTTGCATACACTGTCTTTGAGACAACAAAGGTCGCGAACACAGTCGCTGAGACCACTAAGGTCGCAGACATAGTCTTGAGATGGCCAAAGTCACAGACATCGTGGCTGGGATCACTGAGGTCGCTAACACAGTCATTGCGACCACTAAGGTCACAGACACGATCCCAGAGACCACTAAGGTCGCATACACAATCCCTGAGACCAGTAAGGTCGCAGATCGATGACAGACTATACGACCATGGATAATGAGAACATAGACTGTGCGACTATGGGTAATTAGATTCGGACTGTGCATCCAAGATATGCTAATAAGCTTTAGATTGCATCTAAACTACATGATATGCATTTTGAGCTCCAAGGTGTGTAAGACAGATCAAGCAGGCTATACCCCTCTTAATAGTACAACCATAAAATCTAAAACTGAAAGGATTAATCAGGTCGACTTTACCACAAATGACCGACAAGAACACTAGAAAATTAATCTTGGTCTTCATCAGCCTTCATCTTTACTTCGACCATCTCTCTTATGGTTTGAGGGTTCTCATAATTTTTCTTTCGTGTAGTTTCATCGTGATATGATCTACAACTCTATTCATTTCAAGGACTCCCAGCACGTTGCTTCATAGACTCATCAAACTCTATCTGAAACTGACAACACTCATGATAAACATGTTAGCTTTGTTCGTTGTCATTGATCATGAATGCTATAAATATTTACAAATCTCTCCTGAAACCCTAAGCAAACTTATTTTCGACAATCTCCCCTAAAGCTTAAACAGGTTTATCTCCTCTATGGTTTATATTTATCTGTTTTGAGGATTCTAGCTTGTTGCTTTTGTCATGGATTCATCATGCTTTGATCTACAACTGACAATGCTCATAATAAATGTGTTGGATTAGTTCATTCTCATTAATCACCAAAACCATAAACCTTAACCAGGCTTATATTCAACAGAACTATCCAGGCCTAAAGGGAACTAGGAAGCTCATGTTGTGTCGGGACCAAGTAAGGTACCACTCGTGGAGGTCTCTAGTTGTATGATCCAATTTACACAAAAGGGCCTCTAACATGAGTGGGAACCCATTCTTGAACGTATTTGACTGTCCCTTTCTCCCTTGCCTTTTGCTGGGGAGCGAGTATGTACCTATGAAGCTTGGGGTGGGGTGCTAACGGCTTTCTTTGATGGCATAGGGGCTTTTCGAGGAGGCATGGATCCTTTGACTGGTGTGGTCGTCATTCAAGGCTTGAGCGTCAGAGGAGATCCCTCATGCCCTGTGCTGGGGGTGGGGTCCTGAGGTAGTACGCTAGCATCCATTGTCCATTTCAATTTCTCAACACGTATGTTAGATTTTGCAAGTTGATTATATTAAGTAAGTTGTAAAATAAAATGGATAGGATTTACCTCCTATATTATAACACCCTTCTTGGGCTACTGTACATAGGAGCCCAATGCCTCAACAATTGTCCGCATTTCCTCTGTTGGGATGGGCAGCGGAAAAGCGGTGTTGCCTGGGACGGGCATGTCCACCTATACCTTTGTGAACCCTATCTTCAGAGGACATAGTGGATCCAGGCATCCTCCCTAGATGGATATACGAATCTATATGCAACCACTACAGGGTCGTCGGCTAGGTGAACCATTAGGCTACAGCTCTCTGGCTTCTTCAAATTTGCAACAATTAAAACAGGTTAGTGAAACAATTCTAATGGAATGAAAGTGGCATCAAATTAAGTGCACATCTCAAGGCTTGAAATACCACAAGCAGATCTACCAGATCCACGTGGACCTTCGAAAAGCAATTGCTCGGCCGATCCCGCGGGGTACTGTTGTTGCATCTAGGCCTTCATGCCTAACCCTAAATTTGATGATTAATGAAAACTAAGTGTTTTAGACTGACTGTGTTTTTGAGATTGTTTGATACAGAGCTCCGTTGGGAAGATAGTCAAGATAAACAAGACGAACCCAACACAAAAGAAGTAAAAGCATAAGTCGCAAGAAATGAAGTCGAGACGCAAATCGCTAAAGCGCAAAAGACTGAAGGTAACATTGTCTTTATTTACCGATCTCGGTGTTTGGAGTCGATCGGTTTAGGAAAATTGTTTTTATTTTTAACCATACTATAAAGAGAGGTGGCAAAAGTCCTCTCTTTATCTCCAACATAAACCGAGAAACTTAGGTCATTGCACTGCATCTATTTTGTTGGATTTGATCTTAATTTGATTTGAAAGATTTGGATTTTCAGTTGAGTTTTTGACAACAGAAGAGTTTTTCAGACTTCTAGAAAGATCTAGGCAGATTTGGTTTTTACTTCTGTTGACAAAAATGTAGCTCTTAAAATTATCTTTCAAACGAGCTATTAAACACCTCTTTTGGACTTCTGGATTTAAAGTTATAGCTGTTTTTATTTAGACTGACTATCAGATTGCTAAAATAACTGTCAGTTTGAATGTCAATTCAGTTAAACTGACATTTGTCCAGAGAGGGTGTATTTTGGGCTGAAAACTTTTGAACTAAACTGACTGTCAGTTTGGTATAACTGACTATCAGTTTGGTATAACTGACTGTCAGTCTGGAGTTCGACCTCAATTGTGTTTATTTGAGTTCCTATTTGATCTGGTCGCTTTGTGGTCGAACTGACTGTCAGTTTGTGAGACTGTCTGTCAGTTGGGGGTTTCAACTTTCCATAAACTACTACAAACGGCTAGCTATTTTTATCCGCAAATTTTGTCAGCCATTGGTTCTGGAACTGACTGTCAGTTTGTACTGATTTGTTTCCTTTTTCGACCGCCAACAGCTAGCACTGTTTTCTCCAGATTTTTCTTCTCTCTGGTCGTGACCTAAACTGACTGTCAGTTTGAGCTGCTGATTTTCAGCTCGAGCTCCAACGTCTCTTTTGAGACTTGAGGCTATAAATAGAGGGCTTGAGCATTTGTTTTGTAGAACAAGCAGCCTTCTAGTCATATTCACTTTTGAGCTTTAGCGTTTTATACAAAATCCTGATCTTTTGATCAAGTTGAGTGCTTTCTGATCCACCGAGCATTTTAGTTCACTGCATTTGTAGACTTGTAGTTTCTCGGTGCGTGTTTGGAGGTCTAGAGAAGACCTCGCTGCCTAATACTCTTGGTGAGTGCCCTCACCTAGACGGTTCGGAGGCGTGGCCGTTGACCTCTCCATTTTGAAGATTGTTGGAGAGGCTCGGCAAAAGTGTACAAGGCATCGGTGCTCGCCTTTCCGGAGTGGACAAGGAGCAACCACTAGTTGATAATACCCTTCGTGGGTATTGAGGCAAAACTCAAGTGACTTGACTGCTTCAACGAGGATTAGTGGAGACGGGCAAGTCTCCTATACCTCGGTAAAAATCGCTGTATTCGTTCTCTTCTTTTCTTGTTCATATTATTATTTGTTCTTGATCTCTTCATTTGCAAATATTTGCTTTAAATTTAAAGCTTTTAAAGCCTCCTATTCACCCCCCCTCTTGTCGGCATCCTTGATCCTACAACTGTCGCCCTCGGGAGCTAGATCTACACCCTTGGACTGCACAATTCTGTTGAGCTGTCCTAACTGTTCGCTCATTTCAGCGAACCTGGCCTTGAATTGTGCACTCACGTCTGCACATGTCTTCTCAGCCAGGTCCAATTCCTTATCCTTCCAAGAGCGGGCCTTCTTCCTTGGTAGCCCACACTTTTTGAAGTCGTCCTTTCACGGCACGACGACTCCCACAGTCCATGATCGCCCGGGATGCTCCTTATTTCTTAGAGCTCGGTGAAGGATGTCGTTCTCCCTCTGGGGAGTAAACAATCCCTGCATTGCCTCCTTCTCGGCAAAGATCTGTTACATTCAAAGTTACATTCATCAACTCACAAACCTGCGGAAGATCCGTGATATATACTTACCATTCGCTGCAAGACCTCAGCGTCCTTAGCATTTGCAAACTCCACAGACCGACATGGACCGTCTCCCCCGCCACCATCACTTGCACCTCATATCGCGGATCTCGGAGATTGGCAAGTCAGGGAAGTCGATGAGAGCATTTTCCTCATCTTCCTTCCTCCACTACTCCTCCTCCACATCCGAGCCAGTGTGGGTGGTCGTACCTCTTCTAGATTCCCTTATTCTTCTGACTAAGGGCCTTGAACTAACGGCTCCCCTTGCGCTAGGTGAATTTTTTCCATACCTCCTCCGTTATGAAGGGGTACTTCACACAAGGAGATTTCCCCGCAGTGAGGAAGGCACTGACGAGGAAACTCTTGAAGGTTTTCCATGTGTTGTTCATGTCCTTCAAGCAGTCCGTCTTATGTCCATCGTCGGGCATGTTCCACTTAACCTGTTTTCAAATAGTGCATATAAGCAGGAGTTAGTTAAACTTTAGGATAAGCCAAGGGAATATGACTATAAAAGAGTTCAGGGATTTCAATTAATTTTACCTTCACTTCCGCCCACAACCTATCCCTCTTGTTCACCTTCACGTCCTTCCATCTCTCGACAGTGATCTTCACCCTTTGTTTCACCAATAGTCCAATGTAGGCAGTGTACTACCCAATGTTCTTTCCGATCGGTCTCCCAAACTGATTGAACTCATAGGAAAGATTAGTGCATTTCGCTAAACAGCACAACATCATCACGCCTTGCACCGTCCTCTTGTGTTTGGACGAAGTAGCATCGAACTACTACTATCAGACGAGGAAGATGCCGATATGGCTTTGCCTAAAATTCCATGAACAAACCATAAAAAAGGGTAAGTACATATACATGAAAAAGTTCATAACTGAAGTGATGCCATTACTAATAAATGCTACAGTACATATAAGATTAAACAACTTTAAAATAGAGAAGTTAGAACCATATAATAATTATCAAACACAAAATAAGCCAGTCTTTGATTGGAGGTTTTTCAAAAATTGCTTAATTTACATCTCATGGAACCCTGAAACCAATTTCTTCTAACGATTAATATATGAACAACCGTTAGATCATGTGCTTTCTTCTAACGGTTAATACATTCACAACCATTAGTACAAATTACAGAATGACAGAGTTAAATTTGTTAGGGTTATTAAGATAGTTTGGCACATTTTATTGAAGGGATCTTTAACCTAACTCAAAGTCTCTAGTATGAGTAGACAATACATATGATCAAGTGTAGCAATTAACCATTGAGGATTATTCCTCGTGGATGTTCGAGTGCAAGCAAACTGAAGCCAAAACTTCATACAAGGTACTAAGCAATGGCAGTACTAGTAAATGCTATAGTATATATAAAATTAAACAACTTTAAAATAGAGAAGTTAGAACCATATAATAATTATCTACCACATAATAAGCCAGTCTTTGATTAGAGGTTTTACAAAAATTGCTTAATATACATCTCGTGAACCTTGAAACCTATATCTTCTAACGGTTAAAATATGAAAAACCTTCAAATCATGTGCTTTCTTCTAACGGTTAATACATTCACAACCATTAGGAAAAATTGCAGAATGGCAGAGTTAAATTTGTTAAGGTACTAAGGTAAAAGCTATATAGGGTGCAATCAGCATATGACATTCATGCAAGCACAAATGGCCAATTCCTAAACCACCTTAGGTGTGGTCCGACAAATAGGCTTTATTTTCTCCACAAGAAAATAACAATACAGTTAAATGCTTTCATGCTAGAAAGTCACAAGGCATTTGACAACCGTATGGAACTTAGGCAAACAAAATTGTGTATTAGTGACCAAAAACATCACATCAGGATGATCCATCTGGCAACAAAAATACACAGGTAAAAGAACAATGAATATGTATAATCTGTAAATTTCAAATGGATTTTTCTCTCTCAAGTCTTCTCTAAGATCACTGAGATTTTACTTCTACCCTAGTTTAAATCCTAAACAAGAACTGCCAAATCCTAGTTTGAATACTGAAAAAAGCAAATTAAGGATAGGGCAAGAAAATTTAGTGGCCGCCGGCAGTCGTGAACTGTGGGCGGCCCGCGATGGCGATGGTGGTCCAGCAGCGAGGAAGTGATCGCCGGCAGTAACGAACACTAAAACTATGAACCGTGCGACGATGGTGGTCCGACAGCGAGGAAGCTGTCGCCAGCAAAGTTAGGGCTTTTCACGCTCGAGAAGAGAAAGAATTGGAACGGTTTAACTAGATGGAAAATTCCCTGGCGGAGTTTATTTAGTGAGTTCTTCTTCCAACGGTTGGACAAAATGAACCGTTAGTACAATTACCTTTCTTCTAATGGTTCGACACAATGAACCATTAGTAAAATTACTTTCTTCTAACGGTTCGACTAAATGAACTGTTAGTAAAGCACAATTTCTTTCAGGACTTCATTTCTGTAGTAGTGTAGTACACTGGAAAATGATTTTTCAAAATTTCTTTTGAAGAAACTCTTAGGATTATAACAGCGTCATCCGCATACTGAATGATGGGAAAATTTTGATACTAGAAGTTAGGAATTAGAAGTTCCAGAAGACCTTTTCTTTTAGCAAGATTCAAATACTTTTAAAAGCTTTTTGAAGTCTAGAGGCAAGAATCTTTGTAATTAATTTGATAACACTATTAACAAGTGAAATCGGCCAAAAATCATTAACTTTCGGAACTTCTTCCTTTTTCAGTAAAACAATAATCCACGAGGAATTTAATCTTTGTAAATCCACTGATCCTTCATAAAAATTCTGAAAAAAATTATAAAAATCTGACTTAATGATAAGTTCCTCAGTTTAGTGATGACAAGGGGCCGTCATTCTCTCCAATGCCATGCCCAGAAACTCTTTATGCTAGAACTTGTGGTTAGCCTGGGATTTTTCCCACTTTTCTTCAATTAAAAAATAGTCAAGAATGATTATCAACCCTTAATCCTTCTTCGTGATCATCTCGCAGGTAATTTGTTTTATCAATATTTTCGATAGGGACAGATTGAATGCCATCTAAAAATGGAGGTGTTGAGAAGCTAGCTTGGAGTTACAACTAGCTTGCAAGTAGAGAGGGTGGGAGAGAGAGGTGAGAGAAGCTTACATTAGAGAGAGGGATCAAATTTCCGTCCAGCTTGTCTTGATCACTGTAGCTTGAAGAGTGGAACAGAATGAAACAAAGAAAGAGAGAGTGTGGAACAGAACGTAATAGCAAGGGTCAAATGAGTTTGACTTATAGTGAAACATTTACTAACGGTTCGCAACACTAGAATAGTTAGTAGAGTGCACAATTTTTCTAACGGTTATGTATGTATATCCATTAGAATAAAACAAAATCTATTCTAACGGTTCCCAAATAAGAATTGTTACTATAAGTACGTTTCTTCTAACAATTAATTATTAAATACTGTTAAATAAAATAAAATCTATTCTAACGGTTCTAAAATATAACCGTTAGTGTAAGTTTGTTGTTTTTTAATGGTTAATATATTCATAACCATTAGAAAAAATCATGTGATTTTTACTAACAGTTTCTCACAATCCAACAGTTAGTAAAAATGCCCTTCTCTACTGCGCACCATGTACACTAACGGTTTTTTTCCAAATTATATAAAATTGTTAGAAGATAAAGATTAATAGACTGTATTTCTATAATACTGTAGATATATATAGTGGATTTGTATTGAAAGATGTCCAGATTATTATCCTCACTTAGTTGAGTTTTTCGGTGCAACCAGATTTTTCTCTCAGGCTATAACTAAAAATCAACTAAAAATTCAATTTTTTTTAGAATTTCAAATTTTTAAGAAAATCTGGTCGACATCCATAATAATATGGAGCTGTCCAATTACCGCCTTATTCCCATTCCGATAACCTATTAAATAAAAATTTGCAGCACAAAATTTGAACATCCAATTCATCCGGGAATTTCATACTCCTAGTAACCAACTGAAAATCACTAACGAACACTTTGCAACAACTTGCCCAAAATCGGTAAACGGATCGCTAGTCCCGACTGAAGTATTAAATTTACACATATGTCTATAATTTGACAAAAACTTTCAAAATTCAAAATATGTAAACAACATTCCCCACTTGAGAGGGTGAGAGTGCGAGAAGATGGACTAGTATAAAGTTAACCACATTATCTAGTGTTGCATATTCTAATAAGTAATTTATAGTATGCACTTTGTTTGGAATTATGGTGTGATGGATTCTAATATGGTAGGGTATGATAGTTATAGAAAATGTTTTTTATTTGTTATGAAATATTATTATTATCTATGCAATTATGAGATAACCACATCTAAAAAAAACATATCCAATAAAATTTCTGTAATACACCCTATCACCAAACACCAATGGTATCACTGTGGTAGTGACAACAACGGCTTGACAATAGTAGAAGTGGTTAGCAACAGTTGAGAACAAATTTACAAATAAGCAACGATAAATTAGTACATCGGCCATCGTATTAAAGATTCAAAGATCATACTATGCGTGCATTATTTCATTTTAGCTTTAGCAGCGATTGTTTTAAGCAAAGTGGTAGGCACATGAACAAATGTTTGTTAGTAAATCTACTATATAATAAAATAGAAAACAGGTAACATTGGATGTATTACATTTGTTTTTAGGTCTCAAAATTTTTATATTAATCGAAAAAAAAAGATGTGCATCATATATTTAGTGGTCCAAATTATATCAGTGTATATCAACGAGAAGATTTTTAGAATTCTACAACACACACAACTCAAATTTTCTATAGAGAGTTTTTTTGAAAAAAATTAAAAAATTAATATTCTGTGTAATCATAAGGGACTGTCGGCTGGCTTTATAACATGCAACGACCCTTAACAAGCGCTCATGAGTGCCCTACATATTTGAGGCACAGTTTTTTTCTAACAGAAAATTGTCGGTGCCTCTTATAGTTACACTTGTTGAGAATATAATAAATACGAGAGGATTCTAATAAAAAAAGATTGTAAAACTAGCATCCATATTAAAATTGCTTTGACTAGTGAGGTGCTAAGACCATACTAGTTTCAGTTAATTTTTATTTTGACTGAATCATTGTCACTTCATAATTCGTGCTCATTTATTTAACACATGGAGGCGCCGCGCATCCCAGAACTAGATGCGTCCAAAATTACGGACAAAGTAAAACTTTTCCTTGTGACCCGAAAAGAAATGAAGAACATTTTGTGTAAGGGTTGAATATTTTTTTAGTCCTTATAATTTTTGTAGACTCAATATAGCTTCTCTATGTTAAATAGTCGAATTGATTCAGGGACTTTTTTGTTAGAACATATATAAAACATAGATGTAAAAAGTTGATTTGGAGTAACTATATATAGCTCAATAGAATATGGAGATGACACATCATTGATATTTGTTATTGTTTATTCTCTTATGTCTTATTTTATTATATCTTATTATGCATGAAAGTGTTTACTTGTGTTCACATCAAACTTATAATAAAACCTAATCAATGGAAAGAAAAAATATCTTTCTTTGCAAAATATTTATACATAAAGAGTCCAAAAATATCATTCATCATTTAGTAAAACAACCCAAAATTCCATACACGTGAACTAGAGAGGTGGTACCTTGCAACTTCTTGGAAACACATGCAGATATGGCATGTTTCCTTTTTAAAATAAAATTGTGCTGTTAGTGTTGCTCATTCTATAAGTCTCTACTCCATATTTCAATCATAATTTTGTACATGAACGCAGTCCAAAATTTAAATCCTATTTGTCAATAAAATGCCATTATCAGAGCTTTTATGGAAATGAGAGCTTATACAGGATGCATGCATTGGAGGAGTATCTTTGATGGATCGATATCATCAGCCACAGGCCAGGTGTGGCAGTGATGATTTTTAAATTGAACCATTTCGAAGAAAAAGCGTTGCCTTTCGGAGAGCTAGGCGAAAGTGACCAGGCAGAAACATATTTAAGTATTTGGAAAGCCTGAGCAGCACAGAAGCTTATAGAAGCCATCATTGTGAGGTAAAAAAAGCGCCAAATTTTTTTTTCCAAAATTTGAAGAGCTGTTTTTTGCCTGAGGGCAAAAAGACTAATTCGTCCTTACTACACTACTGTTCGAAGTTCATGGGTACTCTTGCTTTTTATTTCAGCCTGAACGTCAATGGAGGGAGTAGTATACGAGGTCCCTCTGTTATAGTTTTGAGTAATTAAATCTATCTATTTGAATTTATAGTAGATAAATTATTCCACTACTTAAAACAAAGCAATTTTAGGCTTTTTGACCAAATTTTTATAAGTTCAGTTAATATGTTGTGTTGTTGACATATATAACTAGTCTATAAAGATCAAAATGTGGGATCCGAGTTTACAAAAAATTCAACCAAGTAGACTAATTACTCCTAAATAATTGAAGGGTTTATATTTATGCTCCAATTTCAAAAGTACAAAAGTGATAAAAAAGAGATACTCATGCTATTTTCCATCCAACCTAATTGGAAAAATAATAGCATTATAGGAATTCTTATCTCTCATTTGAATAGTAGTTCTTCCATTAGTGGCAATTACTGTCATTTTAATGAATGATTTGATTAAAGAATCAAATTTTTATTAACTGACAGTTAACCAAATATCGTTTCATTCCATTGACCTACATTAATTTATAGAAGCAACCAAACAGTATAACTTGTATGGACATACATACAGGATGGATCAACATCCATAATAAATTGCTTTTGATAACCAAACGGCCCTTGTTAAAGCCATCATTGTGGGGGTAAAGAAAGTGCAGGGATAAAGAAAGTGAAGCCATCATTGGTAGGGATTCCATAATAGGAATCGACGTACCTCATTTGAACATTAGTACTTCTATTTGGGATTCAAGCGGCATCTTTTATCCCATTATTTCCCATCTTAGTATGGCAGAACACAATGCATGCATTCAAAACCCCAGTCAACTACGATGGACATGCAAACCTTCTCCAAATCCTAGTCAAAAGTGCAGCCTTTAGAATTAGAGTTGGGCAAGTGACCCACAATAACAACCAAATAAAAAAAAGAGACTGAGAGAGGAGGGTCACAACAACCAAACCGAAAACACAGAGAGAGCATCCAATTGGATGGATGATGTCAATGCATATACTTAGTCGCCATTCGTGGGCTCACTGTTTGCTTTCCATAAAGGCCAATTTATCCGACAGTCTTTTACATTTTGCCTCAAGTCAATGATACCTATTAAATTATCATTAGGTAATTTAGGTGTGTGCGTCTTGTGATCGTCTAGAAAGTGGTATCTGTTTTTTTTTAAAATATTTATATTATCTATATCACACATCAAAAATTATCTTCAATCTCCCTCTTCATCTCTTCTTCTCATCTTCCTCTTTCTCTCACTACCACCACGACCTGTCCTCCGTGTTTACCTCCTCATCAATCTCCTTTGCCGGTCACCACCGCTCGTGGTTGGGGACACCACCGCCATTTCACCGCACCGCTTCCCTCTCATCTTCACCACCTCCCCCCTCTCCCCTACAACCACCATGTTTAATCGCCAGCACTTGCGGTCAATGATGTCACTATCATCTGTCGCTATTGGAGAAATTAAAGAGCGGTTATGTAAAATCTAGAAGGTTAGGTTTAAAGAGAGATTTGATTTAAATATAGAGAGATATATACAAGATAAAAAAAAGATACTTGAACATTATCATAACTTGTGTCTTTCTTTGACTCTCAATCTAACACCCTGACCATTGTTTTTTTTCTTTTGAAAGACCCTCTGTCCAATTAATCTTGAATGTAGAAGTATTTGCCTTAGCAATGAATTTGGCCTTAGGTGAATTATATACAAAGAAAGGATTATAGATGACAGAGTCAGCCACAACAAGCATATTTGAATCAGTCCGTATCTTTTATACTCCACCTCAATCTAAAGATGGGTAACCCACATGAAGATTGGATCAATGCTGAGAAAATGCTTGATGTGGAAGATTTTATATCAAAATATCGGCTAGTTGGTCTTGAGTAAATCTAAATTTTTGGATGTTTTGTGTACTAGATCTAACACTACACACTAGTAAACAAATGCAGTCTACTAACCCCTGTCTTCTAACGGTTATTAGCGATTTAGAAGAAAACCGTTAGAAAAGGTGTTTCGCAGTCACAAAAGACATGTGGGAGGTATTTTACTATCAGTTTCTATAAAAAGTACCGTTAGAAGAAACTGTGCGGGTTTTTCTAACGGTAAAGAGTATCTATACCATTAGAAGAGGAACACAATTACTAACGGTAGTATTATTTCTACCGTTAGAAAAAGCAGAATGATTTATAATAGCATTGCTGAACATATTTACCATTAGAAGAGATGAAGAAGTGTTGACGGTAGTCTGTTGGGTACCGTTAGAACCGTTCGACTTCTAGAAATAGTTTTATTCTAATGGTAAAGAATATATATACCGTTAGAAGAGGAACACAATTACTAACGGTAATATTTTGATTACCATTAGAAAAAGTATAATGATTTACTAACGATACTGCATATTTATACCATTAGAAGAGATGAAGAAGTGCTGATGGTAGTCTGTTGTGTTCTGTTAGAACTGTTCGACTTCTACAAATACCCGGGTATGTCTCTTCCATTCGAACAGTTCCTCGGGCGCGACTAGCCCTAACCCGTAACCTCCATAGACGGCCGTCGCACCTCCACCGACGACCGCTGCACCTCCCCACCTCCATCGACGGCCACTTGTTTTTGAGGTGAATCAAGTCCAAGATGGATCGAAGCCTGACTTTTGACTAGATTTCGGCATGGCAAGTAAGGCAAGTGAAATTTCGGCAATATTGTTAGATTATTCTAAACCTATGATGACAATTATCCTACAATATATTTATTCTTTATTTTAATTGATGTGTCTTCTTTTCAATATGATTATGTATGGTGTCTTGTTCCTGTTTTTTACTAAAACAACTAAATAATATGTCGTGGTATTAAGAATACCCCGGCAGGTTTTGAAGACGATCCTTGCGGAGATTACGCAACGCGGGTTGACCGGGTGACCGGTCCTCCCCCGCCGGACAAACACAAGAAAAGACACGAGGATTTATACAGGTTCGGGTCCCAGTGGGGGCCCTAGTCCTGTCGACGCGCTCCCGACCGGAGTCGGCTGGGGGAGCTCTCTCCGGGGGAGAGGCTTCCGGAGCACGTCTGTGAGATTAGCTATTCCAAATAATAATGAGTTGATCCTTTACAACAGAGGGGTACAAGGGCTATTTATAGCCCCAAAAAGAAGCAAAAAACCTAAACTACCTCGGAAGCCACCGTCGGATTGAAGGGTAGGACTGTCCTTCTCCCGGTCAAATGTCTTGGATGCTTGACAGGTGGTCGCTGATTCCCGAGGCGTCCCACGCGTGACCTGCACGTGATAAACAAACAGGGGTTTTACCTTTTAGGAGGGCGATGACGTCCGGGACCCCTTCCGGAGAGCAGGGTCCCGGGGACCCGAATGGCGGCGCCCGGGGCAGGCACCGGAGGCCACTGTCCCCGGGCCAATGGCGGCGCCCGGGACATGCCCGGGGGGCACGGTCCCGGGGGCCAAATGGCGGCGCCCGGGGTAAGCACCGGCGGTCACTGTCCCCGGGCCAATGGCGGCGCCCGGGACATGCCCGGGGGGCACGGTCCCGGGGGCCAAATGGCGGCGCCCGGGGCAGGCACCGGAGGCCACTCTCCCCGGGCCAATGGCGGCGCCCGGGACATGCCCGGGGGGCACGGTCCCGGGGGCCAAATGGCGGCGCCCGGGGCAGGCACCGGAGGCCACTCTCCCCGGGCCAATGGCGGCGCCCGGGACATGCCCCGGGGGCACGGTCCCGGGGGCCAAATGGCGGCGCCCGGGGCAGGCACCGGAGGCCACTCTCCCCGGGCCAATGGCGGCGCCCGGGACATGCCCGGGGGGCACGGTCCCGGGGGCCAAATGGCGGCGCCCGGGGCAGGCACCAGAGGCCACTATCCCCGGGCCAATGGCGGCGCCCGGGACATGCCCGGGGGGCACGGTCCCGGGGGCCAAATGGCGGCGCCCGGGGCAGGCACCGGAGGCCACTGTCCCCGGGCCAATGGCGGCGCCCGGGACATGCCCGGGGGGCACGGTCCCGGGGGCCAAATGGCGGCGCCCGGGGCAGGCACCGGAGACCACTCTCCCCGGGCCAATGGCGGCGCCCGGGACATGCCCGGGGGGTACGGTCCCGGGGGCCAAATGGCGGCGCCCGGGGCAGGCACCGGAGACCACTGTCCCCGGGCAATCATGAACTTACCTGGACTTGACCGCTTGGAGATTTCCCCCAACAGCAGCCCCCCATGCCCTCCGGGGACGAAGCTTGAGCCCCCGGAGGGAATGGTTACGGTACCGGGAAAATCTCCGGACGAAAACTCCGGACGAAAATCACCGGAGCCCCGGCGACGCTTCGGTTTCTGTGCCGGGCGCTTTATGGCCGCGCCGTTTTCGCAATAAATGCACGCGCGGTTCGAACCGGCATCTCGATTTACGCGCCTGTCCCTTCGTTTCCCGCGCACGGTTTGAATTTCAGTGGTCCAGATTGCCCCGAGGGGGCCACGTGGCGCGCATCTAGATCACGGCTAGCCTCTATAAATAGGGCCCTAGGGGGCCCCGGAAGCTCATTCCAAATCTTCAACTCCAGCTTCAGCTCTCCCGGTAGCGCTCTTCCGGTAGTTTCTCCGGTAGCCTTCTCCGGTAGCGAGCGTCCGGGAGTCGTTGACACCCACCTGAAAACTTAGCCACCGAAAAACAAAGAACTCACCTAATGGCGCCCAAAGGTCGAGCGAAGACCACGGAGGTGTCCCCGGAGGAAATCCCCGTGGATTTCCTTTGGGCCTCCGAGTTCTCGGCCTCGGACGCGGAGTCCCTGGTCAAGAAGGGCGTCGTCGAAGAGGGGGACATCCGGGTCCCCCTAAAGAAGGACGGAGCCCCCCGCCCCAGGCCGGGAGAGGTCGTGGCCTTCGAGGCCTTCCTCGAGGCGGGGCTCCGGCTCCCGGTGCATCCGATGCTCCGGGAGTTTCTCAAAGAGTACGGGGTGGCTCTCAACCACCTCACCCCGAACGCGCTCGTCCGTATGGGCCTTTTTATATGGCTCTACGAGACAGCGACCGGGCGGGAGCCCACCCTCCGCGCCTTCCGGTACTTCTATGAATCGGCGGCGCGGAGCTCCCACCTGGTGAAGGGAGGACCGAAGTCCCCCTTCGGCTCGGTGATGGTCCAAATGCTGCCCTCCCGGGTGGCGGACTTCCCGGCGGCGGCCTCCCGGGACCACTGGGGGGACTGGCTCCGGAGGTGGTTCTACCTCCGGGTCCGGGACGAGGCGGTTGTCTACGCCCCGGAGCCTCCCACCTACAGCCGATCATCCGCACTGAAGCCGCCGGTGTGGACGGACGAGGAGTTCGAGCTCCTCGGGAAGGTGGTGTTGGTGAAGAAGGCCCGCTCAATGCGGGACGCCGCGGAGGAGCTGGCGCTCCTGCGGCTTTCCCCCTTCTCACGCGGGGGAAGGGGGATCGGCATGGGCCCGGAGCAGCGGCCTCCGGTCAAGCCGGTGACGCGGCGTAAGTCCCCTGCATTTTTGTACTTGCAGTTTTTTATGAGAAATTGACTAACTTTTTACCTCTTGCAGTGCGCCCGTACCCGGCGGCGAGGGACAAGGCAGAGCACCTCCTGGGGAGGTACTTCGCCGACGAACACGAGCGCATCGTGCGCCTCGTGGGGGAGGGGCCTCCCCGGAACTTGGTGGCCGAGGCCTACGGGCTCAGGCTTCCGGAGAGGAAGCCCCTTCCCACCCCCGGGTCTCATAAACGGGGGAAGGACGCGGCCGGGGGCTCGGAGCCCAAAAAGCCCCGGGTCCAGAAGACCCCAGCTCCGGCGACGGCGCCGGCGATGACGCCGGTGAGGGCCCGGGACGCAGCTCCCGGAGCCGAACATGCCCGGGCGGCGCCCCGGGCAGAGGCGACGCCTCCGCCCCGGAGGCCCCCGTCGAGGCCCGGGGGAAGGAGGTTGTTGTCGATGGGGCGGGGTCCGATTCGGCGGACTACGCCCCGTCGCCAGTTCGCGTGACGCTCCTCTCGCCTCTCCCGGCGGCATTGGCGCCGGAGAGGCTAGAAGTGAGGTTTTCGGGGGCGGCGCCCCCGCGCCTCTGGCCGGTGGATGAGGAGGGGGGGAGCCCCTCAGTCTTCGAGGTCCCCCCAGAGCAGGAGGCTCCGAGGGCCCTCCGGCCTGGGGCGGGGAAAGGCCCAATGATCCCCCCCGGGCGGAGATCCCCGCCCAACCTTCGTCTTCGTCTTCGGAGGAAACTTCGTCGATGAAGACGCCGGCGACGCCGGCCGTGCTCCCGGATTCGGAGGTCCGGGGGCCCTCTCCCGGCCGCGACAGGAGGGCCGGGCAAGACACCTCCCTATTTCCTGCGGGGGAGGTGGCCCGCTACGCGGAGGGCCTGCACAACCGGAAGGTGCAGGCCTTCGTAGTAGGAGGGACGCTCCACGAGCGTTTTGAGGGGCTCGAGTCCCTCGGAGCCCAGGTAACTCGAGCTCTCCACACTTCGACTTTTTTCCTGCACTTAAGATTTTTCTAACTCTATGCATTTTGTAGGTAGCGACTGTTACCTGGGGCCTTGAGCAGCGGGTCACCCGGCTGCTCAAGGAGGCGGAGAGCCGGGCCGCGGCCTGCGTCGAGCAGCGGGAGGCGGCCCTCCGGGAGTGGGACGAAGCTCTTGATGAGCTGTCCCGGGCCCGGGCGCAGGTGCACCTTTCGGAGGGCGCCTACATCCGCCTCCGAGAGGAGGCCAAGGTGCGGGAGAAGGCGCTCCGGGAGCTCGAGAGCTCCAGCGTCCGGGCGCTGTCGGACGCGGGCCGCTCCGTCCGCTCGGCCTTGGAAAGCCTTGGCGTTAGCCTGGGCTCCGGGAGCGGCCCGGAGGTGCCCCCGGTGACCCTCGCGGAGGCTGTGCGTTTTCTTAACGCACAAGTCTCCGCCATCCCAGAGGCTGCGGACGTCCGGGCGCGTGGCCGGGCGATCCCCGTCATCGCGGCCGCCGCGGGGCTCGTTGACTACCGTGGGGTCGGCGCCCAGGCGATCGGGGGGCGCATCCCCCGGGGCTTCCCGGAGGCCTTCGAGCCAACGCGCCGGGAGGTGGAGCTGCTGGCGGAGGGGTTCTACGACCGGGTCATCCGGACGTGGTTCCCGACACCGGCGCCTCCGGCCGCGGATGTCCCTGCCCCGGCCACGGAGGAAGCTTCCCGGGGGGAGGACCCCAATGCCAAAGTATGAGCCTCCCCCGGGTCTTTAGCTAGGACCCCTTTTTATTTTGTTAGACATTTTGATTCCGGTAGCTTCTTAGGAGAAGCCCCGGGCACTTGTACAAAAACATTTTGCAATGAAATATATTAGAAATTTTTCTAAGTCTTTGTAATGAAATGTTACCAGGGTTCCCGGGGGGTTGCTCCCGAGCAACGGTCCGGGAGAGGCTCTCCGGGGGACGCCCAAGCGGCTTTGATTTTGCTGAGCCTTGTCTCCGGGAGGCGCGACGGCGGTACTGCCCGGGAGCCTGTCCGGTTGAGGTGGCGTCCGGAATGGCACTTGGATAATTTTGACAACAGCCGTGCTGAATTAACTCCCCCGCGCCCGAAGACCCAGATGATACCTCCTCTCCGGATACTTCCGCCGGCTGGGTACGAGTTTTGGCCCGAAGACGTACTTCGGGACTCTCAGCGTCGCGTCCGGGCGCTGTACCGGGACTTGGCCCGGGAGCTGAGGGAGCGCCTCCGGGAGCTTTAGGCGTAGGAGCCTTAGGCTCGTAGAAAATCCCCCGGGTTAGGACCCGGGTTATATCGTTTCCGAAACCCACCGGAGGGGGAAGATGTCCTCCGGGTTTGTTGATCAATAAAGCGCATTGTTTTATTGTCTCTTTATTTTCTTCTTCTTGGATGGTCTGGACGACTCATCTTAACAAGGATGAGCTAAGTTTCTTTGTGGGTGACCCGGGGACCCCCTGTCCCCCCCCGCCCACAGCGGGCGGGAGGAAGCCTCCGCGTGCTGTGGGGGAAACAGGGTCCCCGGGGGGAGCATAACCTGTAGAAATATTTTCTAAGTTAGAAAATTGTAAAAAACAGGATTTCCGAGGGAGGGACCTTCCGGGGTGCCCGGGGCCACCGGGAGAGGTTCATCCGGGCGCCGGGAGAGCGGGGAGCCGGGAACAAGGCGCGGAAGGGGCTCATGAAAAGCCAGGTTCATATCGAGTTCAAGTCAGGTTCGAATATGATATGTGTCTACAATAACCACTATGGTCACTGATGGGCACATAGTTAGTTTATGATCGCAGCCCTTGCACGATCATGAGACTGCAGACAGTGCGCGGTCAGAGGGTCGCTGACTATACACGACCAAGGTAGCCTGGGGGTGTTTAAAACTGTACAGGACACGTTCTCAGGCACGAAGCAACTTCTCCCACGTGTGAAGGCAACCACCAGGAGGTTGACATGTGCGGTTATCCATGATTGCACGTGCTTAACCGGTGAAAGAGATGAGTGCGGTTATACGAACTGCACCAGGACAACTGTCCCAAACCGATTCACATTTGACATCCTTTCATTTGTAGGATCAAGGATGCCGACTAGAGGGGGGGTGAATAGGAGGCTTTTAAAATTTCTTTTCAATTAAGCAATTTTAAAGAATAATTGAGAGACCTAAATTATACAATGAGGCTTAAAAGGAATTTAATCAACTAGTTTCATTCAATCAAATGAACTATTCAATAAGACATGCAACAATAGTAAATATAGCAATTGTGTCAAGATGAATGTAAAGCAAATATGAAATACGCAATTTGACACAATATTTTTACCGAGGTCTCGGACACTCGCCCGGTCTCCCCTACTCCTCGTTGAAGCGCTCACTCGGAGCCTCGCTTCTATATCCACGAAGGATATCTCACTAGGGTTGCTCCTTCTCCACACCGGATAGGCGAGCACCACACCTTTCACAATCCTTTGCCGGCCTCTCCGACAACCTTCAAATGGAGAGATCTCGGCTCTCCTCCGGCACCGTCTAGGCGAAGGCGATCGCCAAGAGTAACAAGCCGGATGCACTTTCACTTGAATCAACCACGTGCTAGAAGCTCAATGATGCAAATGAGATGCTCAACACTCTAGCACTAGCAATCTAATGGAGATGAAGTGCACTAAACACTCACACAATCTCCCTCAAACTCTCTCTCAAATCTATTCAAGATTTGGGCTCAATTCTAGCCTCTAAATGCTATAACACATATGCAACTCAATTGGCTAGGTTTTCAGCTGACGAATGAAGTCTTTGAGCACCCAAAAATGAAGCCAAACACGAAGTATTTATAGCCTCAACGAAAAACTAGCCGTTTGCAAGAAACCGGGCCAAAAGTTGTACAGGCCGGACATTGTCCGGCCACTTCAGACACTGTCCGGCCAGTACAAAAATTTCAGCCGTTGCAAATGTGTCAGTGACCGTTGGGCGAAATTTGTGAAGGCCGGACGGATACCATTTGTCCGGACAAAACGTCCGGACAGATGGATATGTCTCTGTTAACTCTCGGCTCAAAAAACTTGTACAGGCCGGACAATGTCCGGCCATTTCGGACAAAGTCCGCCCATAACGGACAAATAGCTCCGGACGAATGCATTTGTCCGTTCCATTTTTCGGCTCAAAAAATTTGTACTGGCCGGACATTGTCCGGCCATTTCGGACAATGTCCGGCCAGTTCAGACAAATAGCCCTGGACAGATGCATTTGTCCGGCCACTACACACTGACAGTAAAACAACCATAACTTTTGATCCAAAGATCCGATTGAGGTGATTTTTGGCTTGTTGGAAAGATAACTCAGAGCTCTACAATTTTGTCAACAGGAGCAAGACCTATAAAGGTCTAGAAACTTCTAGAAAACTCAGAAACTTTCCTACTGTCAAAATGTTCAAGCCAAAATCATCTCAAATGCAATTTTAAAGTATTTGCACATACGGATTTGCCGTTTTCTCACGGATATGCTTTGTGTCACTTAGCAACGACCACGACCACACAGGTCTTGACATCCGATCGAAAACAGGTGGTCGATAGGGTTTGGTCGAGCGTACGCAAGCGAGTCGAAGACTGGTACGACCAGTCCGAACTCCTACGACCACGCCCAAACCCTAAACAGAAAGCCGCCAAACAAGCGATACGACCACGACCACGTATCAACACTGATACGATCAGAACATGCAAATACGACCACGACCAGCTCTAGATAAATAAACCAATTTAAACAGCTGGCGATCACGACTAAGTGCAGTTTTCAAAACATTTAATCTAATACACATGAACTACACTTAGACTCACTAACAATGCAAGACACTAGTGCAAGATGATATGAATGCATCTGAGCTTCCGCACTAGATAGATTCAAGCTACTAGTTTTCGACCCCTCTTAATAGTACGGTCAAACTAGTAAAAAGAAACCTATCAACCCGGTCTGTCTCCAAACACCGAGACCGGTAAAATCCTAAGAAAACAATCCTTAATCTTGGATTTTACCTTAGGTGAAGTTCGACCTCGTGAAGTTCGACCGCTCGACGCTTGTCCCCGCAAGGCTCTACCTCGCTATGCTTGACCTCGCGAAGCTCGAGATGTCTCATATCGACTTCATCCTCTTCACACCCTTGCTCGCTTTTATCCTGCAATCAAACTGAGACTAGAACATATACACTCAATGCGCAAACGTTAGTCTGATTTGCAGTTCGTCATTAATCACCACTAGATAAATCACTCCACACAGGAGTTCACTCAACAATTTCTTTCTTCGGTGAAATGACAAAACCAATTTCAATTGAACAACAAATGAGTAATGGATGAATCTCACAATCATATAGATCCATATATGATACAAGAAATGCGCACACGATCCATACTACTCAAGTTATGATATCAATCAATATGGATGACTAACATCATGAGCTCTCTCTCAATCATACATAGAGATATCAAATCCAGAACACGGAGTCATCAACCTTTTGCACAGACATGGATAACTAATCATCCTGAGCTCTCCCTCAACATGTGCATCGATATCAAATCCACAACTGAAGTCATCAACCTCAAGATTTAACATATAACATCTTGATCAATCAATTAGCACAAGCTTGATGCAACCACCGAGCTCATCCTCTACATATGCATCAATATCAAACCCGCAATCGAGGAAAACATCCAATTCAGGGTTTACCGATAATCAATTCAATTTACTTGTGCTAAATCAGGATTTATATAAATTGTCATTTAATCATCAAATCTGATATCTTCAGATTAACTTTAATCATCATGGATTTATCCAAAATATCATTAATCATCAAAACCTAGATACTAAGATCTACCTAGATCCAACATCATTTAGTATAAAAGGATGGTCGATGCATGATGTAAAGGGCGGTTAACAAGCAAGACAACGAGTCAACAAAGCTTGAAGACTTAGGCATAGTTAGATAGACAATAATATAGAAGAGATCTTCGCCTGTGATCATCTCTTCCTCCCTCTTGTAAACACTTTTTTCCTACATAGTGAATCATAACAGGACGTAGGGCTATTACTCCAACCATCGAGGGCCCGAACCTGTATAAATTCATTCGTGTCCCTATAGACATTACTTATCTTACCTTCTCGGAGGAGCACCGTGAAAGGTCTCACAACTCACAAATCTACGTAAGATCCATTGAGGACCCTGAGTCAAAATCGTCGACAGCTGGCGCCCACCGTGGGGCCTTTACTCAAGGTATTTTCCCTTCATCCGGAGGTTCGGTGAGCCATGTCTGAGGCATATAACTCCGAAAATGACTTCGATCTTGACGATAATGCCCATATACGAATGCCATCGCCCAGCATACCCGTTCCAATGGAAGAGATCAATTGTGAAGACATTCCGAAGGAACGTCAGGAGGACACGTCTTCCCCCACCCAGGTCATGTCTGTTGACCAGGGGATTGAAGAGATAGGTCCGGAACTTAATGTCAGTTCCACCATATTGGAAATCGAGTCTCGGTCACCATGCGTCCCCGTCAAGGATAGGGATGACAGTGACCGAGAAGTCAATCCGGGGAGGTTTGATACTGACAACCTCCACTCTCTCTTTGATTTTGAGTCCGACTCGGAACAAACAGGGATGTTTTCTCCTTCTGCGGCCTCGCACCCCAGAGAATTCGCTGCCTTGTCAGAGGAAACACCCGATCAGCGGATTGCTAGGGAGGAATAGGAGCGCAGACAAAAGGAGGAACATGAATGTAGGCAAAAGGAGGATCAAGGCTGCGAGCGATGAGATAACGAACTCCACAAAACAGCACCAGAGGCTTTGCAAAATGCGCAATCTCGTTATGTCGCCACTCCTAGTTCCTCCCATCGCCCACAAGGTCGCAGGCGCGACCAGACGCCTTCTTTGCCCCCGGAATATGTTGGGGGAAATCTCCGCGAGGCTAAGTCCAGGTAAGTTGCGTCACTTTCGAACGGGGACCTGGTCTCCGGTGCCGGTCCCAGGCGCCTCCTTTCGCCCGGGCACCTGGCCTCCGGTGCCTGTCCCGGGCGCCGCCTTTCGCCCGGGGACGTGGCCTCCGGTGTCGGCCCCGGGCGCCGCCTTTTTCCTAGGGTCTTGGCCTCCGGTGCCGGTCCCGGGCGCCGCCATTCGCCCGGAGACGTGGCCTCCGATGCTTGCCCCGGGCGCCGCCTTTTGCCCGGGGACCTGGCCTCCGGTGCCCGCCCCGGGCGTCGCCATTTGCCCGGCGACCTGGCCTCCGGTGCCGGTCCCGGGCGCCGCCTTTCTCCCGGGGACCTAGCCTCCGATGCCGGTCCTGGGCGCCGCCATTTGCCCGGGGACATTGCCTCCGGTGCATGTCCCGGGCATGATCGCCCTTCTAAAGGTAAAGTCTTTGGTTCTTGATCACGTGCAGGTCACGCGAGGAGCGCCTCGGGAATCAGCGACCACCTGTCAAGCATCCAAGGCACCTGACCGGGAGAAGGACGTTGCTACCCCTCGATCCGACGGTGGCGTCCGGGGTAGTTTAGTCTTTTTGCTTCTTTTTGGGGCTATAAATAGCCCTTGTACCCCCTGTTGTAAGGACAAGTCATTCATTATTACCAGAATAGCCAAACTCATAGGTGTGCCCCGGAAGCCTCTCCCCGAGAGAGCCTCCCCAGCTGACTCCGGTCGGGAGCACGCCGACAGGACTAGGGCCCCCATCGGGACCCGAACCTGTATAAATCCTCGTGTCACTTCTTGTGTTTGTCCGATGGGGGAGGACTGGTCGCCCGGTCAGCCCGCGTCGCGTTTTCTTCACTAGGATCGTCCACGAACCTGCCGGGGTTTTCGCAATACCACGACAGTTGGCGCCGACCGTGGGGAGTCGTGACAAGACGCCATGGCTCCCCCAAGAACAAGGGCTTGCACCCTTCCCGGTGACGTCGGTCTCGGTGACCCAGCGCCGCCCGTCCGGGACACGACTGTCCCGGCGCTTCCGCCCGGAGGTGGCCAGACCCAGGTACCGCCTCCCACCTTTCCTCTTAACTTAGTTACTTCTACCTCCGGGTCGCTCCCGGTGAACGCGGGAACCACAGCCGGGACCAGTCTCCGCCCGACGGCTCCCCCGGCTCCCCGGGAAGCCCTGCTCGAGGCTTTAGTGGAGGGCCAGCTCTGCACCCAGCGCTCCATGGATGAGCTGCTTCACGTGTTGGTGCGGCCACCGGCCCCCACATATGCGCCGTACCCATATCTGGAGCCATGTCCCCGTTTATGGGTCACCCGGCGGTCCCTCCAGTCTCCGGAGGTTTATCCGCCCCGTATGACCCCAGCGGGGGTACCCTCTCCCTGCGGGTCATGCATCCGGACACTTCCCGGCATCTGGGCCCGTCCCGGTGCCAGGAGGGTACTTCATGCCCGGGCCCTTCATGGCACCGGGGGGATACCCCGTTCCGGGCTAGTTCCCGGGGCCGGGGGCCCAATACATGCCGGGGGTTTTCCCTGCGCCGGGAGCCAGTGTCGCCCCGCGTGTCGCGTTTACCGCACAGGGGGCGGTCGACAGAGCAGCTCCCGTGCCTCAGCGGAGTTCCCCCCGCATCGGCTCCCCGGTTCCGAATGTCGCCATGGGGGCTCCCCCCTCCCCGGTTCCGGATGATACAGGGGCTTCCCCCTTTCCGGTTCTGGGGGTCTTCGCAGGGGGCTCCCCCCATCCGGCCCCGATAGCTTCCGGGCCATCTGCTATAGTGCATGAGCTCCCTCCTCCCCCGGGGCTGCCCCTGAGGGTGCCCCCGGCGGACCTGGTCCGTTTCTTCCGGGAGGAGGTCGAGAGAATGCATTCACCCAAGCGTGGGGAAGAAATTCCCCCTGGCCGCGGGTGCGGAGAGCCTCGCTCTCACACTGGCCGGGGGAAGAGACCCGCTGATATTTACTCGATTTGCCTCATTTTTGTGTACATTTTCCCCATGCTTTTGCACATATCAGTCATTAACCTCGGCATATGTCTAGATTATTCCAGATTTGTCGCCAAATCGACCGGATTACTTGTTTTTCCAATTTTTATCGCAGGTCGACGAGGATTGGATGGATTTTCGGCTAGCGGACGCGCGTCCTCGACTTAATCTGGCCATCGGACGATTCCTGATGAAAGTGCGCATTCTCGCGGACGCGTGGGATCTGACCGCACCGAAATCGGAGTCTCCGGAGGCCCGGAATCCCAAACCCTAGCCACGAGGTCACATTTCTAATTCTCCAAAACCTCGAGGGCTTTTCTGCAAAAGTGCAAAATTCACCATTTTACCCAGCCGCCGGCCACTGAGGCATTTTGAGCCCGGTTTTGTTTTTTTACTTCGTTCTTCTTCTTCCCCAAACCCCATCTCCACACCTCCGTCCACCTCGCCGCCGGCGGCCGGGCCATACGCCGCGGTGCCTTCCTCAGTCTTGTCTGTTCAACCTCCTTCTCTTCTCTTCCCTTCTCCATTTTTCTTCTCCTCTTTCCTTCTTTTCTCTTTCTCGCCGAAGTCTTCTCCTTCTTCTCTGCTGCAATTTCTTCTTCTGCCTCCCCCAAAATCTTCCACACCTCCGTCCATCCCCGGCCCTAGCCGGTTCCCTTTTCCTCTCATCTCCCTCTTCCTTTTCTCCCTGGTTCCTAGCTTCCTCCTCCACACCTAGATACAGGGCATCAAAAGCCCCAAATCTTCCTCTGCCGATCCTCCACCGGATCCGGCCATCCTGCGCCGCGCCACCACTAGGTCGCCGATCCATCGCCATCCCGTGTACACCGGGCCGCCACCGTCGCAGCTCCGTGCCGGCGCCTCCCCAGATCCACCCGAGCCGCCGCCGCCCAGATCTGCTGCGAGGCGCCTCCGGCCTCCGCGCCGCGCCTCCATCCCGCACCTCCGGCCTCCGCGCCGCGCCTCCATCCCGCGTCGCCGCCACACGCCGCCGTCGCCGATCCCCTGGTGCTCCCGCCGCACCGCCACCACATCGCGAGCGCCGCCGGGTCCTCCGCTCCATCTCACGCCGCTCTCCTCGCGCCGTCCCCGAGCTCACACCTCCACGAGCTTCCCCAGGCACCGGATCTGTGCCTCCACGGGTGTCCTCGCCCACGGCTCCCGAGCCGCCTCCTCTGCCCATCCTGCGCCGCGCCGCCACCCAGCAGGCGCCTCCATTCACTCCGGTCGCCGCCACAAGCCGCGCCGCCCTCTTCATCAACTTCGGCGCCTTCTTGGGTCCCCTTGGCCACGGGCTTCATCCTCAACTTCGGCATCGACGACCTCTTCTCCAGCTACTCCAGCAGCCATCACACTGGTTCTACTTCTTCTCACTTTCTTTATTCTTGAATTGTGATGAACTGAAATGGATTCAGTGTATGAGATGATAAAATTGTGTAAATGCTGAGAATCAATACTCATTTCTGAATCAAATGCAAAGTAAATTCCTTAGTCTATCCTATTTGAATTGAGTTAATTTCCTCTGTCTCTCTGTGATGTTCTTGTTTGGGCTATCTGTATTGAGTTTAAATGGTGTTGTGATAAACTGAAAGCTGTGCTGGATTAGTTTTCATCCCCTGTTTATCAGTACCCCGCCAAAAATTGATACCGGCCTAGACCGTCTCGCAATAGAACGAGGACGATGCAGCGCCAAAAATTGATACCGGCCTAGACCGTCTCGCAATAGAACGAGGACGATGCAGTAGGCGAGTATTCTAGTCGTTCTTTCCACAGGGACTAGAGAAGCAAATCGTGAATAGCTAAACTAAATCAATGGCAAAAGAAAATAAATCGGATGAAAGAAAAGAGAGGGATACAAACGATCTGTGCTAAATCTATACATACGTTCGTGAGTACATGCGATAGAATCATTGTCGTTTAGTAGTCTCGCAAAAGCACGGCGAAAACAACTAATACAAGTGAGCTGTCGATGAAATCAACGAACAAATGCATGATTAAATAGCACATAACGTACTTCAACTCCTCTTAACAGCCATCCCCAAGCAAGCACAAGCAAAAATCCATAGCTCAACACTATCAACAGAAACAATGCAAATCCAAGTTCTTGGCTATCCATGAACAAACAAATGTCAAGAACAAAAGCTCAAATCAGCTCGAATCATCTCAAACAGTAAAATGGATTCAATTGCAACCAATGGAATTCAGCTTCAGGACTTTGATTCATCAATTATGAGCAAAGAACAATTACAGATTTTAAAACCTTTCAATTCAGTCCAAAGACTAAGAATTGATCCATCAAATTTCAGTTCAGGTATTTGAAGCAACAGGGTACTGATAAACAGGGGATGAAAACTAATCCAGCACAGCTTTCAGTTTATCACAACACCATTTAAACTCAATACAGATAGCCCAAACAAGAACATCACAGAGAGACAGAGGAAATTAACTCAATTCAAATAGGATAGACTAAGGAATTTACTTTGCATTTGATTCAGAAATGAGTATTGATTCTCAGCATTTACACAATTTTATCATCTCATACACTGAATCCATTTCAGTTCATCACAATTCAAGAATAAAGAAAGTGAGAAGAAGTAGAACCAGTGTGATGGCTGCTGGAGTAGCTGGAGAAGAGGTCGTCGATGCCGAAGTTGAGGATGAAGCCCGTGGCCAAGGGGACCCAAGAAGGCGCCGAAGTTGATGAAGAGGGCGGCGCGGCTTGTGGCGGCGACCGGAGTGAATGGAGGCGCCTGCTGGGTGGCGGCGCGGCGCAGGATGGGCAGAGGAGGCGGCTCGGGAGCCGTGGGCGAGGACACCCGTGGAGGCACAGATCCGGTGCCTGGGGAAGCTCGTGGAGGTGTGAGCTCGGGGACGGCGCGAGGAGAGCGGCGTGAGATGGAGCGGAGGACCCGGCGGCGCTCGCGATGTGGTGGCGGTGCGGCGGGAGCACCAGGGGATCGGCGACGGCGGCGTGTGGCGGCGACGCGGGATGGAGGCGCGGCGCGGAGGCCGGAGGTGCGGGATGGAGGCGCGGCGCGGAGGCCGGAGGCGCCTCGCAGCAGATCTGGGCGGCGGCGGCTCGGGTGGATCTGGGGAGGCGCCGGCACGGAGCTGCGACGGTGGCGGCCCGGTGTACACGGGATGGCGATGGATCGGCGACCTAGTGGTGGCGCGGCGCAGGATGGCCGGATCCGGTGGAGGATCGGCAGAGGAAGATTTGGGGCTTTTGATGCCCTGTATCTAGGTGTGGAGGAGGAAGCTAGGAACCAGGGAGAAAAGGAAGAGGGAGATGAGAGGAAAAGGGAACCGGCTAGGGCCGGGGATGGACGGAGGTGTGGAAGATTTTGGGGGAGGCAGAAGAAGAAATTGCAGCAGAGAAGAAGGAGAAGACTTCGGCGAGAAAGAGAAAAGAAGGAAAGAGGAGAAGAAAAATGGAGAAGGGAAGAGAAGAGAAGGAGGTTGAACAGACAAGACTGAGGAAGGCACCGCGGCGTATGGCCCGGCCGCCGGCGGCGAGGTGGACGGAGGTGTGGAGATGGGGTTTGGGGAAGAAGAAGAACGAAGTAAAAAAACAAAACCGGGCTCAAAATGCCTCAGTGGCCGGCGGCTGGGTAAAATGGTGAATTTTGCACTTTTGCAGAAAAGCCCTCGAGGTTTTGGAGAATTAGAAATGTGACCTCGTGGCTAGGGTTTGGGATTCCGGGCCTCCGGAGACTCCGATTTCGGTGCGGTCAGATCCCACGCGTCCGCGAGAATGCGCACTTTCATCAGGAATCGTCCGATGGCCAGATTAAGTCGAGGACGCGCGTCCGCTAGCCGAAAATCCATCCAATCCTCGTCGACCTGCGATAAAAATTGGAAAAACAAGTAATCCGGTCGATTTGGCGACAAATCTGGAATAATCTAGACATATGCCGAGGTTAATGACTGATATGTGCAAAAGCATGGGGAAAATGTACACAAAAATGAGGCAAATCGAGTAAATATCACCCGCCGAGGAGCCAACCTCTCCAGGGGAGAGCCCAGACGTCCGGGAACTCAGCCCCGGCTCAGAAGAGAAGCGTCGCCACTGACACTCCGGCAGACCTCTTGGGCCGCTTCCTGACTCCGATAACGAGGGCGTGTCCCCCGTGAAAGAAGACAGCGACCGGGACTCTCCCCGGGAAGTGCAGGGGGCTAATCATTCCCTGTGCCGCAGACTGCGGAGCATTCGGTGGCCGCGGCCCTGTCGCCCGCCACACATCAAGCACTATAACGGTGAGGCCAACCCTTACGAATTTGTGCAGGTATACTCCACAGCCATCTCCGCGGCCGGGGGGGACGAGACGGTGCAATGCAACGTCTTCCCCCTCCACCTCACCGGCATCACCCGCTCCTGGTTCTACAACCTGAAGGCCGGCTCCATCAAGTCTTTCGCACAGCTCAAGCGTGAGTTCTGCGTGAACTTTCAGGGGAACTACGTGCGTCCCCTGGACTCCTCGCAGCAGTACACCGTCCGGCAAAGGACGGGGGAGACCATCTGAAGCTTCTTCAAGCGCTTTGCCCAAGTGAAGAGCAAGGTCGCTCATGTCCCCGACTCTACAGTCATCGAAGCGTGCAAAAACGGGATCCTCCTGGGGGAGCTCCACCGGAGGCTCCCCCGGAGCTGCCCCTCCTCCGCCGACAAGCTCTTCAACATACTCGAAAAGTACGCTCGGGCGGAGGAAGACCTAGGGGGCTCCCGCCCCTGCTGATCGGGGGGCTAGGGACCCCCTCAAATGCCCCAGGCAGGGGGGCGTAACGAGCCACGGCCTCGGGACACCTTTGTCCTCGAGGGTGGAGGCGGCTCGCGCGACCCCCCGAGGGGCAACCGCCCCTTCTCCAATCCGAAAGGCCATGGGGGAGGACAGTCTTCCTGCGGTCGGGAAGGCCCCGCGGGGAGAGGCAGGGAAGGACCGTGGTGCAGCTTCCACGGGTCCAGTACCCACGCTACCCAGGAGTGCCACCAGCTACTGCAGCACTTCGCGGTGTTCCTCGACCAGCTGGGCAGGGGGGGACTCCGGCCTCCTTGCCCCCTCGGCCAGTTGTTCCGGCCCTTCCTGCTCCCGCGGGGGCTCAGCAGGGGCAGATGCAGGAGGGGGACCCTTCAGAAGCTCTCCCCTTCCAAACTTCCTAGCGCCGCATCAATGTCATCGTGGGAGGGTCCGCCTCCGGGCGGGACTCTAAGCACCAGCGTAAGGAGTACGCGCGCGAAGTCAAGGTGGTGGGGGTGCTGCACACGTCTCCGCCACCCAAGTGGTCGGACGTCCTCCTCACCTTCACGGCGGAAGACGCGCGAGGGGTTCACTTCCCCCACGATGACGCGCTCATCGTCTCCGCCACCATCTACAACTGCCACCTGGCCCGCATCCTCGTGGACGGTGGGAGCTCCGCCGGCGTCCTCTTCCTGAAGGCCTTCAAGGAGATGCAGATGGATGAGAAGCTTCTGCAGCCCGCGGCAGGGCCCCTGGAAGGGTACGTCCCGGGGAAGGCGATCCATCCCGTGGGGAAGGTGGATCTCCCCATGACATTCGGTACCCCGGAGAACTACCGGACTGAGATGGTCCGATTCGACGTAGTGGACCTCCCCTCCTCCTACAACGCGATCATGGGGAGGACCACAATCAACCGCCTGGGGGCTGCCACCCACCAAAACTACCTCTGCATGAAGATCCTTGGGCCACACGGCGTGATCAACGTCCGGGGAGACCAAGACATGGTCCGTGCTCTATACAAGCGCGCCGCCGCCATAATCGGAAGCGTCAACCTCATTAAGGCGCCCGGGGGGGAGGCCTCTCCCCCGGAACCAGGCATCGCGGTGATACCTCCCGGGAGGCCCCTCCCCAAGCCGCGTCCGGAAGGGGGCCTCCGGAAGGTCCTGCTGTCCCCGGACGACGGGGACAAAACCGTCTGGATCGGGGCGGAGCTCCCAGAGGAGCATGCAGCGCAACTGATGGCTTTCCTGCGTGAGAACTCTGATGTTTTCGTGTGGAAGCCTTCGGACATGTGGGGCGTCGCCTGGGGGGTCATTGAGCACAAGCTCGCGGACGGGAGAGCGAGGCCTCCAATTCTTCAAGATCCTCCGGGGGTTCGAGGGGTTTCGATGGACCCCCGAGGCCCAGGAGGCCTTCGACGACCTCAAGAAGTACCTCACGAGCCCTCCAGTGCTCGTGAGTCCGTCTCCAGAAGAGCCCTTGCTCCTCTACCTTGCTGAACCCCGGTCGCCGTCAGCGCGGTATTGGTGAAGGAGCAAGGGGGGCAGCAGCGTCCCGTGTACTACGTGAGTGAAGCCCTCCAGTGGGCCAAAACTCGGTACACAGAGAAGGAGAAGATCTGCTACGCCCTCCTGATGGCTGCCCGGAAGCTTCGCTACTACTTTCTGGGACACCCCATCACCGTCCCATCATCCCTCCCCCTGGGGGAGGTGCTGCGGAACAAAAAAGCCACCTGCCGGATTGGGAAGTGGGGGGCCGAGCTCGCCCCCTTCTCCCTGTCACTCACAGGCTGCTCCGCCATCAAGTCACAGGTCCTCGCCGACTTCGTCGCAGAGTGGACTCCTGCCTCTGGGCTCGGTGACGAAGGCCTCCCCGCGCCGCCCCGACGCAGTGACCATTGGACACTCATGTTCGTTGGGTTGCTGTGTCTCGCCGGGGCTGGTGCAGGAGTAGTGCTCCGGAGCCCCGAGGGGAAGGAACTTGAGTACGCAGCGCGGCTCGAGTTCCCCGCAACCAACAACATCGCCGAGTACGTGGCTTTGCTCCTCAGGATGCACCTTGCGGGCTCCCTGGGGATCCGGCGCCTCCTCGTGAAGGGAGATTCTCAGCTCGTAGTTTGCCAAATGGACAAGTCTTACCTATGCCATGACGCAAACTTTAGTCTTTATTTGCAGGAGGTGCGAAAGATGGAGAGGCACTTCGACGGCCTCGAGGTCCGGCATATCCCGCCAAGGGACAATGACCGGGCTGACGCCTTGGCCCGGGCAGCCAACTCCCTGGAATCGCTCCCCAAAGGGGCCTTCCTGGAAATCATCACGAAGCCCTCGGTGGCCTCCCCGGACACGGGCAACGAGCCTCTCGTCCCGGAGGTCGCCGAGATCCCCCGGACTCCGTCATGGATAGACCCCCTCATCTCCTTCATCAAGGGGGAGGGGTACCCTCCCAATGAAACCGAGGCTAAGTGCCTCCGGGCCAAAGCCCGAGCATATCTCCTGCTGGAGGGGAAGCCCTACAAGCAGGGGGCTTCCGCCCTCCTGCGCTGCCACCCCAGGCCAGAGGCACTCCAACTTCTCGAAGACATCCACGTGGGGAGCTGTGGCTCTCACCTAGCCCCGCGTGCCATCGCGGCCAAGGCTCTCCGGCAGGGCTTCTATTGGCCCACGGTCATGCGCGACGCGCGAGACCTTGTCTCCGCGTGAGAGGATTTCTAGAAGATGGTCAAGGGTTCGAACCTCCCCCCTGTAGCGCTGCAGACAATCCCCATCACTTGGCCGTTCATGCGCTGGGGGATGAACCTCCTAGGGCCCTTCCCCCAGCACCCGGAGGATACAAGTATGTGGTGGTCGCGGTCGACTACTTTACAAAGTGGGTAGAGGCAGAACCCTTGACCAGCATCACGTCCCGAGCCGTCCAGCGGTTTTTCTGGAAAAACGTCGTTTGTCGTTTTGGTGTCCCCCGGGAAATCACCGTTGACAACGGGACCCAACTCGACTCGGCTTATTTCCGGGAATTTTGCGAAGGCCTGGGGCTCGTTATCCACTTCGCCTCAGTGGCCCATCCCCGGAGCAATGGGGCTGTCGAGAGGGTCAACGGCGTAATCCTACAGGGGTTACGCCGGCGACTCGAGCAGGCCGCTTCTAAGCGGGGTGCATAGGCAGAGGAGCTCCCTAGCATCCTCTGTTCCATGCACACAACCCCGACCCGGGCGACGGGACGTACTCCCTTCTCCCTAGTGTACGGGATGGAGGCAGTCCTCCCCCCGGAGATTGGCTTCCGGTCGCTGCGAGTCGAGCTGCTAGACGGAGCTACGACCGCAGCGTACCAAGCCAATGAGGCCAACCAGCGACTGGAGATCGACCTCGTGGAGGAGGAACGCGACCGAGCGCTCCTCCGCCACGCCATCTATGAGCGCGAGATGGCGGGCGCATACAACCAGTGCGTGCGCGAGAGGGCTTTCCGCCTTGGGGACCTTGTCCTCAAGCGCGTCATAGACCCCCAAGCCCAGGGCAAGCTCTCCCCCAAGTGGGAGGGCCCCTACAGGATCTTCGCGGTCCTGGGCTTGGGGGCTTACAAACTCTCCAACCTTCAAGAGCAGGAGCTGAAGCACACGTGGAACTTGCGTTTAGTTTGCAAGTTTTACGTCTATCCTGCACAGGCCCGTCCCCTCCCCCGCAGCGTTTACGCCGGAGGGGGAAGGGGGACCTCGTACTTACTGTCCCCTCCCCCGGAGCGATCACGCCGGAGGGAGAGGGGGGACATTGTAATCACCGTTCCCTCACCTTTCGCGACTTCACGGGGGGAGGCGTTGTATTTCATTTCATTATCAATACAACTGGATTCTTCTCTTCAACTGTCTCATTGCAGGTTCATATTACCGCCCCTAACGGCGACGCCCTCCCCGTGAGGACGCCCTCCCCGTGAGGACGCCCTCCCCACGAGGATGCCCTCCCCGCGAGGACGCCCTCCCCGCGAGGATGCCCTCCCCGCGAGGATGCCCTCCATGTGAGGAAGTGGGCTCAGACCCAGCAAGTCCCTCCTATAGGGCGGCTTACGATCAGCCCTCGTGGACTGAGGGTGTAAGTGGCAACCCGGTCCTCCGGGACCGTGGTAACGAGTCACTTTGGGAGACTAGTTCCCTGCCCAAACACTCAGACCCGTCATCGGGCACATCCTACTCCGGGAGTCAATAGTCTCCCCAGCGGGACAGATTTCTTGGATTTTCTTCTCCGGAGACCTTATTCCCGGCTCCCCGTTCTTAGGGCAACCGGACGATTGTCTCCCGGAAAGTTATCTCCGGAAATCTCATCTCAGGCTTTCTTGGATATTTCTTTCCCGGAGACATTATTCCCGGCACCCCGTTCTCACGGCGACCGGATGATTGTCTCCCGGAAAAATTGCGGATTTCTTGGATACATGTTCCCCGGAGACCCTATTCCCGGCTCCCCGTTCTCACGGCGACCGGACGATTGTCTCCCGGAAAACTCACCTCCGAAAATTTCGTCGGGTTTTCTTGGATGTTTCTTCCCCCGAGACCTTATTGCCGGCTCCACGTTTTCACGGTGACTGGATGATTGTCTCCCGGAAGGTTTTTCTCCAGAAACCTCATTTTCAAATTTTCTAACTTAGAAAAATTCTTATGATACAGGTCTTCATCTTCACCCCAGGGGCTTTGTTACCCCCACAGCGCGCGGAGCTACCCTCCGGCCCGCTGTGGGCGGGGGGGATAAGGAACCCCTGGACCATCCACGAGCAAACTTTGCTCATTCTTTTCAAAAGAAGTCGTCCAGACCATCCAAGAAAAATATGAAAAGAAGACTCTCAAAGCAACAAGAAGCAAACATAGCTTTATTAATCATTCAACCGGAGGACATCTACCCCCTCTGGTGGGCATTGGAAACGGTACAACCCGGGTCATAACCCAGAAATTCTCTACATCCTAAAGCTCCTACGACTAATAGTGCCGGAGGCCCTCCACTAGCTCCCGAGCCAGGTCCCGGTACAATGCGCGTATGCGGCGCTGAGCTTCCCGGATCACATCCTCGGGCCAATACTCGTAGCCCGCCGGTGGAAGTATCTGAAGAGGGGGGGATCATCCGGGACCCCAGACGCGGGGGGGATGATTGTCAAAATTGTCCAAGTGCCACTACGGATGCCATCTTAACCTGATCGGCTGCCGGACGGCGTCCCCGCTGCGCTTCCCGGAGATGAGACTTAGCAATATCAAAGCGGCTTGGGCTTTCCCTGGGGGGCACCTGCCAGGGCTCAAAGGCCTCGCCCCCGGGGAACCTCTTCTGGACCTTCGCTCAGGAGTAATCTCCCGGGAAACCTGGTAACATTGTATCCATTCAAGACTTAGAAAAATTTTCAATTTCCATTGCATTTCAAAATGTCTTTTTACAAGTGTCCGGGGCTTCTTCTAAGAAACCACTAGGAAAAAAATTCTAAGAAAGAAAAAGATTCCTGTCTAAGACCCGGGGGGAGGCTCATACTTTATCATTGGCGTCCTCCCCCTGGCGGGCTTCCGCCGGGGCCGGGGCCAGGGCATCCGCTGTCGGAGGCGCCGGTGCCGGGAACCTCATCCGGACGATCCGGTCATAGAAGCCCCCGGCGAGTTGCTCCACGTCCCGCCGCGAGGGCTCAAAGAACTCGGGGAAGCTCCGGGGAATGCGGACCCCGATCGCCCACCCCCTGGTGCTCCACTAGCCCGGCCGCGGCCGCAACCACGGGGATTGCCCGGCCTCGGGCCCGGGCATCTGCGGCCTCCGGGATTACGGAGACCTGCGCGTTAAGAAAACGCATAGCCTCGGCGAGGGTGGCCGGGGGCACCTCCGAGCTGCTCCCGGAGCCTAGGCTCACGCCAAGGCTCTCGAGGGCCGAGCGGATGGAGCGGCCCGCGTCCATCACCGCCCGGACGCTCGAATCCTTGAGCTCCCGAAAGGCCTCATCCTTCGCCTTGGCCTCCTGCCGGAGGCGGCCGTTGACGGCCTCAGAGACGTGGACTTGGGCCAGGGCTTCGTCCCGCTGCCCCAGGTAGGTTGCGGCCCTCTCCTCCGCGTCCCTTAGTAGCCGACTGATCCACTGCTCAAGGCCCCAGGTAATGGCCGCCCCCTACAAACTCCAAAGTTAGAAAAAATTCAATTATAGTGGGCCGAAAGAAAGTGTCATCGACTTGGGTAAGTACCTGGATCTGGAGAGACTGGAGCTCCCCAAAATGCTCATGGAGCATCCCCTCCGCGACGTAGGCCTGGACCTTCCGGGTCTGCAGGCCCTCCGCATAGCGGGCGACCTCACCGGCGGAAAGCAGGGGGTTCTCCCGCTCGGCGCCGGTCCCGTCACGGCCGATGAGGGGTCCCCGGACCTGAGCGCCTGGCATAACCTCGGCCGGGGTGGCAGTGGTCAGTGTCTTCGTCGCCGAGGAGGTGGCCTCCGAGGATGTGGCCGTGGAGCTCTCGGAAGCGGTCCCTCCCCGGGGAGGAACCATCAGCCCTTTCCCCTTCCCGTACGGGAGGGTCCCCGGGAGCTCCACTTCCAGAGGGACCTCGTAGACTGAGGGGCTCCCCCCCTCGTCCACCAGCCACTCCACCCGCGGAGGCGAGGCCTCCACGAACCTCACCTCCGGCTTCTCCGGCTCCAAAGGTGCTGGGGGCGCCGGGAGGGCCGCCACCGAAGGCGGCGAGGGGGCGTAGTCCGCCGAATCAGACGCTGCCCCGCCCGCGGCCGGTCCCTTCCCCCGAGCCTGAACGGGGCTCTTCGGGGGAGGGGCTGTTGCTTCCTTCCGGGCCGGCGCCCGGGCGCGCCCGGCACCGGGGGTCTCGTCCCGGGCCTTCACTGGCATCGAGGCCGGCGTCGTCGATGGGCCGGGGGCTTTTTGTACTCTGGCCTTCTTAGGCTCAGAGCCCCTGCGGCTTCCTCCCCCGCTTGTGCGATCCGGGGGTAGGGAGGGGCTTCCTCTCTGGTAGCTTTAGCCCAAAGGCCTTGGCTACCAGGTTCCGGGGAGGGCCCTCCCTCACGACACGCACGATGCGCTCGTGCTCGTCGGCGAAGTACCTCCCCAGGAGGTTCTCCGCCTGCTCCCGTGCCGCCGGGTACGGCCGGACTGCGAAAGGTAAGAGTTAGTAAAATTTCGTAAAATTTGTGAATACATTGAACCAGGTAACGAATACTTACGTCGGGTCACCGGTTTCATCGGAGGCCGTTGCTCCGGGCCCATCCCGACCCCCCTTCTCCCGCGCGAGAAGGGGGAAATCCTCAACAACATCATCTCCTCGGCAGCGTCCCGCATAGAGCGGGTGCGCCGGGAGACAATGACCTTCCCGAGGAGCTCCAGCACCTCGTCAGTCCACACCGGGGGCTTCGGCGCGGATGACCTGCTGTAGGTGGGGGCCTTCGGGGAGTAAACAACCCCGTCGTCCTGGACCCGGAGGTAGAACGACCTCCGGATCCAATCACCCCAGTGGTCCCGGGAGGCCGCCATCGGGTAATCGGCTACCCGGGATGGCAGCATCTGCAGCATCACCGAGCCAAAGGGGGACTTGGGTCCCCCCTTCACCAGGTGGGAGCTCCTCGCCGCCGGCTCGTAGAAGTACCGGAAGGCTCGCAAGGTGGGCTCCCGTCCGGTCGCCGTCTCGAAGAGCCATATGAATAGGCCCATCCAGATGATGGTGTTCAGCGTGAGGTGGTTCAGTGCCACCCCATATTCCTTCAAGAACTCCCGGAGCAATGGGTGCACCTCGAGAAAGGCCTCGAAGGCCACGATCTCTCTGGGCCTGGGGCAGGGGGCTCCATCCTTCTTCACGGGGACCCGGACGTCCCCGTCCTCTACGACGCCTCATTCGACTAGGGACTCCAAGTCCCCGGCTGTGAATTCGGACGCCCAGAGAAAGTTCGGAGCGACTTCCTCCGGGGGCACCTCCGTTATCTTCGCACGGCCCTTAGGCGCCATTGTGCTTTTTCCGGTGGCTAAAGTTTCGGAAGCAGGAGGGACCTAAAGGTTCCGAACACTTGGCTACCGGGAGCTAGCTACCGGGAGAGGGCTACTGGGAGAGCTAAGGGCGCTGGAGTTCGAAAGTTTGGAATGAGCATCCCGGGCCCCCCAAGGCCCTATTTATAGGGGTGAAGCATGGCCCAGATGGGCACCACGTGGCACATCGCGATACATCTGGGCCGTTGGAATTCAAACCGTCCGCGCGAAGCGAAGGGACTGGTGCGCAAACTGAGGCACCGGTTCGAACCGCGAGCGCATTTATGGCAAAGCGGCGCGGTCTTAAGCGTGCAGCACGGGAATCGAAGTGTCATGGCTCCGGTAGCTTGGCCCGGAGATTTTCCCGGTGACATCTACCATACCCACCGGGGACTCGAGCATCGTCCCTGGGGGGCATGGGGGGCTGCTGTTGGGGGAAATCTCCGCGAGGCTAAGTCCACGTAAGTTGCGTCACTTTCGCCCGGGGACCTGGCCTCCGGTGCCGATCCCGGGTGCTGCCTTTCGCCCTGGGACCTGGCCTCCGGTGCCGGTCCCGGGCTCCGCCGTTTGCACGGGGACATTGCCTCCGGTGCATGTCCCGGGCATCATCGCCCTTCTAAAGGTAAAGTCTTTGGCTCTTGATCACGTGCAGGTCACGCGAGGAGCACCTCGGGAATCAGCGACCACCTGTCAAGCATCCAAGGCACCTGACCTGGAGAAGGACGTCGCTACCCCTCGATCCGACGGTGGCGTCCGGGGTAGTTTAGTCTTTTTGCTTCTTTTTGGGGCTATAAATAGCCCTTGTACCCCCTGTTGTATGGACAAGTCATTCATTATTACCAGAATAGCCAAACTCACAGGTGTGCCCCGGAAGCCCCTCCCCGAGAGAGCCTCCCCAGCCGACTCCGGTCGGGAGCACGCCGACAGGACTAGGGCCCCCACCGGGACCCAAACCTGTATAAATCCTCATGTCACTTCTTGTGTTTGTCCGGCGGGAGAGGACCGGTCGCTCGGTCAGCCCACGTCGCGTTTTCTTCACTAGGATGGTCCACGAAACCTGCCGGGGTATTCGCAATACCACGACAGAATATTCACCAGCAGATGAAGAAACAATGACACCTGGTGCACCAAGGAGAAGTATGCATGGACAACTTTGAAAAGGAGTATTCTTACTCTAATCATAGTAGATGTAATCGACTACGATCCGGATATCTTCGGCACAACAAAACCAGACCAGTGGGAAGTTCTCGTGATCGGGATCAAGTTCTTGTCCATTCTCGTTTGGGACCTTGTGGCGCGTCCCCATCGTGTGAAATTGCCCGTGTCAGGTCAGACACCGCAGAACTCTCCACATTTCCTATGTTGGCTGTAAAGCTTTCTCGCCAGGCCTCCGTGTGGTCGTCTGGCCAGATAAGTTAAAGTTGGGAACAATTGAGAGATTTGATGGGACCCAGAATCTGTCGGAGTTCCTTCAAATTTACATCACCGCTATCCAAACAGCGGATGGGGATGATCGCCTGATGGCCAATTACTTGCCGACGGTCCTTGAGGGACCAACAAGGACCTGGCTATTCAATCAGCCCGAGGGTTCAATATATAACTGGGAAATGTTGTGCGATGCCATCCTCATCAATTTCCAAAATTGTTATCAGAAACTCAGACAAGAGGATGATCTTCATCGTCTACGACAAACCTCTATGGAGACTCTTCCCCCGTTTGTCAAAAGGTTCGTCGGGGTGAGGAATACCATCCCAAACATATCCGATAACTCCGTTATCAGGGCGCTTAAGCACGTCGTTCGATATCGGAGGTTTACGGAAGATCTACTTATCCACCCCCTCGGTCAGTAGCCGATCTCTTTGATATGGCTGACCGCTACTCTGACGCGGCCGAGGCCGTTGAGTGGAATAGGATAGTGGATAAGGAAAATTTCCTGCCCCAATCAGGTCTCAAGGACGTGAAAAAAGAGGATACAGGCAAGAAGCCGGAGTCTTCGTCAGGCGGGAAATCGAAGAAGTCTAAAAAGAATCGAATTGGATAGTACCGGGAGGTCGCCGTCACAGAAAAGCCTCCGCCGGCCAAAGGTAACAAGTTTTCATTTAAAAATAAAACTGCCTTTGGCGGCCGCAACGCTGACCAGCCAGAAAAACTGACTAACCCTCATGAAAGCAAGAAGTGGTGTCAGCTCCACAACTCTCCGGGACACGACCTTAAGAACTGCCAGAGCTTGTTGAAGCAATTAGATGACTTATACTAGGGAATTGGACCAATGCCAACTTTTCCACTGAAAGAGCAAACTTGCGGGCTTAGAGACGCTGCCAGGGATGAAGAAATGTCCTACTAGGTACCTCATAATTATGTTAATGTTATTTTTGGAGGTTCCTCCTTTTTTTTGTAAACGTCAGTTTAAAGCATTTTACCGAGAAGTGAACCAAGCGTAAGCTCCCCTTGGCGAACCTCAATTCCCCTGTTGGTCGGACACTCCTTTGACATTGATCGCTCTGACTGTCCCATTGGGCTTATTGGACCATTGAGGCTACCCTTGGTCATTACCCCAATTATCAGTAATGCGATACTCGAAAGGGTCCTAATCGATGGAGGTAGTTCCTTGGATATTTTATTGGTCAAGGCATTGCACAAGATGCAAATCCCTCGTTCGAAAATCAAACCCATAATTCATCCATTTCATGGCATAATTCCTGGTCCCTCGATGATGCCGATGGGACAGGTGGTGCTCCCAGTGACACTGGGTGAACCGGATAATTTTTGAACAGATTGGTTACTTTCAACATAATTGATTGTGATTCGGCTTAAAATGAAATTTTTGGCAGGCCAACTCTCACTAAATTTATGATGGCAACGCACTATTCTTATCAGTGGGGCATGCTACCTAGCCCGAAAGGCGTTATCTCGGTCCGAGGCAGCCGCAATGTGGCATTGACATGCGATCGGTTATCCCTGGAGCTAGTAGATCAACTTCCCCTTCGGGATGTCAAGATCGCCACCACAGCTGCGGATACGATCAAGGCCGCCCCTCGACCAGATGAAAAGCTAAAACTAGTTCCATTATACCCAGATGATCCATCCAGAACAATTCGGATTGGATCAGGCTTGGATGAGAAATAGGAACTCAAACTCGTTACTTTCCTCCGAGCTAATGCAGATGTGTTTGCGTGGAAACAATCTAACATGCCCGGTCTCTGACAAGGATTAATACCTGAGCTAGTTCAAATAAATACATGACTGGTTCAGGACAGATTCGAACCATACGAGTGTCTGTTGACACGAACTCAAGTTACTCCGAGAAGTGCAGAGATGTGATCGCAGGCTTTACGTGATCAGACCGTAGACAGTGTGTGGTCAGGACTTCATAGGCGATACGTGGACAGAGGGCTGCAGATAGTGCGCGGTCAGATAATTACAAGCAACGCACAGTTAGAACACCTTCGACCAGGAGACGCGGGATTGCTTAGTCCCTACAACAAGGATATCCCTAGTATCCCGCAGATTCTTCCACGTATAAAGACAATCGTCGGGAGGTTAATACGTACGGTGATTCCTTAATAAAATGTGTTAAACCTGCATGGAGGTTAAGAGCAGTTACCAAAACTGCACCCGAGCAACTGTTCGATGCAATTATGCCTTGGCACCCTTTCGACTAGTATAAGAGGGTAAGCCAATGCATCCGACGGGGGATCGAAGGATCAAGAGATCAGAAGATCAACAGAAGACATTAGACTAAGTTAGTTAGCTTTCATAAGCCCCCCGAGTATTGTCTTGTATAAACACACCGGAAAGATCTTCACCTGGGAAGATCCTTTCCATAGTTTTGTAAATCTTTTCTCCTACACATAGTAAATCTCAATAGGACGTAGGGCTATTACTCCCACCATCGAGGTCCCGAACCTGTATAAATCTCTCTGTGCTTCAGTTACCATTGATTCATCATCCCTTCCCGGAGGGACACCCTGAAAGGGCTCACAACCTACAAATTTTGCATAAGTTCGACTAAGGACCCCGAGTCTGAATCGTCGACAGTCTCCCAAGGGAGGTAATTGAGCACAAGTCAGCAATTTGACCTGGACAGTGACCAATAAAGCAAAAGCTCAGACGCTTTTCTGTTGATCGGCAAAAAGCTATCCGAGCGGAGCTAGATAAACTGCAAAAGGCCGGATTTATTCGCGAATTCGATCATCCAGAATGGCTTGCAAATCCGGTCATGGTCCGTAAGTCAAATGGTAAGTGGCGCATGTGCGTCAATTACACTAGTCTACATAGTGCCTGCCCGAAGGATGACTTTCCCCTTCCCCGCATCGATCAGTTAGTCGACTCTACTACGGGTTGCGAGCTCATGAGCTTCCTGGATGCTTACTCAGGGTATCATGAAATCATCATGGCAGAAAAAGATGAAGAGAAGACTACATTCATCACACCATTTGGCACCTACTGCTATGTCAGAATGCCATTTGGTCTCAAGAACGCCGGTTCCACGTACCAGCGCTTGATGCAAAAGACCTTTCTTTCCCAGATGGGGCATAATCTTGAAGCTTACGTGGATGATTTGGTAGTAAAAAGCTTAAAAAGCTTGACTCATTTTGATGACCTTGCTAAAACCTTCTGTAATTTAAACCGATTTGGAATAAAGTTAAACCTAGAAAAATGTTCTTTCGGGGTTTCATCTGGTAAGCTTCTAGGCTTTCTTGTTTGTTCTAGTGGAATCGAGGTTACTCCCGAAAAAATCAGGGCCATCGAGAAAATGAGGTCTCCTTCGACTATGAAGGAGGTCCAGTGCCTAGCAGGCTGCATGGTAGCCTTAAGTCAATTTATATTGCGACTAGGTGGAAGAGGACTACCTTTTTTCAAAGCTCTCCGAAAACAAAATGGTTTTACCTGGTCGGATGAAGCCAAGAAAGCATTCCAGGAGGTTAAAGCATACTTATCCTGTCCGCCAGTGTTAGTTTCTCCGACTAAGGGAGAACCACTACTCCTTTACTTGGCAGCCACACCTCACGCGGTCAGCGTAGTTCTGATCGCAGAAAGAGAGGGTGTACAACGATCTGTCTATTACGTAAGTGAAGTACTTCATGGTCCTAAGGAGTGCTACCCTGAGGTCCAGAAGATACTTTACGCACTACTGATGGCTTCCCGCAAGCTACGACATTACTTTTAGGAACACAAAGTTACAGTTCCCTCGTCCTTTCCATTAGGAGATATCATTCAAAACCCAGAGAAATCTAGTCAAATTGCGAAGTGAACTGTGGAACTTGGAGCACTTGACATCCATTTCACCCCTCGCATGGCAGTTAAGTCTCAGATCCTTGCAGACTTTGTGGTCAAATGGACTAACCCTGACCCACATATGCAAGAATCTAAAGACATATCATACACCGATCATTGGACGATGTATTTTGCTGGTCTCGTGGTTTTCAATACTCGGGGGCTAGGGTGGTCTTAATCACGCCTCAGGGTGACCAACTCAAGTATGTCATTCAATTACATTTTGTTGCAACCAACAATGCGGCAGAATATGAGGGTCTTATTGTAGGGCTCCGGGCAGCAAAATTCCTCGGAGTCCATCGATTAGTGGTGAGGGGAGACTCACATCTGTTTGTAAACCAGGTAAACAAGGAGTACAGCACTTCCGATGAGACAATGGCTCATTACCTGGGGGAAGTGAGGAGATTGGAAAAACACTTCAGTCATTTCGATGTCCAATAAATCCCGCGATAGGACAATATTCTCGTAGACTAATTATCTAAAATTAGATCCTCACGTACATCTACTCTGGCAGGAGTGTTCGTCGAACACATAGAACATCCTTTGATCATGACTATGGTCGAAGATGACCCAGTAACAGTCTGCGTTACCAACCTTGGACATGAAGAATATTGGACCCATCCATTGAGGGTCTATCTCGAATATGGGACCTTGCCCAAGGATGAAACCGAGAGTATCGGTTGATTCGAAAAGCGCGCCTATACAAACTTATAGAAGGGGTTTTGTATAGGAAGGGTACTCAAGGAGTATTCATGCGTTGCATTTCTCAAGAGGAAGGTAAGTCCCTCTTGAAAGAGATCCATGATGGTGTATGTGGTGCGCACACGTCATTTCGCACACTGGTCAGGAAGGCTTTCTGACAGGGTTTTTACTGGCCTTCGGCACTCGATGATGCCAAATACTTGGCCAAGACATGCCCTCAGTGTCAATTTCATGCAAGACAGGTTCATCAGCCCGCATATACCGTACAAAGTATCCCTTTAATGTGGCCTTTTGCAGTCTGGGGGATAGATATTGTGGGTTTAATGCCATAAGCGATTAATGGGTATAAGTTCTTGTTTGTAACTATTAACACATTTACAAAGTGGATCGAGGCTGAACCAGACCGTAATGTCACCACTACTGTGGTACAAATGTTCTTTCATAAGAATATCGTCACTCGATTTGGTGTTCCAAGTCATCTCATTACTTGTAATGGTTCCCAATTCACTAGCGGTCTCTTTCTGGACTATTGCGACAATATTGGAACTAAGGTGTGCTTTTCTTCTTTAGCTCATCCACAAAGTAATGGTGCCGTCGAACGTGCCAACAGGCAGATATTACAGGGCATCAAAAAATGTGTTTTTGATCGCCTTAAGATGCGCTCGGGGGCTTGGGTAGATGAACTCTACTCCATTATGTGGGCACTACGTACTACCTGTAGTCGAGCCACTGGTGAGACACCTTTCCAATTGGTATATGGCGCTGAGGCGGTATTGCCCATGGAAATTCGTATTGGTTCTGTTCGAGTAGATCAATTCGATCAAATTGATGAAGTCGAACAACGTACCCAGGATTTAACCCTCCTCGAAGAAAAATGTGATCGAGCGCTGATAAAATCAGCGGTATATTTGCAAGCTTTGCGAAATTTCACAGCAAAAGGGTGCGGCCGCGGAGTCTTCACGTGGGTGATTTGGTTTTATGAAAAATACAAAACCAGTCTAACCGCAATAAGTTCTCCCCTCCGTGGGAAGGCCCTTACATTGTTGTTTCAGTATCGTGACAATGATCGGCTCGGTTAGCGATGGAGGATGGTAGAATCTTGTCCAATACTTGGAACATAGATCAACTACGCAAGTTTTAGTTGTAAGTTCTCCAATCTCTTTTCCTGTTCAATTAGCATGGTTTGATAAAAATTCGTGAGTACTTTTATTCGGCTCATGTTATGTTCATTTCTTTCTTAGCCATACATATAACGAGCCTTGCTCGGGGGCCGATCGCCAATAATCATCTTGCTACGATACCCTGATCAGATTCGCTGGCCAATCTCATGGTCGCATCCATATAAGACATCCCTCAATAAGCCTTTTCTGAACGCATATGGGACTTGCTGGCATGTTCCTGATCATTCGAGTGGCTGCCAGTTTGTAATAAGGCCGGGTGTCGTATTAAGGGCAGTATCAGTATGATCGGATGATCTATCTAAGTTAAAATATTTCTTAGATATTTCTGATCATCAGAACACCCATATTTTCTCCTGAGATTATAATACCAAAGTATTAAGTACTTATGATCTCAGGAGGGGGCTAAGGGAATATGGTCATAACACGAGATGAAGAAAAGTACATTCTTTTTAAAAATTTAAGGCATGCATCTGCATTGTAAAAACACATGTTTGCAGGTACAAAAGTTGTTATGTCAATAATTAAAACAAGCCTAACTCTTTTAAAAGATAATCTACCAGAGGTTTCATTTCCTCTGATATGGCTTCGAGTTTTTCTTCACTCTAGATCTCTGCGTATCCTACCACCGGTTTCAGATCAAGATCAGGGCCGTGGTAAAAATGGAGTCTGCAGAGGATGGCGGAGGCTACAGATTGCACATTTGCCCTCATTTCTTATTCTTGTCGCCTTGTATCTTCAGGAAGATACTCGAGAAGTGATTCGGCCTGAGCCGCGACCAATGTGGCTAACTCGCTAAAGCTTGGATTATCCTTTTGTGATTCAACCACATCCGCTTTTAGCAAAGTTGCCACCATCTTCAGCTTTTCGAAGATGTTCATTTGAGTACTGCTGCAAGATGAAATTGTTGTGTTTGAGGTTTCGTTCTCCATGCCGACAGAGTCAATCTTTGAGTTTTGTAACTCGATGGTTGCCTGGAGGTCTTTCTTCTCTATTGAAAGATGGCTTATTTGATCCTCTTGTGCTGCATGAACGCAGTAAGCAGTTATTATAACAGTTCATCCAACAAGATGAGTTCCTCTAGTCGGAAGTATACTTACAGGAAAGTTGCAATCGCGATTTCTGGAGTTCCCTCTCCAGAAAGGAAATCTTGGCAACTGCTGTTACCTCCTGATTTTCCCGATCAGCCAGACTCTTGTTCAGAAAGGCGTTCTCTCTATAACAAGGCAAACATTCGTTAAACTTAGACGCGAATTCAGGCAAATAAGATGCATCTCACTTACTGTTGTAGCCGGTTGATCTCTCGTTGTGCGACCTCAATATGCTTTGCTACAGCCATCGATCTGGTCGCCACCCGGGTCAAGTCCTGGAACACGATAAGAAATTGCTCTTAGAAGCTTGAATATTCCTAAGTTTTTGCGAACTCAAAAATAATAAAAAGAGTTCTACGTACTTCTATATAATCGCTGAATGAACTGCTCTCAAAATCAGCGTGAGGTTGAGCCTCAAGGCTTGTTTTTTCCATGACAGGAACAATAGATGATCTTTCTTGCTGATCCTCCTCTGTGGTCGGGACTGCGGTTTCCATCCCTTGGGATTGGGTCTCCGCTGCTATTTACTTCACAATGGCCTGAGGGATTCCCTCGGCTATTGGAGTAGAATTTGGTTCACTCGCGACCTTTGCGGCAAATGTTGCACCAAGGCTTGTTAAGGTCGCCAGAGTACTGAGCACTGGATCGCTGTGCATAAAAAACAAACAACCAAGCACATCATGATTTAGAATGTCTCCTGTTGATCACATCGAAGTATCAATAGGGGAAATTCTCACTTTATTCGAAACCCCATCCATGACTTGGGTTTCGATGTTGAGCTCCTGGGCGAAAGAAACCCACTGGGTGCTCCTGGGGAAGTATCGTCATCTGTCCTTGTTTTCCTCTTCTTGAACAGGACAGTCTCCTCTTCTCCCTGTTTGTACACAATTCGATGGGTATATGCAGAGAGATGACAAAACACAAGACTGTGAGAATTCTTACCACGGTCGCTCCCTAGATTAGTATGGCAGGAATTGTTAGCCCTGAGGCTTCGCAAGCCTTAGGTGCAGGGGTTTCATCGGTAACCACAAGATCATCAGTAGTCACGGGGCCCTTTGTTGCCGTTCCTGTTCTTGTCGTCAGGGACAAGGTTCCAGCAGTATCAGGATCGGTCGATGTCCTTTTGCGATGAATGAGAGGGACATCGTCTTCTTCATCCTCACTCCCCTCACCCTGTACGACTAAGAAGTAATTTCCACTCGTACTTGGGAATAGGGGGGTACGGAAAATCTTACCGCAGTTTGCTTCGCGGCCATAGTTTTCTTTTGTGAAGAAGCCCCCTCCCAAGATCTTCTTAGACTTTTCGGGAGTAGGCTCCTTCATCTTACGCTTCGAGGGGGTTCTCTTCGCCTTCTTCGCGGATAATCCCCCAGAAGGTCCAACGTCATCGCCTGGACGCTTCGTCCCAGTGATTCTTCCCAGCAGTTGTGTTATTTAAATAAATTCTTTGGTAATACAAGTCCAATGGACGGTTTGCGATAGAGCTCGTTGGAAAAGATTGTACCTTTCGATGCTCTTGTTTAAGATCATCGCCGGCATTTATTAAGCTCTGGGGGCGAAGCTACCCTTTAGCTCCTTCTGCCGCAGCATTGTATGGCCGTAGAAGGTAGTTTGTCTGTTTTTCAATCTTGGACAGAGAAAGAACTGCGTTGCAAAAAGGCAAAATTACTCAATATGATATCCTTCATCAGTAAAATTGCATATTTTGTAAACCAGAGGACATACCTGTATTGTAATCTAAAGTGCTGTCCACTATGGACTTCACTTCCCAAGCCGGATGTTCCCTCTCATGCAGGGGGCTCATCCTGTTCTTTACGAAGTCGTGGATGATGTCGCACGCAGTTAATCTCTGTTGGACTAGGTAAATAATAGCTTGCACTTGCTTCTCTAATTCTGCACTTAGAGAAGGAATAGAGTCCATTTCGCTATCCTTCTCTGGTCGGGTGTTCGTGAACCAGAGTCCGCTCTCCAACGGAGGGGTGCAGTAAAACTACTTATGATGCCACCCGTGCACCGAATCCCGCAGAAGAGGGAATGGGTAATCTTTCTTCTCCCTTATGCAGAAGTAGATGCACCCAGCGGCATTCGCACTCTTCGACCACGCCGAAAAATAGAAGCGTCGAAAAAGCTCCACGCTTGTCAGCACTCCAACGAACGCTTCACACAAGTGTTGAAAGATCGCCAGGATAAGAACAACATTTGGGTGGAGATTCACCAACTCCAACCCAAAGTGGTCGAGAATTCCACGAAGGAACTTGCTTTCCGGGAATATTCCTCAAAGATCACCAATTCGCCCTCGCAAACAGATGGGGTTTCTTCATTCTTCTCCGCTAGTCGCCAGTTGATCACTAGCCGCGGGGGAAGAATTTCTTCCTTCTCTAGCGCTACCAGGCTTTCTTCAGTATGGTGGATGGATCGACTCCAGGATGCCATTGCTGTCAAAGTTTGAAGAAAGGGGACGGTTTTGGTGACAACGACGGCAAGGAGCGCAAAAGAGGGTTTTGTGCGGCGAGAATGTCTAAGGCAAAGATGGGGTTTCTGGCTACGAAGCTTCTCCTGTAAGCTACCTTCTCCTCTCATATGTCTGAGATGACCCTTCACCAGATATTTTATTAATTTCCCATAATGGGTGCCTTTCCTCGTGGAACTCGTTATCAGTACCCTGTAATGAATCTGAAGCAAAATGTATTGTTATTAAGAATCATTTTATTTCATATTCGGGGGCTATGGTACAAATAAAGATATGATAAATTCTTAAACTTCATTAAGAAAGCAATCCCTTATGATCTTAGGTTAAGCTTATATTCTTTGCACTGATCGCAATGCAATTCTGTGATCGGTATATAACTTATGTTCGCAATATAATAATCTGTAGTCACAGTACTCTGTCTGACCGCAGTGATTATTTTATATTATGTGGCCTTAATGTTATTTTTGACCAAAACAACTGTCCTGAGTCAATCTCAGACAGAAACTTTCTTTTGGTCGCGGAGGCATTTTTGTAACCTTTTTTTTCACATAGAGAATGTAAAGTACCTTAAATTTGGGATTGTATGTTTTACATAATCTTTTTTAAGGAGTCAGATATATAAGAAAAAGAAATTCTTTATTTCTGGCAATCTTTATATATAAAAGGGACACAGGTGACCAAAGCGTCGACCTGATCCAAAAGTAATTTACAAAGTTCTCCTAGGGACGTATTGGCGTAAGTAGGATTTACACTGGCTGCCCCAAGAGAACTGGCTATAGCCCTAAGCCTATCTACGTCGTCCCGAAGCAAAGGAGTGCAACTATTCCTTATTGTATCAGAGAGTTCTTGCTGCTGCCGAGCGTAGTCTCTCTCCACGCAGAATTTGCGCGCCTCTTCCCGGGAGTTGTCAGAACATTCTGCCAGATGCTGAATGACCAAAGACATTTCCTCAGTCTTCTTTTCCAGAGCCTCTTTTTCTTTTTGGAGAGTTCTGCACAAGGCTACTCTGTCATCAAGAAGAGCCTGGATCTCAGCAAGCTTATCACTGGGGGCTCTAGGGGCCTTCACCTCCTATGTGTTCATGGTTAGTTCATAAAATATGTAACCAACAGGGAGGGTGAAGATAGCTATTACCTGAGAAGCAGAGGAAAAAGCCAAGCTTTGGGGAGGATTTGGACATGGAAGTGTAAGACTTTCCCCAGAAAGTTGATCACCCAACAAAAGTTGAGGATTGCCTGGTCGCAGGGCTGTGAGACTTCCTCCAGAAGTGGGACGGTTTGAAGGATTGTTGTGGATCTCCAAAGGTGGAGATGAAGATGCAATTGGATGAGTTGCAAGAGGCAATGTGGCAACACAGGTACCAGCACCGTTTAGAATCTTCGATGCAGCTCCACTGGAGGATCCTTCGTCATCTCTAGATCTCTTCTTTGGAGAGACCATTTCCTCAATCACCTGTGAAGTCTAAAATGAATTGCTTAGGAAAATCTTTGACTCAGAAAATCATAAGATGTTTTTTACCTTCTGGATATCTTGTGTCTTTTCTATTTCTTCCTCATCACTCTCAATCTCAATAACCGTCTTGGGATCTTGGTTCACCATCAAGGTGAGAGTAAAGGAGGAAATGTGAGACAGGGAGTCAGAAGCAGATTATCTAAAGGACTTAGCTAAAAATTTGTAAGTCTTAAGAACTGAGAGGCTGTGCGATTTATAGAGCCCGGCGGCGACGGTTCGTTCCCACGAACGTCCCGAGTTCTTAAAATGCACTTGCAATTGTTGTCTTGATTAAACAAGTCAATAAATTCATCATTACCTATCGAGAAAAACTAAAAGGTTTTCCTCGGGAGATAAACCACCACGCGGCGTTCAGTATTACAATTGAAGAAGCTGAAGCGTCGGGTTATAAATTTGATGCAAGATTAAAATTTTAAGTAAATCAGTCTTTTCGTTTTCTTCAAATTTGGGGGCTAGCTAACGAGGATTATCACCCGAGCTAGTTTGAGTAACACATATCGAGTTCAAGTCAGGTTCAAATATGATATGTGTCTATAATAACCACTATGGTCGCTGATCGGCACATAGTTAGTTTATGATCACAGCCCTTGCGCGATCATGAGACCGCAGACAGTGGGCGGTCAGAGGGTCGCTGACTATACGTGACCAAGGTAGCCTGGGGGTGTTCAAAACTCTACTAGACACGTTCTCAGGCACGAAGCAACTTCTCCCACGTGTGAAGACAACCGCCAGGAGGTTGACATGTGCGGTTATCCATGATCGCACGTGCTTAACCGGCGAAGGAGATGAGTGCGGTTATACAAACTGCACTAGGACAACCATCCCAAACCGCTTCACATTTGACATCCTTTTTATTTAGTACAAAAGGATGGTTGATGCATGATGTAAAGGGTGGTTAACAAGCAAGACAACGAGTCAACAAAGCTTGAAGACTTAGGCATAATTAGATAGACAATAATATAGAAGAGATCTTCGCCTGTGATCATCTCTTCCTCCCTCTTGTAAACACTTTTTTCCTACATAGTAAAATCATAACAGTACGTAGGGCTATTACTCCCACCATCGAGGGCCCGAACCTGTATAAATTCATTCGTGTCCCTGTAGACATTACTTATCTTACCTTCCTGGAGGAGCACCGTGAAAGGTCTCACAACTCACAAATCTACGTAAGATCGACTGAGGACCCTGAGTCCAAATCATCGACAAAACCAGCTGTTTGCAAATCCAAAAGTCATGAAGTATTGCGCTGGCATGCTGAAGGCCAGAAACAAGATGGAAAACTGAGACACCCAGCTGATTCTATTCAATGGAGAAACATCAACAGAACATTTGATGAATTCGACGGCGAAGTTAGGAATATAAGGTTCGTGCTGAGTACAAATGGTATGAACCCACACGGTAATATAAGCAGTCGGCATAGCACTTGGCCGGTTCTTTTATGCATCTACAATCTCCCTCCTTGGTTATGCATGAAGTGCAAGTACATCATGATGTCGTTACTAATATCAGGACCCAGACAACCCGGAAATGATATTGACGTGTTTCTAGCGCATTTAATCGAGGACTTACAGATATTGTGGAGCGAGGGAGTGCAGGTGTGGGATGCATACAAGAAAGAGAATTTCATTTTGCGGGCCTTGATATTTTGCACCATAAATGATTTCGCAGCCTACGGAAATTTGTCGGGATATAGTATGAAAGGAGCCAAGGCTTGCCCTATTTGCCTAGACGAAACAGAGAGCATGTGCTTACGAAACTGCCGGAAAACAGTGTACATGGGACACCGCAGGTTGCTTCCGGTGCATCACGCGTACCGTAAGAAGAGAAAATCATTTTAATCGGAAGCCTGAGAAGGGATCAGAGCTAGTGTTTCTGACCGGTAAGGAGATTTACTCGCGCATGAAGGACATCAAAGCTGAGTTCGGTAAGTGTTGTAAACCTCGAGAAAAAAGTGTTTGGAAGAAGAGATCGATTCTTAGGGATCTACCATACTGGGAGCACTTACAAGTTCGACATTGCATTGACGTCGTGCTTGTAGAGAAAAATGTATGTGACAGTTTGATTGGTTTGTTGTTGAACATTCCGGGAAAGACAAAGGATGGTGTCAAAGTTCGCCATGACTTGGTGGAAATGGGGATAAGGATTGAGCTTGCACCTTTGGAGAAGGGAAAGTGTACATACCTCCCCCTGGCCTGCTATACTTTGTCCAAAAGCAAAAAAATAGAACTTTGTCGGTGCCTGCACGGTGTTAAAGTTCCATGTGGGTATTCTGCGAACATGAAAAGACTTGTGTCCACGAAGGACCTGAAACTGGTTGGCACGAAGTCCCACGACTGTCATGTGCTGATGTCACAAATGCTTCCCATTGCTATCAGAGGTATTCTCCCAATTAAAGTTAGGGATACAATTTGATCCGTTTGAGACCTAGCCTTGGTTTTCGCACTAGGCTCGCCCAGATCCTAATATGCGGAATAACGGGATCTTACTCGGAAATACCGAAACCCAAAGGTTGATTGAATACACAGCTCAAAGTAATTGCACAACTCTTTATTTCAAAGAGGGCTTTACACGTCGAACGTTAGGCACACTTGCCTACGTCGAAGGAACTGTTGGGGGAAATCTCCACGCGGTCAAGTCCAGGTAAGTTCATGATTGCCCGGGGACAGTGGCCTCCGGTGCCTGCCCCGGGCGCCGCCTTTTAGGCTCCCGGGACCGTGCCTCCGGGGCATGTTCCGGGCGCCGCCATTTGGCCCCCGGGACCATGCCCCCCGGGCATGTTCCGGGCGCCGCCATTTGGCCCCCGGGATCGTGCCGCCGGGGCATGTTCCGGGCGCCGCCATTTGGCCCCCGGGACCGTGCCCCCCGGGCATGTGCCGGGCGCCGCCATTTTGGCCCCCGGGACCGTGCCCCCCGGGCATGTCCCGGGCGCCGCCATTTGCCCGGGGACAGTGGCCTCCGGTGCCCGCCCCGGGCGCCGCCATTTTGGCCACCGGGACCGTGCCCCCCGGGCATGTCCCGGGCGCCGCCATTTGCCCGGGGACAGTGACCTCCGGTGCCCGCCCCGGGCGCCGCCATTTTGGCCCCCGGGACCGTGCCCCCTGGGCATGTCCCGGGCGCCGCCATTTGCCCGGGGACAGTGGCCTCCGGTGCCTGCCCCGGGCGCTGCCATTTGGCCCCCGGGACCATGCCCCCCGGGCATGTCCCGGGCGCCGCCATTTGGTCCCCGGGACCGTGCCCCCCGGGCATGTCCCGGGCGCCGCCTTTTAGGCTCCCGGGACCGTGCCTCCGGGGTACGTCCCGGGCGCCGCCTTTTGGCTCCCGGGACCTTGCCCCCCGGGCGAGTCCCGGGCGCCGCCATTCGCCCGGGGACAGTGGCCCCCGGTGCCTGCCCCGGGCGCCGCCTTCAGGCTCCCGGGACCCTGCTCTCCAGAAGGGGTCCCGGACGTCATCGCCCTCCTAAAAGGTAAAATCCCTGTTTGTTCATCACGTGCAGGTCACGCGAGTGACGCCTCGGGAATCAGTGACCACCTGTCAAGCATCCAAGACGTTTGACCGGAAGAAGGACGGTCCTACCCTTCAATCTGACGGTGGCTTCCGGGGTAGTTTAGGCTTTTTGCTTCTTTTTGAAGCTATAAATAGCCCTTGTACCCCTCTGTTGTAGAGGATCAACTCATGATTATTTGGAATAGCTAATCTCACAGACGTGCTCCGGAAGCCTCTCCCCCGGAGAGAGCCTCCCCAGCCGACCCCAGTCGGGAGCGCGTCGACAGGACTAGGGCCCCCATTGGGACCCGAACCTGTATAAATCCTTGTGTCTTTTCTTGTGTTTGTCCGGCGGGGGAGGACCGGTCGCCCGGTCAACCCGCGCTGCGTAATCTCCGCTAGGATCGTCTTCAAAACCTGCCGGGGTATTCTTAATACCATGACAGTTGGCGCCGTCCCTGGGGATCCGTGACGAATCGCCATGGCTCCTCCGAGAACAAGGGCCCGCGCCCTTCCCGGTGACGCCGGTCCCGGTGGCCTGGCGCCGCCCGTCCGGGACACTGCTGTTCCGGTGCTTCCGTCCGGAGGCGACCATTCCCATGTACCGCCTCCCACCTTTCCCCTCAATCTAGGTGCCTCCACCTCCTGGTCGCTCCCGGCGGCCGCGGGGACCTCGGCCGGGACGAGCTTCCCCCCGACGGCTCCCCCGGCTCCCCGAGATGCCCTGCTGGAGGCTCTCGTGGAAGGCCAGCTCCGCGCCCAGCGCTCTATCGACGAGCTCCTCAGTGTGTTGGCGCGGCCCCCGGCCCCCACATTTTCGTCGCACGCATATCCGGGGATCATGTCCCCATTTGTGGGATACCCGGCGGCCCCTCCGGTCTCCGGGGGGCTGTCTACCCCCTATGATCCCGCCGGGGGGTTCCCTCCCCCCGCGGGATATACTTCCGGACACTTCTCGGCACCCGGGCCTGTCCCGGTGCCGGGAGGCTTTTTCATGCCCGGGCCCTTCGTGGCAGCAGGGGGGTACCCCGTCCCCGGCCCGCTTCCGGGGCTGGGGGGTCATTTCATGCCGGGGGTTATTCCTACGCCGGGAGCCAGTCCCGCCCCTCGCATTGCGTTTACCACACCGGGGCCGGTCGACAGAGCAGCTCCCTTGCCTCAGCGAATTTCCCCCCGCATTGGCTCCCCAACCCCGGACGTCGCCGAGGGGGCTCACCCCCCACTGGTTCCGGATGTCACAGGGGCTTCCCCCTTTCCGGTCCCAGTCGTTGCCGCAGGGGCCCCCTCTTCGGATCCAAGCGCCGCCCCGGGCGCCCCCTCCCCGGTTCCGGATGGCGCAGGGGCTCCCCCCTTTCCGGTCCCGGGGGCCGTCGCAGGGGGCTCCCACCAGCAGGCCCCGGTAGCTTCCGGGCCGGCTGCTACAGTGCAGGAGCTCCCTCCCCCGGCGAAGCAGGTCCGCTTCTCCCGGGGGGAGGTCGAGCGAATGCATTCTCCCAGCCGCGGGGAGGAGCTTCCCCCCGGTCGTTGTCGCATGGAGCCTCGCTCTCGCACCGGTCGGGGGAAGAGACCCGCCGAAGAACCATCCTCCCCGGAGGGAAGCCCGGACGTCCGGGAAATCAGTCCCGGCCTGGAAGAGAAGCGTCATCACCACCACTCTGGCGGCCCTCTTGGGCCGCTACCTGACTCGGATAACGAGGGGGCGTCCCCCGTTAAAGAAGACAGTGACTGGGGCTCCCCCCGGGAAGTGCAGGGGGCGAACCAACCACTGTGTCGAAGACTCCGCAGCATCCGATGGCCGCGGCCCTACCGTCCCCCGCACATCGAACATTATAATGGCGAAGCGGACCCTTACGAGTTCGTGCAGATCTACTCCACAGCCATCTCCGCGGAGGGGGGGGACGAGAGCGTCCAATGCAACAACTTCCCCCTCTACCTCACCGGCATTGCCCGCTCCTGGTTTTACAATCTGAAGGCGGGCTCCATCAAGTCTTTCTCGCAGCTGAAGCGGGAGTTCTGCACCAACTTTCAGGGAAATTACGTACGTCCCCTGGATTCTTCACAGCTATACACAGTGCGCCAGAGGACTGGGGAGACCATCAGAAGCTTCTTCAAGCGCTTTGCCCGAGTAAAAAGCAAAGTGGCCCACGTCCCGGACTCCACAGTGATCGAAGCCGGCAAAAGTGGGATCCTCCCGGGGGAACTCCACCGAAGACTCTCTCGAAGCTGCCCCTCCTCCGCCGACGAGCTCTTCAACGTACTCGAAAAGTACGCTCGCGCGGAGGAAGACGACATCTGGAAGAAGACCCAGGGGGCTCCTGCCCCCGCCGAGCGGGGGGCCCGGGATCCCCCCAGGCGCCCCAGGCAGGGGGGCCGTAGCGAACCACGGCCTCGGGACACTTTTGTCCTCGAGGGCGGAGGCGGCTCGCGCGACCCCCCGAAGGGCAACCGCCCCTTTCCCAAGCCGAGAGGCCATGGGGGAGGACAGTCTTCGCGCGGCCGCGAAGGTCCCGCGGGGAGAAGCCGGGAAGGACCGTGGTGCAGCTTCCACGGGTCCAGTACCCACGCCACCCGAGATTGCCAACAGCTGCTGCAGCACTTCGCGGCGTTCCTTGCCCCCTCGGCCAGCTGTTCCGGCCCTTCCCGCTCCCGCGGGGGGGCAGCAGGTGCAGGAGGGGGAGCCTTCAGACGCTCTCCCCTTTCAAACTTCTCAGCGCCGCATTAACGTCATCGTAGGGGGGTCCGCCTCCGGGCGGGATTCCAAGCGCCAGCGCAAGGAGTACGCGCGAGAAGTTAAGGTAGTGGGGGTGCTACACGCGTCCGTGCCGCCCAAGTGGTCGGACGTCCCCCTCACCTTTACGGCGGAAGACGCGCGAGGGGTCCGCTTCCCCCACGACGACGCGCTCATTGTCTCCGCGACGATCTACAACTGCCACTTGGCCCGCATCCTCGTGGACGGCGGGAGCTCCGCCGACGTCCTGTTCCTCAAAACCTTCAAGGAAATGCAGGTGGATGAAAAGCTCCTGCAACCAGCGGCAGGGCCTCTGCAAGGGTTTGTCCCGGGGAAGGCGATCCACCCCGTGGGCAAGGTAGATCTCCCGATCACCTTCGGCACCCCGGAGAACTACCGGACCGAGCTAGTCCGCTTCGACGTAGTGGACCTCCCCTCCTTCTACAATGTGATTATGGGGAGGACTACGATCAATCGGCTGGGGGCTGCCACCCACCAAAACTACCTGTGCATGAAGATCCCCGGGCCGCATGGTGTGATCAACGTCCGGGGGGATCAAGACATGGCCCGTGCTCTATACGAACGAGCTGCTGCCACAATAGGAAGCGTCAACCTGATCAAGGCGCCCGGGGGGGAGGCTCCCCCCCGGACATAGGCATCGCTGCGCCGTCCCCTGTGAGGCCCCTTCTCAAGCCGCGTCCGGAAGGGGGCCTCCGGAAGGTCCCGCTGTCCCCAAGCAGCGAGGACGAAACTGTCCAAATCGGGGCAGAGCTCCCCCAAGACCATGCAGCGCAACTCGCAGCCTTCCTGCGTGAAAACTCCGATGTTTTTGCGTGGAAGCCTTCGGACATGCGGGGTGTCGCCCGGGGGGTTATTGAACACAAGCTCGCAGTAACCCCCGGTCACCCCCCTGTCAAGCAGAAGTTGAGAAAGCTCTCCCTCGAACGTCAAGAAGCCATCAAGACGGAGATAGCCCGGCTCCAAGAGGCGGGGTTCATCCGGGAAGTCTTGCACCCTGAGTGGCTCGCAAACCCCGTCCTCGTCAAGAAATCAAGTGGCAAGTGGCGCGTGTGCGTGGACTTCACCGACCTTAACCGCGCTTGCCCCAAAGACAACTTCCCGCTCCCGCGGATCGACCAGCTCGTTGACTCCACCGCGGGGTGCGAGCTGATGAGCTTCCTAGACGCCTACTCAGGATACCATCAAGTCCGGATGGCAGAGGGGGACGAGGAAAAGACGAGTTTTATAACTCCCCTCGGAACCTTCTGCTACGGCCATATGCCCTTCGGGCTCAAGAATGCGGGAGCCACCTTCCAGCGCCTGATGACGCTGGTCTTCAAAGATCAAGTCGGTCGCAACGTCGAAGTCTACGTAGACGACGCGGTCGTCAAGAGCCCCCGCGCAGCCTCCCACATCGACGACCTTGCAGAGACCTTCCGCAACCTCCGCGCGTTCGGGCTCAAGCTCAACCCGGAGAAGTGCGCCTTCGGGGTGCGCGGGGGGAAGCTCCTGGGTTTCCTCGTGTCCCAGCGGGGCATTGAGGCAAACCCCGAGAAGATCCGGGCCTTCCTAGACATGCCCCCACCGCGCTCCGTCAAAGATGTCCAGCGGCTCTCCGGCCGCCTGGCCGCGCTCAGTCGCTTCGTCTCCCGTTCGGGGGAGCGGGGCCTCCAGTTCTTCAAGATCCTCCGAGGGCTCGAGGGGTTCCGCTGGACTCCCGAGGCCCAGGAAGCCTTCAACGACCTCAAAAAGTACCTCTCGAGCCCTCCAATGCTCGTGAGTCCGTCTCCGGAAGAGCCCTTGCTCCTCTACCTCGCCGTGACCCCCGTCGCTGTCAGCGCGGTTTTGGTGAAGGAGCAAGGGGGGCAGCAACGTCCCGTGTACTACGTCAGTGAAGCTCTCCAAGGGGCCAAGACTCGGTACACGGAGATGGAGAAGATTTGCTACGCTCTCCTCATGGCATCCCGGAAGCTCCGGCACTACTTCCTGGGGCACCCCATCACCGTCCCGTCGTCCCTCCCCCTGGGGGAGGTACTGCGGAATAAAGAAGCCACTGGCCGGATTGGGAAGTGGGGGGCCGAGCTCGCCCCCTTCTCCCTGTCCCTTACCGGCCGCTCCGCAATCAAGTCGCAGGTCCTCGCCGACTTCGTCGCCGAGTGGACTCCCGCCTCTGGGTCCGGGGACGAAGATCTCCCTGTGCCGCCCCCACGCAGTGACCATTGGACCCTGCTGTTTGATGGGTCGCTGTGTCTCGCTGGGGCTGGCGTGGGGGTAGTCCTCCGGAGCCCCGAGGGGAAGGAGCTCGAGTACGCCGCGCGGCTCGAGTTCCCCGCAACCAACAACGTCGCCGAATACGAGGCTCTGCTCCTCGGGATGCGCCTCGCGCACTCCCTGGGGATCCGGCGCCTACTAGTGAAGGGAGACTCTCAGCTCGTTGTCTGCCAAATGGACAAGTCTTACCTGTGCCATGACGCAAATTTAAGTCTTTACTTGCAGGAAGTACGGAAGCTGGAGAAACACTTCGACGGCCTTGAGGCCCGGCATATCCCGAGGAGGGAGAATGACCGGGCCGATGCCTTGGCACGGGTAGCAAGCTCCCGGGAAACGCTCCCCAGGGGGGCCTTCTTGGAAATCATCATGAAGCCCTCGGTGGCCTCCCCGGATGCAGGCCCCGACCCTCCGGTCCCGGAGGTCGCCGAGATCGTTCGGCCTTCATCTTGGATGGACCCCCTCATCTCCTTCATCAAGGGAGAGGGGGACCCTCCCCACGAGACCGAGGCTAAGCGCCTCCGGGCCAAAGCCCGGGCATATCTCCTGCTGGAGGGAAGGCTCTACAAGTGGGGGGCTTCAGCCCTCCTGCGCTGCCTCCCCCGGTCGGAGGGACTTCAACTCCTGGAAGACATTCACGCGGGGAGCTGTGGTTCTCACCTAGCCCCGCGTGCCATCGCCGCCAAGGCCCTTCGGCAGGGCTTCTACTGGCCTACAGTCATGCGCGACGCGCGAGACCTTGTCTCCGCGTGCGAAGCATGCCAGAAGATGGCCAAGGGCTCGAATCTCCCCCCTGTAGCGCTGCGGACTATCCCCATCACTTGGCCCTTCGTGCGCTGGGGGATGGACCTCTTAGGGCCTTTCCCCCCAGCGCCCGGAGGATACAAGTATGCGGTAGTCGCGGTCGACTACTTTACAAAGTGGGTTGAGGCGGAGCCCTTGGCTAGCATCACCTCCCGGGCCGTTCAGCGGTTTTTCTGGAAAAACGTCGTTTGTCGTTTTGGTGTCCCCCGGGAAATCACCGTGGACAATGGGACCCAATTCGACTCGGCTTATTTCCGGGAATTCTGCGAAGGCCTGGGGATCGTCATCCACTTCGCCTCAGTGGCCCATCCTCAAAGCAACGGGGCCGTCGAGAGGGTCAATGGCGTAATCCTACAGGGGTTACGCCGGAGACTCGAGCAAACAGCTTCCAAGCGGGGCGCGTGGGCAGAGGAGCTCCCTAGCATCCTCTGCTCGATGCGCACGACCCCGTCCCGGGCCACAGGGCGTGCTCCCTTCTCTCTGGTCTACGGGGCGGAGGCAGTCCTCCCCGCAGAGATCGGCTTTCGGTCGCTGCGGGTCGAGCTCCTGAATGGAGCCACGACCGCAGCCGACCGGGCCAACGAAGACAACCGGCGGCTGGAAATCGACCTCGTGGAGGAGGAACGCGACCGAGCGCTCCTCCGCCACGCCATCTACGAGCGCGAGATGTCGCGCGCATACAACCAGCGCGTGCGCGAGAGAGCTTTCCGCCTTGGGGACCTTGTCCTCAAGCGCGTCACAGACCCCCAAGCCCAGGGAAAACTCTCCCCCAAGTGGGAGGGCCCCTACAGGATCTCCGCTGTTCTAGGCTCGGGGGGTTACAAGCTGTCCAACCCTCAAGAGCAGGAGCTGAAGGACACCTGGAACTTGCGTTTACTTCGCAAGTTCTACGTCTAGCCTTACGGGCCTGTCCCCTCCCCCGGAGCGGTCACGCCCGAGGGGTAGGAGGGACACTGTAACTCCCCTTTCCCCCCCCTTCGCGGTTTCGCAGGGGGGGGGGGCTTTGTATATTTTGTTAATCAATGCATAGCCTTTGTTCTTCAACTCTCATTGCAGGTCTTTCTCGTTACCGCCCCTAGCGGCGATGCCCTCCCCGCGAAGAAGCCCTCCCCGCGAGGATGCCCTCCCCGCGAGGAAGCCCTCCTTGTGAGGATGCCCTCCCCGCGAGGAAGTGGGCCAGCCCCAACAAGTCCCTACAACGGAGCCTGCACTCCCGTAGGGCGGCTTACGACCAGCCCTCGTGGACTGAGGGTGTAAGCGGCAACCCGGTCACAGTGGCCGTGGTAACGAGTCACTTTGGGAGACTAGTCCCCTGCCCAAACACTCAAGTCCCGTCTTCGGGCACTTCCTCCTCCGGGAGTCGACGTTATTCCCGGCTCCCCGTTCTCACGGCGACCGGAAGATCAGCCCCTTGCGGCTTGATTGGACCTATCTTCCTCCTCCGGGAGTCGACGTTATTCCCAGCTCCCCGTTCTCACGGCGACCGGAAGATCAGCCCCTTGCGGCTTGATTGGATCTATCTTCCTCCTCCGGGAGCCGACGTTATTCCCGGCTCCCCGTTCTCACGGCGACCGGAAGATCAGCCCCTTGTGGCTTGATTGGATCTATCTTCCTCCTCCGGGAGCCGACGTTATTCCCGGCTCCCCGTTCTCACGGCGACCGGAAGATCAGCCCCTTGCGGCTTGATTGGATCTATCTTCCTCCTCCGGGAGTCGACGTTATTCCCGGCTCCCCGTTCTCACGGCGACCGGAAGATCAGCCCCTTGCGGCTTGATTGGACGTATCTTCCTCCCCCGGGAGTCGACGTTATTCCCGGCTCCCCGTTCTCACGGCGACAGGATGATTATCTCCCGGAAGGTCTTCTCCTTGAAAACCTCGCTTTAAAATTTTTTAACTTGGAAAATTTCCTATGCTACAGGTGTCTTCCTTCCCGGGGGCCTTGTTACCCCCACAGTGCGCGGAGCTATTCTCCGGCCCGCTGTGGGCGGGGGGGGGGGGGATAAGGAACCCCCGGGTGTCGACCGCACCACCCACGAATATACTTAGCTCATCCTTGTTAAGATGAGTCGTCCATACCATCCAAGAAGAAAATAAAGAGGCGCAATAAAAGGAAACAACAACAACGTGCTTTATTGATCGGGAAACCCGGAGGACATCTTGCCCCTCCGGTGGGTTTCGGAAATGATACAACCCGGGTCCTAACCCGGGGGATTTTCTACGAGCCTAAGGCCCCTACGCCTAAAGCTCCCGGAGGCGCTCCCTCAGCTCCCGGGCCAAGTCCCGGTACAGCGCCCGGACGCGACGCTGAGAGTCCCGAAGTACGTCTTCGGGCCAAAACTCGTACCCAGCCGGCGGAAGTATCCGGAGAGGAGGTATCATCCGGGCCTCCGGGCGTGGGGGAGTTAATTCAGCACGGCTGTTGTCAAAATTATTCAAGTGCCACTCCGGGCGCCACCTCAACCGGACAGACTCCCGGCCAGTACCCCCGTCGCGCTCCCCGGAGACAAGGCTCAGCAAAATCAAAGCCACTTGGGCGTCCCCCGGAGAGCCTCTCCCGGACCGTTGCCCGGGAATAACCCCCCGGGTACCCTTGTAACATTTCATGGCAGACTTAGAAAAATTTCAAATATATTTCATTGCAAAATGTTTTTTGTACAAGTGCCCGGGGCTTCTCCTAAGAAGCTACCGGAATCAAAATGTCTAACAAAATAAAAGGGGGTCCTAGCTAAAGACCCGGGGGAGGCTCATACTTTAGCATTGGGGTCCTCCCCCCGGGGAGCTTCCTCCGTGGCCGGGGCAGGGGCATCCGCGGCCGGAGGCGCCGGTGTTGGGTACCTCGTCCGGATGATCCGGTCGTAGAACCCCTCCGCCAGCAGCTCCACCTCCCGGCGCGTTGGCTCGAAGGCCTCCGGGAAGCTCCGGGGGATGCGCCCCCCGATCGCCCGGGCGCCGACCCCACGGTAGTCAACGAGCCCCGCGGCGGCTGCGATGACGGGGATCGCCCGGCCCCGTGCCCGGACGTCCGCAGCCTCCGGGATGGCGGAGACTTGTGCGTTAAGAAAACGCACAGCCTCCGCGAGGGTCACCGGGGGTGTTGCATCTAGGCCTTCATGCCTAACCCTAATTTTGATGATTAATGAAAACAAGGTGTTCTGGACTAATCGTGCTTTTGAGATTGATTGATACAGGGATCAGTTGGGAAGAAATGCAAGAAGATCAAGATGAACCCGACTTGAGGTGAAGCACAAGACACAGAAGAGCAAGAGACGAGTCGCAAAATCTTGAAGATGCGAAAGACCTCAGGTATTACGAGTTTTTATTTTTACCGATCTTGGCGTGTGGAGATGATCGGTTAGGAAAATTCTTTTTTAGTTTTAACCGTACTATAAAGAGGGGTAGCGAAAGTCCTCCTTTTATCTCCAGCACAAACCGAGAATTCTAGGTCATTGCATTGCATCTTTTTGATTGGATTTGGTTTTGAACTTATTTGAAAAATCTGGATTTTCAGTTCAGTTTTTGACAGCAGAAGAGTATTTGCAATTTTCAGAAAGATCTAGGCAAATCTGGCTTTTGCTTCTGTTGACAAAAATGTACTTAAGGCACAAGTTGAAAAACTTGGAAAAGGCTTAGAAAATTGCTTTAAAGGTAAAGTATCTCTTGATCTAATCCTTAGTAAACAAAAATGTTCTTTTAGAAAAGAAGGATTAGGATATTTTCAAAAGAAAGGAAGGAAACAAAATTCTAAAACTATATTTGTTAAAGCATGCAACACATTTTGTCATAAATGCCATGAAACCGGTCATTCGCATGAAGCATGTCCCTTAATGACTCCAAATTACTTTGATACTTGCTACATGCTTCAAAAATCGAGAAAAGGTTATGCTATAGCAAAGTATGTTGGTGCACCCATGTTAAATAAAAGAAAGAAATCTATTTGGGTGCCCAAAGCTTTGATTGCTAACATTGAAGGACCCAAAAAGGTTTGGGTACCTAAAAGAACTTAATTCTTTTTATGCAGGTGAACTACAAGACCGGTGGGAGGCATTGGGTGCTAGATAGCGGATGCTCCGAACACATGACCGGTAACAAGAAGTTGTTCACCTCAATAGAAGACAACTCAAGCGAGAACCAAAAGATTACCTTTGGCGACAATCGTCAAGGAAATGTTGTAGGCTTGGGTAAAATCGCAATCTCAAATGATCTATCTATTTCAAATGTTTTATTGGTCGAATCTCTGAATTTCAATTTGCTTTCCGTTGCACAAATTTGCGATTTTGGTTTTAGTTGCACATTTTTCCAAAAGAAGTTTTGGTTGAAAGTTTAAAAGATAAAACTTTGATCTTTAAAGGCTTTCGTTTTGGAAATCTTTATTTGGTTGATTTTCATTCAAAAGATGCATCTCTTTCAACATGTCTTGTCTCTCAAACCTCAAAAGGTTGGCTATGGCATAGACGACTCGCACATGTTGGAATGCATCAATTGAGAAAACTTTTAAAACGTGATTTGGTTGTTGGCTTAAAGGATGTGAATTTTGAAAAGGACAAACCTTGTAGCGCTTGTCAAGCGGGCAAGCAAGTAGCTACTTCACATCCTACTAAGCACTTTCTTTCAACTTGCAAACCTTTGGAACTTCTTCATATGAATTTATTTGGACCTTCCGAGTTCCAAAGTATCGGGGGTAGCAATTATGGTTTTGTGATTGTTGACGATTTTACTCGCTATACTTGGGTTTTCTTTATTTCTCAAAAATCCGAAACCCCCGATGTTTTCAAAAGTTTTGCAAAACGTGTTTCTACTGAATTCGAATTATCCATCAAGAGAATCCGTAGTGATCATGGTGGAGAGTTCGTTAATTCAACTCTATTTGATTTTTGTGACACTCTTGGAATTAAACACGAATTTTCCACATCCTACACTCCGCAGCAAAATGGAGTCGTTGAAAGGAAAAATCGAACCCTTATAGAAATGGCAAGAACTATGCTAAGTGAGTATGATACTCCTACTCGCTTCTGGGCTGAAGCCGTGCACACCGCTTGCTATTCTATAAACCGACTTTATTTGCATCCTCTTCTAAACTTGACTCCTTATGAGCTTCTTGTTGGGCGAAAGCCAAATATTTCTTATTTCCGAGTCTTTGGTTGCAAATGTTATATTCTTAAGAAAAGAAATTTTGGTGGAAAATTTCAAAGAAGAGTAGATGAAGGCTTTCTAGTCGGATACTCCACCACTAGTAAAGCTTATCGTGTTTTTAATAAAAATACAAGTTGTATTGAAGAATCGGGTGATGTCGAATTTGATGAAACTAATGGCTCACAAAAGGAGCAAGTATCTCATGAAGTTTCAGGTGAAGATCTTCAAGAAGCAATGAAGAACATAACCATTGGAGACATCAAGCCAACAGAGGAAGATCAAGAAGATGATGTCAACGTTGAAAATATTGATCAAGACGCATCATCATCTCATGTTGATCCTCCAGAACAAAGTCAAGATGAAGCAGTACAAGATGAAGAACCAAGGCAACATCAAACGATCACCAAGGATCACCCTCTAGACCAAATATTGGGTGACGTCAGTAAGGGTGTTCAAACTCGATCTCGTATTGCTGCATTTTGTGAACATCATTCTTTTGTATCTTCCTTAGAACCCAAACATGTTAATGAAGCTTTAAATGATCCTGATTGGGTTAATGCCATGCATGAAGAACTTAATAACTTTGCTAGAAATGAAGTTTGGACTCTAGTAGAAAGACCAAAAGATCATAATGTTATTGGAACAAAATGGGTTTTCAGAAATAAGCAAGATGAAAATGGTATTGTAATTAGAAACAAAGCTCGTCTTGTTGCTCAAGGCTTCACTCAAGTCGAAGGTTTAGACTTTGGTGAAACTTTTGCACCGGTAGCAAGACTTGAAGCTATTCGCATTCTTCTTGCTTATGCATCATGTTTTAATATCAAACTTTTTCAAATGGATGTAAAAAGTGCTTTTCTAAATGGTGAAATTTCTGAACTTGTATTTGTTGAGCAACCTCCCGGTTTCGAAGATTCTAAATTTCCAAACCATGTATTTAAATTGTCGAAAGCTCTCTATGGTCTCAAACAAGCTCCTCGAGCTTGGTATGAGCGTCTTAGAGACTTTCTATTATCAAAAGGTTTTAAAATTGGGAAGGTTGATACAACTCTCTTTACAAAGAAAATTGAAAAAGATTTGTTCATTTGTCAGATCTATGTAGATGATATTATATTTGGATCTACTAATGAACATTTCTGTCATGCGTTTGGAGAGATGATGTCTAGGGAGTTCGAGATGTCCATGATTGGTGAGCTGAGCTTCTTCCTTGGACTTCAAATCAAGCAACTCAGGAACGGTACGTTCGTGAGTCAAACAAAGTACGTGAAGGACCTGCTCAAGTGCTTTGGGATGGAAGACGCCAAGCCAATCAAAACTCCCATGGCGACAAATGGACATTTGGACATGGACAAAAGCGGCAAATCGGTTGATTCTAAACTGTATAGGTCTATGATTGGTAGTCTTTTATATCTTACTGCATCTAGGCCTGATATCATGTTTAGTGTGTGCCTATGTGCTAGATTTCAATCTGATCCTAAGGAATGCCATTTAACTGCTCTTAAAAGAATCCTTAGGTATTTAAAATGTTATCCCAGTTCAGGCCTTTGGTACCCTAAAGATGCAAATTTTGAGTTAATTGGGTATTCGGATTCTGATTATGCTGGGTGTAAGATTGATCGTAAAAGCACATCTGGTAGCTGTCAGCTGTTGGGGAGATCATTAGTATCATGGTCTTCTAGGAAGCAAAATTCTGTAGCTCTCTCCACAGCTGAAGCTGAGTATGTGTCTGCAGGTAGTTGCTGTGCTCAATTATTATGGATGAAGCAGACATTTTTGGATTATGGGATTATATTTGATAAAGTGCCACTATTGTGTGATAATGAAAGTGCCATTAAAATTGCTAATAATCCTGTTCAACATTCTAGAACTAAGCATATTGAAATAAGGCACCATTTTATTAGAGATCATGTGGCAAAAGGAGATATTGATGTGAATTATGTTAGAACTGATATGCAACTAGCAGATATTTTCACTAAACCCTTAGATGAATCAAGATTTTGCTTTCTAAGAGGTGAACTGAACATTATTGATATATCAAATGCTAGTTGATCTAAAATAACTGTCTGATTTTCCTGTCCTCCCGCCTTTTTGTGCTTGATGACAAAGGGGGAGAGATTCTTGAGTCTTCTTGCTTCATTATTGACATTGTTTATGCTTAGGGCAGAGATTGGGGAGAAGTATTTTGGATGGGGAGAAGTATTTTGGATAGTATTTTATTTTGGATATTAGAGTCTGTCTTTTGATGTATTGAACAGATGGTCTTTATATATATATGGAGATGTTTTTGTTCATCATATATGTCTGTGTGTCATGTGTTTCTCTTTTTAGATCTTTTTAGCTCTGATACATATGATGACTTGTGCTTTGCTCTGATATACATGATGTCATTGTTTTTCTTGAGATGATGCTCTTGAGCTCTGATATGTGATTATAGCTCTGATACATTGATATATATGATGTCTTGATGTGCATGTGTATGCTTTGATATGTCTTGTGGATATTTGCACATCCGTGACTTGCTTATGTATGAGATGCCCCTGATGTATATGTATTAGTTTATGATCTTGTATGATGAGATGCATATACTCAGGGGGAGCTATTTCATTTATTTTGTTATTGAACACTTGTTGTCATCAATCATCAAAAAGGGGGAGATTGTTGCATCTAGGCCTTCATGCCTAACCCTAATTTTGATGATTAATGAAAACAAGGTGTTCTGGACTAATCGTGCTTTTGAGATTGATTGATACAGGGATCAGTTGGGAAGAAATGCAAGAAGATCAAGATGAACCCGACTTGAGGTGAAGCACAAGACACAGAAGAGCAAGAGACGAGTCGCAAAATCTTGAAGATGCGAAAGACCTCAGGTATTACGAGTTTTTATTTTTACCGATCTTGGCGTGTGGAGATGATCGGTTAGGAAAATTCTTTTTTAGTTTTAACCGTACTATAAAGAGGGGTAGCGAAAGTCCTCCTTTTATCTCCAGCACAAACCGAGAATTCTAGGTCATTGCATTGCATCTTTTTGGTTGGATTTGGTTTTGAACTTATTTGAAAAATCTGGATTTTCAGTTCAGTTTTTGACAGCAGAAGAGTATTTGCAATTTTCAGAAAGATCTAGGCAGATCTGGCTTTTGCTTCTGTTGACAAAAATGTAGCTCTTTAAATTATCTTTCAAACAAGCTATTAAACTCTCAATTTGAGTTTCTGGATCAAACGTTATGGATGTTTTTATCGGACTGTCAGTTATTTGGTTTTTCAGTTTAGTTTTTGACAGCAGAAGAGTTTTTGCATTTTCTGGAAAGATCTAGAGAGATCTGGCTTTTTCTTCTGTTGATAAAAAGATAGTCCTTTAAAATATCTTTCAAATGAGATATTAAACACCTCTTTTGGATTTCTGGTTTTAAAGTTATAGCTGTTTATGTTCAGACTGACTGTCAGTTTGCTGAACTGACTGTCAGTTTGAATGTCAGTTTGTGTTAACTGACAATTGTCCAGAGAGTGTGTTTTTCGGGCCAAAAATTTTTGTACTAAACTGACTGTCAGTATTCCCATGCTGACTGTCAGTTTGGGTTTCGACCACAACTGTTTTTATCTGTGTTTCGATTTGTTTCTGGTCGAGCTAGTACACAAACTGACTGTCAGTTTGTGTAACTGACTGTCAGTTGCGTGTTCCAGCTTTCCTGTTTTGGCTGCAAACGGCTAGCTATTTTTTATCTGTAAATTTTGTCGGCCGTTGTGCACTAAACTGACTGTCAGTTTGCATAACTGACTGTCAGTTTGGGTTGCTGATTTTCAGCCCTAGCTCCAACGGTTCATTTGATTCTTGAGGCTATAAAAAGGGGCTTTGGGCATAAGTTTTATACAACAAGCAACAGCATTTCATACACACTCTTGAGCATTAGTTTCTTATATAAAATCTTGATCTTTTGATCAAGTCGAGTGCTTTTCGATCCACCGAGAGCTTCAGTTCTTTTGCTTTTGCATACACTTAGTTTCTCGGTGCGTGTTTGGAGGTCTAGAGAAGACCTCGCTGCCTGTTACTTTGGTGAGCGCCCTCACCTAGACGGTTCGGAGGCGTGGCCGTTGATCTCTCCGTTCGGAGATTGTCGGAGAGGCTCGGCAAGTGTGTACAAGGCATCGGTGCTCGCCTTTCCGGAGTGGACAAGGAGCAACCATTAGTGATAATATCCTTTGTGGATATTGAAGCGATACTCAAGTGATTTGAGTGCTTCAACGAGGATTGGTGGAGACTGGGCGAGTCTCCGATACCTCGGTAAAAATCATTGTGTTCGTTCTCTTTTCCCTTTGCTTATATTATTTGTTCTTTATTTGCTTTAAGTTTTTAAGTTTTAAAAGCCTCCTATTCACCCCCCCCCTCTAGTCGGCATCCTTGATCCAACAGGGGGCACCTCCGGGCCGCTCCCGGAGCCCAGGCTAACGCCAAGGCTTTCCAAGGTCGAACGGACGGAGCGGCCCACCTCCGACAGCGCCCGGACGCTGGAGCTCTCGAGCTCCCGGAGCGCCTTCTCCCGCACCTTGGCCTCCTCTCGGAGGCGGATGTAGGCGCCCTCCGAAAGGTGCACCTGCGCTCGAGCTCGGGACAGCTCATCAAGAGCTTCGTCCCGCTCCTGGAGGGCCGCCTCCCGCTGCTCCACGCAGGCCGCGGCCCGGCTCTCCGCCTCCTTGAGCAGCCGGGTGACCCGCTGCTCAAGGCCCCAGGTAACAGTCGCTACCTACAAAATACATAAAGAGTTAGAAAATTCTCAAGTGCAGGAAAAAAGCCGAGGTGTTGAGAGCTCGGGTTACCTGGGCCCCGAGGGACTCGAGCCCCTCAAAACGCTCGTGGAGCGTTCCTCCTGCTACGAAGGCCTGCACCTTCTGGTTGTGCAGGCCCTCCGCGTAGCGGGCCACCTCCCCCGCGGGAAGTAGGGAGGTATCTTGCCCGGCCCTCCTGTCGCGGCCGGGAGAGGGCCCCCGGACCTCGGAATTCGGGAGCACGGCCGGCGTCGCCGGCGTCTTTGTCGACGAAGTTTCCTCCGAAGACGAAGACGAGGACTGGGCGAGGCCCTCCGCCCGGGGGGGGGGATCATCGGGCCTTTCCCCGCCCCAGGCCGGAGGGCCCTCGGAGCCTCCTGCTCCGGGGGGACCTCGAAGACTGAGGGGCTCCCCCCCTCCTCATCAACGGGCCAGAGGCACGGAGGCGCCGCCTCCGAAAACCTCACCTCTAGCCTCTCCGGCGCCAATGCCGCCGGGAGAGTCGAGAGAAGCATCACTCGAACTGGCGACGGGGCGTAGTCCGCGGAATCGGACCCCGCCCCGCCGGTAACAACCTCCTTCCCCCGGGCCTCGACGGGGGCCTCCGGGGGCGGAGGCGTCGCCTCTGCCCGGGGCGCCGCCCGGGCATGTTCGGCTCCGGGAGCCGCGTCCCGGGCCCTCACCGGCGTCGTCGCCGGCGTCGTCGTCGGGGCGGGGGTCTTTTGGACCCGGGGCCTTTTGGGCTCCGAACCCCCGGCCGCATCCTTCCCCCGCTTATGAGACCCGGGGGTGGGAAGGGGCTTCCTCTCCGGAAGCCTGAGCCCGTAGGCCTCGGCCACCAGGTTCCGGGGAGGCCCCTCCCCCACGAGGCGCACGATGCGCTCGTGTTCGTCGGTGAAGTACCTCCCCAGGAGGTGCTCCGCCTTGTCCCTCGCCGCCGGGTACGGGCGCACTGCAAGACGTAAAAAGTTAGTCAATTTCTCATAAAAAACTGCAAGTACAAAAATGCAGGGGACTTATGCCGCGTCACCGGCTTGACCGGAGGCCGCTGCTCCGGGCCCATGCCGGTCCCCCTTCCCCCGCGTGAGAAGGGGGAAAGCCGCAGGAGCGCCAGCTCCTCCGCGGCGTCCCGCATCGAGCGGGCCTTCTTCGTCAGCACCACCTTCCCGAGGAGCTCGAACTCCTCGTCCGTCCACACCGGCGGCTTCGGTGTGGATGACCGGCTGTAGGTGGGAGGCTCCGGGGCGTAGACCACCGCCTCATCCCGGACCCGGAGGTAGAACCACCTCCGGAGCCAGTCCCCCCAGTGGTCCCGGGAGGCCGCCGCCGGGTAGTCCGCCACCCGGGAGGGCAGCATTTGGACCATCACCGAGCCGAAGGGGGACTTCGGTCCTCCCTTCACCAGGTGGGAGCTCCGCGCCGCCGGTTCATAGAAGTACCGGAAGGCGCGGAGGGTGGGCTCCCGCCCGGTCACTGTCTCGTAGAGCCATCTAAAAAGGCCCATACGGACGAGCGCGTTCGGGGTGAGGTGGTTGAGAGCCACCCCGTACACTTTGAGAAACTCCCGGAGCATTGGATGCACCGGGAGCCGGAGCCCCGCCTTGAGGAAGGCCTCGAAGGCCACGACCTCTCCGGGCCTGGGGCGGGGGGCTCCGTCCTTCTTTAGGGGGACCCGGATGTCCCCCTCTTCAACGACGCCCTTCTTGACCAGGGACTCCGCGTCCGAGGCCGAGAACTCGGAGGCCCAGAGGAAATCCACGGGGATTTCCTCCGGGGGCACCTCCGTGGTCTTCGCTCGACCTTTGGGCGCCATTATGTCAGTTCTTTCTTTTTTGGGTGGCTAAGTTTTCAGGTGGCTAAGTCAACAACTCCCGGACGCTCGCTACCGGAAAAGGGTACCGGAGAAGCTACCGGAAGAGCTCTACCGGGAGAGCTGAAGCTGGAGTTGAAGATTTGGAATGAGCTTCCGGGGCCCCCTAAGGCCCTATTTATAGAGGCTGGCCGTGATCTAGATGCGCGCCACGTGGCCCCCTCGGGGCAATCTGGACCACTGAAATTCAAACCGTGCGCGGGAAACGAAGGGACAGGCGCATAAATCGAGACGCCGTTTCGAACCGCGCGTGCATTTATTGCGAGAACGGCGCGGCCATAAAGCGCCCGGCCCAGAAACCGAAGCGTCGCCGGGGCTCCGGTGATTTTCGTCCGGAGTTTCCGTCCGGAGATTTTCCCGGTACCGTAACCATTCCCTCCGGGGGCTCAAGCTTCGTCCCCGGAGGGCATGGGGGGCTGCTGTTGGGGGAAATCTCCACGCGGTCAAGTCCAGGTAAGTTCATGATTGCCCGGGGACAGTGGCCTCCGGTGCCTGCCCCGGGCGCCGCCTTTTAGGCCCCCGGGACTGTGCCTCCGGGGCATGTTCCGGGCGCCGCCATTTGCCCCCCGGGACAGTGCCCCCCGGGCATGTTCCGGGCGCCGCCATTTGGCCCCCGGGATCGTGCCGCTGGGGCATGTTCCGGGCGCCGCCATTTGGCCCCCGGGACCGTGCCCCCCGGGCATGTGCCGGGCGCCGCCATTTTGGCCCCCGGGAATCGGAACCCGCAACGAAAATACTCCTCGAAAACCACCAACTCGCCTTCTTGGACATTTGGGGTTTCTTGGTCCTTCTCCGCGGGTCGCCAGTTAATGAGTACCCGCGGAGAAAGGATCTCCTCCTTCTCAAGCGCCATTAGGCTCTCCTCAGAATGATGAATGGATCTGCTCCAGGACGCCATCTATGGTGTAGAATCAAAGGGAAAGCTGGCGATTTGGGAAGATGAAGGCTGAAAAAAGTGAGGGTTTTGAGCGGCGGGAATTCTAAGGGTTTTTTCGCGGCTGAGTGGCTTCCTCAAGAAGCTACCTACTGCTTTTTATAGACCCAAGGCGACGCATTAATGAGTAATACGGCTCGTTTCAAACGTTCCATTAAATGCTTTATTCATTTCCCATAATGGATACTGTCTCTAATGGACCCGATAAAGTACTCAGGCGTCGGATCTGAAACAAAAAGACTTCTTTGTTTTGGAAACTAAAAGTGTAAAAGGACTGAAAAATTTCCAGTACTTTTCAGAGGACGTTTTTCCTTTTTTATACTTTGGACATTTTATTCGAAAACATCACGTAACCCAATTTTTAACGTACTGAAGTGTTTCTAATTGGGTTATGGTTTTATCGAAATCATGTTCCAGGCTAAAACTTCGTCTCTAATCGAAGTAATAGTCTAACCGAATGTTCAACTCTGGTCGCAATTCAGTTCTAACCGCGGCCTTAAGTCTGATCGCAGCATCAGGACAGGTCATGGTGATCTTTTAAAGCGCGATTCTAATCGCAGAACTGAAATTTCCTGTGTATGAATGGTCGCGGACTAAGCTTTTAGCCATAATTTCGCACAGAAGGTATGAAGAATGTTCATATGAATAAAAGAAACTTTATTTATTACATTCTTTACATACAAAAGGAATACGGTCGATAAAAGCATCGACTTGTTCCGAAAGAAGTTTACAAAGTTCCCCGAGGGACATATTGTTGTCAGTAGGATCTACACTGACAACCCCCAAGGAACTAGCAACTACTCTAAGTCTATCTATATCGTCCCTAACAACAGACGCACTATTGTCCCTAATCAAGTCAGAGAGTTCTCGCTGTTGCTGAGCGAAGTCTCTCTCTCGACGGAAATGGTGCGCCTCCTCTCGGGATCGATCAAGACATTCTGCTAAACGCAGAATCTTCGAGGCCATCTCCTCGGTCTTCTTCTCCAGGGCATTCTTCTCTTCCAGAAGAGTCTGTCCGGAAGGAAGAGATGGAGCAGCAGAAGGCTGATCGCTGGGGCCTCCTACCTCCTGCATTTTGCAAAAGTTAGTCATATTAACTAAAATTATCAGCAAAAAAGGAGAAGAATTGTTACCTGTCCCGGTGCATAACCCGTTGGTACACCCATCTTGGGAGGAAGATCATCATATGGTGGAAGTGCAACCTTCCCAGAAGAAGATTGCTTCGCCAACCCAATATGGCAATCATCTGGTCGAGGGATAGTCACCGCTTGCCGACCAGGATGTTGATCACCCATAAGGATGGGAGAATTGAATGTGATGGGATCTTTCTCTAAGGATAAAGGCCTAACTTGCCGAGAGGCATGAACGGGGAGGGTCAAAGGAACTGAAGGAAGAAAGAAACTCGCTACATTCTTCACCTTTGTTCCACTGGAAGATCCTTCGTCAACCTTGGGTTTCTTCCTTAAGGGAGACAGGACTTCATTCGACCCTTGTTCGACAAATTCCCCTTCATCGCTCTCAATCTCGATGATTTCGTGATCTGCCATTGGGAAGAGTAAGTGAAAAGGAAGGAGGCCAGGTAACAAGAAAAAGACTTAGGCGTGAGAGGGAAATTGTAAATCTTTACATGTCCAGGGGTCTGGTATTTATAGCCGCCAGGTCGACGGTTCGCCTCCCAGACACCTCGAGTTTCGTTAAGACATTTACAATTTTACCTCGAGATAAAAATCTCTACGGCGCCATCATTGCCCGTCACGTAATGTCAGAACCCGTCTTGAAAAACCAACCGTTTTCACTTAGTGCGCCACTAAGTGGAGAAGTTAAAGGGCCGGGTTAAAAATCCAATGCACGGTTTTTAAATTCGAAATAAACACGTCTCTCCGTTTTCTTCGAATTTGGGGGCTAGCTGACGAGGATTGACACCCGGGTTACTTCTAATAAACTTCTGGTTCAAGACAGGTTCGAACCAGACATGTGTCTGGAGATGCGAACTCAAGCTATTCTGAGAGGCATCACCACGAGGTCGCAAGCTTTACGCGATCAAGTCGCAGCTTTACGCGGTCAGACCGTAGGTCTTGAGCGGTCAGAAGTTCGTGGGCTATACGCGAACTACACATTTGGGATATTACGCGGTCAGCCTAATCCCGCGGTCAGAACATCTGCCGATCAGGATACCTGGGATCTATCTATCCGGTTGTCCATACGACAGGATATTCTAGGTATCCCGAAGATTCCTACACGTGGAAAAACAACCGTCAGGAGGTTAACACGTACAGTTATTCATGAATAACACGTGTTTAACCTGCGTGGAGGTTAAGAGCAGTTTCAAAAACCATATCCAACCGTCCGTGCAACCGATTGATGCAGTTTCCTTCACATGGCACCCTTTCAAGCAGTATAAAAGGATGGCATGAAGTATCAATCAGGGGGGATCCAAGTTAGCCAAGTCTACGGCACACCTCATATAGCATTTTTATAAGTCTTCTTTAGCTTATCTTTGTACATTTTTACAGGAAAAATCCTCGCCTGTGAGGACTTTTTCCTCCACTTGTAAACCTTTTACCATACTCAGTGAAATCTCAACAGGACGTAGGGCTTTTACTCCCACCATCGAGGGCCCGAACCTGTCTAAATTCTCTGTGCTCCTGTTCACCATTGTTCAGCATACCTTCCCGAAGGGTCATCTTGAAAGGTCTCACCATTACAAATTCTGCATAAGTTCGGCTGAGGACTCCGAGTCCGAATCGTCGACAGCTGGCGCCCACCGTGGGGCCTTTCTCAAGGCGTCTTAATTGAAATTCGGAGGTTTGCCGAAACATGGCTGGAGCATACGATTTCGAGAATGATTTCGATCTCGAGGATTATGCTCATATCCCAATGCCTTCTCCAAGTGATCCCGTTCCGATGGAAGAGGTCGAAGGCCAGAATCTTCCACAGGATGAATCATCTCCCCAAGTCATGATAATCGACCAGGAGGTAACTGGCACAAGGTCAGAACCCGCAGAGGTTCTTAATGTGTTAGGTGATGAATCCGGCCCGTCATACGATCCCGCTGAGGGAAAGTATGATGGTGACCCCGAGGTTAGCCCAGGAAGGTTCGACCCTGATAACCTCCACCGTCTCTTTGATTTCGAGTCTGACTCGGAACAGACCGAGATGTTCTCCCCATCAACAACTTCTCTCCCTAGGCAGTTTGCTGCGTTGTCGGAGGAAACTCCCGATCAACAGGCTGCCAGGGAAGAACAAGATCGCAAACAGAAGGAGGAGCAAGATCTCGAGCAACAAAACAACGAACTACGCAGAACTGCCCTAGAGGCTCTTCAAGATGCCCAGGCTCGTTACGATGCTGCCCCGAGTTCTTCTCGACGGTCGCGTGGTCATAGACGTGACCAGACTCCTTCCTTACCACCGGAGCACTTCCCAGTGGACGAGGAAACAATAACACCTGGTGCCCCTAGGAGAAGTACCCATGGTCGACTGCGATCTATCGAGAAGTCATGCGCAATTTTCCTCCTACGGTCACGGATGCGCAGAGACCGGCCTTTTACAGGATCCTGGCGGAAAGATTGGACGAGGTCGCATCCGAGGCGACCCCAACAGCCTCTTCCCGCTCAGTGACACATTCCCGTGATCGAGATGGTCCTCATTTTGGTTCTGGCCGACGGAGTTACCCGCCGCCTATACCGTCCCGACAGGGCAAATATCGGCGAATGCAGGACTCTCGCAGTAGGGATCGAGTTCCCGTTCATTCTCGTTTGGGACCCCGAGTAACCCCGCCATTAAGTGAGTTTGCTCGAAACCCGACCGAAAGTCGCAGGACGGTTCACGGTCCTTACGTTGGTTGCAAAGCTTCTCGCCTGGCCTACGAGCAGTTGTTTGGCCCGATAAGTTTCGACCAGGGGCCATTGAGAGGTTTGATGGAACTCAGAACCCATCCGAGTTTCTTCAGATCTATATTACTGCCATCCAAGCAGCAGGAGGCGACGACAAGGTCATGGCCAACTACCTGCCAACAGTCCTCGTAGGACCGGCTAGAACCTGGTTGTTCAATCAGCCTGAGGGTTCTATCTATAATTGGGAAATGCTATGCGATGCCATCCTCAGCAATTTCCAAAACTGTTACCAAAAGCCGGGTAAGGAGGACGACTTGCATAGATTGCGGCAAACTTAGACCGAAACGCTTCGGCAGTTTGTCAAGAAGTTTGTCAGGGTAAGAAATACCATCCCGAACATATCTGATGGCTCCGTAATCAGGGCATTTAAGCATGCCGTTCGATACCAGAGATTCACTGAAAACTTGCTCATCCACCCTCCTCGATCGGTGGCCGATCTGTTCGATATGGCTGATCGATACTCCGATGCAGCCGAGGCAGTCGAATGGAACCGAATGGTTGACAAGGGGGACCTACCGCCCCAACCAGGCTTCAAGGACGCCAAGAAAGAAGATTCGAGCAAAAAGCCGGAGCCTTCACCGGGTGGGAAGTCAAAAAAGTCGAAGAGGAACCGCTCTGGACAGTACCGTGAGGTCGCGGTCGCGGAAAAACCACCTTCAACCAAAGGTAATAAGTCTTCTTTTAAAAGTAAAACTGCTTCTGGTGGCCGGGATTCCGACCAGCCAGAAAAATCAACTAATCCGCAGGAGGGCAAAAGGTGGTGTCCACTCCACAATTCCGCAGGCCACGATCTCAAAAACTGCAGGAGTTGGTTGAAACAGCTAGATGATTTCTACCAAGGAGCTGGGCCAATGCCAACCTTACCGCCCAAAGAGCAGGCGTGCGGGGTTAGAGACGTCGATGGAGACGAAGAAATGGCTTACCAGGTACCTCAAAATCATGTTAATGTCATTTTCGGAGGTTCCTCCTCTTTCGTTTCCGAAAGGCAGTTTAAAACTTTTTGCCGAGAGGTTAACCAAACGGAGACATCCCTTGGTGAACCTCAATATCCCCGTTGGTCGGATATGCCTTTGACGTTCGACCGCGCTGACTGTCCTGCGGGGCTAACTCGACCATTGAGGTTACCTCTGGTTATTACCCCAATCATCAGTAACGCGAGAGTCGAAAGGGTCCTGATCGACGGGGGAAGTTCCCTTGATCTTTTATTGGTCAAGACACTCGACGAGATGCAAATTCCTCGTTCGAAGATCAAGCCCATAATCCATCCGTTTTATGGGATAATCCCAGGCCCCTCCATGATGCCATTGGGACAAGTGGTCCTCCCGGTCACTCTGGGAGAACCAGATAACTTCCGAACAAAATTGGTTACTTTCGATGTAATCGATTGTGATTCAGCTTATAATGCAATCTTTGGCAGGCCTACTCTCGCTAAGTTCATGATGGCAACGCACTATGCTTATCAGTGTGGGAAATTGCCTGGCCCCAAAGGTGTCATTTCGGTCCGAGGTAGTCGCAACGTGGCACTCACGTGCGACCGGCTATCTTTGGAGATGGTCGATCAACTTCCCCTCCGGGACGCTCAGGTCGCCACTATCGCCATCGATGCGATCAAGGCTGCTCCTCGACCAGATGAGAAACTCAAACAAGTTCCTTTGTGCCCAGATGACCCATCCAGGACAATTCGGGTTGGGTCAGCCCTGGATGACAAATAGGAACTCGACCTCGTTGCTTTCCTCCGAGCTAACGCAGACGTGTTTGCGTGGAAACCGTCCGACATGCCCGGTGTCCCAAGGGAAGTAATTGAGCACAGGTTAGCAATTCGACCTGGACAACGACCAATAAAGCAAAAGCTCAGGCGTTTTGCCACCGACCGACAGGAAGCCATCCGAGAAGAGTTAGACAAACTCTTACAAGCCGGGTTTATCCGTGAAGTGAATCACCCGGACTGGCTCGCCAATCCGGTCATGGTCCGCAAGTCAAATGGCAAGTGGCGCATGTGCGTCGACTATACTAGCCTCAACAGTGCCTGTCCGAAGGATGACTTTCCCCTTCCCCGCATCGACCAGCTGGTTGACTCCACTGCGGGTTGCGAACTGATGAGTTTCCTAGATGCCTACTCGGGATATCATCAAATTAGCATGGCAGAAGATGATGAAGAGAAAACTGCCTTCATCACCCCGTTCGGCACATACTGCTACGTCAGAATGCCGTTCGGTCTCAAGAACGCTGGTTCCACGTACCAGCGCTTGATGCAAAAGACCTTTCTTTCCCAGATAGGGCGTAATCTCGAAGCATATGTAGACGACTTGGTTGTAAAGAGTACCAAAAGATTGTCTCATTTGGACGATCTTGCTGAAACCTTCTGTAACTTGAATCGCTTTGGAATAAAATTGAACCCGGAGAAATGTTCTTTCGGGGTTTCTTCAGGAAAGCTTCTTGGTTTTCTTGTGTGTTCCAGGGGCATTGAGGTTAATCCTGAGAAAATCAGAGCTATTGAACAAATGAGGTCGCCCTCGACCATGAAGGATGTTCAACGCCTGGCTGGTCGCATGGCGGCTTTAAGTCGCTTCATATCGCGATTAGGCGAAAGGGGACTACCTTTCTTTAAAGCCTTGCGGAAACATCATAACTTCACGTGGTCAGATGAGGCCGAAAAAGCGTTTCAGGAGGTAAAAACATATCTATCCGGTCCGCCAGTATTGGTGTCTCCTGAAAAGGATGAACCATTACTTCTGTATTTGGCGGCCACCCCACACGCGGTCAGCGCAGTTCTGATCGCGGAAAGGGAAGGAGTGCACAGACCCGTCTACTATGTGAGCGAAGTACTTCATGGTCCTAAGGAGCGCTACCCTGAAGTCCAGAAGATACTTTACGCGCTACTGATGGCTTCCCGTAAGCTACGACATTACTTTCAAGCACACAAGATCACAGTACCCTCCTCTTTTCCTTTAGGGGATATTGTCCGAAATCCAGAAAAATCTGGTCGAATTGCCAAATGGGCGGTCGAATTCGGTGCCTTTGAGATCCATTTCACCCCTCGCACGGCGGTTAAGTCTCAGGTTTTGGCCGACTTTGTGGTCGAATGGACCAACCCTGAGCCACCCGTGCAGTTGGCAAAAGAATTGGAGTGCCCCGATTATTGGACAATGTACTTTGACGGCTCCCGTAGTTTTCAACACTCAGGGGCTGGAGTGGTCTTAGTTACGCCTCAGGGCGAACAGCTTAAGTATGTCATTCAACTACACTTTGTTGCAACCAACAATGCAGCAGAGTATGAAGGTCTTCTTGCAGGGCTCCGGGCAGCAAAATTCCTCGGAGTCCGTCGATTAGTGGTGAGGGGGGACTCACAGCTGGTCGTAAACCAGGTAAACAAGGAGTACAGCACCTCCGATGAGACAATGGCTCATTACCTAGGGGAAGTGAGGAAATTGGAAAAACACTTCAGTCACTTCGAAGTCCAATACACCCCGCGAAAGGACAACATTCTCGCAGACCAATTATCCAAAATTGGATCCTCACGCTCATCCGCTCCGGCAGGAGTGTTCATTGAACACTTGGACCATCCTTCGATCATGACTTCGGTCGAGGATGATCCGGCAATAGCCTTCGTTGCCAACCTCGGTCAGGAACAAGATTGGACTCATCCATTGAGGGTCTATCTTGAACATGGGACCCTACCCGAGGACGAAACCAAAAGCGATCGGTTAATTCGAAAGGCGCGTCTGTACAAGCTCATAGATGGGGTTATGTACAGAAAGGGTACTCAAGGAGTATTCATGCGCTGCATATCTCAGGAGGAAGGAAAATCCCTCTTGAAGGAAATACATGACGGTGTATGCGGTGCACACGCGTCATACCGAACACTGGTTGGAAAAGTTTTTCGACAGGGATTCTACTGGCCTTCGGTACTCGATGATGCCAAGCTTATGGTCAAGATGTGTCCACAGTGTCAGTTTCATGCAAGACAGGTTCATCAACCTGCTTATGCATTGCAAACTATTCCTCTCGCATGGCCTTTCGCGATCTGGGGAATGGACATCGTCGGTCCTATGCCACAAGCGGTCAACGGATACAAGTTTTTGTTCGTAGCCATTGACACATTCACAAAGTGGATTGAGGCCGAACCGGTACGAAATATTACTGCATCAGCCGCACAAAAGTTCTTTCACAAGAACATTGTGGCACGATTTGGTGTTCCAAACCGTCTCATCACAGACAACGGTTCTCAGTTCGCTAGCGGTCTTTTCTTAGACTACTGCGATCAGATTGGGACCAAGGTGTGTTTTGCTTCCGTGGCACATCCACAAAGCAATGGTGCCGTAGAACGGGCCAATGGGCAAGTATTGCAAGGTATCAAAAAACGTGTTTTTGATCGCCTCAAGACCCGCTCGGGGGCTTGGGCAGACGAGCTCTATACTGTTCTATGGGCACTACGGACTACCTCTAGTCGAGCCACCGGTGAGACACCCTTCCATTTGGTCTATGGAGCCGAGGCTGTGTTGCCTATGGAAGTAAGTATTGGATCTGTTCGCACGAATCAATTCGAACAGGTCAACCAATCCGAACAGCGATCGCGAGATCTCATCCTCCTGGAAGAACGGCGTGATCGGGCCCTGATTAAGTCCGCGGTATACTTGCAGGCTCTTCGCAAGTATCACAGTAAAAAGGTGCGACCACGTGATCTCAACGTGGGCGACTTGGTTTTACGAAAAATTCAAGACCAGTCTAACCGCAATAAATTTTCCCCAAAGTGGGAGGGACCATACACTGTCGTCTCAGTGCCGCGGCCAGGATCTGCGCGGTTAGCCATGGAGGATGGTCGGATTTTGTCCAATACTTGGAACATCGATCAACTTCGCAAGTTTTACGTGTAAGTATTCCAATCACTTTTTTCCTGTTCAATTAGCATCTTTTCATAAAAAGCATGTCTTGTTTTCATACTATAAGTGTTTTTCTTTAAAGCCCAAATTATACAAATTCGACCTGGGGGCTGATTGCCAGCGGTTAGGTTATTACAGCATTTTTTAACCGGATTCGTTGGTCGATCCCATGATCACTTCCAGATAAGTCACTCCTAAATAAGCCGTTTCTCAACGCACACGGGACTATCTGGCTAGTTCTCGGTCATTTGGGTGGCTACCAGTTTGCAATAAGGTTAAAATGTTACTTTAATCTTGCCATCGGTTTGAAGCACATATCCCTGGTCATCATACTTATGTTTTCCCCTCTGCTTAAAATACTAAGGCTGCAGTATTCATAAAACAGAGGCGGGGGCTAGAGGAATATACTTATAGTGTGAAACTTATGATGTGAATATGCACTTTCTTTTGAAAAAAAAAATAGTTTTACATACATAGCATTGTAATTACAATTGTTTGATTACAAAATATAAGGATCATTCGATCCTCAGCTCAGCCAAAAGTTTGTCAACGAAGGGCTTAACTTCTTCAATAACGGCGTCAAGCAGTTCATCACTCTCGACCTCAACCGGTCCCACCAGCGCGCTCAGATTCGCATCTGGGCCATGGTGAAGTCGAACCCGGCTGAGTACGGCAGAAGCGGCTGATCGGACTCTCGTCCTGATTGTCTCTTCACGTCGCCGTAAATCTCCAGGGAGATATTCGAGCAGTGATTCTGCTTGAGTTGTGAGCAGTGATCCCCAATCGCTGACAGTTGGGTCATCCTTCCTCAACTCAACCACGTTGGTATTCAAGAGGCTGGCTATGGCCTTCAGTTTTTCGAAGACCAGTAGGCTCAACTCTTTGACCACTTGATCAGTATGGTTGAGCGAGGACTCAAGAAGCATCTTGTCCTTGACAAGCTGTGTAATGTGACCTGCTTGCGCTGTACAGAGAAAAGAGGTTATTAAACAAGAAACGGCTTTAAGTCTTCCCAAATTGAGGATCGACTTACCAGCCTTCTCAGACTGAAGTTTATTGATTTCAGTCCGTAGTTTCTGGAACTCTGAAACTGAGTTCAGACTTATCTTGGCTAACTCTTTCTTCAAGAATGTAACCTCTCTGCAGCAAAATCAAGTTAGTCACAATTAAAGCCTACTTATATTAACAGAAGAATGACGATCCTCACTTGCGCAAGCTGTCACGATCTTTTTGAACAGCCGCCATGCTAGCCATTGCAGCATGCGACTGGCTCGTCACCCATGACAAGCCCTGTGACACAACGCAAGAGAGTCAAGTATGCTCTAAAGGCGATTCAAGCGCCGAAACAGAGGTGATCATACCTTCATAAACTTATTTAAAGCGGCATCATCCATGCTAGCAGGATCCTTGCTAGCGCGCCTGAAGTGCCTGCGACGGGGACAGTTGATGGGAGTGCCGGCCGGATGCCACCCCCAGAGGCCACTGGTGGTGACCTAGTCCCTATACTTGTTTCACCTCCCGCGGTCCGGACGACTTCCTGAACCACGGGAGTAGAGCGCTCTTCATTAGAGGCTCCCTCATCAGCCCTAGCTTCAACCTCCCCAGTGGCGGTTGAAGGTGTAGGCGCTGTCTTCTTTTGCCTAACAGGAAGAGTGGGTCAGACAGCTTTTATCTAAGATTATTGTCAAGTAAGAGTTCTTACCTTATTCGAAATCCCATTCGTTCCTGGGACTTCTGGGACAATTCCCCTTGTGAAGGAGAGCCGTCTCCGGTTCTTGCCTTCCTTATGGTAAATAAGACAGCACCCCCCTGCAAATGTCACGTTACAAGCATATTCTTAGGGAACAAGTAAAAACACATAGGTCTTTACCTGGGCCACCGGACTAACTGGTGGGGCTGCACTGAAGGCCTTGGCGATTCCTGAGTTGCTGGAACCGTCACAACCGGCCTTTGTTCGTCTACCTCCTCCTCTGTCCGCGGAGGAGGAGGATTTTCCTCCCTGGAATCCCCAGTGGACCCAGGGGGAAGCTCTCCTTCCTGTATGTACATTAACTTGTCAAATGCGCAGAAAGAGTCATGGAGGGAATAATCGAAAAGATCCTTTACCTTAGTCGTCCCTTCGACCAGGGAAGCAGAGATGATTGATCCTGAAACCTCGGGGGCTTCAGGAATTGGAAGGTCACCCGCGACCACAAGATCTTCGGTGGTCGCAGGGTCAGCCACGGCCACCTCTTCGGCAGCTGTGGTCTCTGCGGGGCAGCCTGGGGCATCGCTGGATGGAAGATCCGCGATCTTCCTCCTTCGAAGGATCAGAGGAACGTCATCCTCTTCCTCCTCGCTCCCCTCTCCCTGTACGACGAAGAAGTGATTCCATGTCGCGCCTGAAAAGTAGCAGGAATGCGATATCTTACCGCAGTCTTTCTTGCGGGACGAGGAATGCTTCGTGAAGACCCCTCTCCAGGGTTCAGCTTGGTCTTCTTAGAGGCAGGACTCTTTGTCCTGGGTCTCTGAGAGACTTTCTTCACGTTCCTCGCCGTCGGCTTCTTCAGAGAGCCGACATTTTCACTTGGGAATGTTGCATCCGCAAACCTCCCTAGGAGCTATTCTCATTTCAATGGGATTGATTAGTGCTGGACATACATGAAACCTCAAAAACAGAGGCCAAGTGGAAAGTTTACCTTTCGGCGCTCCTGTTTAAGGTCGTCGCCAGCATGAATCATGCTTTGGGGGCGAGGCGATCCCTTGGGGCCCTCTACCTCAGCGTTGTACGCCCTGAGGAGGTAGTTAGTCCGCCTCTCAATCTCAGCTGAGGACAGGACTGTTCCCAGATACGAGTTAAATTGGTACATTTCAAAAATGACAAAAGGATTTCAATGTCAGAAATGAATACCTTCGTTATAGTCCAGGGTAGTGTCCGCCATGGACTTGATCTCCCAAGCCGGATGAGCCCTTTCACGTAGGGGGCTCACCCGATTCTTCACAAAGTCTCGGATGACATCACGTGCCGTCAGCCCTTGTTCCACTAAGTGAAGGATCACCTCGGCATGCTTCATGAACTCCGCGTTCATCGCCGGGAGAGTATCCAACTCGCTCGTTTTCTCCGGCCGCGAGTTCTCAAACCACAACCCGCTCTCGGTCGGCGGGGTGCAGTAAAACCATTTCTGGTGCCACCCGTGCACTGAGTCTCGCAGGGGTGGGGAGGGATACTCCTTTTTATCCCTCAGCCGGAAGTAGATGCATCCGGCGGCGTTGGTGCTCTTCGACCACGCCGAAAAGTAAAATCGTCGGAAAAGATCCACGCTGGGATATACTCCGACGAAGGCTTCACAGAGATGCTGAAATACTGCCAGAATCAGCATCGCGTTGGGGTGGAGGTTGATCAGTTCCCACCCGTAATGTTCAAAGATATCCTTAAGGAACCGACTCTCAGGGAATCGGAACCCGCAACGAAAATACTCCTCGAAAACCACCAACTCGCCTTCTTGGACAGTTGGGGTTTCTTGGTCCTTCTCCGCGGGTCGCCAGTTAATGAGCAGCCGCGGAGAAAGGATCTCCTCCTTCTCAAGCGCCATTGGGCTCTCCTCAGAATGATGAATGGATCTGCTCCAGGACGCCATCTATGGTGTAGAATCAAAGGGAAAGCTGGCGATTTGGGAAGATGAAGGCTGAAGAAAGTGAGGGTTTTGAGCGGCGGGAATTCTAAGGGTTTTCTCGCGGCTGAGTGGCTTCCTCAAGAAGCTACCTACTGCTTTTTATAGACCCAAGGCGACGCATTAATGAGTAATACGGCTCGTTTCAAACGTTCCATTAAATGCTTTATTCATTTCCCATAATGGATACTGTCTCTAATGGACCCGATAAAGTACTTAGGCGTCGGATCTGAAACAAAAAGACTTCTTTGTTTTGGAAACTAAAAGTGTAAAAGGACTGAAAAATTTCCAGTACTTTTCAGAGGACGTTTTTCCTTTTTTATACTTTGAACATTTTATTCGAAAACATCACGTAACCCAATTTTTAACGTACTGAAGTGTTTCTAATTGGGTTATGGTTTTATCGAAATCATGTTCCAGGCTAAAACTTCGTCTCTAATCGAAGTAATAGTCTAACCGGATGTTCAACTCTGGTCGCAATTCAGTTCTAACCGCGGCCTTAACTCTGATCGCAGCATCAGGACAGGTCATGGTGATCTTTTAAAGCGCGATTCTAATCGCAGAACTGAAATTTCCTGTGTATGAATGGTCGCGGACTAAGCTTTTAGCCATAATTTCGCACAGAAGGTATGAAGAATGTTCATATGAATAAAAGAAACTTTATTTATTACATTCTTTACATACAAAAGGAATACGGTCGATAAAAGCATCGACTTGTTCTGAAAGAAGTTTACAAAGTTCCCCGAGGGACATATTGTTGTCAGTAGGATCTACACTGACAACCCCCAAGGAACTAGCAACTACTCTAAGTCTATCTATATCGTCCCTAACAACAGACGCACTATTGTCCCTAATCAAGTCAGAGAGTTCTCGCTGTTGCTGAGCGAAGTCTCTCTCTCGACGGAAATGGTGCGCCTCCTCTCGGGATCGATCAAGACATTCTGCTAAACGCAGAATCTTCGAGGCCATCTCCTCGGTCTTCTTCTCCAGGGCATTCTTCTCTTCCAGAAGAGTCTGTCCGGAAGGAAGAGATGGAGCAGCAGAAGGCTGATCGCTGGGGCCTCCTACCTCCTGCATTTTGCAAAAGTTAGTCATATTAACTAAAATTATCAGCAAAAAAGGAGAAGAATTGTTACCTGTCCCGGTGCATAACCCGTTGGTACACCCATCTTGGGAGGAAGATCATCATATGGTGGAAATGCAACCTTCCCAGAAGAAGATTGCTTCGCCAACCCAATATGGCAATCATCTGGTCGAGGGATAGTCACCGCTTGCCGACCAGGATGTTGATCACCCATAAGGATGGGAGAATTGAATGTGATGGGATCTTTCTCTAAGGATAAAGGCCTAACTTGCCGACCGGCATGAACGGGGAGGGTCAAAGGAACTGAAGGAAGAAAGAAACTCGCTACATTCTTCACCTTTGTTCCACTGGAAGATCCTTCGTCAACCTTGGGTTTCTTCCTTAAGGGAGACAGGACTTCATTCGACCCTTGTTCGACAAATTCCCCTTCATCGCTCTCAATCTCGATGATTTCGCGATCTGCCATTGGGAAGAGTAAGTGAAAAGGAAGGAGGCCAGGTAACAAGAAAAAGACTTAGGCGTGAGAGGGAAATTGTAAATCTTTACATGTCCAGGGGTCTGGTATTTATAGCCGCCAGGTCGACGGTTCGCCTCCCAGACACCTCGAGTTTCGTTAAGACATTTACAATTTTACCTCGAGATAAAAATCTCTACGGCGCCATCATTGCCCGTCACGTAATGTTAGAACCCGTCTTGAAAAACCAACCGTTTTCACTTAGTGCGCCACTAAGTGGAGAAGTTAAAGGGCCGGGTTAAAAATCCAATGCACGGTTTTTAAATTCGAAATAAACACGTCTCTCCGTTTTCTTCGAATTTGGGGGCTAGCTGACGAGGATTGACACCCGGGTTACTTCTAATAAACTTCTGGTTCAAGACAGGTTCGAACCAGACATGTGTCTGGAGATGCGAACTCAAGCTATTCTGAGAGGCATCACCACGAGGTCGCAAGCTTTACGCGATCAAGTCGCAGCTTTACGCGGTCAGACCGTAGGTCTTGCGCGGTCAGAAGTTCGTGGGCTATACGCGAACTACACATTTGGGATATTACGCGGTCAGCCTAATCCCGCGGTCAGAACATCTGCCGATCAGGATACCTGGGATCTATCTATCCGGTTGTCCATACGACAGGATATTCTAGGTATCCCGAAGATTCCTACACGTGGAAAAACAACCGTCAGGAGGTTAACACGTACAGTTATTCATGAATAACACGTGTTTAACCTGCGTGGAGGTTAAGAGCAGTTTCAAAAACCATATCCAACCGTCCGTGCAACCGATTGATGCAGTTTCCTTCACATGGCACCCTTTCAAGCAGTATAAAAGGATGGCATGAAGTATCAATCAGGGGAGATCCAAGTTAGCCAAGTCTACGGCACACCTCATATAGCATTTTTATAAGTCTTCTTTAGCTTATCTTTGTACATTTTTACAGGAAAAATCCTCGCCTGTGAGGACTTTTTCCTCCACTTGTAAACCTTTTACCATACTCAGTGAAATCTCAACAGGACGTAGGGCTTTTACTCCCACCATCGAGGGCCCAAACCTGTCTAAATTCTCTGTGCTCCTGTTCACCATTGTTCAGCATACCTTCCCGAAGGGTCATCTTGAAAGGTCTCACCATTACAAATTCTGCATAAGTTCGGCTGAGGACTCCGAGTCCGAATCGTCGACACTAGGGCCCCCACTGGGACCCGAACCTGTATAAATCCTCGTGTCTTTTCTTGTGTTTGTCCGGCGGGGGAGGACCGGTCGCCCGGTCAACCCGCGCTGCGTAATCTCCGCTAGGATCGTCTTCAAAACCTGCCGGGGTATTCTTAATACCACGACAGGAACTATAAGTGTCTAAAACTCAAATAAGTTCTATGACTCTTCGATTGAGTTCGATGATCTAAACTAGACCTATTACAAGGTATTTATAGTCCAATCGTATGATTACGTATCAGACTTAGAGACCTAAACGTATTAGACTCATATAACTAATCCTAAACAGATAAGCTTAGTTATACACATTCGGATCGGATTACAATTCCGAACAGGGAACGAATTCCTTTTCCTGGTCGCAAACCAATCCATGGTCGCGGACTCATCCAGGTCGCGAATCCTTATGCGATCAGGACTTGGTCGCGAAGCCGCATGCGATCAGGACTTGGTCGTGAAGCCACATGCGATCAGGACTTGGAGATCCTCCCGGATCATGACTCCCTTATTGAGAAGGAGCCAACCCCTGTTGCGACCTCACGATCAAACTGGAGATGTGGAAATTGGGCTTGTCCATCTTCTTTGGTGTACCACTTTGCCGCACGTGCTCGTTGATCTTTCCGACCGATTCGAAAAGTCTCCTTGGTGCCACTGCGGGTGGTAGTCACCTTCTTTTCCAGAATCACATCTTCACGTAGAGGTTTGTCTCGTTGATAGACCAAGTCTTCAACAGATGGTACTATGGTATCTGGCTCATCATCCAACATTGAAGGCTCGAAGAGTTTGAGGTGCTCAACATTGACAACCGAGTAAATATCCATGTATGGAGGTAACTCAAGCTGACAAGCATTATTACCCACTTTCCGCAAAATCCGAAAAGGACCATAACGAATGGGTTTGAGCTTCTTACCTTCACCTTTAAGTCTCTCCTTACTCAAATGTAACCATACCATATCACCTTCTTGAAATTGCGCATCAACTCGGTGCCGATCATGTCACGCCTTGTACTTGAGTTGGGCTTTCAGCAAGTTCTGTTCAACCTCACGATGGAGTCGTTGAATACCTTCCAGGAACTTTTGTGCTCGATCCTGATCAGATGCTTCCTTGCTATTCTGTGCTGAGGTAGGGATCACAAACTCCATATCGAATGGACTCTGTGGTAGAAATCCTAAACAGACCTCAAACGGCGACTTTCCAGTCGAACCATGCACTGCTCGATTAAAAGCAAACTGTAGGTACGGTATGCTTTCATCCCAGGTCTTTGGGTGCTTCGAGTTATATCCTCTCAAGAGATGAACGACTGTGCGATTAACCACTTCGGTTTGACCATCAGTTTGCGGATGAAAAGCAGTACTCCTCTTTAGCTTGGTGTCCATCATCGTCCAGAGCGATCGCCAAAAGTGACTAAGGAACCGGTTATCGCGATCAGACACAATAGATGTCGGCAGTCCGAAGTGTGTCCAAACGTGTTGAAAGAATACCCGAGCTGCCTCTTCTCCCGTGATAATCTTCCGACAAGGTATAAGAACAATCATTTTGGAGAACCGATCAACGACCACGAATAGATAGTTGTTGCCACGTCGGGTCTTAGGCAATCCTCCCAAGAAATCCATGGATATGCTCTCCCATGGTCGTGATGGAACTGGCAAAGGAGTGTACAAACCTAATTTTTGGTTTGCCGGTTTCGAGATGCTGCAGAGACCGCAGCCTCGAACAAACCTAGCCACATCTTGCTGCATACGGGGCCAGAACACATGTCGGTGAATTGTTGTGTACGCCCTTCTTGTACTTAATCACCAGATTAAACTGCTGCAGATACGACATCCACTTCATGTGCCGAGCTTGCTGTAGTTTGGACTGAGTTTGCAAATATTGCCATGGTTGATGGTCGGTGTGGACAACCGTCTCTTTCCCCAAGAGATAACACCGCCAATGTTTCACGGCCTGATGCAGTGTGCATAACTCCTTATCATAAGTCGGGTAGTTCTTCTGAGCTCCCTGGAATAACTCGGAGTGATATGCCACTGGTCGACCTTCTTGCATGAGCACTGCGCCCATCGCATAACCTGAGGCATCGGTTTCTAGCTCGAACGGTTTCTGGAGATTCGGCAAAGCTAACACAGGCGCCTCGCTGATCTTCCTTTTCAGCAAGAGAAACGTGTCCTCATGTTTCCCTGTCCACTCGAACTTCTGATCGATCCTGGTTAATGCATGCAACGGAGAAGCCATAATCGAGAAGTGTCGGATGAACTTCCGAAGGTATTGGCATGCTCCCACAAAACTACGCACATCCGTAACTGTTCGCGGTCGCGGCCATTCGCGAATCACTTTGACCTTATCCGGGTCGATTTGCAACGTACCGTTGCCGATTATGAATCCGAGGTAAAGTAGAGTTTGCTGACCGAACTCGCACTTCTTACGGTTGAGGCGAAGTCGATGTTGCCAAAGCTGTTCGAACACCTTTTCGACATGAATGAGGTGCTCATCCCACGAACGACTATAAACCAATATGTCGTCGAGATACACGATCACAAAGTCGTCGATGAACGGTCTCAATACGTCATTCATAAGACGCATGAAAGTTGCCGGGGCGTTGCAGAGACCAAACGGCATGACCAGCCATTCGAACAGACCTTGCCGTGTTTTGAACGCGGTCTTCCATGTATCCTCCTCTCGGATGCTAACTTGATGATATCCTGACTTAAGATCCAATTTGGAGAAGACAACTGTCGTGGTATTAAGAATACCCCGGCAGGTTTTGAAGACGATCCTAGCGGAGATCACGCAGCGCGGGTTGACCGGTCCTCCCCCGCCGGACAAACACAAGAATTGACACGTGGATTTATACAGGTTCGGGTCCCGGTGGGGGCCCTAGTCCTGTCGACGCGCTCCCGACCGGAGTCGGCTAGGGAGGCTCTCTCCGGGGGAGAGGCTTCCGGAGCACGTCTGTGAGATTAGCTATTCCAAATAATAATGAGTTGATCCTTTACAACAGAGGGGTACAAGGGCTATTTATAGCCCCAAAAAGAAGCAAAAAGCCTAAACTACCCCGGGAGCCACCGTCGGATTGAAGGGTAGGACCGTCCTTCTCCCGGTCAAACGTCTTGGATGCCTGACAGGTGGTCGCTGATTCCCGAGGCGTCCCTCGCGTGACCTGCACGTGATAAACAAACAGGGGTTTTACCTTTTAGGAGGGCGATGACGTCCGGGACCCCTTCCGGAGAGCAGGGTCCCGGGGACCCAAATGGCGGCGCCCGGGGCAGGCACCGGAGGCCACTCCCCGGGCCAATGGCGGCGCCCGGGACGCGCCAGGGGGGCACGGTCCCGGGGGCCAAATGGCGGCGCCCGGGGCAGGCACCGGAGGCCACTCTCCCCGGGCCAATGGCGGCGCCCGGGACGCGCCCGGGGGGCACGGTCCCGGGAGCCAAATGGCGGCGCCCGGGGCAGGCACCGGAGGCCACTCTCCCCGGGCCAATGGCGGCGCCCGGGACGTGCCCGGGGGGCACGGTCCCGGTGGCCCAATGGCGGCGCCCGGGGCAGGCACCGGAAGACACTGTCCCCGGGCGAATGGCGGCGCCCGGGACGTGCCCGGGGGGCACGGTCCCGGTGGCCCAATGGCGGCGCCCGGGGCAGGCACCGGAGGCCACTGTCCCCGGGCGAATGGCGGCGCCCGGGACGTGCCCGGGGGGCACGGTCCCGGTGGCCCAATGGCGGCGCCCGGGGTAGGCACCGCAGGCCACTGTCCCCGGGCGAATGGCGGCGCCCGGGACGTGCCCGGGGGGCACGGTCCCCGGGGCCAAATGGCGGCGCCCGGGGCAGGCACCGGCGGCCACTGTCCCCGGGCCAATGGCGGCGCCCGGGACCCGACCGGGGGGCGAGGTCCCGGGCGCCAAAAGGCGGCGCCCGGGGCAGGCACCGGAGGCCACTCTCCCCGGGCCAATGGCGGCGCCCGGGACCCGACCGGGGGGCGAGGTCCTGGGCGCCAAAAGGCGGCGCCCGGGGTAGGCACCGGAGGCCACTGTCCCCTGGCCAATGGCGGCGCCCGGGACGTGCCCGGGGGGCACGGTCCCGGGGGCCGAATGGCGGCGCCCGGGGCAGGCACCGGAGGCCACCGTCCCCGGGCCAATGACGGCGCCCGGGACGTGCCCGGGGGGCACGGTCCCGGGGACCGAATGGCGGCGCCCGGGGCAGGCACCGGAGGCCACTGTCCCCGGGCCAATGGCGGCGCCCGGGACTTGCCCGGGGGGCACGGTCCAGGGGGCCCAATGGCGGCGCCCGCGGCAGGCACCGGAGACCACTGTCCCCGGGCAATCATGAACTTACCTGGACTTGACCGCGTGGAGATTTCCCCCAACAACAACAGCATGCTTCAATTGATCTAGCAGGTCATCAATACGAGGAAGGGGGTACCGGTTCTTGATGGTGATCTTGTTCAGTGCTCGATAGTCGATGCACATACGCCAAGTCCCATCTTTCTTTGGTACTAACACCACAGGAGATCCACAAGGTGAACTACTTGGTTGAATGACACCATTGTTCAGCAACTCACCAAGTTGTCTCTTGATCTCTTCATTCTCCAATACTGAGTTGCGATACATACTCAGATTGGGCAGTGTCGCATCGGAAACAAGCTGAATTTCGTGCTCGACTGGACGTTTCAGCGGACGACCCTGGGTAGTCTCGAACAGATCACTGTATTTCTCCAACAGTCCCGACAAACGACCAGAATCCTCTCGGCACGCTAGCGACAATGCTGGTCGAGTACCCTCACCTTGATCAATGGGTCGAATCATGACAAGCACATACTTGTGACATGCATTAACAATTCGTTTGGCTTGATTTGCGGTAATCAAGTTCGAAGTGTTGACGTGAATGTCTCTACTCATCACGAACTTAACTCCGTCTTTGGTGAGGTCGTACTCTTGCGCTCGCCGATGGAAGTGAGCGTCTCGATCATACAAATACGGACTCCCAAAGATCACCTGACAGATATCGATAGGGACAATATCGCATTGCACCTCATCGATATATCGTGCAGAGATCGCAAACTTCAACACACACTGACTCGTAATCTGTTGGTTCAAGTCGGATGTAAACCAACCCAGTGGATATGGTCGCGGGTGTGTGGTTGTCTTCAAACCAAGTCGCCGAACCAGTCCAGCGGAGACCAGATTCTTCTGACTTCCTGGATCGAATATCGCTGTGACCACTTCGTGCTTCACCTGGATGTTGATGGTGAACAAGTCCTCCGTTGGGTGATGGTCGTTCGGTGGATCGGAACCCTTCTCCTTCGGCATTGCCATCAGAGACAAGGTCGTATCCGCCTCATTAACCGAATTCTCTCGGACAACTTCTTCGTCGGGTGAAGTCGCAGTAGCCGTGGCTGTTCTTTTCCCTGGTCCGTTTTTCTTTGGTCGAAGTTCAGGATGAAGCTTGTAACATTTGTCCTTGGTATGCCCCGCGACTTGACAATTTTCGCAAAAGGCACCCGTGCCTGATTTTGAAGCGTTCTTCTTCGGACTCGGCTTTTTCTTTGTCGAGGTCGCATTTTCCTTCGTGCTTTTGTCGCTGCGGGATTTATTCTTCTTCTCGATCGCCATAGCAGTTGTGCTCGCGGTTGCAATGTCTTGGACACCGAACAGACTTAGCTCAGTACTGATCGATTTCTGAAGTCCAGATGTGTACTTCCGAAATACCTGAGGGTCGGATAGTGAGATGCCAATGACCATTGCTTGTCGCCGAAACTCTGTCGTATAGTCTTGGACGGTCTGGTCGCGTCGTTGGTACAATCTGTGCCAACGCTCCCATCTCTCCTCAAGGTAACCCATTGGATAGAATTCTTGTCGCAGAAGTCGTTTGAATTGACCCCACGCAAGGTCGTCAGCTTCACCACTGGCGACAAGGGCCTTCCACCATGTCTTGGCGTGGTCCTTCATCTTCAAAGGTGCAAATTTGACCTTTTGAGCGCTACTAAACCTTTTCAGGTCAAAGTAGGTCTCAAGTTGGTCGATCCAAGAATCCAGCTTCTCAGCATCGATCACCCCATCATATATGGGTATATCAATCTTAGCGTCGACTTTAAAAGATCTGACAGCTAAGGAGGTGTTGGCGAGGTCGTCGGTCTTGTGGTCGCCTTCGTCTTCATCTTCGTCTGCCCTGCACAAGTCTTCACCAGTCTTCTCACCCATAACCTTCTCTACTTCAGGAGGTACAATCATGGCCTGCTGCTTAATCCAAGCAAGCACGGTTTCCATGTCGGTGGAGAGCTTAGCCACTTTTTCGGCTAGGTTAGCTTGAACGGCGGTATCGTCAGACATTGTCGGAGACGCGGCTGTAGGAACCGTCAATTGATCGCCTGGAATTTCGCTGGAAGTTTTGTGACCCTGGCGAGTCTTCACCATCCACAGGATAGGAAAGTTGCTCTGATACCAACTTGATCCGTTTGAGACCTAGCCTTCGTTTTCGCACTAGGCTCGCCCAGATCCTAATATGCAGAATAACGGGATCTTACTCAGAAATACCGAAACCCAAAGGTTGATCGAATACACAGCTCAAAGTAATTGCACAACTCTTTATTTCAAAGAGGGCTTTACACGTCGAACGTTAGGCACACTTGCCTACGTCGAAGGAACTATAAGTGTCTAAAACTCAAATAAATTCTATGACTCTTCGATTGAGTTCGATGATCTAAACTAGACCTATTACAAGGTATTTATAGTCCAATCGTATGATTACGTATCAGACTTAGAGACCTAAACGTATTAGACTCATATAACTAATCCTAAACAGATAAGCTTAGTTATACACATTCGGATCGGATTACAATTCCGAACAGGGAACGAATTCCTTTTCCTGGTGGCAAACCAATCCATGGTCGCGGACTCATCCAGGTCGCGAATCCTTATGCGATCAGGACTTGGTCTCGAAGCCGCATGCGATCAGGACTTGGTCGCGAAGCTACATGCGATCAGGACTTGGAGATCCTCCCGGATCACAATCACAAAGCTATGTTATTTCTTCAACACAATATCTTGCAAGGTAAGTACGTGCACTCCTACTATAAGTTAATTAGCTCCATTTGCGGAGCTTAATTTTCTGATATGAATATTTGGCGCAACTGTGTCCTCGTAGGTAATTGATCCGAATGGACTGGATGCTTTGCAACACGACGTGGTTACAACTCTTTGTCAGCTCGAGATGTATTTCCCTCCATTCTTTTTTGATGTTATAGTCCATCTGATTGTTCACCTTATCAGAGAAATTAAGTTTTGTGGACCTGTGTGCCTGCGCTATATGTATCCATTTGAGAGATTTATGGGTGTATTGAAGGGATACGTAAGGACTCGTCGTCGGCCTGAGGGGAGTATCCTGGAAGGTTATGCCGTCGAGGTGGTGATTGAATTTTGCACAAATTATATAGCCGGGGTTGACCTAATTGGCGTTCCTATGTCCCGACACGAGGGTAGGCTTCATGGCATCAGAATGATTGGATTCAAAGCTATCATCCCTGCCCGTGATGTGTACGCGAAATCATATTTTTGGGTCTTACAACACATGACGGAGGTCGAGCCGTTCATACATGAGCACAAGGCAATGTTACGGTCAGAGAATCCTTCGAAGCCAAAGAGTTGGGTCACTAGAGAACATAACAGGAAATTTGCTGGGTTGATCGAAGAAAGAGTCATGCGAGCTGCCGAGGGCTCCATAAGCGAAACTGTGACATGGTTGCCCAGAGGCCCAAGATTCATTGTAGGGACTTGGCAGGGGTACGACATCAACGGGTATTCATTTTACATAAGAGCTCAGGACGCCAAGAGCAGTACACAATGTAGTGGAGTGACACTGTTTGCTATTTCCGAGGATGCCAGGGCAGTAAGGGCGCTGAACTCATATTATGGTGTTATTGATGAAATATGGGAGCTCGATTACGGATTATTTAAGATTCCCTTGTTTTGATGCCAATGGGTCGAAATCCCTCGAGGTGTTAAAGTTGACAATTACGGGTTTACTTTCGTCGATCTCGATAGAGTCGGACACCAAGACGATCCATTCATACTTGCAAAGCAAGCCACACAGGTATTCTACATCGTTGACCCGGCCAATCCAAAGTTTCACGTTGTCCTCCACAGCAAGAGACGTATTGTTGTGGTCGAAGACGTTGTCGACGAAGAGGAGTATAACCAGTTTGATGAAATACCTCCGTTTTTAGAGGACATTCAATCTATCCCTTCTGAAGATATCGACGAAACAACGTACCTGTGAGATGATCACGAAGAAGGATTATGGGTTGAGAACAATTGATGACTATTTTCTAATTGAAGGAATAATGCTAGGCAAACAGCCCAAAAGGTTTGCATCCAGGTGAGGAAATTATCACTAATAAATCAGGCAATACATTTTTGTTTAGAACTTCATGATAAGCTAGTTCATAGCATTAATATATCTCAATTCTAGTCCACAGCATGAGTTCAAGCATGTATAGTACCCTTATAATCTAAGAACTTAATTCTTCCCTTCAAATTTTCTTGGAAAAATCCCATTGCAGCCTTCTGCTTCTTCAACAGGCTTGAAACATCATTTTCCAATGCCCTACCCAGTTCAAAAATTAAGCTTTGGAAGAAATTTACTTGTTCTAACGGTATTTTTTGTTCGTATAGTTAGAAAAAGTGAACAACTCTGACGGAATTTCTCAAACTACTGTGAGAAAAGTGCACATACATGATCTGACGGTATTATTGGGTTGTACCGTTAGAAAAGGCCCTCACTACTTTATTAAACTTTGCCTGAGAGTTTCTCTCCAGTCGAACCATTCCAACTTATAGCACTATGTCTCTTCGAGCGCGAAAACCCCTAACCTCACCGGCGAGCACTTCCTCACTGCCGCACCACGATCGCCGCTTGCATTATGATTCGCCACTGCCGCCGGTCCTTATTTTCGTCCATCGCTGGCCGCCGCTCTGTTCTACCCCGCCTCTCCATCGCCACAACTGATTGCGATAAAAGACCCTAGTTCGTCGTTCTTTTCCCAGCATCTTCCTTATTTGATCTTTGTGTTTTTTACACTATGGTTCACTATTTTTATCCGCTCATCTTTTGGATTTAAACTAGGGTTCACTATTGTGTAGGATTTAGTAAACTCCGCAGGCATTGTTGATTTAAACTAGGGTTTACATAATATGTTTCAGTGTTGTAATGAACGTATTTTGAGATTTGAAATTATCCATACTGCTGTATGTGTGATAAATTGGATCCAATTGCCATATAATGTACTTTATATGTTGGAGGTGTTCATAAGCATCTTCTATCGGTTGCTCATGTGTTTACCGATAGAAAAAATTGTTATCTTCTATTGGTGGCTCATGTGTTTATCAATAGAAAAAATTGTTATCTTCTATCGGTAGCTCATGTGTTTACCGATAGAAAAAATTTTTGAACACATCAACAATTTTTGGGCTTTTAGTACTATTTTCTTTTGACATCCCTTTGGCAACCCTGTTCTAATTGTAGTCCATGTTTGTACCGTTAGAAGAAAGCGTTTCTTCTATCGGTAGTTGATGTGTTTACTGATAGAACAAATATTTACAATAGGTCCTTTTGCTTTGTAATACTATTTGCTTTTGACAACCTTTTCAGCGATCCTAATTAGAACTAATCCTCAACTAATGTGGTTATAGAGCTCCTCCCTGAAGAATTAATTCCCATATATGTATTCTTATGCCTGTGACAATGTCTAGATCAAAAGTACACATTTCCTTCTGTTCTCAACTCTAAAATTAAAAGACCAAAATGTTGTTGCCGAAAATTTCAGGATCTAAAGTACACTCAACCCTAAACTTGAGAGACAAAATTGGTGCATGTCTTTTTGCTTTCTGTTTCCATTAAATTTTTGATGGTTTGTTGATGGAATTTTAGGGAAAGCCATGTCATCGTCTTCATCGGATGATAGTAGTGCTTGGACGACGGCCAACGTAACTGAAGATGCTGCTTCATCCCAGCGCAAGAGGGTGGGGCGAGGCGCAATGATGTTGGGCCGTTTGGCGAAATGCACCGACCTTTCTTGTGAGTTCAACCAATTTGGGAGGCCGATCGGAAAGAATGCTGGGAAGTACGCGGCCTACGTTGGGCTGTTGGCGAAACAAAGGGTGAGGATCACTGTCTAGAGCTGGAAGGACGTGACGGTGGATGAGAGGGATAGGTTGTGGGCGGAAGTGAAGGTAAAATTAATCGAAATCGTTGAACTCTTTCGTAATCGCGTTCCCTTGGCTTATCCTAAAGTTTAACTAACTCGTGCTTGTATGCATTGTTTGAAAACAGGCTAAGTGGAACATCCCCGACAATAAACCTAAGATGGCATGCTTGAAGGACATGAACGGAACATGGAAAACCTTCAAGAGCTGGCTCGTCAGTACCTTCCTCGCTGCGGGGAAATCTCCTTGTGAGAAATACCCCTTTGTATTGGAGGAGGTATGGGAGGAATTTGTAGGATCGAGGATGCCGACTAAAGGGGGGTGAATAGGTGGCTATAAAACTTTTCAATTAAAAACAACTTTTGCAAAGAATAAGACCAAAAACAATATAGCATAAATAAAAGATAGAGAGAAGAAGACAAACACAAGAATTTTTTCCGAGGTCACGGAGACACGCCCAGTCTCCACTACTCCTCGTTGAAGCACTCAAATGAATGAGCCTTGCTTCAATATCCACGAAGGATATTTCTCACTAGTGGTTGCTCCTTGTCCACTTCGGAAAGGCGAGCACCGATGCCTTTTACAATCACGCCGAGCCTCTTCAACAATATCCGAACAGAACAGGTCATCGGCCACGCCACCAAACCGTGTAGGTGAGGGCGTTCACGAAGAGTAATAAGCTGCAAGGTCTGTTCTAGACCTCCAACAAATACTGAGAAACTTCTAAGGATGCAAATGATGCAAATGATGCAAATGAATGCTCTCAAAAGATCTCTCTCAATCACACTGAATGATACTTGATCAAAAGATCAAGATTTTAGCACTTGGGCTCAAGTGTATATAAAATATATCTCTTGGTTCTTTAAAAAAACTGAACAAAAATTGTTTATAAACAGTGATCAAAATCTGCCCAAATGTGCTTACAAAACTAATCAAAATGTTAACAGAAACTTGTCAAAAATCTGTTCAAACACTGTTTAAAAACTGCTCGGAAATGTGAACAGAAACTACTCAAAAATAGTAGCAAAAATCTGCTCGAAAGCATTTTAAAAACTGCTCAAAAACAGTAGCGAAAATCTGCTCAAAAACAGTAGTGAAAATTTGCTCAAAGGTGTTTATAAAAACTGGTCAAAATAGTGGAGAAATCTACCCAAAAGTGTTTATTAAAAATTGATCAAAAACTGCTCAAAGACTCCTCAAAAGTGTGCAGAAAATATAGCTCGAGATGTGTATGAGAACGTGGCTTAAGGATGATGTAAAGACTACCCAAAACACTTGTATTTATAGTCCAACCTCTCAGCTAGCCGTTGTGGTCGAAAAGGAAAGAAATCAGGCCAGCTAACAGCCAGCTTCGACCTCTAACGGCTAGTAAATAGATGTTGGAACTTCTAGTCGAATGAATAGTGTTATTGGTCGTATGAATAGTAACTGATCAAATGAACAGCACATGAATAGTGCCTGGTCAAATGAACAGTACACGCGTGACCACTTTCAGTTCCTCTTTGAGATTTTTGACCAAGATTGTGAATGAATGCGAATGCAACATATGACCTAAGAATTTCTCAGTTTTTGTCAAAACTAAAAGAGATTTTCCAAGCCCTCTTAATAGTATGGTTAAACTAAAAAAGAATTTATAATAAAACGAGCCAAACTCCAAACTCCAAGACCGGTACAAAAAACAAGCACTTACCTTAGGTCTTTGCTGCTTCCTTCTTGGCGACCTTGCGCTTGCGACCTTGGTTCGCGATCTTGCGCCTTGCGACCTTGGCTCACGCTCACGACCTTGCGCCTTGCGACCTTGGCTCGTGCTCGCGACGTTGCGCCTTGCAACCTTGGCTCGCGACCTTGCGGCTTGCGATCTTGGCTCGCGACCTTGGGCGACACCGCGACCTTTCGACTCCCATTTGACATTTCTTCTTTTCACCTAATCTTATTGATTATACTTAAGGAAAATAGATTAGTCTAAGGCACTTGTTGTCATTTATCATCAAAATCAAAATTAAAGGCCTAGAAATAACACGATGTAATCTAAAATGTGTAGGATTTACCTACTGTATTACAACACACTTCTTGGGCCACTGTATGTAGGAGCCCACTGTCTCAGCAAGTATCTGCATTTCCTCCGTTGGGGTAGGCAGCAGAGAAGCGTTGTAGCCCGGCATGGCCATGTCCACCTGTACCTTTGCGAACCCAACCCCAGAGGTATGCAGTGGACCCGGACATCCTCCCTAGATGGATATACGAACCCGTGGGTAACCATTGCCTACCGGTCGCCTAGGTGAGTCAATAGGCTGCAGCTCTCTGGCTTCTGTAAATTTGTAACAATTAAAACAGGTTAGTGAAACAAGTCTAACAAAACGGTAGTGGCATCAACTTAAGTGCACAGCTGAAGGCTTGCAATACCTCGAGCAGATCCATTGGATCCACGAGGACCTTCAAAGAGCAGTTGCTCATCGGACCCCGCTGGGTACCATTGCCCTGGTGATCTAGATCTGCACCCTTGACCATCAATGCATGTTTCAGCTATGCAAACTCTTCCCTCATATGTGCGACCTCAGCCTGCACCTCGGCCCATAGCTCTGCCCGTACCTCAGCCTGTACCTTAGCTCGTATCTTCTCAGAGAGCTCCACTTACTTCTCCTTCCAGGAGCGGGCCTTCTTCCTCGGTGGAGCTAGATCTACGAAACCGGCCATCCATGGCACGATGACTCCCACGGTCCGTGTCCGCCCGGGATGCTCCTTATTTCCTAGAGCCCGGGTGAGGATGTCGTTCTCCCTCTGCGGGGTAAACAATCCCTCCATTGCCTCCTTCTCAAAAGAGATCTGTTACATTTAAAGCTACATTGTGAGAGAAATACATATATACACTTGTGTGCACACAGTTTACAAGGTTAGCCAACTTACCATTCGCTTCACAACCTCGGCGTCCCTAGGGTTTGGAAAGTCCATAGACCCCGTGGACGACACGGACCGTCTCCCCCTACACCAGTGCTTGCACCTCGCATCCTGGATCTTGGAGAGCAGCAACTTAGGGGAGTCCATGAGAGAATTTTGCTCATCTTCCTTCATCCACTGCTCTTCCTTCCCCGTATAGCCCAGGATCCGAGCCGATGCGGATGGTCGTTCCTCTTTTGGATCGCCTTATTATTCTCGCTAAGGGCATTGAACTCGTCGGTCCCGTTCTGCTTGGTGAATTCTGTTGTTTCTAGACCTTAATCTTTATTTTGATGATAAATGACAGCAAGTGTCATAGACTAATCTATTTGCGTTAAGTATAATCAATAAGATTACGTGAAAAGAAGAAATGTCAAATGGGAGTCAAAAGATCATGGTGTTGCCCAAGGTCGCGAGCCAAGGTCGCAAGGCGCAAGGTCGCAAGCGCGAGCCAAGGTCACAAGGCGCAAGATCGCGAGCCAAGGTCACAAGGCGCAAGGTCACGAGTGCGAGCCAAGGTCGCAAGGCGCAAGATCACGAACCAAGGTCACAAGCACAAGGTTGCCAAGGTCGCAAGCGCAAGGTCGCCAAGAAGGAAGTAGCGAAGACTTAAGTTAAGTGCTTGTTTATTGTACCAGTCTTGGAGTTTGACTGGTTTTATAAGCAATTCTTTTTTAGTTTAACCGTATTATTAAGAGGGGTTGCAAAATCTCTTTCAATTCCAACAAAAACTGAGAAACTCATAGGTCATATGTTGTATTCGCATTCATTCACAATCTTGGTCAAGAATCTCAAAGAGGAACTGAAAGTGGTCACATGAGTACTGTCGTGGTATTAAGAATACCCCGGCAGGTTTTGAAGACGATCTAGCGGAGATTACGCAGCGCGGGTTGACCGGGTGACCGGTCCTCCCCCGCCGGACAAACACAAGAATTGACACGTGGATTTATACAGGTTCGGGTCCCGGTGGGGGCCCTAGTCCGGTTGACGCGCTCCCGACCGGAGCAGGCTAGGGAGGCTCTCTCCGGGGGAGAGGCTTCCGGAGCACGTCTGTGAGCTTAGCTATTCCAAATAATAATGAGCTGATCTTTTACACCAGAGGGGTACAACGGCATTTATAGCCCCAAAAAGAAGCAAAAAGCCTAAACTACCCAGGAAGCCACCGTCGGATTGAAGGGTAGGACCGTCCTTCTCCCGGTCAAACGTCTTGGATGCTTGACAGGTGGTCGCTGATTCCCGAGGCGTCTATCGCGTGACCTGCACGTGATAAACAAACAGGCATTTTACCTTTTAGGAGGGCGATGACGTCCGGGACCCCTTCCGGAGAGCAGGGTCCCGGGAGCCTAAAAGGCAGCGCCCGGGGCAGGCACCGGGGGCCACTGTCCCCGGGCGAATGGCGGCGCCCGGGACTACCCCCGGGGGGCAAGGTCCCGGGAGCCAAAAGGCGGCGCCCGGGGCAGGCACCGGAGGCCACTGTCCCCGGGCAAATGGCGGCGCCCGGGACCCGCCCCGGGGGCACGGTCCCGGGGGCCAAATTGCAGCGCCCGGGGCAGGCACCGGAGGCCACTAGCCCCGGGCAAATGGCGGCGCCCGGGACCCGCCCGGGGGGCACGGTCCCGGGGGCCAAATGGCGGCGCCCGGGGCAGGCACCGGAGGCCACTGTACCCGGGCAAATGGCGGCGCCCGGGACCCACCCGGGGGGCCAGGTCCCGAGCGCCAAAAGGTGGCGCCCGGGGCAGGCACCGGGGGCCACTGCCCCCGGGCGAATGGCGGCGCCCGGGACTCGCCCGGGGGGCAAGGTCCCGGGAGCCAAAACGCGGCGCCCGGGACATACCCCGGAGGCACGGTCCCGGGAGCCTAAACGGCGGCGCCCGTGGTAGGCACTGGGGGCCACTATCCCCGGGCAAATGGCGGCGCCCGGGACCCGCCCGGGGGGCACGGTCCCGGGGGCCAAATGGCGGCGCCCGGGGCAGGCACCGGAGGCCACCGTCCCCGGGCAAATGGCGGCGCCCGGGACCCGCCCGGGGGGCACGGTCCCGGGGGCCAAATGGCGGCGCCCGGGGCAGGCACCGGAGGCCACTGTCCCCGGGCGAATGGCGGCGCCCGGGACTTGCCCGGGGGGCAAGGTCCCGGGAGCCAAAAGGCGGCGCCCGGGACATACCCCGGAGGCACGGTCCCGGGAGCCTAAACGGCGGGGCCCGGGGCAGGCACCGGAGGCCACTGTCCCCGGCCAAATGGCGGCGCCCGGGACCCGCGGGGGGGGCACGGTCCCGGGGGCCAAATGGCGGCGCCCGGGGCAGGCACCGGAGGCCACTGTCCCCGGGCAATCATGAACTTACCTGGACTTGACCGCGTGGAGATTTCCCCCAACAGCAGCCCCCCATGCCCTCCGGGGACGAAGCTTGAGCCCCCGGAGGGAATGGTTATGGTACCGGGAAAATCTCCGGGCGAAACCTCCGAACGAAAATCACCGGACCCCCGGCGACGCTTCGGTTTCTGTGCCGGGCGCTTTATGGCCTCGCCGTTTTCGCAATAAATGCACGCGTGGTTCGAACTGGCGTCTCGATTTACGCGCCCGTCCCTTCGTTTCCCGCGCACGGTTTGAACTTCAGTGGTCCAGATTGCTCCGAGGGGGCCACGTGGCGCGCATCTGGGTCACGGCCAACCTCTATAAATAGGGCCTTAGGGGGCCCCGGAAGCTCATTCCAAATCTTCAACTCTAGCTTCAGCTCTCCCGGTAGCGCTCTTCCGGTAGCTTTTCCGGTAGCCTTTTCCGGTAGCGAGCGTCCGGGAGTTGTAGACGTAGCCACCTGAAAACTTAGCCACCAATCAAGAGAGACTAACCTTATGGCGCCCAAAGGTCGAACGAAGACCACGGAGGTGCCTCCAGAGGAAATCCCCGTGGATTTCCTCTGGGCCTCCGAATTCTCGGCCTCGGACGCGGAGTCCTTGGTCGAGAAGGGCATTGTCGCGGAAGGGGACATCCGGGTCCCCTTAAAGAGGGACGGAGCCCCTAGCCCCAGGCCCGGAGAGGTTGTGGACTTTGAGGCCTTCCTCGAGGCAGGGCTCTGGCTCCCGGTGCACCCGATGCTCCGGGAGTTCCTGAAGGAGTACGGGGTGGCGCTCAACCACCTCACCCCCAACGCCCTCGTCCGGATGGGTCTCTTCATCTGGCTGTACGAGACGGCGACCGGGCGGGAGCCCACCCTCCGCGCCTTCCGGTATTTTTACGAGTCGGCAGCGCGGAGCTCCCACCAGGTGAAGGGAGGACCGAAGTCCCCCTTCGGCTCGGTGATGGTCCAAATGCTGCCCTCCTGGGTGGCGGACTACCCGGCGGCGGCCTCCCGGGACCACTGGGGGGACTGGCTCCGGAGGTGGTTCTACCTCCGGGTCCGGGACGAGGCGGTGGTCTACGCCCCGGAGCCTCCCACCTACAACCGGTCATCCGCACCGAAGCCGCCGGTGTGGACGGACGAGGAGTTCGAGCTCCTCGGGAAGGTGGTGCTGACGAAGAAGGCCCGCTCGATGCGGGACGCCGAGGAGGAGCTGGCGCTCCTGCGGCTTTTCCCCTTCTCACGCGGGAGAAGGGGGATCGGCATGGGCCCGGAGCAGCGGCCTCCGGTGAAGCCGGTGACACGGCGTAAGTACCCTGCACTTTCGCACTTATGATTTTTTATGAAAATTGACTAACTCTTTACCTCTTGCAGTGCGCCCGTATCCGGCGGCGAAGGACAGGGCAGAGCACCTCCTGGGGAGGTACTTTGCCGACGAACATGAGCGCATCGTGCGCCTCGTGGGGGAGGGGCCTCCCCGGAACCTGGTGGCCGAGGCCTATGGGCTCAGGCTTCCGGAGAGGAAGCCCCTTCCCACCCCCGGGTCTCATAAGCGGGGGAAGGATGCGGCCGGGGGCTCAGAGCCCAAAAGGCCCCGGGTCCAAAAGACCCCCGCCCCGACGACGACGCCGGCGACGACGCCGGTGAGGGCCCGGGATGCGGCTCCCGGAGCCGAACAAGCCCGGGCGGCGCCCCCGGCAGAGGCGACGCCTCCGCCCCCGGAGGCCCCCGTCGAGGCCCGGGGGAAGGAGGTTGTTATCGGCGGGGCGGGGTCCGATTCCGCGGACTACGCCCCGTCGCCAGTTCGAGTGGCGCTCCTCTCGCCTCTCCCGGCGGCGTTGGCGCCGGAGAGGCTGGAGGTGAGGTGGATGACGAGGGGGGGAGCCCCTCGGTCTACGTGGTCCCCCCGGAGCAGGAGGCCCCGAGGGCCCTTCGGTCTGGGGCGGGGAAAGGCCCGATGATCCCCCCCCGGGCAGAGAACCCCGCCCAATCTTCGTCTTCGTCTTCGGAGGAAACTTCGTCGACGAAGACGCCGGCGACACCGGCCGTGCTCCCGGATTCCGAGGTCCGGGGGCCCTCTCCCGGCCGCGACGGGAGGGCCGGGCAAGATACCTCCCTACTTCCCGCGGGGGAGGTGGCCCGCTACGCGGAGGGCCTGCACAACCGGAAGGTGCAGGCCTTCGTAGCAGGAGGAAAGCTCCACGAGCGTTTTGAGGGGCTCGAGTCCCTCGGAGCCCAGGTGACCCGAGTTCTTAATACTTCGGCTTTTTTCCTGCACTTAAGATTTTTGTAACTTTATGTATTTTGTAGGTAGCGACTGTTACCTGGGGCCTTGAGCAGCGGGTCACCCGGCTGCTCAAGGAGGCGGAGAGCCGGGACGCGGCTTGCGTGGAGCAGTGGGAGGCGGCCCTCCGGGAGCGGGACGAAGCTCTCGATGAGCTGTCCCGCGCCCGGGCCCAGGTGCACCTTTTGGAGGGCGCCTACAGCCGCCTCCGAGAGGAGGCCAAGGTGAGGGAGAAGGCGCTCCGGGAGCTCGAGAGCTCCAGCGTCCGGGCGTTGTCGGACGCGGGCCGCTCCGTCTGCTCGGCCTTGGAAAGCCTTGGCGTTAGCCTGGGCTCCGGGAGCGGCCCGGAGGTGCCCCCGGCGACCCTCGCGGAGGCTGTGCGTTTTCCTAACGCACAAGTCTCCGCCATCCCGGAGGCTGCGGACGTCCGGGCACGGGGCCGGGCGATCCCCGTCATCGCGGCCGCCGCGGGGCTCGTTGACTACCGGGGGGTCGGCGCCCGGACGATCGGGGGCCGCATCCCCCGGAGCTTCCCGGAGGCCTTCGAGCCAACGCGCCGGGAGATGGAGCTGCTGGCGGGGGAGTTCTACGACCGGATCATCCGGACGAGGTTCCCGACACCGGCGCCTCTGGCTGCGGATACTCCTGCCCCGGCCTCGGGGGAGGCCCCCCGGGGGGAGGACCCCAATGCTAAAGTATGAGCCTCCCCCCGGGTCTTTAGCTAGGACCCCTTTTTATTTTGTTAGACATTTTGATTCTGGTAGCTTCTTAGGAGAAGCCCCGGGCACTTGTACAAAAACATCTTGCAATGAAATATATTTGAAATTTTTCTAAGTCTTTGCAATGAAATGTTACCAGGGTTTCCCGGGGGTTACTCCCGGGCAACGGTCCGGGAGAGGCTCTCCGGGGGGCGCCCAAACGGCTTTGATTTTGCTGAGCCTTGTCTCCGGAGAACGCGACGGGGGTACTGCCAGGGAGCCTGTCCGGTTGAGGTGGCGCCCGGAGTGGCACTTGGACAATTTCGACAATAGCCGTGCCGAACTATCTCCCCCGCGTCCGGAGGCCCAGCTGGTACCACCCCTCCGGATACTTCCACCGGCGGGGTACGAGTTTTGGCCCGAAGATGTGCTTCGGGACTCGCAGCGTCACGTGCGGGCCCTGTACCGGGACTTGGCCCGGGAGCTGAGGGAGCGCCTCCGGGAGCTTTAGGGGTAGGAGCCTTAGGCTTGTGAGAAATCCCCTGGGTTAGGACCCGGGTTGTATCTTTCCTGAAGCCCACCGGAGGGGGAGCGTGTCCTCCGGGTTTCCCGATAAATAAAGCTCCTTTCTGTTGATTGCTTTGTCTTATTTTTTCTTCTTGTATGGTCTGTGGGGCTCATCTTCAAAAGAATGAGCTATGTTTGTTCGTGGGTGACCCGGGGGCCCCCTGTCCCCCCCCGCCCACAGCGGGCCGGAGGAGGCCTCCGCGCGTTGTGGGGGTAACAGGGTCCCCGGGGGGAGCATAACCTGTAGGAGAAATATTTTCTAAGTTAGAAAATTGTAAAAACAGGATTTCCGAGGGAGGGACCTTCCGGGGTGCCCGGGGGCACCGGGAGAGGTTCATCCGGCCGCCGGGACAGCGGGGAACCGGGAACAAGGCGCGGAAGGGGCTCATGAAAAGCCAATAAGACCTCTGGAGGGGAGCTTCCCGGGAGACTTCGTCCGGTCGCCGTGAGGACGGGGAACTGGGAATAATGTCCGGGGGAAAATATATCCGAGAAATCCATATCTTCGTAAAGCAATCGTCCGGTCGCCGTGAGAGCGGGGAGCCGGGAATAATATCTCCGGGAGATAATCATCCGGTCGCCGTGAGAACGGGGAGCCGGGAATAAGGTCTCCGGGAGGTAATCATCCGGTCGCCGTGAGCGGGGAGCCGGGAATAAGGTCTCTGGGAGATAATCATCCGGTCGCCGTGAGAACGGGGAGCCGGGAATAAGGCCTCCGAGAAATAATTATCCGGTCGCTGTGAGAACGGGGAGCCGGGAATATGGCCTCCGAAAAATCCATTGAACGTCCCACTGGGGAGAGCGTCCACTCCCGGAGGAGGACAAAATTCCAGAAAGCCATTAGACATCCCGCTGAGGAGAGCGTCTACTCCCGGAGGAGGAGGTGCCCGAGGATGGGTCTTGAGTGTTTGGGTAGGGGACTAGTCTCCCAAAGTGACTCGTTACCGCGGCCGCTGGGGACCGGGTTGCCGCTTACACCCTCAGTCCACGAGGGCTGATCGTAAGCCGCCCTACAGGAGGGACTTGCTGGGTCAGGGCCCACTTCCTCGCGGAGAGGGCATCCTCGCAGGGTGGGCTTCCTCACGGGGAGGGCATCTTCACCAGGAAGGCATCCTCGCGGGGAGGGCATCGCCACTAGGGGCGGTCAATAAGAACCGGCAGTGAGACAGTTGAAGAACAAAGGCTATGCATTGATTAACAAAATATACAAAGCCCCCCCTGCGAAGCCGCGAAGGGGGGGAAAAAGGAAGCTGGTCGTAGATGGCGTGGCGGAGGAGCGCTCGGTCGCGTTCCTCCTCCACGAGGTCGATTTCCAGCCGCCGGTTGTCTTCGTTGGCCCGGTAGGCTGCGGTCGTGGCTCCGTTCAGGAGCTCGACCCGCAGCGACCGAAAGCCGATCTCCGGGGGGAGGACTGCCTCCGCCCCGTAGACCAGGGAGAAGGGAGCACGCCCTGTGGCCCGGGACGGGGTCGTGCGCATCGAGCAGAGGATGCTAGGGAGCTCCTCTGCCCGCGCGCCCCGCTTGGAAGTGGTTTGCTCGAGTCTCCGGCGTAACCCCTGTAGGATTACGCCGTTGACTCTCTCGACGGCCCCGTTGCTTTGAGGATGGGCCACTGAGGCGAAGTGGATGACGATCCCCAGGCCTTCGCAGAATTCCCGGAAATAAGCCGAGTCGAATTGGGTCCCGTTGTCCACGGTGATTTCCCGGGGGACACCAAAACGACAAACGACGTTTTTCCAGAAAAACCGCTGAACAGCCCGGGAGGTGATGCTAGCCAAGGGCTCCACCTCAACCCACTTTGTAAAGTAGTCGACCGCGACTACCGCATACTTGTATCCTCCGGGCGCTGGGGGGAAGGGCCCTAAGAGGTCCATCCCCCAGCGCACGAAGGGCCAAGTGATGGGGATAGTCTGCAGCGCTACAGGGGGGAGGTTCGAGCCCTTGGCCATCTTCTGGCATGCTTCGCACGCGGAGACAAGGTCTTGCGCGTCGCGCATGACTGTAGGCCAGTAGAAGCCCTGCCGAAGGGCCTTGGCGGCGATGGCACACGGGGCTAGGTGAGAACCACAGCTCCCCACGTGAATGTCTTCCAGGAGTTGAAGTCCCTCCGACCGGGGGAGGCAGCGCAGGAGGGCTGAAGCCCCCCGCTTGTAGAGCCTTCCCTCTAGTAGGAGATATGCACGGGCTTTGGCCCGGAGGCGCTTAGCCTCAGTCTCGTTGGAGGGGTCCCCCTCCCCCTTGATGAAGGAGAGGAGGGGATCCATCCATGATGACGGCCGGACGATCTCGGCGACCTCCGGGACCGGAGGCTCGGGGCCTGCGTCCGGGGAGGCCACCGAGGGCTTCGTGATGGTTTCCAAGAAGGCCCCCTTGGGGAGCGTTTCCCGGGCGCTTGCCGCCCGGGCCAAGGCATTAGCCCGGTCATTCTCCCTTCGCGGGATTTGCCGGGCCTCAAGGCCGTCGAAGTGCCTCTCCATCTTCCGTACTTCCTGCAAGTAAAGACTTAGATTTGCGTCATGGCACAGGTAAGACTTGTCCATTTGGCAGACAACGAGCTGAGAGTCTCCCTTCACTAGGAGGCGTCGGATCCCCAGGGAGCGCGCAAGGCGCATCCCGAGGAGCAGAGCCTCGTATTCGGCGACGTTGTTGGTTGGGGGGAACTCGAGCCGCGCGGCGTACTCGAGCTCCTTCCCCTCGGGGCTCCGGAGGACTACCCCCGCGCCAGCCCCGGTGAGACACAGCGACCCGTCGAACAGCAGGGTCCAGTGGTCACTGCGTCGGGGCGGCACAGGGAGATCTTCATCCCCGGACCCAGAGGCGGGAGTCCACTCTGCGACGAAGTCGGCGAGGACCTGCGACTTGATTGCGGAGCGGCCGGTAAGGGACAGGGAGAAGGGGGCGAGCTCGGCCCCCCACTTCCCAATCCGGCCAGTGGCTTCTTTATTCCGCAGTACCTCCCCCACGGGGAGGGACGACGGGACGGTGATGGGGTGCCCCAGGAAGTAGTGCCGGAGCTTCCGGGACGCCATGAGGAGGGCGTAGCAAATCTTCTCCATCTCCGTGTACCGAGTCTTGGCCCCTTGGAGGGCCTCACTCACGTAGTACATGGGACATTGCTGCCCCCCTTGCTCCTTCACCAAAACCGCGCTGACGGCGACGGGGGTCGCGGCGAGGTAGAGGAGCAAGGGCTCTTCCGGAGACGGACTCACGAGCATTGGAGGGCTCGAGAGGTACTTCTTGTGGTCGTTGAAGGCTTCCTGGGCCTCGGGGGTCCAGCGGAACCCCTCGAGCCCTCGGAGGATCTTGAAGAACTGGAGGCCCCGCTCCCCTGAACGGGAGACGAAGCGACTGAGCGCGGCCAGGCGGCCGGAGAGCCGCTAGACATCCTTGACGGATCGCGGCGGGGGCATGTCTAGGAAGGCCCGGATCTTCTCGGGGTTTGCCTCAATGCCCCGCTGGGACACGAGGAAACCCAGGAGCTTCCCCCCGCGCACCCCGAAGGCGCACTTCTCCGGGTTGAGCTTGAGCCCGAACGCGCGGAGGTTGCGGAAGGTCCCTGCGAGGTCGTCGATGTGGGAGGCTGCACGGGGACTCTTGACGACCGCGTCGTCTACGTAGACTTCGACGTTGCGGCCGACTTGATCTTTGAAGACCAGCGTCATCAGGCGCTGGAAGGTGGCTCCCGCATTCTTGAGCCCGAAGGGCATGTGGCGGTAGCAGAAAGTTCCGAGGGGAGTTATGAAACTCGTCTTTTCCTCGTGCCCCTCCGCCATCCGGACTTGGTGGTATCCCGAGTAGGCGTCTAGGAAGCTCATCAGCTCGCACCCCGCGGTGGAGTCAACGAGCTGGTCGATCCGCGGGAGCGGGAAGTTGTCTTTGGGGTAGGCGCGGTTAAGGTCGGTGAAGTCCACGCACATGCGCCACTTGCCACTTGATTTCTTGACGAGGACGGGGTTTGCGAGCCACTCAGGGTGCAAGACTTCCCAGATGAACCCCGCCTCTTGGAGCCGGGCTATCTCCGTCTTGATGGCTTCTTGACGTTCGAGGGAGAGCTTTCTCAACTTCTGCTTGACAGGGGGGTGACCGGGGGTTACCGCGAGCTTGTGTTCAATAACCTCCCGGGCGACACCCCGCATGTCCGAAGGCTTCCATGCAAAAACATCAGAGTTTTCGCGCAGAAAGGCTGCGAGTTGCGCTGCATGGTCTTGGGGGAGCTCTGCCCCGATTTGGACAGTTTTGTCCTCGCTGCCTGGGGACAGCGGGACCTTCCGGAGGCCCCCTTCCGGACGCGGCTTGAGAAGGGGCCTCCCAGGGGACGGCACAGCGATGCCTACGTCCGGGGGGGGAGCCTCCCCCCCGGGCGCCTTGATCAGGTTGACGCTTCCTATTGTGGAAGCAGCTCGCTCGTATAGAGCACGGGCCATGTCTTGGTCCCCCCGGACGTTGATCACGCCATGCGGCCCGGGGATCTTCATGCACAGGTAGTTTTGGTGGGTGGCAGCCCCCAGCCGATTGATCCTAGTCCTCCCCATAATCACATTGTAGGAGGAGGGGAGGTCCACTACGTCGAAGCGGACTAGCTCGGTCCGGTAGTTCTCCGGGGTGCCGAAGGTGATCGGGAGATCTACCTTGCCCACGGGGTGGATCGCCTTCCCCGGGACAAACCCTTGCAGAGGCCCTGCTGCTGGTTGCAGGAGCTTCTCATCCACTTGCATTTCCTTGAAGGATTTGAGGAACAGGACGTCGGCGGAGCTTCCGCCGTCCACGAGGATGCGGGCCAAGTGGCAGTTGTAGATTGTCGCGGAGACAATGAGCGCGTCGTCGTGGGGGAAGCGAACCACTCGCGCGTCTTCCGCCGTAAAGGTGAGGGGGACGTCTGACCACTTGGGCGGCACGGACGCGTGTAGCACCCCCACTACCTTAACCTCTCGCGCGTACTCCTTGCGCTGGGGCTTGGAATCCCGCCCGGAGGCGGACTCCCCTACGATGACGTTGATGCGGCGCTGAGAAGTTTGAAAGGGGAGAGCGTCTGAAGGCTCCCCCTCCTGCACCTGCTGCCCCCCCGCGGGAGCGGGAAGGGCCGGAACAGTTGGCCGAGGGGGCAAGGAGGCCGGAGTCCCCCCCCCTGCCCGCGCTGGTCGAGGAACGCCGCGAAGTGCTGCAACAGCTGGTGGCAATCTCGGGTGGCGTGGGTACTGGACCCGTGGAAGCTGCACCACGGTCCTTCCCGGCTTCTCCCCGCGGGGCCTTCGCGGCCGCGCGAAGACTGTCCTCCCCCATGGCCTCTCGGCTTGGGAAAGGGGCGGTTGCCCTTCGGGGGGTGGCGCGAGCCGCCTCCGCCCTCGAGGACAAAAGTGTCCTGAGGCCGTGGTTCGCTACGGCCCCCCTGCCTGGGGCGCCTGGGGGGATCCCGGGCCCCCCGCTCGGCGAGGGCAGGAGCCCCCTAGGTCTTCTTCCAGATGTCGTCTTCCTCCGCGCGAGCGTACTTTTCGAGTACGTTGAAGAGCTCGTCGGCGGAGGAGGGGCAGCTTCGAGAGACGTGGGCCACTTTGCTTTTTACTTGGGCAAAGCGCTTGAAGAAGCTTCTGATGGTCTCCCCGGTTCTCTGGCGCACTGTGTATAGCTGTGAAGAATCCTGGGGACGTACGTAATTTCCCTGAAAGTTGGCGCAGAACTCCCGCTTCAGCTGCGAGAAAGACTTGATGGAGCCCGCCTTCAGATTGTAAAACCAGGAGCGGGCAATGCCGGTGAGGTAGAGGGGGAAGACGTTGCATTGGACGCTCTCGTCCCCCCCCGCCGCGGAGATGGCTGTGGAGTAGATCTGCACGAACTCGTAAGGGTCCGCCTCGCCATTATAATGTTCGATGTGCGGGGGACGGTAGGGCCGCGGCCATCGGATGCTGCGGAGTCTTCGACACAGAGGCTGGTTCGCCCCCTGCACTTCCCGGGGGGCGCCCCAGTCACTGTCTTCTTTAACGGGGGACGCCCCCTCGTTATCTGAGTCAGGTAGCGGCCAAAGAGGGCCGCCAGAGTGGTGGTGACGACACTTCTCTTCCGGGCCGGGACTGATTTCCAGGACATCCGGGCTTCCCTCCAGGGAGGATGGTTCTTCGGCTGGTCCCTTCCCCCGACCGGTGCGAGAGCGAGGCTCCCTGCGACAACGACCGGGGGGAAGCTCTTCCCCGCGGCTGGGAGAATGCATTCGCTCGACCTCCCCCTGGGAGAAGCGGACCTGCTTCGCCGGGGGAGGGAGCTCCTGCACTGTAGCAGCCGGCCCGGAAGCTACCGGGGCCTGCTGGGGGGAGCCCCCTGCGACGGCCCCCGGGACCGGAAAGGGGGGAGCCCGTGCACCATCCGGAACCGGGGAGGGGGCGCCCGGGGCGGCGTTTGGATCCGAAGAGGGGGCCCCTGCGGCAACGACCGGGACCGGAAAGGGGGAAGCCCCTGCGACATCCGGAACCATTGGGGGGTGAGCCCCCTCGGCGACGTCCAGGGTTGGGGAGCCAATGCGGGGGGAAATTCGCTGACGCACGGGAGCTGCTCTGTCGACCGGCCCCGGTGCGGTAAACGCAACGCGAGGGGCGGGACTGGCTCCCGGCGTAGGAATAACCCCCAGCATGAAATGACCCCCCAGCCCCGGAAGCGGGCCGGGGACGGGGTACCCCCCTGGTGCCACGAAGGGCCCGGGCATGAAATAGCCTCCCGGCACCGGGACAGGCCTGGGTGCCGAGAAGTGTCCGGAAGTATATCCCGCGGGGGGAGGGAACCCCCCGGCGGGATCATACGGGGTAGAGAGCCCTCCGGAGACCGGAGGGGCCGCCGGGTATCCCATAAACGGGGGCATGATCCCCGGATATGTGTGTGACGAAAATGTGGGGGCCGGGGGCCGCGCCAACACACTGAGGAGCTCGTCCATAGAGCGCTGGGCGCGGAGCTGGCCCTCCACGAGAGCCTCCAGCAGGGCATCCCGGGGAGCCGGGGGAGCCGTCGGGGGGAAACTCATCCCGGCCGAGGTCCCCGCGGCCGCCAGGAGCGACCCGGAGGTGGAGGCACCTAGGTTGAGAGGAAAGGTGGGAGGCGGTACCTGGGAATGGTCGCCTCCGGACGGAAGCGCTGGAACAGCAGCGTCCCGGACGGGTGGCGCCAGGTCACCGGGACCGGCGTCACCGGGGAGGGCGCGGGCACTTGTTCTTGGAGGAGCCATGGCGATTTGTCACGGGTCCCCACGGACGGCGCCAACTGTCGTGGTATTAACAATACCCCGGCAGGTTTTGAAGACGATCCTAGCGAAGATTACGCAACGCGGGTTGACCGGGTGACCGGTCCTCCCCCGCCGGACAAACACAAGAATTGACACGTGGATTTATACAGGTTCGGGTCCCGGTGGGGGCCCTAGTCCTGTTGACGCGCTCCCGACCGGAGCCGGCTGGGGATGCTCACTCCGGGGGAGAGGCTTCCGGAGCACGTCTGTGAGCTTAGCTATTCCAAATAATAATGAGCTGATCTTTTACAACAGAGGGGTACAAGGGCTATTTATAGCCCCAAAAAGAAGCAAAAAGCCTAAACTACCCCGGAAGCCACCGTCGGATTGAAGGGTAGGACTGTCCTTCTCCCGATCAAACGTCTTGGATGCTTGACAGGTGGTCGCTGATTCCCGAGGCGTCCCTCGCGTGACCTGCACGTGACAAACAAACAGGGATTTTATCTTTTAGGAGGGCGATGACGTCCGGGACCCCTTCCGGAGAGCAGGGTCCTGGGAGCCTAAAAGGCGGCGCCCGGGGCAGGCACCGGGGGCCACTGTCCCCGGGCGAATGGCGGCTCCCGGGACTCGCCCGGGGGGCGAGGTCCCGGGAGCCAAAAGGCGGCACCCGGGGTAGGCACCGGAGGCCACTGTCCCCGGGCAAATGGCGGCGCCCGGGACCCGCCCGGGGGGCACGGTCCCGGCCGCCAAATTGCGGAGCCCGGGGCAGGCACCGGAGGCCACTGTCCCCGGGCAAATGGCGGGGCCCGGGACACGCCCGGGGGGCACGGTCCCGGGGGCCAAATGGCGGCGCCCGGGGCAGGCACCGGAGGCCACTGTCCCCGGGCAAATGGCGGCGCCCGGGACCCGCACGGGGGGCCAGGTCCCGGGCGCCAAAAGGCGGAGCCCGGGGCAGGCACCGGGGGCCACTGTCCCCGGGCGAATGGCGGCGCCCGGGACTCGCCCGGGGTGCAAGGTCCCGGGAGCCAAAAGGCGGCGCCCGGGACATACCCCTGAGGCACGGTCCCGGGAGCCTAAACGGCGGCGCCCGGGGCAGGCACCGGAGGCCACTGTCCCCGGGCAAATGGCGGCGCCCGGGGGGCACGGTCCCGGGGGCCAAATGGCGGCGCCCGGGGCAGGCACCGGAGGCCACCGTCCCCGGGCAAATGGCGGCGCCCGGGACCCGCCCGGGGGGCACGGTCCCGGGGGCCAAATGGCGGCGCCCGGGGCAGGCACCGGAGGCCACTGTCTCCGGGCGAATGGCGGCGCCTGGGACTCGCCCGGGGGGCAAGGTCCCGGGATCCAAAAGGCGGCGCCCGGGACATACCCCGGAGGCACGGTCCCGGGAGCCTAAACGGCGGCGCCCGGGGCAGGCACCAGAGGCCACTGTCCCCGGGCAAATGGCGGCGCCCGGGACCCGCCCGGGGGGCACGGTCCCGGGGGCCAAATGGCGGCGCCCGGGGCAGGCACCGGAGGCCACTGTCCCCGGGCAATCATGAACTTACCTGGACTTGACCGCGTGGAGATTTCCCCCAACAAGTACTGTTCATTTGACCAGATACTATTCATGCACTGTTCATTTGATCAGTTACTGTTCATACGACCAGTAACACTATTCATTCGACTAGTAACACTGTTCATTCGACCAGAGGTTCCAACGTCTATTTATTAGCCATTAGAGGTTGAAGCTGGCTGTTAGCTGGCTTGATTTCTTTCCTTTTCGACCACAACGGCTAGCTAAGAGGTTGGGCTATAAATACAGGTATTTTGAGCAGTATTTACATAATTCTTGAGCCACATTCTCATACACATCTCGAGCTATATTTTCTATACACTTTTGAGGAGTTTTTGAGCAGTTTTTGATTAGTTTTTTTTATAAACACTTTTGGGTAGATTTCTCCACTGTTTTGACCAGTTTTTGTAAACACCTTTGAGCAGATTTTTGCTACTGTTTTTGAGCAGTTCTTAAAACATCTTTGAGCAAATTTTCACTACTGTTTTTTAGCAGATTTTCACTACTGTTTTTGAGTACTTTTTAAAATGCTTTTGAGCAGATTTTTACTACTGTTTTTGAGTAGTTTTTAAAACCATTTTTTAGTAGTTTCTATTCACATTTTGAAGCAGTTTTTAACAGTGTTTGAACAGATTTTTGACAAGTTTCTGTTCACATTTTGATCAGTTTTATAAACAATTTTTGGGCAGTTTTTTTTAAAGAACCAAGAGATATATTTTATATAGACTTGAGCCCAAGTGCTAAAATCTTGATCTTTTGATCAAGTATCATTCAGTGTGATTGAGAGAGATCTTCTGAGAGCATTCATTTGCATCCTTAGATGTTTCTCAGTATTTCTTGGAGGTCTAGAAGAGACCTTGTAGCTTATTACTCTTGGTGAACGCCCCCACCTAGATGGTTTGGTGGCGTGGCCATTGACCTCTTCTATTTGGAGATTGCTGAAGAGGCTCGACATGATTGTAAAAGGCATCTGTGCTCACCTTTCTGGAGTGGACAAGGAGCAACCACTAGTGATAAATATCCTTCGTGGATATTGAAGCAAAACTCATTCATTTGAGTGCTTCAACAAGGAGTAGTGGAGACCGGGCGTGTCTCCGAGACCTCGGGAAAAAATCTTGTGTTTGTCTTCTTCTTTCTTTCTTTTATTTATGCTATATTGTTTTTGCTCTTATTCTTTGCAAAAGTTGTTTTTAATTGAAAAGTTTTAGAGCCTCCTATTCACCCCCCCTCTAGTCGGCATCCTCGATCGTAGACGTGGTATCAAAGCTTCGTTTGTCGATTAATTAGGCTTTACCGCCTAGAGAGAGGACGACGTCAAATGAGGGTTTTTCTCTCGGTCATACCGGTCGTGTGCCTATCTTTGATGGGACTAACTATCCTTATTGGAAAGTGCACATGTCGGTATTTCTAGAGGCCATGAGGCTTAATGTTTGGGACATTGTTAAGTTTGGTTTTACTCCTCTGGATGATCAGGCAAGTCACTCTGATGAAGACAGGAGAAAACTACACTTAAACTCCTGTGCTAAAAATTCCCTCTTTACTGGGTTGTCTTTAAATGAGTTCAACCGTGTGAGCAATCTTACCACTGCTCACAAGGTTTGGACCACCCTTAAAGAAATATATGAGGGCACTACTAAAGTCAAAGAGGCAAAGTTGCCCATGGTGAGGCAACGATACGAGACATTCACCATGTCATCAACTGAGTCCGTGGATTCCATGTTTACTCGGTTGAATAATATTGTGAGTGAACTCAAGGGGCTAGGAGTTGTTTTTACTGATATCGATGTTATGAGAAAAATGCTCAGGGATCATCCAGAAAGTTTTGACATAACGGTTCTCACCAACTCCGACCTGTCAACCACCACGCCTACTAATCTCTATGGAAACCTCATCACCCATGAGATGCATCGAAAGGAGAAGAAGGAAGCGGCTGAACCTTAGAAGATGAAAAAGAAGGCATTGGCTTTCAAAGCTGGCTCCAAAAATGACTCAAGCGATGGCTCCTCCGATGAAGATATAGCTCTTATGGTAAAGAACACTCAAAAACTTATTCGCATGTTACACAAGAAAGAAGTCAACATCGACACATGACCAAAGGGGCCAAAGCAATCATACTTCAAGGACATCATATGCTACAGATGTCACGAAAAGGGATTTATAGCCTCAAGATGTCCAAAGAAGAACAAGACTTGGGACAAGAAGAAGAAATTCTTCAAGAAGAACAATGGTGCAACCAAAGAAGCCTGCTTCGTAGAATGGATGTCTGGAGGAGAGAGCTCCGATTCCGACTCCGACGATGGAGGTTGCTCCAAGAAGCTGGCCGGACTTGCTCTAGGAACTTTTTGAAATGATCACTGAATTGAATGTAGTTTTGGGAATTACCAAAAAGAAGTATAGAGCGCTTAAAGAAGAGCATTCTTCCTTACGCACTCAATACTCAGAATTAAAAGAGTCATATGAAAGTCTTCTCATTAAAGATATTACAAATGCTCCATCTAAGGTAGATGTAGCCATTTCATGTGATCTAGATGATACTTCTTCTAATGCTATTCCTACCAGTTGTCACCATATACCATGTGCTTCTAATGAAATAATTTTGAATGAAAATAATGAACTTGAAGCACAAATTGAGAAACTTGGAAAAGGATTAGAAAATTACTACAAAGGAAAAGTATCTCTTGATCTCATTCTTAGCAAACAAAAATGCTCATTTAGAAAAGAAGGACTTGGATACTTTTTGAAGAAAGGAAAGAAACTAAATGCAAAAACTATTTTTGTAAAAGCATGCAACACATTTTTGTAAATGCCATGAAACTGGTCATTCACATGAAGCTTGTCCTTTAATGACTCCAAACTATTTTGATACTTGCTACATGTTTCGAAGGTCGAAGAAAGGATATGCTATAGCAAAGTTTGTTGGTGCACCCATGCTAAATAAAAAGAAGAAATCAATCTGGGTGCCCAAAGCTTTGATTGCTAACATCGAAGGACCCAAAAGAGTTTGGGTACCTAAAAGGACTTGATTCTTTTGTTTATGCAGGTGAACTACAAGACCGGTGGAAAATATTGGGTGCTAGATAGCGGTTGCTCCGAACATATGACCGATAACAAGAAGTTGTTCACCTCATTAGAAGATAACTCAAGTGAAAACCAGAAGATCACTTTTGGCAACTATCGTCAAGGAAATGTGGTAGGCTTGGGTAAAATTATAATATCCAATGATCTTTCAATTTCTAATGTTTTACTTGTTGATTCTCTGAATTTTAATTTGTTATCTGTTGCACAAATTTGTGATCTTGGTTTTCGTTGGATATTTTCTCCTAAAAATGTTTTAGTTGATAGTTTAAAAGACAACTCTTTGATCTTCAAAGGTTTTTGTTTTGGAAATCTCTATCTTGTTGATTTCAACTCAAAAGATGCATCTCTTTCAACATGTCTTGTTTCTCAAATTTTGAAGGGTTGGCTTTGGCATAGGAGACTTGCACATGTTGGAATGCATCAACTTAAAAAGCTTGTAAAACGTGATTTGGTAGTTGGCTTGAAGGATGTGAATTTTGAAAAGGACAAACCCTGTAGCGCTTGTCAAGCGGGCAAGCAAGTAGCTACTTCACATCCAACCAAGCGCATTCTTTCAACCTGCAAACCATTGGAACTTTGGCATATGGATTTGTTCGGCTTTGCTGAACATCAAAGTATTGGAGGAAATAGTTTTTTCTATGTTATTGTTGATGATTTCTCCAGATTTACTTGGGTGTTTTTCTTAGCTCATAAATATAAAACTTCCTCTTGTTTTAAAAGATTTGCAAAAAGAGCTGAAAAGGAATTTGCACTCTCCATCAAGAAAATCCGTAGTGATCATGGTGGAGAATTTCAAAACTCTAATTTTATTGATTTTTGTGATGAGTTCGGAATCAAACATGAATTCTCTGCGCCCTACACACCTCAACAAAATGGTGTTGTAGAACGGAAGAATCGGACATTGATTGAAATGGCTAGAACAATGCTCGATGAGTACAAGAGGCCTACCCAGTTTTGGGCAGAGGCAGTTTACACAGCATGTTATGCCATCAATCATCTTTATACCCATTCGCTTTTGAACAAAACTCCTTATAAACTGATTATAGGGAGAAAACCAAACATTTCATATTTTCGAGTCTTTGGTTGCAAATGTTATATTCTTAAAAAGTGCATGCATCTTGGAAAATTTCAAAGACATGTTGACGAGGGTTTTCTAGTTGGCTATTCATCCACTAGTAAAGCTTATCGGGTTTTCAACACTACAACAGAATGCATTGAAGAATCATGCAATGTGGAATTTGATGAATCTAACGGCTCTCAAGGAGAGCATGAGGATTTTGATGATGTAGGCAACAGTGGCTTGAGGAAAGTTATGAAGGAGATGACCATTGGTGATATCAAACCCAGAAATGAAGAACCAAAGTCACCTGGTCGAAAAGATAAATCACCCGCGACCACTCAGGCTAATGTCGAGCAAGGACCTGCGACCACAAATACTTGACGAGGATTATTACCCGAGCTGGTTTGAAAATAATACACGTCTGATTTAAGACAGAATCGAATTAGACGTGTGTCTATAAGTCCATCGTTCTTGTCTCAGACGACCTGAAGGGCGTGGACACAGAGATAATTTATGATTGCAGCCCTTGTGTGATCATGAGACCGCACACAGTGCGCGGTCACAAGACTGTAGACAGTGCGTGGTCAGAGGGTCATTGACTATTTGCGATCAGAATAACTCAAAAAGGTCTAACCCTTTGAACAGGCATATCCTAAGGATCACGAGGATCTTTCCACGTATGAAGGCAACTACCAGGAAGTTCACATGTGCGGTTATCCCTTGATTGCACGTGTTAAGCCTGCGTGGAAGTTAAGTGCAGTTAACAAAACTACATCCCAGTAACCGTTCGAGGTCGTTTCACGTTGGCGCCCTTTTGGTCAATATGAAAAGGTGGTCAATGCACGTTCTAAAGGCGGTTAAGCACACAAGCATTACCAGGAGCCCAAGTAACATGAAGACTTAGATATAGTTATATAGATACTAACATAGAAGAGATCTTCGTCTGTGATCATCTCTTCCTCTCTCTTGTAAACATCTTTTCTCACATAGTGAAATCATAACAGGACATAGAGCTATTACTCCCACCATGGAGGGCGCGAACCTGTATAAATTCTCTTGTGCCCTTACAGATATTACTCATCCTACCTTCCCACAGGAGCACCCTTAAAGGTCCCGCAACTCACAAATTTGCATAAGACCGACTAAGGACCCCGAGTCCAAATTGTCGACAGCTCGCGCCCACAGTGGGGCCTTTTCTCAAGGTGCTTTTTGTAGGATCAAGGATGCCGACTAGAGGGGGGGTGAATAGAAGGCTTAAAAACTTTTTAGATAAGTGCAAATACAACAATAAAACAATAAAGAGGAGAAGACAAACACAATCGATTTTTACCGAGGTATCGGAGACTCGCCCAATCTCCACTAATCCTCGTTGAAGCACTCAAGTCAATTGAGTTTTGCCTCAATACCCACGAAGGATATTATCAACTAGTGGTTGCTCCTTGTCCACTCCGTAAAGGCGAGCACCGATGCCTTGTACAAACTTGCCGAGCGTCTCTGACAATCTCCGACCTGGAGAGGTCAACGGCCACGCCTCCGAACCGTCTAGGTGAGGGCGCTCACCAAGAGTAATAGGCAGCGAGGTCTTCTCTAGACCTCCAAACACGCACCGAGAAACTACAAGTATGCAAATGCAATGAACTGGAATGCTCAGTGGATCAGAAAACACTCGACTTGATCAACAGATCAAGATTTTGTGTAGAAAACTAAAGCTCAAGAGTGTATAAGAGAATGATGCTGCTTGTTGTATAAAACTCATGCCCAAAGCCCCTATTTATAGCCTCAAGAATCAAAAGAACCATTGGGGCTGGGGCTGAAAATCAGCAACACAAACTGACAATCAGTTTGCCTAACTGACAGTCAGTTTCGTACACAACGGCCGACAAAATTTACGGATAAAAAATAGCTAGCCGTTTGTGGTCCTTTAAGGAAACTTGAAACCCTCAATTGACAGTCAGTTCGACCAAAACCTCGACCAAAATAAATAAAAACTCAAATAAAAACAACTGTGGTCGAAACCCCAACTAACAGTCAGTATGGACAAACTGATAGTCAGTTTAGTACACAAATTTTGAGCCCGAAAAACATACTCTTTGGACAATTGTCAGTTAACACAAACTGACATTCAAATTGACAGTCAACATGAACAAAAATAGCTATAACTTTAAATTCAGATGTCCAAATTGAGAGTTTAACAGCTTGTTTGAAAGATAATTTTAAGGGCTACATTTTTGTCAACAGAAGCAAAAAACAGATCTGGCTAGATCTTTCTAGAAACTTGAAAAACTCTTCTGCTGTCAAAAACTCAACTGAAAATCCAAATCTTTCAAACCAAAATCAAATCAAATCCAACCAAAAGGATGCAATGCAATGACTTAAGTTTCTCGGTTTAAGTTGGAGATGCAGAGAGGGGACTTTTGCCACCCCTCTTTACAGTACGGTTAAAAACTAAAGATAATTTTCCTAAATAATATCATCAACATATATCTGACAAATGAACAAATCTTTTTCAATTTACTTTGTAAATAGAGTAGTATCAACCTTCCCAACTTTAAAACCTTTTGATAAAAGAAAGTTTCTAAGTCTCTCGTACCAAGCTCGAGGAGCTTGTTTGAGACCATAGAGAGCTTTAGACAATTGTTGGGGGAAATCTCTGCAGGACTAAGTCCAGGTAAGTTGCGTCACATGCGCCCGGGGACGTGGCCTTCCCCGGGCGCCGCCCTTCTGGCCCCCAGGACCTGGCCTCCGGCCTTGTCCCGGGAGCCGCCATTGGCCCGGGGACATGGCCTGCGGGGCCTCCCCGGGCGCCGCCTTTTGGCCCCCAGGACCTGGCCTCCGGCACCGGTCCCGGGCGCCGCCATTGGCCCGGGGACGTGGCCTTTGGTGCCCCCCTGGGCGCCGCCCTTTTGGCCCCCGGGACCAGGCCTCCGGCGCCGGTCCCGGGCGCCGCCATTTGCCCGGGGACGTGGCCTCTGGGGCCCCCCCGGGCGCCGCCTTTTGGCCCCCGGGACCAGGCCTTCGGCGCCGGTCCCGGGCGCCGCCATTGGCCCGGGGACGTGGCCTCCCCGGGCGCTGCCTTTGGCCCCTGGGACCTGGCCTCCGGCCCCGGTCCCGGGAGCCGCCATTGGCCCGGGGACGTGGCCTCCGGTGCCCCCTCGGGCGCCGCCCTTTTGGCCCCCGGGACCTGGCCTCCGGCGCCGGTCCTGGGCCCCGCCATTTGCCCGGGGACGTGCCTCCGGAGCCTTCCCGGCCGCTGCCAATTGCCCGGGGACATGGCCTCCGGTGCCTCCCCGGGCGCCGCCTTTTGGCCCCCGGGACCTGGCCTCCGGCCCCATCCCGGGTGCCGCCATTCACCCGGGGACATGGCCTCCGGTGCCTCCCCGGGCGCCGCCCTTTTGGCCCTCGGGACCTGGCCTCCGGCGCCGGTCCCAGGCGCCGCCATTGGCCCGAGGACGTGGCCTCCGGTGCACCGCCGGGCGATGCCCTTTTGGCCCCCGGGACCTGGCCTCCAGCACCGATCCCGGGCGCCGCCATTTGCCCGGGGACATGGCCTCCGGTACCTCCCCCGGCGCCGGCATTGGCCCGGGGACATGGCCTCCGGTGCCTCCCCGGGAGCCGCCATTTGGCCCCCGGGACCTGGCCTCTGGCCCCGTCCCGGGCGCCGCCATTGGCCCGGGGACATGGCCTCCGGGGCCTCCCCGGGCGCCGCCTTTTGGCCCTCGGGACCTGGCCTCCGGCCCCGTCCCGGGCGCCGCCATTCTCCCGGGGACATGGTCTCCGGTGCCTCCCCGGGCGCCGCCTTTCGGCCCCCAGGACCTGGCCTCCGGCCCAGTCCCGGGCGCCGCCATTTGCCCAGGGACATGGCCTTCGGTGCCTCCCCGGGCGCCGCCTTTTGGCCCGGGGACCTGGCCTCCGGCGCACGTCCCGGGCCTCATCGCCCTTCTTAAGGTAAAGTCTCGAGTTGTTTATCACGTGCAGGTCACGCGAGGAGCTCCTCGGGAATCAGCGACCACCTGTCAAGCATCCAAGACGTTTGACTGGGAGAAGGACGTTCCTACCCCTCAATCGGACGGTGGCTTCCGGGGTAGATAGGTCTTTTTGCTTCTTTTTGGGGCTATAAATAGCCCTTGTATCCCTCAGTTGTAAGCAGGTGATTCATTGTTATTGGAATAGCTAAACTCAGGTGTGCTCCGGAAGCCTCTCCCCCGGAGAGAGCCTCCGCAGCTGACTCCGGTTGGGAGCGCACCGACAGGACTAGGGCCCCCACCGGGACCCAAACCTGTATAAATCATTGTGTCATTTCTTGTGTTTGTCCGGCGGGGGAGGACCGGTCATCTGGTCAACCCGCGCCGCGTAATCTTCGCTAGGATCGTTCTCAAAACCTGCCGGGGTATTCACAATACCACGACAACAATTTAAATAGATGGTTTGGAAATTTTGAATCTTCAAATCTAGGAGGTTGTTCAACAAAAACAAGTTCAAAGATTTGACCATTCAAAAAAGCACTTTTAACATCCATTTGAAATAGTTTGATATTAAAACACGATGCATAAGTAAGAAGAATACGAATAGCTTTTAGTCTTACCACAAGTGCAAAAGTTTCACCAAAGTCCAAACCTTCGACTTGAGTGAAACCTTGAGCAACAAGACGAGCTTTATTTCTAATTACCACACCATTTTCATCTTGCTTATTTCTGAAAATCCATCTTGTTCCAATTACATTATGATCTTTGGGTCTTTCTACTAAAGTCCAAACTTCATTTCTAGAAAAGTTATTAAGTTCCTCATGCATGGCATTTATCCAATCAGGATCATTTAAAGCTTCATTAACATGTTTAGGTTCTAAAGAAGACACAAATGAGTGATGTTCACAAAATGTAGCAATACGAGAGCGAGTTCGAACACCCTTACTGACGTCACCCAATATTTGATCTAAAGGGTGATCCTTGGTGATCATTTGATGTTGCCTTGGTGCTTCATCTTGTACTGCTTCATCTTGATCTTGTTCTGGTGGATCAATGTGAGGTGGTGGTACACTTTGATCAACATTTTCAATGTTGACATCATCTTCTTGATCTTCTTCTCTTGGCTTGATGTCTCCAATGGTTATGTTCTTCATGGCTTCTTGCAGATCCGCACCTGAAACTTCACAAGAGACTTGCTCCTTTCGCGAGCCATTAGTTTCATCAAACTCGATATCACAAGATTCTTCAATACAACCAGTATTTTTGTTGAAAATGCGATAAGCTTTGCTAGTGGTGGAGTATCCGACTAGAAAGCCTTCATCTACTCTTCTTTGAAACTTACCATCAAAATTTCTTTTCTTAAGAATATAGCATTTGCATCCAAAAACTCGGAAATAAGAAATATTTGGCTTATGCCCAATAAGAAGTTCGTAAGGAGTCAAATTCAGAAGAGGATGCAAATAAAGTCGATTTATAGAATAGCAAGCGGTATGCACGGCTTCAGCCCAGAAGCGAGTAGGAGTATCATACTCACTTAACATAGTCCTTGCCATTTCTATAAGTGTTCGATTTTTCCTTTCAACAACTCCATTCTGCTATGGAGTGTAAGAAGTAGAAAATTCGTGTTTGATTCCAAGAGAGTCACAAAAATCAAATAGAGTTGAATTAACGAACTCTCCACCATAATCACTGCGGATTTTCTTGATGGATAGTTCGAATTCAGTAGAAACACGGACTACCACAGAAACAGACATCCTGGACGGCACATCACAGACGGGTATGAACTGTTCAATGGAAAACCGTCTGCGAAGGCCTGTCGGGAGAATATGTTTAGATATCACAGATGGTTCTGATGTCAAAAACAACTGTGATAGTAAACCAGACGGTTCTGAACACAAAACCGTCTGTGATAGTCTACTTATCACAGACAGCTCTAACTTAAAAACTGACTGTGATAGATACAATCGGTTCCCAGCTGAGAACCGTCTGTAATAGTCTACTTATCACAGACGGTTCTAACTTAAAACCTGACTGTAATATATATAATCGGTTCCCTGCTGAGAACCGTCTGTGATAAGTATACTATCACAGACGGTTCGGAACTCAGAACCGACTGTGATTTATACAGTCGGTTGCGAACTACGAAGCGTATGTGATAGTCTACTTATCACGGACGGTTCTGATGTCTGGACCGACTGGAAAAGTACTGGCGCTTCGAATTCTCAACTGTGATCATTTCTGTCGGGGGAAATCTCCGCGGGACTAAGTCCAGGTAAGATGTGTCACGATTGCCCGGGGACCTGGCCTCCAGTGCCCTCCCGGGCGCCGCCATTTGCCCGGGGACGCGGCCTCCGGGGCCCCCCCGGGCGCCGCCTTTTGGCTCCCGGGACGCGGCCTCCGGTACACTCCCGGGCGCCGCCATTTGCCCGGGGACGTGGCCTCCGGGGCCTCCCCGGGCGCCGCCTTTTGGCTCCCGAGATGCGGCCTCCGAGGCCTCCCCGGGCGCCGTGTAACATCCCTATTTTTTTGACTATATTTTCTGCTTACGTGTCAGCATATATTCTTTGGAATCCCTGTTGTCTCAACCCTATCTTGATCTTAGGTATGCCACTACCGTAACGTAAAAAGTTGGCTGCTAAACTTCATCTCCCAGATCATTTTCACATTTCAGTCCAAAAGTGTTTCAATTTAGTCCTTTTCAGAAGTTTCAGAAAACCCAAAAAGGCTAAAAGTCCCAGATCATCTCCAAATCCAAATCTGATCAAGTGATAACCTTTCTTTCATTTTTCTGATCATTTTTCCCTTCTGGAAGAATTCCAGAATCTCGACCGAAACCCTAGTTTCAGCTTCGACAAAAGTTCAAACCCTAATTACCCTGTTTACCCTAAATACCCTGTTTTCGATTTTTGTCAAAACCACCAAATCTTATTGGATTTTACCATTTTTCCTGCTAGATGAGTCCAAGACATTTAGTAGCACTCATCTGCAAAACCAGAACCCAGATCAGCCCTTTGGATCTCCATATTTGCAAATAAGCCCAAGTGCCCGAGTTAAAATCCTTACAGATCAGTCCAAATCGTTGCAATTCAGTCCAAGCTTTACAACCAGGCCCTTGTGCCATTTTCGACCTCGACCAGGTTTGTACGACCAGAGCCTCGCCACTTTGCCTCGCCGTAGGAACCCGCCGCCGACGAAGTCCCTCGCGCTGCCACCTTCACGGCCACGTAGCCACCAACCATGCACAGCTGTACCGCCACCGTGGAACGCTTCAACCGCACCGTGCCATGTTCTTCCCCGCGCGCGCGTGCCCGCTGCTGCTGCCAGAAGCCTCACGCCACATGGCCGCCATTCCGGAGATCGTCGCACACCCCTGACGGAATCCTGATTTCCCGCGATTCATCGTCTCTGGCAGAGCCCCGCCGTGTCCCGAAATACCTCGATGACCGCCCAGGGCCAGAAGAAAATCCCTCCGGCGATTGCTGCTGCTCCCAAGAGCTTCACCCCGCGGCTATATAAAGCCCCCCCTTGCTTAGCGTTTGTCTTCACACCACCGCAGTTGTAAGCCTTAGCTTCCACCACCAGAGAGCAACCGAGTTCTCCAGCGCCGCCGCGAAGATCTTCTTCTCCGGCGAACAATTCCTGAAGCTCACGGCGCCAGCCCTGCCCGAAGCATTCCCCTCCAAACCAGCGTCACCAGTAAGCTCCCTTCATCCCTCTCTTCGTACCTTAGTGTTTAATTGCTCCCCGGCGCACCTCAACGCCGGCAATCACCGGAAAACCGAAATCCCCTGTTCCTGTAATGCCGAATGATTTAGTCCGAATTAATCATCGTGCCAGTGATAAGAATTGAGCAGTGCACCCAGTTGAGCAAGCCTGCAAACTTAGATTTCAAAATTGAGCAGCGATCATAGCCTTTCCGAAGTTTGCGCGCCACCAGTGAACTGGTCCTCGTCGCCAAGCTTCTCCGGCCACTCTCCGGCCGAATTAACCCTGCAAATAGACCCCTCACCTCACCCTCTCACTCCCTGAGCAGTAAATCGACCTCAAACCTTTTAAATCAGAAACACCCAATTCAGGAGTCGTCTTCCCCAACGCCGGTCGCCGGAATTTTTCCCCGGCCGATCTAGCCCTGCACACCTTGTCCCTTAGATAGATCTCAACCCCCTGAGCAATTTACTCTACTAGCCCGAACCATGAATCGACTTGGATCAAAAGTTATGGCCATGCCAAGGTTGCTGTCCAGTGGCTCAGTTCATGTCCAGGCCACCGTGTTTGCCCACCGGATTTGGCCACCCTCCGGCCACTTTCAGCCTTTGAGCCTGTTGAGAATTTTGTAGCTGTTATCAATGCCTAAACCCCAGACAAAATTGTGCATCAATTGGAGTCCTGAGTCAAAAGTTATGCAATGCCCTAGTTTCTGGCCATGTCTAGCACTATGTCAGTGCATGACCACCAGTGGCATTGGATGATTTAGACTTGTTTCATTTGAGCAATTGAAATGCCACTTTGTCCAGTAAGTCCCTTGAGCCATGATCTACAACATTCCCTACTACCATATCTCCAGAAAACAGACCTAGAACCGATTTAGAGCAATGTCAAGCCATGAGTCGAATGTCAGCCCTTCGACATTCAAGCCCTTTGAGCCCATCTCTTCGACCAATGTCAAGTGAACTTGTCTAAACCAATTCCCCTGCATGCATGATATATTTACGTATTATTTTCTATTGCTTGTATGCTTATATAGTATGTATGTGTTGTTTGTACCCGTCATGGAACCAGACGGTGAAGGAGCAGAGGAGATCCCAGAAGATTCATTTGAGCAGCTAGACCCGTCACTGCAAGGCAAGTCTCAAACCCTTGATCATGTCTAGCCTATTATTTTGAAATGAAGTAGGTTATATGTTTTCAAGTATATGCATGCCTTAGATTCAAATAAGAACTATGTTTCAATAAAATGATTAGATATGACCCAAATGATTGTAAAGCCCCTTTTGACATTGAATACCCCTGCACCCTTGTTACCCTAGATTATCATGCTTAGGCTATGCTATGCTTAAAGGTTATATGATAAACGTTGAATGGTCACATATGAGAAAAGCATGTTCAAAACTCTTTTGTGAAAGAAAATATGATTGGAATCGATAGTGAGGATGGTTTGATAGGATGGTGCTGTGTGCACACTGGGAATGTGAAAGACTCCTCACTAGAGATTCATATGGACTAGAACCTTGTGCTGTGCTTCTATGCGGCATGAAAAACGTACCAACCACTTGCCTGTTTATGGGACGGGCGCAACTTAGTAGCTTTCTTTAGTATTAGCTTTTCCCTGCAATGGTTGTCCATCCAGTGTCTTGCGAGAACTGGTGGGCCGCAGAAGGCCATGAGTGATGTGAGTTCAGAAAAATTATGAGAGGAAAAGGTGGAAAGAAGGAAGACGCCCTATGCGAGATTAAGTCGTGCGCGACTGTAATCAAGAGAGGCTGTGTCTTGCGAGAACATAGACCCAGGCTAGGAAGTAAGGCAGTGGGGAGGACCCACAACGGTACTTGAGACTTGACTGTCTATTTACCGGGCAGGGAATAGTTAATGCTAGGACTGTAAACTGTTGTGTCACTTCGGCCTTGTCACATGCGTAAAAGTGGCGTGGAGTTGGCCTGACTTGAAAGCTGAGTGATTGGTGGATTAAGGTGGTACACCTTTGCAAAGTTTAAAAAGTATTGGATACTCTGAGCTCCCAGGTTATGGAGTCTGCGCGCTGTGGTTTCTATTCACGTCGATGCAGCACAAGTAGCTTTTGGAATGTTTTCTTTACAAAATCTGAGTAAAGTGGTGACTCATGAAAGACCGCCACACATAACATTTCTGAAAACCTAGCTTAGGATTTTACAAGTCTCGCTTTCGAAAATAAAGACCCTTTCTTCAAAGCTGTATGTGGAAACCTATTATATGTATGTACAAAGCCAAAGAGCCATTCTTTGAGAGATTCCCCCCTCATCTATATATACACTTGCATTCTTATTTGGGACTTGTTGAGCACCCTGTGGACAATGTGCTCACCCTTGCTTTTACAAACGAATTTAGAAGAAGGATTCGTCGACCCCGAATCTTATGGTCTTGAACCCAATGTGGAACAAGAAGAAGAAACTAAAGACCCCTCTGGTTAAAGGGTTATGCACCAAGGTGGAGTTCGATGTGGAGAAGGCCCGTGTAACACCGCTGCTGCTGAAAAGAAGACCAATGAAGTCCTTTTGTTTATTATTACTGTTTTATTTTGTGCCGACCTTTGTATCGAAAACTCCTTAATTTGTATCAACATTTAAATGCGTCATTTTGGCGCTAAGTTATTGTAATGTTGGTCCTTGTGATCAGCACTTGTTTTTAATTACTCGCATTTTTATATAATGCATCTTGTTATTGTGAGCTGCAATGTACCTTTTCTGAGTGCAATCCACCTGGGCAATTGCCACTGGAATCCTCAAATGAGGGTCCCACAGAAATTGGTATCAGAGCGAAAGACTCGACTGTAGGTCGTAACCCTTAGATAGACTTTGGCGTCCCTAGAAGAAAAGTTCGCTAGTTCTTTGTCAAAAATTTGTTTACAAAAACCTATTTTCCTTAAGAAAAATGTTATTTTTGATTTTTGGAAAAAGTCTTTAGACTTCTCTTTAAACTCATAGATGCCTTTCGTTCTGTCTTCAGATGGCTTCTGACAGGAGATACCTTCATGGAGACGAGCTCGGATCGTGGGCACTGTTGCTGTTGATGATGTTGCAATTTCTGGGAGCACGAGACAGTCAGAGGCCAGTGTATTGTGTCTGGCAAGATGAGATCAACGGACGACCCATAGGTTGTCGGGCTTCAGTGATTGTCTATGAGATTCCCGAGCACGGGAGAGGCTCAGTTAGACGTCAAGCCCGCAGAGAAGAAGAGGAGGATGCTATCTTAGACGCTGCCCGTCGTGCTGTAGGTTCCATCCGGCAGATGTACAGCGACTACCTTTCTGATTCCCCCTACCGCTTCGTACCTTACCAGGTCCCCGGATCAGAGTACCAAGTTGTTCTTCCGTCCAGCGACTAGGAGAACACTATTCTGACGAAGACTCGAGATGTCGTTCGCGCTTCGGAGATTGGATACACCCGCCTATTTCGAGACTACGAGCGTGTTCGTGATGATCGCCACTACGTTGAGGGAAAGCTTATTAGGGCTCGTGCGAGTCTCCGAGAAAAAGAAAGACAAATTCAAGAAATGGCTGAATGAAGTGGAGAGAAGGACCTCGAAGCTGCAGAGTCGGTAACCAAGAAGAGTCGCCCAAAGTTGAAGATCACCGCTCGCAAGAAGGTAGGAAACTCGAAGGAGTATCTCAGTGGTTTCATGCCCGCGTCGCGTGGCATAGTCATCAACGGTCAGACGATCGAGCTTCCCTGCACCGCAAAGAAGGAGAAGACCCCTGAGGGAAAAGGGAAGGAGATTGTCAACATCAACGACGACAACGAAGATGATCCGATGGATGCTGATGACGATGAGGAGGAGGATCCCGAGGAGATAGAGCCTTGTGATTCTTCTGATGATGCTGAGGAGTGACTGCAGACTTTCGACCTTTTGTGCCTAGCAGACGCTAGACTTCCTTTTGTTGTAGTAGTTGTTTTAGTATGGTTGATGTATGCTGGATGTTAGACAAGCTCTGTAAGCCGATGAGGCTAGAAGCTTTGTATCTTTTGAAAAGCTAATTTATGAAAAGGTCATTTTGCATATCCTTATTCTTACTTCTCGAGTTAATGCCAGCATTCTGCTAGCACCTGTGTAAATGATTCTTTCCGGATCAATGTCTCTATTCTTAACCTCCTGTTTGAGTAGGATGGTTAACACGCGAGCAAGACCCCAGGAAGGAGAGCTAGAGGGAAACCCTAGCAATGCAAGGGCCACACCCGGAGCGAGGAGCCGCACCAACCCAGATAGACCAGGATCTTCGACGATGCCACAGGAAGCAACATCAATGATGTACTGCTATGGATGGAGCAGAACCGACAGGAATCAGCTACTATACAGAACCAAATCTTGGGACAGCTGATGCAGCATATTGCATCCGGACAAACTGAAGGATCCGCAACGGGTGCAAAGTTAACTGACTTCCAGAAAACACGGCCCCCAACCTTTTCGAGCACAGAAGACCCTATAGTAGTCGACGATTGGCTGAGAGACGTGGAGAGGAAACTGAATACTGTTAAGTGCAGCGATGAAGAGAAGCTTCTGTATGGATCCAATCAATTAGCTGGACCCGCTACTGCTTGGTGGGAGAATTACCAGACTGTGCACACCAACAGAGATTCGATCACCTGGAATGAGTTCAAGGAGGAATTCCGTAGATACCACGTCCCAAAAGGCGTTGTCCAGGCAAAGCGCCGAGAATTCGTAAATCTGCGACAAGGGAATAAGACCGTGAAACAGTACCTGCATGAATTTATTCAGCTGGCAAGATACGCACCTGAAGATATTGCGACAGAGGAAAGGAAGATCGACAGGTTTTGCGAAGGACTACAAAACTCCCTGCAATACCAGCTATCATCCCATGAATTCACGGACTTCCACGTCCTGATAAACCGGCTGCTTAAGATGGAGGAGAAAAGAGGAATAATTGAAGAAGACCTAAAGAGGAAGGCTTTGCCCAACTCTTACCAAGGAAGTGCTAGCCGAGGGAGACCAATGCCTACTTTCCGACCAGCCTTCAGACCACCTCAAAGACCCCAAAGGCCTACGCCTACTGCAATAGCTCAATGTGCCAGATGTAGAGGAAACCACTTCTTGAAGGATTGTCCCCTGAAGAATGAAGAGTGTTTTCACTGTGGACGAAAGGGACATCGTAGGAACACTTGTCCGCTACAACACTTGCCATCCAATGTTGCCTGAGCACAAGCTGCAAGACCCCCTGTTCCAGCCCAAGGCTTCGCTAGAAATGCTCCACCCTCCAGAGGAGGAAGGTTCCAGAATGGCCGAGGAAGAGGAATGCCTACTGCAGGTCGCGGAAGACTCAACTACGCATCTGCTGTTGAAGCAGGAGAAGCATCAGACGTCGTGATCGGTAGGATCTTTGTCCACTCTGAACTTTCAGTTGCATTATTTGACCCTGGTGCTACTCATTCATTTGTGTCAAGACCTTTCGTGCTCAAAAATAAGTTACCAGTATCCGCATTAGAGTTCCCTATTCTAATTCAATCCCCTGGAGCTCGGATTCCTATCAACTCTATCTGTAGAAATATCGCCTTTAGTATTGGCAATCTAGGATTCCTAGCAAACCTGCTAGTTTTGGACCTTCAAGGATTAGATGTCATCCTTGGAATGAATTGGTTAGCCAAGCATAAAGGTCAGATGGACTGTGAAAAGAAGGCAATAACCCTGACGAGTGCTGAAGGAAAACAAGTCACGTTCCACGCAGAGAGATCAATAGTGAACAGCTGAGTGTGTAGTTTGAACAGCTTAGAAGGAGTTGAGCTTGAAGGAGTTCCAATAGTGAATGAGTATCCAGAAGTTTTTCCTGAAGAGCTTCCTGGAATGCCACCAGATCGGGACATTGAATTCTCAATCGAATTAAAACCCGGATCAGCCCCTTATGCAAGAAAGCTTGCACGTATGACAAGTGAAGAGCAAGAAGAATTAAGAAAGCAAGTGGAAGAATTGGAAAGAAAGGGATTTGTTAGAACAAGTTCCTCACCTTGGGGAGCCCCTGTACTTTTCGCTAAGAAGAAGGACGGCAGTCTACGACTTTGTGTCGACTACCGGAAACTGAACGATATGACGATCAAGAACAAGTACCCTTTGCCAAGGATCGATGATCTCTTTGATCAACTAAGAGGAGCGAGGATATTCTCAAGGATCGACCTGAGGTCCGGATACCATCAACTGAAGATTCGAGAACAAGATATTCCAAAAAGTGCATTCATAACGAGATATGGATTGCATGAGTTTACCGTGGTGCCGTTTGGTTTAACGAATGCACCAGCAGTGTGTCATGAATTTAATGAACAAGGTTCTCATGGAATTTCTGGACAAGTTTGTCATTGTGTTTTTCGATGACATTCTCATCTTTTCGGAGTCAGAGGAAAGACACGCACAACATCTTAGGATGGTGTTGGAAAAGTTAGTAGAACATCGACTGTATGCCAAATTCGATAAGTGTGCCCTTTGGTTGAAAGAAATTTCATTCTTTGGCCACATTATCTCTGGAAAAGGAATCTCAATGGATCCGTCAAAAATTCAGGCTATCATGGAATGGAAACAACCGGAGACAGTGACTGAAGTAAGAAGTTTCCTAGGATTGGCCGGATATTACCGGAGATTTGTCAAAGGATTCTCCAAGATTACATAGCCACTCACCAGACTACTAAAGAAAGATGTTCCATTCGACTGGACAGAAGGATGTGACAAGAGCTTCAAAGAGTTGAAGAAGATATTAACAACCGCACCTGTCCTTACGTTGCCAGATAACAAAAAGGATTTTGAAGTCTACTGCGATGCATCAAAGCAAAGACTAGGTTGTGTCCTTATGCAAGAAGGGAGAGTCGTGGCTTACGCATCGAGACAATTGCGACCACATGAGGAGAATTATCCAACTCATGACTTGGAATTAGCCGCCGTTGTTCATGCGCTAAAGATTTGACGACACTATCTACTTGGAAATAGATGTGAAATCTACACGGACCACAAGAGTTTGAAATACATCTTCACCCAACAAGACTTGAACATGAGACAGCGAAGATGGCTAGAGCTGATTAAAGATTATGACCTTGGAATACACTACCACCCTGGAAAAGCAAATGTAGTAGCAGACGCCTTGAGCAGAAAATCCTACTGCAATCAAGAGAAGACATTAGGAATACCACCCCAATTGCTTAGAGATTTTGAGAGGTTGAATTTAGAGTTTGTTGAGCAAGGAACCGTCGCCGTGTTAACAATAAATTGCGAGCTGAAGGACCAAATCCGAAGGGCTCAGGAAGTAGATCAGAGTATTCAAAAGATGAAAGAGGACATGAAACACGAAGATGCAATTGACTTTCATGAAGACGAGGAAGGAATTTTGTGGTATCATAACTGAATCTGTGTCCCAGAGGACAAGGAAATCAAGAACATGATACTGCAAGAAGCCCATTGTACCCCGTACTCTATTCACCCGGGCAGTACAAAGATGTACCAAGATCTAAAGGATCGGCTTTGGTGGAAGGGAATGAAAAAGGAAATTGCCGAGTTTATAGCTTCTTGTGATACCTGTCAAAGAGTGAAAGCAGAACATCAGAAACCTGCAGGACCGCTACAACCCCTACCAACCCCGGAGTGGAAATGGGATGAGATTGGAATGGATTTCATAGTTGGTTTGCCAAGAACCCAGCAAGAATACGATTCTATATGGGTCATAGTCGATAGATTGACGAAAGTAGCTCATTTTCTACCAGTAAAGACGCAGTACACAACGCAAAAGCTTGCAGAACTATATCTTACCAGAATTGTTACACTACATGGAGTGCCAAAAGCAATCGTCTCAGACAGAGGAGCCCAATTCGTATCAAGATTTTGGGGAGAGTTACAGAAGTCCCTAGGAACAAAATTGAAGTTCAGTACAGCTTACCACCCGCAAACTGGAGGTCAAACGGAAAGAGTGAACCAGATCTTAGAAGACATGTTGAGAGCATGTGCTTTGGATTATGGAAATTCTTGGGAACAATTTATACTGTACGCGGAATTTACCTACAACAATAGTTATCAAGTGAGTCTACAGATGGCCCCTTATGAAGCGCTTTATGGAAGAAAGTGCCGCACGCCACTATATTGGACCGAAGTGGGACAGAAACAATTTTTAGGACCGCAATTAGTGGAGGATGCCACAGCCCACGTGAAGATCATACAAGAGAGATTGAAAATGGCCCAGTCTCGATAGAAAAGTTACGCCGACAGAAGAAGGAGAGAATTATCCTTCGAGATAGGTGATTACGTATATCTCAAAGTAACACCCTACAAGGGAGTTCGACGATTCCAAATAAAAGGAAAGCTAAGTCCAAGATACATAGGACCATACAAGATTTTGGAAAGATGAGGAGAAGTAGCATACAAACTGGAGCTACCGCCTGAATTGGCAGGAGTTCATGATGTCTTTCACGTATCCCAACTAAGGAAATGCTTGAGAGAACCAACGGAGCAAGTGTCTCCAACAGAAACAGAGGTTCAACCAGATCTGACATATCAAGAATACCCAATCAAGGTGTTAGAGGTCAGCGAAAGAAGGTTAAAATCAAGGACCATAAAATTCTGCAGAGTCCAATGGAATAACCACACCGAAGAAGAATCGACTTGGGAAAGAGAAGAAGAACTGCGTCAGAATTTTCCCTACCTGTTCTCAGACTCATTGGAATCTCGAGGACGAGATTATTCCTAAGGAGGGTAGGTTGTAACATCCCTATTTTTTTGACTATATTTTCTGCTTATGTGTCAGCATATATTCTTTGGAATCCCTATTGTCTCAACCCTATCTTGATCTTAGGTATGCCACTACCTTAACCTAAAAAGTTGGCTGCTAAACTTCATCTCCCAGATCATTTTCATATTTCAGTCCAAAAGTGTTTCAATTTTGTCCTTTTCAGAAGTTTCAGAAAACCCAAAAAGGCTAAAAGTCCCAGATCATCTCCAAATCCAAATCTGATCAAGTGATAACCTTTCTTTCATTTTTCTGATCATTTTTCCCTTCTGGAAGAATTCCAGAATCTCGACCGAAACCCTAGTTTCAGCTTCGACAAAAGTTCAAACCCTAATTACCCTGTTTACCCTAAATACCCTGTTTTCGATTTTTGTCAAAACCACCAAATCTTATCGGATTTTACCATTTTTCCTGCTAGATGAGTCCAAGTCATTTAGTAGCACTCATCTGCAAAACCAGAACCCAGATCAGCCCTTTGGATCTCCATATTTGCAAATAAGCCCAAGTGCCCGAGTTAAAATCCTTACAGATCAGTCCAAATCGTCGCAATTCTATCCAAGCTTTACAACCAGGCCCTTGTGCCATTTTCGACCTCGACCAGGTTTGTACGACCAGACCCTCGCCACTTTGCCTCGCCATAGGAACTCGCCGCCGACGAAGTCCCTCGCGTTGCCACCTTCACGGCCACGTAGCCACCAACCATGCACAGCTGTACCGCCACCGTGGAACGCTTCAACCGCACCGTGCCATGTTCTTCCCCGCGCGCGCGTGCCCGCTGCTGCTGCCAGAAGCCTCACGCCACATGGCCGCCATCCCGGAGATCGTCGCCACACACCTGACGGAATCCTGATTTCCCACGATTCATCGTCTCTGGCAGAGCCCCGCCGTGTCCCGAAATACCTCGATGACCGCCCAGCGCCAGAAGAAAATCCCTCCGGCGATTGCTGCTGCTCTCGAGAGCTTCACCCCGCGGCTATATAAAGCCCCCCCTTGCTCAGCGTTTGTCTTCACACCACCGCAGTTGTAAGCCTTAGCTTCCACCACCAGAGAGCAACCGAGTTCTCCAGCGCCGCCGCGAAGATCTTCTTCTCCGGCGAACAATTCCTGAAGCTCACGGCGCCAGCCCTGCCCGAAGCTTTCCCCTCCAAACCAACGTCACCAGTAAGCTCCCTTCATCCCTCTCTTCGTACCTTAGTGTTTAATTGCTCCCCGGCGCACCTCAACGCCGAAATCCCCTGTTCCTGTAATGCCGAATGATGTAGTCCGAATTAATCATCGTGCCAGTGATAAGAATTGACCAGTGCACCCAATTGAGCAAGCCTGCAAACTTAGATTTCAAAATTGAGCAGCGATCATAGCCTTTCCGAAGTTTGCGCGCCACCAGTGAACTGGTCCTCGTCGCCAAGCTTCTCCGGCCACTCTCCGGCCGAATTAACCCTGCAAATAGACCCCTCACCTCACCCTCTCACTCCCTGAGCAGTGAATCGACCTCAAACCTTTTAAATCAGAAACGCTCAATTCAGGAGTCGTCTTCCCCAACGCCGGTCGTCGGAATTTTTCCCCGGCCGATCTAGCCCCGCACACCTTGTCGCTTAGATAGATCTCAACCCCCTGAGCAATTTACTCTACTAGCCCGAACCATGAATCGACTTGGATCAAAAGTTATGGCCATGCCAAGGTTGCTGTCCAGTGGCTCAGTTCATGTCCTGGCCACCGTGTTTGCCCACCGGATTTGGCCACCCTCCGGCCACTTTCAGCCTTTGAGCCTGTTGAGAATTTTGTAGCTGTTATCAATGCCTAAACCCCAGACAAAATTGTGCATCAATTGGAGTCCTGAGTCAAAAGTTATGCAATGCCCTAGTTTCTGGCCATGTCTAGCACTATGTCAGTGCATGACCACCAGTGGCATTGGATGATTTAGACTTGTTTCATTTGAGCAATTGAAATGCCACTTTGTCCAGTAAGTCCCTTGAGCCATGATCTACAACATTCCCTACTACCATATCTCCAGAAAACAGACCTAGAACCGATTTAGAGCAATGTCAAGCCATGAGTCGAATGTCAGCCCTTCGACATTCAAGCCCTTTGAGCCCATCTCTTCGACCAATGTCAAGTGAACTTGTCTAAACCAATTCCCCTGCATGCATGATATATTTACGTATTATTTTCTAGCGCTTGTATGCTTATATAGTATGTATGTGTTGTTTGTACTCGTCATGGAACCAGACGGTGAAGGAGCAGAGGAGATCTCCGAAGATTCATTTGAGCAGCTAGACCCGTCACTGCAAGGCAAGTCTCAAACCCTTGATCATGTCTAGCCTATTATTTTGAAATGAAGTATGTTATCTGTTTTCGAGTATATGCATGCCTTAGATTCAAATAAGAACTATGTTTCAATAAAATGATTAGATATGACCCAAATGATTGTAAAGCCCCTTTTGACATTGAATACCCCAGCACCCTTGTTACCCTAGATTATCATGCTTAGGCTATGCTATGCTTAAAGGTTATATGATAAACGTTGAATGGTCACATATGAGAAAAGCATGTTCAAAAATCTTTTGTGAAAGAAAATATGATTGGAATCGATAGTGAGGATGGTTTGATAGGATGGTGCTGTGTGCGCACTGGGAATGTGAAAGACTCCTCACTAGAGATTCATATGGACTAGAACCTTGTGCTGTGCTTCCATGCGGCATGAAAAACGTACCAACCACTTGCCTGTTTATGGGACGGGCGCAACTTAGTAGCTTTCTTTAGTATTAGCTTTTCCCTGCAATGGTTGTCGATCCGGTGTCTTGCGAGAACTGGTGTGCCGCAGAAGGCCATGAGTGATGTGAGTTCAGAAAAATTATGAGAGGAAAAGGTGGAAAGAAGGAAGACGCCCTATGCCAGATTAAGTCGTGCGCGACTGTAATCAAGAGAGGCTATGTGTCTTGCGAGAACATAGACCCAGGCTAGGAAGTAAGGCAGTGGGGAGGACCCACATTGGTACTTGAGACTTGACTGTCTATTTACCGGGCAGGGAATAGTTAATGCTAGGACTGTAAACTGTTGTGTCACTTCGGCCTTGTCACATGCGTAAAAGTGGCGTGGAGTTGGCCTGACTTGAAAGCTGAGTGATTGGTGGATTAAGGTGGTACACCTTTGCAAAGTTTAAAAAGTATCGGATACTCTGAGCTCCCAGGTTATGGAGTCTGCGCGCTGTGGATTCTATTCACGTCGATGCAGCACAAGTAGCTTTTGGAAGGTTTTCTTTACAAAATCTGAGTAAAGTGGTGACTCATGAAAGGCTGCCACACATAACATTTCTGAAAATCTAGCTTAGGATTTTACAAGTCTCGCTTTCGAAAATAAAGACCCTTTCTTCAAAGCTGTATGTGGAAACCTATTATATGTATGTACAAAGCCAAAGAGCCATTCTTTGAGAGATTCCCCCCTCATCTATATATACACTTGCATTCTTATTTGGGACTTGTTGAGCACCATGTGGACAATGTGCTCACCCTTGCTTTTACAAACGAATTTAGAAGAAGGATTCGTCGACCCCGAATCTTATGGTCTTGAACCCAATGTGGAACAAGAAGAAGATACTGAAGACCCCTCTGGTTAAAGGGTTGTGCACCAAGGTGGAGTTCGATGTGGAGAAGGCCCGTGTAACACCGCTGCTGCTGAAAAGAAGACCAATGAAGTCCTTTTGTTTACTATTACTGTTTTATTTTGTGCCGACCTTTGTGTCGAAAACTCCTTAATTTGTATCAACATGTAAATGCGTCATTTTGGCGCTAAGTTATTGTAATGTTGGTCCTTGTGATTAGCACTTGTTTTTAATTACTCGCATTTTTATATAATGCATCATGTTATTGTGAGCTGCAATGTACCTTTTCTGAGTGCAATCCACCAGGGCGATTGCCATTGGAATCCACCAGGGCGCCGCCTTTTGGCTCCCGGGACGCGGCCTCCGGTGCCCTCCCGGGCGCCGCCATTTGCCCGGGGACGGGGCCTCCGGGGCCTCCCCGGGCGCCGCCTTTTGGCTGCCGGGACGCGGCCTCCGGTGCCCTCCCGGGCGCCGCCATTTGCCCGGGGACGCGGCCTCCGGGGCCTCCCCGGGCGCCGCCTTTTGGTTCCCGGGACGCGGCCTCCGGGGCCTCCCCGGGCGCGGCCTTTTGGCTCTCGGGACGCGGCCTCCGGTGCCCTCCCGGGCGCCGCCATTTGCCCGGGGACTGGGCCTCCGGGGCCGCCCCGGGACCTGGCCTCCGGCGCCGTCCCGGGCCTCATCGCCCTCCTAAAGGTAAAGTCTCGAACTGTTTATCACGTGCAGGTCACGCGAGGAGCGCCTCGGGAACTAGCGACCACCTGTCAAGCATCCAAGGCGTTTGAGCGGGAGAAGGACGGTCCTGCCCTTCAATCCGACGGTGGCTTCCGGGGTAGTTTAGGTTTTTTGCTGCTTTTTGGGGCTATAAATAGCCCTTGTACCCCTCTGTTGTAAGGGATCGGTTCTTTTATTGGAATAGCTAAACTCACAGGCGTGCTCTGGAAGCCTCTCCCAGGAGAGAGCCTCCCCAGCCGACTCCGGTCGGGAGCGCGTCGACAGGACTAGGGCCCGCACCGGGACCCGAAGCTGTATAAACCCGTGTGTCATTCTTTGTCCTTGTCCGGCAGGGGGGGACCGGTCATCCGGTCAACCCGCGCCGCGTAATCTTCGCTAGGAACACTCTCAAAACGTGCCGGGGTATTCGCAATACCACGACAGTTGGCGCCGACCGTGGGGACTCGTAACAAGACGCCATGGCTCCCCCAAGAGTAAGGGCTCGCACCCTTCCCGGTGATCCGGGTCTCGGAGACCCGGCGCCGTCCGCCCGGGACACTGCTGTCCCGGCGGTCCATTCCGGAGGCGACCTGGCCCAGGTACCGCCTCCCTCCTTTCCTCTTAACTTAGGTGCTTCCACCTCCAGGTCGTTCCCGGTGACCGCGGGGACCTCGGCCGGGACAAGCGTCCCCCCAACGGCTCGCCCGGCTCCCCGGGACGTCCTGCTCGAAGCTCTCGTGGAAGGCCAGCTCCGCGCCCAGCGCTCTATGGATGAGCTCCTTAGCGTGTTGGCGCGGCCCCCGGCCCCCACATTTGCGTCGCACCCATATCCGGGGAACATGCCCCCGTTTATGGGTTACCTGGCGGCCCCTCCGGCCTCCGGGGGGTTGTCCGCCCCGTATGATCCTGCCGGGGGGTTCCCTCCCCCTGCGGGATACACGTCCGGACCCTTCCCGGCACCCGGGCCCGTCCCGGTGCCGGGAGGTTATTTCATGCCAGGGCCCTTCGTGGCACCAGGGGGGTACCCCGTCCCCGGCCTGTTCTCGGGGCCGGGAGCCCAGCTCTTGCCGGGGGTTTACCCTGCGCCGGGAGCCAATCCCGCCCCCCGCGTCGCGTTTACCGCACCGGGGGCGGTTGACAGAGCAGCCCCCGTGCCGCAGCGGACTTCCCCCCGCATGGGCTCCCTGGTTCCGGGTGTTACAGGGCCTGCCCCCTTCCCGGTTCTGGTCGTGGCCACTGGGGCCCCCTCCACTTCGATTCCAGGCGTCGCCGCGGGCGCCCCCTCCCCGGTTCCGGCCGCGGGCGCCCCCTCCCCGGTTCCGGAAGCTACAGCGCACGAGCTCCCTCCCTCGGTGGGACATCTCCGTTCCGCCCCGGGGGAGGTCGAGCGAATGCGTTCATCAGAGCGAGGGGAAGAACTTCCCCCCGGCCGTGGGCGCGGGGAGCCTCGCTCTCGCACCGGTCGCGGGAAGAAACCCGCAGAATAGCCAACCTCTCCGGCGGAGATCCCGGACGTCCGGGAAATCAGTCCCTGTCCGGAGGAAAAGTGTCACCACCGCTATTCTGGCGGACCTCTCGGACCGCTTCCGGACTCAGACAACGAAGGTCCCGTGAAGGAAGACAGCGACCGGGGCTCCCCCCGGGAAGTGCAGGGGGCTAACCAGCCCCTGTGCCGAAGGCTTCGCAGCATCTGGTGGCCGCGGCCCTACCGCCCTCCGCACATCGAACACTATAACGGTGAGGCGGACACTTACGAGTTTGTGCAGGTCTACTCCACTGCCATCTCCGCGGCCGGGGGGGACGAGACAGTACAGTGCAACGTCTTCCCCCCCTACACCTCCGGCATTGCCCGCTCCTGGTTCTACAACTTGAAGGCCGGCTCCATCAACTCTTTCTCGCAGCTCAAGCAGGAGTTCTGTGCCAACTTCCAAGGGAACTATGTGCGTCCCCTGGACTCCTCGCAGCTATACACTGTCCGGCAGAGGACTGGGGAAACCATCAGAAGCTTCTTCAAGCGCTTTGCTCAGGTGAAGAGCAAAGTGGCCCACGTCCCCGACTCTACGGTCATCGAAGCCTGCAAAAGCGGCATCCTCCCGGGGGAGCTCCACCGAAGGCTCTCCCGAAGTTGCCCCTCTTCCGCCGACGAGCTCTTCAACGTACTCGAAAAGTACGCTCGGGCGGAGGAAGACGATATCTGGAAGAAGACTCAGGGGGCTCCCGCCCCCGTCGACCGGGGGGCCAGGGATCCCCCCAAATGCTCCAGGCAGGGGGGACGTAGCGAGCCACGGCCTCGGGACACCTTTGTCCTCGAGGGCGGAGGCGGCTCGCACGACCCCCCGAGGGCCAACCGCCCCTTCCACAAACCGAAGGGCCATGGGGGAGGACAGACTTCGCGCGGCCGGGAAGGCCCCACGGGGAGAAGGCGAGAAGGACCGTGGTGCAGCCTCCACAGGTCCAATACCCACGCTACCCGAGATTGTAGCCAGCTGTTGCAGCACTTAGCGGACTTCCTCGACCAGCACGGGCAGGGGGGGGGGACTCCGGCCTCCTTGCTCCCTCGGCCAGCTGTTCCAGCTCTTCCCGCTCCCACGGGGGGTCAACAGATGCAAGAGGGGGAGCCTTCAGAAGCTCTCCCCTTTCAAACTTCGCAGCGGCACATCAACGTCATCGTGGGAGGATCTGCCTCTGGGCGGGACTCTAAGTGCCAGCGTAGGGAGTACGCGCGCAAGGTCAAGGTTGTGGGGGTGCTATACGCGTCCCCGCCACCGAAGTGGTCGGACGTCCCCCTCACCTTCTCGGCAGAAGACGCGCGGGGGGTTCGCCTCCCCCACGACGACGCGCTCATTGTCTCCGCGACCATCTACAACTGCCATCTGGCCCGGTTCCTGGTGGATGGCGGGAGCTTCGCCGATGTCTTATTCCTGAAGGCCTTCAAAGAAATGCAGGTGGATGAGAAGCTCCTGCAGCCCGCTGCCGAGCCCCTGCAAGGTTTTGTCCCGGGGAAGGCGATCCACCCCGTGGGCAAGGTAGATCTTCCAATGACCTTCGGCACCCCGGAGAACTACCGGACCGAGCTGGTCCGCTTCGACGTTGTAGACCTCCCCTCCTCCTACAACGCGATTATGGGGAGGACGACAATCAACCGGCTGGGAGCTGCCACCCATCAAAACTATCTCTGCATGATGATCCCCGGGCCGCATGGTGTGATCAACGTCCGGGGAGACCAAGACATGGCCCGTGCTCTATACGAGCGCGCTGCAGCCACGATCGGAAGCATCAACCTCATAAAGACGCCCGGGGGGGAGGCTTCTCCCCCGGAACTAGATGCTGCTGCGCCACCGCCCGGGAGGCCCCTCCTCAAGCCGCGTCCGGAAGGGGGCCTCCGGAAGGTCCTGCTGTCCCCGGGCAACGAAGACAAAACCGTCCGGATTGGGGCGGAGCTCCCCGAGGAGCATGCAGCGCAACTTGCGGCTTTTCTGCGGGAAAACTCCGATGTTTTTGCGTGGAAGCCTTCGGACATGCGGGGCGTCTCCCGGGGGGTCATTGAGCACAAGCTCGCAGTGGCCCCCGGTCACCCCCCGGTCAAACAGAAGCTGCGGAAACTCTCCCTCGAGCGCCAAGAGGCAATCAAGGCGGAGATCACCCGGCTCCGAGAGGCGGGGTTCATTCGAGAGGTCTTGCACCCCGAGTGGCTCGCGAACCCCGTCCTCGTCAAGAAATCAGCCGGCAGGTGGCGGATGTGCGTGGACTTCACCGACCTTAACCGTGCCTGCCCCAAAGACAACTTCCCGCTCCCGCGGATTGATCAGCTCGTCGACTCCACTGCGGGGTGCGAGCTCATGAGCTTCCTAGACGCCTACTCGGGCTACCATCAAGTCCGGATGGCGGAAGGGGACGAGGAAACGACGAGTTTTATTACTCCCCTCGGAACCTTCTGCTACGTCCATATGCCCTTCGGGCTCAAGAACGCGGGGGCGACCTTCCAGCGCCTCATGACACTGGTTTTCAAAGAGCAAGTCGGCCGCAACGTTGAAGTCTACGTAGACGACGCGGTTGTCAAGAGCCCACACGCAGCCTCCCACATCGACGACCTTGCTGAAACCTTCCGGAACCTCCGCGCGTTCGGGCTCAAGCTGAACCCGGAGAAGTGCGCCTTCGGGGTGCGCGGGGGGAAGCTCTTAGGTTTCCTCGTGTCCCAGCGGGGCATTGAGGCAAACCCCGAGAAGATCCGGGCGTTCCTAGATATGCCCCCGCCGCGCTCCGTCAAGGATGTCCAGCGGCTCTCCGGCCGCCTAGCCGCACTCAGCCGCTTTGTCTCCCGGTCGGGGGAGCGGGGCCTCCAGTTCTTCAAGATCCTCCGAGGGCTCGAGGAGTTCCGCTGGACCCCCGAGGCCAAGGAGGCGTTCGATGACCTCAAGAAGTACCTCACGAGCCCTCCAATGCTCGTGAGTCCATCCCCGGAAGAGCCCTTGCTCCTCTACCTCGCCGCGACCCCTGTCGCCGTCAGCGCGGTCTTGGTGAAGGAGCAAGGGGGGCAGCAGCATCCGGTGTACTACGTGAGTGAGGCCCTCCAAGGGGCCAAAACTCGGTACACGGAAATGGAGAAAATCTGCTACGCCCTCCTCATGGCATCCCGGAAGCTTCGATATTACTTCCTGGGGCACCCCATCACCGTCCCGTCGTCCCTCCCCCTCCGGGAGGTACTGCGGAACAAAGAAGCCACCGACCGGATCGGGAAGTAGGGGGCTGAGCTCGCCCCCTTCTCCCTGTCCCTTACCGGCCGCTCCGCCATCAAGTCGCAGGTGCTCGCCGACTTCGTCGCAGAGTGGACTCCCGCCTCTGGGTCCGGGGACGAAGATCTCTGGGGATCCGGCGCCTCCTAGTCAAGGGAGATTCTCAGCTCGTAGTTTGACAAATGGACAAGTCTTACCTGTGCCATGACGCAAACTTAAGTCTTTATTTGCAGGAAGTGCGAAAGATGGAGAGGCATTTCGACGGCCTCGAGGCCCGGCATATCCCACGTAGGGATATTGACCGGGCCGACGCCTTGGCCCGGGCAGCGAGCGCCCGGGAATCGCTCCCCAAGGGGGCTTTCCTGGAGGTCATCACGAAGCCCTCGGTGGCCTCCCCGGACACGGGCGACGAGCCTCATGTCCCAGAGGTCGCCGAGATCACCCAGACTCCGTCTTGGATGGACCCCCTCATGTCCTTCATCAAGGGGGAGGGGGACCCTCCTAGTGAGACAGAGGCTAAATGCCTCCGGGCTAAAGCCCGGGCATATCTCCTGCTGGAGGGGAGGCTCTATAAGCGGGGGGCTTCTGCCCTCCTGCGCTGCCTCCCCCGGCCGGAGGGACTTCAACTTCTCGAAGACATCCACGCGGGGAGCTGTGGTTCTCACCTAGCCCCGCGTGCCATCGCAGCCAAGGCCCTCCGGCAGGGCTTCTACTGGCCCACGGTCATGCGCGACGCGCGAGACCTTGTCTCCGCGTGAGAGGCATGCCAGAAGAAGGCCAAGGGCTCGAACCTCCCCCCTATAGCGCTGCAGACGATCCCCATCACTTGGCCCTTTGTGCTCTGGGGGATGGACCTCTTAGGCCCCTTCCCCCCAGCGCCCGGGGGATACAAGTATGCGGTAGTCACAGTCGACTATTTTACAAAGTGGGTTGAGGCGGAGCCTTTGGCCAGCATCACGTCCCGGGCCGTTCAGCGGTTTTTCTGGAAAAACGTCGTATGTCGTTTTGGTGTCCCCCGGGAAATCACCGTGGACAACGGGACCCAATTCGACTCGGCTTATTTTCGGGAATTCTGTGAAGGCCTGGGGCTCGTCATCCACTTCGCCTCTGTGGCCCATCCCCGGAGCAATGGGGCTGTCGGGAGGGTCAATGGCGTGATCCTACAGGGATTGCACCGGAGACTCGAGCAAACTGCTTCTAAGCGGGGTGCATGGGCGGAGGAGCTCCCTAGCATCCTCTGCTCCATGCGCACGACCCCGTCCAGGGCGACGGGGCGTACTCCCTTCTCCCTGGTCTACGGGGCGGAGGCAGTCCTCCCCCCGGAGATTGGCTTCCGGTCACTGCGGGTTGAGCTCCAGGAGGGAGCTACGCCCTCAGCGTACCAGGCCAACGAGGCCAACCAGCGCCTGGAGATCGACCTCGTGGAGGAGGAACGCGACCGAGCGCTCCTCCGCCACGCCATCTACGAGCAAGAAATAGCGCGCACGTACAATCAGTGCGTGCGCGAGAAAACTTTCCGCCTTGGGGACCTTGTCCTCAAGCGCGTGACGGACCCCCAAGCCCAGGGTAAGCTCTCCCCCAAGTGGGAGGGCCCCTACAGGATCTCCGCGGTCCTGGGCTCGGGGGCCTACAAGCTCTCCAACCTTCAAGAGCAGGAGCTGAAGCACACGTGGAACTTGCGTTTACTTCGCAAGTTCTATGTTTAGCCTTACGGGCCTGTCCCCTCCCCTGGAGCGTTCACGCCGGAGGGGGAGGAGGGACACTGTATTTTCCTCCCCTTTCGCGGCTTCGCAGGGGGAGGCCCTGTACTTCATTTTATTAGCCATACATAGGTCTTGCTTTTCAAACTGTCTCATTGCAGGTCTCCCTCATTACCGCCCCTAGCGGCGATGCCCTCCCCGCGAGGAAGCCCTCCCCGCGAGGATGCCCTCCCTGCGAGGATGCCCTCCTTGTGAGGATGCCCTCCCCGTGAGGAAGTGGGCCAGCCCCAACAAGTCCCTACAACGGGAGCCTGCACTCCCGTAGGGCGGCTTACGATCAGCCCTCGTGGACTGAGGGTGTAAGCGGCAACCCGGTCACAGTGGCCGTGGTAACGAGTCACTTTGGGAGACTAGTCCCCTGCCCAAACACTCAAGCCCCGTCTTCGGGCACTTCCTCCTCCGGGAGTCGACGTTATTCCCGGCTCCCCGTTTTCACGGCGACCGGAAGATCGGCCCCTTGCGGCTTGATTGGATCTATCTTCCTCCTCCGGGAGTCGACGTTATTCCCGGCTCCCCGTTTTCACGGCGACCGGACGATTGGTCCCCAGCGACCTTATTCCCGGCTCCCCGTTCTCACGGCGACCGGATGAATGCCTCCCGGAGACCCTATTCCCGGCTCCCCGTTCTCACGGTGACCAGACGATTGTCTCTCAGAGAAGTCGGATTTCTCGTGCATTTTCTTCCCCGAAGACCCTATTCCCGGCTCCCCATTCTCACGGCGACCGGATGAATGTCTCCTAGGAAGCTCACCTCTGGAAATCTCATCGGGTTCTTTTGGACATTCCTTCCGCTTGAGGCCTTATTCCCGGCTCCCCGTTCTCACGGCGACCGGACGATTATCTCCCGGAAGGTCTTCTCCTTGAAAACCTCGCTTTAAAATTTTCTAACTTAGAAAATTTCCTATGCTACAGGTGACTTCCTTCTCGGGGGCCTTGTTACCCCCACAGCGCGCGGAGCTATTCTCCGGCCCGCTGTGGGAGGGGGGATAAGGAACCCCCGGGTGTCGACCGCACCACCCACGAGGAAACTTAGCTCATCCTTGTTAAGATGAGTCGTCCAGACCATCCAAGAAGAAGAAAATAAAGAGGCAATGAAAGAAACAACAACACAGCGCTTTATTGATCAGCAAACCCGGAGGACATCTTCCCCCCCCGGTGGGCTTCGGAAACGATACAACCCGGGTTCTAACCCGGGGTTTCTCTAAGCCCTAAGGCTCCTACGCCTAATACTCCCAGAGGCTCTCCGCTAGCTCCCGGGTCAAGTCCCGGTACAACGCCCGTACGCGGCGCCGAGCGTCCCGGAGCACATCTTCAGGCCAAAACTCGTATCCCGCCAGTGGAAGTATCCGGAGGGGAGGGATCATCCGGAGCCCCGGTCGCGGAGGGGACAATTCGGCACGATGATTATCAAAGTTGTCCAAGTGCCACTCTGGACGCCACCTCAACCGGATCAGCTCCCGGACACTATCCTCGCCGCGATTCCCGGAGAGAAGGCTTAACAAAATTAAAGCCTCTTGGGCGTCCCCCGGGGAGCCCCTCCCGGTCCTTCGCCCGGGAGCAACCTCCCGGGAACCCTGGTAACAGTAAATTCAATTCAAAGACTTAGAAAAAATTCTAACTTCATTGCATTCAAAATATTAATGTACAAGTGCCCGGGGCTTCTTCTAAGAAGCTACTGGAATCAAAAAGTCCTAAAACAAAAAAGGGCCCTAGCTAAGACCCGGGGGGAGGCTCATACATGTTCATTGGCGTCCTCCCCCCGGGGGGCTTCCTCCAAGGCCGGGGCTGGGGCGTCTCCCGCCGGAGGCGCCGGAGCCGGGAACCACGCCCGGATGATCCGGTCGTAGAACCCTCCGGCGAGCTGCTCGACCTCCCGGCGCGAAGGCTCGAAGGAGTCTGGGAAGTTTCGGGGGATGCGGCCCCCGATCGCCCGGGCGCCGACCCCCCGGAACTCAACGAGCCCCGCAGCGGCCGCGACAACGGGGATCGCCCGACCCCGTGCCCGAACGTTGGCAGCCTCAGGGATGGCGGAGACCTGTGCATTGAGAAAACGCACAGCCTGCGCGAGGGTCGCCGTCGGCACCTCCCTGCTCCCGGAGCCGAGGCTTACGCCAAGGCCCTCGAGGGACGACCGGATGGAGCGGCCCGCATCCGCCACCGCTCGGACGCTCGAGCTCTCGAGCTCCGAGAGCGCCTCCTCCCTCGCCTTGGCCTCCTCCTGGAGGCAGGCGTTGACGACCTCGGAAAGATGGACCTGGGCCCGTACCCGGGTCAATTCCGCGAGGGCTTCATCACGTTCCCGGAGGGCCTCCTCGCGCTGCCTTATGGAGGCCGCGGCCCGGCCCTCCGCCTCCTTAAGCAGCCGGGCGACCCGCTGCTCAAGGCCCCAGGTAACAGCTGCCACCTACAAAATACATAAGTAAGAAAAATCTCGAAGTGCAGGAAATAAGTGAAGACATCATCCACTCGGGTTACCTGGGCCCCGAGGGACTGAAGCCCCTCGAAACGCTCATGGAGCGTCCCTCCCACGACGAAGGCCTGCACCTTCCGGGTACGCGCGGCCAGTGGGGGGTCCCCGGACCTCAAGGTCCGGTAACGCGGCCGACGTCTTCGTCGACGAGGTAGTGCCCCCCAAAGACGTGGCCGAGGAGCTCTCGGCGTGAGCCTCCGCCCGGGGAGGACCATCAGGCCTTTCCCTGCCCCGGGCCGGAAGGTCCTCGGGGCCCCCTCCTCCGGAGGAACCTCGTAGACCGAGGGGCTCCCCCCCTCGTCCACCGGCCAAACCCGCGGGGGCGAGGCCCCCGCGAATCTCACCTCCAGCCTCTCCGGCTCCAAAGAAGCCGGAAGGGGCGGGAGGAGCTCCACCGTGACCGGCGACGGGGCGTAGTTCGCCGAGTCGGACGCCGCCCCGCCCGCGGTCACCTCCTTCCCCCGCGCCTCGATGGGGCGCTTCGGGGGAGGAGGCGTTGCTTCCTTCCGGGACGGTGCCCAGGCACGTTCGCTCCCGGGGGTCTCGTCCCGGGGCTTCGCCGGTGTCGGCACCGACGTCGTCGATGGGCCGGGGGTCTTTTGAACCCGGGCCTTCTTGGGCTCTGAGCCCCCGGCCGCCTCCTTCCCCCGTTTGTGCGACCCGGGGGTGGGGAGAGGCTTCCTCTCCGGCAGCTTTAGCCCGAAGGCCGCCGCTACCAAGTTCTTGGGGGGGCCCTCGCCCACGGCGCGCACGACGCGCTCGTGCTCATCCGCGAAGTACCTCCCCAAGAGGTTCTCCACCTTCTCCTGCGCCGCCGGGTACGGCCGGACTGCAAGAGATAAAGGGTTAGTCAATTTCTTAAAAATTTGTAAGTACAATGCAGCGGGTTCCCAGAGCTTACGTCGCGTCACCGGCTTCACCGGGGGCCGCTGCTCGGGGCCCATGCCGATCCCCCTCTTCCCGCCGGTGAAGGGGGAGATCCGGAGGAGAGCCATCTCCTCAGCTGCGTCCCGCATCGAGCGGGTCTTCTTGGAGAGGGTCACCTTCCCGAGGAGCTCGTACTCCTCGTCCGTCCACACCGGCGGCTTTGGTGCGGACGACCGACTGTAGGTGGAGGCCTCCGGGGCGTACACCACCGCGTCATCTCGTACCCGGAGGTAGAACCACCTCCGGACCCAATCCCCCCAGTGGTCCCGGGAGGCCGCCACCGGGTAGTCGATTACCCGGGCCGGCAGCATCTGGACCATCACCGAACCGAAGGGGGACTTGGGGCCCCCCTTCACCAGGTGGGAGGTCCGCACCGCCGGTTCGTAGAAGTACCGGAAGGCGCGAAGGTCGGGCTCCCGCCCGGTCGCTGTCTCGAAGAGCCAAATGAAGAGGCCCATCCGGACAAGCGCTTTCGGGGTGAGGTGGTTGAGAGCCACCCCATACTCCGCCTCGAGGAAGGCCTCGAAGGCCACGATCTCTCCGGGCCTGGGGCGGGGGGCTCCGTCCTTCTTCACGGGGACTCGGATGTCCCCGGCCGCAACGATGCCTCTTTCAGCCAAGGACTCGGCATCCTTGGCCGTGAACTCAGACGCCTAGAGGAAATCCGAGGGGATTTCCTCCGGGGGCACTTCCGTGGTCTTTGCTCGACCCTTGGGTGCCATGAGGTTGGTTTTCTTTTTGTGGCTAACTTTGCAGGAGGCTACTACTAGAAACTCCCGGACGCCTGCTACCGGAGAAAGCTACCGGCGAAAGCTACCGGGAAAAGCTACCGGGAGAGGGCTACCGGGAGAGCAAAAATCGTTGAGGCTGAGAATTTGGAATGAGCTCCCGGGCCCCCCAAGGTCCTATTTATAGGGGCGGGCCTTGGTCTAGATGCACGCCACGTGGCACCCGCGGATCAATCTGGACCGTAGAAGTTCAAACCGTGCGCGGGAAACGAAGGGACGGGCGCGTGAATCGAGGCACCGGTTCGAACCGCGCGCGCATTTATGCCGAAACGGCGCGGCTTTAAGCGTGGGGCACGGAAACCGAAGCGTCGTGGCTCCGGTGGCTTGGCCCGGAGATCTTCCCAGTGACCTGAACCATACCCACCGGGGACTCGAGCATCATCCCCGGTGGGCATGGGGGGCTGCTGTCGGGGGAAATCTCCGCGGGACTAAGTCCAGGTAAGATGTGTCACGATTGCCCGGGGACCTGGCCTCTGGTGCCCTCCCGGGCGCCGCCATTTGCCCGGGGACGCGGCCTACGGGGCCCCCCCGGGCGCCGTCTTTTGGCTCCCGGGACGCGGCCTCCGGTGCCCTCCCGGGCGCCGCCATTTGCCCGGGGACGTGGCCTCCGTGGCCTCCCCGGGCGCCGCCTTTTGGCTCTCGGGACGCGGCCTCCAGGGCCTCCCCGGGCGCCGCCTTTTGGCTCCCGGGACGCGGCCTCCGGTGCCCTCCCGGGCGCCGCCATTTGCCCGGGGACGGGGCCTCCGGGGCCTTCCCGGGCGCCGCCTTTTGGCTCCCGGGACGTGGCCTCCGGTGCCCTCCCGGGCGCCGCCATTTGCCCGAGGACACGGCCTCCGGGGCCTCCCCGAGCGCCGCCTTTCTGCTCCCGGGACGCGGCCTCCGGTGCCCTCCCGGGCGCCGCCATTTGCCCGGGGACGGGGCCGCCCCGGGCGCCGCCTTTTGGCTCCTGGGACGCGGCCTCCGGTGCCCACCCGGGCGCCGCCTTTTGGCTCCCGGGACCTGGCCTCCGGCGCTGTCCCGGGCCTCATCGCCCTCCTAAAGGTAAAGTCTCGAACTGTTTATCACGTGCAGGTCACGCGAGGAGCGCCTCGGGAACTAGCGACCACCTGTCAAGCATCCAAGGCGTTTGACCGGGAGAAGGACGGTCCTGCCCTTCAATCCGACGGTGGCTTCCGGGGTAGTTTAGGCTTTTTGCTGCTTTTTGGGGCTATAAATAGCCCTTGTACCCCTCTGTTGTAAGGGATCGGTTCTTTTATTGGAATAGCTAAACTCACAGGCGTGCTCCGGAAGCCTCTCCCCCGGAGAGAGCCTCCCCAGCCGACTCCGGTCGGGAGCGCGTCGACAGGACTAGGGCCCCCACCGGGACCCGAACCTGTATAAACCCGTGTGTCATTCTTTGTGCTTGTCCGGCAGGGGGGGACCGGTCATCCGGTCAACCCGCGCCGCGTAATCTTCGCTAGGAACACTCAAAACCTGCCGGGGTATTCGCAATACCACGACAATTTCTGTCTCCGATCTTTGCGCGCGGCGCCTAGGAGAACACGAAGCATCGCTTTTGGAAGTTCGATAAATTGACAGTGGAAAAATTGTCATTTACTTTACAAGTTTTTATAGTTCTCAGACTGTTTGACTCCTTAGCTTCTCTGCGCCAATGGCATCCTCGATGGCATCGTCAGCCTCGCCCTCCCCGGTAAGAACTCTCAATCTTTTGGACTTACCCCTGTATTGTTAATCCCTGTTCAATACATTCTTGACCTGTTGATTTGCACAGGGAAGGGGAGCCATGGAAGACACTGGCAAAGTCAAGGCCGAGCTGAGGGCCCTCCAGGTGGAGCACAAGCTCCTCACGGAGAAGCACACTCGGCTACAGCTTGACCTTGATGATCTCTTCCAGCGCATTCAGCGCATGAAGACGGATGGTGACAATGCTAGGGCGAGGACGAGGTGTCTTCGCGAGGAGAAGAAAGCCGCGGATATGACCATCGCTGGCTGTGGTTTGACAATGAAGGATACCATCGCGAAGCTGAGGGAGGTCGCAGGCCTTCTCTACACTGTAGTAGTTGATCCTGAGAAGGACAACTTGTCGCTGGAGGAGTCCTGCGTCCTGGCTGCAAGTCAAACTGACTTTATTCTAGATGCAGCCAGGGCTAAGACCACTCCTTGACCTAGCATTCTGTATTTTTCCTTTTTTTTGTAAGTGATGAAAAAAATTATTGAAAACTTTGTTCTTATGTCAACTTTCCAATTTTCCAGCACATTCTTGGACTGCATGCAATCTTCCCTCTTTCTTTATCTTTCTTTAGCTTTTGTCGAACATTCGACCATACAAAGGTATGTACACTGTGTGCGATGAAGGAACGACTATCGCGATCTTTGGCTTGTGAGGGCAGTCCATCGGAGCTCTTCAAATAATATAGAAACAATATAGAAGTCGCAGGTCCCATGCAAATAATATAAAAAGAATATAGAAGTTATATATCAACGTGCTTTGAATATCACAAACGGCTCTGAGGTAAACAAACGTCTGTGATAGTCACATTAGAGACGGTTTTTATGAAGGCCCAAATGTGATAGTCCCAACAGTGTCTGCCGCCTCGAATTCTCAACTTCTATCAATATCACAGACGGTTTTTAACTCCAAACCGTCTGTGATAGTAATATTACAGACGAATTTTATTTAAGGACCGACTATGATTGTCGAACAGTTATCGACGCTTCAAATTCTCAACTTCTTTCAAATTCTCAGCGGTTCAACTGGAAGCAAAACTCCAGGGAGGGAACAAGTATTTGTAGAAGTCAAACAGTTCAATATTCAACAGACATATTAAAGACGGTTCGGACATCAGAACCGTCTGTAATATTAACGCAGACGGTTTTGATATCCCAACCATCTGTGATAGTCCCAACAGTGCAATTCTCTACATGCAATTGTTGATAACCGCACATAATAACAGCGTAGATGAAGAGACTTATTTATTTACTTCAAATTTAATTTGCATCGAATTATGTAATCTGACTCTTCAACTTCCAAAGTGGGCACTACTGTTTTGCCGTGTTCCAGTTTATCTCCCGAGAATATTTATCATGACGGTATTGATCTTGAAAAGAAAGTAGTGCGCTCCACTTCAAATTCTCGACAGTGTGTTGTGTCTTTCCATTTCTGATGTTTGCGCGGCGCACTAACCTGGGGACACGAAGCGTCGACTTGGAAATTGTTTTTCATTAATGTTGAAAAAATGAACTAAAAATTTGTTCTTATGTAAATTTTACAATTTTCCCTCATTTCTTGGAGAAAGAGAAGTGGAGCGGTTCGAATGGAAGCAAAACACTCCAGGGAGGGAACAAGTATTTGAAGAAGTAGAACAGTTCAATATTCCAGGAATAGTAAAGACGGTTCGGACATCAGAACCGTCTGTAATAGTCATATTACAGACGGTTTGGATATGAGAACCGTCTATAATATTAAAGCAGACGGTTTGATATCCCAACCGTCTGTGATAGTCCCAACAGTGCCCACCCTTCGAATTATCTACATGCAATTGTTGATAACCGCACATAATAACTGAGCAGATGAAGAGACTTAATTATTTACTTCAAATTTAATTTGCATCGAATTATCTAATCTGACTCTTCAACTTCCTTTTCCGTGTTGCAGTTTATCTCCCGAGAAGTTATCATGAATTTATTGAGCTTGAAAACCAGTAGTGCGCTTTTTAAAACTCGAGGCACCCGCGCATATGAACCATCACCTTCTGTTTCTATAAATAGCGAGGCTCCTAAATCCCTGTCTTTATTCCCTCCTCAACTCCCACCTTGATGGCGAGCCGAGATTCTAATGAGGTTATTGAAATTGAGAGTGATGAGGAAGAGATAAGGAATGAACTCGATCAGGATCTTCAGAAAGTAAGTCCTCTCTGAAACTCTAATGCAGATCTTTCTTTTATGACTTGATTACCTCGAAACAAATGCATTTCGAAATCCACAGGTGCCTGAGGAAATGCTCCCTCCAAAGAAGAGACTTAGAAATGATGAAAGATCCTCCAGTGGAGCTGCAGCGAAGACTCTAGAGGGTGCTGAGGCCTGTGTTGCCACATTGCCCCTTGCAACCCCTCCAGTTGCATCGACTCCACCTTTGGAGATCCACAATAATCCTTCCAATATCCCCTCTTCAACACCTTTGTATCATCAGCTTTTCTTGGATGATCAACTTTCTGGGGTAAGGCTCACACTTCCACGTCCAAATCCACTCTGAAGCTTGGCAATCATCTTCACCCTCCCAGCATACGTCCCTAGGAGAAGCTGGAGAAGCATATGTGCAGGAGGAGAAAGCTGCCTTGTGCAGAACTCTCCAAAAAAAAAGAGGCTCTAGAGAAGCATTCTGAGGGGATGTCTTTTGCCATTCTGCACTTGGCAGAGTGCTTTGAGTTGCAGCTTCATCTCCACCTTTGTTGTATCAACTTTAATTTCTTGGATGATCCTACTGATGCCAAATCCACTCCTTTGCTGAGAGATGATGTTGATAGTCTTAGAGCCATTGGTAGTTCTCCTGGGGCGGCCAGTGTAGATCCTACTGATGCCAATACATCCCTAGGAGAACTTTGTAAGTTACTTTCGGAACAGGTCGACGCTAATTAATTGGTCGCTTAATTGTATCTCTTATGTATGCAAAGATTTTAAGAAATAAGAAATTTCTTTTCCTTACATATCTGGCTTTTCGATTGATTATGTAACTGATAATCACCAAATGATGTTCTGTGTGAAAATGTTAACAAGAAAATACTGCTGCGAATTACAGACGGTTTCAGGACCGACTGTAATAGTCTCAAACTTCTTTGAAGATCCACAGACATATATACAACAAATATGAAAAACAAGATAAAACCAAATAGTCTGAATGTTCATTTTTTTAAATACTGACATTGAAATAAGATAGAACCAAATATGAAAAATAAGTGGAACAACTGATGACCAGTAGTCGAATGCAAACAAACAATCCAGGATATTATAGACGGTTCGGACCTTAAACCGTCTGTGATAATCTTGCAGATTGTTGATTTTATAATTAACACAGACGGTTCTGAGGTAAAAACCGACTGTGATAATCACGTACGGTTCTGATGTAAAATCCGACAGTAATAATCACAGACGGTTCTGAAGTAAAAACCGACTGTGATAGTAAGGCGGACAGTTTTGACCTAGGAACCGTCTGTGATATTGTAATGATCATGGACGGTTTGGAGTTCATAACCGTCTGTGATATTTCTGTCATAGTATCACAAAATGTGCCGATATTATCGACGGTTAATAGAGTGAAACCCGTCAGTGATATTCCGTTCTTAAAAAATCCACCGATATTACTGACGGTATTATATAGAACCGTCTGTATTGAACCTGGTATAAAAGGTCTTTTGGCGGATGTTTTGAGCTAGTTGTTCTCTCTTGCTCGACCTACACTGTCCAGTTCGAAGAGATTTGGGGCAAGGAAGAGCGAAATCTCGAAAGGCCGGGGGAGCATTTGGGGGCAAAAATTTGAGGATCGAACCAAGGTTGGTACTTGCTCTCAAGGCATACACATTACTTGATTTCATCATCAATATCGATCTCCATTGATTTACTAATTAGCATGTGTATGAATTTGATTAATTGCAGATGGTCCGAGACTGAATGTATAATGACAACCGAGTGGGTGAGGAATACATGAAAGGTGTTTTTGATTTCGAAAAGATTGCTGAGCAAGACATGGCGAAGAAGGGTTTACCATATATGTACTGTCCTTGTGTAGACTGCCAGAATATTAAGATGTTCACCAACTCATCTCAAATTGTCGCCCACTTGATCCGACGTGGTCTCAAAAAGGGGTACACGTGTTGGGTCCACCATGGAGAAGAGCCAACTGTAGAAACAAGTGCCACTCAGGTTGAGGAACATGACATGTCGGATCCGAACAACGACTTCGACGAGGATATGCCAGAGGATGACCATTTAGATGACATGTTGCGTGATGTGGAACGAAATTACAGTGAAAGGGAGTTTGCCAAATTCAAGCGCTTGATTGAGGACTCAGAAAAGCCGTTGTTCCCTGGTTGCAAGTCGAAGTACACAAAGTTGGCCTCTGTGCTTGAACTGTTAAAATTGATGGCAAGCAACAGCTGGACCGACAAGAGTTTCACAGCACTGTTAGATCTTTTGGCGGACATGCTCCCGGAAGGAAACCAGTTGCCAAAAAACACCTACCAAGCGAAAAAGCTGTTGTGTCCTTTGGGAATGGAAGTAGAAAGGATACACGCTTGCCCTAATGATTGCATCCTTTACCGTAACGACTACAAGGATATGCATGTTTGTCCGGTGTGCGGCACATCCCGCTATAAGCATACTAAGGACCGAACAGACGACGGCGACTACACTGAGATAAACCAAGGACCTCCTGCTAAGGTGTTGTGGTATTTTTCCAGTCATTCCCCGCTTGCAGCGTTTGTTTGCAAGCCGTAAAGAGGCAAAATTACTGCATTGGCACTCGGAAGACTGGAAGAAGGATGGAAAGCTGAGACACCCTGCTGATTCTTCGCAGTGGAGAAACATCGACAGGGAATTTGTTAACTTCGGCGCAGAATTGAGGAATATAAGGTTCGGGTTGAGTACCGATGGAATTAATCCTTTTGGTAACATGAGCAGTCGGCATAGCACTTGGCCGGTTCTTTTGTGTATCTACAACCTTCCTCCTTGGTTGTGTATGAAGCGCAAGTACATCATGATGTCTCTACTTATCTCAGGACCAAAACAACCTGGAAATGATATTGATGTGTACCTAGCACCATTGATAGAGGATCTCCTAACAATGTGGAATGAAGGGGTGCAGGTATGGGACGCATACAAACGAGAGAACTTCATCCTACGTGCTATGATATTCTGCACCATCAACGATTTCCCTGCCCTTGGAAATTTGTCGGGCCGTACTACGAAAGGAGCCAAAGCCTGCCCCCACTGCGAAGATGAGACTGAGAGCGTGTGGTTGAAGAATTGCAGGAAAACAGTGTACATGCGTCACCGTAGGTTTCTTCCGAAGAATGACGCGTATCGTAAGAGGAAGAGGAAATTTGACAGCCACAAGGAAGATGGTTCAGCCCTGAAGCCTACGCGCGGGAAAGATGTTTACTCACGGGTGAAGGACATAGACGTTGTGTTTGGAAAGGGTGGTAAATTGAAACCCCGCACGAAGAACACTTGGAAGAAGAGATCGATATTTTGGGACTTACCGTATTGGGAGCATTTAGAGGTTCGTCATTGCATTGATGTCATGCATGTAGAGAAGAATGTTTGTGACAGTTTAATCGGCCTATTGCTGAACATTCCAGGGAAGATAAAGGATGGCGTCAATGTGCGGCGTGACATGATCGAAATGAGAATCAGGCCCGAGCTAGCACCGAGAGAGGACGATAAAGGCCGTATATACCTCCCCCCTGCATGCTACACTTTGTGCAAGGCTGAGAGGACAGAACTCTGGAAGTGTCTCTGTGGTGCTAAAGTTCCATCGGGTTACTCCGCAAATATGAAAAAGCTTGTGTCCATGGGCGATTTGAAATTGCTGGGTATGAAGTCTCATGATTGTCACGTGTTGATGACACAAATGCTTCCTGTTGCCATCCGGAGTATTCTGCCTCATAAGGTCAGAGAGACGATCACGAGGCTATGTTTTTTCTTCAATGCAATTTCTTGCAAGGTCATTGATCCCGATGGACTGGATTCTTTGCAGAGCGAGGTGGTTCGAACTCTCTGTCAGCTTGAGATGTATTTTCCTCCATCGTTTTTTGATATCATGGTCCACCTCACCGTCCACCTTGTTAGAGAAATCAAGATATGTGGACCCGTGTTCCTATGTTATATGTATCCATTCGAGAGGTACATGGGTGTACTTAAGGCCTACGTGAGGAATCGGTCCCGGCCCGAGGGTAGCATTGTCGAAGGTTATGCAGCGGAAGAGGTTGTTGAGTTCTGCGTCGATTACATGGCCGAGGTAGAAGCAATAGGAGTTCCTGTGTCTCATCACGAGGGGAGGCTTGATGGTGTTGGCACTATTGGACGGAGAGCCATCACTCCTGATTTCGATATGTACTCGAAAGCTCATTTTTGGGTCTTGCAACACATGATGGAGGTGTCTCCGTACATCGACGAGCACAAGGAGATGCTACGACAAGACAATCCTCGTCGATCCGAGGTTTGAATCACGGGACAACATAACAGTCGATTCAACGCGTGGATGAAGGTGCGAATCACCGGAGAGCCCGCAAGTGAGAACCTTAAATGGTTGGCGAAAGGGCCCACGTTTACTGTACAGACATGGCAGGGATACGACATCAATGGGTACACATTTTACACGAAAGCTCAAGATCGAAAGAGCACTGTGCAAAATAGTGGAGTGAGCGTAGAAGCTTTCCATGAGGGGTTCACCAAGACAGGCCCAACAAGGGTAGTACGTGGATTGAACTCGGCCTACGGGTTCATTGAAGAAATTTGGGAGCTCGATTACGTACTGTTCAAGATTCCCCTGTTTCGATGCTGATGGGTCCAAATCCCACAGGGTGTGAAGGTTGACAGTTATGGTTTCACTTCTGTGGATTTCGATCGCGTTGCTTATAAAGATGAGCCATTCATACTTGCAAATCAAGCCATTCAGGTGATTTATGTCACTGACCCGGCCAATAAGAAGTGGCACGTCGTCCTTCATGGCAAGAGAAGGATTGTTCGAGTTGAAAATGTCGTAGACGAGGAGGAATACAATCAATTTGATGAGATTCTTCCATTTGGAGATGGCGTACAGGTCGATACTGAAGACATCGACGAAACCAGTTACGTGCGTATGGATCACCAGGAAGGGTTATACTTTAAAGGTAATCAACTGTATGTCCTTATCTCTCTGTTTCCATCGGTATAGCTTATATCTCCTGTAATTCTCGTCTTTGCAGGGCCGCGGCAAGTGCAAAGTTGAGGATAACATGGCTGTGTACGTGGAAATTGTCGGTAAAAGTTCCCATTTGTATGTAACATTAACTTGAGCATGCTCCACGTACATTGTATGTTAAATTTATTTGAGCATGCTCCACATTGTAACCAATTATCGGATCTACGTACACTGTAACCAATTTACAGAGCATTTGGACTACATTTGAAATATCTGAGTGTTCATTTAAAACAAGTTTTCGAGCATTCAGAGTTGAAAGCTACAGATCAGTTTCAAGTTGTAAAACTAACGTTCAATAGAGAGATTATAATGGACGGTTTTGACCTATCACAGACGGGTATGAATATAGAACCGACTGTGATATTCCCAACAGCGTCTCCGACTCTTCAAGTGTACACGTGCACGGTCGGTTCTCAAGTCGCAACCGTCTGTGATAATCTCAGTCACAGTCGGTTCTCAACTCACAACCGTCTGTGATAATCTCTCACTTTGTAGATTACCACAGACGGTTTTTATTTGAGAACCGACTGTGATAATATTATCACAGACGGTTATATATATAGAACCGACAGTGATATTTTCAACAGTGTCTGACTCTTCGAGTTCTTGATGTGCACCGTCGGTTCTCAATTCCAAACCGTCTGTGATAATCAGAGTCACAGTCGGCTCTCAACTCAATACCGTCTGTGATAATCTCTCTGGTGACTATGTCGATTATTACAGACGGTTCTGATGTGAAAACCGACTGTGATAATATTATCACAGACGGTTGTGAGCGTCGGACCGACTGTGATAATATCGTCGCGGTTAATAGTTCAAGGCGGGATTTATCCCGCTCATTCCAGTCTTCGCAACTGTTTGCCCTAGCTCTCTCCGCCCTCGCACCGTCCGTCGCGATCACCTCCATCGCCTCCCACCTTCTCCTCCTCTCCGTCCATCGCGATCACCTGCATCGCCTTTCCACCGTCAGGCGCGATCACCTCCATCGCCCTCCCGCCTCCGACGCGATCACCTCCATCGCCTCCCCACCGTTTCTGTCATTCTTGGTTAATTATAAGTATATGGGTTTTGTTATAGAATTATTAGTTGCAGATTTACTTAAACTGTTCTCTCTTTCACTTATGTTAGGAACTATGTCTGGTGATGAAATGTACCACTCGGGGAGTCAGGGTGACCTCGCTGGCGATGAGACGCCTAGGCCGGAGGTCGCCTCGTCCGCCGTGACCCCGCAGAAGAAGAGAAAGGGGCGAGGCCGGACGACATGCGCGCGTCTGGACAAGCGGGAAAAGCAGCACGTCCAGTTCGACGACAATGGTGTGCCGGAAGCTCCGGACAAACTTGTCGGTCAGTACCGCTCACTATGCGGCAAAGTGGCAAGGGAGCGGGTGCCCATCACCACCTCCGACTGGGGTCAAGTGCCCCCAGAGTGCAAGGATGCGCTGTGGGAAGAAATGCAGGCGGCGTTTCACATTCCCGAGGATCGCAACTTCACCAACCGCCGGAGGACACTGATGTCAATAAACAAGGTGTGGAGGAACTTCAAGAGCCACCTTGTCAGGCTCTATGTGAAGGAGTCGAAGACCCCCTTCGATGACTTCCCTTTCGTGACTCCCGAGGCATGGCAGCAGTTCATCGAGATGAAGGCCAAGCCAGAGTTCCAGGAGCTTAGTGCGAAGGGCCAGGCTAACCAGGCCAAGAATACCCACCCACACAGACTAGGCAGTGGTGGGTATGTGGAGAAGAAGGCGTTGTGGAGGAAGCAGGACGAGGAGGCTTCCCAGTCTTCGGCCAGCAGTCCTTATGCGGGTATAACGGACGTGCCGGCCCGCAATTGGTGCCAAGCAAGATTGACGATGAACTATTCCGGAAGCGTCTCTGTGAGTAACCCTGCGGACAGGGAAGTGATCGACCGACTGGTAAGATTGTCCGATCACGTACTATCCTCATAACACGCATGCAATGGGCTGTATTGCTAAGTTCTCCTGTTGCAGGTGACGCTGAGTGCGCAGGCGGCATCCGGAGAGTTCAACCCGAGGAGGGACAGGGATATCCTCACAGCGGCGCTAGGAAACAAGGAGCATCCAGGCCGCGTGCGCGGCCTCGGTGCCACTGTGCCTTGGAGGCATGGTTTCCCTGATGATGAGGAGGCGGCTAAGAGGAGAAAGAGATCCCACCAAGCCCGCGATGAACGGCTCAAGGAGGAGATGCGATCGGAGTTCACTGTTCGGGACAAAGCACTCCTGCAGCAGTTGTCGGAGATGCGGTCCATGCATGAAGAGCAAAGAAAGGTGACCCAGGGCACCCCCCTTCTAGCAGCGGAAGTACCGACCACCATTCTTGGCCACCGTAGTAGCTACGCGTCTGCGCCGGGGTCTTCGCAGATGGAGCCCTCTCCAAAGTATCCAGTGGACTTTCTGCAGGTAATGACCGTTTGCCTATGTTAATTCATTCGAAAGTGAAAAGCGGTGAAATTCAACATGTTAATGCACACTGTTTGTAGGAACCCGCCTCCTGCAAGCTTATGGTGCTGGCCGGTCTCTTCCTGATCGAGGTTGCCCATGGGATGGCGCAACCATGCACGACGGGGGCCACAATCCATGGTGCCCCTCTATGTGAGGGTTTTGCACGGGTCCAGGTGGACAGTGTCTTTGACCATTGCAAGGGTTTTCCGTTGGAGAAGCCGCCGAACGACGAGATTACCACTCTCGGGGATGCGGTGCACACGTTCGTGCAATGGCCCAAGAAAGACATCGTCCTGTATGAGGTAATTTCCCCACCAGTTTCATAATACGTACTGTAATAATAACCCTCAGAGTTAGTGTCCTAATACGTAGGTTCTTACATCATAGACCGACACACGGCCTACTAGCCAGCATACCCCTCCGATGACGAAGCTGACTCCGACTAAGAGGCAACCATTCAAGAAGCTGGCTAGTAGGGGAAAAGCAAAGAAGAGCCCGGCGAAGGAGAGCGAGAAGAGTACTGCGCCAGCTCTCATACCGTTCGCTCTGGGGATGCCCATGGCCTCCGATACCGCAATTTTGACCATGGGGTTAGCATGCCAGAGCCTGTATGCATGGTACATGAAGAGGACAAACCAGACCAGGACGTAGCATCCGACGCACATCATGGTCAAGTACACCGTGGCAGAGTTCCATAACGACATTGGGACCTACTCGGTAACCTTCGAACACCTGCACAATTTACTGAACAAAGATGTGCTCGACTTGTCAATCCTACGGTCTTGGGTGCTGTAAGTATCCTACTATCCGTGCATATACGGATATATGTCATTTATTAATTGGTTACTTCCGTGCAGCTGCATGACCAACTATGCCAAATCTAAGGGCATACCTGTTGGTTTCTTGGACCCCCAGATGGTCGCCGAGGTGATGTTTAGGACCGACGCAGACTTCGTTGTCGACTACATCAAAAGAGGGTTGCTTGCTCAGGTCGACAAGGAGTATATACTTGTACCCTACAACCAGAGGTGAGTGCTTTCATCAGTACTTCACCCGTAGATTAGTGTCTCCATGTGCACACCCCCAAATTTAGATTAAATATTTAATTCTTTACGTGTAATATGTAGCTACCACTGGATCCTGCTGCTACTTATTCCGAAAAGCAACAAGGTGTTCTACCTTGACTCATTGCAGAGGAAAGGGTACTCGTATTGCAGCGCACGAGATGTATTCGAAAGGTGATGTGGACCTGTCTTGCATGCATCTAGATTTACCGTCCTCAAATTGTCAATTTCGGCTATCCTCAAACTGTCAATTTTGACTATCTACAGGTCTTTCACGAAGTACTTTGCCGAGGTAGGGAGAGAACACGAGTGGCGAGCCGATAAGTTTTAGTGGTTACAATGTTCGGTACAAATTTCAACTGGCATCTGTTTTACTTTATAACTTGTCCCCACCTAACTCTCGGTCTGTAAATTGGCAGTGCCATCAGCAGCCGGACGACAATACATGTGGGTTCTACGTGATGCGCCACATGTATGACCTGATCATCACCCCTCACCGGCCATATTTCCTCGAGGTATACAACTGCTCCCCTTTGTATCGATTTGACAGAATTTACAACTGCAGCTAATTTTTTATGTACCAACTCTTGCTGCAGGGGGTCGACTTCCCTTTAGAAAGCCTTGACCATCGGCAGATTGGTATTGTCCGAGGGATGCTCGCTGAGTTTTTCCTTTCGGAGGTCATATCCACCAAGGGGAAGTTTAGGGACCCGCAAGGTTCGTATTAGTGCGGCCTTACATTTATTTGTACATCTAACACACTGACTTTAATTGTCGATTACATTTATTTGTTCAATTGTACATATTTCTGAGTTCTGTGCTGTATATATGAAATGATAGAACAGAGGGGTACAAATATATTTGAGTACTGTGCATATGAAACTGTATATATTTGAGTACTGTACAAATATATTTCTGAGTTCAATTGTACAAATTTCAATTGTACAAATATATATGAGACTGTATATATTTGAGTACTGTGCATGTATGAAATTCATGAACTGTATATATGAAATGCAATTTGTACAGAGGACATCGTTGACTGTTATAATCTCAAACGGTTTGTAAGATCAAAACTGTCTGTATGCACAGACGGTTTTGATCTTACAAACCGTCTGAGATTATAACAGTCACCGATAATGACACTATCACAGATGGTTTTGACCTAAAAACCGTCTGTGATATCACACTATCACTATCTCAGATGGTTTTGACCTCAGAGCAGTCTGTGATATCACCTATCACAGACGGTTCTGAGATTATAACACTATCACAGACGGTTCTAACCTAAAAACCGTCTGTGATGTTCACTATTACAGATGGTTCTGAGAGTATAATATCACAGACGGTTTCAAGATTACCACCGTCGCTGATAATGACAATATCGCAGATGGTTTTGACCTCACAGCCGTCTGTGATACTCTAAATACACAGACGGTTTGACATCAGAACCTTCTGCGATACTCATATTATTACTGACGGTTCTGAGATCAAAACCGTCTATGTTAGTATGAGTATCTGAGACGGCTTTGATGTCATAACAGTCTGTGTATTTGGAGTACCACAGATGGTTCTGATATCAAAACCGTCTCTGATAATTTGAGTATCACAGACGGTTCTGATGTTAAAACCGTCTCTGGTAATCTGAGTATCACAGACGGTTCTGATATCAGAACCGTCTCTGATAATTTGAGTATCACAGACGGTTGTTATCTCAGAACCGTCTCTGATAATGTGAGGATCCCAGATGGTTTTGACATCAGAACAGTCTGCGAAACTCAAATTATCAGAGACGGTTCTGAGATTAAAACCGTCTGTGGTAGTATGAGTTTCAGAGACGGTTCTGATGTGAGAATGGTCTGTGAAGTATGAGTATCACAGACGGTTCTGATGTTATAACAGTCTGTGAAGTATGAGTATCACAGACGGTTCTGATCTTATAACAGTTTGTGAAGTATGAGTATCACAGACGGTTTTGATCTTATAACAGTCTGTGAATGGAGAGATCACAGACGGTTGAAAACATCAAAAACCGTCTGTGATAGTACATGATTATCACTGACTCGAATATCACTGATGGGTAAGAACCGTCTGTGATGACATTTTTGACCCGACTGTGATGATGAATTCTGTAGTAGTGACGTTTTGCAAAACTTTTGAAAACATCGCGGGTTTCAGATTTTTGAGAAATAAAGAAAACCTAAGTGCAGTGAGTAAAATCATCAACAATCACAAAAACATAATTGCTACCCCCGATACTTTGGAACACATAAGGTCCAAATAAATCCATATGCAATAGTTCCAAAGGTTTGCAAGTCGAAAGAATGCGCTTAGTCGGATGTGAAGTAGCTACTTGCTTGCCAGCTTGACAGGTGCTACAAGGTTTGTCCTTTTCAAAATTCACATCCTTTAAGGCAACAACCAAATCACGTTTTAAAAGTTTTCTCAATTGATGCATTCCAACATGTGCAAGTCGTCTATGCCATAGCCAACCTTTCGAGGTTTGAGAGACAAGACATGTTGAAAGAGATGCATCTTTTGAATGAAAATCAACCAAATAAAGATTTCCAAAACGAAAGCCTTTAAAAATCAAAGAATTGTCTTTCAAACTTTCAACTAAAACTTCTTTGGAATAAAATGTGCATCAAAAACCAAAATCGCAAATTTGTGCAACGGAAAGCAAATTAAAATTCAGAGATTCAACAAGCAAAACATTTGAAATTGAAAGATCATTTGGAATTGTAATTTATCCAAGCCTACCACATTTCCTTGATGGTTGTCGCCAAAGGTGATCTTTTGATTCTCGCTTGAGTTGTCTTCTAGTGAGGTGAAGAACTTCTTGTTGCCGGTCATGTGTTCGGAGCATCCACTGTCTAGCACCCAATGCCTCCCACCGGTCTTGTAGTTGACCTGCATAAAAAGAATTAAGTCCTTTAGGTAGCCAAACCTTTTTGGGTCCTTCAATGTTAGCAATCAAAGCTTTGGGCACCCAAATAGATTTCTTCTTTTTATTTAACATGGGTGCGCCAACATACTTTTCTATAGCATAACCTTTCTTCGACTTTTGAAGCATGTAGCAAGTATCAAAATAATTTGGAGTCATTAAGGGACATGCTTTATGCGAATGACCAGTTTCATGAAATTTAAAACAAAAAGTATTACATGCTTTTACAAAAACAGTTTTAGCGTTAGGTTTCTTTCCTCTCTTCGGAAAGTATCCTAAACCTTCTTTTCTAAATGAACACTTTCCCTTATAGCAGTTTTCGAGACCTTTTCCAAGTTTTTCAACTTGTGCCTTAAGTTCATTATTTTCATTTAAGATGGTATCATTTGAAGCACATGGTATATGATGACTACTAGAAGGAGTATCATTTAAATCACATGAAGTGGAAGCATCTACCTTAGATGAAACATTAGTAACATCTTTTATGAGCATGCTTTCATATGATTCTTTCAATTTAGAGTATTGAACACGTAGAGAAGAATGTTCTTCCTTAAGCGTCTTATACTTCTTTTTAGTCTTTCCAAAAACTTCATTTAGTTCGGTTATCATTTCAACTAATTCATTATATGAAGGATCGTTAGAATGTACCTTTTCATCGCCTTTAGCCATAAGACAAAGGGATGAACTAGTTGGTGTGTTGCCGAGGGCTAGTCCGACTAGCTTCTTGGAGCATCCTTCTTCGTCGTCAGAGTCGGAGTCGGAGCTCTCTCCGCCAGACATCCACTCTCCAAAACATGCTTCTTTGGTTTCTTCATTCTTCTTCTTGAAGAATATCTTCTTTTTATTCCACGCCTTGTTCTTGTTTGGGCATCTTGAAGCTATGTGTCCCTTTTCATGACATCCATATCAAATGATGTCCTTGAAGTTGTTCTGCTTAAGTACCTTTGGTCGTGTGTCAATGTTGACACCCTTCTTGTGCAACCTGCGAAGAAGCTTTTGAGTATTTTTTACCATGAGTGCTAGATCTTCATCGGAGGAGACATCACTTGAATCGTTCCTTGCGTTGGCTTTGAAAGCCAATGCCTTTTTCTTCGTCTCCGAGGGTTCGGACACTTCCTTCTTCTCCTTTTTGTGCATCTCATGGGTGATGAGATTCCCATAAAGATCTGTCGGTGTTGTGGTCGACAAGTTGGAGTTTGTGAGAACCGTCACAAGAGTGTTGACGCTTTCTGGTAAAGCCCTGAGCATCTTTCTCACAATATCAAGGTCAGTAAACACAACTCCGAGCCCCTTGAGTTCATTCACAATATTATTCAACCGAGTGAACATGGAGTCCACGGACTCAGTTGACCACATTGTGAACATCTCATATCGTTGCCTCACCATGAGCAACTTTGCCTCTTTAACTTTTGTAGTGCCCTCGTAAATTTCTTCGAGGGTGGTCCAAACCATGTGAGCAATCGTGAGATTGCTTACACGGTTAAACTCATTTAAAGATAAACCGGCAAAGAGGGCATTTAAATGTAGTTTTCTCCTGTCGTCCTCAGAGTGACTTGCCAGATCATCCGGAGGAGTAAAACCAAGTTTAACAATATCCCATACGTCAAGCCCCATGGCCTCTAGGAATACCGACATGCGCACTTTCCAATAGGGATAGTTTGTCCCATCAAAGATAGGCGCACGACTGGTATGACCAAGATAGAAACCATCATTAGACGACATCCTCTCTCTAGGCGATAAAGCCTAATGAATCAAGAGACCTTGCTCTGATACCACGTGTAGGATCAAGGATGCCGACTAGAGGGGGGGTGAATAGGAGGCTTAAAAACTTTTTGGATAAGTGCAAATACAACAATAAAACAATAAAGAGGAGAAGACAAACACAATCGATTTTTACCGAGGTATCAGAGACTCGCCCAGTCTCCACTAATCCTCGTTGAAGCACTCAAGTCAATTGAGTTTTGCCTCAATACCCACGAAGGATATTATCAACTAGTGGTTGCTCCGTGTCCACTCTGGAAAGGTGAGCACCGATGCCTTGTACAAACTTGCCGAGCCTCTATGACAATCTCCGAACTGGAGAGGTCAACGGCCACTCCTCTGAACCGTCTAGGTGAGGGCGCTCACCAAGAATAATAGGCGGCGAGGTCTTCTCTAGACCTCCAAATACACACCGAGAAACTACAAGTATGCAAATGCAATGAACTGGAATGCTCGGTGGTTCAGAAAACACTCGACTTGATCAACAGATCAAGATTTTGTGTAGAAAACTAAAGCTCAAGAGTGTATAAGAGAATGATGCTGCTTGTTGTATAAAACTCATGCCCAAAGCCCCTATTTATAGCCTCAAGAATCAAAAGAACCGTTCGGGCTAGGGCTGAAAATCAGCAACACAAATTGACAGTCAGTTTGCCTAACTGACAGTCAGTTTCATACACAACGGTCGACAAAATTTACGGATAAAAAATAGCTAGCCGTTTGTGGTCGTTTAAGGAAACTTGAAACCCCCAACTAACAGTCAGTTATGTAAACTGACAATCAGTTCGACCAAAACCTCGACCAAAGCAAATAGAAACTAAAATAAAAACAACTGTGGTCGAAACCCCAACTCACAGTCAATATGGACAAACTGACAGTCAGTTTAGTACAAAAATTTTGAGCTTGAAAAACATACTCTCTGGGTAATTGTCAGTTAACACAAACTGACATTCAAACTGAGAGTCAGTTCAGCAAACTGACAATCAGCCTGAACAAAAACAGCTATAACTTTAAATCCAGAAGTCCAAATTGAGAGTTTAATAGCTTGTTTGAAAGATATTTTCAGGGCTACATTTTTGTCAACAGAAGCAAAAACCAGATCTGCCTAGATCTTTCTAGAAACTTGAAAAACTCTTCTGCTGTCAAAAACTCAACTGAAAATCCAAATCTTTCAAACAAAAATCAAAACAAATCCAACCAAAAGGATGCAATGCAATGACCTAAGTTTCTCAGTTTATGTTGGAGATGTAGAGAGAGGACTTTTGCCACCCCTCTTTATAGTACGGTTAAAAACTAAAGACAATTTTCCTAAACCGATCAACTCCAAACACCGAGATCGATAAAAATAAAGAAAATAGTACCTCGGTCTTTTGCGCTTTTGCGACTTGCGTCTCGACATCATTCCTTGCGACTTGTGCTTTTACTTCTTTTGCGTTGAGTTCGTCTTGTTCATCTCGACTATCTTCCCAACGAAGCTCTGTATCAAACAATCTCAAAAGCACAGTTAGTCTTAAACACTTTGTTTTCATTAATAATCAAAATTAGGGTTAGGAATAAAGGCCTAGATGCAACACTTTTCCTTCATCTGGAGGTTTAGTGAGCCATGTCTGGGGCATATAATTCTGAGAATGACTTTGATCTCAACGATTGTGCCCATATACAAATGCCTTCTCCTAGCGATCCCGTTCCAATGGAAGAGGTCGGTTGCGAAGACATTCCAAAGGAACGTCAGGAGGATATGTGTTCCCCTACCCGGGTCATGTCCATCGACCAGGGGATGGAAGAGATAGGTCCGGAACTTGATGTCAGTTCCACCATATGCAAAATCGAGTCTCTGTCACCATGCGTCCCCGTCGGGGACCAGGATGGCAGTGACCAGGAACTGAGTCCAGGGAGTTTTGATCTTGACAACTTCCACTCTCTCTTTGATTTCGAGTCCGACTCAGAGCAAACAGAGATCCGGGCAACCTCCTTCTATAGCTTCTCTCCCTAGAGAATTCGCTGCCTTGTCGGAGGAAAATCCCGATCATCGAATTGCTAGGGAAGAACTGGAGCCCAGACAATAGGAGGAACAAGAACGCAAGTAGAAGGAGGATCAAGACCGTGAGCGACGAGATAACAAACTCCGCAGAACAGCCCTAGAGGCTCTGCAAAATGCACAGTGCCGTTATGACGCCGCCCCTTGTTCCTACCATGGCCCACATGGTAGCAGGCGCGACCAGATGCCATCTTTACCACCGGAGCATTTCCTGGCGGATGAAGAAACGATTACCGCTGGTGCAACGAAGAGAAGTACGCATGGCCGACTTCGATCTATCGCAAAGGTTTGCGTAATTTTCCTCCTACCCTCACAGACGCGGAGAAACCGGCTTTTGCTAGGATCCTGGTGAAGAAGCTGGACGAGGTCGCATTTGATGCGACCCCTACAGCTTCCTCCCGATCTACGATACGTTCCCATGGAAGGTGTATTCCTACTCTAGTCATGGTAGGCGTAATCGATTACCATCTGGATCACTTCCGCATGACAAATCCAGGCGTGTGGGAAGTTCTCATGATCGAGATGGAATTTCCGTGCATTCTTGTCTGGGACCACGTGGCGCGTCTCCATTGCGTGAAACCGCTCGTGGTAATGATGGAAACCGCGGAACCCTCCACAGTCGCTATGTGTGCTGTAAAGCTTTTTCGCCAGGCCTCCGTGCGGTCGTCTGGCCGGATAAGTTCAAGCCAGGGGCTATTGTGAGGTTTGATGGGACCCAGAATCCGTCGAAGTTCCTTCAGATTTACATCACTGCTATCCGAGCTGCTGATGGGGATGATCATGTCATGGCCAATTACTTGTCGACGGTCCTTGAGGGACCGGCAAGGACCTGGCTATTCAATCAACCTGAAGGTTCGATATATAACTGGGAAATGTTGTGTGATGCTATCCTCAACAATTTCCAGAATTGTTGTCATAATCCCGGGAAAGAAGACGATCTTCATCGTCTACGACAAACTTCTACGGAGGCTCTTTGGCAATTTGTTAAAAGGTTTGTTGGTGAGAAATACCATCCCAAACATATCCGATAACTCCGTTATCAGGGAGTTTAAGCACGCTGTTCGATATCAGAGGTTTATGGAAGATTTACTTATCCACCCTCCTAGATCAGTCGCCGATCTCTTTCATATGGCTGATCGCTATTCAGACACGGTCGAGGCTGTTGAATGGAATAGGATGGTGGATAAAGGGAATTTACTGCCCCAACCAGGTCTCAAAGACGTGAAAAAAGAGGATGCAGGCAAGAAGCCAGAGTGTTAATCGGGCGGGAAGTCAAAGAAGTCCGAAAGGAATCAAATCGAACAGTACCGGAAGGTCGCGGTCGCAGAAAAGCCTCCACCGGCTGAAGGTAATAAGTTTAAGTTTAAAAATAAAAGTGCCTCTAGTGGTCGCAATGCCGACCAGCCAGAAAAACCGACTAATTCGCAGGAAGGCAAGAAGTGGTGCCCCATCCACAACTCTCTGGGAATGACCTCAAGAATTGCTGGAGCTGGTTGAAGCAACTAGATGACTTCTACCAGGAAATTGGGCCGATGCCAACTTTGCTATCGAAACAGCAGACTTGCGGGCTTAGAGACGCTGACGAGGCCGAGGAAATGTCCTAACAGGTACCTCGTAATTATGTTAATATCATTTTTGGTGGTTCCTCCTCTTTTGTTTCTAAACGTCAGTTTAAAGCGTTTCATCGACAAGTTAACCAAGCGGAAGCTCCTCTTGGCAAACCTCAATACCCCCGTTGGTCGGACACTCCTTTGATATTTGATCGCTCTGATTGTCCTGTTGGGCTTACTCAACCATTGAGACTACCTCTGGTCATTACCCTAATTATCAATAACGCGAGAGTCGAAAGGGTCCTGATCGATGTAGGTAGTTCCTTGAACATTTTACTGGTTAAGGCATTGGACGAGATGCAAATCCCTCATTCAAAAATCAAACCCATAATCCATCCATTTTATGGGATAACTCCTGGTCCCTCGATGATGCCGATGGGACAGGTGGTGCTCCCACTCACACTGGGTAAACCGGATAATTTCTGAATAGAATTAGTTACTTTCGACGTAATTGATTGTGATTTGGCTTATAACGCGATTTTTGGCCCTAAAGGCGTTATCTCCGTCCGAGGGAGTCGCATTGTGGCATTGACTTGCGATCGGTCATCCCTGGAGCTCATAGATCAACTTCCCCTTCGGGATGTCAAGATCACCACCACAGCTGCGGATACAATAAAGGTCGCCCCTCGACCAAAGGAAAAGCTAAAACTGGCTCCGTTATGCCCAGATGACCTATCTAGAACAATTCGGATTGGATCAGGCCTGGATGACAAATAGGAACTCGAACTCATTACTTTCCTCTGAGCTAATGCAGATGTGTTTGCTTGGAAACCATCCGACATGCCCGGTGTCCCAAGGGAGGTAATTGAGCACAGGTTAGCAATTCGACCTGGACAGCGACCAATAAAACAGAAGCTCAGACGCTTTGTTGTTGATCGGCAAGAAGCTCTCCGCGCGGAGTTAGATAAACTCCAAGTGGCCGGGTTTATTCGAGAAGTCGATTATCCGGAATGGCTTGTAGATCCGGTCATGGTCCGTAAGTCAAATGGTAAGTGGCGCATGTGCGTCAATTACACTAGCCTAAATAGTGCCTGCCCGAAGGATGACTTTCGCCTTCCCCGCATCGATCAGTTGGTCGAATCTACTACGGGTTGTGAACTGATGAGTTTCCTGGATGCTTAGTCAGGATATCATCAAATTATCATGGCAGATGAAGATGAAGAGAAGACTGCTTTCATCACACCATTTGGCACCTACTGCTACATCAGAATGCCATTTGGTCTCAAGAACACCAGTTCCACGTACCAGCGCTTGATGCAAAAGACCTTTCTTTCCCAGATGGGGCATAATCTTGAAGGTTACGTAGATGACTTGGTTGTAAAGAGCTTAAAAAGCTTGACTCATTTAGATAATCTTGCTGAAACCTTCGGTAATTTAAACCGATTTGGAATAAAATTAAACCCAGAAAAGTGTTCTTTCAGGGTTTCATCTGGTAAACTTTTAGGCTTTCTCGTCTGTTCTAGAGGAATCAAGGTTATCCCCGAAAAAATCAGGGCCATCGAGCAAATGAGGTCTCCTTCGACCATGAAGGATGTCCAGTGCTTGGCAGGTCGCATGGCTGCTTTAAGTCGATTAATATCACAACTAGGCGAGAGGGGATTACCTTTTTTCAAAGCTCTTCGAAAATACCATGGTTTTACCTGGTTGGATGAAGCCGAGAAAGCATTCCAAGAGGTTAAAGCATACTTATTTAGTCCACTGGTGTTGGTTTCTCCGATCGCAGGGGAACCACTACTTCTTTACTTGGCAGCCACTCCTCATGCATTCAGCGTGGTTCTGATCGCAGAAAGAAAAGGTGTGCAACAGCCCGTTTATTACGTAAGCAAGGTACTTCATGGTCCTAAGGAACGTTACCCTGAGGTCCAGAAGATACTTTACACGCTACTGATGGCTTCCCGCAAGCTACGGCTTTACTTTCAGGCACACAAAATTACAGTGCCCTCGTCCTTCCCTTTTGGAGATATTATCCGAAACCCGGAGAAATCTGGTCGAATCGCAAAGTGGACTGTGGAACTTGGAGCATTTAACATCCATTTCACCCCTCGTACTACGGTCTAGTCTCAGATCCTTGCAGACTTTGTGGTCGAATGGACTAACCCTGCCCACCTATGCAGGAATCTAAAGACTTATCATGCATTGACCACTAGACGATGTATTTTGATGGTTCTCACAGTTTTCAACACTTGGGGGCTGGAGTGATCTTAGTCACGCCTCAAGGCGACCAACTCAAGTATGTCTTTCAATTACATTTTGTTGCGACTAACAACGCAGCAAAATATGAAGGTATTATTGTAGGGCTCCGGGCAGCTAATTTCCTCAAAGTCCGTCGATTAGTGGTGAGGGGAGACTCACAACTGGTCGTAAACCAGGTAAACAAGGAGTACAGCACCTCCGATGAGACAATGGCTCATTACCTGGGGGAAGTAAGGAGATCAGAAAAACACTTCAGACATTTCGAAGTCAAATACATCCCCCGAAAGGACAACATTCTCGTAGACCAATTATCTAAAATTGGGTCCTCACATACATCTTCTTCGGCAGGAGAGTTCGTCGAACACTTGGAACATCCTTCGATGATGACTACAGTCGAAGATGACCCGGTGACAGTCTTCGTTACCAACCTTAGACTAGAAGGAGATTGGACCCATCCATTGAGGGTCTATCTCGAACATGGGACCTTGCCCAAGGATGAAACCAAAAGTGATCGGTTGATTCGAAAAGCGCACCTATACAAACTTATAGAAGGGGTTTTGCATAGGAAGGGTACTCAAGGAGTATTCATGCGTTGTATTTCTGAAGGGGATGGTAAATTTCCTCTTGAAAGAAATCCATGATGGTGTGTGTGGTGCGCACGCGTCATTTTGCACACTGATCGGGAAAGCTTTCCGATAGGGTTTTACTTGCCTTCGGCACTCGATGATGCCAAATATTTGGTCAAGACATGCCCCCAGTGTCAATTTCATGCAAGACAGGTTCATCAGCCCGCGTATGCCTTGCAAACTATCCCTTTAACGTGGCCCTTTGCTGTCTGGGGGATAGATATTGTGGAGCTATGCCACAGGCGGTCAATGGTTACAAATTCCAATTCATAGCCATTGACACGTTTACAAAGTGGATCGAGGCTGAACCAGTCCACAATATCACCGCTACTGCGGCGCAGAAGTTCTTTCATAAGAACATCGTCACTCGATTTGGTGTTCCGAGCCATCTCATTACTGACAACGGTTCCCGGTTCACTAGCGGTCTGTTCCTGGACTATTGCGATAATATTGAAACCAAGGTGTGCTTTGCTTCTGTATCCCATCCACAGAGCAATGGTGCCGTCGAATGTGCCATTGGGGAGATGTTACAAGGCATCAAGAAACCTATTTTCGATCACCTTAAGATGCACTTGGGAGCTTGGGTAGATGAACTCTACTCTGTTGTTTGGGCACTACGTACTACCTGTAGTCGAGCCACCTGTGAGACACCTTTCCAATTGGTATATGGCGTCGAGGCTGCGTTACCTATGGAAATTCGTATTGGCTCTGTCCGAACAGATCAATTCGACTAGATTGATCGGATCGAACAACGTACTCAGGATTTAACCTTCCTCAAAGAAAAGCGTGATCGAGCACTGATAAGGTCGGCAGTATATTTGCAAGCTTTACGAAAATATCACAGCAAGAGGGTGCGGCCGCGTAGTCTTCACGTAGGTGACCTAGTTTTATAAAAAATACAAAACCAGTCTAACCGCAATAAGTTCTTGTCGTGGTATTACGGATACCCCGACAGGTTCGGACGTGTGCAGCACGAGTACAGCGGCGCGAGCAGACCGAGTTACTGGTCTCCTCCCGCCGGGCAACACAGAAAGTGACACAGAGGTTTATATAGGTTCGGGTCCCAGTGGGGGCCCTAGTCCTGTTGGCTCTCTCCGGACGCGAGTCCGCTGGGGAGGTGAGCTCTCGAGGAGAGGTCTCCGAGAGAACCGAATGAGTTTATATGAAAATGAATTGGAATCCCTAAAAAAGGGTACAAGAGGGGTATATATAGCCCCCAAGAAATACAAAAGATGAAAATGCCCTCGCTGCAACCGTTGGATGGAAGGGCGAAGACGTCCTTTGGCCTGACGGACGGCCTGGATGCTCGACACGTGGCGCCACGGGCTTCCTAGAGGCCCCACGGTCAGCAACAGCACCATGAGCCCGGAGGCTCTCCGGGCCTCACCGGGTATCACCGGGGTCCCGGAGACCCTTCGGATCTCACCGGGTCCCCGGAGACCCTCCGGATCTCACCGGGTGTCACCGGGGTCCCGGAGACCCTCCGGATCTCACCGGATTCCCGGAGACCCTCTGGATCTCACCGGGTGTCACTCGGGTCCCGGAGACCCTCCGAGTCTCACTGGGTGTCACCGGTCCCGGAGACCCTCCGGATCTCACCGGGCGCCCGATGACCGTCCGGATCTCACCGGGGGCCCGATGACCGTCCGGATCTCACCGGGGACTCCTTGGGACTTCGTGGGACCGCTGGGGATTCCCCCAACAGCAGCCCCCCAGGCCCTCGGGGGCTCTTGGTGCCTCCGATGGGTATGTGAATCTCCAAATTGTGACGCTTCGTATTCCATGAAGTCCTTTACGCTCCCGGCGGCGCTTCGGCTTCCTAACCGCTCCTCCGCAGGACGCGTCTACCCGCGAACCGACGCATCGTTTCGATGCGCCCGCGCCCGCGTCGGTTCATTTTGTGCACGACGGTTCAGCTCCGCGGCTCTGATGGCTTTGTGGACACGTGTCGGGCATCCGGACCCTCCCCACTCCCTATAAATAGGGGGGGAGGGGCCCTCAAGTTGACCACGCCCACACACCCTCGAAATCCCACAAACTCATCTTCCGGTGATTTCCGGTGGTTTCCGGTGACCTCATCCGGTAGCTTCCGTAGACTTCGTCCGGAAACGCCCGGTAGTTGCCGGTAGTTCCCGGAGACTTCGTCTGGTAGTTTTCGGAGACCGTCCGGGAACGCCTGGTTGTTTCCGGTAGTTTCCGGGGACTTCGTCCGGAAACGCCCGGTAGTTTCCGGTAGTTTCCGGGGACTTTCGTCCGGAAACGCCCGGTGGTTCCCAGTAATTTCCGGTAGTTTTAGTCCGTGATCGCGCCGAAGAGTCGCGCCAAGGTCTCCGAGTTGCTCGCGGAGGAGGTGACTTCCGATTTCCTCGGGGCCACCGAGTTCTCCTCGGGGGCCCTTGAGGCCTTCTTGGAGCGTGGCTACTTCCAGGCGGGAGATATTAGGATCCCCGGCCCGGCGGAGTAGGTGCCGAGCCCCCGGGACGGGGAGGTGGTGGCTTTCGAGGCATTCGTGGAGGCCGGCCTTCGGCTTCCCGTGCACCCGCTGCTTCGCGACTTCCTGCAGTTGTACGGTCTCGCGCTCAACCACCTCACCCCGAACACCCTTGTTCGGATGGGTTTGTTTATATGGTTGTGCGAGACAACCGCCGTGACGCCCACCATGCGGCTCCTCCGGTACTTCTACGAGCCGGCGGCGAGGGGCCCGGTGGTGAGGAGGGGCGGCCCTAGGTCGGCCGTCAACTCCATCATGATCCAGCTGACTCCGGGTCGCGTCGACGAGTACCTGGTGCTGGCCTCCCGGGACCACTGGGGGGACTGGCTCCGGCATTGGTTCTACCTCCGGGTAGGAGACCCGGGGGTGACCTACTCTCGGGAGCCATCGACGTACTCGCGATCTAGTGGCCCGGTGGCTCCCGAGTGGACCGTGGCGGAGATGAGTCTCCTTTCTGCGATGGCGGAGGCTCGATCCCGGTGGTCTATGCGGGATCTTGCGGAGGAGATGGCCCTCCTCCGAGTGGCACCGCTCCACACCCGTAGAGGGAGGGGGATGTCACCGGCGCTGGTCGAGGAAGGCCGCGAAGTGTTGTAGAAGCTGATGGCATTCTCGAGTAGCGTGGGTACTCGACTTGTGGAAGGTGCACCACACGTTGGCTGTGCCCTCCTTGCTCTCCTTAGCGCGGCTTTCGCGCCCGCGGGAGGATTGTCCTCCAGCGTAACCCTTTGACTTAGGAGGGGCGTGACTGCCTTTGGCGCTGTCGCGCGAGCCGCCTCCGCCCTCAAGGATGAAAGCGTCCCGTGGCCGTGGCTCGCGACGATCACTTCTTCGGGGACGTTTGCTGGAGGGGTCCCTGGGCTCCCGGTCGGCGGGGGCAGGAGCCCCCTGGTTCTTTTTCCAAAGATCGTCCTCCTCCGCGCGGGCGTACTTCTCAAGTATGGTGAAGAGTTCGTCGGCGGAGGTGGGGCAGCTCCGAGAGAGCCTCCGGTGGAGCTCCCCGGGGAGTATCCCGCTCTTGCATGCTTCGATGACCGTGGAGTCAGGGACATGCGCCACTTTGCTTTTCACCTGAGCGAAGCGCTTAAAGAAGCTACGGATAGTCTCCCCCGTCCTCCGCCGGACGGTGTAGCACTGGGACGAGTCCAAGGGCCGCACATAGTTGCCCTGGAAGTTTGCACAAAATTCGCGCTTCAGCTGCACGAAGGACTTGATGGATCCAGCTTTCAGGTTGTAGAACCATGAGCGTGCGATGCCCGTGAGGTAGACGGGGAAGACATTGCATTGCACTGTCTCGTCCCCCCCGGCCGCCGAGATGGCCGTCGAGTACACCTGCACAAACTCGTAAGGATCGGCCTCACCATTGTAATGCTCGATGTGCGGCGGGCGGTAAGGCCACGGCCAGTGTATGCAGCGGAGACGACTGCACAGCGGTTGGTTGGTCCCCTCAACTTCCTTGGGGGATCCATGGTCGCTCGTGCACAACGGTCCGCCGGTTTGGCGGTGTCGTCTCTTTTCTTCCGGGTTGGTTGAGCTGACCTCTTGGGCGTCAAGGTATCCCTCAGGAGTGGTGGCAGCTTCTTTGAACGGTCTTTTCCCCCGGGCGATTTGGGAGCGCGTCTCCGTGCGCCCGCGGGTTCGGGGGAGTCCTAACCGATGACGTGAGGTGGTTTCTTCGGACCTGGTGGTACGCATTCGCTCGACCTCCTCCCTTGTGAAGCGGGTCTGATCTGCTGGGGGCGCCCGCGGGGGAAGGAGCTGATGCGAGTTTGCCACAGTCCCAGTGGACGCTGCCGGCGCGCGGACCGGGCCATGCGCCGAGTCCACGCTCGGTTCGGCGGCGGGAGTGGTCGCAGTTCGAGTCCCCGGGGCGTCCGCGGGGGCGGGCGTTGCACTGATCCTGGGCGTCGACCCACGGAGGCTGCCGGGCCCGGGCGCCGGGGTTGGCCCCCACACGGCGGTAACCGCTCGCGGGGGTTCTGGACCCGGGGCAGGACGACTCCCAGAGGCATGGAGTGTCGCCGGGATCGGATACGGCCCGGGCGCGCCTCCGGGAACGAGGAACATCCCCAGCCCGGGAAAGGCGGGGTTCCCCATGAAGAATTGGGGCGGTGCCCCCATGAACGGATACGGAGGCGGGTAGACGGGAGCCGGGGGCCGCACCAGGACGCGCAGCAGCGCCTCCAGGGTGTGTTGGGTATGAAGCTGGCCCTGGATCAAAGCCCCCAGCATAGAATCTCCGGAGATCGGAACGGAGAGTTGGGCGCACCAGGCCCCAGAAGCTCGGTTGCGGTCGCTGGGTCGGAAACGAGGGCCCTTTGCCCGGAGGCCGCGGGTAGAGGAAGCGAGTCCTCCGCCCGTACGCCCCCGGGCGGCGGGGCCGCAGAAGCCTCATCTCGTGGATGCGGAGCCGGGTTGCTAGGACCAGCGCCCTCGGGAGATGAGAGGGCTTGTGCTCTGGTGGTTGCGGGAGCCATGGCGATTCGTCGCGAATTCCCCACGGTCGGCGCCAACTGTCGTGGTATTACGGATACCCCGGCAGGTTCGGACGTGCGCAGCACGAGTACAGCGGCGCGAGCAGACCGAGTTACTGGTCTCCTCCCGCCGGGCAACACAGAAAGTGACACAGAGGTTTATACAGGTTCGGGTCCCAGTGGGGGCCCTAGTCCTGTTGGCTCTCTACGGACGCGAGTCCGCTGGGGAGGTGAGCTCTCGAGGAGAGGTCTCCGAGAGAACCGAATGAGTTTATATGAAAATGAATTGGAATCCCTAAAAAAGGGTACAAGAGGGGTATATATAGCCCCCAAGAAATACAAAAGACGAAAATGCCCTCGCTGCAACCGTTGGATGGAAGGGCGAAGACGTCCTTTGGCTTGACGGACGGCCTGGATGCTCGACACGTGGCGCCACGGGCTTCCTAGAGGCCCCACGGTCAGGAGCAGCTCCATGAGCCCGGAGGCTCTCCGGGCCTCACCGGGTATCGTGTCACCAGGGTCCTTGGGACCCTCCGGATCTCACCGGATTCCCGGAGACCCTCCGGATCTCACCGGGTGTCCGGAGACCCTTCGGATCTCACCGGGTCCCCGGAGACCCTCCGGATCTCACCCAGTGTCACCGGGGTCCCGGGGACCCTCCGGATCTCACCGGATTCCCGGAGACCCTCCGGATCTCACCGGGTCCCAGGGGACCCTTCGGATCTCACCGGGTGTCACCGGGGTCCCGGGGGAGACCCTCCGAGTCTCACCGGGTGTCACCGGTCCCGGAAACCCTCCGGATCTCACCGGGCGCCCGATGACCCTCCGGATCTCACCGGGGGCCCGGTGACTCTCCGGGTCTCACCGGGGACTCCTTGGGAATTCGTGGGACCGCTGGGGATTCCCCCAACAGTTCTCTCCTTAGTGGGAAGGCCCTTACATTGTTGTTTCAGTACTGCGACCAGGATTGGCTCGGTAATCGATGGAGGATGGTAGAATCTTGTCCAATACTTGGAACATCGATCAACTACGCAAGTTATACGTGCAAGTTCCCCAATCTTTTTTCCTGTTCAATTAGCATGGTTTAACAAAAACTTCGTGAGTACTTTTCTTTCGCTCATGTTATGTTCGTTTCTTTATTGGCCATACCTATACCGAGCCCGGCTTGGGGGCTGATTGCCGATAATCATCTTGCTACAATGTCCTAACCGGATTCGCTGGCCTATCTCATGGTCGCATCCAGCTAAGACATCCCTCAATAAGCTGTTTCTCAACGCACACGGGACTTACTAGCATGTTCCTGATCATTCGAGTGGCTGCCAGTTCGTAAGAAGGCCAGATCTTGTATTAATGTCAGTATCGGTTTGATCGGATGATCATATCTAAGTTAAAAGCATTTCTCAGATATTCATAGTGCCCATATTTTTCCAGAGATTATAATACTAGGTCTTCAGTATTTATGATCTCAGGAGGGGGCTAAGAGAATATGATCATAATGTGAAACGAAGAAAGTATCACTCTTTTCCAAAATTTAAGGCACGTATTGGCATGTTATAAATGTAATTTCTCAGGTACAATTACTAAAAGAGATCATTACAAGGAATCAAATAAGGCCTAGTTCTTTCAATAGATCTTCGGCTAGAGGCTTGACTTCTTCAGAGATGGCCTCAAGTTGATCACTCTCGATCTCTGCGTCCTCTACCACCGATTTCAGATTCAGATATGGGCCGTGGTGAAATCGTAATATGCAGAGAATGGTAGAGGTTATAGATCATACATTTGACTTCATTGCCTCTTCCTGCCATTTGGTATCTCCAGGAAAACACTCGAGGAGTGATTCAGCTTAGGCCGCGACCAATGTGGCTAACTCGCTAAGGTTTGGATTGTCCTTTTGTGACTCGATCACATCACTTTTAGCAGAGTAGCCACCATCTTCAGCTTTTCAAAGATGTTCAGTTGAGTACTGCTGCAGGAGGAAATTGTTTTGTTTAAACCTTCATTCTCCATGCTGACAGTATCAATCTTCGAGTTTTGTAACTCAATGGTCGCCTGAAGGCCTTTCTTCTCTTCTGAAAGATGGCTTATTTGATCCTCTTGTGCTGTATGAACGCAGTAAAGACTTACTATAAACAGTTCATACGATGAGAAGATTTCTTCTGGTTGGAAGTACACTTACCAGAAAGCTTTGACTGTGCGTTGCGAAGTTCCTTCTCTAGAGAAGAATATCTTGCGGCTACAGCTTCTTCTTGATTCTCCCAATCAGCCATGCTCTTGTTCAAGAAGGCATTTTCTCTGTAACAAGAAGGACGAACAGCTACGCTTAAATTCAGGTTCAAGTTAACACAAATGAAGAGCACCACACTTACTGTTGCAGTCGGCTGATCTCCCGTTGCACGACCTCGAGATGCTTTATTATAGCTGCCGACTTGGTCGCCACCCCGGTTAAGTCCTGAAAGATGATAAGGAATTTCTCTTAAAGCTTGAATATTCCTAAATTTTTGCAAGCTCGAAAATAACAAAAAGAGTTTTTTGCATACCTCTATGTAATCACTGAATGAGCAGCTCTCAACATCAGTGTGAGGTCTAACCTCAATACTTTCTGTGTCCGTGACAGGGGCAACAGATGATCTTTCCTATTGATCCCCCTCTGTGGCCGGTACTGCGGTTTCCATCCTTTGGGATTGGATCTCCGCTGCCATTCCCTCCACGATGGCCTGAAGAACTTCTTTGACCATGGGAGTTGGACTTGGCTCTTTCGTGACCTCTGCTGTGGGTGTAGTACCATGGCTTGTCGAGGTCGCCGGAGTACTGGGCGTAGCATCCCTGTGCCTAAAGACAAACAAATAGACTGTAAGGTGAAATGCCTCCTGTCGGTCATATCTAGATGATGATAGGAGAAGTTCTTACTTTATTCGAAACCCCACCCATGGTTTGGGTTTCGATGATGAGGTCCTAGGAGAAAGAAGCCCACTGGGTGCTCCTGGGAAAGAGTCCTCTTCTGTCCTTGTCTTCCTTCTCTTAAAAAGTACAGTATCCTCTTCTCCCTTTATGTACACAATTCAATGAGTAGGTGCAGAGGAACGACAACATACAAGATTGTGAGGATTCTTACCACTGTCGCTCCCTCGATTAGTAAGGGAGGTGTTATTTGTCCTGGTGCTTCACGAGCCTCAGGTGCCGGGGTTTCACCCATAACCACGGGATTGTTAGTGGTCGCAGGGCCAATTGTAGTCGTCTCTGTCCCTGCAGTCTGAGACAAGACTTTGTCGGCTTGAAGGGGGGCTGATCTTTCTGCGTTGCTTGTTCCCAAAAGGTCAGTCGCTTTCCTCTTGCGATGTACTAGAGGAATGTCGTCTTCCTCATCCTCGCTCCCTTCACCCTGTACGACGAAGAAGTAATTTCCACTCGTACTTGGGGTTATAGGGGGTACCGAAAATCTCACCACAGTCTTTTTCACGGTAATGGTTTTCTTTCGTGAAGAAGCCCCTCCCAGGATCTTCTTAGGTTTTTCGGGAGCAGGCTCCTTCACTTTGTGCTTCGAAGGGGTCTTCCTTGCCCTCTTTGCAACTGGTCTCCCTAAAAGACCAGCGTCCTCGCTTGGACACAATCGCCCCAGCAAATTTTCCCAAAAGCTGTATCATTTAAAATGCTTTTGGTAATACCAGACAAGTGGATAATTTAGAACAGAGCTTATTGCTAAAGATCATACCTTTTGGCGCTCTTGCTTAAGATCGTCGCTGGCATTAATTAAGCTCTGGGGGTGAGACGATCCTTTAGCTCCTTCCACAGTGGCGTTATACGCCCGTAGGAGGTAGTTTGTCCGTTTCTCGATCTCGGACAAGGATAGCGCTATGTCACAGACAAGCATGCTAATAAATACGACATCTTTCATATGTAAAAATGCATATTTTGCTGACTAGAGGAAATACCATTATTATAGTCCAGGGTGCTATTCGCCATGGACTCCACCTCCCAAGCCGGATGTGCCCTTTCACGCAGGCGGCTCATCCTGTTCTTCATGAAGTCGCATATGATGTCACGCGCGGTCAAGCCTCGCAGGACTAGGTGAAAAATGTCTTGAGCTTGTTTCCTCAACTCTGCGCTCAGAGTGGGAAGGGAGTCTAACTCATTGTCTTTCTCCGGTCGGTTGTTCGCGAACCACAGTCCGCTCTTCGACGGAGGGGTGCAGTAGAACCACTTATGGTACCACCCGTGCACAGAATCCCGTAGAGGCGGGAATGGGTACTCCTTCTCCCGTATGCTGAAGTAGATGCACCCAGCGGCATTGGCACTTTTTCACCATGCCGAAAAGTAGAAGCACCGGAAAAGCTCCACACTTAGAAGTGTTGCATCTAGGCCGTTGTGCCTAACCTAATTTTGATGATTAATGAAAACAAAGTGTTTTAGACTAACTGTGCTTCCGAGATATTTTGATACAGAGTTATATTGGGAAGAAATGCAAGATGATCAAGATAAACTTGACGTAAAATGGATCAAGCACAAGTCACAAAACACAAAGATGAGAAGAAAATCGAGAGATGCAAAGGACCTAAGGTAATATTGTTTTTATTTTTACCGATCTCGGCGTAAGGAGATTAATCGGTTTAGGAAAATTTGCTTTTAGATATAACCGTACTATAAAGAGGTGTTGCAAAGTCCTCTCTACAGTTCCAGCATAAACTGAGAAGCTTAGGTCATTGCATTGCATTCATTTTTGGTGGATTTGATTTAAATTTGGTTTGAAAGATTTGGATTTTCAGTTAAGTTTTTTACAGCAGAAGAGGTTTTGAATTTTCTAGAAAGATCTAGGCAGATCTGGTTTTTCTTCTGTTGACAAAAATGTAGCCCTTTAAATTATCTTTCAAACGAGCTATTAAACTCTCAATTTGGATTTCTAGATTTAAAGTTATGGCTATTTCTGTTCATGCTGGCTGTCAATTTGATATGCTGACTGTCAGTTTGAAGGTCAGTTTGTGTTAACTGACAATTGTCCAGAGAACTTGTTTTTTGAGCCAAAATTTTTTGAACTAAACAGACTATCAGTTTGGCTAAACTGACTATCAGTTTGTATTTCGACCTCAAGCTGGTGTATTTGAGTTCCTATTTGATCTGGTCGCTTTTGTGGTCAAGCTGGTGTATTTGAGTTCCTATTTGATCTGGTCGCTTTTGTGGTCAAACTGACTGTCAGTTTGTAAGATCAGTTTCCATATATGACCACAAACGGCTAGCAAAGTTTTATCCGCAATTTTTGTCAGCCGTTGAGTTTGGAACTGACTGTCAGTTCCTCATACTAATTATTTGTTTGCAATGATTTGTTTCCATTTTCGACCTCAAACCGCTAGCTGTGTTTTCTCCGGATTTTACTTCTTTCTGGTCGTGACCCAAACTGATTGTCAGTATGTATAACTGACTGTTAGTTTGAGCTGCTGATTTTCAGCTTGAGCTCCAACGTCTCTTTTGAGACTTGAGGCTATAAATAGAGGCTTTGAGCTCGTATTTCAAACAACAAGCATCCTCCTCTCATACACATACTTGAGTATTTACTTTTGGAGTAAAAATCTTGATCTTTTGATCAAGTCGTGAGCTTTTCAGATCCACCGAGTGCTTTCTGTTCACATTGCCGGGGGAAATCTCCGCGGGACTAAGTCTAGGTAAGTTGTGTCACGATTGCCCGAGGATCCGGCCCCCGGGGCCTTCCCGGGCACCGCCATTTGGCTCCCGGGACGCGGCCTCCGGTGCCCTCCCGGGCGCCGCCATGTGCCCGGGGACATGGCCTCTGGGGCCTCCCCGGGCGCCTCCTTTTGGTTCCCGGGACGCGGCCTCCGGTGCCCTCCCGGGCGCCGCCTTTTGGCTCCCGCGACGTGGCCTCCGGTGCCCTCCCGGGCGCCACCTTTTGGTTCCCGGGACGCAGCCTCCGGTGCCCTCCCGGGAGCCGCCTTTTGGCTCCCGGGACGTGGCCTCCAGTGCCCTCCCGGGCGCCGCCATCTGCCCGGGGACGTGGCCTCCGGGGCCTCCCCGGGCGCCGCCTTTTGGCCCCCGGGACGCGGCCTCCGGTGCCTCCCGGGTGCCGCCTTTTGGCTCCTGGGACGCCGCCTCCTGCGCCCTCCCGAGCGCCACCATTCGCCCGGGGACGTGGCCTCCGGGGCCTCTCCGGGCACCGCCTTTTGGCTCCCGGGACGCGGCCTCCGGTGCCCTCCCGGGTGCCGCCATTTGCCCGGGGATGTGCCCTCTGGGGCCTCCCCGGGCGCCGCCTTTTGGCTCCCGGGACATGGCCTCCGGTGCCGTCCCGGGCGCCGCCTTGGACCCCTGGACGTGGCCTCCGGCGCTGTCCCGGGCCTCATCGCCCTCCTAAAGGTAAAGTCTTGAACTGTTTATCACGTGCAGGTCACGCGAGGGGCGCCTCGGGAACAAGCGACCACCTGTCAAGCATCCAAGGCGTTTGGCCGGGAGAAGGACGGTCCTGCCCTTCAATCCGGCGGTGGCTTCCGGGGTAGTTTAGGTTTTTTGCTGCTTTTTGGGGCTATAAATAGCCCTTGTACCCCTCTGTTGTAAGGGATCAGTTCTTTTATTGGAATAGCTAAACTCACAGACGTGCTCCGGAAGCTTCTCCCCCGGAGAGAGCCTCCCCAGCCGACTTTGGTCGGGAGCGCGTCGACAGGACTAGGGTCCCCACCGGGACCCGAACCTGTATAAACCCGTGTGTCATTTTTTGTGCTTGTCCGGCGGGGGAGGACCGGTCATCCGGTCAACCCGCGCCACGTAATCTTCGCTAGGATCATTCCCAAAACCTGCCGGGGTATTCGCAATACCACGACAGTTGGCGCCGACCGTGGGGACTCGTGACAAGACGCCATGGCTCCCCCAAGAACAAGGGCTCGCACCCTTCCCGGTGATCCGGGTCTCGGAGACTCGGTGCCGTCCGCCTGGGACACTGTTGTCCCGGCGGTCCCTTCCGGAGGCGACCTGGCCCGGGTACCGTGTCACGTCTGCCACGACAGTGACATCACCTGTGAGGAGCCCAGCTCGGTGCAGCTGGTCCCTTAAACCACTTGACTTCCCAGGATGAGTCATACACAGGGATACATTGAAGCAGCAAAATAATACAGTAGTCATAATTGTATGGCCATCAGGCCTTAGTACAAAACGAGGTACTGTCGCGCCCCGAGACTGGGACTACGACTACTCCTGTAGAGATCTAGCTCGCTGCAGCTAGTCCCATATATGCATAGCATACACATACCCTTGACGTCCCAGGATAAGTCAAGCACAGGAGTATATCACATTGCAACAGAGTAACTTACAAAATAGTTAAGCAGTGTGGCCTGCTGGCCTTGATATTACATAAGGAGATTACAATGCCTTCACGGCATACATGGTTTAGCAAAATAACATCTACACAGCAGAAGGTAGGTGACCCACCCACAAAGAGAAGTGGACGGCAGAACAACACACACATCAGGGAAATGACGGGACTGACGCTCCTCCTTCTGGATCCACGAAGTACTCCACGCCTTCATCTTGATTGTTGTTTGCTCCGTCTATTGATTTGTAGGTTGCAAGAGTGAGCACTTACGTACTCAGCAAGTCATAGGTAAGAGTAGATACATATAGTAGTGATGACATGAACCTAGACTAATCAAGAATTATGGATATTTGTAAAATAATCTTTTCCTTTCTTATCTCATCTTATGGCAGCACTTTTCATAATATAACATCATCATTCATGTTCACTAGATTATAGCACTACCGCGACACGTCGACACACGACAGCCCACGGCAGCACTCCTTATCATGACAACACATGTCATTTGGGTAATCTTGATTTAAACATATTTTATTTAGAAAATAGTACTTGTGTCACACCCCGTGGATTTAATCCACCGCAGCAGACTCCTATAAAACCCGGGAGCTCGGAGTATTCGAATACGTTTTTAACTCTGCAGAGAGGTACCAATTTACCCGCAAGATATTCCACTTTCAAGCCCATCCTATCAAAATGATTAGACCCCTCCTCACAACCATGTGTGAGTGGCAAGGTGGAAATAACAAGAACTTTTGTTATGCATCACTTACAATTCACCCCTGACCCTGTGGCTCTCAGCGAAACACAGTTGTGGTAGGCTGTATCATAACCTCCACCCCACCTCATTTTCCCATTACTGGGTCAAATATCAGATCACCTTCAGTGATAGTAGGAGTCAGCCTCCAAGTCAATCATCACAACACATCTCATGCAGGGGTTTCATGTACGATCCACATAAGTACTTGTTCAGGCCTGTCCCATACCAGGCTTGCGGTTAGCACGTTGTTCATGCCACTAGACGCACAACACAAGGTTCTAGTCCTTATAGGCCAGTGACCAGACCATCCACAACCCTGCACCTTCAGTGCCTGCATTCCTTTGCAGTCTAGCACCTCCAGTGCTACAGCCATCCATACCATTTTTCTGGTCACGGCTAGGGGTTTTATTTCATGAATATAAGTATATAGATACATATAATAGTTCATGGCTCAAAACTTGTTTATTTCACATTTCACAGATAACCAGTCTAGTACTGCCAATTCATAAATCAACCATTCTCAATCTTTCACATGCAATATTGCCTATATTCAAGGTTATATTATAGCAACATTTAAAATATAGGTTCAAGATGACCAAGGATATGACTTGCCTTCCGCGTCGTAAGAAACAGCAGTTGATGACGGTTCAACAGCGAAGTCCTCGATCTCAGCTTCTAGATCTGCTCGACGACAAACCAAACAATACACACAAATATTATTTATATATTAAGATGTTTTAGGATCTATATGCAGATATGCTTTACAAGAGTGACTGAACGATACTGGAGATAATTGAGATTGCAAGCTGAACTGAGTTGAGATCTAGGGTTTCAAGGATTTGGCTAAGGATGGGTGTTAGATGCTCTTAGGATCTCAAGGTTACAATAAGAACATCAGTTTTGTGGCTGGTTTGATCAAGAACAGCGAATGTCGGCAGATTGACATTCGGATCAAGAATCTGACATAACTTTAAGGAAAACTAGAGAACTTATCTCAAGTTATGACAGTAGAAGAAAATGTAGATCATAACTCTACAAATTCAGTGGACAAAGTGGCTTTCAAAATGCACAATCAGAAGTGGGTAAACAAGGCCAATGCCATTGGCTGGCATGCACTGGAATAGTGTCAAAAACTAGGGTTTAGCATAACATGCATTTCAAGGGCTCAAATCAAGTTGTGATAGAAGAAGAAAATGTAGATCACAACCTCAGGAATCTAAGAGATAAAGTTATGCCCAAAATGCACATCTGGAAGGGAGTGAAAAGGGCTAATGCCACTGACTGACATAGTCTGGCATTGATCTTGACATGGCCAGAAACTAGGGCTTGGCATAACTTTTGATCTAGAGCTCCAAATGATGCACCACTTTGTCTGGGAGGTAGGCAATGATAACAGGAACAAATCATTCAACAGGATCTAGGGCAGAAGATGGCTGGAAGGTGATGAAATTTGAAGGAGAAGTGTGGTGGCGACACGGCACAGTGAAGCCACTGGACAGAAATCTTGGCATAGCTGTAACTTGAATTCTGGGCAGTTTCAGGGATCGAGCTAGAAGACAAATATGCTCAGGAAGTTGGGGCACACCTGAATGACAAAGTGGATGAAGCTGAAACGGCCGGGAAAGGATTTCCGGTGAACTGCGCCGGAGAAGAAGACACTGCCATTTGGGGATTTTTGATACAGGCCGAAAGAACTCTAATCCAAGCTTGGAGAGTGAAAGAAGGGTAAGATGAAGCTATCTGGACAATCAATTTGGCCGGAGGATGGCCGGAGAAGCCTGGCGATGATCGCCGGTTTCTGGAGAAGCTCAAAACTGGGGAAAACTTCAATTCGAGCTCAATCTGGAGATATTGATGCATAGGCTTGCTTCAAAAGGTTCACTGATCATTTTTCTTCACAAGTTCGAGAGCTAATTCGAAGTGATTTGGTCTGCATTGCCGGAACAGGGCAATCGGGAATTCCGGCGATCACCGGCGACTGGATGCAATATAACTCAATTAGATGGTACAGCATGATGAGGGAGATGAGCTATACCTTCTGGTGCTGTTAATTCGGCGAGAAGTGCAGCAGGGCGTGCTGGCACCGTGAGGCCTCAATCTGGACTCGCCGGAGAAGAAGACGACGGCGAGGAGATTTGGAAATTTGGCTAAGTCCTGGTGAAGGGGAGATGACACAGGGTATGGCTGCTTAAATAGACCACAGGGCGATGCTTGCAAGGAGATAGCAGCAAGGGAATTTGTGTCGGTTGACATGAGTTGCTGGGCGCAGAAGCAACAACGGCGAACGGTGACGCGACGGTGCTCAGGCGAGGTGACTACTGCTCAGCTTGTCGGCTCTTTGGAACTCCACATTGTCGGGCGGTGCAAGCAGTGGCAACTGGAGCTGGCAATGCAAAGCAACGTGGCAAGCAAATGCTGACAACGGTCGCGCACGGGAGCAAGCTGTTCAACGGCGTTGCCACGGCGATGGCTGGGGCGTGGACGCGTGTGCACATGCAACTCAAGTGAGTACGAGCTTAGGCGCAGGCGAGGCGTGGCCGGCGGCGAGTAAGCACGGCGCAAATGCACGGCGAAGCTTCTGGTCGTGCACTGGCTACTGCCCTGGTCGAATTAGGGGCCTGATTGCAATTTCTGATTTCTTGATTTGGACTGATCTGTAATTCTGGAGATTTGGAAGGTTTGATCTGATTTTGATTCTGCTGATTTGGCAAATTTGATTCAACAAATTATTTGGCACAGATTGAAGATAAAATTTGAAATGTTCGGATGATTTTTGATATGAACTGAAAATAGGGCATTTTAGGGTAATTGAAATCTGAATTTCAATTGATTTCGAATTCTGGGATTTAGGATGAGATTTTGGAATCTGAACAGAAGAGAAACTTGTGACAAATAGCATTTAGAAAAGATTTGCTGAAGAGATTTTGAGTTTGAAGTTAATCTGGAGATTTTAGCCTTTTTGGGTTTCCAGATATCAGGTAAAGGACTAATTTGCAATAACTCTTGGACTGATTTGCGAAAAAGGTTTAGATGATAAAATCTGGCTGCCAACTTTCTGGTTTAAGGTATTGGCATACCCATGATCATGTTCCAGGAATAATCTGGTACGAACTTGGCTAAGATTTTGATTAAATCTGAATTTCTGAAACTTAGGGTATTTAGGTAATAACAGATATTCTGTTTTCGAAAACAGAAAAGAGTTGATAATTCTGGAAGTTAGAGATAGAATTGAATCTGGGTTCTGAAGGCTTTTAGGTTTAGGATAACTGATAGATCAAATTTGGAAAGTCAGATCTTGACTTGGGGTCACAGGATAAATTTTGGAGATTTTAGGGCTAGAACAGAATAAAGCTGAGGCTGATTTGGTTGATCTAGAAGAGACATATGCATGCATGATTTTTAAGAAAGAAACTTTTCACCCCAAAACTCAGGATGTTACAGATCTACCCTCCTTAAAGAAATCTCGCCCCGAGATTTACCTAAGAAAGAAAAGATAAGAATAGAGATAGGTTTGCTGAAAATTTTCTTCCTTCTTCCAAGAAGTTCCTTGTTCTAAATGATTCTTCCATTGAACTTTACACAATCCGATTTTCTTCCTTCGGAGCTGACGTTCATCAGTGGCTAGGATTCTGATTGGGTGCTCAAGATAAGTGAGATTCTTCTGTAAAAGCACATCTTGTACATCTATCTGGTCAGTAGGTTCCTTCAACATTTCCGGAGCTGAGAGACATGAAACACATCGTGTACTCCTGTTAATCTCACTGGTAATTCCAGTTCATAGGATGTTTCTCATTCTCTCTTAATTATCTTAAATGTTCCAATGTATCCTTAAAGATAACTTTTCATTCCCTTAGAATCTTGGTAATCCCCTGAAAATGTGACCTTGAGATACATAAAATTTCTTAGTTCAAATAATTATTCTCTCCATCGATTATCTATATAACTCTTTTGTCGTGATTTTGCCATTTTCAACCTTTCTCTGATGAGTCTGACATGAGCTTCTGCCTCTTCTACTATCTCTGGTCCTAAGACCTTTTGTTCTCCTAGCTCATTTCAATGCAATGGGGTTCTGCATTTATGTCCATATAAAGCTTCCAATGGTGCCATCTGTAAATTAGCTTGATAACTGTTATTATATGTAACTCTGCAAATGGTAAACATTTGTCCCATGATGCTCCATAATCTAGTATACAAGCTCTTAGAAGATCTTCTAGGATTTGGTTGATTCTTTCTGTCTGTCCTCCTGTTTGCAGATGATATGCAATACTGAAATCTAGCTGGGTTCCTAGGGTTTCATGCAGTCTATTCCACAATAACTCATATGGAATCATATCCTCCCTGAGTTTTAGGTAATCCTGTAATGAAATCCATACCAATTTCTTCCCATTTCCATAATGTATTGGTAGAGGTTGTAGCTTTCCTGCTATTTTCTGGTTTTCTGCTTTAACTCGTCGACATGTATCACAGTTTGTAATATACTCTGCAATATCTCTCTTCATATTATCCCACCAGAATCTGGTCTTCAAATCTTGATACATCTTTGTGTTACCAGGGTGTATTGAGTATGGAGTTTTATGTGCTTCATGGAGAATTATTTCCTTAAGATCTGCGTTTTGAGGTACACAGATTCTTCCTCGATACCATATAATCCCTTGGTTATCTTCAGTAAGGCCTTGAGCCTTTCCTAACTTGATTCGACTCTTGATCTTACAAATTTCTTCATCTTTCTTCTGGGCATTTCCTATCTGTTCTTCAAGTTGAGATTTTATTGTTAAAGTAGCTACTGTTCCCTGCGGTACTATTTCCACTTGATGATTCTGCAACTCTTGTTGTAGGTAAGAGTTCTTTAACATAACCATTCCTTGTAGGTTGTAAACTTTTCTGCTTAAGACATCGGCCACTACGTTAGCTTTCCTTGGATGGTACTGAATACTAAGATCATAATCTTTGAGTTGATCCTTGAGCTTCTCTATATCTGTAACTGACATTTCTGAAAGTTCTTCTGAAAAATACATCAGAATATGGTTGCACTACAGGCGCTTGTTCCAGGCATAATTTTTGTAATGCTTGAACAGATCTTAGCGATTTCTTGACTGATGATCTTTCTGCATAGAATAGAACTTTCTCCCCTTGGCTACTGACAAGACTAAGGGTTTTCTCTTCACAATCTATTAGGCCTTTATGTTGGGACAACCAATCCATTCCCAAAATAATGTCTAGTCCTTGCAGTTCCAGAACTAGTAGATTTGCCTCAAATTCTACCCCTTCTATATTGAAAGTTACATTTGAGCAGATCGAGTAGACAGATAATCTAGCCCCTGGAGTTTGTATAACCATAGAGTACTCTAGTGGTATTTGGTCTATATGCATTTCAACTTCAGTGCAAATGCTTTTGACATGAATAAATTTGTAGCACCAGGATCAAACGATATTAAGGCAGATGCAGATTGAATCAAAAATCTACCTAGAAGAATGTCGGTGGTGTTTCCTGCTTCCTGGGTTGAAGTATAGTTTAATCTTCCTCCTTGGGTTGCGGTTGGTGCTCTACCTCTTCCTCTTCCTCGATTAGCCATGTTCCCTCCTCTTCCTGGTGGAGTTCCTTTAGGCTTCGGTGCTGGTGGCACTGGTACTCTGGGTGCTTCTGGTTGTGTTCCTGTCTGTAATCTGGCAATAGATGGTGGAAGCCGGGTCCAAGGACAAAATTCTCTATGATGTCCACGCTGCCAACAGTGATAACATTGAGTGTTCATATAAGGGTTTCCCTTGCTTCTGGTAAATATGGCTCTTTTTCTCTTGGGGTTCTGCAGTGGTAATGTTCTAGGTGCTACTAACCGTATCTTTGCTTGAGATATGGCTATGGGTCTAGGGAATTGGATCCAGGGACAGAATTCTTTGCGATGCCCATGCTGTTTGCAATGAAAACATTGGACACTTGCACAAGGACAGTGTTTCTGAAGATGGTTTCCTTTGCAATTGGGACATATCATTGTTATTGGTCTGGAAGTTTGGTATGATGATTGAAAACTAGAGGCGGTAGGGATTCTCCTTCTAGTTGAGTTTAGTTGTGATTGCACTTGTTGTGGCATTCTTCTCTTCCGATCTTCTCCCTCTATATTTTCCTTCTGTGGAGGGTTGGAACTCTGAGGTCCTTGCTGAAACAAAGGGTTTCTTGTCATAATATCTTCTTCCTGAGGAGTCTGTTCCCTATCCTCTCCACTGCTTTGAGATTTTCCTCTTGTATCAACCATGGTAGCTCTGAAAAAGAAGTTTGGTCTGATCTAACTATCTAGGGCCAACTAAGACAACAATGCAGAAAATAATGCAAACTACTTTAGTGCATGAAATACTTAGGCTACTAGCCATAATACACAAGTTAACCATTGCAAAAGCAACAGCGAATCACAAACTATCAAGAGCATCCACTAGCTCTATCTACACCAACCTCTAAACACTCTGAAACAACAAAACGCACTCTCACAATCTTACCGAATTTTAGAAAATCCAAATAAAATTTTGAAATAAAAGTTTTCAAGAGCTACAAAGCTCATTGTTTTTACCAAAATAAAGCTTTCAACAAATAGTTTTCTAAATAAATTATGTTTTCCTGGCACGGCCAATCCCTATAGGTGTCGTCCTACAGTCAAGTTCTCATGTTGCTCTGATACCATCTTTTCTTGTCGCGCCCCGAGACTGGGACTACGACTACTCCTGTAGAGATCTAGCTCGCTGCAGCTAGTCCCATATATGCATAGCATACACATACCCTTGACGTCCCAGGATAAGTCAAGCACAGGAGTATATCACATTGCAACAGAGTAACTTACAAAATAGTTAAGCAGTGTGGCCTGCTGGCCTTGATATTACATAAGGAGATTACAATGCCTTCACGGCATACATGGTTTAGCAAAATAACATCTACACAGCAGAAGGTAGGTGACCCACCCACAAAGAGAAGTGGACGGCAGAACAACACACACATCAGGGAAATGACGGGACTGACGCTCCTCCTTCTGGATCCACGAAGTACTCCACGCCTTCATCTTGATTGTTGTTTGCTCCGTCTATTGATTTGTAGGTTGCAAGAGTGAGCACTTACGTACTCAGCAAGTCATAGGTAAGAGTAGATACATATAGTAGTGATGACATAAACCTAGACTAATCAAGAATTATGGATATTTGTAAAATAATCTTTTCCTTTCTTATCTCATCTTATGGCAGCACTTTTCATAATATAACATCATCATTCATGTTCACTAGATTATAGCACTACCGCGACACGTCGACACACGACAGCCCACGGCAGCACTCCTTATCATGACAACACATGTCATTTGGGTAATCTTGATTTAAACATATTTTATTTAGAAAATAGTACTTGTGTCACACCCCGTGGATTTAATCCACCGCAGCAGACTCCTATAAAACCTGGGAGCTCGGAGTATTCGAATACGTTTTTAACTCTGCAGAGAGGTACCAATTTACCCGCAAGATATTCCACTTTCAAGCCCATCCTATCAAAATGATTAGACCCCTCCTCACAACCATGTGTGAGTGGCAAGGTGGAAATAACAAGAACTTTTGTTATGCATCACTTACAATTCACCCCTGACCCTGTGGCTCTCAGCGAAACACAGTTGTGGTAGGCTGTATCATAACCTCCACCCCACCTCATTTTCCCATTACTGGGTCAAATATCAGATCACCTTCAGTGATAGTAGGAGTCAGCCTCCAAGTCAATCATCACAACACATCTCATGCAGGGGTTTCATGTACGATCCACATAAGTACTTGTTCAGGCCTGTCCCATACCAGGCTTGCGGTTAGCACGTTGTTCATGCCACTAGACGCACAACACAAGGTTCTAGTCCTTATAGGCCAGTGACCAGACCATCCACAACCCTGCACCTTCAGTGCCTGCATTCCTTTGCAGTCTAGCACCTCCAGTGCTACAGCCATCCATACCATTTTTCTGGTCACGGCTAGGGGTTTTATTTCATGAATATAAGTATATAGATACATATAATAGTTCATGGCTCAAAACTTGTTTATTTCACATTTCACAGATAACCAGTCTAGTACTGCCAATTCATAAATCAACCATTCTCAATCTTTCACATGCAATATTGCCTATATTCAAGGTTATATTATAGCAACATTTAAAATATAGGTTCAAGATGACCAAGGATATGACTTGCCTTCCGCGTCGTAAGAAACAGCAGTTGATGACGGTTCAACAGCGAAGTCCTCGATCTCAGCTTCTAGATCTGCTCGACGACAAACCAAACAATACACACAAATATTATTTATATATTAAGATGTTTTAGGATCTATATGCAGATATGCTTTACAAGAGTGACTGAACGATACTGGAGATAATTGAGATTGCAAGCTGAACTGAGTTGAGATCTAGGGTTTCAAGGATTTGGCTAAGGATGGGTGTTAGATGCTCTTAGGATCTCAAGGTTACAATAAGAACATCAGTTTTGTGGCTGGTTTGATCAAGAACAGCGAATGTCGGCAGATTGACATTCGGATCAAGAATCTGACATAACTTTAAGGAAAACTAGAGAACTTATCTCAAGTTATGACAGTAGAAGAAAATGTAGATCATAACTCTACAAATTCAGTGGACAAAGTGGCTTTCAAAATGCACAATCAGAAGTGGGTAAACAAGGCCAATGCCATTGGCTGGCATGCACTGGAATAGTGTCAAAAACTAGGGTTTAGCATAACATGCATTTCAAGGGCTCAAATCAAGTTGTGATAGAAGAAGAAAATGTAGATCACAACCTCAGGAATCTAAGAGACAAAGTTATGCCCAAAATGCACATCTGGAAGGGAGTGAAAAGGGCTAATGCCACTGACTGACATAGTCTGGCATTGATCTTGACATGGCCAGAAACTAGGGCTTGGCATAACTTTTGATCTAGAGCTCCAAATGATGCACCACTTTGTCTGGGAGGTAGGCAATGATAACAGGAACAAATCATTCAACAGGATCTAGGGCAGAAGATGGCTGGAAGGTGATGAAATTTGAAGGAGAAGTGTGGTGGCGACACGGCACAGTGAAGCCACTGGACAGAAATCTTGGCATAGCTGTAACTTGAATTCTGGGCAGTTTCAGGGATCGAGCTAGAAGACAAATATGCTCAGGAAGTTGGGGCACACCTGAATGACAAAGTGGATGAAGCTGAAACGGCCGGGAAAGGATTTCCGGTGAACTGCGCCGGAGAAGAAGACACTGCCATTTGGGGATTTTTGATACAGGCCGAAAGAACTCTAATCCAAGCTTGGAGAGTGAAAGAAGGGTAAGATGAAGCTATCTGGACAATCAATTTGGCCGGAGGATGGCCGGAGAAGCCTGGCGATGATCGCCGGTTTCTGGAGAAGCTCAAAACTGGGGAAAACTTCAATTCGAGCTCAATCTGGAGATATTGATGCATAGGCTTGCTTCAAAAGGTTCACTGATCATTTTTCTTCACAAGTTCGAGAGCTAATTCGAAGTGATTTGGTCTGCATTGCCGGAACAGGGCAATCGGGAATTCCGGCGATCACCGGCGACTGGATGCAATATAACTCAATTAGATGGTACAGCATGATGAGGGAGATGAGCTATACCTTCTGGTGCTGTTAATTCGGCGAGAAGTGCAGCAGGGCGTGCTGGCACCGTGAGGCCTCAATCTGGACTCGCCGGAGAAGAAGACGACGGCGAGGAGATTTGGAAATTTGGCTAAGTCCTGGTGAAGGGGAGATGACACAGGGTATGGCTGCTTAAATAGACCACAGGGCGATGCTTGCAAGGAGATAGCAGCAAGGGAATTTGTGTCGGTTGACATGAGTTGCTGGGCGCAGAAGCAACAACGGCGAACGGTGACGCGACGGTGCTCAGGCGAGGTGACTACTGCTCAGCTTGTCGGCTCTTTGGAACTCCACATTGTCGGGCGGTGCAAGCAGTGGCAACTGGAGCTGGCAATGCAAAGCAACGTGGCAAGCAAATGCTGACAACGGTCGCGCACGGGAGCAAGCTGTTCAACGGCGTTGCCACGGCGATGGCTGGGGCGTGGACGCGTGTGCACATGCAACTCAAGTGAGTACGAGCTTAGGCGCAGGCGAGGCGTGGCCGGCGGCGAGTAAGCACGGCGCAAATGCACGGCGAAGCTTCTGGTCGTGCACTGGCTACTGCCCTGGTCGAATTAGGGGCCTGATTGCAATTTCTGATTTCTTGATTTGGACTGATCTGTAATTCTGGAGATTTGGAAGGTTTGATCTGATTTTGATTCTGCTGATTTGGCAAATTTGATTCAACAAATTATTTGGCACAGATTGAAGATAAAATTTGAAATGTTCGGATGATTTTTGATATGAACTGAAAATAGGGCATTTTAGGGTAATTGAAATCTGAATTTCAATTGATTTCGAATTCTGGGATTTAGGATGAGATTTTGGAATCTGAACAGAAGAGAAACTTGTGACAAATAGCATTTAGAAAAGATTTGCTGAAGAGATTTTGAGTTTGAAGTTAATCTGGAGATTTTAGCCTTTTTGGGTTTCCAGATATCAGGTAAAGGACTAATTTGCAATAACTCTTGGACTGATTTGCGAAAAAGGTTTAGATGATAAAATCTGGCTGCCAACTTTCTGGTTTAAGGTATTGGCATACCCATGATCATGTTCCAGGAATAATCTGGTACGAACTTGGCTAAGATTTTGATTAAATCTGAATTTCTGAAACTTAGGGTATTTAGGTAATAACAGATATTCTGTTTTCGAAAACAGAAAAGAGTTGATAATTCTGGAAGTTAGAGATAGAATTGAATCTGGGTTCTGAAGGCTTTTAGGTTTAGGATAACTGATAGATCAAATTTGGAAAGTCAGATCTTGACTTGGGGTCACAGGATAAATTTTGGAGATTTTAGGGCTAGAACAGAATAAAGCTGAGGCTGATTTGGTTGATCTAGAAGAGACATATGCATGCATGATTTTTAAGAAAGAAACTTTTCACCCCAAAACTCAGGATGTTACAGGTACAGTGCCTTACAAGGCACAAGGGTCTAACAAAATAACACATCTAGTCGGCGGAAGCTAGGCCCAAAAGCAATCCACAGGACACAGAGGTTGACAGCAAACAGCACCACATCAGGGCTCCGGAGGAAACTGCTCATCATCTCCTGGGTCTGCAGCATCTTCAGGGTATCCTCCAAGGTCGTAGAACGCTCCATCTATGGATGAGTTGTTGCAAGGGTGAGTACTTACGTACTCAGCAAGTCATAGGGAAGGTAGAGATACATATATATATAACATGAACCTATGCTATTGGGGAAGGAGCGAAAGGTTTTTCAAAATACATTTCTTAATCTTTTCTTATTCAAATCCCGATCATACCCATAGCAGTAAATAAATCATATTGATGGTGATACATATATCCCATATCCAAGGCGATATATATCCTCATATCACATTATCTTTATTCAAGCCTTTCAATCTTATACTCATAACAGTATTTCGTAACTTAGGGCATAAATCCACATGCCTCTTAATTATTATATGATCTCTATATTATGGTATTACCGCGACACGTCAACACATGACAGCCCACAGTAATGCCCCTTATCGTGACAACACATGCCACTTGGGTAATCTTGAACTAACAAATTTTAGTTTATAAAACAGTACTTGTGTCACACCCCATGGATTTAATCCACCGCGGCATACTCCTAAAACCCGGGAGCACGAAGTATTCGAATACATTTTTAAACTCTGCAGAGATGTACCTCTTTTTAAATCCACTTTTTCACTCGACTTCCAACTCGGGCCAACTCCATGCGACTTATACGCATGTGACAAGGCCGAGATCACACAACGTTTTTGCAGTCTAGTATTAACAGTATCCCTGCCCGGTAAATGGACAATACCGTCCCAAGTACCGTTGTGAGTCCTCCCCACTGCCTTACTTCCTAGCCTGGGTCTATGTTCCCGCAGGACACATAACCTCTTTTGATTACAGTCGCGCACGACTTAATCTGGCGTAGGGCGTCTTCCTTCTTTACACCTTATCCTCTCATAATTTTTCTGATCTCACATCACTCATGGACGAACTGCGTCCCACCAGTTTCCACGCGAGAAACCGGATCGACAAGCCATGCAGGGAACTGATAATACTAAGAAAGCTACTAGGTTGCGCCTGTCCCATACCAGGTAAGTGGTTGGTACGTTTTTCATGCCACTAGACGCATAACACAAGGTTCTAGTCCTTACATGCCAGTGACCAGATCATAGCACAAACCATGCACCTTCAGTGCCTACACATTCTGTGCAGCCAAGCACCTCCAGTGCTACCACCATTCCATACCAAAATACTGGTCACGGCTAGGGGTTCTATTTCATGAATATAAATGTACATGTTTATACTTTTATTAGTTCGTGGCTTGCTATCTTATGGAGTTCACATTTCTCAAGTATTCAATCTATCACTGCCATAATATCATTGATCTCAACACATGCAATATTAACGAAATATCTACTCATGGAATAGCATAGCAACTCATAAAATATGGGTTTCAATATGTTCAAAGTATGACTTGCCTTCCGCGTCGTAAGTATCAGCAGTCGATGACGGTTCAGCGACAAGATCTTCAACCCCGGACTCTGGCTCTGAACAAGATCAAACAAGCAAACAGGCATTACAATTCATTCTGTTCTTACTAATCCACTACATGCAAAGATGCAAGGAGAAAATACTCTGGTGATACAAGGTTTGAAGGCGATTTGAGTTTAACTATGGGAATTAGGGTTAAAATTAGCTGTTAAGGTTTACAAGGTTCCAAAATATCAGGGTAATATCAAGGTGGTGACTGGTTCGCCCAAAAACAGCGAATGTCTTTAGGTTGGCATTCGGTTCAAGGCATCGACATAAGGTCAATGGGTGATAGAGGGCTCAACTCAAGTTGTGACAGTAGAGAAAAGTGTAGATCACAACATCAGGAGTCTAAGGGACAAAGTTATTTCCAAAGTGCATGGCTGGAGGTGGGTGAAAAGGCTCAATGCCACTGGCTGACACAGGCTGACAGTGCTCTAGAATGGCATTGACATGGTTTGAACAGTTTCCAGTGGCCAAAGTAGGTTTTGATTCAAGCATATGGTGCACAAGGTAGTGAGGCAGCTATTTGACAAAGAAATTTCTGTTTTACATGACCAGAGGTGGGTGAACAGGGCTAATGCCACTGGCTGACATAGCCTGGCATAGGCTTGACACGGCCAGAACTAGGGTTAGCCATATCTTTTGACTCAGGGCTCCAAATGATGCACCACTTTGTCTGGTGGTTAGGCATTTGCAACAGGAACAAATGTCTCAACAGGACCTAGGGTAGGAGATGGCCAGAAAGTGATGAAATCCGGCGAAGAACACGGTGGCCGAGCTGTTCTCAACAGTTTCTGGACAAAACTTTGGCATGGCGATACCTCTTCATCTGGGCCGATCCAGGTGTCGAGCTAGAAGGCAAAAATGCTCATGGGGTCGAGGCACATCTACTAGACAAAGTGGTTGGGGTTGAAACGGCCGGGAACAAAATCCGGCGACCGGAGCTAGGGAAGAAGACACCAAAATTGGGCATTTCTGTTCTAGGGCAAATAAACTTAATTCCTTGCTTGAGGATGGTCTCTGGGGCATAAGTAAGCTAGGTGTGAAGCTAGATTGGCTGAGGAAACACCAGAGAAGCTTAACAGCGAGCCCCCGTTCACATGCAAGGTGCAAAGTTGGGGTTTTTCATATTTTAGCAAATTCTTCGATTCTGGTTGCTTAGATGTGTTCTAATCAGTCCACTGATCATGTTTGATTACAGGCTCGAGAGCTAATTTGACTTGGTTAAGGATTAATTGCTCGCCGGAGTTGCTGGAGAGAAATGGAAATTGCCGGCGACTGGAGAGGTTTGAAGTCAATTACATGCTCAAGTATGATGAGGGAGGTAAGAGGAGCTTACTGAAGTAGCTGGAATCGAGGAGGAAGCAGTGTAGAGGCTTGGCACCGTGAGCCTCTTCTCGAGCTCGCCGAAGAGGATGAAGACGACGGCGTGGTTAGGGATTTTGGGTGGTTCCAGTGTGAGTGTCTTCGTGCTGGGCTGGGGCGGCTTTTATAGGCACAGCAAGGGGCTTGCAACGGCTGGAATTGCACGGGGAAGTGAAGCTCGAATCGATGGCGAAAAGACCGGTCGGGCGGGACAGCAGCGAAGCGACGCGCTCCAGCGGCCGTGCCGGCTTTGCAGGCTGGCGTGCGCTGTCCCGGGTGATGCAACGGCGAACTGATGGGCTCCTCTGGCATGCTTGCAACGTGGCACAGAGCTTCTACAGTGGCTGCAGCGATGGCGTGCGTGCGCGGGCAAAATTGGAGATGCTGGTGCGGCCGCGGTGGCTCCACGGTGGCGAACGACGTGCGCACACGTGGCAGGAACGCGGTGGCAGGGTTGGCGACCACGGGGCTTCACCGGCGACGAAGCTCCCGGCGTGGCAGCGCGGTGGTCGCGGTCGTGCACAGCTGCTGGTCGTGCACAGTGGCCTGGTCGAACCAGGGACCAAATTGCAAGGATTCTTATTTGAAATCTGGACTGATTTGCAATTTCTGTCTTAGAGATGGTTAATTTGAGGATTGATTTCATGGCTGAGTATAACATTTCTATTAGTACTCATTTAGCTCAAATTTGGAGAAGGTTTGATAAGATTTGAGGGATTTCACCTATTTTCAAAAATAGGGTAAAATTAGGGTACAATAGGTCTTGACTTTGTCGATCTCAAATTCTGGTGATTGGAGAGAGATTTTGAAGTCTGATCAAAAGGGAGATCTGTCTCAAATAGTATTTGGAAGGTGTTTCCTGAAGAAATTCTGGAGTTGGAAATGATTCGTGGATTTTAGCCTTTTCAGGCTTCCAGGTAAACAGAAAAGGACCTATTCGCAGTAATATTTGGACTAAACTGCGAAAAGTGTTTAGATGAATTAATCTGGCTCCCAACTTTTTGAAGTGAGTTGAGGATGAACCTAGGAACATATCCCAGGGGTTACTTCAGTCTGAATAGGGTTAAATCAGAATAATTCAATCATCTGGAGACTGGGGTACTTAGGGTAAATCTGGATTTTCCTGTTTTTGAAAACAGAGAGAGACCTAGGTACTGGGAGTTAGGGTCAGAATTTGATCTGGCTCCTGAAGACTTTTATCCTCAGGGTAATTGGTAGGTTAAATCTGGATGGTCAGATCTTGATATGGATCTACAGGATAGATTTGGAGATTTTTAGGGTTTGGGAGAGATTAGAGTTCAGCTGATCTGGCTACTACTACAGAGATACATGCATGCAGGGTTTTTATGCAAAACTTTTCACCCCCAAAACTAGGGTGTTACATACCGCCTCCCTCCTTTCCTCTTAACTTAGGTGCTTCCACCTCCAGGTCGTTCCCGGCGCCCGCGGGGACCTCGGCCGGGACCAGTCTCCGCCCGACGGCTCCCCCGGCTCCCCGGGACGCCCTGCTCGAAGCTCTCGTGGAAGGCCAGCTCCGCGCTCAGCGCTCTATGGACGAGCTCCTTAGCGTGTTGGCGCGGCCTCCGGCCCCCACATTTGCGTCACACCCGTATCCGGGGAACATGCCCCCGTTTATGGGTTACCCGGCAGCCCCTCCGGCCTCCGGGGGGTTGTCTGCCCCGTATGATCCTGCCGGGGGGTTCCCTCCTCCTGCGGGATATACGCCCGGACCCTTCCGGGCAGCCGGGTCCGTCCCGGTGCCGGGCGGTTATTTCATGCCGGGGCCCTTCGTGGCACCAGGGGGGTACCCCGTCCCCGGCCTTTTCCCGGGGCCGGGAGCCCACTTCTTGCCGGGGGTTTACCCTGCACCGGGAGCCAGTCCCGCCCCCCGCGTCGCGTTTACCGCACCGAGGGCGGTTGACAGAGCAGCCCCCGTGCCGCAGCGGACTTCCCCCCGCATGGGTTCCCCGGTTCCGGACGTCGCCGCGGGGGCTCCCCCCTCGCCGGTTCCGGATGATACAGGGGCTTCCCCCTTTCTGGTCCCGGGGGTCGTCGCGGGGGGCTCGCCCCAACCGGCTCCGGAAGCTACGGCGCACGAGCTCCCTCCCTCGGCGGGACAGGCCCGTTTCGCCTCGGGGGAGGTCGAGCGAATGCGTTCACCAGACCGTAGGGAAGAACTTCCCCCCGGCCGCGGGCGCGGGGAGCCTCGCTCTCGCACAGGCCGGGGGAAGAGACCCGCTGAAGAGCCAACCTCTCCGGCAGAGAGCCCGGACGTCCGGGAACTCAGTCCCGGACCGGAGGAAAAGCGTCGCCACCGCCATTCTGGCGGACCACTCGGACCGCTTCCAGACTCAGACAACGAAGTCCCCGTGAAAGAAGACAGCGACGGGAGCTCTCCCCGGGAAGTGCAGGGGGCCAACCAGCCCCTGTGCTGAAGACTTCGCAGCATTCGGTGGCCGCGGCCCTACCGCCCGCCACACATCGAACACTATAACGGTGAGGCGGACCCTTACGAGTTTGTGCAGGTCTACTCCACTGCCATCTTCGCGGCCGGGGGGGATGAGACAGTACAGTGCAACGTCTTCCCCCTCTACCTCTCCTGCATTGCCCGCTCCTGGTTCTACAACCTGAAGGCCGGCTCCATCAAGTCTTTCTCGCAGCTCAAGCGGGAGTTCTGTGCCAACTTCCAGGGGAACTACGTGCGTCCCCTGGACTCCTCGCAGCTGTACACTGTCTGGCAGAGGACTGAGGAAACCATCAGAAGCTTCTTCAAGCGCTTTGCTCAGGTGAAGAGCAACGTAGCCCACGTCCCCGACTCTACGGTCATCGAAGCCTGCAGGAGCGGTATCCTCCCTGGGGAGCTCCACCGAAGGCTCTCCCGGAGCTGCCCCTCTTCCGCCGACGAGCTCTTCAATGTGCTCGAAAAATACGCTCGGGCGGAGGAAGACGACATCTCGAAGAAGACCTAGGGGGCTCCCGCCCCCGTCGACCGGGGGGCCAGGGATCCCCCCAAACGCTCCAGGCAGAGGGGCGTAGCGAGCCACGGCCTCGGGACACCTTTGTCCTCGAGGGCGGAGGCGGCTCGCGCGACCCCCCGAGGGCCAGCCGCCCCTTCCCCAAACCAAAGGGCCATGGGGGAGGACAGTCTTCGCGCGGCCGGGAAGGCCCCGCGGGGAGAAGGCGGGAAGGACCATGCTGCAGCCTCCACAGGTCCAATACCCACGCTACCCGAGATTGTAGCCAGCTGCTGCAGCACTTCGCGGACTTCCTCAACCAGCGCTAGCAGGGGGGGACTCCGGCCTCCTTGCTTCCTCGGCCAGCTGTCCCGGCCCTTCCCGCTCCCACGGGGGGTCAGCAGACGCAGGAGGGGGAGCCTTCAGAAGCTCTCCCCTTTCAAACTTCGCAGCGGCACATCAACGTCATCGTGGGAGGATCTGCCTCCGGGCGGTACTCTAATTGCCAGCGTAAGGAGTACGCGCGCGAGGTCAAGGTTGTGGGGGTGCTACACGCGTCCCCGCCACCGAAGTGGTCGGACGTCGCCCTCACCTTCACGGCAGAAGACGCGCGGGGGGTTCGCTTCCCCCACGACGACGTGCTCATTGTCTCCGCGACCATCTACAACTGCCATCTGGCCCGGATCCTAGTGGACGGCGGGAGCTCCGCCGATGTCTTATTCCTGAAGGCCTTCAAAGAAATGCAGGTGGATGAGAAGCTCCTGCAGCCCGCTGCCGGGCCCCTGCAAGGTTTTGTCCCGGGGAAGGCAATTCACCTCGTGGGCAAGGTAGATCTTCCAATGACCTTCGGCACCCACGAGAACTACCGGACCGAGCTGGTCCACTTCGATGTAGTGGACCTCGCCTCCTCCTACAACGCGATTATGGGGAGGACGACAATCAACCGGCTGGGGGCTGCCACCCATCGAAACTATCTCTGCATGAAGATCCCGGGGCGCATGGTGTGATCAACGTCCGGGGAGACCAAGACATGGCCCGTGCTCTATATGAGCGCGCTGCGGCCACAATCGGAAGCGTCAACCTCATAAAGACGCCCGGGGGGGAGGCTTCTCCCATGGAACCAGACGCTGCTGCGGCACCACCCGGGAGGCCCCTCCTCAAGCCGCGTCAGGAAGGGGTCCTCCGGAAGGTCCTGCTGTCCCCGGGCAACGAAGACAAAACCGTCCGGATCGGGGCGGAGCTCCCCAAGGAGCACGCAGCGCAACTTGCGGCTTTTCTGCGCGAAAACTCCGATGTTTTTGCGTGGAAGCCGTCAGACATGCGGGGCGTCTCCCGGGAGGTCATTGAGCACAAGCTCGCAGTGGCCCCCGGTCACCCCCCGGTCAAACAGAAGCTGCGGAAACTTTCCCTCGAGCGCCAAGAGGCAATCAAGGCGGAGATCACCCGGCTCCGAGAGGCGGGGTTCATTCGGGAGGTCCTACACCCCGAGTGGCTCGCGAACCCCGTCCTCTTCAAGAAATCAACAGGCAGTTGGCGGATGTGTGTGGACTTCACCGACCTTAACCGCACCTGCCCCAAAGACAACTTCCCACTCCCGCGGATTGATCAGCTAGTCGACTCCACTGCGGGGTGGGAGCTGATGAGCTTCCTAGACGCCTACTCGGGCTACCATCAAGTCCGGATGGCGGAAGGGGATGAGGAAAAGACGAGTTTTATTACTCCCCTCGGAACCTTCTGCTACGTCCATATGCCCTTCGGGCTCAAGAATGCGAGGGCAACCTTCCAGCGCCTCATGACGTTGGTTTTCAAAGAGCAAGTCGGCCGCAACGTTGAAGTCTACGTAGACGACGCGGTTGTCAAGAGTCCCCGCACAGCCTCCCACATCGACGACCTGACTGAAACCTTCCGCAACCTCCGCGCGTTCGGGCTCAAACTGAACCCGGAGAAGTGCGCCTTCGGGGTGCGCGGGGGGAAGCTCCTAGGTTTCCTCGTGTCCCAGCGGGCCATTGAGGCAAACCACGAGAGGATCCGGGCGTTCCTAGATATGCCCCCGCCGCACTCCGTCAAGGATGTCCAGCGGCTCTCCGGCCGCCTAGCCGCACTCAGCCGCTTTGTCTCCCGTTCGGGGGAGCGGGGCCTCCAGTTCTTCAAGATCCTCCGAGGGCTCGAGGGGTTCCGCTGGACCCCCGAGGCCCAAGAGGCGTTCGACGACCTCAAGAAGTACCTCACGAGCCCTCCAATGCTCGTGAGTCCGTCCCCGGAAGAGCCCTAGCTCCTCTACCTCGCCGCAACCCCTGTCGCCGTCAGTGCGGTCTTGGTGAAGGAACAAGGGGGGCAGCAGCGTCCCGTGTACTACGTGTGTGAGGCCCTCCAAGGGGCCAAAACTCGGTACACGGAGATGGAGAAGATCTGCTACGCCCTTCTCATGGCGTCCCGGAAGCTTTGGCATTACTTCCTGGGGCACCCCATCACTGTCCCGTCATCCCTTCCCCTTGGGGAGGAACTGCGGAACAAGGAAGCCACCGGCCGGATTGGGAAGTGGGGGGCTGAGCTCGCCCCCTTCTCCCTGTCCCTTACCGGCCGCTCCGCCGTCAAGTCGCACGTCCTCGTCGACTTCGTCGCAGAGTGGACTCCCGCCTCTGGGTCCGGGGACGAAGATCTCCCTGTGCCGCCCCGACGCAGTGATCATTGGACCGTTATGTTCGATGGGTCGCTGTGTCTCGCCGGGGCTGGTGCGGGAGTAGTCCTCCGGAGCCCTGAGGGAAGGAACTCGAGTAAGCCGCACGACTCGAGTTCCCCGCAACCAACAACGTCGCCGAATACGAGGCTTTGCTCCTCGGGATGCGCGTCGCACGCTCCCTGGGGATCCGGCGCCTCGTAGTCAAGGGAGATTCTCAGCTCATAGTTTGCCAAGTGGACAAGTCTTACCTGTGCCATGACGCAAACTTAAGTCTTTATTTGCAGGAAGTGCGAAAGATGGAGAGGCATTTCGACGGCCTCGAGGTCCAGCATATCTCACGGAGGGACAATGACCGGGGCGACGCCTTGGCCCGGGCGGCAAGCACCCGGGAATCGCTCCCCAAGGGGACTTTCCTGGAGATCATCGCGAAGCCCTCGGTGGCCTCCCCAGACACGGGCAACGAGCCTCATGTCCCAAAGGTCGCCGAGATCACCCGGACTCCGTCTTGGATGGACCCCCTCATCTCCTTCATCAAGGGGGAGGGGGAACCTCCTAGTGAGACCGAGGCTAAACGCCTCCGGGCTAAAGCCCGGGCATATCTCCTGCTGGAGGGGAGGCTCTACAAGCGGGGGGCTTCCGCCCTCCTGCGCTGCCTCCCCCGGCCAGAGGGGCTTCAACTTCTCGAAAACATCCACACGGGGAGCTGTGGTTCTCACCTAGCCCCGCATGCCATCGTAGCCAAGGCCCTCCGGCAGGGCTTCTACTGGCCCACAGTCATGCGCGACGCGCGAGACCTCTTCTCCGCGTGCGAGGCATGCCAGAAGATGGCCAAGGGCTCGAACCTCCCCCTATAGCGCTGCAGACGATCCCCATCACTTGGCCCTTTGTGCGCTGGGGGATGGACCTCTTAGGGCCCTTCCCCCCAGCGCCCGGGGGGTACAAGTATGCGGTAGTCGCAGTCGACTATTTTACAAAGTGGGTTGAGGCGGAGCCTTTGGCCAGCATCACGTCCCGGGCCGTTCAGCGGTTTTTCTGGAAAAACGTCGTATGTCGTTTTGGTGTCCCCCGGGAAATCACCGTGGACAACGGCAGCCAATTCGACTCGGCTTATTTCTGGGAATTCTGCGAAGGCCTGGGGCTCGTCATCCACTTCGCCTCGGTGGCCCATCCCCGGAGCAATGGGGCTGTCGAGAGGGTCAATGGCGTGATCCTACAGGGGTTGCGCCGGAGACTCGAGGAAACTGCTTCTAAGCGGGGTGCATGGGCGGAGGAGCTCCCTAGCATCCTCTGCTCCATGCGCACGACCCCGTCCCAGGCGACGGGGCGTACTCCCTTCTCCCTGGTCTACGGGGCGGAGGCAGTCCTTCCCCCGGAGATTGGCTTCCGGTCACTGCGGGTTGAGCTCCTGGAGGGAGCTACGCCCTCAGCGTACCAGGCCAACGAGGCCAACCAGCGTCTGGAGATCGACCTCATGGAGGAGGAACGCGACCGAGCGCTCCTCCGCCACGCCATCTACGAGCAAGAAATGGCGCGCGCGTACAATCAGCGCGTGCGCGAGAAAGCTTTCCGCCTTGGGGACCTTGTCCTCAAGCGCGTGACGGACCCCCAGGCCCTGGGTAAGCTCTCCCCCAAGTGGGAGGGCCCCTACAGGATCTCCGCGGTCCTGGGCTCGGGGGCCTACAAGCTCTCCAACATTCATGAGTAGGAGCTGAAGCACACATGGAACTTGCGTTTACTTCGCAAGTTCTATGTTTAGCCTTACGGGCCTGTCCCCTCCCCCGGAGCGTTCACGCCGGAGGGGGAGGAGGGACACTGTATTATCCTCCCCTTTCGCGGCTTCGCAGGGGGAGGCCTTGTACTTCACTTAATTAGCAATGCATAGGACTTGCTTTTTAAACTCTCATTGCAGGTCTCTCTGATTGCCGCCCCTAGCGGCGATGCCCTCCCCACGAGGATGCCCTCCCCGCGAGGATGCCCTCCCCGCGAGGAAGTGGGCCAGCCCCAACAAGTCCCTACAACGGGAGTCCCCACTCCCGTAGGGCGGCTTACGATCAGCCCTCGTGGACTGAGGGTGTAAGCGGCAACCCGGTCACAGTGGTCGTGGTAACGAGTCACTTTGGGAGACTAGTCCCCTGCCCAAACACTCAAGACCCGTCTTCGGGCACTTCCTCCTCTGGTAGTCGACGTTATTCCCGGTTCCTCGTTTTCACGGCGACCGGATGATCGGCCCCTTGCGGCCTGATTGGATCTATCTTCCTCCTCCGGGAGTCAACGTTATTCCCGGCTCCCCGTTTTCACAGCGACCGGATGATCGGCCCCTTGCGGCTTGATTGGATCCATCTTCCTCCTCCGGGAGTTGACGTTATTCTCAGCTCCCCGTTCTCACGACGACCGGATGAATGCCTCTCGGAGACCCTATTCCCGGCTCCCCGTTCTCACGGCGACCGGACGATTGTCTCTCGGAGAAGTCGGATTTCTCGGGCATTTTCTTCCTCGAAGACCCTATTCCCAGCTGCCCGTTCTCACGGCGACGGACGAATGTCTCCTAGGAAGCTCGCCTCCAGAAATCTCGTCGGGTTCTCTTGGACATTCCTTCCACATGAGGCCTTATTCCCGGCTCCCCGTTCTCACGGCGACCGGACGATTATCTCCCGGAAGGTCTCCTCCTTGAAAACCTCGTTTTAAAATTTTCTTAGAAAATTTCCTATGCTACAGGTGACTTCCATCCCGGGGACCTTGTTACCCCCATAGCGCGCGGAGCTATTCTCCGACCCGCTGTGGGCGGGGGGGATAAGGAACCCCCGGGTGTCGACCGCACCACCCACGAGGAAACTTAACTCATCCTTGTTAAGATGAGTCGTCCAGACCATCCAAGAAGAAGAAAATAAAGAGGCAATGAAAGGAAACAGCAACAGCTTTATTGATTAATCAAATCCGGAGGACATCTTCCCCCTCCGGTGGGCTTCAAAAACGATACAACCCGGGTTCTAACCCGGGGGATTCTCTACGCCCTAAGGCTCCTACGCCTAATACTCCCAGAGGCTCTCCGCTAGCTCCCGGGTCAAGTCCCGGTACAACGCCCGTACGCGGCGCCGAGCGTCCCGGAGCACATCTTCAGGCCAGAACTCGTATCCCGCCGGTGGAAGTATCCGGAGAGGAGGGATCATCCGGAGCCCCGGTCGCGGAGGGGACAATTCGGCACGATGATTATCGAAGTTGTCCAAGTGCCACTCCGGACGCCACCTCAACCGGATCGGCTCCCAGACACTATCCTCACCGCGATTCCCGGAGATAAGGCTTAGCAAAATTAAAGCCGCTTGGGCGTCCCCCGGGGAGCCCCTCCCGGACCTTCGCCCGGGAGCAACCTCCCGGGAACCCTGGTAACAGTAAATTCAATTCAAAGACTTAGAAAAAATTCTAACTTCATTGCATTCAAAATGTTTATGTACAAGTGCCCGGGGCTTCTTCTAAGAAGCTACCGGAATCAAAAAGTCCTAAAACAAAAAAGGGCCCTAGCTAAGACTCGGGGGGAGGCTCATACATGTTCGTTGGCGTCCTCCCCCCGGGGGGCTTCCTCCAAGGCTGGGGCTGGGACGTCTCCCACCGGAGGCGCTGGAGCTGGGAACCACGCCCGGATGATCCGGTCGTAGAACCCTCCGGCGAGTTGCTCGACCTCCCGGCGCGAAGGCTCGACGGAGTCCGGGAAGCTTCGGGGGATGCGGCCCCCGATCGCCCGGGCGCCGACCCCCCGGAACTCGACGAGCCCCGCAGCGACCGCGACGACGGGGATCGCCCGACCCCGCGCCCGAACGTCGGCAGCCTCCGGGATGGCGGAGACCTGTGCGTTGAGAAAACGCACAGCGTTCGCGAGGGTCGCCGGCGGCACCTCCCTGCTCCCGGAGCCGAGGCTTACGCCAAGGCCCTCAAGGGCCGTCCGGACGGAGCGGCCCGCGTCCGCCACCGCCCGGACGCTCGAGCTCTCGAGCTCCCGGAGCGCCTCCTCCCTCGCCTTGGCCTCCTCCCGGAGGCGGGCGTTGATGGCCTCAGAAATATGAACCTAGGACCGGGCCCGGGTCAATTCCGCGAGGGCTTCGTCGCGTTCCCGGAGGGCCTCCTCGCGCTGCCCTACGGAGGCCGCGGCCCGGCCCTCCGCCTCCTTAAGCAGCCGGGCGACCCGCTGCTCAAGGCCCAAGGTAACAGCTGCCACCTACAAAATATATAGAGTTAGAAAAATCTCGAAGTGCAGGAAATAAATGAAGACGTCATCGACTCGGGTTACCTGGGCCCCGAGGGACTGAAGACCTGCACCTTCCGGGTATGCAGGCCCTCCGAGTAGCGAGCGACCTCCCTTGCGGGGAGCAAAGGGGTCTCCCGCCCGGCGCCGCCAGCGCGGCCGGCGGGGGGTCCCCGGACCTCAAGGTCCGGTAACGCGGCTGGCGTCTTCGTCGACGAGGTAGTGCCCCCCGAAGACGTGGCCGAGGAGCTCTCGGCGGGAGCCTCTGCCCGGGGGGGGAACCATCAGGCCTTTTCCTGCCCCGGGCCAGAAGGTCCTCGGGGCCTCCTCCTCCGGAGGAACCTCGTAGACCGAGGGGCTCCCCCCCTCGTCCACCGGCCAAATCCGCGGGGGCGAGGCCCCCACGAATCTCACCTCCAGCCTCTCCGGCTCCAAAGAAGCCGGAAGGGGTGGGAGGGGCTCCACCGTGAGCGGCGACGGGGCGTAGTTCGCTGAGTCGGACGCCGCCCCGCCCTCGGTCGCCTCCTTCCCCCGCGCCTCGACGGGGCCCTTCGGGGGAGGAGGTGTTGCTTCCTTCCGGGACGGTGCCCGGGCAAGTTCGCTCCCGGGGGTCTCGTCCCTGGGCTTCGCCGGTGTCGCCGCCGGCGTCGTCGACGGGCCGGGGGTCTTTTGAACCCGGGCCTTCTTGGCCTCCGAGCCCCCGGCCGACTCCTTCCCCCGTTTGTGCGACCCGGGGGTGGGGAGAGGCTTCCTCTCCGGCAGCTTCAGCCCGTAGGCCGCCGCCACCAAGTTCTTGGGAGGGCCCTCCCCCACGGCGCGCACGACGTGCTCATGCTCATCGGCGAAATACCTCCCTAGGAGGTTCTCCGCCTTCTCCCGCGCCGCCGGGTACGGCCGGACTGAAAGAGGTAAAGAGTTAGTCAATTTCTTACAAAACTGTAAGTACAATGCAGCGGGTTTCCGGAGCTTACGTCGCGTCACCGGCGTCACCGGCTTCATCGGGGGCCGCTGCTCGGGGCCCATGCCGATCCCCCTCTTCCCGCCAGTGAAGGGGGAGATCCGGAGGAGAGCCATCTCCTCAGTTGTGTCCCGCATCGAGCGGGTCTTCTTGGAAAGGGTCACCTTGCCGAGGAGCTCGTACTCCTCGTCCGTCCACACCGGCGGCTTTGGTGCGGACGACCGGCTGTAGGTGGGGGCCTCCGGGGCGTACACCACTGCGTCGTCCCGGACCCTGAGGTAGAACCACCTCCGGACCCAATCCCCCCAGTGGCCCGGGACGCCGCCGCCGGGTAGTCGATTACCCGGGCCGGCAACTTCTGGACCATCACCGGACCGAAGGGGGACTTGGGGCCCCCCTTCACCAGGTGGGAGGTCCGCGCCGCCGGTTCGTAGAAGTACCGGAAGGCGCGAAGGTCGGGCTCCCGCCCGATCGCTGTCTCGTAGAGCCAAATGAAGAGGCCCATCCGGACGAGCGCGTTCGGGGTGAGGTGGTTGAGAGGCACCCCGTACTCCTTGAGAAACTCCCGGAGCATGGGATGCACCGGGAGCCGGAGCCCCGCCTCCAAGAAGGCCTCAAAGGCCACGACCTCTCCGGGCCTGGGGCGGGGGGCTCCGTCCTTCTTCACGGGGACTCGGATGTCCCCGTCCGCGACGATGCCTCTTTCGGCCAAGGACTCGGCGTCCTCGGCCGTGAACTCCGACGCCCAGAGGAAATCCGAGGGGATTTCCTCCAGGGGCACTTCCGTGGTCTTCGCTCGACCCTTGGGTGCCATGAGGTTAGTTTTCTCTTTTGGTGGCTAACCTTGCAGGAGGCTACTACTAGAAACTCCCGGACGCCTGCTACCGGAAAGGGCTACCGGAAAGAGCTACCGGGAGAGCAAAAATCGTTGAGGCTGAAAATTTGGAATGAGCTTCCGGGCCCCCCAAGGTCCTATTTATAGGGGCGGGCCGTGGTCTAGATGCACGCCACGTGGCACCCGCGGATCAATCTGGACCGTAGAAGTTCAAACCGTGCGCGGGAAACGAAGGGACGGGCGCGTGAATCGAGGAAACGGTTCGAACCGCGCGCGAATTTATGGCGAAACGGCGCGGCCTTAAGCGTGGGGCACGGAAACCGAAGCGTCGCGGCTCCGGTGACTTGGCCCGGAGATCTTCCCGGTGACCTGAACCATACCCACCGGGGACTCGAGCATCGTCCCCGGCGTGCAGGGGGGGCTGCTGTCGGGGGAAATCTCCGCGGGACTAAGTCCAGGTAAGTCGTGTCACTATTGCCCGAGGATTCGGCCCCGGGGCCTTCCCGGGCGCCGCCATTTGGCTACCGGGACGCGGCCTCCGGTGCCCTCCTGGGCGCCGCCATGTGCCCGGGGACTTGGCCTCCGGGGCCTCCCCGGGCGCCGCCTTTTGGCTCCCGGGACGCGCCCTCCGGTGCCCTCCCGAGCGCCGCCTTTTGGCTCCCGGGACGCGGCCTCCGGTGCCCTCCCGGGCGCCACCATCTGCCCGGGGACGTGGCCTCCGGGGCCTCCCCGGGCGCCGCCTTTTGTCTCCCGGGACGCGGCCTCCAGTGCCCTCCCGGGCGCCGCCTTTTGGCTCCCGGGATGCGGCCTCCGGCGCCCTCCCGGGCGCCGCCATTTGCCCGGGGACGTGGCCTCCCGTGCCCTCCCGGGCGCCGCCTTTTGGCTCCCGGGACGCGCCCTCCGGTGCCCTCCCGGGCGCCGCCATTTACCCGGGGACTTGGCCCCCGGGGCCTCCCCGGGCGCCGCCTTTTGGCTCCCGGGACGCAGCCTCCGGTGGCCTCCCGGGCGCCGCCATTCGCCCGGGGACGTGGCCTCCAGGGCCTCCCCGGGCGCCGCCTTTTGGCTCCCGGGACGCGGCCTCCGGTGCCCTCCCGGGCGCCGCCATTTGCCCGGGGACGTGCCCTCCGGGGCCTCCCCGGGCGCTGCCTTTTGGCTCGCGGGACATGGCCTCCGGTGCCGTCCCGGGCGCCGCCTTGGACCCCTGGACGTGGCCTCCGGCGCTGTCCCGGGCCTCATCGCCCTCCTAAAGGTAAAGTCTTGAACTGTTTATCATGTGCAGGTCACGCGAGGGGCGCCTCGGGAACTAGCGACCACCTGTCAAGCATCCAAGGTGTTAGACCGGGAGAAGGACGGTCCTGCCCTTCAATCCGACGGTGACTTCCGGGGTAGTTTAGGTTTTTTGCTGCTTTTTGGGGCTATAAATAGCCCTTGTACCCCTCTGTTGTAAGGGATTAGTTCTTTTATTGGAATAGCTAAACTCACAGACGTGCTCCGGAAGCCTCTCCCCCGGAGAGAGCCTCCCCAGCCGACTCCGGTCGGGAGCGCGTCGACAGGACTAGGGCCCCCACCGGGACCCGAACCTGTATAAACCCGTGTGTCATTTTTTGTGCTTGTCCGGCGGGGGAGGACCGGTCATCCGGTCAACCCGCACCGCGTAATCTTCGCTAGGATCATTCCCAAAACCTGCCGGGGTATTCGCAATACCACGACACACATCATTTGCATCCTATTAGTTTCTCGGTGCGTGTTTGGAGGTCTAGAGAAGACCTTGCTGCTTATTACTCTTGTTGAGCGCCCTCACCTAGACGGTTTGGAGGCGTGGCCGTTGATCTCTTCGTTCGAAGATTGTTGGAGAGACTCGGTGTGTTTGTAAAAGGCATCGGTGCTCGCCTTTCCGGAGTGGACAAGGAGCAACCACTAGTGGATAATATTCTTCGTGGATATTGGAGCAAAACTCAATTTACTTGAGTGCTTCAACGAGGATTAGGGGGGACTGGGCGAGTCTCCGAGACCTCGGTAAAAATTGTTGTGTTTGTGTTCCTTTCCTCTTTCTCATATTATTATTATTTGTTCTTGATATCTTTATTTGCAAATATTTATTTTAATTTGAATTTTTTAAAAGCCTCCTATTCACCCTCCTCTAGTCGGCATCCTTGATCCTACACGTGGTATCAGAGCGAGGTCTCTCGATTAATTAGGCTTTACCGCCTAGAGAGAGGATGACGTCTAATGAGGTCTTTTCTCGCGGTCATACCGGCCGTGCGCTTATCTTTGATGGGACTAACTATCCCTACTGGAAATTGCGCATGTCGGTGTTCCTAGAGGCCATGGGGCTTGATGTTTGGGACATTGTTATACTTGGTTTTACTGCTCCAGATGATCCGGCAAGTCACTCCGTTGACGACAGGAGAAAACTACATTTAAATGCCCGTGCAAAAAATGCACTCTTCGCCAGTTTGTCTTTAAATGAGTTCAACCGTGTGAGTAATCTTACGACCGCTCACAAGGTTTGGACCACCCTCGACGAAATATATAAGGGTACCACGAAAGTCAAAGAGGGAAAATTGCTTATGGTGAGGCAACGATATGAGACATTCACCATGTCGTCAATCGAGTCCGTGGATTCCATGTTCACTCGGTTGAACAATATTGTGAATGAACTCAAGGGACTCGGTGTTGTTTTTACTGACCTTGATATTGTAAGAAAGATGCTCAGGGAGCTTCTAGAAAACTTCGACACTCTGGTCACGGTACTTACCAACTCCGACTTGTCGACCACAACACCGACGGATCTCTATGGGAACCTCATCACTCACGAAATGCATCGAAAGGAGAAGAAGGAAGCAGCTGAACCCTCGGAGACAAAGAGGAAGGCATTGGCTTTCAAAGTCGGTTCCAAGAATGATTCAAGCGACGGCTCCTCCGACGAAGATCTAGCTCTAATGGTAAAAAAAACTCAAAAAACTTCTTCGCATGTTGCACAAGAAGGGTGTCAACATCAACACTCAACCAAAGGGGCCGAAGCAAACAAACTTCAAGGACATCATATGCTACAGATGTCACAAAAAGGGATGTATAGCATCAGGATGTCCTAACAAGAACAAGACTTTGAATAACAAGAAGAAATTCTTCAAGAAGAGAAATGAAGCAACAAAAGACGCTTGCTTCGGAGAATGGATGTCCGGAGGTGAGAGCTCCGACTCTGACTCCGACAATGAAGAAAGTTGCTCCAAGAAGCTAGCTGGACTAGCCCTCGGCAACATCTCGACTAGTTCATCCCTTTGTCTTATGGCTAAGGGTGATGAAAAGGTACACTCTAACGAACCTTCATATGATGAATTAGTTGAAATGATTACTGAATTAAATGAAGTTTATGGAGCCACTAAAAAGAAGTATAGAGCGCTTAAAGAGGAACATTATTCTTTATGCACTCAATACTCAGAACTGAAAGATTCTTATGAAAGCATGCTAATGAAAGATGTTACTCATGCCCCATCTAAAGTTGATGTATCCATTTCATGTGATTTAGATACTCCCTCTAGTAGTCAAGATATATCATGTGCTTCAATCTTAAATGAGAATAATGAACTTAAGACACAAGTTGAAAAACTTGGTAAAGGGTTAGAAAATTGCTACAAAGGTAAAGTATCTCTTGATCTTATTCTTAGCAAACAAAAGTGTTCATTTAGAAAAGAAGGTCTTGGATACTTTCCGATGAAAGGGAAGAAACCAAGTACAAAAACTATTTTTGTAAAAGCATGCAACACATTTTGTTTTAAATGTCATGAAACTAGTCATTCGCATGAAGCATGTCCTCTAATGACTCCAAACTATTTTGATACTTGCTACATGCTTCAAAGGTCAAAGAAAGGGTATGCTACAGCAAAGTATGTTGGTGCACCCATGCTAAACAAAAAGAAGAAATCAATTTGGGTGCCCAAAGCTTTGATCACTAACATTGAAGGACCCAAAAAGGTTTAGGTACCTAAAAAGACTTGATTCTCTTGTTTATGCTGGTGAACTACAAGACCGGTGGGAAATATTGGGTACTTGACAGCGGATGTTCTGAGCATATGACCGGCAACAAGAAATTGTTCACCTCAATAGAAGACAACTCAAGCGAAAATCAAAAGATCACCTTTGGCGACAATCGTCAAGGAAATGTGGTAGGCTTAGGTAAAATTGCTATATCCAATGATCTCTCTATTTCAAATGTTTTATTGGTTGAATCTCTGGTTTTAATTTGCTTTCCGTTGCATAAATTTGTGATCTTGGACTTCATTGTACATTTTATCCCAAAGAAGTTTTAGTTGAAAGTTTGAAAGACAATTCTTTGATTTTTAAAGGCTTTCGTTTTGGAAATCTTTATTTGGTTGCTTTTCACTCCAAAGATGCATCTCTTTCAACATGTCTTGTCTCTCAAACCTCAAAAGGTTGCTTATGGCATAGAATACTTGCACATGTTGGAATGCATCAATTGAAAAAGCTTTTAAAACGTGATTTGGTTATTGGCTTAAAGGATGTGAATTTTGAAAAGGATAAACCTTGTAGCGCCTGTCAAGCTGGCAAGCAAGTAGCTACTTCACATCCGATTAAGCGCGTTCTTTCAACCTGCAAACCTTTGGAACTATTGCATATGGATTTATTTGGACCTTCTAAGTTCCAAAGTATCGGGGGTAGCAATTATGGTTTTGTCATTGTTGATGATTTTACTCACTACACTTGGGTTTTCTTTATTTCTCAAAAATCTGAAACCCCCGATGTTTTCAAAAGTTTTGCAAAACGTGTTTCCACTGAATTCAAGATTTCCATCAGGAAAATCCGTAGTGATCATGGTGGAGAGTTCGTTAATTCAACTCTATTTGATTTTTGTGACTCTCTTGGAATCAAACACGAATTTTCAACTTCTCACACTCCACAACAAAATGGAGTCATAGAAAGGAAAAATTGAACACTAATAGAAATGCCAAGAACAATGCTAAGTGAGTATGATACTCCTACTCCCTTCTGGGCTGGAGCCGTGCATACCGCTTGCTATTCTATTAATCAGCTCTATTTGCATCCACTTCTGAACTTAACTCCTTATGAACTTCTTCTTCGGCGTAAGCCAAATATTTCTTATTTCTGAATTTTTGGATGCAAATGCTACAATCTTAAGAAAAGAAATTTTTGTGGCAAATTTTAAAGAAGAGTAGATGAAGGCTTTCTAGTCGGATACTCTACCACTAGCAAAGCTTGTCGTGTTTTTAACAAAAATACTGGTTGTATTGAAGAATCTTGCGATATAGAATTCGATAAAACTAATGGCTCGCAAAAGGAGCAAGTCTCTTGTGAAGTTTCAGGTGAGGATGTTCAAGAAGCCATGAAGAACATCACCATTGGAGACATCAAACCAAGAGAAGATGATCAAGAAGATGATGAGAACATTGAGAATGATGATAAAAATGTATCATCACCTCAAATTGATCCTCTAAAAACATGTCAAGAAGAAGCCACACAAGATGAAGCACCAAGGCAACACCAGACCATCACCAAGGATCACCCTCTAGATCAAACATTGGGTGACGTCAGTAAGCGTGTTCAAACTCGCTCTTGTATTGCTGCATTTTGTGAACATCATTCTCTTGTATCTTCTTTAGAACCTAAACATGTTAATGAAGATTTAAATGATCTTGATTGGGTAAATGCCATGCATGATGAACTTAATAATTTTTCTAGAAATAAAGTTTGGACTTTAGTTGAAAGACCCAATGATCATATTGTAATTTGAACAAAATGGGTTTTTAGAAATAAGCAAGATGAAAATGGTATAGTAATTAGAAATAAAGCTCGTCTTGTTGCACAAGGTTTTACTCAAGTTGAAGGTTTAGACTTTGGTGAAACTTTTGCACCTGTGACAAGACTTGAAGCTATTCGTATACTTCTTGCTTATGCATCATGTTTTAATATTAAGTTATTTCAAATGGATGTTAAAAGTGCATTTTTAAATGGTGAGATATCTGAACTAGTATTTGTTGAACAACCTCCCGGTTTTGAAGATTCAAAATTTCCAAACCATGTGTTTAAATTGTCTAAAGCTCTCTATGGTCTCAAGCAAGCTCCTCGAGCTTGGTATGAACGACTTAGAGACTTTCTTTTATCAAAAGGTTTTAAAATTAGGAAAGTTGATACAAGTTTGTTTACAAAGAAAATTGAAAAACACTTGTTCATTTGTCATATATATGTTGATGATATTATCTTTGGATCTACTAATGAACATTTTTGTCATGAGTTTGGAGAAATGATGTCTAGGGAATTTGAGATGCCAATGATCGGTGAGCTAAGCTTCTTCCTCGGACTTCAAATCAAGAAACTCAAGAACTTTACATTCGTGAGTCAAACGAAGTATGTGAAGGACTTGCTCAAGCGCTTTGGGATGGAAGACACTAAGGCAATCAAAACCCCCATGGTGACAAATGGACATCTGGATATGGACAAAAGCGACAAATCGGTTGATTCTAAACTGTATAGGTCTATGATTGGTTGCTTGTTGTATCTTACTGCATCTAGGCCTGATATCATGTTTAGTGTGTGCTTATGTACTAGATTTCAATCAGATCCTAAGGAATGCTATCCCAACCTAGGTCTTTGGTATCCGAAAGATGCAAATTTTGAATTAATGGATATTCGGATTCTGATTATGCTGGGTGCAAGATTGATCGAAAAAGTACATCTAGTAGCTGTCAGCTTTTGGGGAGATCTTTAGTTTCATGGTCATCTAGAAAACAAAATTCTGTAGCTCTCTCCACCGCTGAAGATGAATATGTGTCTACAGGAAGTTGTTGTGCTCAATTATTATGGATGAAGTAGACATTTTTGGATTATGGAATTAAATTTGATAAAGTGCCACTCTTGTGTGATAATGAAAGTGCCATTAAAATTGCAAATAATCCTGTTCAACATTCAAGAACTAAGCAAATTGAAATACGGCACCATTTTATTAGAGATCATGTGACAAAAGGAGATAATGATGTGAGCTATGTTAGAGCAGACATGCAACTAGCATATATTTTCACCAAACTCATAGATGAAACTAGATTTTGCTTTCTCAAAGGTGAACTGAACATAATTGATATATCTAATGCTAGTTGATGTGTTAATGGTATTAAAATATTTTAAAATATAATTTTATTCCCTCTCTGGTCAAATCCTGCTTTGGTCGATTTTGTCCAAACTGACAGTCAGTTCATCCAACTGAATGTCAGTTTCTTTGCTTAGGAGCCTACTCTTAGCCTCTGGTCGAAGTCGTTGACCATGCTGACAGTCAGTTCCACAAACTGACTGTCAGTTATGTGCAATTTTCTTTGGTCGAAGCCCCTGGTCATTTTTGTGACTCAAACTGACTGTCAGTCTCATAAACTGACTGTCAGTTTCAAAACTCAATTCTTTGAATTGACTGTTAGTATTGTACATTGATTGTCAGTTCCAGGTCTCTGGGTTTGAAATTGACTGTCAGTATATCATACTGATTGTTAGTTTGTGTCCAAAAACCCTAAAACCGCCATTTTTGTTCATTTGTCTCCTCGTCTCCTCATCTTGCCGCCGCTGTGTTTTCGCCGCGCCACTTCTTCCTCTCGCCGCAGTGTGCTGCGCCACCACCTCACCGCACTTCTCCACTCTCTCGCCGGTGCCGCGCTGCCAACTCCTCGCTGTGCCTCGGTCTCGCCGTGCCGCCGGTTTGCTTCACCGCGCCTCGCCAGCACCGTGCCATACCTCGCCGCAGCTCCTCGCCGTCCTTCTCGTTGCCGTTGTCAAGCCGTGGTTGTATCGTACTGCTGCCCCTGTTCACTTCTCACCGACTGTGTTCGTCGTCGTCATCACCTCCTCGGCTTCTCTGTTCGGCTTCAACTCAGGTCTTTGTTTCTTCTCTCTCTGTTCTGTTTTCGCCAAGTGTGATCAGCTAGGACCTTCTCGTCGGATTGCCCGAAGGAAGAACGCGGCTAACAACCATCGTTCATCGGGTCAACTGACTGAGACCCGTTCCTCTCCTCTGCCTGAGTGAGTCCCCGTGGATTATTCTCGATGGCAAGCGAGCCGCCTCCGCACCCTTCGCGCCGCAAACCCATATCTCTCGCCGCTTCCCACTGTTCACGACGCGTGTGACGTCCTCACTTTCTTCACAAACCTACAGCTCAACCTTTTCACCAGCGTCTACAGTCGCGTCCCCATATTCGCCCACCGCTCTCTGTCCTGGGAGACGATTGCCTCTCGCACAGGCATCGTCTCCCTAGCAGATTCCTTCACTTCTGTTGGAATCCGCGATCTAGTCGCTGATTCCTCCCGCACTTGGCCGATGAGCCCATTCGCCAGTTCTCTTCGACCGTCTTCGTCTCTCCTCAGCGCGACTTCATCACCTTCATGACAGGCCTCCAGGTTTATACTATCACGAAGGAGAAGATAGAGGCCGCGCTTGGACTAGCTTCGTCACGTCGCTGGCTTGCACGGCGATGTCGACCTGGCCCTTAGGATCCTTCATCTCACTTTGGTCCCTATGACCGGAGACAGGGCTAGAGTCACCTATCTTGCCCTCCATGTCCTTATTTCTATCTTTCAGGAGAGCCCTTTGACATTACTGATCTCATCATCAGTGAGATTCAGCACGTCATTCTTTCTCCTTGCCGCCAGTTGATATATGCTCCGTATATCATGATGATGCTTCTGCATATCCGGGACATAGACTCTGAGCTCCCGCGGCCCCATCAGCCTCTTCAGTTCTATCCTCCAGGCCAGGAGGATCGCCGTCTCGGCGCACGCCCTGCAGCGGCTGCTAACCCTAATTCTCCCGCATCTGCTGATGATGCTGTGGGGGAGTCAGAGGATGAGGCTCCAGCTCAAGAGTCTAATCCAGCACAGACTACAAACCTAGGCATCGGATCTTCCTCGGCATCTTATCTCTAGCAGGTCATCCAGACCCAGCAGCAGATCCTGCGCACACAACAAGAGCACCATCAGCTGCTGCATCGACTGGTTGCTCAGCAGGAGGAGATACTGCGCCGGCTGCCTTCGTCTGCCTCTCCAGCACCTCGCAAGAGGGCACGCCCAGCTGTTTCTTCACCAGGCTCAACTTCAGGGCCTACTGCACTAGGTCCGGCTCCAGCATCTCCAGCTGTAGCTCCTGCTTCGACTCCTCCAGCATCACCAGTCGTTGACCCAGTTGGATCTCCTACTGGCTCCGGAGATACAGCATTTCTCAGTCTCTCGGATGATGATGAGCCTTAGGCTTTAGTGGCTCCCTTTTTGTGCTTGATGCCAAAGAGGGAGAAGTTTTGTATGACATTATATTATGGGTGGATATTTTTTATATTTATAGCTTTTATGGATGATGATATGGATATATTTCAGTTATGGATGATATGGATATATTTGATGAGTTGTTTTATGTTGGTATGTGTGATGGTCTGATATATATGATTGGTTTATGCTTTGATATATGTGTTGTTGTTTGTTTTTATGAGTATGTTATGATATACATGTGTATATGATGTATGCTCTGGACTCATATGAGTGATTATACTTGACATATGCTATTTGAGATGCCATACACTCAGGGGGAGTTAGGGGGAGTTATTCACGTGTTCTATCATTTTTTTTATCAAACACTTTTTGTCCTCAACCATCAAAAAGGGGGAGATTGTTGCATCTAGGCCGTTGTGCCTAACCTAATTTTGATGATTAATGAAAACAAAGTGTTTTAGACTAACTGTGCTTCTGAGATATTTTGATACAGAGTTATGTTGGGAAGAAATGTAAGATGATCAAGATAAACCCAACGTAAAATGGATCAAGCACAAGTCGCAAAACACAAAGATGAGAAGAAAATCGAGAGATGCAAAGGACCTAAGGTAATATTGTTTTTATTTTTACCGATCTCGGCGTAAGGAGATTGATCGGTTCAGGAAAATTTGCTTTTAGATTTAACAATACTACAAAGAGGGGTGGCAAAGTCCTCTCTACAGTTCCAGCATAAACCGAGAAACTTAGGTCATTGCATTGCATTCATTTCGGATGGATATCATTTAAATTTGGTTTGAAAGATTTGGATTTTCAGTTAAGTTTTTGACAGCAGAAGAGTGTTTGATTTTTCTAGAAAGATATAAGCTGATCTAGTTTTTACTTCAGTTGACAAAAATGTAGCCCTATAAATTAACTTTAAAACGAGCTATTAAATTCTCAATTTGGATTTCTTCATTTAAAGTTATGGCTGTTTTTGTACATGGTGACTGTCAGTTTGATATGCTGACTGTCAGTTTGAATGTCAGTTTGTGTTAATTGACAATTTTCCAGAGAAGTTGTTTTTTGAGCCAATTTTTTTGAACTAAACTGACTGTCAGTTTGCATTTTGACCTCAAGCTGGTTAGCTAGTTTATTTGAGTTTCTATTTGATCTGGACACTTTTTTGGTCGAACTGACTATCAGTTTGTATTATCAGTTTCCATATATGAGCATAAACGGCTAGCAAAGTTTTATCCATGAGTTTTGTCAGCCGTTGAGTTTGGAATTGACTCTCAGTTCCTCATACTGACTATCAGTTTGCACTGATTTGTTTCCCTTTTCGACCTCAAATGGCTAGCTGTGTTTTCCCTAGATTTTACTTCTTTCTGGTCGTGACCCAAACTAACTGTCAGTTTGAGCTATTGACTTTCAGCTCGAGCTCCAACGTCTCTTTTGAGACTTGAGGCTATAAATAGAGGCTTTGAGCTCGTATTTCTTTTGGTGAGCGCCCTCACCTAGACGGTTTGGAGGCGTGGCCGTTGATCTCTCTGTTCAAAGATTGTTGGAGAGCCTCAGCGTGTTTGTAAAAGGCATCGGTGCACACCTTTCCGGAGTGGACAAGGAGCAACCATGTAACATCCTGAGTTTTGGGGTGAAAAGTTTCTTTCTTAAAAGTCATGCATGCATATATCTCTTCTAGATCAACCAAATCAGCCTCAGCTTTATTCTGTTCTAGCCTAAAATCTCCAAATTTTTCCTGTAACCCCAAATCGAGATCAGATTGTTCAGATATGATCTATCAGTTATCCTAAATCCAAAAGCCTTCAGAACCCAGATTCAATTCTATCCCTAACTTCAAGATTTATCAACTCCTTTCTGTTTTCGAAAACAAAAATATCTTATACCCAAATATCCTAAGTTTAAGAAATTCAGATTTAATCAAAATCTTAGCCAAGTTCAGACCAGATTATTCTTGGATTATGATCAAGGGTATGCCAATGCCTTAATCCAAAAAGTTGGCAGCCAGATTTGATCATCTAGACTCTTTTCGCAAATCAGTTCAAGAGTGTCGCAGATCAGTCCTTTTTCCAGATTTTCCAGAAGCCTGAAAAGGCAAAATGTTGCAAATCATCTCCAAATTCAAATTTGATTCAGGGAACACCTCCCAAATGCTTTTCAACACAAATTCTTCTTTTATGACTATATAAAAATCAAACCCTAAATCCTAGAATTCGAGATCAATAAGATTCAGACTTATTTTACCCTAATCTACTCTGTTTTCAGTTTATACCAAAAATCATTCAAACACCTCAAATTTTATCTTCTATTTGTGCCAAGTCATCTGTTGAATCTAGCCTACCAGATTAATGCAATCAATTTCAAATTTAACCATCCAAATCATCAGATTTGCAATTCAGCCCAAAATCAAGAATCTGAAATCACAAATCAGCCCTAATTCGACCAGGCAGCTGCTGTGCACGACCAGAGCTTGCCGTGATCTTGCGCCATGCACGCTCGCCGCCGCCCGAGCCTCGCCTGCAATTGTGACCGTGCATGCTTGTGCGCACGTGTCCGCGTCTCAGCCATCGCCGTGGCAACACCGTGGCAGCGCCGACGACCAAAGCTTGCCCTTGTGCGCGATCAGCAGCAGCCGTTGTCAGCAACTCCTTGCCACATTGCTTTGCATTGCCAGCTCCTGATACCACCGCCTTGCACCGCCCGGCAATGTTGAGTTCCAACGAGCCGACAAGCTGATCAGTAGTCACCTCGCCTGAGCACCATCGCATCACCGCTCGCCGTTGTTGCAGCTGCGCCCGGCAAGTCACTGACGTCAATTCATTGCTGTTTAATCCTTGCAAGCTTCGCCCTCTGGTCTATATAGGCAGCCAACACTTGAGCAATCTTCTCTTCACCAGGATCAAGCCAAATTCCAAATTACCTCCACTGCAGTCATCTTCTCCGGCGAGTCCAGCAAGAGGCTTCAAGGTGCCAGCTCATTCCACAGCACCTTCTGCCAAATTAACAGCATCAGTGAGTTCCCCTTATCTCCCTCATCGTGTTGTACCACTTGATTGGATTTTCTTGCCTCTTATCGCCGGTGATCGCTGGAAACTGCCGATTGCCCTGTTCCTGCAATGTAGCTTAATTTAGCCCGAATTAGCTTTCGAAATTGTAATCTAAATTGATCAGTGATCTCTAATAAACAAGCCTGTGCATCCAGATCTCCAGATTGAGCTTCAATCGAAGCTTTTCCCAATTTTGAGTTTCTCCAGTCGCCGGCGATCGTCCCAAGGCCACACCGGCCATCCTCCGACCAAATTGATCATCCCAGTAGCATCCCTATGCTTCCCTCATACTCCCTGAGCTTGGAATTGAGTTCAAACCTCCTACAGCAAAAACCCCCAAATCCCATATCTTCTTCTCCGGCACCGTTCACCGGAAACCTATTCCTGGCCGTTTCAGCTTCATCCACCTTGTCTTTTAGGTGTGCTTCAACCTCCTGAGCATATTTGTCTTCTAGCCCGATCTCTGAAACTGTACAGAATTCAAGTTATAGCCATGCCAAAAACCTAGTCCAGTGGCTTCACTGTGCCGTGTCGCCACCACACTTCCTTACTGATTTTCATCACTTTCCAGCCATTTTCAGCTTTGGATCCTGTTGAATGATTTGTTCTTGTTATCAATGCCTACCTCCCAGACAAAATGGTGCATCATTTGGAGCTCTAGATCAGAAGTTATGCCCAGCCCTAGTTTCTGGCCATGTAAGATTCAATGCCATACTATGTCAGTCAGTGGCATTAGCCCTTTTCACTTCCTTCCAGATGTGAATTTTGAGCATAACTTTGTCCCTTAGATTCCTGAAGTTGTGATCTACAATTTCTTCTTCTATCACAACTTGATTTGAGCCCTTGAAATGCATTTTATGCTAAACCCTAGTTTTTGACACTGTCCCAGTGCATGCCAACCAATGGCATTGGCCTTGTTTACCTATTTCTGATTGTGCCATTTGAAAGCCACTTTGCCCACTGAATTTGTAGAGTTATGATCTACACTTTCTTCTACTGTCATAACTTGAGATAAGCTCTCTAGCTTTCCTTAAAGCTATGTCAGAACCTTGATCCGAATGTAAATCTGCTGACATTCGCTGTTTTTGATGAAACCAACCACAAAACTGATGTTTTTATTGCTACGTTGAGATCCTAGGAGCATCTAACACCCATTCTTAGCCAATTCCTTAAAACCCTAGAATCTTGACTCAGTTCAGCTTGCAATCTCAATTATCTCCAATATCGTTCAGTCATTCTTGTAGAGCATATCTGCATATAGATCATAATACATTTTAATATATTAAGTAATATTTGTGTATTTGTTTGTCGCCGAGCAGAACCAGAAACTAAGTTCGAGGACTTCGCTGTTGACCCGTCATCAACTGCTGTTTCTTACGACGCGGAAGGCAAGTCATATCCTTGGTCATCTTGAACCTATATTTTAAAAGTTGCTAAAACATAACCTTGAATATAGATAATATTTCATGTGAAAGATTGAGAATGGTTGATTTATGAATTGGCAGTACTAGACTGGTTATCTGTGAAATGTGAAATAAACAAGTTTTGAGCCATGAACTATATATATATGTATTCATATACTTATATTCATGAAATAAAACCCCTAGCCGTGACCAGAAAAATGGTATGGATGGTGGTAGCACTGGAGGTGCTAAACTGCGAAGGAATGCAGGCACTGAAGGTGCAGGGTTGTGGATGGTCTGGTCACTGGCATATAAGGACTAGAACCTTGTGTTGTGCGTCTAGTGGCATGAACAACGTGCTAACCGCAAGCCTGGTATGGGACAGGCCTGAACAAGTACTTATGTGGATCGCACATGAAACCCTTGCATGAGATGGAAAACAATACACTAAACTCAGGGGTTCAGCTCCTCCACATATCACTGAATGTGATTTGATCAAGCACGTTGACCCAGTAATGGGAGGAGGCATCCGGGTGTGGGGGTAATCCAACCACAACTGCGGTTTGTGTGAAGAAAACTGCAGGGTCAGGGGTGAATTGTGAGTGATACATAACAAAAGTTCTTGTTATCTCCACCTTGCCACTCACACATGGTTGTGAGGAAGGGTCTAATCATATTGATAGGATGGGCTTGAAAGTGGAATATCTTGCGGGTAAATTGGTACCTCTCTGCAGAGTTAAAAACGTATTCGAATACTCCGAGCTCCCGGGTTTATAGGAGTCTGCTGCGGTGAATTAAATCCACGAGGTGTGACACAAGTATATTTTATAAATAAAATGTGTTAAATCAAGATTACCCAAATGACATGTGTTGTCATGATAAGGAGTGCTGCCGTGGGCTGTCGTGTGTCGACGTGTCGCGGTAGTGCTATAATCTAGTGAACATAAGTAATGATGTTATATTATGAAAAGTGCTGCCATGAGATGAGGTATGAAAGAAAAAGATTATTTTACAAACATCCATAATTCTTGACTAGTCTAGGTTCATATCATCACTACTATATGTATCTACTCTTACCTATGACTTGCTGAGTACGTAAGTGCTCACCCTTGCAACCTACAAATCAGTAGATGGAGCGTTCAATGATCAAGATGAAGGCGTGGAGAACTTCTTGGATCCAGAAGGAGGAGTGTCAGTTCTGCCAGAACACTCATGTGTGTTGTTCTGCCATCCACTTCTCTTTGTGGGTGGGTCACCTATCTTCTGCTGTGTAGTTGTTATTTTGCTAAACCATGTATGCCGTGAAGGCATTGTAATCTTCTTATGTAATAATAAGGCCAGCAGGCCACACTACCTAACCATTTTGTAAGTTACTCTGTTGCAATGTGAATATACTCCTGTGCTTGACTTATCTTGGGAAGTCAAGGGTATGTGTATGCTATGCATATATGGGACTAGCTGCAGCGAGCTAGGTCTCTACAGGAGTAGTCATAGTCCCAGTTTCGGGGCGCGACAAACCGCTAGTGGATAATATCCTTCGTGGATTTGGAGCAAGACTCAATTTACTTGAGTGCCTCAACGAGGATTAGGGGAGACTGGGCGAGTCTCCGAGACCTCGGTAAAAATTATTGTGTTTGTGTTCCTTTCCTCTTTCTCATATTATTATTATTTGTTCTTGATTTCTTTATTTGCAAATATTTGTTTTAATTTCAAATTTTTGAAAACCTCCTATTCACCCCCCTCTAGTCGGCATCCTTGATCCTACAAGAAGCACTCCGACGGAGGCTTCACAAAGATGCTAAAAAATCACCAGGATGAGGACTGCATTTTGGTGGAGACTCACTAACTCCAACCCGTAATGGTCCAAGATTCCCCACAGAAACTCACTCTCTGGGAATCGGAACCCGCAGCGCAAGTACTCCTCGAAGATCACTAGTTCGCCCTCTTGGACAATTGGGGTTTCTTGATCTTTCTCCGCTGGCCACCAGTTGATCAGCAGCCGTGGGGGCAGAATCTCTTCTTTCTCTAGTACCACCAGGCTCTCCTCTGTGTGGTGGACAGATTGGCTCCAGGACGCCATTACTATGGAGGATTGAGGAAAAAAGGTGATGGCTTTGGAGATGACGAAGACGATGTGTGCAAAAGAGGGTTTTGTGTGGCAGGAAAGTCTAAGGCAACGAAGGATTTTTGGTTATGAGGCTTCTCCAGTAAGCTACCTTTTTCTTTTATATGCCCGAGACAACCCTTCGCTGAATATTTTATTAATTTCCCATGATGGGTACCTTTCCTCTTGGAACCCGTTATCCATACCAAGTAATGAATCCGAAATAGAATGTATCATTTTATTTCACATTCGGGGGCTATGGTATAGATAAAAATATGAGAAATTCCTAAAATATGAGAAATTCCTAAAAGTTTATTAAAGAAATAATCCCTTATGACTTTGGAATAAATTTATGACCTGTATACTGATTGCAACGTAATTCTGTGATCACTGCGGATATGTGTGATCATAACAGCTGTGGTCGCCGTATGGTCAAGATACTGTCTGTGATCGTTACTCTAGTTCTGATCGCAGTCTACGGTCTCAATGCTATTCTGAGACCAAAGAATTGTCCTGAGCCAATTTCGGACAGAAACCTACCTGTGTATTGTTTGGTCGCAGAGGCACTCTTCTGTAACCATTTCTTCTCATAGAATATAAAGAATCTTAATTTGGATTATAAGTTCTACATAATCCTCTTAAGATATCAAGTATGTAAGAAAAAGAAATTCTTTATTTCTGGCAATCTTTACATACAAAAGGTACATAGGCGACCAAAGCGTCAACCTGGTCCGATAGTCGTTTACAAAGTTCTCCCAGGGACATGTTAACATCAGTGGGATCAACACTTGCTGCCCCTAGAGAACTGGCTATGGCTCTAAGCCTATCTACATCATCCTGAATGAAAGAACTGTTGTTATTCCTTATCAAATCGGAGAGTTCTCGCTGCTGCCGAGCATAGTCCCTCTTCAAGCGGAATTGGCGCACCTCTTCGTGGGAGTTGTCATAACATTCTGCCAGATGCAAAATGGCTAAAGACATCTATCGGTCTTTTTCTCCAGAGCCTCTTTTTCTTTTTGGAGAGTTCACTCGAGGGATACACTCTCACCAAGAAGAGGCTGGACTTCAGCAGGCTGGTCGCTGGGGGCTCTAGAGATTTTCGTCTCCTGCACATGTATGCGTTAGTTTTAAAAGATAAAACGATCAACAGAGAGAATGAAGATAATTACCAATCCTCACAGTGAAGTTGGACGGGAGGATGAGGCACTTCCCCCGGGAAGTAGATCACCTGACAAAAATCGAGGACCATCTGGTCGCGGGAATGCAACCTTCCCATGAGAAAATTGATCACCCATCAAAAGCTGAGGATCGTCTGATCACAGAAATGTGGGACTTCCCTCAGAAGCTGATGGAAGCTTCGAAGGATTGTTATGGATCTCCAAAGGTGGAGATGAGGGTTGAACCTGCCGAGTTGCGTGAACAGGGAGAACTATATGGGACAGGGAAGGAGAGTGCAATGATGCATCCCCAACCTTTGCACCCGTGAATGAAGCTCCACTGGAGGATCCCTCATCAACCTTTGACTTCTTCTTTGGAGGAATCAGCTCCTCAGTCACCTGTAAGTTCGCACAATGCCTTTGGAAATGATCAGGATGTGAAACGACGACCTGAACCAAAGTTCCAGAAAAGTCTTACCTTCTGGAAGTCCTGGTCGAATTCGGGTATCACTTCCTCTTCATCACTCTCAATCTCAATAATGTTCTTGGGGTCTTCATCTGCCATCGAAACAAGAATTGATGTTTAGAGGGAGCAACTGGAGAGGAGAAGTAGCTCTGAAAAGGACATAGTCGTGATGAAAAACTCGTGAATTCAAAGAACCAAAAAGCTCTTCTATTTATAGAGCCAAGAGGCGTCGGCTCATTTCCACACACGTCTCGGGTTCTTAAAATGCACTTATGGTTGCTCTCACGATGGGTCAATTAAGTCATTATTATCCATCAAGAAAAACTCAGGGTTTCTCTCAGGATATGAACCGTCACACGGTGGAACAGTTACAGTTGAAGTTGAAACGTCGGGTTCATAATTTGTTGTAGGATAAAAATTTGAAGTAAATATGTCTTTCCATTTTCTTCAAATTGGGGGCTAGCTGATGAGGATTATTACCCGAGCTAGTCCAAAATAATACACATTTGGTTTAAGACAGAATCGGATTAGACGTGTGTCTATAAGTGCGTCGTTTTTGTCTCAGACGACCTGAAGGGCGTGGGCACAAAGATGATTTATGATCGCAGCCCTTGCGCGATCATGAGACCGCAGATAGTGCGCGGTCAGAAGACTATAGACAGTGTGCGATCAGAGGGTCATTGACTATTTGCGACCAGAATAACTCGAGAAGGTCTAACCCTTTGAACAGGCATATCCCAAGCATCACGAGGATCTTTCCACGTATGAAGGCAACTACCAGGAAGTTCACATGTGCGGTTATCCCTTGATTGCACGTGTTAAGCCTGCGTGGAAGTTAAGTGTGGTTAACAAAACTGCATCCCAGTAACCGTTCGAGGTTGTTTCGCGTTGGCGCCCTTTTGGTCGATATAAAAAGGTGGTCAATGCAAGTTCTAAAGGCGGTTAAGCGTACAAGCATTACCAGGAACCCAAGTAACATGAAGACTTAGATATAGTTAGATAGATACTAACATACAAGAGATCTTCATCTGTGATTATCTCTTCTTCTCTCTTGTAAACATCTTTTCTCACATAGTGAAATCATAATAGGACGTAGAGCTATTACTCCCACTGTCAAGTGCCCGAACCTGTATAAATTCTTTTGTGCCCGTACAGATATTACTCATCCTACCTTCCCGGAGGAGCACCCTGAAAGGTCCTGCAACTCACAAATTTGCATAAGACTGACTAAGGACCCCGAGTCCAAATCATCGACAATACTGATGCTGCTCAACCTGCGACCACCCACAACAATGTTGGTCGAGAAGATCTTGAATTAGAAATTGAAGAAATGATGATCAAGCACCACAGAACCCGTGACTTCATCAAACGTTCACCAAAGATCACCCCCTGAATCAAATCTTGGGTGATGTTAGTAAGGTTGTTCAAACTCAATCTCATATTGCTTCTTTTTGTGAACATTTTTCTTTTGTTTCTTCCTTAGAACCTAAACATATAGATGAAGCACTTAGTAATCCGGATTGGGTAAATGCCATGCATGAAGAACTCAATAATTTCACTAGAAACAAAGTTTGGACATTAGTATAAAGACCTAAGGATCATATTGTGATTGGAACAAAATGGGTTTTTAGAAATAAACAAGATGAGAATGGAGTAGTAGTACGAAACAAAGCTCATCTTGTTGCCCAAGGATATTCTCAAGTTGAAGGATTAGATTTTGGTGAAACTTTTGCACCCGTAGCAAGATTAGAAGCTTTTCGCATACTTCTCACATTTGCATCAAATTTCAACATCAAATTATTTCAAATGGATGTGAAAAGTACATTTTTAAATGGAGAAATATCCGAATTAGTGTTTGTGGAACAACCTCCTGGTTTTGAAGATTCAAACTTTCCAAATCATGTATACAAGCTCTCTAAGGCTCTTTATGGACTTAAACAAGCTCCTCGAGCTTGGTATGAACGCCTTAGAGACTTTCTCATTTCGAAAGGTTTTAAAATTGGGAAGGTAGACACAACCTTATTCACAAAAGTAGTTGAGAAAGATCTTTTTGTGTGTCAAATATATGTTGATGATATCATATTTGGATCCACTAATGAATCTTTTTGTCATGAGTTTGGAGAAATGATGTCTAGGGAATTTGAGATGTGAATGTTTGGAGAGCTAAGCTTCTTCCTTGGACTTCAAATCAAGCAACTCAAGAACGGAACGTTCATGAGTGAAACCAAGTATGTGAAGGACTTGCTCAAGTGCTTTGGGATGGAAGATGCTAGAGCTATCAAAACTCCCATGGCCACTAATGGACATCTCGATATGGACAATGACGGAAAAGCGGTTGATTCTAAACTTTATCGATCTATGATTGGTGGCTTACTCTATCTTACCACATCTAGGCCCGACATCATGTTCAGTGTTTGCTTATGTGCTAGATTTCAATCGTCTCCTAAGGGATGTCATTTGATTGCTCTTAAAAGAATCCTTAGATACTTGAAATGCTATCCAAATATACGACTTTGGTATCCTAAAGATGCAAATTTTGAATTAATTGGTTACTCGTATTCGGATTATGCGGGGTGCAAAATTTTTAGAAAAAGCACATCTGGTAGTTGTCAACTTTTGGGGAGATCACTAGTCTCTTGGTCGTCTAAGAAACAAAATTCTGTAGCTCTCTCCACCGCCGAAGCGGAATATGTTTCAGCAGGTAGTTGTTGTGCCCAAATTTTATGGATGAAGCAAACCTTTTTAGATTATGGAATTTCTTTTGACAAAGTGCCACTCTTGTGTGATAATAAAAGTGACATAAAGATTGCAAATAATCTGGTTCAACATTCTAGAACAAAACATATTGATATTAGGCACCATTTTATAAGAGATCATGTGGCAAAATGGGACATAGATGTGAATTTTGTAAGAACTGACTTGCAGCTAGCAGACATATTCACCAAACCTTTAGATGAGACTAGATTTTGCTTTCTTAGAAGTGAATTGAATATTATTGATATATCAAATGCAAGTTAAATGTCTGCTTTGTTGTCCTCCCAGCTTTTTGTGCTTGATGTCAAAGGGGGAGAGATTAGAGAGAGATTGCGAAGAGACTCTTGTATGACATTATTGATAGTTTATGTACTCATTGTTTATTCATTGTGGACTCTCAAATGACTCATATGTGTATTTATATATGCATGCATTCATGGGGAGTTCTTGCATATCTAATGCCTATGCATACACTAAGGGGGAGTCATTATTGCCTATGCATACGCTAAGGGGGATTCATTACTAAATTTTATTCATTTAAACACTTGTTGTCATCAATCATCAAAAAGGGGAGATTGTTGTTTCTAGGCCCTTAATCTTGATTTTGATGATAAATGACAACAAGTGTCTTAGACTAATCTATTTGCCTTAAGTATAATCAATAAGATTAGGTGAAAAGAAGAAATGTCACATGGGAGTCCAAAGGTCGTGGTGTTGCCCAAGGTCGCGAGCCCAGGTTGCAAGGCGCAAGGTCGCGAGCCAAGGTCGCAAGGCACAAGATCGCGAGCCAAGGTTGCAAGGCGCAAGGACGCGAGCGCGAGCCAAGGTCGCAAGGCCCAAGATCGCGAACCAAGGTCGCAAGCGCAAGGTCGCCAAGAAGGAAGCAGCAAAGACATAAGGTAAGTGCTTGTTTATTGTATCAGTCTTGGAGTTTGGAGTTTGACTGGTTTTATAAGAAATTCTTTTTTAGTTTAACCATACTATTAAGAGGATTTGCAAAATCTCTTTTAGTTCCGGCAAAAACTGAGAAATTCTTAGGTCATACGTTGCATTCGCATTCAATCACAATGTTGGTCAAGAATCTCAAAGACGAACTGAAAGTCGTCACGCGAGTACTGTTCATTTGACCAGACACTATTTATGTACTGTTCATTTGATCATTTACTATTCATATGACCAGTAACACTATTCATTCAACCAATAACATTGTTCATTCAACCAGTGGTTCCAACGTCATTTACTAACCGTTAGAGATGGAAGCTGGCTATTAGCTGGCCTGATTTCTTTTCTTTTCGACCACAACAGCTAGCTGAGTGGTTGGCCTATAAATACAGGTGTTTTGAGCAGTATTTACATCATCCTTGAGCCACATTCTCATACACATCTCGAGCTATATTTTCTATACACTTTTGAGGAGTCTATGAGCAGTTTTTGAGTAGTTTTTGATGAGTTTTTTTATAAACATTTTTGGGTAGATTTCTCCATTGTTTTGACCAATTTTTATAAACACCTTTGACCAGATTTTTGCTACTATTTTTGAGCAGTTCTTAAAATACTTTTGAGCAGATTTTGTGCTACTGTTTTTGAGCAGTTCTTAAAAAACTTTTGAGCAGATTTTTTGCTACTGTTTTTGAGCAGTTCTTAAAACACTTTGGAGGAGATTTTCGCTATTGTTTTTGAGCAGATTTTTGCTATTGTTTTCGAGCAGTTATTAAACAGTGTTTGAACAGATTTTTGAGAAGTTTCTGTTCACATTTTGATCAGTTTTATAAACACATTTGGGCAGATTTTGATACTGTTTATAAACAATTTTTGATCAGTTTTTTTAAAGAACCAAGAGATATATTTTATATACACTTGAGCGGAAGTGCTAAAATCTTGATCTTTTGATCAAGTATCATTCAGTGTGATTGAGAGAGATCTTCTGAGAGCATTCATTTGCATCATTTTCATCCTTAGAAGTTTCTCGGTATTTGTTGGAGGTCTAGAAGAGACCTTGGAGCTTATTACTCTTGGTGAACGCCCTCACCTAGACAGTTTGGTGGCGTGGCTGTTGACCTCTTCTATTCGGAGATTGTTGAAGAGGCTCGGCGTGATTGTAAAAGGTATCGATGCTCGCCTTTCCGGAGTGGAAAGGAGCAACCACTAGTGAGAAATATTATTTGTGGATATTGAAGCAAGACTCATTCATTTGAGTGCTTCAACGAGGAGTAGTGGAGACCGGGCGTGTCTCTGAGACCTCGGGAAAAATTCTTGTGTTTGTCTTCTTCTCTCTTTCTTTTATTTATGCTATATTGTTTTTGCTCTTATTCTTTGCAAAAGTTGTTTTTAATTGAAAAGTTTTAGAGAGTCCTATTCACCCCCCTCTAGTCGGCATCCTGGATCCTACAGATCCTACTCAGTACACTCAACTTGCACAATCTAACATACGTGTTCATTTATTGAAGTGCCCTGTTGGCATACTACCAGGGGACTACACCCCCAGCGTGTAACATCCCTGTTTTTCTCCAAATCCTGCCCAATCTAAGTCTGTCATATCAAGATTATAATCTAGGGTGTGTTAATGCCTTAACTCAAAAAGTTGGCAGCAAAATTTCATCGTTCAATCCTTCTTCGCAAATCAGTCTACAAGTATCGCAGATTAGTCCTTTTCAGATTTTTCAGAAGCCTGAAAAGGCTAAAAGCCACAGATTATCTCCAAATCTATATCTGATTTAGGGAATCTCTTCCATTTACTAGTCTGAACAAATCTCCCTAGTGAGATTTCCAAAATCTCATTCGAAGCCTAAGTTTTCAGCCTCGCCAAATTCCAAACCCTAATTACCCTGTTTCACCATGTTTTTGTTTTAGCTCAAACCTAATTAAAAATCTTATATTTCTTTACCTGTCGCTGTTAAACTATTAGTTACGTTTAGTAAGCCACCCTGGTGAAATTCTTTTCATCTCAACCTTTCCAAATCTCTAGATTTATAGTTTGGTCCTAAAAATCAAGTTTCTGTATTTGCAAATCTGCCTAAGTATCTTTTCCAGCCCTTTCGACCAGAGCCGCCAGCAGTTTTTGACCAGATCCCCGACTACTGTTTCGACCAAAGCTCCAGCACCTGCTTCGACCAACGCCTTCACTGTGTTTCCTCACTGCCGGCAAAGATGAGACGTCGCCTGTGCTCGTGGCCACTCGTGCCTACAATTGCACTCATGTCTGCTCCTGAATCATCACCGTGGCAGTGCTTCGACCAGCAGCAGCAACAACTTCAGTGCGCGCGCCCGAGAGGATTCAAGTTTGCATGCGAGTACGTGTCATTGTGGGAGCAGTTTTGTGCCTCCGCATCTACACCAGACTAGATTAAGTCCCAACGTCCTGTCAGTTGCTGGCAAAGCTGGGTGGCCACCTACTCGCCATCACGTGGGCGTTCACCACTATTCCTTTTGTGCTGGGCCGGTCTTTTCCCCGGTGCAAATGACGTGCTAATTTCCCCCTCAGAATCTCTGTTTCCTCGCCTATTCAAACCCTCCAGCAACCCGTAAGTTTCTCTTAGCCACCTATCAGTGTCATAGCAACCAATTGGCCACCGGTGATCCCAATTGCTGGTGATCACCGTAAAAAGCCATACTCCCTATTCCCGAAATTCAAACTCTTCTAGCCAGTTTCAACACCCCTTCGTATGGAACAAATCGATCCTCTAGAGATTCCTAACAAGCCCATTTAACGAGTTTTCAAATTGATGATGTGTCGAGAGTTATTCCTTTTCCTCGCGCACTACTGTGACAGTCCACTTCACCAGCAGGCCTCGTCGAACCTCCAACCAAATTGACTCGTTTCACACACTCCCCTTGTCCCGTAGATAGTGTAGCCCGAGGCAATTGCCCAGCATTGTCGTGTATCGACGGTGCCTCTTTTACCATCGTTCCCAAGTCCGGCGTCAACGCCGACGAGCCACAAATCGCCACCAGAACTTAATTCCTCGCTCCAACACAATCAATGTCATCCCAGGATCAAAACCCCTCAGCCAATTTCTAAAATCTTCAACCCCAGTTCTCTGTTGTCGTAGCACGTCTTTTTCTCCAGCGGCCGACAATTTGTATCTCATCATTCGCCGCCGTCAAGCCACCTCAGTTCAACTAACCTTGCCAGTATCTTCACCTTGATCCCACCTGCGTGTTTGGAAAACTTAGACAAGCAGCGCATGCGTGGTTTGTCCAGACATGCGTGCCCTAGTTTGCTGCAGTGTGCTGGCACACATTTTTCCCTGTGCCAGGGACCTAGCTGCATATTCTCTGTTTTCCTGGACTTTTCTATCAAATTCAATTTGTCCATTAGATGCCTTACTGTGTTTGGCACCTAATACTCCATTTTGAACTTGATCTTTTCAGAAGCCCCAGATTAAATGTATGCCATTCTCAGACAATGTCAGACCATTAACCGAATGTCAGCCTTTGGACATTCAATGCCTCTGAGCCAAAATCCTTTGAGCCAAGCCAAGTATCTCTGCCAGATCTTCTCCATTGCATACCTGTTTATACTTTACCTATTATTTTCTATATCAAGTAATTTTAGAATGTGTGGTGTGTTGTTGTTTCATTGTTTTCATTCAAGAGCAGAGCGAGGAGTGGAAGAATCAGAGGAGATCTTTGAAGACCCGGCAGAGTAGTTAGACCACTCGTTGCAAGGCAAGTCTCATTCCCTTGACCATGTCTCTCGTAATATTTTAAAGTAAACTAGATTAAATTGTGTTTTGAATATATCCATGCTTTATCTTCAAATTAAGTGTCATGTTGTAAGAATGTGAATAGATATGATCTAATCTCTTGTAAAGCCCCTTTTATGTATTTGTGTATCACTTGCACCCTTGTCACCCTAGGACATCATGCTTAGGATATGTTTACACTTAAATACATACATTGAGTGTTAAATGGTCAATCATAGGATAAACATGTTTAAGAACCCCTTTTGTGAAAGAAAATGTGATATAGGAATTGATAGTGAGGATGGTTTGATTGGTTGGCTACTGTGTGCGCATCGGGAATGTGAATGTCTCCTCACTATTGATTCATAAGGACAAGAGCCTTGTGTTGTGCTTCTATGCGACATGGTAATGTACCAACCACTTGTCTAGTATGGCACATGCATAACTTAGTAGCTTTCTTGGTATTAGCAATTCCCTGCATGGTATGTTGGTCCGGTTTCTCGCATGGAAACTGGTGGGCCGCAGATGGCCGTGAGTGGTGTGAGATCTGAAAAATAATGAGAGGATAAGGAGTAAAGAAGGAAGTCGCCCTAAGCCTGGATTGAGTCTTGCGCGGCTACAACCATAGGTCATATGTGTTGCGAGGACATAGGCAAAGGCTAGGAAGAATGGCAGTGGGGAGGACCCACAATGGTACTTTAGACTTAATTGTCTATTTACCAGGCAGGGATATTGTTAATATTGGACTGCAAAACTGTTGTGTGATCTCGGCCTTGTCACATGCGTAAAAGTCGCATGGAGCTGATCCGACTTGAAAGCCGAGTGAAGAAGTGGATTTAAAAAGAGGTACACCTTTGCAAAGTGTAAAAGAAGTATCAGATACTCTGTACTCCCAGGTCATGGAGTCTTATCGTAGTGGATCTTTTCCATGTGGTTCAGCACAAGTAATGTTTGGAATGTTTTCATGATGTGGGTTAATAAAAGTGATGACTCATGGGAGACCATCACACATAACGATTTCTAAAGTATAAATTAAGATTTCAAAGTATTGCTTTTGAAACTAAAAGCCTTTCTTTATAAATTTAGAGTGAAAATCTATTCTATTCTTATCTATAAAACAAAGACCTCACTTCTTCAGAATCTCTCATCTATATACCTGCATTCTTATAACGAGACTTGTTGAGCATCGTGTAAAAACATGCTCACCCTTGCCTTTACATACAAATTCAGAAGAGGGATTTGTTGATCCCGATTCCTTTGATTTTGAGTACCAAGAAGAGGAAGGAACCTCATTAGATGATTCGAGCTTCTAGGAGTGTCATGCGCTCAGTGGAGTCTGATGTGGTGAAAGCCCATGCTGAGCTGCTGCAGAAGGAGGTGAAGATCTTTGTTGTTGCTTTCTATGTTGTCCTGTGTATTCGGTACCTTGATACTGACTCTTGTATGGAGAAACTCATTATTTTTATATCAACTTTCATTAGCGTCATCCTTGACATTGTGGTACTGTAATATTGGTCCTCGTGACCGTGTACTTGTTTTAACTATTTGCTTTACTGTTTAGAGGAAACCCAGTTATTGTGAGCTTGTGATGTACCTTTCTAAGTGCAACCCACTTGGGTGGTTGCCACCAGATTCCTCAAATGAGGGTCCCACACAGCGCAGGTTATGAGGCATCTGTTGTGCAGCTGACCACAGCAAAAACGGCCTCGACCCCAGCCAGAGGATCCACGTCTTCCAGCAAAGCCCCTTCACCTCCGAAGAAAGCCGCCATAAAGGTACGCGCTCAATCCCTGGTAAACAACAAGGGTAAGGGCAAAGGGCGAAAGGGACAGCTAGAGAGGTTCAGGAACGGCTTCCCACTTGTTGGGGGAAATCTCCGCGGGACTAAGTCCAGGTAAGTTGTGTCACATTCGCCTGGGGACCTGGCCTCCGGTGCCTCCTCGGGCGCCGCCTTTTGGCCCCCGGGACTTGGCCTCCGGTGCCGTCCCGGGCGCCGCCATTTGCCCGGGGACCTGGCCTTCGGTGCCTCCCCAGGCGCCGCCTTTTGGCCCCCGGGACTTGGCCTCCGGCGCCGTCCCGGGCTCCGCCCATTGCCCAGGGACCCAGCGTCCGGTGCCTCCCCGGGCGCCGCCTTTTGGCCCCCGGGACTTGGCCTCCGGTGCCGTCCCCGGCGCTGCCATTTGCCCGGGGACCTGGCATCCGGTGCGTCCTCGGGCGCCGCCTTTTGGCCCCCGGGACTTGGCCTCCAGTGCCGTCCCGGGCGCCGCCGTTTGCCCGGGGACCTGGCCTCCGGTGCCTCCCCAGGCGCCGCCTTTTGGCCCCCGGGACTTCGCCTCCGGCGCCGTCCCGGGCGCCGCCCTTTGCCCGGGGACCCGGCGTCCGGTGCCTCCCCGGGCGCCGCCTTTTGGCCCCCGGGACATGGCCTCCGGTGCCTCCCCGGGAGCCACCTTTTTACCCCCGGGACTTGGCCTCCGCCGCCGTCCCGGGCGCCGCCGTTTGCCCGGGGACCAGGCCTCCGGTGCCTCCCCGGGCGCCGCCTTTTGGCCCCCGGGACTTGGCCTCCGGTGCTGTCCCGGGCGCCGCCCTTTGCCCGGGGACCTGGCCTCCGGTGCCTCCCCGGGCGCCGCCTTTTGGTCCCCGGGACTTGGCCTCCATTGCCGTCCCAGGCGCCGCCATTTGCCCGGGGACCTGGCCTCTGGTGCCTCCCCGGGCGCCGCGTTTTGGCCCCCGGGACTTGGCCTCCGGTGTCGTCCCAGGCGCCACCATTTGCCCGTGGACCTGGCCTCCGGTGCCTCCCCGGGCGCCCTCTTTTGGTCCCCGGGACTAGGCGTCCGGTGCCGTCCCAGGCGCCGCCATTTGCCTGGGGTCCTGGCCGCTGGTGCCTCCCCGGGTGCCGCCTTTTGGCCCCCAGGACTTGGCCTCCGGTGCCGTCCCAGGCGCCGCCATTTGCCCAGGGACCTGGCCTCCGGTGCCTCCCCGGGCGCCGCCTTTTGGCCCCCTGGACTTGGCCCCCGGCGCATGTCCCGGGCCTCATCGCCCTCCTCAAGGTAAAGTCTCGAGTTGTTTATCACGTGCAGGTCACGCGAGGAGCGCCTCGGGAATCAGCGATCACCTGTCAAGCATCCAAGACGTTTGACCGGGAGAAGGACGTTCCTACCCCTCAATCCGACGGTGGCCTCCGGGGTAGTTTAGGTTTTTTGCTTCTTTTTGGGGCTATAAATAGCCCTTATACCCCTCAGTTGTAAGCAAGTGATTCATTTGTTGGAATAGCTAAAAACTAACAGGTGTGCTCCGGAAGCCTCTCCCTCGGAGAGAGCCTCCCCAGCCGACTCCGGTCGGGAGCGCACCGACAGGACTAGGGCCCCCACCGGGACCCGAACCAGTATAAATCGGGGGAGGACCGGTCATCCGGTCAACCCGCGCAGCGTAATCTTCGCTTGGATCGTTCTCAAAACCTGCCGGGGTATTCGCAATACCACGATAGTTGGCGCCGTTCGTGGGGACTCGTGACAAGACGCCACGGCTCCCCCAAGAACAAGGGCTCGCACCCTTCCTGGTGACGCCGGTCTCGGAGACCCGGCGCCGCCCGTCCAGGACCCTACTGTCCCGGAGCTTCCACCCGGAGGCGGCCTGGCCCAGGTACCGCCTCCCTCCTTTCCTCTTAACTTAGGTGCTTCCACCTCCAGGTCGCTCCCGGTGACCGCGGGGACCTCGGCAGGGACAAATCTCCCACGACGGCTCCCCCGGCTCCCCGGGACGCCCTGCTTGAGGCTCTAGTGGAGGGCCAGCTCCGCGCCCAGCGCTCAATTGATGAGCTGCTCAGCATTTTGGCGCGGCCTCCGGAACCCACATTTCCGTCGCACCCATACTCGGGGACTATGCCCCCGTTTATGGGTTACCCGGCGGACCCTCCGGCCTCCGGGGGTCTGTTCGCCCCGTATGATCCTGCCGGTGGGTTCCCTCCCCCTGCGGTCCGGACCCTTCCCGGCACCCGGGCCCGTCCCGGTGCTGGGAGGCTACTTCATGCCAGGGCCCTTCGTGGCACCAGGGGGGTATCCCGTCCCAGGCCTATTCCCGGGGCCGGGAGCCCACTTCATGCCAGGGGTTTTCCCTACGCCAGGAGCCAATCCCGCCCCTCGCGTCGCGTTTACCACACTGGGGGCGGTCGACAGAGCAGCTCCCGTGCCTCAGCGGACTTTCCCCCGCATGGGCTCCCCGGTTCCGGACGTCGCCGCGGGGGCTCCCCCCTCGCCGGTTCCAGATGTTACAGGGGCTTCCCCCTTTCCGGTTCCGGTCGTTGCCACTGGGGCCCCCTCCACTTCGGTTCCAAACGTCGCTACGGGCGCCCCCTCCCCAGTTTCGGATGTTACAGGGGCTTCCCCCTTTCTGGCCCCGGGGGTCTTCGAAGGGGGCTCCCCCCAGCTGGCCCTGGAAGCCTCCGGGCCAGTAGCTACAGTGCATAAGCTCCCACCCTCGGTGGGACAGGTCCGTTTCGCCCGGGGGGAGGTCGAGAGAATGCATTCACCAGAACGCGGGGAAGAACTTCCCCCCGGCCGTGGGCGCGGGGAGCCTCGCTCTCGCACCGGTCGGGGGAAGAGACCCGCAGAAGACCCGGCCTCCCCGGGGGAGAGCCCGGATGTCCGAGAACTCAGCCCCGGTCCAGAAGAGAAGCGTCGCCACCGCCACTCCGGCGCACCTCTCGGACCGTTCCCTGACTCCGACAATGAGGGTCCCGTCAAAGAAGACATCGACCGTGACTCTCCCCGAGAAGTGCAGGGGGCTAACCAGCCCCTGTGCCGAAGACTTCGCAGCATCCGGTGGCCGCGGCCCTACCACCCTCCGCACATCGAGCACTATCACGGCGAGGCAGACCCTTACGATTTTGTGCAGGTTTACTCCACTGCCATCTCCGCAGCCGGGGGGGACGAGACGGTACAATGCAACGTCTTCCCCCTCCTACTCACCGGCATCGCCCGCTCCTGGTTCTACAACCTGAAGGCCGGCTCTATCAAGTCTTTCACGCAGCTTAAGCGGGAGTTCTGTGCGAACTTCCAGGGGAACTACGTGCGTCCCCTGGACTCCTCGTAGCTGTACACTGTCCGGTAGAGGACTAGGGAAACCATCAGAAGCTTCTTCAAGCACTTTGCTCAGGTGAAGAGCAAAGTGGCCCACGTCCCCGACTCTACCGTCATCGAAGCCTGCAAAAGCGGCATCCTCCCGGGGGAGCTCCACCGAAGGCTGTCCCGGAGCTGCCCCTCTTCCGCCGACGAGCTCTTCAACGTACTCGAAAAGTACGCTCGGGCGGAGGAAGACGACATCTGGAAGAAGACCCAGGGGGCTCCCGCCCCCGCCGACCGAGGGGCCAGGGATCCCCCAAGCGCCCCAGGCAGGGGGGCGTAACGAGCCACGGCCTCGGGACACCTTTGTCCTGGACGGCGGAGGCGGCTCGTGTGACCCCCCGAGGGGCAACCGCCCCTTCCCCAAACCGAAAGGTCATGGGGGTGGATAGTCTTCGCGCGGCCAGCAAGGCCCCGCGGGGAGAAGGAGGGAAGGACCGTGGTGTAGCTTTCACGGGTCCAGTACCCACGCTACTCGACACTGCAGCCAGCTCCTGCAGCACTTCGCGGCGTTCCTCGACAAGCGCGGGCAGGGGGGAACTCCGGCCTCCTCACTCCCTCGGCCAGCTATCCTGGCCCTTCCCGCTCCGGCAGGGGGTCAGCAGACGCAGACGCAGGAGGGGGAGCCTTCAGAAGCTCTCCCCTTTCAAACTTCTCAGCACCACATCAACGTCATCGTGGGAGGGTCCGCCTCTGGGCGGGACTCTAAGCGCCAGCGTAAGGAGTACGCGCGTGAGGTCAAGGTTGTGGGGGTGCTACATGCGTCCCCGCCACCTAAGTGGTCGGACGTCCCCCTCACCTTCACGGCAGCGGACGCGCGAGGGGTTCGCTTCCCCCACGACGACGCGCTCATTGTCTCCGCGACCATCTACAACTGCCACCTGGCCCGTATCGTTGTGGACGGCGGGAGCTCCGCCGACGTCCTATTCCTGAAGGCCTTCAAAGAGATGCAGGTGGATGAGAAACTCCTGCAGCCCACTGTCGGACCCCTGCAAGGTTTTGTCTCGGGGAAGGCAATCCACCCCGTGGGCAAGGAAGACCTCCCTATGACATTCGGCACCCCGGAGAACTACCGGACCGACATGGTCTGCTTCGACATAGTGGACCTCCCCTCCTCCTACAACGCGTTTATGGGGAGGACCACAATCAATCGGCTGGGGGCTGCCACCCATCAAAACTGCCTCTGCATCAAGATCCCCGGGCCGCATGGTGTGATCAACGTCCGGGGAGACCAAGACATGGCCCGTGCTCTATACGAGCGCGCTGCGGCCACAATCGGAAGCGTCAACCTCATAAAGACGCCCGGGGGGGAGGCTTCTCCCCCGGAACTAGACGGCGCTGCGCCACCGCCCGGGAGGCCCCTCCTCAGGCCGCGTCCAGAAGGGGGCCTCCGGAATGTCCTGCTGTCCTCGGGCGACGAAGACAAAACCGTCCGGGTCGGGGCGGAGCTCCCCGAGGAGCAGGCAGCGCAACTTGCGGCTTTTCTGCGCGAAAACTCTGATGTTTTTGCATGGAAGCCTTCGGACATGCGAGGCGTCGCCCGGGAGGTCATTGAGCACAAGCTCGCAGTGGCCCCCGATCACCCCCCGATCAAACAGAAGCTGCGGAAACTCTCCCTCGAGCGCCGAGAAGCAATCAAGGTGGAGATCACCCGGCTCCGAGAGGCGGGGTTCATTCAGGAGGTCCTGCACCCCGAGTGGCTCGCGAACCCCGTCCTCGTCAAGAAGTCAACCGGCAGGTGGCGGATGTGCGTGGACATCACCGACCTTAACCGCACCTGCCCCAAAGACAACTTCCCGCTCCCGCGGATTGATCAGCTCGTCGACTCCACTGCGGGGTGCGAGCTCATGAGCTTCCTAGACGCCTACTCGGGCTACCGTCAAGTCCGGATGGCGGAAGGGGATGAGGAAAAGACGAGTTTCATAACTCCCCTCGGAACCTTCTCCGACGTCCATATGCCCTTCGGGCTAAAGAACGAGGGGGCGACCTTCCAGCGCCTCATGACGCTGGTCTTCAAAGATCAAGTCGGCCGCAACGTCGAAGACTACGTAGATGACGCTGTCGTCAAGAGTCCCCGCACAGCCTCCCACATCGACGACCTGGTTGAAACCTTCCACAACCTCCGCGCGTTCGGGCTCAAACTCAACCTGGAGAAGTGCGCCTTCGGGGTGCGCGGGGGGAAGCTCCTAGGTTTCCTCGTGTCCCAGCGGGGCATTGACGCAAACCCCGAGAAGATCCGGGCATTCTTAGATATGCCCCCACCGCGCTCCGTCCAGGATGTCCAGCGGCTCTCTGGCCGCCTAGCCGCGCTAAGCCGCTTCGTCTCCCGGTCGGGGCAGCGGGGCCTCCAGTTCTTCAAGATCCTCCGAGGGCTCGAGGGGTTCCGCTGGACCCCCGAGGCCCAGGAGGCGTTCGACGACCTCAAGAAGTACCTCACGAGCCCTCCAATGCTCGTGAGTCCGTCTCCAGAAGAGCCCTTGCTCCTCTACCTCGCCGCGACCCCCGTCGCCGTCAGCGCGGTCTTGGTGAAGGAGCAAAGGGGGCAGCAGCGCCCCGTGTACTACGTGAGTGAGGCCCTCCAAGGGGCTAAAACTCGGTACACGGAGATGGAGAAGATCTGCTACGCCCTCTTGATGGCGTCCCAGAAGCTTCGCCATTACTTCCTGGGGCACCCCATCACCGGCCCGTCGTCCCTCCCCCTGGGGGAGGTATTGTGGAACAAAGAAGCCACCGGCCGGATTGGGAAGTGGGGGGCCGAGCTCGCCCCCTTCTCTCTGTGCCTTACTGGCCGCTCCTCCATCAAGTTGCAGGTCCTCGCCGACTTCGTCGCAGAGTGGACTCCCGCCTCTGGGTCCGGGGACGAAGACCTCCCTGTGCCGCCCCGACACAGTGATCATTGGACTCTCATGTTCGATGGGTCGCTGTGTCTCGCCGGGGCTGGTGCGGGAGTACTCCTCCGGAGCCCCGAGGGGAAGGAACTCGAGTACGCCGTGCGGCTCGAGTTCCCCGCAAGCAACAACGTCGCCGAATACGAGGCTTTGCTCCTCAGGATGCGCCTTGCGCGCTCCCTGGGGATCCGGCGCCTCCTAGTCAAGGGAGATTCTCAGCTCGTAGTTTGCCAAATGGACAAGTCTTACCTGTGCCAAGACGCAAACTTAAGTCTTTATTTGCAGGAACTGCGAAAGATGGAGAGGCATTTCGACGGCCTCGAGGCCCGGCATATCCCGCGAAGGGACAATGACCAGGCCGACGCCTTGGCCCGGGGCAAGCGCACGGGAATCACTCCCTCAGGGGGCTTTCCTGGAAGTCCTCACGAAGCCCTCGGTGGCCTGCCCGGACACGGGCGACGAGCCTCATGTTCCAGAGGTCGCCGACATCACCCGGACTCCGTCTTGGAGGGTCCCCCTCATCTCCTTCATCTAGGGGGAGGGCGACCCTCCTAGACAGACCGAGGCCAAACGCCTCCGGGCTAAAGCCCGGGCTTATCTCCTGCTGGAGGGAAGGCTCTACAAGCGGGGGGCTTCCGCCCTCCTGCGCTGTCTCCCCCGGCCGGAATTCAACTTCTCGAAGACATCCACACGGGGAGCAGTGGTTCTCACCTAGCCCCACGTGCCATCGCGGCCAAGGCCCTCTAGCAGGGCTTCTACTGGCCCACGGTCATGCGCGACGCGTGAGAGCTTGTCTCCGCATGCGAGGCATGCCGGAAGATGGCCAAGGGCTCGAACCTCCCCCCTATAGCGCTGCAGACAATCCCCATCACATGGCCCTTCGTGCACTGGGGGATGGACCTCTTAGGGCCCTTCCCCCCAGCGCCTGGAGGATACAAGTATGCAGTAGTCACGGTCGACTATTTTACAAAGTGGGTTGAGGCGGAGCCTTTGGCCAGCATCACGTCCCAGGCCGTTCAGCGGTTTTTCTGGAAAAACGTCGTATGTCGTTTTGGTGTCCCCCGGGAAATCACCGTGGACAACGGGACCCAATTCGACTCGGCTTATTTCTGGAAATTCTGTGAAGGCCTGGGGCTCGTCATCCACTTCGCCTCAGTGGCCCATCCCCGGAGCAATTGGGCTGTCGAGAGGGTCAACGGTGTGATCCTACAGGGGTTGCGCCGGAGACTCGAGCAAACCGCTTATAAGCGGGGTGCATGGGCAGAGGAGCTCCCTAGCATCCTCTGCTCCTTGAGCACGACCCCGTCCCGGGCGACGGGGAGTACTCCCTTCTCCCTGGTCTACGGGGCGGAGGCAGTCCTCCCCCCGGAGATCGGCTTCCGGTTACTACGGGTCGAGCTCCTGGAGGGAGCCACGCCAGCAGCGTACCAGGCCAACGAGGCCAACCAGCGCCTCGAGATCGACCTCGCGGAGGAGGAACGCGACCGAGCGCTCCTCCGCCACGCCATCTACGAGCAAGAGATGGCGCGCGTGTACAGCCAGCGCGTGCGCAAGAGAGCTTTCTGCCTTGGGGACCTTATCCTCAAGCGCGTCACAGACCCCCAAGCCCATGGGAAGCTCTCCCCCAAGTGGGAGGGCCCCTACAGTATCTCCGCGGTCCTGGGCTCGGGGACTTACAAGCTCTCCAACCTTCAAGAGCAGGAGCTGAAGCACACGTGGAACTTGCGTTTACTTCGCAAGTTCTACGTTTAGCCTTACGGGCCTGTCCCCTCCCCTAGAGCGGTCACGCCGGAGGGGGAGGAGGGACGCTGTACTTACCTTTTCCTCCACTTTCGCGGCTTCGCAGGGGGAGGCACTGTAGTTCATTTTATCAGCAATTCATAGGTTTTGCTCTTCAACTGTCTCATTGCAGGTTTTTCTCATTACCGCCCCTAGCGGCGATGCCCTCCCCGCGAGGAAGCCCTCCCCGTGAGGATGCCCCCCCGCGAGGAAGTGGGCCTAGACCCAGCAAGTCCCTCCTGTACGGCGGCTTACGATCAGCCCTCGTGGACTGAGGGTGTAAGCGGCAACCCGGTCCCCAGCGGCCGCGGTAACGAGTCACTTTGGGAGACTAGTCCCCTGCCCAAACACTCAAGACCCATCATCGGGCACTTCCTCCTCCGGGAGTAGACGCTCTCCCCAGTGGGACGTCTAATGGCTTTCATGGATATCTATTCCTCCTCCGGCAGTAGACGCTCTCCCCAGTGGGACGTCTAGTGGCATTGTTGCTTATTTGGTCCCCGGCGACCTTATTCCCGGCTCCTCATTCTCACGGCGATCGGATGATTGCTTCCCGGCGACCTTATTCCCGGCTCCCCGTTCTCACGGCGACCGGATGATTGCCTCCCGGTGACTTTATTCCCGGCTCCCCGTTCTCACGGCGACCGGATGATTGCCTCCCGGTGACTTTATTCCCGGCTCCCCGTTCTCACGGCGACCGGATGATTGCCTCCCAGAGACCCAATTCCCGGCTCCCCGTCCTCACGGCGACCGGACGATTATCTCCCGGAGAAGTTACGGATTTTTCGGGCACTTCTTCCACGGAGACCCTATTCCCGGCTCCCCGTTTTCACGGCGACCGGATGACCATCTCCTAGGAAGCCCTTCTCTAGAAATCTCATCGGGTTTTCTTGGATGTTTCTTCCACAGAGGCCTTATTCCCGGCTCCCCGTTCTCACGGCGACCGAACGATTGTCTCCCGAAAGGTCTTTTCCTTGGAAACCTCGACTTAAAATTTTCTAACTTAGAAAAATTTCTATGCTACAGGTCACTTCCGCCCCGGGGGCCTTGCTACCCCCACAGCGCGCGGAGCTACCCTCCAGCCCGCTGTAGGCGGGGGGATAAGGAACCCGCGGGTGTCGACCATACCGCCCATGAGCAAACTTAGCTCATTCTTGTGAAAAGGAGTCGTCCAGACCATCCAAGAAGAAAAAATAAAAAGACAAGGAAAGAAGAAGCAAGCGAGCAGCTTTATTGATTGTCAAACCCGGAGAACATCTTCCCCCTCCGGTGGCCTTCGGAAACAGTACAACCCGGGCTCTAACCCGGGGGATCCTCTACATCCTAAGGTTCCTACGCCTAATACTCCCAGAGGCTCTCTGCTAGCTCCCGGGCCAAGTCCCGGTACAATGCACGCACGCGGCGCCGAGTGACCCGTAGCACACCTTTGGGCCAGAAGTCGTATCCCGCCGGTGGAAGTATCCGAAGAGGAGGTTGTCGACGATTCGGACTGGGAGTCCTCAGCCGAACTTATGCAGAATTTGTAATTGTGAGACCTTTCAAGATGACCCTCCGGGAAGGTATGCTGAACAATGGTGAACAAGAGCACAGAGAGTTTAGATAGGTTCGGGCCCTCGATGGTGGGAGTAATAGCCCTACGTCCTGTTGAGATTTCACTAAGTGTGGTAAAAGATTTACAAATGGAGGGAAAAGTCCTCACAGGCGAGGATTTTCCCTGTAAGAGTGTATAAAGGGGAGCTATAGGAGACTCGTAAGTGTCGCTTAATCTAAGCCGTAGACTTGACTGTTTGAATGATCGAGATATCCTGTATCTTGATTATTCTTTTGAGTCTGGTTCTTCCGAAAATGTCCTGGGGCCTCCTGATTGATGCTCCATGCCATCCTTTTGTACTGTTCGAAAGGGTGCCATGTGAAGGAAACTGCATCAATCGGTTGCACGGACGGTTGGATGCGGTTTTTGGAACTGCTCTTAACCTCCACACAGGTTAAACACGTGTTATTCATGGATAACTGTATGTGTTAACCTTCTGACGGTTGATTCTCCACGTGTAGGAATCTTCGGGATACTTAGAATATCCTGTTGTATGGGCAACCGAATAGATAGATCCCAAGTATCCTGATCGGTAGATATTCTGACCGCGGGATATTGGCTGACCGCGCAATATCCCAAATATCCAGTCCGCGTATAGCATACGAACTTCTGACCGCACAAGGCTGTCGATCTGATCGCACGAAACCCGCGACCTGATCGCGTAAAGCTTGCGACCTCATGGTGATGCCCCTCATAATAGCTCGAGTTCGCATCACCAGATACATGTCTGGTTCGAACTTGTCTTGAACCAAAAGTTTATTAGAAGTGACCCGGGTGTCAATCCTCGTCAGCTAGCCCCCAAATTCGAAGAAAACGAAGAGACGTGTTTATTTCGAATTTAAAAAACCGTGCATTGGATTTTTAACCCGGTCCTTTAACTTCTCCACTTAGTGGCGCACTAAGTGAAAACGGTTGGTTTTTCAAGACGGGTTCTGACATTACGTGACGGGTAATGATAACGCCGTAGAATTGTTTTTATCTCGAGGTGAAATTGTAAATGTCTTAACGAAACCCGAGGTGTCTGGGAGGCGAACCGTCGCCCTGGTGGCTATAAATACCAGACCCCTGGACATGTAAAGATCTACAATTTCCCTCTCACGCCTAAGTCTTTTTCTTGTTATCCTGCCTTCTTCCTTCTCACATACTCCTCCCAATGGCAGATCACGATATCATCGAGATTGAGAGTGATGAAGAGGAAGTTGTCGAACAAAGGTCTCAAACGAATGAAGTCCTGTCTCCCTTAAGGAAGAAACCCAAGGTTGACGAAGGATCTTCCAGTGGAACAAAGGTGAAGAACGTAGCGAGTTTCTTTCTTCCTTCAGTTCCTTTGACCCTCCCTGTTCATGCCTCTTGGCAAATTAGGCTTTTATCCTTAGAGAAAGATCCCATCATGTCCAATTCTCCCATCCTTTTGGGTGATCAACATCCTGGTCGGCAAGCGGTGACTATCCCTCGATCAGATGATCGCCATATTGGGTTGGCGAAGCAATCTTCTTATGGGAAGGTTGTTCTTCCACCATATGATGATCTTCCTCCCAAGATGGGTGTATCAACGGGTTATGCACCGGGACAGGTAACAATTCTTCTCCCTTTTTGTTGATAATTTTAGTTAGTATGACTAACTTTTGCAAAATGCAGGAGGTAGGAGGCTCCAGCGATCAGCCTTCTGCTGCTCCATCTCTTCCTTCCGGACTGACCCTTCTGGAAGAGAAGAATTCCCTGGAGAAGAAGACCGAGGAGATGGCCTTGAAGATTCTGCGTTTAGCAGAATGTCTTGATCGATCCCGAGAAGAGGCACACCATTTCCGTCGAGAGAGGGACTTCGCTCAGCAACAGCGAGAACTCTCTGACTTGATTAGGGACAATAGTGCGTCTGTTGTTAGGGACGATATAGATAGACTTAGGGTAGTTGCTAGTTCCCTGGGGGTTGTCAGTGTAGATCCTACTGACAACAACATGTCCCTTGGGGAACTTTGTAAACTTCTTTCGAAACAGGTCGATGCTTTTATCGACCGTATCCCTTTTGTATGTAAAGAATGTAATAAATAAAGTTTCTTTTATTCATATGAACATTCTTCATTCCTTCTGTGTGAAATTATGGCCAAAAGCTTAGTCTGCGACCAGTCATACACAGGAAATTTCAGTTCTGCGATTAGAATTGAACTTTAAAAGGTCACCATGACCTCCCCTGATGCCGCGATCAGACTTAAGGCCGCGGTTAGAACTGAATTGCGACTAGAGTTGAACGTTCAGTTAGACCATTATTTCGACCAGAAACGAAGTTGAATAACATGGCTTTAACCAAACCATAACCCAGTTAGAATATATCCGTACGTCAAAATTTGAGTTACATGATATTTTTCATAAAAATGTTCAGGTAAAAAGAAAGGTAAATAACCCTCGAAAAGCCTTAGTAGACTTCTCGAGTCTTAGCCCTTTCAGCTTCCGAAATAAAGAAATCTTTTTATTTCAGATCCGATACCCGAAACGCTTTAAAGGGTTTATCACAGAATATCCATTATGGGAAATGGATAGAATATTTAAGAGGATGCTTGAGTGGAACGCTACTCATAGAGGCTTGACTCCTCGAGTCTATAAAAGCAGTAGGTAGCTTCTTGAGGAAGCCATTCAGCCGCGAAAAACCCTTAGAGTTCCCGCCGCACAAAACCCTCATCTTCTCGCCTTCATCTTCCACAAAATCATCGACTTTTTCGACCGATCTTCCTCAAAAAATGGCATCTTGGAGCAGATCCAACCACCATTCTGAGGAGACTTTGGTGGCGTTGGAGAAAGAGGAGATCCTTCCATCGCGGCTGCTGATCAACTGGTGGCCTGCGGAGAAGGACCAAGAAACCCCAACCGTCAGAGAGGGCGAGTTGGTGATCTTTGAGGAGTATCTGCGCTGCGGGTTCCGATTCCCTGAGAGTCGGTTCCTAAAGGACATCCTTGAACATTATGGGTGGGAACTGATCAACCTCCACCCAAATGCAATGTTGATCCTGGCGGTGTTTCAGCATCTTTGCGAGGCCTTCGTCGGAGTATATCCTAGCGTAGACCTCTTCCGACGGTTCTACTTCTCGGCATGGTCGAAGAGCACCAATGCCGCCGGATGCATCTACTTCCGGCTGAGGGACAAGAAGGAATATCCCTCCCCACCTCTGCGGGATTCGGTGCACGGGTGGCACCAGAGGTGGTTTTACTGCTCTCCGCCGTCCGAGAGTAGTTTATGGTTTGAGAACTCGCGGCCAGAAAAGTCAAGCGAGTTGGATGCTCCCCCGGCGCTGGGCGCGGAGCACCTGAAGCACGCCGAGGTGATTCTTCACTTGATGGGTCAAGGGTTGACAGCGAGGGATGTCATCCGAGACTTCGTGAAGAATCGAGTGAGCCCTCTGCGCGAAATGGCTCATCCTGCTTGGGAAATCAAGTCCATGGCGGATGGAACCCTGGACTACAATGAAGGTACTCAACCTTTTAGCACTGTGCTTTGTCATTTCTGAAATTTATGTTTTCTGACTTGAATTTGGGAACAGTTCTGCCCTCAGCCGAAATTGAGAGGCGAACTAATTCCCTCCTTAGGACCTACAATGCTGATGTAGAGGGCCCTAAACGATCACCTCGCCCGCAGAGCTTGATTCATGCCGGTGATGACCTTAGACAGGAGCGCCGAAAGGTAATTTCCTTGTCCGGCTTTGGTTCTGCAGGTCTTGTGTGTGTCCAGCGCTAATCCATTTTAATGGACTGTGAACCAGCTCCTAGGGAAGTTTGCTGATGCAACGTTCCCAAGCGAAAATGTCGGCTCTCTGCGAAAGCCGATGGTGAAGAATGTGAAGAAGGTCTCTCAGAGACCCAGGACAAAGAGTCCTGCCCCCAAGAAGACCAAGCTGAACCCTGGGGAGGGGTCTTCACGAAGCATTCCTCGTCCCGCAAGAAAGACTACGGTAAGATATCGCATTCCTTCTTCTTTTTCAGGCACGACATGGAATCACTTCTTCGTCGTACAGGGAGAGGGGAGCGAGGAGGAAGAGGACGATGATGTGCCTCTAGTCATCAGAAGGAAGAGGACCGGGGAATCCCCTGCTGGTGACGCCTCAAGCTGTCCTGTAGGGACCACAGCTACCGAAGAGGTGGTTGTGGCTGACCCTGCGACCACCGAAGATCTTGTGGTCGCGGGTGACCTTCCAATTCCTGAAGCCCCCGAGGTTTCAGGATCAATTATCTCTGCTTCCCTGGTTGAAGGAACGACTAAGGTAAGGAATCTTTTCGACCATTCCTTCTATGACTCTTTCTGCACATTTGATAAGTTAATGTACATACAGGGAGGAGAGCTTCCCCCTGGGACCACTGGGGGTTCCAGGGAGGAAAATCCTCCTCCTCTGCGGACAGAGGAGGAGGTAGATGAACAAAGGCCGGCTGTGACGGTCCCAGCAACTCTGGAGTCGCCAAGGCCTTCGGATGCAGCCCCACCAGTTAGTCCGGTGGCCCAGGTAAAGACCTTTCTATGTGTTTTTATCTTTTTTCCTAGGAATGTGCTCGTAACAGAACATTTCCAGGGAGGTGCTGCCTTGTTTACAATAAGGAAGGCGAGAACCGGAGACGGCTCTCCTTCGCAAGGGGAATTTTCCCAGAAGTCCCAGGAACAAATGGGATTTCAAATAAGGTAAGAACTCTTACTTGACAGTAATCTTAGATAAAAGCTGCCTGACCCATTCTTCCTGTTAGGCAAAAGAAGACCGCGCCTAACCCTTCAACCGCCACTGGGGAGGTTGAAATTAGGGCTGATGAGGGAGCCTCTAATGAAGAGCGCTCTGCTCCCGTGGTTCAGGAAGTCGTCCGGACCGCGGGAGGTGAAACAAGTACAGGGACCAGGTCACCACCAGTGGCCTCTGGGGGTGGCGTCCAGCCGGCACTCCCACCTACTGTCCCTGTAGTGAGCGCGTCGGAGGCTCTAGCGAGGATTCCCTCTGAACTGAATGATGCTGTTTTACAAAAGTTTATGAAGGTATAATAAAACTCTACTTTCGTGCCTGAATTGTACTTAGGACACCTTTGATCTTCTTCTTTGGCACCACAGGGATTATCCTGGCTAATAAGCCATTCGCGTGTTGTGATGGCCAGCACAGAAGCCATTCAAAAAGAACGCGACAGCTTGCGCAGGTGAGTACCATTACCCTCTGGTTAGCATGAGCGCATCTTGGTTGTGATTGCCTTGACTTTGCTGCAGAGAGGTTATATCTTTGAAGAAAGAGGTGGCCGGTTCAGTTTCAATGTTTAAGAAACAAGAAACTGAACTCAACAAACTTCGATCAGAGAATGCTGGTAAGCCGATTCCTGATTAGGAAGACTTGAATCCATAATATGCAACTAATCTCTTCTCTCTATACAGCGCAAGCAGGTCAAATTACGCAGCTCAGTCGAGAGAAGGAGATTCTTGAATCCTCGATTCGCCACACTGATCGGGCAATCAAAGAAGTGAGCCTCCGGATGTGGTAGAACCGAGGCAAGACAACCTCAGCATAAGTGACTGGACATCGCTGCTTGCTGCCCAGGCGGATTCACTGCTTGAGTATCTCCCTGGAGATACACGGCGACGCGAAGAGGCGATCAGAACCATGGTTCGATCAGCCGCAGCAGCCGTACTCAGCCGGGTTCGACTTCACCATGGCCCAGATGCAGATCTGAACGCATTGGTGGGTCCGGTTGAGGTCGAGAGTGAAGAGCTGCTCGATGCAGTCATAGAGGAAGTCTAGCCCCTAGTAGATAGACTCCTGACTGAGCTGGGGATCGAATGATCCTTATTTTTGTAACCAAACAATTGTAATTACAATGCTATGTATGTAAAACTATTTTTTCAAAAGAAAGTGCATATTCACATCATAAGTTTCATACTATAAGTATATTCCTCTAGCCCCCGCCTCTGTTTTGTGAATACTGGAGCCTTAGTATTTTAAGCAGAGGGGAAAACATAAGTATGATGACCAGGGATATGCGCTTCAAGCCGATGGTCAAGATTAAAGTAACATTTTAACCTTATTGCAAACTGGTAGCCACCCAGATGACCGAAGAGTAGCCAGATAGTCCCGTGTGCGTTGAGAAACGGCTTATTTAGGAGTGACTTATCTGGAAGTGATCATGAGATCGACCAGCGAATCCGGTTGAAAAATGCTGTAATAACCTAACCGCCGGCGATCAGCCCCCAGGTCGAATTTGTATAATTTGGGCTTTAAAGGAAAATACTTATTGTATGAAAACAAGACATGCTTTTTATGAAAAGATGCTAATTGAACAGGAAAAGGGGGTGTGGTACTTACACGTAAAACTTGCGAAGTTGATCGATGTTCCAGGTATTGGACAAAATCCGACCATCCTCCATGGCTAACCGCGCAGATCCTGGCCGCGGCACTGAGATGACAGTGTATGGTCCTTCCCACTTTGGGGAGAATTTATTGCGGTTAGACTGGTCTTGAATTTTTCGTAAAACCAAGTCGCCCACGTTGAGATCACGTGGTCGCACCTTTTTACTGTGATACTTGTGTAGAGCCTGCAAGTATACCGCGGACTTGATCAGGGCGCAATCACGCCATTCTTCCAGGAGGATGAGATCTTGCGATCGCTGTTCGGATTGGTTGACCTGTTCGAATTGATTCGTGCGAACAGATCCAATACTAACTTCCATAGGCAACACAGCCTCGGCCCCATAGACCAAATGGAAGGGTGTCACACCGGTGGCTCGACTAGAGGTAGTCCATAGTGCCCATAGAACAGTATAAAGCTCGTCTACCCAAGCCCCCGAGCGGGTCTTGAGGCGATCAAAAACACGTTTTTTGATGCCTTGCAATACTTGCCCATTGGCCCGTTCTACGGCACCATTGCTTTGTGGATGTGCCACAGAAGCAAAGCACACCTTGGTTCCAATCTGATCGCAGTAGTCTAGGAAGAGACCGCTAGCGAACTGAGAACCGTTGTCTGTGATGAGACGGTTTGGAACACCAAATCGTGCCACAATGTTCTTGTGAAAGAACTTTTGTGCGGCTAATGCAGTAATATTTCGTACTGGTTCGGCCTCAATCCACTTTGTGAACGTGTCAATGGCTACGAACAGAAATTTGTACCCATTGACCGCTTGTGGCATAGGACCGACGATGTCCATTCCCCAGATCGCGAAGGGCCATGCGAGAGGAATAGTTTGCAATGCATAAGCAGGTTGATGAACCTGTCTTGCATGAAACTGACACTGTGGACACATCTTGACCATAAGTTGGCATCATCGAGTGCCGAAGGCCAGTAGAATCCCTGTCGAAAAACTTTTCCAACCAGTGTTCGGTATGACGCGTGTGCACCACATACACCGTCATGTATTTCTTTCAGGAGGGATTTTCCTTCCTCTTGAGATATGCAGCGCATGAATACTCCTTGAGTACCCTTTCTGTACATAACCCCATCTATGAGTTTGTACAGACGCGCCTTTCGAATTAACCGATCGCTTTTGGTTTCGTCCTCGGGTAGGGTCGCATGTTCAAGATAGACCCTCAATGGATGAGTCCAATCTTGTTCCTGACCGAGGTTGGCAACGAAGGCTATTGCCGGATCATCCTCGACCGAAGTCATGATCGAAGGATGGTCCAAGTGTTCAATGAGGATCCAATTTTGGATAATTGGTCTGCGAGAATGTTGTCCTTTCGCGGGATGTATTGGACTTCGAAGTGACTGAAGTGTTTTTTCAATTTCCTCACTTCCCCCAGGTAATGAGCCATTGTCTCATCGGAGGTGCTGTACTCCTTGTTTACCTGGTTTACGACTAGCTGTGAGTCCCCCCTCACCACTAATCGATGGACGCCGAGGAATTTTGCTGCCCGGAGCCCTGCAAGAAGACCTTCATACTCTGCTGTGTTGTTGGTTGCAACAAAGTGTAGTTGGATGACATACTTAAGCTGTTCGCCCTGGGGCGTAACTAAGACTATTCCAGCCCCCGAGTGTTGAAAACTACGGGAGCCGTCAAAGTACATTGTCCAATAATCGGGGCACTCCAGTTCCTTTGCCAACTGCACGGGTGGCTCAGGGTTGGTCCATTCGACCACAAAGTCGGCCAAAACCTGAGACTTAACCGCCGTGCGAGGGGTGAAGTGGATCTCGAAGGCACCGAACTCGACCGCCCATTTGGCGATTCGACCAGATTTTTCTGGATTTCGGACAATATCCCCTAAAGGAAAAGAGGAGGGTACTGTGATCTTGTGTGCTTGAAAGTAATGTCGTAGCTTACGGGAAGCCATCAGTAGCGCGTAAAGTATCTTCTGGACCTCAAGGTAGCGCTCCTTAGGACCATGAAGTACTTCGCTCACATAGTAGACGGGTCTGTGTACTCCTTCCCTTTTCGTGATCAGAACTGCGCTGACCGCGTGTGGGGTGGCCGCCAAATACAGAAGTAATGGTTCTTCCTTTTCAGGAGACACCAATACTGGCGGACTGGACAGATATGTTTTTACCTCCTGAAATGCTTTTTCGGCCTCGTCGGACCACGTGAAGTTATGATGTTTCCGCAAGGCTTTAAAGAAAGGTAGTCCCCTTTCGCCTAATCGCGATATGAAGCGACTTAAAGCCGCCATGCGACCAGCCAGGCGTTGAACATCCTTCATGGTCGAGGGCGACCTCATTTGTTCAATAGCTCTGATTTTCTCAGGATTAAGCTCAATACCCCTGGAACACACAAGAAAACCAAGAAGCTTTCCTGAAGAAACCCCGAAAGAACATTTCTCCGGGTTCAATTTTATTCCAAAGCGATTCAAGTTACAGAAGGTTTCAGCAAGATCGTCCAAATGAGACAATCTTTTGGTGCTCTTTACAACCAAATCGTCTACATATGCTTCGAGATTACGCCCTATCTGGGAAAGAAAGGTCTTTTGCATCAAGCGCTGGTACGTGGAACCTGCGTTCTTGAGACCGAACGGCATTCTGACGTAGCAGTATGTGCCGAACGGGGTGATGAAGGCAGTTTTCTCTTTATCGTCTTCTGCCATGCTAATTTGATGATATCCTGAGTAGGCATCCAGAAAACTCATCAGTTCGCAACCCGCAGTGGAGTCAACCAGCTGGTCGATGCGGGGAAGGGAAAGTCATCCTTCGGATAGGCACTGTTGAGGCTAGTGTAGTCGACGCACATGCACCACTTGCCATTTGACTTGCGGACCATGACCGGATTGGCGAGCCAGTCCGGGTGATTCACTTCGCGGATAAACCCGGCTTGTAAGAGTTTGTCTAACTCTTCTCGGATGGCTTCCTGTCGGTCGGTGGCAAAACGCCTGAGCTTTTGCTTTATTGGTCGTTGTCCAGGTCGAATTGCTAACCTGTGCTCAATTACTTCCCTTGGGACAATGGGCATGTCGGACGGTTTCCACGGAAACACGTCTGCGTTAGCCCGGAGGAAAGCAACGAGGTCGAGTTCCTATTTGTTATCCAGGGCTGACCCAACCCGAATTGTCTTGGATGGGTCATCTGGGTACAAAGGAACTTGTTTGAGTTTCTCATCTGGTCGAGGAGCAGCCCTGATCGCATCGGTGGCAACGGTGGCGACCTGAGCGTCCCGGAGGGGAAGTTGATCGACCATCTCCAAAGATAGCCGGTCGCACGTGAGCGCCACGTTGCGACTACCTCGGATCGAAATGACACCTTTGGGGCCAGGCAATTTCCCGCACTGATAAGCATAGTGCGTTGCCATCATGAACTTAGCAAGAGTCGGCCTACCAAAGATTGCATTATAAGCTGAATCACAATCGATTACATCGAAAGTAACCAATTCTGTTCGGAAGTTATCTGGTTCTCCCAGAGTGACCGGGAGGACCACTTGTCCCAATGGCATCATGGAGGGGCCTGGGATTATCCCATAAAACGGATGGATTATGGGCTTGATCTTCGAACGAGGAATTTGCATCTCGTCGAGTGTCTTGACCAATAAAAGATCAAGGGAACTTCCCCCATCAATCAGGACCCTTTCGACTCTCGCGTTACTGATGATTGGGGTAATAACCAGAGGTAGCCTCAATGGTCGAGTTAGCCCCACAGGACAGTCAGCGCGATCGAACGTCAAAGGCATATCCGACCAACGGGGATATTGAGGTTCACCAAGGGATGTCTCCGTTTGGTTAACCTCTCGGCAAAAGGTTTTAAACTGCCTTTTGGAAACGAAAGAGGAGGAACCTCCGAAAATGACATTAACATGATTTTGGGGTACCTGGTAAGCCATTTCTTCGTCTCCGTCGACGTCTCTAACCCCGCACGCCTGCTCTTTAGGCGGTCAGGTTGGCATTGGCCCAGCTCCTTGGTAGAAATCATCCAGCTGTTTCAACCAACTCCTGCAGTTTTTGAGGTCGTGGCCTGCGGAGTTGTGGAGTGGACACCACCTCTTGCCCTCCTGCGGATTAGTTGATTTTTCTGGCTGGTCGGAATCCCGGCCACCAGAAGCAGTTTTACTTTTAAAAGAAGACTTATTACCTTTGATCGAAGGTGGTTTCTCCGCGACCGCGACCTCACGGTACTGTCCAGAGCGGTTCCTCTTCGACTTTGTTGACTTCCCACCCGGTGAAGACTCCGGCTTTTTTGCTTGCATCTTCTTTCCTGGCATCCTTGAAGCCTGGTTGGGGCGGTAGGTCCCCCTTGTCAACCATTCGGTTCCATTCGACTGCCTCGGCTGCATCGGAGTATCGATCAGCCATATCGAACAGATCGGCCACTGATCGAGGAGGGTGGATAAGCAAGTCTTCAGTGAATCTCCGGTATCGAACGGCATGCTTAAATGCCCTGATTACGGAGCCATCAGATATGTTCGGGACGGTATTTCTTACCCGACAAACCTCTTGACAAACTGCCGAAGTGTTTCGGTCGAAGTTTGCCGCAGTCTATGCAGGTCATCCTCCTTACCCGGCTTTTGGTAATAGTTTTGGAAATTACTAAGGATGGCATCGCATAGCATTTCCCAATTGTAGATGGAACCCTCAGGCTGATTAAACAACGAGGTTCTAGCCGGTCCTGCGAGGACTGTTGGCAAGTAGTTGGCCATGACCTTGTCATCGCCTCCTGCTGCTTGGATGGCAGTAATATAGATCTGAAGGAACTCGGATGGGTTCTGAGTTCCATCAAACCTCTCAATGGCCCCTAGTCGAAACTTATCGGGCCAAACGACTGCTCGTAGGCCAGGCGAGAAAGCTTTGCAACCAACGTAAGGACCGTGAACCGTCCTGCGACTTTCGGTCGGGTTTTGAGCAAACTCACGTGATGGCGAGGTTACCCGTGGTCCCAAACGAGAGTGAACGGGGACTCGATCCCTACTACGAGAGTCCTGCATTCGCCGGTATTTGTCCTGTCGGGACGGTACAGGCGGCGGGTAACTCCGCTGGCCAGAGCCGAAATGAGGACCATCTCGATCACGGGAATGTGTCACTGAGCGGGAAGAGGCTGTTGGGGTCGCCTCGGATGCGACCTCGTCCAGTCTTTCCGCCAGGATCCTGTAAAAGGTCGGTCTCTGCGCATCCGTGACCGTAGGAGGAAAATTGCGCATAACTTCCGCGATAGATCGCAGTCGACCATGGGTACTTCTCCTAGGGGCACCAGGTGTTATTGTTTCTTCGTCCACTGGGAAATGCTCCGGTGGTAAGGAAGGAGTCTGGTCGCGTCTACGACCACGCGACCGTCGAGAAGAACTCGGGGCAACATCGTAACGAGCCTGCGCATCTTGAAGAGCCTCTAGGGCAGTTCTGCGTAGTTCGTTGTTCTGTTGCTCGAGATCTTTCTCCTCCTTCTGTTTGCGATCTTGTTCTTCCCTGGCAGCCTGTTGATCGGGAGTTTCTTCGGACAACGCAGCAAACTGCCTAGGGAGAGAGGTCGCCGATGGGGAGAACATCTCGGTTTGTTCCGAGTCGGACTCGAAATCAAAGAGACGGTGGAGGCTATCAGGGTCGAACCTTCCTGGGCTAACTTCAGGGTCACCATCATACTTTCCCTCAGCGGGATCGCATGACGGGCCGGATTCATCACCTAGCACATTAAGAACCTCTGCGGGTTCTGACCTTGTGCCAGTTACCTCCTGGTCGATTAACATGACTTGGGGAGATGATTCACCCTGTGGAAGATTCTGGCCTTCGACCTCTTCCATCGGAACGGGATCACTTGGAGAAGGCATTGGGATATGAGCATAATCCTCGAGATCAAAATCGTTCTCGGAATCATATGCTCCAGCCATGTTTCAGCGAACCTCCAGATTAAAACTAGGACGCCTTGAGAAAGGCCCCACGGTGGGCGCCAGCTGTCGACGATTCAGACTTGGAGTCCTCAGCCGAACTTATGCAGAATTTGTAATTGTGAGACCTTTCAAGATGACCCTCCGGGAAGGTATGCTGAACAATGGTGAACAAGAGCACAGAGAGTTTAGACAAGTTCGGGCCCTCGATGGTGGGAGTAATAGCCCTACGTCCTGTTGAGATTTCACTAAGTGTGGTAAAAGATTTACAAATGGAGGGAAAAGTCCTCACAGGCGAGGATTTTCCCTGTAAGAGTGTATAAAGGGGAGCTATAGGAGACTCGTAAGTGTCGCTTAATCTAAGCCGTAGACTTGACTGTTTGAATGATCGAGATATCTTGTATCTTGATTATTCTTTTGAGTCTGGTTCTTCCGAAAATGTCCTGGGGCCTCCTGATTGATGCTCCATGCCATCCTTTTGTACTGTTTGAAAGGGTGCCATGTGAAGGAAACTGCATCAATCGGTTGCACGGACGGTTGGATGCGGTTTTTGGAACTGCTCTTAACCTCCACACAGGTTAAACACGTGTTATTCATGGATAACTGTATGAGTTAACCTTCTGACAGTTGATTCTCCACATGTAGGAATCTTCGGGATAATTAGAATATCCTGTTGTATGGGCAACCGAATAGATAGATCCCAAGTATCCTGATCGGTAGATATTCTGACCGGGGGATATTGGCTGACCGCGCAATATCCCGAATATCCAGTCCGCGTATAGCATACGAACTTCTGACCGCACAAGGCTATCGGTCTGATCGCACGAAACCCACGACCTGATCGCGAAAAGGTTGCGACCTCATGGTGATGCCCCTCAGAATAGCTCGAGTTCGCATCACCAGATACATGTCTGGTTCGAACTTGTCTTGAACCAAAAGTTTATTAGAAGTGACCCGGGTGTCAATCCTCGTCAGAGGTATCATCAGGAACCCCGGACGCGGGGGGGACAACTCAGCGCGATGATTGTCAAAATTGTCCAAGTGCCACTCCGGATGCCACCTTAACCGGACGGGCTCCCGGACGGCGTCCCCGCTGCGCTCCCCGGTGATGAGGCAATATTAAAGCCGCTTGGGCGTCCCCCAGAGAGCCCCTCCCGGACCCTCGCCCGGGAGTAACCTCCCGGGAACCCTGGTAACATTGCATTCAATTCAAAGACTTTGAAAAATTTCTAACTCTATTGTATTCCAAAATATCTTTTTACAAGTGTCCGGGGCTTCTTCTAAGAAGCTACCGGGATCAAAAGTCCTAAGAAAATAAAAGGGTCCTATCTAAAGACCCGGGGGGAGGCTCATACTCTTTCATTGGCGTCTTCCCCCCGGGGGGCTTCCTCCGAGGCCGAAGCTGGGGCGTCCACGGCGGGAGGCGCCGGTGCCGGGAATCTCACCAGGATGATCCGGTCGTAGAAACCCTCGGCGCGCGGGCTCGAAGAACTCGGGGAAGCTCCGTGGGATGCGGACTCTGATCTTCCGGGCACCCACTCCCCGGTGCTCAACGAGCTCGGCTGTGGCCGCGACGACGGGGATCGCCCGGCCTCGCGCCTGGGTGTCAGCTGCCTCCGGGATCACGGAGACTTGTGCGTTAAGAAAACGCACAGCCTCCGCGAGCGTGGCCGGGGGCACCTCCGAGCCACCCCTGGAGCCTAGGCTTACACCAAGGCTCTCGAGGGCCGAGCGGACGGAGTGGCCTGCATCCTCCCCCGCCCGGAAGCTCGATTCCTCGAGCTCCCGGAAGGCCTCCTCCCTCGCCTTCGCCTCCTCTCGGAGGCGGCCGTTCACCGCCTCCGAGACGTGAACTTGGGCCCGGACCCGGGCCAGCTCCTGGTGAGCTTCGTTCCGCTGGCCCAGGAAGGAGGCGGCCCTCCTCCGCGTCCTTGAGCAGCCGGATGTCGCGCTGCTCGACGCCCCAGGTAATTGCCGTCCCCTACAAATTCCAGAGTTAGAAAAATTTTGGATGCAGGGAACCAAGAGAAAGCGACAACCGCTTTGGGTGAATACCTGGGCTTGGAGGGACTGAAGCTCCGCGAAGCGATCGTGGAGCGTCCCCCCCGCGACGAAGGCCTGGACCTTCGGGGTCTGCAGGCCTTCCGCGTAACGTTCGACCTCCCTTGCGGAAAGCAGGGGGGTCTCCCGCCCGGCGCTTGTCCCACCGCGGCCGGTAACGGGTTCCCGCCCGGCGCTTGTCCCGCCGCGGCCGGTAACGGGTCTCCCGCCCGGCGCTTGTCCCGCCGCAGTCGAGGTGGCGGTCGTCGTCGTCTTCGTCACCGAAGTGCCCCCCAAGGAAGTGCCCGAGGAAGCTTCGGAGGGGGTCCCGCGCCGGGGGGGATCATCAGCCCTTTCCCCTTCCCGGGCCGGAGGGCCCCCGGGGCCCCACCTCCGGCGGGACCTCGTAGACCGAGGGGCTTCCCCCTTGTCCACGAGCCATTCAACTTGCTGAGGCGAGGTCTCCACGAACCTCACCTCTGGTTTCTCAGGCTCCAAGGGTGCCGGGAGGACTGCCATTGATGGCGGCGACGGGGCGTAGTCCGCCGAATCGGACGCCGCCCCGCCTGCTGCCAGCTCCTTCCCCCGGGCCGCAACGGGGCTTGTCGGGGGAGGGGGTGTTGCTTCCTTCCGGGCCGGCGCCCGGGCGCGCTCGGTCCCGTGGGTCTCGTCGATGGGCCGGGGGTTTTTGGACTCTTGCCTTCTTAGGCTCAGAGCCTCCGGCCGCGTCCTTCCCCCGTTTGTGCGACCCGGGGGTGGGGAGGGGCTTCCTCTCCGGTAGCTTCAGACCGCAAGCCTCAGCCACCAAGTTCCGGGGAGGGCCCTCCCCCATGAGGCGCACGACGCGCTCGTGCTCATCGGTGAAGTACCTCCCCAGGAGGTTCTCCGCCTTTGCCCGTGCTGCCGGGTAGGGCCGAACTACAAGAAGTAATGAGTTAGTCAAATTTTCAAAAATTTGTAAATGCAATAAGGCAGGTTACCGGGACTTACGTCGGGTCACCAGCTTGACCAGCGGCCGCTGCTCCGGGCCCATGCCGGTCCCCCTCCTCCCGCGCGCGAAGGGGGAGATCCTCAGGAGCATCATCTCCTCGGCGGCGTCCCGCATAGAGCGGGTCTTCCGGGAGATGATCACCTTGCCGAGGAGCTCGAGCTCCTCGTCTGTCCACACCGGAGGCTTCGGCACGGACGATCGGCTGTAAGAGGCGGGCTCCGGGGCGTACGTCACCTCGTCGTCCCGAACCCGGAGGTAGAACCACCTCCGGATCCAGTCGCTCCAATGGTCCCGAGAGGCTGCCGCCGGGTAGTCGGCCACCCGGGAAGGCAGCATCTGCACCATCACCTAGCCGAAGGGGGACTTGGGCGCCCCCTTCACCAGGTGGGAGCTCTGCGCCGCCGGCTCATAGAAGTACCGGAAGATGCGTAGGGTGGGCTCCCTCCCGGTCGCAGTCTCGAATAGCCAGATGAAGATCCCCATCAGGACTATGGCATTCGGGGTGAGGTGGTTGAGCGCCACCCCGTACTCCTTCAGAAACTCCCGGAGCATGGGATGCACCGGGAGGCGGAGCCCCGCCTCCATGGAGGCCTCGAAGGCCACGACCTCTCCGGGCCTGGGGCGGGGGGCTCCGTCTTTCTTCATGAGGACTCGAATGTCCCCGTCCTCGATGACGCCGCGTTCGACCAAGGACTCGGTCGTCTTCGCTCGACCCTTCGGTGCCATCAGGTTAGTTTTTCTTAAAGACTAACTTTTCAGGAAGCTAAGCCTCAAAGTCCCGGACGCTTGCTACCGGGGGACCTGGCCTCCGGTGCCTCCCCGGGTGCCGCCTTTTGGCCGCCGGGACTTGGCCTCTGGTGCCGTCCCGGGCGCCGCCATTTGCCCGGGGACCTGGCCTCTGGTGCCTCCCCGGGCGCCGCCTTTTGGCCCCCGGGACTTGGCCCCGGCGCATGTCCCGGGCCTCATCGCCCTCCTCAAGGTAAAGTCTCGAGTTGTTTATCACGTGCAGGTCACGCGAGGAGCGCCTCGGGAATCAGCGACCACCTGTCAAGCATCCAAGGCGTTTGACCGGGAGAAGGACGTTCCTACCCCTCAATCCGACGGTGGCCTCCGGGGTAGTTTAGGTTTTTGCTTCTTTTTGGGGCTATAAATAGCCCTTGTACCCCTCAGTTGTAAGCAAGTGATTCATTTGTTGGAATAGCTAAAAACTAACAGGTGTGCTCCGGAAGCCTCTCCCTCGGAGAGAGCCTCCCCAGCCGACTCCGGTCGGGAGCACACCGATAGGACTAGGGCCCCCACCGGGACCCGAACCTGTATAAATCCGTGTGTCATTTCTTGTGCTTGTCCGGCGGGGGAGGACCGGTCATCCGGTCAACCCGCGCCGCGCAATCTTCGCTAGGATCATTCTCAAAACTAGCCGGGGTATTTGCAATACCACGACACCACTCATGTCAGAGGCAGCTTTGCCCAAATTGGATTGATCAAACAGAGACCTCCACAAGTGGTACCTACACCGTGCTCAGCACAACCTGAACTTCTCAGTTCCCTTCAGGACTGGGCAATTTCACCATGAGCCCGGGAGCATATCCGTGGCACATGAGAATCTATTCGACCTCTTCAACTCGCGGGAGCTCGATATGTCCATCATACGGACTGGAGTTCGGTGAGTTTGCTGATCCTATATATTGTTGAGTTCATTTAAAATGTAGTAGCTTTCTGTGCAATACTAATGCCATCCTTTGCATGTAGGTGCATGTACAGGCTAGCATCAGAGGCTGTGTGTGACAAACTGGGTTTCCTCGACCCAGAGAAAATAAGCCTCATGATGCTAGAGCAAGATGCCGCGCACACTGAGCGCTACATATCCAGGGCGCTGATGGCGAGCAGCACAGGGAGTTCATTATGGTGCCGTACTACTAAATGTTAGTGCATTTCGTACTAATTTAGCTCAATCTTGTATGTTACACCTGAGATATACTTTGAGCTAGCGGTTCTCTTAGGGGTCACTGGGTCCTCCTCGTGATTTTTCCGTGGAGGAACGATGTGTACTACCTAGATTCGATGCGCGACAGGTTACCGAACGAATATGTCGTCAAGGGGAATATGAACGCGTAAGTAACATGTTTGATTTAAATTTTGACCTCACTAGCTAATGATAACACATTAACCAGCAATGCTAACTGAAATGCAAGGCTTTCGAGATATATGTGTCCAATGGAGGGAGGCATGCCGCACCACAGGGCTCCCGAATTTCTTGGAAAGAATACGAGGTACTCATCGGTTTTTTAGTTTATGCTTCATTAGTTTATGGAAGGAATAGCTAACATGTCCTCGCATATGCAATTATCTCAGTGCCATCAGCAGCCAGACTCATGGGAATGCGGGTTTTATGTGCTGCGCTACATGTGCAACCTAGTGCGAACAAGCTTTGCCCAATTCCCCCAGGTAAGCATCTTAGCTAACTCAAATTTGAAAATTGGGTGTCACATTCAAAACTAGGAAGTTAATTACTGAGTATTCACACATGCTTGCAGATCGCCATGCCCAAAGACAAATACAACAATTCAAAGATTAGAGAGCTCCGACAAATCTGGGCACAATATGTTATGGATGAAGTTGTGCCCAACCAACCGCCATGACAAGCTTTTGGCTCACTTGTTGTAATTTTTCTCTTTTTCGTGTACTCTCTATGCATAGATTGTTTATAGTCTTATTGGTCATTATTTGTATGCAATAACTGTGAATAACTGTCCACATTGGTTAGTATTTGTATTGGTTTGTATATATGTGAATAAATTGAATGTGAATAAATCTGAATAACTGTCTAATGTGTAAATCTGTTCAATGTATATATATGTGAATGTACCCTTTTTTGCATCTGTACTGTATTGTGTATCCAACCTTTTCTAATGGCTAAATAGCAAACAGAGTTAGAAAACAACAACATTTTTTAATAGTATACTCTTAATTAACCGTTAGAAGAGTGTAAGTTTTTCTAATGGTAAACAACTAAAAAACTGTGAGAATACTATTTTTTTCTAAGGGTATACTCTTAATTACCCGTTAGAACAATGTAAGTTTTTCTGATGGTAACTACTAAACAACCGTGAGAATACTATGTTTTTCTAACGGTATACTCTTATTTAACCATGAGAATTCTATGCACTCTTCTAACGGTATACCCCAAATTAACCATTAGAAGAGTGCAAGTTTTTCTGACGGTAAACTCACACACAACCATAAGAATACTATTCATTTTTCTTACGATATACAACTAACTAACCGTTAGAATAGTGTACGTGTCGTGGTATTGTGAATACCCGGGCAGGTTTAGTGGAGGCGACGGATCACCAGGGAGCGCTCGAGGCATAGTCCCAGGAGAAGGGCCTCGTACTCAATGACGTTATTGGTGGCGGGAACTCAAGCCACGCTGTGTACTCCAGCGTCCTGCCTTCGGGGCTCCGAAGGACCACTTCCGCGCCAGCCCCAGCGAGGCACAAGGAGCCATCAAACATGAGCATCCAATGGTCATTGCGCTGGGGTGGCTCGCGGAGAGTCTCCCCCTTTGTCCCGGGAACGGGGGTCCATTCCACCACAAAGTGAGCGAGAACTTGTGATTTGATGGCGGAACACCCTGTGAGGGACAAGGAGAAGGGAGCGAGCTCGGCTCCCCACTTCCCGACCCGCCCGGTTGCCTCCTTGTTCCGCAGTACCTCCCCCAAAGGGAGGGACGACGGGACCATGATCGGGTGCCCCAAGAAGTAGTGGCGAAGCTTCCGGGATGCCATGAGGACGGCATAACAGATCTTCTCCATCCTCGTAAACTAGGTCTTAGCCCCTTGGAGGGCCTCACCCACGTAGTACATGGGGCGCTGTTGCCCATCCTGCTCCTTCACCAATACCGCGCTCACAGCAACTTGGGTTGCAATGAGGTAAAGCAGAAGGGGCTCTCCCGGAGACGGGCTCAGGAGCATTGCGGGGCTCATGAGATACCTCTTCAAGTCGTCGAAGGCCTCCTGGGCCTCGGGTGTCCATCGAAACCCCTCGAGGCCCCGGAGGAGTTTGAAAAATTGGAGGCCGCGTTCTCCCAACCGCGAGACGAAGCGGCTTAGCGCGGCCAGGCGGCCGGTGAGTCGTTGCATCTCTTTGACGGAACGCGGGGAAGGCATGTCAAGGAAGGCGCGAATTTTTTCGGGGTTGGCCTCTATTCCTCGCTGAGACACAAGGAAGCCAAGCAGCTTCCCCCCTCGTACGCCGAAGACGCAGTTTTCTGGGTTGAGCTTTAACCCGTACTCGCGGAGGCTATGGAAGGTCTTCGCAAGGTCGTCAACGTGACTAGTTGCACGAGAGCTTTTGACAACCACGTCGTCGACGTAGACTTCGACGTTGCGGCCGATTTGGTCTTTGAAGACCAGTGACATGAGTCACTGGAAGGTTGCTCCCGCATTCTTCAGCCCAGAGGGCATGTGGACGTAGTAGAAGGTGTCGAGGAGAGTTATAAAGCTCATTTTTCCTCGTCCCCTTCCGCCATCCAGACTTGGTGATAGCCCGAGTACACGTCCAAGAAGCTCATCAGCTCGCACCCCGTGGTCGAGTCGACAAGTTGGTCGATTCGCGGGAGTGGGAAGTTGTCTTTTGGGCAAGCGCGGTTGAGATCAGTGAAGTCCACGCACATCCGCCACTTGTCGTTCGACTTCTTCACTAGGACAGGGTTTGCCAGCCACTGGGGATGCAAGACCTCCCGAATGAACCCTGCCTCCCAGAGCTTGGCAATCTTGACCTTGATAGCCTCTTGGCGTTCAAGGGAAAGCTTTCTCAGCTTCTGTTTGACCGGGGGGTGACCCGAGGTCACAGCGAGCATATGCTCGATGACCTCCCGGGTGATGCCCAGCATGTTTGCGGGCTTCCACGCAAAGACGTCGGAGTTCTTGCACAGGAAAGCTGTGAGTTGCTCCGTGTGCTCTTCGGAGAGGTCTGCCCCGATCTTGACGGTGCTGTCCGTGTCGTCCGGGGACAGCAGGATTGCCAGAGGTCCCCTTCTGGACGCGGCTTGGGGGGAGACCTCCCAGAGGGGACGATCGTGGTGTCCGGCACCAGGGAAGAGGTCTCTCCCCCCGGGGTGTTGATCATGTTGACGCTCCCAATTATCACAGTGGCGCGCTGGTACAAGGCGCGGGCCATGTCCTGGTCGCCACGGGCAGTGATCACACCACGAGGCCCAGGGATTTTCACATAGAGATAACTCTGGTGGATCGCCGCCCCAAAGCGATTAATTGTGGTCCTCCCCATGATTACGTTATATGAAGAGGGGAGGTCCACCACGTCGAACCGGTACTTTTCTGGGGTACCGAAGGTCATGGGGAGTTCCACCTTCCCCACCAGGTGGATCGTCTTCCCCAGGACGAAGCCCTACAAGGGCCCTGCTGCGGGCTGCAGTAGCTTCTCGTCGATCTGCATCTCCCTAAACGCCTTCAAGTACAGGACGTCAGCGGAGATTCCGCCATCGACGAGGATACGCGGCAGGTGGCAGTTGTAGGCGGTGGCGGAGACGATGTGCGCGTCGTCATGGGGGAAGCGAACCCACATGCATCTTCTGCTGTGAAGGTGAGGGGGACGTTCGACCATTTTGGTGGCCTAGACATATGTAGCACCCCCACAACCTTTACCTCCCGTGAGTACTCCTTGCGCTGGCGCTTGGAGTCCCGCCCCGAGGCGGATCCCCCATAATGACGTTAATGCGCCTTTGGGAGGTTTTAAAGGGGAGCTCTTCTGTTCAGCCCCCTTCCCTCGCTTGTCCTTGTTGCTCCCACGAAGGGGCAGGAAGGGCCGGAAAGGCCGGCTGGGGGTGCAAGGAGGCAGAACTCCCCCCTGCCCACACTGGTCGAGGGACAAGGAGGCATCAACGTTATAGTGCTCGATGTGCGCCGGTCGATAAGGTCGCGGCCATCGAATGCACCAGAGTCGGGGGCACAGCGGTTGGTTGGCCCCCTCCACCTCCCGGGGAGAGTCCCTGTCACTGTCCCCTTTGACGGGGACACACGCTCGTTTTCGGAGTCAGGGAGGGGTCCAAGAGGTCCACCAACGCGGCGGTAACGTCTCTTCTCCTCTGGGTTAGTCCAACTAACCTCCTGGACGTCTGGGCAACCCCTAGAAGTTGTGGTTGCTTCCTCGGGGGGCCTCTTCCCTCGGTTGGGATGGGAATGTGGCTCACCGTGTCCACGAGCCGGGGAGGCTCCGGCCGGTAGCGTGAGGGAGCCTCTCTAGAGTTCGTGGTACGCATTTTCTCGACCTCCTTCCTGGTAAAGCGGACCTGGTCCGCCAGGGGAGCCTTCGGAGGCGGCCCCGGATGACGAGGGACCTCATGCGCGGCGGTCATCGGCTCGAAAGGTGCTACTGGGACGCGGGTGGTAACACCTAGTGGGACGGTAGGTCCCGGTAGCGGCCGAGCCTCCGAGGATCGGAGGGGCCACCGGGTGTCCCATAAACGGTGGCATTGCCCCCATGAATGGGATCTGTAGAGGATATATGGGGTCCGGAGGCCGCGCCAAAATGCGGAGGAGCTCATCCATGGAGCACTGGGCACGGAGTTGGCCCTCCACAACAGCTTCGAGCAAGGTGACCCAGGAGGCTGGGGGAGCCACCGGGGGAAGGCTAGTTCCCCCCGAGGCATCCACAGTCACTGGGTGTCGACGATTTGGACTCGGGGTCCTCAGCCGAACTTATGCAAAATTTGTAATTGTGAGACCTTTCAAGATGACCCTCCGGGAAGGTATGCCGAACAATGGTGAACAAGAGCACAGAGATATTTATACAGGTTCGGGCCCTCGATGGTGGGAGTAAAAGCCCTACGTCCTATTAGGATTTCACTATATGAGATAAAGCTTTACAAACTAGCAGGGAGAAACCTTCACAGGCGAAAGTCTTCCCTAAATAAGTGTATAAAAAGAAGCTATAGGAGACTTGTATGTGTTGTCTAATCTAAGCCGTAGACTTGGCTGTTTGAGTGATCGGGATATCTTGTATCTCACTTATCTTAGGAATCTTGTTCTTCCTAATGTCTTGGATACCCCATTTGATGTACTTTGCCACCTTTTTATATTGGTCGAAAGGGTGCCATATGAAGAAAACTGCATCAAACGGTTGGATGCGGTTCCTGAAGAACCGCTATTAACTTCCACGGAGGTTATTAACACGTTTTAATCATGAATAACCGCATATATTAACCTCTGACGGTTGGTCTTCAACGTGGAGGAATCTTCGGGATGCTTGGAATATCCTGATATAAGGATAACCGAATAAACTCCAAGCACCCTGGTCCAGAATGTCCTGACCGCGGAATGTGGGCTGACCGCGCAACATCCCGGATATCCAGTCCGCGTATAGCATACGAACTTCTGACCGCACAAGGCTGTCGACCTGATCGCACGAAACCCACGATCTGATCGCGTAAAGCTTGCGACCTCATGGTGATGCCCCGCAGAAATAGCTTGAGTTCGCATCGCCAGATACATGTCTGGTTCAAATCTGTCTTGAACCAAAAGTTTATTAGAAGTGATCTGGGTGTTAATCCTCGTCAGCTAGCCCCCAAATTCGAAGAAAACGAAGAGACGTGTTTATTTCGAATTTTAAAACCACGCATTGGATTTTTAACCCGACTCTTCAATTTTTTTACTTAGTGGCGCACTAAGTGAAAACGGTTGGTTTCCCAAGACGGGTTCTGACATTACGTGACGGGCAATGATAGCGCCGTAGAATTGTTTTTATCTCGAGGTAAAATTGTAAATGCTTTGACGAAACCCGAGGCGCCTGGAATGCAAACCGTCACCCAGGCGGCTATAAATACCAGGCTCTTGGATTTGTAAAGCTCCACAATTTCCCTCCACGCCTAAGTTCTGTTCTTGTTATCCTGCCTCCTTCCTTTTCACATACTCCTCCCAATGGCGGATCATGATATCATCGAGATTGAGAGTGATGAAGGGGAAATTGTCGAACAAAGGCCTCAAACGATTGAAGTCCTGTCTCCCTTAAGGAAGAAACCCAAGGTCGACGAAGGATCTTCCAGTGGAACAAAGGTGAAGAATGTAGCAAGTTTCTTTCTTCCTTCAGTTCCTTTGACCCTCCCCGTTCATGCCTCTCGGCAATGTAGGCGTTTATCCTTAGAGAAAGATCCAATCACATCCAATTCTCCCATTCTTTTGGGTGATCAACATCCTGGTCGGCAAGCGGTAACTATCCCTCGATCAGATGATTGTCATATTGGGTTGGCGAAGCAATCTTCTGATGGGAAGGTTGCTCTTCCACCATATGATGATCTTCCTCCCAAGATGGGTGTATTAACGGGTTATGCACCGGGACAAGTAACAATTCTTCTCCCCTTTTGCTGATAATTTTAGTTAGTATGACTAACTTTTGCAGAATGCAGGAGGTAGGAGGCTCCAGCCATCAGCCTTCTGCTGCTCCATCTCTTCCTTCCGGACAGACTCTTCTGGAAGAGAAGAACGCCCTGGAGAAGAAGACCGAGGAGATGGCCTCGAAGATTCTGCGTCTAGCAGAATGTTTTGATCGATCCCGAGAAGAGGCGCTCCATTTCCATCGAGAGAGGGACTTCGCTCAGCAACAACGAGAACTCTCTGACTTGATTAGGGACAATAGTGCGTCTGTTGTTAGGGACGATGTAGATAGACTTAGGGTAGTTGCTAGTTCCTTGGGGGTTGCCAGTGTAAATCCTACTGACAACAACATGTCACTTGGGGAACTTTGTAAACTTCTTTCGGAGCAAGTCGATGTTTTGATCGACTGCATCCCTTTTGTATGTAAAGAATGTAAGAAATAAAAGTTTCTTATTTCTCATGAATATTCTTCACATCTTCTGTGCGAAAATATAGCCATAAACTTTATGTTCGCGACCATTCATACACAGGAAACTTTAGTTCTGCGATCAGAATCGCGTTTAAGAAAAAAGCACCGCGACCTGCCCTGATTCCGCGATCAGTTTCAGAGCCGCGGTCAAAACTAAAGTGCGACCAGAGTTGGGACTCGGTCAGGCTGTCACTCCGATTAGAATCGAAGTTTTAGCCTAAAACATGATTTCGATAAAACCATAACCCAATTAGAAACATTCCAGTACGTCAAAAATTGAGTTACATGATTTTTTCAAAAAAAAATGTTCAAAGTATAAAAAGGAAAAACGTCTTCTGAAAAGTACTGAAAATTTTTCAATCCTTTTGCACTTTCAGTTTCCAAAACAAAGAAGTCTTTTTGTTTCCGATCCGACGCCTGAGTACTTTATCGGGTCCATCAGAGACAGTATCCATTATGGGAAATGAATAAAGCATTCAATGGAACGTTTGAAATGAGCCGCTTACTCATTAATGCGTCGCTTTGGGTCTATAAAAAGAGCAGATGTCTTCTCAAAGAAGCCACACAGCCAAAACCCTCATTATTCCCGCCGCACAAAACCCTGATTTTCTTCAGCCTTCATCTTCCCAAAATCGCCAGCTTTCCCTTTGATTCTCCACCAAAGATGGCGTCCTGGAGCAAATCCATCCACCATTCTGAGGAGAGCCTAATGGCGTTAGAGAAGGAGGAGATCCTTTCTCCGCGGCTGCTCATTAACTGGCGGCCTGCGGAGAAGGACCAAGAAACCCCAACTGTCCAAGAGGGTGAGTTGGTGGTTTTTGAGGAGTACCTGCGCTGCGGGTTCCGATTCCCCGAGAGTCAGTTCCTCAAGGATGTCCTTGAGCACTATGGGTGGGAACTGATCAACCTCCACCCCAACGCGATGCTGATCCTTGCAGTATTCCAGCATCTTTGTGAAGCCTTCGTCGGAATATATCCCAGCGTGGATCTTTTCCGGCGATTCTACTTTTCGGCGTGGTCGAAGAGCACCAATGCTGCCGGATGCATCTACTTCCGGCTGAGGGACAAAAAGGAGTATCCCTCCCCACCCCTGCGAGATTCTGTGCACGGGTGGCACCAAAGGTGGTTTTACTGCTCTCCACCATCTGAAAGCAGTCTATGGTTTGAAAACTCGCGACCGGAGAAGTCGAGCGAGTTAGATGTTCCTCCGGCGATGAACTCGGAGCTTTCGAAGCATGTTGAGGTGATTCTTCACTTGGTCAATCAAGGATTGACGGCTCGAGACATCATTCGAGACTTCGTGAAGAATCGGGTGAGTCCTCTGCGTGAAAGGGCTCATCCGGCGTGGGAAATTAGGTCCATGGCTGATAGCACCCTGGACTACAGTCAAGGTATTTATTTCTTTAGCGCTAAGCTTTCCCATTTTTGAATTGTGCAAATTCTGATTTGAGTTTGGGTACAGTCCTGCCTTCATCCGAAATTGAAAGGCAGACCAACTCCCTCCTTAGGGCCTACAACGCCGATGTAGAGGGCCCTAAGGGATCACCTCGTCCACAGAGTATGATTCACACCGGCGACGACCTTAAACAGGAGCGCCGAAAGGTACATTCTCTATCTGGTCTCCATTTTTTAGATCTTATGCATGTCCAGCGTTAAACATTTCTATTGAAAATGTGAATCAGCTCCTAGGAAGGTTCGCCGAGACGACTTTCCCAAGTGAGAATGTCGGATCTCTTGGGAAACCAATGGTAAAGAATGTGAAGAAGGTCTCCCAAAGACCCAGGACAAAGAGTCCTGCCTCTAAGAAGGCCAGGCCAAATCCCGGAGAAGGATCTTCACGGAGCGTTCCTCCTACCGCAAGAAAGACAGTGGTAAGATATCGCATCCCTTCTGTTTTACCAGGCGCAGATTGGAATCACTTCTTCGTCGTACAGGGAGAGGGGAGCGAGGAGGAAGAGGATGACGTTCCTCTGATCCTTCGGAGGAGGAAGATCGCGGATCTCCCATCCGGCGATGCCCCAAGCTGCCCCGCAGAGACCACTACTACCGAAGAGGTGGTCGTGGCAGATCCTGCGACCACCGAAAATCTTGTGGTCGCGTGTGACCACCTAACTCCTGAAGCCCCCGAGACTTCAGGATCGGTTGTCTCTGTTCCTCTGGTCGAAAGGACGACCACGGTAAGTATTCCTTTCTGTCATTCTTTTTATGATTCCTTCTGTATGTTTGACAAATCAATGTTCATACAGGTAGAAGAGTTTCTCCTTGTGACTACTGCGAGTCCCAGGAGGGAAAATCCTCCTCCTCTGCAGACAGAGGAGGAGGTAGTTGAGCAAAGGCCGGTTGTGGTGGCTCCAGCGACCCAGGAGTTGCCAAGTCCTTCGGATGTAGCCCCATCAGCCAGTACGGTAGCTCAGGTAAAGACCTTGCTTTTTGTCTATATCTTTTCCTTAGAAATATGCTCATAGCTGAACATATCCAGGGGGGAGCTACCTTGTTTGCCATGAGGAAGGCAAGAACCGATGGTGGTTCTTCTTCCCAAGGGGAACCTTCCCAGAAATCTCAGGAGCGAATGGGATTTCAAATAAGGTAAGAACCTTAAACTGGCAACAATCTTAAACAACAACTGTTCAAATTGTCTTTCTTGTTAGGCAAAGAAAGACGGCGTCCAGCTCTTCAACCGCCTCCGGAGGGGTTGAAGTCGCAGCTGGCACAGGAGCTTCCAACGAAGAACGCTCCACCCCTGTGGTCCAGGAAGTCGTCCAGACCGCAGGGGAAAGAATAAATGTAGGGACCCAGTCACCACCGATGACTACTGGGGGTAGCGCCCAGCCGGCACTCCCACCAACTGTCCCTGTAGTAAGCGCATCAGGGGCTCTAGCGAGGATCCCCGCTGAAATGTATGATGCTGTCTTACAAAAGTTTATGAAGGTATAAAAAACCTCCATTCTCGTGCCTGAATTGTACTTAGGACACCTTTGATCTTCTTCTTTGGCACCACAGGGATTATCCTGGCTAATAAGCCATTCGCATGTTGTGATGGCCAGTACAGAAGCCATTCAAAAAGAACGCGACAGCTTGCGCAGGTGAGTACCATTACCCTTTGGTTAGTATGGGTGCATTTTGGTTGTCACTGCCTTGATTTTGCTGCAGAGAGGTTACATTTTTGAAGAAAGAGGTGGCCAGTTCAGTCTCAATGTTTAAGAAACAAGAAACTGAACTCAACAAACTCCGATCAGAGAATGCTGGTAAGCCGATTTCTGATTAAGAAGACTTGAATCCATAATATGCAAATAATCTCCTCTCTCTGTACAGCGCAAGCAGGTCGAATTACACAGCTTAGTCGGGACAAGGGGATTCTTGAATCCTCGATTCGCCACACCGATCGGGCGATCAAAGATCTGAGCCTTCTGATCTTCAAAAAACTGAAGGCCGTGGCTGATCTTTTGAAGACCGATCTGGTAGAACCGAAGCAAGACAACCTCATCATAAGTGACTGGACATCACTGCTTACTGCCCAGGCGGATTCACTGCTTGAGTATATCCCTGGAGATACACGGCGACGCGAAGAGGTGATCAGAACCAGGGTTCGATCAGCCGCAGTAGCCGTACTCAGCCGGGTTCGACTTCACCATGGCCCAGATGCAGATCTGAGCGCACTGGTGGGTCCGGTTGAGGTCGAGAGTGAAGAGCTGCTCGATGCAGTCGTAGAGGAAGTCAAGCCCCTAGTAGATAGGCTCCTGATTGAGTTGGGGATCGAATGATCCTTATTTTTGTATTTAGATAATTGTGTATAATGCAATGTATGTAAAAAATCATTTTTGACAGGAAATATATATAATTTGCATTTTCATAATATGAATTCCATATTATGAGCACATCCCCCCTAGCCCCCGCCTCTGCTTATGAATACTAAAGCCTTAGTGTTATAAGCAGAGGAGAAAACATAAGCGTAACGACCAGGGATGTGTGTTTTAAACCAACGATCAGGATCAATGTAACGTCTAATCTTATTGCGAACTGGTAGCCACTCAGATGACCAAGGACTTACCAGATAGCCCCGTATGCGTTGAGAAACGGCTTATTTAGGAGTGACTTATCTGTAAGTCATCATGAGATCGACCAGCGAATCCGATTAGATTGTTGTAATGATCTGACCATCGGTGGTCAGCCCCCAGGTCGAATGCATTTGATACGGGCTTAAAGAGAAAAACTCATTGTATGAAAGCGGAACATATTTTTGTTTTGGAAAAAGATGCTAATTGAACAGGAAAAAAGTGATTGGAATACTTACACGTAAAACTTGCGAAGTTGATCGATGTTCCAAGTATTGGACAAAATCCGACCATCCTCCATAGCTAACCGCGCCGATCCTGTCCGCCGCACTGAGACAACAGTGTAAGGACCTTCCCATTTTGGGGAGAATTTGTTGCGATTAGACTGGTCTTGAATTTTTCGTAAAACCAAGTCGCCCACATTGAGATCACGTGGTCGCACCTTTTTACTGTGATACCTGCGTAAAGCTTGCAAGTATGCCGCGGACTTAACCAGGGTGCGATCACGCCGTTCTTCTAAGAGGATGAGATCTTGCGCCCGTTGTTCGGACTGATTAATCTGTTCGAACTGATACGTCCGAATAGAACCAATACTTACTTCCATAGGCAATACCGCCTCGGCCCCATAGACCAAATGGAAGGGCGTCTCACCGGTGGCGCGACTAAAAGTGGTTCGTAATGCCCATAGAACGGTATAGAGCTCATCTGCCCAAGCCCCTGAGCGGGTCTTAAGGCGATCAAAAACGCGCTTTTTAATGCCTTGCAGTATTTGCCCATTGGCTCGTTCTACGGCACCATTGCTTTGTGGATGGGCCACAGAAGCAAAGCACACCTTGGTCCCAACCTGATCGCAGTAGTCCAGGAAAAGACCGCTGGCGAACTGAGAACCATTGTCTGTGATGAGACGGTTTGGAACACCAAATCGCGCCACAATGTTCTTATGGAAGAACTTTTGTGCGGCTGATGCAGTAATATTTCGTACCGGTTCGGCCTCAATCCACTTTGTAAATGTGTCAATGGCTACGAACAGAAACTTGTACCCATTGACCGCTTGTGGCATAGGACTGACGATATCCATCCCCCAGACCGCGAATGGCCATGCGAGAGGAATGGTTTGCAACGCATAGGCAGATTGATGAACTTGCCTTGCGTGGAACTGACACTGGGGACACGTCTTGACCATATGTTTGGCATCATCAAGTGCCGAAGGCCAGTAGAATCCTTGTCGAAAGGCCTTTCCGACCAGTGTCCGATATGACGAGTGCGCACCGCATACACCGTCATGTATTTCTCTCAAGAGGGATTTTCCTTCCTCCTGAGATATACAACGCATGAATACTCCTTGAGTACCCTTTCTGTACAAAATCCCATCTATGAGTTTGTACAAATGCGCTTTTCGAATTAACCGATCACTTTCGGTTTCGTCCTCGGGTAGGGTCCAATGTTCAAGATAGACCCTCAATGGATGAGCCCAATCTTGTTCCTGGCCGAGGTTGGTAACGAAGGCTATTACCGGATCATCCTCGACCGAAGTTATGATCGAAGGATGGTCCAAGTGGTCAATGAACACTCCTGCCGGAGCGGATGAGCATGAGGACCCAATTTTGGATAATTGGTCTGCGAGAATGTTGTCCTTTCGCGGGATGTATTGGACTTCGAAATGACTGAAGTGTTTTCCAATCTCCTCACTTCCCCCAGGTAATGAGCCATTGTCTCATCGGAGGTGCTGTACTCCTTGTTTACCTGGTTTACGACCAGTTGTGAGTCTCCCCTCACCACTAATCGACGGACTCCGAGGGATTTTGCTGCCCGGAGCCCCGCAAGAAGACCTTCATACTCTGCTGCATTGTTGGTTGCAACAAAGTGAAGTTGAATGACATACTTAAGCTGTTCGCCCTGGGGCGTAACTAAGAGCACTCCAGCCCCCGAGTGTTGAAAACTACGGGAGCCATCAAAGTACATTGTCCAATAATCGGGGCACTCCAGTTCCTCTGCCAACTGCACGGGTGGCTCAGGGTTGGTCCATTCGATCACAAAGTTGGCCAAAACCTGAGACTTAACCGCCGTGCGAGGGGTGAAATGGATCTCGAAGGCACTGAGTTCGACTGCCCATTTGGCGATTCGACCAGATTTCTCTGGATTTCGGACAATATCCCCTAAAGGAAAAGAGGAGGGTACTGTGATCTTGTGTGCTTGAAAGTAATGTCGTAGCTTACGGGAAGCCATCAGTAGCGCGTAAAGTATCTTCTGGACCTCAGGGTAGCGCTCCTTAGGACCATGAAGTACTTCGCTCACATAGTAGACGGGTCTATGTATTCCTCCCCTGTCCGCGATCAGAACGGCACTGACCGCGTATGGTGTGGCCGCCAGGTAAAGAAGCAACGGTTCTCCTTTGTCGGGAGACACCAATACTGGCGGACTGGATAGATATGTTTTTACCTCCTGGAATGCTTTTTCGGCCTCATCCGACCATGTAAAGTTATGATGCTTCCGCAAGGCTTTGAAGAAAGGTAATCCCCTTTCGCCTAATCGCGATATAAAGCGACTTAAAGCCGCCATGCGACCAGCCAGGCGTTGAACATCCTTCATGGTCGAGGGTGACCTAGTTTGTTCAATAGCCCTGATTTTCTAAGGATTAACTTCAATGCCCCTGGAACATACAAGGAAACCAAGGAGTTTTCCTGAAGAAACCCCGAAAGAGCATTTCTCCGGGTTTAATTTTATTCCAAAGCGATTCAAATTACAGAAGGTTTCAGTGAGATCGTCCAAATGAGACAATCTCTTGGTACCTTTTACAACCAAATCGTCTTCGTATGCTTCGAGATTACGCCCTATCTGGGAAAGAAAGGTCTTTTGCATCAAGCGCTGGTACGTGGAACCTGCGTTCTTGAGACCGAACGGCATTTTGACGTAGCAGTATGTGCCGAACGGGGTGATGAAGGCAGTTTCTCTTCATCGTCTTCTGCCATGCTAATTTGATGGTATCCTGAGTAGGCGTCCAGAAAACTCATCAGTTCGCAACCCGCAGTGGAGTCGACCAGCTGGTCGATGCGAGGAAGGGGAAAGTCATCCTTCGGACAGGCAGAGTTGAGGCTAGTGTAGTCGATACACATGCGCCACTTGCCATTTGACTTGCGGACCATGACTGGATTGGCGAGCCATTCCGGGTGATCCACTTCACGGATAAACCCGGCTTGTAAGAGTTTGTCTAACTCTTCTCGGATGGCTTCCTGTCGGTCAGTGGCAAAACCCCTGAGCTTTTGCTTTATTGGTCGTTGTCCAGGCCGAATTGCTAACCGGTGCTCAATTACTTCCCTTGGGACACCGGGCATGTCGGACGGTTTCCACGCAAACACATCTGCGTTAGCCCGGAGGAAAGCAACGAGGTCGAGTTCCTATTTGTCATCCAGGGCTGATCCAATCTGAATTGTCTTGGATGGGTCATCTGGGTACAAAGGAACTCGTTTGAGTTTCTCATCTGGTGGAGGAGTAGCCTTGAGAGCGTCGGTGGCAACGGTGGCGACCTGAGCGTCCCGGAGGGGAAGTTGATCGACCATCTCCAAAGATAGCCGGTCGCACGTGAGTGCCACGTTGCGGCTACCTCGGACCGAAATGACACCTTTGGGGCCAGGCAATTTCCCGCACTGATAAGCATAGTGCGTTGCCATCATGAATTTAGCAAGAGTCGGCCTGCCAAAGATTGCATTATAAGCTGAATCACAATCGATTACATCGAAAGTAACCAATTCTGTTCGGAAGTTGTCTGGTTCTCCCAGAGTGACCGGGAGGACCACTTGTCCCAATGGCATCATGGAGGGACCTGGGATTATCCCATAAAACGGATGGATTATGGGCTTGATCTTCGAACGAGGAATTTGCATCTCGTCGAGTGTCTTGGCCAATAAAAGATCAAGGGAACTTCCTCCGTCAATCAGGACCCTTTCGACTCTCGCGTTACTGATGATTGGGGTAATGACCAGGGGTAGCCTCAATGGTCTGGTTAGCCCCACAGGACAGTCAGCGCGATCGAACGTCAAAGGCATATCCGACCAACGGGGGTATTGAGGTTCACCAAGGGATGTCTCCGTTTGGTTAACCTCTCGGCAGAAGGTTTTAAACTGCCTTTTGGAAACGAAAGAGGAAGAACCTCCGAAAATGACATTAACATGATTTTGAGGTACCTAGTAAGCCATTTCTTCGTCTCCGTCGACATCTCTAATCCCGCACGCCTGCTCTTTAGGCGGTAAGGTTGGCATTGGCCCGGCTCCTTGGTAGAAATCGTCCAGTTGTTTCAGCCAACTCCTGCAGTTTTTGAGGTCGTGGCCTGCGGAGTTGTGGAGTGGACACCACTTCTTGCCCTCCTGTGGATTAGTTGATTTTTCTGGCTGGTCGGAATCCCGACCACCAGAGGCAGTTTTACTTTTAAATGAAGACTTATTACCTTTGGTCGAAGGTGGTTTCTCTGCGACTGCGACCTCACGGTACTGTCCAGAGCGGTTCCTCTTCGACTTCTTTGACTTCCCACCCGGTGAAGACTCTGGCTTTTTGCTTGAATCTTCTTTCCTGGCGTCCTTGAAGCCTGGTTGGGGTGGTAGGTCCCCCTTGTCGACCATTCGGTTCCATTCGACTGCTTCGGCTGCATCAGAATATCGATCAGCCATATCGAACAGATCGGCCACTGATCGAGGAGGGTGGATAAGCAAGTCTTCAGTGAATCTCCGGTATCGAACGACATGCTTAAATGCCCTGATTACGGAGCCATCAGATATGTTCGGGATGGTATTCCTCACCCCGACAAACCTCTTGACAAACTGCCGAAGTGTTTCGGTCGAAGTTTGTCGCAGCCTATGCAGGTCGTCCTCCTTACCCGGCTTTTGGTAACAATTTTGGAAATTGCTGAGGATGGCATCACATAGCATTTCCCAATTGTAGATGGAACCCTCAGGCTGATTGAACAACCAGGTTCTAGCCGGTCCTGCGAGGACTGTTGGCAGGTAGTTGGCCATGACCTTGTCATCGCCTCCCGCTGCTTGGATGGCAGTAATATAAATCTGAAGGAACTCAGATGGGTTCTGAGTTCCATCAAACCTCTCAATGGCCCCTGGTCGAAACTTATCGGGCCAAACGACTACTCGTAGGCCAGGCGAAAAAGCTTTGCAACCAATGTAAGGACCGTGAACCGTCCTGTGACTCTCGGTTGGGTTTCGAGCAACCTCACGCAATGGCGAGGTTACTCGTGGTCCCAAACGAGAGTGAACAGGAACTCGATCCCTACTACGAGAATCCTGCATTCGCCGGTATTTGTCCTATCGGGATGGTACAGGCGGCGGGTAACTCCGCCAGCCAGAGTCAGAATGAGGACCGTCCCGTTCACGGGAATGTGTTACCGAGTGGGAAGAGGCTGTTGGGGTCGCCTCGGATGCGACGTCGTCCAGTCTTTCCGCCAGGATCCTGAAAAAGGCCGCTTTCTGCGCATCCGTGACCGTAGGAGAAAAATTGCGCATGACTTCCGCGATAGATCGCAGTCGACCATGGGTAGTTCCCCTAGGGGCACCAGGTGTTATCGTTTCTTCGTCCACTGGGAAACGCTCCGGTGGTAAATAAGGAGTCTGGTCACGTCTACGACCACGCGACCGTCGAGAAGAACTCGGGGCAGCATCGTAACGAGCCTGCGCATCTTGAAGAGCCTCTAGGGCAGTTCTAAGTAGTTCGTTGTTCTGTTGCTCGAGATCTTGATCCTCCTTCTGTTTGCGATCTTGTTCTTCCCTGGCAGCCTGTTGGTCGGGAGTTTCTTCCGACAGCACAGCAAACTGCCTAGGGAGAGAGGTTGCCGATGGGGAAAACATCTCGGTTTGTTCTGAGTCGGACTCGAAATCAAAGAGACGATGAAGGTTTTCAGGGTCGAACCTTCCTGGGCTAATTTCCGGGTCATCATCATATTTTCCCTCAGCAGGGTCGTATGACGGGCCGGATTCATCACCTGGCACATTAAGAACCTCTGTGGGTTCTGACCTTGCGCCAGTTACCTCCTGGTCGATTGACATGACTTGGAGAGATGATTCAACCTGTGGAAGATTCTGGCCTTCGACCTCTTCCATCGGAACAGGATCGCTTGGAGAAGGCATTGGTATATGGGCATAATCCTCGAGATCGAAATAGTTCTCGGAATCATATGCTCCAGCCATGTTTCGGCAAACCTCCGGATTTTAATTAGTACGCCTTGAGAAAGGCCCCACGGTGGGCGCCAGCTGACGACGATTTGGACTCGGGGTCCTCAGCCGAACTTATGCAAAATTTGTAATTGTGAGACATTTCAAGATGACCCTCCGGGATGGTATGCCGAACAATGGTGAACAAGAGCACAGAGATATTTATACAGGTTCGGGCCCTCGATGGTGGGAGTAAAAGCCCTACGTCCTGTTAGGATTTCACTATATGAGATAAAGCTTTACAAACTAGCAGGGAGAAACCTTCACAGGCAAAAGTCTTCCCTAAATAAGTGTATAAAAAGAAGCTATAGGAGACTTGTATGTGTTGTATAATCTAAGCCGTAGACTTGGCTGTTTGAGTGATCGGGATATCTTGTATCTCACTTATCTTAGGAATCTTGTTCTTCCTAATGTCTTGGATACCCCATTTGATGTACTTTGCCACCTTTTTATATTGGTCGAAAGGGTGCCATATGAAGAAAACTGCATCAAACGGTTGGATGCGGTTCCTGAAGAACCGCTATTAACTTCCACGGAGGTTATTAACACGTTTTAATCATGAATAACCGCATATATTAACCTCTGACGGTTGGTCTTCAACGTGGAGGAATCTTCGGGATGCTTGGAATATCCTGATATAAGGATAACCGAATAAACTCCAAGCACCCTGGTCGAGAATGTCCTGACCGCGGAATGTGGGCTGACCGCGCAACATCCCGGATATCCAGTCCGCGTATAGCATACGAACTTCTGACCACACAAGGCTGTCGGCCTGATCGCACGAAACCCACGATCTGATCGCGTAAAGCTTGCGACCTCATGGTGATGCCCCTCATAAATAGCTTGAGTTCGCATCGCCAGATACATGTCTGGTTCGAATATGTCTTGAACCAAAAGTTTATTAGAAGTGATCTGGGTGTTAATCCTCGTCACCGGGTTAGACCCGAAGACCTATCCACTGGAAACAATTGGAAGGGTTAGAGGTACCTAGGTTTCGCCGTGTCCGGCCGGAAGAGCCGGGGCGGCCGTGTCTCGAGGGGGTGGCGCCGGGTCATTGGGACCGGCATAACCGGGTAGGGTGCGAGCCCTTGTTCTTGGGGGAGCAATGGGCATTTGTCACGAAGTCCCCACGGACGGCGCCAACTGTCATGGTGTTGCGATACCCTGGCAAGTTTAGTGGAGGTTTCTAGCTAAGCAAAGACGACGCAAGCTGACCGTGCGACCGGTCCTCTCCCGTCGGGAAAACACAGCAAGTGACACGAGGATTTATACAGGTTCAGGTCGCACTGGAGACCCTAGTCATGTCGACGTGCTCCCAACAAGGGTTGGCTAGGGGAGCTCTCTCGTGGGGAGAGTGCTTCTAAGCACGGCTATTCATTTTTGTGTATTGATGCATATGAGTTGTCCTTAGTAACAAAAGAGGGATACAAGGGCTTATATAGGCCCAAAAGATGAAAAAAGACTAAACTGCCCCGACTGCAGCCATTGGATCAGAGGGCAATAACGTCCTTCTCCCGGCCGAGGGGGCTGGATCTTGAAAAGTGCCTTCGCCAGGTCCCGAAGTGCTCATCACGTGACCTCGCCCGGGACGGAGGTCACCGGGGCCCTTGTCCCCGGGCAAATGGCGACGCCCGGGATGGTGACTCCCGGGCCCTTGTCTTGGGGCACATGGCGGTGCCCGGGGCGGAGGCCACCGGGGCCCTTGTCCCTGGGCAAATGGCGGGGCTCGGGATGAAGGCTGTGGGGCCTTGTCCCAGGGCAAAAGGCGGCGCCCGGGACTGGGGTCACCGGGGCCCTTGTCCCCGGGCACATGGCGGCACCCAGGACGGAGGACAACGGGGCCCTTGTCCTCGGAAAAAGGGTGGCCCCCGGGACAGGGTCACTGTGACCCTTGTCCCCAGGCAAATGGCGGCGCCCGGGACGGGGGTCACCGAGGACCTTGTCCCTGAGCAAAAGGCGGCGCTTGAGACGGCGGCTCTGGGGCCCTTGTCCATGGGCAAAGGGTGGCGCTCGGGATGGGGGGCGGGGGTCACCGGGGCCCTTGTCCCCGCGCAAAAGGCGGCGCCCGGGACGGCGGCTCCGAGGCCCTTGTCCACGGGCAAATGGCGGTGCCCGGGATGGGCGTCACCGAGGCCCTTGTCCCCGGGCAAAAGGCGGCCCCTGGGACAGAGGCTTCGGGACCCTTGTCCCCGGGCACATGGCGGCGCCCAGGACGAAGGCCACCGGTGCCCTTGTCCCCGGGCAAATGGTGGCGCCCGGGACGAGGGTCACCGGGGCCCTTGTCCCCGGGCACATGGCGGATGTCGGGACGGAAGCCACTGGGGCCCCAGTCCCCGGGCAAATGGCGGGGCCCGGGACGGGGTTCACCAGGGCCCCTGTCCCCCGGTAAAAGGTGGCGCCCGTGGCGGGGATCACCGGGACCCTTGTCCCCGGGCAAAAGGCGGCGCCCGTGGCGGGGATCACCAGGGCCCTTCTCCCCGGGGAAAAGGCGGCGCCAGGAACGGAGATTCTGGGGCCCTTGTCCCTGGGCAAATGGCTGCGCCCGGTACGGGGATCACCGCGGTGCTGGTCATCGGGCCAAAGGCGGCGCCCGGGACGGGGGGTCACCGGTGCCCTTGTCCCCTACCAGGATTTGATTGCGCGAAGATTTCCCGCAACAGTACGTCTTTCTGACGGTAAATTCGTGCGCAACCGTGAGAATACTATTTTTTCTAATGGATAGTGCTAGTTAACCGTCAGAGTAGAATAGCTTTTCTGACGGTTATCTACAAAAATGCCATTAGAATAGGCTACTTTTTCTAACGGTTATTTACCGTTAAAAAATTTCTTGTCTTGTTCTATCGTGTCTATATCTAACGGTACAAAAACCATTAGTCGAAGTGTGTTTTTTACCGTTAGAAGAAAGCTTTTCCGTACTAGTGACTGAAATTAGTGTTTTAGAAAATTAATGTGAAAAGTTTGTATTTCAGGATTCCCTTTCACCGTCAGGCACGATTAACAACTACAGTAGTAGATTAACAATTTAATTACCAAAATTTCAATGGAATAGATGACGTTGTTGGCTTAGAACTCAAGTAACACACTACTATAGAAAAGTTTTGCACTATCAGTTCAAAATCGTCTGTACTGACAGTTCTCATACCGCTACTGATCGGCACGATAGAACAAACCTTGCACTGCTCTAACGGTTACAAAACCATCAGTACAATAACTATATTCTAACGGTTCTATATCAGAAAACCATTAGTACAGTACGCTTATTCTAACGGTTCACTACACACAACAGTAAGTATTGTAAAATTTCTTATAACGGTTCCCTACTCACAATCGTTAATATTGTAAAATTTCTTCTATTGGTTCACTACTCGCAACCATTAGTATTGTTAAATTTCTTCTATCGGTTCGCTACTCAAAAACGTTAGTATTATAAACTTTCTTCTATTGGTTCAGCACTCGCAACCGTTACTATTATAAACATTGTTCTGACGGTCTCAGGTTATTAACGGATAGTATTATAGAATTTCCTCTAACAGTTCACTACTCGCAACCGTTAGTAATATAAAATTTCTTGAAATGGAGGGAGCCTTATTCTAACGGTTAAATAACCTGGAACCGTTAGTACTAGCATAACTTCATCTAACTATTCTGATTTAGTAACCGTTAGAATATGTTACAAGTACATAGACCAATTAAAAAGGTACATTCGAACCATTAGAAGCTACAAATATAAATTAAAAAGGTACATTGACAGATACACCAATACAGAGGTACACACATTGAACAGATTGAATCTAATTATTCATAGATTGAATTTATTCACAAATACACCAATACAAATATACACACATACATTGAACAGATTGAATTTAATTATTCACATATTGAATTTATTCACAAATACACCAATACAAATACACACATACACCAATTCATACATTCAATGTATATTATGGAAGTCATTTACGATCGATCGTTGATATCCACTTCATCTATCATATATTGAGCCTAAATTTGTTGCAGCTCCTTTACCCGAGGTAGCTCGTATTGGTCTTTCGACATGGCGCTCTGCATGTATGTATGAAGTTAGGAACGTACATCACATCCAATGTTCGACTTTGAGTTAGGAAAAATGCTTACCTTAGGCAATTGGGCAAAGTCTGTCCTAGTCAGGTCATACAAAATCCTCATGACATAGAACCCACATTCCCACAATTGTGGCTGCTGATGGCACTGTGATAATAGTATATGCGAAGACATAAACACACATCAACTCGAAAGAACTAGTTAAGCATAAATTAAAACACTCATCATGAGTAGTTCCATCCATATTAATTACCTCATATCATTTCCAAGAAATTGTTGTGCCCTTCAACGCGTCATGTCTCCCTCCAGCGGTAACATAATTTTTGAAAGCCCTGCAATGAATTTAGCATTGCCGGTTAATATGTTATCATTAATTAGCTAGTCAGATCAAAATATAAATCAGTTGTGTTACTTACGCGTCTATGTGCCACGCGAGGGTGAAAACAAGTGCTACCCTGTCGCTCATCGAATCGAGGTAGTACACCTCATTCCTTCATGGGCAAATGATGATGAGTACCCAATGACCCCTACATTGTACATAAAAGAGAACCATTTCATGTATATGTTAGGCGTAACATACAAGAATGAGTTAAATTAGTAGGAAATGCATTAACCTTTGGTGGTACGGTGCAAGAAGGAACTACCGGTCCTGCTGCGCCAGCAATGCCCTTTATATGTATTGCTTCGCATGTGCTGGGTCTTGCTCTAGCATCGTGTGGCTTATTTTCTCTGGGTCAACGAAACCCACCCTATCACATGCCCTCATCGACGCCAGCCTGTACATGCACCTGCATGCAAAGTAGACATTAGTAAGTGATACCACCTAAAATGGGGCCTCGCAAGCGGACGAGGTCACGATAGTAGGCGAGTATGTCGTTCTCTCCCAAGGGACTAGATGAGAGCAAAATATGCCTACTAAATCCGAATCAGAAATATCAAACAGAACCGCAAAAAAGGATGTGAGGTGGTTCGCCTCGACTCGTCTCACCAACTGAAACACAATTAAGAAAAAATCGTTCTACAATCGTGTCCTAGGCGAGCGGTGTACAATTGCACAAAGTCAGGAAACTGCTGCCTTAGAAATCAATTTCTCTCAATAGTCGGACAGAAGATTGATTCAAAATTTCTCAAACACAGAGACTAAGAAACAAGATTGCAATTCCATTCATATGATCCAATCAATGCCCAAAACAAACATGCATCATGAATTATCAGGACAGCAACAACTTTGAAAATTGCTGGATGGTTGAACACAGTTCACAAAAATTAACAACACTAAGCTGCACTGGAATAAAGCATTAGATGACAAAACAAAAAAAGCATCTGAACAACAGCAAGAATCAAACACCAGAGAAATTAACACACAACTAGCTGGAGTTTACTCAAATATTGAATTGATCATCCACAACTGAGCTCGTTTATATACAAGCATCACAGAAATAACAGATTAGGGGGAGAAGAGAATGAGGTTGAGAGAGGGGAATCGTTGCCAAAAGTTGAAGTCGAAGAAGAAGCCAGGCGCAGAGGTCGCCGGAGCAGTGGAAGAAGAAGGCCGGAGTTGATGAAGACGTGGCTATAGTCGTCGAAGCTGCAGCAGCTCGGGGTTGAGGAAGAAGATGAAGAAGTCACCGACGGTTGAGGCAGAGGCGATGAAGCCGTCTTTAGCAGAGGAGACCGAAAACGAAGAAGGCGCCGGAGTTGGTGAAGAAGGACGGCGATGGGAGGTGCGGCTCCAGCGGCGGGAAGTGGTTGGAGTGGATGAATCAGCAACGAATCCGCGATGGAGGAGCGGATCAGCGGCGGTAGCTCTGTGGGATCAGCGGAGGCAGCAACTGTGGGCCGGCAGGTGAGGGGATGTGCGGCGTGGTCGAGATCTAGCAGCGATGCGGCGTGTGGATCGGGACCGGTTCAGCGCCAGCGGCTAAGGTGGTGCGCCAGATCGGTCGGCGACGATGATAGGAGGCAGATTCGGTGAGAGGCGTTGTGGAGTCGCGAGACCGGCTCGGCGGTGGCGCGGGTTGGTCTAGATGGCGGCGGGATGGAAGCGGAGACCGGATCGGGTGTAGTGTTGGAGTGACGAGGGGATGGAGCACCGCCAGCGTATGGCCCAGCCATCGGCGGGGAGGTGGAGGGAGGTGTAGAGGAGGTTTGAGGCAGGAAGAAGAAGATGCAAAAAGAAAACAAAACCGGGCTCAAGTCTTCCCCTGTGGCGGCTGCTAGGGTTAAGGGTGAGTTTAGGCCATCTTGTAGAAAGGTCCTTGGGTTTTTCACAAATTGCAAATTGGACCTTGCGGCTAGGGTTTAGGAATTCCAGGCCCCCGGAGACTCCGATTTCAGCGCGGTGGGTTCCTACGCATCCGCAGAAACATGCACTTCCATCAGGAATCGACCGAGGGTCGGAATAAGTCGATGAGGCGCGTCCATCAGCCAAAAATCCATCCAATTCTGATCTGTTTGAGACCTAGCTTTAGTTTTCGCCCTCGGCTCGCCCACATTCTAATATGCGGAATAACGGGATCTTATTTGAAAATACCGAAACCCAAAGTAATTGCACAACTCTTTATTTCAAAGAGGGCTTACACATCGAACATTAGGCACACTTGCCTACGTTGAAGGAACTATAAGTGTTTAAAACTCAAAAAAGCTCTATGACTTTTTCGATGATCTAAACTAGTCCTATTACAAGGTATTTATAGTCCAATCGTATGAGTACGTATCAGAATTAATAACCTAAACGTATTAGACTCATATAACTAACTAACTAATCCTTCATCTTTAAAGGTGCAAATTTGACCTTTTGAGCAATACTGAACCCTTTTAGGTCAAAGTAGGTCTCAAGCTGGTCGACCCAAGAATCCAGCTTCTCGGCATTGATCACCCCATCATATATGGGTATATTAATCTTAGCGTTGACCTCAAAAGATCCGACAGCTAAGGAGGTGTTGGCGAGGTCGTCGGCCTTGTGGTCGCCTTCGTCTTCATCTTCATCTACCCTGCGCAAGTCTTCACCAGTCTTCTCACCCATAACCTTCCCTACTTCAAGAGGTACAATCATGACATGCTGCTTAATCCAAGCAATCATGGTTTCTATGTCGGTGGAGAGCTTAGCCACTTGTTCGGCTAGGTTAGCTTGAACAGAGGTATCGTCAGACATTGTCGGAGATGCGGCTGTTGGAACCGTCAATTGATCGCCTGTAGTTTCGCCGGAAGATTTGTAACCTTGGCAAGTCTTCACCGTCCACAGGATAGGAAAGTTGCTCTGATACCAACTTGATCCATTTGAGACCTAGCCTTGGTTTTCGCATTAGGTTCACCCAGATTCGAATATGTCGAATAACAGGATCTTATTCGGAAATACCGAAACCCAAAGTAATTGCACAACTCTTTATTTCAAAGAGGGCTTACACGTCGAACGTTAGGCACACTTGCCTATGTGGAAGGAACTATAAGTGTTTAAAACTCAAATAAGTTCTATGACTTTTTTGATGATCTAAACTAGTCCTATTATAAGGTATTTATAGTCCAATCGTATGAGTACATATCAGACTTAATAACCTAAACGTATTAGACTCATATAACTAACTAACTAATTCTAAACAAATAAGATTATTTATATATATTCGGATTAGATTATAAGTCCGAATAGAGAACAAATTCCTTTTCATGGTCATGAACCAATCTATGGTCGCGAAACCTTTCCGAACACGGTTAAGGTTGCGAAGCCGTATGCGATCAGGACTTGGTCGCGAATCGGTGTGCGATCAGGACTTGGTCGTGAATCGGTATGCGATCAGGACTTGAAGATCCTCCCGGATCATGACTCTGTTGTTGAGAAGGAGCCAACCCCTGTTGCGACCTCTCGATCAAACTAGAGATGTGGAAATTGGGCTTGTCCATTTTCTTTGGTGTACTACTTTGCCGCACGTGCTCATTGATCTTCCCGACCGATTCGAAAAGTCTCCTTGGTGCCACTGTGGGTGGTAATCACCTTCTTCTCCAAAATCACATCTTCACGTAGAGGTTCATCTCGTTGATAGACCAAGTCTTCAACAGATGGTACTATGGTATCTGGCTCATCATCCAGCATTGAAGGCTCAAAGTGTTTGAATCCTTCCCAAGGTCGCAAACCTTTCCAAAGTCGCAAACCTTTTCATGGTCACGAATCCGTTGCGAACTCGACCTGAGATCCTCCCAGATCAAATTCGCGCTGACCTACGATAGAAATTGCAAAACAAGTAATCTAGTTGATTTGGCAACAAATCTGGAATAATCTAAGTATATGCCGAGGTATATGACTAATATGTGCAAAAGCATGGGAAAATGTATAGAAAAATCAAGGAAATCAAGTAAATATCAGTAAACATTGCATCCAAAGTGATTAGATTTATTTTATGAACTACGACAACATAAAGGATCAGCAAACTCACATGACTCCAGTCCGTATGATGGACATATCAAGTTCCTGCCAGTTGAAGAGGTCGAACAAATCCTCGTGGGCCACGGATATGCTCCCGGCCTCATAGTTAAAATGTCTTGGCCTGAAGTGAACTAAGAAGTTCAAGTGGTGCCGAGATTGGGTCAGGTACCACTCATGGAGACTTCTGGATGTCTGATCCATATTGCATAGAAGGGACTCCGACACAAGTGGGAACCCGTTCTTGAACGTACCCGATTGGCTTTGTTTCCCCTTGCCTTTGCCCTTGCCTTTGGCTGGGGAGCGAGTGTATACTTTTGAAGATTGGGGCAAGGTGTCGGCGGCTTCATTTGATGGCGCTGGGGCTTTCCGAGGAGCTGTGCGTCCTTTGGCTTGGGTCTAGGCCGTCAGAGGAGGCATGGGGGCCGAAGGAGCTCGGATATGTGCTGTGCTGGGGGTGGGGTGTAGGATCGACGATGCCGACTAGAGGGGGGTGAGTAGGAGGTTTTAAAACTTTTCAAATGAACAACTTTTGCAAAGAGGAAGAACCAAAAAACAATTGAATAATATATTGCACAATTAAAAAGGGAGAGGAAGAGAAGACAAACACGAAGATTTATTCGAGGTCTCGGAGACTCGCCTGGTCTCCCCTACTCCTCGTTGCAGCACTTTAATGGATGAGTCTTGCTTCAATATCTACTACGGATATTTCTCACTATTGGTTGCTCCTTGTCCACTCCGGAAAGGCGAGCACCGATGCCTTTTAAAATAACATTGAGTCTCTCTGACGACATCTGAAATGGAGAGATCAACGGCGACACCACCAAACCTTCTAGGTGAGGGCGTTCACCAAGATTAATAAGTTGCAAGATCTTTTTTAGACCTCCAACAAGCACCAAGAAACTCTAAATATGCAAATGATGCGAATGAAAACACTCGGTGGATCACAAAGCTCAAGTCTTGATCAAAAGATCAAGATTTTAACTCTAAAACAAATGCCCAGATGTATATGTGAGAATGAGGCTGGTTAGTATCTCAAACAATAGCTCAAAGTCTCTATTTACAGCCCAAAAGAATAAAATATACGTTGTGCTCGAGCTGGAAAAAAACAGTACACACTGACAGTCAGCATAGCATGCTGATAGTTAGCATAGACCACGAGTAGAAAGAAACAAATCTCAGAGAAAACTCAGCTAGCCGTTGTGGTCAAAAATGGAAACAAAACAGCACATACTGACAGTCAGCAACACATACTGACAGTCAACATCTACATCAACGGCTCGACAAAAATCACAGATAAAACCTAGCTAGCCGTCTGTGGTCGTATATGGAAAGAAATTGCTCATGCTGACAATCAGTCTCATATGCTGACAGTCAGCAACGACCACAAAAATGCCCAGTTTGAACAACCTCAGAAACAAAGAAAATGTGGTCGAAACTCATGCTGACAGTGAACGTAAGTTAGAAAGTTGCAGCTCAAAAAGACATGCTCTCTGCACAATTGGCAGTTAAACAAATTGACATTCAGGCAGACTATCAGCATCACATGCTGACTGCCAGCGTGGATAAAAATAGTCATAACTTTTGATTCAGAAATCCAATTGAAGACTTTTATAGCTCATTTGAAAGATAATTTAGAGGGCTATAATTTTGTCAACACAAGAAAGACCTAGATCGGCCTAGATAAGTCTGTAAACGTAAAAAATGGTTCCTATTGCCAAAATATCTGAAAACCAAATCATTTAAAAATACAAATCCAACCGAGATGAATGAATACAATGACCTAAGAATTTCTCGGTTTGTGCTAGATATATAGAGAGAACTTGCAACTGCTCCTAATAGTACGGTTTAAACTAAAAACAAATTTCTATAAACCTGTTGGGGGAAATCTCCACGCGGTCAAGTCCAGGTACAGGGGGGCTGCCATTTTGCCCGGGGACAGTGGCCTCCGGTGCCTGCCCCGGGCGCCGCCTTTTAGGCGCCCGGGACCGTGCCTCCGGGGCATGTCCCGGGCGCCGCCATTGGGCCCCCGGGACTGTGCCCCCCGGGCATGTCCCGGGCGCCGCCATTGGGCCCCCGGGACCGTGCCCCCCGGGCATGTCCCGGGCGCCGCCATTGGGCCCCCGGGGCCGTGCCCCCCGGGCATGTCCCGGGCGCCGCCATTGGGCCCCCGGGGCCGTGCCCCCCGGGCATGTCCCGGGCGCCGCCATTCGCCCGGGGACAGTGGCCTCCGGTGCCTGCCCCGGGCGCCGCCTTTTAGGCGCCCGGGACCGTGCCTCCGGGGCATGTCCCGGGCGCCGCCATTGGGCCCCCGGGGCCGTGCCCCCCGGGCATGTCCCGGGCGCCGCCATTCGCCCGGGGACAGTGGCCTCCGGTGCCTGCCCCGGGCGCTGCCTTTTAGGCGCCCGGGACCGTGCCTCCGGGGCATGTCCCGGGCGCCGCCATTGGGCCCCCGGGGCCGTGCCCCCCGGGCATGTCCCGGGCGCCGCCATTCGCCCGGGGACAGTGGCCTCCCGTGCATGACCCGGGCGCCGCCATTGGGCCCCCGGGGCCGTGCCCCCCGGGCATGTCCCGGGCGCCGCCGTTGGGCCCCCGGGACCGTGCCCCCCGGGCATGTCCCGGGCGCCGCCATTCGGCCCCCGGGGCCGTGTCCCCCGGGCATGTCCCGGGCGCCGCCATTCTTCCGGGGATAGTGGCCTCTGGCGCCTGCCCCGGGCGCCGCCATTTGGCCCCCGGGACCGTGCCCCCCGGGCATGTCCCGGGCGCGGCCATTTGGCCGGGGAGAGTGGCCTCCGGTGCCTGCCCCGGGCGCCGCCATTTGGCCCCCGGGACCGTGCCCCCCGGGCATGTCCCGGGCGCCGCCATTTGGCCGGGGAGAGTGGCCTCCGGTGCCTGCCCCGGGCGCCGCCTTTTGGGCTCCCGGGACCCTGCTCTCCGGAAGAGGTCCCGGACGTCACCGCCCTCCTAAAAGGTAAAATCCCTGTTTGTTTATCACGTGCAGGTCACGCGAGGGACGCCTCGGGAATCAGCGACCACCTGTCAAGCATCCAAGACGTTTGACCGGGAGAAGGACGGTCCTACCCCTCAATCCGACGGTGGCTCCCGGGGTAGTTTAGGTTTTTTGCTTCTTTTTGGGGCTATAAATAGCCCTTGTACCCCTCTGTTGTAAGGGATCACTTCATTATTATTTGGAATAGCTAATCTCACAGACGTGCTCCGGAAGCCTCTCCCCCGGAGAGAGCTCCCCCAGCCGACTCCGGTCGGGAGCGCGTCGACAGGACTAGGGCCCCCACTGGGACCCGAACCTGTATAAATCCTCGTGTCTTTTCTTGTGTTTGTCCGGCGGGGGAGGACCGGTCACCCGGTCAACCCGCGCTGTGTAATCTCCGCTAGGATCGTCTTCAAAACCTGCCGGGGTATTCTTAATACCACGACAGTTGGCGCCGTCCGTGGGGACCCGTGACGAATCGCCATGGCTCCTCCGAGAACAAGGGCCCGCGCCCTTCCCGGTGACGCCGGTCCCCGTGACCTGGCGGCACCCGTCCGGGACGCTGCTGTTCCGGCGCTTCCGTCCGGAGGCGACCATTCCCAGGTACCGCCTCCCACCTTTCCTCTCAATCTAGGCGCCTCCACCTCCGGGTCGTTCCCGGCGGCCGCGGGGACCTCGGCCGGGACGAGTTTCCCCCCGACGGCTCCCCCGGCCCCTCGGGATGCCCTGCTGGAGGCTCTCGTGGAGGGCCAGCTCCGCGCCCAGCGCTCTATGGACGAGCTCCTTAGTGTGTTGGCGCGGCCCTCGGCTCCCACATTCTCGCCGCACCCGTATCCGGGGATCATGCCCCCGTTTACGGGATACCCAGCGGCCCCTCCGGCGTCAGGGGGGCTGTCTACCCCGTATAATCCCGCTGGGGGGTTCCCTCCCCCCGCGGGATATACTTCCGGACACTTCTCGGCACCCGGGCCTGTCCCGGTGCCGGGAGGCTATTTCATGCCCGGGCCCTTCGTGGCACCAGGGGGGTACCCCGTCCCCGGCTCGCTTCCGGGGCTGGGGGGTCATTTCATGACGGGGGCTATTCCTACGCCGGGAGCCAGTCCCGCCCCCCGCGTTGCGTTTACCGCACCGGGGCAGGTCGACAGAGCAGCTCCCGTGCCTCAGCGAATTTCCCCCCGCATTGGCTCCCCAACCCAGGACGTCGCCGAGGGGGCTCACCCCCCACTGGTTCCGGATGTCACAGGGGTTTCCCCCTTCCCGGTCCCGGTCGTTGCCACGGGGGCCCCCTCTTCGGATCCTAACGCCGCCCCGGGCGCCCCCTCCCCGGTTCCGGATGGTGCAGGGGCTCCCCCCTTTCCGGTCCCGGGGACCGTCCCAGGGGGCTCCCCCCAGCAGACCCCGGTAGCTTCCGGGCCGGCTGCTACAGTGCAGGAGCTCCCTCCCCCGGCGAAGCAGGTCCGCCTCTCCCGGGGGGCGGTTGAGCGAATGTATTCTCCCAGCCACGGGGAAGAGCTTCCCCCCGGTCGCTGTCACAGGGAGCCTCGCTCTCGCACCGGTCGGGGGAAGAGACCCGCCGAAGAACCATCCTCCCCGGAGGGAAGCCCGGACGTCCGGGAAATCAGTCCCAGCCCGGAAGAGAAGCGTCGTCACCACCACTCTGGCGGCCCTCTTGGGCCGCTACCTGACTCAGATAACGAGGGGGCGTCCCCCGTTAAAGAAGACAGTGACTGGGGCTTCCCCCGGGAAGTGCAGGGGGCGAACCAGCCTCTATGTCGAAGACTCCGCAGCATCCGATGGCCGCGGCCCTACCGTCCCCCGCACATCGAGCATTATAATGGCGAGGCGGATCCCTACGAGTTCGTGCAGATTTACTCCACAGCCATCTCCGCGGCGGGGGGGGACGAGAGCGTCCAATGCAACGTCTTCCCCCTCTACCTCACCGGCGTTGCCCGCTCCTGGTTTTACAATCTGAAGGCGGGCTCCATCAAGTCTTTCTCGCAGCTGAAGCGGGAGTTCTGCGCCAACTTTCAGGGGAATTACGTACGTCCCCTGGATTCTTCACAGCTATACACAGTGCGCCAGAGGACCGGGGAGACCATCAGAAGCTTCTTCAAGCGCTTTGCCCAAGTGAAAAGTAAAGTGGCCCACGTCCCGGACTCCACAGTCATCGAAGCCTGCAAAAGCGGCATCCTCCCGGGGGAGCTCCACCGAAGGCTCTCCCGGAGCTGCCCCTCTTCCGCCGACGAGCTCTTCAATGTGCTCGAAAAGTACGCTCGGGCGGAGGAAGATGACATCTGGAAGAAGACCCAGGGGGCTCCTGCCCCCGCCGAGCGGGGGGCCCGGGATCCCCCCAGACGCCCCAGGCACGGGGGCCGTAGCGAACCACGGCCTCAGGACACTTTTGTCCTCGAGGGCGGAGGCGGCTCGCGCGACCCCCCAAAGGGCAACCGCCCCTTTCCCAAGCCGAGAGGCCATGGGGGAGGACAGTCTTCGCGCGGCCGCGAAGGCCCCGCGGGGAGAAGCTGGGAAGGACCGTGGTGCAGCTTCCACGGGTCCAGTACCCACGCCACCCGAGATTGCCACCAGCTGCTGCAGCACTTCGCGGCGTTCCTCGACCAGCGCGGGCAGGGGGGGGGACTCCGGCCTCCTTGCCCCCTCGGCCAGCTGTCCCGGCCCTTCCTGCTCCCGCGGGGGGGCAACAGGTGCAGGAGGGGGAGCCTTCAGACGCTCTCCCCTTTCAAACTTCTCAGCGCCGCATCAATGTCATCGTAGGGGGCTCCGCCTCCGGGCGGGACTCCAAGCGCCAGCGCAAGGAGTACGCGCGAGAAGTTAAGGTAGTGGGGGTGCTACACGCGTCCGTGCCGCCCAAGTGGTCGGACGTCCCCCTCACCTTTACGGCGGAAGACGCGCGAGGGGTTCGCTTCCCCCATGACGACGCGCTTATTGTCTCCGCGACAATCTACAACTGCCACTTAGCCCGCATCCTCGTGGACGGCGGAAGCTCCGCCGACGTCCTGTTCCTCAAAACATTCAAGGAAATGCAGGTGGATGAGAGGCTCCTGCAACCAGCGGCAGGGCCTCTGCAAGGGTTTGTCCCGGGGAAGGCGATCCACCCCGTGGGCAAGGTAGATCTCCCGATCACCTTCGGCACCCCGGAGAACTACCGGACCGAGCTAGTACGCTTCGACGTAGTGGACCTCCCCTCCTCCTACAATGTAATTATGGGGAGGACTACGATCAATCGGCTGGGGGCTGCCACCCACCAAAACTATTTGTGCATGAAGATCCCCGGGCCGCATGGTGTGATCAACATCCGGGGGGACCAAGACATGGCCCGTGCCCTATACGAGCGGGCTGCTGCCACAATAGGAAGCGTCAACCTGATCAAGGTACCCGGGGGGGAGGCTCCCCCCCCGAACGTAGACGTCGCTGCGCCATCCCCTGGGAGGCCCCTCCTCAAGCCGCGTCCGGAAGGGGGCCTCCGGAAGGTCCCGCTGTCCCCGGGCAGCGGAGACAAAACCGTCCAAATCGGGGCAGAGCTCCCCCAAGACCATGCAGCGCAACTCGCAGCCTTTCTGCGCAAAAACTCCGATGTTTTTGCGTGGAAACCTTCGGACATGCGGGGCGTCGCCCGGGAGGTTATTGAGCACAAGCTCGCGGTAACCCCCGGTCACCCCCCTATCAAGCAGAAGTTGCGGAAGCTCTCCCTCGAACGTCAAGAAGCCATCAAGACGGAGATAGCCCTGCTCCGAGAGGCGGGGTTCATCCGGGAAGTGTTGCACCCCGAGTGGCTCGCAAACCCCGTCCTCGTCAAGAAATCAACTGGCAAGTGGCGCATGTGCGTGGACTTCACCGACCTTAACCGCGCTTGCCCCAAAGACAACTTCCCGCTCCCGCGGATCGACCAGCTCGTTGACTCCACCGCGGGGTGCGAGCTGATGAGCTTCTTAGACGCCTACTCGGGATACCATCAAGTCCGGATGGCGGAGGGGGACGAGGAAAAGACGAGTTTCATAACTCCCCTCGGAACCTTCTGCTACCGCCACATGCCCTTCGGGCTCAAGAATGCGGGAGCCACCTTCCAGCGCCTGATGACGCTGGTCTTCAAAGATCAAGTCGGCCGCAACGTCGAAGTCTACGTAGACGACGCGGTCGTCAAGAGTCCCCGTGCAGCCTCCCACATCGACGACCTCACAGAGACCTTCCGCAACCTCCGCGCGTTCGGGCTTAAGCTCAACCCGGAGAAGTGCGCCTTCGGGGTGCGCGGGGGAAAGCTCTTGGGTTTCCTCGTGTCCCAGCGGGGCATTGAGGCAAACCCCGAGAAGATCCGGGCCTTCCTAGACATGCCCCCGCCGCGCTCCGTCAAAGATGTCCAGCGCCTCTCCGGCCGCCTGGCCGCACTCAGTCGCTTCGTCTCCCGTTCGGGGGAGCGGGGCCTCCAGTTCTTCAAGATCCTCCGAGGGCTTGAGGGGTTCCGCTGGACCCCCGAGGCCCAGGAAGCCTTCAACGACCTCAAGAAGTACCTCTCGAGCCCTCCAATGCTCGTGAGCCCGTCTCCGGAAGAGCCCTTGCTCCTCTACCTCGCCGCGACCCCCGTCGCCGTCAGCGCGGTTTTGGTGAAGGAGCAAGGGGGGCAGCAACACCCCGTGTACTACGTCAGTGAAGCCCTCCAGGGGGCCAAGACTCGGTACACGGAGATGGAGAAGATTTGCTACGCTCTCCTCATGGCGTCCCGGAAGCTCCGGCACTACTTCCTAGGGCACCCCATCACCGTTCCGTCGTCCCTCCCCCTGGGGGAGGTACTGCGGAATAAAGAAGCCACCGGCCGGATTGGGAAGTGGGGGGCCGAGCTTGCCCCCTTCTCCCTGTCCCTTACCGGCCGCTCCGCAATCAAGTCGCAGGTCCTCGCCGACTTCGTCGCGGAGTGGACTCCCGCCTCTGGGTCCGGGGACGAAGATCTCCCTGTGCCGCCCCGACGCAGTGACCATTGGACCCTGCTGTTTGATGGGTCGCTGTGTCTCGCCGGGGCTGGCGCGGGGGTAGTCCTCCGGAGCCCCGAGGGGAAGGAGCTCGAGTACGCCGCGCGGCTCGAGTTCCCCGCAACCAACAACGTCGCCGAATACGAGGCTCTGCTCCTCGGGATGCGCCTCGCGCGCTCCCTGGGGATCCGGCGCCTCCTAGTAAAGGGAGACTCTCAGCTCGTTGTCTGCCAAATGGACAAGTCTTACCTGTGCCATGACGCAAATTTAAGTCTTTACTTGCAGGAAGTACGAAAGATGGAGAAACACTTCGACGGCCTTGAGGCCCGGCATATCCCGCGAAGGGAAAATGACCGGGCTGATGCTTTGGCCCGGGCGGCAAGCGCCCGGGAAACGCTCCCCAAGGGGGCCTTCTTAGAAACAATCACGAAGCCCTCGGTGGTCTCCCCGGACGTAGGCCCCGAGCCTCCGGTCCCGGAGGTCGCCGAGATCGTCCGGCCGTCGTCATGGATGGATCCCCTCATCTCCTTCATCAAGGGGGAGGGGGACCCTCCCAACGAGACCGAGGTTAAGCGCCTCCGGGCCAAAGCCCGGGCATATCTCCTACTGGAGGGAAGGCTCTACAAGCGGGGGGCTTCAGCCCTCCTGCGCTGCCTCCCCCGGTCGGAGGGACTTCAACTCCTGGAAGACATTCACGCGGGAAGCTGTGGTTCTCACCTAGCCCCGCGTGCCATCGCCGCCAAGGCCCTTCGGTAGGGCTTTTACTGGCCTACGGTCATGCGCGACGCGCGAGACCTGGTCTCCGCGTGCGAAGCATGCCAGAAGATGGCCAAGGGCTCGAATCTCCCCCCTGTAGCGCTGCGGACTATCCCCATCACTTGGCCCTTCGTGCGCTGGGGGATGGACCTCTTAGGGCCTTTCCCCCCAGCGCCCGGAGGATACAAGTATGCGGTGGTCGCGGTCGACTACTTTACAAAGTGGGTCGAGGCGGAGCCCTTGGCTAGCATCACCTCCCGGGCCGTTCAGCGGTTTTTCTGGAAAAACGTTGTTTGTCGTTTCGGTGTCCCCCGGGAAATCACCGTGGACAACGGGACCCAATTCGACTCGGCATATTTCCGGGAATTCTGCGAAGGCCTGGGGGTCGTCATCCACTTCGCCTCAGTGGCCCATCCCCAAAGCAATGGGGCCGTCGAGAGGGTCAACGGCGTAATCCTACAGGGGTTACGCCGGAGACTCGAACAAACCGCTTCCAAGCGAGGCGCGTGGGCAGAGGAGCTCCCTAGCATCCTTTGCTCCATGCGCACGACCCCGTCCCGGGCCACAGGGCGTGCTCCTTTCTCTCTAGTCTACGGGGCGGAGGCAGTCCTCCCCCCGGAGATTGGCTTCCGGTCGCTGCGGGTCGAGCTCCTGAACGGAGCCACGACCGCAGCCTACCGGGCCAACGAAGACAACCGGCGGCTGGAAATCGACCTCGTGGAGGAGGAACGCGACCGAGCGCTCCTCCGCCACGCCATCTACGAGCGCGAGATGTCGCGCGCATACGACCAGCGCGTGCGCGAGAGAGCTTTCCGCCTTGGGGACCTTGTCCTCAAGCGCGTCACAGACCCCCAAGCCCAGGGTAAGCTCTCCCCCAAGTGGGAGGGCCCCTACAGGATCTCCGCTGTCCTCGGCTCGGGGGCCTACAAGCTCTCCAACCTTGAAGAGCAGGAGCTGAAGCACACCTGGAACTTGCGTTTACTTCGCAAGTTCTACGTTTAGCCTTACGGGCCTGTCCCCTCCCCCGGGGCGGTCACGCCGGAGGGGGGGGGGGGACACTGTAGCTTCCCTTTTTCCCCCTTCGCGGCTTCGCAGGGGGGCTTTGTATATTTCGTTAATAAATGTATAGTCTTTGTTCTTCAACTGTCTCACTGCAGGTTGTTTTTGTTTACCGCCCCTAGTGGTGATGCCCTCCCCGCGAGGATGCCTTCCCCGTGAAGATGCCCTCCCCGCGAGGATGCCCTCCCCGCGAGGAAGTGGGCCAGTCCCAACAAGTCCCTACAACGGAGCCTGCACTCCCGTAGGGCGGCTTACGATCAGCCCTCGTGGACTGAGGGTGTAAGCGGCAACCCGGTCCCCAGCGGCCGTGGTAACGAGTCACTTTGGGAGACTAGTCCCCTGCCCAAACACTCAAGTCCCGTCTTCGGGCACTTCCTCCTCCGGGAGTAGACGCTCTCCTCAGCGAGACGTCTAATGGCTTTCTGGATTATCTTCCTCCTCCGGGAGTCGACGATATTCCTGGCTCCCCGTTCTCACGGCGACCGGAAGATCGGCCCCTTGCGGCTTGATTGGATCTATCTTCCTCCTCCGGGAGTCGACGTTATTCCCGGCTCTCTGTTCTCACGGCGACCGGATGATTATCTCTCGAAGACATTATTCCCGGTTCCCCGTTCTCACGGCGACCGGACGAACCCTCCCGGGGAGCTCCCCTCCGGAGGTCATTGGCTTTTCATGAGCCCCTTCCGCGCCTTGTTCCCGGTTCCCCGCTCCCCCGGCGGCCGGATGAATCTCTCCTAGTGGCCCCGGCCACCCCGGAAGGTCCCTCCCTCGGAAATCCTGTTTTCACAATTTTCTAACTTAGAAAATATTTCTACAGGTTATGCTCCCCCCGGGGACCCTGTTTCCCCCACAGCACGTGGAGGCTTCCTCCCGCCCGCTGTAGGCGGGGGGGGGACAGGGGGTCCCCGGGTCACCCACGAAGGAACTTAGCTCATCCTTGTTAAGATGAGTCGTCCAGACCATCCAAGAAGAAGAAAATAAAGAGGCAGTAAAAAGTTTAACAATGCTTTATTGATCGACAAACCCGGAGGACATCTTCCCCCTCCGGTGGGTTTCGGAAATGATACAACCCGGGTCCTAACCCGGGGGATTTTCTACGAGCCTAAGGCCCCTACGCCTAAAGCTCCCGGAGGCGCTCCCTTAGCTCCCGGGCCAGGTCCCGGTACAGCGCCCGGACGCGACGCTGAGAATCTCGAAGTACGTCTTCGGGCCAAAACTCGTACCCAGCCGGCGGAAGTATCCGGAGAGGAGGTATCATCTGGGCCCTCGGGCGCGGGGGAGTTAATTCAGCACGGCTGTTGTCAAAATTATCCAAGTGCCATTCCGGGCGCCACCTCAACCGGACGGGCTCCCGGGCAGTACCGCCGTCGCGCCTCCCGGAGACAAGGCTCAGCAAAATCAAAGCCGCTTGGGCGTCCCCCGGAGAGTTTCTCCCGGACCGTTGCTCGGGAGCAACCCCCCGGGAAACCTGGTAACATTTTATTGCAAAGACTTAGAAAAATTTCTAATATATTTCATTGCAAAATGTTTGTGTACAAGTGCCCGGGGCTTCTCCTAAGAAGCTACCGGAATCAAAATGCCTAACAAAATAAAAAGGGGTCCTAGCTAAAGACCCGGGGGAGGCTCATACTTTGGCATTGGGGTCCTCCCCCCGGGAAGCTTCCTCCGTGGCCGGGGCAGGGACATCCGCGGCTGGAGGCGCCGGTGTCGGGAACCACGTCCGGATGATCCGGTCGTAGAACCCCTCCGCCAGCAGCTCTACCTCCCGGCGCGTTGGCTCGAAGGCCTCCGGGAAGCCCCGGGGGATGCGCCCCCCGATCGCCCGGGCGCCGACCCCACGGTAGTCAACGAGCCCCGCGGCGGCCGCGATGACGGGGATCGCTCGGCCCCGTGCCCGGACATCCGCAGCCTCCGGGATGGCGGAGACTTGTGCGTTAAGAAAACGCACAGCCTCCGCGAGGGTCGCCGGGGGCACCTCCGGGCCGCTCCCGGAGCCCAGGCTAACGCCGAGGCTTTCCAAGGCCGAGCGGACGGAGCGGCCCGCGTCCGACAGTGCCCGGACGCTGGAGCTCTCGAGCTCCCGGAGCGCCTTCTCCCGCACCTTGGCCTCCTCGCGGAGACGGATGTAGGCGCCCTCCGAAAGGTGCACCTGCGCCCGGGCCCGGGACAGCTCGTCAAGAGCTTCGTCCCGCTCCCGGATGGCCGCCTCCCGCTGCTCGACGCAGGCCGAGGCCCGGCTCTCCGCCTCCTTGAGCAACCGGGTGACCCGCTGCTCAAGGCCCCAGGTAACGGTCGCTACCTACAAAATGCATAAAGAGTTAGAAAAATCTTAAGTGCAGAAAAAAAAACCGAAGTGTGGAGAGCTCGAGTTACCTGGGCTCCGAGGGACTCGAGCCCCTCAAAACGCTCGTGGAGCGTCCCTCCTGCCACGAGGGCCTGCACCTTCCGGTTGTGCAGGCCCTCCGCGTAGCGGGCCACCTCCCCCGCTGGAAATAGGGAGGTGTCTTGCCCGGGCCTCCTATCGCGGCCGGGAGAGGGCCCCCGGACCTCTGAATCCGGGAGCACGGCCGGCGTCGCCGGCGTCTTCGTCGACGAAGTTTCCTCCGAAGACGAAGACGAAGGTTGGACGGGGATCTCCGCCCGGGGGGGGATCATTGGGCCTTTCCCCGCCCCAGGCCGGAGCGCCCTCGGAGCCTCCTGCTCCGGGGGGACCTCGAAGACTGAGGGGCTCCCCCCCTCCTCATCCACCGGCCAGAGGCGCGGGGGCGCCGCCCCCGAAAATCGCACTTCTAGCCTCTCCGGCGCCAATGCCGCCGGGAGAGGCGAGAGGAGCGTCACGCGAACTGGCGACGGGGCGTAGTCCGCCGAATCGGACCCCGCCCCATCGACAACCACCTCCTTCCCCCGGGCCTCGACGGGGGCCTCCGGGGGCGGAGGCGTTGCATCTGCCCGGGGGGCCGCCCGGGCATGTTCGGCTCCGGGAGCTGCGTCCCGGGCCCTCACCGGCGTCGTCGCCGGCGCCGTCGCCGGAGCCGGGGTCTTCTGGACCCGGGGCTTTTTGGGCTCCGAGCCCCCGGCCGCGTCCTTCCCCCGTTTATGAGACCCGGGGGTGGGAAGGGGCTTCCTCTCCGGAAGCCTGAGCCCGTAGGCCTCGGCCACCAAGTTCCGGGGAGGCCCCTCCCCCACGAGGCGCACGATGCGCTCGTGTTCGTCGGCGAAGTACCTCCCCAGGAGGTGCTCCGCCTTGTCCCTCGCCGCCGGGTACGGGCGCACTGCAAGAGGTAAAAAGTTAGTCGATTTTTCATAAAAAACCGCAAGTACAAAAATGCAGGGGACTTACGCCGCGTCACCGGCTTGACCAGAGGCCGCTGCTCCGGGCCCATGCCGATCCCCCTTCCCCCGTGAGAAGGGGGAAAGCCGCAGGAGCGCCAGCTCCTCCGCGGCGTCCCGCATTGAGCGGGCCTTCTTCCCCAGCACCACCTTCCCGAGGAGCTCGAACTCCTCGTCCGTCCACACCGGCGGCTTCGGTGCGGATGATCGGCTGTAGGTGGGAGGCTCCGGGGCATAGACCACCGCCTCGTCCCGGACCCGGAGGTAGAATCACCTCCGGAGCCAGTCCCCCCAGTGGTCCCGGGAGGCCGCCGCCGGGTAGTCCGCCACCCGGGAGGGCAGCATTTGGACCATCACCGAGCCGAAGGGGGACTTCGGTCCTCCCTTCACCAGGTGGGAGCTCCGCGCCGCCGGTTCATAGAAGTACCGGAAGGCGCGGAGGGTGGGCTCCCGCCCGGTCGCTGTCTCGTAGAGCCATATAAAGAGGCCCATACGGACGAGCGCGTTCGGGGTGAGGTGGTTGAGAGCCACCCCGTACTCTTTGAGAAACTCCCGGAGCATCGGATGCACCGGGAGCCGGAGCCCCGCCTCGAGGAAGGCCTCGAAGGCCACGACCTCTCCGGGCCTGGGGCGGGGGGCTCCGTCCTTCTTTAGGGGGACCCGGATGTCCCCCTCTTCGACGACGCCTTTCTTGACCAAGGACTCCGCGTCCGAGGCCGAGAACTCGGAGGCCCAAAGGAAATCCACGGGGATTTCCTCCGGGGGCACCTCCGTGGTCTTTGCTCGACCTTTGGGCGCCATTAGGTGAGTTCTTTGTTTTTCGGTGGCTAAGTTTTCAGGTGGCTATCAACGACTCCCGGACGCTCGCTACCGGAGGAGGCTACCGGAGAAACTACCGGAAGAGCGCTACCGGGAGAGCTGAAGCTGGAGTTGGAGATTTGGAATGAGCTTCCGGGGCCCCCTAAGGTCCTATTTATAGAGGCTGGCCATGATCTAGATGAGCGCCACGTGGCCCCCTCGGATCAATCTGGACCACTGATTCAAACCGTGCGCGGGAAACGAAGGGACAGGCGCGTAAATCGAGACGCCGGTTCAAACCGCGCGTGCATTTATTGCGAAAACGGCACGGCCATAAAGTGCCCGGCACAGAAACCGAAGCGTCGTCGGGGCTCCGGTGATTTTCGTCCGGAGTTTGCGTCCGGAGATTTTCCCGATACCGTAACCATTCCCTCCGGGGGCTCAGGCTTCGTCCCCGGAGGGCATGGGGGGCTACTGTTGGGGGAAATCTCCACGCGGTCAAGTCCAGGTACAGGGGGGCTGCCATTTTGCCTGGGGACAGTGGCCTCCGGTGCCTGCCCCGGGCGCCGCCTTTTAGGCGCCCGGGACCGTGCCTCCGGGGCATGTCCCGGGCGCCGCCATTGGGCCCCCGGGACTGTGCCCCCCGGGCATGTCCCGGGCGCCGCCATTGGGCCCCCGGGACCGTGCCCCCCGGGCATGTCCCGGGCGCCGCCATTGGGCCCCCGGGGCCGTGCCCCCCGGGCATGTCCCGGGCGCCGCCATTCGCCCGGGGACAGTGGCCTCCGGTGCCTGCCCCGGGCGCCGCCTTTTAGGCGCCCGGGACCGTGCCTCCGGGGCATGTCCCGGGCGCCGCCATTGGGCCCCCGGGGCCGTGCCCCCCGGGCATGTCCCGGGCGCCGCCATTCGCCCGGGGACAGTGGCCTCTGGTGCCTGCCCCGGGCGCCGCCTTTTAGGCGCCCGGGACCGTGCCTCCGGGGCATGTCCCGGGCGCCGCCATTGGGCCCCCGGGGCCGTGCCCCCCGGGCATGTCCCGGGCGCCGCCATTCGCCCGGGGACAGTGGCCTCCCGTGCATGACCCGGGCGCCGCCATTGGGCCCCCGGGACCGTGCCCCCCGGGCATGTCCCGGGCGCCGCCGTTGGGCCCCCGGGACCGTGCCCCCCGGGCATGTCCCGGGCGCCGCCATTCGGCCCCCGGGGCCGTGTCCCCCGGGCATGTCCCGGGCGCCGCCATTCTTCCGGGGATAGTGGCCTCCGGCGCCTGCCCCGGGCGCCGCCATTTGGCCCCCGGGACCGTGCCCCCCGGGCATGTCCCGGGCGCGGCCATTTGGCCGGGGAGAGTGGCCTCCGGTGCCTGCCCCGGGCGCCGCCATTTGGCCCCCGGGACCGTGCCCCCCGGGCATGTCCCGGGCGCCGCCATTTGGCCGGGGAGAGTGGCCTCCGGTGCCTGCCCCGGGCGCCGCCTTTTGGGCTCCCGGGACCCTGCTCTCCGGAAGAGGTCCCGGACGTCACCGCCCTCCTAAAAGGTAAAATCCCTGTTTGTTTATCACGTGCAGGTCACGCGAGGGACGCCTCGGGAATCAGCGACCACCTGTCAAGCATCCAAGACGTTTGACCGGGAGAAGGACGGTCCTACCCCTTAATCCGACGGTGGCTCCCGGGGTAGTTTAGGTTTTTTGCTTCTTTTTGGGGCTATAAATAGCCCTTGTACCCCTCTGTTGTAAGGGATCACTTCATTATTATTTGGAATAGCTAATCTCACAGACGTGCTCCGGAAGCCTCTCCCCCGGAGAGAGCTCCCCCAGCCGACTCCGGTCGGGAGCGCGTCGACAGGACTAGGGCCCCCACTGGGACCCGAACCTGTATAAATCCTCGTGTCTTTTCTTGTGTTTGTCCGGCGGGGGAGGACCGGTCACCCGGTCAACCCGCGCTGTGTAATCTCCGCTAGGATCGTCTTCAAAACCTGCCGGGGTATTCTTAATACCACGACAAAACCGATCAAACTCCAAACACCAAGATCGGTAAAAATAAAACTCATTTTACCTTAGGTCCTTTGCAACTTGAATCTTTCAACTTGCGTCTCATCTTTTATACTTGGGTTCTTATGTCTTTGATCATCTTGCATATTTGTGCCAAAAGAGCTCTATATCCAAATAACTCAAAAATACAATTAGTCTGAATAAGGGCCTAGATGTAACAATCTCCCCCTTTTTGATGATTGATGACAACAAGTGTTCGATAATAATAAAAACAATGACTCCCCTTGAGTGTATGCATGAGATCACAGCTAGTATTTTTGAGTGAAACAATATATGATATGTATCACATAAATAATGAGAAGTTCAGATCATAAAACAATAAAGACCAATGAACATCATATAATAAAACATCCAAACATCCATATCCATAACATAAACTTATCCATAACATATCCATACCTAGACATATCCATAACATATCCATGCCAATAACATAAAAGTCATACAAAATTCTCCTCCTTTGTCATCTAGCACAAAAAGGAGGGAGTCGACTCAACCAAAAAAGAAACTACAGCACAAAACAAATCACTGGAAGAAAAGCCTAAGATGGCTGTATCTCCGGAGCCTGCAGGAGAGCCAGTCGGATCGACTGCTGGGGAAGCTGGAGCAGTTGAGGTTGGTGCAGCACCGGAAGCTGAGCCAGGCGAGGAAGCAGCTGGGCGGGCCCTCTTGCGAGGGATAGTAGGGGCTGACGAAGGCAGGCGACCCAAAATCTGCTCCTGGTGAGCTAGAAGGCTAACCAAGATCTGATGATGCTCCTCCTGGATGTGCAGAATCTGCTGTTGAGTCTGAAGCACCTGGTCCAAAGAAAGCTGAAGCTGAGCCAAAGAAGATGATCTGATGCTCGTGTCTCTAGTAGGTGCCTAACCAGCCGCCTAACCTTGAGCCTCATCTCCCGACTCACCAGTAGCATCATCATCAGATGCGGGAGAGGAGGAGACGAAGATACGGGAAAAAGAAACAAGGGTTTTAGGGTTTAGGGGACACACACTGACAGTCAGTGTAATATACTGACAGTCAGCACAACATTAGAGAAAATTCCTTGAAAACTGCACTTAGTCTTGATTGCCAGCTATTTAAATTGGTTAATTTTCTAGAGTTGGTCTTGGTTGTACTATCACATTCTGATCGTATCCTTGTTTGATACGTGGTCGTGGTCATGTCGCCGGTTTGGCGGTTTTCTGTTTAGGCTTTGGTCATGGTCGTAGGAGTTCGAGTTGGTCCTATCAGTCTTCTGCTCACTTGCGTACGCTCCACCAAATCCACTCGACCACCTGTTTTCGACCGGATGTTCATCCTGTGTGGTCGTGGTCGCTACTGAGTGTCAGCAGACATATCTGCGAGAAAATAGACAAATTGCATTAGAAATGATTTTTGTGTTGGACATTTTGGCAACAGGAAGGTTTTTGAATTTCCTAGAAATATCTAGGCCTTTCTAGGTCTTGCTCCAGTTGACAAAATTGTAGTCCTTTGAGTTATCTTTCCAATAAGACAAAAATCACCTCAATCGGATCTCTATATCAAAAGTTATGTTTGTTTTATTGTGAATGTGCATTGGCCAAACTTTATCCGGGAACGGCCAGACAAAGTCCGGTCTGTACAAATTTTTCAGCCTTGTGCAAAATGAAACCAGAGACGTTTGCATCCATCCGGGGGCATTTGTCCGGGACGACCCGGACTTTGTTCGGTATGGCCGGACATTGTTCGGCTTGTACAAATTGTTTGAGCCGAGAGTGAAACAGAGACAGATATATATGTCGGGGGCTTTTGTCTGGCATTGCCGGACTTTTTCCGGCCTTTACAAAAAGTCCCCCAACGGTAATTGATGTTTTGCAACGGTCAAAAATTGGTGTACTGGCCGGACAGTGTTTGCCTTTACAAAATTTCACCTGTTCGTGGCAAACGGCTTGTTTTCTTTGAGGGCTATATATATCTTGTCTTTGCCTTCATTTGGGGTGGCTCAAGGAGTTGATGTTTCAGTTGATAACCTAGCCAGCACATTGCATATGAGATATTGGATCTAGACGCTAGAATTTGAGCCAAAATCCTTAGTGGGTTTGAGAGAGAGCATTTGGGAGAGTTTGTGAGTGTTTAGTGCACTTCATCTCCATTTGCATGCTAGTGCTAGAGTATTGAGCATTCATTTGCATCTTTGAGCTTCTAGCACGAGATTCGTTCATGCGAAAGCACATCCGACTTATTACTCTTGGCGATCGCCTTCGCCTAGACGGTGTCAGAGGAGAGTCGCGATCTCTCCATTGAAGTTTGTCGGAGAGGCCGGCAAGAACTTGTGAAAGGTGTGGTGCTCGCCTATCCGGTGTGGAGAAGGAGCAAGCCTAGTGAGATATCCTTCGTGGATATAGAAGCGAGGCTCACAAGTGAGCGCTTGAATGAGGAGTAGGGAAGACCGAGCGAGTCTTTGAGACCTCGGTAGAAATATTGTGTCAATTGCGTATCTCTTATTCATTTCATATTTACCTTCAAACTAGTTGCTTGTTGTATTGTATTTTCATATCAAGCAATTGCATCTATATGCTAGATTGTTGTTGCATGTTGAATTACTTATTTCATATGGTTGAATACAACTAATTTATTAGATAGTTTAAACCCCTTTGCAAAATCTAGGTTATCTAAAATATCTTTTAAAATTACTTAATTGAAAAGAAATTTTAAAAGTCTCTTATTCACCCCCCTCTAGTCGGCATCATTGATCCTACAATTGGTATCAGAGCAAGGTCTCTCTTTTATCGGCTTTACCGCTAGAGAGAAATGATGAATTTGTTAGAGAATTTTGGATTGATTGCTCCTCACTTTGATGGCTCAAATTATTCACGTTGGAAAATTATGATGAGTACTTATCTTGAGGAATTAAATTTAAAGTTGTGGAGGTTAGTGCAAAAGGGTATAACCAATTCATCATCTTCGGATAAGCACTTTCACCTCTTAGACTCAAAAGCTAAAGACGTGCTCCTTAATTCACTTAGCCATGATGTGCTAGAACTAGTGAGTGATTGTTCGACCGCTCACGATGTTTGGATGACCCTTGACTCTTTATTTGTAGGCACATCTAGTTTTGAGCATGTTAAGATGCGCTTGCTATTGCAAGACTATGAGGCATTTGTCATGTTGGAGCATGGCACACTCTCCACCATATATGATCGCTTGATCAACATCAAAAATGAGCTCAAAGCCCTTGGTGCTAATATTTCGGATCTAGATATTTGTAGGAAATTGCCCCAGGTGTTGCCGGAGGGTAGCTATGGAGACTTCATCACCAATCTTGAAAATGGTGACCTTTCCGACACTTCACCAAGTGAGCTCATTGACATGCTTATGTCAAATGAGGCAATGTCCAAAGAAAAGGAAATGTTTTCACCTCCAAGCATATCGAGGACAATGATTTCAATGCGGAGGATCGGGAGTTTTCGAGTGAGCTCAAGGACGTAAATGATGTGGTTTGCCTAAGCATAACAAAGGCGAAACCTTGCAAGAAGAGCTCAAGAAAAGCTAGAAGGAAAGCGTCGAAGTCAAAGTCTCCATTTCAAGACAATTCTATATGCCCTACGGCATTTGAGTCGACAGTATCAAACTCAAACCTCTCTAATAATGAGTTTTTGGATGTAATTGTAGAGTTAAAACATTTGCTTGGCAATATGACTAAAAACTTTAGCACATTAAAGAATAATTATTCATCTTTAAAAGTGAAATATCAAGAGTTAAAGAAATCACATGATTCTTTGCTTGCCAAGGATACTATTAGCTCTACATGTATTTTAGATGTTAGAGTTGCTTGTGACTCCGCTATTGATCCATCTTTAGAGTTACAGAATCCTACCTCATATGCTAGCGATAATTCAATTGTTGATTCATGGTTAGCTTCAAATGCTAGTCATGTGGACACTAGTACTTCATATGAAAACTTATCTAATGATTCAATTATTGATTCACATGCTTGTATGGATGATACTAGTATCTCATACCATGATTCTTCTAGTGACTCATCGTTATGCCATGGTATTAATACTAAGAGCTCCTCATATGCCTAGCTCATATAGCGATTTTAGTGCTATGCCTTCTAGTTCATCTACTAGTGATGAGATGCCATCATGTTCTTATCATAAGTCATGTATTAACACCGAACCATCCCAAGAACGTAAAATTGAAAATGATGAACTAAAGACTAAAGTAAGTAGATTGAGCAAAAATCTTACTAGATGTAATGTGGGTAGTGCTATGCTTGTTAAACCCCCTTTAGAACATAAATATTCTTTTAAAAAGGGAAAATTAAATCACGCTCACCCATCTAGTAGGAGGCATCATATAATTCATCACACTCATACATATTCATTCAGAAAGCTCTCTCGTACTTCATGTTTATCATATCACTCAATAGGGCAACATTCGCATGAGTGTGCACCAAACTCTTTTAAAGATGTTTCTTTTGGCTCTTATTTGATTTCTTCCTCTAGAAAGGGTTTATTTGCAAAACCTATTCATTTACGTTTTCAAAAACCTAAAGATAGAGCTATTTGGGTACCAAAAGACTTATGCGACAAGGCTAGAGGGCCTCGTATGGTTTGGGTACCAAAAAGAGCATAAATCTTTTTGTTGTTGTCGTGGTATTAAGAATACCCCGGCAGGTTTTGAAGACGATCCTAGCGGAGATTACGCAGCGCGGGTTGACCGGGTGGCCGGTCCTCCCCCGCCGGACAAACACAAGAATTGACACGTGGATTTATACAGGTTCGGGTCCCGGTGGGGGCCCTAGTCCTGTCGACGCGCTCCCGACCAGAGTCGGCTGGGGAGGCTCTCTCCGGGGGAGAGGCTTCCGGAGCACGTCTGTGAGATTAGCTATTCCTAATAATAATGAGCTGATCCTTTACAACAGAGGGGTACAAGGGCTATTTATAGCCCCAAAAAGAAGCAAAAAGTCTAAACTACCCCGGAAGCCACCGTCAGATTGAAGGTAGGACCGTCCTTCTCCCAGTCGAACGTCTTGGATGCTTGACAGGTGGTCGCTGATTCCCGAGGAGTCCCTCGCGTGACCTGCACGTGATAAACAAACAGGGGTTTTACCTTTTAGGAGGGCGATGACGGCCGGGACCCCTTCCGGAGAGCAGGGTCCCGGGGACCCAAAAGGCGGCGCTCGGGGCAGGCACCGGAGGCCATTGTCCCCGGGCCAATGGCGGCACCCGGGACATGCCCGGGGGGCACGGTCCCGGGGGCCAAAATGGCGGCGCCCGGCACATGCCCAGGGGGCACGGTCCCAGGGGCCAAATGGCGGCGCCCGGGTCATGCCCGGGGGACACGGTCCCGGGGGCCAAATGGTGGCGCCCGGGGCAGGCACCGGCGGCCACTGTCGCCGGGCCAATGGCGGCGCCCGGGACATGCCCGGTGGGCACGGTCTCGGGGGCCAAATGGCGGCGCCCGGGGCAGGCACCGGAGGCCATTGTCCCCGGGCAAATGGCGGCGCCCGGGACATGCCCGGGGGGCACGGTCCCGGGGGCCAAATGGCGGCGCCCGGAACATGCCCCGGCGGCACGGTCCCGGGGGGCAAATGGCGGCGCCCGGGGCAGGAACCGGAGGCCACTGTCCCCGGGCAAATGGCGGCGCCCGGGACATGCCCGGGGGGCACGGTCCCGGGGGCCAAAATGGCGGCGCCCGGCACATGCCCGGGGGGCACGGTCCCGGGGGCCAAATGGCGGCGCCCGGAACATGCCCGGGGGGCACGGTCCCGGGGGCCAAATGGCGGCGCCCGGAACATGCCCGGAGGCACGGTCCTGGGAGCCTAAAAGGCGGCGCCCGTGGCAAGCATCGGAGGCCACTGTCCCCGGGCAATCATGAACTTACCTGGACTTGACCGCGTGGAGATTTCCCCCAACAGCAGCCCCCCATGCCCTCCGGGGACGAAGCTTGAGCCCCCGGAGGGAATGGTTACGGTACCAGGAAAATCTCCGGACGGAAACTCCGGACGAAAATCACCGGAGCCCCGGCAACGCTTCGGTTTCTGTGCCGGGCGCTTTATGGCCGCGCCGTTCTCGCAATAAATGCACGCGTGGTTCGAAACGGCGTCTCGATTTACGCGCCTATCCCTTCGTTTCCCGCGCACGGTTTGAATTTCAGTGGTCCAGATTGCCCCGAGGGGGCCACGTGGCGCGCATCTAGATCTCGGCCAGCCTCTATAAATAGGGCCTTAGGGGGCCCCGGAAGCTCATTCCAAATCTTCAACTCCAGCTTCAGCTCTCCCGGTAGCGCTCTTCCGGTAGCTTCTCCGGTACCCTTTTCCGGTAGCGAGCGTCCGGGAGTTGTTGACTTAGCCACCTGAAAACTTAGCCACCCAAAAAAGAAAGAATTGACCTAATGGCGCCCAAAGGTCGAGCGAAGACCACGGAGGTGCCCCCGGAGGAAATCCCCGTGGATTTCCTCTGGGCCTCTGAGTTCTCGGCCTCGGACGTGGAGTCCCTGGTCAAGAAGGGCGTCGTTGAAGAGGGGGACATCCGGGTCCCCCTAAAGAAGGACGGAGCCCCCCGCCCCAGGCCCGGAGAGGTCGTGGCCTTCGAGGCCTTCCTCGAGGCGGGGCTCCGGCTCCCGGTGCATCCGATGCTCCGGGAGTTTCTCAAAGAGTACGGGGTGGCTCTCAACCACCTCACCCCGAACGCGCTCGTCCGTATGGGCCTTTTTATATGGCTCTACGAGACAGCGACCGGGCGGGAGCCCACCCTCCGCGCCTTCCGGTACTTCTATGAACCGGCGGCGCGGAGCTCCCACCTGGTGAAGGGAGGACCGAAGTCCCCCTTCGGCTCGGTGATGGTCCAAATGCTGCCCTCCCGGGTGGCGGACTACCCGGCGGCGGCCTCCCGAGACCACTGGGGGGACTGGCTCCGGAGGTGGTTCTACCTCCGGGTCCAGGACGAGGCGGTGGTCTACGCCCCGGAGCCTCCCACCTACAGCCGGTCATCCGCACCAAAGCCGCCGGTGTGGACGGACGAGGAGTTCGAGCTCCTCGGGAAGGTGGTGCTGACGAAGAAGGCCCGCTCGATGCGGGACGCCGCGGAGGAGCTGGCGCTCCTGCGGCTTTCCCCTTCTCACGCGGGGGAAGGGGGATTGGCATGGGCCCGGAGCAGCGGCCTCCGGTCAAGCCGGTGACGCGGCGTAAGTCCCCTGCATTTTTGTACTTGCAGTTTTTTATGAGAAATTGACTAATTTTTACCTCTTGCAGTGCGCCCGTACCCGGCTGTGAGGGACAAGGCGGAGCACCTCCTGGGGAGGTACTTCGCCGACGAACACGAGCGCATCGTGCGCCTCGTGGGGGAGGAGCCTCCCCGGAACCTGGTGGCCGAGGCCTACGGGCTCAGGCTTCCGGAGAGGAAGCCCCTTCCCACCCCCGGGTCTCATAAGCGGGGGAAGGATGCGGCCGGGGGCTCGGAGCCCAAAAGGCCCCGGGTCCAAAAGACCCCCGCCCCGACGACGACGCCGGCGACGACGCCGGTGAGGGCCCGGGATGCGGCTCCCAGAGCCGAACATGCCCGGGCGGCGCCCCGGGCAGAGGCGACGCCTCCGCCCCCGGAGGCCCCCGTCGAGGCCCGGGGGAAGGAGGTTGTTACCGGCGGGGCGGGGTCCGATTCCGCGGACTATGCCCCGTCGCCAGTTCGAGTGACGCTTCTCTCGCCTCTCCCGGCGGCATTGGCACCGGAGAGGCTAGAGGTGAGGTTTTCGGAGGCGGCGCCTCCGTGCCTCTGGCCGGTTGATGAGGAGGGGGGGAGCTCCTCAGTCTTCGAGGTCCCCCCGGAGCAGGAGGCTCCGAGGGCCCTCCGGCCTGGGGCGGGGAAAGGCCCGATGATCCCCCCCCGGGCGGAGGGCCTCGCCCAGTCCTCGTCTTCGTCTTCGGAGGAAACTTCGTCGACAAAGACGCCGGCGACGCCGGCCGTGCTCCCGGATTCCGAGGTCCGGGGGCCCTCTCCCGGCCGCGACAGGAGGGCCGGGCAAGATACCTCCCTACTTCCCGCGGGGGAGGTGGCCCGCTACGCGGAGGGCCTGCACAACCGGAAGGTGCAGGCCTTCGTAGCAGGAGGAACGCTCCACGAGCGTTTTGAGGGGCTCGAGTCCCTCGGGGCCCAGGTAACCCGAGCTCTCAACACCTGGGCTTTTTTCCTGCACTTCAGAATTTTCTAACTCTTTATGTATTTTGTAGGTAGCGACTGTTACCTGGGGCCTTGAGCAGCGGGTCACCCGGCTGCTCAAGGAGGCGGAGAGCCGGGCCGCGGCCTGCGTGGAGCAGCGGGAGGCGGCCCTCCGGGAGCGGGACGAAGCTCTTGATGAGCTGTCCCGGGCTCGGGCGCAGGTGCACCTTTCGGAGGGCGCCTACATCCGCCTCCGAGAGGAGGCCAAGGTGCGGGAGAAGGCGCTCCGGGAGCTCAAGAGCTCCAGCGTCCGGGCGCTGTCGGAGGCGGGCCGCTCCGTCCGTTCGACCTTGGAAAGCCTTGGCGTTAGCCTGGGCTCCGGGAGCGGCCCGGAGGTGCCCCCGGCGACCCTCGCGGAGGCTGTGCGTTTTCTTAACGCACAAGTCTCCGCCATCCCGGAGGCTGCGGACGTCCGGGCACGGGGCCGGGCGATCCCCGTCATCGCGGCCGCCGCGGGGCTCGTTGACTACCGTGGGGTCGGCGCCCAGGCGATCGGGGGGCGCATCCCCCGGAGCTTCCCGGAGTCCTTCGAGCCAACGCGCCAGGAGGTGGAGCTGCTGGCGGAGGGGTTCTATGACCGGATCATCCGGACGAGGTTCCCGACACCGGCACCTCCGGCCGTGGATGCCCCTGCCCTGGCCACGGAGGAAGCTCCCCGGGGGGAGGACCCCAATGCTAAAGTATGAGCCCCCCCCGGGTCTTTAGCTAGGACCCCTTTTTATTTTGTTAGACATTTTGATTCCGGTAGCTTCTTAGGAGAAGCCCCGGGCACTTGTACAAAAACATTTTGCAATGAAATATATTTGAAATTTTTCTAAGTCTGCAATGAAATGTTACCAGGGTACCCGGGGGGTTATTCCCGGGCAACGGTCCGGGAGAGGCTCTCCAGGGGACGCCCAAGCGGCTTTGATTTTGCTGAGCCTTGTCTCCGGGGAGCGCGACGGGGGTACTGTCCGGGAGCCTGTCCGGTTGAGGTGGCGCCCGGAGTGGCACTTGAATAATTTTGACAACAGCCGTGCTGAATTAACTCCCCCGCGCCCGGAGGCCCGGATGATACCTCCTCTCCGGATACTTCCGCCGGCTGGGTATGAGTTTTGGCCCGAAGACGTACTTCGGGACTCTCAGCGTCGCGTCCGGGCGCTGTACCGGGACTTGGCCCGGGAGCTGAGGGAGCGCCTCCGGGAGCTTTAGGCGTAGGGGCCTTAGGCTCGTAGAAAATCCCCCAGGTTAGGACCCGGGTTGTATCATTTTCGAAACCCACCGGAGGGGGAAGATGTCCTCCGGGTTTCCCGATCAATAAAGCACGTTGTTGTTGTTTCCTTTTATTGCGCCTCTTTATTTTCTTCTTGGATGGTCTGGACGACTCATCTTAACAAGGATGAGCTAAGTATATTCGTGGGTGGTGCGGTCGACACCCGGGGGTTCCTTATCCCCCCTGCCCACAGCGGGCCGGAGAATAGCTCCGCGCGCTATGGGGGTAACAAGGCCCCCGGGAAGGAAGACACCTGTAGCATAGGAAATTTTCCGAGTTAAAAAATTTTAAAGCGAGGGTTTCAAGGAGAAGACCTCCCGGGAGATAATCATCCGGTCGCCGTGAGAACGGGGAGCCGGGAATAACGTCGACTCCCGGGGGAGGAAGATACGTCCAATCAAGCCGCAAGCGTGAGAACGGGGAGCCGGGAATAACGTCGACTCCCGGAGGAGGAAGATAGATCCAATCAAGCCGCAAGGGGCTGATCGTCCGGTCGCCGTGAGAACGGGGAGCCGGGAATAACGTCGACTCCCGGAGGAGGAAGATAGATCCAATCAAGCCGCAAGGGGCTGATCTTCCGGTCGCCGTGAGAACGGGGAGCCGGGAATAACGTCGACTCCCGGAGGAGGAAGATAGGTCCAATCAAGCCGCAAGGGGCTGATCTTCCGGTCGCCGTGAGAACGGGGAGCCGGGAATAACGTCGACTCCCGGAGGAGGAAGTGCCCGAAGACGGGACTTGAGTGTTTGGGCAGGGGACTAGTCTCCCAAAGTGACTCGTTACCACGGCCACTGGGGGACCGGGTTGCCGCTTACACCCTCAGTCCACGAGGGCTGTTCGTAAGCCGCCCTTCAGGAGGGACTTGCTGGGGCAGGGCCCACTTCCTCACGGAGAGGGCATCCTCGCGGGGAGGGCTTCCTCACGGGGAGGGCATCTTCACGGGGAAGGCATGCTCGCGGGGAGGGCATCACCACTTGGGCCGGTAAACAAGAACAACCTTCAGATCTTGCCTGATCTTACCAAACTTTGGCCAGATAAGTTTTATTAATCTTTTGCAACTTAGCTGCGAAATCAGATTTCAGATCGGACTCTTAGATCTCCAGATTTGCAAACAGGCCCAAGTCCTATTCAAACTTTCCTCACAGAACAGCCCCTGGAGCAAGTTTCAGAAATTGCAAATCGGCCCAAACATTATTTTCAGGTCCTTTCGACCAGCCCCTGGTCGTTGCCACGACCAGTGCTCGAGCCACCGTTGCCGCGCTGTGTTCTCGCCGTGCTTGCTCGCCGCCGGCCACCGTTTCTGTCGCCTGTGCCCGTGAGCTGCTGTGCCACCTCCCGCGCACGTGCCAGCAGTGCGTCGCCTTGCCCAGCGGATAAACAGCCACGCTCCCGAGCTTTGTTTTCGCGCGCGCTCCCGTTGCCGTGGCAGTTGCATGTGTGTACGTGTCGTTGCCGGAGCTACGCTATCGCCTCCACATCTGCGCCGTCCCGGACGAAGTCCCAAGGCAACTGGCAAAGCTGCAGCACCGCCTGAAGCGCGATCACGTCGCCGTCACCGTCGTTGCGCCTGCACCCGACAAGCTTCTCCCCGGCGCAAGCAACCGTTGTCGCGTTCACCCTCGCAAGCTCCGTCCCCGTGCCTATTTAAACCCCCTCAACGCTGTGAAGAAGCACAAGCTCACGACTTAGCCAAATTCCCAGTTAATTTCTCACCGCCGTCGAGTTTGCTTTCTTCTCCGTCGAGCAACCTCTGGAGCTCACGGTGCCAGCCTAATCCACTGCACCATTCTTCAAACCAAAGCCACCAGTGAGTTCCCCTCTTCCACCTGTTCGTGTCATAGCACCCAATTGCACCCCGGCGAACCCTAACGCCGGTGATCACCGGAAAAGCTCAAAACCCCTGTTCCTGCAATCCTACCTGATTTAAGCCAAATTAGCCTTAGTACCAGTAGAAGAAATTGATCAGCATACTCTTTGTAGCAAGCCTACCAATCTGGTTTTCAAAATCGAGCTAAGATCATAGCTCTCCCCAAATCGCGCGCCACCAGTAAACTGGCTCTCGTCGCCAGGCCACGCCGGCGATCCTCCGGCCAAATTAACCCCTCCAGTAGCTTTGTTGTGCCCTAGAGATCATTCCCAAGCTTGGAATTGAGCTCATTCGCCCTGAATCGAAAACCCCCTTTGTCCAGTGTCGTCTTCTCCAGCGCCGGTCGCCGGAATTTGTTCCCGGCCGATCTAGCGCCTGAAACCTTGTCCCTTAGATAGATTCCAGTACCCTGAGCAATATTGTCCACTAGCTCGACACCTGGATCTGCCTAGATTGTGAGTTATGCCTATGCCAAGATTACTGTCCAGTAGCCCAGTTCATGTCCAGGCCACCGTAGTTCATCGCCGGATTTGGCCACCCTCCGGCCACTTTCAGCCCTTGTGCCTGTTGAGTATATTGTTCCTGTTAGTAATGCCTACCTCCTAGACAAAGTGGTGCATCAATTGGAGCCCTGGATCAAAAGTTGAGCCATGCCCTAGTTTCTGGCCATGTCCAGCACCATGTCAGTGCATGTCAGCCACTGGCATTAGCCTTGTTTGACCCCTTCTGCTTGAGCAATTGAAATGCCACCTTGTCCCCTAGATTCCTGGAGTTGTGTTCTACAACTTTCTCTTCTATCACTTCTTCAGAAAACCATCCTAAGACTAGTTTCCAGTTATGCCAAAGCCATGAACTGAATGTCGACCCTTCGACGTTCAATCCTTTTTAGCCGTTTCTTCGACCAGAGCCCTTGTGACCTTGCCCTAACCTTTTCCCCTGCATGCATGACTTATTTACTTAATACTCTCTATAGAAACTATTTTCTGTATGCTTATGGTATGTGTTTGTGTGTTGTCTAATTGCCGCAGAGTCAGAAACTGAAGGAGCGGAAGAAGTCTTTGAAGATCCGTCTGAGTTTTTAGACCCCACATTGCAAGGCAAGCCTCATTCCTTTGATCATGTCTCACCCAATATTTTCATATGAAGTATATTCACTGTTTCTTACTATGCATGTTTAGTTGAAATACAAGTTATGTTTGAATGACATGAGTAGATATTCCCTAATGAATCATGAAACCCTTTTTGTTATTGAACCTTCTTATGTATGCTTTTGTCACCCTAGGACTCATATACTGAACATCCACATTAAACTTGAAATGGTCAAATGCATGAGAAGTTATAATGAAAACCGTTTTGACAAGAAAACTGATAAAAGGGATCAGTAGTGAGGATTGGATTGTATGGAGAGGGTGCGGTGCGCACCAGGGTATGTGAATGTTCCTCACTATTGGTTCATAAGGACAAGAACCTTGTGCTGTGTCTCTATACGAATTGTAAACGTACCAACCACTTGCCTGGTATGGGACAGGCACAACTCAGTAGCTTTTTGGTATTAGCAGTTCCCTGCATGGTTTGACGATCTGGTTTCTCGCGTGGAAACTGGAAGGCCAAGGTTCGGCCATGAGTGATGTGAGCCAGAAAAATGATGAGAGAAAAAGGCGTGAAAGAAGGAAGGCGCCCTAGACCTGATTAAGCCGTGAGCGGCTGTAATCTTAAATGGTTGTATGTCTCGCGTGGACATAGACCAAGGCTATGTGTCCCGAGGGAACATAGACCAGAGAGGCTAGGAAGTAAGGCAGTGGGGAAGACCCACAACGGTACTTGAGACTTAATTGTCTATCTGCCGGGCAGGGATACTGTTAATACTGAACTGTAAAGCGTTGTGTGATCTCGGCCTTGTCACATGTGTAAAAGTCACATGAAGCTGATCCGACTTGAAAGCCGAGTGAACCAGTGGATTTAAAAAGAGGTACACCTTTGCAAAGTGTAAAAGAAGTATCAGATACTCTGTACTCCCAGGTTCAGGAGTCTTTTCGTAGTGGATGTTATCCATGGGTTATAGCACAAGTAATGTTTTGGAATATTTTCATAATGCGGTTAACAAAGTAGTGACTCATGGGAGACCACTACATCTAATGTTTTATTGAAAACCTATTTAATGTTTAAAGTACTATTTTCATGACAAAGTACTGTTTACTGAACAAATGACTTGGAAATCTATATATCTCTATCCATATGAAACTAAAACCCCTGAATCATATGTTTCACCCTCATATAAGTACAATTACTATAATCCCCGGAATGAGTGTTGCTGAGCACCAAGTGCTCACCCTTGCATTTACTTCCAACTGTAGAAGAGGGATTCGAGGATCCCGATTCCTTCAGTTATGAGTTCCCGACAGAAGATGGAAGTGCCCCGGACGAGCCCACGTTCTAGAAGGATTGCGCACCAAGTCAAGTCAGATGTGGGAGGAGCCACTCCAACCCTGCTGCGGATGGAAGTCAAGCTTTTTGTCGTTGCTTTGTGTTTTATGCTGTGTGTTCGGTACTTGGATACCGATTCTAGTTCTGACAAACTTGTTATTTTCTTAGCAACTCTACTCAGCGCCATTTTTGGTGCTTTGGTTATGTAATATTGGCCATGCTGGCCTACTACTTGTTTAATGTTATTATTATGCTTGTGTGGTTTGGAGCTCATGTGTCATCCTGCTGTGTTTAACCTATCTGGGTGGTTACCAAGGTGATCCTCAAATGGGGGTCTCACAGCGAATGGTATCAGAGCATGAAGCTTGACTGTAGGTCGTGACCCTTACTAGAATGGGCGTCCCTAAAGTAGAGGATCGCTAGATTATTTGGTAAAAATCTAATTGTGAAAAACCTAATTTGTTTAAGAAAAGCATAATGAGTATTATTTGAAAACTTTCAAAACCGTTTTCCTACTTTTAAGTGTTCCGTGTCTCATCATCGCAGATGGCCCCTGGTAAGAAGCTAATTCACGGAGACGAGTTGGGATCATGGGCATTAATGCTTTGGATGATGCTACAATTTCTGGGAGCAAGAGACAATCAGCGACCCGTATACTACGTCCGTCGAGAGGAAGTCGATGGTAGACCTTTTGGTTTCCGCGCCTCGGTGATTGTGTACGAGATCCCAGAGATCGGGAGAGGATCAACAAGAAAGGAAGCTCGTAGAGAAGAAGAAGAAGATGCTATCCAAGATGCTGCTCGTCGTGCTATAGGTACCATCCGCCAGCTGTACGATGACTTTCTTATAGGTTCTCCTTTCTGTTTTGTACCCTACCAAGTTCCCGGATCGGATCGTCGAACTGTTCATCCCTCCACCAACCAGAGAGACGCCATCCTGACCAAAACCAGAGATGTAGTCCAAGCCTTGGAGTCATGCTACACTCGGTTGCTGCATGAGCATGAGAATGCTCGGGATGACCGTCACTATCTCGAAGGAGCGCTTGCAAAGGTTCGCTCAGAACTCCAAGAGAAGGAGAAACAGATTCAGGAGTTGGCTAAACCTAGCAGAGCTCGAGAAGTCGAAGACGAAGGATCGGTGAACAAGAGGAACCGCTTGAAGATAAGACTCACAGCCCGCAAGAGTGTGGGAAGACCTAGGGATTACCTGGGTTATTTCACGCCTGCTTCGCGTGGCATTGTGATCAACACCCCTGCACCAGAATATCCTACTCTCGCGAAAGGGAAGGAAGTTCCTGAGGGCAAAGGAAAAGAGATCGCTACATGCAACACCAACGATTCATCTGAGGAAGAAGAGGACAATGATATGCAATGGGACCCTATGGATGCCGACGAAGATCAAGAAGAGGAAGACCCTGAAGAAGTGGAACCTTGCAGTTCTTCCAAGACCGACAGGAGATCCTAGTTTTCTCTTCAGCTTGACCCTTCTGCTCTAGCCCTTGTAACCGTTAGTCTTTAGCTTTGGTTGTAGTAGCTGCTTTGTTCGTATTGTTTGTTGGTAACTCTAAAGTTGTAAAGGTGAAAACCTTGTATCTTTGGAAAACTTTTGAAAATAGCAATCGCATGTTCCAATCCAATCTCTTGGATTGATCTTTCATTTCAGCTTGTGTTCAATCTGTGCTCTCTTAAATTAGTAGTCTTTCTCAATTATCTTGTCAGAACAGAATGGTGAACACCAGAGGTAGAATCCAAGGCTCAGAAGAAGTCCCAAGGAACACATCAACAAGAAGGACTAGAGATGACTCAGATCAGCCAAATTCATCAGCCTCAGTACCGCAAGGAGGAAATCTGACGGAAATATTAATATGGATGGAGCAAAACAGACAGAGATCCGCAGAGGTACAGAGTCAAATTCTGGAACAGTTGATGCAAAACTCCGCAACACGCCGCGAGGAAGGTTCGAACATTGGAGCAAGACTGACAGACTTTCAAAAGACACGTCCTCCAACTTTCTCCTGCACTGAAGACCCAATTGTGGCAGACGATTGGTTAAGAGAAATTGAAAGGAAATTGGACACTGTCAGGTGTAATGATGAAGAGAAGCTGCTATATGGACCCCATCAGCTCACAGGATCGGCTGCAGCATGGTGGGAGAATTACAAAACGGTACACCCTAATCAGAATTCAATTACCTGGAATGAATTCAAGGAACAGTTCCGTAGATACCATGTCCCCAAAGGAGCTATCCAAGCCAAACGCAGAGAATTCCTGAATCTAAGGCAAGGAGGAAGGACGGTGAAGCAGTATTTGCATGAGTTCATCAAATTGGCCAGGTATGCACCTGAAGATATCATGACAGAAGAGCGGAAGATCGACAGATTCTGCGAAGGCCTACAAAACTCATATCAGTATCACCTGTCAACACACGAGTTCACGGACTTCCAAGTCCTTGTGAATAGAGTACTCAAAATGGAGGAGAAAAGAGGCATGGTAGAAGAAGACCGCAAGAGGAAAAGTATAGCATATCCATTTCAAGGAAATTCTAGGCGAGGAAGACCAGCGCCATATGCCAGAGCCGCTTTCAGACCACCTGCACCACCAAGACCCCAGAGGACTTCATCACCAACAACTCCAACATGTCCCGGATGCAAAGGGAGTCACCTCTATAGAGATTGTACACTGAAGAATGCAGAATGTTTCCATTGTGGCAGGAGAGGACACCATAGAGAGACTTGTCCATTTTGGCATTTACCTCCCAATGTTGCTAAAGCTCAGGCAGCCAAATCCCCTGCACCTGCACGAACTATTGCCAGAGGAGCACCACAAGCCAGAGGAGGAAGATTCCAAACCAACAGAGGGAGAGGAACACCAACCACCGGAGGAAGACTCAACTTCGTGACTGCTACAGAAGCAGGAGAGGCAACTGACGTCGTGATCGGTAGACTCTTGATCTCCTCTCAGATTTCAGTTGTTCTATTTGATCCCGGTGCAACTCATTCATTCATGTCAAAAGATTGCTTGTTGAGTAATAACTTGCCTATAGTTGCTTTAGAGCATCCTATCATCATTCAGTCACCTGGTGCTAGGATGATTGTTAATTCTATCTGTAGAAATGTTGCCTTCTGTATCGGCAATCTAGAATTCCTGGCAGACATGCTAGTTCTAAACCTTCAAGGATTGGATGTCATTCTTGGAATGGATTGGCTGGCCAAGCATAAGGGATTGATGGATTGTGAGAAGAAAACAATCACCCTGACAAATGCCAGTGGAAAGCAAATTACATTCCATGCAGACAGAACTCCAATCTGCGATCACCTGCAGAGATTGAACTGCATCGAAGAAGTGAAGCTTGAAGAGGTACCGATTGTCAACGAGTACCTGGAAGTCTTTCCAGAAGAACTTCCCGGATTACCACCAGATAGGGATATAGAGTTCACCATCGAACTGAAACCCGGATCTGCTCCGTATGCTAGGAAGTTGTTTCGGATGACAGGTCATGAGCAAGAGGAACTAAAGAAGCAGATAGCTGAATTGGAAGAAAAAGGATTCATCAGATCAAGCTCATCACCATGGGGAGCCCCAGTGCTCTTTGTTAAGAAGAAAGATGGTAGCATGCGACTTTGCATAGACTACCGCAAGCTAAACGACATGACCATTAAGAACAAATACCCCTTACCAAGGATAGATGATCTTTTTGACCAGCTCAGAGAAGCAAAAGTGTTCTCAAGAATAGACCTGAGATCGGGATACCACCAGCTGAGGATCCGAGAACAGGACATTCCTAAAACCGCTTTCATAACCAGATATGGGTTGCACGAGTTCACAGTGATGCCTTTTGGATTAACTAATGCACCCGCGGTATTCATGAATCTAATGAATAAGATCCTCATGGAATTTCTGGATAAGTACATCATTGTATTTGTGGATGATATCCTTGTCTACTCTAAGACAGAGGACGAACACGCACATCACCTGAGGATAGTGCTACAGAAACTGGCAGACCACCAGCTATATGCCAAGTTTAGCAAATGTGCTTTTTGGTTGAAGAAGATTTCTTTCTTGGGACACATCATCTCAGGAGAAGGAATATTTATGGACCCGTTGAAGATTCAAGCTGTTACTGATTGGAAACAACCTGAAACCGCAACAGAAGTTAGAAGTTTCTTGGGATTAGCGGGATATTATCGAAGATTCGTAGAAGGATTCTCGAAGATCACCAAACCGCTGATCCAGCTACTGAAGAAGAATGCCCCTTTTAATTGGACCGAGGAGTGCGAAAGAAGTTTTGAGGAACTGAAGAAAAGACTGACAACTGCACCAATCCTGAAACTGCCGGACGTCAAAAAGGATTTTCAAGTCTTCTGTGACGCCTCCAAACAAGGATTAGGATGTGTATTGATGCAAGAAAGGAAAGTGATAGCTTATGCTTCTAGACAGCTACGACCTCATGAGGAGAACTATCCAACACATGATTTAGAGTTAGCTGCTGTCGTACATGCACTAAAGATATGGAGACACTACCTACTAGGTAGTAAGTGCGAAATTTATACGGATCATAAGAGCCTGAAGTATATCTTCACGCAACAGGAGTTGAATATGAGGCAGAGAAGATGGCTAGAACTGATCAAAGATTATGATCTAGAGATCCACTATCACTCGGGAAAAGCCAACGTAGTAGCTGATGCTTTAAGCAGGAAGTCTCGTTATAACCAGATAACACAGCTAGAAGTGCCGACACAACTAATCAAGGATTTCGAAAAGTTGCAATTGGAATTAGTAGACCAAGGAACCATCGCTACACTAAAGATGGAATGTGAATTGAAGGATAAGATCAGACAAGCTCAAGCAATGGACCCAGACCTTCAAGAGATGAAGGAGGACATGAAGAGCAAAGATACAACCAACCTTCGAGAAGATGAACAGGGAATTCTATGGTACGATGACCGTATCTGCATTCCAAATGACAATGAGATCAAAGGCCTGATCATGCAAGAGGCTCATCAAACCCCATATTCCATACACCCAGGCAGCACCAAAATGTACAAGGACTTGAAGAAAAATTTTTGGTGGAAAGGAATGAAGAGAGAGATTGCCAAGTTTGTCGCAACTTGTGACACATGCCAAAGGGTGAAAGCAGAACATCAAAAGCCTGCGGGACCGCTACAACCTCTACAAATCCCAGAGTGGATGTGGGATGAAATCGGAATGGATTTTATTGTGGGACTACCAAGGACAAGAAAAGGATTCGATTCTATATGGGTCATAGTAGATAGATTAACAAAGGTAGCACATTTTCTCCCGATGAAGACCCTATATACAGCTAAGGATTTAGCAGAGCTGTATCTCAACAGAATAGTTGTCCTACACGGAGTGCCAAAGGCTATCGTTTCCGACATAGGAGCCCAGTTCGTTTCAAGATTTTGGCAAGAGTTGCAGAAAGCCCTGGGCACAAAGTTAAAGTTCAGTACCGCTTACCACCCTCAAACTGGAGGTCAGACTGAAAGAGTAAACCAAATTTTGGAAGATATGTTGAGGGCTTGTGTTTTGGACTATGGAGACTGTTGGGAGTTATTTCTACCTTATGCAGAATTCACCTACAACAACAGTTTCCAAGCAAGCCTACAAATGGCACCATATGAAGCTCTATATGGAAGAAGATGCCGCACGCCGCTGTATTGGACAGAAATTGGTCAAAAACAACATCTAGGACCCCAGTTACTAGAAGAAGCCACAGCCCATGTCAGGATCATACAAGAAAAACTGAAAACAGCCCAATCTAGACAAAAAAGCTATGCAGATAACCGTAGAAGAGAGCTATCTTTTGAAGAGGGCGATTATGTGTATCTCAAGGTTATGCCATACAAAGGAGTTCGAAGATTCCAGATGAAGGGAAAGTTAAAACCCAGATATGTGGGACCATATCGAATTCTGGAAAAACGAGGTGAAATGGCATACAAGTTGGAACTACCACCAGAACTGAGCGGAATTCATGACGTGTTTCATGTATCTCAGCTGAAGAAATGCTTGAGAAAACCAACATAACAAATATCTCCTTCAGAGAATGAGATTCAACCAGATTTATCTTGTCAAGAGTACCCTGTCAGAATTCTGGAAACCAGAGAGAAAGTGCTGAAGTCAAGAACCCTCCGATTCTGCAGAGTCCAGTGGAACAATCACTCAGAGGAGGAGTCAACGTGGGAAAAAGAAGAAGATCTCCGACGAGAATTTCCCTTCCTATTCTCTGACCTGCCCTAATCTCGAGGTCGAGATTGTTTCTAAGATGGGTAGATTTGTAACACCCCTGTTTTTGCCAAACCCTAAAATAGCCAAAATTCACATCCGGACCCCAAAACCTAATCTGCTTCAGCCATTCCCTTCTAAATGCTGTTCAGAACATTTTTCCCTTCGGGACCATCTCCAAAATCTCACCCTAAAGCTGAGTTTCAAGCCTTGCCATTTTAAAACCCTAATTACCCTATTTTACCCTAAGCTGTTTTCCCCAATTTTGTCGAAATCCTTCAGATCTTGCCTGATCTTACCAAACTTTGGCCAGATAAGTTTTATTAATCTTTTGCAACTTAGCTGCGAAATCAGATTTCAGATCGGACTCTTAGATCTCCAGATTTGCAAACAGGCCCAAGTCCTATTCAAACTTTCCTCACAGAACAGCCCCTGGAGCAAGTTTCAGAAATTGCAAATCGGCCCAAACATTATTTTCAGGTCCTTTCGACCAGCCCCTGGTCGTTGCCACGACCAGTGCTCGAGCCACCGTTGCCGCGCTGTGTTCTCGCCGTGCTTGCTCGCCGCCGGCCACCGTTTCTGTCGCCTGTGCCCGTGAGCTGCTGTGCCACCTCCCGCGCACGTGCCAGCAGTACATCACCTTGCCCAGCGGATAAACAGCCACGCTCCCGAGCTTTGTTTTCGCGCGCGCTCCCGTTGCCGTGGCAGTTGCATGTGTGTACGTGTCATTGCCGGAGCTACGCTATCGCCTCCACATCTGCGCCGTCCCGGACGAAGTCCGAAGGCAACTGGCAAAGCTGCAGCACCGCCTGAAGCGCGATCACGTCGCCGTCGCTGTCGTTGCGCCTGCACCCGACAAGCTTCTCCCCGGCGCAAGCAACCGTTGTCGCGTTCACCCTCGCAACCTCCGTCCCCGTGCCTATTTAAACCCCCTCAACGCTGTGAAGAAGCACAAGCTCAGGACTTAGCCAAATTCCCAGTTAATTTCTCACCGCCGTCGAGTTTGCTTTCTTCTTCGGCGAGCAACCTCTGGAGCTCACGGTGCCAGCCTAATCCAGGGCACCATTCTTCAAACCAAAGCCACCAGTGAGTTCCCCTCTTCCACCTGTTCGTGTCATAGCACCCAATTGCACCCCGGCGAACCCTAACGCCGGTGATCACCGGAAAAGCTCAAAACCCCTGTTCCTGCAATGCTACCTGATTTAAGCCAAATTAGCCTTAGTACCAGTAGAAGAAATTGATCAGCATACTCTTTGTAGCAAGCCTACCAATCTGGTTTTCAAAATCGAGCTAAGATCATAGCTCTCCCCAAATCGCGCGCCACCAGTAAACTGGCTCTCGTCGCCAGGCCACGCCGGCGATCCTCCGGCCAAATTAACCCCTCCAGTAGCTTTGTTGTGCCCTAGAGATCATTCCCAAGCTTGGAATTGAGCTCATTCGCCCTGAATCGAAAACCCCCTTTGTCCAGTGTCGTCTTCTCCAGCGCCGGTCGCCGGAATTTGTTCCCGGCCGATCTAGCGCCTGAAACCTTGTCCCTTAGATAGATTCCAGTACCCTGAGCAATATTGTCCACTAGCTCGACATCTGGATCTGCCTAGATTGTGAGTTATGCCTATGCCAAGATTACTGTCCAGTAGCCCAGTTCATGTCCAGGCCACCGTAGTTCATCGCCGGATTTGGCCACCCTCCGGCCACTTTCAGCCCTTGTGCCTGTTGAGTATATTGTTCCTGTTAGTAATGCCTACCTCCCAGACAAAGTGGTGCATCAATTGGAGCCCTGGATCAAAAGTTGAGCCATGCCCTAGTTTCTGGCCATGTCCAGCACCATGTCAGTGCATGTCAGCCACTGGCATTAGCCTTGTTTGACCCCTTCTGGTTGAGCAATTGAAATACCACCTTGTCCCCTAGATTCCTGGAGTTGTGTTCTACAACTTTCTCTTCTATCACTTCTTCAGAAAACCATCCTAAGACTAGTTTCCAGTTATGCCAAAGCCATGAACTGAATGTCGACCCTTCGACGTTCAATCCTTTTTAGCCGTTTCTTCGACCAGAGCCCTTGTGACCTTGCCCTAACCTTTTCCCCTGCATGCATGACTTATTTACTTAATACTCTCTATAGAAACTATTTTCTGTATGCTTATGGTATGTGTTTGTGTGTTGTCTAATTGCCGCAGAGTCAGAAACTGAAGGAGCGGAAGAAGTCTTTGAAGATCCGTCTGAGTTTTTAGACCCCACATTGCAAGGCAAGCCTCATTCCTTTGATCATGTCTCACCCAATATTTTCATATGAAGTATATTCACTGTTTCTTACTATGCATGTTTAGTTGAAATACAAGTTATGTTTGAATGACATGAGTAGATATTCCCTAATGAATCATGAAACCCTTTTTGTTATTGAACCTTCTTATGTATGCTTTTGTCACCCTAGGACTCATATACTGAACATCCACATTAAACTTGAAATGGTCAAATGCATGAGAAGTTATAATGAAAACCGTTTTGACAAGAAAACTGATAAAAGGGATCAGTAGTGAGGATTGGATTGTATGGAGAGGGTGCGGTGCGCACCAGGGTATGTGAATGTTCCTCACTATTGGTTCATAAGGACAAGAACCTTGTGCTGTGTCTCTATACGAATTGTAAACGTACCAACCACTTGCCTGGTATGGGACAGGCACAACTCAGTAGCTTTTTGGTATTAGCAGTTCCCTGCATGGTTTGACGATCTGGTTTCTCGCGTGGAAACTGGAAGGCCAAGGTTCGGCCATGAGTGATGTGAGCCAGAAAAATGATGAGAGAAAAAGGCGTGAAAGAAGGAAGGCGCCCTAGACCTGATTAAGCCGTGAGCGGCTGTAATCTTAAATGGTTGTATGTCTCGCGTAGACATAGACCAAGGCTATGTGTCCTGAGGGAACATAGACCAGAGAGGCTAGGAAGTAAGGCAGTGGGGAAGACCCACAATGGTACTTGAGACTTAATTGTCTATCTACCGGGCAGGGATACTGTTAATACTGAACTGTAAAGCGTTGTGTGATCTCGGCCTTGTCACATGTGTAAAAGTCACATGAAGCTGATCCGACTTGAAAGCCGAGTGAACCAGTGGATTTAAAAAGAGGTACACCTTTGCAAAGTGTAAAAGAAGTATCAGATACTCTGTACTCCCAGGTTCAGGAGTCTTTTCGTAGTGGATGTTATCCATGGGTTATAGCACAAGTAATGTTTTGGAATGTTTTCATAATGCGGTTAACAAAGTAGTGACTCATGGGAGACCACTACATCTAATGTTTTATTGAAAACCTATTTAATGTTTAAAGTACTATTTTCATGACAAAGTACTGTTTACTGAACAAATGACTTGGAAATCTATATATCTCTATCCATATGAAACTAAAACCCCTGAATCATATGTTTCACCCTCATATAAGTACAATTACTATAATCCCCGGAATGAGTGTTGCTGAGCACCAAGTGCTCACCCTTGCATTTACTTCCAACTATAGAAGAGGGATTCGAGGATCCCGATTCCTTCAGTTATGAGTTCCCGACAGAAGATGGAAGTGCCCCGGACGAGCCCACGTTCTAGAAGGATTGCGCACCAAGTCAAGTCAGATGTGGGAGGAGCCACTCCAACCCTGCTGCGGATGGAAGTCAAGCTTTTTGTCGTTGCTTTGTGTTTTATGCTGTGTGTTCGGTACTTGGATACCGATTCTAGTTCTGACAAACTTGTTATTTTCTTAGCAACTCTACTCAGCGCCATTTTTGGTGCTTTGGTTATGTAATATTGGCCATGCTGGCCTGCTACTTGTTTAATGTTATTATTATGCTTGTGTGGTTTGGAGCTCATGTGTCATCCTGCTGTGTGTAACCTACCTGGGCGGTTACCAAGGTGATCCTCAAATGGGGGTCTCACACCGCCCCGGGGGAGGGGACAGGCCCGTAAGGCTAGACGTAGAACTTGCGAAGTAAACGCAAGTTCCAGGTGTGCTTCAGCTCCTGCTCTTGAAGGTTGGAGAGCTTGTAGGCCCCCGAGCCTAGGACAGCGGAGATCCTGTAGGGGCCCTCCCACTTGGGGGAGAGTTTTCCCTGGGCTTGGGGGTCCGTGACGCGCTTGAGGACAAGGTCCCCAAGGCGAAAAGCTCTTTCGCGCACGCGCTGGTTGTATGCGCGCGACATTTCGCGCTCGTAGATGGCGTGGCGGAGGAGCGCTCGGTCGCGCTCCTCCTCCACGAGGTCGATTTCCAGCCGCCGGTTATCTTCGTTGGCCCGGTAGGCTGCGGTCGTGGCTCCGTTCAGGAGCTCGACCCACAGCGACCGGAAGGCGATCTCCGGGGGGAGGACTGCCTCCGCCCCGTAGACTAGGGAGAAGGGAGCACGCCCTGTGGCCCGGGACGGGGTCGTGCGCATCGAGCAGAGGATGCTAGGGAGCTCCTCTGCCCACGCGCCTCGCTTGGAAGCGGTTTGTTCGAGTCTCCGGCGTAACCCCTGTAGGATTACGCCATTGACGCTCTCGACGGCCCCGTTGCTTTGGGGATGGGCCACTGAGGCGAAGTGGATGACGACCCCCAGGCCTTCGCAGAATTCCCGGAAATAAGCCGAGTCGAATTGGGTCCCGTTGTCCACGGTGATTTCCCGGGGGACACCAAAACGACAAACGACGTTTTTCCAGAAAAACCGCTGAACAGCCCGGGAGGTGATGCTAGCCAAGGGCTCCGCCTCAACCCACTTTGTAAAGTAGTCGACCGCGACTACCGCATACTTGTATCCTCCGGGCGCAGGGGGGAAGGGCCCTAAGAGGTCCATCCGCCAGCGCACGAAGGGCCAAGTGATGGGGGTAGTCCGCAGCGCTACAGGGGGGAGATTCGAGCCCTTGGCCATCTTCTGGCATGCTTCGCACGCGGAGACAAGGTCTCGCGCGTCGCGCATGACTGTAGGCCAGTAGAAGCCCTGCCGAAGGGCCTTGGCGGCGATGGCACGCGGGGCTAGGTGAGAACCACAGCTTCCCGCGTGAATGTCTTCCAGGAGTTGAAGTCCCTCCGACCGGGGGAGGCAGCGCAGGAGGGCTGAAGCCCCCCGCTTGTAGAGCCTTCCCTCCAGCAGGAGATATGCCCGGGCTTTGGCCCGGAGGCGCTTAGCCTCGGTCTCGTGGGGAGGGTCCCCCTCTCCCTTGATGAAGGAGATGAGGGGGTCCATCCAAGATGAAGGCCGAACGATCTCGGCGACCTCCGGGACCGGAGGCTCGGGGCCTGCATCCGGGGAGGCCACCGAGGGCTTCATGATGATTTCCAGGAAGGCCCCCCTGGGGAGCGTTTCCCGGGCGCTTGCTGCCCGTGCCAAGCCATCGGCCCGGTCATTCTCCCTCCTCGGGATATGCCGGGCCTCAAGGCCGTCGAAGTGTTTCTCCATCTTCCGTACTTCCTGCAAGTAAAGACTTAAATTTGCGTCATGGCACAGGTAAGACTTGTCCATTTGGCAGACAACGAGCTGAGAGTCTCCCTTCACTAGTAGGCGCCGGATCCCCAGGGAGCGCGCGAGGCGCATCCCGAGGAGCAGAGCCTCGTATTCGGCGACGTTGTTGGTTGCGGGGAACTCGAGCCGCGCGGCGTACTCGAGCTCCTTCCCCTCGGGGCTCCGGAGGACTACCCCCGCGCCAGCCCCGGCGAGACACAGCGACCCATCAAACAGCAGGGTCCAATGGTCACTGCGTGGGGGCGGCACAGGGAGATCTTCTTCCCCGGACCCAGAGGCGGGAGTCCACTCGGTGACGAAGTCGGCGAGGACCTGCGACTTGATTGCGGAGCGGCCGGTAAGGGACAGGGAGAAGGGGGCGAGCTCGGCCCCCCACTTCCCAATCCGGCCAGTGGCTTCTTTATTCCGCAGTACCTCCCCCAGGGGGAGGGACGACGGGACGGTGATGGGGTGCCCCAGGAAGTAGTGCCGGAGCTTCCGGGACGCCATGAGGAGAGCGTAGCAAATCTTCTCCATCTTCGTGTACTGAGTCTTGGCCCCTTGGAGGGCTTCACTGACGTAGTACACGGGACGTTGCTGCCCCCCTTGCTCCTTCACCAAAACCGCGCTGACGGCGACGGGGGTCGCGGCGAGGTAGAGGAGCAAGGGCTCTTCCGAAGACGGACTCACGAGCATTGGAGGGCTCGAGAGGTACTTCTTGAGGTCGTTGAAGGCTTCCTGGGCCTCGGGAGTCCAGCGGAACCCCTCGAGCCCTCGGAGGATCTTGAAGAACTGGAGGCCCCGCTCCCCCGAACGGGAGACGAAGCGATTGAGCGCGGCCAGGCGGCCGGAGAGCCGCTGGACATCTTTGACGGAGCGCGGTGGGGGCATGTCTAGGAAGGCCCGGATCTTCTCGGGGTTTGCCTCAATGCCCCGCTGGGACACGAGGAAACCCAGGAGCTTCCCCCCGCGCACCCCGAAGGCGCACTTCTCCGGGTTGAGCTTGAGCCCGAACGCGCAGAGGTTGCGAAAGGTCTCTGCAAGGTCGTCGATGTGGGAGGCTGCACGGGGGCTCTTGACGACCGCGTCGTCTACGTAGACTTCGACGTTGCGGCCGACTTGATCTTTGAAGACCAGCGTCATCAGGCGCTGGAAGGTGGCTCCGGCATTCTTGAGCCCGAAGGGCATATGGCGGTAGCGGAAGGTTCCGAGGGGAGTTATAAAACTCGTCTTTTCCTCGTCCCCCTCCGCCATCCGGACTTGATGGTATCCCGAGTAGGCATCTGGGAAGCTCATCAGCTCGCACCCCGCGGTAGAGTCAATGAGCTGGTCGATCCGCGGGAGCGGGAAGTTGTCTTTGGGGCAAGCGCGGTTAAGGTCGGTGAAGTCCACGCACATGCGCCACTTGCCACTTGATTTCTTGACGAGGACGGGGTTTGCGACCCACTCAGGGTGCAAGACTTCCCGGATGAACCCCGCCTCTTGGAGCCGGGCTATCTCCGTCTTGATGGCTTCTTGACGTTCGAGGGAGAGCTTTCTCAACTTCTGCTTGACAGGGGGGTGACCGGGGGTTACCGCGAGCTTGTGTTCAATAACCCCAGAGGCGACACCCCGCATGTCCGAAGGCTTCCACGGAAAAACATCGGAGTTTTCGCGCAGGAAGGCTGCGAGTTGCGCTGCATGGTCTTGGGGGAGCTCTGCCCCGATTTGGACAGTTTCGTCCACGCTGCTTGGGGACAGCGGGACCTTCCGGAGGCCCCCTTCCGGACGCGGCTTGAGAAGGGGCCTCACAGGGGACGGCGCAGCGATGCCTATGTCCGGGGGGGGAGCCTCCCCCCCGGGCGCCTTGATCAGGTTGACGCTTCCTATTGTGGCAGCAGCTCGCTCGTATAGAGCACGGGCCATGTCTTGATCCCCCCGGACGTTGATCACACCATGCGGCCCGGGGATCTTCATGCACAGGTAGTTTTGGTGGGTGGCAGCCCCCAGCCGATTGATCGTAGTCCTCCCCATAATCACATTGTAGGAGGAGGGGAGGTCCACTACGTCGAAGCGGACTAGCTCGGTCCGGTAGTTCTCCGGGGTGCCGAAGGTGATCGGGAGATCTACCTTGCCCACGGGGTGGATCGCCTTCCCCGGGACAAACCCTTGCAGAGGCCCTGCCGCTGGTTGCAGGAGCTTTTCATCCACCTGCATTTCCTTGAAGGTTTTGAGGAACAGGACGTCGGCGGAGCTTCCGCCGTCCACGAGGATGCGGGCCAAGTGGCAGTTGTAGATCGTCGCGGAGACAATGAGCGCGTCGTCATGGGGGAAGCGCACCCCTCGCGCGTCTTCCGCCGTAAAGGTGAGGGGCACGTCCGACCACTTGGGCGGCACGGACGCGTGTAGCACCCCCACTACCTTAACTTCTCGCGCGTACTCCTTGCGCTGGCGCTTGGAATCCCGCCCGGAGGCGGGCCCCCCTACGATGACGTTAATGCGGCGCTGAGAAGTTTGAAAGGGGAGAGCGTCTGAAGGCTCCCCCTCCTGCACCTGCTGCCCCCCCGCGGGAGCGGGAAGGGCCGGAACAGCTGGCCGAGGGGGCAAGGAGGCCGGAGTCCCCCCCCTGCCCGCGCTGGTCGAGGAACGCCGCGAAGTGCTGCAGCAGCTGGTGGCAATCTCGGGTGGCGTGGGTACTGGACCCGTGGAAGCTGCACCACGGTCCTTCCCGGCTTCTCCCCGTGGGGCCTTCGCGGCCGCGCGAAGACTGTCCTCCCCCATGGCCTCTCGGCTTGGGAAAGGGGCGGTTGCCCTTCGGGGGGTCGCGCGAGCCGCCTCCGCCCTCGAGGAGAAAAGTGTCCCGAGGCCGTGGTTCGCTACGGCCCCCCTGCCTGGGGCGCCTGGGGGGATCCCGGGCCCCCCGCTCGGCGGGGGCAGGAGCCCCCTGGGTCTTCTTCCAGATGTCGTCTTCCTCCGCGCGAGCGTACTTTTCGAGTACATTGAAGAGCTCGTCGGCGGAGGAGGGGCAGCTTCGAGAGAGTCTTCGGTGGAGTTCCCCCGGGAGGATCCCACTTTTGCAGGCTTCGATCACTGTGGAGTCCGGGACGTGGGCCATTTGCTTTTTACTTGGGCAAAGCTGTGTATAGCTGTGAAGAATACATGGGACGTACGTAATTTCCCTGAAAGTTGGCGCAGAACTCCCGCTTCAGCTGCGAGAAAGACTTGATGGAGCCCCCCTTCAGATTGTAAAACCAGGAGCGGGCAATGCCGGTGAGGTAGAGGGGGAAGACGTTGCATTGGACGCTCTCGTCCCCCCCCGCCGCGGAGATGGCTGTGGAGTAGATCTGCACGAACTTGTAAGGGTCCGCTTCGCCATTATAATGTTCGATGTGCGGGGGACGGTAGGGCCGCGGCCATCGGATGCTGCGGAGTCTTCGACACAGAGGTTGGTTTGCCCCCTGCACTTCCTGGGGGGAGCCCCAGTCACTGTCTTCTTTAACGGGGGACGCCCCCTCGTTATCCGAGTCAGGTAGCGGCCCAAGAGAGCCGCCAGAGTGGTGGTGACGACGCTTCTCTTCCGGGCCGGGACTGATTTCCCGGACGTCCGGGCTTCCCTCCGGGGAGGATGGTTCTTCGGCGGGTCAATTCCCCCGACCAGTGCGAGAGCGAGGCTCCCTGCGACAACGACCGGGGGGAAGCTCTTCCCCGCGGATGGGAGAATGCATTCGCTCGACCTCCCCCCGGGAGAAGCGGACCTGCTTCGCCGGGGGAGGGAGCTCCTGCACTGTAGCAGCTGGCCCGGAAGCTACCGGGGCCTGCTGGGGGGAGCCCCTGCGCCATCTGGAACCGGGGAGGGGGCGCCCGGGGCGGCGCTTGGATCCGAAGAGGGGGCCCCTGTGGCAACGACTGGGACCAGAAAGGGGGAAGCCCCTGTGACATGCAGAACCAGTGGGGGGTGAGCCCCCTCGGCGACGTCCGGGGTTGGGGAGCCAATGCGGGGGGAAATTCGCTGAGGCAGGGGAGCTGCTCTGTCGACCGGCCCCGGTGCGGTAAACGCAACGCGAGGGGCGGGACTGGCTCCCGGCGTAGGAATAACCCCCGGCATGAAATGACCCCCCAGCCCCGGAAGCGGGCCGGGAACGGGGTACCCCCCTGGTGCCACGAAGGGCCCGGGCATGAAAAAGCCTCCCGGCACCGGGACAGGCCCGGGTGCCGAGAAGTGTCCGGAAGTATATCCCGCTGGGGGAGGGAACCCCCCGGCGGGATCATACGGGGTAGACAGCCCCCCGGAGACCGGAGGGGCCGCCGGGTATCCCACAAACGGGGACATGATCCCCGGATATGCGTGCGACGAAAATGTGGGGACCGGGGGCCGCGCCAACACACTGAGGAGCTCGTCCATAGAGCGCTGGGCGCGGAGCTGGCCCTCCGCGAGAGCCTCCAGCAGGGCATCCCGGGGAGCCGGGGGAGCCGTCGGGGGGAAGCTCGTCCCGGCCGAGGTCCCCGCGGCCGCCGGGAGCGACCCGGAGGTGGAGGCACCTAGATTGAGAGGAAAGGTGGGAGGCGGTACCTGGGAATGGTCGCCTCCGGACGGAAGCGCCGGAACAGCAATGTCCCGGACGGGCGGCGCCAGGTCACCGGGACCGGCGTCACCGGGAAGGGCGCGGGCCCTTGTTCTCGGAGGAGCCATAGCGATTCGTCACGGGTCCCCACGGTCGGCGCCAACTGTCGTGGTATTAAGAATACCCCGGCAGGTTTTGAAGACGATCCTAGCGGAGATTACGCAGCGCGGGTTGACCGGGTGGCCGGTCCTCCCCCGCCGGACAAACACAAGAATTGACACGTGGATTTATACAGGTTTGGGTCCCGGTGGGGGCCCTAGTCCTGTCGACGCGCTCCCGACCAGAGTCGGCTGGGGAGGATCTCTCCGGGGGAGAGGCTTCCGGAGCACGTCTGTGAGATTAACTATTCCTAATAATAATGAGCTGATCCATTACAACAGAGGGGTACAAGGGCTATTTATAGCCCCAAAAAGAAGCAAAAAGTCTAAACTACCCCGGAAGCCACCGTCGGATTGAAGGGTAGGACCGTCCTTCTCCCAGTCGAACGTCTTGGATGCTTGACAGGTGGTCGCTGATTCCCGAAGCGTCCCTCGCGTGACCTGCACGTGATAAACAAATAGGGGTTTTACCTTTTAGGAGGGCGATGACGTCCGGGACCCCTTCCGGAGAGCAGGGTCCCGGGGACCCAAAAGGCGGCGCCCGGGGCAGGCACCGGAGGCCACTGTCCCCGGGCCAATGGCGGCGCCCGGGACATGCCCGGGGGGCACGGTCCCGGGGGCCAAAATGGCGGCGCCCGGCACATGCCCGGGGGGCACGGTCCCGGGGGCCAAATGGCGGCGCCCGGGTCATGCCCGGGGGGCACGGTGCCGGGGGCCAAATGGCGGCGCCCGGGGCAGGCACCGAAGGCCACTGTCCCCGGGCAAATGGCGGCGCCCGGGACATGCCAGGGGGGCACGGTCCCGGGGGCCAAATGGCGGCGCCCGGAACATGCCCCGGCGGCACGGTCCCGGGGGGCAAATGGCGGCGCCCGGGGCAGGCACCGGAGGCCACTGTCCCCGGGCAAATGGCGGCGCCCGGGACATGCCCGGGGGGCACGGTCCCAGGGGCCAAAATGGCGGCGCCCGGCACATGCCGGGGGGCACGGTCCCGGGGGCCAAATGGCGGCGCCCGGAACATGACCCGGCGGCACAGTCCCGGGGGCCAAATGGCGGCGCCCGGAACATGCCCGGGGGGCACGGTCCCGGGGGCCAAATGGCGGCGCCCGGAACATGCCCCGGAGGCACGGTCCCGGGAGCCTAAAAGGCGGCGCCCGGGGCAGGCACCGGAGGCCACTGTCCCCGGGCAATCATGAACTTACCTGGACTTGACCGCATGGAGATTTCCACCAACAGTTGTGTTTAATAAAAACATTTGCATTTCATCTTCTCCGTTTATTCTTTGTTGTTTTAAATCCATATGGAAAATTTTGCAAAAGAGTGAAAATTTAAATCTTATGTTGCTGCAGCTCTATGGGTTGTAATTTAAAATGCTTCCGTTGCTCATCACAACCCTATATATGAAATATTTCAAAATTACAATTATAAGTTTTAAGATGAGATCATTTGGTCAAAATGTCAAATTTTCACTCAAAAGGCAAAAAATCATCAATTTCTATCTAAAATGGTCTTCAAAATGTATTTAAAAGGTTTTTAAAGGCTTTGGATGAACAAATGATGTTAAAAAGTATTTCTATTAAAAACTAGCCCCAAAAGGATCTTCGAGTATCTTGTTTTTCAACAAAATTATTTTCGAACACAAATCAAAATCTATTTGGTTTTTGCCAAAACTTGCTTTACAAAACTCCTAGATACTCTTAATCCGGAGATGTTTCAAATTGAAAACATTCTCAAAAAGATTCTCATTTGAAAGTTAGGGGTATTTGAATCTCACCAAAAAACTTCAATTGACAGTAAATATCATAAACATGCAAACCATGAGTTCAGCTATTTTATGATCTTTATTTGTGAGCCTCCGCTCAAAATGATTTGAATAACTCATGTAAGCTGACAAGGATTGTTACCCGAGCTAGTTCAGAGTGATGCACATCTGGTTCAAGACAGATTCGAACCAGACAAATGTCCGGAGGTCCATTGCTATGATCTCAAACGACCTGAGAAGCGCGGACACATGGTCGTACGCTTTGCGCGATCATGAGATCATAGACGTTACGCGGTTAGGAGGCCGCAAACAGTGTGTGGTCAGAATGTCGTTGACTACTCTCGACCAGGATGACTCTGGATTGCTTAAGCTCTACAACAAGCATACCCCGAGAATCACGAAGATCCTTCCACGTATGAAGACAACTGCCAGGAGGTTAACATGTGCGGTTATCCCTCAATTGCATGTGTTAAGCCTACGTGGAAGTTATGTGCAGTTATTAAACCTATGCCCAAGCAACCGTTCAAAGCAATTATGCATTGGCGCCCTTTCGACCAGTATAAAAGGGTGAGCGAATGTACAAGACGAGGACACAACAAGAAGACGACGACAGATCAAGGACGAGCGTTCATAAGTTAGTTTAGTCATTTTTTAGCCAATCACACAGAAAAGATCTTTGCCTGTGATGATCTTTTCTCCAACCTTGTAATCCTTTTTCCATACATAGTGAAATCACAACAGGACGTAGGGCTATTACTCCCACCATCGAGGGCCCGAACCTGTATAAATCTCTCTGTGTCCCAACTGACATTGCTGATCATCCCTTCCCGAAGGGACACCCTGAAAGGCCTCACAACTCACAAAATTCTGCATAAGTTTGACTAAGGACCCCGAGTCTGGATCATCGACAGCCGGTGCCCACCGTGGGGCCTTTCTCAAGGTGTTCTATTTCTATCCGAAGGTTCAGTGAGCCATGTCTGGGGCATATGATTCCAAGAATGACTTTGATCTCGAGGATTATGCCCACATACAGATGTCTTCACCTAGTGATCCTGTTCCAATGGAGGAAACCGGAGGCGAAGACGTCCCGGAGGTCGATTCGACCACTCAGGTCATGTCTATCGACCAGGAGACAACAGACATAGAACTGGAACCCACTATTGTTTCTGCTGCATTAGAGGTTGGATCCGGTCCATCGCACGACCCTGCTGAGGGCAAGGGCGATGTTGATCAGGCATTTAGCCCGGGGAGGTTTGATCCTGATAACCTCCACCGTCTCTTTGATTTCGAGTCCGACTTAGAACAAACAGAGATGTTTTCTCCATCGGGGACCTCGTTCCCTAGGCAATTCGCTGCCTTATCAGAAGAAACTCCCGATCAGCAGGCTGCTAGGGAAGAACAGGAATGCAAGCAAAAAGAAGATCCAGAGCGCAGACAAAAGGAGCATCAAGATCGCGAGCAGCAAGATAATGGGTTCCGCAAAACAGCCCTAGAGGCTCTGCAAAATGCGCAAGCTCATTACGACGCTGCTCCTAGTTCCTCCCATCGACCGCGTGGTCACAGACGCGACCAGACACCATCTTTACCCCTGGGACATTTACCGGTGGACGAGGAGACGGTGACACCTGGTGCGCCCAGGAGGAGCACGCATGGCCGGCTTCGATCCATCGCAGAGGTCCTGCGTAATTTTCCTCCTACTGTCACAGATGCGCAGAAACCAGCTTTCGCCATAATCCTGGCGGAGAGGTTGGACAAGGTCGCATCCGAGGCGAACCCCTACAGCCTCTTCCCGGTCAGCGATATGTTCCCATGACAGAGAATACTCTAACTCTACTTCTGGTAGACGGAATCGTCAACCACTAGTGCCGTCTCGGCATGACAAAGCCAAACGGGTGGAAAATTCTCGTGAGGTCCACCACTCTCGCTTGGGACCACACGTGGCCTCTCCTTCACGTGAGGTCGCCCGAGATCAGGTCGAGAGTCGCAGATCCATCCATGGTCCTTATGTCAGTTGTAAAGCTTTCTCGCCCGACCTTCTTGCGGTCGTTTAGCCAGATAAGTTTAAACCAGGGGCTATTGAAAGATTTGATGGAACTCAGAATCCATCGGAGTTCCTTCAAATTTACAGCACTGCTATTCAGGCAGCAGGTGGTGATGACCGTGTCATGGCAAACTATTTACCTACAGTCCACGAGGGGCTAGCAAGAACCTGGCTGTTCAATCAGCCTGAGGGTTCGATATATAACTGGGAAATGTTGTGCGATGCCATCCACAACAATTTCCAGAATTGTTATCAGAAGCCGGGAAAAGAGGATGACCTCCATCGACTACAACAAACATCGACCGAAACTCTTCGTCAGTTTGTCAAAAGATTCGTCGGGGTGAGGAATACCATCCCGAACATATCTGATAATTCCGTTATCAGGGTGTTTAAACAAGCCGTTCAATATCAGAGGTTTACGAAGGATTTGCTCATCCATCCCCCTCGATCAGTAGCCGTTCTTTTTGATATGGCTGATCGTTATTCCGACGCAGTCGAGGCCGTTGAATGGAATCGGATGGTGGACAAAGGAAACTTACCGCCTCAACCAGGTGTCAAGGACGTAAAGAGAGAGGATTCGAACAAGAAGCCAGAATCTTCATCAAGCGGGAAGTCAAAGAAACCAAAAAGGAGTCGCATTGGACAGTACCGAGAGGTCGCGGTCGCAGAGAAGCCTCCATCGACCAAAGGTAACAAATCTTCGTTGAAAAATAAAACTGCTTCTGGTGGTCGCAGTGCCGACCAACCACAAAAGTCGACTAACCCGCAGGAAGGCAAGAGGTGGTGTCTGCTCCACAACTCTGCAGGCCACGACCTCAAGAATTGCCGGAGTTGGTTGAACCAGTTGGATGACTTCTACCAGGGGATCGGACCTATGCCGACCTTGCCACCAAAAGAACAGACTTGCGGGCTAAGAGACGCCAGCGAGGACGAAGAGATGTCCTACCAGGTACCTCGTAATCATGTCAATGTTATTTTTGGAGGTTCCTCCTCCTTTGTTTCTGAACGGCAATTTAAAGCTTTTTACCGAGAGGTGAACCAAGCGGAGACTCCCCTTGGTGAACCGCAATACCCCCATTGGTCGGATACTCCTTTGGCGTTTGGTCGCTCTGATTGCCCTGTGGGGCTTACTCGACCATTGAGGTTACCTTTGGTCATAACCACAATTCATCCGTTTTATGGGATAATTCCTGGTCCCTCTATGATGCCATTGGGACAGGTGGTGCTCCCGGTCACACTGGGTGAACCAGATAACTTCCGAACAGAATTAGTTACATTCGATGTAATTGATTGTGATTCGGCTTATAACGCAATCTTTGGCAGGCCAACTCTCGATAAATTCATGCGCACTACGCTTACCAATGCGGCAAGTTGCCTGGCCCCAAGGGCATTATTTCGGTCTGAGACAGTCGCAATGTGGCATTGACATGTGATCGGTTATCCCTGGAGATGGTAGATCAGCTTCCCCTCCGAGATGCCTAGATTGCCACAATGTCTACTGATGCGATCAAGGCTGCTCCTCGACCAGATGAAACATTAAAATTGGTTCCGTTGTACCCAGATGATCCATCCAGGACAATTCGGGTTGGATCAGGCCTAGATGACAAATAGGAACTCGAGCTCGTTACTTTCCTCCAAGCTAACGCAGATGTGTTTGCGTGGAAACCATCCGACATGCCCGGTGTCCCAAGGGAGGTAATTGAGCACAGGTTAGCAATTCGACCTGGACAGCGACCAATAAAGTAGAAGCTCAGGCGTTTTGCTATTGATCGGCAGGAAGCCATCCGAGTGGAGTTAGATAAGCTCCAAAAGGCCGGATTTATTCGCGAAGTCGATCATTTGGAATGGCTTGCAAATCCGGTCATGGTCCGCAATTCAAATGGCAACTGGCGCATGTGCGTCGACTACACCAGCCAAAATAGTGCCTCTCCGAAGGATGATTTTCCCCTTCCCCGCATCGACCAGCTGGACAATTCTACTACAGGTTGCCAACTGATGAGTTTCCTGGACGCTTACTCAGGATATCATCAAATTAGCATGGCGGAAGAAGATGAAGAGAAGACTGTCTTCATCACACCATTCGGTACCTACTGCTACGTCAGAATGTCGTTTGGTCTCAAGAACGCCGGTTCCACGTACCAGCGCTTGATGCAAAAGACCTTTCTTTCCCGGATGGGGCGTAATCTTGAAGCTTATGTAGACGACCTGGTTGTAAAAAGTTTAAAAAGTTCGTCTCATTTAGACGATCTTGCTGAAACCTTCTGTAATTTGAATCGATTTGGAATAAATTTAAACCCGAAGAAATGTTCTTTCGGGGTTTCGTCTGGAAAACTTCTTGCTTTTCTTGTTTGTTCCAGAGGAATCGAGGTTAATCCTAAAAAAATTAGGGCTATCAACTAAATGAGGTCTCCCTCGACCATCAAAGATGCTCAGCGCCTAGCAGGTCGCATGGCGGCATTGAGCCAGTTCATATCGCGACTAGAAAAAATGGGACTACCTTTCTTCAAAGCTCTTCGCAAACACCATAATTTTACTTGGTCCGATGAGGCCAAAAAGGCATTTCAAGAGGTCAAAGCATATCTATCTAGTCCGCCGGTCTTGGTTTCCCCCAATAAAGGAGGAACCATTAATCCTTTACTTGGCGGCCACACCTCACGCGGTCAGCGCTGTCTTGATCTCAGAAAGAGAAGGTGTGCACAAACCCGTCTACTACGTAAGCAAAGTACTTCATGATCCTAAGGAGCGATACCCTAAGGTCCAGAAACAACTTTGTACACTATTGATGGCTTCCCATAAGCTACAACATTACTTCCAAGCACATAAGATCATAGTGCCCTCGTCTTTTCCTTTGGGGGACATTGTCCGGAATCCGGAGAAATCTGGTCGGATCGCGAAATGGGCTGTGGAACTCGGAGCCTTCGACCTCCATTTCATGCCTCGCACCGCGGTCAAATCTCAGATCCTGGCCGACTTTGTGGTCCAATGGACTAATCCTGAACCACCCGTGCGGGAGTCTGAAGATTTGGAATGCCCCGATCACTGGATGATGTATTTTGATGGCCCTCGTAGTTTTCAACACTCAGGGGCTGGAGTGGTCATAGTCACGCCTCAGGGTAACCAACTGAAGTATGTCATTCAACTACACTTTGTTGCGACCAACAATGCAGCAGAGTATGAATGTCTTATTGCAGGGCTCCAGGCAGCAAAATTCCTCGGAGTCCGTTGATTGGTGGTGAGGGGAGACTCACAGCTGGTCGTAAACCAGGTAAACAAGGAGTACAGCACCTCTGATGAGACAATGGCTCATTACCAGGGGGAACTGAGGAGATTGGAAAAACACTTCAGTCATTTCGAAGTCCAATACATCCCACGAAAGGAAAACATTCTCGCAGACCAATTATCCAAAATTGGGTCCTCACGCACATCCGCCCCGGTAGGAGTGTTCGTCGAACACTTGGAACATCCTACGATCATGACTACGACCGAAGATGATCCGGTAATAGTCTGCGTTACCAACCTCGGACATGAACGAGATTGGATCATCCATTGAGGGTCTATCTCAAACACGGGACCTTGCCCGAGGATGAAACCGAGAGCGATCGATTAGTTCGAACAGCGCGTCTATACAAACTTATGGAAAGGGTCTTGTATAGAAAACGTACTCAAGGACTATTCATGCGCTATGTGTCTCAAGAGGAAGGTTGTCGTGGTATTGCGAATACCACGGCAGGTTTTGAGAACGATCCTAGCGAAGATTACGCGGCGCGGGTTGACCAGATGACCGGTCCTCCCCCGCCGGACAAACACAAGAAATGACACGAGGATTTATACAGGTTCGGGTCCCGGTGGGGGCCCTAGTCCTGTCGGCGTGCTCCCGACCGGAGTCGGCTGGGGAGGCTCTCTTCGGGGGAGAGGCTTCCGGAGCACACCTGAGAGTTTTGGCTATTCTAATAAATGAATCACTTGCTTACAACTGAGGGGTACAAGGGCTATTTATAGCCCCAAAAAGAAGCAAAAAGACCTATCTACCCCGGAAGCCACCGTCGGATCGAGGGGTAGCAACGTCCTTCTCCCGGTCAAATGCCTTGGATGCTTGACAGGTGGTCGCTAATTCCCGAGGCGTTCCTGGCATGACCTGCACGTGATAAACAACTCGAGACTTTACCTTTAGAAGGGCGATGAGGCCCGGGACATGCGCCGGAGGCCAGGTCCCGGTAGCAAAAACGCGGCGCCCGGGGAGGCACCAGAGGCCACGTCCCCGGGCAAATGGCGGCGCCCAGGGAGGCACCGGAGGCCAGGTCCCGGGAGCCAAAAGGCGGCGCCCGGGGAGGCACCGGAGGCCATATCCCCGGGCAAATGGCGGCTCCCGGGACCAGCGCCGGAGGCCAAGTCCCGAGGGCCGAAAGGCGGCGCCCGGGGAGGCCCGGGAGGCCACGTCCCCGGGCAAATGGCGGCGCCCGGGACCGGCGTCGAAGGCCAGGTCCCGTGGGCCAAAATGGCGGTGCCCGGGGAGGCCCCGAAGGCCACGTCCCTGGGCAAATGGTGGCGTCGGAGGCCAGGTCCCGGGGACCAAAATGGCGGCGTCGGGGAGGCACCGGAGGCCAGGTCCCGGGAGCCAAAAGGCGGCGCCCGGGGAGGCACCGGAGGCCACGTCCCCAGGCAAATGGCGGCGCCCGGGACCGGCGCCTGAGGCCTGGTCCTGGGGACGAAAATGGCGGCACCCGGGGAGCCACCGGAGGCCAGGTCCCGGGTGCCAAAAGGCGGTGCCCGGGGAGGCACCGGAGGCCAGGTCCCCGGGCAAATGGCGGCGCCCGGGACCGGCGCCGGGACTAGCCCCAGCGAGACACAGCGACTGCTGGGGGAGTCCCCAGGGCCCCCACGAAGTCGTGAGGAGTCCCCGGTGAGACCCGGAGAATCACCGGGCCCCCGGTGAGATCCACAGGGTCACCGGGCGCCCGGTGAGATCCGGAGGGTCACCGGGCGCCCGGTGAGATCCGTAGGGTCACCGGAACCCCGGTGAGACCCGGAGAGCCACCGAGCCCCCAGTGAGATCCAGAGGGTCACCGGGAGCCCGGTGAGATCCGGAGGGTCACCGGAATCCCGGTGAGACCCGGAGTGCCACCGGGCCCCCGGTGAGATCTGGAGGGTCACCGGGCGCCCGGTGAGATGCGGAGGGTCACCGGAATCCCGGTGAGACCCGGAGAGCCACCGGGCACCGGTGAGATCAGGAGGGTGACCGGGCGCCCGGTGAGATCCGGAGTGCTACCGGGCCCCCGGTGAGATCCGGAGGGGTGCCCGGTGGAATCCAGAGGATCACCGAACCCCTGGCGAGTCTCGAAGAGTCTTTGGGTCCCCGAAGGGCAACTGCTGACCGTGAAGCCTCTGGGAAGCCGGTGAGGCCACGTGTCGAGCATCCAAGCCGTCCCCCTGGTCAAAGGACGTCCCCGCCCTTCCATCCGACGGTTGCAACGAGGGCTCTTTAGTCTTTTGTATTTCTTAGGGGCTATATATACCCCTCTTGTACTCTTTTTCAAGAGGAGGAACTCATTTGTATTAACGTAATATCCGGCTCTCTTGGAGACCTCTCCCCGAGAGCATACCTCCCCAGCGGACTCGTGTCCGGAGAGAGCCAACAGGACTAGTGCCCCCACTGGGACCCGAACCTGTATAAACCACTGTGTCAATTCCTGTGTTGCCCGGCGGGAGAAGACCAGTAACTCGGTCTACTCGCGCCGTTGTACACGTGCCGCGCACGTCCTAACCTGCCGTGGTATCCGTGATAACGACAGTTGGCGCCGACCGTGGGGACGTCGTAATGAATCGCCATGGCTCCCGCAACAACTAGAGCTCAAGCCCTCTCACCTCCCGAGGGCGCTGGCCCCAGCAACCTGGCTCTGCCTCCGCGAGATGAGGCCTCTGCGGCCCTGCCACCCGGGGGCGCGCGGGGGGAGGACCCGCTTCCTCCGCCTGCGGCCTCCGGCCAAAGGGTCCCCGTTTCTGACCAAGCGACCGCAACCGAGCTTGCGGGGCCTAGTGCGCCCCAACTCTCCGTTCCGGTCTCCGGAGATTCTATGCTGGGGGCTTTGATCCAGGGCCAGCTTCGCACCCAGCACACCCTGGAGGAGCTGCTGCGCGTCCTGGCGCGACCCTCGGCTCCCGTCTGCCCGCCTCCATATCCGTTTATGGGGGCACCGCCACAATTCTTCGTGGGGCACCCCGCCTTTGTCGGGCCGGGGATGTTCCCTGTTCCCGGAGGTGCGCCCGGGCCATATCCGGCTCCGGGGATGCTTCCCGCGCCGGGGGGGTCAACTCGTCTCCGAGCCCTGCCCCGCCTCGGGGACCCGCCCGGCCCCGGGTCCGGAACCCCCGCGAGCGGCTACCGGCGCGCCGGGGACAACCTCCGCGCCCGAGCCCGAGAGCCTTCGGGGGCCGACGCCCGGAGCCGGTGCAACGCCCGCTCCTGCAGACGCCCCGGGGACTCGAACCGCATGGCCCGGTCCGCGCGCCGGCGGCATCCGCTGGGACGGTGGCAAATGCGCATCAGCTCCCTCCCCCTCCGGGGCCGCCCCTGCGGGCACCCCCGGCGGATCATACCCGCTTCACAAGAGAGGAGGTCGAGCGAATGCGTACCGCCAAGTCCGGGGGAACCACCTCTCGCCATCGGTTAGGACTCCCCGAACCCGCGGGAGCGCGGAGACGCGCTCCCAATTCGCCCGGGGGAAGAGACCGTTCAAGGAAGCTGCTACCCTCCCCGCAAAATACCTCGATGCCCAAGAGGTCAGCTCAACCTATCCGGAGGAAAAGAGGTGATAGCGTCACACCGGGGGACCGCTGCCACCCCTCCCAGACTCAGAAAACGAGCATCCGTCCTCGACGAGAGAAGACGGCGACCACAGATCCCCCAACGAAGTTGATGGGACCAACCAACCACTGTGCGGTCGCCTCCGCTGCATCCACTGGCCGCGGCCTTACCGCCCACCGCACATCGAGCACTACAACGGTGAGGCCGATCCTTACGATTTTGTGCAGGTGTACTCAACGGCCATCTCGGCGGCTGGGGGGTATGAGACAGTGCAATGCAATGTCTTTCCCCTCTACCTCACGGGCATCACACGCTCATGGTTCTACAACCTGAAAGCTGGATCCATCAAGTCCTTCGTGCAGCTGAAGCACGAATTTTGCGCGAACTTCCAGGGCAACTATGTGCGGCCCTTAGACTCGTCCTAGCTCTATACCGTCCGGCAAAGGACGGGGGAGACTATCCGCAGCTTCTTTAAGCGCTTCGCTCAGGTGAAGAGCAAAGTGGCGCATGTTCCTGACTCCACGGTCATCGAAGCATGCAAGAGCGGGATACTCCCCGGGGAGCTCCACCGGAGGCTCTCCCGGAGCTGCCCCACCTCTACCGACGAACTCTTCACCGTACTTGAGAAGTACGCCCGCGCGGAGGAAGACGATCTTTGGAAGAAGAACCAGGGGGCTCCTGTCCCTGCCGATCGGGAGGCCAGAGATCCCCCGAGCAAACGTCCCCGAAGAAACGATCGCCGCGAGCCATGGTCGTGGGACACTTTCGTCGTCGAGGGCGGAGGCGGCTCGCGCGACAGCGGCAAAGGCAGTCGTGCCCCTCCTAAGTCAAAAGGCTACAGGGGAGGACAATCCTCCCGTGGCCGCGAGAGCCACCCCAAGGAGAGCAAGGAGGGCACAGCCAACGTGTAGTGCACCTTCCACAAGTCGAGTACCCACACTACTCGAGAATGCCATCAGCTTCTACAACACTTCACGGCTTTTCTTGACTAGCGCGGCCAGGGGGGAGGGGGCCCTACCTCCTTGCCTCCCTCGACGGCTTTGCCAGTGATTCCCGCTCCCGCGGGCGAGCAACAAAGACAGACGCAAGAAGGGAGCTCAGCCCAGGAGCTCCCCTTTCAAACCTCCCAAAGACGTATAAACGTCATTACGGGGGGATCTGCCGCGAGACGGGACTCCAAGCGTCAGCGCAAGGAGTATGCGCGAGAGGTGAAGGTTGTGGGGGTGCTGCATATGTCTCCGCCACCGAAATAGTCGGACGTCCCCCTCACCTTCACAGCGGAAGATGCGCGCGGGGATCGCTTCCCACACGACGACGCACTCATCGTCTCGGCTACAGTCTACAACTGCCAACTAGAGCGCATCCTCGTCGACGGCGGACGCTCCGCCGATATTCTATACCTGAAGGCGTTCAGGGAGATGCAAGTCGACGAGAAGCTGCTGCAGCCCGCACTCGGGCCGTTGCAAGGCTTCGTCCCCGGGAAGACCATCCACCCAGTGGGGAAGGTCGACCTACCGATGACCTTCGGCACCCCAGAAAACTACCGGATGGAGATGGTCCGGTTTGATGTCATAGACCTCCCCTCTACGTACAACGCCATTATGGGGAGGACCACGATCAACCACCTGGGGGCGGCAATTGACCAGAATTACCTCTACGTGAAGATCCCTGGGCCTCACGGTGCGGTCACTGTTCGAGGTGACCAGAGCGTGGCCCGCGCTCTTTACGAGCACGCCGCCACCGCTATTGGAAGCGTCAACATGATCAAGACTCCGGGGGGAGAGAACCCCCCCGAACCTCATACTGCCCCGACCGCTTCTTCCGGGAGGCCACTCCCGAGGCCACGCCCTGAGGGAGACCTCCGGAAGGCCAACTGTCCACGGGAGATGAAGAGAGGACCATCAGGGTCGAAGCAGACCTCCCCGAGGGGCAGACCGAGCAACTCGTGGCCTTCCTTCGCGAGAACTCGGACGTTTTCGCGTGGGAGCCCTTGGACATGCAGGGCGTCACCCGGGACGTCATCGAGCATAAGCTCGCAGTGATCCCCGGCCGCTCCCCGATCAAGCAAAAGTTGAGGAAGCTATCCCTCGAGCACTAAGACGCCATCAAGGTAGAGGTCGCCAGGCTTCTAGAGGCGGGGTTTGTGCGGGAAGTCCTACACCCCGAATGGTTGGCAAACCCCGTCCTCGTAAAGAAGTCAAGTGGCAAGTGGAGGATGTGCGTGGACTTCACCGACCTCAAGCGCGCTTGCTCGAAAGATAACTACCCACTCCCGCGGATTGACCAGCTGGTCGATTCGACCGCGGGATGCGAACTAATGAGTTTCCTTGATGCATATTCGGGGTACAATCAGGTTCGAATGGCGACGGAGGACGAGGAAAAGACGAGTTTTATAACTCCCCTCGGCACCTTCTGCTATCTCCACATGCCCTTCGGGTTGAAAAACACCGGGGCAACCTTCCAGCGTCTCATGACGCTGGTCCTGAAGGACCAAATCGGCCGTAACGTCGAGGTCTACGTTGACGACGCGGTCGTCAAAAGCCTTCGTGCGGCCGCACACGTCGATGTAACATCCTGAGTTTTGGGGTGAAAAGTTCTTTCTTAAAAATCATGCATGCATATGTCTCTTCTGGATCAACCAAATCAGCTCCAGTTTTAGCCCTTAAATCTCCAAAATCTATCCTGTGACCCCAAGTCAAGATCTGACTTTCCAGATGTGATCTATCAGTTATCCTAAACCTAAAAGCCTTCAGAACCCAGATTCAATTCTATCTCTAACTTCCAGATTTATCAACTCATATCTGTTTTCGAAAACAGAAATATCTTATATTACCTAAATACCCTAAGTTTCAGAAATTCAGATTTAATCAAAATCTTAGCCAAGTTCAGACCAGATTATTCTTGGATTATGATCAAGGGTATGCCAATACCTTAATCCAAAAAGTTGGCAGCCAGATTTCACCATCTAGACCTTTTTCGCAAATCAGTCCAAGAGTATCGCAGATCAGTCCTTTTTCCAGATTTTCCAGAAGCCTAAAAAGGCAAAATGTTGCAAATCATCTCCAAATTCAAATCTGATTCAGGGAACACCTCCCAAATGCTTTTCAACACAAATTCTTCTTTTATGAGTATCTCAAAATCAAACCCTAAATCCCAGAATTCGAGATCAATAAGATTCAGACTTATTTTACCCTAACTTACTCTGTTTTCAGTTCATATCAAAAATCATCCGAACATCTAAAATTTTATCTTCTATCTGTGCCAAATCATCTGTTGAATCAAGTCTACCAGATTAATGCAATCAATCTCAGATTTAACCTTCCAAATCATCAAATTTACATTTAAGTCCAAATCAAGAAATCAAATATTGCAAATCAGCACAAATTCGACCAGGCCAACTACTGTGCACGACCAGAGCCTCGCCGTGATTCCTTGCGCCGTGCTCGCTCGCCGCCGGCCAAGCCTCGCCTGAAATTGTGACCGTGCATGCTTGTGCGCACGTGTCCGTGTCCTAGCCTTCGCCGTGGCAGCGCCATTGAACAACACTTGCTCCCGTGCGCGACCAGCAGCAGCCATTGTCAGCATCTTCTTGCCACATTGCTTGCTTTGCCAGCCCTTGTCGCCACCGCCTTGCACCGCCCGACATTATTGAGTCCCGATGAAGAAACAGTGAACAGCTTTGCACTACCTGTGCGCCGTCGCGTCACCGCTCGCCGTTGTTGCATCTGCGCCCGGCAAATCAAATCACTGGCGCCAATTTAATGCTATTACTTCCTTGAAAGCTTCGCCCACTGCTCTATTTAAGCAGCCATACTTTGTATCATTTCCTCTTCACCAGAACTTAGCCAAATTTCCAAATCTCTTCACTGTCGTCGTCTTCTCCGGTGAGACCAGCTCGAGGCCTCACGGTGACAGCACGCTACACTGCACCTCCTGCCAAATTGAAGCCAGCAGTGATTACCTCCCATCCTCTTGATTGTGCTGTTGCATTGAATTGCTCACCGGTGACCTCTAATGCCGGCGATCACCGGAAATTCCCGATTGCCCTGTTCCAGCAATGCAGGCTAATTTACTTCGAATCAACTCTCGAACCTGTGAAGAAAAATGATCAGTGAACCTTTTGAAGCAAGCCAGTGTATCAAGATCTCCAGATTGAGCTCAAATCAAAAGTTTCCCCAATTTTGAGTTTCTCCAGAAACCGGCGATTGTCGCCAGGCTTCTCCGGCCATCCTCCGGCCAAATTGATCGTGCAGGTAGCTTCTTCCTCTTACCCATCTATCAGTTCCCAAGGTTGGAATCGAGTTCATTCGGCATAAATCGAAAACCCCCAAATCCCATGTCATCTTCTCCAGCACAGTTCACCGGAAACCTATTCCCGGCCGTTTCAGCTTGTTAAACTTTGTCATTCAGGTGTGCTTCAACCTCCTGAGAATATTTGTCTTCTAGCCCGATCTATGAAACTGCCCAGATTTCATGTTATAGCCATGCCAAGATTTTGTCCAGTGGCTTCACTGTGCCGTGTCGCCACCACACTTCTCCTTTGAATTTCATTATCTTCCAGCCATTTTCAGCTTTAGATCTTGTTGAATGATTTGTTCCTGTTATCATTACCTACCTCCCAGACAAAGTGGTGCATCATTTGGAGCCCTAGATCAAAAGTTATGCCAAGCCCTAGTTTCTGGCCATGTCAGATTCAATGCCAGATTATGTCAGTCAGTGGCATTAGCCCTTTTCACTCCATTCCAGATGTGCATTTTGAGCATAACTTTGTCCCTTAGATTCCTGAGGTTGTGATCAGCAATTTCTTCTTCTATCACAACTTGATTTGAGCCCTTGAATTATATTTGCTGCTAAACCCTAATTTTTGACACTGTCCCAGTGCATCCCAGCCAATGGCATTAGCCTTGTTTACCCATTTCTGATTGTGCAAATTGAAAGCCACTTTGTCCACTGAATTTGTAGAGTTATGATCTACACTTTCTTCTACTGTCATAACTTGAGATAAGCTCTCTAGCTTTCCTTGAAGTTATGTCAAAGCCTTGATCCGAATGTTAATTTGCTGACATTCACTGTTTTTGATCAAACCAACCACAAAACTGATGTTCTTATTGCAACCTTGAAATCCTAAGAGCATCTAACACCCATCCTTAGCCAATTCCTTGAAACCCTAGATCTCAACTCAGTTCAGCTTGCAATCTCAACTATCTCCAGTATCGTTCAATCATTCTTGTTGAGCATATCTGCATATAGATCCTAAATCATTTTAATATATTAAGTAATATTTGTGTGTATTGTTTGTTTGTCGCCGAGCAGATCCAGAAGCTAAGTTCGAGGACTTCGCTGTTGATCCGTCATCAACTGCTGTTTCTTACGACGCGGAAGGCAAGACATATCCTTGGTCATCTTGAACCTATATTTTAAATGTTGCTAAAACATAACCTTGAATATAGATAATATTGCATGTGAAAGATTGAGAATGGTTGATTTATGAATTGGCAGTACTAGACTGGTTATCTATGAAATGTGAAATAAACAAGTTTTGAGCCATGAACTATTATATATGTATATACTTATATTCATGAAATAAAACCCCTAGCCGTGACCAGAAAAATGGTATGGATGGCGGTAGCACTGGAGGTGCTAGACTGCAAAGGATATGCAGGCACTGAAGGTGCAGGGTTGTGGATGGTCTGGTCACTGGCATATAAGGACTAGAACCTTGTGTTGTGCATCTAGTGGCATGAACATGGGACAGGCCTGAACAAGTACTTATGTGGATCGCACATGAAACCCCTGCATAAGATGTGTTGTGATGATTGATATGGAGGCTGACTCCCACTATCACTGAAGGTGATCTGATATTTGACCCAGCAATGGGGAAATGAGAAAAGGGTGGGGGTATAGCCCGCCACAACTATGTTTCGCGAGAGATCCACAGGGTCAGGGGTGAATTGTGAGTGATGCATAACAAAAGTTCTTGTTATTTCCACCTTGCCGCTCACAATATGAAGTGAGTCAGGGGTCCAATCATTTTGTTATGATAGGAAAGGCTTGAAAGTGGAATATCTTGCGGGTAAATTGGTACCTCTCTGCAGAGTCAAAAATGTATTCGAATACTCCGAGCTCCCGGGTTTTATAGGAGTCTGCTGCAGTAGATTAAATCCACGGGGTGTGACACAAGTATTATTTTCTAAATAAAATGTGTTAAATCGAGATTACCCAAATGATATGTGTTGTCATGATAAGGAGTGCTGCCGTGGGCTGTCGTGTGTCGACGTGTCACGGTAGTACTATAATTTAGTGAACATGAATGATGATGTTATGTTATGAAAGTGCTGCCATGAGATGTGGTATGAAAGAAAAAGGTTATTTTACAAACATCCATAATTCTTGACTAGTCTAGGTTCATATCATCACTACTATATGTATCTACTCTTACCTATGACTTGCTGGGTACGTAAGTGCTCACCCTTGCAACCTACAAATCAGTAGATGGAGCGTTCAATGATCAAGATGAAGGCATGGAGAACTTCTTGGATCCAGAAGGAGGAGCGTGAGTCCCGTCATTGCCCTGATGTGTTGTTCTGCCGTCCACTTCTCTTTGTGGGTGGGTCACCTATCTTCTGCTGTGTAGTTGTTATTTTGCTAAACCATGTATGCCGTGAAGGCTTTGTAATCTTCTTATGTAATATGAAGGCCAGCAGGCCACACTGCTTAAATATTTTGTAAGTTACTCTGTTGCAATGTGAATATACTCCTGTACTTGACTTATCCTGGGAAGTCAAGGGTATGTGTATGCTATGCATATATGGGACTAGCTGCAGCAAGCTAGGTCTCTACAGGAGTAGTTGTAGTCCCAGTTTCGGGGCGCGACAGTCGACGACCTGGCGGAGACCTTCCGCAGCCTCCGCAAGTACGGGTTGAAACTCAAGCCGGAAAAATGCGCCTTCGGCGTACGCGGCGGGAGGCTGCTTGGCTTCTTGGTGTCCCAGCGGGGCATCGAGGCAAACCCTGAAAAAATCCGAGCCTTGTTGGACATGCCTCCCCCGCGTTCCGTCAAAGACATACAAAAGCTCGCCGGCCGCCTGGCCGCGTTGGGTCGCTTCGTCTCGAGGTCAGGAGAATGCGGACTCTAGTTCTTCAAAATCCTCCGGGACCTTAAGGGGTTCAGATGGACCCCCGAGGCCCAGACGGGGTTCGACACGCTGAAGAAGTACCTCGCGAGCCCCCCGATGCTCGTGAGCCCATCCTCGGAGGAACCTTTACTTCTCTTCCTCGCTACGACCCCAGTCGCGGTGAGCGCGGTGCTCGTAAGAGAGCAGGATGGGCAACAGCGCCCCGTGTACTATGTAAGCGAGGCCCTTCAGGGGGCTAAGACACGGTACACTGAGGTGGAAAAGCTGTGCTATGCCCTCCTCATGGCGTCGCGGAAGCTCCGCCACTACTTCCTCAGGCACCCAATCACGGTCCCGTCATCTCTCCCGCTAGGGGAGGTGGTGAGAAACAAGGAGGCCACCGGCCGAATTGGCAAGTGGGGGGCCGAGCTCGCTCCTTTCTCCCTCACCTTCACGGGCCACTCCGCCATCAAGTCGCAAGTCCTCGCTGACTTCGTGGCGGAATGGACCCCAACCACCGAAACGGACGGAGGGACTCCCCTCGCCCCTCCCCGGTGCCAAGACCATTGGACGCTCATGTTCGATGGCTCCTTGTGCCTCGCCGGGGCCGGCGCGGGGGTGGTTCTCCGGAGTCCCGAAGGGAAGATGCTGGAGTACGCCGCTAGGCTCGAATTCCCGGCTACGAACAATGTCGCCGAGTATGAGGCCTTGCTCCTGGGATTGCGCCTCGCGCGCTACCTGGGAATCCGCCGCCTCCTGGTGAAAGGAGACTCCCAGCTGGTGGTCAACCAAATGGACAAGTCTTACTTGTGCCACGACGCGAACCTGAGTCTATCCTTGGGGGAAGTGCGGACGATGGAAAGACACTTCGAAGGCTTGGAGGCCCGATACATCCCCCGACGGGATAACACCCGGGCCGACGCGTTGGCCCAGGCGGCTAGTGCCCGGGAACCTCTTCCCAAGGGCGCTTTTCTGAAAATCATCACGAGGCCCTCGATAACCCTTCCGGACGCGAACCCTGAGGTTCGCGTCCCGGTGGTTTCCGAGATCACTCGGACTGCATCGTGGATGGATCCCCTCATCTCCTGCATAAGGGACGAGGGGGAACCTTCCGGTGACGTTGAGGTGAAGCGCCTCCGCGCCAAGGCCAGGGCGTACGTTCTGCTGGATGGGAAGCTCTACAAGCAGGGGGCTTCTGCCCTCCTTCGCTGCCTCCCGTGGGCGGAAGTACTCCAGCCCCTCGAGGACATACACTCGGGGAGCTGCGGATCCCACTTGGCTCCGCGGGCGGTCGCGGCGAAGGCCCTTCGGCAAGGATTCTACTGGCCCACGTTGGTTCGCGACGCACGGGATCTAATCTCCGCGTGCGAGGCCAGCCAAAAGATGGCGAAGGGCACCAGGCTCCCCTCCGCGACATTGCAAACCATCCTTGTTACTTGGCCCTTCGCGCGCTGGGGGATGGATCTCCTTGGTCCCTTCCCCCCAGCACCTGGGGACTACAAGTACGCGGTGGTCGCCGAGGATTACTTCTCCAAGTGGGTGGAGGCTGAGCCCTTGGCCAGCATCACTTCCCGCCCGGTGCAATGTTTTTTCTGGAAAAATGTCGTATGTCGCTTCGGGGTCCCCCAAGAAATCACCGTCGACAATGGGACCCAGTTCGACTCGGCATATTTTCGGGAATTCTGTGAAGGCTTAGGCACTACCCTCCATTTTGCCTCCGTGGCTCATCCACAAAGCAACGGAGCAGTTGAAAGGGTCAACGGCATGATCCTACAAGGCTTGCGCCGACGGCTTGAACAGACCGCCTCCAAGCCAGGCGCATGGGCAGAAGAGCTTCCAAGCATCCTCTGCTCCATGCGCACCACCCCTAGCCGAGCGACAGGGCGCACGCCTTTCTAGCTCGTCTATGGGGCCGAAGCAGTTCTCCCCCTGGAGATTGGTTTTCGGTCGCTGCGGGTCGAGCACCTGGACGGAGCTACGACCGCGGCGCATCAAACCAACGAGGATAATCAACGGTTGGAGGTTGACCTCGTCGAAGAAGAACGCGACCGAGCGCTGCTTCACCACACCATCTACGAGCGCGAGATGGCACGCGCGTACAACCAGCGCGTGCGCGAAAGGGTCTTCCGCCTTGGGGACTTGGTCCTCAAGCGTGTGACAGACCCCCAAGCCCAGGGAAAACTATCCCCCAAGTGGGAGGGCCCATACAGGATCTCCGCGGTCCTGGGCTCCGGAGCCTACAAACTCTCCACACTTGAAGACCAGGAGCTGACGCACACTTGGAACATAACCTTGCTTCGCAAGTTTTATGTTTAGCCTTCGGGCTCGCCACCTCCTCCGCCGCGCTTCCGTGGGGGAAGGCTTATGTACTCACAGTTCCCTCCCTGGCCACGCTTTCGCGGGGGGAGGCGTTGTATCTCACCCTCTATTAATACAAGTGGATTTTTTGATCAACTCTGGGATTTTTATGCCTCCGTTAAACTGAATGGTTTTTTTTCTACTTCACCGTTGGAATTCTTTTATAGGAGTTTTTTCTTCCGCCTAAATGGCGACGTCTCCTCTATAAAAATTCCCTCCCCGTGAGGATGCCCTCTCCGTGAGGAAGTGGGCTACCACAGGCTAAAGTCCCTACAACGGGAGCACAGCTCCCATAGGGCGGCTTACAGTAACCCCTCGTGGACTGAGGGGGTAAGCGGCAACCCAGTTCTCACGAACTGCGGTAACGAGTCACTTTGAAAGATTAGTGCCCCCTCGAACACTCTACACCCTCTACCGGGTCACGGAACCTTTCTAAGGGAACATCCATTGCCTCCCGCGGCAGACGGAAAACTCGCTTTTGGAGTTTATCATCTCAAAAAGATAGACCGACCACTTTCTCGGTCGCGCACCACCGCTAGCCCCCGGGACTCCCGACGAGGGGCTACGCAAATTACGCACCCAGTGCAGTCCGGGTCCTTTCACTCGTTAGCCATAGCGCGTGGAGCTGTGCTGCACCCCGCTGTGGTGGGGGGAGGAAAACCCCGGACCCGGACAGAAAAACAACGGCTTTACGCGGAAGGCTTCGAAGTTTCTGAGACAAAGATGTGGCAAATAAACAAATCTATGGCTTTATTGATACAGCATCACACTGGGGGACAACCCCCCCAGTAGGACGGAAGCACCCCCCGGGTGCACGAGCATGGCCCGGGGAGTTAGGCTCCCGCGGGAAGATGCTCCGAAGAACGATCCCTAAGAAGCAACTACACCTAATAACCCCGGAGACCCTCTAAGATCTCCCGGGAAAGATCCTTGTACAGACTTCTCATACATCGAAGAGCACGCCGAAGGAGACCCTCCGGCCAGCACTCGTAGCTAGCCGGGGGGAGTATCCTGAGCGGGGGGACCTTTAGGGCCCCCGGCCTCGGTGGAGATAACTCGGCGCGACAATCGTCGAAGTTTCCTAAGTGCCACTCCGGGAGCCAACGCAGCAGTGCCGGCTCCCCGGAGGCACCTCCCTTCGCGGAGTTAGCGTGAGTGGGTTCGGAGACTAGCCCGCCAGATGCTCCCACGGCCGCCAGACTTAGTAAAATTGAGGCCGCCCGGGCGCTACCCGGGCTAGACCCCCCGGGCGACCCTCGAGCACTCTCCAAAAGATGTTCCTCAGGGCAAGAAGACCCTGGGAAATCGATGTCTAAGGATACCTGCCGGCAAGTTGAACACTATTAGCAAAAGCACTACTTTATCCCAGTTGAAAGACATTTACAAGTTCCCGGGGCTCTCTCTAGAGAAGCCACCCGGAGCAAAAAAGAGCTAAAAAGAGAAGCCTAATCTAACCGCGGGGGGGGGGGGGGGGGGGGGGGGGAGGAGCTCATACTTGCCCGTCCTTGTTCCCCCCGGGGGGACGTCCGCGCTGGCTGACGCGTCCTGACCCGAGCGCCGGCCGCCCGTCTCCATGGCGTCGGTGATCCGGTCGGAGAGAGCCTCGGCGCACCGCTCCAGCTCAGTCCGCCGAGGGTCAAAGAAGGCGGGGAAGCTCCGGGGGACAAGCTCCCCGATGACCCCGGCGCCCTCTCCGCGGTGCACAACAAGGGCCGCCGCCAAGGCAATCACCGGGACGGCGAGGCCTCGTGCCCGAGCCTCCGCCGCGGCCGGGATCAGGGCAACCTACGCACCATGGAAGCGCGCGGCCTCCCCGACCGACGCCGGGGTCGGGTCGGGGCCTGCCCCCCACCCGAGCTCGATCCCGAGCTCTTCGAGGGTAGAGCGGATTGCCCTACCACCCGCGACCACGGCCGGGACGCTCGAAGGTGTGGTCTCCCGCTCCGCCTGCAGCTCCCTTCGTAGCCGAGAGGCCGTGACCTCGACGGCGGCGAGCTGAGCCCGCACGGCGGCGAGCTCCCCGAGCGCCCGCTCCTTCTCGTAGCGCTCCAACGCCGCGTCCCTGAGCGCCTTCTCCTTCCCGGCGCGCTCAAAGGCCACTATGTCCTCGGTAGCCCGGAGACGCGTGGCGAGCCGAGACCTGAAGCCCCGGGCCAGTGCAACCGTCTGCGCGAAAACAATGATAAGAACACGAAAGACGGACGACCATGAAATTCAAGTAACCTACCCGAAGTCCGCAGGCGATCACCGCGTTGACGTCACACTCGTCGCCCCCCGGGTCGCTCCCGCGGGAGGCCTCCCCACCATGCAGAGCTCCCTCCTCTGGAGTCCCATCGTCGGAGGAGCCGGAGGCCTGATCCGGCGGAGGCGCCGGAAGCCCGGGGCGGACGAACTGGCCCTTACCCCTCCCGGGTACAGGGAGCGCCGCCGTCGTGGACCGAACCGCCGAGGAGCCCGTCTCTGGGGCCAGGATCTAGGCCAACGGCAGGCCGCCCGGCATCCAAAATCGGACGGAGACCTCGCTGGACGAGGGCTGCGGCCGGACCCCCGCAGGAGCAGGAGGCCGCGAAGGGCTCGGAGCGTACATCTCCGAGTCTGAGCCCTGGCCCTCTCCGGCCGGAACGCCGCCCATGGGATCCGGCCCGCCCGGAGTGTCTGGGGCTGCGCCCGACGCCCCAGCAACCCCCGCCGCGGAGTCCCTCGCTGGAGAAGGGGGAGGTGAAGACCGAGGCCTCGCGGGATTCCTCCGGGCCCGGGATCCCACGGGGCTGCCGGACGGGCGAGACCCCTTCGAGGGTCCGCGGGCAACGTCCTTCCCCCGCTTGTGCGAAGCAGGGGTGGGCAAAGGCACCCGGCCTGGGAGCCTCAGCCCAAACACCTCCGCGACGGCGTTTCGGGGAGGACCCTCCCCGATGACGCGAACTACCCTCTCGTGCTCGTCCTCGTAGTATCGGCCGAGGAGGGTCACCGCGATCTCCTTGGCCCGACCATTGGACCTAACTGCAACAACAACAAATGAACCGAGAGTGTCGACGATTCGGACTCAGAGTCCTCAGCCAAACTTATGCAGAATTTGTAATTGTGAGACCTTTCAAGATGACCCTCCGGGAAGGTATGCTGAACAATGGTGAACAGGAGCACAGAGAGTTTAGACAGGTTCGGGCCCTCGATGGTGGGAGTAAAAGCCCTACGTCCTGTTAAGATTTCACTAAGTGTGATAAAAGGTTTACAAATGGAGGAAAAAAGTCCTCACAGGCGAGGATTTTTCCTGTAAGAGTGTACAAGGATAAGCCAAAGAAGGCTTACTAAAATGCTATATGAGGTGGGCCGTAGACTTGGCTAACTTAAATGATTTTGGATTTCTTGATCTTCCGATGTCTCGGTTGATGTTTCAGATGATCTTTTTTTGGTTGATCTCCCTTGATTGATGCTCCATGCCATCCTTTTGTACTGCTTGAAAGGGTGCCATGTGGAGGAAACTGCATCAATAGGTTGCACGGACGGTTGGATGCGGTTTTTTGGAACTGCTGTTAACCTCCACGCAGGTTAAACATGTGTTATTCATGGATAACTGTATGTGTTAACCTTCTGACGGTTGATACTCCACGTGTAGGAATCTTCGGGATACTTAGAATATCCTGTTGTATGGGCAACCGAATAGATAGATCCCAAGTATCTTGATCGGCAGATGTTCTGACCGCGGGATATTGGCTGACCGCGCAATATCCCGAATGTGTAGTTCGCGTATAGCCTACGAACTTCTGATCGCACAAGGCTTACGGTCTGACCGCGTAAAGCTGCGACCTGATCGCGTAAAGCTTGCGACCTCATGGTGATGCCCCTCAGAATAGCTTGAGTTCGCATTACCAGATACATGTCTGGTTCAAACCTGTCTTGAACCAAAAGTTTATTAGAAGTGACCTGGGTGTCAATCCTCGTCAGCTAGCCCCCAAATTCGAAGAAAACGAAGAGACGTGTTTATTTTGAATTTAAAAAACCGTGCATTGGATTTTTAACCCGGCCCTTTAACTTCTCCACTTAGTGGCGCACTAAGTGAAAACGGTTGGTTTTTCAAGACGGGTTCTGACATTATGTGACGGGCAATGATAGCGTCGTAGAATTGTTTTTATCTCGAGGTAAAATTGTAAATGCTTTGACGAAACCCGAGGCGCCTGGAATGCAAACCGTCACCCAGGCGGCTATAAATACCAGGTTCTTGGATTTGTAAAGCTTCACAATTTCCCTCCACGCCTAAGTCCTTTTCTTGTTATCCTGCCTCCTTCCTTTTCACATACTCCTCTCAATGGCAGATCACGAAATCATCGAGATTGAGAGCGATGAAGGGGAAATTGTCGAACAAAGGCCTCAAACGATTGAAGTCCTGTCCCCCTTAAGGAAGAAACCCAAGGTTGACGAAGGATCTTCCAGTGGAACAAAGGTGAAGAACGTAGCGAGTTTCTTTCTTCCTTCAGTTCCTTTGACTCTCCCCGTTCATGCCTCTCGGCAAGTTAGGCCTTTATCCTTAGAGAAAGATCCCATCACGTCCAATTCTCCCATCCTTTTGGGTGATCAGCATCCTGGTCGGCAAGCGGTGACTATCCCTCGATCAGATGATTGCCATATTGGGTTGGCGAAGCAATCTTCTGATGGGAAGGTTGCTCTTCCACCATATGATGATCTTACTCCCAAGATGGGTGTATCAACGGGTTATGCACCGGGACAGGTAACAATTCTTCTCCCTTTTTGCTGATAATTTCAGTTAATATGACTAATTTTTGCAAAATGCAGGAGGTAGAAGGCTCCAGCGATCAGCCTTCTGCTGCTCCATCTCTTCCTTCCGGACAGACCCTTCTGGAAGAGAAGAATGCCCTGGAGAGAAGACCGAGGAGATGGCCTCGAAGATTCTGCGTTTAGCAGAATGTCTTGATCGATCCCAAGAAGAGGCGCACCATTTCCGTCGAGAGAGGGACTTCGCTCAGCAACAGCGGGAACTCTCTGACTTGATTAGGGACAATAGTGCGTCTGTTGTTAGGGAGGATATAGATAGACTTAGGGTAGTTGCTAGTTCCCTGGGGGTTGCCAGTGTAAATCCTACTGACAACAACATGTCCCTTGGGGAACTTTGTAAACTTATTTCGGAACAGGTCGATACTTTTATCGATCGTATCCCTTTTGTATGTAAAGAATGCAATAAATAAAGTTTCTTTTATTCATATGAACATTCTTCATACCTTCTGTGTGAAATTATGGCCAAAAGCTTAGTCCGCGACCATTCATACACAGGAAATTTCAGTCCTGCGATTAGAATCGCGCTTTTAAAAGATAACCATGACCTGCCCTGATGCCGCGATCAGACTTAAGGCCGCGGTTAGAACTGAATTGCGACTAGAGTCGAACGTTCGGTTAGACCATTAATTCGATCAGAAACGAAGTTAAATAACATGGTTTTAACCAAACCATAACCCAGTTAGAATATATCCGTACGTCAAAATTTGAGTTACATGATATTTTTCATAAAAATGTTCAAGTAAAAAGAAAGGTAAATAACCCTCAAAAAGCCTTAGCAGACTTCTCGAGTTTTAGCCCTTTCAGCTTCCAAAATAAAGAAGTCTTTTTATTTCAGATCCGATACCCGAAACGCTTTAAAGGGTTTATCATAGAATATCCATTATGGGAAATGAATAAAATATTTAAGAGGACGCTTGAGTGGAACGTTACTCACAGAGGCGTGACTCCTCGAGTCTATAAAAGCAGTAGGCAGCTTCTTGAGGAAGCTATTTCAGCCGCGAAAAACCCTTAGAGTCCCCGCCGCACAAAACCCTCATCTTCTCGCCTTCATCTCCCACAAAATCATCGACTTTTTCGACCGATCTTCCTCAAAAAATGGCATCTTGGAGCAGATCCAACCACCATTCTGAGGAGACTCTGGTGGCGTTGGATACCTGCCGGCGCTCCCACCAACTGTCCCTGTAGTGAGCACGTCGGAGGCTCTAGCGAGGATTCCCGCTGAACTGAATGATGCTGTTTTACAAAAGTTCATGAAGGTATAATAAAACTCTGCATTCGTGCCTGAATTGTACTTAGGACACCTTTGATCTTCTTCTTTGGCACCACAGGGATTATCCTGGCTAATAAGCCATTCGCGTGTTGTGATGGCTAGTACAGAAGCCATTCAAAAAGAACGCGACAGCTTGCGCAGGTGAGTACCATTACCCTTTGGTTAGCATGGGTGCATCTTGGTTGTGACTGCCTTGATTTTGCTGTAGAGAGGTTACATTTTTGAAGAAAGAGGTGGCCGGTTCAGTCTCAATGTTTAAGAAACAAGAAACTGAACTCAACAAACTTCGATCAGAGAATGCTGGTAAGCCGATTCCTGATTAGGAAGACTTGAATCCATAATATGCAAATAATCTCTTCTCTCTGTACAGCGCAAGCGGGTCGAATTACGCAGCTCAGTCGAGACAAGGAGATTCTTGAATCCTCAATTCGCCACACCGATCGGGCAATCAAAGAACTGAGCCTCCGGATCTTCGAAAAACTAAAGGCCGTGGCTGATCTTTTGAAGACCGATGTGGTAGAACTGAGGCAAGACAACCTCAGCATAAGTGACTGGACATCGCTGCTTACCGCCCAGGCGGATTCACTGCTCGAGTATCTCCCTGGAGATACACGGCGACGCGAAGAGGCGATCAGAACCAGGGTTCGATCAGCAGCAGCAGCCGTACTCAGCCGGGTTCGACTTCACCATGGCCCAGATGCAGATCTGAACGCATTGGTGGGTCCGGTTGAGGTCGAGAGTGAAGAGCTGCTCGATGCAGTCATAGAGGAAGTCAAGCCCCTAGTAGATAGACTCCTGACTAAGCTGGGGATCGAATGATCCTTATTTTTTGTAACCAAACAATTGTAATTACAATGCCATGTATGTAAAACTATTTTGCTTTAAAAGAAAGTGCATATTCACATCATAAGTTTCATACTATAAGTATCCCTCTAGCCCCCGCCTCTGTTTTATGAATACTGAAGCCTTAGTATTTTAAGCAGAGGGGAAAACATAAGTATGATGACCAGGGATATGTGCTTCAAGCCGATGGTCAAGATTAAAGTAACATTTTAACCTTATTGCAAACTGGTAGCCACCCAGATGACCGAAGACTAGCCAGATAGTCCCGTGTGCGTTGAGAAACGGCTTATTTAGGAGTGACTTATCTGGAAGTGATCGTGAGATCGACCAGCGAATCCGGTTGAAAAAATGCTGTAATAACCTAACCGCCGGCGATCAGTCCCCAGGTCGAATTTGTATAATTTGGGCTTAAAGAAAAACACTCATTGTATGAAAACAAGACATGCTTTTTATGAAAAGATGCTAATTGAACAGGAAAAGGGGTGTGGTACTTACACGTAAAACTTGCGAAGTTGATCGATGTTCCAAGTATTGGGCAAAATCCGACCATCCTCAATAGCTAACCGCGCCGATCCTGTCCGCGGCACTGAGACGACAGTGTAAGGACCTTCCCATCTTGGGGAAAATTTGTTGCGATTAGACTGGTCTTGAATTTTTCGTAAAACCAAGTCGCCAACGTTGAGATCACGTGGTCGCACCTTTTTACTGTGATACTTGCGTAGAGCCTGCAAGTATACCGCGGACTTGATCAGGGCGGGATCACGCCGTTCTTCCAGGAGGATGAGATCTTGCGATCGCTGTTCGGATTGGTTGACCTGTTCGAATTGATTCGTGCGAACAGATCCAATACTAACTTCCATAGGCAACACAGCCTCGGCCCCATAGACCAAATGGAAGGGTGTCTCACCGGTGGCTCGACTAGAGGTAGTCCGTAGTGCCCATAGAACAGTATAAAGCTCGTCTGCCCAAGCCCCCGAGCGGGTCTTGAGGATGCGGGCCAGGTGGCAGTTGTAGATTGTCGCGGAGACAATGAGCACGTCGTCGTGGGGGAAGGGAATCCCTCGCACGTCTTCTGCCATGAAGGTGAGGGGGACGTCCGACCACTTAGGTGGCGGGGACGCGTGTAGCACCCCCACAACCTTGACCTCGCGCGCATACTCCTTACGTTGGCGCTCAGAGTCCCGCCCGGAGGCGGACCCTCCCACAATGACGTTGATGTGGCGCTGAGAAGTTTGAAAGGGGAGAGCTTCTGAAGGCTCCCCTTCCTGTGTCTGCTGACCCCCCGCGGGAGCGGGAAGGTCCGGAACAGCTGGCCGAGGGAGCAAGGAGGACGGAGTCCCCCCCCTGCCCGCGCTGGTCGAGGAACGCCGCGAAGTGCTACAATAGCTGGCTGCAGTCTCGGGTAGCGTGGGTACTGGACCCGTGGAAGCTGCACCAGGGTCCTTCCCGCCTTCTCCCCACGGGGCCTTACCGGCCGCGCGAAGACTGTCCTCCCCCATGGCCTTTCGGCTTGGGGAAGGGGCGGTTGCCCCTCGGTGGGTCGCGCGAGCCGCCTCCGCCCTCGAGGACAAAGGTGTCCCGAGGCCGTGGCTTGTTACGCCCCCCCTGCCTAGGGCGCTTGAGGGGATCCCTGGCCCCCCGGTCGGCTGGGGCAGGAGCCCCCTGGGTCTTCTTCCGGATGTCGTCTTCCTCCGCCCGAGCGTACTTTTCGAGTACGTTCAAGAGCTCGTCGGAGGAAGAGGGGCAGCTCCGGGAGAGGCTTCGGTGGAGCTCCCCCGGGAGGATGCCTCTTTTGCAGGCTTCGATGACCGTAGAGTCAGGGACGTGGGCCACTTTGCACTTCACCTGAGCAAAGCGCTTGAAGAAGCTTCTGATGGTTTCCCCAGTCCTCTACCAGACAGTGTACAGCTGCGAGGAGTCCAGGGGCGCACATAGTTCCCCTGGAGGTTCGCGCAGAACTCCCGCTTGAGCTGCGTGAAAGACTTGATGGAGCCGGCCTTCAGATTGTAGAACCAGGAGCGGGCGATGCCGGTGAAGTAGAGGGGGAAGATGTTGCATTGTACCGTCTCGTCCCCCCCGGCCGCGGAGATGGCTGTGGAGTAAACCTGCACAAATTCGTAAGGGTCTGCCTCACCGTTATAGTGCTCGATGTGCGGAGGGCGGTAGGGCCGCGGCCACCGGATGCTGCGAAGTCTTCGGCACAGGGGCTGGTTAGCCCCCTGCACTTCCCGGGGAGAGTCCCGGTCGCTGTCTTCTTTGACGGGACCCTCGTTGTCGGAGTCAGGGAGCGGTCCAAGAGGTCCGCCGGAGTGGCGGTGGCGACGCTTCTCTTCTGGACCGGGGCTGAGTTCCCGGACGACCAGGCTCTCCCCCGGGGAGGCTGGGTCTTCCGCGGGTTTCTTCCCACGACCGGTGCGAGAGCGAGGCTCTCCGCGCCCGCAGCCGAAGGGAAGTTCTTCCCCGTGCTCAGGTGAATGCATTCGCTCAACCTCCCCCCGGGCGAAATGGACATGTTCCGCCGGGGGAGTGAGCTTATGCAATGTAGCCACCGGCCCGGAGGCTTCCGGGGCCAGCTGGCGGGAGCCCCCTGCGAAGACCCCCGGGACCGGAAAGGGGGAAGCCCCTGTATTATCCGGAACCGGGGAGGGGGCACCCACGGCGATGTTTGGAACCGAAGTGGAGGGAGCCCCTGTGGCAACGACTGGAACTGGAAAGGGGGAAGCCCCTGTATTATCCGGAACCGGCGAGGGGGGAGCCCCCGCAGCGACGGCCGGGACCGGGGAGCCGATGCGGGGGGAAGTCTACTGAGGCACGGGAGCTGCTCTGTCGATCGCCCCCGGTGCGGTAAGCGCGACGCGAGGGGCGGGACTGGCTCCCGGTGTAGGGAAAACCCCCGGCATGAAATGGGCTCCCGGCCCCGGAAATGAGCCTGAGAAGGGGTACCCCCCTGGTGCCACGAAGGGCCCTGGCATGAAGTAGCCCCCCGGCACCGGCACGGGCCCGGGCGCCGGGAAGGGTCCGGACGTGTACCCCGCTGTAACATCCCTATTTTTGGCTATCTTTTCTGCTTGCGAGTCAGCATATCTTCTTTGGAATCCCTGTTGTCTCAACCCTATCTTGATCTTAGGTATGCCACTACCTTAACCAAAAAAAGTTGGCAGCTAAACTTCATCTCCAGGATCGTTTTTACATTTCAGTCCAAAAGTGCTTTAGTTTAGTCCTTTTATAAAACCCCAAAAGGCTAAAAGTCCCAGATCATCTCCAAATTCAGATTCTGATCAAGTGATTACCTTTCTTTCATTTTTTTGAACATTTTTCCCTTCTGGAAGAATTCCAGAATCTCGACCAAAACCCTAGTTTCAGCCTCGACAAAAGTTTCAAGCCCTAATTACCCTGTTTACCCTAATTACCCTGTTTTCGATTTTTGCCAAAACCACCAGATCTTATCGGATTTCACCATTTTTCCTGCTGGATGAGTCTAAGACATTTAGTAGCACTCATCTGCAAAGTCAGAATTCAAATCAGCCCTTCAATTCTTCAGAATTGCAAATAGGCCTAAATTCCCGAGACAAAACCTTCACAGTTCAGTCCAAATCGTCACATTTCAGTCCAAAACCTTGCAAACAAGCCCCTGGCCTTTTCTTCGACCACGACCAGGAGACCGCGTGCACGACCGCGACCAGCGTTCGTTCAACCAGCGCCCGCCATTTTGCCTCGCCGTTGAACTCGTCGCCGGCGAAGTTCCTCGCGCTGCCACCTTCTTAGTCGCGTAGCCTTCACCGCGCACAGCTGTATCACCACCGTGGAAGCAGTTCACCGCGCTGTGCTGTGTTCTTCCCCACGCGCGCGCGTGCCTGCTGTTGTCAGGAGCTCCACGCCACATGGCTGCCATCCCGGAGATCATCATCTCGCCTTCCTGACGAAATCCCATTTTCGCGCGATGCTTCACCTCTGGCAGAGCCCCGCCGTGTCCCCAAGTACCTCGATGACCGCCCCAGCGCCAGAAGGAAAATCTCCCCGGCGATTGCTGCAGCTCCCGAGAGCTCAATCCCGCGGCTATATAAAGCCCCCCTTTGCCCAGCATCTCTTCACACCACCCGCATTTGTAAGCCTTAGCCTCCACCACCAGAGAGCAGCTGAGTTCTCCAGCGCCGCCGCGAAGATCTTCTTTCCCGGCGAGCAGTTCCTGAAGCTCACGGCGCCAGCTTCGCCCGAAGCTTCTTTCTCCAAACTAGCGCCACCAGTAAGCTCCCTTCATCCCTCTCTTCGTACCATAGCATCTAATTGGCCCCCGGCGAACCCTAACGCCGGCGATCGTCGGAAAACCCCAAATGCCCTGTTTCCTCAATGCTGGCCGATTCTATCTGAATTAATCCTCGTGCTAGTGATGAGAATTGTTCAGTACACCCCTTTGAGCAAGCCTACAAACTTAGATTTCAAAATTGAGCAACGATCATAACCTTTCTGTAGTTTGCGCGCCACCAGTGAACTGGTCCTCGTCGCCAAGCTTCTCCGGCCATTCTCCGGCCGAATTAACCCTACAAATAGTCCCCCTCACCTCACCCTCTCACTCCCTGAGCAATGAATCGACTTCGAACTCTTTAAATCGAAAACGCCCAATTTAGGAGTCGTCTTCTCCAGCGCCGGTCGCCGGAATTTCTTCCCTGCCGATCTAGCCCTGCACACTTTGCCCCTTAGATAGATCTCTGTACCCTAAGCAATATTGTCTACTGGCTCGAACCCTGAATCGACCGGGATCAAAAGTTATGATCATGCCAAGATTGCTGTTCAGTAGTTCAGTTCATGTCCAGGCCACTGTGCTTGCTCACCGGATTTGGCCACCTTCCGGCCACCTTCTGCCCTTGAGCCTGTTTAGAGTTTTGTAGCTGTTATCAATGCCTAAACCCCAGACAAAGTTGTGCATCAATTGGAGTCCTGAGTCAAAAGTTATCTAATGCCCTAGTTTCTGGCCATGTCTAGCACTATGTCAGTGCATGTCCACCAGTGGCATTAGATGATTTAGACTTGTTACATTTGAGCAATTGAAATGCCACTTTGGCCACTAAGCCTTTTGAACCATGCTCTACAATATTTCCTATTGCCACATCTCCAGAAAACAGACCTAGAACCAATTTAGGGCAATGTAAAGCCAAGAGCCGAATGTCAGCCCTTTCGACATTCAAGTCCTTTTGAGCCCATCTCTTCGATCAATGTCAAGTGGCCTTGTCCAAACCCTTACCCCTGCATGCATGATGTATTTACGTATTATTTTCTAGTACTTGTATGCTTATATAGTGTGTATGTGTTGTTTGTATCCGCCGTGGAACCAGACGTTGAAGGAACCGAGGAGATCTTCGAGGATTCATCTGAGCAGCTAGACCCATCATTGCAAGGCAAGTCTCAAACCCTTGATCATGTCTAGCCTACTATTTTGAAATGAAGTATGTTAACTGTTTTCAAGTATATGCATGCCTTAAGTTCAAATAAGAACTATGTTTCAATAAAGTGATTAGATATGACCTAAAAGATTGTAAAGCCCCTTTTGACATTGAATATCCCTGCACCCTTGTCACCCTATAATATCATGCTTAGGCTATACTATGCTCAAGATAATATGATAAATGTTGAATGGTCACATATGAGAAATGTATATTCAAAACCTCTTTGTGAAAGAAAATGTGATTGGAATCGATAGTGAGGATGGTTTGATAGGATGGTGCTGTGTGCGCACTGGGAATGTGAAAGACTCCTCACTAAAGATTCATAAGGACTAGAACCTTGTGTGTGCTTCTATGCGGCATGAAAAATGTAACAACCACTTGCCTGTTTATGGGACGGGCGCAACTTAGTAGCTTTCTTTAGTATTAGCTATTCCCTGCAATGGTTGTCGATCCAGTGTCTTGCGAGAACTGGTGGGCCGCAGAAGGCCACAAGTGATGTGAGTTCAGAAAAATCATGAGAGGAAAAGGTGGAAAGAAGGAAGACGCCCTATGCCAGATTAAGTCGTGCGCGACTGTAATCAAGAGAGGCTATGTGTCTTGCGAGAACATAGACCCAGGCTAGGAAGTAAGGCAGTGGGGAGGACCCACAACGGTACTTGACACTTGACTGTCTATTTACCGGGCAGGGAATAGTTAATGCTAGGACGGTAAATTATTGTGTCATCTCGGCCTTGTCACATGCGTAAGAGTCGCATGGAGAGGTACCGACTTGAAAGCCGAATGATCGGTGGATTAAGGTGGTACACCTTTGCAAAGTTTAAAAAGTATCGGATACTCTGAGCTCCCAGGTTATGGAGTCCGCGCGCTGTGGATTCTATTCACGTCGATGCAGCACAAGTAGCTTTTGGAAAGTTTTCACAAAATTAGAATAAAGTGGTGACTCATGAAAGACCGCCACACACAACATTTTCTGAGAATTTAGCTTAGGATTTTAAAAGCACCGCTTTTGAAAATAAAAGTCTTTTCTCCAAAAACCAAGTGAAAATCTATCCTATATACATATACAAAGCCAAAGAGCTATTCTCTGAGAGATTTCCCCCTCATCTATATATACTTGCATTCTTATTTGGGACTTGTTGAGCACCCTGTGGACAATGTGCTCACCCTTGCTTTTACAAACGAATTTAGAAGACGGATTCGTCGACCCTGAATCTTACGGTCTTGAACCCAATGTGGAACAAGAAGAAGAAACTGAAGACCAAGCTCGATAGAGGGATATGTACCATGGTGGAGTCAGATGTGGAGAAGGCCCGTACACCGCTGCTGCAGAGGAAGAAGATTGATGAAGTCCTTTTGCTTATTATTGTTGTTTCATTTTGTGCCGACCTTTCTGTCGAAAACTCCCTAATTTGTATCAACATTTAAATGCGTCATTTTGGCGCTAAGTTATTGTAATGTTGGTCCTTGTGATCAGCACTTGTTTTTAATTACTCGCATTTTTATATAATGCATCTTGTTGTTGTGAGCTGCAATGTACCTCTTCTGAGTGCAACCCACCTGGGCGGTTGCCACCGGATTCCTCAAATGAGGGTCCCACAGAATCTGGTATCAGAGCGGAAGACTCGACTGTAGGTCGTAACCCTTAGATAGACTTTGGCGTCCCTAGAAGAAAAGTTCGCTAGTTCTTTGTCAAAAATTGTTTACGAAAACCTATTTTCCTTAAGAAAAATGTTATTTTCGATTTTTGGAAAAAGGCTTTAGACTTCTCTTTAAACTCATAGATGCCTTTCGTTCTGTCTTCAGATGGCTTCCGATAGGAGATACCTTCATGGAGACGAGCTCGGATCGTGGGCACTGTTGCTGTGGATGATGCTGCAATTTCTTGGAGCACGGGACAGTCAGAGACCGGTATATTGTGTCTGGCAAGATGAGATCAATGGACGACCAATTGGTTGTCGGACTTCAGTGATTGTCTATGAGATTCCCGAGCACGGGAGAGGCTCAGTGAGACGTCAAGCCCGCAGAGAAGAAGAGGAGGATGCTATCTTAGACGCTGCCCGTCGTGCTGTAGGTTCCGTCTGACAGATGTACAGCGACTACCTTTCTGATTCCCCCTACCACTTGGTGCCTTACCAGGTCCCCGGATCAGAGTACCGAGTTGTTCTTCCGTCCAGCGACCAGGAGAACGCTATTTTGACGAAGACTCGAGACGTCGTTCGTGCTTCGGAGATCGGATACACCCGCCTACTTCGAGACTACGAGCGTGTTCGCGATGATCGCCACTACCTTGAGGGCATGCTTATTAGGGCTCGTGCGAGTCTCCAAGAAAAGGAAAGACAAATTCAAGAATTGGCTGAATCAAGTGGAGAGAAGGACCTCGAAGCTGCAAAGTCAGTAGTCAAGAAGAGTCACCCAAAGCTGAAGATCACCGCCCGCAAGAAGGTAGGAAATTGGAAGGAGTATCTCAGCGGTTTCATGCCTGTGTCGCGTGGCATAGTCATCAACGGTCAGACGATCGAGCTTCCCTGCACTGCAAAGAAGGAGAAGACCCCTGAGGGAAAAGGGAAGGAGATTGTCAACATCAACGACGACAAGGAAGATGATCCGATGGATGCAGATGACGATGAGGAGGAGGATCCCGAGGAGGTAGAGCCTTGTGATTCTTCTGATGATGCTGAGGAGTGACTGCAGACTTCCTTCGATTCGACCTTTTGTGCCTAACCCAGCAGACACTAGATTTCCTTTTTTTGTAGTAGTTATTTTAGTATGGTTGATGTGTGCTGGATGTTAGATGAGCTCTGTAAGCCGATGAGGCTAGAAGCTTTGTATCCTTTGGAAAGCTGATTAATGAAAAGGTCATTTTGCATACCCTTATTCTTACTTCTTGAGTTAATGCCAGCATTCTGCTAGCACCTGTGTAAATGATTCTTTCCGAATCAACGTCTCTATTCTTAACCTCCTGTTTGAGTAGGATGGTTAACACGCGAGCAAGACCCCAGGAAGGAGAGCTAGAGGGAAACCCTAGCAATGCAAGGGCTACACCCGGAGCGAGGAGCCGCACCAACCCAGATAGACTAGGATCTTCGACGATGCCACAAGGAGGCAACATCAATGATGTACTGCTATGGATGGAACAAAACCGACAGGAATCAGCAACTGTACAAAACCAAATTTTGGGACAGTTGATGCAACATATCGCATCCGGACAAGCTGAAGGATCGGCAACGGGTGCAAAGTTAACTGACTTTCAGAAAACACGGCCCCCAACCTTTTCGAGTACAGAAGACCCTATAGTAGCCGACGATTGGCTGAGAGACGTGGAAAGGAAATTGAATACTATTAGGTGCAGCGACGAAGAGAAGCTTCTGTATGGATCAAATCAATTAGCTGGACCCGCTGCTGCTTGGTGGGAGAATTACCAGACTGTGCACACCAATAGAGATTCGATCACCTGGAACGAGTTCAAGGAGGAATTCCGTAGATACCACGTCCCAAAAGGCGTTGTCCAAGCAAAACGCCGAGAATTTGTGAATCTGCGACAAGGAAGCAAGACCGTGAAACAGTACCTGCATGAATTTATTCAACTAGCGAGGTATGCCCCTGAAGATATTGCGACAGAGGAAAGGAAGATCGACAGGTTTTGCGAAGGACTACAAAACTCCTTGCAATACCAGCTATCATCTCATGAATTCACGGACTTCCACGTCCTGATAAACCGGCTGCTTAAGATGGAGGAGAAAAGGGGAATAATTGAAGAAGACCGAAAGAGGAAGGCTTTGCCCAACTCTTACAAAGGAAGTGCTGGTCGAGGGAGACCAATGCCTACTTACCGACCCGCCTTCAGACCGCCTCAAAGACCCCAAACGCCTGCGCCTACTGCAATAGCACAATGCACCGGATGTAGAGGAAACCACTTCTTGAAGGATTGTCCCCTGAAGAATGAAGAGTGCTTTCACTGTGGAAGGAAGGGACATCGTAGGAACACCTGTCCGCTACAACACCTACCATCAAATGTTGCCCGAGCACAAGCTGCAAGACCCTGTGTTCCAACCCAAGGCTTCGCCAGAAATGCTCCACCCTCCAGAGGAGGAAGATTCCAGAATGGCCGAGGGAGAGGAATGCCTGCTGCAGGTCGCGGAAGAACTCAACTACGCATCTGCTGTTGAAGCAGGAGAAGCATCAGACGTCGTGATCGGTAGGATCTTTATTCACTCTGAACTTTCAGTTGCATTATTTGACCCTGGTGCTACTCATTCATTTGTGTCAAGACCTTTCGTGCTCAGAAATAAGTTGCCAGTATCCGCATTAGAGTTCCCTATTCTAATTCAATCCCCTGGAGCTCGGATGCCTGTCAACTCTATCTGTAGAAATATCGCCTTTAGTATTGGCAATCTAGGATTCCTAGCAAACCTGCTAGTTTTGGACCTTCAAGGATTAGATGTCATCCTTCGAATGGATTGGTTAGCCAAGCATAAAGGTCAGATGGACTGTGAAAAGAAAGCAATAACCCTGACAAATGCTGAAGGAAAACAAGTCACATTCCACGCAGAGAGATCAATGGTGAACAACCGAGTGTGTAGTTTGAACAGCTTAGAAGGAGTTGAGTTTGAAGGAGTTCCAATGGTAAACGAATATCCAAAAGTTTTTCCTGAAGAGCAACCTGGAATGCCACCAGACCGGGACATTGAGTTCTCAATCGAATTAAAACCCGGATCTGCCCCTTACGCAAGAAAGCTTGCACGTATGACAAGTGAAGAATAAGAAGAATTAAGAAGGCAAGTGGAAGAATTGGAAAGAAAGGGATTTGTTAGAACAAGTTCCTCACCTTGGGGAGCCCTTGTACTTTTCGCTAAAAAGAAAGACGGCAATCTACGACTTTGTGTCGACTTCCGGAAACTGAATGATATGAGATCAAGAATAAGTACCCTTTGCCAAGGATCGATGATCTCTTTGACCAACTAAGAGGAGCAAAGATATTTTCAAGGATCGACCTGAGGTCCGGATACCACCAACTGAAGATTCGAGAACAAGACATTCCAAAAACTGCATTCATAACGAGATATGGATTGCATGAGTTTACCGTGGTACCATTTGGTTTAACGAATGCACCAGCAGTGTTCATGAATTTAATGAACAAGGTTCTCATGGAATTTCTGGACAAGTTTGTCATTGTGTTTGTCAATGACATTCTCATCTTTTCGGAGTCAGAGGAAAAACACGCACAACATCTTAGGATGGTGTTGGAAAAGTTACTAGAACATCGACTGTATGCCAAATTCGATAAGTGTGCCTTTTGGTTAAAAGAAATCTCATTCTTAGGCCACATTATCTCTGGCAAAGGAATCTCAATGGATCCATCAAAAATTCAGGCTATCTTGGAATGGAAACAACCGGAGACAGTGACTGAAGGAAGAAGTTTCCTAGGATTAGCCGGATATTACCGGAGATTTGTCAAAGGATTCTCCAAGATTACAAAGCCACTCACCAGACTACTAAAGAAAGATGTTCCATTCGACTGGGCAGAAGGATGTGAAAAGAGCTTTGAGGAGTTGAAGAAGATATTGACAACCGCACCTGTCCTTACGTTACCAGATAACAAAAAGGATTTTGAAGTCTACTGCGATGCATCAAAGCAAGGACTAGGCTGTGTCCTTATGCAAGAAGGGAGAGTCGTAGCTTATGCATCGAGACAATTGCGACCACATGAGGAGAATTATCCAACTCATGATTTGGAATTAGCCGCCGTTGTTCATGCGCTAAAGATTTGGCGACACTATCTACTTGGAAATAGATGTGAAATCTACACGGACCACAAGAGTTTGAAATACATCTTCACCCAGCAAGACTTGAACATGAGACAGCGAAGATGGCTAGAGCTGATTAAAGATTATGACCTTGGAATATACTACCACCCTGGAAAAGCAAATGTAGTAGCAGATGCCTTGAGCAGAAAATCCTACTGCAATCAGGCACGAACATTAGGAATACCACCCCAATTGCTTAGAGATTTCGAGAAGTTGAATTTGGAGTTTGTTGAACAAGGAACCGTCGCCGCGTTAACAATGAATTGCGAGTTGAAGGACCAAATCCGAAGGGCTCAGGAAGTAGATCAGAGTATTCGAAAGATGAAAGAGGACCTGAAACACGAAGTGCAATTGACTTTCGTGAAGACGAGGAAGGAATTTTGTCGTATCATAACCGAATCTGTGTCCCAGAAGACAAGGAAATCAAGAACATGATACTGCAAGAAGCCCATTGTACCCCATACTATATTCACCCGGGTGGTACAAAGATGTACCAAGATCTAAAGGATCGGTTTTGGTGGAAGGGAATGAAAAAGGAAATTGCCGAGTTTATAGCTTCTTGTGATACCTGTCAAAGAGTGAAAGCAGAACACCAGAAACCTGCAGGACCGCTACAACCCCTACTAACCCCGGAGTGGAAATGGGACGACATTGGAATGGATTTTGTAGTTGGTTTACCAAGAACCCAGCAAGGATACAATTCTATATGGGTTCTAGTCAATAGATTGACGAAAGTAGCTCATTTTTTTCCTGTAAAAACGCAATACACGACGAAAAAGCTTGCAGAACTATATCTCACCAGGATTGTCATGCTACATGGAGTACCAAACACAATCGTCTCAGACAGAGGAGCCCAATTTGTATCAAGATTTTGGGGAGAACTACAAAAGTCCCTGGGAACGAAGTTGAAGTTCAGTACAGCTTACCACCCGCAAACTGGAGGTCAAACAGAAAGAGTGAACCAGATTTTAGAAGACATGTTGAGAGCGTGTGCTTTGGACTATGGAAATTCTTGGGAACAATTTCTACCGTACGCGGAATTTACCTACAACAATAGTTATCAAGTGAGTCTACAGATGGCTCCTTATGAAGCGCTTTATGGAAGAAAGTGCCGCACGCCACTATATTGGACCGAAGTGGGATAGAAACAATTTTTAGGACCGCAATTAGTGGAGGATGCCACAGCCCACGTGAAGACCATACAAGAGAGATTGAAAACGGCCCAATCTCGACAGAAAAGTTACGCCGACAGAAGAAGGAGAGAATTATCCTTCGAGATAGGTGATTACGTATATCTCAAAGTAACACCCTACAAGGGAGTTCGACGATTCCAAATAAAAGGAAAGCTAAGTCCGATATACGTAGGACCATACAAGATTTTGGAAAGACGAGGAGAAGTAGCATACAAACTGGAGCTACCGCCTGAATTAGCAGGAGTTCATGATGTCTTTCACGTATCCCAACTAAGGAAATGCTTGAGAGAACCAACAGAACAAGTGTCTCCAACAAAAACAGAGGTTCAACCAGATCTGACATATCAAGAATACCCAGTCAAGGTGTTAGAGGTCAGTGAAATGAGGTTAAAATCAAGGACGATAAAATTCTGCAGAGTCCAATGGAATAACCACACCGAAGAAGAATCGACTTGGGAAAGAGAAGAAGAACTGCGTCAGAATTTTCCCTACCTATTCTCAGACTCATTGGAATCTCGAGGACGAGATTATTCCTAAGGAGGGTAGGTTGTAACATCCCTATTTTTGGCTATCTTTTCTGTTTGCGAGTCAGCATATCTTCTTTGGAATCCCTGTTTTCTCAACCCTATCTTGATCTTAGGTATGCCACTACCTTAACCAAAAAACGTTGGCAGCTAAACTTCATCTCCAGGATCGTTTTTACATTTCAGTCCAAAAGTGCTTTAGTTTAGTCCTTTTAGAAAACCCAAAAAGGCTAAAAGTCGCAGATCATCTCCAAATCTAGATTCTGATCAAGTGATTACCTTTCCTTAGTTTTTCTGAACATTTTTCCCTTCTGGAAGAATTCCAGAATCTCGACCGAAACCCTAGCTTCAGCCTCGACAAAAGTTTCAAGCCCTAATTACCTTGTTTTCGATTTTTGCCAAAACAACCAGATCTTATCGGATTTCACCATTTTTCCTGCTAGATGAGTCTAAGACATTTAGTAGCACTCATCTGCAAAGTCAAAATTCAAATCAGCCCTTCAGTTCTTCAGAATTGCAAATAGGCCCAAATTCCCGAGCCAAAACCTTCACAGTTCAGTCCAAATCGTCACATTTCAGTCCAAAACCTTGCAAACAAGCCCCTGGCCTTTTCTTCGACCACGACCAGGAGACCGCGTGCACGACCGCGACCAGCGTTCGTTCAACCAGCGCCCGCCATTTTTCCTCGCCGTTGAACTCGTCGCCGGCGAAGTTCCTCGCGCTGCCACCTTCTTAGCCACGTAGCCTTCACCGCGCATAGCTGTATCGCCACCGTGGAAGCAGTACACCGCGCTGTGCCGTGTTCTTCCCCGCGCGCGCGCGTGCCTGCTGTTGTCAGGAGCTCCACGCCACATGGCTGCCATCCCGGAGATCATCATCTCGCCTTCCTGACGAAATCCCGTTTTCGCGCGATGCTTCGCCTCTGGTAGAGCCCCGCCGTGTCCCCAAGTACCTCGATGACCGCCCCAACGCCAGAAGGAAAATCTCCCCGGCGATTGCTGCAGCACCCGAGAGCTCAATCCCGCGGCTATATAAAGCCCCCCTTTGCCCAGCATCTCTTCACACCACCCGCATTTGTAAGCCTTAGCCTCCACCACCAGAGAGCAGCTGAGTTCTCCAGCGCCGCCGCAAAGATCTTCTTCCCCGGCGAGCAGTTCCTGAAGCTCACGGCGCCAGCTTCGCCCAAAGCTTCTTTCTCCAAACCAGCGCCACCAGTAAGCTCCCTTCATCCCTCTCTTCGTACCATAGCATCTAATTGGCCCCCGGCGAACCCTAACGCCGGCGATCGTCGGAAAACCCCAAATGCCCTGTTTCCTCAATGCTGGCCGATTCTATCCGAATTAATCCTCGTGCCAGTGATGAGAATTGTTCAGTACACCCCTTTGAGCAAGCCTACAAACTTAGATTTCAAAATCGAGAAACGACCATAACCTTTCTGTAGTTTGTGCGCCACCAGTGAACTGGTCCTCGTCGCCAAGCTTCTCCGGCCATTCTCCAGCCGAATTAACCCTACAAATAGCCCCTTCACCTCACCCTCTCACTCCCTGAGCAATGAATCAACTTCGAACTCTTTAAATCGAAAACGCCCAATTTAGGAGTCGTCTTCTCCAGCGCCGGTCGCCGGAATTTCTTCCCGGCCGATCTATGTGGGACCCTCATTTGAGGATTCCAGTGGCAATCGCCCAGGTGGATCGCACTCAGAAAAGGCACATTACAGCTCACAACAACAAGATCCATTATATAAAAATGCGAGTAATTAAAAACAAGTGCTGATCACAAGGACCAACATTACAATAACTTAGCGCCGAAATGATGCATTTAATTGTTAATACAAATTAAGGAGTTTTCGACACGAGGGTCGGCACAAAATAAAACAGCAACGATAAACAAAAGGACTCCTTCAGTCTTCTTTCTCTGCAGCGGCGGCATTGCATGGGCCTTCTCCACATCGAACTCCACCTTGGTGCATAACCCTTTAACCAGATGGGTCCTCAGTTTCTTCTTCTCGTTCCACATTGGGTTCAAGACCATAAGATTCAGGGTCGGTGAATCCTTCCTCTAAATTTGTTTGCAAAAGCAAGGGTGAGCACATTGTCCACATGGTGCTCAACAAGTCCCAAGTAACAATGCATATATATAGATGAGGGGGAATTTCTCAAGGAATAGCTCTCTGGCTTTGTATACCTATGTATAATAGATTTTCACATACAGCTTTGAAGAAAGATCTTTATTTTCGAAAGCGAGGCTTTTAAAATCCTAAGCTAGATTTTCAGAAATGTTGTGTGTAGCGGTCTTTCATGAGTCACCACTTTACTCAGATTTTGTGAAAAACTTCCAAAAGCTACTTGTGCTGCATCGACGTGAATAGAATTCACAGCGCGCAGACTCCATGACCTGGGAGCTCAGAGTATCCGATACTTTTTTAAACTTTGCAAAGGTGTACCACCTTAATCCACCAATCATTCGGCTTCCAAGTCGGATCAGCTTCATGCGACTTTTACGTATGTGACAAGGCCGAGATGACACAACAATTTACAGTCCTAGTATTAACCATTTCCCTGCCCGGTAAATAGACAGTTAAGTCTCAAGTACCGTTGTGGGTCCTCCCCACTGCCTTACTTCCTAGCCTGGGCCTATGTTCTCGCAAGACACATAGCCTCTCTTGCGTCTTCCTTCTTTCCACCTTTTCCTCTCATGATTTTTTTGAACTCACATCACTCATGGCCTTCTGCGGCCCACCAGTTCTCGCAAGAAACTGGACCGACAACCATTGCAGGGAAAAGCTAACACTAAAGAAAGCTACTAAGTTGCGCCCGTCCCATAAACAGGCAGGTGGTTGGTACGTTTTTCATGCCGCATAGAAGCACAACACAAGGTTCTAGTCCTTATGAATCTTTAGTGAGGAGTCTTTCACATTCCCAGTGCGCACACAGCACCATCCAATCAAACCATCCTCACTATCGATTCCAATCACATTTTCTTTCACAAAAAGGGGTTTTGAACATGCCTTTCTCATATGTGACCATTCAACATTTGTCATATAATCTTTAAGCATAGCATAGCCTAAGCATGATAATCTAGGGTAACAAGGGTGCAGGGATATTCAATATCAAAGGGGGCTTTACAATCATTTAGGTCATATCTAGTCATTTTATTGAAACATAATTCTTATTTGAATCTAAGGCATGCATATATTTGAAAACGGTTAACACACTTCATTCCAAAATAATAGGTGAGACATGATCAAGGGTTTGAGACTTGCCTTGCAGTGACGGGTCTAGCTGCTCAAATGAATCTTCAGGGATTTCCTCTGCTCCTTCAACGTCTGGTTTCACGACGGGTACAAACAACACATACACACTATATGAGCACACAAGCACTAGAAAATAATGCGTAAATACATCATGCATGCAGGGGAATTGGTTTAGACAAGGTCACTTGACATTGGTTGAAGAGATGGGTTCAGAGGGCTTGAATGTCGAAGGGCTGACATTCGGCTCATGGCTTAACATTGCCCTAAATCGGTTCTAGGTCTGTTTTCTGGAGATGTGATAGTAGGGAAAGTTGTAGAACATGGCTCAAAAGGCTTAGTGGACAAAGTGGCATTTCAATTGCTCAAAAGAAACAAGTCTAAATCATCCAATGCCACAGGTGGACATGCACTGACATAGTGTTTGACATGGCCAGAAACTAGGGCATTGCATAACTTTTGACTCAGAGCTCCAATTGATGCACAACTTTGTCTAGGGCTTAGGCATTGATAACAGCTACAAAACTCTCAACAGGCTCAAGGGCTGAAAGTGGCCGGAGGGTGGCCAAATCTGGTGAGCAAACACGGTGGCCCGGACATGGACTGAGCCACTGGACAGCAACCTTGGCATGGCTATAACTTTTGATTCAGGTCGATTTAGGGGTCGGGCTAGTAGACAAAATTGCTCAGGGGGTTGAGATCTATCTAAATGACAAGGTCTCATCAGCTGGTTTGGCCGGAAAATGAACTCCGGCGATCGGGGCCGAAGACGAAGGCACCGATTTGGGGGTTTTTGTTCCAGGGCGTTTGAACTCAATTCAACGCTCGGGAAGCATCTAGGGGCTGTCACAAGGCTATTGGTGAACTTAATTTCGCTAGAGATCGGCTGGAGAAGCACAGCGGCGTGCTCTGGCGAACTACCGAGGCTCGAACATGGAAATCCGGCGCTCGGGGCAAAATTGGCGAATCCAAGCTTGCAGGTTTGTTCCTCCTAGCTCACTGATCAATATCCTCTACAGGCACGAGGATCAATTTGGCTTGAATCGCTCGGCATTGCGGGAACAGGGGATTTCGGTTTTCCGGTGATTGCCGGCGTTGAGGTGCGCCGGGGACCAATTAACGGCTATGAAATGTAGAGAGAGGTGTAGGGAGCTTACTGGTGGCGTTGGTTTGAAGGGGGAAGCTTCGGGCGAAGCTGGCGCCGTGAGCTTCAACGGTTGCTCGCCGGGGAAGATGAACTTCGCGGCGGCGCTGAGGAACTCAACTACTCTCTGGTGAAGGAAGCTACGGTTTGAAGTTGTGGAATGGTGTGAGGCAATGCTGGGCAAGGGAGGGGGTTTATATAGCCGTGGGTGAGGCTCTCGGGAGCAGCAACAATCGCCGGGGATATCTTCTTCTGACGCCGGGACGGTCATCGATGCATTTCGGGACGCGGCGGGACTCTGCCAGAGACGGCGAATCGCGGGATATCAGGATTCCGTCAGGAGGTGGTGGCGAAGATCTTCGGGATGGCAGCCAAGTGGCATAAAGCTCCTGGCAGCAGCAGCAGCAGCAGGCACGCGCGGGGAAGAAGATGGCACGGTGGGGCTTGAGCGCTCCACGGTGGCGGTACAGCTGCGCACGGCTACTGGCTACGTGGCCGTGAGGTGGCAGCGCGAGGGGCTTCGCCGGCGACGAGTTCAACGGTGCGGCAAAGCGGCAGGGCGCTGGTCGAACGAGCACTGGTCGCGGTCGTGCACGTGGTCTCCTGGTCGTGGTCGAAGAAAAGGCCAGGGGCTTATTTGCAAGGCTTTGGACTGAAACGCGAAGGTTTTGGCTCGGGAATTTGGGCCTAATTGCAATTCTGAAGATCTGAAGGGCTGATTTGAATTCTGATTTTGCAGATGAGTGCTACTAAATGTCTTGGACTCATCTAGCAGGAAAAATGATGAAATCCGATAACATCTGGTGGTTTTGACAAAATTCGAAAACAGGGTAATTAGGGTAATTAGGGTTTGAACTTTTGTCGAGGCTAAAACTAGGGTTTTGGTCGAGATTCTGGAATTCTTCCAGAAGGGAAAAAATGTTCAGAAAAATGAAAGAAAGGTTATCGCTTGATCAGATTTGGATTTTGAGGTGATCTGGGACTTTTAGCCTTTTTGGGTTTTCTGAAACTTCTGAAAAGGACTAAATTGAAACGCTTTTGGACTGAAATGTGAAAATGATCTGGGGAAAGAAGTTTAGCAGCCAACTTTTTAGGTTAAGGTAGTGGCATACCCAAGATCAAGATAGGGTTAAAACATCAGGGTTTCCAAAGAAGTTATGCTGATTCGCAAGCAGAAAAGATAATCAAAAACTGGGGTGTTACAATCTAGCCCTGCGCACTTTGCCCCTTAGATAGATCTCTGTTCCCTGAGCAATATTGTCTACTGGCTCGAACCCTGAATCGACCTGGATCAAAAGTTATTATCATGCCAAGATTGCTGTTCAGTGGTTCAGTTCATGTCCTGGCCACCGTGCTTGCTCACCGGATTTGGCCACCTTCCGGCCACCTTCTGCCCTTGAGCCTGTTGAGAGTTTTGTAGCTGTTATCAATGCCTAAACCCCAGACAAAGTTGTGCATCAATTGGAGTCCTGAGTCAAAAGTTATCCAATGCCCTAGTTTTTGGCCATGTCTAGCACTATGTCAGTGCATGTCCGCCAGTGGCATTAGATGATTTAGACTTGTTACATTTGAGCAATTGAAATGCCACTTTGTCCACTAAGCCTTTTGAACCATGCTCTACAATATTTCCTATTGCCACATCTCCAGAAAACAGACCTAGAACCAATTTAGGGCAATGTCAAGCCATGAGCCGAATGTCAACCCTTTCGACATTCAAGTCCTTTTGAGCCCATCTCTTCGATCAATGTCAAGTGGCCTTGTCCAAACCCTTACCCCTGCATGCATGATGTATTTACGTATTATTTTCTAGTACTTGTATGCTTATATAGTGTGTATGTGTTGTTTGTATCCACCGTGGAACCAGACGTTGAAGGAACCGAGGAGATCTTCGAGGATTCATCTGAGCAGCTAGACCCATCACTGCAAGGCAAGTCTCAAACCCTTGATCATGTCTAGCCTACTATTTTGAAATGAAGTATGTTAACTGTTTTCAAGTATATGCATGCCTTAAGTTCAAATAAGAACTATGTTTCAATAAAGTGATTAGATATGACCTAAAAGATTGTAAAGCCCCTTTTGACATTGAATATCCCTGCACCCTTGTCACCCTATAATATCATGCTTAGGCTATACTATGCTCAAGATAATATGATAAATGTTGAATGGTCACATATGAGAAAAGTATATTCAAAACCCTTTTGTGAAAGAAAATGTGATTGGAATCGATAGTGAGGATGGTTTGATAGGATGGTGCTGTGTGCGCACTGGGAATGTGAAAGACTCCTCACTAAAGATTCATAAGGACTAGAACCTTGTGTTGTGCTTCTATGCGGCATGAAAAACGTACCAACCACTTGCCTGTTTATGGGACGGGCGCAACTTAGTAGCTTTCTTTAGTATTAGCTTTTCCCTGCAACGGTTGTCGATCCAGTGTCTTGCGAGAACTGGTGGGCCGCAGAAGGCCATGAGTGATGTGAGTTCAGAAAAATCATGAGAGGAAAAGGTGGAAAGAAGGAAGACGCCCTATGCCAGATTAAGTCGTGCGCGACTGTAATCAAGAGAGGCTATGTGTCTTGCGAGAACATAGACCCTGGCTAGGAAGTAAGGCAGTGGGGAGGACCCACAACGGTACTTGACACTTGACTGTCTATTTACTGGGCAGGGAATAGTTAATGCTAGGACTGTAAATTGTTGTGTCATCTCGGCCTTGTCACATGCGTAAGAGTCGCATGGAGAGGTACCGACTTGAAAGCCGAATGATCGGTGGATTAAGGTGGTACACCTTTGCAAAGTTTAAAAAGTATCAGATACTCTGAGCTCCCAGGTAATGGAGTCTGCGCACTGTGGATTCTATTCACGTCGATGCAGCACAAGTAGCTTTTGGAAAGTTTTCACAAAATCAGCATAAAGTGGTGACTCATGAAAGACCGCCACGCACAACATTTTCTGAGAATTTAGCTTAGGATTTTAAAAGCACCGCTTTTGAAAATAAAAGTCTTTTCTCCAAAAACCAAGTGAAAATCTATCCTATATACATATACAAAGCCAAAGAGCTATTCTCTGAGAGATTTCCCCCTCATCTATATATACTTGCATTCTTATTTGGGACTTGTTGAGCACCATGTGGACAATGTGCTCACCCTTGCTTTTACAAACGAATTTAGAAGAAGGATTCGTCGAGCCTGAATCTTACGGTCTTGAACCCAATGTGGAACAAGAAGAAGAAACTGAAGACCAAGCTTGATAGAGGGTTATGTACCAAGGTGGAGTCAGATGTGGAGAAGGCCCGTACACCGCTGCTGCAGAGGAAGAAGATTGATGAAGTCCTTTTGCTTATTATTGTTGTTTCATTTTGTGCCGACCTTTCTGTCGAAAACTCCCTAATTTGTATCAACATTTAAATGCGTCATTTTGGCGCTAAGTTATTGCAATGCTGGTCCTTGTGATCAGCACTTGTTTTTAATTACTCGCATTTTTATATAATGCATCTTGTTGTTGTGAGCTGCAATGTACCTCTTCTGAGTGCAACCCACCTGGGCGGTTGCCACCGGATTCCTCAAATGAGGGTCCCACACCCGCCGGGGGAGGGAACCCCCCAGCTGGATCATACGGGGCGGCCAAACCCCCGGAGGTCGGGGGGGCCGCCGGGTAGCCCATAAATGGGGGCATAGTCCCCGAGTATGGGTGCGACGCAAATGTGGGGGACGGAGGCCACGCCAACACGCTGAGGAGCTCATCCATTGAGCGCTGGGCGTGGAGCTGGCCCCCCACTAGGGCCTCAAGCCGGGGGAGTCGTCGGAGCCGGGGGAGCCGTCGGGGGAAGCCGTCGGAGCCGGGGGAGCCGTCGGGGGGGGACTGGTCCCGGCCGAGGTCCCCGCGGTCACCGGGAGTGACCTGGAGGTAGAGGCACCTAAGTTAAGAGAGAAGGAGGGAGGCGGTACCTGGGCTTGGCCGCCTCCGAGAGGAAGCGCCGGGACAGCAGTGTCCCGGACGGGCGCACCGGGTCTCCGAGACCGGCGTCACCGGGAAGGGTGCGAGCCCTTGTTCTTGGGGGAGCCATGGCGTCTTGTCACGAGTCCCCACGGTCAGCACCAACTGTCGTGGTATTGCGAATACCACGGCAGGTTTTGAGAACGACCTAGCGAAGATTACGCGGCGCGGTTTGACCGGATGACCGGTCCTCCCCCGCCGGACAAACACAAGAAATGGCACGAGGATTTATACAGGTTCGGGTCCCAGTGGGGGCCCTAGTCCTGTCGGCGTGCTCCCGACCGGAGTCGGCTGGGGAGGCTCTCTCCGGGGGAGAGGCTTCCGGTGCACACCTGAGAGTTTTGGCTATTCCAATAAATAAATCACTTGCTTACAACTGAGGGGTACAAGGGCTATTTATAGCCCCAAAAAGAAGCAAAAAGACCTATCAACCCCGGAAGCCACCGTCGGATCGAGGGGTAGCAACGTCCTTCTCCCGGTCAAACGCCTTGGATGCTTGACAGGTGGTCATTGATTCCCGAGGCGCTCCTCGCGTGACCTACACGTGATAAACAAGTCGAGACGTTACCTTTAGAAGGAAGATGAGGCCCGGGACATGCGCTGGAGGCCAGGTCCCTGTAGCAAAAAGGCGGCGCCTGGGGAGGCACCGGAGGCCACGTCCTCGGGCAAATGGTGGCGCCCGGGACCGGCACTGGAGGCCAGGTCCCGGGGGCCAAAATGGCGGTGCTCGGGGAGGCACTGGAGGCCAGGTCCCAGGAGCCAAAAGGTGGCGCCTGGGAAGGCACCGGAGGCCATATCCCCGGGCAAATGGCGGCGCCCGGGACCGCTGCCGGAGGCCAAGTCCCGGGGGCCGAAAGGTGGCGCCCGAGGAGGCCCCAGAGGCCACGTCCCCGGGCAAATGGCGGCGCCCGGCACCGCTGCCGGAGGCCAGGTCCTGGGGGCCAAAATGGCGGCGCCCGGGGAGGCCCCGTAGGCCACGTCCCCGGGCAAATGGCGGCACCCGGGACCGGCGCCGGAGGCCTGGTCCCGGGGGCCAAAAGTTGGCGCCTGGGGAGGCACCGGAGGCAATATCCCCGGGCAAATGGCGGCGCCCGGGACCGCTGCCGGAGGCCAAGTCCCGGGGGCCGAAAGGTGGCGCCCGAGGAGGCCCCAGAGGCCACGTCCCCGGGCAAATGGCGGCGCCCGGCACCGCTGCCGGAGGCCAGGTCCCGGGGGCCAAAATGGCTGCGTCCGGGGAGGCCCCGTAGGCCACGTCCTCGGGGAAATGGCGGGAGCCGGGACCGGCGCCGGAGGCCAAGTCCCGGGGGCCAAAATGGCGGCGCTCGTGGAGGCCCTGGAGGCCAGGTCCCGGGAGCCAAAAGGCGGCGCCCGGGGAGGCACCGGAGGCCACGTCCCAGGGCAAATGGCGGCGCCCGGGACCGGCGCCAGAGGCTAGGTCCCGGGGGCCAAAATGGCGGCGCCCGGGGAGGCACCGTAGGCCAGGTCCCGGTAGACAAAAGGCGGCGCCTGGGGGGGCACCGTAGGCCAGGTCCTAGGGGCCGAAAGGCGGTGCCCGGGGAGGCCCCGGAGGCCACGTCCCCGGGCAAATGGCGGCGCCCGGGACCGGCGCCGGAGGCCTGGTCCCGGGGGCCGAAAGGCGGCGCCCGGGGAGGGCCCGGAGGCCTCGTCCCCGGGCGAACGTGACGCAACTTACCTGGACTTAGTCTCGCGGAGATTTCCGCCAACAAAGGTAAATCCCTCTTGAAAGAAATTCATGACGGTGTATGCGGTGCGCATGCGTCATTCCGAACACTGGTTGGGAAGGTTTTCCGACAAGGATTTTACTGGCCTTCGGCACTTGATGATGCCAAAAATATGGTCAAGACATGTCCTCAGTGTCAATTTCATGCGAGGTAGGTCCATCAGCCTGCCTACGCTCTACAAACCATCCCTCTATCATGGGGGATGGATATTGTTGGTCCTATGCCACAAGCGGTCAATGGGTACAAGTTCTTGTTCGTAGCTATTGACACATTTACAAAGTGGATTGAGGCCGAACCAGTACGCAATGTCACTGCTACTGCTGTACAAAAGTTCTTTCATAAGAACATTGTGACTAGATTCGGTGTTCCAAATCGTCTCATCACTGATAATGGTTCCCAATTCGCTAGTGGTCTATTTCTGGACTATTGCGACAACATTGGAACCAAGGTGTGTTTTGGCTCTGTAGATTATCCACAGAGCAATGGTGCCGTTGAACGTGCCAACGTGCAAATATTGCAGGGCATCCAAAAGCGTGTTTTTGATCGCCTTAAGACACGCTTGGGGGCTTGGGTAGAGGAGCTCTATACCGTTCTGTGGGCACTACGTACTACTTCTAGTCGTGCCACCAGTGAGACACCTTTCCATCTGGTATACGGAGCTGAGGCTGTGTTACCCATGGAAATTAGTATTGGTTCTGTCCGAACAGATCAATTCGAACAAGTTGATCAGAGTGGAGAACGATTACAAGATCTAACTCTCCTAGAAGAAAAGCGTGATCGAGCTTTGGTCAAGTCCGCGGTGTATTTGCAAGCTTTGCGCAAATACCATAACAAAAGAGTGCGACCACGTAGTCTTCACGTGGGTGATCTGGTTTTACATAAAATACAAAACCAATCTAATCGCAATAAATTTTCCCCTCAATGGGAAGGTCCCTACACTGTTGCCTCGGTACCGCGACCAGGGTCGGCTCGGTTAGCAACGGAGGATGGTCGAATCATATCCAATAGATGGAACATTGATCAACTGCGCAAGTTTTACGTATAAGTTCCCAACCCCTTTTCCTTTTCAATTAGCATGATTTAACAAAATCAGTACTTTTAGTTCTTTCATGTGATAGTTTTTCCTTTTGCCCATATGTTACGAGTCTGGCACGGGGGCTGGTTGCCGATAATTGTATCACTATAATACTTCGACCGGATTTGCTGGCCGATCTCATGATCACTTCCAGACAAGACACCCCTCAGTAAGCCGTTTCTCAACACACATGGGGCTTGCTGGCATGTCCTTGGTCATTAGAGTGCTGCTAGTTTGCAATAAGGTCGGGTGTTGTATTGAGCAAGGTTATCGGCCTGGTCGGATGATAATACCTAATGTCACAGTATTCCTAGGTATTCCTGGTCGTCGTTACACTCATATTTTTCTTGTGCTTATAATAGTAAGTCTTTAGTATACATAATCTCAGGAGGGGGCTAGGGGAATATGGTTGCAACATGAAACAAAAAGAAGTGCTTTTCTTTCAAAAATTAATGCATACATATACATTGTATAGTTATATCTGTACAGGTACAAAATTTACAGTAAGCTAAGTTCTGTCAAGAGATTTTTGATCAGAGGCCTGACTTCCTCCATTATTACCTCAAGTTGATTTTCACTCTCGATCTCTGCTTCTCCCACCACTGGATTTAGATCAAGATCCGGGCCATGGTGAAGACGAAGTTTGCAGAGAATGGCGGAGCCTGCGGATTGCACTTTTTTTCTTATCGCCTCTGATTGACGCCTTGTATCTTCAGGAAGATACTCGCGGAGTGACTCAGCTTGGGTTGCGACCAGTGTGGTCCAGTCGCTAAGGCTAAGGTCGTCCTTTTCGGTTTCGACCACATCAGCTTTTAGCAAACTAGCCACCATCTTTAGCTTTTCGGAGAGGTCTTGTTGAACACTGCTACAGGCTGAGAGTGACGCATTCAAGTCCTTGTTCTCCTTGTAGACAGAATCAAATTTTGAGTTTTACAACTCGATGGTCGCCTGGAGATCCTTCTTCTCTTGGCAGAGTTGACTTATTTGGTCATCTCGCACTGTAATAAGAGACCATCATGAACAGTTCGCATAACAAGTCAATTCATTTTGGTCAGAACTGCAATTACAGGAGAGCTGTGACCGCAACTGTTGGAGTTCTTTCCCCAAGCAGGAGGCTCTTGGTCAGAGAGGCGTTTTCTCTGTGACAAAGGAGACAATTGTTAAAATAGGACTGAAATTCGGGCAAATGAGGAAACATCTTCCTTACCGCTGCAGGCGACTCATTTCTTGTTGGGCGACCTCGATGCACTTCGCAACAGTCATCGACTTGGTCGCCACACGAGTTAGTTCCTATGACATGGAAGGAGATCAGTTTCAGAGCTTGGGTATTCCTATGCTAATGCAAACTTAAAAATCACTTTAGGTGTTCCGCATACCTCAATATACTCGCTGAACGAGCCGCTTTCCGATTCAGCCAAAAGGCTGAGTCTCTAGACTCGCCTTATCCCCAGCTGGAGCGGCAGATGAATTTACCTGCTGAGCCTCCTCCATGGCTGGGGTTTTAGATTCCAATCTCTGTGATTGGACCTCTATAGCCATCCCCTCTACAATGGCATGAAGAATTTCTTCGGCCGTGGGGATGGGACTTTGCTCACCCGTGACCTCTGTAGCAAGAGAAGCTTCAACACTTGTAGAGGTCCCTGGGGCTCTTGGTGCTGCATCTCTGCACATAGCATAAGTAAACAGGAGAATCATCGATTAGAATGTCTTCAGTCAATCGCTTCAATATGACCCTATCTAAACGGGAGAAATTCTTACCTTACTCGAAACCCTATCCATTTCTAGGATTTCGAGGATGATTCCCCGGGAAAAAGAGGACAGTCTTCATTTGTCCTAGTCTTCCTTTTCCTGAATAGGACATTGTCCTTTTCTCCCTGTGTGCATGCAAGTCTATAAGAACACACTTGAGGAGTGATGGAAACCAAGACTGTAAGGGTCCTTACCAGAGTAACGTCTTCTGTCAGTAAAGATGAAGCCGTTGGTCCTGGAGCCTTCAGGATCGCAGGCACTGGAACTTCGTCCGCGACCACAAGATCAGTAGTGGTCGTGGGATCCTATTCAGTCATCCCCACTCCTGTTGTCAGGACTGGAGTACTCACCGCCACAGGACTGGCAGGAGTTCTTCTGCGGCGAATAAGAGGAATGTCGTCTTCCTCTTCCTGTATGAACATAACTCAATAGATGTGTACACATGAATGAAAACATTCAGGATTGTGAGAAATCATACCACAATCACCCCTTCTATCAGAAGGGGAGGTGTTGTAAGTCCTGAGGCTTCATGAGCTTCAGGCACCTGGATTTCACCCATAACCACAGGATTATCGATGGTCACAGGGCCCATTGTAGCCGTCTCTATTACTGCAGTAAGAGACAGGACTTCGCTGATTTGAGGGGAAATCGACCTCTCTGGGATGCTTGTTCCTGAAAGGTCGATCGGCTTCCTCTTGCGATGAACTAGAGGAATGTCATCCTCCTCGTCCTCGCTCCCATCACCCTGTACGATGAAGAAGTAATTTCTACTCGTACTTGTGGTTGTCATGTTCTTTTGCGAAGAGCCTCTCTTAGAATCGTCTTAGGTTTCTTGGGAGCAGATTCCTTCGCTACGCGCTTCGAAGGGGTCCTCCTCACCCTATTTGTGGACGGTCCTCCCGAAGGACCAACGTCCTCAGTCGGACGCATCACCTCAGCAAACTTCCCCAGAAGTTGTATTATTCCAAATACTTTTGGTAATACAGGACAAGTGCATGATTTACAACAGAACTTGTTAGGAAAAGTCATACCTTTCGGCGCTCTTGTTTGAGATCGTCGCCAGTGTTAATTAGGCTCTGGGGGCGAGGCGATCCCCTAGCTCCCTCCACAGTGGCGTTGTACGCCCGAAGGAGGTAGTTTGTCCGTTTTTCAATCTCGGACAAAGGAAGAGTTGTGTCACAAACAAGCATGTTAACAAATACAACATTTTTTGGTCAGTAAAAAAGTATGTTTTGTTGATTAAAGAACATACCATTATTGTAGTCCAGGGTACTATCCGCCATGGACTGGATTTCCCAAGCTGGATGAGCCCTTTCATGTATGGGGCTTACCCAATTCTTCACAAAGTCGCGTACGATGTCGCGCGCAGTCAAGCCTTGCTGGACTAGGTGAAGAATTGCTTGGGCCTGTTTCTTCTGCTCTGCGCTCTGAGCGGGAAGGGAGTCCAACTCACTGGCTTTCTCCGGTCGGGAGTTCGTGAACCATAGTCCGCTCTCCGACGGAGGGGTGCAGTAGAACCATTTCTGGTACCACCCGTGTACAGAGTCCCGGAGGGGTGGGAAGGGGTACTCTTTCTTCTCCCTTATTCAGAAGTAGAAGCACCTAGCGGCATTGGCACTCTTCGACCATGCCGAGAAATAGAAGCATCGGAAAGCTCCATGCTTGGAAGCACTCTGACGAAAGCTTCGCAATGGTGTTGGAAGATTGCCAAGATAAGAACTGCGTTGGGGTGGAGATTCACTAACTCCAGCCCATAGTGTTCCATGATTCCCCGGAAGAACTGGCTCTTTGGGAATCAGAACCCGCAGCCCAGGTACTCCACAAAGATCACCAATTCGCCCTCTTGGATGATCAGGGTTTCTTGATCTTTGTCCACTGGCCGCCAGTTGATCAGCAGCCTTGGAGGGAGAATCTGCTCCTTCTCTAATGCCACTAGATTCTCTACTGTATGGTGGACAGATCGGCTCCAGGATGCCATTTCTTGAGAAGGATTGGGAAGAAAGGTGGAGACTTTGGAGGCAACGGAAATGAGGAATGGAAAAGAGGGTTTTGTGCCGCTAGAAACTCTAAGGCAAAGGAAGGGTTTTGGCTTGTGAAGCTTCCTTCGGAATCTACCTTCTCCTTTTATATGCCCGAGACAACCCTTCGTCGAATACTTTATTAATTTCCCATAATGGGTGCCTTCTCTCTGGAAACCCGTTATGCACTCCCTACAGTGAATCCGGAACAAAATATGTTTTCATTATTTTTTCTTTCGAATTCGGGGGCTAGGGTGCGCATAAAAACATGAAAATTTTGCAAAGATTATGGAGGAAACGATTCTTCATGTCTTTTGTAAATTAATTTTTATGTGTTGATCACAACGCAGTTCTGTGATCGTCTCAAAATTTGCATGTTGATCACAATGCAATTCTGTGATCACTGCAAGTAGGTAATCACAATGTATATGATTATCACTTGATTAAGGCATTATGTTCTAATCGCGGCTTCAATTCTGATCGCAATACCAGTTCTGATCGCGATAAGGTTGTTACTTCGGATTTACCTGTGTATGTTTGGTCGCAAAGGCATTCTTTATGACCATGTTTTTGCACAGAGATTGTGAAGAGTTTTAATTCGGGATTATAAGTCTTGCATAATCCTTCTTAAAAAATCAAGGTATGTAAAGTAAAGGAAATTTTTATTTTTGACAATCTTTACATACAAAGTTCTCCTATGGACATATTGGTGTCAGTAGGATCTACACTAGCCGCCCCAAGAGAGCTAACGACTACCCTAAGTCTATCTACATCACCCCGGAGCAAAGAAGCACTACCACTCCTGATCGTATCGGAGAGTTCTCGCTGCTGCCGAGCATGGTCTCTCTCCAGGCGGAGTTGGTGCACCTCTTGGTGGGAGTTGTAATAATATTCTACCAGGTGCAGAATGGCCGATGACATTTCTTCGGTCCTCTTCTCCAGAGTCTCTTTTTCCTTCTGAACAGTTTGTTTGAAGGAAGGTTTCATCTCCTGTATATGTATGTGTTAGTTTTACAAGATAAAACGACTAGCAGAGGAAGTGAAAATAATTACCAATCCTCGCGGTAAGATTGGACGGGAGGATGAAGTGTTTCCCCCAGAAAGTAGATCACCCGACAAAAGTCGAGGACCATCAGGTCGTGGAAGTGCAACTTTCCCACGAAAAAATTGATCACCCAACAAAAGCTGAGGATCATCTGGTCGCGGGAATGCAACCTTCCTAGTAGAAAATTGATAACCCATCAAAAGATGGGGATCGTTTGATTGCAAAGGAGAAAGCTTAGAAGAAAGCTTCGAAGGATTGTTATGGATCTCCAAAGGTGGAGATGAGGGTTCGACCTGCCGAGTTGCATGGACAGGAAGAACTACATGGGACAAGGAAGGAGAGCGCAATGATGCATCCCCAACCTTTGTGCCGCAGGAGGATCCCTCGTCAACCTTGGGTTTCTTCCCTGGAGGAGCCAGCTCTTCGGTCACCTATGAATTCCCCAAAAAGCATTTTTGAAATGATCAGAATATAAGATGGCAACTTGAACCAAAAGTTCCAGAAAAGACTTACCTTCTGGAAGTCCTGGTCAAGTTCGGGTATCACTTCCTCTTTATCACTTTCAATCTCAATGATGTTTTCGGAGTCTTGATCTACCATTGAGGTGAAAGCAGAATAGAAGAAAAGATAGCTTTGGAAAAGACTTAGCCGAGAAAGAACTTATGAAGTTTTAGGGCTAAGAGGCTCCGGTATTTATAGCACTCAGGGGTGACGGTTCGTCTTTCGAATGCCTCGAGTTCTTAAAACATATTTATAGTTTTATCTCTGGTTAAAAAACAATTCAGCAGCGCTATCATTACCTGTCAAAAACAACCCCGAACCCGTCTCGGGAAATAAACCACCGCACGTAGTGCGCCACTAAGTGTGGAAGTTGAAGCGTCGGGTCACTTATCCGATACAAGATTAAAATTTGAAGTAAATATGTCTCTTCATTTTCTTCAAATTTGGTAGCTAGCTGATGAGGATTGTTACCTGAGCTAGTTCGGAGTAATGCACATCTGGTTGAAGAAAGATTCGAACCAGACAAATGTCCGAAGGTCCGTTGCTATGATCTCAGACGACCTGAGATTCGCGGACACATGGTCGCAGGCTTCGTGCGATCATGAGATCACAGACGTTACACGGTCAGGAGGCCGCAGATAGTGCGCTGTCAGAAGGTTGTTCACTACTCTCGACTAGGATGACTCGGGATTTCTTAAGCTCTACAACAAGCATATCCCGAGAATCACGAAGATCCTTCCACGTATGAAGAAAATTGCCAGGAGGTTAATATTTGCGGTTATCCCTCAATTGCACGTGTTAAGCCTGCGTGGAAGTTTAAGTGCGGTTATTAAAACTGCACCCAAGCAACCGTTCAAAGCTGTTGTGCATTGGCGCCCTTTCGACCAGTATAAAAGGATAAGCGAATGTACAAGACGAGGACACAACAAGAAGACGACGACAGATCAAGGACAAGCTTTCATAAGTCAGTTTAATCGTTTTTTAGCCAATCACACAGAAAAGATTTTCTCCTATGATGATCTTTTCTCCAACCTTGTAAACCTTTTTCCCTACATAGTGAAATCATAATAGGACGTAGGGCTATTACTCCCCCCATCGAGGGCCCGAACCTGTATAAATCTCTCTGTGTCCCAACTGACGTTGCTCGTCATCCCTTCCCGGAGGGACACCCTGAAAGGACTCACAACTCACAAAATTCTGCATAAGTTCGACTAAGGACCCCGAGTCCGAATCATCGACATGAGCCCTTTCATGTCAAAAATCTCATGAAAATCAAATTTGAACTCAATTTGCAAAAGTTTGTCAAAATTTCAACCTCTTTGCTAAATACAAAGATCATTTGGCCATAACTTTTGATTTAAAAATCCATTTTGGAAAATTCTTTTTGGAAAATGTATTTGATGCATTGAAAATCATTTCTGCAAATTTTCATTTGAGTTGGATTTGATTTGAGAAAAATTGACTCTTTTCACAAATCAAATATGAAACTTGCAAAATTCAGTTTTCTCATGGTTTTGTGCTGATTTGTCATTTTCATATCTCTATATTGGTTGGCTATTTGAAGAAAGTTTCTATATGAAATTTATTTCAGAATTATTGGAAGTCATTTGCATAGATTTTCTGGTGCTTTTAAAAGTGTAAAATGATTTTCTCAAACCTGAAATCTGAAACTTTAAATCTGACCAACATTTGTCTTTTTCATATCTTATTGTTGGATCATATCTTGGCTTCACTATAAAAGGAAATCTAGTTCGTCATTGCAACACCTATCTCCATATTTTATTTTGGAATTTTTGGAACTTGTATGCATGAGTTTCGATGATTATAAAGAAGCCAACATGTTTAACAAAATTTTAGTCAAATTGGATGTTAATTTCTCAATTCTTTCAAATGACTAAAATATTTAAATCTTGGATCTTCATGAAAAGTGTTTCCATTGATGTGTTTTATCTTTATGAAACTGACGAGGATTATCACACGAGCTAGTCCAAAGTATTGCACGTCTGGTTTAACACAGAATCAGATTAGAGGTGTGTCAGTAAGTCCGTCGCTATGGTCTCAGACGACCTAAAGGGCGCGAACACAGAGATATTTCATGGTTGCAGCCCCTGTGCGATCATGAGTTCGCAGACAGTGAACGGTCAGGAAACTGCGGACAGTGCGCAGTCAAAGGGTCGTTGATTATCTGCGACCAGGATAATTTGGGAATGCCTAACTCTTTGAATGGGCATATCCCGAGAATCACGAAGATATTTCCACGTATGGAGACAACTGCCAAGAGGTTAGCATGTGCGGTTATCCCTTGATTGCATGTGTTAAGCCTGCGTGGAAGTTAAGTGCGGTTAATAAAATTGCATCTTAAGAACTGTCCGAGGCCGTTTCACATTGGCGCCCTTTTGTCCAGTATAAAAAGGTAGTCGATGCACGTTCTAAGGACACTAAATAATTCAGTCAAGCATACAAGTACTACCAGGCATTCAATAAACCTGAAGACTTAGATATAGTTATATAGACACTAACATTGAACAGATCATCACCTGTGATCATCTCTTCTTCCCTCTTGTAAAACATCTTATTTGATATAGTGAAATCACAACCAGACGTGGGGCTATTATTCCACCATCGAGGGCTCGAACCTGCATAAAATCTCTTGTGCCTCATCCAGACATCACTCATCCTACCTTCCCGGAGGAGTGCCCTGAAATGTCCCGCAACTCATAAATTTGCATAAGCTCGACTAAGGACCCCGAGTCGAAACCGTCGACAGCTGGCGCCCACTGTGGGGCCTTTCTCAAGGTGCTTTCCCTTCATCCGGAGGTTTGGTGAGCAATGTCTAGAGCATACGATTCCGAGAATGATTTCGATCTCGATGATTATGCCCATATACAAATGCCTTCGCCTAGTGATCCCGTTCCAATGGAAGAGGTCAATTGCGAAGACATTCCGAAGGAACATCAAGAGGATACATCTTCCCCTACCCGGGTCATGTCCATGGACTAGGGGATGGAAGAGACAGGTTTGGAACTTGATGTCAGTTCCACCATATGCAAAATTGAGTCTCAGTCGCCATGTGCCCTCGTCAGGGACCAGGTAGGCAGTGACCAAGAACTTGGTCCCAGGAGGTTTGATCCTGACAACCTCCACTCTTTCTTTGATTTCAAATCCGACTTGGAGCAAATAGAGATGTTCATTCCTTCTGTAGCTTTGCTCCCCAGAGAATTCGCTGCCTTGTTGGTGGAAAATCCCGATCAACGGATTGCTAGGGAAGAACAGGAGCGCAGACAAAAGGAGGAACAAGAATGCAAGTAGAAGGAGGATCAAGACTACGAGCGACGAGATAATGAAATCTGCATGACAGCCCTAGAGGCTCTGCAAAATGCGCAGGCTCGTTATGACGCCGCCCCTAGTTCCTCCCGTAGCCCACATGGTCGCAGGCGCGACCAAATACCTTCTTTACCACCGGAGCATTTACCGGCAGATGAAGAAATTATTACACCTGGCGCACCAAAGATGAGTACGCATGGCCAACTTCGATCTATCGCGGAGGTCTTGCGTAATTTTCCTCCTACCCTCACTGGACGAGGTTGCATCTGATGCAACCCCTACAGCTTCCTCCCGGTCTACGATACATTCTCATGAAAGGGAGTATTCTTACTCTAGTCATGGTAGGCGTAATCGATTACCATCCGGATCACTTTGGCATGACAAATCCAGGCATGTCGAAAGTTCTTGTGATCGAGATTGAATTCCTATGCATTCTCGTCTGGGACCACGTGGTGCATCCCCATCATGTGAAATCGCTTGTGGATACGCTGGAAACCGCTAAACTCTTCACAGTCCCTACGTAGGTTGCAAGGCTTTCTTGCCAGGCCTCCGTGCGGTCGGCTGGCCGAATAAGTTCAAGCCAGGGGCTATTGAGAGGTTTCATGGAACCCAGAGTTTGTCGGAGTTCCTTCAAATTTACATCACCGCTATCCAAGCGGCTGGCGGGGATGATCACGTCATGGCCATCTACTTGCCGACGGTTCTTGGGGGACCGGCAAGGACCTGGCTATTTAATCAGCCCGAGTGTTCGATATATAACTGGGAAATGTTGTGCGATGCTATTCTCAACAATTTCCGGAATTGTTATCAAAAACCCAGGAAAGAAGACGATCTTCATCATCTACGACAAACCTCTACGGAGACTCTCTGACAGTTTGTCAAAAGGTTTGTCGGGCTGAGAAATACCATCGCAAACATATTCGATAACTCTGTTATCAGGGTGTTTAAGCAAGCTGTTCAATATCGGAGATTTACGAAAGATTTACTTATCAACCCTTCTCGATCAGTTGCCGATCTCTTTGATATGGCTGATCACTATTTAGACGCGGCTGAGGCCGTCGAATGGAATAGGATGGTCGATAAAGGAAATTTACCGCCCCAACCATGTCTTAAGGATGTGAAAAAAGAGGATGTAGGCAAGAAGCCGGAGTCTTCATCGGGCGGAAAGTCAAAGAAGGCCAAAGAGAATCGAATCGGACAGTACCGGGATGTCACCGTCGCCGAAAAGCCGCCGCCAGTGAAAGGTAACAAGTTTTCGTTTCAAAATAAAACTGCCTCTAGTGGTCGCAATTCTGACCAGCCAGAAAAACCAACTAACTCACAGGAAGGCAAGAACTGGTGTCCGATCCACAACTCTCCGGGACATGACCTCAAAAATTGCTGGAGCTGGTTCAAGCAACTAGATGACTTCTACCAGGGAATTGGGCTGATGCCAACTTTCCCATCGAAAGAGCAGACTTGCGGGCTTAGAGATGCCGACGGGGACGAAGAAATGTCCAACCAGGTACCTCGTAATTATGTTAATGTCATTTTTGGAGGTTCCTCCTCTTTTATTTCTAAACGACAGTTTAAAGTATTTCACTGAGAAGTTAACCAAGCGGAAGCTCCCCTTGGTGAACCTCAATACCCCTGTTGGTCGGACACTCCCTTGATGTTTGATCGCTCTGATTGTCCTGTTGGGCTTACTCAACCATTGAGAGTACCTCTGGTCATTACCCCAATAATCAGTAACGCGCGAGTTGAAAGGGTCCTGATCGATGGAGGCAGTTCCTTTGACCTTTTATTGGTCAAGGCATTGGACGAGATGCAAATCCCTCGTTCAAAAATCAAATTCATAATCCATCCATTTTATGGGATAATTTCTGGCCCATCGATGACGCCTATGGGACAGGTGGTGCTCCCAGTTACGCTGGGTGAACCGCATAATTTCTAAACAGAGTTAGTTACTTTCGATGTAATTGATTGTGATTCGGCTTATAACGTGATTTTTGGCAAGCCAACTCTCACTAAATTTATGATGGCGACGCACTATTCCTATCAGTGCAGCAAGTTACCTAGCCCCAAAGGCGTTATCTCTGTCCGAGGCAACTGCAATTTGGCGTTGACTTGCGATCGGTTGTCGTTGGAACTCGTGGATCAACTTCCCCTTCGGGATGTCAGGATCACCACCACGGCTGCGGATACGATCAAAGTCGCCCCTCGACCAGAGGAAAAACTAAAACTGGTTGCATTATGCCCGGGTGATCCATCTAGAACAATATTGATTGGGTTAGGCCTGGACGACAAATAGGAACTCAAACTCATTACCTTCCTCCGGGCTAATTCAGATGTGTTTGTGTGGAACCCATCCGACATGCCTAGTGTCCCAAGGGAGATAATCGAGCACAGGTTAGCAATTCAACCAGGACAGCGACCAATAAAGCAGAAGCTTAGACGCTTTGTTGTTGATCAGCAAGAAGCTATCGCGCAGAGTTAAACAAACTCCAAGTAGCCGGGTTTATTTGAGAGGTCAAACATTCGGCATGGCTTGCAAATCCGGTCATCGTCCATAAGTCAAATGGTAAGTGGCGCATGTGCGTCGATTACACCAGCCTAAACAGTGCCTACCCGAAGGATGACTTTCCCCTTCCCCGCATCGATCAGGTGGTCGATTTTATTGCGGGTTGGGAACTGATGAGTTTTCTGGATGCCTACTGGATATCATCATATTAGCATGGCAGAAGAAGATGAGGAGAAGAGTGCCTTCATCACACCATTTGGCACCTTCTGCTATGTCAGAATGCCATTTGGTCTCAAGAACGCTGGTTCCATGTACTAGCGCTTGATGCAAAAGACCTTTCTTTCCCAGATGGGGCGTAATCTTGAAGCTTACGTAGATGATTTGGTTGTAAAAAGCTTGAAAAGCTTGACTCATTTAGATGATCTTGCTGAAACCTTCTGTAACTTAAACCGGTTTGGAATAAAATTAAACCCAGAAAAGTGTTCTTTCGGGGTTTCATCTGGTAAACTTTTAGGCTTTCTCGTTTGTTCTAGATGAATCTAGGTTAATCCCGAGAAAATCAGGGCCATTGAGCAAATGAGGTCTCCTTCTACGATGAAGGACGTCCAGTGCCTAGTGGGTCGCATGGCGGCTTTAAGTCGATTTATATCGCGACTAGGCGAGAGGCGATTACCCATCTTCAAAGCTCTCCGCAAGCACCATGGTTTTACCTAGTCGGATGAAGCCAAGAAAGCATTCCAGGAGGTTAATGCATACTTATCTAGTTCGCTAGTATTTGTTTCCCCGGTCGCAGGGGAACCACTATTTCTTTATTTGGCAGCCACACCACATGCGGTCAGCGCTGTTCTGATCGCAGAAAAAGAAGGTGTGCAATGACCCGTTTATTACGTAAGCGAGGTACTTCATGGTCGTAAGGAGTGTTACCGTGAGATCCAGAAGATACTTTACACGGTACTGATGGCTTCCCGCAAGCTACGACATTACTTTCAGGCACATAAAATTATAGTGCCCTCATCCTTTCCATTGGGAGATATTATCCGAAACCCGGAGAAATCTGGTTGAATTGCGAAGTGGACTGTGGAACTTAGAGCATTTGACATCCATTTCACCCCTCGTACTGCGGTCAAGTCTCAGATCCTTGCACATTTTGTGGTCGAATGGACTAACCCTGACCCTCCAAGGCAAGAATCCAAAGACTTGTCGTGTACCGACCATTGGACGATGTATTTTGATGGCTCTCGTAGTTTCCAACACTCGGGGGCTGGAGTTGTCTTAGTAACACCTCAAGGTGACCAACTCAAGTATGTCATTCAATTACATTTTGTTGCGACTAACACACAGCAGAGTACGAAGGTCTTATTGCAGGGCTCCGGGCAGCAAAATTCCTCGGAGTCCGTCGATTAGTGGTGAGGGGAGATTCACAGCTAGTCGTAAAACAGGTAAACAAGGAGTACAGCACCTCCGATGAGACAATGGCTCGTTTCTTGGGGGAGGTGAGGAGATTGGAAAACACTTCAGTCATTTCAAAGTCCAATACATCCCGCGAAGGGACAATATTCTCGCAGACCAATTATCTAAAATTGGGTCCTCACGTACATCTGCTCTGGCAGGAGTGTTCGTCGAACACTTAGAGCATCCTTCGATCATGACTACAGTCGAAGATGACCAAGTGATAGTCTTCGTTACCAACCTTGGACAAGAAGGGGATTGGACCCATTCATTGAGGGTCTATCTCGAACATGGGACCTTGCCCAAGGACGAAACCGAAAATGATCGATTGGTTCGAAAAGCGTGCCTATACAAGCTTATAGAAGGAGTTCTGTATAGGAAGGGTACTCAAGGGGTATTCATGCGTTGTATTTCTCAAGGGGAAGGTAAATCTCTCTTGAAAGAAATCCATGATGGCGTGTGTGGTGCCCACGCTTTGTTTCGCACACTGGTCGGGAAAGCTTTCCGACAGGGTTTTTTCTGGCCTTCGGCACTTGATGATGCCAAGAATTTGGTTAAGACAAGCCCCAGTGTCAATTTCATGCCAGACAGGTTCATCAGCTTGCATATACCTTGCAAACCATCCCATTGACATGGCCATTTGCGGTCTGGGGGATGGATATTGTGGGACTTATGCCACAGGCCGTTAATGGTTACAAATTTCTGTTCGTAGCCATTCACACGTTCACAAAGTAGATTGAGGCTGAGCCAGTCCGTAATATCACCGCTGCTGCGGCACAAAAGTTCTTTCATAAGAACATTGTCACTCGATTTGGTGTTCCAAGTCGTCTCATCACTGACAACGGTTCCCAGTTCGCTTGTGGCCTCTTCCTGGACTATTGCAATAATATTGGAACCAAGGTGTGCTTTGCTTTTGTAGCTCATCCACAGAGTAATGGTGCTGTTGAATGCGCCAATGGGCAGATATTACAAGGAATCAAGAAACGTGTTTTTGATGGCCTTAAGATGCGCTCGGGGGCTTGGGTAGATGAACTCTACTCCGTTCTATGGGCAGTACGCATCACCTGTAGTCGAGCCACTGGTGAGACACCTTTCCAATTGGTATACGGCGTCGAGGTGGTGTTACCTACGAAAATTCATATTGGTTATGTCCGAATAGATCAATTCGACCAGATTGATCAAATCGAACAACGTACTCAGGATTTAGCCTTCCTCGAAGAAAAGCGTGACCGAGCGTTGATAAGGTCAGCAGTGTATTTGCAAGCTTTGCGAAAATATCACAGCAGTAGGGTGCGGCCGTGTAGTCTTCACGTGGGTGATCTGGTTTTACAAAAAATACAAAACCAGTCTAACCGCAATAAGTTCTATCCTCAGTGGGAAGGCCCTTACGTTGTTGTTTCAGAACCGCGACCAAGATCGTCTCGGCTAGCGATGGAGGACGGTAGAATCTTATCCAATACGTAGAACATCGATCAACTGCGCAAGTTTTACGTGTAAGTTTCCCAATCTTTTTTCCTGTTCAATTAGCATGGTTTAACAAAAACATTATGAGTACTTTTCTTCGGCTCATGTTATGTTCATTTTCTTTATTTGCCACACCTATACCGAGCCTGGCTCGCGGGCCGATCGCCGATGATCATCGTGTTACAAATATCCTAACCGGATTCATTGGCCGATCTCATGGTCGCATCCAGCGAAGACATCCCTCAATAAGTCGTTTCTCAACACACATGGGACTTACTGGCATGTTCCTGATCATTCGAGTGGCTGCCAGTTCGTAATAAGGTCGGATGTTGTATCGAGGTTAGTATCAGTTTGATCGGATGATCTAAGTTAAAGTGTTTTTTGGGTATTCGTAATGCCCATATTTTTCCAGAGATTATAATACTAGATCTTCAGTATTTATGATCTCAGGAGGGGACTAAAAGAATATGATCATACTATGAAACGAAGAAAGTATCACTCTTTTCCAAAAATTTAAGGCACGCATTTGCATGTTACAAATGTAATTTCACAGGTATAATTACTAAGAGAGGTCATTACAAGAAATGAAACAAGGCCTAGCTCTTTCAGTAGATCTTCCACTAAAGGCTTGACTTCTTCAAAGATGACCTCAAATCGATCACTCTCTATCTCTGCATCTTCTACCACCGGCTTCAGATTCAAATTTGGGCCGTGGTGAGATCGTAATCTGCAGAGAATGGCAGAAGCTACAGATCTAACGTTTGACCACAGTACCTCTTCCTGCCATTTGGTATCCTCAGGAAGATACTCGAGGAGTCATTCGGCTTGGGCCACGACCGGTGTGGCTAACTCGCTAAGGCTTGGATTGTCCTTTTGTGACTCGATCACATCTGCTTTTAGTAGAGTAACCACCATCTTCAGCTTTTCGAAGATGTTCGATTGAGTATCGCTACAGGAGGAAATTGTTTCGTTTAGACCTTCATTCTCCATCTAGCGGTAGCAATTTTCGAGCTTTGCAACTCGATGGTCGCCTGAAGGTTTCTTTTCTCTTCTGAAAGACGGCTTATTTGATCCTCTTGAGCTATATGAACACAGTAAAACGTTTACTATAACAAGTTCATATGATAAGAAGATTCCTTTTGGTCAGGAGTATACTTACAAGAAATGTTGGACTGCGCTTCGCGAAGTTCCTTCTCCAGAGAAGAATATCTCGCAGCAGCAGCTTCTTCTTGATTCTCTCGGTCAGCCATGCTCTTGTTCAGAAAGGCATTTTCTCTGTAACAAGAAGGACGATCAGTTACACTTAAGAACGGATTCAAGTTAACACGAACAAAGGGCACTATACTTACTGTTGCAGCCGGCTGATCTCCCGTTGCGCGACCTCAATATGCTTTGCTATAGGTGTCGACTTGGTCGCCACCTGGGTCAAGTCCTGGAACGCGATAAGAAATTGCTCTTAAGACTTGAATGTTCCTGAATTTTTTGGCGGGTTTGAAAATAAAAAAGAAGAGTTGTTCATACCTCTATGTAATCCCTGATTGAGTAGCTCTCAACATTAGTGTGAGGTCGAACCTCAAGACTTGTTGTGTCCACGGTAGGGGCAATAGATGATCTTTCTTGCTGATCCACCTCTGTGGCTGGGACTGCGGTTTCCATCCCTTGGGATTGGATCTCCACTGCCATTCCCTCCACAATGGCCTGAAGAACTTCTTCGACCATGGGAGTAGAACTTGGCTCTTTCGTGACCTCTACTGTAGGTATTGTGCCAAGGCTTGTCGAGGTCGCCGGAGTGCTGGGCGCAGCATCCCTGCGCCTAAAAACAAACAAACAGATTGTGAGGTAGAATGCCTCCTGTCGATCATCTCGAGATGACAATAGGAGAATTCTTACTTTATTTGAAACCCTACCCATGGCTTGGGTTTTGATGATGAGCTCCCGGGAGAAAGAAGCCCACTGTGTGCTCTTGGGAAAGTATCATTTTCTGACCTCGTTTTCCTTTTCTTAAAAAGGATAGTGTCCTCTTCTCCCTGTATGTACACAATCCTATGGGCAGAGGAATGACAAAATACAAGACTGTGAGGATTCTTACCACAGTCGCTCCCTCGATCAGTAAGGGAGGAGTTGTCAGTCCTAGGGCTTTACAAGCCTTAGGCGCTGGGGTTTCGCCCGTAACCACAGCATTGTCAGTGGTCGCGGGGCCCATTATAGCCATCCCCATCCCTGCAGTCAGGGACAAGATTTCGTTGGTCTGGGGAGAGGATGACCTCTCTGGGATGCTTGTCCCTAGAAGGTCAGTTGCCTTCCTCTTATGACAAATTAAAGGAATGTCGTCTTCCTCGTCTTCACTCCCCTCACCCTGTACGACTAAGTAATTTGTATTCGCACTTGGGGGTACATGGGGGAAAGAGAATCTTACCGCTGTCTTCTTCACGGTTATGGTTTTCTTCTTCGAAGAAGCCCCCCTAAGACCTTCTTGGGTTTCTCGGAAGTAGGCTCCTTGGTCACCCGACGTGAAGAGGCTTTTTTTCACCCTCTTCATTGTTGATCCCCCAGAGGATTCAGCGTCATCGCTAGGACGTTTCGTCCCAACAGAACGCCCCTTCAGTAGTTGCATCATTCCAAGAATTTGATTTGGTAAGAAAGCAGCGATACACGAATCGAAACAGATGTTTCCAAGAGAAGTTGTACCTTTGGCGTTCCTGTTTCAGATCATCGCTTGCGTTTATTAAGCTCGGAGGGCGAGGCGACCCTTTAACTCCTTCTATTGCGGCATTGTAAGGCTGAAGAAGGTAGTTTGTCCCTTTTTCAATTTCGGACAACGAGAGAACTGTCACAAAAACAAACAACTTACTTGATATGTCTTTATTCGTCGGTAGAGTTGTATACTTTGTAGACCAGAGGACATACCTATATTGTAATCTAGGATGTTGTTCGCCATGGACTCCACCTCCCAAGCCGGATGCTCCCTTTCACGCAGGGGGCTCACCCTGTTCTTCACAAAGTCGCGGATCCTATGGCTTTGGCCTACTTCTCTAAGTCTGCACTTAGGGAAGGAATGGAGTCCATTTCACTGTCTTTCTCCGGTCTGGTGTTCACAAACCAGAGTCTGCTCTTCGACGGAGGGGTGCAGTAGAACCATTTGTGATGCCACCCGTGCACAGAGTCCCGCAGAGGAGGAAATGGATACTCTTTATTCTCCCTTATGCTCAAGTAAATGCACCCGGCGGCGCTGGCACTCTTCGACCACACCAAGAAGTAGAAGCGTCGGAAAAGCCCCACGCTTGGCAGCACTCCAACGAATGCCTCGCATAAGTGCTAAAAGATCGCCTGGATCAAAACAACAATTGGTGGAGATTCACCAAATTCAACCCATAATGGTTGAGGATTCCCCGCAGGAACTAGCTTTCTGAGATTCGGAACCCGCAGCGCAAATACTCATCAAAGATCACCAGTTCACCCTCGTGAACGGCTCGAGTTTCTTCGTTCTTCCCCGCTGGCCGAATGTTGATCAGCAGTCGTGGAGGGAGAATCTCCTCCTTCTCTAATACCACCTATTTCTCCTTCGTGTGGTGGACAGATCGGCTCCAGGATGCCATTATTGCAGAAGATCATGGAAAAAGGCGATGGCTTGGGGGACGACGAAGACGGGGTGTGCAAAAGAGGGTTTTTGTGCGGCAAAAATGTCCCAGGCAACAAAGGGTTTTGGTTGTGAGGCTTCTCCAGTAAGCTACCTCTTCCTTTTATATGTCTAAGACAACCCTTCACCGTGTATTTTATTAATTATCCATAATGGGTGTCTTTCCTCTTGGAACCTGTTATCGATACCCAATAGTGAATCCAAAATGAAAAATGTTTTTTATCATTTTTATTTTGCATTCGGGGGGCTATGGTACAGATAAAAAATATTGGAAATTATTAAATCTTTGAACGGGAATAATTCCTTATGGCTTTGGAATAAGTTTATAACCTCTATACTGATCACAACGTAATCCTCTGATCATAATATGTGTGATCACAATAGGTATGGTAGCCGTATGGTCAAGATACTATTCTGTGATCGTTCTGATCGCAGTCTATTGTCCCAATTCTCTTCTGAGACCAAAAACCTGTTCTGTGATCGTCACTCTAGTTCTGATCGCAGTCTACGGCCTTAATGTAATTCGAAGACCAAAGAACTGAACCAGTTTCGGACAAAAGTTTACTTGTGTATTTTTGGTCGTAGAAGCATTCTCGTGTAGCTATTTCTCACAGAATGTAAAGAACTTTAATTTGGATTATAAGTTCTACATAATACTTTAAAGAGATCAAGTATGTGAGGAAAAGATTCTTTATTTTTGACAATCTTTACATAAGAAAGGGACACAGGTGACCAAAGCGTCAACCTGGTCTGAAAGCCTTTTACAAAGTTCTTCCAGGGACATATTAACATCAGTGGGATCAACACTGGCTGCCCCTAGAGAATTGGCTATGGCTCTAAGCCTATCTACATTATCCGAATCAAAGAAGCACTATTATTCCTTATTGTGTCGGAGAGTTCTCGCTGCTGCTGAGCATAGTCCCTCTCCAAGAGGAATTGGCACGCCTCTTCGCGGGAGTTGTCATAACATTCTGCCAGATGCAGAATGGCCGAAGATCATCGGTCTTCTTCTCCAGAGCCTCTTTTTCTTTTTGGAGAGTTCGTTCTAGGAAAAGAGGTTGGACCTCAGCAGGCTGGTCGTTGGGGGCTCCAGAGGTTTTCATGTCCTGCACATGTATGTATGTGTTAGTTTTACAAGATAAAACGACTAGCAGAGAGAATCAAAATAATTACCAGTCCTCGCAGTAAGATTGGACGGGAGGATGAAGTGCTTCCCCCAGGAAGTAGATGACCCGATAAAAGTCGAGGACCCTCTGGTCACAGGAATTCAACCTTCCCACCAGAAAATTGATCACCCAAGAAAAGCTGGGGATCGCTTGGTCGCAATGGAGAAAGCTGATCAGAAGAAGAAAGTTTATGGATCTCCAAAGATGAAGATGATGCGACTGAAGGAGCTAATGGGGCTGAAGCGTAGGGTAATGTGACAGCCCAGGTCTCGACTCCTTTTACCAATTTTGATGCAATCCCAATGGGGGATCCTTCATCATTCTTCGATCTCTTCTTTGGTGGTATTAGTTATTCGCACACCTGTAAGTTTCAAAAAGCATTACTTTGGAACCGACCATAATGCAAGAAAAAAGTTGAACCAGAACTTTCAGAAAAAGACTTACTTCCTGTGAGTCTTGATCAATTTCTAGCAGTACTTCTGTTCTTTCCTCGTCACTCTCAATCTCAATGATGTGCTTTGGGTCTTGATCTGCCATTGGAACAATAATTAGGGCTCAGAGGGAGTAATGCTCACGGTGGCCCGATCTTCCGACAGGTAGAGGTAAGTCGATTGGTGGAGACTCGACGTTGACGATCCGGCTTCCGATCAGAACCGATCCGAACCCAGCAATCGCTACACCACGGCTCCGTTGGTTATCAACCATGCACAAACACGATTGACCTCGCCAAGAAGGCTTATCCCTGCATGCGAATCGAGAACACAAGCAAGAACGAGAAAGAAGCAATCTGAAATATTGCAAATATAAATTGAATCTCACGAGTTGGGGTTCCACAAACCGATACACGGCGAAACTGTTCTTTGACAGATTAATCTAAGCAAAACTCAAACCAAACCCTAGCGGCGGCTACTGAATATAAGGGCTAAGGGACGTCCTAGAAACCCTAGACGTGTCCGTGATGGACTCCAACACGATACATGGGCCAACAGCCCAAATTGGTGACGCAGCACCCTGGGACAGATTCTGTCCGCCAACTTTGAACGCGAATTCCCGTCGATTCAGCAGTCCAATTGACCTGAAACCGGTGCCATTGGAAAGGTTATCTCCTTAGCTTTCGATACATATGTGGATCATTGAAATTGGAGTCCGTTTGTGGCCTGGGCGACGATTTTAGTGAACACTGCTCCTGGTGGCCGAGGTAGTCGACTCCGAGATGAATTGGGACTCCGACTCCGAGATGAATTGGGACTCCAACTTGACTTGGACGCCCTCCTGGCCTCCCTCCTGGCCCTTGCTGGTTCCCAAGGCCTTCATGATCCTCTCCAAAGTTCCTAAGTACAATATAATCAATAATATCATTAGGTAGCATACTATCCTCACAAGTATATACACGGGCACTTAGGAACGAGCTCACCTGTTGATTCAATTGCCGTGCTCGTGCTCTTGTGATGGGTCCTTGCATCACAACTGGAGGAGTCTCGGGCGTATGCATAGGAGTGATGTCCTCATCATCCTCCCCCTCTTGAAGTGGAGTCGTCCTCGACTCAAGCTCATCTTCTTCTCCCATGAACGGTTTCAAATCTGCAATGTGAAATGTGGGACTAACCCCAAATTCGGGCGGCAACTCAAGTTTATATGCATTATCATTTATTTTCTCAAGTATCTTGAAAGGACCATCAGCTCTAGGCATTAATTTAGACTTTCGCAATTCTGGAAAACGATCCTTTCTCAAGTGTAACCATACTAAATCACCCGGTTCAAGTTTTACTTCCTTTCTACCTTTACTTCCCGCAGTCCTATACCTTTCATTCATCATTTCAATATTTTCTTTAGTCTTTTCATGCAATTTCAGAATAAATTCAGCACGTTCCTTAGCATCATGATTAACTCGTTCACTAGTAGGTAAAGGTAATAGATCAATAGGAGCACGGGGATTGAAGCCATACACTACCTGAAAAGGACTTACCTTGGTGGTGGAGTGTACCGCCCTATTATAAGCGAACTCAACATGCGGCAAACACTCTTCCCACATCTTCAAATTCTTCTTCAAAACAGCCCTCAACATAGTAGATAATGTACGATTTACTACCTCGGTTTGGCCGTCGGTTTGGGGATGACATGTTGTTGAAAACAGCAGCTTGGTCCCCAATTTATTCCATAGAGTTCTCCAAAAGTGGCTCAAAAACTTGGCATCACGATCTGACACAATAGTAGAAGGCATACCATGCAAGCGAACAATTTCTTGAAAGAAAAGGTTAGCAATATTAACAGCATCGTCGCTCTTATGACAAGGAATAAAGTGAGCCATCTTAGAAAATCTATCAACCACCACAAAAATACTATCCCTCCCCCTCTTGGTCCTAGGCAGTCCTAAAACAAAGTCCATAGATATATCCTCCCATGGAGTGCTAGGAACAGGAAGAGGCATATATAAACCATGTGGATTCAATCGTGACTTAGCCTTTTGACATGTAGTGCAGCGGGATACAAACCTCTCAATGTCTCGCCTCATCTTCGGCCAAAAGAAGTGAGCGGACAGAACGGCCTCCGTCTTCTTGGCACCAAAATGACCCATCAAACCTCCTCCATGAGCTTCCTGTATCAAAAGAAAACGAACGGATCCAACTGGAACGCATAGGCGGTTAGCTCTAAACACAAATCCATCATTTATCACATATTTGTCCCATGTTCTTCCCTCTTTGCAATGCAGCAAGACATCCTTAAAATCGTCATCATTAGCATATTGTTCTTTAATTGATTCCAATCCAAATATACGACAATCAAGTTGGCACAACATGGTATATCTCCTAGACAAGGCATCAGCAATCACATTATCCTTCCCTTTCTTGTGTTTGATAACATAAGGAAAAGATTCAACAAATTCAACCCATTTAGCATGTCTACGATTCAGTTTCACTTGACTGCGAATATGTTTTAGCGACTCATGATCGGAATGAATAACAAATTCTTTGGGCCAAAGATAATGTTGCCACGTTTCTAAAGATCGCACAAGAGCATACAATTCTTTATCATACGTGGAATAATTCAAAACAGGACCACTCAATTTTTCGCTAAAGTAAGCAACAGGTTTACTATCTTGCATCAAAACACCGCCAAGTCCAACCCCACTAGCATCACATTCAAGGTCAAAGGTCTTATTAAAATCAGGAAGTTGGAGTAAAGGTGCATTAGTAAGCTTATCTTTCAAAAGGTTGAAGGCATTCTCCTGTGCTTGCCCCCAATGGAACACAACTCCCTTCTTCGTCAACTCGTTCAATGGGTGTCGCGCCCCGAGACTGGGACTACGACTACTCCTGTAGAGACCTAGCTCGCTGCAGCTAGTCCCATATATGCATAGCATACACATACCCTTGACGTCCCAGGAAAAGTCAAGCACAGGAGTATATCACATTGCAACAGAGTAACTTACAAAATAGTTAAGCAGTGTGGCCTGCTGGCCTTGATATTACATAAGAAGATTACAATGCCTTCACGGCATTCATGGTTTAGCAAAATAACATCTACACAGCAGAAGATAGGTGACCTACCCACAAAGAGAAGTGGACGGCAGAACAACACACATCAGGGAAATGACGGGACTGACGCTCCTCCTTCTGGATCCAATAAGTTCTCCACGCCTTCATCTTGATTGTTGATCGCTCCGTCTATTGATTTGTAGGTTGCAAGAGTGAGCACTTACGTACTCAGCAAGTCATAGGTAAGAGTAGATACATATAGTAGTGATGACATGAACCTAGACTAGTCAAGAATTATGGATGTTTATAAAATAATCTTTTTCTTTCATACCTCATCTCATGGCAGCACTTTTCATAATATAACATCATCATTCATGTTCACTAGATTATAGCACTACCGCGACACGTCGACACACGACAGCCCACGGCAGCACTCCTTATCATGACAACACATGTCATTTGGGTAATCTTGATTTAAACATATTTTATTTAGAAAATAGTACTTATGTCACACCCCGTGGATTTAATCCACCGCAGCAGACTCCTATAAACCCGGGAGCTCGGAGTATTCGAATACGTTTTTAACTCTGCAGAGAGGTACCAATTTACCCGCAAGATATTCCACTTTCAAACCTTTCCTATCATAACCAAATGATTGGACCCCTGACTCACTTCATACTGTGAGCGGCAAGGTGGAAATAACAAGAACTTTTGTTATGCATCACTTACAATTCACCCCTGACCCTGTGGCTCTCCGCGAAACACAGTTGTGGTAGGCTGTATCATAACCTCCACCCCACCTCATTTTCCCATTACTGGGTCAAATATCAGATCACCTTCAGTGATAGTAGGAGTCAGCCTCCAAGTCAATCATCACAACACATCTCATGCAGGGGTTTCGTGTATGATCCACATAAGTACTTGTTCAGGCCTGTCCCATACCAGGCTTGCGGTTAGCACGTTGTTCATGCCACTAGACGCACAACACAAGGTTCTAGTCCTTATATACCAGTGACCAGACCATCCACAACCCTGCACCTTCAGTGCCTGCATTCCTTTGCAGTCTAGCACCTCCAGTGCTACAGCCATCCATACCATTTTCTGGTCACGGCTAAGGGTTTTATTTCATGAATATAAGTATATAAATACATATAATAGTTCATGGCTCAAAACTTGTTTATTTCACATTTCACAGATAACCAGTCTAGTACTGCCAATTCATAAATCAACCATTCTCAATCTTTCACATGCAATATTGCCTATATTCAAGGTTATGTTTTAGCAACATTTAAAATATAGGTTCAAGATGACCAAGGATATGACTTGCCTTCCGCGTCGTAAGAAACAGCAGTTGATGACGGGTCAACAGCGAAGTTCTCGGTCTCAGCTTCTAGATCTGCTTGACAACAAACCAAACAATACACACAAATATTACTTATATATATTAAAATGATTTAAGATCTATATGCAGATATGCTTTACAAGAGTGATTGAACTAAACTGGAGATAATTGAGATTACAAGCTGAACTGAGTTGAGATCTAGGGTTTCAAGGATTTGGCTAAGGATGGGTGGTAGATGCTCTTAGGATCTCAAGGTTACAATAAGAACATCAGTTTGTGGCTGGTTTGATCAAAAACAGCGAATGTCAGCAGATTGACATTCGGATCAAGAATCTGACATAACTTCAAGGAAAACTAGAGAGCTTAGCTTATCTCAAGTTATGACAGTAGAAGAAAATGTAGATCATAACTCTACAAATTCAGTGGACAAAGTGGCTTTCAAAATGCACAATCAGAAGTGGGTAAACAAGGCCAATGCCATTGGCTGGCATGCACTGAGACAGTGTCAAAAATTAGGGTTTAGCGGCAAATATAATTCAAGGGCTCAAATCAAGTTGTGATAGAAGAATAAAATGTTGATCACAACCTCATGAATCTAAGTGACAAAGTTATGCCCAAAATGCACATCTGGAAGGAAGTGAAAAGGGCTAATGCCACTGACTGACATAGTCTGGCATTGATCTTGACATGGCCAGAAACTAGGGCTTGGCATAACTTTTGATCTAGAGCTCCAAATGATGCACCACTTTGTCTGGGAGGTAGGCAATGATAACAGGAACAAATCATTCAACAGGATCTAGGGCAGAAGATGGCTAGAAAGCAAGAAATTTGATGATGAACAGAGATGAACTGGCTGCACTGGAGCAGTTCTGGACAAAAACTTGGCAAAGCTATAACTTGAATTCTGGGCAGTTTCAGAGATCGAGCTAGAAGACAAATATGTTCAGGAGGTTGAAGCACACCTGAATGACAAAGTGGATGAAGCTGAAATGGCCAGGAATAGGTTTTCCGGTGATCGACGCCGGAGAAGAACACTGCCATTTGGGGGTTTTTGTTACAGGTCGAATGAACTCGATTCCAAGCTTGGAGAGCATCTAGGAGATATAGGGAAGCTTCTGGTACAATTAGATGGGCCGGAGGATGGCCGGAGAAGACTGGCGACGATCGCCGGTTTCTGGAGAAGCTCAAAATTGGGGAAAGCTTCGATTGAAGCTCAATTGGGAGATCTTGATGCATAGGCTTCCTGGAAATGAGTCACTGATCATTTTCTTCCACAGGATCGAAAGCTAATTCGAGGTAATTTGGCCTGCATTGCCGGAACAGGGCATTCTTCATGTTTCAGCAAATTCCGGTGATCGCCGGCGATAGGAGGCAAGGAAATCCAATTAAGTGATACAGCACGATGAGAGAGATGAGGGGAACTCACAGATGCTGTCAATTTGGCAAGAGATGATGTGGAATGAGCTGTCACCGTGAGGCCTCGAGCTGGTCTCGCCGGAGAAGACGACGACAGCGAGAGAATTTGCAAAATTGGCTAAGTCCTGATGATGTGTGGAGGAAACTGCTGAGCACAGGAGTGCTTATATAGGCTCGGCGAAGATGGCAAAGGGGAACAATGAAGAGATTGGTTGCTGTGACTTGACTGGTTGCGTGCAGGAGCATTAGCGGCGAAGACACAGCATTAACCGGTGATGCGACGGCGACAACGGCTCTGCAGTTCATCATCATGTCGGTTCATCGGGACATGGCAAGCTGGAGCAAGCGGTGGTGACAACATTGGCGCGGCAAGGCAACGTGGCAGTGAATAGCTGACAAATGGCTGCTGGTCGCGCGCAGGAGCACATGCTGTTCAACGGCGCTGCCACGGCGTTGCCACGGCACGGCTGAAGCAAGGACACGTACACACAAGCATGCACGGTCACGAGTGCGGCGAAGCCTCACCGGCGGCGAGCAAGCGCGGCGCAATTGCACGGCGATCTCTGGTCGTGCACAGCAAACGGCCTGGTCGAATTTGGGCTTGATTGCAATTTCCAATTCTTGATTTGGACTGAACTGTAAATCTGGAAATTTGGAAGGTTTGATCTGGAATTGATTCTGCTGTTTTGGTATACTTAATTCCACAAATGATTTGGCACAGATTGAATATAAAATTTGAGACATTTGGATGTCTTTTGATATGAACTGAAAACAGAGTAGATTAGGGTAAAATAAGTCTGAAACTTATTGATCTCGAATTCTGGAATTTAGGGTTTGATTTTGAGATACTCATAAAAGAAGAATTTGTATTGAAAAGCATTTGGGAGGTATTCCCTGAATCAGATTTGAATTTGGAGATGATTTGCAACATTTTGCCTTTTCTGGCTTTTAGAAAATCTGGAAAAAGGACTGATCTGCGATACTCCTGGACTGATTTGCGAAAAAGGTTCAAATGGTGAAATCTGGCTGCCAACTTTTTGGATTAAGGTATTGGCATACCCTTGATCATAATCCAGGAATAATCTGGTCTGAACTTGGCTAAGATTTAATTAAATCTGAATTTCTGAAACTTAAGGTAAAAGGTAATAACAGATATTCTGTTTTCGAAAACAGAAAAGAGTTGATAATTCTGGAAGTTAGGGATAGAATTGAATCTGGGTTCTGAAGGCTTTTAGATTTAGGATAACTGATAGATCAAATCTGGCAAGTCAGATCTTGACTTGGGGTCACAGGATAGATTTGGAGATTTTAGGGCTAGAACAGAATAAAGCTGAGGCTGATTTGGTTGATCTAGAAGAGACATATGCATGCATGATTTTTAAGAAAGAAACTTTTCACCCCAAAACTCAGGATGTTGCAGATCTACCCTCCTTAAAGAAATCTCGCCGCGAGATTTACCTAAAGCAAGGAAAGATAAGAATAGAGATAGGTTTGCTGAAAATTCTCTTCCTTCTTCCAAGTAGTTTCTTGTTCTGAAAGATTTCCCACTGAACTTCTATAGTCTGACATGGAATATTCTAAAGGTACTTGCTTTATATGCATTTCAACTTCAGATAAATTTGCAGTACTGAGATCAAATAGTATTAAGGTAGAAACAAATTGAGTCAAAATCTACCTCGAAGGGTGTCAGTGGTGTTTCTTGCTTCTTGGATGGAAGTGTAGTTTAGCTTTCCTCCTGGCATTGCTGTTGGTGTTCCATCTCTTCCTCCTGCTCGGTTGGGCATGCTTCCTCCTCTACCTGGTGGAGTTCCTCTAAACTTCTGTGGTTGTGATACTGGTATTTTAGGTGCTTCTGGTGGTGTCCTTGCCTGTATCCTGGCAATAGATGATGGAAGTCGAATCCAAGGACAAAATTCTCTACGATGACCATGCTGCCAACAGTGATAGCATTGAATGTTCATGTAAGGGTTTCCTTTGCTTCTGGTAAACATGGCTCCTCTTCTTTGTAAATTTCTCTTGGGATTCTGCAGTGGTGATGATCTAGGTTCTACTGACTGCATCTTTGCTTGAGATATGGCTATTGGTCTAGGAAATTGAATCCAGGGACAGAATTCTTTGCGATGCCCATGCTGTTTGCAATGAAAACATTTGACACTCGCGTGAGGACAGTTCTTTTGAAGGTGACTTCCTTTGCAATTGGGGCATGTCATTCTTATTGGTCTGGGAGTTTGGTACGATGGTTGAAAACTAGAGTTGGTAGGGATTCGCCTTCTAGTTGAGTTTAGTTGTGGTTGCACTTGCTGAGGCATTCTTCTCTTCCGATCTTCTCCCTCTATATTTTCCTTCTGTGGAGGATTGGAACTCTGAGGTTCTTGCTGAAACAAGGGTTTTCTTGTCATAATATCTTCTTCCTGAGGAGTCTGTTCCCTGTCTTCTCCACTGCTTCGAGATCTTCCTCTTGTATCAACCATGGTAGCTCTGAAAAAGAAGTTTGGGCTGATCTAACTATCTAGGGCCAACTAAGACAACAATGCAGGAAATAATGCAAACTACTTTAGTGCATAAAATACTTAGGATGTTACAATGTGTCACGTCTGCCACGACTGTGACATCACCTGTGAGGGGCCCAGCCCGGTGCAGCTGGTCCCATAAACCACTTGACTTCCCAGGATGAGTCAAACACAGGATTACATTACAGCAGCAAAATAGTACAATAGTCATAATTGTATGGCCTTCAGGCCTTAGTACAAAACGAGGTACAGTGCCATACAAGGCACAAGGGTCTAACAAAATAACACATCTAGTCGGCGGAAGCTAGGCCCAAAAGCAATCCACAGGAAACAGAGGTTGACAGCAAGACAGCACCACATCAGGGCTCCGAAGGAAACTGCTCGTCATCTCCTGGGTCCGCAGCATCTTCAAGGTATCCCCCAAGGTCGTAGAACGCTCCATCTATTGATGAGTTGTTGCAAGGGTGAGTACTCACGTACTCAGCAAGTCATAGGGAAGGTAGAGATACATATATATATATATATGACATGAGCCTATGCTATTGGGGAAAGAGTGAAAGGTTTTTCCCAAAATACATTTCTTTCTCAATTCTTACTCAACTTCTGATCATACCCATGGCAGTAAATAAATCACATTGATGGTGATACATATATCCCATATCCAAGGCGATATATCCTCATATCACACTACTCTTATTCAAGTCTTTCAATCATATACTCTTAGCAATATTTCATAACTTAGGGCATAAACCACAAGCCTCTTAATTATCATATGCTTGCTAGATTATGGTATTACCGCGACACGTCAACACATGACAGCCCACGGCAACGCCCCTTATCATGACAACACATGCCACTTGGGTAATCTTGAGCTAACAAATTTTAGTTTATAAAACAATACTTGTGTCACACCCCGTGGATTTAATCCACCGCAGCATACTCCTAAAACTCGGGAGCACGAAGTATTCGAATACATTTTTAAGCTCTGCAGAGATGTACCTCTTTTTAAATCCACTTTTTCACTCGACTTCCAAGTCGGGCCAACTCCATGCGACTTATACGCATGTGACAAGGCCGAGATCACACAACGTTTTTGCAGTCTAGTATTAACAGTATCCCTGCCCGGTAAATGGACAATATCGTCCCATGTACCGTTGTGGGTCCTCCCCACTGCCTTACTTCCTAGCCTGGGTCTATGTTCCCGCAGGACACATAACCTCTTTTGATTACAGTCGCGCACGACTTAATCTGGCGTAGGGCGTCTTCCTTCTTTACACCTTATCCTCTCATAATTTTTCTGATCTCACATCACTCATGGACGAACTGCGTCCCACCAGTTTCCATGCTAGAAACCGGATCGACAAGCCATGCAGGGAACTGATAATACTAAGAAAGCTACTAGGTTGCGCCTGTCCCATACCAGGTAAGTGGTTGGTACGTTTTTCATGCCACTAGACGCATAACACAAGGTTCTAGTCCTTACATGCCAGTGACCAGATCATACCACAACCATGCACCTTCAGTGCCTGCACATTCAGTGCAGCCAAGCACCTCCAGTGCTACCACCATTCCATACCAAAATACTGGTCACGGCTAGGGGTTCTATTTCATGAATATAAATATACATGTTTATTAGTTCGTGGCTTGCTATCAAGTTCACATTTCTCAAGTATTCAATCTACCACTGCCATAATATCATTGATCTCAACACATGCAATATTAACAAGATATCTACTCATGGAATAGCATAGCAATTCATAAAATATGGGTTTCAATATGATCAAAGTATGACTTGCCTTCCGCGTCGTAAGTATCAGCAGTCGATGACGGATCAGCGACAAGATCTTCAACCCCGGACTCTTGCTCTGAACAAGATCAAACAAGCAAACAGGCATTACAATCAATCAAATTCTTACTAATTCACTACATGCAAAGATGCAAGGAGAAAATACTCTGGTGATACAAGGTTTGAAAGCGATGTGGTTTTAATTATGGAAACCAGGGTTAAAGTTAGCTGTTAAGGTTTACAAGGTTCCAAAATATCAGGGTAATATCAAGGTGGTGACTAGTTCGCCCAAAAACAGCGAACGTCTTTAGGTTGGCATTCGGTTTGAGGCATCGACATAAGGTTGATGGGTGATAGAGGGCTCAACTCAAGTTGTGGCAGTAGATAAAAGTGTAGATCACAACATCAGGAGTCTAAGGGACAAAGTTATTTTCAAAGTGCATGGCTGGAAGTGGGTGAAAAGGCTCAATGCCACTGGCTGACATAGTCTGGCATAGGCTTGACACGGCCAGAAACTAGGGTTAGCCATATCTTTTGACTCAGGGCTCCAAAAGATGCACCACTTTATCTGGTGGTTAGGCATTTGTAACAGGAACAAATGTCTCAACAGGACCTAGGGCAGGAGATGGCCGGAAAGTGATGAAAACCGGCGAAGAAGCTGGCTGGCCTGGAGCACATGTAGTGTGAACAGTACAGCAAACTAGGGCATAGCTATATCTCACAATCTAGGCCGAATTAGAAGTCGTGATAGAAGACAAAGTTGCTCAGAATGGTCCAAAACATCTAGATGGCAAGGTTTCTATGGCTGGATTGGCTGGATTTAGGGGATATTGGCCGGAGAAAAGATTAACTCAAACCTGATTTGGGCATTTCTGATTTAGGGCAAATAAACTTAATTCCTTGCTTGAGGATGGTCTCTGGGGCATAAGTAAGCTACTGGTGAAGTTAGATTGACTAGAGATGCACCAGAAAAGCTTAAACAGCAAGCTCAGTTCACAAGCAAAGTTCCAATCTGGGGTTTTTCATATTTTAGCAAATTCTTCGATTCTGGTTGCTTAGGGATGCTTAGATAAGTTCACTAATCAAAATTGATCACAGGCTCGAGAGCTAAATCGCTCTGGATAGGGTTTAATTGCTCGCCGGAGTTGCTGGAGAGAAACGGAAATTGCCGGCGACTGGAGAGGTTTGAAGTCAATTACACGCTCGAGTATGATGAGGGAGGTAAGAGGAGCTTACTGGAGTAGCTGGAATCGAGGAGGAAGCAGTGTAGAGGCTTGGCACCGTGAGCCTCTTCTCGAGCTCGCCGAAGAAGAAGAAGACACGGTGGAGTGTGGCGTTTTCTGGTGCTTCGCTATGTGGTGAAGTTGGCTAAGTCTTGAGGGTTATTTATAGGCGATTTGGGGAGGCTGCAACGGCTGGAAAATGCCTGGAGACTTGGAGCTGTGAATCGACGGCGAATTGACTGGCCGGGCGGGACAGCAGCGAAGCGACGTGCTCCAGCGGCCGTGCCGGCTTTGCAGGCTGGCGTGCGCTGTCCCGGGTGATGCAACGGCGAACTGACGGGCTCCTCCGGCATGCTTGCAACGTGGCACCGATCTTCTGCAGTGGCTGCAGCGATGGCGTGCGCGCGCGGGCAAAATTGGCGATGCTGGTGCGGCCGCGGTGGCTCCACGGTGGCGAACGGCGTGCGCACACGTGGCAGGAACGCGGTGGCAGGGGTGGCGACCACGGGGCTTCACCGGCGACGAAGTTCCTGGCGTGGCAGCGCGGTGGTCGCGGTCGTGCACAGCTGCTGGTCGTGCACAGCGTCTCTGGTCGAACCAGGGACCAAATTGCAAGGATTCTTATTTGAAATCTGGACTGATTTGTAATTTCTGTCTTAGAGATGGTTAATTTGAGATTTGATTTCATGGCTGAGTATAACATTTCTATTAGTACTCATCCAGCTCAAATCTAGAGAAAATTTGATAAGATTTGAGGGATTTCACCTATTTTCGAAAATAGGGTAAAATTAGGGTAAAATAAATCTGGATTTTGTGGATTTCGAATTCTGGTGATTGGAGGGAGATTTTGAAGTCTGATCAAAAGGGAGATCTGTATCAAATAGTATTTGGAAGGTGTTTCCTGAAGAAATTCTGGAGTTGGGATTGCTTCGTGGATTTTAGCCTTTTCAGGCTTCCAGGTAAACAGAAAAGGACTTATTTGCAGTAAAATTTGGACTAAACTGCGAAAAGTGTTTAGATGAATTAATTTGGCTCCCAACTTTTTGGAGTGAGTTGAGGATGAACCTAGGAACATATTCCAGGGGTTACTTGAGTCTGGATAAGGTTAAATCAGAATAATTCAATCATCTGAAAACTGGGGTACTTAGGGTAAATCTGAATTTTCCTGTTTTCGAAAACAGGGAGAGGCTTAGGTACTGAGAGTTAGGGTCAGAATTTGATCTGGCTCCTGAAGACTTTTATCTTCAGGGTAACTGGTAGGTTAAATCTGGATGGTCAGATCTTGATCTGGATCTAAAGAATAGATTTGGAGATTTTTAGGGTTTGGGAGAGATTAGAGTTCAGCTGATCTGGCTACTACTACAGGGATACATGCATGCAGGATTTTCATGCAAAACTTTTCACCCCCAAAACTAGGGTGTTACACAATGGGGCTGCAATGGTGCTGAAATCCTTCACAAAGCGGCGGTAAAATCCGGCAAGTCCATGGAAGCTCCGCACTTGTGAAATCGTCGTGGGCGTTGGCCAACTCTTAATCGCGTGCACCTTGGCTTCATCCACCTCAATTCCCTGTGTAGTCACAACATAGCCAAGAAACGATACTCATTCGGTGCAAAAAGTGCACTTCTCGAGGTTACCAAATAAACGTGCAGCACGCAAAGCATCAAAAACAGCACGTAGATGATCAAGATGTTCATGTAACGACTTGCTGTAAATCAATATATCATCAAAATAAACCACCACAAATTTCCCAATGAAAGCTCGTAAAACCTCGTTCATTAAGCGCATGAAAGTGCTAGGTGCATTAGTTAAACCAAAAGGCATGACTAACCACTCATACAATCCAAACTTGGTTTTAAAGGTTGTTTTCCATTCATCTCCCAATTTCATTCTTATTTGGTGGTATCCACTACGCAAGTCAACCTTAGAAAAAATTATAAAACCACTTAACTCATCAAGCATGTCGTCTAACCTAGGAATAGGATGACGGTACCTTATTGTGATATTGTTAATGGCTCTACAATCTACACACATGCGCCAACTGCCATCTTTCTTAGGAACCAAAATAACAGGAACAGCACAAGGACTAAGGCTCTCACGTACATACCCGCGGTCCAAAAGATCTTGGACTTGGCGCTGAATCTCCTTAGTCTCCTCGGGGTTGGTCCTATAAGCAGCTCGGTTTGGCAAACTCGCTCCAGGTATCAAATCAATTTGGTGCTCAATCCCTCGTATGGGTGGGAGTCCTGGAGGTATCTCGGCAGGAAAAACATCTGCATACTCCTACAAAAGGTTAGTGACAGCAGGAGGCAAAGTACTGGGCATATCATCCAATGAAAACAAAGCATCTTTGCATATCAAAGCATAGAACGGTGCATCATTCTCATTAATTTCAGCAAGGTCACATTTTGTAGAAAGCATAACACCACCCTTCAATTTAATTCCCTCGGACCTAGAACTAGGTTCTTTCTTGTCTTTCTTAGGTGGGAAAATATTTTTAGCCACTTGCTGATTTTCAGATTCAAGCGCACTCTCTTTTCTCTCATTTTCAGCTCTCTCTTTGTCACATTGCACAATTTCAGTAGGAGTCATAGGGAGCAAAGTGATTTTCTTCCCCTTGTGCATAAGAGTGTATTTGTTACTTCTACCGTGATGAATTGCATCAGTATCAAATTCCCATGGACGGCCTAACAAAAGGGAACATGCTTGCATAGGCACTACATCAAAATCAGCAAAATCATGGTATGTTCCAATGGAAAATTGCACTCTCGCAGTTTGTGTTACCTTCACCTTACCGCTGTTATTGAACCATTGAATATGGTAGAGATGAGGGTGTGCACGTGTGGGCAAGCAAAGCTTCTCCACCAGATCTGAACTCACCAAGTTATTGCAGCTCCCACCATCAATTATGACACGAACACGACGGTCCTTGACAATGAGGTACATCTGAAACAAATTATGGCGTTGTAGCTTGTCCGCTTGCTCCATTTGAGCGCTCAACACTCGTTGCACAATGATTGTCCTATAATTCTTGGTGGCAGCGGTCCCTAAAATCTCCTCATCATCGTCGTCCGTCTCATGGTCATCCTCATTATCTGCAAGGTTAGCTACAAGAGCATATTCATCCTCAACATCACTAGCACTAATGTACCCACCTTCTTCTGTTGCAATGTACGCTCGACGACTTGGGCAATCCTTCATGACATGGCCCATCCCCTTGCATCGGTGGCACACAATTTCCGTTGTTCGACCCGTGGAAGCCACCGATGAAGAACTCTTTGTTGGTGCCTGCACATGGTTAGATTTACTCACCTCGGGAACTCGTGATGGCGGTGATGGTGCTGCTGAACGCGCCCTACTCATGGAGGGGGCAGCAGACCGAACAGAAAGGGGTGGAGCTGATTTGGTTGTCCCCGGCGTCGTCTTTGGTGTGGGTATGTTGCCGAAATTACTCCTTGGCCTTTGCTGTTTTCCCTGCAATTCTTTTTCTGCCAACATAGCAAGCTGGAACAATCTATTGATAGAATTATATTCTTTGTAATCAATTATGTCCTGAATCTCGCGCCGTAATCCCCCATAAAAACGAGCCATCTTATCCTCCTCATCCTCAACTACCTCACAACGCAACATGCCTTTTGTAGCTCTTGGTAGTACTCCTCAACAGATTTATTATTTTGATTTAAGCGTTGCAAATTCTTGCGCATATCACGTTTATAAGAAGGAGGAACAAATCTTCTACGCATAGCTTGTTTTAATCTATCCCATGTATCAGGTGCTAATCCAGCATTTACTATCTCATTCCACCAAATGATAGCAAAATCTTTAAACTCACTAGTAGCTTGTCTAACTCTATGTATCTCAGGAACAAGATGGGAGTTAAATTTTTGTTCAACTGTCATTTCCCAATCTAAGTAAACTTTAGCATCATAAGTACCAGAAAAAGATGGTATGGTAAATTTAACCCTAGCAAAAGAATCATCATGTCCACGACCATTACGAGGAATAAATTGTTACCTCCCATACCTTGACGGTTGTTATTCAGGCGTTGTTGTTGTCGCACATCCTGTGCAGCGGCGCGAGCGGCAAAGGCATCATGGCCCTCTCCATCCACTTCATCTCCCGCGACAGACTCTTCTTGATCTTCCACTCTGCGAGCTCCATTGGGAGGCGGCTGTCTCTCAAAATTTTCCAACCTGGTAAGAAGATTGGCGATGCTTCGCTCTATCCTCTCCAATCTTTGGTCGTTATCTTGGCCGATCCTTGCGATGTTTGCGTTGATGTCATTGAGCGCGTTGTTAAGCTCGTTCCGTGTAACACACTCATCTTCCTCATTACCTGCCATTGTTAGTTGAAAGAAAGACAAAAGAAACAAAAACAACCGGTGGTATAATCCCTATCAACTACTTTGGCGGCAGAAGGTGGTTTCACTCACTCTCAAGCGTCTTACCACGCTCTTACAAGTGTTCTTACCAATGCAACAGGTGGTACAACCGGCGGCTGGTTCGTGATACCGTGACAAGCTTGATTGTAGCGATTGCCGAATTGAACCTGAACTGATCAGAAGAAAGGTGGAGCTTGGAAGGCAAAGTATAGTAGCAAGGATTAGCAAATTTCGAAAACAGTTAGCAAAGCTGAATAAAGATTCAAAGTTCTTGTCACAGTTGCTGGCCTAAGCGTGCTCCTATAACTAGTTCAACCTAGCAAGGGATATATCACAGCACAAAGGACTCAAAGGATGCAAGCAATTCTGATTTTCTACTTCTCTTTCTCTTCTCTCTGTTTTTTTTTTTTTTTTTTTTTTGCCGGTTTGGCTCTTTCTCTCCTCTTATTTTTTTTTTTTCACTTCTTTTTTTTTTCTAACACAAATATATACCTCTTAACTCAGAGGAGAAACAAAAATCTCACAATTTGAAGCAACAAACGACAGGAAACCGATGCCCGAAAGAATTGACAAAACAGGACAGCAAACTTCCGGGCGTCGAAACTCGGTCTTAGAAGCTTTTTTTGAGGGTCAAAAAAAATGCACAGGTCTAAAGACTTGTGGAATTTTCAGATGCGCGTCGTCGTCCCCTTCGAAACAAAAAAAAGTAGACCCAAATCGGAGTTCGTATGCAAGAGTTATGCCAGTTTTAGTGAACACTGCACAATCTGGAATTGCTCGCGAATTCAGATCTTTCTCCCGGTTAGGCTAGAATAGGATTAGGTTTGCGGGTGAAAAAGGATGGCCAGCGGTGCAGGGCAATTGACACAAGGCGGCTCGCGACCTCAAACCAGCAACAAGACGATGACTATGGATCAATACTCAACAATACGATACTGAAAACGAAATTGCAAAGCTCAAAGGGTTGTAGGACAGCGGAATTGATGATGAACTTTTTTGTGGGGCAAATTTTCTGGACTCTAGGACGATGGCAAAACAAAACTAAAGGGGATACAATGATACCTGATGGGAAACCGAGGCTCTGATACCACTTGATGCTCACGGTGGCCCGATCTTCCGACAGGTAGAGGTAAGTCGATTGGTGGAGACTCGACGTTGACGATCCGGCTTCCGATCAGAACCGATCCGAACCCAGCAATCGCTACACCACGGCTCCGTTGGTTATCAACCATACACAAACACGATTGACCTCGCCAAGAAGGCTTATCCTTGCATGCGAATCGAGAACACAAGCAAGAACGAGAAAGAAGCAATCTGAAATATTGCAAATATAAATTGAATCTCACGAGTTGGGGTTCCACAAACCGATACACGGCGAAACTGTTCTTTGACAGATTAATCTAAGCAAAACCCAAACCAAACCCTAGCGGCGGCTACTGAATATAAGGGCTAAGGGACGTCCTAGAAACCCTAGACGTGTCCGTGATGGACTCCAACACGATACATGGGCCAACAGCCCAAATTGGTGACGCAGCACCCTGGGACAGATTCTGTCCGCCAACTTTGAACGCGAATTCCCGTCGACTCAGCAGTCCAATTAACCTGAAATCGGTGCCATTGGAAAGGTTATCTCCTTAGCTTTCGATACATATGTGGATCATTGAAATTGGAGTCCGTTTATGGCCTGGGTGACGATTTTAGTGAACACTGCTCCTGGTGGCCGAGGTAGTCGACTCCGAGATGAATTGGGACTCCGACTCCGAGATGAATTGGGACTCCAACTTGACTTGGACGCCCTCCTGGCCTCCCTCCTGGCCCTTGCTGGTTCCCAAGGCCTTCATGATCCTCTCCAAAGTTCCTAAGTACAATATAATCAATAATATCATTAGGTAGCATACTATCCTCACAAGTATATACACGGGCACTTATGAACGAGCTCACCTGTTGATTCAATTGCCATGCTCGTGCTCTTGTGATGGGTCCTTGCATCACAACTGGAGGAGTCTCGGGCGTATGCATAGGAGTGATGTCCTCATCAGGGAGTGGCTAGGGAAAAAGAGAAATTCTAAAAAAGATTTAGACGTGTGAGAAATTCGAGAGTTCAAAGAACCGAAAGGCACTTCGATTTATAGAGCCAGAAGGCGTCAATTCTTTTCTACACACGTCTCGGGTTCTTAAACCGCACTTACAGTTGCCATCACAATGAGTCACCTAAGTCATCATTACCAATCAAGAAAGACTTAAGGTTTTTCTCGGGATATGAACCGTCACACGGCGGAAAAGTATCAGTTGAAGTTAAAACGTCGGGTTCATAATTCGATGCAGGATAAAAATTTGAAGTAAATTTGTTCTTTCATTTTCTTCAAATTTGGGGGCTAGCTGACGAGGATTATCACTCGAGCTAGTTCAAAGTATTGCACATCTGGTTTAAGACAGAATCAGATTAGACGTGTGTCAATAAGACCGTCGGTATGGTCTCAGATGACCTAAAGGGCACGGACATAGAGATATTTCATGGTCGCAGCACCTGCACGATCATGAGGTCGCAAACAGTGCGCGGTCAAGAAACTATGGACAGTGCGCAGTCAGAGGGTCGTTGATTATCTGCGACCAGTATAATTCGGGAAAGCCTAACTCTTTGAATGGGCATATCCCGAGAATCACGAAGATATTTCCACATATGAACACAACTGCCAGGAGGTTAGCATGTACGGTTATACCTTGATTGCACGTGTTAAGCCTGCATGGAAGTTAAGTGTGGTTAACAAAACTGCATCTTAACAACCGTCCGAGGCCGTTTCGCATTGGCGCCCTTTTGTCCAGTATAAAAAGGTAGTCAATGCACGTTCTAAGGACAGTGAATAATTCAGTCAAGCATACAAGTACTACAAGGCATTCAACAAACCTGAAGACTTTGATATAGTTAGATAGACACTAACATTGAAGAGATCATCTCCTGTGATCATCTCTTCTTCCCTATTGTAAAACATCTTATTTGATATAGTGAAATCACAACAGGACGTAGGACTATTACTCTCACCATCAAGGGCTCGAACCTGTATAAAATCTCTTGTGCCTCATCCAGACATCACTCATCCTACCTTCCTGGAGGAGTGCCCTGAAAGGTACCGCAACTCACAAATTTGCATAAGTTCGACTAAGGACCCCGAGTCCAAATCGTCGACAGAAACTTTTCATGAGCTTTGATGATCATTTGGATGGGTTCTCAATTTGAGTTCATTTGGATCTTTTGTTTATCTTTAGAACTCATTCGTTTAATCCATATACAATTGGTAAGATTCTTAAATGAAATCAAATCAAATTTATCCCAAATAGCATTCTCTAGCATGACATGGCCTTGAATTAAATGCATTTCAAACAATCTTTGTTTTAGGCCACAAAGGAGTTCATGATTCTCATTTTTGTATTGATCTTTGTTGAACTCTCTTTTTCAAAAATAGATCATTTCTATCTCCTACATATATTTTTTGACAAATTGAATGACACATTTAGGGGGAGCAACTTCAATGTCATTGAATCCTTGTATACCCTAATTGTGCACATGTATCAAATTATGCACTTGTTTGGTAAAAAGGGTCATTTTTGAGCAAAAAGGTGAAAAAGGGCTCAAAATGTTCAAAAAGTTCAAAACTACCACAAAACCTTCATAAATATGTTTCAAATATGGTTTCAAAGGTTTTGAAAGTGAAACAACAGAGTTTCGAGCTAAAATGCAAAATTTCGACAAAATTGAAGTCTTCGGGATCTTGTTTTGGCCCAAAACAATTCATTTCCGTAAGAAAAGATGGGTTGAGATGTGATCAAAACTTTCTACATGAAACATTTAGAACTCACTCACTCGAAGATAGTTCGTATTGAACTTATTCTCAAAAGGCCTATGGTTTTCAAATTATCACATATCCTATGTCACCCAAAAACGGCTATCAACTCAAATATACCCAAAAGTGCATTTTTGCGAATTTGGCTATTTGGACCAGACCTTCTCCCATGTCCTGGTTTGAAATAGTATTTCAAACTCATCCATGTCCAAACATTTCAGAAAAATGCAAGTTTCATCGAAAATTGAAGTTTTCGTGAAAATCACTTTTGAGGAATCAAATTCAAGATCTTTTTCAAATCAATTTCTTTCAAACACTATTCATCTAAGTTCCTGTCATGATATTTAAACCTATTATGGAACTTGATTCATTTTTGAAGCAAAACTTGCAAAATTTGAAAATTTCAGACGTTTCAGCACTTTTAACTGAACTGTCTGGATGTTGTCCGCCCAGAGCCGGATTCTGTCCGCCCCTACCGGACGTTGTTCGGCCTTAGCAGACAATGTCTGGGCTGTGAGTAGTTGGATGATTTCTGATTCTTTTTCAGCTGATTTTTTTGCGTCCTAGTTTTTGTCACATCTTTGCTTCCATTTCTCCTCATATTTTGAAAATTCTTCACGATTCTTTTGTTGAGATTTGAAAATCTTTTGAGTGTGTTTTTTGAATATCAAATAAAGATTATTTTCATGAATTTGGCGCATATTCAAATGAAATTGAGTTTTGAGTTTCTTTTGGAAATTTGAACATTTCAAGAAGTCATATGTTTTTTCTCTCAACCTTGTGACCTAATTAAACATGTTTCGACAAACCTCTTTTTGGCATATTCTTCATTTGTATGTTCCTTTTGTGATCAATGCCAAAAGAAGTGAAATTTTTGAGGATTGAAACTATTGTTTCCAATTGCGTTTGGATTAAAAGCTTGAAAAATTTTTCTTTTATCAAATGATTTTCAAAATGAGAAGTTTGACGCAATCGTCAGCAAACATTCAATCGAGACATTATATTCCTATGTGTCAAATACATATTGATGGCATGAATTTTGATTATACTAATGAATCGCTTTATCAAGAATCTTTGTGAGATGATGTTTAGGGAAAGCAAGATGATTCAAGAGCAAAGTTACTTCCGTGCATGATAAAACAAGCAACTCAGGAACAGAATGTTCAAGAGTGAATTTAAGCATGTGAAGAAATCGCTCAAGAGCCTCGAGATGCACGATGATGATGCTATTACAACTCTCATGGCTAAAAATGAACATCTCGACATGGACGAACACAAAAAAGCGGTCAATTCTAAACCCTATGAATCTTTGATTGGTAGTTTCGCTTTATTTTACCGCATTTTACCCTGTCATCATATTTAGTGATTGAAAATATGTTAGATTTCAATCATTTCCTAAGCAATGTCATATTATTTCCATTAAATGCATTCTTAGGTAATTGACATGCAATCCTAGATAGATCTTTGATATTTGAAAAGTACAAATCTTGAATTAGTTGATTATTTGGATTCGGATTACATGACTTGCAAGATAAATTGAAAGAGTACATCTAGTGGTTGTTGTCCTAAATCATTATGGATGAAACAAATCTTGTTGGATTATAGAATTATTTTCAAATAGATGCCACTCTATGAAATATTGAAAGTGTCATAATGATGATGAACAATTTGAATTCAAAACTCTCGATTAGAGTATATTGATATATGACATCATTGTATAAGAGACTTTGTGGCTTAAACAGATTTAGAGATCAATCATGATACGACAAATATGCATCTAGAGGATATTTTCATATCAAACTATTAAATGCATCAAGATTTTGGATGATTGAGAATGGATTAATTGCCATCGATATAAATGTCATCGATATACTTATTTATGTGTTTATTGTCTTGCTATCCTTCTCCATACTATGAATGTGTTTTTCAAAATCACTTGCACATGTTCTTGTTATCTTGTTTTGAATGAAAACCAATTCAAGTAAAAATCAGTTTTTCTTGGAAATCTCTTACATCTTGTCTTAGCAAACTTAAGAAAGAGTCAATGCCCCCGAAACTTTTTTGTGTCAAAATTTGAGTTCTCAATCTTTCCTTTTTGTGCTTGATGACACTGGGGGAGAGAAATAGTGTTTTAGAGAAAAGCTTTAGGAGAAAGCTATAACGGGAGAGTCTTTTAGAGATAAGCTTTAGAGAAAGCTTTAGGGGAGAGATTTTGAGAGAGTTTAGGAGAATCAGAGAAAGTAGTTGAGTTAATTGACAAAGGGGGAGAGATATTAATTGATATCATTAATATTGATATTTAGGAGAGATGATTGAGTTAGAGAAAATTGAGATAAGTTGATATTTTCGAAGATGACTTGATTGAACTTGTGCTCAATTGTCATTCAAATCTCTAAATTTAAATGATTAAATGTTTTGCTCAGTTCCGATATATTATTGCATACATTGTGGGGGAGTTGAAGAATCTATTTTGGATTTATTGAAACTGTAGATGTTGTCATCAATCATCAAAAAGGGAGCCAGAGATTGTTGGATCTAGGTATCTAGGTTTTGATGATTAATGACTATTTCAATAAATCCTTGATGATTAAAGTTGTTGGGGGAAAATACTAGCAACATCTGAAGCGTCACCCCAGGACGGGGAGAGGAGCCCCTACCTCCTGGGCACCTTCTCCGGGCCGGGGGAGACCTCCCCCGGAGCCCCTTCTCCGGGCTCGGGGGATACTTCCTTCGGCGCACCTCCTCCGGGCTTGGGAGAGACCTCTCCCGGAGCCCCTCCTCCGGGCTAGGGAGAGGCCTCTCCCGGGGCCCCTTCTCCGGGCTCAGGGGAGACTTCCCCCGGCGCATCTTCTCCGGGCTTGGGAGAGACCTCTCCGGGAGTCCCTCCTCCGGGCTAGGGAGAGGAGCGCCTTCTCCGGGCTCGGGGGAGACTTCGCCCGGCGCATCTTCTCCGGGCTTGGGAGAGACCTCTCCCGGAGCCCCTCCGCCGAGCTAGGGAGAGGCCTCCCCCGGGGCCCCTTCTCCAGGCTCGGGGGAGACTTCCCCCGGCGCATCTTCTCCGGGCTTGGAAGAGACCTCTCCCGGAACCCCTCCTCCGGGCTAGGGAGAGGCCTCCCCCGGGGCCCCTTCTCCGGGCTCGGGGGAGACTTCCCCCAGCGCATCTTCTCCGAACTTGGGAGAGACCTGTGCCAGAGCCCCTCCTCCGGGCTAGGGAGAGGCCTCTCCCGGGGCCCCTTCCCTGGGTAAGGGGAAGACCTCTCCCGGAGTCCCTTCCCCGGGCTAGGGAGAGATTTCCCCCGGAGCCTCTTTTCCGAGAGGCACTGATTTCGAGGGTCGCCACGTGTCCGAAATCGGTGCCCTGGACCTCGCCAAAAGACCATCCTGCCCTCAATCTGACGGTTGTAGCAGGGGTAGTTTAGTAATTTGCGTCTTTTGGGGTCTATAAATACCCTTGTAACCCTCTTTTGTAACCCAAGACTTTCATTTGACTCCAATCATAAAAACTAATAGGCGTGCTCTGGAACCCTCTCTCCGGGAGAGATCGCCCTAGCCGACACGTGTCAGGAGCACGTCGACAAGACTAGGGCCTCACTGACGCCTGAACCTGTATAAACCCTTGTGTCAATCTCTGAGATTGTCCAACGCGGGGTGACCCGTCACACGGTCAGCACGCGTTGAGGAGCACGTGTTGCGCACGTCATCAAATCTGCCGAGGTATTTTTTATACCACGACAGTTGGCACCGACCGTAGGGACTCGTGACAAATAGTCATGGCTCCAAGAAGGATGAGGCACTTAACCTCCATCCCTAATGACGCCGGCCCTATCAACCCTGCACCGCCGGTGCAAGGGCCTGTCGTCGCTATACCTCCTCCTGGGGACACTCAGGGGGAGGCAACACTCATTTCTCCCGTCACCCTTGGCGGGGGAACGGCTCCCGCGAGCCTGCCTGAAGGTCCCGGTTCGGGGGGACCAAGTGTCTCCCAGGCAATGCCTTCAACTTCGGGTGACCCGCTACTCGGGGCGCTGTTGGAGGGCCAGCTTCGCGCACAACATACTCTTGAGGAGTTGTTGCGCGCCATAGCGCGGCCTCCGGCCCCCGCGTACCTGCACCCGTTCTAGTTCGGAGGAATGGCACCTCCGTTCGTGATGGGACACCCAGGAGCCTTCTTCGCACCTGGGGCTTTCCCCTTCCCAGGAAGCACTCCCACCTCCGGAGGACCTTCGCTCCCGGGGGGTCTGCCCGTCTCCGGGGGCTACCCTCTCCCGGGAGGTGTTCCCACCTCCTACCTCCAGAGAACATCCTCTCCCGGGGGGCACGCCCGTCTCCGGGGGCTACCCTTTCCCGGGAGGTGTCCCCACTCCCGGTGGACACCCTCCCCTGGGAGGAGCTCCCTCCTCTGGTGGAGCTCCCCCTGGGGGTGCTCCCGCCCCCGGAGGGCTTCCGTTCCCCGGGAGTCCGCCCGTCCCTGAATCGTCCCTTGCCCCGGAAGGGATTCCCCTCCCAGGGACTGTGCCCGTCCCAAGAGGTGTCTCCAGGGTGACTCCCGCAATACAGGCTGTTCCCCCACTGGGAAGTCTTCCCACGCCACGGGCCGTCTCCATAGTCGGAACCCTTCCGGCCCGCGATTCCTCTCCCGCGCCGGTAACGGGTGCACATCCGCTTCCTCCCCCGGGTCCCCCTCCTCGGGCTCCCCCGGTGAATCAAACGCGGTTCACTCGGGAGGAGGTGGAGCACATGTGCGCGGAAAGGTCCGAAGGCGCCCCGTCCGGACACGGCCGGGAATCACTCGCACGTAGGCGCGGTTCTCTTATCCCGACGGACAAGGGCAAAAGACCAATGCAAGAGGCCTCCGTCACCTCCGGAGGTCCCTCCGAGGTGCAAGAGGTGAGCTCCACCAACCCCAAAGAACGAAGACTATACCGGAAGGTAGGCGGTCCTTTGGGACCCCTTTCCGATTCGGACAATGAACGCGCTTCCCCTGTGAAGGGGGATAACGATGTGGACTCCCCAAAGGAAGTCGAAGGGGCCAACCAACCCCTTTGCCGCCGCCTCCGGCGTGTTCGGTGGCCGAGGCCATATCGGCCGCCCCATATCGAGCACTACAATGGGGAGGCCGACCCCTATGAATTTGTGCAGGTATACTCCATGGCCATCTCTGCGGTTGGGGGGACGAAAGCGTCCAGTGCAACGTTTTCCCCCTCTACCTCTCGGGGATATCTCGGTCGTGGTTCTATAACCTCAAGAGTTGGTCCATCAAGTCCTTCGCGCAGCTGAAGCGCGAGTTTTGCGTGAATTTCCAAGGGAATTACATCCGTCCCCTGGATTCGTCGCAATTGTACACCGTTCGCCAACGGTCGGGGGAGACAATACGAAGTTTCTTCAAACGCTTTACCCAAATCAAGAGCAAGGTGGCTCACGTCCCCGACTCGACGGTGATTGAAGCATGCAAGAGTGGCATTCTCCCGGGAGAGCTCCACCGAAGACTCTCCCGGAGTTGCCCATCTTCGGCCGACGAGCTCTTCAACATACTTGAGAAGTACGCGAGAGCCGAAGAGGACGACCTCTGTAAGAAGCATCAGGGGACCTCCGGCCCTGGGGAGAGGGACTCGAAGGACCCCTCCAACAAACGTCCCCGGAGGGGGCCCCGCAGCGAGCCAAGGCCTCGGGAAACTTTCGTCCTCGAAGGCGGAGGCGGCTCTCGGGAGCCTAACTGGGGACAGCGCCCCTTTTTCAAGCCCAAAGGCGGTGGAGGAAGCCAATCCTCCCGTCCACGAGACGCCCCCAAGCCAGGGGGCAAGGAGGCTGGAGCCACTTTGTGGTGCGCTTTCCACAAGTCCAACTCCCACGCAACCCGAGAATACCACGCGCTCCTCCAACATTTCGCGGCATTTCTTGAGCAACATGGGCCGGGGGGACGAGGCCCTACCTCCTTACCCCTTCCATCGCCGGCCTTGGCGGCACTCCCCGCTCCCCTAGGGGGACGTCAGAAGCAAGGCCAGGAAAAGGATTCGAGCGACGAGGTCCCTTTCCAAACCTCTCAGAGGCACATTAATGTCATTGTGGGGGGATCTGCCTCCGGGCGAGATTCCAAACGCCAGCGCATAGAGTATGCGCGAGAAGTGAAAGTGATAGGGGCCGTTAACATGTCCCGGCCATCAAAATGGTCGGACGTCCCGTTGACGTTCACCGCCGAAGACGCGAGTGGGGTGCGCTTCCCCCACAATGACGCGCTGATCGTCTCCGCCACCGTGTTCAACTGTCGCCTTGCCCGAATCTTGGTGGACGGCGGGAGTGCCGCGGACGTCCTCTATCTAAGGGCGTTCAAAGAAATGCTGGTGGACGAGAAGCTCCTACAACCCGCAGCGGGGCCCCTACAAGGATTCGTCCCAGGGAAAACTATACACCCCGTGGGGAAGGTCGACCTCCCGATGACATTCGGCGCCCCAAATAATTACCGGACCGAAATGGTTCCGTTTGACGTGGTGGATCTCCCCTCCTCCTACAACGCCATAATGGGGAGAACCATCATCAACCGCTTAGGAGCAGCGGTCCACCACAACTATCTTTGCATGAAGATCCCCGGGCCGAGCGGGGTGATCTCCGTTCATGGTGACCAGGGCGTGGCTCACTCCCTCTACGAGCGCGCCTCCGCAGTGATCGGGGACGTTAACCTGGTTAAGGCCCCGGGGGGAGGGGGCTCCTCCCCGACCCTAAACGTGCCAATTACGCTCCCCGGGAAGTTCCTTCCCAAACCTCGCCCCGAGGGGGACCTCCGGGAAGTCTCTCTCTTCCAAGACGAGGGGAAGACTATCAAGATCGGGGCTGATCTCCCCGAGGAACACGCGACGCGACTCACAGACTTTCTTCGTGAAAACGCGGACGTCTTCGCATGGAAGCCCGCAGACATGGGGGGTGTGCCCAGGGATGTTATCAAGCACAAGCTCGCAGTAATGCCCAGTCGCCCCCCGGTAAAATAGAAGATGAGAAAGCTCTCCCTCGAGAGGCAGGAGGCCATCAAGGTGGAGATCGCTAAACTCCGGGAGGTGGGGTTCGTTCGGGAGGTCCTACACCCCGAATGGCTAGCGAACCCCGTCCTCGTAAAGAAGGCAAGCGGCAAGTGGAGAATGTTCGTTGACTTCACCGACCTCAATAAAGCTTGCCCAAAAGACGATTTCCCGCTCCCGCGGATCGACCAACTAGTGGATTCCACCGCGGGATGCGAGCTGATGAGTTTCTTGGACGCCTATTCGGGCTATCAACAAGTCCGAATGGCGGAGGAGGATGAGGAAAAGACGAGTTTTATAGCTCCCCTCGGCACCTTCTGTTATGTCCACATGCCTTTCGGGTTGAAAAACGCGGGGGCAACTTTCCAGCGCCTTATGAGCTTAGTCCTGAGGGATCAAATCGGCCGCAACGTGGAACTGTACGTTGACGGTGCGGTCGTTAAAAGTTCGCGCTCGGCCACCCATCTCGAAGACTTGGGAGAAACCTTCCGCAATCTCCGTAAGTACGGGTTAAGGCTTAACCCGGAAAAATGCGCGTTCGGCGTTCGCGGAGGAAAACTCCTTGGCTTCCTTGTGTCCCAAAGGGGCATCAAAGCCAATCCTGAAAAAATTCAGGCCCTCCTCGACATGCCTCCACCGCGTTCTGTCAAGGATGTACAACGACTTACCGGCCGCTTGGCCGCGTTAAGTCGCTTCGTCTCGCGCTCGGGGGAGCGCGGTCTCCAATTCTTCAAGATCCTCCGCGGCCTTGAGGGGTTCCATTGGACCCCCGGGGCACAGGCCGCGTTCGAGGACCTGAAGAAATATCTCACGAGCCCTCCGATGCTCGTGAGCCCACGTCAGGGGGAGCCCCTGCTCCTCTACCTCGCGGCTACTGCGGTTGCCGTTAGCGCAGTTCTTGTCAAGCAAGAAGATGGGCATCAACGCCCCGTATATTATGTGAGCGAGGCTCTCCAAGGTGCTAAAACAAGATACACAAAGGTGGAGAAGGTTTGTTATGCCCTCCTAATGGCCTCGAGGAAGCTCTGCCACTACTTCCTAGGCCACCCCATCACGGTGCCTTCCTCTCTCCCTTTGGGAGAGGTGCTTCGGAACAAGGAAGCCACCGGACGGATAGGGAAATGGGGGGCCGAGATAGCCCCCTTCTCGCTATCCCTAACCGGACGAACCGCGATGAAGTCGTAGGTCCTTGCGGACTTTGTCGCTGAGTGGGCTCCAGTCCCTGGGCCGGAAGAAGAAGCGCGTGCCACTCCACCACGCGACGACCACTGGACCCTCTTCTTTGACGGGTCCCTATGCCTAGCAGGAGCCGGCGCGGGAGTAGTCCTTCGAAGCCCCGAGGGAAGAACCCACAAATATGCAGCCAGGCTCGAATTCCCCGCGATGAACAATGTCACAGAATATGAGGCCCTTCTCCTAGGGCTACGCCTCACCCGCTCTTTGGGTATTCGACGCCTCCTCGTCAAGGGGGATTCTCAACTCGTGGTGTGTCAAATGGACAAGTCCTACTTGCGCCATGACCCGAATTTGAGCCTCTACCTTAATGAGGTCCGGAAGATGGAAAACTATTTCGACGGCCTCGAGGCGCGACGTATCCCGCATAGGGACAACGATCGCGCTGACACCCTCGCTAGGGCAGCAAGCGCCCGAGGGCCCCTCCCCAAAGGGGCCTTCCTGGAGGTCATCTCGAAACCTTCTACAACGGCCCCGGATCCGGGCTCCGGGTCTGGTCACCCCGACGTCACGGAAATCATCCGGGCTACATCCTGGATGGCCCCCCTTATCTCTTGCATCAAGGGAGAGGGGGAGCCCTCCGACGAAGCCGAAGCCAAGCGCCTTCGCGCTAAGGCGCGAGCGTATGTGCTAATAGAAGGGACGCTATACAAGCGAGGAGCCTCTGCGCTACTTCGCTGCCTCCCGTGAGAAGAGGGAGTTCAACTCCTGGAAGATATCCACCTTGGGTGTTGTGGTTCTAACCTCGGCCCCCGGGCCATCGCGTCCAAAGCCATTCGCCAGGGCTTCTACTGGCCAACAGTTGCCCGCGACGCAAGAGACCTTGTCTCTGCATGCGGGGCTTGCCAAAAAATGGCAAAGGGCTCTAACCTACCCTCCGCAACTCTACAGGCAATCCCCATCACGTGGCCCTTCACGCGGGGGGGAATGGACCTCCTAGGCCCATTCCCCCCGGCGTCGGGAGGATACAAGTACGCGGTTGTGGCCGTGGACTACTTCTCCAAGTGGGTGGAGGCCGAGCCCCTGGCCACCATCACGTCCCGTGCGGTGCAAAGGTTCTTTTGGAGGAACAAAGTGTGCCGATTCGGGGTCCCTTGCGAGATTACCGTGGATAACGGAACCCAGTTCGACTCCACGATCTTTCGAGAGTTCTGCCAGAACTTGGGTACGACCCTCCACTTCGCTAAGTGGCTCACCCCAAGAGCAACGGGGCGGTCGAGCGCGTCAATGGGGTTATCCTCCAAGGACTCCGTCGCCGCCTGGAGCAAAGAGCCTCCAGGCGTGGGGCATGGGCAGACGAGCTACCGAGCATCCTCTGCTCCATGCGAATGACCCCAAGTCGAGCAACAGGGCGTACCCCCTTCTCGCTTGTGTACGGGGCTGAGGCGGTACTACCCTCGGAAATCAATTTCCGATCGCTGCGAGTCGAACTCCTCGAGGGAGTCTCGGCCGCCGCGTTTCAGGCCAACGAAGACAACCAGAGGCTGGAGGTGGCCCTCGTCGAAGAAGAATGGGACAGAGCCCTCCTCCGCAACGCCATTTACGAATTCGAGATGGCGCGCGCTTACAACAAACGTGTTCGGGGGAGGGCCTTCCATTTGGGAGACCTTGTCCTCAAGCGCGTCACCGACCCTCAAGCCCAAGGGAAGCTCAGCCCAAAGTGGGAAGGGCCATACAGGATTTCCACGATCCTTGGCTCGGGGGCTTACAAGCTCTCCACTCTCGAAGACCAAGAGCTGAAGCACACATGGAATGCGGACCTGCTCCGCAGATTCTACACTTAGTCTCCGAGCCTCCCCCCTTCCCCTTATTTGGACTTCACAAGGGGAAGGCGCGGTGAGTTGTAACAATTGCCTCAAAGGCCTTTTGCCCTCCGCCCTATTTTCTGCGATTTTGCAAAGGGTGGAGGTATTGTACCAGCTTGTTTTAATCAATGCAAATGGTTTTTTCTCCATGTGGTTTTGTGCAAACTTTAACCACCCGAGGCGACGCCCTCATCATGATGATGCCCTCCCCGTGAGGATGCCCCCTGACGATGCCCTCATCGCGAGGAGCCTACAGGCTCCGGCTCAGCCTTAAGTCCCGACGGCGGGAGCCCCGTTCCCCCTCGGGCGGCTTACAATATCCCCTCGTGGACTGAGGGCGTAAGCGGCAATCTGGTTCCCAAGGAACCAAGTTAACGAGTCACTTTGGGGGACTAGTCCCCCCCCATACACTCTAGAGCTTGTTTTTATGCTCTTCCTCCTCCGGGAGCGATCTAGGTCGCACGACCGATAGATCTTTTATCCCCACACTCACTTGCACGAGGATAACCCCTTGCGGGTGCCACCCCTCAAAGGGAACTGCCGGGATTTTTCTTATGATTTCAGCGCAGGCCGCCTGTCTAGGTCACCCCCCGCTGCCGGGGGAGGAGATAAAATACCCAGCTAATTCCGTTCGGGAGGCATCTAAGGCATCTAGAATTCTCATGGAGTACGTCATATCTCCTCCGGAAGTGGAGCCTCTCCCCCGGACCTTCATCCTCCGGACCCTCCCCCGGACCTTCGTCCTCTGGAGTAGGAGCTATCTCCCCCGGAGTTGGAGCCTTGCTCTCCGAATTTCATCCTTCGGAGCAGTTGTCTCCGGAAGTGGAGCCTCGCTCCCCCAGACCTTGTCCTCCGGAGGAGGAGCCTCGCTCCCCCGGAGTTCATCCCCCATGTTCTCGTCCGGTGATTTAAAAGTGCAAAATAAGCAAAAAGGCACCCTTTATTCCATGGGAAACAAGCCGGGAGACAGCCTCTCCCGGTAGGCTTACAGGGTACAACCGGGAGTTGAGTACTCCCGGAGAACTAATATGGGGGGGGGGGCTACCTACGTCTAGTACGAGCTAGAGCCTCCTAAGCCCATCGTCAAGCCCTCGCCATGTCCCGGTACAAGCTCCGAACGCGTCGCCTCGCTGCGTTGAACATGTCCTCCGGCCAGTATTCGTACCCTGCGGGAGGTTCGATTCGCAAGGGAATTGCCTCCCACACTCCCTGGGGAGGCTCAGGCAACTCCGCGCGGTGGTTGTCAAAATTCGCCAAGTGCCAATCGGGCAACCAAGGGAGCAGGGCTTGTCCCCCCCGGGGGACACTGGGGGCGGGACTACCGGGGATGGGAGTGGTTTCCACGTCCTTTCCCGGGACCCCCGCCCCGGGCACCTGACCACGACAAGATATAACTTAGCAAAAATTTTTCATTTCATTGTCAAATGATTTACAGGTCCGGGGTCCCCCTACGGAACTACCGGGAACAAAAATCCTATACACAAAAAAAAAGAGAATGCCCTAATCTACCCAGGGGGGACAGGAGGCTCATACTTGCCCAGCGTCGTCCCCCCCGGAGGAGGCGTCGCCTGGAACTTCCTCTCCGGCTGCTTGTGGACGCCTCATTCGCGGGGGCTCAATCACTCGGTTGTAGAAAGCCCCCAACAACTCCCCCAGCGCCGCCTGGCGGGGATCGTAGAACTCCTGGAAGCTCCGGGGGACAAGGCGCCCGATAGCTTGGGCCCCGACCCCCTGGTACTCCCCCAAGGAGGCTGCGAGCGCGGTGGTGGTAGATGCCAAGGCCCGGGCTCGAACGTCCGCGGCCTCTGGGATCGCCGCGATGTGCCGGGTGAGGAATCGGCGAGCCTCCGCCAAAGATATCAGTGGGTTGCGGGGATTCCCCTCCTCCCGGAACTCGACCCCGAGCCCAATCAACGTGGCCCGGAGTCGATTCACCGCCGATACAAGGGCTCGCACCCCCGTGGCCTCCGTCTCCTGAAGCGCCCGGGAGTGAGCCTGCTCGGAGGACGCAAGCTACTCCCGGACGCCCTCCAGCTCCCGGATGGCGGTGTCTCGGGCAACCTCCGCGGGGGCCAGCACTTCCGCCCGGACGCGCTCCAACTCCCGGGCGGTCGCGTCCCTCTCCTGGACGAACCTCTCCCGGGCCTGGACTGCCGCGTCCCTCTCCTAGACAGCAGCATCGCGCTCCGCTTCCGCAGAGGCCAAGGCTGACCGCATGTCCTCGTTCTCCCGAGCGAGGCGAGTCCGGACAGCACAGGCTACGGCGGTGGTCTAAGAAAAAAAAGAGAGGGAGATGGATTAGTTAAGGCAAGCGAAGAGGTGAGGAGTTCAAGTTTTTTACCTGTAGAGCCAAGGAGACGACCTCCCCGTAGCGCTCGTCGATGCCTCCCTCCCGGACATGAGCCCGCACCTTAGGAGTGACGAGGCTCAATGAGAGCTTGCGCGTCTCCTCCGAGGAGAAGAGAGATGCCCCCCTCGCCGGGGAACGAGGGTCACCTCCCATCGGCAGGCCCCCGTCACCGACCCCACTCCCGGAGCCTTGGGGAAAGTCTCCCGGGGGAGGGGCGGGGGACCTCCCGTCCCCCCCGCGAGGGGAGCGCTGTAGCGTCCCGGGGGCTCCCCTCCCCGGGTGTGGTGTCGCCAAAGTGTCGCCCCCGGGGGGACATGATGGCTCGCTGCCCCGGGAGGCGGCGTCGGGGAAGATGCGACGTCGGGAGCGAAGAGCGCGTCCAGGTGTGCAAAGGCGCCATTACCCCAAAAGTATACCCCTGGGGGATCCTCCCGAAGAGCTTGCTTCGGGGAAGGAGTGGCGTCGTAATCCCTGGAGGTGGGCTCATCCTCCTCCATAACCACGTGGTCGTACACGCCTGATGCCCCCAAGGCATCAAGTTGCGCGACCAGCGTGGCCGTGTCCGTGGGGCTCTCTTCGTGCCCCGGCTCCGGGGGCTGCGATCCCCCCAGGGGGGTCATTTGTGCCGGAGGTGCAGCCTCCCCCGGCCTCCGAGGTGCCACCGTCGTTTGGGCCGGCAATAGCCTCACCTCCCCGGGCGTCCGGGGCATCTCCGAACTCACCTTGACTGGGGAGGACCTCATTTGCACCGTAGGTCTTGTCTTTCCCGGGGCATCGGGCGTCCCCGCCGACCTCCGCACCGGTGCTAGTGATGGGGGGTGGGCCTGATTGGAGACCTCGCCCGGTGCCTGCGCGGTCTTAGTGCGTTTTGCCGCCGGGAACGCCCCCGCCTCCCGCCGCCTGTGGGAGCTCGGGGTCGGGAGTGGAACCCTTTCCGGGAGGGTCATCCCGAAGGCCTCGGCAACAATGTTCCGGGGAGGACCCTCCCCGATGACGGCAAGGCACCGGGAGTGCTCGTCTTCATAGTACCTCCCGAGGAGGTGCTCTGCCTTCTCCCTGGTGGACTTGTAGGACCTAACTACAAAAGGCAAAGTCAGCGAAACCAATCCCTACGAGACGTGAAATACCAGGAATTGGGGAACTTACGTCACGACACCGGGAACCTCGGGGGACGAAGCTCCGGGCCAAGTCCCGGACCCTTCCGACTCCGGCTGAAGGGACTAAGCCGGAGGAGTAGCAACTCCTCCGCTAAGTCCCGCATGCTCCTCCGGGAGCAGGCCTCCTTCATCTTCGCGACGGAGGTTAGCTCCTCCATCATCAAGACCGGGGGACCGGGGGAATGACCGAGTGTCGCCGGCCTTGAGGAGTAAACCACCTCCGGGTCACCCGCCCGGAGATAGAACCATCTCTGGCTCCATCCCTCCCAATGCTCTTGGGAGGCCGTCACCGGGTACTCTTCCGCCCGGGAAGGGGCATACTTCAGCATCACCGAGCCACAAGTAGCCTTTGGCCCGTGCTTCATCACCGGGGAACTCTTTGCTGCCGCCCGGTGGAAGTAGGACAAGAGGCAGAGTGTCCCCTCCACTCCGGCGGCGGTCTCGCATAGCCACAAAAACAACCCCATTCTCACGAGAACGTTGGGTGTTAAGTGGTTTAAGGCGATCCCGCGCTCCCGGAGAACGTCCCGGAAAAGGGGGTGGATCGGGAGCCACAGGCCTGCCTGGATGAAGGCCATGAAGGCCACCACCTCTCCGTCCCGGGGACTTGGGGTCGTCTCCCCCGCAGCTGGGACACGAATGTTCCCCTCCGCAAATATCCTCCGGGAGACGAGGGTATCCCGGTCCCCCGCGGAGAATTCTGTCGTCCCGAGATAATCCAAAGTTGTGTCCTCCGGGACATTTGAAGCCTTCCCGCGCCCCTTCGATGCCATCTCTTCGTCTCTCCCAGAGAGGTTTTTTGAAGCCGGGGAAGAAGTTACTTCCAGAGAATGTGGTGGACTATGAGGCCTAAGGAGAAGGAAGTGTGCCTCCCTTGAGGCGGGCCGCTCCTTATATAGGCAGTTGAGGTGCCCCCGATGGCTACCACGTGTCAGCTCGAGGAATCTCCACCGTGAATATGAAAGGTCGCACGAATATCGAGACAACACATGGCTAACTTAAATAGCGCTCCTCCCTCAGAAGTGGACTAATTGCGTCCGGAATGGCTCTCCGGGAGAGGGTCGTTTTCTCCTAAGGTAACGAATCGCACCCCCCGGCGACATCAAATGTCCCCGGGGGTGCGGGGGGCTTCTGTTGGGGGAAAATACTAGCAACATCAGATGTGTCACCCCAGGACGGGGGGAGGAGCCCCTACCTCCTGGGCATCTTCTCTGGGCCGGGGGAGACCTCCTCCGGAGCCCCTTCTCCGGGCTCGGGGGAGACTTCCCTCAGCGCACCTCCTCCGGGCTTGGGAGAGACCTCTCCCGGAGCCCCTCCTAAGGGCTAGGGAGAGGCCTCTCCCGGGCCCCTTCTCCGGGCTCGGGGGAGACTTCCCCCGGCGCATCTTCTCCGGGCTTGGGAGAGACCTCTCCGGGAGCCCCTCCTCCGGGCTTGGGAGAGGAGCCCCTTCTCTGGGCTCGGGGGAGACTTCCCCCTGCGCATCTTCTCCGGGCTTGGGAGAGACCTCTCCCAGAGCCCCTCCTCCGGGCTAGGAAGAGGCCTCCCCCGGAACCCCTTCTCCGGGCTCGGGGGAGACTTCCCCCGGCGCATCTTCTCCGGGCTTGGGAGAGACCTCTCCCGGAGCCCCTCCTCTGGGCTAGGGAAAGGCCTCCCCCGGGGCCCCTTCTCCGGGCTCGGGGGAGACTTCCCCCAGCGCATCTTCTCCGGGCTTGGGAGAGACCTATCCCGGAGCCCCTCCTCCGGGCTAGGGAGAGGCCTCTCCCGGGGCCCCTTCCCCGGGTTAGGGGAAGACCTCTCCCGGAGTCCCTTCCCCGGGCTAGGGAGAGATTTCCCCCGGAGCCTCTTTTCCGGGAGGCACTGATTTCGAGGGTCGCCACGTGTCCGAAATCGGTGCCCTGGACCTCACCAAAAGACCATCCTGCCCTCAATCCGACGGTTGTAGCAGGGGTAGTTTAGTAATTTGCGTCTTTTGGGGTCTATAAATACCCTTGTAACCCTCTTTTGTAACCCAAGACTTTCATTTGACTCCAATCATAAAAACTAATAGGTGTGCTCTGGAATCCTCTCTCCAGGAGAGATCCCCCTAGCCGACACGTGTCGGGAGCACGTCGACAGGACTAGGGCCTTCACTGAGGCCTAAACCTGTATAAACCCTTGTGTCAATCTCTGAGATTGTCCAACGCGGGGTGACCCGTCACACGGTTAGCACGCGTTGAGGAACACGTGTTGCGCATGTCATCAAATCTGCCGAGGTATTTTTTATACCACAACAAAAGTTAATCTGGAGAATGTCAAATTTGATGATTAAATGACAATTTAGATAAATCCTGATTTAGCACAAGTAAATTAAATTGATTATTGATAAACCCTGAAATGGATATTTCCTTAGTTGTGGGTTTAATATTGATGCATATGTAGAGGGGGAGCTCGGTGGTTGCATCAATCTTGTGCTAAGTGTAAATGAGAATGTCATGAGATAAATCCTGAAGTTTGATGGCTCCTTATTGAGCTTTTGACATCGATGAATATGCTGAGGGGGAGCTCATCATATTGGTCATCTGATCTGATTGCCATCATGACATGTGTAGTATAGATCGCGTGCATATGTCCTTGTCATATACGCATATATATATGATTGTGTATTTCATCTCATACTCATCTGTTGTTTGTTGAAAAAGCTTTTGTTATCTCACCAGAAAGGGAAATTTTTGAGTTAACTCCTGTGTGGAGTAATTTCTCTGGTGGTGATTAATGACGACCTATATATGAGACTAACATTGTGCATAAAGTGTATGTGCTGTAGTCCCAAAATGGTTGCGAGATGAAAGCAAGCAACGGCGTGAAGAGGATGATGCTGATATGAGTCATCTCGAGCAAGGTCAAGCCTAGCGAGGTCGAGCTTTCCGAGGACTAGCTTCGAGTGCTTGAGCTTCATCGAAGTTAAAATCCAAGATTAAGGATTGTTTTCTTAGGATTTTACCAATCTCGGTGTTTAGAGATAGACCAGGTTGATAGGATTCCTTTTGCTAGTTTGACCGTACTATTAAGAGGGGTCGGAAACTAGGAGCTTGAATTTATCTATTGTGGAAGCTCAAATGCATTCATATCATCTTGCACTAGTGTTTTATCGCCTCTTGCATTGCTAGAGAGTCTAAATGTAGTTTGTGGAGCATTAGAGAAAATGCTTTGAAAACTACACTTAATCTTGATCGCCAGCTATTTAAATTAATTTATTTTCTAGAGCTGGTCGTGGTTGTACTTGCTAATTCTGATTGTAGCCTTGTTTGATACGTGGTCGTGGTCGTGTCGCCGGTTTGGCAGTTTTTTCTTTAGGGTTTGGTCGTGGTCGTAGGAGTTCGAGCTGGTCGTACTAGTCTTCGGCTTGCTTGCGTACGCTCGACCAAATCCACTCAACCACCTGTTTTCGACCGGATGTTCGACCTGTGTGGTCATGGTCGCTACTGAGTGTCAGCAGACATATCCGCGAGAAAACAGACAAATTGCATTCGAAATTATTTTTGTGTTGGACATTTTAGCAGTAGGAAGGTTTTTGAATTTCCAAGAAATATCTAGGCCTTTCTAGGTCTTGCTCCTGTTGACAAAGTTGTAGCCCTTTGAGTTTTCTTTCCAAAAAGCCAAAAATCACACCAATCGAATCTCTAGATCAAAAGTTATGCTTGTTTTATTGTCAATATACATTGGCCAGACTTTGTCCAAGAACGGCCGGACTTTGTCCGGCCTATACAAATTTTTTAACCTTGTGCAAAATGAAACTAGAGACATTTGCATCCGTCCGGGGGCATTTTTCTGGGACGGCCCGGACTTTGTCCGATATGGCCGGACATTGTACGGCCTGTACAAATTGTTTGAGCCGAGAGTGAAACAGAGACAGATATATATGTCCGGGGCTTTTTTCCGGCATGGCCGAACTATGTCCGGCCTTTATAAAAAGTCCCCCAACGGTAACTGACGTTTTGCAATGATCGAAAATTGGTGTTTTCCTTTACAAAATTTCACCTGTTCGTGGCAAACGGCTAGTTTTCTTTGAGGGCTATATCTTGTATTTGCCTTCATTTGGGGTGGCTCAAGGAGTTGATGTTTCAGTTGATAAGCTTACCAACACATTGCATATGAGATATTGGATCTAGAGGCTAGAATTTGAGCCAAAATCCTTAGTGGGTTTGAGAGAGAGCATTTGCGAGAGATTGCAAGTGTTTAGTGCACTTCACTCCATTTGCATGCTAGTGCTAGAGTATTGAGCATTCATTTGCATCTTTGAGCTTCTAGCACGAGATTCGTTCAAGCGAAAGTGCATCCGACTTGTTACTCTTGGCGATCGCCTTCGCCTAGACGGTATCGGAGGAGAGTCGCGATCTCTCTATTGAAGTTTGTTGGAGAGGCCGGCAATAACTTGTGAAAGGTGTGATGCTCGCCTATCCGGTGTGGAGAAGGAGCAAGCTTAGTGAGATATCCTTCGTGGATATAGAAGCGAGGCTCACGAGTGAGCGCTTCAACGAGGAGTAGGGAGACTGGGCGAGTCTTCGAGACCTCGATAAAAATATTATGTCAATTGCGTATCTCTTATTCATTTCGTATTTACCTTCAAACTAGTTGCTTGTTGTATTGTATTTTCATATCGATCAATTGCATCTATATGTTAGATTGTTGTTGCATGCTGAATTAATTATTTCATATGGTTGAATGCAACTAATTGATTAGATAGTTTAAACCCCTTTGCAAAATCTAGGTTATCCGAAATATCTTTTAAAATTGCTTAATTGAAAAGAAACTTTAAAAGCCTCCTATTCACACTCCTCTAGTCGGCATCCTTGATCCTACAATTAACACGTTTGTGGCCGCTGGATCACTATCTTTGCTTCATTTGGGTTGGCCACATGGAATCCACTACCGGGCTTGTGGGCTATTGTTTGAAAGCTGGGTACACATTGAGCACATCGACCCTTTGTTCGGTGCTATTGGATCGGCGCATTTGCTTCATCTAGGTTGTCTAACGTCCGCCTGATTGTCTAGCTGTTTCTCACTGGCCAGCTGTTTCCCACGTCGACCAATACCTAGTCTTTTTGCTTCGACCAACAAAAAAAATCGAGCAGGCATATTGTTCGATGCTGTCGACCTATTTGCCGCATTCGATCATAAATCATGACAGCTGATTCGCTCAGAGAACAAAAAATGCGACCATCATAAAAAAACGAAATTGCTGTTTCGACCAGCTCTGCATTTACTCACAAGCAAACCTATATATTCGACCCAAAAAACAAGATACAAGCAAAAAAATAATTAACTCTTTCAGCCAAAATCAATGGACCAATACCAATCGATCAAAGATTTTACAGGTGCGACCGCTGTTTTTTACTGCCTCAACCAAATTTATATTTTGCTGAATTGGTCAGGTCTATTGCTGGTGTGACCAAGATTTATGTTGATGGGCCCAACCTTACAACCACAAAATTTTTTGCAGCCACACCCACAATGTCTCGTACTGTCGAGCTGTTTGCTCTATTCGACCAGAAGCCATGACAGCTGTTTTGGCCAAAAATACAAATGTGTCCGAAAACAATGCCGCCGCCTCAACCAAGAATAGGCCTAGTCGGCCTCGAGACTCTTCCCCAGAACCAAACCTGCTTATTCGACCAAAAAATCTAAATGCGACAAAAAATAATTAACTCTCGGCCAAAATCAAATGACGAGAGATTTTACAGGCGCGACGGCTATTTTTTAACTACTTCGACCAAAGTTATGTTTTGCTGATTTGATCAAGCCTTTTTGTTGGTTCCACCAAGAATTATGATGATGGGCTCAACCTTATGACCAAATTTTTTTCCTGCCACAACCACATTGTTTGAAGTATTCGACTAGAAACCATGAGAGCTGATTCAACCAAAATGCGACCAAAAACAATACCGTTGCTTCTACCAGGCACCACGACCACAATGTTTCATAGTATGGAGCTGTTTGGCCATATTCGACCATAAGTCATGACAACTGATTCAACCAAAAAAAAGAAAACACGGCCATCATAAAAAATAGTTTATTGTTTCATTCAGAATCAATCGAACAGATATTTTACTGGTGTGACCATTGTTTTTTTACTGTTCCAACCAACTTTATCTTTTGTTAAGTCGATCAGGTATTTTTGCTGCTGCGATCCCATCGATAATTATATTTTCTCAATAACCACAGTAATGCACAGGGCTCCATCTAGTTAATATAATTTTTTGAAAACCTCGAAGTTCATGTTTTAATTGGAATTCACTAGTTGGGTGCCCACGTGTTGCTGCGAGAACACATATAGTAGAAACATCTGCAACTTAAACTAAATCAAATGTGCAGCTTAAACTCAGTATGTCGAGTGTGTTGTATTGGCACCGTATATACTAACATGTGCAACTTAAATGAATCAAATGTGTACAACTGTAGCCAACAGGCAGCCGCTCCGAAGCTCAGGGTGAGCAAACACATATAGTTAGCATGGAAACAAAACAAGTGTTTTTTTAATAGAAAACATCGAGCAGCTATTTGACTGTTCAGATTTGTGGTTGCTCAAAAAATCATCATGAAAGGAAAATATAAGAATCACTAATAAATATGTCACACTCCAAAATGTCGAACTTGTGCACAAACAATGAACTTGTGCACAAACAAGGAGCTTGATACCTCCAAATTGCAAAATCAAGTGCTAACAATCTTGAATCACGGCACCTTCTATAGAGCATTCAGAGCATCCATGATTAGAAGGGCTGCAATCGAAGAAATAAAAGCACTTTTAGTCGTTACTTTAACTATGGCTCAAGTAACAACAAAATATCACTTCAGCTTACACATCTGTAAACCCAACTTTACAACAACTTGATGACAGAAATTAAAGGACTGCAAGGATTTATGATGGGATTCAACCAATGCAATATATCCATGTTTGGAATCACTTCTATTATTATTCAAGGCAAAGCTTAAACAACAATCCTCGATATTAATAGACGCAAGTGAAGAACGTTCACCCCACTTAGTGCCTAGACAAAGTAGAGGCATCATGCATGGCAGTGAGATAAGGACTCAAAAGAAAATGTAGTGGACAAAATTTACTATGCACAAAGGTTATTCCTTTTTTTTGTGTTTTGCTACCATGCTAGGAGCTATATGTGCTACAATAATCAAACATAGATATATGATGACAGGACAGGGAAATCACTTACATTGATGTAACTAAAAGGGAACAGGGTCTAAATAATTTAATATAAAGGCTGATAATATACCTTAGTTTCACCTTTTGGGTGCCTTCTTTAGCTTGGGAAATAGTTTTCTGAGGAATTACATTGAAGCACACAGAGAATCAAAGAAACTGACAAAGGTATAACCAAAGAATATCATCATTAGGCTTCACAAAAAGCATATACGATAAGATATAGAGGAAATAACTCAAGGTACCGCATTGACACTCCTGACTTAATTGAGTTTGGCAATTTGAAACTTACCAAGTTTTCCATCGCCAAGGATTTTAATATAAGTATTGGTCCATTGTGCCTTTGTTCCTCCTAAAATGACCTGTCAGAATAAAACCCATGGTTAGAAAACAAATAGTACTCTTATTTTAAAAGAAAAAACAAAGTCATAATGTTCTCGAGCATTTCTCCAAATAATATTTTTTAGAAATACGAAATAATCAAACATGGAACACATTGTATGTGGGGATCAGAGCTCCAGTATCCACCAAGAGAAGTACCTAAAGTATCACCTCAATTCATTACTTTCTCAAATGAAATCAACAAATCAGCCTGCAATCGTAAACAAATTCGAAATACAACAGCATGTGCTTATGCCGCACGATCTGCCTAGAAGTGCTGAAAGCAATATATGAGTTTTGTTACTGGCTTTTACAACAAATAGTGCAGCAAATAATTGAGCAGAAGTACACATGGCTTGGTAGATGTGACACAATACTTTAAAATAGACCTCATGCTCATTATATATATTCCCCCTGGTCGGTAATAATAGGAGCTCGACGTTCATGCTGAGCGTTGCGTTCATGTGTTCAATTGGAGCTAGCTATACAGCCCTGCCAACCGAATGGTCTCTATTTGAATTTTGCTGAGAGATGATTGGGGAAGAGGCGGCCACAGAAAGAGGAATATTTAGCCCCATACAAAACAAAGGTAACACTTTTTAAAAAAATACGACTCAAAAAGTATCACTTAGTAAAATACCCCTCGGATGTCTTTGTTAGTGAGATATCACTATCAGGTGACATAAGTAATTTAGGATGATGATGGCAAAAACAAACTCATCAATATTGGGTGTAGGTAGTGGGTGTAGGAAATCGAGTAAGCTACACTAGCAGAATTTCACAAATTTCTACTCGAAGGCTACAAAGAATAGATCATAGATTAGATTGTTACCAACGGAGGAAGTAGATTTGGTGAAATGATCGAATGTGCATAGCAACCGTTCACGGATTGTCCTGATCAGCAGACGTAGTTGACAGTGACAGCTCGCAGATTGTCCTGATCAACACAGTAATTACAGCAGTGCCTTTACTGGTATCCACACATACCGGGATGGAATGTCGTATGATGGTGTGCTAGCACCAACGCGCAAGACAAGGGTTTATGGGCTATTACTTTGGAGGAGATGGCAACTATGGTTTTTTGTGATGTCCTCAAAACCCATCATACCTCTCTTTATATAGAGCCATGCAGAAGAAATTCTAATAGATTAGGTTTCTTGATGTAATACAAATCTTATCCAAACTGCAAGAGGACTCTAACATTAAGTATCCGTGTTTGATATGAAAACTGCATAACAAACCCAATCCGAATGTAGAAGGAGTCTAACATTACATCTCCGAGTCTGATATGAAAACGTCATAACAAACTCAATCCGAATGCAGAAAGAGTCTAACATTAGATCCCCGAGTCTGATATGAAAACCCCATAACAAACCCAATCCGAGTCTATAAGGAGTTTAACATTAAGTCTCCGAATCTGATACGGAAACCCCATAACAAAGTCAATCCTAGTTGCATTGTTCCAACCTGTTAAGTGTGTGACCCTGTAAGTTTATGCATATCTAGTCATGACCCAAGAATACTTATTCGAATTGTAAGTCGGTAATGGCCTCTAGAAGGATATAACGTCCATCCGAATACACACGAAGATCATATTCAACAAACATATATATTGTCTTCATATTGATCTTCTTGCCATATGATACCAGATTAAACCCAAGGTAGGAAAGCAGCCACCCTTGCACAGTTCAATCATTTCTCGATCTCATAGTGAACTGATCCTTCCGTAGTTGACACTCAACTACAAATGGCATGGCCAAGCGCCTCTCAATTTATCTATATCGAGGGGCTCAGAGATATCTCTCTCATTATATGAGACATGCAAATTCCATCTTAACCATTCACATTCCTCCGTATGGCTCATAACATACCCGAATATTACCTTTATTACCACTCAATTAAAAGTATCGTTTGATAATATCAAAATATACTACTACACATGTAGGAATCTATGATAGTTTCAGGTCTAAGAATCAATCATAAATATTATTTGAAATCAACTGGTGACACATAAATGGCAAATCTAAATAGTATCTCAAAATGGGTCTATCCAACATTATATTCTCCAATATATGTCCACATTGTTAATATGGTATCTTATATCCGTGATCCGTGAAACATGACCATCAATGAATATATGTCACTCCCCCGTCTTGGGGACAACGACTACTCCCGTGGAGATCCAGCTCACTGCAGCTGATCCCATACATGCATACCATTGACTTCCTAGGATAAGTCAAGCACAGGAGTAAATTACATTACAGCAGAGTAACTTACAAAATATTTAAGCAGTGTGGCCTGCTGGCCTTAATACAACATAAAGATATTACAATGCCTTCACGGCATAAAAGGTTTAGCAAAATAATAACTACACCGTGGAAGATTAGGTAAACCCCCACAACAAGAAGTTGACGGCAGAAAAACACACATCAGGGTTCTGGCGGAACTGGCTCTTCTCCTTCTGGATCCACGAAGTTCTCCACGCCTTCATCTTGATCATGGAATGCTCCAACTATTTGATTTCAGGTTGCAAGGGTGAAAGAGATCTAGGATATCGACTAGAGGGGGGTGAATAGGCGATTTTAACAAATTATCAATAAAACAAACAATTTATAGATAATGAGAGCAAATAAATAACACAAGATGAACAAAGCACAATTTCAACACAAGGATATATTCCGTGGTCTCGGTGATTTGCCGATCACCCCTAATCCACGTTGAGGCAAACTCAAATCTCTAACCGCTCCTCTATCTAGTCAACCTTCTCTCGGGAAGTGACCTAGATCTTGAGCCGGATTAGTGTGATGAGTTATCCAAACCTCGATTTCACTAAGGATGCACTTTACCGCTCCGGCAAGGCGTGCTCAACCCTTTCACAAGACGTTTTGAGGAGTCTTCACAATCTTCCTTGAAGAGCTCTCCAAAACCTTTCTTTTAGCCGTCTAGGAGCCGGCAAACTGCAAGAGTAACAAGCCGGTGACGATCACTTAGCCTTCTTCTAGTGCCACAAGATTGATTTAATGATCTAAATGCAATGCACTAGAAGATCTCAAATGCACACTCTCACAAATTCGAGAATTTGAACCCTAGAGTGTATGAAACTAGCTTAAGCTCTCAAGAATGATGACAATGCTCAAGATTATGTCAAAAGTTGTGAACAGGGCCGTGCATGGGAGTATATATACCCCCCACAATAAATATAGCCGTTACAGGCCGTTGGGAGAAAAAGATCACCTGGCGGTCAGACCGCAGGTATAAGCTCGGTCAGACCGCTGCAATTGCAACGGCATTAAACAGGCGCGATAAATGCTCAACTGCCCTTGTCAGGCACACACACGGTCAGACTGGAGCCTATTTCGGTCAGACCGTGAAACTGTCCAGAGACGACATAGTTTCTGGACACTTTATACGGTCATGCCGATAAATACGGACAGACCGGCCATACGTTCAGACCGTAGTTCAAAAGCACAGTCAGACCGATTTCTCGGTCAGACCGGTCTAATAAAACGGTCAGACCGTCATAGCTCAAAAACAACAGAAAGATAAATCAAGAAGTCCCAGGCGTCTGACCTAGGTCTCAACTACGGACACACCGACCTTTTAAAGGAATACACTATACTTAGACATAATGTCGGTCAGTCCGAGATCCTATTCGGTCAGTCCGTGAATTCGATCAGACCGGTCTAACAGACGGTCAGACCGACTGAGACAGTGCTGAGCAGAATTGAGCTGAAACAAGCATTTTCAAAGTATATGACCTACTAGTATGCAATGCAAGTTGATTTTATGATTTGTGGCACATAGATGAAGTATTTTGTGGTACACCACATGCTCCTCTTAATAGTACGGCAACTATCTTAAAATCCGGTCAAAATTCTTCTCTAATCACCTTAGACCGGTAAAAATGGAAAAGACCCTATTTCGTACCTTTGCCCTTTTGATCAATGCCCTTTATCATCATGAGGCTCTTTCTTCTCCTTACATTAACCTGTCTTTTAAGTCTCTTCTTGACACAACTAGGCAGGTAACGTTAGTGTAGCATTTGTAGTTGTCATTAATTATTAAAACACTCTTTAGGGGCCTAGAAGCTACAATCTCCCTCTTTTTGGTAATTGATGACAACATAAAGAGTAGATGAAGGAGTTTTAAGCATAAAGGGAATTTTACAATAAGCATCGAAGAATAAGACACTCCCCCTAAATGTATGAATAAGAGAATTTTGGCATTTTAGTGGAGTTCAAGCATGCGTATAATATGCTATCTCAATTCATTCATTATATGAGCATGAAGTATCACAAATAAGACATTCAACATTCAATTCTACAACATAATATCATCATCACAAGGTCATATGAAAATAACATAAGCATATCTCATATATCAAGCAGTAACAATCTCACACAAGAGTCAACCAACATAAAAGTCATCCACATAAAAGAGATATTCAACTAAACAAGTTAATTAAAACTTTACACCAAAAAAAAAGATTTCATTTAAGGTTCATCTCTCATCATCTCTCCTACTCTTCTACTCTCTCCTCTCCCCCTTTGGCATCAATGGCCATAAAAGCTAAAAATCGGCTGGAGCATCATCATTGGGAGGATGGTGAGGAGGAGTCTGAGGGAAACGGGTGTAGAAGTGAGCGGAGAAGGCGTCGAAGCGCTGCTCGAACTGATCCTAGCGCGACGAGAAGGTCTGGAACTGATCATTCAAGCCAGCCAAGTCCGAGCGAGCGAGCTCAAGCCCCTGGAGAAGAGTACCGAACTGATCCATCATCGGCTGATGGAACTGCTGCTGGAACTGTGTAAACCAGGCGGGGGCTTGGCTGGACTGAGCTGTCTGCTGTGCCTGAGGTGGAGGAGGAGGAGGCATAGGCTGCTGCTGTTGATACTGTGCTCCATGGCCTCGAGCCAAGACGCGCGGGTTGACACTCAATGGCTTATAGCCGAGATGTCTGATATCACAAGAACTGCGAGGGAACTTCATCTTCTGGAGCAGCAAGGACATGATAAAAGGAGCATAGTAGAGATTCGGCAGAGTGGTCGCCGAGACATCCTCAATTGTCTTCAATATAAAAGAGACAATGTTGATCCGATGACTCTTGAGGATGTGGTCGATGAAGTTCCAGTAGTAATCCCAGACCGCTTCTCGGTTTCCACTCTTTGGATGGATCGTGGCTCGTACGATTTTGTTGACTACAGCAGGGAGGACTTTGAGACCTGTAACGGTGCCAGGTACAATCCGCTGTCCACCTCCCGGCTGCTCATAAAACTGGAGCCAGTCGTCCTCATGGAGGTAATCCTCATCCTCCATATCGATCCCCTCCTTCATTTCCTCATAGTTTAACTTGTTTGCCGCAACAAACTCCTCAAAGGTGGCCTCATAACGCCTAGAACCTGTCATCCACATGATCTGCTGATCCGCCCATCTGATCTCAACTGTAGCATAGAACTGTCTGATGGCAGTGGCGTTCCATGGGCATTTGTGCTCCACAAAGTCATACAGCCCTATATCCTTGAAGATCTGCACCAAGGGAGCCATGATGGGCTGATTTACAACATAAGCCCATTCGATCCATTTGTGTTCGAAGATATTTTTGTGGACCAAATGACCTTAGAAGGCATCCTGCTGTGTCATTGTGTGGAAGTGAGGAGTAGAGGCGTCATTCTCATGATTGTAGGCGTAGATGGTCCTAGCCTTTGTATAGTCGCTTGAAGTCCAATTCCTCTTCGGGCCTTGATAAGCGTGGACGTTTATTTCATCGTCCTCACTCTTGATGTCCATGCCCCTGTGAGACGATCCACCACGATGAGACGACTATTCTATCTCTGAATCTCTGGCCAAGGGCACCCAATCGTCATCGTGACTGTCGCTGCTACTCGACGGTAGAGCCCTTTTTGGCCGCTTTGCCAATTTCTTCTTATTTGTCCGAATGGAGCAGTGGCTTGAATACCTCGACCACTATAAGATTTGGAAGAAATACAGAGGTAAGATACCAGAAAACTGGAAAGCATGACGAGAATAGATATGACAACAGAACAGCACATCCTGGCTCTGCTGTTGCATTCGGTCAGACCGAGACTGGGGCGATCAGACCGGCGCAACCAAAGAGATTGGGTTTGACTAGAATCCTGAGATTTACTAGAATTTAGGGCACAATTTGGTCTCAAATACGTGTGAAAGAACTTATAGTATCAAAGTGATGAATCAATTTCAAGAAATGACCATATTTGGACTAGATTCATCACATTTGCCCTAAACCTCAAGAAGAACAGTAAAAGAAATTGAAAACGAAGAAGAATCTGAGCAATATACCTAGAAGACATGATCTGGTGATGATCTTGAACCACGGAATGTCCGAGCTTGATGAGGGTTTGACCGGAGAGGAAGAATCCGAAAAAAAAATATGAGGCGCACGTGAAAGAGACAAGTGGGAAGATGGTGAAAAGGACAGAGATTCGGGATAAAAGGTCTCTCGTCATGAAATTTCGGTCAGACCGTAGACAAGATACCGGTCAAACCGCTGGAAGCAAGAAAATTAAGATGCTCTCTGGAGATGCATTCGGTCAGACCGTAATTTTTTCGGTCAGACCGCTGGAAGGACAAAAAGTCTTGGAGGATTTTGATTGAATTTATGCTCAACAGATTTGGATAGGAAGATATATAAATATAAGATAATTATAAAAGAGATATAGACAATATCACCAAAGGGGAAGTATTTATCTTATAACTCAACAAATTTTTTGTTCACTTTACTCAATTGCCGATAAAAGAGTCTAAAAAGCTCTAAGGTAGGAAGTTTAACCAAACTAGTGATACTTTAAGCACAAACAATATGAGTTAAACATTTCAAGCCACATTTGACATATCAATGACGTTAAGCTCATTTCGAAGTTTGCAAAAACGACTTTCATCTAAGGGCTTAGTGAATATATCTGCTAATTGATCTTTGGTTCTCACATTATCCACCACAACATCACATTTGCTAACATGATCTCTAAGGAAGTGGTGTCGGATATCTATATGCTTGGTCTGAGAGTGTTGAACTGGATTTGTGGCTATTTTCACCGCACTCTCATTATCACACAAAAGAGGCACTTTTTCAAATTTTATTCCATAATCCAACAATGTTTGCCTCATCCAAAGCAATTGTGCACAACAACTACCCGTGGAAACATATTCCGCTTCGGCGGTTGATAAAGCTACAGAGTTTTGTTTCTTGGAGGACCAAGATACTAAAGATCTTCCTAATAGTTGACAACTGCCAGAGGTTCTTTTTCTATCCACTTTACATCCCGCATAATCGGAATCAGAATATCCAATTAATTCGAATTTTGCACCTTTAGGATACCACAACCCTATGCTAGATGAATATTTTAGATACCTCAAAATGCGCTTAATTGCCATCAAATGAATTTCTTTAGGAGAGGCTTGAAATCTTGCACACATACAAACACTAAACATAATATCGGGCCTAGAAGCAGTAAGATATAATAAACTACCAATCATAGATCTATAAAACTTTGAGTCTACCGGTTTACCTCCTTCGTCAGAGACAAGGTGACCGTTTGTGGCCATTGGTGTCTTGATTGGCTTTGCTTCTTCAAGTCCCAACTTCTTGAGTAAGTCCTTCACATATTTGCTTTGACTGATGAAAGTTCCTTCCTTGAGTTATTTACTTGTAATCCGAGGAAGAAACTTATTTCACCTATCAAAGACATCTCAAATTCCCTAGACATCATATTACCAAATTCCTCACAAAAATCTTTGTTAGTGGATCCAAATATGATGTCATCAACATAAATTTGACATACAAAGAAATCATTTCCAATTTTCTTAGTAAATAAGGTAGTATCAACTTTCCCAATTTTAAAGCCTTTTGAAATTAAGAAGTCTCTAAGTCTTTCATACCAAGCACGAGGTGCTTGTTTAAGACTATAAAGAGCCTTGGAGAGTTTATACGCATGATTTGGCTTTGTAGGATCTTCAAATCTGGGAGGTTGTTTAACAAATACTAATTCATTACTTTTTCCATTTAAAAATGCACTTTTGACATCCATTTGATAAAGTCTAATATTATGAGATGAAGCAAAAGCAAGCAAGATTCTAATAGCCTCAAGTCTAGCTACGGGAGCAAAGGTTTCACCGAAGTCCAAACCTTCAACTTGAGTGTATCCTTGAGCCACCAATCTTGCCTTGTTTCTTACTACCACTCCGTTTGCATCTTGTTTATTCTTGAAAATCCATTTGGTTCCAATGACATTATGCTCATCCGGGTTTGGTTCTTCTACTAATTCCCAAACATTCTTGCGGGTGAAGTTGTTTAATTCTTCGTGCATAGCATTCACCCACTCCGGATCTTTTAATGCTTCATCTACAAGTGTGGGCTCAAAAGAGGAGACAAAAGAGTAATTTTCACAAAATGAAGTGAGACGAGAACGAGTTTGGACACCCTTACGCAAGTCACCAACAATTTGATCGACGGGGTGATCTTCGGAAATTGAGTGATGAATTCTTGGATGATCAACCGGGATTTGTGAGATAGAGGTAGAAGGTGCTTCCGGTTGTTGTTGAGAGGAGTCTTCCACATTGACTACTTCAACTATTTGATCTTCATGTTGAGGAGTTGATGAAGAGGGGATAGCTTGAGTGGATGGATCTTCATCTTGATCACTATCTTCTTTCGGCTTGATATCCCCAATGGTCATGTTCTTCATTGCCACTCTCAACCCTTCATTACCAACATCATCCAAATTGTCTTGCTCCTCTTGAGAGCCGTTAGTCTCATCAAATTCAACATCATGTGTCTCCTCAACAAAACCGGAGTTTTGATTGTAGACACGATATGCTTTGCTATTTGATGAGTATCCTAATAAAAATCCTACATCACATTTACTTTGAAATTTAGATAAGCGTGTACCTTTCCGCAAGATATAGCACTTACATCCAAACACTCGGAAGTAGGAAATGTTTGGCTTCCTTCCAATGAGAAGCACATAAGGAGTTTTCTTTAGTAGTCGATGACAATAAAGACGATTTGATGCATGGCACGCGGTGTTGATTGCTTCGGCCCAAAAGGTGTCCGAAACATTGTACTCCGAAGGCATAGACCTTGCCATGTCTATCAATGTCCGGTTCTTTCGTTCAACTACTCCATTTTGCTCCGGTGTATACTTGGCCGAAAACTCATTTTGATACCTTTATCATCACACCAATTTTCAACCTTGGTATTCTTGAATTCGGAGCCATTGTCACTTCTCACTTTCTTGATCTTGAAACTAAATTCATTTTTGGCCCTTTCAGCAAAGCTTTTGAAAGTGTTAAACACAATTGACTTATCATGTAAAAAGAATATCCATGTATATCTAGAAAAATCATCTACAGTGACAAGACAATAACTATTTCCACCAATGCTCACAAAAGTAGCTGGTCCAAATAAATCCATATGCAATAATTCATGTGGACTAGAAGTTGACATTGTGCTTTTAGTTGGATGTGAGTTTGCAACTTGTTTTTCGGCTTGGCAAGCACTACATAATTTATCTTTTTCAAACTTTACATCTTTTAATCCAACAACTAACTCATGTTTAACTAGTCTATTTAGTTGTTTCATTCCAACATGCCCAAGCCTTCTATGCCATAGCCAACCTTTAGAATATTTAGTAAACAAGCATGCACCAAGATTAGCATCATTTGAATTGAAATCAACTAAATAGAGGTTGCCATGTCTAAAACCTTTGAAAATCAACCTATTATCATCAATACTAGTGATAATCACTTCTTTTGGATAAAATGCACATATAAATCCAAGATCACAAAGTTGAGCTACGGATAAGAGGTTGAAGTTTAGAGATTCAACAAGCAATACATTTGATATGGAGAGGTCATTTGAGATGGCAATTTTACCCCAACCTTTTACCTTTCCTTTGCTATTGTCTCCAAACGTGATCTTGTCATATTCCGCACCTTCATTATTTAGAGAGGAGAACATGTTGTGATTACCGGTCATATGTTGAGTGCATCCACTATCGAGCACCCAATGTTGTCCTCCGGCCTTGTAATTTACCTACAAAACAAAGTTAGGTCCTTTTAGGTACCCAAATCTTTTTGGGTCCTTGCAGCTTAGTTACCAAGGATTTTGGGACCCAAATGGCTTTCTTTTTGGCACCAATGATCGGGGTTCCAACAAATTTGGCTTTAATATCGCCATTGTTCATTTTCTGTAAAACATAGCAAGAATTGAATATAAGAGATGAATTACTTTTGCTAGCATGGCAATTCTTTTCAATGTGACCTAAACTTTTACATTTGTTGCAATATCCCTTTTCTTTTACAAATACGGTTTTAGATGGAACAAATGCATGTTTTCCCTTTTTAGGAATGTAGCCTAGTCCTTCTTTTCTTGAGGAGAACCTTTGACTATCTAGAAGTTGTCTTAATTTTGATTCTCCTACATAGCATTTAGCCAGATCATTGGTTAGTTTTTCAATTTTGTCCTTAAGTTCATTGTTTTCAAGACTAAGCACATTATCATCAATTTCAGGTCTAGATGGGAATTCAATTAAATCTTCACAAGATATAGATATGCTAGAAGTAGACATCATGGGCAAGTCACTCAAAATATTTCAAGTGATGCCTATTTCATTACCCGTTTTGTTGGCTTTATGAGTAATTAGTGAGTCATGAGCTTCCTTAAGCATCTCATGAGTTTCTTTGAGACTCTCATGAGATGTGTTTAGCTCCTCATAGGAATTTTGAAGAGTTTTGTATCTCTTCTACAATTCCTTGAATTTTACTTTCTCTTTACTCATATAGTCATCAAAACCGGTGATCATCTCAACTAGGTCATCATAAGTATATTCATCTTCGTCACATGATACCTTTGATTCTCCTTTAGCCATAAGGCAATGAGGAGTGGAGAATAGAGATGGAGCTTCCTTGATAGCCACCCCGGCGAGTCCTTTGGGTGATGTTTCATCTTCATCTTCAGAATCAGAACTTGAAGCATCCGAATCCCATTCAATGAAGCAAGCTTGTCCATCCTTCTTCTTCTTGTAATATTTCTTGAAAACCTTCTTCTTGCTTTCTCCTTCCTTTTCGTACTTCTTCTTCACCGATTTTTCTTCTTCCTTGCTTTTGCATTGTGCGGAGATGTGACCCTTTTCACTGCAATCAAAGCATCTTCTCTCTTCAAATGGGTTCCTCTTGGATGTTTGTCCTTTCTTGAAGAACTTCCCTTGATATCTTTTCTTCATGAACCGCTTGAACCTTCTCAAAAAGAGAGCCATTTCCTCATCGGTGTCTCTCTCATCACTTTCCTCTTCATTGTCTTCCCTTTTGGAGGCTTGAGCTTTGAGTGCTATGTTCTTCTTCTTGGAGTCGGAAGCCTCATCTTTCACTTCTTCTTGAGATTTCTTGAATATGTCATGGGTGAGAATCTCACTCAAGACTTCCAATGGAGTCACACTTTTCAAGTTTGAACGCACAAGTAAGGTTACAATTGTATCATATTTTGTAGGTAAACCTCTAAGAAACTTATGACAAAATTCCACATTTGTGACATCCATACCAAGCCCTTTCAACTCATTTACTATGTTATTTAATCGGTTAAACATCTCCGATACATCTTCATTGGGCAACATAGCAAACTTTTCAAATTGGCCCTTATGGATAAATAATTTAGCATCCTTGACCATCGAGGTTCCTTCATGAATATCCATAAGATTTCTCCAAATATTATGGGCCGTTTCAAGTTTACAAATTCTATTGAATTCACCTAGATTTAGGGCACTATAAAGAACATTCATGGCTTGAGCATTAGCTAAGGCATTATCTCTATCTAGGTTAGTCATGTCATCATCATCAAGAATTGAAAAGCCCTCATCCACCACTTTCCAAATCTTTCCACCCATGGCTTTAAGATAAACCATCATTCTAGTTTTCCAATAAGTATAGTTAGATCCATCAAAGAGTGGTGGTTTGCCAATATTGATCCGACCCTCACTAGCCATCTTTTATCCTACTCCGGGATGGTTAAATCCTCTGAAAAGGAGTCCTAGCTCTGATACCAATTGAAAGAGATCTAGGATATCGACTAGAGGGGGGTGAATAGGCGATTTCAACAAATTATCAATAAAACAAACAATTTATAGATAATGAGAGCAAATAAATAACACAAGATGAACAAAGCACAATTTCAACACAAGGATATATTCCGTGGTCTCGGTGATTTGCCGATCACCCCTAATCCACGTTGAGGCAAACTCAAATCTCTAACCGCTCCTCTATCTAGTCAACCTTCTCTCGAGAAGTGACCTAGATCTTGAGCCGGATTAGTATGATGAGTTATCCAAACCTCGATTTCACTAAGAATGCACTTTACCGCTCCGTCAAGGCGTGCTCAACCCTTTCACAAGACGTTTTGAGGAGTCTTCACAATCTTCCTTGAAGAGCTCTCCAAAACCTTTCTCCTAGCCGTCTAGGAGCCAGCAAACTCCAAGAGTAACAAGCCGGTGATGATCACTTAGCCTTCTTCTAGTGCCACAAGATTGATTTAATGATCTAAATGTAATGCACTAGAAGATCTCAAATGCACACTCTCACAAATTCGAGAATTTGAACCCTAGAGTGTATGAAACTAGCTTAAGCTCTCAAGGATGATGAAAATGCTCAAGATTATGCCAAAAGTTGTGAACAGGGCCGTGCATGGGAGTATATATACCCCCCACAATAAATATAGCCATTACAGGCCATTGGGAGAAAAAGATCACCTGGCGGTCAGACCGCAGGTATAAGCTCGGTCAGACCGCCGCAATTGCAATGGCATTAAACAGGCGCAATAAATGCTCAACTGCCCTTGTTAGGCACACACACGGTCAGACAGGAGCCTACTTCGGTCAGACCGTGAAACTGTCCAGAGACGACATAGTTTCTGGACACTTTATACGGTCAGGCCGATAAATACGGACACACCGGCCATACGGTCAGACCGTAGTTCAAAAGCACGGTCAGACCGATTTCTCGGTCAGACCATCATAGCTCAAAAACAACAGAAAGATAAATCAAGAAGTCCGAGGAGTCTGACCTAGGTCTCAACTACGGACAGACCGACCTTTTAAAGGAATACACTATACTTAGACATAATGTCGGTCAGTCCGAGATCCTATTCGGTTAGTCCGTGAATTCGGTCAGACCGGTCTAACAGACGATCAGACCGACTGAGACAGTGCTGAGCAGAATTGAGCTGAAACAAGCATTTTCAAAGTATATGACCTTCTAGTATGCAATGCAAGTTGATTTTATGATTTGTGGCACATAGATGAAGTATTTTGTGATACACCACATGCTCCTCTTAATAGTACGGCAACTATCCTAAAATCCGGTCAAAATTCTTCTCTAATCACCTTACACCGGTAAAAATGGAAAAGACCCTATTTCGTACCTTTGCCCTTTTGATCAATGCCCTTTATTCATCATGAGGCTCTTTCTTCGCCTTACATTAACCTGTCTTTTAAGTCTCTTCTTGACACAACTAGGCAGGTAACGTTAGTGTAGCATTTGTAGTTGTCATTAATTATTAAAGCACTCTTTAGGAGCCTAGAAGCTTCAAATGGTGAGTACTTAAGTACTCAGCAAGTCATAGGTAAGAGTAGTACATATAGTAGTGATGATATGAACCTATGCTAGTAAAGAAGTGTCGATGGTTGTAAAGTAAACTTTTCCTTTATATCTCATCTCATGGAAGTATTTTACATAGCATAACATTGCTATTCATATTCACTAATTATAGAACTACCACCACACGTTGACACACGACAGCCCACAATAGCACCCCTTATCATGACAACACACGTCATTTGGGTGGTCTGGACTTATCAAATTTTATTTAGAAAACATACTTGTGGCACACCCTATGGATTTAATCCACCGCAGCAGACTCCTATAAACTCGGGAGCTCAGAGTATTCGAATATGTTTTTAACTCTTCAGAGAGGTACCAATTTAGCCACAAGATCTTCCACATTCATGCCCATTCTATCAAGATGATTAAACCCTTCCTCACTACATAATGTGAGTGGCAAGTTGCTAATAACAAGAACTTTTGTTATGTTTCACTCAAAATTCACCACTGGCCCTATGGTTTTCACGCAAACCACAGTTGTGGTGGGCTATACCCCCACCCCATACTGCATTTTCCCATTAATTGGTCAGTGTGCATCATCACATTCAGTGATATGTGTAGCAGCCGCACTCCGTGCTAATCGTGCATCATATTCCATCTCATGCAGGGCTTTCATGTGCGATCCGCATACGTACTTGTTCAGGCCTGTCTCATACCAAGCTTACGGTTAGTACGTTTTTCATGCCAATAGACGCACAACACAAGGTTCTAGTCCTTATATGCCGGTCAACAGACCATGCATAGCCACACACATCTTATGCTCGCATATCCAGTGCCACCACAGTTCCATACCAAATTCTGGTCACGGCTAGGGTTTTATTTCATAAACATACATAAATACACATATAATAGTTCATGGCTCAATACTTGATTATTTCATATTTCTCAGGCATCCAGCCTATTATTGCCATTTCATATCATAACTCAATCATTCTTTCACATGCAATACTAATTATATACAAGGTTAATGGTTTCATTATAGCAACACTTAAAATATAGGTTCAAGATGTTCAAGAATATGACTTGCCTTCCGCGTCGTAAAAATCAGTAGTTGATGACTGGTCAACAGCGAAGTCCTCGAACTCAGCTTCTGGATCTTCTCGGAGACAAACAATGACACAATAATTACTAACTATATTAAAATATTTTATGATCTACATGCATGATATGCCGAACTATGCTGAAAATGATTGAGACTGTAAACTGAATTGAGTCAAGATTCTAGGGTTTCAACGAATCTGTGCTAAGATTGCGTACTGGAGGTTACAAGAGTTTCAAGGCATCAATATTGACATACGGTTCACGGCTGGTTTGCTCAAAAATAGTGAATGTCAACCGATTGACATTCGGTTCGCAGCTTGACATAACTAAGAATGGCATAGGAGTGTTTTAGAAGGTTTTCAATGGACAACAGAAGTTTGGATCAAAGCATTGGGTGCACAATGAAGCAAGGCATCTGTTTGACAAAGTGGTTTTTGCAGAAAAGTCCAGGAGTTCAAAGAATTTGCAAAAATACCCCTGGACATAGTGAACTAATTAATTGTCTGTGCATTGCCAATTTCTAGGGTTTTGAGTATTTGATCGATTTTCCTGAGCTTTTCTTTGCCAACTATGTCTAGGAGGTAGGCGAAGACAACATGAACTCATTGGTGGTGGTTTCAGAAACTGAGATGGCCGGACGGCGATGAGGAAGTACGGTGGTGACACGGCACATCACAGGTATTGGATAGATTCTTGGCATAGCGATATCTTGTGATTTTGTTCAGAACTAGAGATCGGGATAGTAGAGAGATATGCTCAGGAGGTCGAGGCGAAGGTTTTGGACAAGGTGGTGTCGCCGACGGTGGCCGAAGACGAATTCCGATGAACTACGCCGAGGAAGAAGACAATGGATTTGGGCAAATTTGATACACAGTTCTGGAGATCAATTGCTCGTTGTGAGAGCAAGAGGGAGGTGAGGGAAGAAAACTGGTAGGGTCAATTTGGCCGGAGGAATGGCGGTGTGGCCTGGCAATGTGAGTCGATCGCCGGTGGCGCGCAAATTCTAGAAAAGCTTCGATCCAAGCTCAAATTTGAGATCTGAAAGCATAGGCTTGCTGAAGGGGTTCTATTGATCATATAACTCTACTAAGGGGTGAGCTAATTTGGGTTAAATCGAATGGCATTGCAGAAACAAGGAAATCTCAATCTTCGGTGATCGCCGGCGTTAGGAGTCGCCAAAGTGCAATTAAATGGTAAAGGACAGAGAGGGAGGACGGAGGTACTCACTGGTCGAATCAATTTCGGATTCAATGAAGTAGAATGATTAGGTGATGTGCTCCTCCTCAGTGGCTCGCCGGAGAAGAAGACGAAGACGAAGACGAAGAAATCTGGTTTAAAATGGTTAAGGGAGCTGTAGTGTGAAGTGATGGTGATGAAGCTAATCTGAGGCAGCTCTTTAAAGGCATGGGATGGAGATGGTGAGGCTGGAGCTATGATAATTGTGTCGGCGACAAGTAATTGATCGAAGCAACAGTGGCAACGACGGGACGGTGAGCAGGCGGCTCTGCAAGTGCGTTTGGTCGGTGCATTGGAACTCGGCGCTGGGCGGTGCAAAGCGGTGGCGACAAAACTGGCACGGCGAGGCAACGTGGCATGAAACCTCTGACAAAAGGGCTGCTACTGCTGGGCGTGGTCGCTGTTGGTCACGTGCACGCGCGGTTGCTGGTTGCTGGCGCTGCCACACAACGATGTAGCCGCTGACACGTGCGCACATGCCGGTACAAACGAGCGCGTGCACGGGTGAAGGCAAAGCTTGGCCGGCGACGAGCAAGCACGGTGAAAAGCACAGCGAGGCGAGGCACTAGTCGTGGTCGAGTCGGCTGGGGAGCTCTGGTCAAATCTGGACTGAAATGCAATTACAGGAATTTGGGTTTTGGACTGATCTATACAATCTGAGATTTAAGTGATTAGGGCTGATTTTGAGTTCAAAACTCTGGCAAACTTTGTTCAGCAAATAATTTGGCAAAGGTAGAAAATAAGATTTGGGATATTTGGATAGTTTTTAGATAAAATGAAAACAGAGTAAATTTATGTATTTGAAATCTAGACTTTATAAAAATTGCAATTCTGGGATTTAGGATAGGATTTTGATATCCTCACAGAAGAAGATTTTGTGTTGAATAGCATTTGAGAGGTGTTCCCTAAACAGATTTGAATTTGGAGTTGGTTTGCAACATTTGCCCTATTAGGCTTCTAGAAGATCTGGAAAGGACTGAACTGCGATAATGTTTGGACTGATTTGTGAAATGGGTCTAGATGATGGAATCTGGTTGCCATGTTTTTGGATTAAGGTATTGGCATACCCATGATCATAATCCAAGAACAATTTGGGTCTGGATTAGGTTAGAATTTGATTAAATCAGGGTTCAGAGTATTTAGGGTAATTAACTTAATTATGTTTTCGAAAACAGAAGGACTTGACAAATCTGAGAGTTAGAGATGGAATTGAATCTGGCTTCTGAAGACTTTTATACTCAAAATAAGTAGTAGATCAAATCTGGAAAGACAGATCTTGATTTGGGTTCACAGGGAAGATTTTGATATTTTAGGGCTTAAGATAGAATAAGTCTGGGCTGATGTGGCTGATCTTGAAGAGACATATGCATGCATAACTTTTTATGAAAGAAATTTTCACCCCAAACCCACGGTGTTACAGTATATGTGCTAATCCATTAATCAATAATGTCTTATTTAAAGATAATGGATCAAGGACTTTATAGAATAATATCAGTGTTGGGGGAAGTCCCGGACGCCCCCCATGGAAAATTTTGGAAGGCTATCGGGGAAAGTCCCGGACGCCTCCCGAGGAAAATCCTGGAGGGTTACTGGGGAAACTCCTGGATGACTCCCATGGAAAATCCTGGAGGGCTACCGGGGAACTCCCGGACGCCTCCCTTGGAAAACCTCGGACCCCTCCCGTGAAATATCACGAAGGCCTCCCGGGAAAAGCCACGAAGGCCTCCCCTAGAAGACCACGGGCATCTCTCCGAGCACCCGACGCCTCTCGTGGGAAACCCCAGACACCTCCCATGAAATATCGCGGAGGCCTCCCGGGAAAAGCCACGGAGGGCTCTTGTGATAGGTCACATGAGGAGCGCCTCGGGAACTAGCGAGGACACTTGTCAAGCATCCATGCCCTTCGGCTGGTGAAATGACGTCAACACCCCTCAATCTGACTGCCGTAGCTGTGGGACCCTCATTGGAGGAATCCCGTGGTGACCGCCCAGGTGGATTGCCCACAGATAGGTTCATCACAAGCTCACAACAAGAGGAAAGCAGTAATTGCAGAAAATATAAATAAACAGGTACGAGGTCACAAGGACCAATATTACATTAACATAGCACCCAGAATGACGCTATTTAGAGTTGCTATGAAAATAACAAGTTTATCTATACAAGAGTCGGTATCGAGATACCTGGACGTCCACAGAAAGATTATTGCTAACTGCCCAAAGTGAGAAGCAAAAATGTTCTGATAAAGACGTTCCTTAGTAATATCATCATGACTTTCGAAATCATGTGCGGTAGCAATACCAAACCACCGAACACACAAAACAAAGCAGATAGCAACAATGAAGATCTTCACTTCTGGTGGCAACGGTTTTGGTAGGGCTTTCTCCACATCGGACTCAACTCGGCGCGAGACCCTCCTAGAACTCCGAATTATCTCGGGTGTTCCCATCTTCTAGTTCATACTCATAACCAAACGAATCGGGATCGGCGAATCCCTCTATTGAATTGTTTGTAAAGGCAAGGGTGAGCATGCTTTCACACAATGCTCAGCAAGTCTTTTACTTAGAAATGCAATTATATAATCATAAATAGTGTAGATTTCAATTCTTTAATCTCTTAAATAAGGATTTTATTTTCAACAGCGGGGTTTTGGAAATCTTATATAGACTTTAAGAAAACATTGTGGATGGCGATCCTCCATGATCCACCATTTTGAATTAACCATATTATGAAAGTTTTTCCCAAATCTTACTTGTGTTGAACCATATGGATAAATCCACCGCGAACATACTCCATGACCTGGGAGTACAGAGTATCTGATACTTTTCTTACACTTTGCAAAGGTGTACCTCTTTTTAAATCAACTTCTTCACTCGACTTTCAAGTCGGGCCAACTCCATGCGACTTTTACGCATGTGACAAGGCCGAGATCACACAACGCTTTTGCAGTCTAGTATTAACAGTATCCCCGCCCGGTAAATAGACAATCATGTCTCAAGTACCGTTGTGGGTCCTCCCCACTGCCTTACTTCCTTGCCTTGGTCTGTGTCCTCACAAGACATATGACCTTTTGATTACAGCTGCGCACGACTTAATCAAGCATAGTGCGACTTCCTTCTTTCGACCTTTTCCTCTCATAATTTTTCTGATCTCACATCACTCATGGACAAACTACGCCCCACCAGTTTCCACGCGAGAAACCGGACCGACATACCATGCAGGGAACTGATAATACCAAGAGAGCTACTAAGTTGTGCCTGTCCCATACCAGGCAAGTGGTTGGTACGTTTTTCATGCCTCATAGAGGCACAACACAAGGTTCTTGTCCTTATGAATTAATAGTGAGGAGACATTCACATACCCAATGCGCACACAGCAGCCAACCAATCAAACCATCCTCACTATAAATTCTAATTCACATTTTCTTTCATAAAAGCGGTTTCAAATTCATTTCTCACATATAAGCCATTTCACACCCAACATGTACATTTAAATAAGAGTAGAGTTTAAGCATAGCATCCTAGGGTGACAAGGTTGCATGATGATTCAATCTCAAAAGGAGGTTTCCACATGAGACTTGGGTCATATCTATTCACATGTTTCTAAACATAGTTCTTATCAAATATTCAACATGCATATATTTTAAAAACAGTTAATCTACTTTATATCAAAATACTAGGTGAGACATGATCAAGGGTGGCGACTTGACTTGCCAAGCTGGGTCTAAGAAATCTACTTTATATCAAAATATCCAAATCTTCCGCTCCTTGCTCTGCATTCGCACGAAAGCGCACACAACACATACAAGACATAAGCATCCAGAAAATAGGCTTTATACAAAAATATATGTAAAATATAAACATGTATGCAAACGAGGGGATTTGGTCAAAGACAGAATAGTGGAGAAAAGGGTATTAGGGTTAGGCTCACTGGACAAGACTCGAATGCAATGAAAGTCAAAGGCTTGGCATTTGGTTCGCGAACAGACGATGTCTGAAAAGGACACAAGAATGATTTGGGGCTTCTGGATGATCAAAACTTGTGCAAAAGGTGGCATTGTGTGCCAAATGCTATGAGGGACCTAAATGACAAAGTGGACTTTTCAGAAAGGCCCTAGAATTAACAGAAAATCACAGCAAGGCTCAGGACACAGGAAATCGAATGCCACTGCACAGCAGTGAGCTGGGGCACATGCGTCTGGACAAACCACGCATGCGTTGCTTCGCCAAACATGTCAGGGAGGTAGGCGCGATCAAAACAAGGTTGCTGGTGAAAGGAATTTGGCTGGGGTGGCTCATCGGCGACGAATGACGAGGTCGAATTCTTCGGCCGCCTGAGACATGGACGAGCCACGGTGACAGAGAACTGGGGTTGGTTGAACTTGAAATTGATTGAGGGGAAATACTCTTGGGGTGGTTCTGATCGTTCTGGAGAAGGGGATTGAATAGAGGTTAAGTGCGCACGCTCGTCGGCGTTGTCGCCGGACTTGGAGAAGACGGTGAACGACGAACTAGGGCTACACAACAATGCAGGTTAAAAGCTCTGGGCTACACCATCTAGGGGTTACAGGGAAGGTGTAGGTGGCTTCAATTTGGGGAGAGTTGCAGCGAGGCATGCCGGCGACATGCGACATCCATGGTGGCGCGCAAAAATTCGAAAATCACGCGGTGCTGCACCAATTTGAAAACATGATGAATAGGCTTGCTAAGCAGTGGCTAAGGATCATTTCATTATACAGAAAGGGGTGGTGAAAAGGACTGGAGTGGGTTTAATTTCAAAAACAGGGCTTTTTGGTTTTCCGGCGATCACCACCGATGGAGATCACCTGAATGCAATTGGTTGCTTGGACATGGGAAGATGGGTGTGGGGAGCTTACTGTTGAACTTGGATTGGAGAGAGGGGCTACAGTTTGCTCTGGCGAATGTGGCCTCAAAATCGGCTCGCCGGGGAAGAAGAAGAAATAGCGAGAAAACTGAAATTTTGCTAAGTACTGGAGTTGTGGTTTCTTCACAGTGCTGGAGGGTTTAAATAGGCACAGGGATGGAGCCAATGAGGGAAAATAGCGAGGGAATTTGCGCCGGGGACGAGACCGGCCGGGCGCAGGTGCTACAGCGGCGAATGGCGACGTGATGGCGTGCAGGCGTTGTAGCAGCTTTGCTAGCATTGTTGGGGCCCATTGGGACTGTGCTTGGGACGATGCATGCAAGTGCCATGGCCACTGGCGTGCGTGCGTGAAAATGGTGCTGGAGCGCGGGTGTTTATCCACTGGTTTCAACGGGGCTCTGGTTGCTGGCACGTGCGCGCGGGGTGGCTCAGTTGATCATTAGCACAGGTGACAAGAGGCGATGGCCGGCGGCGAGAAACACGGCACGGCTCTTGTCGAACGGTGAAACAGCACTGGTCGAAGCAACGACCAGCCCTGGTCGAAAATTGGGCTGAAAAGAATAGAAAGGCTGATTTGTAATTACAGAATTTGATTCCAGGGACTAATCTATGAATTTGGTGAATGGCTTAGATGAAAAGGGTTTTGACTTTGCCGAATTAATCCACAAAGTCCAAGAGATTGATTAGCAACTAGGGATGATAGAATTTGGAGATTTAGACATGTTTTGGGATGAACTGAAAACAGGGTAATCTGGGTAATTGGAACTTTGAAATTTTGATAAGGCTGAAACTAGGGTTTCGAGAGAGATTTGGAAATTCCTCCATAAGGGAAAAATGTTCAGAAAAGTGAAGGGGAGATGTTCAGAAAGCTTTTAGGGAAGAGATTTAGAGAGAATTTGGAGTCAGTTGAGTTAATTGACAAAAGGGGAGAGATAGATATCAAATGGGATATTGATATCTGAGAAAGATGATACGAGAAAATTGAGATTAATAATGATATTTGGGGAGAGATATTATTTGATATCATTAACATCAATCTTTGGAAGAGATATTTGAGTTAGAGAAAATTGAGATAGTTGATATTTTGGAAAAAGAATTGATTGAACTTGTGCTCAATTGTCATTTATATCTCTAAACTCATATAATTATATATTGTGTTCAGTTCCGATATACTATTGCATATATTGAGGAGGAGCTGAATAATCTGTTTTGGATTTATTAAGATTATAAAAGGTGTTGTCATCAATCATCAAAAAGGGGGAGATTGTTGGATCTAGGTAGATCTTAGTATCTAGGTTTTGATGATTAATGACGTTTTGGATAAATCCATGATGATTAAAGTTAATATGAAAATATCAGATTTGATGATTAAATGACAATTTAGATAAATCCTGATTTAGCACAAGTAAATTGAATTGATTATCGGTAAACCCTGAATTGAATGTTTTCCTCGATTGCGGGTTTGATATTGATGCATATGTAGAGGATGAGCTCGGTGGTTGCATCAAGCTTGTGCTAATTGATTGATCAAAATGTTATACGTTAAATCTGAGACTGATGACTCCAGTTGTGGATTTTATATCGATGCACATGTTGAGGGGGAGCTCATCACTTTGGTCATCTAGGTTGATTGATATCATGATATGAGTAGTATAGATCGTGTGCGTATGTGTTTATCATCTACGATCTATATGATTGTATTTTATCTTATACTCATTTGCTACTTGTTGAATATAGTTTGTCATGTCATTTGAAAGAGAAACCGTTGAGCTAACTCCTGTGTGGAGTAGCTTCTCTGGAGGTGATTAATGACGACTTATATATGAGACTAATGTTGTGCATTGAGTGTACGTATTTTAGTCTCAGTTTGATTGCAGGATAAAAGCGAGCAAGGGTGTGAAGAGGATGAAGTCGATATGAGACATCTCGAGCGAGGTCGAGCTTAGCAAGGTCGAGCTTTGCGAGGACAAGTGTCAAGCGGTCGAGCTTCGCGAGGTCAAGCTTAGCGAGGTCGAGCCTTGCGGGGACAAGCGTCGAGCGGTCGAACTTCACCTAAGGTAAAATCCAAGATTAAGGATTGTTTTCTTAGGATTTTACCGGTCTCGGTGTTTGGAGATAGACCGGGTTGATAGGTTTTTTTTACTAGTTTGACCGTACTATTAAGAGGGGTCGGAAACTAGTAGCTTGAATCTATCTAGTGCGGAAGCTCAAATGCATTCATATCATCTTGCACTAGTGTCTTGCATTACTGGTGAGTCTAAGTGTAGTTCATGTGCATTAGATTAAATGTTTTGAAAACTGCACTTAGTCGTGATCGCCAGCTGTTTAAATTGGTTTATTTGTCTAGAGCGGGTCGTGATCGTATTTGCATATTCTGATCGTATCAGTGTTGATACGTGGTTGTGGTCGTGTCGCTTGTTTGGCGGCTATCTGTTTAGGGTTTGGGCGTGGTTGTAGGAGTTCGGACTGGTCGTACCAGTCTTCGACTCGCTTGCGTACGCTCGACCAAACCCTATCGACCACCTGTTTTCGATCGGATGTCAAGACCTGTGTGGTCGTGGTCGTTGCTTAGTGACACAAATCACATCCGCGAGAAAACGGCAAATCCGTATCTGCAAATACTCTAAAATTGCATTTGAGATGATTTTTGGATTGAACATTTTGACAGCAGGAAAGTTTCTGAATTTTCTAAATGTTTCTAGACCTTTCTAGGTCTTTCTTCTGTTGACAAAATTGTAGAGCTCTGAGTTATCTTTCTAACGAGCCAAAAATCATCTCAATTGGATCTCTGGATCAAAAGTTATACTTATTTTACTGTCAGTGTGCAGTGGCCGGACAAATGCATCCTTCCGGAGCTATTTGTCCGAAGTGGCTGGACAGTGCCTGAACTGACCAGACAATGTCCGGCCAGTACAAATTTTTTGAACCGAAAAATGAAACGGACAAATGCATCCGTCCGGAGCTATTTGTCCAAAGTGGCCGGACAGTGTCTGAAGTGACCGTACAATGTCCAGCCTGTACAATTTTTTTGAGCCGAGAGTTAACAGAGACATATCCATTTGTCCGGACGTCCGGACAAATGGTATCCGTCCGGCCTTCACAAATTTCGCCCAACGGTCACTTACACGTTTGCAACGGCTGAAATTTTTGTACTGGCCGGACAGTGTCTGAAGTGACCGGACAATGTCCGGCCTGTACAACTTTTGGCCCGGTTTCTTGCAAACGGCTAGTTTTTCGTTGAGGCTATAAATACTTCGTGTTTGGCTTCATTTTTGGGTGCTCAAAAAGTTCATTCTTCAGCTGAAAACCTAGCCAATTGATTTGCATTTGAGATATTGCATTTAGAGGCTAGAATTGAGCCCAAATCTTGAGTAGATTTGAGAGAGAGCTTGAGGGAGATTGTGTGAGTGTTTAGTGCACTTCATCTCCATTAGATGCTAGTGCTAGAGTGTTGAGCATCTCATTTACATCATTGAGCTTCTAGCACGTGGTTGATTCAAGTGAAAGCGCATCCGGCTTGTTACTCTTGGCGATCGCCTTCGCCTAGACGGTGCCGGAGGAGAGCCGAGATATCTCCAATTGAAGTTTGTCGGAGAGGCCGGCAAAGGATTGTGAAAGGTGTGGTGCTCGCCTATCCAGTGTGGAGAAGGAGCAACCCTAGTGAGATATCCTTCGTGGATATAGAAGCGAGGCTCCGAGAGAGCGCTTCAACGAGGAGTAGGGGAGACTGGGCGAGTCTCCGAGACCTCGGTAAAAATATTGTGTCAATTGCGTATTTCATACTTGCTTTATATTCACCTTGACACAATTGCTAAATTCATCATTCTTACTTGTCATATTGAATAGTTCATTTAGTTGAATGCAACAAATTGTTTAAATTGCCTTTAAGCCTCATTGTATAATTTAGCTCAAACAATTATCGTGATTAAAATTGCTTAGCGGGGAAGAAAATTTAAAAGCCTCCTAATCACCCCCCTCTAGTCGGCATCCTCGATCTTACACTATCTACTATGACCCATATGGAATCATAACCATTCCTGGTCCTAGGTAATCCTGTTACGAAGTCCATTCCGATCTCATTCCATTTCCACTCTGGGATTGGTAGGGGTTGCAGCGGTCCTGTAGTCTTCAGGTGTTCTGCTTTCACCCTTTGACAGGTGTCGTAAGATGCTACGAACTCGGCAATTTCTCTCTTCATCTTTCTCCACCAAAATTGACTCTTCAAATCTTGATACATTTTTGTACTACTAGGGTGGATTGAGTACGGGGTATGGTGAGCTTCATGTAAAATTGCATCTTTGATTTCCTTATTATCAGGAACGCACATCCCATCATGGTGCCATAGAATCCCTTGTTCATCTTCTCTAAAATTGCTCGCGTCTCCGTGCTTCATGTCCTCTTTCAGCTCCTGGATATCTGGATCTATTACTTGAGCTTCTCGGATTTGATCTTTTAACTCGCATTCCATCCTCAAGGTAGCAATAGTTCCTCGTTCAACCAATTCCAATTGTAGTCTTTCGAAATCCTTGAGCAGTTGGGTTGGTAAACCCAGATTCTTTGCTTGGCTGCAGTTGGACTTTCTGCTCAAAGCGTCCGCTACCACATTTGCTTTTCCAGGATGGTAATGTACCTCAAGGTCATCATCCTTGATAAGTTCCAACCATATTCGCTGTCTCATGTTCAGATCTTGTTGTGTGAAGATGTACTTTAAGCTCTTATGATCTGTGTAGATGTCACACTTATTACCCAGTAAGTAGTGTCGCCAAATTTTTAATGCATGGATGACAGCAGCTAGCTCCAGATCATGCGTTCGGTAGTTCTCCTCATGGGGTCGTAACTGTCTTGACGCGTATGCTACCACTTTTTCTTCTTGCATTAGGACACAACCTAATCCTTGCTTACATGCGTCACAGTAAACCTGGAAATCCTTCTTGACGTCGGGTAATATGAGGATAGGTGCAGTCGTTAGCCTCTTCTTCAGCTCTTTGAAGCTCTCTTCACACTTTTCAATCCACTTAAATGGGGCGTTCTTCTTCAACAGTTGGGTCAGTGGCCTGGTGATCTTGGAGAATCCTTCAACGAATCGTCTGTAGTATCCAGCTAATCCTAGAAAGCTTCTCACTTCTGTCACAGTCTCCGGTTGTTTCCATTCCATCACAGCTTGGATTTTTGAAGGGTCCATGAATATCCCTTTGTCAGAAATGATGTGGCCTAAGAAAGAAATCTCTTTCAACCAAAAGGCGCACTTATCAAATTTGGCGTACAGCTGATGGTCTGCTAGCTTCTTCAGCACTAGCCTAAGATGCTCAACATGTTCTTGCTCTGTTTTTGAGAAAATGAGTATGTGATCCACAAATACAATAATGAACTTGTGCAGATATTCCATAAGGACTTTATTCATTAGGTTCATAAATACAGCTGGTGCATTCGTTAGTCCGAATGGCATCACTGTAAACTCGTACAGTCCATATCTAGTTATGAACATAGTTTTTGGGATATCCTTCTCTCACACCTTCAGTTGATGATAGCCGGATCTCAAGTCAATCCTTGAAAATACTTGGGCTCCTCTGAGTTGATCGAAAAGATCATCAATCCTCGGCAGAGGGTACTTGTTTTTGATCGTCATATCGTTCAATTTCCGTTAATCAATACAAAGTCTTAGGCTGCCGTCTTTCTTCTTGGCGAAGAGCACTGGGGCTCCCCAAGGTGAAGAGCTTGTCCTGACGAATCCTTTCTCTTCCAATTCTTCTACATGTTTTCTCAGTTCTTCTTGCTCTTGGCTTGTCATGCGTCAAGTTTCCTTGCATATGGGGCTGATCCAGGCTTTAGCTCAATGGCAAACTCTATATCCCGGTCCGGTGGCATTCCAGGGAGTTCTTTAGGGAAAAATTCTGGGAATTCGTTGACCACTGGAACATCCTCTACTTTGATCTCTTCAGCGTTATTCAGGCAGTCCATATGATTACTCAATGGAGTTCTACTTGCACTGAAAGTAACTTTTCTTTCCTCGGCATTGGTCAGGGTGACGGTTTTCTTCTCACAATCTCTCTGACCTTTGTGTTTGGCTAGCCAGTCCATTCCGAGAATGATGTCTAACCCTTGGAGATTCAGAACTAGCAAATTTGCTAGGAATCCTAGGTTGCCGATACAGAAGGCAATATCTCTACAAATAGATTTCGCTGGCATTCTAGCTCTAGGGGATTGGATTAGGATGGAAGATTCTAGTGCAGACTCAGGCAGTTCACTTCGCAAAGCAAAAGATTTTGACACGAATGAATGCGTAGCACCCGAATCAAACAAAGTAAGAGCAAGTTTAGAATGGATTTGAATTCTATCGAGCACAACGTCGGAGGCTTCTCCAGCTTCAGCTGTGGATGCACAGTTTAGTCTGCCTCGGCATGTTGTTGGTATTCCTCATCCTCTGCTATTTTGAGTTCTTCCTCCTCTTGACGGTGGAATGCTTCTGCCAGGGTTCTGAACTGCGGTAGTGGATCCTGCTGCTCTAGCTCTGGCAACACTGAATGGCAAGTGTTGGAGCGAGCAGGTCTCTTTGCGATGACCTCTTCTCCCACAGTGAAAGCATTCGACATTCTTCAAAGTGCAATCCTTGTAAAGATGATTTCCCTTGCATCCGGTGCATTGTGGTGTTGAGGTTGACATCGGTCTTGGAGCTCTCTGGGGCGGTCTGAAATTTGGTTTGAAACTTGGTGTTGGTCTTCCTCGACTGGTACTGCCTTGATACGGGCTAGAAGAAGCTTTTCTGTTCCGGTCCTCCTCAACTATTCCTCGCTTTTCCTCCATCTTGAGCAGTCTGTCAACCGAGACATGAAAATCTGTAAATTCCTGTGAAGCTATCTGATACTGCAAAAAGTTCTGCAGGCCTTCACAAAATCGATCGATCTTCTTCTCTTCAGTTGCTACATCCTCTGGTGCATATCTTGCGAGCTGGATAAACTCATGCAGGTATTGTTTAATTGGTTTATCCCCTTGCTTGAGATTCCTAAACTCTCGGCGCTTTGCTTCCAAGATGCCCTTCGGAACATGATATTTACGGAATTGCTCCTTAAATTCTTCCCACGTGATTGTGTCCAGATTGGGGTGTACGGACTGGTAATTCTCCCACCAAGTTGTGGCGGGTCCAGATAATTGGTGTGGTCCATACAAAAGTTTTTCTTCATTACTACATTTGACTGTGTTCAATTTTCTTTCCACATCGCTCAACCAGTCATCGGCCACAATAGGGTCCTTGGTACATGAAAAGGTCAGAGGGCGTGTCTTCTGAAAATCTGACAATTTGGCTCCAATCGTCGATCCTCCTGGCTGTCCTGATGAGAATTGTTGCATCATCTGTTCCCACATCTGGTTATGTGCAACCATGAACTGTTGCTTGCTTCGCTCCATCCATATCAACACTTCATTGATATCACTTCCATGCGGCATAGAAGATGACTCTGGCTGGTTCTGACCAGTATGAGGTCTGCTTCCAGATGCATCCCCTGCATTTTCAGCATTCCCTTCAGACATTCTTCCTTGAGATCTTCCGCGGGTATTAACCATTCTGTTCTGATTGGGGATCAAAGAAATAATTGCTGATTCAGAGGGAGACACAGATAGGGTACAAGCAGAAGGCTGAGATCAATCCATGAGACAAGGATTGGAAACTGCAAGATGTTTTTCATAAATTTAGTTTTCATAAGATACATAATGTCGTGGTATTAAGAATACCCCGGCAGGTTTTGAAGACGATCCTAGCGGAGATTACGCAGCGCGGGTTGACCGGGTGACCGGTCCTCCCCCGCCGGACAAACACAAGAATTGACACGTGGATTTATACAAGTTCGGGTCCCGGTGGGGGCCCTAGTCCTGTTGACGCGCTCCCGACCGGAGCCGGCTGGGGAGGCTCTCTCCGGGGGAGAGGCTTCCGGAGCACATCTGTGAGTTTAGCTATTCCAAATAATAATGAGCTGATCCTTTACAACAGAGGGGTACAAGGGCTATTTATAGCCTCAAAAAGAAGCAAAAAGCCAAAACTACCCCGGAAGCCACCGTCAGATTGAAGGGTAGGACCGTCCTTCTTCCGGTCAAACGTCTTGGATGCTTGATAGGTGGTCGCTGATTCCCGAGGCGTCCCTCGCGTGACCTGCACGTGATAAACAAACAGGGACTTTACCTTTTAGAAGGGCGATGACGTCCGGGGCCGGAGGGCAGGGTCCCGGGAGCCCAAAAGGCAGCGGCCGGGGCAGGCACCGGAGACCACTGTCCCTGGGTAAACGGCGGCGCCCGAGACCCGCCAGGGGGGCAGGGTCCAGGGAGCCAAAAGGCGGCGCCCGGGACATGCCCCGGAGGCATCGTCCCGGGACCCAAAAGGCGGCGCCCGGGGCAGGCACCGGAGGCCACTGTCCCCGGGCGAATGGCGACGCCCGGGACCCGCCTGGGGGGCACGGTCCCGGGGGCCAAAAGGCGGCGCCCGGGACATGCCCCGGAGGCATCATCCCGGGAGCCAAAAGGCGGCGCCCGGGGCAGGCACCGGAGGCCACTGTCCGCCGGCGAATGGCGGCGCCCGGGACCCGCCTGGGGGGCACGGTCCCGGGGGCCAAAAGGCGGCGCCCGGGACATGCCCCGGAGGCATCGTCCCGGGCGCCAAAAGGCGGCGCACGGGGCAGGCACCGGAGGCCACTGTCCCCGGGTGAATGGCGGCGCCCGGGACCCGCCCGGGGGCAAGGTCCCGGGGGCCAAATGGCGGCGCCCGGGACATGCCCCGGAGGCACGGTGCCGGGAGCCTAAAGGCGGCGCCCGGGGCAGGCACCGGAGGCCACTGTCCCCGGGCGAATGGCGGCGCCCGGGACATGCCCCGGAGGCACGATCCCGGGAGCCTAAAAGGGGGGCCACTGTCCCCGGGCAATCATGAACTTACCTGGAGTTGGCCACATGGAGATTTCCCCCAACAGCAGCCCCCCATTCCCTCTGGGGACGAAGCTTGAGCCCCCGGAGGGAATGGTTACGTTACCGGGGAGATCTCCGGACGAAACCTCCGGACGAAAATCACCGGAGCCCCGGCGACGCTTCGGTTTCTGTGCCGGGCGCTTTATGGCCGCGCCGTTTTCGCAATAAATGCACGCGTGGTTCGAACCGGCGTCTCGATTTACGCGCCTGTCCCTTCGTTTCCCGCGCACGGTTTGAATTTCAGTGGTCCAGATTGCTCCGAGGGGGCCACGTGGCGCGCATCTAGATCACGGCCAGCCTCTATAAATAGGGCCTTAGGGGGCCCCGGTAGCTCATTCCAAATTTTCCAACTCCAGCTTCAGCTCTCCCGGTAGCGCTCTCCCGGCAACATTTATTGGAGTATATACGGACCTGAAAAGTTAGCCACCGAAAAAAAAGAAAGAACTGACCTAATGGCGCCCAAAGGTCGAGCGAAGACCACGGAGGTGCCCCCAGAGGAAATCCCGTGGATTTCCTCTGGGCCTCCGAGTTCTCGGTCTCGGACGCGGAGTCCCTGGTCAAGAAGGGCATCGTTGGAGAGGGGGACATCCGGGTCCCCCTGAAGAAGGACGGAGCCCCCCGCCCCAGGCCCGGAGAGGTCGTGGCCTTCGAGGCCTTCCTCGAGGTGGGGCTCCGGCTGCCGGTGCATCCGATGCTCCGGGAGTTTCTCAAAGAGTACGGGGTGGCTCTCAACCACCTCACCCCGAACGCGCTCGTCCGTATGGGCCTTTTTATATGGCTCTACGAGACAGCGACCGGGCGGGAGCCCACCCTCCGCGCCTTCCGGTACTTCTATGAACCGGCAGCGCGGAGCTCCCACCTGGTGAAGGGAGGACCGAAGTCCCCCTTCGGCTCGGTGATGGTCCAAAATGCTGCCCTCCCGGGTGGCGGACTACCCGGCGGCGGCCTCCCGGGACCACTGGGGGGACTGGCTCCGGAGGTGGTTCTACCTCCGGGTTCGGGACGAGGCGGTGGTCTACGCCCCGGAGCCTCCCACCTACAGCCGGTCATCCGCACCGAAGCCGCCGGTGTGGACGGACGAGGAGTTCGAGCTCCTCGGGAGGGTGGTGCTGACGAAGAAGGCCCGCTCGATGCGGGACGCCGCGGAGGAGCTGGCGCTCCTGCGGCTTTCCCCCTTCTCACGCGGGGAAAGGGGGATCGGCATGGGCCCGGAGCAGCGGCCTCCGGTGAAGCCGGTGACACGGCGTAAGTACCCTGCACTTTCGCACTTATGATTTTTTATGGAAATTGACTAACTCTTTACCTCTTGCAGTGCGCCCGTATCCGGCGGCGAAGGACAAGGCGGAGCACCTCCTGGGGAGGTACTTTGCCGACGAACACGAGCGCATTGTGCGCCTCGTGGGGGAGGGGCCTCCCCAGAACCTGGTGGCCGAGGCCTACGGGCTCAGGCTTCCGGAGAGGAAGCCCCTTCCCACCCCCGGGTCTCATAAGCGGGGGAGGGATGCGGCCGGGGGCTCGGAGCCCAAAAGGCCCCAGGTCCAAAAGACCCCCGCCCCGACGACGACGCCGGCGACGACGCCGGTGAGGGCCCGGGACGCGGCTCCCGGAGCCGAACATGCCCAGGCGGCGCCCCGGGCAGAGGCGACGCCTCCGCCCCCGGAGGCCCCCGTCGAGGCCCGGGGGAAGGAGGTTGTTATCGGCGGGGCGGGGTCCGATTCCGCGGACTACGCCCCGTTGCCAGTTCGAGTGGCGCTCCTCTCGCCTCTCCCAGCGGCATTGGCGCCGGAGAGGCTGGAGGTGAGGTTCTCGGAGGCGGAGCCTCCGTGCCTCTGGCCGGTGGACGACGAGGGGGGAGCCCCTCGGTCTATGTGGTCCCCCCGGAGCAGGTGGCCCCGAGGGCCCTTCGGCCTGGGGCTGGGAAAGGCCCGATGATCCCCCCGGGCGGAGAACCCCACCCAATCTTCGTCTTCGTCTTCGGAGGAAACTTCGTCGACGAAGACGCCGGCGACGCCGGCCGTGCTCCCGGATTCCGAGGTCCGGGCAAGATACCTCCCTACTTCCCACGGGGGAGGTGGCCTGCTACGCGGAGGGCCTGCACAACCGGAAGGTGCAGGCCTTCGTAGCAGGAGGAACGCTCCACGAGCGTTTTGAGGGGCTCGAGTCCCTCGGGGCCCAGGTAACCCGAGCTCTTTGTACTTCGGCTTTTTTTTTTCTGCACTTAAGATTTTTCTAACTCTATGTATTTTGTAGGTAGCGACTGTTACCTGGGGCCTTGAGCAGCGGGTCACCCGGCTGCTTAAGGAGGCGGAGAGCCGGGCCGCGGCTTGCGTGGAGCAGCGGGAGGCGGCCCTCCGGGAGCGGGACGAAGCTCTCGATGAGCTGTCCCGGGCCCGGGCCCAGGTGCACCTTTCGGAGGGCGCCTACATCCGCCTCCGAAAGGAGGCCAAGGTGAGGGAGAAGGCGCTCCGGGAGCTCAAGAGCTCCAGCGTCCGGGCGCTGTCAGACGCGGGGCGCTCCGTCCGCTCGGCCTTTCAAAGCCTTGGCGTTAGCCTGGGCTCCAGGAGCGGCCCAGAGGTGCCCCCGGCGTCCCTCGCGGAGGCTGTGCGTTTTCTTAACACACAAGTCTCCGCCATCCCGGAGGCTGCGGACGTCCGGGCGCGGGGCCGGGCGATCCCCGTCATCGCGGCCGCCGCGGGGCTGGTTGACTACCGGGGGGTCGGCGCTCGGGCGATCGGGGGGCGCATCCCCCGGAGCTTCCCGGAGGCCTTCGAGCCAACGCGCCGGGAGGTGGAGTTGCTGGCAGAGGGATTCTACGACCGGATCATCCGGACGAGGTTCCCGACACCGGCGCCTCCGGCCGCGGATGCCCCTGCCCCGGACTCGGAGGAAGCTCCCCGTGGGGAGGACCCCAATGCTAAAGTATGAGCCTCCCCCCGGGTCTTTAGCTTGGACCCCTTTTTATTTTTGTTAGACATTTTGATTCCGGTAGCTTCTTAGGAGAAGCCCCGGGCACTTGTACAAAAACATTTTGCAATGAAATATATTTGAAATTATTCTAAGTCTGCAATTAAATGTTACCAGGGTACCCGGGGGGTTATTCCCGGGCAACGGTCCGGGAGAGGCTCTCCAGGGGACGCCCAAGCGGCTTTGATTTTGCTGAGCCTTGTCTTCGGGGAGCGCGATGGGGGTACTGCCCGGGAGCCTGTCCGGTTGAGGTGGCGCCCGGAGTGGCACTTGGATAATTTTGACAACAGCCATGCTGAATTAACTCCCCCGCGCCCGAAGGCCCAGATGATACCTCCTCTCCGGATACTTCCACCAGCTGGGTACGAGTTTTGGCCCGAAGACAGACTTCGGGACTCTCAGCGTCGCGTCCGGGCGCTGTACCGGGACTTGGCCCGGGAGCTGAGGGAGAGCCTCCGGGAGCTTTAGGCGTAGGGGCCTTAGGCTCGTAGAAAATCCCCCGGGTTAGGAGCCGGGTTGTATCATTTCCGAAACCCACCGGAGGGGGAAGATGTCCTCCGGATCTCTCAATAAATAAAGCTGCCTTTCTTTTGTTGCTTGCTTTGTCTTTTCTTCTTGGCTGGTCTATGGGGCTCATCTTCAAAAGAATGAGCTATGTTTGCTCGTGGGTGACCCGGGGGCCCCCTGTCCCCCCCCGCCCACAGCGGGCCGGAGGAGACCTCCGCGCGCTGTGGGGGTAACAGGGTCCCCGGGGGGAACATAACCTGTAGGAGAAATATTTTTCTAAGTTAGAAAATTGTAAAAACGGGGTTTCCGAGGGAGGGACCTTCCGGGAGAGGTTCATCCGGCCGTCGTCAGAACGGGGAACCGGGAACAAGGCGCGGAAGGGGCTTGTGAAAAGCCGATAAGACCTCCGGAGGGGAGCTTCCCGGGAGGCTTCGTCCGGTCTCCGTGAGAACGGGGAACCGGGAATAATGTCCGGGGGAAAATATATCCGAGAAATCCATATCTTCGTAAGGCAATCGTCCGTTCGCCGTCAGAACGATGAGCCGGGAATAAGGTCTCCGAAAGATAATCATCCGGTCGCCGTGAGAACGGGGAGCCGGGAATAAGGTCTTCGGGAGATAATCATCCGGTCGCCGTGAGAACGGGGAGCCGGGAATAAGGTCTCCTGAGAAATCCCTCGGACGTCCCGCTGGGGAGAGCGTCCACTCCCGGAGGAGGGAGAAAATCCAGAAAGCCATTAGACGTCCCGCTGAGGAGAGCGTCTACTCCCGGAGGAGGAAGTGCCCGAAGACGGGTCTTGAGTGTTTGGGTAGGGGACTAGTCTCCCAAAGTGACTCGTTACCGCGGCCGCTGGGGACCGGGTTGCCGCTTACACCCTCAGTCCACGAGGGCTGTTCGTAAGCCGCCCTACAGGAGGGACTTGCTGGGTCAGGGCCCACTTCCTCACGAGGAGGGCATCCTCGCGGGGAGGGCTTCCTCTTGGGGAGGGCATCTTCACAGGGAAGGCATCCTCGCGGGGAGGGCATCGCCGCTAGGGGCGGTAAACAAGAACCTGTAGTGAGACAGTTGAAGAACAAAGGCTATGCATTGATTAACAAAATATACAAAGCCCGCCCCCCCCCCGCGAAGCCGCGAAGGGGGAAAAAGGAAGCTACAGTGTCCCTCCTCCCCCTCCGGCGTGACCGGTCCGGGGGAGGGGACAGGCCCGTAAGGCTAGACGTAGAACTTGCGAAGTAAACGCAAGTTCCAGGTGTGCTTCAGCTCCTGCTCTTGAAGGTTGGAGAGCTTGTAGGCCCCCGAGCCTAGGACAGCGGAGATCCTGTAGGGGCCCTCCCACTTGGGGGAGAGCTTTCCCTGGGCTTGGGGGTCCGTGACGCGCTTGAGGACAAGGTCCCCAAGGCGAAAAGCTCTTTCGCGCACGCGCTGGTCGTATGCGCGCGACATCTCGCGCTCGTAGATGGCGTGGCGGAGGAGCGCTCGGTCGCGTTCCTCCTCCACGAGGTCGATTTCCGACCGCCGGTTGTCTTCGTTGGCCCGGTAGGCTGCGGTCGTGGCTCCGTTCAGGAGCTCGACCGGCAGTGACCGGAGGCCGATCTCCGGGGGGAGGACTGCCTCCGCCCCGTAGACCAGAGAGAAGGGAGCACGCCCAGTGGCCCGGGATGGGGTCGTGCGCATGGAGCAGAGGACGCTAGGGAGCTCTTCTGCCCATGCGCCCCGCTTGGAAGTGGTTTGTTCGAGTCTCCGGCGCAGCCCCTGTAGGATCACGCCGTTGACCCTCTCGACGGCCCCGTTGCTCTGAGGATGGGCCACTGAAGCGAAGTGGATGACGATCCCCAGGCCTTCGCAGAATTCCCGGAAATAAGCCGAGTCGAATTGGGTCCCGTTGTCCACGGTGATTTCCCGGGGGACACCAAAACGACAAACGACGTTTTTGCAGAAAAACCGCTGAACAGCCTGGGAGGTGATGCTAGCCAAGGGCTCCGCCTCGACCCACTTTGTAAAGTAGTCGACCGCGACTACCGCATACTTGTATCCTCCGGGTGCTGGGGGGAAGGGCCCTAAGAGGTCCATCCCCCAGCGCACGAAGGGCCAAGTGATGGGGATAGTGCGCAGCGCTACAGGGGGGAGATTCGAGCCCTTGGCCATTTTCTGGCATGCTTCGCTCGCGGAGACAAGGTCTCGCGCGTCGCGCATGACTGTAGGCCAGTAGAAGCCCTGCCGAAGGGCCTTGGCGGCGATGGCACGCGGGGCTAGGTGAGAACCACAGCTCCCCGCATGAATGTCTTCCAGGAGTTGAAGTCCCTCCGACCGGGGGAGGCAGCGCAGGAGGGCCGAAGCCCCCTGCTTTTAGAGCCTTCCCTCCAGCAGGAGATATGCCCGGGCTTTGGCCCGGAGGCGCTTAGCCTCAGTCTCATTGGGAGGGTCCCCCTCTCCCTTGATGAAGGAGATGAGGGGGTCCATCCAAGATGAAGGCCGAACGATCTCGGCGACCTCCGGGACCGGAGGCTCGGGGCCTGCATCCGGGGAGGCCACCGAGGGCTTCATGATGATTTCCAAGAAGGCCCCCCTGGGGAGCGTTTCCCGGGCGCTTGCTGCCCGTGCCAAGGCATCGGCCCGGTCATTCTCCCTCCTCGGGATATGCCGGGCCTCAAGGCCGTCGAAGTGCTTCTCCATCTTCCGTACTTCCTGCAAGTAAAGACTTAGATTTGCGTCATGGCACAGGTAAGACTTGTCCATTTGGCAGACAACGAGCTGAGAGTTTCCCTTCACTAGGAGGCGCCGGATCCCCAGGGAGCGCGCGAGGCGCATCCCGAGGAGCAGAGCCTCGTACTCGGCGACGTTGTTGGTTGCGGGGAACTCGAGCCGCGCGGCATACTTGAGCTCCTTTCCCTCGGGGCTCCGGAGGACTACCCCCGCGCTAGCCCCGGCGAGACACAGCGACCCATCGAACAGCAGGGTCCAATGGTCACTGCGTCGGGGCGGCACAGGGAGATCTTCATCCCCGGACCCAGAGGCGGGAGTCCATTCTGCGACGAAATCGGCGAGGACCTGCGACTTGATTGCGGAGCGGCCGGTAAGGGACAGGGAGAAGGGGGCAAGCTCGGCCCCCCACTTCCCAATCCGGCCGGTGGCTTCTTTATTCCGCAGTACCTCCCCCAGGGGGAGGGACGACGGGACGGTGATGGGGTGCCCCAGGAAGTAGTGCCGGAGCTTCCGGGACGCCATGAGGAGAGCGTAGCAAATCTTCTCCATCTCCGTGTACCGAGTCTTGGCCCCTTGGAGGGCTTCACTGACGTAGTACACGGGACGTTGCTGCCCCCCTTGCTCCTTCACCAAACCGCGCTGACGGCGACGGGGGTCGCGGCGAGGTAGAGGAGCAAGGGCTCTTCCGGAGACGGACTCACGAGCATTGGAGGGCTCGAGAGGTACTTCTTGAGGTCGTTGAAGGCTTCCTGGGCCTCGGGGGTCCAGCGGAACCCCTCGAGCCCTCGGAGGATCTTGAAGAACTGGAGGCCCCGCTCCCCCGAACGGGAGACGAAGCGGCTGAGCGCGGCCAGGCGGCCGGAGAGCCGCTGGACATCTTTGACGAAGCGCGGCGGGGGCATGTCTAGGAAGACCCGGATCTTCTCGGGGTTTGCCTCAATACCCCGCTGGGACACGAGGAAACCCAGGAGCTTTCCCCCGCGCACCCCGAAGGCGCACTTCTCCAGGTTGAGCTTAAGCCCGAACGCGCTGAGGTTGCGGAAGGTCTCTGTGAGGTCGTCGATGTGGGAGGCTGCACGGGGACTCTTGACGACCGCGTCGTCTATGTAGACTTCGACGTTGCGGCCGACTTGATCTTTGAAGACCAGCATCATCAGGCGCTGGAAGGTGGCTCCCACATTCTTGAGCCCGAAGGGCATGTGGCGGTAGCAGAAAGTTCCGAGGGGAGTTATGAAACTCGTCTTTTCCTCGTCCCCCTCCGCCATCGTGACTTGGTGGTATCCCGAGTAGGCGTCTAGGAAGCTCATCAGCTCGCACCCCGCGGTGGAGTCAACGAGCTGGTCGATCCGCGGTAGCGGGAAGTTGTCTTTGGGGCAGGCGCGGTTAAGGTCGGTGAAGTCCACGCACATGCACCACTTGCCACTTGATTTCTTGACGAGGACGGGGTTTGCGAGCCACTCAGGGTGCAAGACTTCCCGGATGAACCCCGCCTCTTGGAGCCGAGCTATCTCCGTCTTGATGGCTTCTTGACGTTCGAGGGAGAGCTTTCTCAACTTCTGCTTGACAGGGGGGTGACCGGGGGTTACCGCGAGCCTGTGCTCAATAACCTCCCGGGAGACACCCCGCATGTCCGAAGGCTTCCACGCAAAAACATCGGAGTTTTCGCGCAGAAAGGCTGCGAGTTGCGCTGCATGGTCTTGGGGGAGCTCTGCCCCGATTTGGACAGTTTTGTCCTTGCTGCCTGGGGACAGCGGGACCTTCCGGAGGCCCCCTTCCGGACGTGGCTTGAGAAGGGGCCTCCCAGGGGACTGCGCAGCGATGCCTACGTCCAGGGGGGGAGCCTCCCCCCCGGGCGCCTTGATCAGGTTGACGCTTCCTATTGTGGCAGCAGCTCGCTCGTATAGAGCACGGGCCATGTCTTGGTCCCCCCGGACGTTGATCACGCCACGCGGCCCGGGGAACTTCATGCACAGGTAGTTTTGGTGGGTGGCAGCCCCCAGCCGATTGATCGTCGTCCTCCCCATAATCACATTGTAGGAGGAGGGGAGGTCCACTACGTCGAAGCGGACTAGCTCGGTCCGGTAGTTCTCCGGGGTGCCGAAGGTGATCGGGAGATCTACCTTGCCCACGGGGTGGATCGCCTTCCCCGGGACAAACCCTTGTAGAGGCCCTGCCGCTGGTTGCAGGAGCTTCTCATCCACCTGCATTTCCTTGAAGGTTTTGAGGAACAGGACGTCGGCAGAGCTTCCGCCGTCCACGAGGATGCGGGCCAAGTGGCAGTTGTAGATTGTCGCGGAGACAATGAGCGCATCGTCGTGGGGGAAGCGAACCCCTCGCGCGTCTTCCGCCGTAAAGGTGAGGGGGACGTCCGACCACTTGGGCGGCACGGACGCGTGTAGCACCCCCACTTCCTTAACTTCTCGCGCGTACTCCTTGCGCTGGCGCTTGGAGTCCCGCCCGGAGGCGGACCCCCCTACAATGACGTTGATGCGGCGCAGAGAAGTTTGAAAGGGGAGAGCGTCTGAAGGCTCCCCCTCCTGCACCTGCTGCCGCCCCGCGGGAGCGGGAAGGGCCGGAACAGCTGGCCGAGGGGGCAAGGAGGCCGGAGTCCCCCCCCCCTGCCCGCGCTGGTCAAGGAACGCCGCGAAGTGCTGCAGCAGCTGGTGGCAATCTCGGGTGGCGTGGGTACTGGACCCGTGGAAGCTGCCCCACGGTCCTTCCCGGCTTCTCCCCGCGGGGCCTTCGCGGCCGGGCGAAGACTGTCCTCCCCCATGGCCTCTCGGCTTGGGAAAGGGGCGGTTGCCCTTCGGGGGGTCGCGCGAGCCGCCTCCGCCCTCGAGGACAAAAGTGTCCCGAGGCCGTGGTTCGCTACGGCCCCCCTGCCTGGGGCGCCTGGGGGGATCCCGGGCCCCCTGCTCGGCGGGGGCAGGAGCCCCCTGGGCCTTCTTCTAGATGTCGTCTTCCTCCGCGCGAGCGTACTTTTCGAGTACGTTGAAGAGCTCATCGGCGGAGGAGGGGCAGCTTCGAGAGAGTCTTCGGTGGAGTTCCCCCGGGAGGATCCCGCTTTTACAGGCTTCGATCACTGTGGAGTCCGGGACGTGGGCCACTTTGCTTTTTACTTGGGCAAAGCGCTTGAAGAAGCTTCTGATGGTCTCCCCGGTTCTCTGGCGCACTGTGTATAGCTGTGAAGAATCCAGGGGACGCACGTAGTTCCCCTGGAAGTTGGCGCAGAATTCCCGCTTCAGCTGCGAGAAAGACTTGATGGAGCCCGCCTTCAGATTGTAAAACCAGGAGCGGGCAATGCCGGTGAGGTAGAGGGGGAAGACGTTGCATTGGACACTCTCGTCCCCCCCCGCCGCGGAGATGGCTGTGGAGTAGATCTGCATGAACTCGTAAGGGTCCGCTTCGCCATTATAGTGCTCGATGTGCGGGGGACGGTAGGGACGCGGCCACCGGATGCTGCGGAGTCTTCGACACAGAGGCTGGTTCGCCCCCTGCACTTCCCGGGGGGAGCCCCAGTCACTGTCTTCTTTAACGGGGGACTCCCCCTCGTTATCTGAGTCAGGTAGCAGCCCAAGAGGGCCGCCAGAGTGGTGGTGACGACGCTTCTCTTCCGGGCCGGGACTGACCTCCCGGACGTCCGGGCTTCGCTCCGGGGAGGATGGTTCTTCGGCTGGTCTCTTCCCCCGACCGTTGCGAGAGTGAGGCTCCCTGCGACAACGACCGGGGGGAAGCTCTTCCCCGCGGCTGGGAGAATGCATTCGCTCGACCTCCCCCGGGGAGAAGTGGACCTGCTTCGCCGGGGGAGGGAGCTCCTGCACTGTAGCAGCCGGCCCGGAAGCTACCGGGGCCTGCTGGGAGGAGCCCCCTGCGACGGCCCCCGGGACCGAAAAGGGGGGAGCCCCTGCACCATCCGGAACCAGGGAGGGGGCGCCCGGTGCGGCGCTTGGATCCGTAGAGGGGGCCCCTGCGGCAACGACTGGGACCGGAAAGGGGGAAGCGCCTGTGACATCCGGAACCAGTGGGGGGTGAGCCCCCTCGGCGACGTCCGGGGTTGGGGAGCCAATGCGGGGGGAAATTTGCTGAGGCATGGGAGCTGCTCTGTCGACCAGCCCCGGTGCGGTAAACGCAACGCGAGGGGCGGGACTGGCTCCCGGCGTAGGAATAACCCCCGGCATGAAATGACCCCCCAGCCCCGGAAGCGGGCCGGGGACGGGGTACCCCCCTGGTGCCACGAAGGGCCCGGGCATGAAATAGCCTCCCGGCACCGGGACAGGCCCGGGTGCCGAGAAGTGTCCGGAAGTATATCCCGCGGGGGGAGGGAACCCCCCGGCGGGATCATACGGGGTAGACAGCCCCCCGGAGACCGGAGGGGCCGCCGGGTATCCCATAAACGGGGGCATGATCCCCGGATACGGGTGCGACGAAAATGTGGGGGCCGAGGGCCGCGCCAACACACTAAGGAGCTCGTCCATAGAGCGCTGGGCGCGGAGCTGGCCCTCCACGAGGGCCTCCAGCAGGGCATCCCGGGGAGCCGGGGGAGCCGTCGGGGGGAAACTCGTCCCGGCCGAGGTCCCCGCGGCCGCCGGGAGCGACCCGGAGGTGGAGGCACCTAGATTGAGAGGAAACGTGGGAGGCGGTACCTGGGAATGGTCGCCTCCGGACGGAAGCGCCGGAACAGCAGCGTCCCGGACGAGCGGCGCCAGGTCACCGGGACCGGCGTCACCGGGAAGGGCGCGGGCCCTTGTTCTCGGAGGAGCCATGGCGATTTGTCACGGGTCCCCACGGACGGCGCCAACTGTCGTGGTATTAAGAATACCCCGTCAGGTTTTGAAGACGATCCTAGCGGAGATTACGCAGCGCGGGTTGACCGGGTGACCGGTCCTCCCCCGCCGGACAAACACAAGAATTGAAATGTGGATTTATACAGGTTCGGGTCCCGGTGGGGGCCCTAGTCCTGTTGACGCGCTCCCGACCGGAGCCGGCTGGGGACGCTCCCAACGGGGGAGAGGCTTCCGGAGCACGTCTGTGAGTTTAGCTATTCCAAATAATAATGAGCTGATCCTTTACAACAGAGGGGTACAAGGGCTATTTATAGCCTCAAAAAGAAGCAAAAAGCCTAAACTACCCCGGAAGCCACCGTCGGATTGAAGGGTAGGACCGTCCTTCTTCCAGTCAAACGTCTTGGATGCTTGACAGGTGGTCGCTGATTCCCGAGGCGTCCCTCGCGTGACCTGCACGTGATAAACAAACAGAGACTTTACCTTTTAGAAGGGCGATGACGTCCGGGACCCTTTCCGGAGGGCAGGGTCCCGGGAGCCCAAAAGGCGGCGCCCGGGACATGCCCTGGAGGCATCGTCCCGGGGGCCAAAAGGCGGCGCCCGGGACTTGCCCCGGAGGCATCGTCCCGGGAGCCAAAAGGCGGCGCCCGGGGCAGGCACCGGAGGCCACTGTCCCTGGGTAAACGGCGGCGCCCGAGACCCGCCCGGGGGGCAGGGTCCCGGGAGCCAAAAGGCGGCGCCCGGGACATGCCCCGGAGGCATCGTCCCGGGAGCCAAAAGGCGGCGCCCGGGGCAGGCACCGGAGGCCACTGTCCCCGGGCGAATGGCGACGCCCGGGACCCCCCCCGGGGGGCACGGTCCCGGGGGCCAAAAGGCGGCGCCCGGGACATGCCCCGGAGGCATCGTCCCGGGAGCCAAAAGGCGGCGCCGGGGCAGGCACCGGAGGCCACTGTCCCCGGGCGAATGGCGACGCCCGGGACCCGCCCGGGGGGCACGGTCCCGGGGGCCAAAAGGCGGCGCCCGGGACATGCCCCGGAGGCATCGTCCCGGGAGCCAAAAGGCGGCGCCCGGGGCAGGCACCGGAGGCCACTGTCCCCGGGCGAATGGCGGCGCCCGGGACCCGCCCGAGGGGCACGGTCCCGGGGGCAAAAAGGCGGCGCCCGGGACTTGCCCCGGAGGCATCGTCCCGGGAGCCAAAAGGCGGCGCCCGGGGCAGGCACCGGAGGCCACTGTCCCCGGGCGAATGGCGGCGCCCGGGACCCGCCCGGGGGGCGCTTGTCCCGGGGGCCAAAAGGCGGCGCCCGGGACATGCCCCGGAGGCATCGTCCCGGGCGCCAAAAGGCTGCGCACGGGGCAGGCACCGGAGGCCACTGTCCCCGGGCGAATGGCGGCGCCCGGGACCCGCCCGGGGGGCACGGTCCCGGGGGCCAAAAGGCAGCGCCCGGGACATGCCCCGGTGGTATCGTCCCGGGCGCCAATAGGCGGTGCACGGGGCAGGCACCGGAGGCCACTGTCCCAAGGCGAATGGCGGCGCCCGGGACCCGCCCGGGGGGCCAGGTCCCGGGGGCCAAATGGCAGCGCCCGGGACATGCCCCCGAGGCACGGTGCCGGGAGCCTAAAGGCGGCGCCCGGTGTAGGCACCGGAGGCCACTGTCCCCGGGCGAATGGCGGCGCCCGGGACATGCCCCGGAGGCTTCGTCCCGGGGGCCAAAAGGCGGCGCCTGGGACATGCCCCGGAGGGATCTTCCTGGGGGCCAAAAGGCGGCGCCCGGGACATGCCCCGGAGGCATCGTCCCGGGGGCCAAAAGGCGGCTCCCGGGACATGCCCCGGAGGCATCGTCCGGGGAGCCAAAAGGCGGCGCCCGGGGCAGGCACCGGAGGCCACTGTCCCTGGGTAAACGGCGGCGCCCGGGGCAGGCACTGGAGGCCACTGTCCCCGGGCGAATGGGGACGCCCGGGACCCGCCCGAGGGGCACGGTCCCGGGGGCCAAAAGGCGGCGCCCGGGACATGCCCCGGAGGCCACTGTCCCCGGGCGAATGGCGGCGCCCGGGACCCGCCCGGGGGGCACGGTCCCGGGGGCCAAAAGGCGGCGCCCGGGACATGCCCCGGAGGCATCGTCCCGGGAGCCAAAAGGCGGCGCCCGGGGCAGGCACCGGAGGCCACTGTCTCCGGGCGCATGGCGGCGCCCGGGACCCGCCCAGGGGGCAAGGTCCCGGGGGCCAAAAGGCGGCGCCCGGGACATGCTCTGGAGGCATCGTCCCGGGAGCCAAAAGGCGGGGCCCGGGGCAGGCACCGGAGGCCACTGTCCACGGGCGAATGGCGGCACCCGGGACCCGCCCGGGGGGCACGGTCCCGGGGGCCAAAAGGCGGCGCCCGGGACATGTCCCGGAGGCATCGTCCCGGGTGTCAAAAGGTGGCGCACGAGGCAGGCACCGGAGGCCACTGTCCCCGGGCGAATGGCGGCGCCCGGGACCCGCCCGGGGGGCACGGTCCCGGGGGCCAAAAGGCGGCGCCCGGGACATGCCCCGGAGGCATCGTCCCGGGCGCCAAAAGGCGGTGCACGGGGCAGGCACCGGAGGCCACTGTCCCAAGTCGAATGGCGGCGCCCGGGACCCGCCCGGGGGGCAAGGTCCCGGGGGCCAAATGGCGGCGCCCGGGACATGCCCCGTAGGCGCGGTGCCGGGAGCCTAAAGGCGGCGCCCGGGGCAGGAACCGGAGGCCACTGTCCCCGGGCGAATAGCGGCGCCCGGACATGCCCCGGAGGCACGATCCCGTGAGCCTAACAGGGGGGCCACTATCCCTGGGCAATCATGAACTGACCTGGAGTTGGCCGCATGGAGATTTCCCCCAACACATTATTTTAGCCTCCACGGTTTACAAGTACAGCATACAAACAACACAAGTAAAGCAGCTACAAAAAAGAGCACGGACAAGCAAAGAAATCTAGCGGTTACTGTGGTCAGGTACCGAAAAAGGGGTCAAGCCAAAGGGAGTCTAAGATCACTCGTCGGTCTCGGAAGAACCATAGGGTTCCACCTCTTCTGGATCCTCTTCTTCAGGATCTTCATCCGCATCCATCGGATATAACTCCATGTCGCCGTCTTCTTCCTCACATCAGAGGAAGTGTCGGTATCATCTTCGACAACTTCTTTCCCTTTACCAATAGGAGCTTCTCTTCTTCCTCCAACATTGAGGCGTTCAGGATCTTGAGAACTGATGACGGTCCCACGCCACGTAGGTGTGAATTGGCCAAGGTAATCCTTAGGCTTGCCCACACTCTTGCGAGCGGTAGTCCTCAGCTTTGGACGGCTTCTCTTGTTGACGGACTCCGATGTTCCGGGGTTCCTATCTTTGCTTGGACCGACTAGTTCATGGATCTGCTTCTCTTTTTCTTGGAGATCCGCACGAGCTCTTGCAAGCATGCCTTCGAGGTAGTGGCGATCATCCCGAGTGTTCTCATGCTCGCGTAACAAACGGTTGTATCTGGTTTCTAGAGCTTGAACAATATCCCTGGTCTTTGTCAGCACTGCATCTCTTTGGTCACTTGATGGGTGGACAACTTGGCGATCTGACCTGGGGATCTGACAAGGCACAAAACGGACATTCGTCTGGTTCAAATCTGTCTTGAACCAGACGTGCATTTGCTCCAAACTAGCTCGGGTAACAATCCTCTTCAGCTAGCCCCCAAATTTGAAGAAAAATGAAGAAATATTTTACTTCAAATTTTAATCTTGCATCGGATAAGTGACCCGACGCTTCAACTTCCCACTTAGTGGCACACTAAGTGTGGCGGTTTATTTCCCGAGACGGACTCTGCGTTGTATTTGACAGGTAATGATAGCGCCACGGAATTGTCTTTTAACTAGAGATAAAACTGTAAATGTGTTTTAAGAACTCGAGGCATTCGAAAAACGAACCGTCACCTCCGGAAGCTATAAATACCGAAGCCTCTTAGCCCTAAAACATCACAAGTTTTTTCCCGGCTTAGTCTTTTCCAGAGCTATCTTCTCTTCTCTTCTGTTTCCACCTCAATGGCAAATCAGGGCTCCAAGAACATCATTGAGATTGAGAGTGATGAAGAGGAAGTGACACTTGAATTCGACCAGGACTTCGAGAAGGTAACTCTTCTCTGGAACTTTTGTTCAAGTTGCCATCTTTTATTCGGATCATTTCCAAAACGCTTTATGGTAATTCACAGGTAACCGAAGAGCTGGTTCCTCCAGGGAAGAAAGCCAAGGTTGACGAGGGATCCTCTAGTGGTGCAAAGGTTGGGGAGGCATCATTGCTCTCTCTTCCTTCAGCCCCTATAGTCCTTCCTGTGCATGCTACTCGGCAGGTCGAACCTTCATCTCCACCTTTGGAGGTCCATAATAATCCTTCGAAGCCTTATTCTCAGCTTTCTCCATTGCGATGAAGCGATCCCCATCTTTTCATGGGTTACCAATTTTTTGGTAGGAAGGTTGCATTCCCACGACCAGATAATCCTCAGCTTTTGTTGGGTGAGCAATCTTATCGTGGGAAAGTTACACTTCCACGACCTGATGGTTCCTGACTTTTGTCGGGTGATCTACATTCTGGAGGAAATACTTCATCCTCTCACTTGTGAGGATTGGTAATTATTTTCATCTCTTCTGCTGGTCATTTTATCTTGTAAAACGAACACATTTATGCACGGGAGACAAAAACTTTTTGAGCCCCCAGCGACCAGCCTGCTGACATCCAACCTCTTTCCCTCGAACAAACTCTCTATAAGGAGAAAGAGGTTCTGGAGAAGAAGACCGAAGAGATGTCTTCGGCCATTCTGCACCTGGTAGAATGTTTTGACAGATCCCGTGAAGAAGCGCACCAATTCCGCTTGGAGAGGGACTATGCTCGGCAGGAGTGAGAACTCTCCGATACGATCAGGAATAATAGTGCTTCTTTGATTCGGGATGATGTAGATAGATTTAAAGTCATAGCCAGTTCTCTAGGGGCAGCTAGTGTTGATCCCACTGATGCTAATATGTCCCTAGGAGAACTTTGTAAACTTCTCTCGGATCAGGTCGATGCTTTGGTCGCCTATATCCCTTTTGTATGTAAGGATTGCCAGAAAAAAAAGTTTCCTTTTCCTTTCATACCACGAATTTTTAAGAAGGATTATGCAAGACTTATAATCCCAATTGAAAGCTTGATAATTATCATATATGTGCATAATTTCTATATGTTTAAACCCCCGATCATGCACATATTAGTCATATACCTCGGCATTTACATAGATTATTCCAGATTTGCTGCCAAATCGACCGGATTATTTGTTTTGCAATTTTTATCACAGGTCGGCGCGAATCAGATGGATTTCTGGCTAGCAGTCGCGCCTCATCGACTTATTCTGACCTTCGGTCGATTCCGGATGGAAGTGCGCGTTTCCGCAGACGCGTAGGAACCAACCGCGCCGAAATCGGAGTCTTCGGGGGCCCGGAATCCCAAACCCTAGCCACGAGGTCCTATTTCCAAATTTCCAAAACATCGAGGGCTTTTCTGCAAAAGTGCCAAATTACCCTTTTTACCTAGCCGCCGGCCACCTGAGGCATTTGAGCCTGGTTTTTCCTTTTTATCTTCTTCTTCTACCTCCCTCCTCGCGATCCACACCTCCGTCCACCACGCCGGCGACGACCAGGCCGTATACCGCCGGCGGACTTCTTTTCTGCCTTTTCTTCAATTGTCCTATCCTCTTTCTCTAGATCTGGTGCTCTCTCCCCATAGCCAGCCGCCATATAACTCCAAAAGGCCCCAAATCCACCATCTGTAATGGCATGAACAACGTGCTAACCGCAAGCCTGGTATGGGACAGGCCTGAACAAGTAATTATGTGGATCTCACATGAAACCCCTGCATGAGATGTGTAGTGATGCACGATAAACACGGAGCGCGGCTCCCACACATATCACTGAAGGTGATCAAGCACGCTGACCCAGTAATGGGAATAAGCAATGGGGTGGAGGTTTGGATACAACCTGCCACAACTGTACCTCGCTGTGAGCCACAGGGTCGGGGGTGAATTGTAAGTGATACATAACAAAAGTTCTTGTTATTTCCACCTTGCCGCTCACAGTATGAAGTGAGTCAGGGGTCCAATCATTTTGTTATGATAGGAAAGGTTTGAAAGTGGAATATCTTGCGGGTAAATTGGTACCTCTCTGCAGAGTTAAAAACGTATTCGAATACTCCGAGCTCCCGGGTTTATAGGAGTCTGCTGCGGTAGATTAAATCCACGGGGTGTAACACAAGTACTATTTTCTAAATAAAATATGTTTAATCAAGATTACCCAAATGACATGTGTTGTCATGATAAGGAGTGCTACCGTGGGCTGTCGTGTGTCGACGTGTCGCGGTAGTGCTATAATCTAGTGAACATGAATGATGATGTATATTATGAAAAGTGCTGCCATAAGATGAGATGAGAAAGGAAAAGATTATTTTACAAATATCCATAATTCTTGACTAGTCTAGGTTCATATCATCACTACTATATGTATCTACTCTTACCTATGACTTGCTGAGTACGTAAGTGCTCACCCTTGCAACATTCAACTCAATAGATGGAGCCTACCTTGATCAAGATGATGGCACGGAGTACTACATGGATCCAGAAGGAGGAGAATCAGTTCCGCCAGAACCCTGAAGTGTGTTGTTCTGCCGTCAACTTCTTTTGTGGGAGGGTCACCTATCTTCTGCTGCGTAGTTAAATATTTTGCTAAACCCTGAATGCCTTGTAGGCATTGTAATCCTCTTTATGTAATATTAAGGCCAGCAGGCCACACTGCTTAATATTTTGTGAGTACTCTGTTGCAATGTAATATACTCCTGTGTTTGACTCATCCTGGGAAGTCAAAGGTTTGTGGTTTGGGACTAGCTGCAGTGAGCTAGGTCTCTACAGGAGTAGTCGTTGTCCCAGTCTCGGGGCGCGACAGAAAAGTTGGTATCAGAGCAACATGAGAACTTGACTGTAAGACGACACCTTTAGGAAATTGGCCGTGCCAGGAAGACGTAATTTATTTAGAAACTATTTGTTGGAAATTTTATTTTGGTAAAAATAATGAGCTTTGTAGCTCTTGAAAAACCTTCATTTCAAAATTTTATTTGGATTTTCGAAACCTTCAATGGAGAAAAGCCGACAGGAAGCTCAGATAGCTCATACCCAGTTGTTAGCTCAGATAGTTCAGAAACTGCCTACTGGAACAACAGAAGGAACTACTTCTGCTGTAGGGGCAAGATTAACAGATTTCCAAAAGACCCGTCCACCTACATTCTCTAGTGCGACTGATCCCATGGTTGCCGATGATTGGTTACGGGATATCGAGAGGAAACTAGACACGGTCCGATGCAGCGAACGAGAGAAAGTTTTGTTTGGATCTCATCAGTTATCAGGAGTTGCAGCTGCATGGTGGATGAACTACCAGGAAGCTCACCATGATAAAGATAATATCTCTTGGAGGGAATTTAAGGATCAATTTCGGAAATTTCATATACCTACTGGTGTTATGGCAGCTAAGCGTCGGGAATTTCGGAATTTAACTCAAGGAAGTAAGTCAGTTACTGAGTATTTACACCAATTTACTCATTTGGCTCGATACGCACCTGGAGATGTGGATACTGAAGAGAAGAAGATAGAGCGCTTCACAGAAGGACTTCAACACTATTTACAGTATCAAATTGCTTCTCATGAACTTACAGAATTTCAAACCCTAGTGAATAGAGCTTTAAAGGTGGAAGAAAAGAAGAATATGGGAGAAGAAAGCCGAAAGAGGAGGATGTTCCAGCAAACACGACCACAGCCAAATCCAATCAGAGGAAGAGTTCCTATCACTCCCAATTTTCGACCATCTTATCAGAATCCCAGACCAGCAACGACATTGTGCCCCAACTGTCGAGGAAATCATTCTCAGAAGGATTGCCCTCATCCTCGTGTTGAGTGTTATCATTGTGGACAGCGTGGGCACCGTAAAGAATTCTGTCCTTGGATACAACTTCCGATGTCTATTGCCAGATCTCAGGCAGGAACACAGCCAGTAGTAACCAGGGCATCACCATCACAGAATTTTAGAGGGAATTCAGCAGGAAGAGGAGGAAACATGGCTAATCGAGGAAGAGGAAGAGGTAGAGCACCAGCTGCAACCCAAGGAGGAAGATTAAACTATACTTCAATTCAAGAAGCGGGCAACGCCACCGACATTCTTCTAGGTAGATTTCTGATTCAATCTACATCTGCCTTAATATTGTTTGATCCTGGTGCTACAAATTCATTCATGTCAAGAGCATTTGCATCTGAAGTTGAAATGCATATAGACCAAGTACCACTAGAGTACTCTATGGTTATACAAACTCCAGGGGCTAGATTATCTGTTTACTCGATCTGCCCAAATGGAACCTTCAATATAGAAGGGGTAGAATTTGAGACAAATCTACTAGTTCTAGAACTGCAAGGACTAGACATTATTTTGGGAATGGATTGGTTGTCCCAACATAAAGGTCTAGTAGATTGTGAAGAGAAAACCCTTAGTCTTGTCAGTAGCCAAGGGGAGAGAGTTCTATTCCATGCAGAAAGATCATCAGTCAAGAAACCGCTAAGATCTGTTCAAGCATTGCAAAAGTTATGCCTGGAACAAGTGCCTGTAGTGCAACGATATTCTGATGTGTTTCCAGAAGAACTTCCGGGAATGCCACCTGACAGAGAAATAGAATTCAGCATTGAGCTTAAACCAGGAGCAGCACCTATAGCAAAACGTCCCTATAGGATGCCAGTTACAGATTTGGAGGAGCTCAAGAATCAACTCGAAGACTTGGAAAATAAAGTATTTATCAAACCCAGTGCTTCACCATGGGGAGCCCCAGTTTTGTTTGTGAGGAAGAAAGACGGAACTCTACGAATGTGTGTAGACTACCGAGCTTTGAAGGAAGTCACTATTAAAAACAAGTATCCATTACCAAGAATTGATGACTTGTTCGATCAACTTCGAGGAGCCAAAGTATTTTCCAAGATAGATTTGAAATCTGGATATCATCAGCTGAAGATCAAGAAGGAAGATATACCGAAAACTGCTTTCACTACCAGATATGGTTTATATGAGTTTACAGTAGTACCTTTTGGCTTGACCAATGCTCCGGCAGCATTCATGAATGTCATGAACAGCACATTTATGGATTTTCTTGACAAGTTTGTCATAGTATTCATAGATGACATTCTGATATATTCCAAGAGTACGGAAGAACATGAGCAACATTTACACCTAGTCTTGGAAAGGCTACGAGAGAGGCAATTTTATGCCAAGTTTGACAAATGTGAATTTTGGATGTCAAGAATTTCATTTCTTGGACATGTGTTGACAGCAGAAGGAATTTCAGTGGATTCAGCTAAAATCTCTGCAATCAAGGAGTGGAAGCAACCTACCTCAGTTTCAGAGATTAGAAGTTTCTTGGGATTAGCAGGGTATTATAGGAGATTCATTGAAGGATTTTCCCAGATTGCCAAACCTCTTACGAATCTGCTAAAGAAGGATGTTGCATTTGAATGGACCACCAAGTGCGAGGAGAGTTTTCAGAAGCTAAAGCAGAAATTGACAACAACACCAGTCCTCACCTTACCAGACAGCAAAGAAGATTTTGTAGTTTACTGTGATGCTTCAAAGCAAGGAATAGGCTGTGTGTTAATGCAGCAAGGTCGAGTAGTGGCTTATGCTTCACGTCAATGGAGACCACATGAAGAAAATTATCCGACCCATGATTTGGAGTTAGTAGCAGTAGTACATGCTTTAAAAATATGGCGGCATTATCTCATTGGACATAAGTGTGAGATCTTTACAGATCATAAAAGCCTCAAGTATATTTTCACACAGACAGAGCTCAACATGCGTCAACGCCGATGGCTGGAATTGATCAAAGATTATGATCTTAGTATTCAGTACCATCCAGGGAAAGCTAATGTAGTGGCTGATGCCCTAAACAGAAAGGTTTACAACCTACAAGGAATGGTTATGCTGAAGAACCCTTACTTACAACAAGAGTTGCAGAATCATCAAGTGGAAATAGTACCGCAGGGAACGGTAGCTACTTTAACAATAAAATCTCAACTTGAATAACAGATAGGAAATGCCCAGAAGAAAGATGAAGAAATTTGTAAGATCAAGAGTCGAATCAAGTTAGGAAAGGCTCAAGGCTTTACTGAAGATAACCAAGGGATTGTATGGTATCGAGAAAGAATCTGTGTACCTCAAAACGCAGATCTTAAGGAAATAATTCTCCATGAAGCACATAAAACTCCATACTCAATACACCCTGGTAACACAAAGATGTATCAAGATTTGAAGACCAGATTCTGGTGGGATAATATGAAGAGAGATATTGCAGAGTATATTGCAAACTGTGATACATGTCGACGAGTTAAAGCAGAACACCAGAAAATAGCAGGAAAGCTACAACCTCTACCAATACCATTATGGAAATGGGAAGAAATTGGTATGGATTTCATTACAGGATTACCTAAAACTCACGGAGGATATGATTCCATATGGGTTATTGTGGACAGACTTACTAAAGTAGCTCACTTCATACCGGTCAAAAAGATTTATGATGGCAGTAAATTAGCAGAGTTATACATGCGAAGAATAGTGGCATTGCATGGTATTCCTAAGAAGATAGTCTCAGATCGTGGAACACAGTTTACCTCCAAATTTTGGAATAGACTACATGAAACCCTAGGAACCCAGTTGGATTTCAGTACTGCATATCATCCGCAGACGGCAGGACAAACAGAAAGAGTCAACCAAATCCTAGAGGATCTTCTAAGAGCTTGTATACTAGATTATGGAACATCATGGGACAAATGTTTACCATTTGCAGAATTTACATATAATAATAGTTATCAAGCTAGTATACAGATGGCACCATTTGAAGCTTTATATGGACGTAAGTGCAGAACTCCATTGCATTGGAATGAGCCAGGAGAACGAAAAGTCATAGGACCAGAAATAGTAGAAGAAGCAGAAGCTCATGTCAGACTCATCAGAGAAAGGTTGAAAACAGCACAATCACGACAAAAGAGCTATGCAGATAAACGACGGAGAGAATTATCATTTGAACCAGGAGATTTTGTGTACCTCAAGGTCACACCATTCAAAGGATTACAAAGATTCCAAGTGAAAGGAAAGTTATCTCCAAGATACATTGGACCATTTAAGATAATCAAGAGAAAGGGAGAAGTATCATATAAATTGGAATTACCTGTGGGATTAGCAGGAGTGCATGATGTGTTTCATGTCTCTCAGCTCCGGAAATGTTTGAAGGAACCTACTGATCAGATAGATGTTCAAGATGTGCCATTACAGAAGAATCTCACTTATCTTGAGCACCCAATCAGAATCCTAGCCACTGATGAACGTCAGCTCAGAAGGAAGAAAATCAGATTGTGTAAAGTTCAATGGAAAAATCATTCAGAGCAAGAGGCTACTTGGGAGAAGGAAGAAGATCTTAAGCAAACCTATCCTTATCTTTTCCTGTCTTAGGTAAATCTCGGGGCGAGATTTCTTTAAGGAGGGTAGATCTGTAACACCCTAAGTTAGGGGTGAAAATTTCCTTTTTCATCAATAGCATGCATGCATGTATTTGTAGTAATAGCCAGATCAGTTTCTATCTCAAGCCCTAAAATCTCCAAAATCTATCCTATGACCTCAAATCAAGATCAGATTGTTCAGATGTGATCTATCAGTTACTCTGAACTTAAAAGCCTTCAGAACCTAGATCCAATTCTATCTCTAAATTCCAGATTTATCAACTTCTTCTGTTTTCGAAAACAGAAATACCTTATATTACCCAAATACTCTAAGTTTCAGAAATACAGATTTAATCCGAATCTTGACCAAGTTCAGACTGGATTATTCCTGGAATATAATCATGGGTATGTCAATACCTTAATCTAAAAAGTTGACAGCCAGATTTCACCATCTAGACTCTTTTCACAAATCAGTCCAAGAGTTATCGCAAATTAGTCCTTATCTGATATCTGAAAACCCAAAAAGGCTAGAATCTCCAGATTAACTTCAAACTCAAAATCTCTTCGGCAAATCTTCTCAAAATGCTATTTGCCACAAGTTTCTCTTCTGTGCAGATATCAAAATCGAACCCTAAATGCCAGAATTCGAAATCGACAAAACTTAAACCTTATTTTACCCTAAATTACCCTATTTTCAGTTTGTATCAAAAACTATTCAAATGTGTCAAATCTTATCAATTACCTTTGCCAAATACCTTGTTGAATATAATCTACCAGATTAGTGAAATTAATTTCAGTCTAAACCTTCCAAATCTCCAGATTTACATTTCAGTCCAAAACTCAAAGAATTAAAACTGCAGTTCAATCCATTTTCGACCAGGCCGTATACTGCTGTACACGACCAGAAGCCTCGCCGTGTTTTGCTTCCTTGCGCCGTGCACGTTCGCCGCCGGCCAAGCTTCGCCGCACTTGTGACCGTGCATGCCAGTACGCACGTGTCCTCGCTCCAGCCAGTGCCGTGGCAAGGTGGCTGCTACGTCGACGACCAGCGCCTGCTTCCCCGCGCGACCAGCAGTGACTGCTGTCAGCATCTTCTTGCCACGTCGCTTGCCTTGCCAAGCCGTTGTCGCCACCGCTTTGCACCGCCCGACACGATTGAGTCCCAATGTAGCAACAGTTTTGCCTCACCAGTGCGCCGTCGCGTCACCGTTCGCCGTTGCTACATCTGTGCCCGGCAACTCATATCAACTGACATCAAATTCAATGCTATTACTTCCTTGCAAGCTACGCCCACTGCTCTATATAAACAGCCATATCTTGTGTCACTTCCTCATCACCAGAACTTAGCTAGATTTACAAACTTCTTCACTGTCGTCGTCTTCTCCGGCGAGTCCAGCAAGAGGCTTCACGGTGACAGCCTCAACCGCAGCACCTCCTGCCAAATTAACAGCATCTGTGAGTTCCCCTCGTCTCCCTCATCGTGCTGTACCATCTAATTGGATTACCTTGCACCTTATCGCTGGTGATCGCCGGGATTGCTAAATGCCCTGTTCTGGCAATGTAGCTCGAATTACTCCAAATTAGCTTTCGTATCTGCAATCAAAATTGATCAGTAAGCTAAATCAAGCATGCCTGTGAACTTAGAACAATCATTTGAGCCCAATTTGAAGCTATCCCCAATTTTGCAATTTATCAGTTGCTGGCTCTCGTCGCCAAGCCACACCGGCGATCCTCCAGCCAAATTGACGTCGCCAGTAGCTTACTCATACCCTTCTATCACTCCTAGAGCAAGGAATCGAGTTCAAATGGCCTGTGTTGGAAATGCCCAAATCCAGTGTTTCTTCTCTGGCGCCGATGACCGGAAAAGTGTTCCCGGCCGTTTCAGCCCAAATCACCTTGTCATTTAGATGTGCCTTAGCCTCCTGAGCATTTTTGTCTTCTAGCCCGACACCTAAATCAGCCTAGATCAGAAGTTATAGCTTTGCCAAGTTTTTGCCCAGAACAGCTCCAGTGCAGCCAGTTCATCTCTGTTCATCATCAAATTTCTTGCTTTCCAGCCATTTCTTGCCCTAGATCCTGTTGACTTAATTGTTCCTGCTACCAATGCCTACCTCCCAGACAAAGTGGTGCATCATTTGGAGCTCCAGATCAAAAGTTATGCTAAGCCCTAGTTTTTGGCATTGTCAGCTCTATGCCAGAGCTTGTCAGCCAGTGGCATTGACCTTATTTACCCACTTCTGGTTGTGTAATTTGAAATCCACTTTGTCCACTGAATTTGTAGAGTTGTGATCTACATTTTCTTCTACTACCACAACTTGAGATAAGCATCCTAGCTTTTCTTAAAGCTATGTCCAAGCTTTGATCCGAATGTCGATCTGTTGACATTCGCTGTTTTGATTAAACCAACCACAAAATTGTTATCCCTATTGAAATCCTGAGACCCTAGGATTATCTAATCACCATCCTTAGCCCAAATTCCTTGAAACCCTAGAATCTCGACTCAGTTCAGTTTGCAGTTCAAATTATCCCCAGTTTAGTTCAATCATTCTTGTTGAGCATTTCTGCATATAAGTCATAAAACATTTTAATATTAAAAGTAATTATTGTGTGTTTGTTTGTCGTCGAGCAGATTCAGAAGCTGACTTTGAAGATTTTGCTGTTGACCCGTCATCGACTGCTGTATTTTACGACGCGGAAGGCAAGTCATCTCCTTGGTCATCTTGAACCTATATTTTAAGTGTTGCTATAATATAACCTTGAATATAGGCAATATTGCATGTGAAAGATTGAGAATGATTGATTTATGAATTGGCAGTACTAGACTGGTTATCTGTGAAATGTGAAATAAACAAGTTTTGAGCCATGAACTATTTTATGTATGTATATACTTATATTCATGAAATAAAACCCCTAGCCGTGACCAGAAAAATGGTGTGGATGGCTATAGCACTGGAGGTGCTAGACTGCAAAGGAATGCAGGCACTGAAGGTGCAGGGTTGTGGATGGTCTGGTCACTGGCATATAAGGACTAGAACCTTGTGTTGTGCGTCTAGTGGCATGAACAACGTGCTAACCGCAAGCCTGGTATGGGACAGGCCTGAACAAGTAATTATGTGGATCACACATGAAACCCCTGCATGAGATGTGTAGTGATGCACGATAAACACGGAGCGCGGCTCCCACACATATCACTGAAGGTGATCAAGCACGCTGACCCAGTAATGGGAATAAGCAATGGGGTGGAGGTTTGGATACAACCTGCCACAACTGTGCCTCGCTGAGAGCCACAGGGTCGGGGGTGAATTGTTAGTGATACATAACAAAAGTTCTTGTTATTTCCACCTTGCCGCTCACAGTATGAAGTGAGTCAGGGGTCCAATCATTTTGTTATGATAGGAAAGGTTTGAAAGTGGAATATCTTGCGGGTAAATTGGTACCTCTCTGCAGAGTTAAAAAGTATTCGAATACTCCGAGCTCCCGGGTTTATAGGAGTCTGCTGCGGTAGATTAAATCCACGGGGTGTAACACAAGTACTATTTTCTAAATAAAATATGTTTAATCAAGATTACCCAAATGACATGTGTTGTCATGATAAGGAGTGCTACCGTGGGCTGTCGTGTGTCGACGTGTCGCGGTAGTGCTATAATCTAGTGAACATGAATGATGATGTATATTATGAAAAGTGCTGCCATAAGATGAGATGAGAAAGGAAAAGATTATTTTACAAATATCCATAATTCTTGACTAGTCTAGGTTCATATCATCACTACTATATGTATCTACTCTTACCTATGACTTGCTGAGTACGTAAGTGCTCACCCTTGCAACATTCAACTCAATAGATGGAGCCTACCTTGATCAAGATGATGGCACGGAGTACTACGTGGATCCAGAAGGAGGAGAATCAGTTCCGCCAGAACCCTGAAGTGTGTTGTTCTGCCGTCAACTTCTTTTGTGGGAGGGTCACCTATCTTCTGCTGCGTAGTTAAATATTTTGCTAAACCCTGAATGCCTTGTAGGCATTGTAATCCTCTTTATGTAATACTAAGGCCAGCAGGCCACACTGCTTAATATTTTGTGAGTACTCTGTTGCAATGTAATATACTCCTGTGTTTGACTCATCCTGGGAAGTCAAAGGTTTGTGGTTTGGGACTAGCTGCAGCGAGCTAGGTCTCTACAGGAGTAGTCGTTGTCCCAGTCTCGGGGCGCGACAGAAACGTTGGTATCAGAGCAACATGAGAACTTGACTGTAGGACGACACCTTTAGGAAATTGGCCGTGCCAGGAAGACGTAATTTATTTAGAAACTATTTGTTGAAAACTTTATTTTGGTAAAAATAATGAGCTTTGTAGCTCTTGAAAAACCTTCATTTCAAAATTTTATTTGGATTTTCCAAAATTCGGTAAGATTGTGAGAGTGCGTTCTGTTGTTTCAGAGTGTCTTAGGGGTTGGTGTAGACAGAGCTAGTGGATGCTCTTAATAGCTTTGTGATTCGCTGTTGCTTTTGCAATGGTTAATTTGTGTATTATGGCTAATAGCCTAAGTAATTTTATGCATTAAAGTAGTTGCATTAATTTCTGCATTGCTGTCTTAGTTGGCCTTAGTTAGTTAGATCCGTCTAAACCTTTTTCAGAGCCACCATGGTTGACACCAGAAGGAGATCTCGAAGTGGAAGAGAAGATATAGGTCAGACTCCGCAAGAAGAAGAAACTATGACAAGAGACCCTTTGTTTCAGCAAGGATCTCAGAGTTCTAATCCACCTCAGAATGAACAACCCAGTCTTCAGGAAATTTTGTTGTCAATGGAGAAAAGCCGACAGGAAGCTCAGATAGCTCATACCCAATTGTTAGCTCAGATAGTTCAGAAACTGCCTACTGGAACAACAGAAGGAACTACTTCTGCTGTAGGGGCAAGATTAACAGATTTCCAAAAGACCCGTCCACCTACATTCTCTAGTGCGACTGATCCCATGGTTGCCGATGATTGGTTACGGGATATCAAGAGGAAACTAGACACGGTCCGATGCAGCGAACGAGAGAAAGTTTTGTTTGGATCTCATCAGTTATCAGGAGCTGCAGCTGCATGGTGGATGAACTACCAGGAAGCTCACCATGATAAAGATAATATCTCTTGGAGGGAATTTAAGGATCAATTTCGGAAATTTCATATACCTACTGGTGTTATGGCAGCTAAGCGTCGGGAATTTCGGAATTTAACTCAAGGAAGTAAGTCAGTTACTGAGTATTTACACCAATTTACTCATTTGGCTTGATACGCACCTGGAGATGTGGATACTGAAGAGAAGAAGATAGAGCGCTTCACAGAAGGACTTCAACACTATTTACAGTATCAAATTGCTTCTCATGAACTTACAGAATTTCAAACCCTAGTGAATAGAGCTTTAAAGGTGGAAGAAAAGAAGAATATGGGAGAAGAAAGCCGAAAGAGGAGGATGTTCCAGCAAACACGACCACAGCCAAATCCAATCAGAGGAAGAGTTCCTATCACTCCCAATTTTCGACCATCTTATCAGAATCCCAGACCAGCAACGACATTGTGCCCCAACTGTCGAGGAAATCATTCTCAGAAGGATTGCCCTCATCCTCGTGTTGAGTGTTATCATTGTGGACAGCGTGGGCACCGTAAAGAATTCTGTCCTTGGATACAACTTCCGATGTCTATTGCCAGATCTCAGGCAGGAACACAGCCAGTAGTAACCAGGGCATCACCATCACAGAATTTTAGAGGGAATTCAGCAGGAAGAGGAGGAAACATGGCTAATCGAGGAAGAGGAAGAGGTAGAGCACCAGCTGCAACCCAAGGAGGAAGATTAAACTATACTTCAATTCAAGAAGCGGGCAACGCCACCGACATTCTTCTAGGTAGATTTCTGATTCAATCTGCATCTGCCTTAATATTGTTTGATCCTGGTGCTACAAATTCATTCATGTCAGGAGCATTTGCATCTGAAGTTGAAATGCATATAGACCAAGTACCACTAGAGTACTCTATGGTTATACAAACTCCAGGGGCTAGATTATCTGTTTACTCGATCTGCCCAAATGTAACCTTCAATATAGAAGGGGTAGAATTTGAGACAAATCTACTAGTTCTAGAACTGCAAGGACTAGACATTATTTTGGGAATGGATTGGTTGTCCCAACATAAAGGTCTAGTAGATTGTGAAGAGAAAACCCTTAGTCTTGTCAGTAGCCAAGGGGAGAGAGTTCTATTCCATGCAGAAAGATCTTCAGGAAATTTTGTTGTCAATGGAGAAAAGCCGACAGGAAGCTCAGATAGCTCAGATAGACTGATCATACTCTTCTTCATCCACAACGTCTTCGACCCCAACAATATGTCTCTTACTGTGAAGGACAACGTGCAACTTTGGGTTGGCCGGGTCAACGATGTAGAACACCTGTGTGGCTTGCTCAGCAAGTATAAATGGATCATCTTGGTGTGCAACTCTACTGAGATCGACGAGAGTAAACCCATAATTGTCGACTTTAACACCTCGAGTGATTTCGACCCATTGGCATCGAAACAGAGGAATCTTAAGTAATACATAATCGAGCTCCCATATTTCCTCAATAACGCCGTAATATGAGTCGAGTGCCCTTACTGCCCTGGCATCCTCCGAAAGAGCAAGTAGTGTCACTCCACTACATTGCATAGTACTCTTCTCGTCCTGAGTTCTTGTGTAAAATGAATAGCCGTTGATGTCATACCCCTGCCAAGTCCTTACAGTAAATCTAGGCCATCTGGCCAACCATGTAACAACTTCATCTACGTCGCCCTCAGAAGCTTGCAGGACTCTATTTTCGATCCACCCAGCAAACTTCCTATTATTTTCTCTGGTGACCCAAATCTCTGGCTTCGAGGGATTATGTTTCCGTAACATTTCCTTGTGCTCGTGTATGTATGGCTCCACCCCCGTCATGTGCTGTAAGACCCAAAAATGGGCTTTTGCATACAGATCACTACAGGGGACGACTGCTTTAAATCCAATCGTTCCAATGTCCTGAAGCCTGCCCTCATGCCGGGACGTAGGAACGCCAATTGGGTCAACCCCGGCCATATAGTTGGTACAAAATTCGATCACCTCCTCGGCGGCATAACCTTCAATGATACTGCCCTCAGGCCGATGTCGATTCCTTACATATCCCTTCAAGATACCCATAAATCTCTCAAATGGATACATGTAGCGCAGGAACACGGGTCCACAAAACTTAATTTCTCTGACAAGGTGAACAATTAGATGGACCATAACATCAAAAAAAGATGGAGGGAAATACATCTCCAGCTGACAAAGAGTTGTAGTCACATCGCGTTGCAAATCATCCAGTCCATCCAGATCAATTACCTACAAGGACACAGTTGCAGCAACTATTCAGATCCAAAAAATCTGGCAAGTTCCATGAATGGAGCTAATTAACTTGCTAGGAGTACACGCTTACGTACTTGCCAGATATTGTGTTGAAGAAATAACATAGCTTTGTAATTGTCTCTCTGACTTTGACTGGGAGAATGTCTCTGATAGCAATGGGAACCATTTGTGACATCAGTACATGACAATCATGGGACTTCATACCAACCAGTTTCAAGTCTTTCATGGACACAAGTTTTTTCAAGTTCGCAGAATACCCACATGGAACTTTGACACCATGTAGGCACTGATAGAGTTCTGTTTTTTCTCTTTTTGACAAAGTATAGCAGGCCGGGGGGAGGTATGTCCGCTTTCCCTTCTCCAACGGTGCAAGCTCAGTCCTTATGCCCATGTCGAGCATGTCACGGCGAACGTTGATGCCATCTTTCGTCTTTCCTGGAATGTTCAACAACAAACCAGTCAAACTGTCACAAACATTTTTCTCTACGTGCATGACATCAATGCAATGTCGAACTTGTGAGTGCTCCCAATATGGCAGATCCCAAAGAATCGATCTCTTCTTCCAAACATTTTTTCCTGGAGGTTTAGAGCATTTACCGAACTCAACTTTGATGTCCTTCACGCGCAAGTAAAGCTCCTTACCAGTCACAAACACTGGGGCTGATCCTTTCTCAGGCTTCCCATTGAATGACTTCCTCTTCTTACGGTAGGCGTGATGCGTCGGAAGGAATCTGCGGTGACCCATGTACACTGTTTTTCTGCAGTTCGATAACCACATGCTTTCAGTTTCATCCAGGCAAATAGGACAAGCCTTGCCTCCTTTTGTACTATACCCCGACAAATTTTCATAGGCCGGTAAATCATTTATGGTGCAAAATATCATGGCCCGCAACATGAAATTCTCTCTCTTATGTGCATCCCACACCCGCATCCCTTCACTCCACAATTTATGTAAGTCCTCGACTAACGGTGATAGAAACATGTCAATATCATTCCCGGGTTGTCTGGGTCCTGAAATTAGTAACGACATCATGATGTACTTGCGCTTCATACATAACCAAGGAGGAAGATTGTAGATGCATAAAAGAACCGGCCAAGTGCTATGTCAACTGCTCATATTTCCGTGTGGATTCATACCATCCGTACTCATCCCAAACCTTATATCCCTAACTTCCCCGCCAAACTCACCGAATGTTCTGTTAATGTTTCTCCATTGAATGGAATCAGCTGGATGTCTTAGTTTTCCGTCTTGTTTCCGACCTTCAACATGCCAACGCAAGTACTTCGCATCTTTCGGATTTGCAAACAGCTGTTTCAATCTGGGAATCACAGGCAAATACCACACAGTTTTGGCCGGAGGCCCTTTCTTTACCTCATCACATCCATTGTGATAAATTCTGTCCCCATGCTTATACCGCGATGCACCGCATCTTGGACAAGCATGCAAATCCTCGTACTCGTTACGGTACATAACACAATAATTTGGGCATGCATGTATTCTTTCGATTTCCATTCCCAACGGACACAATAGTTTTTTGGCCTGGTAAACCGATCTTGTCAACTCATTTCCCTCTAGAAGCATGTCCGCTAACAGATCTAATAGCGCCATGAAACTCTTATCGCTCTGACTGTTGCTTGCCTTCAAGTTATATAATCTCAACACAGAAGACAACTTTGTAAATTTTGCACATCCGGGGAACAAAGGCTTCTCAGAATCAACAATTAATTTCTCAAATTTATCTAAATTGTTTTCGCTGTAGTCTTCTTCTACATCACGTAACATTTCATCTAAATTGTCGTCATCTACATGGACTTCCGAATGAACATTACCAATGTTCTGATCATGATCATCATTACTGCAATCCACTTCCGGGTGCTGCTGAGTGGTAGCGGTGCTCGTTTCCTCAAGATCTCCACCATGCCATATCCAACGGGTATAGCGTGCGTTAAAACCACGATGAATCAAATGACTCCTAATCTGATCAGAGTTGCCGAACCTTTTTAAGTTCATGCAATCTATACAAGGACAATGCATATCTTTCTCTCCCTTCTTCGCCTTTTCTTGCTCAGCAAATTTAATAAACCCATTCACACCCTCCAAATACTCAACAGTAGTACGTTTTATTCCATACATCCAATATTCTCGGTCCATCTACAATTATTTCACAAAATTGACAAATTCAAATAAATAATTAATGACTCAGGGCATGCATATATGCATGAAACATAATTAGCTAGGCCATATGTGTGTACATGAGCTGCTTAATTACATTAAATGGATTTGTATATATGAAACCCTAATTAACTTGATGCATGCATTAATTGGAAGAGCCAGCTAGCTAGCTGCTTAAATTCAGCAAGCTATAGCTAGCTAGTCAACCTAGCCTTCTAGCTAGTTTGGAGCTACATGTATCTAGTTTAATGAATTGCAAGTAGAGAGAGAGAGGGAGAGTGTGAAAGAGTGATCGAGAGAGGGAGAGAGAGGTGATGAGAAGATGACAGTACAGAGGGGGATGGAAATATGATCAACCTCTCATCTAGCTTCTCCAGATCACTCTAGCTTGGAGTCGTGCGTGGCTGAAATGATTCCAACATGCAGAGCGCAGAGCAGGGGTCGACCTAATTAAGTTGTGCAATTTTACTATCGGTTCAAAAACACAAACCGATAGTAAAATAAGGTCCCCACTGTCATAACCATTAGTTTATATAAAGTCATTTTACTATCGGTTTGTTTTATATAACCGATAGTAAACTTTACTATATTGTATCGGTTAGTACAGTAAGAACCGATAGTAAAAAGTCAGTAATTTCACTATCAGTTACGCGAGAAAAACTGATACTACTATTTAATATATTATATCGGTTGGTACAGTACGAACCGATAGTATAAAGTGAGTAATTTTACTATCTGTTACGAATGAAAAACTGATAGTACTATTTTAATATATTATATTGGTTGGTACAGTAATAACCGATAGTATAAAGTGCGTAATTTTACTATCAGTTAAAAATGGAAAAGCGATAGTACTATTTAATATATTTTGTTTTGGATTCACTGTAGGGAGTGCATAACGGATTTCCAGAGAGAAGGCACCCATTATGGGAAATTAATAAAATATCCAACGAAGGGTTGCCTCGGGCATATAAAAGGAGAAGGTAGCTTCCTGAGGAAGCCACACAACCAGAAACCCTTCATTTGCCTTAGAGTTTCTCGCCACACAAAACCCTCATTCCTCATCTCTGTCGCCTCCAAAGTCACCGCCTTTCCTCTCAATCTTTCGAAAGAGATGGCCTCCTGGAGCTGATCTGTTCACCACACCGAAGAAAGCCTGATGGCCCTTGAGAAGGAAGAGATTCTCCCTCCGCGGATGCTGATCAACTAGTGGCCAGCGGAAAAAGATCAAGAAACCCCAATCGTCCAAGAGGGCGAGTTGGTGGTCTTTGAGGAATACCTGTGTTGCGGGTTCCGATTCCCCGAGAGCCAGTCCTTGAAGGGAATCTTGGAGCATTATGGGTTGGAGTTAGTGAATCTCCACCCAAATGTTGTTCTTATCTTGGCGATCTTCCAGCATCTCTGTGAGGCTTTCGTTGGAGTGCTTCCGAGCGTGGAACTTTTCTGACGCTTTTATTTTTCGGCATGGTCGAAGAGTGCCAATGCCGCCGGATGCATTTACTTCCGGATAATGGAGAAGAAAGAGTACCCCTTCCCACCCCTCCGAGATTCTGTACATGGGTGGTACTAGAAGTGGTTCTACTGTACCCCTCCGTCGAAGAGCGGACTGTGGTTCGAGAACTCCCGACCGGAGAAGGCCAGCGAGCTGGACTCCGTTACTGCTCTAAGCCTAGAGCAAAAGAAGCAGGCCCAAGTCATTCTTCACTTAGTCCAGCAAGGACTGACTGCGCACGATATCATACGCGACTTTGTGAAGAACCGGATAAGCCCCCTGCGTGAAAGGGCTCATCTGGCTTGGGAAATCCAGTCCATGGCGGATAGCACCTTGGACTACAATAAAGGTATGTCTTCTGGTCAACAAAACATACATTTTTACTGAAAAAATGTCGTATTTGTTAACATGCTTGTTTGTGACGCAGCCCTGCCTTTGTCTGAGATTGAAAAAGGACAAATTATCTCCTCAAGGGATACAGCGCCACTGTGGAGGGAGCCAAGGGATCGCCTTGCCCCCAGAGCCTAATCAATGCCGACAACGATCTCAAATAGGAGAACCGAAAGGTAGGCCCTTTCTTAATGAGCTCTGTTGTAGACCATTCACCTGTCCTGTATTAACAAGAACATTTGGAATGACATAGCTTCTGGGAAAGTTCGCCGAGGCGACGTGTCCAAGCGAGGACGTTGGTCTCTTGGGGAGACCGGCTATGAAGAGGGTGAAGAGGACCTCTTCGAAGCTCGCGGCGAAGGAACCCTCTCCTGAGAAGTCCAAGAAGATTCTGGGGGAGGCCTCTTCGCAAAAGAAACCCCTTACTGCGAAAAGGACTGCGGTAAGATATTCTGTGCCACCTGTAACCCCAGGTACGTGCAGAAATTATTTCTTCGTCGTATAGGGTGAAGGGAGCGAGGACGAGGAGGATGACATTCCTCTAGTTCACCGCAAGAGGAAGGCGATCACTCCTCCGACCAGCGAGGTCCTATCTCTGACCACAGAGACGACTACAATGGGTCCCGCGACCACTGAAAATCCTGTGGTTGTGGGTGAAACCCCAGTGCCTGAAGCTTACGAAGCTTCAGGTTGTGGAACACCTCCCCTTCTGATAGAAGGGGCGATTGTGGTAAGATTCCTCACCATCCTGAATGTTTTCGTTCGTCAGTGTGCATCCATTAAGTTATGTTGTGCTCACACAGGAAGAGGAAGACAATGCTCCCCTCATCTACCACCAAATGACTCCTGCCAGTCCTAGGGCGGTGAGTACTCCACTCCTATTGACAGGAGTGGGAATAACTGAACAGGATCCTACAACCACAACTGATCTTGTGGTCGCGGACGAAGTTTCGGTGCCAATGGTCGAAGAAGCTTCTGGACCAAGGACTCCGTCTGTACCGACAGAAGAAGTCACCCCGGTAAGGATCATTACAATCTTGGTTTTCATCTTCCTCATGTGTATCCTTATAGATTTTCATGAACACAGGGAGAAAAGAACAAGGTCCTATTTTGGAAGAGGAAGACCAGGATAGATGGCGACTGTCCTCTTTTTCTCGGGGTACCCTCTTCGAAATCCCAGAAATTGGTAGGATTTCGAGTAAGGTAAGAATCTTTCCCGTTTGGACAGGGTCGTATTATAGTGATCGACTGAAGAGATTCTAACCGATGGTCCTTCTATTTGCTTAGGCACAGCGATACAGCGCCAAGCCCCCTAGTGACCTCGGCAAGTGTTTAAACTTCCCTTGCTACCGAGGTCATGGGTGAGCAAAGTTCCATCCCTTCGGCCAGGGAAGATTTTGGGCCATTATAGATGGGATGGCCGCAGAAGTCCAATCGTGGAGATTGGAATCTGCGACTCTAGCAATGGAGGAGGCTCAGCAGGAAAACTCATCTGCCGCTCCTACTAGGGATAAGGCGAGTCTAGCGTCTCAGCCTTTGGCTGAACCGAAAAGTGGCTCGTTCAGCAAGTATGTTGAGGTATGCCGATCATCCCTTGTGATTTGTATGTTCGCATTTGCATAGGAATATCCAGGCTTTGAAACTGATCCCCTTCCATGTCATAGGAACTGACTCGTATGGCGACCAGGTTGATGGCTATAGCAAATAGTATCGAGGTCGTGCAAGAGGAAATGAGTCGCCTGCAGCGGTAAGGAAGATGTTTGTTCATTTTCCTGAATGTAAGTCCTATCTTGACAATTGTCTCTTTTGTCACAGAGAAAATGCCTTTCTGTCAAAAGCCTCGCTGATCAGGAAAATCAGGAGTTTAGGGCAGTTGCCAAGATCTCATTCCTGGAGACTGAACTCCAAAAACTGTGGTCACAGCTCTCCTGTATGTATACTTCCGACTAGAGTGAATTAATTTAGTCATATAAACTTGTTTGTGATGGTCTCCTATCGCAGCGCGAGACGACCAAATAAGCCAGCTCGGCCAAGAGAAGAAAAATCTCCAGACGACCATCGAGTTACAAAACTTGAAAGTTGATTCTGTCTACAGGGAGAACAAGGACTTGAGTGCGTCACTCTCAGCTTGCAGCAGTGCTCAACGAGACATCTTTGAAAAACTGAAGATGGTGGCCGGTTTGCTGAGGGCTGATGTGGTTGAAACCGAAAGGGACGACCTTAGCCTTAGCGACTGGACCACACTGGTCGCGACCCAAGCAGAGTCACTACTCAAGTATCTTCCAAAAGATACAATGCGACAAAAGGAGGCGATCAAGACAAGAGTGCGATCAGCAGCCTTCGCCATCCTCTGCCGGCTTCGTCTCCACCATGGCCCAGATCTTGATCTGAATCCAGTGGTGGGAGAGGTAGAGGTCCAGAGTGAAGACCAGCTTGAGGTCATAATGGTGGAAGTCAAATCTCTAGTAGAAGACCTCTTGAAAGAGCTTGGCCTAATGTAAATCCTGTACCTGTACAGATTCAATTTATACAATGCGATTGTATGCATTATTTTTTGAAAGAAAGCGCTTCTTTTTGTTTCATGTTGCGACCACATTCCCCTAGCCCCCTCCTGTGATTATGTATACTGAAGACTTAGTATTATAAGCATAGAAAAAATATGGGTGTAACGATGACCAGGAATATCCGACTAGACCGACAATCATGTTTGATACAATACCCGACCTTATTGCAAATTGGTAGCCACTCTGATGATCAAGGACATGCCAGCAAGCCCCGTGTGCATTGAGAAACGGCTTATTGAGGGGTATCTTGTCTGGAAGTGATCACGAGATCAGCCCGCGAATCTGATCAGGGTATTATGGTGATATAATTATCGGCGACCAGCCCCTGAGTCAGACTCATAACATACGGGCACGAGGAATAATTATCACATGAAATAACTAAAAGTACTGATTTTGTTAAATAATGCTTATTGAAAAGGAAAAGGGTTGGGAAACTTACACGTAGAACTTGCGTAGTTGATCGAAGTTCCAGATATTGGATAAGATCTGACCATCCTCCATTGCTAACCGAGCGGATCCTGGTCGCGGCACCGAGACAATAGTGTAGGGACCTTCCCATTGTGGGGAGAACTTCTTGCGATTAGATTGGTTTTGTATTTTACGTAAAACCAGATTGCCCACATGAAGACTACGTGGTCGCACCCTTTTGTTATGGTATTTGCGCAAAGCTTGCAAATACACCGCAGACTTGACCACAGCTCGATCACGCTTTTCTTCTAGGAGAATTAGATCTTGTAATCATTGTCCGTTCTGATCAACTTGTTTGAATTGATCTGTTCGGACAGAACCAATACTAATTTCCATGGGTAACACAGCCTCAGCTCCGTATACCAGATGGAAAGGTGTCTCACCGGTGGCTCGAGCAGAAGTGGTGCGTAGTGCCCACAGAACAATATAGAGCTCGTCTACCCAATCCCCCGAGCGTGTCTAAAGGCGATCAAAAATGAGCTTTTTGATACCCTGTAATATTTGCCTGTTGGCACGTTCAATGGCACCATTGCTCTGCGGATGAGCTACAGAGGCAAAGCACACCTTGGTTCCAATGGTGTCGCAATAGTCCAGAAAAAGACCGCTAGAGAACTGGGAACCATTATCAGTGATGAGATGATTTGGAACACCGAATCGAGTCACAATGTTCTTATGAAAGAACTTTTGTGTAGCAGCAGCAGTAATATTGCGTACTGGTTCGGCCTCAATCCAATTTGTAATCGTGTCGATAGCTACGAACAAGAACTTGTATCCATTGACCGCTTGTGGCATAGGACCAACAATATCCATCCCCTAGACCACGAAGGGCCATGATAGAGGGATAGTTCGTAGAGTGTAGGTAGGCTGATGGACCTGTCTCGCATGAAATTGACACTGAGGACATGTCTTGACCATATTCTTGGCATCATCAAGTGCCGAACGTCAGTAAAATCCTTGTTGGAAAGCCTTTCCGACCAGTGTACGAAATGACGCATGTGCACCGCATACACCGTCATGAATTTCTTTCAAAAGGGATTTACCTTCCTCTTGGGACACACAGCGCATGAATACTCCTTGAGTACCTTTCCTATACAAAACCCCTTCTATAAGTTTGTATAGGTGCACTTTTCGAACTAACCGATCGCTCTCGGTTTCATCCACGGGCAAGGTCTTGTGTTCGAGATAGACCTTCGATGGATGGGTCCAATCTCGTTCTTGTCCGAGGTTGGTAACGCAGACTGTTACCGGATCATCCTCGGCCATAGTCATGAACGAAGGATGTTCCAAGTGTTTGACGAACACTCCTGCTGGAGCGAATGTGCGTGAGGACCCAATTTTGGATAATTGGTCTGCGAGAATGTTGTCCTTCCGCGGGATGTATTGGACTTCAAAATGACTGAAGTGATTTTTCAATCTCCTCACTTCCCCAGGTAATGAGCCATTGTCTCATCGGAGGTGCTGTACTCCTTGTTTACCTGGTTTACGACCAGCTGTGAGTCTCCCCTCACCACTAATCGACGGACTCTGAGGAATTTTGTTGCCCGGAGCCCTGCAATAAGACCTTCATACTCTGCTGCGTTGTTGGTTGCAACAAAGTGTAGTTGAATGACATACTTGAGCTGCTCGCCCTGTGGCGTAACTAGGACCACCTCAGCCCCCTAGTGTTGAAAACTGCGAGGCCATCAATATACATTGTCCAGTGATTGGGGCATTCCAATTCTTCAGGCGCCTGTATGAGCTGTTCAAGATTAGTCCATTCGACCACAACGTTGGCCAGGACCTGAGACTTGACCACGGTGTGAGGCGTGAAATGGATATCGAATGCTCCGAGTTCGACAGCCCATTTGGCGATCCGACCAGATTTCCCCAGATTCCGGACAATGTCCCCCAAAGGAAAAGATGAGGGCATTGTGATCTTATGTGCTTGAAAGTAATGTCGTAGCTTACGAGAAAACATCAGTAGTGCGTAAAGTATCTTTTGGACCTCAGGGTATCTCTCCTTAGGACCATGAAGTACTTCACTTCCGTAGTAGACGGGTTTGTGCATACCTTCTCTTTTTGTGATCAGGACAGCGCTGACCATGCAAGGTGTGGCCGCCAAGTAAAGGAGTAATGGTTCCTCTTTGTTGGGAGAAACCAAGACCAGCGGACTGGACAAGTATGATTTGACCTCCTGGAATGCTTTCTCGGCCTCATCGGACCAAGAAAAATTATGGTGTTTGCGCAGGGCTTTGAAGAAAGGTAGTCCCTTTTTGCCTAGTCACGATATGAACCGGCTCAATGCCGCCATGCGACCCGCAAGGCACTGAACATCTTTGATGGTTGAGGGAGACCTCATTTTTTTGATAGCCCTGATTTTTTTAGGATTGACCTCGATTCCTCTTAAACAAATAAAAAAACCAAGAAGTTTTCCAGATGAAATGCTGAAAGAACATTTCTCCGGGTTTAACTTTATTCCATATTGATTCAAATTACAGAAGGTTTCAGCAAGATCGTCTAAATGAGACGAACTTTTTAAGCTTTTTACAACCAGGTTGTCTACATAAGCTTCAAGATTACGCCCCATCTGGGAAAGAAAGGTCTTTTGCATCAAGCGCTGGTACGTGGAACCTGCGTTCTTGAGACCAAACAGCATTTGACGTAGAAGTAGGTGCCGAATGGTGTGATGAAGGCAGTCTTCTCTTCATCTTCTTCTGCCATGCTAATTTGATGATGTCCCGAGTAAGCGTCCAAGAAACTCATCAGTTCACAAATTGCAGTAGAATCGACCAGTTGGTCGATGCGGCGAAGGGGAAAGTCATCCTTCGGACCGGCACTATTTAGGCTGGTGTAGCCGACGCACATGCACCACTTGCCATTTGACTTACGGACCATGACGAGATTTTCAATCCATTCCGGGTGATCGACTTCGCGAATAAACCCGGCCTTCTGGAGTTTATCTAACTCCACTTGGATGGCTTCCTGCCGATCAACAGCAAAATGCCTAAGCTTCTACTTTATTGATCGCTATCCAGGTCGAATTGCTAACCTGTGCTCGATTACCTCCCTTGGGACACTGGGCATGTCGGATGGTTTCTACGCAAACACATCTGCGTTAGCTCAAAGGAAAGTAACGAGCTCGAGTTCCTATTTTTCATCCAGTCCTGATCCAACCCGAATTGTCCTGGATGGATCATATGGGTACAACGGAACCAGTTTTAATGTTTCATCTAGTCGAGAAGCGGCTTTGATTGTATCAGTGGACACTATGGCAATCTGGGCTTCTCAGAGGGAAAGCTGATCTACCATCTCCAGGGATAACCGGTCACATGTCAATGCCATGTTGCGACTGCCTAGGACCAAAATAACGCCCTTGGGGCCAGGTAACTTGCCACACTGGTAAGCATAGTGCGTAGCCATCATGAACTTAGCAAGAGTTGGCTTGCCAAAGATCGCTTTATAAGCCGAATCACAATCAATTACATCAAAAGTAACCAATTCTGTTCGGAAGTTATCTGGTTCACCCAGCGTAACCGGGAGCACTATCTGTCCCAATGGCATCATAGAGGGACCATAAATTATCCCATAAAAAGGATGAAATATGAGTTTGATCTTCGAACGAGGAATTTGCATCTTGTCGAGTGCCTTGACCAATAAAATGTCCACGGAACTAACTCCGTCGATCAGGACCCTTTCGACTCTAGCATTACTGATAATTGGGGTTATGACCAAAGATAGCCTCAATGGTCGAGTAAGCCCCACAGGACAATCAGAGCGATCAAATGTCAAAGGTGTATCCCACCAACGGGGGTACTGAGGTTCACCAAGGGGGGTCTCCATTTGGTTCACCTCTCAATAAAAGGCTTTAAATTGCCGTTTAGAAACAAAAGAGGAGGAACCTCCGAAAATAACATTGACATGATTATGAGGTACCTAGTAGGACATTTCTTCGTCCCCGCTGGCGTCTCTTAGCCCAAAAGTCTGTTCTTTCGGTGGCAAGGTCGGCATAGGTCTGATCCCCTGGTAGAAGTCATCTAACTGCTTCAACCAACTCTGGCAATTCTTGAGGTCGTGACCTACGGAGTTGTGGAGTGGACACCATCTCTTGCCTTCCTGCGGGTTAGCCGACTTCTCTGGCTGGTCGGCATTGCGACCACCTGAAGCAGTTTTATTTTTAAACGAAGGTTTGTTACCTTTGGTCGGTGGAGGTTTCTCTGCGACCGTGACCTCTCGGTACTGTCCAGATCGACTCCTTTTTGATTTCTTCGACGTCCCGCCTGATGAAGATTCCCAGTTCTTGTTCGAATCCTCCCTCTTCACATCCTTGGGACTTGGTTGAGGCGGTAAGTTTCCTTTGTCTACCAACCGATTCCACTCAACAACCTCGGCCGCGTTAGAATATCGATCAGCCATATCAAAAAGATCGGCTACTGATCAAGGAGGATGGATGAGCAAATCCTCTGTGAACCTCCAATATTGAACGGCGTGTTTAAATGGCCTGATAATGGAATTATCAGATATGTTCGGGATGGTATTTCTGACCCCGACAAATCTCTTGACAAACTGACGAAGAGTTTCGGTTGATGTTTGTCGTAGTCAATGAAGGTCATCCTCTTTTCCCGGCTCCTGATAACAATTTTGGAAATTGTTGAGGATGGCATCGCACAACATTTCCCAGTTATAGATTGAACCCTGAGGCTGATTGAACAACCAGGTTCTTGCTGGTCCGTCGAGGACTGTAGGCAAATAGTTGGCCATGACCTGGTCATCGCCACTTGCTGCCTGAATAGCAGTGATGTAAATTTGAAGGAACTCGGATGGATTTTGAGTTCCGTCAAATCTTTCTATGGCCTCCGATTTTAACTTGTCAGCCAAACGACCGCACGAAGGCCAAACGAGAAAGCTTTATAACCGACATAAGAACCATGAATAGACCTGTGACTCTCGACCTGATCTTGGGTGACCTCACGCGAAGGAGAGGTCACGTGTGGTCGCAGGCGAGAGTGGACAGGAATTCATTCCCCGTCACGAGAATTCCCTGCCCATCTCGCTTTGTCATGCCGAGACTGCACTGGTGGTGGACGATTCCACCTATTAGAACCAGAATTAAAGTATTCTCAGTCATGGGAGTGTGTCGTTGACCGGGAAGAGGCTACCGGGGTCACCTCAGACGCAACCTCATCCAACCTTTCTGCCAGGATTCTGGCGAAAGCTGATTTCTGTGCATCTGTGACCGTAGGAGGAAAATTACGCAGGACCTCTGCGATGGATCGAAGCCGGCCATGCGTCCTCCTCCTGGGTGCGCCAGGTGTCACCATCTGTTCGTCCGCCGGTAAATGTTCCAGGGGAAAAGATGATGTCTGGTCTCGTCTGCGACCATGTGGTCGACGGGAGGAACTCAGAGCAGCGTCGTAACGAGCTTGCGCATTTTGAAGAGCCTCTAGGGCCATTCTGCGAAGTTCGTTATCCTGTTTCTCACGATCTTGATCCTCCTTTTGTTCGCATTCCCGTTCTTCCCTAGCATCCCGCTGATCGGGAGTTTCTTCCGATAAGGCAGTGAATTGCCTGGGGAGCGAGGTCGCCGATGGAGAAAACATCTCTGTTTGTTCCGAGTCAGATTCGAAATCAAAGAGATGGTGGAGGTTATCAGGATCAAACCTCCCGGGGCTAAATTCCTGGTTGACAACGCCCTTACCCTGAGCAGGGTCGTGCGATGGACCGGTTTCAACCTCTAACGTAGTAGAAACCGCGTTGGGCTCCGGTTCTGTGTCGGTTGTCTCCTGGTCGATAGACATGACCTGAGTGGTCGAATCGACCTCCGGGACATCTTCACCTCCGGTTTCCTCCACTGGAATAGGATCACTAGGTGAAGGCATCTGGATGTGGGCATAATCCTCGAGATCAAAGTCGTTCTCGGAATCATATGCTCCAGACATGGCTCACCGAATCTCCGGATAGGAACAAGAGCGCCTTGAGAAATGCCCCACGGTGGACGCCAGCTGTCGACGATTCGAACTCGGGGTCCTTAGTCAAACTTATGCAGAATTTATGAGTTATGAGGCCTTCCAGGGTGTCCCTCCGGAAAGGGATGATGAGCAATGTCGGTTGGAACACAGAGAGATTTATATAGGTTCGGGCCCTCGATGGTGGGAGTAATAGCCCTACGTCCTGTTGTGATTTCACTATGTATGGGAAAAAAGGTTACAAAGTTGTGGAAAAGATCATCACAGGCGAAGAACTTTTCTGTGTGATTGTCTAGAAAATGACTAAACTAGCCTATGGAAGCTTGTTGGTGTTGATCTCTCAGATCTGTTCGATCTGTGGGATCTGTTCGATCTGTCAGATCATGAGGTCTCTTGAATCAGTGGTAGATCTCTGTCTGGTATATTTGTGCACCCTTTTATACTGGTCGAAATAGTGCCAATGCACAACGGTTTTGAATGGTTGCTCGGATGTAGTTTTGATAACCGCAGTTAACTCCCACATAGGCTTAACACATGCAATTAAGGGATAACCACACGAGTTAACCTCCTGGCAGTTGTCTTCATACGTGGAAGGATCTTCGTGATACTCGGGATATACCTGTTGTAGAGCTTAAACAGCTCGGACTCATCCTGGTCAATAGCAGTCAATGACCTTCTAACCGCGCACTGTCTTTCTGACCGCGCGCTCTCTTACAACCTTCTATCCACACATCGCCTACGGCCTCCTGACCGCGTACTTTCTGTGGCCTCATGATAGCGCAAAGCCTGTGACCATGTGTCGCGCTCCTCAGGCCATCTGAGATCATGGCAATGGACACTCGTCTGGTTCAAATCTGTCTTGAACTAGACGTACATTTGCTCTGAACTAGCTCGGGTAACAATCCTCGTCAGGGGCTCAGCCGAAGAGCTACCCTTCCAAACCTCCCAAAGGTGTCTAAACGTCATCATGGGAGGATCCGCCTTAGGGCGAGAGTCCAAGCGCCAACGCAAGGAGTATGCGCGGGAGGTAAAGGTTGTGGGCGTGCTACACGTGTCCCGGCCACCAAAGTGGTCGAACGTCCCCCTCACCTTCACAGCAGAAAACATGTGCGGGGTTCACTTCCCCCCAGACGATGCACTCATCGTCTCAATCACCATCTGTAACTGCCAGCTGGCATGCATCCTCGTTGACGATGGAAGCGCCGCTGACGTCCTGTACCTGAAGGCGTTCAGAGAGATGCAGGTGGATGAAAAGCTGCTGCAACCCACAGCTGGGCCCTTGCAGGGCGTCGTCCCGGGGAAGACCATCCGACCATTACCTTCGGTGCCCAGGCAGCTACCGGACAAAGATGGTCCAGTTAGACGTGGTGGATCTCCCCTCTTCGTACAATGCGATTATGGGGAGAACCACGATCAACCGTCTGGGGGCGGCGATCCACCAGAACTATCTTTGTGTGAAGATCCTCGGGCCTCACAGCGGGATCATTACCCGAGGCGACCAGGACATGGCCTACGCTCTTTACGAGCACGCCGTCACGACGATCCGGAGCATCAACCTGATCAAGGCCCTGGGGGGAGAGCTCCCCCCTGCTCCAGACATCCCGGCCATCCCCTCCGGGATGTTTGTCCTGAAACCGTGCCCGGAGGGAGACCTACGGAAAGTCCGGTTGTCCCCGGAGGATGGGGAAAGGATCGTCAAGATCGGGGCATACCTCCTCGAGGAGCATGCAGAACTACTCACGGCTTTCCTCCACAAAAACTCCGACGTGTTTGCGTGGAAGCCAGCCGACATGCGGGGCGTCGCCCGGGACATTATCGAGCACAAGCTCGTTGTAATGCCCGGCCGCCCCTTGGTAAAGAAGAAGTTGAGGAAGCTCTCCCTCGAGCGGCAAGAGGGCATCAAGGCCAAAATTGCCAGGCTTCAGGAGGCAGGGTTCATTCGGGAGGTTATGCACCCCGAATGGTTGGCGAACCTCGTTGTCGTGAAGAAGTCGAGTGGCAAGTGGAGGATGTGCATGGACTTCACCGACGTCAATAGAGCTTCCCTAAAAGACAACTTCCCACTCCCGCGGATCGACCAGCTTGTGGATTCGACCACGGGGTGTGAGCTTATGAGCTTTCTCGACGCGTATTCGAGCTACCACCAAGTCCGGATGGCTAAGGAGGTGTAACACCCTGGGTTTAGGGGTGAAAACTTCCTTTTTCATGAACATCATGCATGCATGTATCTGTAGTAGTAGCCAGATCAGTCAGACCCTAATCTATCTGAAGCCCTAAAATTTCCAAATCTATCCTGTAGACCAAAATCAAGATGAGATCTATCAGTTACTCTAAACATAAAAGCCTTCAGAAGCCAGATTCAATTCCATCTCTAACTCTCAGAACTTGCAATCCATTTCTGCTTTTGAAAATAGGAATTTAATTAATATCCTAATTACCCTAAATACTCTGAACTAAGATTTAGCCAAATCTTGACCTAATCCAGCCCAGATTATTCCTGGATTATGATCATGGGTATTCCAATACCTTAATCTAGAAAGTTGGCAGCCAGATTTCTTCATTTAAGCCTTTTTCACATATCAGTCCAAATTGTATCTCGAATCAATCCTTTTTTTGATATCTGGAAACCCAAAAAGGCTAAAATCCTCACATCAACTCCAAATTCAGAATTTCTTTAGCAAATCTCTTCCAAATGCTATTTGATACAGTTTTCCCTTTTGTCCAAACTTCAAAATCTCACCCTGCCAGAATTCGAAATCGACAAAACTCAGATTTTAATTACCCTAAAATACCCTATTTTCAGTTTATATGAAAAACCATCAAATCATGCCAGATTTATGAAATTTCTTGCTGGATGAGTACAAGGAATAAGTTTATACTCATCTCTGAAACCAAATTGCAGATTACCCCTCTCTAAACCCAAAATTACAAATCAATTCAGAATTCAATCAAAGATTCTTGCAACCAGGTCCCTGGTTCGATCGGAGCTACAGTTCACGACCAGAGCACCAGCTCCTTCGACCTCGACCACAGCCAGCACAGTGCACAGTGTTCGACCACTTCGACCAGTGTCGCTGCGACCGCGACCAGGTGCGCCGTGTTGCCGTGCCTTTTGCCGCCGATCAGCGCCGCGCTCGCCTATGCTCGTTCACGGCCGTGCTTGCATGCGCACACATGTTTGCACCTCAGATATCGCCGTAGCAATGTTTGTCCAGCACATCAGTAGCTCGCGCAGCTAAACCTGTTCGCCGTTGCTTCAACCTGAAGTCTTCACCGGCGCAAGCACCTTAGCCTTCAAGCAGTGAGCTTCACTTCATCTTGCCTTGCCTTTAAATAGCAACCCAAAGCAGCTTCTTTATCTCCATCACTGGCAAGCTAAACCATTTCCTTCGACCTTGTCTTCTTCTCCGGGGAGCCGCCGAGGAGGTCGACGACGCCAGCACGCCCCACTGCACCAACCTTCAAATTGAAGCCACATTGAGTTCCCCTCATCAAACTCTCTGTGCTGTACCATTTAATTGAACTCTCGTGCCCCTCATCGCCAATGATTGCCGGAATTGTTAAAACCCCTGTTCCAGCTTTACAACTTGATTCAATCCAAATTTGCCCTCGATTCAGTAGAACAAATTGATCAGTGAGCTATCCTTAGCAAGCCTGTGCATCAACATTTCAAAATTTAACTCGAATCAAAGCTGTTCCCAAATTGGAACTTCACTAGTCACCGGCTCTCGTCGCCAGGCTACTCCGGTGATGCTCCGGGCAAATTGATTGTGTCAACAGCATCCTTATGCTCCCCTCTTACTTCTCAAGCAAGGGATTGAGTTCAGACCTCGTGTGGCTAAAATCCCCAATTCCCGTGTCATCTTCTCCAGCACCGTCCACTGGAAATCTGTTCCCCGCCGATCCAGCTCCAGCCACCATGTCCTTTAGATGCATCTCGATCTCCTGAACACTTTTGTCTACTAGCTCGACACCAAATTCGGTCTAAACTAGAAGTTATGAATATGCCCAAATCTTTGTCCAGTGCCAATTCATGTGATTTCAGTCACCATGTTCTTCACCGATTTTCATCGCCGTCCGACCATCTTCAGCCTTTGAACCTGTTGTATTATTTGTTCCTGTTATCAAGGCCTATCTCCCAGATAAAGTGGTGCATCAATTGGAGCCCTAGATAAAAGGATATGGTAAACCCTAGTTTTTGGCCATGTCAGCCCAATGCCAGTTTATGCCAGCAAGTGACATTAGCCCTTTTCACCTCCCTCCAGACATGAATTTTGAAAATGACTTTGTCCCTTAGACTCCTGATGTTGTGATCTACATTTTCTTCTTCTGTCACAACTTGGGTTGAGCCCTTTATCAATCATTAACCCTATGTCGACACCTTGAACCGAATCTCGACCTAAAGGCGTTCGTCGATTTTGGGCAAACCAGCCACAGACTTAATGTCATTTCCATTCCCTGGAACCCTAAAAGTCCCTAGCACCCATCTTCAGCCCTAATCTCATGAGTTTAGCCCTAACCAGTTTCTAAACCCAATTGTTCCGGTATCACCAAGACATTTCTTCTTTGCATTATCGCATGTAGTGTAGTAATATGATATTGAAATGGTTGTGATTTTTGGTTGCCTGCTTGATCTTTCCTCAGAGCCAGAGCCAGAGTTCGAGGACTTCACTGTCAACCCAACACCAACTGCTATTTCTTATGACGCGGAAGGCAAGTCATAGTATTGACCATCTTGAACCTATATTTTATGAGTTGCTATGATATGACCTTGAATATAAATAATATTGCATGTGAAAGAATGGTTGAATTATGAATTGGCAGTACTAGGCTGGATGCCTGTGAAATGTGAAATGATCAAATAGTGAGCCATGAACTATTATATATGTACTTATGTATATTCATGAAATAAAACCCCTAGCCGTGACCAGGATTTTGGTATGGAATGGTGGTAGCACTAGAGGTGCTTGGCTGCACTGGATGTGCAGGCACTGAAGGTGCATGGTTTGTGGTATGATCTGGTCACTGGCGTATAAGGAGTAGAACCTTGTGTTGTGCGTCTAGTGGCATGAAACACGTGCAAACCGCAGGCCTGGTATGGGATAGGCCTGAACAAGTACTTATGCGGAGTGCACATGAAACCCCTGCATGAGATGTGAAGTGATGCATGATTTATAGCGAGTACGGCTCCTACACATATCACTGAATGTGATCATGCACGCTGACCCAGTAATGGGAAGATGCAATAGGGGTGGGGGTATAACCCGCCACAACTGTGGTTCGCGAGAGATCCACAGGGTCAGGGGTGAATTGTGAGTGAAACATAACAAAAGTTCTTGTTATCCCCACCTTGCCACTCACAGTATGAAGTGAGCCAGGGGTCGAATCATTTTGATAGGAAGGGCATGAAAGTGGAATATCTTGCGGGTAAATTGGTACCTCTCTGCAGACTTAAAAATGTATTCGAATACTCTGAGCTCCCGGGTTTATAGGAGTCTGCTGCGGTGGATTAAATCCACGGGGTGTGGCACAAGTATGTTTTCCAAATAAAATTTGATAAGGCAATATTACCCAAATGACATGTGTTGTCATGATAAGGGGTGCTGCCATGGGCTGTCATGTGTCGACGTGTCACGGTAGGGGTGTAATTTAGTGAACATGAATAGCGATGCTATGTTATGAAAAGTGCTGCCATGAGATGAGATATGAAGGAAAAGACTGTTTTACAACCATCCACACTTCTTTACTAGCATAGATTCATATCATCCCTACTATATGTATCTACTCTTACCTATGACTTGCTGAGTACGTAAGTACTCACCCTTGCAACCTACAACCTAGTAGATGGAGCGTCCCATGATCAAGATAAAGGCGTGGAGAACTTCTTGGATTCGGTTGGAGGAGAGCCAGTTCTGCCAGAACCCTGATGTGTGTTGTTCTGCCGTCAACTTCTTACTGTGGAAGGGACACCCATCATCCGCTGTGTAGATGTTTTTATTTTGCTCTAGCTAAACCATGTATGCCGCGAAGGCATTGTAATCTCTTTATGTAATATTAAGGCCAATAGGCCACACTACTTAATATTTTGTAAGTTTTGCTGCTGCAATGTGAATATACTCTTGTGCTTGACTTATCTTGGGAAGTAAATGTTTTGCATATATGGGACCAGCTGTAGAGGGCTGGGTCTCCACGGGAGTAGTCGTAGTCCCAGATTCGGGGAGCGACAGGAGGGGAACAGACGAGTTTTGTAACACCCCTCGACACCTTCCGTTACGTCCACATGCCCTTCGGGCTGAAGAATGCTAGGGCGACCTTCCAACGCATCATGTCGGTGGTCCTTAAGGACCAGATTGGCCACAACGTCGAGGTCTATGTCGATGACGCGGTAGCCAAAAGTCTCCGTGCGACCGCTCACATCGAAGACTCAGCGAAGACCTTCCGCAATCTCTCCGAGTATGGATTGAAGCTCAACCCGGAAAAGTGCGCCTTCGGCGTACACGGGGGAAGATGCTTGGCTTCCTCATGTCCCAGCGAGGCATAGAGGCTAACCCCGAAAAAGTTCGGGGTGTGCTGGACATGCCCCCGCCACACTCTGTGAAAGACATACAATGTCTTACCGGCCGTTTGGCCGTGCTAAGCCGCTTCGTCTCACGGTCGAGGGAACGTGGCCTTCAGTTCTTCAAAATTCTCCGGGGCCTTGAGGGGTTCAAGTGGACTCCCGAGGCCCAGGTGGCCTTCGACGACCTGCAGAAGTACCTCATGAGCCTCCCAATGCTCATGAGCCCATCTCCAAAAGAACCCCTGCTCCTTTACCTCGCCGCCACCACGGTCGTTGTGAGCGTGGTTCTAGTAACGGAGCATGACAGGCAGTAGCACCTCGTGTACTACGTGAGGGAAGCGCAACAAGGGGCTAAGACATGGCACACAGAGGTGGAGAAGATTTGCTACGCCCTCCTGATGGCATCCCGGAAGCTCCGCCACTACTTCCTCGGACACCTGGTCACAGTCCCTTCTTCCCTACCCATGGGGGAGGTGCTGCGAAACAAGCAGGCCACCTGCCGGATCGGGAAGTGGGGAGCCGAGCCGGCTCCTTTCTCCCTGTCTGTTACGGGCCGTTCCGCCATCAAATCACATGTCCTTGCTGACTTTGTGGCAGAATGGACCCTAGCCCCCGGGACGGAGGGGGAGACTCCCGTCAAGCCGCCCCAGCGCAACGACCATTGGACGCTCTTGTTCGATGGCTCCTTGTGTCTCACTGGGGTTGGCACAGGGGTAGTCCTCCGTAGCCCTGAGGGGAGGATGCTGGAGTACGCGGCAAGGCTCGAGTTCCCTGCTATGAACAACGCCATTAAGTATGAGGCCTTAGTCCTGGGATTGCACCTCAGGCGCACCCTTGGGATTCATCGCCTCCTAGTCAAGGGAGACTCCCAGCTCGTGGTTTGCCAAATGGACAAGTCATTCTGGTGCCATGACGCGAACCTGAGCCTCTAGCTGGGGGTGGTACGCAAGATGGAGAGATACTTCGAAGGACTGGAGAATCGGCATATCCCCCGGAGGGGCAAAGACCGCGTCGATGCCTTAGCCCGGGCAGCCAGCGCCCGGGAAGCTCTCCCCTGGGGCGCCTTCCTAGATATCATCGTGAAGCCCTTTGTGACCCCTCCAGACACGGGCTCTGAGTCCCGCGACCCGGAGGTATCTGAGATCGTCCGGGCCACGTCTTTGATGGACCCCTCGTCTCCTTTATAAGGGGGGAAGCCGAGCGTCCCGATGACGCCGAGGCAAAGCACCTCCGTGCCAAGGCACAGGCGTATCTTCTACTAGAGAGAAACCTCTACAAGCGGGGGCTTCTGCCCTGCTCCATTGCCTCCTGTGGGCAGAAATACTCCAGCTCCTCGAGGACATCCACTCGGGGAGCTGCGGGTCACACCTGTTTCCCCACTCTCGTCCGTGATGCATGAGACCTTGTCTCCGCATGTGAGGCCTGCCAAAAAATGGTGAAGGGCTCCAAGCTGCCCTCTGCGACGCTGCAGACCATCGCCATCACTTGGCCCTTCACGCGTTGGGGGATGGACCTCCTCGGTCCCTTCCCCCCGGCGCCAGGGGGTTACAAGTATACAGGGGTCGCAGTGGATTATTTCTCGAAGTGGGTAGAGGCTGAGCCATTGGCCAGCATCACCTCTCGAGCGGTATAGAGACTTTTCTGGAAGAACATCGCTGTCGCTTTGGGGTCCCCCGAGAAATCACCATCGACAACGGGACCCAATTTCACTTGGCATACTTCCGGGAATTCTACGAAGGCTTGGGGGCTACCCTTTACTTCGGCTCGGTAGCTCATCCCCAGAGTAACGGGGCCGTTGAAAGGGTCAACGGTGTGATCCTACTGGGGTTACACTGACGACTCAAGTAGACCGCCTCTAGGAGGGGCGCATGGGTGGAGGAGCTCCCGAGCATCCTCTATTCCATGCGCAAGACCCCGAGTCAGGCTACCGGGCGCACCCCCTTTTCGCTCATGTACGGGGCTGAGGCAGTCCTCCCCTCGAAGATCGGTTTTCGATCGCTGTGGGTCGAGCTCTTGGAAAGAGTTACGATCGCAGCTGACAAGGATTGACACCCGAGTCAGTTCAAAATAAGTGCACGATTGGTTCAAGATAGATTCGAGCCAGACACGTGCCTGGCGGTGCGAACTCAAGATATTTTGAGAAGTACCAGCCTAAGGTCGCAGGCTATGCCCGATCAGATCGCAGTCTTTACGCGATCAGACCGTAGCTAGTGCGCGGTCAGAAGTTTGTATGCTGTGCGCGGACAGAAGGCTGAAGGTGTTGCGCGGTCAGCCAACATCTCGCGGTCAGAATTCTTTCGACCAGGGAATGTAGGATTAATCTATTTCTGCTACAGGAATATCCCAAGTATCCCAAAGATTCTTCCACGTAGAGGAGCAACCGTCAGGAGGTTAATACGTGCAGTTATCCATGAATAACACGTGTTAAACCTGTGTAAGAGTTAAGAGCGGTTCTCCAAACCGCATCCAAGCAACCGTTTGATGCCGTTACGACTTGGCACCCTTTCGTCTAATATAAAAGGGCGGCATGGTGCATCAAACAGGAGAGATCACCATCTCTGATCAAAACAAGATACAACACATCTCAAAGGATCAAGCAGCCAAGACTACGGCCTAGATTAGACAAGCTTCAATAAGCCTTGCAGGCTCCATTTTGTACACATATATAGGGAAAATCTTCGTCTGTGAATGTCTTTTCCCATCACTCTGTAACTCTTTACTACACATAGTGAAATCCCAACAGGACGTAGGGCTATTACTCCCAGCATCGAGGGCCCGAACCTGTATAAACCTCTCTGTGCTCCAGTTCTCCATAATTCTACATACCTTCTCGGAGGGTCACCCTGAAAGGTCTCACTATTTACAAATTCTGCATAAGTTCGGCTGAGGGCCCCGAGTCCGAATCGTCGACAACTGGCGCCCACCGTGGGGCCTTTCTCAAGGCGTCCTAATTTTCATCCGGAGGTTCGCTGAAATATGGCTGGAGTATATGATTCTGAGAATGATTTTGATCTCGAGGATTATGCTCACATTCCAATGCCTTCTCCAAGCGATCCTGTTCCGATGGAGGAGGTTGGAGGCAAAATCTCCGAGAGGTTGAATCATCTCTCCAGGTCATGTCCATCGACCAGGGAGCAACTAGCGCAAGGTCAGAACCCACCGAGGTTCTTAATGCGCTAGAGGGTGAGTCCGGTCCGTCATACGACCCCGCTGAGGGGAAGGATGATATCGACCTGGAAATCAGCCCGGGGAGATTCGACCCTGATAACCTCCACCGTCTCTTTGATTTTGAGTACGACTCAGAACAAACTGAGATGTTTTCCCCATCGGCGACCTCTCTCCCTAGATAGTTTGATGCCTTATCGGAGGAAACTCCTGATCAACAGGCTGCTAGGGAAGAATGGGAACGCAAACAGAAGGAGGATCAAGATCTCGAGCAACAAAACAACGAACTACGCAGAATGGCCCTAGAGGCTCTTCAAGATGCGCAGGCTCGTTACGATGCTGCTCTGAGTTCTTCTCGATGATCACGTGACCAGACCCCTTCTTTACCTCCGGAGCGTTTCCTGGTGGACGAAGAAACGGTAACACCTGGTGCCTCTAGGAGAAGTACACATGGTCGACTGCGATCTATCGCAGAAGTCATGCGTAATTTCCCTCCTACGGTCACGGATGCGCAGAAACCAGCCTTCACCAGAATCATAGCGGAATGATTGGACGAGGTCGCATCTGAGGCGACCCCAAGGGCCTCTTCCCGGTCGGTAACACATTCCCACGAACGAGAGTGTTCTCACTCTGGTTCTGGTCGACGAAGTTTCCCGCCGCCTGTACCATCCCACCAGGACAAGTACAAGCGGACACAGGATTCTCGTGGTAGGGATCGAGTCCCTGTCCACTCTCGTTTGGGACCGCGGATAACTTCACCGTTGCGTGAAGTCGCTCGTGATCCGGTCGAGAGTCACATGGCAGTTCAGAGTGGATGAAGATCCTACCGATCACAACATCAGTTGCTTCTCCTGCTTCAATGGCGGACGCGTAGTTGAGTCTGCCGCGACCTGTAATAGGCATTCCTCTTCCTCGGCCATTCTGGAATCTTCCTCCTCTAGAGGGTGGAGCACTTCTAGCGAAGCCTTGGGTTGGAATAGGGGCTCTTGCGGCTTGAGCTCGGGCAACGTTGGATGGCAAGTGTTGCAGTGGACAAGCGTTCTTGCAATGTCCCTTCCTTCCACAATGAAAGCATTCTTCATTCTTCATGGGACAATCCTTGAAGAAATGGTTTCCTTTACATCCGGTACACTGTGGTATTGCAGCAGGCGCAGGTCTCTGGGGTCTTTGTGGCGGTCTGAAGGATGGCCGATAAGCAGGCATAGGTCTTCCTCGACTAGCATTTCCTTGATAAGAGTTGGGCAAAGCCTTCCGCTTTCGGTCTTCTTCAATCACTCCCCTCTTTTCCTCCATCTTGAGTAATCGATTTATCAGGACACAGAAATCCGTAAACTCATGGGATGACAACTGGTATTGCCAGGAGTTTTGTAGTCCTTCGCAAAATTTACCGATCTTCCTCTCCTCCGTTGCAATGTCTTCAGGGGCATACCTTGCCAGTTGAATGAATTCATGCAGGTATTGTTTGACGGTCTTGTTTCCTTGTCGTAGATTCACAAACTCTCGGCGCTTTGCTTGAACAACGCCTTTCGGAACGTGGTACTTGCAGAATTCTTCCTTAAACTCGTTCCATGTGATTGAATCCTTGTTGGAGTGCATAGTCTGGTAATTTTCCCACCAGGCGGCAGCGGGTCTAGCTAGTTGATGTGATCCGTACAGAAGTTTCTCTTCGTCGCTGTACCTAACGGTGTTCAACTTCCATTCTACATCTCTTAGCCAATCGTCGGCCACGATGGGGTCCTCGGTACTCGAAAAGGTTGGGGGACGCATTTTATGAAAGTCAGTCAATTTCGCACTAGTTGCTGATCCTTCAGCTTGTCCAGATGCTAAATGTTGCATCAACTGTCCTAAGATCTGATTCTGCACAGTTGCTGATTCTTGTCTATTTCGCTCCATCCATAATAACACGTCATTGATATTGCCTCCTTGTGGCATCGTTGAAGAAGATCCTGGTCTGTCTGGGTTAGTACGGTCTCTTGTTCCTAGTGTAGCCCTTGCATTGCTAGGATTTCCTTCGAGTTCTTCTTGTGGTCTCCCACGCGTGTTAACCATCCTACTCAAAGAGGAGGTTAAGAATAGAGACGTTGATTCGGAAAGAATCACACACAGAGACGCAAGCAGAATGCTGGCGTTAACTCAAGAGGTAAGGATAAGGATATGCAAAATGACCTTTCATAAATTAGCTTTTCAAAAGATACAAAGCTTGTTGCCTCATCGGCTTACAGAGCTCATCTAACAACCAACACACAGGTATACATCAACCAAACTAAGAACAACTGCTACAACAAAAGGAAATCTAATGTCTGCTGGGTCAGGCACAAAAGGTCGAACCAAAGGAAGTCTGCGATCACTCATCCGCATCGGAAGAATCACAAGGCTCTACCTCCTTGGGATCCTCCTCCTGATCATTATCCGCATCCATCGGATCTAGATCCAAATCCTCATCATCATGCTTGTCGCTGTCAACATTGACAATCTCCTTCCCTTTTCCTTCGGGGTCTTCTTCTTTTCCGCAGTGCTGGGAAGCTCGAGCATTTGACCATTGATAACAATGCCGCGTGACGCAGGCGCGAAACCATTGAGATACTCCTTTAACTTTCCCACTCTCTTGCGAGCGGTAATCCTTAGTTTTGGGCAACTCTTCTTGGCAGCCGATTCTGAAGAATCAAGGCCCTTCTCTCCACTTGATTCAGCTAACTCTTGAATTTGCCTCTCCTTCTCTTGGAGACTTGCACGAGCCCTCATAAGCATGCCCTCAAGATAATGGTGGTCATCGCGAACACGCTCATACTCATGAAGTAGGCGGGTGTATCCAATCTCTAAAGCATGAATGACGTCTCGGGTCTTCGTCAAGATAGCGTCCTCTCGGTCGCTAGACGGAAGAACGACTCGGTACTCTGATCTGGGGAGCTGCTAAGGCATGAAGCGGTAGGGGGAATCTGAAAGGTAGTCACTGTATAACTGCCGGACGGTACCTACGACACGACGGGCAGCGTCTAAGATGGCATCTTCTTCTTCTTCTCTGTGGGCCTGACGTCTTACTGAGCATCTCCCATGTCGGGAATCTCATAGAAGATCACTGAAGCTCGACAACTGATGGGTCGTCCGTTGATCTCATCTTGCCAAACACAATACACTGGCCTTTGATTATCCCGCGCTCCAAGAAATTGCAGCATCATCCACAGGAGTAGCGCCCATGATCCAAGCTCATCACCATGAACGTATCTCCTGCCGGAAGCCATCTGGAAGACAGAACGAAAGGCACCTATGAGTTTAAAACGAAGTCTAAAACCTTTTTCAAATAATCAAAAATAACATTTTCCTTAAACAAAATAGGTTTTCACAAATAAATTTTGTCAAAGAACTAGCGATCTTTTATCTTCTAGGGACGCCAAGGTCTATCTAAGGGTCACGACCTACAGTCGAGCCTTTGCTCTGGTACCAGCTTCTGTGGGTTGCACTCAAAAATGGTACACTGCAGCTCACAACAACAAGATGCATTATATAAAAATGCAAGTAATTAAAACAAGTGCTGATCATAGGGACCAACATTACAATAACATAGCGCCAAAATGACGCACTTTAATGTTGATACAAAATTAAGGAGTTTTCTTTGACACAAAGGTCGGCACAAAATAAAACAACGACAATAAGCAAAAGGACTTCAACTGTCTTTATCTTCAACTGCGGCGGCGTTGCATGGGCCTTCTCCACATCGGACTCCACTTGGTAAGTCACCCTCTAACAAGCTGGATCTTCTGGAGCAGTTTCTTCTTGTTCCATGTCGGGTTCAAGACCGTAGGACTCGCGATCAATGAATCCTTCTTCTAAATTTTGTTTGCAAAAGCAAGGGTGAGCACGTTGTCCACATAGTGCTCGACAATTCCCAAACTAAGAATGCAGATATATGTATAGATGAGGGGGAAACTTTCAAAGAATTGCTCTTTGGCTCATAGAATAGATTTTCACTCTTGGTTTTGAAGAAAAGGTTTTTGTTTTCGAAAGGGAGGCTTTTAAAACCCTAAGCTAGATTTTCAGAAAATGTTGTGTGAGGCGGTCTTCCGTGAGTCACCACTTTACTCAGATTTCGTGAAAAACCTTCCAAATGCTACTTGTGCAGCATCGACGTGGATAGAATCCACCGCGCGCAGACTCCATGACCTGGGAGCTCAGAGTATCCGATACTTTTTAATACTTTGCAAAGGTGTACCACCTTAATCCACCGATCACTCAGCTTTCAAGTCGGTACCTCTCTATGCGACTTTTACGCATGTGACAAGGCCGAGATCACACAACAGTTTACAATCCGAGCATTAACAACTCCCTGCCTGGTAAATAGACATTCTAGTCCTACTTACCGTTGTGGGTACTCCCCACAACCAATTCTTCCTAGCCTTGGTCTATTGTCTCACAAGACACATAGCTTCTTTTGATTACAGTCACACACGACTTAATCCAGGCGTACGGCGTCTTCCTTCTTACACCTTATCCTCTTATTATTTTTCTGATCTCACATCACTCATGGCCCTCAGTGGCCCACCAGTTTCTCTCGAGAAACCGCACCGACAACCATTGCAGGGAAAAGCTAATACTGAGAAAGCTACTACGTTGTGCCCGTCCCATACCGGGCAAGTGGTTGGTACGTTTTTCATGCCGCATGGAAGTATAACACATGGTTCTTGTCCTTATGAATCTTTAGTGAGGAGTCTTTCACATTCCCAGTGCGCACACAGCACCAACCAATCAAACCATCCTCACTATTGATTCCAATCACATTTTCTTTCACAAAAAGGGGTTTTGAATATATATTTCTCACATGTGACCATTTAGCATTTAACATATAATCTGGAGTATAAGCATAGCCTAAGCATGATATTCTAGGGTGATAAGGGTGCATGGATATTCAATCACAAAAGGGGCTTTACAATTATTTAGGTCATATCTACCACTTTATTTAAATATAATTCTCATTTGAATGTAAGGCATGCATATACTTCAAAACAACTAACATACTTTATCTTAAAATAATAGGCTAGACATGGTCAAGGGTTTGAGACTTGCCTTGCAGTGAGGGTCTACTTTCTCAAACGTTTCTTCAAAGATCTCTTCCGCTCCTTCAACCTCTGGTTCCACGGCGATAGTTGCACTAGAAAATAATAAGTAAATATATCATGCATGCAGGGGAAGGGTTTAGACAAAGTCACTTGGGTGTTGATTGAAGAGATGGGCTCAAAAGGACTTGAATGTCGAAAGGCTGACATTCGGTCCTCGGCTAGACATAGCCCTAAGTTGGCTCTAGGTGTGTTTTTCTGGAGATGTGACAGTAGAGAATACTGTAGAACATGGCTCCAGGAGCATAGTGGACAAAGTGCAATTTCAATTTCTCAAATAGAAAGGGTTAAACAAGGCCAATGCCAGTGACTAACATGCATTGACACTGCACTAACACTGTCAAAAACTAGGGCAGAGGGGTAAATCTGTTTCTGGGCTTCAAACTCTTCGCCAAGTATGTCTAGGAGGTAGGTGTGGATGCCAGGAACACATTGGCGGTGGTTTCAGGGTAAAAGATGGCCGGACTGCGATGAACAGCGGCGATGAACTACGGTGGCGACACGGCACAGGCACTATTCTGGACAGGAACTTGGCAAGAGCATAACTCTTGATCTGGGCAGATTCAGGGATCGGGCTAGTGGAATGAAATGCTCAGGGGTCTGAGACCTAGCTAAAAGACAAAGTGGCATCGACTAGATCGGCAGGAAAGCAAACTCCGGTGAACTGAGCCGAAGACGAAGACACATGAATTGGGTGATTTTTATTTAAAGCATTTGAGCCCGATTCCAAGCTTGGGAAGCATCCTGGGGATAATAGAAAGCTACTGGGGAGATCAATTTGGCTAGAGGATCACTGGAGAAGCTCGACGGCGAGCTCCGGTGAACTAATAAAATCCCAAATTGGGGATTCTTCGATCATGGCAAAATTGAAGGTTTCGATCTTACAGGCTTACTCTACTTGGCTCACTGATCACTTAGTTCTACTAGCACGAAGGTCAATTCGGTTTAAATCACCCAGCATTGGAGGAATAGGGCAAAAGGGAAATCTGGCGGTCGCCGGCACTAGGGTTTGCCGGGGTCCAATTAAGCGCTGATACAGAGAGGAAGGTGAGGGGAACTTACTGGTGAACTTGGATTGGAGAGAGAAGCAATAGCTTGAGCTGGCGGCGAGAGCTCCTCAGGTAGCTCGTCAGGGAAGAAGATGGTGAACACGAGAGCTAAGCTATGAGGTTGCTAGTGTGGTGTGGTGTGAAGAGCTCTGGGCGAGGGGGTTTATATAGCCAGTGGCTGGGTCCTCGGAAGTTGAAGCAAATCGAGCGAGAGATACTCGATTGGCGCTGGAGCAAGATCAAGACGGCGTTGCGATGCGGGGGTGTCTCTGCTAGAGGAGAAAATCGTATCATATCGGGCTTGGGCAGAACGACGGGGTGGCAAGCTTCGGCATGGCGGCGAAGTGGCAAAAAAGCTCTGACAACAATAGGCACACGCGCGTGAAAGGCGTTGCTGGAGGTCACCGGTCGTCGCCACGGTGGAGGGCTTTGGCTCGACGCGAACACCACGTGCGGACACGTAGGATATGACCGTTGGTGAAGACAAAAACTGGTCGGCGGTGAAGATTGCGGCGGTGATTCACGACGAATGGCAGTGGTTGTGGTCGAGGTGGTCTCTGGTCGTGATCGCAAACGGGCTCAGCCCCGGTCGAGGTCGAAAAAAGGGCCAGGGACTAATCCACGAAGATTTGGACTGATCTGTGAGGATTTATTCAGGATCTTGGACTTGTTTCCAATTCTGGGGATTTGGAGGGCTGATTTGAAATCTGATTTTGCAGATGAGTGCCACCAAATCACTTGAACTCATCTAGCAAGAAGAATGGCAAAATCTGATAAGATCTGGTGGTTTTGACAAAAATCGACAACAGGGTAATTAGGGTTTGAAACTTTGGCGAGGCTGAAACTAGGGTTTCGGTTAAGATTTTAGAATTCTTCCAGAAGGGAAAAATGTTCAAAAATGTAAAAGGAAGACAATCACTGGATTAGACCAAAATTTGGAGGTGGTCTGAGACTTTTAGACTTTTGGGGCTTCTGACAATTCTGAAAAGGACTAATCTGAAATACTTTTGGACTAAAAAGTGAATATGACCTAAAAGGTGGAGTTTAGCTGCCAACTTTTTAAGTCAAGGTAGTGGCACACCTAAGATCATGGTTTTGAGATAAGAGATCAAAATGGGGTTGAGACATCTGAGATTCCAATGAAGATATGCTGACTAGTAAGAAGAAAGGATAGTAAAAACTGGGATGTTACACCGGAGGCCGCCGATACCTGGGTGCGGGGCTGGGCGATCCCTGTGGTGGCCGCCACGGCCGGGCTCGTGGAGCACCGGGGGGTTGGTGCCCGAGCGATCGGGAGTCGAATCCCCCGGAGCTTCCCGGAGTTGTTCAAGCCATCACGGCGAGAAGTGGAGCAGCTCACCGGCGGCTTCTACGACCGGATCGGCCGGGTGCGATTCCCGGCGCTGGCGCCTCCGGGAGCGGATGCTGCAGCTCCGGTGGGAGCCCCCCGGGGGGAGGACGCCAATGACCAAGTATGATCCTCCCCCCGGGTCTAGATAGCACCCCTTTTTGTTTTTAGGTCTTTTGCTCCCTGTAGCTTCTTAGAGGAAGCCCTGGACACTTGTACAAAGACGTTTTGATGCAATAGAAATTGAATTTTTCCTAAGTCTAGATGAATGAAATGTACCAGGTTTCCCGGGAGGTTACTCCCGGGCGAAGGTCCCGGAGAAACTCTCTGTGGGTGAGGCCTTTGAGCCCCGGCGGGTGCCACCCGGGGGATGCCCAGGCCGCCTTTATTTTGTTAAGTCTCTTCTCCGGGGGTGTTTCCCGGGAGCCGAACCGGTTGCGGTGGCATCCGGAGTGGCACCTCGACAACTTCGATAATCACCGCGCTAAACTATCCCCTCCTCGACTGGTGTCCCGGAGTGTTCCCCCGCTTCGAATACGTCCACCGGCGGGCTACGAGTATTGGCCCGAGGACCTGCTCCGGGAGGCCCAGCGTTGCATACGCGGCTTGGACCAGGACCTGGCCCGGGAGATATCAGAAGGTCTCTGGGATTATTAGGCGTAGGAACTTTCAGGGTTAAACCCCGGGTTGTATCGTACTTGATGTAATGATGTCCACCGGAGGGGGAAGATGTCCTCCGGTTAAATGATCTTCAATAAAGCTCAGTTTGCTTGTGTACTTTGATTTTTTCAATAGAGCTAAGTTTTCTTGTGTATTTTGCCTTCTTAGATGGTCCAGAGCGGGGTGATTCCCTGGTGCTCCTTATCCCCCCCCTCCATAGCGGGCCGGAGGGTATCTCTGAGTGCTGTGGGGGCGACAAAGATCCCGGGGCGAGGACCCTTCACGTAAGAATTCTTCAAGTTTTCCCAAGGTTATAAAAATTTCCGGAAATGATTTTTCGAAAGCCCCGATGGGATCCTCCGGCCGCCGTAAGAACGGGGGGCTGGGGATGAGGTCTCCGGAGAGAGAACGTCCGAGAAAAGTCCGTGACATTCCCGGGGATAATTTTTCTGGGAGACAATCCTCCGGTCGCCGTGAAGACGGGGAGCCGGGAATGATGTCTCCAAGAAAAATACCCGAGAATTCCGAAGTTCCAAGAAATTCTCTGAGGTAAAAACCTTCCGGTCACCGTGAGAATGGGGTACGAGGTGAGTCCTCCGGGAGGCCCAATGTTTCCGGGAATTTTCCCGGGGGAGAACCCTCCGATCGTCGTAAAAACGGGGAGCCAAGAGCAAAATCTCCGGGGAAGAAAATCCAAGAAAGTCCGAGGTGAAATTCCCAGGGGTAATTTTTCTGGGAGATAACCCTCCGGTCACCGTGAAAACGGGGAGCCGGGAATGAGATCTCCAAGAAAGAATATCCGAGAATTTCGTCTCGCTGAGGAGACAATTGACTCCCAGAGGAGAATGTGCCCGATGACGGGTCTGAGTGTTTGTGTAGGGGACTAGTCTCCCAAATTGACTCGTTACGGCGGTCCTTGAGGACTGGGTTGCCGCTTACACCCTCAATCCACGAGGGGTGATTGTAAGCCGCCCTACGGGAGTGGGACTCCCGTTGTGGGGACATGTTGGGTCGTGATAGCCCACTTCCTCACGGGGAGGGCATCCTTGTTGAGAGGGCATCCTCATGGGGAGGGCATCGCCGTGATAGACGGTAATGTGAAAACCTGTAATGAGACAGAGCTGAAGAAAGAACCAGTTGTATTGATAATGAACCGAAGTACAACGCCTCCCCCTGTGAAATCGCGACAGGGGAGGGTGTGGGACCCTCATTTGAGGATTCCGATGGCAACCGCCCAGGTGGATTGCACACAGAAAGGTACATCACAAGCACACAATAACAGGATTTCCTTTAAACAATAGATAAAACAAGTACAAGGTCACGAGGACCACTATTACATTACCATAAAGCCAAGAATGGCATTAATTAAAGTTGATACAAAGTAGAGAGTCTTTCATAAATCAAGAATCAAAACAATGCCACGAGAGCAATAACAGAGGTCTTCATTTTCTTCTGCAGCGGTTCGGCTCGGGCCTTTACCACATCGAACTCAACTTGGCGCATGACCCTCCTAGAAGCTCAAATCGTCTGGAAAAGTTCCTTCCTCCTTCGCAGTGCTCAAGGCTAAAGGAATCAGGTTCCTCGAATCCTTTCTTCTGAATTTGTGTGAAAAGGCAAGGGTGAGCATATTTTTCCACGATGCTCAGCAAATCCCGTTATGAGAATGCAGATAAATAGATGAGGGGTTTTCAAGGAAAGAGGTCTTGGCTTTATATATAGGAATAGAATAGATTTTCACTCTCAGTTTTTGAGAAAAGGTCTTTGTTTTCAAAAGCGAGGCTTTTAAAATCCTAAGCTAGATTTTCAGAAATGTTATGTGTGGCGGTCTTTCATGAGTCACCACTTTACTCAGATTTTGTGAAGAACATTCAAAAGCTACTTGTGCTGCATCGACGTGGATAGAATCCATAGCGCGCCGACTCCATAACCTGGGAGCTCAGAGTATCCGATACTTTTTAAACTTTGCAAAGGTGTACCACCTTAATCCACCGATCATTCGGCTTTCAAGTGGGATCAACTCCATGCGACTTTTACGCATGTGACAAGGCCGAGATGACACAACAGTTTACAGTCCTAGCATTAACTATTCCCTGCCCGGTAAATAGACAGTCAAGTCTCAAGTACCGTTGTGGGTCCTCCCCACTGCCTTACTTCCTAACCTGGGTCTATGTTCCCGCAAGACACATAGCCTCTCTTGATTACAGCCGCGTACGACTTAATCTGGCATAGGGCGTCTTCCTTCTTTCCACCTTTTCCTCTCGTGATTTTTCTGACTTCACATCACTCATGGCCTTCTGCGGCCCACCAGTTCTCGCAAGACACTGGATCGACAACCATTGCAGGGAAAAGCTAATACTAAAGAAAGCTACTAAGTTGCGCCCGTCCCATAACCGGGCAAGTGGTTGGTACGTTTTTCATGCCGCATAGAAGCACAACACAAGGTTCTAGTCCTTATGAATCTCTAGTGAGGAGTCTTTCACATTCCCAGTGCGCACACAGCACCATCCGATCAAACCATCCTCACTATCGATTCCAATCACATTTTCTTTCACAAAAGGGGTTTTGAACATACTTTTCTCATATGTGACCTTTCAACATTTATCATATAATCTTGGGCATAGCATAGCCTAAGCATGACATTCTAGGATGACAAGGGTGCATGGATATTCAATGTCAAAAGGGGCTTTATAGTTATTTAGGTCATATCTAATCATTTCATTGAAACATAGCTCTTATTTGAATCTAAGGCATGCACATACTTGAAAACAGTTAACATACTTCATTTCAAAATATTAGGCTAGACATGATCAAGGGTTTGAGATTTGCCTTGCAATGTTGGGTTTAGCTACTCAGACGACTCTTCGAAGATTCCTTCCGCTCCTTCAACCTCTGGTTCCACGGCGGATACAAATAATACACACATACACTATATAAGCATACAGAAGATAGTCTTTATGGGAAATGATACGTAAAATATATCATGCATGCAGGGGAAAGGTTTGGACAAAGTCACTTGGATGCTGATTGAAGAGATGGGCTCGAAAGGAGTTGAATGTCGAAGGGCTCACATTTGGTCTACGGCAAGACATAGCCTTAAGCAGGTCTCAGGTAGGTTTTCTGGAGAAGCGACAGTAGAGAAAGTTGTAGAGTACAACTCCAGGAATCTAATGGCCAAGGTGGCATTTCAATTTCTCAAGTGAAACAGGTCTAAATCACTCAATGCCACTGGTGGACATGCACTGACATAGTGCTGGACATGACCAGAAACTAGGGCATGGCATAACTTTTGACTCAGGGCTCCAATTGATGCACCACTTTGTCTAGGAGTTATGCCTTGATAACAGGAACAAAGTACTCAATAGGCTCAAGGGCAGAAAGTGGCTGGAGGGTGGCCAAATCAGGCGAGTAAACATGGTGGCCTGAGCTACTGGACAGTGATCTTGGCATTGGAATATCTTTTGATTCAGATCGATTCAGGAGTCGAGCTAGTAGACAATGTTGCTTAGAGTACTGAGATCTATCGAAGGGACAAAGTGTACGGGGCTAGATCGGCCGGGGAGAAATTCCGGCGACCGGCGCTGGAGAAGACGACTCCTAAATTGGGCGTTTTTGATACAGGGAGTTTGAACTCGATTCTTTGCTCAGGGAGTGAGAGGGTGAAGTGAGGGGACTATTTGTGGGGTTAATTCGACCGGAGGATGACCGGAGAAGCTCGGCGACGTGGGCTGATTTGCTGGTGGCGCGCAAACTACGGGAGGCTACAATCTTAGCTCGATTTTGAAATCCAAATTCGTAGTCTTGCTCAAAGGAGTGTTCTGATCAATTTTCATCACTGGCACGAGGGCTGATTTGGATCGAATCGGGCAGCATTGAGGAAACAGGGCATTTGGGCTTTTCCGGCGATCGCCGGCGTTGAGGTTCGCCGGGGGCCAATTGGATGCTATGATACGGAGAGGGGGATGAGAGTAACTCACTAGTGGCCTTGGTTTGGAGTGGGAAGCTACGGGCGAAGCTGGCACCGGTAGCCTCGAAAACAGCTCGCCGGAGAAGAAGGTCTTCACGGCGGCGCTAAGGAAAATCGGTTGCTCTCTGGTGCTAGAAGTTGGAGCTTGCAGCTACGGGTGGTGTGAAGAAATGCTGGGCAAGGGGGGGTGCTTATATAGGCGATGGGTTGAGCTCTCGGGAGTAGAAGCGTCTCAGGAGGGATTCGCGGCTGACACCGGAGAAGGGTTCGAGGCGACGTTGGGACACGGCAACGACTGAGCCAGAGAAGGGGGGGATCACGGCAAATCAGCTGGAGCAGGGCGACAGGATCACTGGCTTCGGCATGGCTGCAACGTGGCGTTGCTTTGCTGCTGCTGGAGCATGCGCGCGCACGGGAGAATCACAGGACAGGCACGGCTATGGTGGCTCTACGGTGGCGGCACGGTTGCGCACAGGTGGTGGCTACGTGGCTGCGGTGGTGGCTGCGTGGGATACTTTGCCGGCGGCGAGCTCTGCGGCGAGGCTAAGTGGCGGGTGCGGTCGAATGGCGCTGGTCGTGGTCGAAAATGGCACAGGGGCCTGGTTGCGAAGTTTGGACTGATTTGCGAAGGTTTGGACTAAACTGCAAGGAATTTAGTTCGGGAATTTGGGCCTATTAGCAAATCTGGAGATCTAAAGGGCTGATCTGAGTTCTGGTTTTGTAGGTGATTATTGCTAAATCTCTTGGACTCATCCAGCAGGAAAACGGTGAAATCCGATAAGATCCGGTGGTTTTGACAAAAATCGAAAACAGGGTAATTAGGGTTTGAAACTTTGGCGAGGCTGAAACTAGGGATTCGGTTGACCTTTTGGAATTCTTCCAGAAGGGAAAAATGTTCAGAATAGTGAGTGGGAGATATTGACTGAATCAGATCGGAATTTGAAGGTGATCTGAGACTTTTGGTCTTTTTGGGCTTTTGACAAATCTGAAAAGAACTGATCTGCGATACTTTTGGACTAAAAAGCGGAAATGGTCTGAAAGGCGGAGTATATCTGCCAACTCTTTAAATTAAGGTAGTGGCATACCTGAGATCATAATTCTGAGATAAGGATCAAAAATAGGGTTTAGACATCCGAGAATCCAATGAAGATACGTTGATTGGCAAGCTAAAGAGATGGCAAAATTTGGGATGTTACAGAGGGAGCGGTGAATACAATGTCCCCCTGGCTAGACGCAGAACTTGCGAAGTAAACGCATGTTCCACGTGTGCTTTAGCTCCTGCTCTTGAAGGTTGGAGAGCTTATAAGCCCCCGAGCCCAGGACTGCCGAGATCCTGTAGGGGCCCTCCCACTTTGGGGAGAGTTTGCCCTATGCTTGGGGGTTCACGACACGCTTGAGGACAAGGTCCCCGAGTCGAAGAGCCCTCTTGCGCACACGCTGGTTGTATGCGCGCGCCATTTCGCGCTCGTAGATGGCGTGGCGGAGGAGCGCTCGGTCGTGTTCCTCCTCCACGAGATCGACCTCCAGTCGTTGATTTGCTCATTGGCTTGGTACGACGCGGTCGTAGCTCCGTCTAGGAGCTCGACCCGCAGCGACTGAAAGCCAATATCCGGGGGGAGGACTACCTCAGCCCCGTATACCAGGGAGAAGGAAGTACGTCTCGTCGCCCTGCTCGGAGTCGTGCGCATGGAGTAGAGGATGCTAGGGAGCTCCTCTGCCCATGCACCCTGCTTGGAAGCGGTTTGCTCGAGTCGTCGGCGTAACCCTTGTAGGATTACGCTGTTGACCCTTTCGACGGCCCCGTTGCTTTGGGGATGGGCCATTGAAGCGAAGTGGATGGTGAGCCCCAGGCCTTCGCAGAATTCTTGGAAATACGCCGAGTCGAATTGGGTCCCGTTATCAACAGTGATTTCTCGGGGGACGCCAAAACGACACATGATATTTTTCCAGAAAAACCGCTGTACTGCCCGTGATGTGATGCCGGCCAAACGTTCAGCCTCTACCAACTTAGTAAAGTAGTCGACCGCAACTACCGCATACTTGTAGCCCCCGGGCGCAGGCCCTCGTTCTTGGGGGCGCCATGGCGTCTTGTCACGAGTCCCCACAGACAGCGCCAACTGTAGTGGTATTACGGATACCCCGGCAGGTTTTGTGGAAGATCCTAGCGAAGAAAAAACAACGCGGGCTAACCGGGTGACCGGTCCTCCCCTGTCGGGCAAACACAACAAATGACACGAGGATTTATATAGGTTCGGGCCTCAGTGGAGGCCCTAGTCCTGTCGGTGCGCTCCCAACCAGAGTTGGCTACGGGAGCTCTCTCAGGGGAGAGATGGCTCCGGAGTACACCTGTGAGATTGTCTATTCCAAGTAATAATGAACAAATTGTCCTCTTACATGCGGTGTACAAGGGCTTATATAGCCCCAAAGACGCAAAAAGACTAAACTACCCCGCCTGCCACCGTTGGATCGAGGGGTAGCGACGTCCTTCTTCTTGTCAGGGACCTTAGATGCTTGAAAGGTGTCCGCCGGTTCCCGAGGTGCTTCCCGCGTGACCATCACGTGACCTAGGACTGGAGACTCCTGCTTTCGGAAGGACGGCAATGGGACGAGCCACCGGGGGGCCTTGCCCCCAGGCAAATGGTGGCGCCTGGGACGAGCCACCGGGGGGCCTTGTCCCCCGGGCAAATGGCGGCGCCTGGGACGAGCCACCAGGAGGCCTTGTCCCCGGCCACAATTGAACAGCCTCTTACCTGGACTTAGTCTCGTGGAGATTTCCCCCAACATATGGTGTGTGTGTATTATTTGTATCCGCCGTGGAACAAGAGGTTGAAGGAGCGGAAGAGACCTTCGAAGAATCGTCTGAGCAACTAGACCCCGCACTGCAAGGCAAGTCTCAAACCCTTGATCATGTTTAGCCTATTATTTTGAAATGAAGTATGTTAGTTGTTTTCAATTATATGCATGCCTTATATTCAAATAAGAGTTATGTTCAAATAAAGAGATTAGATATGACCTTAATAATTATGAAGCCCCTTTTTGTGATTGAATATCCATGCACCCTTGTCACCCTAGAATATCATGCTTAGGCTATGCTTATACTCAAAATTATATGTTAAATGCTAAATGGTCACATGTGAGAAAAGTATATTCAAAACCCTTTTTTTGCGAAAGGAACATGTGATTGGAATCGATAGTGAGGATGGTTTGATTGGTTGGTGCTGTGTGCGCACTGGGAATGTGAAAGACTCCTCACTAAAGATTCATAAGGACAAGAACCTTGTGTTGTACTTCTATGCAGCTTGAAAAATGTACCAACCACTTGCCCAGTATGGGATGGGTGCAACATAGTAGCTTTCTCAGTATTAGCTTTTCCCTGCAATGGTTGTCGGTCCGGTTTCTCGAGAGGAACTGGTGGGCCATTGAGGGCCATGAGTGATGTGAGATCGGAAAAATAAAGAGAGGATAAGGTGTAAGAAGGAAGACGCCCTACACCTGGACTAAGTTGTGCGCGACTGTAATCAAGAGAGGCTATGTGTCTTGCGAGACAATAGACCAAGGCTGGGAAGAATTGGCTGTGGGGAGTACCCACAACGGTAATAAGGACTGAAATGTCTATTTACCGGGCAGGGAATTGTTCATGCTAGGATTGTAAACCGTTGTGTGATCTCGGCCTTGTCACATGCGTAAAAGTCGCATGGAGAGGTATCGACTTGAAAGCTGAGTGATCGGTGGATTAAGGTGGTACACCTTTGCAAAATTATAAAAAGTATCGGTTTCTATCCACGCGCGGTGGATTCTATCCACGCGCTGTGGATTCTATCCACGTCGATGCAGCACAAGTAGCTTTTGGGAAAGTTTTTCGCAAAATTGAGAAAAATGGTGACTCATGGAAGACCGCCACACAAAACATCTTTTGAAAATCTAGCTTAGGGTTTTAAAAGCCTTGCTTTTGAAAACAAAAACCTTTTCTTCAAAATCAAGAGTGGGAATCTATTCTATGAGCCAAAGAGCCATCCTTTGAAAATTCCCCCTCATCTATATATATTTGCATTCTTATTTCGGACTTGTTGAGCACTATGTGGACAATGTGCTCACCCTTGCTTTTGCAAACTAAATTTAGAGGAAGGATTCATTGATCCCGAGTCCTACGGTCTTGAACCCAACATGGTAGAAGAAGAAACTGCTCCAGAAGATCCAGCTTGCTAGAGGTCACTTACCAAGTGTAGTCTGATGTGGAGGAAGCCCATGCAACACTGCTACAGTTGAAGATGAAGACCGTTGAAGTCCTTTTGCTTATTGTTGTTGTTTTATTTTGTGCTGACCTTTGTGTCGAAGAAAACTCCTTAATTTTGTATCAGCACTAAAGTGCATCATTTTGGCGCTATGTTATTGTAATGTTGGTCCTTGTGATGAGCACTTGTTTTAATTACTTGCATTTTTATATAATGCATCTTGTTGTTGTGTGCTGCAATGTACCATTTCTGAGTGCAGCCCACCTGGGCGGTTGCCACCGAATTCCTCAAATGAGGGTCCCACAGACAACCCCCCACCCCCCCAATGGGCTGACTCCCCAGAACAGCAACGCCTGGGTACATACAAGATACAACACGGGGGGTTAGGACCCCACAGGAAACTACCCCTAAGGACAACCCCCTCCGGTGAGCAACTAGCCTAATATCCTCGGAGGTCTTCCCTGAGCTCCCGGGAAAGATCTTTGTATAAGCTCTGAACTCTCCGAAATACGCTCCGGAGAAGGTCCTCTGGCCAATTTTCATAGCCAACCACGGGGCGTATCTGAAGCGACGGGACCTTCTGGGAGCCCGGCTTCGGTGGTGACAGCTCGGCACGACAATTGTCAAAATTGTCCAAGTGTCACTCCGGGGGCCACCACAGTTGCATAGGTTCCAGGAGTGCACCTCCCGGCGCGCCCTCGAAAAGACGCCCGGGGGCTAAGCCACTAGCATGTCCCCCGGTGGCGAGGCTCAGCAAGGTAGAGGCCGCTTGGGCACTCTCCGGGCTACGCCACCTAGGGCTAGCAAACTCCCTCTCGGGAGTTAGTCTGTGGGACAGCTACTCGCAATTAGAAAAGACTTAGCAAAACTTCATTTTCATTTCATCAACAAAAGGATTTACAATTGTTCCTGGGCTTCCTCTAAGAAGCTATTGGGAGCAAAAATCTAAGAACCAAAATCTATGTAATGGCCTGGGGGGGGGGACTCATACTTTCCTGTCATTGTCCCCCCCCCCCCGGGGAACCTCGGCCGTTGTCGCCGCCTCCGCCGGGTGTGCACTCCCCGGCTCCAGTGCTACTCTTCGCCCTGAGCTTGAGGCCGAGCTCCTCTAAGGCGGAGTGGATCATCTTTCCTCCGGTAATAACCGCGAGGGTGCCCGACGCCTTAGCCTCCTAGAAGGCCTCCTGCCCCACGCGTAGCTCCTTTTGGAGCCAGGAGATGGTGTCCTTGATGGCCACCAAGCGTGTCTGGGTCACCTCGAGCTCTCCGAGCGCTTTTTACTTCTCGGAGCACTCGGCCGCAAGGTCTCCGAGCGCCCTCTCCTTCTCAAAGCGCTCAGAGGCTCGCGCCCCCTCAGCAGCCTGGAGTTGCTCGAAGACCCGGACCTTGAACTCCCAGACCAACGTAAAAATCTAGGAAAATGGGAGTTAGACAAGTTAAAAGCATGAGGCCTAAGGCTTCGGTGAGTAGTGCTTACCCGGAACCCGGCGGAGATGACCTCCTCGAATCCTCCCCCCGGAACATCCTGAGGGCGACCCCCCAGGAGACCTCCCCGCCATCATTGCGCCTACCTCCACGGTCCCGCCGCCGGGGGAGCCAGACGTCAAGTCCATCGGCGGGGCCGAGATCCTGAGGAGGATGAAGAGTCATTTGCCCTTCCCGGGCGGATGAGGCACCAACGCCGCAGCAGCGGGAACCTCCGGAGCCGTGAAGGAGGCCATGGGGAGGGCCCCAACCGGACGGAGACTCCCCCGCACGTTGGTTGCAGGCAAACCTCCGAGGACACTAGTGTCGGAGAAGGAGTGGGAGCATACATCTCCCAGTCCGACTCCTAGCTCTCCCCGGCCGCCACAGCCCCGTATGGCCCAGAGGGACCCGCGTCCAGGGAGGCAGCTACCGGGGTCGCTGGTAGCGTCGTCGGGTACACAGCCACCTAAGTCGCCGGTAGTGTCATCAGAGGCACGGCCGGTGCCCTCATCGGCGTCTTCACGGGAGTTCCCACCGATGGGCCCAGGGGCTCCACCCGGGCCTTCGCAGGGCACTTCGAGTGAGGGCACTTCGAAGGCCCGCCCGGCTGCCTTTTTCCCCCTCTTTTGTGAGCTGGGGGTGGGGAAGGGCACCCGGAGGGGGAGCTTCAGGCTGAAGGCCTCCACCACAAGGTTGTGGGGAGGACCCTTCCCGAGGAGGTTGACCACCACCTCCCGGGAGCTGTCGTAGGACTGGACCGCAAAGAACAAAAAGGAGTTAGAAAATTTTGTGATCACCACCTCCCAACGGGTTCCCCCTCTCCGGGGGCTCATGTTTGGGCACTTACGCTGGTCCACCGTCGTCCAGGGCGGGCGATGAGCCGCACTCACCCCTGTTCCCCGACGCAAGCTGAAAGGCTCCACTCGGAGGAGAGCTTGTTCCTCCGCAAGGTCCCGCATGGACCTTCGGAATCGGACCTCCGCCATCTGGGTGACGAGGTCCATCTACCGCTCCGTCCACTCTGGAGCCACCGAGCGGGTCGACCGGCTATAGGACAATGGCTCCGGTGAGTAGGTCATCTCCGGGTCACTCACCCAGAGGTAGAACCACCTCCGGAGCCAGTCCCCCCAATGGTCCCGGGAGGCCTGGACCAAGTACTCATCTGTTCAGCCCGGCATGAGGTGAATCATGACCGAGCCGAAGGCGGACTTAGGGCCACCCTTCATCACCGACAACGACCTCGCCGAGGGCTCATATAAATACAGGATGAGCCAGAGATTGGGCTTCTCCCCGGTGGCTGTCTCACACAGCCACACAAACAACCCCATCCAGACGAGGGTGTTCGGGGTGAGGTGATTGAGCGAGAGACCGTACTTTCGGAGAAACTCCCGGAGCGGCAGATGCAACGGGAGCCAGTGCTCGGCCTCCATGAAGGCCTTTAAGGCCACCACCTCTCCCTCCGGGGGGCTCGGCACCAGCTCCTTCCGCCAGGGGATCCGGATGTCCCGGTGGTAAAAACTTTTGGTCGAGGAAGATATCGAGCTCTTATGTGGAGAACTCGGTAGCCCCGAGGAAGTTGGAGGTGACCTCCTCCGGGGGCAACTCGGACGCCTTGGTTCGGCTTTTCGGTGCCATCACTGGGAAGTAGAGGTGTCTGAAAAAGGGAAAGAAGGAAGGAAGCTACCGGGTAAATCAACTACCGGAAAAATCAACTACCGGGAAAACAACCTACCGGGAGAGCAAAAGCACACTATCGGGGGAGCGAGGATTTGAGGCTAGGAGTTGTGTCCCAGGCTGGAGCCCCCCTCCTCCTATTTATAAGTGACGGAGGGGGCCTCGGATGGGCGACATGTGTCCCCCAGCCCACCTGGGCCGTTGACTCAAATCATCGCGCGGATATCGAAGTGTCGCACGAATATCAGAGTGTCATACGGCGCACACCCGCATGAACTAAAGGTTCACGCAAGAAAATGGCCCGAGAGCAGAAGCGTCGCGCATAGCCTGGGGCATGCCCCGGAAGTCGAAGCATCACCCGGGGACAAGTTCTATGCATACCCTTAGGAGCCACTTTATGTCGGCGGGGGTCTGGGGGGCTGCTGTTGGGTGAAGTCCTAGATGTCTCCCATGGAAAATCCCGGAGGTCTACTGGGCAAAGTCCCGGTTTGTTCCCTTGAAAAATCCTAGAGGGATACCGGAAAAGTCCTGGACACCTCCCGTGGAAAATCCTTGAGGGCTACCGGGGAAAGTCACGGACGACTCCCGTGGAAAATCCCGGAGGGCTACCGGGGAAAGTCCCGGACACCTCCAGTGGAAAAGCCATGGAGGCCTCCCCTAGAAGACCACGGGCATCTCTCTGAGCCCTGGACTCCTCTAGTGAAATATTATGGAGGCCTCTCGAGAAAAGCCACGGAGAGTTCCCATGAAAGGTCACGTGCAGGCGACGTCAGGAGTGCGTCGGGAACTAGTGAGGACACTTGTCTAGATCCGAGCCCATCGTTCGGTGAAATGACGTCAATGCCCCTCAATTCGACGGTCGTAGCTAGAGCTCTTTACTCTTTTTGCATCTTTTGGGGCCTATATATACCCCCCCTTGTATCTCATTTGGAGGACTCTCAATTCATTTTAACACATTGAAAGCAACAGGCTCCCTTGGAGACCTCTCTCCCCGAGAAAGCACCTCCCTAGCAGACTCATGTCCGTAGGGTGCCGACAGGACTAGGGCCCCCACCGGGACCCAAACTTGTATAAAAACCACTGTGTCAATTGCTGTGTTTCCCGGCGGGAGGTGACTGGTCACTCGGTCAGCTCGCGCTGTTGTTCCCATGTCAAACACTTCCGACAAACCTACCGGTGGTATATTTTATACCACAACAATCATGAAACAAATTTAGAGTTTTACGAACAAGTCACACACTTGTTGATCGAACTAAGATGATAGTTTATTCAGAAGAAAAATAACATATTATTCAAATATTCATAAACATAACAAAGATAAATACATCTTTGTGATTTTCTCTATGACATATCACTAACAATCTCCCACTTGGACTGGAGTCAATCACAAATGTACCTAATACTTATTGCTCTAGTATGCACCTCGTGCTTTGGTTGCAGGAGAAGCTATGTCAATAGATCAACAAGATTCAAACCCGTGGACACTTTGCAAATGTTCACATCACCTCTATTTATGCTTTCTCAGATGAGGTGATAACGCATGAGTATATGTTTGGATTTCTGATGAGACCTTGGTTCCTTGGCTTGTGCAATGGCTCCAGTATTATCACAATAGAGATCTAGTGGGCTCGAAATGCTAGAAACCACACCAAGTTTAGAGATGAACTTTTAATCAAAACAGCTTCTTTAGTAGCTTCAGAAGCAGCAATGTACTCTGCTTCTGTTGTAGAATCAGCGACAGTTTCTTGCTTGGAACTCTTCCAGCTTACAGCTCCTCCATTAAGGGAAAAACACACAACGAGATTGTGATTTGAAATCATCTATGTCCTTCTCACTTCCATGAACCAGGAACACATCCTTAGTCCTTCTCAAGTATTTAAGGATATTTTTTACATCAATCCAATGAATTTCACCTATATTTGATTGGTATCTGCTCATAACACTTAGAGCATAGGAGACATCTAGGCGTGTACAAAACATGGCATACATAATAGGCCAAATAGTAGAAGCATATGGAATCCTATTCATTCGGTCCCACTGATCACATGTCGAAGGACATTGACTCTTGCTAAGACTAATGCCATGTGACATTGGTAGAAAACCTTTCTTGGAATTTTGCATGTCCAATTGATCAACACTTTGTCAACATATGTACTTTGGCTTAACCCAATCAGCCTTTTACATCTATCTCAGTAGATCTTAATACCGAAAATATATGCTACCTCACCTAAGTCTTTCATAGAAAAGCTACTTTTCAATGAGAACTTCACAGACTCAAGCATAGGAATATTATTTTCGATTAGAAGTATGTCAACCACATATAAAACCAGAAAATGAGTGCGCTCCCACTTGCCTTTTTGTAAACACAAGGCTCTTATTCATTTTCGATGAAGCCAAACTGTTTGACTATTCATCAAAACAAAGATTCCGACTCCGAGATGCTTGCTTCAACCCATAAATGTATTTCTGAAGTTTGCATACTTTCCCAGTATTTTCGGGATTGACAAAACCTTTAGGCCATGCCAATACACATCCTCACTTAGGTTTCCATTTAGGAAAGTTGTTTTGACATCCATCTGCCATATCTCATAATCAAAATAGGAAGTAATAGTTAGGATGATCTTGATTGACTTTAACATAGCAACAGGCGAAAAGGTTTCATCATAATCAACACCTTGAATTTGATTGAAACCTTTTGCAACTAATCGTGCTTTATAGATATGAACATGACCATCCATGTCAATCTTTTTCTTATAAACCCATTTGCACTCAATGGTTTTTATGCCATCAGGCAGATGAACCAATTTCCAGACTCGATTATCATACATGGATTCAATTTCAGATCTCATGGCTCGAAGCCATTTCTCAGAGTCAGGGCTCATCATCGCTCACCATTGTCTATCAATAATACATCACACTGCTTCGTTGTAAGGAACATGTACCTTTCATGTCTGTGATATACCCTTTTAGAGCTACATGTAACCGGTGCCTATCCTACATTTTCTATATTATTCTGCAGGTTTTGCTGAGCTTCAGTGGGTGCTTAAACAATTTCTAGTGGTTCCCGAATATCTTCAAGTTGCACTGTGCTCCCACTTGCTCCTTTTGAGAGAAACTCTTTCTCCAAAAAGACACCATTTCAGGCAACAAACACTTTGTTTTCTTCTCGATTATAGAACTAATATTCTTTTGTTTCCTTAGGATATCCCACAAAGAAGTATTTTTCTGATTTGGATTTGAGCTTATCACACATTAAATGTTTTACATAAGCCTCACAACCCCAAAACTTAAGAAAATACAACCCGGGACGCCTTCCATTCATATCTCATATGGTGTCTTTTCTACTACTTTTGATGGAGCCCTATTTAATGTGAATGTAGCTGTTTCTAGGGCATATCCCTAGAAGGACAATGGAAGATCAGTTTGGGTCATCACTGATTGAACCATACCCAACAAGGTCCTATTCTATCGGTCTGACACACCATTTAATTGAGGTGTTCCCGGTGGGGTCAATTATGGAACAATTCCGTGTTGTTTTAGATGATCACCAAATTTTTGGCTTAATTGAAGTTCCTTGAATTTATCAAAAGTTTCAGATTTATGCCTTATTAAGTAGACATATCCATAGCTACTAAAGTCATCGATAAAAGTTATGAAGTACTGAAAATCACCTCTAGCTATTGAACTTAATGGTCTACATATGTCAATAATGAACAAGAGCTAATGCGTCACTTGCCCTTTCACTTTCACTTGTGAAAGGTGCTTTTGTCATTTTGCCAAGTAAACAAGATTCACACACATCAAATGATTGAAAATCAAATGACTCTAGAAGACCATCTTTCAGGAGTTCCATGATGCGCTTCTAATTTATATGGCCTAAATGACAATGCCAGATAATCATGGGATTCAAATTATTGGGCCTAAACCTCTTAGTACATGTGTTATAAACAGGTAATTGAAGATTTAGTTGATGAAGCCCATTCTCCAATGGTATTGCCATGAAACATATTATTTAAACAAAGGAATAATGATTGTTCTTTATTCTAAATTCATAACCCAGCGTGTCCAAACATGACATAGATACAATGTTTTTGCTTAGGCTATCTCCAACAGGCTTGGCTCTTGCTTAGCTCTTAAATAGAATATTCCCTACCACGTGTGCGAGCACCATCTTAAAACACCAAGCAAGCACCAAGCCTCTAACAGCTTGGCTCTTGCTTGGCTCTTAGCGTGGCCCCACACTCCTAGCCACCAAGCAAGAGCCAAGCACTCCAATGGCTTGGCTCTTGCTTGGCTCTATACGATTTGATAATTATATATTAAATGAATTTGTATTAATTCATGAATTTCAATAATAGCATTATATTAACATATTACTTACGAAATTAAATTCGACATTTGCGACAAAAAAAATAAATTCGACATTTTGGATTTAAAAATTGCACTTGACAAAAAAAATAATAGATATTAAAATTCAAATAGTGGGAAATTTCATAATTGCGAAATACACTAAAATTAAATTTGCAAACAAATGCCTACTACGAAATTCGGTAAGATACTACTCGTCGGCGTTTCCTCCGAAACATTGCCAAATGTGCTCGATCAAGTCTCTTTTGAGTTGCGTGTGCGTAGGTTGAGCACGAATGGTAGCATTTCTTCGAAGTACATCTTCGAAGAAAGGCGTACCCCTAGTGTGGATCACAGGCGGTACTACCGTGGATGTGCCCGGATTATTGTTGTAGTCATAGTTCTCAGCATTGCCGTCGCGTTCGTCCTCTATGATCATGTTGTCCAAGATGACGCAAGCCCACATGATCTTCGCGAGGGTTGACTGTCTCCAAAATCTTGCCACACCGTGCACAATGGTGAACCGAGACTGCAGGACTCCAAAAGCCCGCTCAACATCCTTTCTTGCTCCTTCTTGATGTTGTGCGAACAACCAGATTTTTTCGTCTGCGGGAGCAGTATCGTCTTCACAAAGACAGCCCACTCCGGGCATATACAATCGGTGAGATAATACCCCATGTTGTACTACCGACCATTGATAGTGTACTCAACACGAGGGGCTCGCCCTTTCATTACATCAGTGAACAATGGTGATTGATTCAGTACATTGATGTCATTGTCGGAGCCTGCCACACCAAAAAAAGCATGTTGTATCCAGAGATCATAAGAAGCCACCGCTTCAAGTATGATCATCAGGACTCCATAATCTCCACACATAAATTGTCCCTTCCATGCTACTGGGCAATTTCTCCATTCCGAGTGCATGCAATCAATACTTCCCAACATACCCGGAAAGCCACGAGCCTCTGCTTGTTGCAGCAAGTGGTGGATATCCTCGACGGTGGGCTGCGAAGATATTGCTCACCAAACTTGTCAATGGCACCTTGCACGAAGTGCTCCAAACATTCAATCACCGTGGACTCCCCTATCCGCACGTACTCATCGACGGCATCAGCGGGGCCACCATATGTTAGCATACACATCGCTGCGGTGCACTTCTGTAAAGGGGAGAGTCCACGACGATTAGTGGTATCCCTTCTTTCAGTGAAATAAGGGGACCACTCACCAAGCGCTTCAACAATACGAACAAAGAGGGGTCTCCCCATCCGAAATCGCCGACGGAATATACCGTCGGGGTAGACTGGAGAGTCAGAGAAGTAGTCCGCGACGAGTCGAAGATGACCATCTTCGCGGTCTCTCTCAACATAGCTTCTACTGCTGCGTCGGCGACGTCCACGGGAGGAAGCAGCATCAAATCGGGCGTACAGACCGGCGATAATATGATCTTCCTCCTCTTCCTCCTCACAAAGTCCACCACGAAATCTTCTATTTTGCTGATGGCATCCTCCTCAGGGCTGTTTGTGCTCAAACTAGAGCTAGACGACATTTTGTGAGTGGCAACGAAGGTGAGTTTTGTGAAGTGCTATGCTGTTTCGCAAGAGAAGTTAGATTGTGAGGAGAACGTTCTTAGGGGGTTGAATATATACACAAAGAGTCCAACGGCTATATTCGAACGGGTTAGTTCCAATGGTTAGTTTCAAACGGCTATATTCCAACGACTATATTCCAACGATCATATTCTAACAAGAATGCTAAATTTAATTCATGAATTAATTAATAAAGCATCGTACATAGATTAACAAAGAAACATACATTGTTGGCTATCCAAAGTAAATTCAAAAGATCATAACTAATCTTTGTCGTCCAAGGCTTTAAGTTTATCTCTCATCATCTTCATGCCCGCCATATACTCCTCTTTCTGAGCATCATCCATGGTGGATTTGTCGATGCCCATCATTCTCGAGTATGCCTTGTACAAGGCAGACTTCTCCTTCGACTTCCGCAAGCTGCGCAATGACTCGGACACACGAACTGCGTCCTTCCTCTTTTCAACACGATCATGGTGATTGTTGATGAAGGCATCAAGATCCTCTCGCATTGCCGCCGTAGAATCCTGCGCTGCATCAATTTGGCTCTTACCTTTGCGCTTCGCCTTAGCGGCGTCTCGTCCTTCTGGCCGTGTCTCTGCTGGTGATACATCATCGTTATTGGACGATGACGTGTACGTTCCCGACTCAGACAACCTGCTTCTTTTGTTGGCGCCATTAATGTAGGTTGTGGACCACTTAGGTTGCCCACGAACTGCCGTCCACCAATGATCCAAAACGAACGGATGACCCATCTCCGTCTTGTACATCTCACGGGCCTGCGCCATAAGTTGGTCGTCGGAATGACCGCTGGCATAGACATCTTTCAGTCGAAGCCAAACACCATTAAATTGGACCACTTTTTTATTGCTCTGTCGCCAGTGGTTCTTGCAGTGTTTGGTCTCTCTTGTCCTGTTTCTCGGGACCGTCTCGTTGAATGCCGCTACGACATTTGCCCAGTACATGTCACACTTCCTGTTGTTTCCATTAATAGGATCGAGCAAATTGCTGAGCCATGAACTGATCTGTGTGTTGTCAACAAAAATATTGAATAACGAAGTCGAATGTAAGCATATTTTCCTCATAGTACTCCTATACGAAAATCACTGACTTACCAGTTTTATGTCATCATTGGTGGACCACGGTAAGCGCTTCATCTTTCGGCTAGCGTCGATCGTAGCATTGGTGTTCGTGTCATCGACGACAACTCAGGCCACCAGATCAGGTGGAGCAGAGTCTGGAGTGCCGTTGTCGGAGACAGACGCAGAGTGCGGTTGAGGTGGGGAAAACTGCGTACAGGCCGGTGGCATACCGACAAAATGAAAATTTTGGCTGTACTGTGGGGGCGGAGGAATTGCGTGGCCTTGTGTTGGATAGGGACGATAATTTTGGTTGCACTGTGGATACGCTGGCTGGTAAGTCGGTGGATACGGCTGGTAATTCGGTGGATTCGGCTGATAAGTCTGTGGCTGCGAATAACTAGGTTGTTGTTGGGTGTTTGGGCTTTCGGTGTTATCGCTGGGCGAATGGGAAGAGCCAAGCTAGTTAACGAAACCACCCAGTGGATTAGAATCCATGTCGAATTTTTAAAAAAAGTTGCGATGATTTGGAATGGCCTTTGTTGTGGATGGATGAAGATTTTGTTTCAAAATAGGTAAAGAACATGCCTTTTATATAGGAGAGGGCTACTAAAATTTTCTGTGATTTTTTGGATTTTTTGCTATTTTTAATGATTTTTTAAGCCCAAGAAACATTAAAATAACCTCTAACGGCTATTTTACAATGGTTAAATTCCAATGGATATTTTTTGTGAGGCTGACAGGTGGGGCCACGGCCAAAAAAAAGTTCAACGGCTCTGATTTTGTGCGGCCACTGACGACGTGCGGGCCCGCGCGCCACTGGGGCCACATGTCAGCGGTTGAGGTCAAAACCGACGCGGTCCTCAACGCGGTTTCTTTTTTTTCCAACACACGGGTTATTTTTTCCTTTTACTCAGTGACGCGTGGGCCCTAAAATTGGTGGCCCCACTAGTCCGTGACTCAAGCTAGCATGCGTGCGCATCGCTGACGCCAATGTGACTGGTGCACTCACTCGTTTTACGAGCTGGTGGGGCCCACACGTTTACACTTTATCACGCATTTACCTAACAACCTGTCACTGACGTGTGGGCCTTTTCTTTTTGTGGACCCACATGTCAGAGCCATTTTTGCGCGGGTTGAGTTTACCATTTGGTTTCTTCGTGGGGCCTGCAAAACGCGTCTCTTCATGTCGCTTTCGTCTCCAACGGCGGTGCCGCCCTAGCCTCGCGCTCGCCCGCCGTACAGCTTCACCCGTAGCGCACGCACGTCACATCACGCCGACGAAACGCAGAGCACACCACCGCCGAGCACACCACCGCCGCCGTCGACGCGAGCCAAGCTTCGCGCTACCGTTGGAGGCAGCCTTATGGCAGGAACATAATAATCGTTATTAAGTTCTAAAACTAATCCTGAAGATAAAGCTAATATAAAAGTTCCAACAGTTAAGGCCGCAACTCTTGCTCCATTTCCAATGAGAAGTTAAACCTCGCCCGTAGCCAAATTTCTACTCCTTTTGAGCCCTTGCATTGAAGTACAAATATGAGCAGTTGATCCGGTATCAAATACCCAAGAGTCAGAAGGAGAAGTAGCTAAATGAACTTCTATAACATATATACCTGAAGGAGCCTCACTTTCCTTCTTTTTCTTTAGAGTTTCCATGTACTTCTTTCAATTCCTCTTCCAATGGCTAGATTCCTTGCAATATAAGTATTTAGTAATAAGGGTGGCACCTGGCTTGGAATTTCCTTTGGAGTTAGGCTTAGCGCTAGAGAACCTTTCTAGATCTTTGCCTTTTCCCTCCTTGCCCTTGCCCTTCTTCTTAAAGCTTTTTCCTTTTTGAACCATCATTACATTATTTAGATTTTTCTTAATGTTTTGTTCCACTGTTTTAAGCATCTCATGCGATTTGGACAATGATTTCTCCAGATTATTCATGTTATAGTTCATGACAAATTGGTCATAGCTTGGAGGGAGCGATTGGAGAATCATATTAGTAGCCAACTCTTGCCTAAGGGGAAAACCAAGCTTTTCCAAATTCTCAATCTAACCAATCAGCTTGATCACATGCGGACTGACCGAGCTACCTTCTGCTAACTTGCAATCATGCAATTTCTTGGTGGATTCATATCTTTCCACCTTGGCCTGCTCCTCGAATAAGTTTCTAAGAGACACGGCCATGTCATAAGCTCTCATGTTCTTGTATTGCTTCTAAAGCTCAGAGTTCATGGTGACTAGCATTACACAGCTAGCATCAAGTGCGTCATCAATATGCCATTTGTAAGCATCCTTTTGAGCACGTGGAACACTAGCGGCTGGTTCATCAGGTATAAGAGTCTCTAGTACACAGTCATTTTTCTCCTGTTTGAGAACAATTCTCAAGTTTCTATACCAATCAATAAAATTTGTTCTATTGAGCTTTTCTTTATAAGGATAGATCGCAAACTGAAATTGTTTAAGGAGCTTTCACTATCTATGGTCTACAATAGTAAACAAATGCAAAATTTTAGCATTATGTCTATGAAAACTTTTATTAAAAAATTCAATAAAACATGTACCAACTATATATTTTAGAACAAAAATCCCTCAAGAAATATATATAGTAGGCCAAGCTGCATATTTCACTAAGTTCTACTGAGCTTTGGAATCACTGCTAGAAACCTAGTTATTTAGGCAAGCAACTCCTTACTAATTATATCATATATAACTTTTGTTTGTTGGGTGACATCTCATACCATGGCTCCCAACACCATGCCCCAAAGCCCAAAACCATTTTGATGGTCTTGTTAAGTTAAACCAATTCTATGCTTATGAATGTCCAAAACACACCCGCCTTATTAAGATAATTGATGGTGCCTTGATTTGTCGGGCCCACCAAACAAAGATCAAAGTCATGATAGGTGCAGCAATTGGAAGGGTATAAGAAACACTTAATTTTTATGAGGGGTTAAAACATGGCAAAACATCCATATGCACGAAAAGAACCATCAGCTAGATGATCTAACAGGCGCAACTATGGCTATATTTAACTTCTGTTGGCAGTAACCTTGGCCAGGAAAGACCGCGACTGTTTTCTCGCACACCATGAAGGAAAGCGTTCCACTGACCGGGGCTTATTAAAAAAACCTTATGATGTGTTCTTTCCTACTTCTGGTTGTCAAATATAATCTTTATGTTTTCTTTTGAAAACAAAATATTAACATTTTTTTGAATTAACCGCATTAATCAAATTTTTGAATCAATCCGCTTGGTTTAAATCCCCTTATGCTAGTCATATTAACTCCAATATGAATATCCAGAATAGGCAGCTAATATCATATGTAGATCCAATCTATAAACATATGGTTTAGAAGATCCAATCTGTAACAATATGTTTATGCCAATTCTGTTATTGTCATATAAAACCTAACGTCACCTCCTTCTGGCCCATGCTAGGATCATTAGACAAGAGTTCATATCAAAATCGGCCAAAAACCAGTTCATCAAAACACTTGGATGTCAAAACAAACATGTATAACGAAACTTAAACGGTAACAGATTGAATAAACTAGTAGATTTAGTCTAGTACAACTTCATATATCACAAATATGTTATTAATCCATATCTAATACTATACAGGATGCTCTGATACCACTGTAGGAAACTAAGTAAGCTACACTAGCAGAATTTCAAAAATTCTTACTCGAAGGCTACACGTAATAGACCATAGATTAGATTGTTACGCACGGCGGAAGCAGATTTGGTGAAGCGATCGAATGTGCAAAGCAATCGTTCGCAGATTGTCCTGATCAGCGGACATAGATGACAGCTAAAACTCGCGGATCGTCCTGATCAGTGCAGTAATTGCAGCAGCGCATTTACTGGTATCCACACTTATCAGGATGGAACGTCGTACGATGGTGTGCTAGCACCAATGTGCACGACATGGGTTTAGGGGCTATTATGTTAGAGGAGATGGCAACTATGGTTTTTTGTGATGTCCTCAAAGCCCATCATACCTCTCTTTACATAGAGCCCTGCAGAAGAAATCCTAACAGATTAGGTTTCTTAATGTGATATGAATCTTATCCAAACTGTAGGAGGACTCTAACATTAAGTCTCTGTGTTTGATGCAAAAACCCCATAACAGACCCAATTTGAAAGTAGGAGTCTAACATTAGATCTCTGAGTTTGATATAAAAACTCCATAAAAACTCAATTCTAATGCAGAAGGAGTCTGGCATTAGATCTCCGACTCTGATACGAAAATCACAAAACAAACCCAATCCGAATCCATGAGGAGTCTAACATTAAGTCTTTGAATTTGATACAGAAACCCCATAACAGTCTAAATCCTAATTGCATTGTTCCAACCCGTTAAGTGTGTGACCCTGTAGGTTCATGCATATCTGGTCACGACTCAGGAATACTTACCCGAATTGTAAGTCGGTAGTGGCCCCTAGCAGGACATAATGATCATCCCAATACACACGAAGATCATAACCAACGAACCTATATAATGTCTTCATATTGATCCCGTTGCCATACAATACTAGATAAAACCCAAGGTAGGAAATGTGCCACTCTTGCACAGTTCAATCATTTCTTGATCTCTCATAGTGAATTGATCATCCCATAGTTGGCACTCAACTACAAACGGTATGATCATGTACTTCTCAATTCATCTATATCGAGGGGCCAGAGATATCTCTCATTATATGAGATATGTAAATTCCATCTTAACCATTCACATTCCTCCGCATGGCTCATAGTATACCCAAATATTACCTTTATACCACTAAATTAAAAGTAGTGTTTGGTAATATCAAAATATACTACTACACATATAGGAAACTATGATTGTCTCAGGTCTAAGGATCAATTACAAATATTATTTGAGACCAACTAGTAACACTTAAATGATAAATCTAAACAGTGTCTCAATATGGGTCTATCCAACATTATATTCTTCAAGATATGTCCACATTAATAATTTGATATCTTGTATCCATGCTCCGTGAAACATGACCATCAATCAATATATGTGCTAATCCTTTAATCAATAATGTCCTATTTAAAGATAATGGATCAGAGACTTTATAGAATAATATCATTAAATAAATTTAGAGTTTCACGAATAAGTCACACACTTGTTAATCGAAATAAGATGATAATTTATTCAAAAACTAAATAACATAGTATTCAAATGTTCATAAACATAACAAAGATAAATACATCTATGTAATTTTCTCTAGGAGTTATCTCTAAGAGTGGATGCCTTCCTATTATCCGTTGTCTAGTTTGTTCTCTACTAGTGAAAACAGCAGTGTCTGGTTGAGAGCATAATCCAAGCTAAGTTTACGACAAATGTCCAAACAATATGAATGTCAATGATATATTTGTTGTAGAGTTTTATTTTGGGAGTTGATTAAAATATATGAAATTATTCTTGCTAATGTATATGTTATCATTCAAATTTGCAGAAATACACACCTTGTACTTTTTACAGGTGGAAGGAAGAGTACAAATTATATGTATAAAATTTGGGAGTTGAGGTTAACAGTAGAGAAGACTATGTCTAGAAGTAAGAGAGGAGAATTCACACTGATGGGAAGCAGAATTATCAAGATGAAGTGCTCGTGAAAATCAATGAAGGCATTTCCAAGTTGAATGAAAGCATGTGCAAGATGCTTGGTTTAGCTAAGAAGATGATGATCATTCTTGCAATTATTTTCTATATCTTAGTAGCAATGTTAGCTGTTATGACAATGTTAGCAACATTAGCAATGTTAGCTCTATCTTGTACTATTATTGTTGGTTTTAATTGTATGAAGCCTTTTAGCTATATGAAAGCCTATGTAGTTTGGTGTCCTCTATGGAATATATGTATTATGGTTGAAATATATGTGCAACTGTAATGCCTAAACTTGAATGTTGAGATGGAATTGAAATACATTGCCAAAACTAGAACAAAATTGCTAAATTAAGAATTGATTTATGAAACTAGACTGAAACTGAGAATTGAACAATTTGTTGAAACTGGGAATTTAAATATATTGCCAAACTGAACATCTTGCTAAAACTAATTGTTGAAACTTAATGCTAAATAGACCTAACAAGTTCAGTACACATAGCCTATTACAAGACACTACAATTCACCACACATAGTCTGGTAGAAGTTCACATTACCACAAGTTCATAACATAAGAGTAAAATACATATCCTAGTACAAGTTCACATCATCACAAGTTCATAACCTAAGAGCAAAAGACATATCCTGATACAAGTTCACATTACCATATCACAGACTTAACACATAATTCACAGGTAACTATTTTTGCTCCTTGAGGCTTTTAGTTGACTTTGGGCGAGTTGTAGCCTCCAAAGCAGCCCTTTGACTCCTATCATAGGACTTGGACTTGGTGTGGAGGTTGCTGCTGTAGGTGTTCTCTGCCTTGTTGGTGTGGAGCCTGCTACTACTAAAGCCTTTTTTTTTATTTCCTTTCTTCCTGCATTAAGAAGAAGTATAGCGAGATTATTATTTGTTTAAATGAAAATAACCTTTTCTTCCTTTGTGGTTGGTCATGGTCTGAATTTGTTTCACCCTCCTTTGTGGTTCGTCATGACTTGAATTTGGTTCATCACTATTTTTTATTCTTTTCTTTCTTGGCCTTCCAGATGGCCTAGTCGGCTTGGGTGGAAACATTTCGAAGCCTGGATCAACTTCAAGCCACAGTGGTTTGTGAATCATTGGCCTAATGACACCTGTATATGCATCTTTGGATCTTGCAGTAGAGTAGTTTTTATCTACAAAGTCTTCCAGTTTTGCCACTGATTGCTACCTCTTGCATGTAGGTTTTGATGATTAATGACAACTTGGGTAAGCTTCGATTTTGTAGAAGTATTTGAAATGTCATTTGTTAAACACTTCTTTTAGAGCTTCCTTATCTTGGATTTGAAGTTCGTGTCTCCATTGTGTTTTCATATCAATGCATATGTTGAGGAGGAGCTCATCATATTAGTCATCTATGTTTGCATCATCATTGCATCACACTTGTGCTAATTATTTTGGTGACAACCTAACTATAAGACTAACGTGGTTTAATGAGTATATGTGTTGTAGTCTCAAAATGGACTGCGAGATGAAAGCAAGCAAGGTCGTATGGAGAATGATGTTGATATGAGCCACCTTGAGCAAGGTCAAGCTTCACCGAAGGTAAAATCAAAGATTAAGGATCATTTTATTTGGATTTTATCGGTCTTAGTGTTTGGAGATTGACCAAGTTGATAGAATTATTTTTACTAGTTTGACCATACTATTAAGAGGGGTCAGAAACTAGTAGCTTGAGTCGATCTAGTGTGGAAGCTCAAATGCATTCATATCATATTCCACTAGTGCTTATTCACCTCTTGCATTGCTAGAAAATAAGTCTATATTGTTTGAATTGGAGCTAAGGTCTGAAAACTAGACCTAGTCGTGGTCGAATCAATACTAGAACTGTAGTGGTCATATCAGATCTGGTCATGTTCAAACATAAAACACACCTGGTTGTGGTCGTATCAGTAGTAGACCTGGTAGTGATCGCATGTAGTGCACAAACTGGTCACATCAGTAATTGTAACTGGTAGTGGTCATACCAGTAATTGAAATTGGTTGTGGTCGTATTAGTTCTGGCTAGCCGACCACTAATTGCAACTGGTCGTAGTCGTATCAGTTCAGACTGGCTGTACCTTAAATGAAACTGGTCGTGATCATGTTTGTTGTGTGTTGACTGTTCGCATGAGTGCTCAAGTGCGGATATTCGACCAGTTTACAATTGTAATGAAGATATTCGACCACTAGTCATTCGACTAGCAGTGGTTCAATCACCAGTCATTCGACCAAACAACTATTCGACCACTGGCTTTTTAACCAGATTTTCAATCAGAGTTTTTCAACTTGTTCGATGAAAACTGGTCGAAGTTGATACTGGCAGTCAGCATTGATTGTCAGCTCCAATGTCGACATTTGTCTAGAGAGACATGTTTTTTGAGCCAAACTTATTTTTTACTCTACTAACTGTTCGCATGCATGTCCTTGTGGACACGGACATTTGTGTTGGACATTTTGATAGTAGGAATGTTTTTGAATTTTCTAGAAACATCTAGGCCGGTCTATGTCTCGCTCTTGTTGCAAAATTGTGGCCCCCTTGAGTTATCTTTCAAACAAGCCAAAATGCAACTCAATCAGATCTATAGATCAAAAGTTATGCTTGTTTTACTGACATCTGCATAGATCCATGCCGATTGTCCACATGGGACACTGACTGCTAGCATGAATGTCAGCACAAGTGCTGACATTTGTCTAGAGATGTGTGTTTTTTAGCAAAATGTTTTGACCTATGCTGATTGTCAACGTGGCAGTGCTGAGTATCAGCACATGTGCTGACAAGAATTACAATAGTCTCTGATTGTGTCATAACTAGCCCTTCTCTTTAAAAATAAAAAAAGGTGTAAGAGTGAAGTATAATCAACCCACTAGGGGAGGCGATGCTGAATCATCGACCAGCTGGGGAAGGGAAGATTTACTTAACTTATGCACACAAAAAATTTATATTTTTATTAAAACGGTTACTTAAGATGCGGCTTTGTCTAGTCTCGTGTAACGTATATGCGACCCACTAGGAGGAGGCGGTGGCAAATCGTCGACCAACTAGTGAAGTGAAGGTATACAGAGCATTGAGATTTCTTATAGGAGCTCAAGAAACCGACTAAGCTGCCTTTTTGTAAGTGCACTTAAGTGAGAGTCTTCAGCTATGTCTCCTCTAGCCACAATGAAATGATCCAGTAAAAACATTCTGGCCAAGAGCACGATAAGTTGAAGAAGAAAAATAAAAAAAGTGAATAAAAAATTGAAATAACAGTGTTTTAATTTCTCTCTAAAAAGGGCAATCTAGCAAATTTGTATAAATTGTAGCATAACGAGTGTTTTCTTTTACTATAGTTTATTCTATGTCCTATATGAAAGAAGATTGTCAAGATGATTTAATTGATTAAGCTCTCTCTTTTCTAAGGTTGAAATTTAATAATCTGAATATTTGCATTTGGAGAGTTAAATTGCTTAGATCAATTTCCACATATGCATAGATGTGATGTGAATTAACGGAAGTTGTTTATTAAAAATCAGATAAACCAAGGCATCCCAATTTTTAGAAAAATCATTCACATTTTTTGCTTGAGGACAAGTAAAATGCTAGCTTGGGGAATTTGATAAGTGCTAAATTGGTAGCATTTTGACCCTAGGTTTAGCATTTAAAAGTCCTTTGATGCATAATTTTTTGTTATTTTTACAAATTGATTACACGACTGTGTTTGACATGTTTCAGGGACCAAACATACCAAATTTGAGAAGATTTCGACCATATTTGGACTCAATTCGACCAATAAATCAAGATTAAACAGTAAAAAGGGCCTTATCAAATTTTCTTTGGATAGAAAGACCTAGTTGAACACGTTTACGTGGGAAAGAACCTCATCCATACATAGTTGGACCAAAAAGAGACTTGATCGAACACGAGCATGTGGTCAAAAGGAGTCCCGATTGAACACGAGCACGTGGTCAAAAATAGTCTTGATCGACCCTGACAACCGCTTGGCCGTTCGTTTGTGACACGTGTTTGGCTGGGAGCACACCACATGTTCTTGGTCATGTTTGACTCGGTTTCAGCGGCTTTTACTAGTCAAAATTGAACGCTTTTAATCGGTTTGACCAGGACTGGTAAGATTTGGTCAGTTTTAGCCAGATTTGGTCGGTTTAGTCGTATTTGATCAGGACTGGTCGAATCTGATCAGTTTTGGCTCAGATTTATTTGTTCTCGTGCTATTTGAAGCTAGACTTCATCGCCTAGACGTCAAGGAGTTATTTTGGGGCACTTTAACCTATGTACTATAAATAGAGAAGCTTTTGGCTCATATTAAACATGCTTTTTAGGCTACTTTTTAGGGTTTTAGTTTAATTTACTTTACATTAGTGGAGCTCATTTCTCTATTTTTCCTACTTTTGTAAGCCGGCAAGGATGGCTAATTCAATTCTCAAGCAATTAAGTGAGTTTTTATTTCGTTTTTATTATTATTTCTGCATTATTCTGGCTTTTTGCGAGTAGATCACTTCTTGGGTTAGGGATGATCCAATCCAAAGGTGTAATTCTTCCTCAGAGTTGATCTCAAGTTTTAGAATTATTTCCTGATGTTTTCCTCCTCTAAACCCTAAATTCTTATTTTTGCAATAGATGTAATAGTTGAGAGTTAGCAAAACTTTAGGGGAGTTTTTGAGTCCTTAGCGCTTTGATGCGGGATCTTGAACAGGAGAGAGGCTCTCACCAAACATAACAGTGGAAGCGATCCTCTGACCGTTGTAACAACGACCGTACTGGCAACTTAATCTGTCTTCGAAAATGATTGAAATTAACTTACAATCCTCGGACGTTGGATAGAATTACGCCGGATGGTTATGGAACTCCCGAAACCCTAGATTTTCATTCATACTTAGAAACCCTACATTTCATTAACCCTAGAAGTGAATTATTCGTAAAAAGCCATAATAATGAAGAAATAATAAGAAATAAAAGAGAACTTACTTGATTGCTTGAAAATTAAGTTTGTCGTCCTTGCTGGTTTACAAACGCAGGAAAAATAGAGAAGGGGCTCTACTAAGAAAAGTATCTAAAAACTACTACTAAAAGCATATAAAAGTATATAAGAAAGCATGTCTAATTGAGCCAAAAGTTTCTTTATTTATGATACATGGGTTAACGTGCCCAAATATAACTCCTTGACGTGCAGACGACAAAATCAAACTTCAAACGGCATGAGAATGAACAAATCTGAGTCAAATCCGACGAGTTTTGACCACATTAGCCTCTAGAAACCGAGCCGAGCATGACCTAGGGCACGGGTCATGCAGCAGGCTGAACACGACTCGTGCCCTCCACCAAATAATTGAGCAAGTGATAGTCGTGTTTGATCAGAACTCTTTTCGACCAGATGTGCTCATGTTCGATTGGGACTCTTTTCGACCAGGTGTCTTCATATTTGATCAAGACTTTGTTTAAGCAGTTGTGTTCATGTTCTGTCATGGCTCTTTTTCATCCAGGTCCATTCGATTATGGTTCCTTCTTGCCTAAGTGTGTTCGACCAGGTTGTTTCGATTGTGGAATATTTGATCAGGACTCCTTTTTTAATAAATTTTAATATCCTTTGTCGAAATTGACCCAAATGAAGTAAAATTTCCTTAAATTTGGTAGGTTTGGTTCCTGAAATATGGCAAACACAATAGTGAAAGCGGATTGTAAAAATAATATAAAAATTTGCATAAAATGTCGCATCAAAGGAATTTAATTTTAGCATATTTTAGCTCATTTTCAATAGCAAACTTACGGTAAAAATATTACCAATTTAGTACTTATCAAATTCCCCCAAGCTAGCATTTTGCTTGTCCTGAAGGAAAGAATGTGAATGATTTTTTCCAAAAAGTGGAATGCCTTAGTTAATCAAATTTTCAATAAACAACTTCCGATAATTCACATCACATCTATGCATATGAAACAATTGATCTAAGCCATTTAAACTCTCCAAATGCAAATATTCAACTTATCAAATTTCAACCTTAGAAAAGAGATAGCTTTATTAATTAAATCATCTTGATAAGTTCTTTCATATAGGGTCTACAACAAACAATACCCAAAGAAAACAATCATTATGCTACAATTTATACAAAGTTGCTAGATTACCCTGTTTAGAGAGATTTAAACACTTTATGTCTAATTTTTTATTTATTCTTTTTATTTATTTTCTTCTTAAACTTTTTCGTGCTCTTGGCCAGAATATTTTGAACTGGACCATTCTGTCACTGCTAGAGGAGACACAGCTGAAGACGCTTACTTAAGTCCACTTACAAATAGGCAGCTTTATCGGTTTCCCGAGCCCCTGTAAGCAATCTCATTGTTCTGTATACCTTCCCTTCACCAGCTGGTCAATGATTCATCATCGCCTCCCCTAAGTGGGTTGCCTATACGTTACAAGAGACAAAACAAAGCCGCATTTTAAGCAACCATTTTTTTATAACAAAGGAAAAATATTTTTTTGTGTGCATAAGTTAAGTAAATCTTTCCTTCCCAGCTGGTCGACAATTCATCTCCGCCTCCCCCCAGTGGGCTGATTATACTTCACTATTACATGTTTTTTTAGTTTAAAGAGCAGGGCAATTAGCAATCTAAAAATAAAAAGTAACATAAGAGAGTTAATTTTAGATGATAGTTTATTAGAAACTTTCAATTTGGATGAAGTCAATAATGATCTAAAAGACAAGTTCAAACTTTAATCATTAATTTAAAATAAAAACTGAACATAGGCATTTGAAATTTTTAAGAGAGCTAAGTTCAATAGGTCATACGCAAAGATGTGAAAGAATAATCATATAATTGATTAAAGATCATCTTCAAATCAGGCTTTCCAAGTTGATATATATATATATATATATATATATATATTTAGTTTATGATGGCAAGATGGTGGAATGATGATTCACTGAAGACTAAGCAAATGGTTAAGTGACTATCCCCAAGCTAAATCAGACATTGTCCTCAATGTTTTGAGAGAGATATAGATTACTGTTTGTGGTAGTGGCAATGATGATGTGGATGTTGTTGAAGATGTTGTGGTGAAAGAGGGTGCTGTGGCCCACATAGCTCCAATTGTGCAGTCCAAGGCATCGCAAGTGAAAACCTGGAAAGGAAAACAAAAAGAAATGAAAAAGAAAAGAACAATAAAAAGTAAAAGCTTGCATACCTTGAAGATCAATCAGCAGAGGGTGTGGACGTTGTTGCTGGAAATATGGTGGAGAATAGCATGGATATGTAGGGGGTGGATAGGGTTGTGGAGGAATGGTGGGATTGTGAAGATGGTCCCTATGGTGTGTACGTGCTCCTGGATATGTGCCATCGGAGAGGATGTAGCCTGCATGTACATGATAGTCGTAGAGGCGATCCATGCGGCCGGTGAGGTGGTTTATTCTAGAATCCACCGTAGCCCTGTAATCTACAAATTCCCACCTAAAGTCAGAGAAACTAGTGCACAAGGACTCTATGGAAGCATTCAGAGTGGCAAAATCATGTGCTGTCATATGGTCATATTTGGCGGCGCATGAGGAACTAGGACCATATGAGCTAGATGGGAGCAATTTCCAGTTTCACTCATTAGATAAGCTTGACCGAGAAACATCGGCCAAAAGGATGGAGGGAATTCCATTAATAACCCAACAAAACGAATTCTCTTCCCTCCTGCAAAACCCCATTGTAAGAAATGAAGGTAGGTCAAGGGTGGCTGTGGGCACAAATTCCTGATGATCATTAGCATTAAACCCTATAGAGGATGCTATGTGAGTGATTAAGCCACCTAAGACTATGGGTGAGGATTTGTGTAAATCCATGCTGATAATTTCAAGGCGCTAGGCAAAATAGGTAGCGGAAGAGAGTTGAATTTTCCTAAAATAGCCCAAAGAAATTCGACCTTGGTTTCTAAAACTTTTGCCTGATTACTGTCGTGGCCCAAAATTGTCCCGACCATGAGATGCTGTAAATAGAGGAAGGTAGGATTGCAAATTTTGGCTGCTTTTGGTTTACCGGGCCGAAAAAGATGTTGCCCTTCCTTGGTAATAGCATTCCAAATTTTTTCAGGGGTGCAAATTAGAGAACCATGAAAATTGCCTCTGGGTTTTAACCCTAGGATATTTGCTAATTCATTTATTGAAAAATCATAATGTTCATTTGCAAACCTAAATCTCACGCCTTCTGTCTGACCAGGAGGAACACATAGGATATTTTGTTCAAACGAGGCTAGAATCTCCCAAAAGACTTTGCAAAAAGTTAGAACTAGAACCCCCACAAGAATATCAGGACACACATTATGAATTAGGCGGAGGTGTGGAGGTGCGAGGAGTCGGAATCCACAGTCGGATCGAAGTTTTGATGATTGGATGAAGAGATCTAGGGCTTGGTTTGTGATGATTTTGAGGAGTTTTGGGACTCAACAATGGTGTTTGTGCTGTTTGGAGAAGATGGGTGGCTTTATATATGGTGGTAGGTAGGCGTTATGTTTGTATGGGAGAAGAAATAGGTCGAAAAAATACAATTTTCAACACAAAACTTCGAAAATAGAGAGGAAACTGAGCCTGGCATGAGCATGGACACGGTTCGTGCTCGTCCCAGGGCACGGGTCATGCTCTGGGTCGTGCTCGGCTTTGTTGGAAAATTGATTCTGAGCAGTTGGTCGAATTGAGCCCGGCACGACCACGAGCACAGGTCGTGCTCGACCAGGGTGCAGGTCCTGCCATTTGTCATGCTCGACTCTGTTGAAAAGAGGAATTTATTATTTTTCTGAAATCGATCGATCTTCTTCTCTTCAGTTGCTACATCCTCTGGTGCATATCTTGCGAGCTGGATAAACTCATGCAGGTATTGTTTAATTGGTTTATCCCCTTGCTTGAGATTCCTAAACTCTCGGCGCTTTGCTTCCAAGACGCCCTTTGGAACATGATATTTACGGAATTGCTCCTTAAATTCTTCCCACGTGATTGTGTCCAGATTGGGGTGTACGGACTGGTAATTCTCCCACCAAGTTGCGGCGGGTCCAGATAATTGGTGTGGTCCATACAAAAGTTTTTCTTCATTACTACATTTGACTGTGTTCAATTTTCTTTCCACATCCCTCAACCAGCCATTGGCCACAATAGGGTCCTTGGTACATGAAAAGGTCGGAGGGCGTGTCTTCTGAAAATCTGACAATTTGGCTCCAATCGTCGATCCTCCTGTTTGCCCTGATGAGAATTGTTGCATCATCTGTTCCCACATCTGGTTCTGTGCAACCATGGACTGTTTCTTGTTTCGCTCCATCCATATCAGCACTTCATTGATATCACTTCCCTGCGGCATAGAAGATGACTCTGGCTGGTTCTGACCAGCATGAGCTCTGCTTCCAGATGCATCCCCAGCATTTTCAGCATTCCCTTCGGACATTCTTCCTTGAGATCTTCCGCGGGTATTAACCATTCTGTTCTGATTGGGGATCAAAGAAATAATTGCTGATTCAGAGGGAGACACAAATAGGGTACAAGCAGAAGGGTGAGATCAATCCATGAGACAAGGATTGGAAAGTGCAAGATGTTTTTCATAAATTTAGTTTTCATAAGATACATAATTTTAGCCTCCACGGCTTACAAGTACAGCATACAACCAACACAAGTAAAGCAGCTACAAAAAAGAGCACGGACAAACAAAGAAATCTAGCGGTTACTGGGGTCAGGTACAGAAAAAGGGGTCAAGCCAAAGGGAGTCTAAGATCACTCATCGGTCTCGGAAGAACCACAGGGTTCCACCTCTTCTGGATCCTCTTCTTCAGGGTCTTCATCCGCATCCATCGGATCTAACTCCATGTCGTCGTCTTCTTCCTCACATCAGAGGAAGTGTCGGTATCGTCTTCGACAACTTCTTTCCCTTTACCAATAGGAGCTTCTCTTCTTCCACCAACATTGAGGCATTCAGGATCTTGAGAACTGATGACGATCCCACGCCACGTAGATGTGAATTGGCCAAGGTAATCCTTAGGCTTGCCCACACTCTTGCGAGCGGTAGTCCTCAGCTTCAGACGGCTTCTCTTGTTGACAGACTCCGACGTTCCAGGGCTCCTATCTTTGCTTGGACCGACTAGTTCTTGGATCTGCTTCTCTTTTTCTTGGAGATCCGCACGAGCTCTTTCAAGCATGCCTTCGAGGTAGTGGCGATCATCCCGAGTGTTCTCATGCTCGCGTAACACACGGTTGTATCCGGTTTCTAGAGCTTGAACAATATCCCTGGTCTTTGTCAGCACTACATCTCTTTGGTCACTTGATGGGTGGACGACTTGGCAATCTGACCTGGGGATCTGACAAGGCACAAAACGGACACTCGTCTGGTTCAAATCTGTCTTGAACCAGATGTGCATTTGCTCCAAACTAGCTCGGGTAACAATCCTCTTCAGCTAGCCCCCAAATTTGAAGAAAAATAAAGAAATATTTTACTTCAAATTTTAATCCTGCATCGGATAAGTGACCCGACGCTTCAACTTCCCACTTAGTGGCACACTAAGTGTGGCGGTTTATTTCCCGAGACGGACTCTGCATTGTATTTGACAGGTAATGATAGTGCCACGGAATTGTCTTTTTACTAAAGATAAAACTGTAAATGTGTTTTAAGAACTCGAGGCTTTCGAAAAAAGAACCGTCACCTCCGGTAGCTATAAATACCGAAGCCTCTTAGCCCTATAACTTCACAAGTTTTTTCCCGGCTTAGTCTTTTCCAGAGCTATCTTCTCTTCTCTTCTGTTTCCACCTCAATGGCAAATCAGGGCTCCAAGAACATCATTGAGATTGAGAGTGATGAAGAGGAAGCGACACTTGAATTCGACCAGGACTTCCAGAAGGTAACTCTTCTCTGGAACTTTTGTTCAAGTTGCCATCTTTTATTCTGATCATTTCCAAAACACTTTATGGTAATTCACAGGTAACCGAAGAGCTGGTTCCTCCAGGGAAGAAAGCCAAGGTTGACGAGGGATCCTCTAGTGGTGCAAAGGTTGGGGAGGCATCATTGTTCTCTCTTCCTTCGGCCCCTATAGTCCTTCCTGTGTATGCTACTCGGCAGGTTGAACCTTCATCTCCACCTTTGGAGGTCCATAATAATCCTTCGAAGCCTTCTTCTCAGCTTTCTCCATTGCGATGAAGCGATCCCCATCTTTTGATGGGTTACCAATTTTCTGGTAGGAAGGTTGCATTCCCGCGACCAGATAATCCTCAGCTTTTGTTGGGTGAGCAATCTTATCGTGGGAAAGTTACACTTCCACGACCTGATGGTTCCCGACTTTTGTCGGGTGATCTCCTTTCTGGGGGAAATACTTCATCCTCTCACTTGCGAGGATTGGTAATTATTTTCATCTCTTCTGCTGGTCGTTTTATCTTGTAAAACTAACACATTTATGCACAGGAGACGAAAATTTTTGGAGCCCCCAGCGACCAGCCTGCTGACATCCAACCTCTTTCCCTCGAACAAGCTCTCTAGAAGGAGAAAGAGGTTCTGGAGAAGAAGACCGAAGAGATGTCTTCGGCCATTCTGCACCTGGCAGAATGTTTTGACAGATCCCGTGAAGAAGCGCACCAATTCCGCTTGGAGAGGGACTATGCTCGGCAGCAGTGAGAACTCTCCGATACGATCAGGAATAATAGTGCTTCTCTGATTCGGGATGATGTAGATAGATTTAAAGTCATAGCCAGTTCTCTAGGGGGCAGCCAGTGTTCATCCCACTGATGCTAATATGTCCCTAGGAGAACTTTGTAAACTTCTCTCGGATCAGGTCGATGCTTTGGTCGCCTATATCCCTTTTGTATGTAAGGATTGCCAGAAAAAAAGTTTCCTTTTCCTTTCATACCTCGAATTTTTAAGAAGGATTATGCAAGACTTATAATCCCAATTGAAAGCTTGATAATTATCATATTTGTGCATAATTTCTATATGTTTAAACCCCCGATCATGCACATATTAGTCATATACCTCGGCATTTACATAAATTATTCCAGATTTGCTGCCAAATCGACCGGATTATTTGTTTTGCAATTTTTATCACAGGTCAGCGCAAATCAGATGGATTTCTGGCTAGCGGTCGCACCTCATCGACTTATTCCGACCTTCGGTCGATTCCGGATGGAAGTGCGCGTTTCCGCAGACGCGTAGGAACCAACCGCGCCGAAATCGGAGTCTTCGGGGGCCCAGAATCCCAAACCCTAGCCACGAGGCCCTATTTCCAAATTTCCAAAACATCAAGGGCTTTTCTGCAAAAGTGCCAAATTACCCTTTTTACCTAGCCGCCGGCCACCTGAGGCATTTGAGCCTGGTTTTTCCTTTTTACCTTCTTCTTCTGCCTCCCTCCTCGCGATCCACATCTCCGTCCACCACGCCGGCGACGACCAGGCCGTATATCGCCGGCGGACTTCTTTTCTGCCTTTTCTTCAATTGTCCTATCCTCTTTCTCTAGATCTGGTGCTCTCTCCCCATAGCCAGCCGCCATATAACTCCAAAAGCCCCCAAATCCACCATCTGCGCCTCCCGCGCCGCGCCGCCGCGAGATTGCGCCGGATCTACGCATCACCTGGATCTACATCACGTGCGCCGCCCCTCGTGGCCTCCATCGACAGATCCACCGCACCGTCGTCCCTGCGTGTACCGCCGCCATCGCTCCAGTCCCATCGCCGAGCTCGCACGTGCCGCCCACAAATCCACTCGCGCCGCCTCCACAACCTCCGCGTGAGCCCGCGTCGCCCACAAAGCACGCCGCCGCCGAGCTTGCCGCTCCGCCCCACGCCGCCTACGCCGCGCCGCCTCCACAACCTCCGCATGAGCCCGCGCCGCCCACAAAGCACGCCACCACCGAGCTTGCCACTCCGCCCCACGCCGCCTTCTCGGATCCGGTGCTCCACGTGCCTCCCGTGCGCCTTCGCCCCCTCGTGCTCCCGCTGCGTCGCCGGCGCACCACCACAAGACCATCCCACACCGGAGCCTCCTCTCGGGCCACGACCTCCTCTACAGCTTGACTACCACGACGGCCATCTTCATCCTCGTTGGCCACGTCTCGTAGGCCCCTCCTTGCCAGAGCTTTCACAGCCTTCGAAGGTGACGTCGCCGATTGGAGCAGAGGCCATCTTCCGGAAGCTTGGCAGCGAGCTTGTAGTCCGGCGTCCACTTCGACAACGGCTGCAGTGTCAACCTCCTCGACCACGACGACCAGGCGGTACGCCGTCGGTGGAGCCACCTCAGTGCTTCCCTGTTTCCTCCCTTCTCTATCTCCCTCATCTTTCCTTCTGCAGCAAAGCATCCTTTCTTCTTCCTCTCTTCTTCAATTTTTCTTTCCACCTCTTCTCCAGCAACTCCCCCAAATCCTCCACAACCCAAGCCGTGGCCCCCTTGAGCTGCTGCTGTCTAGATCCACAGCCGCCTCACAGTGCCGTGCCGTGGCCAGATCTGCGCCTCCCGCCGCCGCAGATCAGGGCCGCACCTCCATCTCCACGGCACCGCCGAGCCGCTCCTCTCCTCCACCATCATCGAGCCGCCCTTTCCTTCTCACTGTGCCGCCTCCACGCGAAGTTCTCGCGCGCCCGATCTGACCGGATCTGCGCCTCCCGCCTCCACGACGTCGATCTGCGCCGAATCTGTCTCCAACCCTGCGCCGCCGCCGCCTGGACACCGGGCCACACGCCGACGTGCACCACACCTCCACAACGCCACCACCGCCGCTCCCGAGTCCCCTCAACCTCCTCGCACCACCTCGATCCAGCTCATCGCTAGCGTCGTCTTCTTCTACGGCCTCTTCATTGAGTTGAGCGTGAGAATCTTGCGTAGCCGTGACTGCCAACATCCTCATATAAATGATATTTGGTACTGCAATAATCACTGTTATGTATTACATTTGTTGAATGCTTGCTGGAGGTTTACCTGAATTAATAGTGATAAACTGAAACTGTTCTTGATTAGTTTCCATCTTCTAATTGATTTGCAATGTTTTGAGTGGCTTAGTTCAGAGTTCTGTTGAATGAGCATGACAGGTTCTTCTCTATGATGATAAATTGTGATGGTAAACTGTTGATCACCTTTTTATGTAACTTTGATTGCTGTTAGTAATTGATGTTTAATCAGTGTGTTGATTCCTGCACGAGTGTGTTTTGGGCTGAGTTGAACTGAATTCTTATGATTCTCTCATTGTTGAATCTCTGTGTGATGCTTGAGTAATGATCTACATATTTGAGTTGTATTACATGTTCTTTAATCCATCTTCTGTTTAACTGTTCATTGTTGCAATTTGCATTGAGCTGTAGTTTAATTGAATTGCATTTCTGAATTGAATTGACTTGATCCCCTCCTGTGCTGAATCTATTTGCAAATTAATTTGGATTGTGATTTTCACAAAGTTGGATGTTTGAGGTTGAGTTGTCGAGTGGAGTTGGCTGGGCTTTAGTGTTTACTTTGTACTTGTGTTTCATAGATACTCGCTGTAGATTGCGATCGATGATGGTTGTTTGCGCTGCCTCTCGCGCTACCACTACACGATTTCTTTCTATTGCTTGTATTGCGAACACTAGTCCAGAATAAACATTAGTCGCCTGTCGCGGGGAGATCACCTCTCTCTTTCTTTGCATTCTTCTGACATCTTCTCTCTCTTTTCTCCGATTTATTTTCATTTGCCATCGATTTAGTCTAGTTTTACACGATTTGTTTTCTCTAGTCCCTGTGGAAAGAATGACTGAATACTCGTCTACTGCATCGTCCTCGTTCTATTGCTAGACGGTCTAGGCCGTTATCAAAGCTCTTCACAATCTCTATGCGAAAACATGGTCATAAGGAATGTCTTCACGACCAAACATACATAGGTAAAACAAGTCTTTCGATCAGAACTGAAGTTGCGATAACAAAATGCCTTGATCAGATGATAACCGTGTATGTTGCGATTACCTACTTGTAGCGATCACAGAACGGCATGGCGATCATTACCACTACTACAGAAATGCTTTTCAGTATCGGTTAAAAATTCACTCTACTATCGGTTCTCTTACCGATAATGATCGGCACGATAGTAGAAACGTAGCACACTACTATCGGTTGAAAACCGTTAGTAAAACATCTACATTCCCAACATTCACTAATCGCTATCGACTATTTCTTCTATCGGCTCGGATCTAAACCGATAGTATTGTGTAGGTTTTTTCTATCGGCTCGAATATAAACCGATAGTATTGTGTAGGTATTTTCTATCGGCTAGGATCTAAACCGATAGTAATGTGTATGTTTTTTTCTATCGGCTGGGATCTAAACCGATAGTATTGTGTAGACACGTTTAGTACTGGAAACTTTATTCTATCGGTTGTTGTATATGAACCGATAGTACTATAATATTTATTCTATCGGTTGTAGTATATAACCGATAGTACTGTGTAGTTTTTCCTATCGGTTATGTACTCGACACGGTTAGTACTGGAATCTTGCACCTATACATACAGCAATACAGAGATACATTGGATCATTCACAAATACACCAATATTTACAAATATACACCAATATTCACATATTGAATTTGTTCACAGATACACTAATACAGTAATATACACATGCATTGGACAAATTGAATTTATTCACATATTGATAGAGTTTATTCACAAATACATCAATGAATCTATTCACATATTGAGTTTATTCACAAATACAGCAATCAACACATTCAATATATATTACACAAGTCAGTTACAATCGATCGTTGATAGCCACTTCTTCCATGACATATTGAGCCCAAATTGTTCGCAGCTCCCTCAATTGACGCAACTCATATTGCTCTTTCAACATGGCGCTCTGCATATATGCGTGTATGAAGTTAGTATCGTACGTCACATCCAATTAAAGTTCGACTTTGAGTCAGGAAAAATGGTTACCTTAGGGAATTGGGCAAAGTTTCTCCTGATCAGGTCATACACGAATCTCATGACATAGAAGCCACATTCCCACGATTGTGGCTGCTGATGGCACTGGGAAAATTGCATATGCAAAGACATAAATCCACATTAACTCGAAAGAACTAATTAAGCTTAAATTAAAAGACTCATCATGAGTACCTCCATCCGTATTAATTACCTCATATTCTTTCCAAGAAATTGTTGTGCCCTTCGACGCGTCATGCCTCCCTCCAGCACTAGCATAATTTTTGAAAGCCCTGTATTTAATTTAGCATTGCAGGTTAATATGTTATCATTAATTAGCTAGTCAGAGAAAAATTTAAAACAACTATGTTACTTACGCGTCTATGTGCCATGTGAGGATGAAAACATGCGCCACCTTGTCGCTCATCGAATCGAGCTAATAGACCTCATTCATCCATGGGTAAATGACAGCGAGGACCCAGTGGCCCCTACATTGCATATATAAGCGAACCGTTTCATACATATGTTAGGCGTAACACACAAGAATGAGTTAAATTAGTAGGAAATGCACTAACCTTTGGTGGTACGGCGCAAGGATGAACTCTCGGTCCTGCTGCGCTAGTAGTGCCCTTGATATGTATTCCTCCGCATGTGCTTGGTCGTGCTCTAGCATCGTGAGGCTTATTTTCTCTGGGTCGAGGAAACCCACCTTGTCACATGCCCTCATCGACGCCAGCCTATACATGCACCTGGATGCAACGTAGACATTAGTAAGTAGTGCATACAAAGTGATTAGATTTATGAAACGAACTGTGATAACTTCAGACAACAACAAACTCACAGGACTCCAGTCCGTATGATGGACATATCAAGCTCCCGCCAGTTCAGGAGGTCGAACAAATCCTCGTGGGCCACCGATATGCTCCCGGGCTCACGGTGAAAATGGGCTGGCCTGAAGTGAACCAAGAAGTTGATGTGGCGCCTAGACCGGGTCAGGTACCACTCATGGAGACTTCTAGTTATTTGATCCATATTGTGCAGAAGGTACTCCGACACGAGTGGGGACCCGTTCTTGAACATACCCGGCTGGCTTTGTTTGACCTTGCCTTTGGCCTTTCCCTTGCCTTTGGGCGGGGAGCGAGTGTATACCTTCGAAGGTTGGGGTGTGGTGCCGCCAGCCTCATTTGATGGCGAAGGGTTTGAGGCCGTCGGAGGAGGCATGGGGGCCGAAGGCGTTCGCTCATGCGTTGTGGCGGGGGTGGTGTCCTCAGGAAGTGAGCTGGTATCCATTGTCCACTTTAAGTACAAACGCATAAGTTATATTTTGCAAATTGAGTATATTAACTGAGTTGTAAGCTAGAATGGCTAGGGTTTACCTCCTGTAGTCTAACACCCTTCTTGGGCCACTGTATCTACGAGCCCAATGCCTTGCCAATTGTCCGCATTTCGTCCGTTGGGACGGGCAACGGAAAAGAGCTGTAGCCCGGGAGGGCCATGTCCACCTGTACCTTTGCGAATCTAGGCTCCAGAGGTACACAGTGGATCCGGACATCCTCCCAAGACTGGTATACGACTCCGTTTGCAACTGCAACAGTTTGTCGCCTATGTTGATCAATAGGCTACAGCGCTCCGGCTTCTGTAATTTGCAGCAATTATAACAGGTTAGCGAAACAATTCTAACGTAACGGGAGTGGCATCAACCGAACTGCATATATAGCTCAAGAGTTGCAATACCTCGATCAGGTCCACCGGATCTAGGTGAACCTTCGAGCCACAACTACTCGGCCTGGCAGCGTCGACCTCGGCAGCTAGATCTAAACCCTTGGACTGCACAACTCGGCTGAGGCGTTCATACTTCTCGTTCATTTGAGCGAACATGTCCGCGAATTGTGCAGTCACATCTGCCCGTATCTTCTGAGATAGCTCCACTTCCCTTTCCTTCCAGCTGCCAGCCTTCTTCGCCTTTTGCCCGGGCTCCGAGAAGCCTTCCTTCCATGGCACCACAGCCCCCACGGTTCGCGTCCGCCCTGGATGCTCCTTGTTCCCTAGAGCCTGGGTAAGGATGTCGTTCTCCCTATGGGTACTGAACAATCCCTCAGTCGCCTCCTTCAAGCAAGAGATCTGTTACATTGAAAGCTCTCCATTGTGAGGAAGAAATATATACAAACTTATGCGCACACTAGTGATCATAGTTTTTTCTACCACACTCTATGATTCCAACCAGGAAGTTAGCCAACTTACGAGTCGCTGCACGACCTCGACGTCCCTGGGGTTTGGGAACGCCACAGTCCCCGTGGGCGACACGGTCCCTCTGGCCAGCCACCAGCGCTTGCATCGCTGATCGCAGATCTCAGAGAGTGGTAGGTCAGGGGAGTCGACGAAATTCGACGCCTCGTCTTCAGCCTTCTTCCACTGCTCCTCCTTCCCCGCATAGCCACGAGAGCCGAGCCGGTGTGGGTGGTCGTTCATCCTCTGGATTGCCTTGTTCTTCTCGCTGAGGGCCTTCATACCAGAAACAAGAAAATTAATGCACCGCTGCTTACTGCATACAATGGTGTAACCAAGCAAAGGAACCATACATACCTTGAACTCAGGAGTCCCCTTCTGTTGGGCGACTTGCTCCCATACCTGCCCCATTATGAAGGGGTACTTCTCGCATGGAGATTTGCCTTTAGCGAGGAAGGTACTGACGAGGACGCTCTTGAAAGTTTTCCACGTGTTGTTCATGTCCTTCAAACAAGCTCTCTTGGGACCATCGTCGGGGATGTTCCATTTGGCCTGTTTCAAATGGTGCATATAAGCAGGACTTACCTAATCTCTGGGATAAACCAAGGGAATGTGATTACTCAAAAGTTCAGTGATTTTGATTAATTTTACCTTCACTTCCGCCCACAGCCTATCCCTCTCGTCGGCCTTGACGTCCTTCCAGCTCTGGACGGTGATCTTCACCCTTTCCTTCGCCAACAAGCCAACATAGGCAGCATAGTGGCCGGCGTTCTTCCCGATCGGTCTCCCGAACTGGTTGAACTCACATGAAAGATCCGCGCGTTTGGCCAAACGAACCAACATCGTCGCGCCTCGCACCTTCCTCTTGCGCTGGGACGAGCCAGTGCCATCTACGTTCGCCCTCCCCGAATCACTACTATCAGCCGAGGAAGATGCCGACATGGCTTTACTTAAAATTCCATGAACAGACCATCAATTGATATGAATATTAGCAGTACAAACTATGCTAGTCTCTCTGCAGGAACATAAAGTCTTTTAAAATTTAAATGAACCAAAATTTCAGATGAAATTAGAAAATGGGAAGTAATTAACAGAAAATTCAGATTAGCAGTGAAAACTATGACATACTCTATTTCCTATCGGTTTTCCAAGTAAAACCGATAGTACTCAAGTTTATATTCAGAAAAATTTATAAGATTAGCAGTGCAAACTATGCTAGTCTCTCTGCAGGAACATAAAGTATGTTAAAATTTAAATGAACTAAAATTTCAGAAGAAAATTAGAAAATGGGAAGCAATTAACAGAAAATTCAGATTAGCAGTGCAAACTATGACATGCTCTATTTCCTATCGGTTTTTCAAGTAATACCGATAGTACTCAAGTTTATATTCAGGAAAATTTATAAGATTAGCAGTGCAAACTATGCTAGTCTCTCTGCAGGAACATAAAGTCTATTAAAATTTAAATGAACTAAAATTTCAGATGAAAATTAGAAAATGGGAAGTAATTAACAGAAAATTCAGATTAGTCTATTTCCTATCGGTTTTCCAAGTCAAACCGATAGTAATCAAGTTTGTATTCAGTAAAATATATAAAATTAGTAGTGCAAACTATGCTAGTCTCTCTGCAGGAACATAAAGTCTGTTAAAATTTAAATGATCAAAAATTTCAGATGAAAATTAGAAAATGGGAAATAATTAACAGAAAATTCAGATTAGTCTATTTCCGATCGGTTTTCAAAGTCAAACCGATAGTAATCAAGTTTGTATTCTGTAAAATATATAAAAGTAGCAGTGCAAACTATGCTAATCTCTCTGCAGGAACATAAAGTCTGTTAAAATTTAAATGATCAAAAATTTCAGATGAAAATTAGAAAATGGCAAATAATTAACAGAAAATTCAGATTAGTCTATTTCCTATCGGTTTTCCAAGTCAAACCGATAGTAATCAAGTTTATATTCTGTAAAATATATAAAAGTAGCAGTACAAACTATGCTAGTCTCTCTGCAGGAACATAAAGTCTGTTAAAATTTAAATGATCAAAAATTTCAGATGAAAATACAAAATGGGAAATAATTAACAGAAAATTCAGATTAGTCTATTTCCTATCGGTTTTCCAAGTCAAACCGATAGTAATCAAGTTTGTATTCTGTAAAATATATAAAAGTAGCAGTGCAAACTATGCTAGTCTCTCTGCAGGAACATAAAGTCTGTTAAAATTTAAATGATCAAAAATTTCATATGAAAATTAGAAAATGGGAAATAATTAACAGAAAATTCAGTTTACGGTATTTACTATCGGTTCTACATAATAAACCGATAGTGGACTACACTGTATGGCAAATTCCTAGTGATTATCATCAAGTCTGTGATTCTCATATCTATCAAGTTTGTAGTTCACAAATTTTACTCTAGTTTTATATTTATAAACCATTGAACCACATATGAACCATTGCATATAAATTGAAGCAATTGACTCGAGCGGTTTGGTCAATAACACTTACAGTCGCTCATGGAGTTGCTGGAGGCGGTGGCGCGATGAAGTGGCCGGAGGCGGTGGAGAAGCTAGGGTTTTCCGGCTTGCGATCGGCAATGGTGGAGCAGAGGAGCGAAGAAACGAACGTCGGGGAAGCTAGGGTTTTCCGCGCGTGAGTATTTGGAATGTGATCAGTTGCACTCGAGGGAAAATCGTGCGAGACAGCAAGGTAATACCCTAATATATGAATATTTACTATCGGTTCATAACCACAAAACCGATAGTAAATACATGTAAGTTAGGGTTTAGAGTGTGGGATTGTTCACTATCGGTTTTATTATTACTAACCGATAGTAAATTAAGAACAGAGGCTCATAACACAGTACAAATCACTATCGGTTATGAACAATAAACCGATAGTAAAGTTTAATTTCATATCGGTTTGGTAGTTGAAACCGATAGTAAACTACAATGTTATTGACCCTAAAGGATTTTCCTTAGAACAATTACATATGATCTTAGCACATCATTTTTGCATTGTATTTCACTATCGGTTATTAACAATAAACCGATAGCATATGTTAATTTCACATCGGTTGGGTAGTTGAAACCGATAGTGGAATACTGTGTTATTGACTTAAAGGGATTTCCTGAGAACAATTACAGATGGGTCTCAGTACATCATTTTGAACTTGTAGAGACACCTGAAACCCCATGCAAATGACTTCCAATAATTTTGAAATAAATGAACAGTAAAGACCAATGATGGAATGAAAATTTGCAGTTTTCATATTGATTTGTGAAAAGAATCAATTATTGCTCAAATCAAGTATATACTCCAATTGAAATGAAAATTTGCATAAATAATTCTCAATGCATCACATATGTTTTCCCAAAGAATTTTTGAAAAATGATTTGAAGAATTCTTCGATTAAAGATCCAAGTAATATACGTCACTTACATATTGCAAATTAGTCAAGAATGGTTGTCCACCCATAATCCTTCTTCGTGGTCGTCTTGCAGGTAACATGTTTCGTGAATATCTTCGGTAGGGACAGATTGAAGAATTCCATCTAAAAATGGAGGTAGTTCGTCGAACTGATCATACTTTTCTTCATCCACAACGTCTTCGACCCCAACAATACGTCTCTTACTGTGAAGGACAACGTGCAACTTTGGGTTGGCCGGGTAAACGACGTAGAACACCTGTGTGGCTTGCTCAGCAAGTATAAATGGATCATCTTGGTGTGCGACTCTACTGAGTTCAACGAGACTAAACCCATAATTGTCGACTTTAACACCTCGAGGGATTTCGACCCATTGGCATCGAAACAGAGGAATCTTAAGTAATACATAATCGAGCTCCCATATTTCCTCAATAACACCGTAATATGAGTCAAGTGCCCTTACTGCCCTGGCATCCTCCAAAATAGCAAGTAGTGTCACTCCACTACATTGCATAGTACTTTTCTCGTCCTGAGTTCTTGTGTAAAATGAATAGTCGTTGATGTCATACCCCTGCCAAGTCCCTATAGTAAATCTAGGCCCTCTGGCCAACCATGTAACAACTTCATCTACATCGCCCTCAGAAGCTTGCAGGACTCTATTTTCGAGCCACCCAGCAAACTTCCTATTATGTTCTCTGCTGACCCAAATCTCTGGCTTCGAGGGATTCTGTTTCCGTAACATTTCCTTGTGCTCGTGTATGTATGGCTCCACCCACGTCATGTGCTGTAAGACCCAAAAGTGGGCTTTTGCATATAGATCACTAGAGGGGACGACTGCTTTAAATCCAATCGTTCCAATGCCCTGAAGCCTGCCCTCATGCCGGGACGTAAGAACGCCAATTGGGTGTGAGACCCCCATTTGAGGATCACCTTGGTAACCGCCCAGGTAGGTTACACACTGCATGATGTCACATGAGCTCCAAACCACTCAAGCATAGCATTATAGATAACCAAGTATCAGGCCAACATGGGCCAGTGTTACATAGCCAAAGCACCGAAAATGGCACTAAGTAAAGTTGCTAAGACAATAATTAGTTTATCAAGACAAGAATCGGTATCCAAGTACCGAACACACAGCATAAAGCACAAAGCAACGACAAACAGCTTGACTTCAATCAGCAGGGGGGTTGGAGGGGCTTCTCCCACATCTGACTTGACTTGGCACATGATCCTTCTAGAATGTGGGCTCGTCCGGGGCACTTCCATCTTCTGCTGAGTATTCATACCCGAAAGAATCGGGATCCTCGAATCCCTCTTCTATAGTTGGATATAAATGCAAGGGTGAGCACTTGGTGCTCAGCAACACTCTTTCCGGGAATTAATGCAATTGTACTTACATGAGGGTGAAACATATGATTCCGGGGTTTTAGTTTCATATGGATAGAGATATATAGATTTCCAAGTCATTTGTTCAGTAAAACAGTACTTTGTCATGAAAATGATACTTTAAACATTAAACAGGTTTTCAATAAAACATTAAATGTAGTGGTCTCCCATAAGTCACTACTTTGATAACCATATTATGAAAACATTCCAAATATTACTTGTGCTATAACCCATGGATAACACCCACTACGAAAAGACTCTTGAACTTGGGAGTACAGAGTATTTGATACTTCTTTTACACTTTGCAAAGGTGTACCTCTTTTTAAATCCACTGGTTCACTCGGCTTTTATGTTGGATCAGCTCCATGTGACTTATACACATGTGACAAGGCCGAGATCACACAACGCTTTTGCAGTTAAGTATTAACAGTATCCCCGCCCGGTAAATAGACAATCAAGTCTCAAGTACCGTTGTGGGTCCTCCCCACTGCCTTACTTCCTAGCCTCTGGCTTATGTTCCCGCAAGACACATAGCCTTGGTCTGTGTCCACGCAAGACATATGACCATACAAGATTACAACCGCGCACGGCTTAATCTAAGGCTTAGGGCGCCTTCCTTCTTTCCACCTTTACCTCTCATTATTTTTCTGAACTCACATCACTCATGGCCGAACTGCGGCCCACCAGTTTCCACGCGAGAAACCAGACCGACAAACCATGCAGGGAACTGCTAATACCAAAAAGCTACTAAGTTGTGCCTGTCCCATACCAGGCAAGTGGTTGGTACGTTTACAATTCGCATAGAGACACAGCACAAGGTTCTCGTCCTTATGAATCAATAGTGAGGAGCATTCACATTCCCTGGTGCGCACCGCACCCTCTCCATACAATCCAATCCTCACTACTGATCCCTTTTATCAGTTTTCTTGACAAAACGGTTTTCATTATAACTTCTCATGTATTTGACCATTTCAAGTTTAATGTGGATATTCAGTATATGAGTCCTAGGGTGACAAAAGCATATATATGAAGGTTCAATAACAAAAGGGGTTTCATGATTCATTAGGTAATATCTACTCATGTCATTCAAACGTAACTTGTATCTCAAATAAGCATGCATAGTAAGAAACAGTGAATATACTTCATATGAAAATATTGGGTGAGACATGATCAAAGGAATGAGGCTTGCCTTGCAATGCTGGGTCTAAACACTCAGACGGATCTTCAAAGACTTCCTCTGCTCCTTCGGCTTCTGACTCTGTGGCAATCAAACAACACACAAACATACCATAAGCATACAGAAAATAGTTTCCATAGAAAATATTAAATAAATAAGTCATGCATGCACGGGAAAAGGTTAGGGCAAGGTCACAAGGGCTCTGGTCGAAGAAACGGCTAAAAGGGATTGAACGTCAAAGGGTCGACATTTGGTTCGTGGCTTTGGCATAGCTTCAAACTGATCTTAGGATGGTTTTCTGGAGAAGTGATAATAGAGAAAGTTGTAGATCTCAACTCCAGGAATCTAAAGGACAAGGTGGCATTTCAATTGCTCAACCACAAGGGGCTGAACAAGGTCAATGCCAGTGCCTGACATGCACTGACATAGTGCTGGACATAGCCAGAAACTAGGGCATGGCACAACTTTTGATTTAGGGCTCCAATTGATGCACCACTTTGTCTGGGAGGTAGGCATTACTAACAGAAACAAATTACTCAACAGGCTCAAGGACAGTAAGTGACTGGAGGGTGGCCAAATTAGGTGATGAACTGCGGTGGCGACACGGCACAGGCACAGCTCTGGACAAAGATTTGGCAAAGGCATAACTCACAATCTAGGCAGATCCAGGCGTCGAGCTAGTGGAAAGAATTGCTCAGGGAGCTGAGGCAAAGCTAAGGGACAAGGTTTCAGGGGCTAGATCGGCCGGGAAAGAATTCCGGCGGCCGGCGCTGGAGAAGACGACACTGGGGATAAGGGATTTTTGCTACAAGGCTCTTGAACTCGATTCCTTGCTCAGGGAGTTAAAGGGTGGAGTTTGGAAGCTACTGGTGGAGTCAATTTGGTCGGAGAATGACCGGAGAAGCTTGGCGCCGAGGTCCGGCGAACGGCTGAGGTTCCAGATTGGGATTTCTTCGATTTGAGCTCAATTGGGGATTTTGATTCCACAGGCTTGCTAAGAAATGGCTAAGGATCAGTTTCTACTACTGGGACGAGAGCTAATTCGGGATGAAATGGTTAGCATTGGGGAAACAGGGCAATTGGGCTTTTCCGGCGATCACCAGCGATGGTGATCGTCGTGGTGCAATTTGTTGCTACTACACAGAGACATATGTGTGGGAAACTCACTGATGAACTTGGATTGGAGAATGGTGCAGCGAGATGGGCTGGCACCGTGAGCTCACTCACTGGCTCGCCGGGGAAGAAAGCGAAAACAGTGGAGTTTGGGACTTAGCCGATTTTCTGGAGGCTTGAGGTTCTCAAAGCACAGGGAGGGTTTAAATAGGCACAAGGACGGAGCCAACGAGGGAAAACACGACAACGGTTGCTTGCGCCGGGGAGAAACTTGTCGGGCGCAGGCGCAGCAACGGCGACGGCGACGTGATTGCGCTTCAGGCGGTGCTGCAGCTTTGCCAGCGACATCAGGGCGCCTTGGGACTTTGTCCGGGAAGGCGCAGATGCGGAGGCAACAGCACAGCTCTGGCAACGACACGTAGTGCCATGCAAACGCCACGGCAACGGGAGCGCGCGCGCGAAACACTGCTAGAGCGCGGCCGTTTAACTGCTGGACATGGCGAAGGAACGGTGCTGGCACGTGCGCGCGGGGTGGCTCAGCTGTTCACAATACAGGCTACAAGAGGCGGTGGCCGGCGGCGAACGAGCGCGGCGAAAACCACGGTGCGGCTCCGGCGACACGCGCTGGTCGTGGGCAACGACCAGGTGCTGGTCGAATGGACCTGAAAAGAATACTTGGGCCGTTCTGCAATTTTGAAACTTGCTCCAGGGACTGTTCTGTGAGGAAAATTTGAATAGAACTTGGGCCTGATTGCAAATTCGGAGATCTGATGGTCCGATCTGAAATTTGATTTCGCAGATAGGTTGCATAAAATTATTAGAACTTATCCGGCCAAAGTTTGGTAAGATCGGGCAAGATCTGAAGGGTTTCGGCAAAATTGGGGAAAAGCAGTTTAGGGTAAAAGTAGGGTAATTAGGGTTCTGAGACGGCAAGGGTCGAAACTCAGTTTTAGGATGGGATTTTGGAGATCATTCAGAAGGGAAAAATGTTCTGAACAACATTTAGAAGGGAATGGCTGAAGTAGATTAGGGTTTGGGGTGAAGATGTGGATTTTGGCTATTTTAGGGTTTGGCAAAAACAGGGGTGTTACAAATCTACCCACCTTAGAAACAATCTCGTCCTCGAGATTAGGACAAGTCAGAGAATAGGAAAGGAAATTCTCGGCGGAGATCTTCTTCTTTTTCCCAAGTCGATCCTTCCTCTGAGTGATTATTCCACTGGACTCTGCAGAATCGGAGGGTTCTTGACTTCAGCACTTTCTCTCTGGTTTCCAGAATTCTAACAGGGTATTCTTGACAAGACAAATCTGGTTGAATCTCAATCTCTGCAGGAGATATCTGTTCCATTGGTTTTCTCAAGCATTTCTTCAGCTGGGATACATGAAAGATGTCATGAATTCCGATCAATTCTGGTGGCAATTCCAATTTGTATGCCATTTCACCTTGCTTTTCCAGAATTCGATATGGTCCAACATATCTAAGTTTTAATTTTCCCTTCATCTGGAATCTTCGAACTCCTTTGTATGGCATAACTTTGAGATACACATAATCGCCCTCTTCAAATGATAGCTCTCTTCTACGATTGTCTGCATAGCTTTTCTGTCTAGATTGAGCTGTTTTCAGTTTTTCTTGTATGATCCTGACATGGGCTGTGGCTTCTTCTACTAACTGGGGTCCTAGATGTTGCTTTTGACCTATTTCTGTCCAATACAGAGGCGTGCGGCATTTTCTTCCATATAGAGCTTCATATGGTGCCATCTGTCGGATTGTTTGGAAGCTGTTGTTATATGTGAATTCTGCATACGGTAGAAATAGCTCCCAAGAGTCTCCATAATCCAAAACACATGCCCTCAACATATCTTCCAAAATTTGGTTTACCCTTTCAGTCTGACCTCCCGTTTGAGGGTGGTAAGCGGTACTGAATTTTAATTTTGTGCCCAAGGCTTTCTGCAACTCTTGCCAAAATCTTGAAATGAACTGGGCTCCTCTGTCGAAAACGATAGCCTTCGGCACTCCGTGCAGTACCACTATTCTGCTGAGATACAGCTCTGCTAAGTCCTTAGCTGTATATAGGGTCTTTACTGGGAGAAAATGTGCTACCTTTGTTAATCTATCTACTATGACCCATATAGAATCGAATCCTCTTCTTGTCCTTGGTAGTCCCACAATAAAATCCATTCCTATTTCATCCCACTTCCACTCTGGGATTTGTAGAGGTTGTAGCGGTCCCGCAGGCTTTTGATGTTCTGCTTTCACTCTTTGGCACATGTCACAAGCTGCGACAAACTTAGCAATTTCTCTCTTCATTCCTTTCCACCAAAAGTAGTTCTTCAAATCTGTGTACATCTTGGTGCTGCCTAGGTGTATGGAATATGGGGTTTGATGAGCTTCTTGCATGATCAAGCCTTTGATCTCGTTGTCATTTGGAATGCAGATACGGTCATCGTACCATAGAATTCCCTGTTCATCCTCTCGAAGGTTGGTTGTATCTTTGCTCCTCATGTCCTCCTTCATCTCTTGAAGGTCTGGGTCAATTGCTTGAGCTTGTCGGATCTTATCCTTCAACTCACATTCCATCTTTAGGGTAGTGATGGTTCCTTGGTTCACTAATTCCAATTGCAACCTTTCGAAGTCTTTAATCAGTTGTGTTGGTACTTCTGGCTGTGTTATCTGGTTGCAACGAGACTTTCTGCTCAAAGCATCAGCCACTACATTGGCTTTTCCCGGGTGATAGTGGATCTCCAGGTCATAATCTTTGATCAGCTCTAGCCATCTTCTCTGCCTCAATTCAACTCCTGTTGTGTGAAGATATATTTCAGGCTCTTATGATCCGTGTACATTTCGCACTTGCTGCCTAGTAAGTAGTGTCTCCATATCTTTAGTGCATGTACGACAGCAGCTAACTCCAAATCATGTGTTGGATAATTCTCCTCATGAGGTCGTAGCTGTCTTGATGCATAAGCTATCACTTTCCTTTCTTGCATCAGTACACATCCTAATCCTTGTTTGGAGGCGTCACAGTAGACTTGAAAATCCTTTTTGACGTCCGGTAGTATAAGGATTGGTGCAGTTGTCAGTCTTTTCTTCAATTCCTCAAAACTTCTTTCGCACTCCTCGGTCCACTTAAAAGGGGCATTTTTCTTCAGTAGCTGGGTCAGTGGTTTGGTGATCTTCGAGAATCCTTCCACGAATCTTCGATAATATCCCGCTAATCCCAAGAAACTTCTAACTTCTGTTGCGGCATCTGGTTGTTTCCATTCAGTAACAGCTTGGATCTTCATCGGGTCCATAAATATTCCTTCGCCTGAGATGCTGTGCTCTAAGAAAGAGATCTTCTTCAGCCAAAAAGCACATTTGCTGAACTTGGCGTATAGCTGGTGATCTGCCAGTTTCTGTAGCACTATCCTCAGGTGGTGTGCGTGCTCCTCCTCTGTCTTGGAATAGACAAGGATATCATCTACAAACACGATGATGCACTTATCTAGGAACTCCATAAGGATTTTGTTCATTAGATTCATAAATACCGCGGGTGCATTAGTTAATCCAAAAGGCATCACTGTAAACTCATGCAACCCGTATCTGGTCACGAAAGCAGTTTTAGGAATGTCCTGTTCTCAGATCCTTAACTGGTGGTATCCCGATCTCAGGTCTATTCTTGAGAACACTTTCGCTTCTCTGAGCTGGTCAAAAAGGTCATCTATCCTTGGTAAGGGGTATTTGTTCTTAATAGTCATGTCGTTCAGCTTACGGTAGTCTATGCAAAGTCGCATGCTACCATCTTTCTTCTTAACAAAGAGCACTGGGGCTCCCCATGGTGATGAGCTTGATCTGATGAATCCTTTTTCTTCCAATTCAGCTATCTGCCTCTTCAGTTCCTCTTGCTCATGACCTGTCATCCGAAACAACTTTCTAGCATACGGAGCGGATCCGGGTTTCAGTTCAATAGTGAACTCTATATCCCTATCTGGTGGTAATCCGGGAAGTTCTTCTGGAAAGACTTCTGGGTACTCATTGACAATCGGTACCTCTTCCAGTTTCACTTCTTCAATGCAGTTCAATCTCTGCAGGTGGTCGCGGATTGGAGTTCTGTCTGCATGGAATGTAACTTGCTTTCCAATGGCATTTGTCAGCGTGATTGTTTTCTTCTCACAATTCATCAATCCCTTATGCTTGGCCAGCCAATCCATTCCAAGAATGACATCTAATCCTTGAAGGTTTAGAACTAGCATGTCTGCCAGGAATTCTAGATTGCCGATACAGAAGGCAACATTTCTACAGATGGAATTAACAATCATCCTAGTACCAGGTGACTGAATGATGATAGGATGCTCTAAAGCAACCACAGGCAAGTTATTACCCAACAAGTGATCTTTTGACATGAATGAATGAGTTGCACCGGGATCAAATAAAACAACTGAAATCTGAGAGGAGATCAACAGTCTACCGATCACGACGTCAGTTGCCTCTCCTGCTTCTGCAGCGGTCACAAAGTTGAGTCTTCCTCCGGCGGTTGGTGTTCCTCTCCCTCTGCTGGTTTGGAATCTTCCTCCTCTGGCTTGTGGTGCTCCTCTGGCAATAGTTCGTGCAGGTGCAGGGGATTTGGCTGCCTGAGCTTTAGCAACGCTGGGAGGTAAATGTTGAAGTGGACAAGTCTCTCTGTGGTGTCCTCTTCTGCCACAATGGAAACACTCTGTATTCTTTAGTGTACAATCTTTATAGAGGTGACTCCCTTTGCATCCTGGACATGTTGGAGTTGTTGGTGATGAAGTCCTCTGGGGTCTTGGAGGTGCGGGTGCTCTGAAAGCGGCTCTGGCATATGGTGCTGGTCTCCCTCGACTAGAATTGCCTTGAAATGGGTATGCTATGCTTTTCCTCTTGCGGTCTTCTTCTACTATGCCTCTTTTCTCGTCCATTTTGAGCACTCGATTCACAAGGACTTGGAAGTCCATGAACTCGTGCGTTGACAGGTGATACTGATATGAGTTTTGTAGGCCTTCGCAAAATCTGTCGATCTTCCGCTCTTCCGTCATGATATCTTCAGGTGCATACCTGGCCAATTTGATGAATTCCTGCAAATATTGCTTCACCGTCCTTCCTCCTTGCCTTAAATTCAAGAATTCTCTGCGTTTGGCTTGGAAGGCTCCTTTGGGGACGTGGTACTTACGGAACTGTTCCTTGAACTCATTCCAAGTAATGGAGTTCTGATTAGGGTGTACCGTCTTGTAATTTTCCCACCATGCTGCAGCCGATCCTGTGAGCTGATGGGGTCCATACAACAGCTTCTCTTCATCGTTACACCTGACAGTGTCCAATTTCCTCTCAATTTCTCTTAACCAATCGTCTGCCACTATGGGGTCTTCAGTGCAGGAGAAAGTCGGAGGATGCGTCTTTTGAAAGTCTGTCAGTCTTGCTCCAATGTTCGAACCTTCCTCGCGTCGTGTTGCGGAGTTTTGCATCAACTGTTCCAGAATTTGACTCTGTACCTCTTCGAATCTCTGTCGGTTTTGTTCCATCCATATTAATATTTCTGTCAGATTTCCCCCTTGCGGTACTGAGGTCGATGAATTTGGCTGATCTGAGGTATCTCTAGTCCTTCTCGTTGATGTGTTCCTTGGGACTTCTTCCGAGCCTTGGATCCTGCCTCTGGTGTTCACCATTCTGTTCTGACAAGATAATTGAGAAAAGACTACTAATTCAAGAGAGCACAGATTGAACACAAGCTGAAAGAAAAGATCTACCCAAGAGATGGGGTTGGAACATGCAATTGCTATTTTCAAAGGTTTTCAAAAGATACAAGGTTTTCACCTCTACAGCCTTAAAGTTACCAACAAACAATACAAGCAAAGCAACTACCACACCAAGAGCTAAAGACTAACGATTACAAGGGTTAAAGCAGAAGGGTCAAGCTGAAAAGAAAACTAGGATCTCCTGTCGGTCCTGGAAGAACTGTAAGGCTCCACTTCTTCGGGGTCTTCCTCTTCTTGATCTTCGTCGGCATCCATAGGGTCCCATTCCATATCATTGTCCTCTTCATCCTCAGATGAACAGTTGGTGTCGCATGTAGCAATCTCTTTTCCTTTGCCTTCAGGAACTTCCTTCCCTTTCGCGAGAGCAGGATATGCTGGTGCAGGGGTGTTGATCACAATGCCTCGCGAAGCAGGCGTGAAATAACCCAGGTAATCCCTAGGTCTTCCCACACTCTTGCGGGCTGTGAGTCTTATCTTCAAGCGGTTCTTCTTGTTCACCGATCCTTCGTCTTCGACTTCTTGCACTCTACTAGGTTCAGCCAACTCTTGAATATGCTTTTCTTTCTCTTGGAGTTCTGAGCAAACCTTCGCAAGTGCTCCTTCGAGATAATGACGGTCATCCCGAGCATTTTCATGCTCACGCAACAACCGAGTGTAGCTTGACTCCAAAGCTTGAACTACATCTCTGGTTTTGGTTAGGATGGCATCTCTCTGATTGGTGGAGGGATGAACAGCTCGACGTTCCGATCCAGGGACTTGATAGGGCACGAAGCAGAAAGGAGAACCTACAAGGAAATCATCGTACAGCTGGCGGATGGTACCTATAGCGCGACGAGCAGCATCTTGGATGGCATCTTCTTCTTCTTCTCGACGAGCTTCCTTCCTCGTTGATCCTCTCCCGATCTCCGGAATCTCGTACACAATGACTGAGGCACGGAAACCAAAAGGTCTGCCATCCACTTCTTCACGACGGACGTAGTAGACTGGTCGTTGATTGTCTCTTGCTCCCAGAAATTGCAACATCATCCAAAGCATCAACGCCCATGATCCCAACTCGTCTCCATGAATCAGCTTCTTGCCAGGGGCCATCTGAGATGATGAGACACGGAACACTTAAAAGTAGGAAAAAGGTTTTGAAAATTTTCAAATAACACTCAATACATTTTTCTTAAACAAATTAAGTTTTTTCACAATTAGGTTTTTACCAATTAATCTAGCGATTCTCTACTTTAGGGACGCCCATTCTTAGTAAGGGTCACGACCTAGAGTCAAGCTTCATGCTCTGATACCATTCGCTGTGAGACCCCCATTTGAGGATCACCTTGGTAACCGCCCAGGTAGGTTACACACAGCATGATGTCACATGAGCTCCAAACCACTCAAGCATAGCATTATAGATAACCAAGTATCAGGCCAACATGGGCCAGTATTACATAGCCAAAGCACCGAAAATGGCACTAAGTAAAGTTGCTAAGAAAATAATTAGTTTATCAAGACAAGAATCGGTATCCAAGTACCGAACACACAGCATAAAGCACAAAGCAACGACAAACAGCTTGACTTCAATCAGCAGCGGGGTTGGAGGGGCTTCTCCCACATCTGACTTGACTTGGCGCATGATCCTTCTAGAATGTGGGCTCGTCCGGGGCACTTCCATCTTCTGCTGAGTATTCATACCCGAAAGAATCGGGATCCTCGAATCCCTCTTCTACAGTTGGATATAAATGCAAGGGTGAGCACTTGGTGCTCAGCAACACTCTTTCCGGGAATTAATGCAATTGTACTTACATGAGGGTGAAACATATGATTCCGGGGTTTTAGTTTCATATGGATAGAGCTATATAGATTTCCAAGTCATTTGTTCAGTAAAACAGTACTTTGTCATGAAAATGATACTTTAAACATTAAAAAGGTTTTCAATAAAACATTAAATGTAGTGGTCTCCCATAAGTCACTACTTTGATAACCATATTATGAAAACATTCCAAATATTACTTGTGCTATAACCCATGGATAACATCCACTACGAAAAGACTCCTGAACTTGGGAGTACAGAGTATCTGATACTTCTTTTACACTTTGCAAAGGTGTACCTCTTTTTAAATCCACTGGTTCACTCGGCTTTCAAGTCGGATCAGCTCCATGTGACTTATACACATGTGACAAGGCCGAGATCACACAACACTTTTGCAGTTAAGTATTAACAGTATCCCCGCCCAGTAAATAGACAATCAAGTCTCAAGTACCGTTGTGGGTCCTCCCCACTGCCTTACTTCCTAGCCTCTGGCTTATGTTCCTGCAAGACACATAGCCTTGGTCTGTGTCCACGCAAGACATATGACCATACAAGATTACAACCGCGCACGGCCTAATATGAGGCGTAGGGCGCCTTCCTTCTTTCCACCTTTACCTCTCATTATTTTTCTGAACTCACATCACTCATGGCCGAACTGCGGCCCACCAGTTTCCACGCGAGAAACCAGACCGACAAACCATGCAGGGAACTGCTAATACCAAAAAGCTACTAAGTTGTGCCTGTCCCATACCAGGCAAGTGGTTGGTACGTTTACAATTCGCATAGAGACACAGCACAAGGTTCTCGTCCTTATGAATCAATAGTGAGGAGCATTCACGTTCCCTGGTGCGCACCGCACCCTCTCCATACAATCCAATCCTCACTACTGATCCCTTTTATCAGTTTTCTTGACAAAACGGTTTTCATTATAACTTCTCATGTATTTGACCATTTCAAGTTTAATGTGGATATTCAGTATATGAGTCCTAGGGTGACAAAAGCATATATTGAAGGTTCGATAACAAAAGGGGTTTCATGATTCATTAGGTAATATCTACTCATGTCATTCAAACGTAACTTGTATCTCAAATAAGCAAGCATAGTAAGAAACAGTGAATATACTTCATATGAAAATATTGGGTGAGACATGATCAAAGGAATGAGGCTTGCCTTGCAATGCTGGGTCTAAATACTCAGACGGATCTTCAAAGACTTCCTCTGCTCCTTCGGCTTCTGACTCTGCGGCAATCAAACAACACACAAACATACCATAAGCATACAGAAAATAGTTTCCATAGAAAATATTAAATAAATAAGTCATGCATGCAGGGGAAAAGGTTAGGGCAAGGCCACAAGGGCTCTGGTCGAAGAAACGGCTAAAAGGGATTGAACGTCGAAGGGTCGACATTTGGTTCGTGGCTTTGTCATAGCTTCAAACTGATCTTAGGATGGTTTTCTGGAGAAGTGATAATAGAGAAAGTTGTAGATCTCAACTCCAGGAATCTAAAGGACAAGGTGGCATTTCAATTGCTCAACCAGAAGGGGCTGAACAAGGTCAATGCCAGTGGCTGACATGCACTGACATAGTGCTGGACATAGCCAGAAACTAGGGCATGGCACAACTTTTGATTTAGGGCTCCAATTGATGCACCACTTTGTCTGGGAGGTAGGCATTACTAACAGAAACAAATTACTCAACAGGCTCAAGGACAGTAAGTGACTGGAGGGTGGCCAAATCAGGTGATGAACTGCGGTGGCGACACGGCACAGGCACAGCTCTGGACAAAGATTTGGCAAAGGCATAACTCACAATCTAGGCAGATCCAGGCGTCGAGCTAGTGGAAAGAATTGCTCAGGGAGCTGAAGCAAAGCTAAGGGACAAGGTTTCAGGGGCTAGATCGGCCGGGAAAGAATTCCGGCGGCCGGCGCTGGAGAAGACGACACTGGGGATAAGGGATTTTTGCTATAAGGCTCTTGAACTCGATTCCTTGCTCAGGGAGTTAAAGGGTGGAGTTTGGAAGCTACTGGTGGAGTCAATTTGGTCGGAGAATGACCGGAGAAGCTTGGCGCCGAGGTCCGGCGAACGGCTGAGGTTCTAGATTGGGATTTCTTCGATTTGAGCTCAATTGGGGATTTTGATTCCACAGGCTTGCTAAGAAATGGCTAAGGATCAGTTTCTACTACTGGGACGAGAGCTAATTCGGGATGAAATGGTTAGCATTGCGGAAACAGGGCAATTGGGCTTTTCCGGCGATCACCGGCGATGGGGATCGTCGTGGTGCAATTTGTTGCTACTACACAGAGACATAGGTGTGGGAAACTCACTGATGAACTTGGATTGGAGAATGGTGCAGCGAGATGGGCTGGCACCATGAGCTCACTCACTGGCTCGCCGGAGAAGAAAGCGAAAACAGTGGAGTTTGGGACTTAGCCGATTTTCTGGAGGCTTGAGGTTCTCAAAGCACAGGGAGGGTTTAAATAGGCACAAGGACGGAGCCAACGAGGGAAAACACGACAACGGTTGCTTGCGCCGGGGAGAAACTTGTCGGGCGCAGGCGCAGAAACGGCGACGGCGACGTGATTGCGCTTCAGGCGGTGCTGCAGCTTTGCCAGCGACATCAGGGCGCCTTGGGACTTCGTCCGGGAAGGCGCAGATGCGGAGGCAACAACACAGCTCCGGCAACGACACGTAGTGCCATGCAAATGCCACGGCAACGGGAGCGCGCGCGCGAAACACTGCTGGAGCGCGGCCGTTTAACTGCTGGACATGGCGAAGCAATGGTGCTGGGACGTGCGGGCGGGGTGGCTCAGCTGTTCACAATACAGGCGACAAGAGGCGGTGGCCGGCGGCGAACGAGCGCGGCGAAAACCACGGCGCGGCTCCGGCGACACGCGCTGGTCGTGGGCAACGACCAGGTGCTGGTCAAATGGACCTGAAAAGAATACTTGGGCCGTTCTGCAATTTTGAAAATTGTTCCAGGGACTGTTCTGTGAGGAAAATTTGAATAGAACTTGGGCCTGATTGCAAATTCAGAGTTATGATGGTCCGATCTGAAATTTGATTTCGCAGATAGGTTGCATAAAATTATTAGAACTTATCCGGCCAAAGTTTGGTAAGATCGGGCAAGATCTGAAGGGTTTCGGCAAAATTGGGGAAAAGCAGTTTAGGGTAAAAGTAGGGTAATTAGGGTTCTGAGATGGCAAGGGTCGAAACTCAGTTTTAGGATGGGATTTTGGAGATGATTCAGAAGGGAAAAATGTTCTGAACAACATTTAGAAGGGAATGGCTGAAGCAGATTAGGGTTTGGGGTCAAGATGTGGATTTTGGCTATTTTAGGTTTTGGCAAAAACAGGGGTGTTACATTGGGTCAACCCCGGCCATATAGTTGGTGCAAAATTCGATCACCTCCTCGGCGGCATAACCTTCAATGATACTACCCTTAGGCCGATGTCGATTCCTTACATATCCCTTCAAGATACCCATAAATCTCTCAAATGGATACATGTAGCGCAGGAACACGGGCTCACAAAACTTAATTTCTCTGACAAGGTGAACAATTAGATGGACCATAACATCAAAAAAAGATGGAGGGAAATACATCTCCAGCTGACAAAGAGTTGTAGTCACATCACGTTGCAAATCGTCCAGTCCATCCAAAAAATCTGACAAGTTCCACGAATGGAGCTAATTAACTTGCTAGGAGTACACGCTTATGTACCTTGCCAGAAATTGTGTTGAAGAAATAACATAGCTTTGTAATTGTCTCTCTGACTTTGACTGGGAGAATGCCTCTGATAGCAATGTGAAGCATTTGTGACATCAGTACATGACAATCATGGGACTTCATACCAACCAGTTTCAAGTCTTTGATGGACACAAGTTTTTTCAAATTTGCAGAATACCCACATGGAACTTTGACACCATGTAGGTACTGACAGAGTTCTGTTTTTTCTCTTTTTGACAAAGTATAGCAGGGCGGGGGGAGGTATGTCCGCTTTCCCTTCTCCAACGGTGCAAGCTCAGTCCTTATGCCCATGTCGAGCATGTCACGGCGAACGTTGATGCCAACTTTCGTCTTTCCTGGAATGTTCAACAACAAACCAGTCAAACTGTCACAAACATTTTTCTCTACGTGCATGACATCAATGCAATGTCGAACTTGTAAGTGCTCCCAATATGGCAGATCCCAAAGAATCGATCTCTTCTTCCAAACATTTTTTCCTGGAGGTTTAGAACATTTACCGAACTCAACTTTAATGTCCTTCACAAGCAAGTAAAGCTCCTTACCAGTCACAAACACTAGGGCTGATCCTTTCTCAGGCTTCCCATTGAATGACTTCCTCTTCTTACGGTAGGCGTGATGCATCGGAAGGAATCTGCGGTGACCCATGTACACTATTTTTCTGTAGTTCGATAACCACATGCTTTCAGTTTCATCCAGGCAAATAGGACAAGCCTTCTAGCTAGTTTGGAGCTACATGTATCTAGTTTAATGAATTGCAAGTAGAGAGAGAGAGGGAGAGTGTGAAAGAGTGATCGAGACAGAGAGAGAGGTGATGAGAAGATGACAGTACCGAGGGGGATGGAAATTTATATGTTGGTGTTGCAATAGCCTCTACCCACTTTGAAACATAATCAACTGCGACAAAGATGTAGGAGTTGCCCATAGAAGATGGAAAAGGTCCCATATAATCCACTCCTCATACATCAAAAATTTCAATTTCAAGAATGTTTGTAAAGGGCATTTCATGTTTCTTACTGAAATTTCTAGAACGTTGGCAAGGGTCGCATTTTTGCACAAAGTTGTAAGCATCTTTGTTGGGGGAAATCTCCACAAGATCAAGTCTCGGGCGGTTTGTCTCGGGCGCCCTCATTTGCCCGGGGGCAGCGACCCCCGGCGGCCTGTACCAGACACCGTCCTCCGAAGACGCGGGTCTCTGGTCCCGGGTCACGTGAGGGCCACGCGAGGAGCGCGTCGGGAATCGGCGGACACCTGTCAAGCATCCAAGGTCCATGACCGAAAGAAGGACGTCGCTACCCCTCGATCCAACGATGGCAAGCGGGGTAGTCTAGTCTTTTTGCATCTTTTGGGGCTATATAAGCCCTTGTAACACCTCCGGTAAGGAGGATGGATGATGACTTGGAATAGACAACCTAATAGGTGTGCTCCGGAGCCATCTCTCCCCCCAGAGAGCTTCCCTAGCCAACTCCGGTTGGGAGCACGCCGACAGGACTAGGGCCTCCACTGAGGCCCAAACCTGTATAAACCCTCGTGTCATTTGATATGTTTGCCCGACGGAAGAGGACCGGTCACTTGGTTAGCTCGCATCGTATTTTCTTTGCTAGGATCTTCCACAAAACCTGCCGGAGTATTCGCAATACCACGACAGTTGGTGCCATCCGTGGGGACTCGTGACGAGACGCCATGGCTCCCCCAAGAACGAGGGCCCGCGACGTTCCCAGTGACGCTGGTCCCGATGACCCGGCGCCGCCCCGTCTGGGACACGACCGTCCCGGTGCTCCTGCCCGGAGGCGGCCAGACCCAGGTACCGGCTCCCACCTTTCGTGTTAACTTCGGTGGTTCTTCCTCCGGGTCAGTCCCGGTGACCGTGGTCGCCTCGGCCGGGACCAGTCTCCCCCCGACGGCTTCCCCGGCTCCCCTGGACACCTTGCTCGAGGCCTTAGTGGAGAGCCAGCTCCGCGCCCGCTCTCTATGGACGAGCTGCTCCATGTCCTGGCACAGCCACCGGCCCCCACTTACTCACCATACCCGTTCTTGGGACTTATGCCCCAGTTTATGGGTCACTCGGCGGCCCCTCCGGCCCCCGGAGGATCGGCCGCTCCATACGATCCCACCGACGGGTATCCTCGCCTGGCGGGCCATCCGCCCGGGGCCTTCTCGGCGCCGGGGGCCTTCCCGATGCCGGGGGGTTACCTCATGCCTGAGGCCTTCACAGTACTGGGGGGCACACTGTTCCAGGCCCATCCCCGGGGCCGGGGGCCCACTACATGCCGGGGGTTTTCCATTTGCCGGGAGCCAGTCCCACCCCACAGGTCATGTTTACCGCACCGGGGCTGGTTGACAGGGCAGCTCCCGGCCGCAACAGGCCTCCCCCCGCAACGGCGTGCTAGTTCCGGATAATACAGGGGTTTCCCCTTTCCGGTTCCGGACGTCGCCGCGGGGTTTCCCCCCTCTTCGGTTCCGGATAATACAGGGGTTCCCCCCTTTCCGGTTCCGGACGCCGCCACAGGGGTTACCCCCTCTCCGACCCCGGTAGCCCCCGAGCAGGTAGTTGTAGTGCATGAGATCCCTCCACCGAGGCCGCCCCAGAGGGCACCTCTAGCGGATCAAGTTCGCTTCACCTGGGAGGAGGTTGAGCAAATGCGTACAACCAAGTCCGGGGAGGAACTTCCCCTGGGTCGTGGACGCGGGGAGCCTCGTTCTCGCTTTGGCCGGGGGAAGAGACTCGCCGAAGAGCCAACCTCTCCGGGGGAGCGCCCGGACGTCTTGGAGGTCAGCTCCACCAACCCGGAAGAAAAGCGTCGTTAACGCCACGCCGGCGGACCTCTTGGGCCCCTTCCCGACTCCGAGAACGAGCGCGCGTCCCCTGTCAAAGGAGACAGCGACCGGGTCTCTCCCCAAGAAGTGGAGGGGGCTAACCAGCCGATGTGCCGCAGACTCCGGTGCATTCGATGGCCGCAGCCTTACTTCCCGCCACACATCGAACACTACAACAGTGAGGCTGATCCTTATGAATTTGTGCAGGTGTATTCCATAGCCATCTCGGCGGTTGGGGGGATGAGACAGGGCAGTGCAACGCCTTCTCCCTCTACCTAACCGGGATCGCCCGCTCGTGGTTCTACAACCTGAAGGCCGGTTCCATCAAGTCCTTCGCGCAACTCAAGCGCGAGTTCTGCGCAAACTTCCAGGGGAACTACGTGCGCCTCCTGGATTCCTCGCAGCTTTGTACCGTCCGGCAGAGGACGGGGGAGACCATCCGTAGTTTCTTCAAGCGCTTCATTCAGGTTAAGAGCAAAGTGGTTCACGTCCCTGACTCCACAGTCAATGAGGCGTGCAAGAGCGGAATCCTCCCGAGAGAGCTCCACCGGAGGCTCTCTCAGAGCTGCCCCTCCTCCGCCGACGAGCTCTTCAACGTACTTGAGAAGTACGCCCGGGCGGAGGAGGATGACCTCTAGAAGAAGAACCAGGGGGCTCCCGCCCACCGACCGGGGGGCCAGGGACCCCCTCAAACGCCTTAAGCAGGGGGGTCGTAGTGAGCCACAGCCTCGGGACACCTTTGTCCTCGAGGGCGAAGGCGGTTCATGCGACGCCTCCAAGGGCAACTGACCCTTCCCTAAGATGAAAGGCCTTAGGGGAGGACAGTCATCCCGCGGTAGGGAGGGCCCTGTGGCGGGAGGCAAGGAAGGTCTGTGGTGTACCTTCCACAGGTCTAATACCCATGCCAGCCGGGAATTCCATCAACTGCTTCAACAATTTGTCGCATTCCTCGACCAGCATGGGCAGGGGGGGGCTCCGGCCTCCTTGCCCCCTCAGCCGGCCTTACCGGCCCTTCCTGCTCTCGCGGGGGACAGCAGGGACGAACGCAGGAGGGGGAGCCATCAGAAACTCTCCCCTTCCAAACCTCCCAGAGGCGTGTCAACGTCAGCACTGGAGGGTCCGCCTCCGAGCAGGACTCTAAGCGTCAGCGCAAGGAGTACGCGCGCGAAGTGAAGGTGGTGGGGGTGCTACATACGTCCCCGCCACCTAAGTGGTCGGACGTCCCCCTCACCTTCACGGTAGAAGACGCACGTGTGGTTCGCTTCCCCCATGATGACGCACTCATCGTCTCCGCCACCATCTACAACTGCCACCTGGCCCGCATCCTCGTGGATGGTGGGAGCTCCACTGACGTCCTCTACCTATGCGTTTAGGGAGATGCAGGTGCACGAGAAGCTCTTGCAACCTACAATAGGACCCTTGCAAGGCTTCGTCCCGGGGAAGACGATCTAACCCGTGGGGAAGGTGGACCTCCCCATGACCTTCGGCACCCCAGAGAACTACAGGACAGAGATGGTCCGGTTTGATGTGGTAGACCTCCCCTCCTCTTACAACGCGATTATGGGGAGGACCACAATCAACCGCTTGGGGGCCGCGATCCACCAGAACTACCTCTGTATGAAGATCCCCGGGCCTCACGGCGTGATCACCGCACGGGGAGACCAAGATGTGGCCCCCACTCTATACGAGCGCGCCGCTACAATGATCGGAAGCGTCAACATCATCAAAACCCCGGGGGGGAGGCGTCTCCCCCGGAGTCAGACGCCGCCGTGATACCCTCCGGGAGGCCTCTTCCCAAGCCACGCCCGGAGGAGGACGTCCGGAAGATTCCACTATCCCCGGACCACGGGGACAAGACCGTTAGGATCGGGGCGGATCTCCATTGTGAGACCCTCTCCCTTGAGGAATCTGGTGGCAACCGCCCAGGTAGATTGCACACAGAAAGGTACATCACAAGCTCACAACAATAGGATTCACTTTAAATAATAAGGCTGGTAGATAAAGCAAGTACAAGGTCACGAGGACCACTATTACAATATCATAATGCCAAGGATGGCATTAATTAAAGTTGATTCAAAAGTAGAGAGAGCTTTTCAAAATCTAGAATCGGCATCGAAGTACCGAACACAGAAAAACAACACAAAAAGGCAACCACAAGGGTCTTCATTTCCTTCTGCAGCGGCTCTGGAAGGGCTTCCTCCACATCGTACTCAACTTGGCTCATGACCCTCCTAGAAGCTCAAATCGTCTGAAAAGGCTCTTTCCTCTTCTTGGTGTTCACAGTTAAAGGGATTGGGATCCTCGAATCCTTTCTTCTGAATTGTTTGCAAAGGCAAGGGTGAGCATGTTTTTACACAATGCTCAGCAAGTCTCGTTACAAGAATGCGGGCATATAGATGAGGAGTGATCAAGAAAAGGGGGTTTTGGTTTTATATATATATAAGGATAGAGTAGATTTTCACTCTAAAATCATAAAGAAAAGCTTTTAGTTTCCAAGAGCAATACTTTGAAACCTTAAGTTATACTTTGAAAGTTGTTATGTGATGGTCTCCCATGAGTCATCACTTTTATTAACCCATATTATGAAAACATTCCAAATCATTACTTGTGCTGAAACACATGGATAACATCCACTACGAAAAGACTCCTGAACCTGGGAGTACAGAGTATCTGATACTTCTTTTACACTTTGCAAAGGTGTACCTCCTTTTAAATCCACTAGTTCACTCGGCTTTCAAGTCGGTACAGCCCCATGTGACTTATACACATGTGACAAGGCCGAGATCACACAACGCTTTTGCAGTTCAGTATTAACAGTATCCCCGCCCGGTAAATAGACAATTAAGTCTCAAGTACCGTTGTGGGTCCTCCCCACTGCCTTACTTCCTAGCCTTTGGCTTATGTTCCCACAAGACACATAGCCTTGGTCTGTGTCCACACAAGACATATGACCATTTAAGATTACAATCGCGCACGGCTTAATCTGAGGCATAGGGCGTCTTCCTTCTTTCCACCTTTTCCTCTCATTATTTTTCTGAACTCACATCACTCATGGCCGAACTGCGGCCCACCAGTTTCCACGCGAGAAACCAGATCGACAAACTATGCAGGGAACTGCTAATACCAAAAAGCTACTAAGTTGTGCCTGTCCCATACCAGGCAAGTGGTTGGTACGTTTACAGTTCACATAGAGACACAGCACAAGGTTCTCGTCCTTATGAATCAATAGTGAGGAGCCATCCACATTCCCCGGTGCGCACCGCACCCTCTCCATACAAACCAATCCTCACTATCAATACTTAATTCACATTTTCTTTCATAAAAGGGGTTTCAAAGTAATTTCTCACATATTAGCCATTTCACACTCAACATGTACATTTAATTAAGATTAGAGTTTAAGCATAGCATCCTAGGGTGACAAGGGTGCATGGGTATTCAATCACAAAAGGGGGTTTCCACATAAGACTTGGGTCATATCTGTTCACATGTTTCTAAACATAGTTTTATCAAATACTCAGCATGCATATATCTTGAAAACAATTAATCTACTTTATATCAAAATACTAGGTGAGACATGATCAAGGGGTTGAGACTTGCCTTGCACTGTTGGGTCTAATTACTCAGACGAATCTTCAAAGACTTTTCCTGCTCCTTCAGCTTCGGGCTCTGCGGCGGACACAAGCAATACAACACATACACTATATAAGCATACAGAAGATAGTTTCCATAGGAAATAATACGTAAAATATATCATGTATGCAGGGGAGATGCTCTGGACAAGGCTACTCGATTGAACGCCAAAGGGTCGACATACGGTCCACGGCTAGACATAGCCATAAGTTGGTCTTAGGTAGGTTTTCTGGAGAAGTGGCAGAAGAGAAAGATGTAGAACACAACTCAAGGAATCTAGAGGACAAAGTGGCATTTCCATTGTTCAACCAGAAGGGGTCAAACAAGGCTAATGCCAGTGGCTGACATGCACTGACATAGTGCAGACATTGCCAAAAACTAGGGCAAAGCATAACTTTTGATCCAGGACTCCAATTGATGCACAACTTTGTCTGGGAGTTAGGCCTTGATAACAGGAACAAGATATTCAACAGGATTAAGGGCTGAAAGTGGCCGGAGAAGGCCAAATCCGGTGATGAACTGCGGTGGCGACACGGCACAGACACAGTTCCAGACAAAAGCTTGACAAGGGCATATCTTCCAATCTAGGCAGATCCAGATGTCGACCTAGAAGGCAAAGTTGCTCAGGGAGCTGAGGCAAAGCTAAGAGACAAAGTGGTGTCGGCTGAATCGGCTGGGAAGCAAACTCCAGTGAACTGTGCCGGAGAAGAAGACACCGAATTGGGGATTTTTGATACAAGGCAAAAGAGCTCAATTCCAAGCTTGAGAATGATCTCTGGGGTATGACAAGGCTACTGGAAGGGTTAATTTCACTGGAGGATGGCCGGAGAAGCTCGGCGACGAGGTCCAGCGAACTGATGAACTTCCAGATCGGGATTTCTTCGATTTGGGCACAATTGAAGGTTTTGATTCCACAAGCTTGCTAAGGAATGGCTAAGGATCAATTTCTACCACTGGAACGAGAGCTGATTTGGGTTGGAACGGGCAGCACTGGGGAAACAGGGCAAATCGGGAATCTGGCGATCACCGGCGATGGGGTTCACCGGGATGCAATTAACTGGCATGACACAAAGAGGGAGAAGAGGGGAACTCACCGGTGGCTTTGGATCGAAGATAGGGGCTGTGAAGTGGGCTAGCACCGTGAGCTCTCTCACTGGCTCGCCGGAGAAGAAGGCATTCACGGCGGAGCTTGGGACTTAGCCGATTTTCTGGAGGTTTAGAGCTTTCACAGCACAGGGGGGTTTAAATAGGCACAAGGATGGAGCCAACGAGGGAAAACACGAGGGGAATTGCGCCGGGGACGACATCGGCCGGGCGCAGGCGCGACAGCGGTGAACGGCGATGTGATTGCGCTCAGGAGGTGTAGCAGCTTTGCTGACCTTGTCGGGTGCATTGGACTTCACTTGGGACGGCGCAGATGCGGAGGCAACAGCACAGCTCCGGCAACGACACGTAATTGCATGCAATTGCCACGGCAACGGGTGTGCGCGCGCGAAGACGGTGCTCTGGAGCGCAGGCGTTTAACTGCTGGGCTTAGCGAGGCTTTTTGGTTGCTGGCACGTGCACGCGTGGTGGCTCAGATGCTCACAAGCACAGGCGACAAGAGGCGATGGCCGGCGGCGAACAAACACGGCGTGGCTCCGGCGAAGTGCGCTGGTCGAAGGCAACGAATAGGTGCTGGTCGAAAAACAGCAGAAAAGGACAGAAGGGTAGATTTGCAATTTCAGAACTTGATTCCAGGGAATGATCTGCGAAGAAAGTTTGAATTGGAATCGGGCTTGATTGTAAATCTGGAGATCTGGAGGGCTGATCTGAAATCTGATTTCAGGAATGAGTTGCATAAAGTTATTAGAACTCATCCAGCCAAAGTTTAGTAAGATCGGGCAAGATCTGAAGGGTTTTGACAAAAATGGGGAAAACAACTTTAGGGTAAAACAGAGTAATTAGGGTTTCAAAAACGGCAAGGGCCGAAACTCGGATTTAGGGCAGGATTTGGAAATTCTTCCAGAAGGGAAAAAGTTCAGAATAGTAAATGGGAGATATTCACTGAATCAAATCAAAGTTTGGAGGTGGTTTGAGACTTTTAGTCTTTTTTTTGGGGCTTCTGACAAATCTGAAAAGGGATGATTTGTGATACTTTTGGGCTGATTTGCGAAAAAGATCTGAACGAAAGAGTTTGACTGCTAACTTTTTGGGATAAGCTGCTGGCACAACTGGGATCTCATTCTGAAATAGAGAGAGACGAGGCAGGCCAGGATTTGGGAAAAATCGGGGTGTTACATCCATGAAGAGCACGCGGAGCAACTCGCAGCTTTCCTACGCGAAAACTACGACGTTTTCGCCTGGAAGCCCTCCGACATGCGAGGCGTTGCCCGGGATGTCATCGAGCACAAGCTCGTGGTGACCCCCGGTCACCCCCCCCCCCCATCAAGCAGAAGCTGAGGAAACTCTCCCTTGAACGCCAAGAGGTGATCAAGGTAGAGATTGCCCGACTCCGAGAGGTGGGGTTCATTCGGGAGGTCTTGCACCCCGAATGGCTTCCGAACCCCGTCCTCGTAAAGAAGTCGAACTGCAAGTGGCGAATGTGCGTGGACTTCACCGACCTCAACCGCGCTTGCCCAAAGGACAACTTCCCGCTCCCGCGAATTGACCAGTTGGTTGACTCGACTGTGGGATGCGAGTTGATGAGCTTCCTGGAGGCATACTCGGGCTATCACCAAGTCCGGATGGCGGAAGGGGACGAGGAAAAGACGAGTTTCATAACTCCCCTCGGAACCTTCTACTACGTCCACATGCCATTCGGGCTGAAGAATGCTAGAGCGACCTTCCAGCGACTCATGACACTGGTCTTCAAAGACCAAATTGGTCGCAATGTCGAAGTTTACGTCGACGATGCGGTCATCAAAAGTCCCCGCGCGACTGCTCATGTTGACGATTTAGCAGAGACCTTCCGCAAGCTCCGCGCGTATGGGTTGAAGCTCAACCCGGAGAAATGCGCCTTCGGCGTGCGCGGGGGGAAGCTCCTGGGTTTCCTTGTGTCCCAGCGGGGCATAGAGGCAAACCCCGAGAAGATCCGGGCATTCCTGGACATGTCCCCGGCGCACTCGGTCAAGGACGTTCAACCACTCACCGGCCGCTTAGCCACGCTGATTCGCTTTGTCTCGCGATCGGGGGAACATGGCCTCCAATTCTTCAAAATCCTCTGAGGGCTCGAGGGGTTCCGGTGGACCCCCGAGGCCCAGGAGGCCTTCGACGGCCTAAAGAAATACCTCACGAGCCCCCCCATGCTCGTGAGACCATCTCCGGCTGAGCCCTTGCTCCTTTACTTTGCCGCGACCCCGGTCGTTGTAAGCGCGGTATTGGTAAAGGAGCAAGACGGGCAACAGCGTCCCATGTACTACGTGAGCGAAGCCCTCCAAGGGGCCAAAACTCAGTACACGGAGATGGAGAAGATCTGTTACGCCCTCCTGATGGCGTCCCGGAAGCTTCGTCATTACTTCCTGGGGCACCCCATCACCGTCCCGTCATCCCTCCCCTTGGGGGAAGTGCTCCGAAACAAGGAAGCTACTGGCTCCCTTTTCCCTTTCCATCACGGGGCGCTCCACCATCAAGTCGCAGGTCCTCCCCGACTTCGTGGCGGAATGGAGTCCTGCCTCCGGGCCCGGGGACGAAGACCTCCCCACGCTGCCCTGACGCAGCGACCATTGGACACTCATGTTCAATGGTTCCCTGTGTCTCGCCGGGGCTGGCGCGGGAGTAGTCCTCCGGAGCCCCGAGGGGAGGGAACTCGAGTATGCGGCGTGGCTCAAGTTCCCCGCCACGAACAACGTCACCGAATACAAGGCCTTACTCCTCGGATTGCGCCTTGCGCGCTCCCTGGGGATTCGACGCCTCCTAGTCAAAGGAGACTCCCAGCTCGTGTTTGCCAAATGGACAAGTCCTACTTGTTCCATGACGCAAACTTGAGCCTTTACTTGCAGGAAGTGCACAAGATGGAGAAACACTTCAACGGCCTGGAGGCCCGGCACATCCCGCGAATGGACAACGATCGAGCCGATGTCCTAGCCCGGGCAGCCAACGCCCGGGAACCACTCCGCAAAGGGGCCATCTTGGAGATTATTGCGAAGCCCTCAGTGACCTCCCCGGATGCGCGTGACGAGTCCTGCATCCCGGAAGTTGCCGAAATCACCCGGACATCATCTTGGATGGACAGCCTTGTCTCCTTCATCAAGGGGGAGGGGACCCTCCCAACGAGACCAAAGCCAAGCTCCTCCGGGACAAAGCTCGGGCATACCTCCTGTTGGAGGGGAAGTCTACAAGCAGGGGGCTTCCGTATTGCTCCATTGCCTTCCACGGCCGGAGGGGCTCTGGCTTCTTGAGGATATTCACGCGGGAAGCTGCAAGTCTCACCTAGCCACGCGTGCCACAGCGGCCAAGGCCCTTCGCCAGGGCTTCTATTGGCCTACGGTGATTCGTGACGCGCGAGACATTGTCTCTGCGTGCGAGGCCTGCCAGAAGATGGCCAAGAGTCGGACCTCCCCCCCGTAGCACTACAGACTATCCCCATCACTTGGCCCTTCGCGCACTCGGGGATGGACCTCCTGGGCCCCTTCCCCCCAGCACCCGGGGGCTACAAGTATGCGGTGGTCGCGGTCGACTACTTTACTAAGTGGGTAGAGGCTGAACCTTTGGCCAGCATCACGTCCCGGGCAGTACAGCGGTTTTTTTGGAAAAATATCATATGTCGTTTTGGTGTCCCCCAAGAAATCACTGTCGATAATGGGACCCAATTCGACTCAGCATATTTTCAGGAATTCTGCGAAGGCTTGGGGCTCACCATCCACTTCGCCTTGGTAGATCAGCCCCAGAGTAACGCGGCTGTTGAAAGGGTCAACGACGTGATCCTACAAGGGTTACGCCGATGGCTCGAGCAAGCCGCCTCCAAGCAGGGTGCATGGGCAGAGGAGCTCCCCAACATCCTCTGTTCAATGCGTACGACTCCAAGCTGGGTGACGGGACGTACTCCTTTCTCCCTAGTATACGGGGCGGAGGCAGTCGTCCCCCCGGAGATTGTCTTCCGGTCACTGCGGGTCGAGCTCCTAGATGGAGCCATGATCACGACGTAGCAAGCCAATGAGGCAAATCAACGACTGGAGGTCGATCTCGTGGAGGAGGAACGCAACCGAGCGCTCCTCCGCCACACCATCTACGAGCGCGAAATGGCGCGCGGATACAACCAGTGCGTCCATGAAAGGGCTTTCCGCCTCGGGGACCTCGTCCTGAAGCACGTCACTGACCCTCAAGCCCAGGGCAAGCTCTCCCCCAAGTGGGAGGGCCCCTACAAGATCTCGGCTGTCCGGGGCTCAGGGGCTTACAAGCTCTCCAACCTTCAAGAGCAGGAGCTGAGGCACACATGGAACATGCGATTACTTCGCAATTTCTACGTCTAACCAACGAGCTCGTCTACTCCCCCGGAGCGATTACGCCGGAGGGGGAGGACACATTGTACTCACCGTTCCCTCCCCTGTCGTGATCTCACGGGGGGAGGTGTTGTACTTTAATTCATTATCAATACAACTGGTTTTTTCTTCAGCCCTAGCTCAATACAGGTTTTTCCATTACCGTCTCTCACAGCGATGCCCTCCCCACGAGGAAGTGAGTTATCATGACCCAACAAGTCCCTACAACGAGAGTCCCACTCCCGTAGGGCGGCTTACGATCACCCCTCATGGACTGAGGGTGTAAGCGGCAACCCGGTCCTCAAGGACCGCGGTAACGAGTCAATTTGAGAGACTAGCCCCCTACTCAAACACTCAAACCCGTCATCGGGCGCATCCTCCTCCGGGAGTCGATTGTCTCCTTAGCGAGACGGAATTCTCTGATATTCTTTCTCGGAGATCTCGTTCCCGGCTCCCCGTTTCCACGGTGACTGGAGGGCTGTCTCCCAAAAAAATTATCCCCGAGAACTTCACCCGCAGATTTTCTTGGATGTTCTTTCCCGGAGATCTCATTTTCGGCTCCCCGTTTTCACAGCGACTGGAGGGTTTTCTCCCGAGAAAATCCCCAGAAACATTAAGTCCCCCGGAAAGCCCCTTCCCGGCTCGACATTTTCACGGTGACCGCGGGTTCACCCTCGGGAAAATTCCCAGAAATATTAGTTCTCCCGGAAAACTCCTCGTCGGTTTCCCGTTTTCACGGCGACCGGAGGATTGTTATCCCAAAAGGGAATTTCTTGGAATTTCGGACTTTTCTGGACATTTTTTTTCCCGGAGACCTCATTCCCGGCTCCCCGTTTTCACGGTGACCGGACGATCCCACCGGGGCTTTCAAAAAATCGTTCCTAGAGATTCTTATAACCTTGGGAAAACTTGAAGAATTCTTAAGCGAAGGGTCCTTACCCCGGGGGCTTTGTCACCCCCACAGCGCACGGAGCTACCCTCCGGCCCGCTGTGGAGGGGGGGATAAGGAGCACCCGGGAATCACCCCGTTCCGAACCATCCAAGAATTCAAAGTACATGAGCAAACTTAGCTTTATTAAAGAAATCAAAGTACACAAGCAAACAGCTTTATTGAAGACCATTTAACCGGAGGACATCTTCCCCCTCCGGTGGGCATCATTACATCAAACATGATACAACCCGGGGTGCGACCCGGAAAGTTCCTACGTCTAATAATCCCGGAGACCCTCCGATATCTCCTGGGCCAAGTCCCGGTACAAGCTTCGTATATGATGTTGGGCATCCCGGAGCAATTCTTTGGGCCAATATTCGTAGCCCGCCGGTGGAAGTATCCGAAGCGGGGGAACCCTCTGGGACCCCGGTCGAGGGGGGGACAGTTCGGCGTGGTGATTGTCGAAGTTTTCCAGGTGCCACTCAGGATGCCATCACAATCGGATGGGCACCCGGGAAATGCCCCTGCCATGTCCCCCGAATAAAAGACTTAACAAAATGAAGGCGGCCTAGGCTTCCCCCGGTTGACACCCGCCGAAGCATAGAGGCTCTACCTCCAGGGAGGCTCCCCCCAACCTCAGGGGACATTGCCAGGAAGCAACATCTCGAGGCCCGGGGGTAACCTCCCGGGAAACCTGGTACATTTCATTCAAAGACTTAGCAAAAAATTCAATTTCTATTGCATCAGAATGTTTTTTGTACAAGTGTCCGGGGCTTCCTCTAAGAAGCTACCAGGAGCAAAAAAACCTAAAAACAAAAAAGGGGGGCCCTATCTAAAGGCCCGAGGGGGAGGCTCATACTTGTTCGTTGGTGTCCTCCCCCCGGGAGGCTCCCGCCAGAGCCACAGCATCCGCCCCCGGAGGCGCCGGCGCCGGGAATCACACCCGGATTATCCGGTCATAGAAGCCGCCAGCGACCTGCTCCACTTCTCGCCTAGATGGCTCGAAGAATTCCGGAAAGCTCCGGGGAATCTGGCCCCCAATCGCCTGGGGGCCAACCCCCCGGTGCTCCACGAGCTCGGCCGCAGCAGCCACCACCGAGATCGCCCGGCCCCGAGTTCAGGCGTCGGCAGCCTCCGAAATCACAGAGACTTGTGCGTTAAGAAAACACACAGCCTCCGCAAGCGTCGCCGGCGCAGCCTCCGAGGCTCACTCCGAGCCCCTCGAGGGCTGAGCGCATGGAGTGGCCCGCATCCGTCACAGCCCTGACGCTGGAGCCCTCGAGCTCCCGAAGGGCGTCCTCCTTCGCCTTCGCCTCCCTCCGAAGCCGGTCGTTGGTGGTCTCAGAGGTGTGGATCTGGGCCCGGACCCGGGCCATCTCCCGGAGGGCATCGTCCCACAGCTCCAAATAGGCAGCGGCCTTCTCCTATGCGTCCTTCAGCACCCGGTTGAAGCGCGCTTCAATCCCCCAGGTGATGGCCACCCCCTACAAGTGCAAGAGTTAGGAAAAATTAGAGTTGAGAGCACCAAAGGAAACCTTCCACCGGCTCGAGAAAGTACCTGGATCTGGAGGGATTGAAGGTCCCCGAAGCGCTCGCGGAGTGTCCCTTGCGAGACGTAGTCCTGGACCTTCCGGGTCTACAGACTCTCCGCGTACCGGTCGACCTCCCCCATAGACAATAGTGGGGTCTCCCGCCTAACGACGCCAGACCCATCACGGCCGACGGCGGGCCCCCTTGCAAAAGATGCGGGGGTGATGTGGACCGGGGTGTCAGTGGCCGGCGTCCTTGCTGCCGAGGAAGTGGCCGAAAAGGTGAAGGCCGATGAGCTTTCGGAGGGGGTCCCTCCCCGGGGGTGTTGGATCTAGGTAGATCTTAGTATCTAGGTTTTGATGATTAATGATATTTTGGATAAATCCATGATGATTAAAGCTAATCTGAAGATATCAGATTTGATGATTAAATGACAATTTATCTAAATCATGATTTAGCACAAGTAAATTGAATTGATTATTGGTAAACCCTTAATTGGTTGTTTTCCTCGATTGCGGGTTTGATATTGATGCATATGTAGAGGATGAGCTCGGTGGTTGCATCAAGCTTGTGCTAATTGATTGATCAAGATGTTATATGTTAAATCTTGAGGTTGATGACTTCAGTTGTGGATTTGATATCGATGCACATGTTGAGGGAGAGCTCAGGATGATTAGTTATCCATGTCTGTGCAAAAGGTTAATGACTCCGTGTTCTGGATTTGATATCTCTATGTATGATTGAGAGAGAGCTCATGATGTTAGTCATCCATATTGATTGATATCATAACTTGAGTAGTATGGATCGTTTGCGCATTGAGTGTATATGTTCTAGTCTCAGAATGATTGCAGGATGAAAACAAGCAAGGGCGTGAAGAGGATGAAGACAATATGAGACATCCCGAGCAAGGTCAAGCTTAGCGAGGATGAGCTTTGCGAAGACAGGTGTCGAGATGTCGAGCTTCGCGTGGTCAAGCTTAACGAGATCGAGCTTTGCGATGACGAGCGCCGAGCGGTCGAACTTCACGAGGTCGAACTTCACCTAAGGTAAAATCCAAGATTAAGGATTGTTTTCTTAGGGTTTTACCGGTCTCGGTGTTTGGAGACAGACCGGGTTGATAGGTTTCTTTTTACTAGTTTGACCGTGCTATTAAGAGGGGTCGGAAACTAGTAGCTTGAATCTATCTAGTGCGGAAGCTCAGATGCATTCATATCATCTTGCACTAGCATCTTGCATTGCTAGTGAGTCTAAGTGTAGTTCATGTGCATTAGATTAAATGTTTTGAAAACTGCACTTAGTCGTGATCACCAGCTGTTTAAATTGGTTTATTTATCTAGAGCTGGTCGTGGTCGTATTTGCATATTCTGATCGTATCAGTGTTGATACGTGGTTGTGGTCGTGTCGCTTGTTTGGCGGCTTTCTGTTTAGGGTTTGGGCGTGGTCGTAGGAGTTCGGATTGGTCGTACCAGTCTTCGACTCGCTTGCGTACGCTCGACCAAACCCTATCGACCACATGTTTTCGATCGGATGTCAAGACCTGTGTGTTCGTGGTCGTTGCTAAGTGACACAAATCACATCCGCGAGAAAACGGCAAATCCGTATGTGCAAATACTTTAAAATTGCATTTAAGATGATTTTGGCTTGTACATTTTGACTGCAGGAAAGTTTCTGAGTTTTCTAGAAGTTTCTAGACCTTTCTAGGTCTTTCTCCTGTTGACAAAATTGTATAGCTCTGAGTTATCTTTCTAACAAGACAAAAATCACCTCAATCGGATCTCTGGATCAAACGTTATCCATGTTTTACTGTCAGTGTGCAGTGGCCAGACAAATGCATCCGTCCGGGGCTATCTGTCCCAAGTGGCCGGACAGTGTCTGAAGTGACCGGACATTGTCCGGCCTGTACAAATTTTTTGAGCCGAGAAATGAAACGGACAAATGCATCCGTCCGGGGCTATCTGTCCGAAGTGGCCGGACAGTGTCTGAAGTGACCGGACATTGTCCGGCCTGTACAAGTTTTTTTGAGCCGAGAGTTAACAGAGACATATCCATCTGTCCGGACGTTTTGTCCGGACGAATGGTATCCGTCCGGCCTTCACAAATTTTGCCCAACGGTCACTGACACGTTTGCAACGGCTGAAATTTTTGTACTGGCCGGACAGTGTCTGAAGTGACCGGACAATGTCCGTCCTGTACAACTTTTGGCCCGGTTTCTTGCAAACGGCTAGTTTTTCGTTGAGGCTATAAATACTTCGTGTTTGGCTTCATTTTTGGGTGCTCAAAGAGTTCATTCTTCAGCTGAAAACCTAGCCAATTGATTTGCATTTGAGTTATTGCATTTAGAGGCTAGAATTGAGCCCAAATCTTGAGTAGATTTGAGAGAGAGCTTGAGGGAGATTGTGTGAGTGTTTAGTGCACTTCATCTCCATTAGATTGCTAGTGCTAGAGTGTTGAGCATCCCATTTTCATCATTGAGCTTATAGCACTTGGTTGATTCAAGTGAAAGCGCATCTGGCTTGTTACTCTTAGCGATCGCCTTCGCCTAGACGGTGCCGGAGGAGAGCCGAGATCTCTCCAATTGAAGTTTGTCGGAGAGGCCGGCAAAAGATTGTGAAAGGTGTGGTGCTCGCCTATCTGGTGTGGAGAAGAGCAACCCTAGTGAGATATCCTTCGTGGATATAGAAGCGAGGCTCCGAGGGAGTGCTTCAACGAGGAGTAGGGGAGACCGGGCGAGTCTCAGAGACCTCGGTAAAAATATTGTGTCAATTGCATAATTCTTATTTGCTTTATATTCATCTTGACACAATTTCTTATATCACTATTGTTGCACGTATTGTTAAATATTTCATATGGTTGAATGCAACTAGTTGATTGAATTGTTTTAAGCCTCATTGTATAATTTAGGTCTCTCAATTATTCTTTAAAATTGCTTAATTGAAAAGAAATTTTAAAAGCCTCCTAATCACCCCCCCCCTCTAGTCGGCATCCTTGATCCTACAGGGGGGATCAGGAGCCCCTTTCCCTTCCCAGGCCGTGGGGCCCCGGGACCTCCATTGCCGGGGGAGCCTCGTAGATCGAGGGGCTCCCCTTCGTCTACCGACCATTCGACGCGCGGATGGGAGGCCTCCGCGAATCGAACCTCCGGCCTCTCCGGCTCTGGCAGCGCCGAGGCCGCTGGGAGCGCAACCGCCGAAGGGGGCGAGGGGGCGTAGTCCGCTGAATCGGATGCCCCCCCGTCGTTGGCTGGTTCCTTCCCCCGAGCCTCTCCGGGGTTCTCTAGGGAAGGCGGCTGTGTCGTTTCCTGCGAAGGAGGCGCCCGCGCGCGCCCTGACCCGGGGGCCGCGTCCCGGGCCTTGACGGGCGTGGCACCCGGTGTCGTCGATGGACCGGGAGCCTTCTGAGCCTTGGCCCGCTTTGGCTCAGAGCCCCCGGTGGCCTCCTTCCCCCTCTTGTGGGAACTAGGGGTGGGGAGGGGTGTTCTCGCCGGTAGCCTCAGCCCGAATGCCTCGACCACCAGGTTCCGAGGGGGCCCTCCCCAATGACGCGCAAGATCTGCTTGTGCTCATCGACGTAGTACCTCCCGAGGAGGTTCTCCACCTTCTCCCGGGCGGCCGGGTACGGCCGGACTGCGGAAGGTAAGAGTTAGAAAAATATGCGAAAAGGAAATGAGCAAAGCAGCCGGAAGCTTACGTCGGGTCACCGGCTTTTGCGGGGGCCGCTGTGCCGGGCACATCCCAATTCCCCTCCTCCCGTGCGCGAGGGGGGAAATCTTTAGCAGTGTTAGCTCCTCGGCGGCGTCCCTCATGGAGCGGACGCCCCAGGAGCCCACCACCTTGCTGAGGTGCCTCAGCTCCTCTTCAGTCCACACTGGGGGAGTGGGGGTGGACGACCAGCTGTAGGAGGGAGGCTCCGGTCAGTACGCCACCTCGTCATCCCGGACCCGGTGGTAGAACCACCTCCGAATCCAATCCCCCAGTGGTCCCTGGAGGCTGCCACCGGGTACTCTGCTACCCGGGATGGCAGGAGCTGGACCATCACTGAACTGAACGGCGACTTCGGTCCTCCCTTCACCAGGTGGGAGCTCCTCGCCTCCGGCTAGTAGAAAGAATGAAACAGCCGGAGCGTCGGCTCCCGTTCCGTGGCTGTCTCGAACAGCCACATGAACAGCCCTATCCGAACAAAGGCGTTCGGCGTTAGGTGGTTCAACGCCACCCCGTATTCCTTAAGGAACTCCCGGAGCAGCGGATGCACCGGGAGTCAGAGTCCGGCTTCGAGGAAGGCCTCGAAGACCAACACTTCTCAGGGCCGAGGGCGGGGGGCTCCATCCTTCTTCGCGGGAATCCGGACGTCCCCGTCTGCAACCACCCCCCGGTCCACCAGGGACTCCAGGTCCCCGGATGTGAACTCGGAGGCCCAGAGGAAGTCCGAAGTGACTTCCTCCGGTGGCACCTCCGCGGCCTTGGCACGGCCCTTGGGTCCCATCTGATTCTTCCAGTGGCTTAGGCTAAAGGAAAAGGGGTGAAGTTTACGGTGGCTAAGCTTCCGGGAGAGGGCTACCGGAAGAGCTAAGAGCGATAAGGAAGTTTGAAGCTTTGAGGGTTGGAGTTGTTTCCCCAGGCCCCTCGAGGCCCTATTTATAGGGGCCAAACGCGGCCCCAATGGGTGCCACGTGGCCCTCTGAGGAGCATCCACGCCGCTCATATTCAAACAGCGCGCGGGAAACGAAGGGACGGGCGCGTGAAACGAGACGTCGCCGGTTCGAACCGCGAGAGGCCATTATGGCCGAACGGCGCGCTCCCATCGAGACAAAACCTTAATGAACGATGGTGCGGTAATAAACATACGACGCGGGAATCGAAGCGTCATGGCCTCGGTGGCTTGTCCCGGACATTTTCCTGGTGACATGAACCATCCCCTCCAGGGACTTGAGCATTGTCCCCGGAGGGCATTGGGGCTACTATTGGGGGAAATCTCCACAAGATCAAGTCCAAGTAAGAGGCTGTTCAATTTGCCCGAGGACAAGGCCCCCAGTGGCTTGTCCCAGGTGCCGCCTTTTGCCCGAGGACAAGGCCCCCGGTGGCTTGTCCTGGGCGCCGCCATTTGCCTGGGGACAAGGCCCCTGGTGGCTTGTCACGGGCGCCGCCATTTGCCCGGGGACAAGGCACTCGGTGGCTTGTCCCGGGCCCCGCCGTATGCCTGGGGACAAGGCCCCCGGTGGCTTGTCCCAGGCGCTGCCGTTTGCCCGGGGACGAGGCCCCCAGTGGCTTGTCCCGGGCGCCGCCATTTGCCCGGGGACAAGGCCCCCGGTGGCTTATCCCGGGTGCCGCCGGGCACCACCTTTTGCTCGGGGACAAGGCCCCCGGTGGCTTGTCCCGGGCGCCGCCTTTTGCCCAGGGACAAGGCCCCCGGTGGCATGTCCTTGGCGCCGCCTTTTGCCCGGGGACAACGCCCCCGGTGGCTTGTCCCGGGCGCCGCCATTTGCTCGAGGGCAGCGACCCCCGGTGGCCTGTCCCGGACACTGTCCTCCGAAGACGCGGGTCTCCGGTCCTCGGGAATCGGCGGACACTTGGCAAGCATCCAAGGTCCCCGACCGGAAGAAGGACGTCGCTACCCCTCGATCCAACTATGGCAGGCTGGGTAGTCTAGTCTTTTTGCATCTTTTGGGGCTATATAAGCCCTTGTAACACCTCCTGTCAGGATGGATGATGACTTGGAATAGGCAACCTAACAGGTGTGCTCCAGAGCCATCTCTCCCCCGAGAGAGCTTCGCTAGCCAACTCCTGTTGGGAGGACACCGACAGGACTAGGGCCTCCACTGAGGCCCAAACCTGTATAAACTCTCGTGTCATTTGCTGTGTTTGCCCGACGGGAGAGGACCGGTCACTTGGTCAGCTCGCGTCGTATTTTCTTTGCTAGGATCTTCCAAAAAACCTGCCAGGGTATTCGTAATACCACGACAATCTTTAAATAAAGAAAGCTAAAACAAACCTGACTACAACCTTTTTGCCGCTATTTTTGATGCTCCGACATGTCCACTAGGTGGAGATGAATGACAGTGTTCAAGAACTCTTTGTATCTCGTGGTCGGGCACGCATTGTCAAAAGAGTTGTAAACTCCCTTTTGAAAAGGTTCAGATCATCCCAGTAGTAGCATCAGATGTCGTGGAGGAAACGCTTGCGTTGTCTATTCATCAACCCTGGAGGAAGGTCATGATTAAATAAATAATTTGCGTAATCAGCACACCATTGTTCTTGTTGAATCAAGTAAAGGTGCTCATCGGGTAAAGCATCATTAATGTGAACGTTGGCTGTGTCAGTGAGGAGTCGTGAAAGATGTTCAGCAACGACGTTCTCAGCACCTTTCTTATCTTTGATTTCCAAATCAAATTCCTACAATTGTAGGATCCATCGTGTGAGTCTTGGCTTGGTTTCTGTCTTGGTCAAAATATACTTAAGAGCAGCATGATCAGTATGCACAATAACTTTTGAACCAATCAAATATGGACGAAATTTATTTAGGGCATACACTACAACAAGCAATTCCTTTTCAGTTGTGGTGTAATTACTTTGAGCATCATCCAAAGTTTTGCTTACATAATATAAAGTACATAAAACTTTATTTATTCTTTGCCCTAGAACAGTGCCAATTGCATAATCACTAGCATCACACATCAATTCAAAAGGATCATTCCATTTTGGAGGCTGTATGATGGGAGCAGTAGTTAATGCAAGTTTCAATTGATTAAAGGCATCAAGACATTTTTCATCAAAATCAAATGGCATATCTTTACCAAGAAATTGAGTGAGAAGTTCAGCAGTTTTGGAAAATTCTTTAATGAAACGACTGTAAAAACCTACATGTCGTGAGAGACTGTGAATGCCCTTCACAGTAGTTGGTGTTGGAAGACTTGCTATGACATCAATCTTTGCCTTGTCGATTTCAATCGCTCATTAAGAAATTACGTGGCCAAGTACCACGCCTTCTTGAACCATGAATTGGCAATTTTCCCAATTACGCACGAGGTTTACTTCTTTGCACCAGCATAAAACTTGAGAAACATTATGTAGACATGTATCGAAAGAGGAACCATGAATGCTAAAATCATCCATGAAAACTTCCATTATTTCTTTAATTAAATATGAAAAGATGGCCATCATACACCTTTGAAAGGTTGTAGGTGCGTTACATAACCCAAATGGCATTCGCCGATAAGCAAAACTACCGAAAGGACATGTAAACATCGTCTTATCTTGATCATCAACCAATGGCTACGGATAATTGTCTTTGGGATTTTTCTGAAGGTGGCATATGACCATTCTTGAGCGATTTCTAACATCGGAAAAACCCTAACGTAGCAAAGGCAATATCCCGGGTCCTCTTTCAGAACAGAGATATCTCAAAGCCTCATGGCACGAAAACTCAGGCCTTGAGAGAGGTTTGGGCCCATCTTGGAGGGACCCCGAAGTGAGGGTCTCGGATGACCTATCCGGAGGCAATCAGCCCGTGGAACCCTCCAAGAACCCAAAGCAGCCAACCCGGACTGCATCATTTAGAATCCTCCAAGTTATCAGGAACCATCGACGACTAGGTAAGTAACCTCCCAGATCTGCTTGGGCTACTCCGGGACTCGAGATCAAGGAGTCATATGCAGGTAAAGCAGGCATTTGGTAACTCTTCGAGTGCTCCAGATGGGACCAACAATCAGCACAAGTGAAGCATCCAGGAGAGGCTACCCTCGAGCTCTACTCTTCGGATGCCCGGGGTATATGCACTTAATTGGTCTAAGCGAACACAGAGAAACGCCTCAGACAAGCAAAACTACCCAGACGAGAAAGTCCCAAACCTGGCCCTCTAGGTCCTCCAACCAGCTTCCCCCGTACCAAGTGGCTTCCGGAGTCACTCTCAGACACAATGCCTTGGAGCCGCCTAGAAGCCTGGGCCCGCACGTCATCGACACACAAGACAACTTTGCCCTTACCAATTTGAGTTGGTAAGGGGCATTCCAGTCATTTGGCAGCACTTGGATGGCTATAAATAGCTCCCCCATGCCCTCATTTGAGAAGGGGGGCATATTACATTCAAATACACCCACTCATACAATAGCTCTCCGTGACCATCAAGTACTTGCTTGTAGGCGTTGTTCCTAGGGACTTTGGTATATACTTAACATCATTGCTAGGGTTGGCCATAGCATCCTCAGGGACAACACATGGAATCATCCTTGTAATCTTTGCTTCATTTCTTAGTGTAAGATCAAACTGGTACGCCTTGGATCTGGCCTTCCCCATAGGCTCGATACCAACTGACTCAGCATCGGGGGCGCATCGACAACAGTAGAGACCCCCCTAGGGTCCCAAACCTATATAAATCCCACTCTCTTCATTCTCCTCGGTCACGAGCGATCAGCCTCATGATTGTTTTGGCCATAAGCACTCTTTATACTACATCCTTCATTGATCCCAGCCCCTCCTATCTGTCGGGCAGAGAGGGCCATCGCCAGTAAAAACACCTAACAATTGGACTATTCAAAAAGGCTGATTTCTGCATACACCTTTCGCAATGGTTAGTTTATCTTGGAGGTCTATATATTGACCCCTTGGCCTAGATTCCAGTATCCATCTAAGCCTCTATTCCATATTACTTGAACTAAAATTCAGTCCTTCACTCTTGAGATTAAAAATCTTACACAAGCACTTGTGGTCATTGCATTTTAGAGTGAGGGTCACTATAATTGTTTTCCTCATCTCATATTCGAGCTTCTTGGTGCTTGATTGAAGTCACATAAGCATCCCAGGCTTCTTACTCTTGGTGTTCACCAACACCTAGACGTTTGAGTCGATTTCATGATCTCTCTACTATTTGAGCTTGTTGGAGAGACTTGGAAAGTGATTATGAAGGTTGGAGCTCACCCATTCGAAGAGGACAAGAGAAACACTATTGGAATCAAAATAAAGCTCGTGTGAGAGCTCTTCAATGAGGATTAGGGGAGACCGGCGAGTCTCTGAGACATTGGGATACATCATGGTGTTCGGTTCTTTTCACTTTCTCTTTCTCCTTGTATTTTCATATTGCATTGTTTTAGACCACTCTATTCCTAGTTACTTTATGGCACACCCAAGAAGGGTGTCTTTAGTAATAACTGCAAGTGAACGGTTGAATACTGAGCACTTGAGGGTCAAATTCATGAGGAACAAGCATATTCGTCTCTCTAATTAAGAATTTGCCAACTAAATCAGAGTGAAATTTGGTTTTTGAGAGCTACAACTTAAATTACAACTAAATCCTATGAAACTAAGGTTTTCAAAGAGAGAAGATTGCAAATTATGAAAACTAGGATTTTAAAAATCAAGAACGGTGAAATTAGTGTTTTAGAAATCAAGAGAGAAAATCTAGAGTTTTGGCAGTTCCATACCATCGGGCGTAATTTCTAACAAAGGCCAGTGGATTGCAAATAAATTTCATGTGTTTTCCTAGACAGATTAATTTGCCAGTACAATCGCCTATACAACGGTCAGAGGATCACTTACACGGTTAAGTTTGACGAGAGCCTCTCTCTTGTTCAGGAGTTTCATGTTAGAGCAATATTACTCAGCCGAAAGAACTCAAGAAATCCTCTAAGTTCTTGTCTAAGCTCAGCTGTTACGCCTGTTACATAGCCGGGAAATTAGGGTTTAAAAGAAGAAAATGTGAGAAATTAAGTCACAAAACTTGAAAATGGAGCTAAAGAAGAAATCACGCCCTCCAGATCAAGGCATCCCTAACCCCAGAGGGAATTATTCGGAAAAAGCCATCAAAACAGATAAATCACAAGAATTATAAGAAAACTTACTTAAGTGCATGAAATAATGAAGTTGTCGTCCACGTCGGCTTACAAACACACAAACTCCTAAATTACAAGCACTTTTTATAGTCCAAAAATCCTAAACTAATGCTATTACAACTATTCAAAAAGAAAAATTCAAAATGACTCCAAATCAGTCTCCAAAACGCTGGATTCAGGAGGGAATCTAAGTAGGACCCTGTCTGGCAAGGGGCACAAGGCTCAGAATCAGATTGGGACCCAGACGTAAGAACCGACTAGGAACCGGACTCATGAACAAATTGGACTCTGGACCTGGAATCCAACTAAGACCAATACTTGGAGTGGGACCCACACTCAAGAACCGACAGAGCCCCGGGCATTAGAACCAACTGGGCTTCAATTGGGCCTTTGGGGCGTATTTGCAGGGACCCAATTGTCTCTTGACTGGGTCCTTTTGACTCATGTGCTGGTACCTGATTGGGGCCCTTGGAGCTGGGATTCGACAGGGTCCTGATTGGGCACTTTGGGCACATTTGTTGGGACCCGATTGGGGCACTTGGAGTAGGGACCCGACTTGGGCATTGGTGCCTTGCTTGTGGGGGCTTCATGAAGTCAAGTTCAACCTTGTTTTCTTTGCATATTTTGTCTAGATTCATCTGCTTTGTTTCCTATCAAAATGATGTTGTAATGCTTCCAAATTTGACATGTTTATTCCCTAAAATATGACAAACAAACTTGTGAAAGTGGATTATAAATATCTTTCAAAGAGTTAAATTAAATAATGCATTGAATGGGTTTTCAGAGCTGAAATGACTACTAATTTAAGGCAAAAAGTATACCAATAAAACATTTAGCATATGTTTTGCAAAAATCTGATTTCTTTTCTTACTTGCAAAAAATCAAGTTTTCAGAGCAAAAGATTTTTAGAGTCTTCTATTCACCCTACCACACGCGGAGAGGTGCGTGCGATTTGTGTACTAACCGCAAGTGAACGGTTGAACGTTGAGCACTTGAGAGTCAAATTCCATGATGATGAGGACATCACTAGCTCGGATATAAACAAGGCTCCATCCACTCCTTCCACTACTTCCTCGCTGCCACGAGAAGATCAAGGAGAATGGCAAGTCGGCATGAATCCATGTGCCAAGCCATCAAAAGGACCACACCGGAGGATCAGAGAGCTACATCAAAGGTGGAGCAACCCACGACGCATCAAGCCCAGCCCAAGATCAAGCCCAACTCGTTCGCGAGTTCAGCTCGACCATCCAGCAATAGTCCAACTTCAAACTAATGCCCAGGCCACATACGGAGTCCGTTTGGGGCAAATGAGTACTTCACAGAGAAGCCCATGATGACACCTTTCCAATGGGCTTGGGCTCATGGCCAAATTCCTTCTGGATCATCCGGAATTGATGAAACAATCCACGGATAGAACCTGCTGTGTGCTAGGCCACCTCTACTTTGGGCTCAAGGCTCGTGTATCCCTAGGGTTATATGGGGATGGGTTCTCTGGCCGGTGGCCTACCTCTGACTACCATACTCCTGCTACATATGGCCGCCACCCACTATTTTTTCGGTTAGGTTATTTGCTACGTTTGTTCCCCCGTTGTGAGAGAAAATTGCTCATCGGAGTAGCATCCCTGGACCTGGTTTGATGAAAGATAACCTCAATTTGTTATTCTGAAATTCCAGATTGCTTTGCTTCTTGTCCTTGCTCATTTCTTCTACTACGTGCAGGAATTTACCTTCGTGGTAAGGTCATTCGGGCGTGAGAACGGTTGATAACGATAGGTGCGTGGGTGTAGCGATTGCCTTGAAATGCGCACATCTCCATTCCGCAAAGTAGAACCTATCGGAAGATCGGGCCGCTATCGCACCACACAAGGAACAAGCGTATTCGTCTTTTAGGCTAACAGATTACTGCTTAAGCCTGAATGATTTGGGTGTTTGTTTTTCTACCACTAAATCTACTACTAAGGTTATCAATCTAGAACTTAAGAGCAGTAAAGAGCAAGTATGAAAACTGGGGTTTAAGAAACAGAAAGCAAAACGTAGGGTTTCGGGAATCCCATAACCATCAACCGTAATTCTATCCAAGGTCCGAGAATTGCAAGTTAGTTTCAATTGTTTTCTAAGACAGATTAATTTGCCAGTACAGTTGCTGGTACAACGCTTAGAGCATCGCGTCCATGGTAAAGTTTTACGAGAGCCTCTCTCCTTTTTTGGATCCCGTGTCAAGCCCTAAACTCTTGCTAAGGCTCAATTGTTACATTTGTTACCAAAATGAGAATTTAGGGTTTACAGGAAGAAAACATAAGAAACTAACTCCAAAACTTAAGATCGAGACCAATGAGGAATTATGCCTTTAGGATTTATTCATCCCTAACCCTAGAAGTGAATTACTCACAAAAAGCCATAAAAATATAGAAATAATAAGAAATAAATGAAAACTTACTTGATTGCTTCAAACTTATGTCTGCCGTCCTTTCCAGCTTACAAATGTAGAAAAAATAGAGAACAAGGCTCTATTAAACTAAAATTAAAACTAAGGAAAGCCTAAGAAAAACATGTCTAATTGAGCTAAAAGCCTCTCTACATATGATACACTAGATAACATGCCCAAATATACCTCTTTGACGTGCAGGCAATGGAATCCATCTTCAAACAGTGTGAGAAACAAACAAATCCAAGTTAAAAGCACCAAAATTGACCAAAATAGCTTTGGAAATCAAGCCGAGCACGACCTATGGCTCGGGTCGTGCTCTAGGCCGAGCACTTGTCATGCTCGCAATTGTGCTTGGATCGGTCAAGTGGTAACACAGCAACTAGGTGACCAGGCATGTTCAATTGGGACTTTGTTCAACCAACTGTGTTCAATCGGGACTTCTTGACCAAAAGTCTTCGTGTTCGATCATGGCTCTTTCTCGTTCAAGTGTGTTCTATCATGGATCTTTCTCGTGCAAGTGTGTTCGACCAGGTGATTTTGACTGTGGTGTGTTCGATCAGAGTTCCTTTTCGTCCAGTTTTGGTGTCTTTTGTCGAAGCTGATCCAAACAAACTCGAAACACCCTCAAATTTTGTCGGTTCGATCCCTGGAACATGGTAAATACAATTGTGAAAGTAGATTGTAAAAATGATATAAAAAAGATACATAAAATGTTGCATCAAAAGAGTTTTCAGTATGTTTTTAGCACGTTTTCATTAGCCAACTTAGAGCAAAAGTACTGCCAATTTAGCACTTACCAAATTGTCGCAAAGCTAGCATTTTGCTTGTTCTCAAGCAAAGGATGTGAATGAATTTTACAAAAAATTGGAATGTCTTAGTTAACCAAATTTTCAATAAACAACTTCTGGCAATTCACATTACATCTATGCATATGAAACAATTGATCTAAGCAATTTAAACTCTCCAAATGCAAATATTCGACTCATCAAATCTCAATCTTAGAGAAGAGAGAGCTTAATCAACTGAATCATCTTGACCACTTCTTTCATATAGGGTTTTGAACAAACAATAGCTAAAGAAAATAGTCACTATACTACAATTTATACCAAGTTGCTAGATTGCCGTAATTAGAGAGAGAAATTTAAACACTTTTTATTACTGATTTTATTTATTTATTTATTTATTTTCTTCTTCAACCTTTTCGTTCTCTTGGCCATAATATTTTGAACTCGATCATTCCGTCGCTGCTAGAGGAGACACAGTTGAAGACGATTACTTAAGTGCACTTACAAATAGGCAACTTTGTCAGTTTCTGGAGCCCCTGTAAGCAATCTCGTTGTTCTGTATACCTTCCCTTCACCAACTGGTCGATGATTCATCAGCGCCTCCCCCAAGCGGGTCCCATATACGTTACAAGAGACTAGACAAAGCCCCATCTTAAGCAACCGTTTTATTATAACAAAGGAAATTTTTCTTGTGTGTGCATAAGTTAAGTAAATCTTCCCTTCCCTAGTTGGTCGACGATTCATCACTGCCTCTCCCCAGTGGGTCGATTATACTTTATATTACACATTTTTATTTTAAAGAGAAGAGCAATTAGAAATCTAAGCATAAAAAGTGATATAAGAGAGTTAATTTTAGATGATAGTTCATTAGAAACCTTAAATTTGGAAGAAGTCAATAATGATCTAAAAGACAAGCACAATCTTTAATGGTTAAGACAAACACTGAACACAGGCATTTGAAACTTTCAAAGAGAGCTAAGTTCAATGGATCATATGGAAAGATGTGATAGAATAGTCATCTAATTGATTAAAGATCATCTTCAAAACTGGGCATTCCAAGTTGATATTTTTTTTTTATTTTTTAGTTTATGATGGCAAGTGGTGGAATGATGATTCTCTAAAGGCTAAGCAAACGATAAAGTGACTACCCCAAGCTAAATTAGACATTGTCCTCAATGTTTGGAGAGAGATATAGGTTACCATTTGCGATCGTAGTGTCTGGAGGTCGATGTTGTTGATGTTGATGTGGTAAAAGAGGGTGTTGTGGTCCACGTAGCTCCGATGGTTCGGTCCAAGGCGTCACAAGTTAAAATCTGAAAGAAAAACAAAAAGAAAAAAAGAAAAGAGAAATAAAAATAAAAACTTGAATACCTTGGAGATCACTCATCGGAGGGTAGTGTGGGTAGGTAGATGGTGGATAGGAATGTGGAGGAAGGTGGGGGTTTGAAGATATGCCCCGTGGTAGGTAGATGTGCCTAGATATGTAACTTCCAGGAGGATGTGGGCTATGTGTATGTGATAGTCGTAGAGGCGGTCCACGCGGCCAATGAGGTGGTCCATCCTGGAATCCATTGTAGCCCTGTAATCTGAAAATTATGACCTAAAGTCAGAGAAACTACTGCACAAGGACCATATGGAAGCACGCAGAGTGGCAAAATCATATGCCGCCGGTTGGTCATGTCAGCGGCTTGTGAGGAACTAGGACCATATGAGCAAGATGGGAGCAATTTCTAGTTTCGCTCATTAGATATGTTCGTCTGGGGAATATCAGGCAAAAGATTGGAGGGAAGTCCATTAATAGAGCAACGGAATGAATCCGCTTCCCTCCTACAAAATTCCATTGTGAGCAATGAAGGTAGGTCAAGGGTGGCTGTGGGAAAAAATTCATAATGTTCACTAGCATTAAACCCTACAGAGGATACTATCTGAGTGATCAAGCCACCTAAGACTATGGGTGTGTCTTTGTGAAAATTCTTGCCAATTAGGTCAAGGCGGTCAGCAAAATACGCAGTGGATGAGAGTTGAATTTTACCTATCATAGCCCAAAGAAATTCAACCTCGGTCTTAAGACTTTTTCTTAATTACTATCGCTGCACAAAATTATCCCGGCCATGAGACGCTGCAAGTAGCGAAAAGCGGGATTGCAAATTGCGGGTGCTTTTGATTTACCGGGGCGAAATAGATGTTGCCCTTCATCAGTTATTGTGTACCAAATTTTTCCAGGGGTGCAAATTAGAGAACCATGAAAAGTGCCCCCGGATTTTAACCCTAAAAGATTGGCAAATTCATCTATTGTAAAATCATAATCCTCGTTGTCAAACCTAAATCTCACACCCTCAACTTGGCTGGGAGGAATGCATAGGGTAATTTATTCAAAGGAGGCTAGAATCTCCCAAACGACTTTGCGAAAAATCAGAACCGGTACCCCAACAAGCGTATCCCAACCCACATTATGAATGAGGTGGAGCACATCATCCTCAATTCCTAGAAACCAAATGGTATGAACATGTAAAAATTTAGTTGGCCATAAGGGTCTCTTTTTCAAGTGCATAAATCTATTAAGATGATCGGGGTTACTGAAATAGATGTGTGGGAAGTCAGGACCGGAGAAGGTTTGCGGAGACATACCTCTTTGGCACTTTGTTGGTGTCTTGATGTTGCGTCAGGGCGTCATCATTGGCGTAGAAATTCAGATCCGAAGGTGTTGTGGTGCGAGGAGTCAGAATCCACAGTCGAATCAAAGTTTTGATGGTTGGATGGAGAGATCTAGGGCTAGTTTTGTGGAAGTTTGGAGCTCAATAATGGATTTTGTGTTGTTTGGGAGGTTTGGAGAAAAAAGGTTTCTTTATATATGGTTGTAGGTAGACAAGGAAAGAGTAAAGAAATACAAGTTTCAGCACAAAATAGGGAAAACATAGAGGAAACAGAGCCCAGCACGACCATGGGCACCGGTCATGCTCAACCCAAGGCATGGGTCGTACTCGGCTCTATTTTGAAAAATTCAATTTGAGCAACTAATCAAACCGAGCCTAGCACAACCATGAGCAAGGCTCGTGCTCGACCAGGACACAGGCCGTGCCACTGATCATGGAAGGCTCTATTTAAAAAAAATTTGTTTGTTTTAAAAATTGAGCAAAACGAGCCCAGCACGACTCGAGCACGGGTCGTGCTCGAACAGGGCATGGGTCATGCTCGGCTCTGTTATTTTTTGGTTATTTTTCGAAAATCTCAGCCCTAGTTTGTGTATGTTTTTTGAAAAATAGATTTTGGATGGTCAAATGACGTCAGAATTGAGTGATTCTTTCATCGTTGTGTTCATAAAAGAGAAGCAATGTGTCAATATACCGAGTTACCTCCCGGTTAGTGCTGGTTTAACATCCTGCTTGACAAAACGTCCTCAGGCATTTAGAAATATACGGAATTGAAAGAATCGACTAAGTTCAGTGCACTTACCTAGTCTCCAACATTGCATAACTTGATGCGATGCATGTATACCTTAAAAGTGGTACCGTCGCGTGCCCGAAACTCTACGACACCATATGGGAAGACTTTTTTTATTGCGTAAGGCCCAGTCCATCGTGATTTCAATTTCCCAAGCGAAGTTTTGAATGCGGTGTGATATGTCCAAAGAACGTCGAAGAGTTTGAGCGCCCAATCCGTTCGTGACGGTGCCACCACCCTCTACAAGATTGTTTTGATTTCTCTGTTCAAGACTTCAACCTATCCACTTGTTTGAGGGTGATATGCAAGAGAAACTTTATGAATAACCCCATATTTCATCAACATTTTCTGAAATTGGTAATTAGTGAAATGTGCACCGCCAACACTAATCACTACTCCCAGTACACCAAATCAGGGAAAGATAACTGTTTTGAAAAGTTTAATCATAGGTTTTGATTCATTAGTTGGTGTTGCAACAACCTCTACCCACTTTGAAACATAATCAACCACAACTAAGTTGTAGGATTCCCATAGAACATAGAAAAGGTATCATATAATCTACACCCCATACATCAAAAAGTTCAATTTCAAGAATGTTTGTTAAGGGAATTTCATGTCTTTTACTCAAATTTCCAGAATGTTGGCAAGGATCGCATTTTTGGACAAAGTTATAAGAATCTTTAAATAAAGAAGACCCAAACAAACCTGATTGCAATACCTTTTCAATTGTTTTTGAAGCTTGGAGTGTCCACCACATGGAGATGAATGACAATGTTGAAGAACGCTTTGGATCTCGTGGTCCGGCACACATCATCGAAAGATATTGTCAACTCCCTTTTGGAAAAGGTTCAGATCATCCCAGTAGTAGTGTTGAATGTCGTCGAGGAAGCGCTTGCTGTCGATGACTAGGACAACATCCCAACTCAAAATTACATGAAATTTGTTTGTTTAGTAGGGAGGTAGTATCCATCTATCACCAAAGAGAAATCACTGTATCATGAACAAGTAAGCACACTGTGTTTATACAGGTTCGGGCCCTCATAGTTTGAGTAATTGCTCTATTCCTGTTGAATTCTCATTATATGAATAATGGTATTACAGAATATGTATTGACAAGTCTAATCCTTCAATCTCGTCTTTGACTCTTCTCAGATCAGTTTCTATATCATCTGATCTCCTCCTCTGATCTTTGGGCCTACTTTTTATAGTTGATGAGGAGACGTCAATTGCTTAATCAAAGGGATACTTCAATGATAGCCATACAACAGTTGTAAGCAGTTATCATTCGTTGGTTAGAGTGTGAATTTATAGATAACTGCATATCCATCCATATCTTATTGATGGTTTAAGGATAAGCGCACGACATAATTATCCTTAGTTTATCAATAATGGAGTATTACACTAGAAATATTAATTAAGGTATGGTTATAATGCAACCGTGCAACTTTCAGTCCATTGTCAGCAACTTTCGAGCAAACCTTCTTGACTCGAAGCCATTTCTAGTGTTAAGCATTCTTCAAATCCGAGGTCGCACACGAACTGCGACTACGAATTAGGGATTATGAGATCTCTGCGACCATATTAACTGCGTGCAGGTATCTCCACAGCCATATCGGTTGCTAGTAGTATAATTGTGGATAATTTCAACCACAGAAACCTACGGCCACAATTGATTGGGTTATGTCCAGAATTTCTTGGACTCATTCCTCAGACTTTTTCCATGATCTTCTACAACCATGGAAAGATACAAACTGGTTGGTTTTCTTCCTATGGTCTCCTGCGACCTAAAGAAGTTATAAACTGAAGTCTCTTTCCGTGGTCTCCTGCGACCTCAGGAAAATATATACAAAGGATTCGAATCTCCCTCTGTGGTTTCCTGCAATGACGGAGAGGTATAAACAAAGGACTTTATAAAAATCCTCGTTCGTTATCCCCCGAATTTGAAACGACAAGGCTCTTAAAAAATGACGCTTCCAATTCCAAAGAAACGCCTTGTTCTTTCAAATTCCAATGAAAGTCCGAAAAGACCTCTCGGTGCATGTGTCAAACCATCATGACGGTCATTAAATGAAAATTTTGAAATGGCTCGTCATGATCCACTACTGGGAACACGAAGCGTCGCTTCTGTGGCTTTATATACTTAGCCTCCAGAGAACCATTTCTACAAAATTTGCCTAAGTCCCAAATCTTCAGTATTCAAAGTTTTCTTTGCTCTTCACTTTCTTCACCTAAATGTCATCCTGGACCCGTTCTCTTCTCAACTCTGTTGAGAACTTGATGGCTCTAGAGAGGGAAGGATATCTCCCCTCCAAGTCTATGATCCCGTGGTGCCCCGCTGGAGAAGAAGAAACTCCAATCGTCCAACAGGCGAGCTGGTGATTTTTGAAGATTTCTTGCATTGCGGGTTTCGTCTCCCAGAAAGTGAGTTCCTCTTGGGCATTCTTGCCCATTATGACTTAGAATTGGTGAACCTCCATCCCAATTCTATCTTGATCCTTGCTGTCTTTTGTTGTTTCTAGGCCCTTAATCTTGATTTTGATGATAAATGACAACAAGTGTCTTAGACTAATCTATTTGCCTTAAGTGTAATCAATAAGATTAGGTGAAAAGAAGAAATGTCAAATGGGAGTCAAAAGGTCACGGTGTCGCCCAAGGTTGCGAGCCAAGGTCACTAAGATTGTTGTTTCTAGGCCCTTAATCTTGATTTTGATGATAAATGACAACAAGTGTCTTAGACTAATCTATTTGCCTTAAGTATAATCAATAAGATTAGGTCAAAAGAAGAAATGTCAAATGGGAGTCAAAAGGTCACGGTGTTGCCCAAGGTTGCGAGCCAACGTCGCAAGGTGCAAGGTCACGAACGCGAGCCAAGGTGGCAAGCCGCAAGGTCGCGAGCGCGAGCCAAGGTTGCAAGGTGCAAGATCGCGAACCAAGGTCGCAAGCGCAAGGTCTCCAAGAAAGAAGCAGCAAAGACCTAAAGTAAGTGCTTGTTTATTGTACCGGTCTTGGAGTTTGGAGTTTGACTGGTTTTATAAGAAATTTTTTTTAGTTTAACCGTACTATTAAGAGGGGTTGCAAAATCTCTTTTAGTTTTGACAAAAACTGAGAAACACTTAGGTCATATGTTGCATTCGCATTCATTCACAATCTTGGTCAAGAATCTCAAAGAGGAACTGAAAGTGGTCGCACGAGTACTGTTCATTTGACCAGATACTATTTATGCACTGTTCATTTGATCAGTTACTGTTCATTCAACCAGTAACACTGTTCATTCGACCAGAGGTTCCAATGTCTATTTACTAGCCGTTAGAGGTCGAAGCTGGCTGTTAGCTGACCTGATTTCTTTCCTTTTCGACCACAACGGCTAGCTGAGAGTTGGGCTATAAATACATGTATTTTGAGCAGTATTTACATCATCCTTGAGCCACATTCTCATACACATCTCGAGCTATATTTTCTATACACTTTTGAGGAGTCTTTGCATAATTTTTGAGCAGTTTTTAATCAGTTTTTTATAAACACTTTTGGGTAGATTTCTCTACTGTTTTGACCAGTTTTTATAAACACCTTTGAGCATATTTTTGCTACTATTTTTGAGCAGTTCTTAAAACACTTTTGAGTAGATTTTTGCTACTATTTTTGAGCAGTTCTTAAAACACTTTTGAGGTTTTGCTACTGCTTTTGAGCAGTTCTTAAAACACTTTTGAGAAAAATTTTGCTACTCACTACCACAGAAACAAACATCCAAGATGGCACATCATAAACGGTTATGAACTTTTCAATAGAAAATCGTCTTTGAAGGTCTGTCGGGAGAAAATGTTAAGTTACCACAAACGGTTTTAAGATTAGAACCGACTGTGATAGTCCGACAGACGGTTTTGACCTTGGAACCGTCTGTGATATTCTAATTATCAGATATGATTCTGAGCTCAAAACCGTCTGTGATAGTGCTGTACTATCACAGTCGGTTCTGACCTCAGAACCGTCACTGATAATCATTATATCAGAGACAGTTCTGAGCTCAGAACCGTCTATGATAATCTGCTGCTATCTAGTTCATTGTTTTCATCATATCTTCTTCATAAAAACTCAGATTTTCCCATTCTTCTACTTCCTAGAAACATCAGATCGTGGTCTCCAACTTTTCTGTTGAGGTCAAAGTCAGATTCGGTATCCATCTATGAGATATTGGGCCGTTAATGTCGATGGTGTACAGTTTGAATCTAATAGGTCTGTTTCGGTATTATCATCGTAATTCTTTCATCCGAACTCGGATTGGGATAAATTTATACTTTATGGAATCGCTGCGAGAAATCCCACAAAACGTTTGTTGGGGTAATCTTCAAATTCAGTCATTTTCATCACGCTAAAATTTGGGCAAAGTTAGTTGTGTAATTTTCAAACTCTAGTCCAATTTAGATTCAAATTACTCAATCTGAGATATCTTCGGTAAAATTGCCATATCTTTTGAATTCCAATACCGTTTTTGACGTTCTTATACTTTTTGGAAAGATAAAAAAATCCTCTACAACTTTGGTGTTGACCAGATCCTCTAATTCGGAGTTCTTGGGACCTGAAATTGCTAATCATTATGAGAGACGGTTTTGAGCTCAGAACCGTCTCTGATAATGATTATCAGACTTTGCGACTATAAAATTTAAGGCGGGCTTTGTCCCGCTCATTTCCACACTTTGCGACTTTTCACTTCACTTGCCCTAACTCAAAGCGGCACACTTTGCGACACTTCACTTCATTTCCACCGTTCTACACCGCGGCTCCACTATAACCCTAGATCCACACCGATCCCAGCTCGACTACGCCACCACCACTCCATTGTCCACCATCATCTCGCTGGCCACGTCTCATGGGCCGATGATGACTACAAGCAGCTCCGTCAACAACGACCATCTGACGACCACTTCTTCTTCCTCAGCCACGAGACAGTCGACGGTTTCAGCACCTCTTCGGTTGTGGTCGAGCTACGACGGCCTCCTCCAGCAGCTTCCTCAAGTTCTTCTGTGGCTGCGTTCTTCAGCACCATGGCATCATCTCTCCTTCAAGCCTCGGTGACAATTCCCTCTCTTAAACACTCTCTCCCCCTACTCCTTGTTTCCTAGATGTTGCAAAGTGACTAGTTTGTAGTTGTGTGATGAACAGCTGAATAGTGAAAATTAAAATCTGGTGTGAACTGAATCTTAGTTGATAATTGTTTATGTGGAATTTGTTTGACCCATTCTTTGTTTGAATGCTGCCAATTCTTAGTTGATAATTTTTTATGTTTAATTGAAGCTCTTAGCGAATTTGATTGCAAATTTAAAACTCTGTGTTGTCTTTGGTATCTAAAATCTGTGTTTTGGCTACTAACTATGAACAGACTTATGAATTCTAAATTCAGTGTTTATGTGATGATTCAGTGATTTATATTTGAGCTAAAAACCATCTATGATAATGATTAGGAATTTTGGGCCCCAAGAACTCCAAATTAGAGGATCTGGTCAACACCAAAGTTGTTGAGGATTTTTTTTACCTTTCCAAAAGTATAAGAACGTCAAAAAAGGTATTGGAAATCAAAAGATATGGCAATTTTACCGAAGCTGTCTCAAATTGAGTAATTTGAATCCGAATTGGACTAAAGTTTGAAAATTACACAACTAATTTTGGCCAAATTTTAGTGTGATGAAAATGGCCTAATTTGAAGATTACCCCAACAAACTTTTTGTGGTATTTCTCGCAGCGATTCCAGAAAGTATAAATTTATCCCAATCTGAGTTCGGATGAAAGAATTATGATGAAAATACCGAAACAGATCTATTAGATTCAAACCATACGCCATCAACATTAACGGCCAAATATCTCATAGATTGATGCTGAATCTGATCTCGACCTCAACAGAAAAGTTGTAGAGCATGATCTGATGTTTCCAGCAAGTACAAGAATGTGAAAATCTGAGTTCGTATAAAGAAGATATGATGAAAATAATGAACTAGACAGCAACAGATTAGAATTAATTGGACGCGATTATCATAGACGGTTCTGAGCTCAGAACCGTCTGTGATAATCATTATCAGTGACTGTTCTGAGCTCAAAACCGTCTATGATAATCATTATCACAGAACCGTCTGTGATAATCATTATCATAGACAGTTTTGAGCTCAGAACCATTATCACAGATGGTTTTGAGCTCAGAACCATCTGTGATAATGATTATCAGAGACGGTTTTCAGCTCAAAACCATCTCTGATAATGATTATCACAGACGGTTCAAAATCGTCAGTGATAGTACTCGGACTATCACTGACTCGAATATCACTGACGTTTCAGAACTGTCTATGATGACTGTTTTGAACCGACTGTGATGTTATATTCTGTAGTAGTTAGTGGCAGTTGTTAAAACACTTTTGAGCAAATTTTTTTCTACTGTTTTTGAGCAGTTCTTAAAACACTTTTGAGCAGATTTTTGCTACTATTTTTGAGCAGTTCTTAAAACACTTTTGAGCAGATTTTTTGCTACTGTTTTTGAGCAGTTCTTAAAACACTTTTGAGCAGATTTTTTGCTAATGTTTTTTAGCAATTCTTAAAACACTTTTGAGCAAATTTTTGCTACTGTTTTTGAGCAGTTCTTAAAACACTTTTGAGTAGATTTTTTGCTACTGTTTTTTAGCAGTTCTTAAAACACTTTTCAGCAGATTTTCGCTACTATTTTTGAGCAGATTTTTGCTACTGTTTTTGAGTAGTTTTTAAAACTATTTTTGAGTAGTTTCTGTTCACATTTTCAAGCAATTTTTAAATAGTGTTTTGAACAGATTTTTGAGAAGTTTCTGTTCACATTTGATCAGTTTTATAAACACATTTGGGCAGATTTTGATCACTGTTTGTAAACAATTTCTGAGCACTTTTTTTTAAAGAACCAAGAGATATATTTTATATACACTTGAGCCCAAGTGCTCAAATCTTGATCTTTTGATCAAGTATCATTCAGTGTTATTGAGAGAGATCTTCTGAGAGCATTTATTTGCATCCTTAGAAGTTTCTCGGTATTTGTTGGAGGTCTAGAAGAGACCTTGCAGATTATTACTCTTGGTGAATGTAACACCCCTGTTTTGCCAAACCCTAAAATAGCCAAAATCCACATCTTGACCCCAAACCCTAATCTGCTTCAGCCATTCCCTTCTAAATGTTGTTCAGAACATTTTTCCCTTCGGGACCACCTCCAAAATCCCATCCTAAAGCTGAGTTTCAGCCCTTGCCATTTTAAAACCCTAATTACCCTAATTTTACCCTAAACTACTTTTCCCCAATTGTGTCGAACCCCTTCAGATCTTGCCCGATCTTACCAAACTTTGGCCAGATAAGTTCTAATAATCTTTTGCAACTTACCTGCGAAATCAGAATTCAGATCGGACCCTTAGATCTCCAGATTTGCAATCAGGCCCAAGTTCTATTCAAATTTTCCTCACAGAACAGTCCCTGGAGCAAGTTTCAAAAATTGCAGAACGGCCCAAACTTCTTTTCAGGTCCATTCGACCAGCGCCTGGTCGTTGCTTTCGACCAGTGCACGTCGCCGTTGCCGCGCCGTGGTTTTCGCCGCGTTTGCTCGCCGCCGGCCACCGCTTCATGTCACCTGTGTTGTGAACAACCGAGCCACCCCGCGCGCACGTGCCAGCACCATTGCTTCGCCTTGTCCAGCGGTTAAACGACCGCGCTCCAGTAGCGTTTCGCGCGCGCGCTCCCGTTGCCGTGGCAATTGCATGCGTGTACGTGTCGTTGCCGGAGCTACGTTGTCGCCTCCGCATCTGCGCCGTCCCGGACGAAGTCCCAAGGCGCCCTGGCGTCGCTGGCAAAGCTGCAGCACCGCCTGAAGCGTATCACATCGCCGTCGCCGTCGTTGCGCCTGCGCCCGACAAGTTTCTCCCCGGCGCAAGCAACCGCTGTCGTGCTTTCCCTCGCAAACTCCGTCCCCGTGCCTATTTAAACCATCCCTGTGCTGTGAAAACCTCAAGCCTCCAGAAAATCGGCTAAGTCCCAAACACCACCATGAACACCTTCTTCTCCGGCGAGCCAGTGAGTGAGCTCACGGTGCCAGCCCATCTCGCTGCACCATTCTCCAATCCAAGTTCACCAGTGAGTTCCCCTCTTCACCCTTTCTGTATAGTAGCAACCAATTGCACCAGATCGATCCCCATCGCCGGTGATCGTCGGATTCCCGATTTGCCCTGTTTCCCCAATGCCGTTCGATTCCCTCCAAATTAACCCTCGATTTTGTAGAAGAAGTTGATCAGTAAGCTTAGTAGAGCAAGCCTGTAGAACCAAAATCCCCATTTGAGCTCAAATCGAAGAAATCCCAAACTGGAACCTCAGCCGTTCGCCGGACTTCGGCGCCAAGCTTCTCCGGCCATCTCCCAGCAAAATTGACCCCTCCAGTAGCCTTGTTGTGCCCTAGAGATCATTCCCAAGCTTGGAATTGAGCTCATTCGCCCTGAATCAAAAATCCCTGAGCTCCAGTGTCATCTTCTCCAACGCCGGTCGCCGGAATTCGTTCCCGGCCGATTCAGCTGACACCACTTTGTCCCTTAGCTTCGCCTCACCTCCCTGAGCAATTTCTTCCACTAGCTCGACACCTGGATCTGCCTAGATTGTGAGTTATGCCCTTGCCAAGCTTTTGTCCAGATCAATGTCTGTGCCGTGTCACCACCGCAGTTCATCGCCGGATTTGGCCACCCTCCGGCCACTTTTAGCCCTTATTCCTGTTGAGTATTTCGTTCCTGTTAGTAATGCCTACCTCCCAGACAAAGTGTTGCATCAATTGGAGCCCTGGATCAAAAGTTAAGCCATGCCCTAGTTTCTGGCCATGTCCAGCACTATGTCAGTGCATGTCAGCCACTGGCATTAGCCTTGTTTGACCCCTTCTGGTTGAGCAATAGAAATGCCACCTTGTTCCCTAGATTCCTGGAGTTGTGTTCTACATCTTTCCCTTCTATCACTTCTTCAGAAAACCATCCTAAGACTAGTTTGAAGCCATGCCAAAGCCATGAACTGAACGTCGACCCTTCGATGTTCAATCCTTTTTAGCCGTTTCTTCGACCAGAGCCCTTGTGACCTTGCCCTAACCTTTTCCCCTGCATGCATGACTTATTTACTTAATAATTTCTATGGAAACTATTTTCTGTATGCTTATGGTATGTGTTTGTGTGTTGGTTGATTGCCGCAGAGTCAGAAGCGGAAGGAGCGGAAGAAGTCTTTGAAGATCCGTCTGAGTATTTAGACCCAACATCGCAAGGCAAGCCTCATTCCTTTGATCATGTCTCGCCCAATATTTTCATATGAAGTATATTCACGGTTTCTTACTATGCATGCTTAGTTGAGATACAAGTTATGTTTGAATGACATGAGTAGATATTACCTAAAGAATCATGAAACCCCTTTTGTTATTGAACCTTCATATATATGCTTTTGTCACCCTAGGACTCATATACTGAATATCCACATTAAACTTGAAATGGTCAAATACATGAGAAGTTATAATGAAAACCGTTTTGACAAGAAAACTGATAAAAAGGGATCAGTAGTGTCGTGGTATTAAGAATACCCCGGCAGGTTTTGAAGACGATCCTAGCGGAAATCACGCAGCGCGGGTTGACCGGGTGACCGGTCCTCCCCCGCCGGGCAAACACAAGAATTGACACGCGGATTTATACAGGTTCGGGTCCCGGTGGGGCCCTAGTCCTGTCGACGCGCTCCCGACCGGAGTCGGCTGGGGAGGCTCTCTCCGGGGGAGAGGCTTCCGGAGCACGTCTGTGAGATTAGCTATTCCAAATAATAATGAACTGATCTTTACAACAGAGGGGTACAAGGGCTATTTATAGCCCCCAAAAAGAAGCGAAAAGCCTAAACTACCCCGGAAGCCACCGTCGGATCGAAGGGTAGGACCGTCCTTCTCCCGGTCAAACGTCTTGGATGCTTCACAGGTGGTCGCTGATTCCCGAGGCATCCCTCGCGTGACCTGCACGTGATAAACAAACAGGGATTTTACCTTTTAGGAGGGCGATGACGTCCGGGACCTCTTCCGGAGAGCAGGGTCCCGGGAGCCTAAAAGGCGGCGCCCGGGGCAGGCACCGGAGGCCCCTGTCCCCGGGCACATGGCGGCGCCCGGGACATGCCCGGGGGGCGCGGTCCCGGGAGCCTAAAAGGCGGCGCCCGGGGCAGCCACCGGAGGCCACTGTCCCCGGGCACATGGCGGCGCCCGGGACATGCCCGGGGGGCGCGGTCCCGGGAGCCTAAAAGGCGGCGCCCGGGGCAGGCACCGGAGGCCACTGTCCCGGGGGCCAAATGGCGGCGCCCGGGACATGCTCCGGCGGCACGGTCCCGGGAGCCTAAAAGGCGGCCCCCGGGGCAGGCACCGGAGGCCACTGTACCCGGGCACATGGCGGCGCCCGGGACATGCCCGGGGGGCGCGGTCCCGGGAGCCTAAAAGGCGGCGCCCGGGGCAGGCACCGGAGGCCACTGTCCCCGGGCACATGGTGGCGCCCGGGACATGCCCGGGGGGCGCGGTCCCGGGAGCCTAAAAGGCGGCGCCCGGGGCAGCCACCGGAGGCCACTGTCCCCGGGCACATGGCGGCGCCCGGGACATGCCCAGGGGGTGCGGTCCCGGGAGCCTAAAAGGCGGCGCCCGGGACATGCCCGGGGGGCGCGGTCCCGGGAGCCTAAAAGGCGGCGCCCGGGGCAGCCACCGGAGGCCACTGTCCCCGGGCACATGGCGGCGCCCGGGACATGCCCGGGGGGCGCGGTCCCGGGAGCCTAAAAGGCGGCGCCCGGGGCAGGCACTGGAGGCCACTGTCCCGGGGGCCAAATGGCGGCGCCCGGGACATGCTCCGGCGGCACGGTCCCGGCAGCCTAAAAGGCGACCCCCGGGGCAGGCACCGGAGGCCACTGTCCCCGGGCACATGGCGGCGCCCGGGACATGCCCGGGGGGCGCGGTCCCGGGAGCCTAAAAGGCGGCGCCCGGGGCAGGCACCGGAGGCCACTGTCCCCGGGCACATGGCGGCGCCCGGGACATGCCCGGGGGGCGCGGTCCCGCGAGCCTAAAAGGCGGCGCCCGGGGCAGGCACCGGAGGCCACTGTCCCGGAGGCCAAATGGCGGCGCCCGGGACATGCTCCGGCGGCACGGTCCCGGCAGCCTAAAAGGCGACCCCCGGGGCAGGCACCGGAGGCCACTGTCCCCGGGCACATGGCGGCGCCCGGGACATGCCCGGGGGGCGCGGTCCCGGGAGCCTAAAAGGCGGCGCCCGGGGCAGGCACCGGAGGCCACTGTCCCCGGGCACATGGCGGCGCCCGGGACATGCCCGGGGGGCGCGGTCCCGGGAGCCTAAAAGGCGGCGCCCGGGGCAGCCACCGGAGGCCACTGTCCCAGGGCACATGGCGGCGCCCGGGACATGCCCGGGGGGCCCGGTCCCGGGAGCCTAAAAGGCGGCGCCCGGGGCAGGCACCGGAGGCCACTGTCCCCGGGCACATGGCGGCGCCCGGGACATGCCCGGGGGGCGCGGTCCCGGCAGCCTAAAAGGCGGCGCCCGGGGCAGGCACCGGAGGCCACTGTCCCCGGGCACATGGCGGCGCCCGGGACATGCCCGGGGGGCGCGGTCCCGGGAGCCTAAAAGGCGGCGCCCGGGGCAGGCACCGGAGGCCACTGTCCCCGGGCACATGGCGGCGCCCGGGACATGCCCGAGGGGCGCGGTCCCGGGAGCCTAAAAGGCGGCGCCCGGGGCAGGCACCGGAGGCCACTGTCCCCGGGCAAATGGCGGCGCCCGGGACATGCCCGGGGGGCGCGGTCCCGGGGGCCAAATGGCGGCGCCCGGGGCAGGCCCCGGAGGCACGGTCCCGGGAGCCTAAAAGGCGGCGCCCGGGGCAGGCACCGGAGGCCACTGTCCCCGGGCAAATGGCGGCGCCCGGGACCCGACCGGGGGGCACGGTCCCGGGGGCCAAATGGCGGCGCCCGGGACATGCCCCGGAGGCACGGTCCCGGGAGCCTAAAAGGCGGCGCCCGGGGCAGGCACCGGAGGCCACTGTCCCCGGGCAATCATGAACTTACCTGGACTTGACCGCGTGGAGATTTCCCCCAACAGCAGCCCCCCATGCCCTCCGGGGACGAAGCTTGAGCCCCCGGAGGGAATGGTTACGGTACCGGGAAAATCTCCGGACGAAAACTCCGGACGAAAATCACCGGAGCCCCGGCGACGCTTCGGTTTCTGTGCCAGGCGCTTTACGGCCGCGCCGTTTTCGCAATAAATGCACGCGCGGTTCGAACCGGCGTCTCGATTTACGCGCCTGTCCCTTCGTTTCCCGCGCACGGTTTGAATTTCAGTGGTCCAGATTGCCCCGAGGGGGCCACGTGGCGCGCATCTAGATCACGGCCAGCCTCTATAAATAGGGCCCTAGGGGGCCCCGGAAGCTCATTCCAAATCTTCAACTCCAGCTTCAGCTCTCCCGGTAGCGCTCTTCCGGTAGTTTCTCCGGTAGCCTTCTCCGGTAGCGAGCGTCCGGGAGTCGTTGACAGCCACCTGAAACCTTAGCCACCGAAACACAAAAAACTCACCTAATGGCGCCCAAAGGTCGAGCGAAGACCACGGAGGTGCCCCCGGAGGAAATCCCCGTGGATTTCCTTTGGGCCTCCGAGTTCTCGGCCTCGGACGCGGAGTCCCTGGTCAAGAAGGGCGTCGTCGAAGAGGGGGACATCCGGGTCCCCCTAAAGAAGGACGGAGCCCCCCGCCCCAGGCCCGGAGAGGTCGTGGCCTTCGAGGCCTTCCTCGAGGCGGGGCTCTGGCTCCCGGTGCATCCGATGCTCCGGGAGTTTCTCAAAGAGTACGGGGTGGCTCTCAACCACCTCACCCCGAACGCGCTCGTCCGTATGGGCCTTTTTATATGGCTCTACGAGACAGCGACCGGGCGGGAGCCCACCCTCCGCGCCTTCCGGTATTTCTATGAACCGGCGGCGCGGAGCTCCCACCTGGTGAAGGGAGGACCGAAGTCCCCCTTCGGCTCGGTGATGGTCCAAATGCTGCCCTCCCGGGTGGCGGACTTCCCGGCGGCGGCCTCCCGGGACCACTGGGGGGACTGGCTCCGGAGGTGGTTCTACCTCCGGGTCCGGGACGAGGCGGTGGTCTACGCCCCGGAGCCTCCCACCTACAGCCGATCATCCGCACCGAAGCCGCCGGTGTGGACGGACGAGGAGTTCGAGCTCCTCGGGAAGGTGGTGTTGGCGAAGAAGGCCCGCTCAATGCGGGACGCCGCGGAGGAGCTGGCGCTCCTGCGGCTTTCCCCCTTCTCACGCGGGGGAAGGGGGATCGGCATGGGCCCGGAGCAGCGGCCTCCGGTCAAGCCGGTGACGCGGCGTAAGTGCCCTGCATTCTTGTACTTGCAGTTTTTTATGAGAAATTGACTAACTTTTTACCTCTTGCAGTGCGTCCGTACCCGGCGGCGAGGGACAAGGCGGAGGACCTCCTGGGGAGGTACTTCGCCGACGAACACGAGCGCATCGTGCACCTCGTGGGGGAGGGGCCTCCCCGGAACTTGGTGGCCGAGGCCTACGGGCTCAGGCTTCCGGAGAGGAAGCCCCTTCCCACCCCCGGGTCTCATAAACGGGGGAAGGACGCGGCCGGGGGCTCGGAGCCCAAAAAGCCCCGAGTCCAGAAAACCCCAGCTCCGGCAACGGCGCCGGCGACGACGCCGGTGAGGGCCCGGGACGCAGCTCCCGGAGCCGAACATGCCCGGGCGGCGCCCCGGGCAGAGGCGACGCCTCCGCCCCCGGAGGCCCCCGTCGAGGCCCGGGGGAAGGAGATTGTTGTCGATGGGGCGGCGTCCGATTCGGCGGACTACGCCCCGTCGCCAGTTCGCGTGACGCTCCTCTCGCCTCTCCCGGCGGCATTGGCGCCGGAGAGGCTAGAAGTGAGGTTTTCGGGGGCGGCGCCCCCGCGCCTCTGGCCGGTGGATGAGGAGGGGGGGAGCCCCTCAGTCTTCGAGGTCCCCCCGGAGCAGGAGGCTCCGAGGGCCCTCCGTCCTGGGGCGGGGAAAGGCCCAATGATCCCCCCCCCGGGCGGAGATCCCCGCCCAACCTTCGTCTTCGTCTTCGGAGGAAACTTCATCGACGAAGACGCCGGCGACGCCGGCCGTGCTCCCGGATTCAGAGGTCCGGGGGCCCTCTCCCGGCCGCGACAGGAGGGCCGGGCAAGACACCTCCCTATTTCCGGCGGGGGAGGTGGCCTGCTACGCAAAGGGCCTGCACAACCGGAAGGTGCAGGCCCTCGTGGTAGGAGGGACGCTCCACGAGCGTTTTGAGGGGCTCGAGTCCCTCGGGGCCCAGGTAACTCGAGCTCTCCACACTCCGGCTTTTTTCCTGCACTTAAGATTTTTCTAACTCTATGCATTTTGTAGGTAGCGACTATTACCTGGGGCCTTGAGCAGCGGGTCACCCGACTGCTCAAGGAGGCGGAGAGCCGGGCCTCGGCCTGCGTCGAGCAGCGGGAGGCGGCCATCCGGGAGCGGGACGAAGCTCTTGATGAGCTGTCCCGGGCCCGGGCGCAGGTGCACCTTTCGGAGGGCGCCTACATCCGCCTCCGAGAGGAGGCCAAGGTGCGGGAGAAGGCGCTCCGGGAGCTCGAGAGCTCCAGCGTCCGGGCGCTGTCGGACGCGGGCCGCTCCGTCCGCTCGGCCCTGGAAAGCCTTGGCGTTAGCCTGGGCTCCGGGAGCGGCCCGGAGGTGCCCCCGACGACCCTCGCGGAGGCTGTGCGTTTTCTTAACGCACAAGTCTCCGCGATCCCGGAGGCTGCGGACGTCCGGGCACGGGGCCGAGCGATCCCCGTCATCGCGGCCGCCGCGGGGCTCGTTGACTACCGTGGGGTCGGCGCCCGGGCGATCGTGGGGCGCATCCCCCGGGGCTTCCCGGAGGCCTTCGAGCCAACTCGCCGGGAGGTGGAGCTGCTGGCGGAGGGGTTCTACGACCGGATCATCCGGACGTGGTTCCCGACACCGGCGCCTCCGGCCACGGATGTCCCTGCCCCGACCACGGAGGAAGCTTCCCGGGGGGAGGACCCCAATGCCAAAGTATGAGCCTCCCCCGGGTCTTTAGCTAGGACCCCCTTTTTATTTTGTTAGGCATTTTGATTCCGGTAGCTTCTTAGGAGAAGCCCCGGGCACTTGTACAAAAACATTTTGCAATGAAATATATTAGAAATTTTTCTAAGTCTTTGCGATGGAATGTTACCAGGGTTCCCGGGGGGTTGCTCCCGAGCAACGGTCCGGGAGAGACTCTCCGGGGGACGCCCAAGCGGCTTTGATTTTGCTGAGCCTTGTCTCTGGGAGGCGCGACGGCGGTACTGCCCGGGAGCCCGTCCGGTTGAGGTGGCGCCCGGAATGGCACTTGGATAATTTTGACAACAGCCGTGCTGAATTAACTCCCCCGCGCCCGAGGGCCCAGATGATACCTCCTCTCCGGATACTTCCGCCGGCTGGGTACGAGTTTTGGCCCGAAGACGTACTTCGGGATTCTCAGCGTCGCGTCCGGGCGCTGTACCGGGACCTGGCCCGGGAGCTGAGGGAGCGCCTCCGGGAGCTTTAGGCGTAGGAGCCTTAGGCTCGTAGGAAATCCCCTGGGTTAGGACCCGGGTTGTATCGTTTCCGGAACCCACCGGAGGGGGAAGATGTCCTCCGGGTTTGTTGATCAATAAAGCGCATTGTTTCTTTTTATTGCCTCTTTCTTTTCTTCTTCTTGGATGGTCTGGACGACTCATCTTAACAAGGATGAGCTAAGTTCCTTCGTGGGTGACCCGGGGACCCCCTGTCCCCCCCCGCCCACAGCGGGCGGGAGGAAGCCTCCGCGTGCTGTGGGGGAAACAGGGTCCCCGGGGGGAGCATAACCTGTAGAAATGTTTTCTAAGTCAGAAAATTGTAAAAACAGGATTTCCGAGGGAGGGACCTTCCGGGGTGGCCGGGGGCACTGGGAGAGGTTCATCCGGCCGCCGGGAGAGCGGGGAACCGGGAACAAGGCGCGGAAGGGGCTCATGAAAAGCCAATGACCTCCGGAGGGGAGCTTCCCGGGAGGGTTCGTCCGGTCGCCGTGAGAACGGGGAACCGGGAATAAGGTCTTCGAGAGATAATCATCCGGCCGCCGTGAGAACGGGGAGCCGGGAATAACGTCGACTCCCGGAGGAGGAAGATAGAGCCAATCAAGCCGCAAGGGGCCGATCTTCCGGTCGCCGTGAGAACGGGGAGCCGGGAATATCGTCGACTCCCGGAGGAGGAAGATAGATCCAATCAAGCCGCAAGGGGCCGATCTTCCGGTCGCCGTGAGAACGGGGCGCCGGGAATATCGTCGACTCCCGGAGGAGGAAGATAGATCCAGAAAGCCATTAGACGTCCCGCTGGGGAGAGCGTCTACTCCCGGAGGAGGAAGTGCCCGGAGACGGGTCTTGAGTGTTTGGGTAGGGGACTAATCTCCCAAAGTGACTCGTTATCGCGGCCGCTGGGGACCGGGTTGCCGCTTACACCCTCAGTCCACGAGGGCTGTTCGTAAGCCGCCCTTCAGGAGGGACTTGCTGGGGCAGGGCCCACTTCCTCACGGAGAGGGCATCCTCACGGGGAGGGCATCTTCACGGGGAAGGCATCCTCGCGGGGAGGGCGTCCTCGCGGGGAGGGCATCACCACTAGGGGCGGTAAACAAGAACAACCTGCAGTGAGACAGTTGAAGAACAAAGGCTATGCATTTATTAACGAAATATACAAAGCCCCCCTGCGAAGCCGCGAAGGGGGAAAAAGAGAAGTTACAGTGTCCCCCCTCCCCCTCCGGCGTGACCGCCCCGGGGGAGGGGACAGGCCCGTAAGGCTAAACGTAGAACTTGCGAAGTAAATGCAAGTTCCATGTGTGCTTCAGCTCCTGCTCTTCAAGGTTGGAGAGCTTGTAGGCACCCGAGCCTAGGACAGCGGAGATCCTGTAGGGGCCTTCCCACTTGGGGGATAGCTTACTCTCGGCTTGGGGGTCTGTGACGCGCTTGAGGACAAGGTCCCCAAGGCGGAAAGCTCTCTCGCGCACGCGCTGGTTGTATGCGCGCGACATCTCGCGCTCGTAGATGGCGTGGCGGAGGAGCGCTCGGTCGCGTTCCTCCTCCACGAGGTCGATTTCCAGCCGCCGGTTGTCTTCGTTGGCCCGGTAGGCTGCGGTCGTGGCTCCGTTCAGGAGCTCGACCCGCAGCGACCGGAAGCCAATCTCCGGGGGGAGGACTGCCTCCGCCCCGTAGACTAGGGAGAAGGGAGCACGCCCTGTGGCCCGGGACGGGGTCGTGCGCATGGAGCAGAGGATGCTAGGGAGCTCCTCTGCCCACGCGCCCCGCTTGGAGGCGGTTTGTTCGAGTCTCCGGCGTAACCCCTGTAGGATTACCCCATTGACCCTCTCGACGGCCCCGTTGCTTTGGGGATGGGCCACTGAGGCGAAGTGGATGACGACCCCCAGGCCTTCGCAGAATTCCCGGAAATATGCCGAGTCGAATTGGGTCCCGTTGTCCACGGTGATTTCCCGGGGGACACCAAAACGACAAACGACGTTTTTCCAGAAAAACCGCTGAACGGCCCGGGAGGTGATGCTAGCCAAGGGCTCCGCCTCAACCCACCTTGTAAAGTAGTCGACCGCGACCACCGCATACTTGTATCCTCCGGGCGCTGGGGGGAAAGGCCCTAAGAGGTCCATCCCCCAGCGCACGAAGGGCCAAGTGATGGGGATAGTCCGCAGCGCTACAGGGGGGAGATTCGAGCCCTTGGCCATCTTCTGGCATGCTTCGCACGCGGAGACAAGGTCTCGCGCGTCGCGCATGACTGTAGGCCTTGGCGGCGATGGCACGCGGGGCTAGGTGAGAACCACAGCTTCCCGCGTGAATGTCTTCCAGGAGTTGAAGTCCCTCCGACCGGGGGAGGCAGCGCAGGAGGGCTGAAGCCCCCCGCTTGTAGAGCCTTCCCTCGAGCAGGAGATATGCCCGGGCTTTGGCGCGGAGGCGCTTAACCTCGGTCTCGCTAGGAGGGTCCCCCTCCCCCTTGATGAAGGAGATGAGGGGATCCATCCATGACGACGGCCAGACGATCTCGGCGACCTCCGAGACCGGAGGCTCGGGGCCTGCGTCCGGGGAGGCCACCGAGGGCTTCGTGATTGTTTCCAAGAAGGCCCCCTTGGGGAGCGTTTCCCGGGCGCTTGCCGCCCGGGCCAAAGCATCAGCCCGGTCATTTTCCCTTCGCAGGATATGCCGGGCCTCAAGGCCGTCGAAGTGTTTCTCCATTTTTCGTACTTCCTGCAAGTAAAGACTTAAATTTGCGTCATGGCATAGGTAAGATTTGTCCATTTGGCAGACAACGAGCTGAGAGTCTCCCTTCACTAGTAGGCGCCGGATCCCCAGGGAGCGCGCCAGGCGCATCCCGAGGAGCAGAGCCTCGTATTCGGCGACGTTGTTGGTTGCGGGGAACTCGAGCCGCGCGGCGTACTCGAGCTCCTTCCCCTCGGGGCTCCGGAGGACTACCCCCGCGCCAGCCCCAGCGAGGCACAGCGACCCATCAAACAGCAGGGTCCAATGGTCACTGCATCGGGGCGGCACAGGGAGATCTTCGTCCCCGGACCCAGAGGCGGGAGTCCATTCTGCGATGAAGTCGGCGAGGACCTGCGACTTGATTGCGGAGCGGCCGGTAAGGGACAGGGAGAAGGGGGCAAGCTCGGCCCCCCACTTCCCAATCCGGCCGGTGGCTTCTTTATTCCGCAGTACCTCCCCCAGGGGGAGGGACGACGGAACGGTGATGGGGTGCCCCAGGAAGTAATGCCGGAGCTTCCGGGACGCCATGAGGAGAGCGTAGCAAATCTTCTCCATCTCCGTGTACCGAGTCTTGGCCCCTTGGAGGGCTTCACTGACGTAGTACACGGGACGTTGCTGCCCCCCTTGCTCCTTCACCAAAACCGCGCTGACGGCGACGGGGGTCGCGGCGAGGTAGAGGAGCAAGGGCTCTTCCGGAGACGGACTCACGAGCATTGGAGGGCTCGAGAGGTACTTCTTGAGGTCGTTGAAGGCTTCCTGGGCCTCGGGGGTCCAGCGGAACCCCTCAAGCCCTCGGAGGATCTTGAAGAACTGGAGGCCCCGCTCCCCCGAACGGGAGACGAAGCGGCTGAGCGCGGCCAGGCGGCCGGAGAGCCGCTGGACATCTTTGACGGAGCGCGGCGGGGGCATCTCTAGGAAGGCCCGGATCTTCTCGGGGTTTGCCTCAATGCCCCGCTGGGACACGAGGATACCCAGGAGCTTCCCCCCGCGCACCCCGAAGGCGCACTTCTCCGGGTTGAGCTTGAGCCCGAACGCGCGGAGGTTGCAGAAGGTCTCTGCGAGGTCGTCGATGTGGGAGGCTGCACGGGGGCTTTTGATGACCGCGTCGTCTACGTAGACTTCGACGTTGCGGCCGACTTGATCTTTGAACACCAGCGTCATAAGGCGCTGGAAGGTGGCTCCCGCATTCTTGAGCCCGAAAGGCATATGGCGGTAGCAGAAGGTTCCGAGGGGAGTTATAAAACTCGTCTTTTCCTCATCCCCCTCCGCCATCCGGACTTGATGGTATCCCGAGTAGGCGTCTAGGAAGCTCATCAGCTCGCACCCCGCGGTGGAGTCAACGAGTATGTCGATCCGCGGGAGCGGGAAGTTGTCTTTGGGGCAAGCGCGGTTAAGGTCGGTGAAGTCCACGCACATGCGCCACTTGCCACTTGACTTCTTGACGAGGACGGGGTTTGCGAGCCACTCGGGGTGCAACACTTCCCGGATGAACCCCGCCTCTCGGAGCCGGGCTATCTCCATCTTGATGGCTTCTTGACGTTCGAGGGAGAGCTTCCTCAACTTCTGCTTGATAGGGGGGTGACCGGGGGTTACCGCGAGCTTGTGTTCAATAACCTCCCGGGCGACGCCCTGCATGTCCGAAGGCTTCCACGCAAAAACATCGGAGTTTTCGCGCAGAAAGGCTGCGAGTTGCGCTGCATGGTCTTGGGGGAGCTCTGCCCCGATTTGGACAGTTTGGTCTCTGCTGCCCAGGGACAGTGGGACCTTCCGGAGGCCCCCTTCCGGACGCGGCTTGAGGAGGGGCCTCCCAGGGGATGGCACAGCGACGTCTACGTCCGGGGGGGGAGCCTCCCCCCCGGGTGCCTTGATCAGGTTGACGCTTCCTATTGTGGCAGCAGCTCGCTCGTATAGAGCACGGGCCATGTCTTGATCCCCCCGGACGTTGATCACGCCACGCGGCCCGGGGATCTTCATGCACAAGTAGTTTTGGTGGGTGGCAGCCCCCAGCCGATTGATCGTAGTCCTCCCCATAATCACATTGTAGGAGGAGGGGAGGTCCACTACGTCGAAGCGGACTAGCTCGGTCCGGTAGTTCTCCGGGGTGCCGAAGGTGATCGGGAGATCTACCTTGCCCACGGGGTGGATCGCCTTCCCCGGGACAAACCCTTACAGAGGCCCCGCCGCTGGTTGCAGGAGCTTCTCATCCACCTGCATTTCCTTGAATGTTTTGAGGAACAGGACGTCGGCGGAGCTTCCGCCGTCCACGAGGATGCGGGCTAAGTGGCAGTTGTAGATTGTCGCGGAGACAATAAGCGCATCGTCGTGGGGGAAGCGAACCCCTCGCGCGTCTTCCGCCGTAAAGGTGAGGGGGACGTCCGACCACTTGGGCGGCACGGACGCGTGTAGCACCCCCACTACCTTAACTTCTCGCGCGTACTCCTTGCGCTGGCGCTTGGAGTCCCGCCCGGAGGCGGAGCCCCCTACGATGACGTTGATGCGGCGCTGAGAAGTTTGAAAGGGGAGAGCGTCTGAAGGTTCCCCCTCCTGCACCTACTGCCCCCCCGCGGGAGCGGGAAGGGCCGGAACAGCTGGCCGAGGGGGCAAGGAGGCCGGAGTCCCCCCCCCTGCCCGCGCTGGTCGAGGAATGCCGCGAAGTGTTGCAGCAGCTGGTGGCAATCTCGGGTGGCGTGGGTACTGGACCCGTGGAAGCTGCACCACGGTCCTTCCCGGCTTCTCCCCGCGGGGCCTTCGCGGCCGCGCGAAGACTGTCCTCCCCCATGGCCTTTCGGCTTGGGAAAGGGGGGGTTACCCTTCGGGGGGTCGCGCGAGCCGCCTCCGCCCTCGAGGACAAAAGTGTCCCGAGGCCGTGGTTTGCTACGGCGCCCCTGCCTGGGGCGTCTGGGGGGATCCCGGGCCCCCCGCTCGGCGGGGGCAGGAGCCCCCTGGGTCTTTTTCCAGATGTCGTCTTCCTCCGCCCGAGCGTACTTTTCGAGCACGTTGAAGAGCTCGTCGGCGGAAGAGGGGCAGCTCCGGGAGAGCCTTCGGTGGAGCTCCCCCGGGAGGATGCCGCTTTTGCAGGCTTCGATAACCGTAGAGTCGGGGACATGGGCCACTTTGCTCTTCACCTGGGCAAAGCGCTTGAAAAAGCTTCTAATGGTCTCCCAGTTCTCTGGCGGACAGTATACAGCTGCGAGGAGTCCAGGGGACGCACAGAACTCCCGCTTAAGCTGCGAGAAAGACTTGATGGAGCCCGCCTTCAGATTGTAAAACCAGGAGCGGGCAATGCCGGTGAGGTAGAGGGGGAAGGCGTTGCATTGGACACTCTCGTCCCCCCCCGCCGCGGAGATGGCGGTGGAGTAGATCTGCACGAACTCGTAAGGGTCCGCCTCGCCATTATAATGCTCGATGTGCGGGGGACGGTAGGGCCGCGGCCACGGATACTGCGGAGTCTTCGACACAGGGGCTGGTTCGCCCCCTGCACTTCCCGGGGGGAGCCCCAGTCGCTGTCTTCTTTAACGGGGGACGCCCCCTCGTTATCCGAGTCAGGTAGCGGCCCAAGAGGGCCACCGGAGTGGTGGTGACGACGCTTCTCTTCCGGGCCGGGACTGATTTCCCGGACGTCCGGGCTTCTCTCCGGGGAGGATGGTCCTTCGGCTGGTCTCTTCCCCCGACCGGTGCGAGAGCGAGGCTCCCTGCGACAATGACCGGGGGGGAGCTCTTCCCCGCGGCCGGGAGAATGCATTCGCTCGACCTCCCCCCGGGAGAAGCGGATCTGCTTCGATGGGGGAGAGAGCTCCTGCACTGTGGCCACCGGTCCGGGAGCTACCGGGACCTGCTGGGGGGAGCCCCCTGCGACGGCCCCCGGGACCGGAGAGGGGGGAGACCCTGCACCATCCGGAACCGGGGAGGGGGCGCCCGGGGCGGCGTTTGGATCCAAAGAGGGGGCCCCCGTGGCAACGACCGGGACCGGAAAGGGGGAAGCCCCTGTGACATCCGGAACCAGTGGGGGGTGAGCCCTCTCGGCGACGTCCTGGGTTGGGGAGCTAATGCGGGGGGAAATTCGCTGAGGCACGGGAGCTGCTCTGTCGACCGGCCCCGGTGCGGTAAACGCAACGCGGGGGGCGGGACTGGCTCCCGGCGTAGGAATAGCCCCCGGCATGAAATGACCCCCCAGCCCCGGAAGCGAGCCGGGGACGAGGTACCCCCCTGGTGCCACGAAGGGCCCGGGCATGAAATAGCCTCCTGGCACCGGGACAGGCCCGGGTGCCGAGAAGTGTCCGGAAGTATATCCCGCGGGGGGAGGGAACCCCCCAGCGGGATCATACGGGGTAGACAGCCCCCCTGACGCCGGAGGGGCCGCTGGGTATCCCATAAACGGGGGCATGATCCCCGGATATGGGTGCGACGAAAATGTGGGGGCCGAGGGCCGTGCCAACACACTAAGGAGCTCGTCCATAGAGCGCTGGGCGCGGAGTTGGCCCTCCACGAGAGCCTCCAGCAGGGCGTCCCGGGGGCCGGGCGAGCCGTCGGGGGGAAACTCGTCCCGGCCGAGGTCCCCGAGGCCGCCGGGAGCGACCCGGAGGTGGAGGCACCTAGATTGAGAGGAAAGGTGGGAGGCGGTACCTGGGAATGGTCGCCTCCGGACGGAAGCGCCGGAACAGCAGCGTCCCGGACGGGTGCCGCCAGGTCACCGGGACCGGCGTCACCGGGAAGGGCGCGGGCCCTTGTTCTCGGAGGAGCCATGGCGATTCGTCACGGGTCCCCACGGACGGCGCCAACTGTCGTGGTATTAAGAATACCCCGGCAGGTTTTGAAGACGATCCTAGCGGAAATCACGCAGCGCGGGTTGACCGGGTGACCGGTCCTCCCCCGCCGGGCAAACACAAGAATTGACACGCGGATTTATACAGGTTCGGGTCCCGGTGGGGCCCTAGTCCTGTCGACGCGCTCCCGACCGGAGTCGGCTGGGGAGGCTCTCTCCGGGGGAGAGGCTTCCGGAGCACGTCTGTGAGATTAGCTATTCCAAATAATAATGAACTGATCTTTACAACAGAGGGGTACAAGGGCTATTTATAGCCCCCAAAAAGAAGCGAAAAGCCTAAACTACCCCGGAAGCCACCGTCGGATCGAAGGGTAGGACCGTCCTTCTCCCGGTCAAACGTCTTGGATGCTTCACAGGTGGTCGCTGATTCCCGAGGCGTCCCTCGCGTGACCTGCACGTGATAAACAAACAGGGATTTTACCTTTTAGGAGGGCGATGACGTCCTGGACCTCTTCCGGAGAGCAGGGTCCCGGGAGCCTAAAAGGCGGCGCCCGGGGCAGGCACCGGAGGCCCCTGTCCCCGGGCACATGGCGGCGCCCGGGACATGCCCGGGGGGCCCGGTCCCGGGGGCCTAAAAGGCGGCGCCCGGGGCAGGCACCGGAGGCCACTGTCCCCGGGCACATGGCGGCGCCCGGGACATGCCAGGGGGCGCGGTCCCGGGAGCCTAAAAGGCGGCGCCCGGGGCAGCCACCGGAGGCCACTGTCCCCGGGCACATGGCGGCGCCCGGGACATGCCCGGGGGGCGCGGTCCCGGGAGCCTAAAAGGCGGCGCCCGGGGCAGGACCGGAGGCCACTGTCCCGGGGGCCAAATGGCGGCGCCCGGGACATGCTCCGGCGGCACGGTCCCGGGAGCCTAAAAGGCGGCCCCCGGGGCAGGCACCGGAGGCCACTGTCCCCGGGCACATGGCGGCGCCCGGGACATGCCCGGGGGGCGCGGTCCCGGGAGCCTAAAAGGCGGCGCCCGGGGCAGCCACCGGAGGCCACTGTCCCCGGGCACATGGCGGTGCCCGGGACATGCCCGGGGGGCGCGGTCCCGGGAGCCTAAAAGGCGGCGCCCGGGGCAGCCACCGGAGGCCACTGTCCCCGGGCACATGGCGGCGCCAGGGACATGCCCGGGGGGCGCGGTCCCGGGAGCCTAAAAGGCGGCGCCCGGGGCAGGCACCGGAGGCCACTGTCCCCGGGCACATGGCGGCGCCCGGGATATGCCCGGGGGGCGCGGTCCCGGGAGCCTAAAAGGCGGCGCCCGGGGCAGGCACCGGAGGCCACTGTCCCCGGGCAAATGGCGGTGCCCGGGACATGCCCGGGGGGCGCGGTCCCGGGGGCCAAATGGCGGCGCCCGGGGCAGGCCCCGGAGGCACGGTCCCGGGAGCCTAAAAGGCGGCGCCCGGGGCAGGCACTGGAGGCCACTGTCCCCGGGCAAATGGCGGCGCCCGGGACCCGACCGGGGGGCACGGTCCCGGGGGCCAAATGGCGGCGCACGGGACATGCCCCGGAGGCACGGTCCCGGGAGCCTAAAAGGCGGCACCCGGGGCAGGCACCAGAGGCCACTGTCCCCAGGCAATCATGAACTTACCTGGACTTGACGGCGTGGAGATTTCCCCCAACAAGTAGTGAGGATTGGTTTGTATGGAGAGGGTGCGGTGCGCACCAGGGAATGTGAATGCTCCTCACTATTGGTTCATAAGGACGAGAACCTTGTGCTGTGTCTCTATGCGAATTGTAAACGTACCAACCACTTGCCTGGTATGGGACAGGCACAACTTAGTAGCTTTTTGGTATTAGCAGTTCCCTGCATGGTTTGTCGGTCTGGTTTCTCGCGTGGAAACTGGTGGGCCGCACTTCGGCCATGAGTGATGTGAGTTCAGAAAAATGATGAGAGATAAAGGTGGAAAGAAGGAAGACGCCCTACGCCTCAGATTAAGCCGTGCGCGGTTGTAATCTTGAACGGTCATATGTCTTGCGTGGACACAGACCAAGGCTATGTGTCTTGCGGGAACATAAGCCAGAGGCTAGGAAGTAAGGCAGTGGGGAGGACCCACAACAGTACTTGAGACTTAATTGTCTATTTACTGGGCGGGGATACTGTTAATACTGAACTGTAAAAGCGTTGTGTGATCTCGGCCTTGTCACATGTGTATAAGTCACATGGAGCTGATCCGACTTGAAAGCCGAGTGAACCAGTGGATTTAAAAAGAGGTACACCTTTGCAAAGTGTAAAAGAAGTATCAGATACTCTGTACTCCCAGGTTCAGGAGTCTTTTCGTAGTGGAAGTTATCCATGGGTTATAGCACAAGTAATGTTTTGGAATGCTCTCATAATGCGGTTAACAAAGTAGTGACTCATGGGAGACCACTACATCTAATGTTTTATTGAAAACCTGTTTAATGTTTAAAGTATCATTTTCATGACAAAGTACTGTTTTAATGAACAAATGACTTGGGAATCTATATATATATGAAACTAAAACCCCGGAATCATATGCTTCACCCTCATGTAAGTACAATTGCATTAATCCCCGGAATGAGTGTTGCTGAGCACCAAGTGCTCACCCTTGCATTTATATCCAACTGTAGAAGAGGGATTCGAGGATCCCGATTCCTTCAGTTATGAGTTCCCAGCGGAAGATGGAAGTGCCCCGGACGAGCCCACGTTCTAGAAGGATTGCGCACCAAGTCAAGTCAGATGTGGGAGAAGCCCCTCCAACCTCGCTGCGAATGGAAATCAAGATATTTGTCGTTGCTTTGTGCTTTATGTTGTGTGTTCGGTACTTGGATACCGATTCTAGTTCTGATAAACTAGTTATTTTCTTAGCAACTCTACTTAGCGCCATTTTCGGTGCTTTGGCTATGTAATATTGGCCATGTTGGCCTGATACTTGTTTAATGATATTACTATGCTTGTGTTGTTTGGAGCTCATGTGACATCCTGCTGTGTGTAACCTACCTGGGCGGTTACCAAGGTGATCCTCAAATGGGGGTCTCACAGTGAACGCCCTCACTTAGACGGTTTGGTGGCATGACCGTTGACCTCTTCTGTTCGGAGATTGTTGAAGAGGCTCAGCGTGATTGTAAAAGGCATCAGTGCTCGCCTTTCCGGAGTGGACAAGGAGCTACCACTAATGAGAAATATCCTTCGTGGATATTGAAGCAAGACTCATTCATTTGAGTGCTTCAACGAGGAGTAGTGGAGACAGGGCGGGTCTCCAAGACCTCGGAAAAAATTCTTGTGTTTGTCTTCTTTTCTCTTTCTTCTATTTATGCTATATTGTTTTTGCTCTTATTCTTTGCAAAAGTTGTTTTTAATTGAAAAGTTTTAGAGCCCCCTATTCACCCCCCTCTAGTCGACATGATCGATCCTACATCTTTCAGCATCAATGCGAGGCCTATGTTGGGGTTTTGCCCAGCATTCCCCTCTTCTGCCAATTCTATTTCCTGGCGTGGTTGAAAAGCTCTGATGCTTCTAGGTGTGTCTACTTCCGCTTGCTAGAGAAAAAATACTACCTGTACCTCCCCCTCCGTGACTCTATCCATGGATGGAGCCAGCGGTTGTTCTACTGCTCGGTTCCTGAAGAGAGCCATCTCTGGTTTGAGAACCATCGACTAGAGAAGAGTCACTACTACAGAAGTGCATTCCACTAACCCATATTTTCTAACGGTTATAAGCAATCTGGAAAAAATCCGATAGAATAGGACGACAGCGGCGGAAAAGTGGCAATTTACTATCGGTTACACACTAGTCCAACGTTAGTGAAATGCAAATACTTTTTACTATCGGTCATTACTGTACAAACTGATATAATATATTAAATAGTACTATCGGTTTTCCACTTTTAACTGATAGTAAAATTGCGCACTTTATACTATCGGTTATTACTGTACCAACCGATATAATATATTAAAACAGTACTATCGGTTTTCCATTTTTAACTGATAGTAAAATTACTCACTTTATACTATCGGTTCGTACTGTACCAACCGATATAATATATTACATAGTACTATCGGTTTTTCTCGCGTAACTGATAGTGAAATTACTGACTTTTTACTATCGGTTATTACTGTACTAACCGATACAATATATGAAATAGTACTATCGGTTATATAAAACAAACCGATAGTAAAATGACTTTATATACACTAATGGTTATGACAGTGGGGACCTTATTTTACTATCGGTTTTTGTTTTTGAACTGATAGTAAAATTGGACAACTTAATTAGGTCGACCCCTGCTCTGCGCTCTACATGTTGGAATCATTTCAGCCGTGCACGACTCCAAGCTAGAGTGATCTGGAGAAGCTAGCTGAGAGGTTGATCATATTTCCATCCCCCTCGGTATTGTCATCTTCTCATCACCTCTCTCTCTCTCTCTCGATCACTCTTTCACATGCACTCTCCCTCTCTCTCTCTACTTGCAATTCAGTAAACTAGATACATGTATCTCCAAACTAGCTAGAAGGCTAGGTTGGCTAGCTAGCTATAGCTTGCTGAATTTAAGCAGCTAGCTAGCTGGCTCTTCCAATTAATGCATGCATCAAGTTAATTAGGGTTTCATTTATACAAATCCATTTAATGTAATTAAGCAGCTCATGTACACACATATAGCCTAGCTAATTATGTTTCATGCATATATGCATGCCCTGAGTCATTAATTATTTATTTGAATTTGTCAATTTTGTGAAATAATTGTAGATGGACCGAGAATATTGGATGTATGGAATAAAACGTACTAGTTGAGTATTTGGAGGGTGTGAATGGGTTTATTAAATTTGCTGAGCAAGAAAAGGCGAAGAAGGGAGAGAAAGATATGCATTGTCCTTGTATAGATTGTATGAACTTAAAAAGGTTCGGCAACTCTGATCAGATTAGGAGTCATTTGATTCGTCGTGGTTTTAACGCACGCTATACCTGTTGGATATGGCATGGTGAAGATCTTGAGGAAACGAGCACCGCTACCACTCAGCAGCACCCGGAAGTGGATTGCAGTAATGATGATCACGATCAGAACATTGGTAATGTTCATTCGGAAGTCCATGTAGATGACGACAATTTAGATGAAATGTTACGTGATGTAGAAAAAGACTATAGCGAAAACGATTTAGCTAAATTTGAGAAATTAATTGTTGATTCTGAGAAGCCTTTGTTCCCCGGATGTGCAACATTTACAAAGTTGTCTTCTGTGTTGAGATTATATGACTTGAAGGCAAGCAACGGTTGGAGCAATAAGAGTTTCACGGCGCTATTGGATCTGTTAGCGGACATGCTTCCAGAGGGAAATGAGTTGCCAAGATCGGTTTACCAGGCCAAAAAACTATTGTGTCCGTTGGGAATGGAAATCGAAAGAATACATGCATGCCCAAATGATTGTGTTCTGTACTGTAACGAGTACGAGGATTTGCATGTTTGTCCAAGATGCGGTGCATCGCGGTATAAGCATGGGGACAGAATTTATCACAATGGATGTGATGAGGTAAAGAAAGGGCCTCTGGCCAAAACTGTGTGGTATTTGCCTGTGATTCCTAGATTAAAACGGCATGGGCATAAGGACTGAGCTTGCACCGTTGGAGAAGGGAAAGCGGACATACCTCCCCCCGGCCTGCTATACTTTGTCAAAAAGAGAAAAAACAGAACTCTGTCAGTGCCTACATGGTGTCAAAGTTCCATGCGGGTATTCTGCGAACTTGAAAAAACTTGTGTCCATGAAAGACTTGAAACTGGTTGGTATGAAGTCCCATGATTGTCATGTACTGATGTCAGAAATGCTTCCCATTGATTTGAGCAATAATTGATTCTTTTCACAAATATATATGAAAACTGCAAATTTTCATTCTATGATTGGTCTTTACTGTTACTTTATTTCAAAATTATTGGAAGTCATTTGCATGGGGTTTCATGTGTCTTTACAAGTGCAAAATGATGTACTGAGACCCATCTGTAATTGTTCTCAGGAAATACCTTTAGATCAATTTAACAGTATTCTACTATCGGTTTCCACCTCCAAACCAATATGAAATTAACATATACTATCGGTTTATTGTCATAAAACCGATAGTAAAATACAATGCAAAATGATGTATTGAGATCCTCTGTAATTCTTCTAAGGGAAATCCTTTAGAGTCAATAACATTGTATTTTACTATCGGTTATAACTGTGAAATCAATATGAAATTAAAATATACTATCGGTTTATCTTTCATAACCGATAGTGATTTATAATGTGTTATGAGCCCCTGTTTTTAGTTTACTATCGGTTTAGTGTTTACAACCGATAGTGATTTATATTGTGTTATGAGTCTCTGTTTCTTAGTTTACTATCGGTTTGGTATAATAAAACCGATAGTGAAAAGTTCCCATACTGAAAACCCTAACTTACATGTTTTTACTATCGGTTTTGTGGTTATGAACCGATAGTAAATATTCATTTATTAGGTTATAACCTTGCACGATTTTCCCTCCAGTGCAACTGATCACATTCCAATTTCCAAATACTCGCGCGGAAAACCCTAGATTCGCCAACGTTCGCTTCTTCGCTCCTCTGCGCCACCATTGCCGATCAGAATCTGGTTCTCCACCGCCTCCGGCACTACATTGCGCCACCGCCTCCGGCCACTCCACAATCGACTGTAAGTGTTCTTGATCAAATCGCTCGCGTGTATTGCTTAATTTTGTATGCAATGGTTCATATCCCATTCAATGGATTACAAATATAAACCTAGAGTAAAATTCATGAACTACAAACTTGATAGCTATGAGAATGACAGAATTGATGAAAATCACTAGCTATTTGTCATACAGTGTAGTCTAGTATCGGTTTCTTATTCAGAACCGATAGTAAATACCTTAAACTGAATTTTCTAATTTTCATCTGAAATTTTGGTTCATTTACATTTTAACATACTTTATGTTCCTGCTGAGAGACTAGCATAGTTTGCACTGCTAATCTTATAGATTTTACTGAATACAAACTTGATTACTATCGGTTTGACTTTTAAAAAACCGATAGGAAATAGTAGTGCCATCATAGTTTGCACTGCTAATCTGAATTTTCTGTGAATCACTTCCCATTTTCTAATGTTCATCTCAAATTTAGGTTCATTTAAATTTTAACAGACTTTATTTTCCTGCAGAGAGATTAGCATAGTTTGCACTGCTAATCTTTTAAATTTTCTGAATACAAACCTTAGTACTATCGGTTTTCCTTTCAAAACAGATAGGAAATAGTGTATGTCTTAGTTTGCACTGCTAATCTGAATTTTCTGTGAATTACTTCCCATTTTCTAATGTTCATCTCAAATTTAGGTTCATTTAAATTTCAACAGACTTTATTTTCCTGCATAGAGATTAGCATAGTTTGCACTGCTAATCTTTTAAATTTTCCTGAATACAAACCTTAGTACTATCGGTTTTCTTTTCAAAACCGATAGGAAATAGAGTATGTCTTAGTTTGCACTACTAATTTGAATTTTCTGTGAATTACTTCCCATTTTCTAATGTTCATCTCAAATTTAGGTTCATTTAAATTTCAACAGACTTTATTTTCCTGCAGAGAGATTAGCATCGTTTGCACTGCTAATCTTTTAAATTTTCGTGAATACAAACCTTAGTACTATCGGTTTTCCTTTCAAAACCGATAGGAAATAGAGTATGTCTTAGTTTGAACTGCTCATCTGAATTTTCTGTGAATTACTTCCCATTTTCTGATGTTCATCTCAAATTTAGGTTCATTTAAATTTTAACAGACTTTATTTTCCTGCAGAGAGATTAGTATAGTTTGCATTGCTAATCTTTTAAATTTTCCTGAATACAAACCTTAGTACTATCGGTTTTCCTTTCAAAATCGATAGGAAATAGAGTATGTCTTAGTTTGCACTGCTCATCTGAATTTTCTGTTAATTACTTCCCATTTTCTAATGTCCATATGAAATTTTGGTTCATTTAAATTTCAACAGACTTTATGTTCATGCAGAGAGACTAGCGTAGGGCACAACAATTTTAGTTATGAACTTTGTCATGTACCTTTCTTCATATCAATTAATGGTTTGTTCATGGAATTTTAGGTAAAGCCATGTCGGCATCTTCCTCGGCTGATACTAGTGATTCGGCGAGGGCGAATGTAGATGGCGCTACCTCGTCCCAGCGCAAGAGGAAGGCGCGCGGTGCAACGATGTTGGGTCGTTTGGCCAAACGCGCGGATCTTTCCTGGGAGTTCAACCAGTTCGGGAGACCGATCGGGAAGAACGCCGGGCACTATGCTGCCTATGTTGGCTTGTTGGCGAAGGAAAGGGTGAAGATCACCATCCAGAGCTGGAAGGACGTCAAGGCCGACGAGAGGGATAGGCTGTGGGTGAAAGTGAAGGTAAAATTAATCAAAATCACTGAACTCTTGAGTAATCACATTCCCTTGGTTTATCCTAGAGATTAGGTAAGTCCTACTTATATGCACCATTTGAAACAGGCCAAGTGGAACATCCCGGACGATGGTCCCAAGATAGCTTGCTTGAAGGACATGAACAACACATGGAAAACCTTCAACAGCGTCCTCGTCAGTACCTTCCTCGCTAAAGGCGAATCCCATGTGAGAAGTACCCCTTCATGACGGAGGAGGTATGGGAGCAATTCGCCCAACAGAAGGGGACTCCTGAGTTCAAGGTATGAATGGTTCCTTTGCTTGGTTACACCATTGTATGCAGTAAGCAATGGTGCATTAATTTTCTTGTTTCTAGTACGAAGGCCCTCAGCGAGAAGAACAGGGCAATCCAGAGGAGGAACGACCACCCACACCGGCTCGGCTCTCGCGGCTATGCGGGGAAGGAGGAGCAGTGGAAGAAGGCTGAAGACGAGGCGTCGCATTTCGTCGACTCCCCTGACCTACCACTCTCCGAGATCCGTGATCAGCGATGCAAGCACTGGTGGCTGGCCAGAGGGACCGTGTCGGCCTCGGGGACTGTGGCGTTCCCAAACCCCAGGGACGTCGAGGTCGTGCAGCGACTCATAAGTTGGCTAACTATGATCACTAGTGCGCGCACAAGTTTGTATATATTTCTTCCTCACAATGGAGAGCTTTCAATGTAACAGATCTCTTGCTCGAAGGAGGCGACCGAGGGATTGTTCAGTCCCCATAGGGAGAATGACATCCTTACCCGGGCTCTAGGGAACAAGGAGCATCCAGGGCGGACGTGAACCGTGGGGGCTGTGGTGCCATGGAAGGAAGGCTTCTCGGAGCCCGGGCAAAAGGCGAAGAAGGCTGGCAGCTGGAAGGAAAGGGAAGTGGAGCTATCTCAGAAGATACGGGCAGATGTGACTGCACAATTCGCGGACATGTTCGCTCAAATGAACGAGAAGTATGAACGACTCAGCCGAGTTGTGCAGTCCAAGGGTTTAGATCCAGCTGCCGAGGTCGACGCTGCCAGGCCGAGTAGTGTTGGCTCGAAGGTTCACATGGATCCGGTGGACCTGATCGAGGTATTGCAACTGTTGAGCTATATATGCAGTTCGGCTAATGCCACTCCCGTTACGTTAGAATTGTTTCGCTAACCTGTTATAATTGTTGCAAATTGCAGAAGCCGGAGAGCTGTAGCCTATTGATCAACATAGGCGACAAACCTGTTGCGGTTGGAAACGGGGTCGTATACCAGTCTTGGGAGGATGTCCGGATCCACTGCGTACCTCTGGAGCCTGGATTCGCAAAGGTACAGGTGGACATGGCCCTCCCGGGCTACAGCTCTTTTCCGTTGCCCGTCCCAACGAACGAAATGCGGACAATTGGCGAGGCATTGGGCTCATACATACAGTGGCCCAAGAAGGGTATTAGACTACAGGAGGTAAACCCTAGCCATTCTAGCTTACAACTCAGTTAATATACTCAATTTGCAAAATCTAATTTAAGCGTTTGTACTTAAAGTGGACGATGGATACCAGCTCACTTCCTGAGGACACCACCCCCGCCACAACGCATGAGCGAACTCCTTCGGCCCCCATGCCTCCTCCGACGGCCTCAAACCCTTCGCCACCAAATGAGGCCGACGGCACCACACCCCAACCTTCGAAGGTATACACTCGCTCCCGGCCCAAAGGCAAGGGCAAGGCCAAAGGCAAGGGCAAGGCGAAAGGCAAGGCCAAACAAAGCCAGCCGAGTACGTTCAAGAACGGGTCCCCACTCGTGTCGGAGTACCTTCTGCGCAATATGGATCAAATAAACAGAAGTCTCCACGAGTGGTACCTGACCCGGTCTAGGCGCCACATCAACTTCTTGGTTCACTTCAGGCCAGCCCATTTTCACCGTGAGCCCGGGAGCATATCGGTGGCCCACGAGGATTTGTTCGACCTCCTCAACTGGCGGGAGCTTGATATGTCCATCATACGGACTGGAGTCCTGTGAGTTTGCTGTTGTCTGAAGTTATCATAGTTCGTTTCATAAATCTACTCACTTTTTGTATGCACTACTTACTAATGTCTACTTTGCATCCAGGTGCATGTATAGGCTAGCGTCGATGAGGGCATGTGACAAGGTGGGTTTCCTCGACCCAGAGAAAATAAGCCTCACGATGCTAGAGCACGACCAAGCACATGTGGAGGAATACATATCAAGGGCACTACTAGCGCAGCAGGACCGAGAGTTCATCCTTGCGCCGTACCACCAAAGGTTAGTGCATTTCCTACTAATTTAACTCATTCTTGTATGTTACGCCTAACATATGTATGAAACAGTTCGCTTATATATGCAATGTAGGGGCCACTGGGTCCTCGCCGTCATTTTCCCATGGATGAATGAGGTCTATTACCTCGATTCGATGAGCGACAAGGTGGCCCATGTTTTCACCCTCACATGGCACATAGACACGTAAGTAACATAGTTGTCTTAAATTTTTCTCTGACTAGCTAATTAATGATAATATATTAATCGGCAATGCTAAATTAAATACAGGGCTTTCAAAAATTATGCTAGTGCTGGAGGGAGGCATGACGCGTCGAAGGGCACAACAATTTCTTGGAAAGAATATGAGGTAATTAATACGGATGGAAGTACTCATGATGAGTCTTTTAATTTAAGCTTAATTAGTTCTTTCGAGTTAATGTGGGTTTATATCTTTGCATATGCAATTTTTCCAGTGCCATCAGCAGCCACAATCGTGGGAATGTGGCTTCTATGTCATGAGATTCATGTATGACCTGATCAGGAGAAACTTTGCCCAATTCCCTAAGGTAACCATTTTTCCTGACTCAAAGTCGAACTTTAATTGGATGTGACGTACGATCCTAACTTCATACACGCATATATGCAGAGCGCCATGTTGAAAGAGCAATATGAGTTGCCTCAATTGAAGGAGCTGCGAACAATTTGGACTCAATATGTCATGGAAGAAGTGGCTATCAACGATCGATAGTAACTGACTTGTGTTGATTGCTGTATTTGTGAATATATATTGAATGTGTTGATTGCTGTATTTGTGAATAAACTCAATATGTGAATAGATTCATTGATGTATTTGTGAATAAACTCGATCAATATGTGCATAAATTCAATCTGTCCAATTTGTGAACAATATGTGAATATGTGAATATTGCTGAATTAGTGTATTTGTGAACAAATTGATCAATATGTGAATATTGCTGAATATTTGTAAATATTGGTGTATTTGTGAATGATCCAATGTATCTCTGTATAGCTATATGTATATGTGCATGATTCCAGTACTAACCGTGCCAGTACATAACCGATAGGAAAAACTAATATTACTATCGATTATATACTAAAACCGATAGAATAAATATTACATTACTATCGGTTCATATGCAACAACCGATAGAATAAAGTTTTCAGTACTAAACGTGTCTACAAATTACTATCGGTTATATACTACAACCGATAGAATAAATATTACAGTACTATCGGTTCATATGCAGAAACCGATAGAATAAAGTTTTCAATACTAAACGTGTCTACAAAATACTATCGGTTATATAATATAACCGATAGAATAAAGTTTCCCGTACTAACTGTGTCCAGACAATACTATCGGTTTAGATAATACCCGATAGAAAAAACATTAACATTACTATCGGTTTAGATCCTAGCCGATAGAAAAAGCCTAATCAATACTATCGGTTTATATACGAGCCGATAGAAAAAACGTATATAATACTATCGGTTTAAATTTGAGCTGATAGAAGAAATAGTCGATAGCGATTAGTGAACGTTGGGAATGTAGATGTTTTACTAACGGTTTTTGAACCGATAGAAGTGTTCTGCTCCTCTACTATCGTGCCGACCACTATCGGTAAGAGAACCGATAGTAGAGTGGATTTTTAACCGATAGTGAAAAGCATTTCTGTAGTAGTGAGTGCAGGCCCAGGTGACTCATCACCTGGTGAATGAGGGCTTGACTGCCCGCGATGTAATCAGGAACTTTGTGAATTACAGGATGAGCCCTCTGAGGAAGTGGGTACATCCTACCTGGCAGGTTAGGAAAGCGAATGATGGTTCCAGGGATCATCACCCAGGTAATTTCTCAATCATTTAGACTGGTACATTCTTTCAGTCCATTTTTAACTTTCTAAACTAAAGTATTTTGGTCTATCCTTTTCTTGACAGTTCTGCCCACACCTGAGGTTGACAAGAGGACAAACTCTCTCCTTAAGACCTTTAATGTGGTTGCAGAGGGCGATATTAGCGCGCTGAGGCCAGAGAGCATGGTCAGCAACCTTGATCACGTTTCTCTTCAAGGAAATAATTTCTTCTTCGCATTTTTCACTTTGATTTATGGTATCTAAATGATCCACACAAGCAGAACCAATTTTAATTTCAATTGGCAACATGGCTTCTGCACCGTAAACCAGTTGGAAAGGCATTTCGCTTGTAGCTCGATTAGACGTAGTGCGCAATGCCCATAGAACGGAGTAGAGTTCATGTACCCAAGCCCCCGAGCACAACATAAGGCGGTCGAAAACATGTTTCTTAACCCCTTGTATTATCTACCCGTTGGCCCACTCTACTGCACCATTACTCTGTGGATGAGCAACAGATGCGAAGCAAATTTTAGTCCCAATATGGTCACAGTAATCCATATAAAGACCACTAACAAACTGGGATCCATTATCTATGATATGGTGACTTGGAACACCAAATCAAGTTACTACGTTCGTTTGAAAGAACTTCTTCACCGTTGTGGTGGTAATACTTCGAACTGGTTCAGCCTCAATCCATTTGGTAAAGGTATCAATGGCTGAAACAAAAACTGGCATCCATTAACAGCTTGAGGCATAGGTCCTACAATATCTATTCCCCGGTAGGTCATTCTCGGTTTTTCCCTCTAGCATAGTCCCATGCATAAGATAATTCGTCAATGGTAGGATCCAATCTACTTCATGTTGGAGGGCAGCGACGTTAGTCATCGCCTCAGGTGCCTCTACGATGGGCGCGATTGAGGGCTGTTTTAAGTGCTCGATAAACACTCCTACCAGGGCGGATGAGCGTGAGGAACCAATCTTTGACAATTGGTCTGCGAGAATATTGTCTCTTCGCGGAACAAATTTGACATCACAAATACTGAATTATTTTTTCAATTTCCTCACTTCATCCAAAAATATAGATCAATTCTCTCATCAGAACATTGTTGTTCCTTATCACCTGGTTTATGACTAGCTGTGAATCTCCCTTCACCACTAATCGATGGACTCCAAGGGATTTGGCTGCCCAAAACCCGACTAGAAGACCTTCATACTCTACTGTATTATTGGTAGCAACAAACACTACTACAGAAATGCAATCCACTAACCCAAATCTTCTAACGGTTATAAGAAATCTGGGAAAAATCCGATAGAATAGGACGACAGCGGCGGAGAAGAGGCTTTTTACTATCGGTTATAAACTGGTACACTGTTAGTGAAATGCAAACATTTTTTACTATCAATCATTACTGTACCAACCGATATAATAGCTGAAATAGTACTATCGGTTTTTCATTCGTAACTGATAGTAAAATACGGACTTTATACTATCGGTTCATACTGTACCAACCGATATAATATATGAAATAATACTATCGGTTTTTCTTTCGTAGCTGATAGTGAAATTACGGACTTTTTACTATCGGTTACTACTGTACAAACTGATATAATAGAGTACAGTTTACTATCGGTTATATAAAATAAACCGATAGTAAAATGACGTCATATAAACTAATTGTTATGACAGTGGGGACCTTATTTTACTATCGGTTTGTGTTTATGAACCGATAGTAAAATTGTACAACTTAATTAGGTTGACCCCTGCTCTGCGCTCTGCATGTTGGAATCATTTCTACCGTACGTGCATCCACGCTCCAAGCTAGAGTGATCTGGAGAAGCTAGCTGAGAGGTTGATAATTCAATCCCCCTCAGTATTGTCATCTTCTCATCACCTCTCTCTCTCTCTCTCGATCACTCTTTCACACTCTCCCTCTCTCTCTCTCTACTTGCAATTCATTAAACTAGATACATGTAGCTCCAAACTAGCTAGAAGGCTAGGTTGGCTAGCTAGCTATAGCTTGCTGAAGTTAAGCAGCTAGCTAGCTGGCTCTTCCAATTAATGCATCAAGTTAATTAGGGTTTCATACATATCCATTTAATCTAATTAAGCAGCTGTACACACATATGGCCTAGCTAATTGATGATGTTTCATGCATATATGCATGCCCTGAGTCATTAATTATTTATTTCAATTTGTCAATTTTGTGAAATAATTGTAGATGGACTGAGAATATTGGATGTATGGAATAAAACGTACTACTATTGAGTATTTGGAGGGTGTGAATGGGTTTATTAAATTTGCTGAGTAAGAAAAGGCGAAGAAGGGAGAGAAAGATATGCATTGTCCTTGTATAGATTGTATGAACTTAAAAAGATTCGGCAACTCTGATCATATTAGAAGTCATTTGATTCGTCGTGGTTTTAACGCACGCTATACCTGTTGGATATGGAATGGTGAAGATCTTGAGGAAACGAGCACCGCTACCACTCAGAAGCACCCGGAAGTGGATTGCAGTAATGATGATCATGATCAGAACATTGGTAATGTTCATTCGGAAGTCCATGTAGATGATGACAATTTCGATGAAATGTTACGTGATGTAGAAGAAGATTACAGCGAAAACAATTTAGCTAAATTTGAGAAATTAATTGTTGATTCTGAGAAGCCTTTGTTCCCCGGATGTGCAAAATTTACAAAGTTGTCTTCTGTGTTGAGATTATATAACTTGAAGGCAAGCAATGGTTGGAGCAATAAGAGTTTCACGGCGCTATTGGATCTGTTAGCGGACATGCTTCCAGAGGGAAATGAGTTGCCAAGATCGGTTTACCAGGCCAAAAAACTATTGTGTCCGTTGGGAATGGAAATCGAAAGAATACATGCATGCCCAATTGATTGTGTTCTGTACCGTAACGAGTACGAGGATTTGCATGTTTGTCCAAGATGCGGTGCATCGCGGTATAAGCATGGGGACAGAATTTATCACAATGGATGTGATGAGGTAAAGAAAGGGCCTCTGGCCAAAACTGTGTGGTATTTGCCTGTGATTCCTAGATTAAAACGGCTGTTTGCAAATCCGAAAGATGCGAAGTACTTGCGTTGGCATGTTGAAGGTCGGAAACAAGACGGAAAACTAAGAAATCCAGCTGATTCTATTCAATGGAGAAACATTAATAGAACATTCGGTGAGTTTGGTGGCGAAGTGAGGAATATAAGGTTTGGGCTGAGTACAGATGATATGAATCAACATGGAAATATGAGCAGTCGACATAGCACTGGGCCGGTTCTTTTATGCATCTATAATCTTCCTCCTTGGTTATGTATGAAGCACAAGTACATCATGATGTCATTACTAATTTCAGGACCCAGACAACCCGGGAATGATATTGAAGTGTTTCTATCACCGTTAGTCGAGGACTTACATAAATTGTGGAGCGAAGGGGTGCGGGTGTGGGATGCACATAAGCGAGAGAATTTCATGTTGCGGGCCATGATATTTTGCACCATAAACGATTTCCCGGCCTATGGAAATTTGTCGGGGTATAGTACGAAAGGAGGCACGGCTTGTCCTATTTTCCTGGATGAAACTGAAAGCTTGTGGTTATTGAACTGCAGAAAAACAGTGTACATGGGTCACCGCAGATTCCTTCCGATGCATCACGCCTACCGTAAGAAGAGGAAGTCATTCAATGGGAAGCCTTAGAAAGGATCAGCCCCAGTGTTTGTGACTGGTAAGGAGCTTTACTTGCGCGTGAAGGACATCAAAGTTGAGTTCAGTAAATGTTCTAAATCTCCAGGAAAAAATGTTTGGAAGAAGAGATCGATTCTTTGGGATCTGCCATATTGGGAGCACTTACAAGTTCGATATTGCATTGATGTCATGCACGTAGAGAAAAATGTTTGTGACAGTTTGATTGGTTTGTTTTTGAACATTCCAGGAAAGACGAAAGATGGCATCAATGTTCGCCGTGACCTGCTCGACATAGGCATAAGGATTGAGCTTGCACCGTTGGAGAAGGGAAAGTGGACATACCTCCCCCCGGCCTGCTATACTTTGTCAAAAAGAGAAAAAACAGAACTCTGTCAGTGCCTACATGGTGTCAAAGTTCCATGCGGGTATTCTGCGAACTTGAAAAAACTTGTGTCCATGAAAGACTTGAAATTGGTTGGTATGAAGTCCCATGATTGTCATGTACTGATGTCACAAATGCTTCCCATTGCTATCAGAGGCATTCTCCTAGTCAAAGTCAGAGAGACAATCACAAAGCTATGTTATTTCTTCAACACAATATCTGGCAAGGTACGTAAGCGTGTACTCCTAACAAGTTAATTAGCTCCATTCATGGAACTTGTCAGATTTTTTGGATCTGAATATTTGCTACAGCTGTGTCCTTGCAGGTAATTGATCTGGATGGACTGGAGAATTTGCAACGCGATGTGACTACAACTCTTTTGTCAGCTGGAGATGTATTTCCCTCCATCTTTTTTTGATGTTATGGTCCATCTAATTGTTCACCTTGTCAGAGAAATTAAGTTTTGTGGACCCGTGTTCCTGCGCTATATGTATCCATTTGAGAGATTTATGGGTATCTTGAAGGGATATGTAAGGAATCAACATTGGCCTGAGGGCAGTATCGTTGAAGGTTATGCCGCCGAGGAGGTGATCGAATTTTGCACCAACTATATGGCCGGGGGTGACCCAATTGGCGTTCCTACGTCCTGGCATGAGGGCAAGCTTCAGGGCATTGGAATGATTGGATTTAAAGCAGTCATCCCCTCTAGTGATCTGTATGCAAAAGCCCATTTTTGGGTCTTACAGCACATGACGGGGGTGGAGCCATACATACACGAGCACAAGGAAATATTACGAAAACAGAATCCTTCGAAGCCAGAGATTTGGGTCACCAAAGAACATAACAGGAAGTTTGCTGGGTGAATCGAAAATAGAGTCCTGCAAGCTTCTGAGGGTGACGTAGATGAAGTTGTTACATGGTTGGCCAGAGGGCCTAGATTTACTGTAGGGACTTGGCAGGGGTATGACATCAACAGCTATTCATTTTACACAAGAACTCAGGACGAGAAGAGTACTATGCAATGTAGTGGAGTGACACTACTTGCTATTTCGGAGGATGCCAGCGCAGTAAGCAAAGCAGTCGACTCATATTACGGTGTTATTGAGGAAATATGGGAGCTCAATTATGTATTACTTAAGATTCCTCTGTTTCGATGCCAACGGGTCGAATCCCTCAAGGTGTTAAAGTCGACAATTATGGGTTTACTCTCGTCGATATCAGTAGAGTCGCACACCAAGATGATCCATTTATACTTGCTGAGCAAGCCACACAGGTGTTCTACATCGTTGACCCGGCCAACCCAAAGTTGCATGTTGTCCTTCACAGTAAGAGACGTATTGTTGGGGTCGAAGACGTTGTGGATGAAGAAGAGTATGATCAGTTCGACGAACTATCTCCATTTTTAGATGGAATTCTTCAATCTTTCCCTACCGAAGATATTGATGAAACAAGTTACCTGCGAGATGACCACGAAGAAGGATTATGGGTGGACAACCATTCTTGACTAATTTGCAATATGTAAGTAACGTATATTACTTGGATCTTTAATCGAAGAATTCTTCAAATTATTTTTCAAAAATTCTTTGGGAAAACATACGTGATGCATTGAGAATCATTTATGCAAATTTTCATTTCAATTGGAGTATATACTTGATTTGAGCAATAATTCATTCTTTTCACAAATCAATATGAAAACTACAAATTTTCATTCCATGATTGGTCTTTACTGTTAATTTATTTCAAAATTATTGGAAGTCAATTGCATGGGGTTTCAGGTGTCTTTACAAGTGAAAAATGATGTACTGAGACCCATCTGTAATTGTTCTCAGGAAGTCAATAACACTGTATTCTACTATCGGTTTCAATTTCCAAACCGATATGAAATTAATCTCTACTATCGGTTTATTGTTCATAACCGATAGTATTTCATTTTGTGTTATGAGACCCTGTTCTACATTTTGGTTTGTACATTGGATTAATTTACTATCGGTTGATAATCATTAAACCGATAGTGAAATACAATGCAAAATGATGTACTGAGATCATCTGTAATTGTTCTAAGGGAAATCCTTAACACTGTATTCTACTATCGGTTTCAATTTCTAAACCGATATGAAATTAAACTCTACTATCGGTTTATTGTTCATAACCGATAGTGATTTATACTGTGTTATGAGCCCCTGTTCTTAATTTACGATCGGTTAGTAATAATAAAACCGATAGTGAACAATGCCAACACTCCAAACCCTAACTTACATTGTATTTACTATCGGTTTGGTGGTTATGAACCGATAGTAAATATTCATATATTAGGTTATAACCTCGCACCATTTTCCCTCCAGTGCAACTGATCACATCCAAATACTCGCGCGCGGAAAACCCTAGACTCCCCGACGTTCGCTTTTTCGCTCCTCTGTGCCATCATTGCCGATCGCAGTTGGGTTCTCCACCGTCTCTGGCTACTGCATCGCGCCACCGCCCTCGGCCACTCCACGAACGACTGTAAGTGTTCTTGACCAAACCGCTCGCGTCAATTGCTTAAATTTATATGCAATAGTTCATACGTGGTTCAATCAATTAGAAATATCAAACTAGATGAAAATTCATGAACTACAAACTTGATAGCAATGAGAATTACAGACTTGATGATAATCACTAGCAATTTGTTGTACAGTGTAGTCCACTATCGGTTTCTTATTTAGAACCGATAGTAAATACCATTATCTGAATTAAGACTAACATAGTTAATTACTATCGGTTTCAATTGTCAAACCGATAGGAAATAGAGTATGTCATATCGATTTGTTATTGTCAACCGATAGTACATTGAAAAGTCTGAATTTTGCAGAGTTCATATTTCATTTGTGAAATGAATCAACTATTGCTCAAATCAAATACATTTGAAATGAAAATTTAAAGAAATGATTTTCATTGCATGAAATATATTTTTCTGATGAAATTTTCCAAATTGGATTAATTTTACAATCAAGAGTTATCGAATGACCTTTATGTTAAGCAAGAAGGTATCAGTTCGACAACCCTTTGCACATTGAGTTTACAAATCCACTTTAAATCTATTTTGAAGACCATGTTGATAGAAATTTATGATTTTTGGCCTTTTGAATGAAAATTTGACATTTTAACAAAAAGAGGTGGTTCATCATTGCCATTCCATTTTAGTTATGAATTTTGTCATGTACCTTTCTTCATATCAATTGATGGTTTGTTCATGGAATTTTAGGTAAAGCCATGTCGGCATCTTCCTCGGCTGATAGTAGTGATTCGGCGAGGGCAAACATAGATGACGCTGCCTCGTCCCAGCGCAAGAGGAAGGCGCGAGGCGCGACGATGTTGGGCCATTTGGCCAAACGCGCGGATCTTTCATGTGAGTTCAACCAGTTCGGGAGACCGATCGGGAAGAACGCCGGCCACTATGCTGCCTATGTTGGTTTGTTGGCGAAGGAAAGGGTGAAGATCACCGTCCAGAGCTGGAAAGACATTAAGGCCGACGAGAGGGATAGGCTGTGGGCGGAAGTCACTACTACAGAAGTGCATTCCACTAACCCTTATTTTCTAATGGTTGTAAGCAATCTAGGAAAAATCCGATAGAATAGGACGACAGCGGCGGAAAACCATCATTTTACTATCGGTTATACACTAATCCAACGTTAGTGAAATGCAAATACTTTTTACTATCGGTTATTACTGTACAAACTGATATAATATATTAAATAGTACTATTGGTTTTACATTTTTAACTGATAGTGAAATTACTGACTTTTTACTATCGGTTATTACTGTACCAACCGATATAATATATTACAATAGTACTATCGGTTTTTCGTTCGTAACAGATAGTAAAATTACTCACTTTATACTATCGGTTGATACTGTATTAACCGATATAATATATTGAATAGTACTATCAGTTTTTCTCGGGTAACTGATAGTGAAATTACTGACTTTTTACTATCGGTTATTACTGTACCAACCGATATAATATATTACAATAGTACTATCGGTTTTTCGTTCGTAACAGATAGTAAAATTACTCACTTTATACTATCGGTTTGTACTGTATTAACCGATATAATATATTGAATAGTACTATCGGTTTTTCTCGGGTAACTGATAGTGAAATTACTGACTTTTTACTATCGGTTATTACTGTACTAACCGATACAATATACTAAATAGTACTATCGGTTCAACAACACAAACCGATAGTAAAATGACTTCATATACACTAATGGTTATGACAGTGGGGACCTTATTTTACTATCGGTTAGTGTTGTTGAACCGATAGTAAAATTGGACAGCTTAATTAGGTCGACCCCTGCTCTGCGCTCTACATGTTGGAATCATTTCAGCCGCGCACAACTCCAAGCTAGAGTGATCTGGAGAAGCTAGCTGAGAGGTTGATCATATTTCCATCCCCCTCGGTATTGTCATCTTCTCATCACCTCTCTCTCTCTCGATCACTCTTTCACACTCTCCCTCTCTCTCTCTACTTGCAATTCATTAAACTAGATACATGTATCTCCAAGCTAGCTAGAAGGCTGGGTTGGCTAGCTAGCTATAGCTTGCTGAATTTAAGCAGCTAGCTAGCTGGCTCTTCCAATTAATGCATGCATCAAGTTAATTAGGGTTTCATATATACAAATCCATTTAATGTAATTAAACAGCTCATGCATGTACACACATATGGCCTAGCTAATTATGTTTCATTCATATATGCATGCCCTGAGTCATTAATTATTTATTTGAATTTGTCAATTTTGTGAAATAATTGTAGATGGACCGAGAATATTGGATGTATGGAATAAAACGTACTACTGTTGAGTATTTGGAGGGTGTGAATGGATTTATTAAATTTGCTGAGCAAGAGAAGGCGAAGAAGGGAGAGAAAGATATGCATTGTCCTTGTATAGATTGTATGAACTTAAAAAGGTTCGGCAACTCTGATCAGATTAGGAGTCATTTGATTCGTCGTGGTTTTAACGCACGCTATACCCGTTGGATATGGCATGGTGAAGATCTTGAGGAAACGAGCACTACCACTACCACTCAGCAGCACCCGGAAGTGGATTGTAGTAATGATGATCATGATCAAAACATTGATAATGTTCATTCGGAAGTCCATGTAGATGAAGACAATTTAGATGAAATGTTACGTGATGTAGAAGAGGACTACAGCGAAAACGATTTAGCTAAATTTCAGAAATTAATTGTTGATTCTGAGAAGCCTTTGTTCCCCGGATGTGAAACATTTACAAAGTTGTCTTCTGTGTTGAGATTATATAACTTGAAGGCAAGCAACGGTTGGAGCGATAAGAGTTTCACGGCGCTATTGGATCTGTTAGCGGACATGCTTCCAGAGGGAAATGAGTTGCCAAGATCGGTTTACCAGGCCAAAAAACTATTGTGTCCGTTGGGAATGGAAATCGAAAGAATACATGCATGCCCAAATGATTGTGTTCTGTACCGTAACGAATACGAGGATTTGCATGTTTGTCCAAGATGCGGTGCATCGCGGTATAAGCATGGGGACAAAATTTATCACAATGGATGTGATGAGGTAAAGAAAGGGCCTCCGGCCAAAACTGTGTGGTATTTGCCTGTGATTCCCAGATTGAAAAGGCTGTTTGCAAATCCGAAAGATGCGAAGTACTTGCGTTGGCATGTTGAAGGTCGGAAACAAGACGGAAAACTAAGACATCCAGCTGATTCCATTCAATGGAGAAACATTAACAGAACATTCGGTGAGTTTGGCGGCGAAGTGAGGAATATAAGGTTTGGGCTGAGTACGGATGGTATGAATCCACACGGAAATATGAGCAGTCGACATAGCACTTGGCCGGTTCTTTTATGCATCTACAATCTTCCTCCTTGGTTATGTATGAAGCAGAAATACATCATGATGTCGTTACTAATTTCAGGACCCAGACAACCCGGGAATGATATTGACGTGTTTCTATCACCGTTAGTCGAGGACTTACAAAAATTGTGGAGCGAAGGGGTGCGGGTGTGGGATGCACATAAGCGAGAGAATTTCATGTTGTGGGCCATGATATTTTGTACCATAAATGATTTCCCGGCCTATGGAAATTTGTCGGGGTATAGTACGAAAGGAGTCAAGGCTTGTCCTATTTGCCCGGATGAAACTGAAAGCATGTGGTTATCGAACTGCAGAAAAACAGTGTACATGGGTCACCGCAGATTCCTTCCGATGCATCACGCCTACCGTAAAAAGAGGAAGTCATTCAATGGGAAGCCTGAGAAAGGATCAGCCCCAGTGTTTGTGACTGGTAAGGAGCTTTACTTGCGCGTGAAGGACATCAAAGTTGAGTTCGGTAAATGTTCTAAACCTCCTGGAAAAAATGTTTGGAAGAAGAGATCGATTCTTTGGGATCTGCCATATTGGGAGCACTTACAAGTTCGACATTGCATTGATGTCATGCACGTAGAGAAAAATGTTTGTGACAGTTTGATTGGTTTGTTATTGAACATTCCAGGAAAGACGAAAGATGGCATCAACGTTCGCCGTGACATGCTCGACATGGGCATAAGGATTGAGCTTGCACCGTTGGAGAAGGGAAAGCGGACATACCTCCCCCCGGCCTGCTATACTTTGTCAAAAAGAGAAAAAACAGAACTCTGTCAGTGCCTACATGGTGTCAAAGTTCCATGCGGGTATTCTGCGAACTTGAAAAAACTTGTGTCCATGAAAGACTTGAAACTGGTTGGTATGAAGTCCCATGATTGTCATGTACTGATGTCACAAATGCTTCCCATTGCTATCAGAGGCATTCTCCCAGTCAAAGTCAGAGAGACAATTACAAAGCTATGTTATTTCTTCAACACAATATCTGGCAAGGTACGTAAGCGTGTACTCCTAGCAAGTTAATTAGCTCCATTCGTGGAACTTGTCAGATTTTTTGGATCTGAATATTTGCTGCAACTGTGTCCTTGCAGGTAATTGATATGGATGGACTGGACGATTTGCAACGCGATGTGACTACCACTCTTTGTCAGCTGGAGATGTATTTCCCTCCATCCTTTTTTGATGTTATGGTCCATCTAATTGTTCACCTTGTCAGAGAAATTAAGTTTTGTGGACCCGTGTTCCTGCGCTACATGTATCCATTTGAGAGATTTATGGGTATCTTGAAGGGATATGTAAGGAATCGATATCGGCCTGAGGGCAGTATTATTGAAGGTTATGCCGCGGAGGAGGTGATCGAATTTTGCACCAACTATATGTCCGGGGTTGACCCAATTGGCGTTCCTACGTCTCGGCATGAGGGCAGGCTTCAGGGCATTGGAACGATTGGATTTAAAGCAGTCGTCCCCTCTAGTGATCTGTATGCAAAAGCCCATTTTTGGGTCTTACAGCACATGACGGGGGTGGAGCCATACATACACGAGCACAAGGAAATGTTACGGAAACAGAATCCCTCGAAGCCAGAGATTTGGGTCACCAGAGAACATAATAGGAAGTTTGCTGGGTGGATCGAAAATAGAGTCCTGCAAGCTTCTGAGGGCGATGTAGATGAAGATGTTACATGGTTGGCCAGAGGGCCTAGATTTACTGTAGGGACTTGGCAGGGGTATGACATCAACGGCTATTCATTTTACACAAAAACTCAGGACGAGAAGAGTGCTATGCAATGTAGTGGAGTGACACTACTTGCTATTTCGGAGGATACCAGGGCAGTAAGAGCACTCGACTCATATTACGGTGTTATTGAGGAAATATGGGAGCTCGATTATGTATTACTTAAGATTCGTCTGTTTCGATGCCAATGGGTCGAAATCCCTCGAGGTGTTAAAGTCGACAATTATGGGTTTACTCTAGTCGATCTCAGTAGAGTCGCACACAAAGATGATCCATTTATACTTGCTGAGCAAGCCACACAGGTGTTCTACATCGTTGACCCGACCAACCCAAAGTTGCACGTTGTCCTTCACAGTAAGAGACGTATTGTTGGGGTCGAAGACGTTGTGGATGAAGAAGAGTACGATCAGTTCGACGAACTACCTCCATTTTTAGATGGAATCCTTCAATCTGTCCCTTCCGAAGATATTGACGAAACAAGTTACCTGCGAGACGACCACGAAGAAGGATTATGGGTGGACAACCATTCTTGACTAATTTGCAATATGTAAGTGACGTATATTACTTGGATCGAAGAATGTTCAAATCAATTTTCAAAAATTCTTTGGGAAAACATACGTGATGCATTGAGAATCATTTCTGCAAATTTTCATTTCAATTGGAGTATATACTTGATTTGAGCAATAATTGATTCTTTTCACAAATATATATGAAAACTGCAAATTTTCATTCCATGATTGGTCTTTATTGTTATTTTATTTCAAAATTATTGCAAGCCATTTGCATGGGGTTTCAGGTGTCTTTACAAGTGCAAAATGATGTACTGAGACCCATCTGTATTTGTTCTCAGGAAATACCTTTAGATCAATTTAACAGTATTATACTATCGGTTTCAACCTCCAAACCGATATGAAATTAACATATACTATCGGTTTATTGTCATAACCGATAGTAAATACAATACAAAATGATGTACTGAGATCCTCTGTAATTCTTCTAAGGGAAATCCTTTAGGGTCAATAGCATTGTATTTTACTATCGGTTATAACTGTGAAACCGATATGAAATAAACTATACTTTCGGTTTATCGTTCACAACCGATAGTGATTTACACTGTGTTATGATCCCCTGTTCTTAGTTTACTATCGGTTTACTGTTAACAACCGATAGTGATTTTACACTGTGTTATGATCCCATGTACTTAGTTTACTATCGGTTTACTGTTCACAACCGATAGTGATTTACACTGTGTTACGAAAACCCTAACTTACATGTTTTTACTATCGGTTTTGTGGTGATGAACCGATAGTAAATATTCATTTATTAGGTTATAACCTGCACGATTTTCCCTCCAGTGCAACTGATCACATTCCAAATCGAAAAATACTCGCGCGGAAAACCCTAGAATCGCCGACGTTCGCTTCTTCACTCCTCTGCGCCACTGGTTCTCCACCGCCTCCGGCATTGCATTGCGCCACCGCCTCCGGCCACTCCACGATCCACTGTAAGTATTCTTGACCAAATCGCTCGCGTGTATTGCTTAATTTTGTATGCAATGGTTCATATCCCGTTCCGTGGATTACAAATAGAAACCTAGAGTAAAATTCATGAACTACAAACTTGATAGCTATGAGAATGACAGAATTGATGAAAATCATAGCAATTTGTCATACAGTGTAGTTCACTATCGGTTTCTTACTCAGAACCGATAGTAAATACCATAAACTGATTTTTCTGTTAATTATATCCCATTTCTAATTTTCATCTGAAATTTTGGTTCATTTATATTTTAACATACCTTATGTTCCTGCTTAGCAATTACTTTATGTTCCTGCTGAGCAATTACTTTATGTTCCTGCTGAGCAATTTTGGAAATTTTTTCTAATTCAGACTTGATTACTATCGGTTTGACTTGGAAAACCGATAGTAAATAGTAGTGCCATCATAGTTTGCACAGCTAATATGAATTTTTTGTGAATTACTTCCCATTTTCTAATTTTCATCTCAAATTTAGGTTCATTTATTTTTTAACATACCTTATGTTCCTACTGAGCAATTACTTTATGTTCCTGCTGAGCAATTTTTGAAATTTTTCCTAATGCTGACTTGATTACTATCGGTTTGCCTTGGAAAACCGATAGTAAATAGTAGTGCCATCATAGTTTGCACAGCTAATATGAATTTTCTGTGAATTACTTCCCATTTTCTAATTTTCATCTCAAATTTAGGTTCATTTATTTTTTAACATACCTTATGTTCCTGCTGAGCAATTACTTTATGTTCCTGCTGAGCAATTTTTGAAAGTTTTCCTAATGCTGACTTGATTACTATCGGTTTGCCTTGGAAAACCGATAGTAAATAGTAGTGCCATCATAGTTTCCACAGCTAATATGAATTTTCTGTGAATTACTTCCCATTTTCTAATTTTCATCTCAAATTTAGGTTCATTTAAATTTTAACAGACTTTATTTTCCAGCAGAGAGATTAGCATAGTTTCCACTGTTTCCACTGCTAATCTTTTAAATTTTCCTGAATATAGACCTTAGTACTATCGGTTTTCCTTTTAAAACCGATAGGAAATATAGTATTTGTTAGTTTGCACTGCTCATCTGAATATTCTGTGAATTACTTTGTCATGTACCTTTCTTCATATCAATTGGATGGTTTGTTTATGGTATTTTAGGTAAAGCCATGTCGGCATCTTCCTCGGCTGATACTAGTGATTCGGCGAGGGCGAACGTAGATGGCGCTGCCTCGTCCCAGCGCAAGAGAAAGGCGCGAGGCGCGACGATGTTGGGTCGTTTGGCCAAACGCGCAGATCTTTCCTGTGAATTCAACCAGTTCGGGAGACCGATCGGGAAGAACGCCGGGCACTATGCTGCCTATATTGGCTTGTTGGCGAAGGAAAGGGTGAAGATCACCGTCCAGAGCTGGAAGGACGTCAAGGCTGACGAGAGGGATAGGCTGTGGGCGGAAGTGAAGGTAAAATTAATCAAAATCACTGAACTCTTGAGTAATCACATTCCCTTGGTTTATCCTAGAGATTAGGTAAGTCCTACTTATATACACCATTTGAAACAGGCCAAGTGGAACATCCCGGACGATGGTCCCAAGATAGCTTGCTTGAAGGACATGAACAACACGTGGAAAACCTTCAAGAGCGTCCTCGTCAGTACCTTCCTCGCTAAAGGCGAATCTCCATGCGAGAAGTACCCCTTCATAACGGAGGAGGTATGGGAGCAATTCGCCCAACAGAAGGGGACTCCTGAGTTCAAGGTATGAATGGTTCCTTTGCTTGGTTACACCATTGTATGCAGTAAGCAGTGGTGCATTAATTTTCTTGTTTCTGGTACGAAGGCCCTCAGCGAGAAGAACAGGGCAATCCAGAGGAGGAACGACCACCCACACCGGCTCGGTTCTCGCGGCTATGCGGGGAAGGAGGAGCAGTGGAAGAAGGGTGAAGACGAGGCGTCGCATTTCGTCGACTCCCCTGACCTACCACTCTCCGAGATCCGCGATCAGCGATGCAAGCGTTGGTGGCTGGCCAGAGGGACCGTGTCGGCCACGGGGACTGTGGCGTTCCCAAACCCCAGGGACGTCGAGGTCGTGCAGCGACTCGTAAGTTGGCTAACTATGATCACTAGTGTGCGCACAACTTTGTATATATTTCTTCCTCACAATGGAGAGCTTTCAATGTAACAGATCTCTTGCTCGAAGGAGGCGACCGAGGGATTGTTCAGTCCCCATAGGGAGAACGACATCCTTACCCGGGCTCTAGGGAACAAGGAGCATCCAGGGCGGACGCGAACCGTGGGGCTGTGGTGCCATGGAAGGAAGGCTTCTCGGACCCCGGGCAAAAGGCGAAGAAGCCTGGCAGCTGGAAGGAAAGGGAAGAGGAGCTATCTCAGAAGATACGGGCAGATGTGACTGCACAATTCGCGGACATGTTCGCTCAAATGAACAAGAAATATGAACGCCTAAGCCGAGTTGTGCAGTCCAAGGGTTTAGATCCAGCTGCCGAGGTCGACGCTGCCAGGCCGAGTAGTGTTGGCTCGAAGGTTCACGTGGATCCGGTGGACCTGATCGAGGTATTGCAACTCTTGAGCTATATATGCAGTTCGGCTGATGCCACTCCTGTTACGTTAGAATTGTTTCGCTAACTTGTTATAATTGTTGCAAATTGCAGAAGCCGGAGAGCTGTACCCTATTGATCAACATAGGCGACAAACCTGTTGCGGTTGCAAACGGGGTCGTATACCAGTCTTGGGAGGATGTCCGGATCCACTGCGTACCTCTTGAGCCTGGATTCGCAAAGGTACAGGTGGACATGGCCCTCCCAGGCTACAGCTCTTTTCCGTTGCCCGTCCCAACGGACGAAATGCGGACAATTGGCGAGGCATTGGGCTCGTACATACAGTGGCCCAAGAAGGGTGTTAGACTACAGGAGGTAAACCCTAGCCATTCTAGCTTACAACTCAGTTAATATACTTAATTTTCAAAATCTAATTTAAGCGTTTGTACTTAAAGTGGACGATGGACACCAGCACACTTCCTGAGGACACCAGCCCCGCCACAACGCATGAGCGAACTCCTTCGGCCCCCATGCCTCCTCCGACGGCCTCAAACCCTTCGCCATCAAATGAGGCCGACGGCACCACACCCCAACCTTCGAAGGTATACACTCGCTCCCCGCCCAAAGGCAAGGGCAAGGCCAAAGGCAAGGGCAAGGCCAAAGGCAAGGCCAAACAAAGCCAGCCGGGTACGTTCAAGAACGGGTCCCCACTCGTGTCGGAGTACCTTCTGCGCAATATGGATCAAATAACCAGAAGTCTCCACGAGTGGTACCTGACCCGGTCTAGGCGCCACATCAACTTCTTGGTTCACTTCAGGCCAGCCCATTTTCACCGTGAGCCCGGGAGCATATCGGTGGCCCACGAGGATTTGTTCGACCTCCTCAACTTGCGGGAGCTTGATATGTCCATCATACGGACTGGAGTCCTGTGAGTGTGCTGTTGTCTGAAGTTATCACAGTTCGTTTCATAAATCTACTCACTTTTTGTATGCACTACTTACTAATGTCTACTTTGCATCCAGGTGCATGTATAGGCTGGCGTCGATGAGGGCATGTGACAAGGTGGGTTTCCTCGACCCAGAGAAAATAAGCCTCACGATGCTAGAGCACGACCAAGCACATGCGGAGGAATACATATCAAGGGCACTACTAGCGCAGCAGGACCGAGAGTTCATCCTTGCGCCGTACCACCAAAGGTTAGTGCATTTCCTACTAATTTAACTCATTCTTGTATGTTACGCCTAACATATGTATGAAACGGTTCGCTTATATATGCAATGTAGGGGCCACTGGGTCCTCGCCGTCATTTGCCCATGGATGAATGAGGTCTATTACCTCGATTCGATGAGCGACAAGGTGGCGCATGTTTTCACCCTCACATGGCACATAGACGCGTAAGTAACATAGTTGTCTTAAATTTTTCTCTGACTAGCTAATTAATGATAAGATATTAATCGACAATGCTAAATTAAATATAGGGCTTTCAAAAATTATGCTAGTGCTGGAGGGAGGCATGACGCGTCGAAGGGCACAACAATTTCTTGGAAAGAATATGAGGTAATTAATACGGATGGAAGTACTCATGATGAGTCTTTTAATTTAAGCTTAATTAGTTCTTTCGAGTTAATGTGGGTTTATGTCTTTGCATATGCAATTTTTCCAGTGCCATCAGCAGCCACAATCGTGGGAATGTGGCTTCTATGTCAAGAGATTCATGTATGACCTGATCAGGAGAAACTTTGCCCAATTCCCTAAGGTAACTATTTTTCCTAACTCAAAGTCGAACTTTAATTGGATGTGACGTACGATCCTAACTTCATACACGCATATATGCAGAGCACCATGTTGAAAGAGCAATATGAGTTGCCTCAATTGAAGGAGCTGCGAACAATTTGGGCTCAATATGTCATGGAAGAAGTGGCTATCAACGATCGATAGTAACTGACTTGTGTTGATTGTTGTATTCGTGAATATATATTGAATGTGTTGATTCATTGATTTGTGAATATATGTGAATATATGTGAATAGATTAATTGATGTATTTGTGAATAAACTCGATCAATATGTGCATAAATTCAGTCTGTCCAATGCATGTGTATATTACTGTATTAGTGTATTTGTGAACAAATTCAATATGTGAATATTGGTGAATATTTGTAAATATTGGTGTATTTGTGAATGATCCAATGTATCTCTGTATTGTTGTATGTATATTGCTGTATGTATCTCTGTATTGCTGTATGTATATTTGTAAATATTTAGTACTAACCGTGCCACTACATAACCGATAGGAAAAACTAATATTACTATCGGTTATATACTACAACCGATAGAATAAAGTTTCCAGTACTAACTGTGTCCACACAATACTATCGGTTCATATTCAGAAACCGCTAGAATAAAGTTTCTTGTACTAACTAAACGAGTCTACAAAATACTATCAGTTATATAATATAACCGATAGAATAAATTTTTCAGTACTATCGGTTATATACTACAACCGATAGAATAAAGTTTCCAGTACTAACTGTGTCCACAAAATACTATCGGTTTATATAAGAGCCGATAAAAAAAACGTTTATATTACTATCGGTTTAGATCCTAGCCGATAAAAAAGGCCTAAACAATACTATCGGTTTATATAAGAGCCGATAGAAAAAAATGTTTAGATTACTATCGGTTTAGATCCTAGCCGATACAAAAGGCCTAAACAATACGATCGGTTTATATACGACCCGATAGAAAAAACTTATACAATACTATCGGTTTAAAACCGAGCCGATAGAAGAAATAGTCGATAGCGATTAGTGAACGTTGGGATTGTAGATGTTTTACTAACGGTTTTTGAACCGATAGAAGTGTGCTACCCTCTACTATCGTGCCGACCACTATCGGTAAGAGAACCGATAGTAGAGTGGATTTTTAACCGATAGTGAAAAGCATTTCTGTAGTAGTGAGTGAAGGTAAAATTAATCAAAATCACTGAACTCTTGAGTAATCACATTCCCTTGGTTTATCCCAGAGATTAGGTAAGTCCTGCTTATATGCACCATTTCAAACAGGCCAAGTGGAACATCCCCGACGATGGTCCCAAGATAGCTTGCTTGAAGGACATGAACAACACGTGGAAAACCTTCAACAGCGTCCTCGTCAGTACCTTCCTCGCTAAACGAAAATCTCCATGCGAGAAGTACCCCTTCATAACAGAGGAGGTATGGGAGCAATTCACCCAACAGAAGGGGACTCCTAAGTTCAAGGTATGTATGGTTCGTTTGCTTGGTTAGACCATTGTATGCAGTAACCAGCGGTGCATTAATTTTCTTGTTTCTAGTACGAAGGTCTTCAACGAGAAGAACAAGACAATCCAGAGGAGGAATGACCACCCACACTGGCTCGGCTCTCGCAGCTATGCGGGGAAGGAGGAGCAGTGGAAGAAGGCTGAAGATGAGGCGTTGAATTTCGTCGACTCCCCTGACCTACCACTCTCCGAGATCCGCGATCTGCGATGCAAGCACTGGTGGATGGCCAGAGGGACCGTGTCGACCACGGGGACTGTGGAGTTCTCAAACCCCAGGGACGTCGAGGTCGTGCAGCGACTCGTAAGTTGGCTAACTTCCTGGTTGGAATCATAGATTGTGGTAGAAAAAACTATGATCCCTAGTGTGCGCACAAGTTTGTATATATTTTTTCCTCACAATGGAGAGCTTTGAATGTAACAGATCTCTCACTCAAAGGAGGCGACTGAGGGATTGTTCACTCCCCATAGGGAGAACGACATCCTTACCCGGGCTCTAGGGAACAAGGAGCATCCAGGGCGGACACGAACCATGGGGGGTGTGGTGCCATGGAAGGAAGGCTTCTCGGAGCCTGGGCAAAAGGGGAAGAAGGCTCATAGCTGGAAGGAAAGGGAAGTGGAGCTATCTCAGAAGATATGGGCAGATGTGACTGCACAATTCGCAAACATGTTCGCTCAAATGAACGAGAAGTATGAACGCCTCAGCCGAGTTGTGCAGTCCAAAGGTTTAGATCCAGCTGCTGAGGTCGACGCTGCCAGGCCGAGTAGTTGGGGCTCGAAGGTTCACGTGGATCCGGTGGACCTGATTGAGGTATTGCAACTCTTGAACTATATATGCAGTTCGGTTGATGCCACTCCCGTTACGTTAGAACTGTTTCGCTAACCTGTTATAATTGTTGCAAATTCCAGAAGCTGGAGAGCTGTAGCCTATTGATCAACATAGGAGACAAACCTATAGTGGTTGCAAACGGGGTCGTATATCAGTCTTGGGAGGATGTCCGGATCCACTGCGTACCTCTGGAGCCTGGATTCGCAAAGGTACAGGTGGACATGGCCCTCCCGGGCTACAGCTCTTTTCCGTTGCCCGTCCCAATGGACGAAATGCGGACAATTGGCGAGGCATTGGGCTCGTACATACAGTCGCCCAAGAAGGGTGTTGGACTACAGGAGGTAAACCCTAGCCATTCTAGCTTACAACTCAGTTAATATACTCAATTTGCAAAATCTAACTTATGCGTTCATACTGTCGACGATTCGGACTCGGGGTCCTCAGCCGAACTTATGCAAAATTTGTAATTGTGAGACCTTTCAAGATGACCCTCGGGGAAGGTATGTAGAACAATGGTCAACAGGAGCACAGAGAGATTTATACAGGTTCGGGCCCTCGATGGTGGGAGTAAAAGCCCTACGTCCTGTTAGAATTTCACTATATGTGATAAAGCTTTATATACTAGCGGGGAGAAACCTTCACAGGCGAAAGTTTTCCCTATATAAGTGTACAAAAAGAAACTATCGGAGACTTGTAAGAATTGTCTAATCTAAGCCGTAGACTTGGCTGTTTTTGTGGTCGAGATACCTTGTATCTCACTTATATCAGGGGTCTTGTTCTTCCAAATGTCTTGGATCCCCCTGTTTGATGTACTTTGCCACCTTTTTATACTGGTCGAAAGGGTGCCATATGAAGACAACTGCATCAAACGGTTGGATGCGGTTTCTGTAGAACCGCTGTTAACTTCCATGGAGGTTATTATCACGTGTTAATCATGAATAACCGCATATATTCACCTCTGACGGTTGGTCTTCAACGTGGAGGAATCCTCGGGATGCTTGGAATATCCTGATATAAGGATAACCGAATAAACTCCAAGCATCCTGGTCGAGAATGTTCTGACCGCGGAATGTGGGCTGTCCGCGCAACATCTCGGATATCCAATCCGCGTATAGCATACGAACTTCTGACCGCACAAGGCTGTCGGCTTGACCGCACGAAATCCGCGACCTGATCGCGTAAAGCTTGCGACCTCATGGTGATGCCCCTCAAAAATGGCTTGAGTTCGCATCGCCATATATATGTTTGGTTCGAACCTGTCTTGAACCAAAAGTTTATTAGAAGTGACCCGGGTGTCAATCCTCGTCAGCTAGCCCCCAAATTCGAAGAAAACGAAGAGACATGTTTATTTCGAATTTTAAAACCATGCATTGGATTTTTAATCCGACTCTTCAATTTTTCCACTTAATGGCGCACTAAGTGAAAACGGTTGGTTTCCCAAGACGGGTTCTGACATTATGTGACGGGCAATGATAGCGCCGTAGAACTGTTTTTATCTCGAGGTAAAATTGTAAATGCTTTGACGAAACCCGAGGCGTCTGGAATGCAAACCGTCACCCAGGCGGCTATAAATACCAGGCTCCTGGATTTGTAAAACTTCACAATTTCCCTCCACGCCTAAGTCCTTTTCTTGTTATCCTGCCTTCTTCTTTTTCACATACTCTTCCCAATGGCAGATCACGATATCATCGAGATTGAGAGTGATGAAGAGGAAGTTGTCGAACAAGGGCCTCAAACGATTGAAGTCCTGTCTCCCTTAAAGAAGAAACTCAAGGTTGACGAAGGATCTTCCAGTGGAACAAAGGTGAAGAATGTAGCAAGTTTCTTTCTTCCTTCAGTTCCTTTGACCCTCCCCGTTCATGCCTCTCGGCAAGTTAGGCCTTTGTCCTTGGAGAAAGATCCCATCACATCTAATTCTCCCATCCTTTTGGGTGATCAACATTCTGGTCGGCAAGCGGTGACTATCCCTCGATCAGATGATTGCCATATTGGGTTGGTGAAGCAATCTTCTGATGGGAAGGTTGCACTTCGACCATCTAATGATCCTCCTCCCAAGATGGGTGTATTAACGGGTTATGCACCGGGACAGGTAACAATTCTTCTCCCCTTTTGCTGATAATTATAGTTAGTGTGACTAACTTTTGCAAAATGCAGGAGATTGGAGGCTCCAGCGATCAGCCTTCTGCTGCTCCATCTCTTCCTTCCGGACAGACTCTTCTGGAAGAGAAGAATGCCCTGGAGAAGAAGACCGAGGAGATGGCCTCGAAGATTCTGCGTCTAGCAGAATGTCTTGATCGATCCCGAGAAGAGGCGCACCATTTCCGTCGAGAGAGGGACTTCGCTCAGCAACAGCGAGAACTCTCTGACTTGATTAGGGACAATAGTGCGTCTGTTGTTAGGGACGATGTAGATAGACTTAGGGTAGTTGCTAGTTCCCTGGGGGTTGCCAGTGTAGATCCTACTGACAACAACATGTCTCTTGGGGAACTTTGTAAACTTCTTTCGGAGCAAGTCGACGTTTTGATCGACTGTATCCCTTTTGTATGTAAAGAATGTAAGAAATAAAAGTTTCTTATTTCTCATGAATATTCTTCACATCTTCTGTGCGAAAATATAGCCATAAACTTTATGTTCGCGACCATTATACACAGGAAACTTTAGTTCTGCGATCAGAATCGCGTTTAAGAAAAAAGCACCGCGACCTGCCCTGATTCCGCGATCAGTTTCAGAGCCGCGGTCAGAACTCAAGTGCGACCAGAGTTGGAACTCGGTCAGACTGTCACTCCGATTAGAATCGAAGTTTTAGTCTAAAACACGATTTCGATAAAACCATAACCCAATTAGAAACATTCCAGTACGTCAAAAATTGAGTTGCATAATTTTTCCGAAAAAAATGTTCAAAGCATACAAAGGAAAAACGTCTTCTGAAAAGTACTGAAAATTTTTCAGTCCTTTTGCACTTTCAGTTTCCAAAACAAAGAAGACTTTTTGTTTCAGATCCGACGCCTGAATACTTTATCGGGTCCATCAGAGACAGTATCCATTATGGGAAATGAATAAAGCATTCAATGGAACGTTTGAAATGAGCCGTTTACTCATTAATGCGCCGCCTTGGGTCTATAAAAAGGAGCAGATGTCTTCTCAAAGAAGCCACACAGCCAAAAACCCTCATCATTCCCGCCGCACAAAACCCTCATTTTCTTCAGCCTTCGTCTTCCCAAAATCGCCAACTTTCCCTTTGATTCTCCACCAAAGATGGCGTCCTGGAGCCGATCCATCCACCATTCCGAGGAGAGCCTAGTGGCGTTTGAGAAGGAGGAGATCCTTCCTCCGCGGTTGCTTATCAACTGGCGGCCTGCGGAGAAGGACCAAGAAACCCCAACCGTCCAAGAGGGCGAGTTGGTGGTTTTTGAGGAGTACCTGCACTGCGGGTTCCGATTCCCTGAGAGCCAGTTCCTCAAGGATGTCCTTGAGCACTATGGGTGGGAACTGATTAACCTTCACCCCAACGCGATGCTAATCCTTGCGGTATTCTAGCATCTTTGTGAAGCGTTCGTCGGAATATATCCCAGCGTGGATCTTTTCCGGCGATTCTACTTTTCGGCGTGGTCGAAGAGCACCAATGCCGCCGGATGCATTTACTTCCGGCTGAGGGACAAAAAGGAGTATCCCTCCCCACCCCTGCAAGACTCTGTGCACGGGTGGCACCAAAGGTGGTTTTACTGCTCTCCACCATCCGAAAGCAGTCTATGGTTTGAAAACTCGCGACCAGAGAAGTCGAGCGAGTTAGATGTTCCCCCGGCGATGAACTCAAAGCTTTCGAAAATGTGAATCAGCTCCTAGGAAGGTTTGCCGAGACGACTTTCCCAAGTGAGAACGTCGGCTCTCTTCGGAAGCCAATGGTAAAGAACGTGAAGAAGGTCTCCCAAAGACCCAGGACAAAGAGTCCTGCCTCCAAGAAGGCCAGGCCGAATCCCGGGGAGGGGTCTTCACGGAGCGTTGCTCCTACCGCGAGAAAGACGGCGGTAAGATATCACATCCCTTCTGTTTTACCAGGCGCAGATTGGAATCACTTCTTCGTTGTACAGGGAGAGGGGAGCGAGGAGGAAGAGGATGATGTTCCTCTGGTCCTTCGGAGGAGGAAGATCGCGGATCTTCCATCCGGCGATGTCCCAAGCTGCCCCGCAGAGACCATTGTTACCGAAGAGGTGGTCGTGGCAGAACCTGTCATCGCGGAGAATCATGGGGTTGCGGACGACCTCCAAGTTCCTGAAGCCCCCGAGGCTTCAAGGTTAATTGTCTCTGCTTCCCTGGTTGAAAGGACGACCTCAGTAAGGATTCCTTACAGTCATACTTTCTTCAATTCCTTCTGTATATTTTGATGAATCAATGTTTATACAGGGAGGAGAGCTTCTCCCTGCGACTACCGCGAGTCCTAGGGAGGAAAATCCTCCTCCTCTGCGGACAGAGAGGGAGGTGGTTGAGCAAAGGCCGGTTACGGCGGCTCCAGCGACCCAGGAGTTGTCAAGGCCTTCAGATGTAGCCCCACCAGCCAGTACGGTAGCCCAGGTAAAGACCTTGCTTTTTGTCTCTATCTTTTTCTTAGAAATATGCTCATACCTGAACACATCCAGGAAGGAGCTACCTTGTTTGCCATGAGGAAGGCAAGAACCGATGATAGTTCTCCTCCCCAAGGGGAGCCTTCCCAGAAATCTCAGGAGCGAATGGGATTTCAAATAAGGTGATAACCTTAAACTGGCAATAATCTTAAATAAAAACTGTTCAAATTGTCTTTCTTGTCAGGCAAAGAAAGACGGCGCCCAGCTCTTCAACCGCCTCCGGAGGGGTTGAAGCCACAGCTGGTACAGGAGCTTCCAACGAAGAACGCTCCACCCCTGTGGTCCCGGAAGTCGTCCAGACCGCAGGGGAAGGAATAAATGCAGGGACCCAGTCACAACCGCTGACCACTGGGGGTAGCGCCCAGCCGGCACTCCCACCAACTGTCCCTGTAGTAAGCGCATCCGGGGCTCTAGCGAGGATCCCCACTGGATTGGATGATGCTGTCTTACAAAAGTTTATGAAGGTATAATAAACCTCCACCCTCGTGCCTGAATTGTACTTAGGACACCTTTGATCTTCTTCCTTGGCATCACAGGGATTATCCTGGCTAACAAGCCAGTCGCATGTTGTGATGGCCAATACAGAAGCCATTCAAAAAGAACGCGACAGCTTGCGCAGGTGAGGACCATTACCCTTTGGTTAGTATGGGTGCATTTTGGTTGTGACTGCCTTGATTTTGCTGCAGAGAGGTTACATTTTTGAAGAAAGAGGTGGCCAAATTGAGGCTCAGTTCAGTCTCAATGTTTAAGAAACAAGAGACTGAAATCAACAAACTTCGATCAGAGAATGCTGGTAAGCCGATTCCTGATTAAGAAGACTTGAATCCATAATATGCAAATAATCTCCTCTCTCTGTACAGCGCAAGCAGGTCGAATTACGCAGCTTAGTCGGGATAAGGGGATTCTTGAATCCTCGATTCGCCACACCGATCGGGCGATCAAAGAGCTGAGCTTCCTGATCTTCGAAAAACTGAAGGCCGTGGCTGATCTTTTGAAGACCGATGTGGTAGAACCGAAGAAAGACAACCTCAGCGTAAGTGACTGGACATCGCTGCTCACTGCCCAGGCGGATTCACTGCTTCAGTCTCTCCCTGGAGATACACGGTGACGCGAAGAGGTGATCAGAACCAGGGTTCGATCAGTCGCAGTAGCCGTACTCAGCCAGGTTCGACTTCACCATGGCCCAGATGCAGATCTGAGCGCACTGGTGGGTCCGGTTGAGGTCGAGAGTGAAGAGCTACTCGATGCAGTCATGGAGGAGGTCAAGCCCTTAGTAGATAGGCTCCTGACTGAGCTGGGGATCGAATGATCCTTATTTTTGGTATCTAGACAATTGTGTATAATGCAATGTATGTAAAAAATCATTTTTGACAGGAAGTATATATTTTGCATTTTTATAAATGAGTTCCATACTATAAGCACATCCCCCCTAGCCCCCGCCTCTGCTTATGAATACTGAAGCCTTAGTGTTATAAGCAGAGGAGAAAATATAAGCGTAACGACCAGGGGTGTGTGTTTTAAACCAACGATCAGGACCAATGTAACGTCTAATCTTATTGCGAACTGGTAGCCACTCAGATGACCAAGGACTTACCAGATAGCCCCGTATGCACTGAGAAACGGCTTATTTAGGAGTGACTTATCTGGAAGTGGTCATGAGATCGACCAGCGAATCCGATTAAATTGTTGTAATGATCTGACCGCCGGCGGTCAGCCCCCAGGTCGAATGCATGTGATACAGGCTTAAAGAGAAAAACTCATTGTATGAAAGCAAAACATATTTTATTTTGTCAAAAGATGCTAATTGAACAGGAAAAAAGTGATTTGGAATACTTACACGTAAAACTTGCGAAGTTGATCGATGTTCCAAGTATTGGACAAAATCCGACCATCCTCCATAGCTAACTGCGCCGATCCTGTCCGCGGCACTGAGACAACAGTATAAGGACCTTCCCATTTTGGGGAGAATTTGTTGCGATTAGACTGGTCTTGAATTTTTCGTAAAACCAAGTCGCCCACATTGAGATCATATGGTCGCACCTTTTTACTGTGATACCTGCGTAAAGCTTGCAAGTATGCCGCGGATTTAACCAGGGTGCGATCACGCCGTTCTTCTAAGAGGATGAGATCTTGCGCCCGTTGTTCGGACTGATTAATCTGTTCGAACTGATCTGTCCGAACAGAACCAATACTTACTTCCATAGGCAATACCGCCTCACCCCGTAGACCAAATGGAAGGGCGTCTCACCGGTGGCTCAACTAGAAGTAGTTCGTAATGCCCATAGAACGGTATAGAGTTCATCTGCCCAAGCCCCCGAGCGGGTCTTAAGGCGATTAAAGACGCGCTTTTTAATGCCTTGCAGTATTTGCCTATTGGCTCGTTCTACGGCACCATTGCTTTGTGGATGGGCCACAGAAGCAAAGCACACCTTGGTCCCAACCTGATCGCAGTAGTCCAGGAAAAGACCGCTGGCGAACTGAGAACCATTGTCTGTGATGAGACGGTTTGGAACACCAAATCGTGCCACAATGTTCTTATGGAAGAACTTTTGTGCGGCTGATGCGGTAATATTTCGTACCGGTTCGGCCTCAATCCACTTTGTAAATGTGTCAATGGCTACGAATAGAAACTTGTACCCATTGACCGCTTGTGGCATAGGACCGACGATATCCATCCCCCAGACCGTGAATGGCCATGCGAGAGGAATGGTTTGCAACGCATAGGCAGGTTGATGAACTTGCCTTGCGTGGAACTGACACTGGGGACACGTCTTGACCATATGCTTGGCGTCATCAAGTGCCGAAGGCCAGTAGAATCCTTGTCGAAAAGCCTTTCCGACCAGTGTCCGATATGACGAGTGCGCACCGCATACACCGTCATGTATTTCTTTCAAGAGGGATTTTCCTTCCTCCTGAGATATACAACACATGAATACTCCTTGAGTACCCTTTCTGTACAAAATCCCATCCATGAGTTTGTACAGACGCGCTTTTCGAATTAACCGATCACTTTCGGTTTCATCCTCGGGTAGGGTCCCATGTTCAAGATAGACCCTCAATGGATGAGCCTAATCTTGTTCCTGACCGAGGTTGGTAACGAAGGCTATTACCGGATCATCCTCGACCGAAGTCATGATCGAAGAATGGTCCAAGTGTTCAATGAACACTCCTGCCGGAGCGGATGAGCGTGAGGACCCAATTTTGGATAATTGGTCTGCGAGAATATTATCCTTTCGCGGGATGTATTGGACTTCGAAATGACTGAAGTGTTTTTCCAATCTCCTCACTTCCCCCAGGTAATGAGCCATTGTCTCATCGGAGGTGCTGTACTCCTTGTTTACCTGGTTTACGACCAGCTGTGAGTCTCCCCTCACCACTAATCGACGGACTCCGAGGAATTTTGCTGCCCGGAGCCCTGCAAGAAGACCTTCATACTCTGCTGCATTGTTGGTCGCAACAAAGTGTAGTTGAATGACATACTTAAGCTGTTCGCCCTGGGGCGTAACTAAGACCACTCCAGCCCCCGAGTGTTGAAAACTACGGGAGCCGTCAAAGTACATTGTCCAGTAATCGGGGCACTCCAGTTCCTCTGCCAACCGCACGGGTGGCTCAGGGTTGGTCCATTCGACCACAAAGTCGGCCAAAACCTGAGACTTAACGACCGTGCGGGGTGTGAAATGGATCTCGAAGGCACCGAGTTCGACCGCCCATTTGGCGATTCGACCAGATTTCTCTGGGTTTCGGACAATATCCCCCAAAGGAAAAGAGGGAGGTACTGTGATCTTGTGCGCTTGAAAGTAATGTCGTAGCTTACGGGAAGCCATCAGTAGCGCGTAAAGTATCTTCTGGACCTCAGGGTAGCGCTCCTTAGGACCATGAAGTACTTCGCTCACATAGCAGACGGGTCTATGTATTCCTTCCCTATCCGCGATTAGAACGGCGCTGACCGCGTGTGGTGTGGCCGCCAGGTAAAGAAGCAACGGTTCTCCTTTGTCGGGAGACACCAATACTGGCGGACTGGATAGATATGTTTTTACCTCCTGAAATGCTTTTTCGGCCTCATCCGACCATGTAAAGTTATGATGCTTCCGCAAGGCTTTGAAGAAAGGCAATCCCCTTTCGCCTAATCGCGATATGAAGCGACTTAAAGCCGCCATGCGACCAGCCAGGCGTTGAACATCCTTCATGGTCGAGGGCGACCTCATTTGTTCAATAGCCCTGATTTTCTCAGGATTAACTTCAATGCCCCTAGAACACACAAGGAAACCAAGGAGTTTTCCTGAAGAAACCCCGAAAGAGCATTTCTCCGGGTTTAATTTTATTCCAAAGCGATTCAAATTACAGAAGGTTTCAGCGAGATCATCCAAATGAGACAATCTCTTGGTACTTTTTACAACCAAATCGTCTACATATGCTTCGAGATTACGCCCTATCTGGGAAAGAAAGGTCTTTTGCATCAAGCGCTGGTACGTGGAACCTGTGTTCTTGAGACCGAACGGCATTCTGACGTAGCAGTATGTGCCGAACGGGGTGATGAAGGCAGTCTTCTCTTCATCGTCTTCTGCCATGCTAATTTGATGATATCCTGAGTAAGCGTCCAGAAAACTCATCAGTTCGCAACCCGCAGTCGAGTCGACCAGCTGGTCGATGCGGGGAAGGGGAAAGTCATCCTTCGGACAGGCAGCGTTGAGGCTAGTGTGTCGACGCACATGCGCCACTTGCCATTTGACTTGCGGACCATGACCGGATTGGCGAGCCATTCCGGGTGATCCACTTCGCAGATAAACCCGGCTTGTAAGAGTTTGTCCAACTCCTCTCGGATGGCTTCCTGTCGGTCAACGGCAAAACGCCTGAGCTTTTGCTTTATTGGTCGTTGTCCAGGTCGAATTGCTAACCTGTGCTCAATTACTTACCTTGGGACACCGGGCATGTCGGACGGTTTCCACGCAAACACGTCTGCGTTAGCCCGGAGGAAAGCAACGAGGTCGAGTTCCTATTTGTCATCCAGGGCTGATACAACCCGAATTGTCTTGGACGGGTCATCTGGGTACAAAGGAACTTGTTTGAGTTTTTCATCTGGTCGAGGAACAGCCTTGGTCGCATCGGCGGCGACGGTGGCGACCTGAGCGTCCCGGAGGGGAAGTTGATCGACCATCTCCAAAGATAGCCGGCCGCACGTGAGTGCCACATTGCGACTGCCTCGGATCGAGATGACACCTTTGGGGTCAGGCAATTTCCCACACTGATAAGCATAGTGCGTTGCCATCATGAACTTAGCAAGAGTCGGCCTGCCAAAGATTGCATTATAAGCTGAATCACAATCGATTACATCGAAAGTAACCAATTCTGTCCAAAAGTTGTCTGGTTCTCCCAGAGTGACCGGGAGGACCACTTGTCCTAATGGCATCATGGAGGGGCCTGGGATTATCCCATAAAACGGATGGATTATGGGCTTGATTCTCGAACGAGGAATTTGCATCTCATCGAGTGCCTTGACCAAAAAAAGATCAAGGGAACTTCCCCCGTCAATCAGGACCCTTTCGACTCTCGCGTTACTGATGATTGGGGTAATGACCAGAGGTAACCTCAATGGTCGGGTTAGCCCCACAGGACAGTCAACGCGATCGAACGTCAAAGGCATATCCGACCAATGGGGGTATTGAGGTTCACCAAGGGATGTCTCTGTTTGGTTAACCTCTCGGCAGAAGGTTTTAAACTGCCTTTTGGAAACAAAAGAGAAAGAACCTCCGAAAATGACATTAACATGATTTTGAGGTACCTGGTAAGCCATCTCTTCGTCTCCGTCGACGTCTCTAATCCCGCACGCCTGCTCTTTAGGCGGTAAGGTTGGCATTGGCCCAACTCCTTGGTAGAAATCGTCCAGTTGTTTCAACCAACTCCTGCAGTTTTTGAGGTCGTGGCCTGCGGAGTTGTGGAGTGGACACCACTTCTTGCCCTCCTGCGGATTAGTTGATTTTTCTGGCTGGTCGGAATCCCGACCACCAGAGGCAGTTTTACTTTTAAATGAAGACTTATTACCTTTGGTCGAAGGTGGCTTCTCTGCGACTGCGACCTCGCGGTACTGTCCAGAGCGGTTCCTCTTCGACTTTTTTGACTTCCCACCCGGTGAAGACTCCGGCTTTTTGCTTGAATCTTCTTTCCTGGCGTCCTTGAAGCCTGGTTGGGGTGGTAGGTCCCCCTTGTCGACCATTCGGCTCCATTCGACCGCTTCGGCTGCATCGGAATATCGATCAGCCATGTCGAACAGATCGGCCGCTGATCGAGGAGGGTGGATAAGCAAGTCTTCAGTGAATCTCTGGTATCGAACGGCATGCTTAAATGCCCTGATCACGGAGCCATCAGATATGTTCGGGATGGTATTCCTCACCCCGACAAACCTCTTGACAAACTGCCGAAGTGTTTCAGTCGAAGTTTGCCGCAGCCTATGCAAGTCGTCCTCCTTACCCGGCTTTTGGTAACAATTTTGGAAATTGCTGAGGATGGCATCGCATAGCATTTCCCAATTGTAGATGGAACCCTCAGGCTGATTAAACAACCAGGTTCTAGCCGGTCCTGCGAGGACTGTAGGCAGGTAGTTGGCCATGACCTTGTCATCGCCTCCCGCTGCTTGGATGGCAGTAATATAAATCTGAAGGAACTCGGATGGGTTCTGAGTTCCATCAAACCTCTCAATGGTCCCTGGTCGAAACTTATCGGGCCAAACGACTGCTCGTAGGCTAGGCGAAAAAGCTTTGCAACCAACGTAAGGACCTTGAATCGCCCTGTGACTCTCGGTTGGGTCTCGAGCGACCTCACGCAATGGCGAGGTTACTCGTGGTCCCAAACGAGAGTGAACAGGAACTCGATCCCTACTACGAGAATCCTGCATTCGCCGGTATTTGTCCTGTCGGGACGGTACGGGCGGCGGGTAACTCCGCCGGCCGGAGCCAGAATGAGGACCATCCCACTCACGGGAATGTGTTACCGAGCGGGAAGAGGTTGTTGGGATCGCCTCGGATGCGACCTCGTCCAATCTTTCCGCCAGGATCCTGAAAAAGGCCGGTTTCTGCGCATCCGTGACCGTAGGAGGAAAATTGCGCATGACTTCCGCGATAGATCGCAGTCGACCATGGGTACTTCTCCTAGGGGCACCAGGTGTTATCGTTTCTTCGTCCACTGGGAAACGCTCCGGTGGTAAAGAAGGAGTTTGGTCACGTCTACGACCACGCGACCGTCGAGAAGAACTCGGGGCAGCATCGTAACGAGCCTGCGCATCTTGAAGAGCCTCTAGGGCAGTTCTGCATAGTTCGTTGTTCTGTTGCTCGAGATCTTGATCCTCCTTCTGTTTGCGATCCTGTTCTTCCCTGGCAGCCTGTTGATCGGGAGTTTCTTCCGACAGCGCAGCAAACTGCCTAGGGAGAGAAGTTGCCGATGGGGAAAACATCTTGGTTTGTTCCGAGTCGGACTCGAAATCAAAGAGACGGTGAAGGTTATCAGGGTCGAACCTTCCTGGGCTAATTTCCGGGTCATCATCATACTTTCCCTCAGCGGGGTCGTATGACGGGCCGGATTCATCACCTAGCACATTAAGAACCTCTGTGGCTTCTGACCTTGCGCCAGTTGCTTCCTGGTCGATTGACATGACTTGGAGAGATGATTCAACCTGTGGAAGATTCTGGCCTTCGACCTCTTCCATCGGAACAGGATCGCTTGGAGAAGGCATTGGTATATGGGCATAATCCTCGAGATCGAAATCGTTCTCGGAATCATATGCTCCAGCCATGTTTCAGCGAACCTCCAGATTTCAATTAGGACGCCTTGAGAAAGGCCCCACGGTGGGCGCCAGCTATCGACGATTCGGACTCGGGGTCCTCAGCCGAGCTTATGCAAAATTTGTAATTGTGAGACCTTTCAAGATGACCCTCCGGGAAGGTATGTAGAACAATGGTGAACAGGAGCACAGAGAGATTTATACAGGTTCGGGCCCTCGATGGTGGGAGTAAAAGCCCTATGTCCTGTTAGAATTTCACTATATGTGATAAAGCTTTACAAACTAGCGGGGAGAAACCTTCACAGGCGAAAGTTTTCCCTATATAAGTGTACAAAAAGAAACTATAGGAGACTTGTAAGTATTGTCTAATCTAAGCCGTAGACTTGGCTGTTTTAGTGGTCGAGATACCTTGTATCTCACTTATATCAGGGGTCTTGTTCTTCCAAATGTCTTGGATCCCCCTGTTTGATGTACTTTGCCACCTTTTTATACTGGTCGAAAGGGTGCCATATGAAAACAACTGCATCAAACGGTTGGATGTGGTTTCTGTAGAACCGCTGTTAACTTCCACGGAGGTTATTATCACGTGTTAATCATGAATAACCGCATATATTAACCTCTGATGGTTGGTCTTCAACGTGGAGGAATCCTCGGGATGCTTGGAATATCCTGATATAAGGATAACCGAATAAACTCCAAGCATCCTAGTCGAGAATGTTCTAACCGTGGAATGTGGGCTGTCCGCGCAACATCTCGGATATCCAGTCCGCGTATAGCATACGAACTTCTGACCGCACAAGGCTGTCGGCCTAACCGCACGAAATCCGCGACCTGATCGCGTAAAGCTTGCGACCTCATGGTGATGCCCCTCAAAAATGGCTTGAGTTCGCATCGCCATATATATGTTTGGTTCGAACCTGTCTTGAACCAAAAGTTTATTAGAAGTGACCCGGGTGTCAATCCTCGTCACATACTTAAAGTGGACGATAGATACCAGCTCACTTCCTGAGGACACCACCACCGCCACAACGCATGACCGAGCTCCTTCGGCCCCCATGCCTCCTCCGACGACCTCAAACCCTTCGCCATCAAATGAGTCCGGCGGCACCGCGCCCCAACCTTCGAAGGTATACACTCGCTCCCCGCTCAAAGGCAAGGACAAGGCCAAAGGCAAGGCCAAACAAAGCCAGTCGGGTACGTTCAAGAACGGGTCCCCACTCGTGTCGGAGTACCTTCTGCGCAATATGGATCAAATAACCATAAGTCTCCACGAGTGGTACCTGACCCGGTCTAGGCGCCACATCAACTTCTTGGTTCACTTCAGGCCAGGTCATTTTCACCGTGAGGCCAGGAGCATATCGGTGGCCCGCGAGGATTTGTTCGACCTCCTCAACTGGCAGGAGCTTGATATGTCCATCATACGAACTGGAGTCCTGTGAGTTTGCTGTTGTCTAAAGTAATCACAGTTCATTTCATAAATCTAATCACTTTGTATGCACTACTTACTAATGTCTACTTTGCATCCAGGTGCATGTATAGGTTGGCGTCGATGAGGGCATGTGACAAGGTGGGTTTCCTCGACCCAGAGAAAATAAGCCTCACGATGCTAGAGCACGACCAAGCACATGCGGAGGAATACATATCAAGGGCACTACTAGCGCAGCAGGACCGAGAGTTCATCCTTGCGCCGTACCACCAAAGGTTAGTGCATTTCTTACTAATTTAATTCATTCTTGTATGTTACGCCTAACATATGTATGAAACAGTTCGCTTATATATGCAATGTAGTGGCCACTGGGTCCTCGCCGTCATTTGCCCATGGATGAATGAGGTCTATTACCTCGATTCGATGAGCGACAAGGTGGCACATGTTTTCACCCTCACATGGCACATAGACGCGTAAGTAACATAGTTGTTTTCAAACTACTATGTCATGATAACATATTAATGATAACATATTAATCATCAATACTAAAGTAAATACAGGGCTTTCAAAAATTATGTTAGTGCTGGAGGGAGGCATGACGCGTCGAAGGGCACAACAATTTCTTGGAAAGAATATGAGGTAATTAATACAGATGGAAGTACTCATGATGAGTCTTTTAATTTAAGCTTAATTAGTTCTTTCGAGTTAATGTGGGTTTATGTCTTTGCATATGCAATTATCCCAGTGCCATCAGCAGCCACAATAGTGGGAATGTGGCTTCTATGTCATGAGATTCATGTATGACCTGATCAGGAGAAACTTTGCCCAATTCCCTAAGGTAACCATTTTTCCTGACTCAAAGTCGAACATTAATTGGATGTGACGTACGTTCCTAACTTCATACACGCATATATGCAGAGCGCCATGTTGAAAGAGCAATATTAGTTGCCTCAATTGAAGGAGCTGCGAACAATTTGGGCTCAATATGTCATGGAAGAAGTGGATATCAACGATTGATTGTAACTGACTTGTGTAATATATATTGAATGTGTTGATTGCTATATTTGTGAATAAACTCAATATGTGAATAGATTCATTGATGTATTTGTGATAAACTCGATCAATATGTGAATAAATTCAATCTGTCCAATGCATGTGTATATTACTGTATTAGTGTATTTGTGAACAAATTCAATATGTGAATATTGGTGTATTTGTAAATATTGGTGTATTTGTGAATGATCCAATGTATCTCTGTATTGTTGTATGTATATGTGAAAGATTCCAGTACTAACCGTGTCGAGTAGATAACCGATAGGAAAAACTACATAGTACTATCGGTTATATACTACAACCGATAGAATAAAAATTCCAGTACTATCGGTTCATATACTACAACTGATAGAATAAAGTTTCCAGTACTAACTGTGTCGAGTACCTAACCGATAGAAAAAACCTACACAATACTATCGGTTTAGATCCGAGCCGATAGAAGAAATAGTCATTAGCGATTAGTGAACGTTGGGAATGTAGATGTTTTACTAACGGTTTTCAACCGATAGAAGTGTGTTATATTTGTACTATCGTGCCGATCACTATCGGTAAGAGAACCGATAGTAGAGTGGATTTTTAACCGATAGTGAAAAGCATTTTTGTAGTAGTGAAAGTGTAATTGTATGACATATTAGAGCTGGTCTCCTTGAGGCATAATTAAAACTGCTCCAACCCCCTGAGTTTGTAAAACTCCGAGAGCCATCGAAATACAACGCCCAGTGGTCGGAATTTTCTAAATCCTCTGATTCTTGCGCAAGCGGTTCGGGATTAGTCCATTCGACCACAAAATCTACAAGGATCTGAGATTTGGTTGCTACTCGAGCTATGAAGTGGATATCAAATGCTCCCATTTCAATAGCCCAATTCGCAACCCAACCAATTACTTCCGGATTATGGAGAATGTCCCCTAAGGGGAAAGGACGAGGGCACAGTAATCTTGTGCGCTTGAAAGTAATGTAAGAACTTTCGTGAAGCCATTAAGAGAGCGTAAAGTAATTTCTAGACCATAGGGTATCTCTCATTTGGTCCATTCAATACTTCACTTACATACTAAACTAGTCATTACATTGCCTCCCTTTCCGCGAACAACACAGTGCTGACCGCATGAGGGGTAGCATCTAGATAAATTAGTAATGGCTCTCCCATGGTCGGGGAAACCATTACTAGAGCACTGGCTAAATACGTTTTCACTTCCTGAAAGGCTTTTTCTTCTTCGTCCGACTACTGGAAACCATTGTGCTTTCGTACAACCTTAAAGAAAGGTAGTCCGCATTCACCTAACCTCGAGATAAAACGGCTCAAAGCTGCCATTTGGCCGGTTAGGCTTTGTACCTCCTTCGTAGTCGAAGGAGATCACATTTGCTCAATGGCCCGAATTTTCTTGGGATTAATCTCAATGCCTCTTGAAAAAACAAGGAAACCCAAAAGTTTTCCAAAAGAATCTCCAAAGGACCACTTTTCAAGATTCAACTTTCCCCCATATTTATTCAAATTACAAAAAGTTTCAGCCAGATCATCAATGTGTCTGGAGCTTTTTAACTTCTTTACAACCAAATCATCTACATAAGCTTCCAAATTACGCCCTAATTGAGATTGAAAGGTCTGGTGCATCAAGCACTGATTCGTGGAACCAGCATTCTTAAGACCAAAAGGCATTCTAACGTAGCAGTATATACCAAATGGTGTGATGAAGGCAGTTTTCTCTTCATCTTCTTCTGCCATGCTAATTTGATGGTACCCTGAGTAGGCATCCAGAAAGCTCATCAGTTCACATCCCGCTGTTGAATCGACCAACTGATCGATACGGGGAAGCGAAAATCATCCTTGGACAGGCAGCATTGAGACTGGTGTAATCGATGCACATGCGCCACTTACCATTTGATTTCAGGACCATGACTGGGCTTTGTGAGCCATTCTGAATGGTCGACCTCGCGAATAATGCCAGCTTCCTAGAGTTTATCTAACTCCAAACGAATGGCATCTCTCCGATCAGGGGAAAATGTCTGAGCTTTTGCTTTATAGGTCGCTGTCCAGGCTGGATTGCTAGTCTGTGCTCTATCACTTCCCTTGGGACTCTAGGAATGTCAGATCATTTTCACGCAAATGCATCTGCATTAGCCCCGAGGAAAGAGATGAGCGCGAGTTCCTATTTGCTTTCCAGTTTTTACCCTATTCAAATGGTTCTAGATGGATCATCTGGGAATAAAGAACTTGCTTAAGTTTCTCTTCTGGTACCAGAGTTACCTTGACCGCATCTAGCTCTATTACTTTGGTCGCAGCCTTACGTCCCTGAGGGGAAGCTGATTAACCAACTCTAGGAAAATGTGATCACATGTGAGGGCCGAATTTTGGTTGCCAATTATCGTGATCACGCCTTTTGGTCTCGGCACCTTGACACACTGATAAGCATAGTGCGTTGCCACCATGAATTTTGCAAGCGAGGGCCAACCAAGAATTGCATTGTATGCCAAATCAAAATCAATGACATCAAAAGTAATTAACTCTATTCGGAAGTTCTCTGGTTCTCCAAGAGTTATCAGCAGAACAATCTGACCGATAGGAGTATACGAATGACTAGATATAATCCCATAGGCTTTATCCTTGAACGAGAGATTTGCATCTCGTCAAGAGATTTGGCAAAGAGTAAATCGTGGGAACCACCTCCATCGATTAGGACTCTACCCACTTTAGCATTGCTAAATGTGGGAGTTATAACCAGAGGAAGTCGTCGTGGTTACGATAGTCCCTTGGGACAATCTTCCCAACTGAAGGTCAGGGATGTCTCTAACCAGCGGGGACATTGAGGTTCTCCTGGAGGAGCCTCAACATTATTCACCTCTCGGCGAATAGTTTTAAAATATCATTTGGAAAAGTAGGACGAAGAAACACCAAAAATAATATTAACATGATTATTTGGTACCTGGTATGGCATGTCCTTATCTCCATCGGTATCTTTATTTCCACTGGGTTATCCTTTTTCTGGTATTGTAGGCATATGGGCTTTACCTTGGTAAAATTCTTTAACCAATTTTGACAGTTCTTGAGGTCGTGTCCTAGAACTTCATGCAGCGGACACCACTTCTTGCTTTCCTATGGGTTAGCTTGCTTCTCCGTGTGGTCACTGTTACGACCAGCAGAAGAAGATTTATTACTTTTGAATGGAACTTTATTACCTTTCTCCTGTGGTCGCTTATCCAAGGTCGAGACCTCTTGAGATTGGCTTGCTCCATCCTTTTTTGACTTCTTGATCTTCCCGCCCGAAGATGGTCCAGATTTCTTGTTAGAGTTATCCTTTCCTTCATAATCCAGACCATGCTATGGGGTAAATCACCTTTGTCCACCATTCTATTCCATTCCACTACCTCAGTAGCGTCGGAATAACGATCTACCATGTCGAAAAGCTCTGACACTGATCTTGGTAGATGAATACTGAGATCCTCCGTGAATCTTCGGTATCGAATGTTGTGTTTAAAGGCTCTGATAACTGAATTGTCAGAGATGTTGGGGATAGTATTTCTTACCCCACAAATATCTTCACAAATTGTCAGAGTGTTTCACTCAAGGTTTGGCGTAAACGATGAAGGTAATCTTCCTTGCTAGGTTTCTGATAATAATTTTGGATATTGCTAAGGATAGCATCACATAGAATCTCCCAATTGTAAATAAATCCTTCTGACTGATCAAACAGCCAAGTCCGTGACGGACCTTCTAGGACCGTTGGCAAATAATTCGCTATCACTTTCTCGTTTCCACCTGCCACCTGGATAGTAGTAACATAGATTTGGAGAAATTCAGATGGATTTTGTGTTCCATTGAATCACTAAATTGTGCCTATCTTGAATTTATTAGGCCAGTTACTACCCTCAATCCTGGCGAGAAAGCTTTGCGACCAACATATGTAGTACGCAGTTGCCGATCATCATGACCATCCTCCTGGTCGCGGGAAAAGCTTGCAGGCGAAGTTCCATGATGTGGTCCCAACGTGAGTGTATTGGCTCATGATCGCGGTCACAAGAATAAGAATTCTTCGGATCTTGTCATGACTATGACGAGTTGGTGTGATTCAAACATGATCAGGTCTTCTTTGACTAGATCGAGCACTATTTCCTTCACTAGAATTGGTTGTTGAACGCGATGAGGCAGTTGGAGTTACATCTGATGCAACCTCGTCAAGATTATCTGCAAGAACTCTTGCGAAAGTTACCTCATTGTCATTAGCAAAACCGGCGGGAGAATTACGGAGTGCTTCCACGATCACACGAATGCACTCCTGCGTGCTTCTTCTAGGAGCCAAAGGAGTTTTTTCCACCATTGCCTCACCCACTGGGGAACACTTCGGATCTGTGAGGGATGTCTGGTCGCGCCTACGACCACCAAGGGGTCGTTGGCGGGACGTTCCAGGACAGAAGTTCGGAGCATCATGATGAAGTTGAATAAGATGCAGAGTTTCCTCTGTCATTTTGTGAACCTCATCCTCACAACGCATACGAGCTTCATCTTTCAACCGTTTATGGTCTCCTTCCTCCCTAGCAAGCCGTTGCTCAGGAGTTTCCTCGAAAAGTACTACAACTTCCCGTGAAACTGCAACCATAGATGGGGAGAGCATCTCCTCTTTGTCCGAGTCACACTCGAAGTCAAAGAGAGAATTTGAATTATCTGGAGTAGACTCTACCAAACAAGATGAACGGTAATCACTAGGACCATCCATATTAGACATGGACGCATCAGGATCTCCATTGCCTCTATTGGTTAAAGTAACAGGTTGTGGTACATACTCACCTTCGAATGCAGCAGGGCTCACTGAAGACGAATGAACTACTTCCTCAAGTTTTTGATCACTGGTCACGACCAAAACAGGAGCAAAATTCTCCTCAGCACTGGGCTCGAGAATGGCATCGATCTCCTCAATCGGAATATTATCTTCATTCATGACATCGATATAGTCGGCGAGATCGAAGTCATTTTCGGAGTCGTACGCACAAGGTAAAGGATCCATGGACACAGTTAACTTTGGTGAAGAAGAAATACCTTGTAGGATCCCCACAGATGGCACCAGCTATCGACGATTGGGACAAGATCCCAAGCCGAACTTACACAAAATTTGTTTGTTTAGTAGGGAGGTAGTATCAATCAATCACCACAGAGAAATCATTGTATCTATGAACAAGTAAGCACACTGTGTTTATATAGGTTCGGGCCCTCATAGTATGAGTAATAGCTCTACTCCTGTTGAGTCTCATTATATGAATAATGGTATTATAGAATATGTTTTGACAAGTCTAATCCTTCAATCTCATCTTAGACTCTTCTTAGATCAATTTCTATATCATCTGATCTCCTCCTCTGATCTTTGGGTCTCCTTTTTATAGTTGATGAAGAGACACCAGTTGCTTAATCAAAGGGATACTTCGACGATAACTGTACAGTAGTTGTAAGCAGTTTTCATTTTTTGACCAAAGGCAGTAGGCAAGAAGCCTACTGCTAAATAAATATATATAAGAGGAAAGAGTAGAAGCAAACCGAAAAGCAAAAAAGAACAAACAACCGAAAGGAAAAGAAAATGAAGATTACAAGAGGTCAATCCATCTAATAATTTGATGTCTAATCCTCTCCTGTACCAGATTTAAATCTGAAAGAAAAGCCCATTTCTAGTCCAAAGAATTAGGAACCTTAAATTGGAAAATCTTCTTGTTCCAAATTTTCCAAATGTTCCAAATTGCCACCATCATGACCTCCATGAAAAAGTCTTCAAGAGCTATATTATCATTTCTAGCCCTCCAAATCATATCCATAATAGAGGGATTGAGGATCCATTTAAAACCAATTAAATTCCAACATCGGATGGCAAAGGGACACTCAAAAGAAGTATGGCACTGAGTTTCAAGGATCCCATCTGCACATAATTCACAAATATTTTAATGACTAAGTAAGTTCTTCTTATCCAGCAAGCCTCTACTATTTAATCTCTCTCAAAGAAAAATCCAAAAAAAACTTTAATCTTGAGAAGACAATGATTCTTCCAACAAAGTTTGAAAATAGGATGAACGAAAAAAACCCTCATCAAACTCTTATAAACCTTATTAGTTTCATAATTCAGGGGATTGCTATTAATCAACATCCAGTAATCGTTCAAGCTTGCATCTCCAGGCATTTCAAATTGTAAAGAGAGAAATCGTTAATATTGAGAAAAGGCTAAGTTAGATAAAGAAAGCTAAGAATAAACATCTCCATCTTCCATATTTCGAAATTGTTACACTATTAAATCTCTAACCGAATAAGAGAATAACTCTGCCCATCTGAGAGAAAGGGTCTCTGAAAACCAAAGGTCTTTCCAAAAATCACAAGTATCACCTCTTCCAATGAGGCATTTAGAAATAAAATACCTTTAAAGAAAGTTAAGAGATGCAACAGGTCCCTCCACCAAAAAGATCCAACTAAATGATGATTCGAAAGAAGTTTATTAAAGTAGCAATAAGACCACATAAGCTGAACCCAGGGAGACAAGTCCTTATTAAAGAACTTATACAAGAATTTCAAAAGGAGAGCCAGTTTTGAGTTCTCAAATTAATAACCCCATGACCACCATTCCTCTTTGGCCTACAAACTTTGTCCCAAGCAATCAAACAGTGACCACCATGACAACTGGATTGTCCTCTCCAAAAAAAAAAGCCCTTCTAATTCTATCAATTCTTCCAATAGTGGTAGTGGGAATTTTGAGAGTAGACATCAGAAACATCGGTAAAGAAGAAATAACCAAGTTAATCAGAGTTAATCTCCCTCCCAAAGAAAGAAAAGGGAACTACCAACCAGACAATCTTTTCTCAATTATTTCAATCAACCTATCATAATTTTCAATTTTAGGCTTAGAGAGACTGAGGGGAAGTCCAAGATATGTGAGAGGAAAGAAACCTACTTGACATCCTAGATTCCCGGCTAAATTTGAAGTATGCTCTTCAGAAAAATTAATAGGAATCAAGAAAGATTTAGCAAAGTTCACTTTTGAACCCATAGAAGAGGCAAATGAATGAATAAGAACCTTCAAGAGAAAAATCTCAGTGGCAACCGGTTTAACAATAATCAGAGTATCATCCGCATATTGAACAATATGAAAGTCAACATTTCCCACCACATGAACTGGTAGGCTGAGCAAACCCTTGTCCTTTGCCGAATTCAATATATATTGCAAAAGATCTACCACCAACACAAAAGTGAAGGGGATAGCGGGTCACCCTACCTAACACCTCTTTTACATTGAATTTGTTTCCTAGGAATTTCATTTAACAAGATTTTAGAGCTTCCAAGACCCAGCAACATTTTGATCCAATAAGCCATTTACCACCAAACCCTTTAGCCTTTAAGACATCCAAAATGGCTCCATGTTCAATAAGATCAAAGGCTTTCTCAAAATCTAATTTCAGTAACACAAGAGACTCTTGAGAAGATTTACAAATATGTAAATATCCAAATGCCCAAGCAGCACAATCCTGAATCGTTCTGGATTTAATAAAACCATATTGATTATGATGCACAATAGAAGTGATCACATGCTGAAGACGATTAGCAAGAAGTTTAGTGATTAGCTTCAAAGATCTATTAAGAAGAGAGATAGGCCTAAAATCAGAGACTTTCTTTGTCCCATCTTCTTCGGAACCAAGACGACAAAAGAAGAATTAAGCCTATCAAGATCCACTTGGCCCTCAAAGAACTACTGAATAAGCTCATAAAAATCATATCTAATAATGTGCCAACAAGAACAAAAGAAAGTGGCATTAAAACCATCTGGACCCAGACTTTTGCCCCGAGGCAAATTCAAAATCACTGAATCAATTTCCTGAGTAGAAAAGTTAGTTTCCAAACAGGATAATCCTCCTGCAAGGGGGTAATTAGCTCATCCAAATTAAACTGCATTCCTTGATATTCATAGATACCTATTCTTTCCTTGAAAGAGAGCCAAAGATGATTCACCATTTCTGAATGATTGTACAGAATCATATAATTATTATCTTCCAAAAGATAATATGATTAACTCTGAAGTTATTAGAGGCTACTGAGTGAATGAATTTAGTATTTTCATCTACTAATTTAGCCCAGCGAATACGACCTCCTTGGCTGCAGTACCCATTTCTAATTCTAAGCAGCATAGATAAATGTCTCTTTAGAATAATTCAGAAATTGAATTCAAATCTATAAAGATCCCTCTGTTCCTCTAAACCATCCAAAAGAGCCAAAATACAATTACAATTATCCACCCGAAAATGGGAGATCTTGAATTATTTGCACCAAAAAGCAGTTGTCATTCGCCGGTTAGAACGTGTAGTTATAGATAACTGCACACCCATCCATATCTTATTGATAGTTTAAGGATAACCACACGACATAATTATCCTTAGTTTATCAATAAGTGGAGTATTACACTAGAAGTATTACTTAAGGTATGGTTGTAATGCAACCGTGCAACTTTCAATCCATGGTCGGCAACTTTCGTCCAGACCTTCTTGACTCGGTGATTGCGCACGGACTGCGACTACAAATTAGGGATTATGAGATCTCCGCAACCATATAAACCGCGGGAAGGTATCTCCACAATCATAGTGCTTGCGGGTAATTTAATTGTGGATAATTACGACCATGGAAGCTTATGGCCACAATTGATTGGGCTATTATGACCAGAATGTCTTGGACTCATTCCTCAGTCTCTTTCCATGACCTTCTGCGACCATGGAAAGATACAAACTGGTTGGTTCTCTTCCTATGGTCTCCTGCAACCTCGGGAAGGTATAAACTAAAGTCTCTTTCTACGATCTCCTGCAACCTCAGGAAATATATAAAAGGACTCGAATCTCCCTCCATGGTTTCCTGCGATCACGGAGAGGTATAGACAAAGGACTTGGTATAAATCCTCGTCACTTGCGTTGTCTGTACGTCAACCCTGGAGGAAGTTCATGGCTAAATAAATAATTTGCGTAATCAGGATAACATAGTTCTTTTGAATCAACTTAAGGTGCTCGTCGGGTAAGGTATCATTGATGTGAGTGTCGGCAGTGTCAATGAAGCGTCATGAAAGATGATCAATGATGATGTTCTCAGCACCTTTTTTATCTTTCATTTCCAAATCAAATACCTACAGCACTAGGATCCATCGTACAAGTCATGTTTGGTTTCTATCTTGGTCAAAAGATACTTAACAGCAGCATGATTAGTGCGCTCAATAACCTTTGAACCAATCAAATATGGACAAAATTTGTCTAGGGCTTAGACTACAACACACAATTCTTTTTCAGTTGTGGTGTAATTAATTTGAGCATCATCCAAAGTCTTTGTTACATAGTATATAGCATGTAAAATTTCATTTGTTCTTTGCCCTAGAACAACACCAATTGCATAATCAATAACATCGCATATCAATTCAAAAGGTTCATTCTAATTTGGAGGTTGTATGATGGGAGTAGTAGTTAATGTATGTTTCAATTGATTAAAGGCATCAAGACATTTTTTATCAAAATCAAATGACGCATCTTTACCAAGCAATTCAGTGAGAGGTTTAGTTGTTTTTCAAAAACTTTTAATGAAACGACGGTAAAAACCTGCGTGTCCCAAGAAATTGCGTATGCCCTTCACGTTGCTTCGTGGTGGAAGACTCGCGATGACGTCGATCTTTGCCTTGTCGACTTCAATCGCTCGTTCGGAAATTATGTGGCCAAGCACCATGCCTTCTTGGACCATGAATTGGCCATTTTCCCAATTGAGCACAAGATTTACTTCTTCGCACATGCACAACACTCGAGAAAGATTATGTAGATAGGCATCAAAAAAGAACCATAAACGCTAAAATCATCCATAAAAACTTCCATTATTTCCTCAATTACATATGAAAAGAAACATCTTTGAAAGGTAGCAGGCGTTTTACATAGCCCAAATGGTATTCGACGATAAGCAAAAGTATCAAACGGACACGTAAACGTCGTCTTATCTTGATCATCAGGATTAATTGAGATTTGAAAGAACCCCGAATACCCATCAAGAAAACAAAAATATGAATGTTTGGCCAATCTTTCCAACATTTCATCAATGAAAGGTAATGGAGAGTGATCCTTCCTAGTGGCGCTATTCAATTTGTGATAATCAATGCACATGCGCCATCTAGTGACAAGTCTAGTAGGGACCAATTCATTGTTAGTATTCTTAACCACAGTCATGCCCCCTTTCTTTGGAACCACATGAACAAGACTGACTGGATTACTATTAGAAATAGGATATATGATACCCACAGCTAATAGTTTAGACATTTCAACTTTAACAATTTCCTTCAAGTTAGGGTTTAGTCTATGTTGACGTTCAACGAAGGTTTTTGTTTCATCAACTAGAGAGATCCTATTAATGAAAATTTCAGGGCTAATTTTCTTGATATCATCAATTGAATAACCTAGGGCATTGTGATGCACACAAAATAAAGAACTCAATTTTTCTAGTTGCGAATTGGTCAATTTTGCATTAACAATAACGGGTTGCATCTCATCATCATCCAAAAACACATATTTCAACAAGGAATGAAGAGTTTTAAGTTTAGGTTTACTTACCTTTTCCTTACTTGAGATGTCAGAGTCAGAGATGTCCTCTTTGGATGGTTCTTTTGTTGGTTCATCTTCGCTTTGTTCGTTTTCTTCGCTACTATCTGTTTTTTTGTTTTCAAGGATTTCATCCATTCCTTCTTCCAAAGTGAGTCGACGTGGTGACTCCTCTTCTAGGACATCTTCTAGATCATCCACGCTGCAAAGTTTTTCCTCATACATAGGGCAGTTAACAAAATTAGACATTTTAAACAAAATTTGCTCCTCCCCTATGTGAAAGGTAATTCATCCCTCACTAACATTAATGAGGGCACCTGCTGTCCAGAGCATTGATCATCCTAATATAATAGGTATAGCAACATCTTCATCCCTATCAAGAATGAAAAATCAATTGGAAAATAAAATTTACCGACTTGAAGAGGCACATCTTCCAGTATTCATTCCAGATGCTTCACTGAGCGATCGACATGTTGCAAAACCATGTGTGTAGGCTTGATCTCACCCATGCTCAAATGTTGTGCAATGGTAAGAGGCATCACACTTACGCTTGTGCCTATAATTTTTAAATATTTTGTATTTATCACTAGATATGAGGTTGATATATGGGCTCTAGTCCATCTTGTTTGCCTCACGAACTATAATTTTTAATTTTTATAGTGTTATGAAGATTTTTTTAAAAAAAACTAAGGGTCTGATTGGAAAGACAGTTTTTATCCATTGCTAAAAAATTTTATAGTATAAAATTAAGATTCTAATTTAGGGCCAATTTGGATAGCCCCAGATTGGGCCGGATCCAGCCCAATCTGGCGGCAATAGAATCCCACCCGGAATTAAATTCAGCCCAGCTAAATATCGCGTTTGGGTCAGGCTGGGAATGGGAAAATTCTGGCCCAAACCCACTGGATCGGTCGAGAAAAAAAAGCTTGTGGAGGCAATTTTTTCCCCACTCTCTCTCGCGGCTGCTCCCTCTCGTGACGACGCTTCCCCATGATCTCTCTTGCGATCTCTCTCGCCACCGCCTACTCCTCCCCTCGCAACGCCTCGACTCTGTCGCCTACCCCTCCCCGCACGATGCCTTCACCCTCTCTTTGGTGAGATCATACCCTCCCCATCTAGGGTTTCCCAGATCTAGTGTTTCACATATCTAGGGTTTCGGAGGCATTTTTGATTTATATGCACTGAACGTCTAGATCTAGCCGACACCGAGGGGGAGGACTGCCTGAGATTAGAGTCACGCCGGTGCCAGTACTACTCTTTTTTCCCACAAATGCTCACAGATCCAGTGACAGGGGGTGTTAGTCCCTCTCAAATCGGAGTAGATCAGAGCAAGAACACAAGTGCTTGGAAATCTTTGATCCTGGTACATAGCAATCTCCAATTCTCCTCCCATCTCTATTTTCCAACAGATCTATTTGCTTGTGTTAATTTCTTTTGTTCAGATCTTCACAGATCTGAAGACAAGGGGCACTAGTCTCGCTAAAATCAGACCAGATCAGAGCAAAAACGAACACAAGTGCTTGGAAATCTTTGATCCAGGTTCATATCAATCTCCAATTCTTCTCCCCATCTCTTCTTTTCAGCAGATCTATTTGCTTGTGTTAATTAGAAATCAGTGATTTTTACTTCACATGGTAGTGCATTATGTGGTATTAGATTTGTTTTTTGCTTCACATGGTAGCACTCAAAGTTGTGGTTGGGATGTTTGATTAGCAGTAATGTACTGTGTCATAGTTAAGTCTTTTGCTTCACATTATAGATGCAGTACTTAAATTGGAACACTTGATTCTGTTTGGACTAAAAGCTAATCTATATGAAACATATGAACAACAACCTTGAATTACTAGTATGTAGGTTTGGTGGTGATCTGATTTTAGTTAGATAGTTCTTTGCTGCTATTGTTTTGCTGTCTCTCTGCTGCTATTGTTTATTGCAAGTTAGAGGATGATTATTTTTTTACTGGGTTTGGTTTAAAGATGGCAATAGTACTTGTTAACTAGTCAATTTCTTCACTCTGATGATTCTATTCTTCAATTAGATCATCTTTGCATGTTATTTGTGTGCTATGTTATATAGTTAGTCTTTTATTGTATCATGATCAACATATGCAAAATGAAAGCAATGAACTTAATATGTTTTTAGGAACACAAATAATATAAACAGCCGAGCAACTGTTTCTTTCTTTCTTTCTTTGCTTCAATAACTATATAAACAATAACTTAAAGTGCTATATAACATATGCCATTAGTGCATACCTACATCCTTATGTCCAAGTTGCAAATAACGTAGAGGTGTATGCAGGCTTTAGCGTAGATGTGTATGCAAGCTTTAAATAATGTGATCTAATTTCAGTTAGATGGTTCTTATAATGTGCAAGAGACTCTTTATGATTTAAAAATGGGATTTGTATTGACTAGTGAAAATGGGATCTGTGACAGGGCACTATTCTCTCTCAAATCAGAGAAATTAGAGCATGAACACAAGCACTTGGATCCAAGTACATAGAAATCTCTAATTCTTTTCTCCATCTCTTCTTTTCTTTTGAGATCAATAATTTTTGCATGTTAGTTGGAGATCAATGGTTTTTGCTAAATTGTTTACCTTACTGCTAGTATACATTAAGTTTGATGAATTCTGCTCTATCATTAGTAAATAAAACTTGGTTAATATTGCTTTTCCAGCAATATAACTTGATGAATGCAATTATGTTTCTATGCCTTCTATGATTTTTTTCATTTTGTTGTTCTCTGATACAAGTATCAGGTAGTTGTATATGATATATGAGTAACAACTTACAATACTAGATATCTATAGCTAATAGATATGTTTATGTATATGGGTAACAACTTACAATACTATAGTCATTATGAAGGCAGGATGCGGATTAGTTCTTCTCTTTCTCATCTAGCTACCAATCTTGGGACTCTAATCTGCATCTAGGTGTTGTTCTCTTTCTTTGAATTCTGCTCTATGTCAGGTTCTCTGATGCTTGTCAGAAGTTATTTGGCTCGCCTCAATGCTCATTGGGAGCAATTGATGCAAAATATTTTTAAAAATATGCACCATCTCTTTTCTCTAATCCTATAGTCATCTGTAAGTGTGCTCATAATAACATTACTTCAAACTTTCCTATGTTTATAAGATTATTCTTTGCTAAGAGTAACTTATATTTGGCCTAATCAGTGTTGTATTTGTATTGACTAGTGAAAATGGGTTCCAGAAGAGAACGACTTATGAGATTGATGAGGATAGAGGAAGATGAGGATGATGAGATGTTTCTTGTAGTCTTGCCTTATTTACAGTCATGTGTTAGTAGGGAAAAAAGACCAATTCATACAACAATTTTGATCGGCGCCAAACGTGTTGAGGAAATTCTTGAAGGGCATGAAAGTCGATGTCAAATAGAGTTTTGTATGGAGCCAGAGATATTTAGAGCTATTTCAAGTTTCCTTAGGAGAGAGAATCTATTACACGACACCAGGGGCGTCACAGTTGAGGAACAACTTGGAATGTTTATGTATATGATCTCACAAAATGCAAGCAATCGAGATCTACAAGAAGCATTCCAACATAGTGGGGAAACTATTCATAGACATATCAGGTCTTTTTTCACTATCATTCCGAGTTTGACTTACATATTTGTCAAACTTCCACATTCAAGTCAAACTCATTGGAAGATATCTTCAGACCCACGATTTTGACCCTATTTTCAGGTGACAATACAAACTACACTCTTAGCTAATCTAGCTACCATCAACCGTTTCTTGGCTAACACAATGTGTTCCTTTGTAGAATTGTATTGGAGCAATTGATGGGACTCACGTACCTATCACTATCTCAGAAGATAGAGCTGCTCCATATAGGAATAGAAAGGGCACACTTTCGCAGAATGTTATGCTGGCTTGCGACTTTGATTTGAATTTTGTTTATATTTCTTGTGGTTGGGAAGGGTTAGCATCAGATGCCGGAGTCCTTCGGTCTGCTAGTGACAATGGTTTTCATGTGCCAGTAGGTAAATTCTATCTGGTTGATGGTGGATACGTGAACACTCCAGCATTCATTGCCCCTTATCGTGGTGTTTGGTATCATCTCAATGATTTTGGACGCCATACGTTTCGATCAAGACAATATAAAGATTACAACGAATTATTTAACCACCGTCATGCACTACTATGAAATGACAAAGAAAGAGCGATCGGTGTTTTGAAGAAGTGCTTTCCAATTTTGGAAGTGGGAACATTTCACCCCATAGATTCCCAGGTCAAGATTCCAGCGGCAGTTGCTGTATTTCACAATATCATTAGGAAGCAAAAAGGCCACGAAGAGTGGTTAGATCACCAGCTTGATCTTATCTCGTCATCCTAGTTTGTTGATCTTCCTGAAGGAGACGACAACTACCATAACGATGTAGAGTCTTTGAATATTCAAGGAAATTATGGAAATATATTTAGGGATGAAATTGCATGGCAGATGTGGAGTGACTTTGTTCATAGCAGAACAAGACTAACAAACTAAGTTTGATGTATTTTTATTCTAGTATACAATTTCTTGTTTTCACTGTTTGGAATTGTTTACTACTTGTTCTTTACTTGTTAATTAATTGTTTTCACTGTTTGAATTTCAGTTTACCTGAATACTGAATGTAGGCATTACAACTAGATGCATGTTCTTTACTTGTTTACTGAATGTAAGCATTTTTTTAAACTGTGATATCCCAGCATTTTAGTTTGTGATGATTGTGTTGTTACACAACTTTTTTTGTGGTTTCAAGTTAGAAATAAGTTACAAGTTAGAAATCAGTATCCATATGATTTACTTAGATTGTCTATTGAGTAGCAATTATGAATTCGATCCTCTGCTTGTCTATTTCATTGTTGAGTTTTCTCATTCATGACTTTGATGCAATAAGTCTATACCAATTGGGGTGATCCAACATCTCTTTTCAAGTTCCATTATCTTGTTTAGTTTTCTAATTATCTTTTGATAGTACCCATTATAGAGGGGTAGATTCTTGTTCGGTGTAGATTCTTATAGATGTAGTTTCCTTCAAGTAACAAATAAAAGTTTAGTACTTGCCAATTGCACCAAAGTCATGACAAAGGGGGAGAGCTCTAGAGCTTCTTGGAACAATTTGTTGTTTTCACTGTTTGAATTTTAGTTTTTTACCTGAATTCCAGTATACAATTTGTTGTCTCCATGCTGATATCTCAGCATTTTTTTAAAACTGTGGTATCCCAGTATTTTAGTTTGTGATGATTGTGATGTTACACAACTTGTTTTGTGGCTGCAAGTTCGAAGTTAGAAATAACACCTTACAAAACTGATGGCTGCAAGTTAGAAGTTTTCTAGTTATCTTTTGATAGTACCCATTATAGAGGGGTAGATTCTTGTTCGGTGTAGATTCTTATAGTTGTAGTTTCCTTCAAGTAACAAGTACATGTTTAGCACTTGCCAATTGCATCAAAGTCATGACAAAGGGGGAGAGTTCTAGAGCTTCTTGGAACCCTGGGTATGATAGAGAGCTTGTTGATTTGCTCCATGAGTATAATATCCCGAGATTTAAGGGACAAAATGGGTGGTCAACAGAAGCGTGGAATAAAATTGTAAAGGAGTTCAATGAGAAGTTTTCAGAAGCCCAATTCTCAAAAGTGTAGATTCAAGAACATGAGAGGGAGTTGAAGAGTAGTTATAAAGTACTAAAAGAGAAAGAAAAACAAAGTGGTGCTGGATGGGATAGCGTTCGTTGCATGATTTTAGCTGAATCACCCATTTGGAGTAACATTATTCAGATAGCACTACTTGAGTATAAATCATAAGCCTCATTCATACGTCTCAGTAAGATTACTAAAATTGATTTTTTTGTTATTCAATAGTCTCATCCAAAGGCAAAAATGTTTCGTTCCAAAGCTTTCCCCTTGTTTGATTCGTTAGGAGCTCTATATGAGGATAAGTCTTACTAATATTAATCATCAGTTGCATTTTTGTTTGTTTCATTAATATTAATTTAAGTTGTTTACATTGCTTACATTGATTTGTTTGTCAAATAGGGAGCATCGCTGAGGGTAGTATGAATTTCACATCAATTGAGCACATCAAAATTTCATTTGATCAAGTCAACACTGGCAACAATGCTGCCTCAAAACTCAATGTAAACACCTTGTTTGAAGGTCAAGATGGTTGGTTAAGAGATGCCTACAAGGAGTGTGCTGCAAATCATTGTGACCCTGTATTTGCAACCTCTTCTGGAAACAAGGCTGAAATTTCTTCTGGAAAAAAAGAGAAAACGGAAGCAAAGTGGTGACTGTAGTGTTTTGTTTGAGAACTACTTGGATTTTAGGAAGGAACAAGTTAAAGAGATGATCAAGGATATGTATGAAACAAAACATGAGGATGAATTCTCAATCAAGAGGTGCATTGCTCTTTTGGATTCAATCAAGGAGATGTCGGATGAAGAAAAAGCAAAATCTTATCATCTCTTCAAAAATCCGCTGAATAGAGAGATCTTTCTCAGTGCAATACCATCTACGCGTCTCATTTGGTTGAGGTTACTCCACAAGCATAATGATTTGCAGGTATGCTGACTGTTTTAACATTTAACATCTTATTTGCTTGATCTGCTTGTACCTTTCATTTGCTAATTGAGTTTGATATATGTTGTGTGAAGGGAGCTATTTAACCCTTCTACTGTGCTGTTGAGTTCTCTATTATTTGTTTTGCTATTGGAGTAATGTGAACATATGTTTGTAATAAATGTTGATATTTTGCATATTTGGTAAGTCATTCAAAAGTTTATGGGCTGTTATTTCTTCACAAATTCCTTCTAAAGTGTAGTGCAATTTTGCCATTTCACCATAGTTTTTGTCTGTATTTGTTAGAAAAGTTGTAGTTTGATACAGATAGCTATTGCAGTGCTTGTTTATTTTAGTGGAATCATGTGGTTTGTGTTATGATGAATAAAACAGGTTTTGGTTTTCACATGCTTCTTCAATGTGCTAAAACAGGTTTTGCTCTAAACTTCTATTGTGCTGTTGAATTCTTTTAATTTTCTCATTGCTTCATTCAATCATTACTGCTAATCAAATGATGTATTGTGTACTGGGTATTGTGTATTGTGTCATAGTTGAGAACTTACTTATTTGCTTGCATTTTGTTGACAATGACACGTCTCTATTCTTCCCATTCAGTTTTGCTAATTTGGTTTTTGTTTTGGTTTTCACATGCTTCTTCAACGTGTTAAAACAAGTTTTGCTCTAAACTACTTGTACTGTACTTTTGAGTTCTTTTAATTTTCTCATTGCTTCATTCCAACAATCATTATTGCTAATCAAATGATGTATTGTGTACTAGGTACTGTATATAGTTGAAAACTTATTTATTTGCTTGCCTTCTGTTGGCAATGACAGATCTCTGTTCTTTCCATTAAGACTCCGTTTGGAAACACAGCATTTCAAAACCACAATATTTGAAAACCATGACTTTGAAATTGTAATGCAACCAAAACCACAGTATTCTATAGTATTTTAAAACCACAGTTTTTGAGAAACTACAGTTTTTTAAGGTGTTTGGATACACAATTTTTTTCAAAGTTTTCAGTTTGATGTTTAAATGAACTAGTTGTTATGAGTTTAAAAAAACTAGTTGTTGGACAATTTCTATGGGTGTTTGGATATCAAAATTTTCAAATTCCTTAGACATGAAGCATTAGAAGTTCAAAATCCAATTCCTTACTATTTCAAATTTTTCAAATTCACAGTTCAACACTGAAATTGCAATTTTAAATTTCGTTTCATGTCTAACAAATTGCAACTTTTCAAATTCAATTTCAACTTCAACACTAAACTTTAACTGCAACTTCAACTTCAACAGTGATGAATTTGAAAAGTTGAATTTTGGAGAATAACAGAGAGAGAGAGAGCTATTGGTCAAAATTTTTTCCAAAACTTTGTACCTGAGCCAAATGTGCAAAACTCCAAAAAAACCATGAAAAATTTTGTAACTAAACAGGACTTTGGTTTTCAATACCACAGTTTTTTTGAAAACCATAGTATTGAATAAAAACTCCAAAAAAACTTTGTTTCCAAATGAGACCTCAGTTTTGCTAATTTGGTTTTGGTTTTCACATACTTCTTCAATGTGCTAACAACAGAACAAATTTCAGATCTTTTGGAGTCATCAATTTGTGCCAGGGCTTGTTTTGGAATCAACGAAAACTGCATTATTTCAATTTTGAACTTAATTGGATTACCTAAATTCTGAATTATGTATAGAAGTATTATATACTGGAAGTATTATGTACTAGATGTAATTGATTACCTCAATTCTAGATTATGTACTGGATGTAATTGATTACCTGAATTCTGTATTAAATTTTTGTTTTTTAATATCTTTTATTAATGGGTAAGAATTTTTTCCTGATCACCCAAACAGTCGGTGGGAAATTTTTCCACTGGGAATTTTATCTCATCAAGATTTTTTGACATCCTACAAGATTACAAAAATCCTGACCAAAATTGTTTATACATAAAAAAGAATCCCGCTCACCCAAACAAGCCCTTAATTTATACAAAATCCCGCGGATACACAACGTCAGACAATATTTTCCCAGACAGGATATGCCACAAATGGGCTACTGGGCTTTGTTGTGTGTGTGAGAGAGAGAAACTTGGGCCTTGGATAAAATTTTAGTGTTGGCCATGGTGGAAAGAAATGGATGGGTGGGTGAACCCAACGAGCGGTAGCAGCAAGCAGCAAGCAGCAACAATGGCCGGGAGGATGATGGCCTTAGCCTCCTCCAGCCGCCTCCGCCTCCTCCTCTCCTCTCCCTCCACACCGTCCCCAGCACCATCACTTCTTGCTGCAAGAACACGGACAGCCGGGAGCATACCAAGATCCATCTCTTTCTTGGCGTCCACAAGATCCACCACCGCTGGCGGCCATGGCACCGCCGTCTTCTGCTACTCGTCGTCTTCCTCCGAGGCAACCTTCGCGCCGGCGCCACTACCGCAACCAGCGGCGGAGGGTGGGGGTGAGGAGGAGGATAAGGTGGTAGCGGTGGAGGAGCTGGCGGGGCTGCTGGACATCCGGGTGGGGCGCGTGGTGAAGGCGTGGCGGCACCCCGAGGCGGACACCCTCTATGTGGAGGAGGTGGACGTCGGCGAGGAGCAGCCACGCACCATCTGCAGCGGCCTCGTCAACTACCTCCCATTGGAGCAGCTTCAGGTACCCATCCACTGACCACTTCTCCATCCATTTGCTCTCTAAGATTCATGATTATGTCCAAGAAAGCTCTCGTTGCATTTGATTCAGACATTAATTTGGACTGTGTGCTTGATCATGGTTTGGTTGATGGAAGTTGTAATTTTTGGCATAACAAATGTGAATAATTTTGGGAGAGAAATGTGTATTTTGATTTCTTGGGTATACACTCAATTCAGTTAAATAAATTGCGCTTGCGGAGTTTACTAAGAAACACTACTTTTGTTAAAATGCTCTACTTGCGCTGAAAATTGCAGTGAAAGACGCTAATCATGTAAAATGTTGTGTTTCTGTGAGACAAACGTGTAGTTTGATATTTCGGTAAACTTTCAATTCAATCCAGCTATATTGTGCTCGAGGAGTTCAATGAGAGAAAATAACTCTATTTGTTAAAATGCGCAACTTGGTTATGCTGAAAAGTGCACCTAAGGAGTTAATGGCGACTGCTATTGCCCTTAGAGAAGTACCATGAGTGTAAGACAGCTACTGATCATGGGAGCTGTAATTTTTAGCATAATAAATGTGTGCATTTTGGCTGACAAAAGTGTAGTTCGATTTTTCAGTATACTTTCACTTCAGTTAACTTAAATTGCACCCCCAAGTTTGGTAAGAGTAATAATACTTTTTCTTAAAATGCTCAGCTTACTTGTGCTGAAATGTGTACTGAAATGTTAGTCGGTGCAAAATGTTGTGGTTTTCTTGGAGACAAATGTATAGCTTGATATTTTGGGCTTACTTTGATTCAATGTAGTTAAATTGCTCACAGGCAGTTTAGCAAGGGGGATAACTCTACCAGTCCACCTGTTAAAATGCACAACTTAGTTATGCTGAAAAGCATGCCTGCAACAGTAATCGCGGTGGTTCTTGCTTTGAGAAGCACCATAGATGGAGCTCAGGCCTCAATTGACTGTATTAATCAAGTTTGGGGGACTTCAAGGACCAGAGTGAAACTAGTCCAACAGATTGGAAATTTGGAGAGCTTATTAATATATTTATATTTTTTAAAATACACTTGTTTTGGGTTATTCTTTCCGTTGTTTTAATTGGTTCTTTTAACAGCTGTACCAATGACATTGACTCAGTTTTATCCATGCAGGACAGTAATGTGATTGTTCTTGCCAATCTCAAGCCTAGAAACATGCGTGGCATCAAGTCAAATGGCATGCTCATGGCTGCTTCTGATGCTTCTCATGAGAATGTTGAGGTCCTTAGGCCTCCAGAAGGTTCGGTTCCTGGTGAGAGAATCTGGTTTGGCTCTGAAGATGAGAAGCATGGCCAACCAGAACCAGCATCGCCTAATCAGGTAGCACCTGCAGCTCAGGTTTACATGAACACATGCATTTGTTTAACTTTTGCGTTAGTTGTTGACAGTTGTGTCTATGCTTGTACAAGTTGTGAGAACTATGGCAAATAATTTCGAGAAAAATTCTTCTATACCACCGCCAGAGTTTTGAAATTGAGAACTATGGCAAATAATTTCGGGAATAATTCTTCTATACCACTGCAAGTGTTTTGAAATTGAGAACTATGAAAAATAATTTTTGTGGCTTGTAAGTTTGACAAAGTAGGGTCAGATTCACATATCCGTGAAACATTCAGCAGCAAATACAAAATATTGAAATTTTACAATAGCATAACAAAATTTTGCCTAATAATTTGTGATAGACTTGCTTCTACATAGCTAAATTATTTGCACAGTTGTACTTCATGGTTTTCTACTTCACATGGCATCTGATGTTGCTTAATTAGGTCACTAGTGTGTCCAAAATCCAAACCAAACTCCTATAGAATGTGTAGTGAAATGTGATATTCGATTTGGTTCTTCCAATTCATGCTGCAACTTATACTCCTCCGAAATTATATCTAAGCTTGCATTGTGGTTCGTTAACTCTAAAATTGCGTCTACTGCTCATCTGTTACCCTACTTATGAAATTAATGGTGTTATTACTTGTTATGATTTTTTCCATGTTTTGCTTCATTTCCATTGTTAATTGTTGTTATTCAAACCAATTTCTATCTGAATAGAGTGAAGTTCACCTCGCAGAACCACTAATAAGCGGTAACTATGGATTACATATTCAATTTAGTGGCAGCATTGCAGCTAATGAATTGATGTATTTTTGTCAGGTTCAGAAGAAAAAGATTTGGGAGTCCGTTCAGCCTCACCTTAGAACATCAGATAAGTGCAAAGCATTTCTCGGAGAGCATCCGATGCGTACTTTAACCGGTGCTGTTTTCTGCAAATCGTTGCAGGGTGCAAGAGTATCGTAAATCTTGATCAAAGAACTTACTGGTTTTTGTTCTATTGAACTTATCATGTTCCTTTCCTGAAAACAGTTTACTGACATTATCTTGTAAGATGATTTTATCTGAGGATAAAATTTTAATTGTGACATTTGCATTTTTTAGTTTTCATGTGTCTAAACTCTAAACTGGATGCATCCAAGAATTTATTTTATTTTTTTGTTTTTACCTAAATCGAAGTTTGGGAGATGAAATTGCAAAATTGCCAAATGAGCTTCTGTAATCCATCAGGCCTCAAAATGGCGCTTCCGGTAATTGATATAATGGAGCTATTGGAGAGGAGTCATCTACAAGACTGCAACTATAGGTGATGCTCTGTAAGCTACTCCCTCTGTTTCTAATACAAATCTATTTTCCCTTTCGGTATGTTTTATAATATAAACTCACAATTCTAACGCAATATTTAATACATGTTTTAGAATTTTACCCTCTATAATATTTTTTTCTCGCTCCATTAATATTTTTTACACGGTCATTCAAACTTTATATGATAGGGGAACTATAGTCTATTGTACTTTATTTTTCTCTCAATTTGTCACCTTAATCCCGTGTAACAGTAAGTATGTTTATATAATGAAATAGTGGGAATACTAACTTATTTGGCCCTAAATTATAATAGATTGGCTCTCTTGTATGGACTGCCAATTCACATGATGAGAAATATGATTAAATTTAGAGTAATATTCTACTTTTATAATTAGCAACTTTGAAATTACTATTCAAGATAGGATTATTGAATAGCCTGCCTGCTACGGACACAGAATTTTTCCATTAGCTCTTGTCAGTTGTTTCTTTTTTAACAAAATTCATGTGTCCAGAAACGGAGCCATATTGGAAGTACTATTAGCATCTACCTTCTGTACGCACGCTAAAACCAAACGTTGTTCAGGCCGAGGTTATTTTGAGAATTTTTTTAGAAATAATCCAATAAAAAAATTCAAAACTAACCCAAAATTTTAAAAAATTGCAAAACTAACATTCCGTCGCGAGATTCGTCGCGCAACTGACCTTTAGTCACTAGCTTGGCTAGCGACTGAAGATGTGGCATGGCGTAGCGCACCGCTGGCCCAGCTCGCCCGCCACATCAGATTTCAGTCACTAGCCGGGGTAGCGACTGAAACCCGTAGCCCTTCAGTCGGTAGCCGTGTTAGCGACTGAAGCCATTATATATTCTACTGGCAGTAATAAACAATCACTTTCACAGTTATTTTCAAAAAATAAAAACAGAGAGAAGAGCAGAGATGGTCCGGTTCGATGAGGTAGACCTCCCCTCATCATACAACAGAATCATGGGGAGGACTACAATCAACCGCTTGGGGGCCGCAATCCACCAGAGCAACCTCGGTGTGAAGATCCCCGGGCCTCATGGCGTGATCATCGCCCGGGGAGACCAAGACGTGGCTCGCGCTTTATATGAGCGCGCCGCCGCAATGATCGGGAGCGCCAACATCATCAAAACCCCGGGGGGGGGGGGGGGGGCCCTCCCCCTGTATCAGACGCCGCAGCGATACCTTCCGGGAGGTTCCTCCCTGAGCCGTGTCCGGAAGGGGACCTCTGAAAGATCCCGCTATCCCCGGATGACGGGGACAAGACCGTCAGGATCGGAGCGGATCACCATGAGGAGCACGCGGAGCAATTCGCGGCTCCCCTGCGCAAAAATTCCGACGTCATCGAGCACAAGCTCGCGGTGACCCCCGGCCACCCCCCGGTCAAGCAGAACCTGAGGAAACTCTCCCTTGAACGCCAAGAGGCGATCGAGGTCGAGATTGCCAGTCTTCGAGAGGCGGGGTTTATTTGGGAGGTCTTGCACCCCGAGTGGCTTGCAAACCCCATCCTCGTGAAAAAGTCAAACGGTAAGTGGCGGATGTGCGTGGACTTCACCGACCTTAACCGTGCTTGCCCCGAAGACAACTTCCCGCTCCCGCGAATTGACCAGCTGGTCGACTCGACCGCGGGGTGCGAGTCGATGAGCTTCCTGGACGCGTATTCGGGCTATCACCAAGTCTGGATGGCAGAAGGGGACGAGGAAAAGACGAGTTTTATAACTCCCCTCGGGACCTTCTGCTACGTCCACAAGCCCTTCAGGCTAAAGAACGCTGGAGCGACCCTCAAGTGACTCATGACGCTGGTCCTCAAGGACCAGATCGGTCGCAACGTCAATGTCTATGTCGACAACGCGGTCGTCAAAAGTCCCTGCGCAACTGCCCACATCGACGACTTAGCGGAGACCTTCCACAACCTCCGTGCATATGGGTTGAAGCTCAACCCTGAGAAATGCGCCTTCGGCATGCGCGGGGGAAGCTCCTGGGCTTCCTTGTGTCCCAGCGGGGCATAGAGGCCAACCTCGAAAAGATCCGGGCGCTCCTGGACATGCCTCCGCCGCGCTCGGTCATAGACGTCCAACGACTCACCGGCCGCTTGGCCGCACTGAGCCGTTTCGTCTCGCGGTCGGGGGAACGCGGCCTCCAATTCTTCAAAATCCTCCGGTGGCTCGAGGGGTTCTGGTGGACCCCCGAGGCCCAGGAGGCCTTCAACGATTTGAAGAAGTATCTCATGAGCCCTCCAATGCTTGTGAGCCCGTCCCCGAAAGAGCCTCTGCTCCTTTACCTCACCGCGACCCCAGTCACCGTGAGTGCGGTATTGGTAAAGGAGCAAGACGGGCAACAACGTCCCGTGTACTACGTGAGCGAGGCCCTCCAAGGGGCCAAAACTCGGTACACGGAAATGGAGAAGATCTGCTACGCCCTTCTAATGGCGTCCCGGAAGCTTCGTCATTACTTCCTGGGGCACCTGATCACTGTCCCGTCGTCCCTCCCTTTGGTGGAGGTGCTCTGAAAAAAGGAAGCCACTGGCCGGATAGGAAAGTAGGCGGCCGAGCTCGCCCCCTTTTCCCTTTCCCTCACAGGGCGCTCCGCCATCAAGTCACAAGTCCTCGCCGACTTTGTGGCATAGTGGAGTCCTGCCTTCGGGCCCGGGGACGAAAACCTCCCCGCACCACCCCGACGCAGCGACCATTGGACACTCATGTTCGATGGCTCCCTGTGTCTCGCCGGGGCCGGCACGGGAGTAGTCCTCCTGAGCCCCGAGGGGAGCGAACTCGAGTACGCGGCGCGGCTTGAGTTCCCTGCCACAAACAACGTTGCCGAATACGAGGCCTTGCTCCTTGGGTTGCGCCTCGCGCGCTCCCTGGGGATTCGACGCCTCCTAGTGAAATGAGACTCTCAGCTCGTAGCTTGCCAAATGGACAAGTCCTACTTGTGCCATGACGCAAACTTGAGCCTCTACTTGTAGGAAGTGTGCAAGATGGAGAAGCACTTCGATGGCCTAGAGGCCCGACACATCCCGCAGAGGGACAACGACCGGGCCGATGCCCTAGCCCGGGCAGCCAGCGCCCGGGGACCACTCTCCAAAGGCGCTTTTTGGTGATCATCGCGAAGCCTTCGGTGACCACCCCGGACGTGGGTGATGAGCCCTATGTCTCGGGAGTCGCCGAAATCACCCGGACTTCATCCTGGATGGATCCCCTCATCTCCTTCATTAAGGGGGAGGGAGACCCTCCAAACGAGACCGAGGCCAAGGGCCTCCGGGCCAAGGCTCGGGCATACCTCCTACTGGAGGGGAAGCTTTGCAAGCAGGGGGCTTCCGCCTTGCTCCGTGGCCTTCCACGGCCGGAAGGGCTCCGGCTTCTCGAGGAAATTCACTCGGGAAGCTACGGGTCTCATCTGGCCCCGCGCGCCATCACGGGCAACGCCCTTCGCCAGGGTTTCTATTGGCCCACGGTGATTCACGACGCGCGAAACCTTGTCTCCTCGTACGAGGCCTACCAAAAGACGGCCAAGGGTTCGAACCTCCCCCTGTAGCACTGCAGACTATCCCCATCACTTGGCCCTTTGCACGCTAGGGGATGGACCTCCTTGGTCCCTTCCCCCTGCACCCGGGGGACTACAAGTATGCGGTGGTCGCGGTCGACTATTTTACAAAGTGGTTAGAGGCCGAACCTCTGGCCAGCATCACGTCCTGGGGGGTACAGCGGTTTTTCTGGAAAAATATCGTATGTCGTTTCGGCGTCCCCAGAGAGATCATTGTCAATAACAGGACCCAATTCGACTCGGTATATTTCCAGGAATTCTGTGAAGGTCTCGGGCTCACCATCCACTTCACCTCGGTAGCTCACCCCCAGAGCAACGGTGCCGTCGAAAGGGTCAACAGCGTGATCCTACAGGGGTTACGCCGACGGCTCGAACAAGCTGCCTCCAAACGTGGTGCGTGGGTGAAGGAGCTCCCGAGCATCCTCTGTTCCATGTGAACAACCCCGAGCCGGGCAACGGGACGCACTCCCTTCTCCCTTGTATACGGGGCTGAGGCGGTCCTTCCCTCGGAGATTGGCTTCCGGTCACTGCGGTTCGAGCTCCTAGACGGAGCCACGACCGCGACATACCAAGCCAACAACGCAAATCAATGACTGGAGGTCGACCTCGTAGAGGAGGGACGCGACCGAGTGCTCCTCTGCCACGTCATATACGAGCGCAAAATGGCGCACGCATAAAACCAGTGCGTCCGTGAGAGGGTTTTCCACCTCGGGGACCTCGTCCTCAAGCGCGTCACAGACCCCCAGGACCAGGGCAACCTCTCCCCCAAGTGGGAGGGCCCCTACAGGATCTCAGCAGTCCTGGGCTCGGGAGCTTACAAGCTCTCCAACTGTCAAGAGCAGGAGCTAAAGCACACGTGGAACGTACGCTTGCTTCGCAAGTTCTACGTCTAGCCTAGAGGCTCGTCCTCTCCCCCAGAGCGATTTCGCCGGAGGGGAGGGGGACATTGTACTCACCATTCCCTCCCCCGTCGCGATCATTCGGGGGGAGGCGTTGTATCTTAACTCATTATCAATGCAACTGGTTTTTTCCTCAGCTCTGGCTCACTGCAGGTTTCTACATTACCGTCTCTCATGGCGATGCCCTCTCTGTGAGGATGCCCTCTTAGCAAGGATGCCCTCCCAGTGAGGAAGTGGGTTATCACGACCCAACAAGTCCCTACAATGGGAGTCCCATTCCCGTAGGGCGGCTTACGATCACCCCTCGTGGACTGAGGGTGTAAGCGGCAACCCGGTCCTCAAGGACCGCGGTAACGAGTCAATCTGAGAGATTAGTCCCCTACTCAAACAATCAGACCCGTCATCAGGCGCGGCTTCTTCCGGGAGTTGATTGTCTCCTTAGCGAGACGGAATTCTCGGATATTCTTTCTTGGAGATCTCGTTCCTGGCTCCCCATTTTCACGGCGACCGGAGGGTTTTCTCCTGGAAAAATTATCCTTGGGAATTCCACTTTCTCGTATATCCTCTTGGAGATCTCGTTCCCAGCTCCCCGTTTTCACGGCGATCGGAGGGTTTTCTCCCAAAAAGATTATTTCTGGGAATCTCGGATTTTCTTGTTTGTTCTTCCCCGGAGACCTTATTCCCAGCACCCCGTTTTCACGGCCACCAGAGAGCTTTCGCCCAAAAAAATTCCCGGAAATCTTGGGTCTCCCGGACAGCTCTTTCCCGGCTCCCCGTTATCACGGCAACCGAATGATCTCATCGGGAACTTTGAAAAATTGTTCCCGGAAGTTTTTCCCGGCCCCCCGTTCTCACGGCGACCGGGAAAATTTCTTACCGGAACCTTTGGAAAACTTGAAGAAAACTTAATCGAAGGGTTCTTAACCTGGGGCTTCGTCACCTCCACAGCGTGCGGAGCTACCCTCCGGCCCGCTATGGAGGGGGGGATAACCCGTACCCGGGAATCACCCTGTTCCGGACTATTCAAAAATTCATATACACATTTAACCGGAGGACATCTTCCCCCTCCAGTGGGCATCATTACATTAAATGCGATACAACTCGGAAGGCTCCTACACCTAATAATCCCGGAGGCCCTCTGATAACTCCTGGGCCAAGTCTCAATACAAGCTTCGTATACGACGCTGGGCCTCTCGGAGCACATCTTCGGGCCAATATTCGTAGCCCGCCAGTGGAAGTATTCGAAGCGGAGGAACCCTTCGAGACACTGGTCGCGGAGGGGACAGTTCAGCGTGGTGGTTGTCAAAGTTGTCCAGGTGCCACTTTGGATGCCACTGCAACCGGATTGGCTCCCGGGAAACAGCCCTGCCATGTCCTCCGGAGAAGAGACTTAACAAGATGAAGGCGGCCTGGGCATCTCCCAGGTGACACCCGCCGGAGCTCGGAGGCTCCACCTCCGGAGAGGCTCCCTGCAACATTGGGACGCCCCTAAGGTTGCGCCCCAACCTCGGGGAGCTTCGCTCGGGAGTAACCTCCCGGGAAACCTGGTAAATTTAATTCGAAGACTTAGCAAAAAATTTCATTTCTATTGCATCAAAATATTTTTATACAAGTGTCCGGGGCTTCTTCTAAGAACCTACCGGGAGCAAAAACCCTAAGACAAAAAAAGAGGGGTCCTATCTAAAGGCCCGGGGGAGGCTCATACTTGTTCGTTGGTGTCCTCCCCCTGGGAGGTTTCTATTCCATCAAAACATTTTTATACAAGTGTCCGGGGCTTCTTCTAAGAAGCTACCGGGAGTGAAAACCCTAAGACAAAAAAAGAGGGGTCCTATCTAAAGGCCCGGGGGGAGGCTCATACTTGTTCGTTGGTATCCTCCCCCTGGGAGGCTCCCGCCGGAGCCACAGCGTCCGCCCCCGGAGGCACCGGCGCCGGGAATCGCACTCGAACTATCCGGTAGAAGAAGCCGCCGGCGAGCTGCTCCACTTCTCGCCGAGATGGCTCGAAGAACTCCGGGAAGCTCCGAGGGATTCGGCCCCCGATCGCCCGGGCGCCAACCCCCCATGCTCTACGAGCCCGGCCCCGTGCCTGGGCATCGGTGGCCTCCGGGATCACGGAGACTTGTGCGTTGAGAAAACGCACAGCCTCCGTGAGTGTCGCCGGAGCCGCCTCGGAGCGGCCTCCCGGGCCAAGGCACACTCCAAGGCACACTCCTCACTGCCAGGACACTCGAGCCCTCGAGCCCCCGAAGGGCATCCTCCTTGGCCTTCGCCTCCCTCCGGAGCCGGTCATTAGCATTCTTAGAGGCGTGGAGCTGGGCCCGAACTCGGGCCAACTCCCGGCGCGCGACATCGCGCTCCGCCAAGTAGGCGGCGGCCTTCCCCTTTGCCTCCTTTAGCGCTTTATCGAAGCGCGGTTCAATCCTCCAGGCGATGGCCGCCCCCTGCGAACGCAAGAGTTAGTCGAAATTCGGATTGGGATCCCGAAGAAAATAAGCTACCGGTTCGAGGACGAACCGGGATATGGAGGGATTGAAGCTCCCCGCAGTGTTCGCGAAGCGTCCCTTGCGAGACGTAGTCCTGGACCTTTTGGGTTTGCAGGCCCTCCGCGAACCGGAAGACCTCCCCCGCGGACAGCAGGGGGTCTCCCTCCCGTCGACGCCAGACCCATCGAGACCGGCAACGGGCCCCCTCACGAAGGTCACGGGGGTGATGAGGACCGGAGTTGCGGTGGCCGGCGACCTTGCCGCCGAAAAAGTGTCCGAGGAGAAGGCTAACGAGCACTCCGAGGGGGTACCTCCCCAGGGGCGATAAGGAGCCCTTTCCCCTTTCCGGGCCGCGGGGCCCCCGGGACCTTCGTTGCCGGGGGGACCTCGTAGACTAAGGGGCTCCCCCCCTCGTCCACTGGCCATTCGACGCGTGGAGGGGAAGCCTCCGCTAACCGAACCTCCGGCCTCTCCGGCTCCGGCGGCGCCGGGGCCGCTGGGAGAGCAATCGCCGAAGGGGGCGAGCGGGCAAAATCCGCCGAGTCGGACGCCCCCTCGGCATCGGCTTCCTCCTTTCCCTAAGCCTTTCCGGAGGCCTCGGGGAGGCGCGCGAGCTCCCACGCCTCCATCGCCCCGCCCCCCCCTAGAGTTCTCCTGGAGAGGCGGCATCACTTCACGCCGGGGAGGTGCCCGCGCGCGCCCTGACCCGGGGGCTGCATCCCGGGCCTTCACCGGCGTAGAGCCCGGCGTCGTTGATGGACCGGAGGCCTTCTGAGCCTTCTCCCGCTTTGGCTCAGTACCCCCGGCGACCTCCTTCCCCCTCTTGTGGAAACGGATGTAGCGAGAGGCGTCCTCGCCAGTAGCCTCAGTCCGAAGGCCTCGGCCACCAAGTTCTGAGGAGGACCCTTCCCGATGACACGCACGATCCGCTCGTGCTCGTCGGCGTAATACCTCCCGAGGAGGTTTTCCGCCTTCTCCTAGGCGGTTGGATACGACCGGACTACAAAAGGTAAGAGTTAGAGAAATTAACGAGAAAGTGAGTGTTGGGGGAAATCTCCGCGAGACTAAGTCCAGGTAAGTTGCGTCACATGCGCCGGGGGACGTGGCCTCCGGTGCCTGCCCTGGGCGCCGCCTTTTGGCTCCCGGGACCTGACCTCCGGCGCCGGTCCCAGGCGCCGCCATTTGCCAGGGGACACTTTTGCCCGGGGAAGTGGCCTCCGGTGCCCGCCCCGGGCGCTGCCTTTTGGCTCCTGGGACCCGGCCTCCGGTGCCGGTCCCGGGAGCCGCCTTTGGCCCAGGGACCTGGCCTCCGGTGCATGTCCCGGGCCTCATCGCCCTTCTAAAGGTAAAGTCTCTGGTTGTTAATCACATTCAGGTCACGCGAGGAGCGCCTCGGGAGTCAGCGACCACCTGTCAAGCATCCAAGGCGCTTGACCGGGAGAAGGACGTTGCTACCCCTCAATCCGACGGTAGCGTCCAGGGTAGTTTAGTCTTTTTTGCTTCTTTTTGGGGCGATAAATAGCCCTTGTACCCTCAGTTGTAAAGACAGGTGATTCATTATTGGAATAGCCAAAACTCACAGGTGTGCTCCGGAAGCCTCTCCCCCGAGAGAGCCTCCCCAGTCGACTCCGGTCGGGAGCACGCCGACAGGACTAGGGCCCCCACCGGGACCCGAACCTGTATAAATACTCGTGTCAATTCTTGTGTTTGTTCGGCGGGGGAGGACCGGTCACCCCGGTCAGCCCGCGTCGCGTTTTCTTCGCTAGGATCGTTCACAAAACCTGCCGGGGTATTTGCAATACCACGACAGTTGGCGCCGTCCGTGGGGACTATTGACAAGATGCCATGGCTCCCCCAAGAACAAGGGCTCGCACGCTTCCCGGTGACGCCGATCTCGGAGACCCGGCGCCGCCCGTCCGGGACACGGCTGTCCCGGCGCTTCCGCCCGGAGGAGGCCAGGCCCAGGTACCGCCTCCCGCCTTCCCGCTTAACTTAGGTGCTTCTACCTCCAGGTCGCTCTCGGTGACCGCGGGGACCTCGGCTGGGACCAGTCTCCCCCGACGGCTCCCCCGGCTCCCCGGGACGCCCTGCTTGAGGCTTTAGTGGGGGGCCAGCTCCGCACCCAGTGCTCTATGGATGAGCTGCTCAGCGTGTTGGCGCGGCCTCCGGCCCCCACATTTGCGCCGCACCCATACCCGGGGACTATGCCCCCGTTTATGGGTCACCCGGCAGCCCCTCCGGTCTCTGGAGGTTTGGCCGCCCCGTATGACCCCGCCGGGGGGTTCCCTCCCCTTGCGGGCTATACGTCCGGACCCTTCCTGGAACCTGGGCCCATCCCGGTGCCGGGGGGCTACTTCCTGCCAGGGCCCTTCGTGGCACCTGGGGGATACCCCGTTCAGGCCCGTTCTCGGGGCCGGCGGCCCATTACGTGCTGGGGGTTTTGCCTACGCCGGGAGCCAGTCCCGCCCCGCGCGTCGCGTTTATCGCACCGGGGGCGGTCGACAGAGCCGCTCCCATGCCTCAGCGGACCTCCCCCCGCATCGGCTCCACGGCTCCGGACGCCGCCCCGAGGGCTCCCCCGACGCCGGTTCCAGATATTACAGGGGCTTCCTCCTTTCCGGTTCCGGTCGTGACCATGGGGGCTCCCTCTACTTCGGTTCCAAACGTCGCCGTGGGCGCCCCCTCCCCGGTTCCGGATAATACAGGGGCTTCCTCCTTTCTGGTCCCGAGGGTTTTCGCAAGGGGCTCCCCCCAGCCGGCCCCGGAAGCCTCCGGGTCGGCAGCTACCGTGCATAAGCTCCCTCCCTCTGCGGAACAGGTCCGTTTCTCCGGGGCTCTTCAGGGGAGGGGGTGTTACTTCCTTCCGGGCCGGTGTCCGGGCGCGCCCGGTCCCGGGGGTCTCGTCCCGGGCCTTTGCCGGTGTCGAAGCCGGCGTCGTCGATCGGCTGGGGGCTTTCTGGACCCTTGCCTTCTTAGTCTCAGAGCCCCCGGCAGGGTTCTTCCCCCATTTGTACGATCCGGGGGTGGGGAGGGGCTTCCTCTCCGGCAGCTTTAGCCCGAAGGCCTCGGCAACCAAGTTCCGGGGAGGGCCCTCCCCCACGAGGCGCACGATGCGCTCGTGCTCGTCGGCGCAGTACCTTCCCAGGAGGTTCTCCGCCTTCTCCCGCGCCGCCGGGTACGGCTGGACTACAAAAGGTAAAGAGTTAGTCAAATTTCCAAAAATTTGTAACTACAATGCATCAGGTAACCGGGACTTACGTCGAGTGACCGGCTTGACCGGGGGCCGCTCCTCCGGACCCATGCCGATCCCCCTTCTCCCGCGTGAGAAGGGGGAGATCCTCAGGAGCATCATCTCCTCAGCGGCGTCCCGCATAGAGCGGGTGCCCCGGGAGATGATCACCTTGCCGAGGAGCTCGAGCTCCTCGTCCGTCCACACCGGAGGGTTCGGCGCGGACGATCTACTGTAGGCGGGGGCTCCGGGGCGTACGCCACCTCGTTGTCCCGGACCCGGAGGTAGAACCACCTTCGGACCCAGTCGCCCCAGTGGTCCCGGGAGGCCGCCGCCGGGTAATCAGCTACCAGGGACGGCAGCATCTGTACCATCACCGAGCCGAAGGGGGACTTGGGTCCCCCCTTCACGAGGTGGGAGCGCCTCGCCGCCGGTTCGTAGAAGTACCGGAAGGCGCGTAGGGTGGGCTCCCACCCGGTCGCCGTCTCGAAGAGCCAAATGAAGAGGCCCATCCGGACGATGGCGTTCGGAGTGAGGTGGTTTAGGGCCACCCCATACTCCTTCAAAAACTCCCGGAGCAATGGATGCACTGGGAGCTGGAGCCCCGCCTCCAGGAAGGCCTCGAAGGCCACGATCTCTCCGAGCCTGGGGCGGGGGGCTCCGTCCTTCTTCACGGGCACCCGAATGTCCCCGTCCTCGATGACCCCACGCTCGACCAGGGACTCCATGTCCCCGGCAGTGAACTCCGATGCCCAGAGGAAATCCGGAGCGATTTCCTCCGGGGGCACCTCCGTGGTCTTCACTTGACCCTTCGGTGCCATCAGGTTTGGTTTTTTCGGTTACTAAAGTTTCAGGGAGCAGGACACCTAAAGGTCCCGGACGCCTGCTACCGGGAGCTGGCTACCGGGAGAGAGCTACTGGGAGAGCTAAACGCGCTATGGTTGGAAAGTTTCGAATGATCCTCCCGGCCCCCCCAAGGCCCTATTTATACGGGCGAAGTGCGGCCTAGATGGCCGCCACGTGGCACTTCTCAGTACATCTGGGCCGTTGAAGTTCAAACCATGCGCGGGAAATGAAGGGACTGGCGCGCAAACAGAGGCGTCGGTTCGAATCGCGAGCGCATTTATGGCGAAGCGGCGCGGTCATAACCGCACGGCACGGGAATCGAAGCGTTACGGCTCCAGTGGCTTGGTCCGGAGATTTTCCCGGTGACATGTACCATACCCACTGGGGACTCGAGCATCGTCCCCGGGGGGCATGGGGGCTGCTGTTGGGGGAAATCTCCGCGAGATTAAATCCAGGTAAGTTGCATCACATGCGCCTGGGGACGTGGCCTCCGGTGCCTGCCCCGGGCGCCGCCTTTTGGCTCCTGGGACCTGACCTTCGGCGCCGGTCCCGGGCGCCGCCATCTGCCCGGGGACATGGCCTCCGGTGCCGGTCCTGGGCGCCGCCATTTGCCCGGGGACGTGGACTCCGGTGCCTGCCCCGGGTGCCGCCTTTTGGCTCCCGGGACCTGGCCTCTGGCGCCGGTCCCGGACGCCGCCTTTTGCCCGGGGACGTGGCCTCTGGTGCCTGCCCCGGGCACCGCCTTTTGGCTCCCGGGACGTGGCCTCCGGCGCCGGTCCCGGGCGCCGCCATTTGCCCGGGGACGTGGCCTCCGGTGCCGGAGGTCAAGTCGTCATTTCGCACACTGGTCAGGAAGGCTTTCCGACAGGGTTTTTACTGGCCTTCGGCACTCGATGATGCCAAATACTTGGTCAAGACATGCCCTTAGTGTCAATTTCATGCAAGATAGGTTCATCAGCCCGCATATACCTTACAAACTATCCCTTTAACGTGGCCTTTTGCATCTGGGGGATAGATATTATGGGTCCTATGCCACAAGCGGTTAATGGGTACAAGTTCTTGTTCGTAGCTATTGACACATTTACAAAGTGGATCGAGGCTGAACCAGTCCGTAATGTCACCACTGCTGCGGCACAAAAATTCTTTCATAAGAACATCGTCACTCGATTTGGTGTTCCAAGTCGTCTCATTACTGATAATGGTTCCCAATTCGCTAGTGGTCTCTTTCTAGACTATTTTGACAATATTGGAACTAAGGTGTGCTTTGTTTCTGTAGCTCATCCACAGTGCAATGGTGCCATCGAACGTGCCAACGGGCAGATATTATGGGGCATCAAAAAATGTGTTTTCAATCGCCTTAAGATATGCTCAGGGGCTTGGGTAGATGAACTCTACTCCGTTTTGTGGGCACTACATACTACTTGTAGTCAAGCCACCGGTGAGACACCTTTCCATTTGGTATATGGCGCTGAGGCGGTATTGCCCATGGAAATTCGTATCGGTTCTGTTCGAGTAGATCAGTTCGATCAGATTGATCAAGTCAAACAACGTACCCAGGATTTAACCCTCGAAGAAAAACATGATCAAGCGCTGATAAAATCAGCGCTATATTTGCAAGCTTTGCAAAAATTTCACAGCAAAAGGGTGTGGCCACGGAGTCTTCACGTGGGTGATTTGGTTTTACGAAAAATACAAAACCAGTCTAACCGCAATAAGTTCTCTCCTCAGTGGGAAGGCCCTTACATTGTTGTTTCAGTACCGCGACAAGGATCGGCTCGGTTAGCAATGGAGGATGGCAGAATCTTGTCCAATACTTGGAACATAGATTAACTACGCAAGTTTTACGTTTAAGATCTTCAATCTCTTTTCCTGTTCAATTAGCATGGTTTGATAAAAATTCGTGAGTACTTTTGTTCAGCTCATGTTACGTTCATTTCTTTATTAACCATACCTATAACGAGCCCTGTTCGGGGGCTGATCACCAATAATCATCTTGCTACGATACCCTAATCGGATTCGCTGGCCGATCTCATGGTCGCATCCAGATAAGACATCCCTCAATAAGCCATTTCTCAACGCATACGGGACTTGCTGGCATGTTCTTGATCATTCGAGTGGCTGCCAGTTAATAATAAGGCTAGGTGTCGTATTAAGGTCAGTAACGGTATGATCGGATTATTGTATCTAAGTTAAAACATTTCTTAGATATTTCTGATCATCAGAACACCCATATTTTCTCCTGAGATTATAATACCAAAGTATTCAGTACTTATGATCTCAGGAGGGGGCTAAGGGAATATGGTCATAACACGAGATGAAGAAAAGTACATTCTTTTTCAAAATTTAAGGCATGCATCTGCATTGTATAAACACATGTTTGGAGGTACAAAAATTGTTATATCAATAATTAAAACAAGCCTAACTCTTTTCAAAGATCGTGTACTAGAGTTTTCATTTCCTCCGATATGGCTTTGAGTTTTTCTTCACTCTCGATCTCTACGTCTCCTACCACCGGTTTCAGATCAAGATCAGGGCCGTGGTAAAAACAAAGTCTGCAGAGGATGGCGGAGGCTACAGATTGCACATTTGCCCTCATTGCCTCTTCTTGTCGCCTTGTATCTTCAGGAAGATACTCGAGAAGTGATTTGGCCTGAGCCGCGACCAATGTGGCTAACTCGCTAAAGCTTGGACTATCCTTTTGTAATTCGACCACATCCACTTTTAGCAAAGTTGCCGCCATCTTCAGCTTTTCGAAGATGTTCAGTTGAGCACTGCTGCAAGATGAAATTGTTGTGTTTAAGGTTTCGTTCTCCATGCTGACAGTGTCAATCTTCGAGTTTTGTAACTCGATGGTCCCCTGGAGGTCTTTCTTCTGTTTTGAAAGATGGCTTATTTTATCCTCTTGCGCTGCATGAATGTAGTAAGCAGTTACTATAATAGTTCGTACAGAAAGATGATTTCTTCCGTTTGGAAGTATACTTACAGGAGAGTTGCAATCGTGATTTCTGGAGTTCCCTCTCCAGAAAGGAAATCTTGGCAACTGCTGTTACCTCCTGATTTTCCCGATCAGCCAGGCTCTTGTTCAGAAAGGCGTTCCCTCTATAACAAGGCAAACAATCGTTAAGCTTTGACGCGAATTTAGGCAAATAAGATGCATCTCACTTACTGTTGTAGCTGGCTGATCTCACATTGCGCGACCTCGATATGCTTTGCTACAGCCATCGAGCTGGTCGCCACCCGGGTCAAGTCCTGGAACACGATAAGAAGTTGCTCTTAGAAGCTTGAATATTCCTAAGTTTCTGCGAACTTGAAAATAATAAAAAGAGTTCTACGTACTTCTATATAATTGCTGAATGAACTACTCTCAAAATCAGCAAGAGGTTGAGCCTCAAGACTTGTTTTTTCCACGACAGGAACAATAGATGATCTTTCCTACTGATCCTCCTCTGTGGTCGACAATGCGGTTCCATCCCTTGGGATTGGGTGTCCGCTGCTATTTCCTTCACAATGGCATGAGGGATTTCCTCGGCCATGGGAGCAGAATTTGGTTCGCCTGCGACCTCTGCGGCAGATGTTGCACCAAGGCTTGTTAAGGTCGCCGGAGTACTAAGCGCAGGATCCCTGCGCCTAAAAAAAAACAAACAAGCACATCGTGATTTAGAATGTCTCCTATTGATCACATCGAAGTATCAATACGGGAAATTCTCACTTTATTCGAAACCCCATCCATGACTTGGGTTTTGATGATGAGCTCCTGGGCAAAAGAAGCCCACTGGGTGCTCTTGGGGAAGTATCATCATCTGTCCTTGTTTTCCTCTTCTTGAACAGGACAGTCTCCTCTTCTCCTTGTATGTACACAATTCGATGGGTATTTGCAGAGAGATGACAAAACACAAGACTGTGAGAATTCTTACCACGGTCGCTCCCTCGATTAGTAGGGGCAGAATTGTTAGCCCTGGAGCTTCACAAGCTCAGGTGCGGGGGTTTCATCCGTAACCACAAGATCATCAGTAGTCACGGGGCCCTGTGTTGCCGTTCCTGTTCCTGTCGTCAGGGACAAGGTTCTAGCAGTATCAGGATCGGTCGATGTCATTTTGCGACGAATGAGAGGGACATCGTCTTCTTTGTCCTCACTCCCCTCACCCTGTACGACTAAGAAGTAATTTCCACTTGTACTTGGGAATACGGGGTTTATGGAAAATCTTACCGCAGTTTGCTTCGCGGCCATAGTTTTCTTTTGTGAAGAAGCCCCTCCCAAGATCTCAGAATTTTCGGGAGCAGGCTCCTTCATCTTGCGCTTCGAGGGGTTCTCTTCGCCTTCTTCGCGGATAATCCCCCAGAAGGTCCAATGACATCGCCTGGATGCTTCGTCCCAGCCATTCTTCCCAGCAGCTGTGTTATTTAAATAAATGCTTTGGTAATACAAGTCCAATGGACGGTTTGCAACAGAGCTCGTTGGAAAAGATTGTACCTTTCGACGCTCTTGTTTAAGATCATCGTCGGCATTTATTAAGCTCTGGGGGCGAAGTGACCCTTTAGCTCCTTCTGCCGCAGCATTGTACAGCCGCAGAAGGTAGTTCGTCCGTTTTTCAATCTTGGACAAAGAAAGAACTGCATTACAAAAAGGGAAAATTACTCGATATGATATCCTTCATCGGTAAAATTTCATATTTTGTAAACCAAAGGGCATACCTGTATTGTAATCTAAAGTGTTGTCCGTTATGGACTTCACTTCCCAAGCCGGATGTTCCCTCTCATGCAGGGGGCTCATCCTGTTCTTTACGAAGTCGCGGATGATGCCGCGCGTAGTTAATCCCTGTTGGACTAGGTAAAGAATAGCTTGAGCTTGCTTCTCTAATTCTGCACTTAGAGAAGGAATAGAGTCCATTTCGCAATCCTTCTCCGGTCGGGTGTTCGTGAATCAGAGTCCGCTCTCCGACAGAGGGGTGCAGTAAAACAACTTATGATGCCACCCATGCACCGAATCCCGCAGTGAAGTGAATGGGTACTCTTTCTTCTACCTTATGCGGAAGTAGATGCACCCAGCGGCATTGGCACTCTTCGAGCACGCCGAGAAATAGAAGTGTCGAAAAAGCTCTGTCGTGGTATTACGAATACCCCGGCAGGTTTTGTGGACGATCCTAGCGAAGAAAATACGATGCGGGCTGACCGGTCCTCCCCCGTCGGGCAAGCACAACAAATGACACGAAGGTTTATACAGGTTCGTATCCCAGTGGGGGCCCTAGTCCTGTCGGCGTGCTCCCGACCGGAGTCGGCTACGGGAGCTCTCTCGGGGGGGAGATGCTCCGGAGCACACCTGTGAGATTGTCTATTCCTAGCAATAATGAGCAATTGTCCTTTACATGAGGGGTTACAAGGGCTTATATAGCCCCAAAAGACACGAACAGACTAAACTACCCCGCCTGCTACCGCTAGATCGAGGGGTAGCAATGTCCTTCTCCCGGGCAGGCACCTCGGATGCTTGACAGGTGTCCGCTGATTCCCGAGGCGCTCCTCGCGTGACCTGCACGTGACCAGGGACCGGAGACTCCTGTCTCCAGAAGAACAGCAATGCTCGGGACAGGCACCGGGGGCCTTGTCCCCAGGCAAATGGCGGCGCCCAGGACAGGGGGCACCCGGGACAAGGCACCGGCGCCCGGGACAGGCACCGGGGGCCTTGTCCCCAGGCTAAAGGCGGCGCCCGGGATAGGCACCGGGGGCCTTGTCCCTTGGCAAATGGCGGCGCCTGGGACAGGTACCGGGGGCCTTGTCCCCGGGCTAAAGGCGGCACCTGGGACAGGCACCGGAGCCCTTATCCCCGGGCAAATGGCGGCGCCCAGGACAGGCACCGGGGTCCTTGTCCCCGGGAGTCGCCCGGGACAGCCACCGGGGACCTTGTCCGCGGGAAAATGGCGGCGCCCGGGGCAGGCACCGGGGGCCTTGTCCCCGAGTGAATGGCACCGCTTCTCACCTGGACTTAGTCTCGCGGAGATTTCGCCCAACAAGCTCCACGCTTGGCAGCACTCCAACGAACGCTTCACACAAGTGCTGAAAGATCGCTAGGATAAGAACAACATTTGGATGGAGATTCACCAACTCCAACCCATAGTGGTCGAGGATTCCCCGAATGAACTCGCTTTCCGGGAATCGAAACCCACAGCACAAATATTCCTTGAAGATCACCAATTTGCCCTCGCAAACATATGGTGTTTCTTCATTCTTCTCTGCTGGCCGCCAGTTGATCAGCAACCGTGGGGGAAGAATTTCTTCCTTCTCTAGCACTTACAGGCTTTCTTCAGTATGTTGAATGGATTGGTTACAGGATGCCATTGCTGTCGAAGTTTGAAGAAAGGTGATGGTTTTGGAGACAACGAGGGCAAGGAGCGTAAAAGAGGGTTTTGTGCGGCGAGAATGTCTTAGCCAACGAGGGGTTTTTGGCTGCAAAGCTTCTCCAGTAAGCTATCTTCTCCTTTTATATGTCTGAGATGACCCTTCGCCAGATATTTTATTAATTTTTCATAATGGGTGCCTTTCCTTTTAGAACCCGTTATCAGTACCCTATAATGAATCTGAAGCAAAATGTATCGTTATTAAGAATCATTTTATTTCATATTCGGGGGCTATGGTGCAAATAAAGATATGAGAAATTCTTAAACTTCATTAAGAAAGCAATCCCTTATGATCTTAGGATAAGCTTTTATTCTTTGCTTTGATTGCAATGCAATTCTGTCATCGGTATATAACTTATGTTCGTAAGATAAGTAATTTGTAGTCGCAGTACTTTGTCTGACCCCGGTGATTATTTTATATTGTGTGGCCTTAATGCTATTTTTGACCAAAAGAACTGTCCTGAGTTGATCTCGGACAGAAACTTACTTTTGGTCGCGGAGACATTTTTGTAACCATTTTTTTTCACACAGAGAATGTAAAGTACCTTAAATTTGGGATTATAAGCTTTACATAATTTTTTTAAGGAGTCAGATATATAAGGAAAAGAAATTCTTTATTTCTTGCAATCTTTACTTATAAAAGGGACACCGGAGACCAAAGCGTCGACGTTATCCGAAAGTAATTTGCAAAGTTCTCCTAGGGATGTATTGGCGTCAGTAGGATTTACACTGGTTGCCCCAAGAGAACTGGCTATAGCCCTAAGCTTATCTACGTCGTCCCGAAGGAAAGGAGTGCAACTGTTCCTTATTGTATCGGAGAGTTCTCGCTGCTGCCGAGCGTAGTCTCTCTCCACGCAGAATTTGCGCGCCTCTTCATGGGAGTTGTCATAACATTCTGCCAGATGCAGAATGACTGAAGACATTTCGTTAGTCTTCTTTTCCAGAGCCTCTTTTTCTTTTTGGAGAGTTCTGCACAAGGTTACTCTGTCAACAAGAAGAGCCTGGATCTCTGCAAGCTGATCGCTAGGGGTTCCAGTGGCCTTCACCTGCTGTGTATTCATGGTTAGTTCAGAAAACATGTAACCAACAGGGAGGGTGAAGATAGCTATTACCTAAGAAGCAGAGGAAAAAGCCAAGCTTTGGGGACGATTTGGACGTGGATGTATATGACTTTCCCCAGAAAGTTGATCACCCAACAAAAGCTGAGGACTGTCTGGTCGTAGGGGTGTGAGACTTCCTCCAGAAGTGGGATGGTTTGAAGGATTGTTGTGGATCTCCAAAGGTTGAGATGAAGATGCAACTGGATGAGTTGCAAGGGGCAATGTGGCAACACAGGTACCAACACCGTTTAGAATCTTCGATGCAGTTCCACTAGAGGATCCTTCGTCATCCTTAGATCTCTTCTTTGGAGAGACCATTTCCTCAATCACCTGTGAAGTCTAAAAGGAATTGCTTAGGAAAATCTTTGACTCAGAAAATCATAAGATGTTTTAGAAGTTTACCTTCTGGATATCTTGTACCTTTTCTATTTCTTCCTCATCAGTCTCAATCTCAATAACCGTCTTGGGATCTTGAATTTTTTGTACGGAAAACACTCATTAAAATAATAATTTTATAAAAAAACACAGGAGAAAAAAATTACAAAAATGACCACAGTCGCCAATCCAATTGATCCGGGAGGATCTTCAAGTCCTGATCGCATACAGCTTCGCGACCTTAACCGTGTTCGGAAAGGATTCATGACCATGGATGGGTCTGCGACCATGGATTGGTTCGCGACCATGAATAGGAATTCGTTCCCTGTTCGGAATTGTAATTTGATCTGAATGTATATAACTAAGCTTATCTGTTTAGGATTAGTTAGTTGTATGAGTCTAATACGTTTAGGTTACTGAGTCTGATACGTACTCATACGATTGGACTATAAATACCTTGTAATAGGTCTAGTTTAGATCATCGAATACAATCGAGTCTAGATTGATGTCTTAGAGACATAGTTCCCTCGACGTAGGCAAGTGCGACCTAACGTTCGTGTGTAAAGCCCTCTTTGAAATAAAGAGTCGTGCAATTACTTTGAGCTGTGTTTTCCATCAACCTTTGTGTTTCGGTATTTCTGAGTAAGATCCCGTTATTCCGCATATTAGAATCTGGGTGAGCCTAGTGCGAAAACCAAGGCTAGGTCTCAAACAGATCAAGTTGGTATCAGAGCAACTTTCCTATCGTGTGGATGGTGAAGACTCGCCAGGGTTACGAAACTTTCGGCGAAACTCCAAGCGATCAATCAACGGTTCCTATAGCCGCGTCTCTGACAATGTCTGATGATACCTCTGTTCAAGCTAACCTAGCCGAACAAGTGGCTAAGCTCTCCACCGACATGGAAACTGTGCTTGCTTGGATTAAGCAATAGGCCATGATTGTACCTCCTGAAGTAGGGAAGGTTATGGGTGTGAAGACTAGTGAAGACTTGCGTAAGGTAGATGTAGATGAAGACGAAGGCGACTATAAGGCCGAGGACCTCGCCACCACCTCCTTAGCTGTCAAATCTTTCAAGGTCGACGCTAAGATTGAAATACCCATATAAGATGGGGAGATCGATGCCGAGAAGTTAGATTCATAGCTCGATCAGCTTCAGACCTACTTTGACCTAAAAGGGTTTAGTTGTGCACAAAAGGTGAGGTTCGCACCTTTGAAGATGAAGGACCACGCCAAAACTTGGTGGAAGGCCCTTGTCGCCAATGGTGAAGCTGACGACCTTGCGTGGGGTCAATTCAAACCACTTCTATGACAAGAATTCTATCCGATGGGTTACCTTGAGGAGAGATGGGAGCGTTGGCACAGATTGTACCAACGGCGTGACCAGACCATCCAAGACTATACGACGGAGTTCTGGAGACAAGCAATGGTCATCGGCATCTCACTGTCCGATCCTCAGGTATTTCGGAAATACACATCTGGACTTCAGAAAACGATCAGTACTGAGCTAAGTCTTTTCGGCGTCCAAGACATCGCGACCGCAAGCACAACCGTTATGGAGATCGAGAAGAAGAACAAATCCCGTAGCAACAAAAGCACGAAGGAAAGTGCGACCTCGACAAAGAAAAAGCCGAGTCCGAAGAAGAACGCTTCAAAATCAGGCATGGTGCCTTTTGTGAACATTGTCAAGTCGTGGGACATACCAAGGACAAATGCTACAAGCTTTATCCTGAACTTCGACCAAAGAAAAACAGACCAGGGAAAAGAACAGCCACGGCTACTGCGACTTCACCCGACGAAGAAGTTGTCTGAGTGAATTCGATTGATGAGGCGGCTACCACCTTGTCTCTGATGGCAATGTCGAAGGAGAAGGGTTCGGATCCACCGAACGACCATCACCCAACGGAGGACTTGTTTACCATCAACATCCAGGTGAAGCACGAAGTGGTCGCAGCGATATTCTGTCCCGGAAGTCAGAAGAATTTGGTCTGCGCTGGACTGGTTCGGCGACTTGGTTTGAAGACAACCACACACCCACGACCATATCCGCTGGGTTGTTTTACGAGCCAGTGTGTGTTGAAGTTTGCGATCTCTGCACGATATATCGACGAGGTGCAATGCGATGTTGTCCCTATCGATATCTGTCAGGTGATCTTTGGGAGTCCGTATCTGTATGATCGAGACGCTCCGTTCCATCGGCGAGCGCAAGAGTGCGACCTCACCAAAGACAGAGTTAAGTTCATAATCAGTAGAGACATCCACGTCAACACTTTTAACTTGATTACCGCAAATCAGGCCAAACGAATTGTTAATGCATGTCACAAATATGTGCTTGTCATGATTCGACCCATTGGTCAAGGTGAGGGTACTCGACCAACGTTGTCATTGGCGTGCCAAGAAGATTTTGGTCGTTTGTCGGGATTGCTGGAGAAATACAGTGATCTGTTCGAGACTACCCAGGGTCGTCCGCTGAAACATCAAGTCGAGCACGAAATTCAGCTTGTGTCCGATGCGACACTGTCCAATCTGAGTATGTATCACCACTCAGTATTGGAGAATGAAGAAATCAAGAGACAACTTGGTGAGTTGTTGAATGATGGTGTCATTCAACCGAGTAGTTCACCTTGTGGATCTCCTTTGGTGTTAGTGCCAAAGAAAGATGGGACTTGGCGTATGTGCATCGACTACCGAGCACTAAGCAAGATCACCATCAAGAACCGATACCCCCTTCCTCGTATTGACGACCTGCTTGACCAATTGAAGCATGCCGCTGTCTTTTCCAAATTGGATCTTAAGTCAGGTTATCATCAAGTCTGCATCTGGGAGGAGGATACGTGGAAGACAGCGTTCAAAACATAACAAGGTCTGTTCGAATGGCTGGTCATGCCATTTGGTCTCTGCAACGTCCCAGCAACTTTCATGTGTCTTATGAATGATGTATTGAGATAGTTCATCGACGACTTTGTGATCGTTTACCTCGATGACATACTAGTTTATAGTTGCTCGTGGGATGAGCAGCTCATTCATGTCGAAAAGGTGTTCAAACAGCTTCGGCAACATCGACTTCGCCTCAACCGTAAGAAGTGTGAGTTCGGCCAACAAACTATACTTTACCTAGGATTCATGGTCGGCAACGGTACGTTGCAAATCAACCCGGAGAAGGTAAAATTGATTCATGAGTGGCTGCGACTGCGAACAGTTATGGATGTGCGTAGTTTTGTGGGAGCATGCCAATATCTTCGGAAGTTCATCCGACACTTCTCGATTGTGGCTTCTCCATTGCATGTATTAGCAGGATCGATCAGAAGTTCGAGTGGACAGGGAAACATGAGGACACGTTTCTCTTGCTGAAAAGGAAGTTCAGCGAGGCGCCTGTGTTAGCTTTGCCGAATCTCCAGAAACCATTCAAGCTAGAAACCGATGCCTTAGGTTATGTGGTGGGTGCAGTGCTCATGCAAGAAGGTTGACCAGTGGCATATCACTCTGAGTTATTCCAGGGAGCTCAGATGAACTACCCGACTTATGACAAAGAGTTGTGTGCACTGCATCAGGCTGTGAAACATTGGCGGTGTTATCTCTTGGGTAAGGAGACTGTTGTCCACACCGACCATCAACCGTTGCAATATCTGCAAACTCAGTCCAAGCTACAGCAAGCTGGCACATGAAGTGGATGTCGTATCTGCAGCAGTTTAATCTGGTGATTAAGTACAAGAAAGGTGTACACAACAAATTGGCGGACATGTTTCGCGACCACCAGTTACGACCCTCTGTTTATCAGCGTTCATGCAAGTCGAGCCCTCAAGTCATGATGACTATGCCAATATGTACAGTGAAGACCCTGATTTTCAAATAGCACTGACTGAGCTCGAAACAGGGAAACCTACAGAGTTCGTTCGACGAGAAGGACTCTTGTACAAGGGCAATTTACTTTGCATACCTCGTGGAGCACCTCAAATTCAATGGTTGCGAGAAGCGCACACATCGAAGGTAGCTGGTCACTTTGGGGTTACAAAGACGTTGCAAAATCTTCATCGACATGTGTTCTGGCCGCGTATACAGCAAGATGTGGCTAGTTTTGTTCGAGGCTATGGTCTCTGCAGCATCTCGAAACCGGCAAACAGAAAATTAGGTTTGTACACTCCTTTGCCAGTTCCATCGCGACCATGGGAGAGCATATCCATGGATTTCTTGGGAGGATTGCCTAAGACCCGACGTGGCAACGACTATCTATTCGTGGTCGTTGATCGGTTCTCCAAAATGATTATTCTTATACCTTGTCGAAAGACTATCATGGGAGAAGAAGCAACTCGGGCATTGTTTCAAAACGTTTGGACACACTTCGGACTACCGACTTCTATTGTGTCTGATCGCGATACTTGGTTCCTTAGTCACTTTTGGCGATCGCTCTGGGCGATGATGGACACCAAGCTAAAGAGGAGTACTGCTTTTCATCCACAAACTGATTATCAAACCGAGGTGGTAAATCGCACAGTCGTTCATCTTTTGAGAGGATATAACTTGAAGCACCCGAAGACCTGGGATGAAAGCATACCGTACCTGTAGTTTCCTTTCAATTGAGCAGTGCATGGTTCGACTGGAAAGTCGCCGTTTGAGGTCTATTTAGGATTTCTACCACAGAGTCCTTTCGACATGGAGTTTGTGATTCCTACCTCAGCATAGAACAGCAAGGAAGCATCTGATCAGGATCGAGCACAAAAGTTCCTGGAAGGTATTCAACAACTCCATCGTGAGGTTGAACAGAACTTGCTGAAAGCTCAACTCAAGTACCAGGCGCGACATGATCGGCACCGAGTTGATGCGCAATTTCAAAAAGGTGATATGGTATGGTTACATTTGAGTAAGGAGAGACTTAAAGGTGAAGGTAAGAAACTCAAACCCATTCGTTATCGTCCTTTTCGGATTTTGTAGAAAGTGGGTAATAATGCTTGTCAGCTCGAGTTACCTCCATACATGGATATTTACTCAGTTGTTAATGTTGAGCACCTCAAACTTTTGAGCCTTCAATGCTAGATGATGAGCCAGATACCATAGTACCATCTGTTGAAGACTTGGTCTATCAATGAGACGAACCTCTACGTGAAGATGTGATTCTGGAGAAGAAGGTACCTACCACCCGCAGTGGAATAAAGGAGACTTTTCGAATTGGTCGGAAAGATCAACGAGCACGTGCGGCAAAGCGGTAGACCAGAGAAGATGGACAAGATCAGTTTCCGCATCTCCAGTTTGTTGGAGAAGGGAAAGCATACATACCTCCCCCCGGCCTGCTATACTTTGTCAAAAAGAGAAAAAACAGAACTCTGTCAGTGCCTATATGGTGTCAAAGTTCCATGCGGGTATTCTGTGAACTTGAAAAACTTGTGTCCAGGAAAGACTTGAAATTGGTTGGTATGAAGTCCCACGATTGTCATGTACTGATGTCACAAATGCTTCACATTGCTATCAGAGGCATTCTCCCAGTCAAAGTCAGAGAGACAATTACAAAGCTATGTTATTTCTTCAACACAATATCTGGCAAGGTAAGCGTGTACTCCTGACAAGTTAATTAGCTCCATTCGTGGAACTTGTTAGATTTTTTGGATCTGAATATTTCCTGCAATTGTGTCTTTGCAGGTAATTGATCTGAATATTTGCTGCAATTGTGTTCCTGCGCTACATGTATCCATTTGAGAGATTCATGGGTATCTTGAAGGAATATGTAAGGAATCAACATCGGCCTGAGGGCAGTATCATTGAAGGTTATGCCGCCGAGGAGGTGATTGAATTTTGCACCAACTATATAGCCGGGGTTGACCTAATTGGCGTTCCTACGTCCTGGCATGAGTGCAGGCTTCAAGGCATTGGAACGATTGGATTTAAAGCAGTCGTCCCCTCTAGTGATTTGTATGCAAAAGCTCATTTTTGGGTCTTACAGCACATGACGGGGTGGAGCCATACATACACGAGCACAAGGAAATGTTACGGAAATAGAATCCTTCGAAGCCAGAGATTTGGGTCACTAGAGAACATAACAGGAAGTTTGCTGGGTGGATCGAAAATAGAGTCCTGCAAGCATCTGAGGGCAATGTAGATGAAGTTGTTACATGGTTGGCCAGAGGGCCTAGATTTACTGTAGGGACTTGGCAGGGGTATGACATCAATGGCTATTCATTTTACACAAGAACTCAAGATGAGAAGAGTACTATGCAATGTAGTGGAGTGACACTACTTGCTATTTCAGAGGATGCCAGGGCAGTAAGGGCACTCAACTCATATTACGGTGTTATTGAGGAAATATGGGAGCTCGATTATGTATTACTTAAGATTCCTCTGTTTCGATGCCAATGGGTCGAAATCTCTCGAGGTGTTAAAGTTGACAATTATGGGTTTACTCTCGTCGATCTCAGTAGAGTCGCACAACAAGAAGATCCATTTATACTTGCTGAGCAAGCCACACAGGTGTTCTACATCGTTGACCCGGCCAACCCAAAGTTGCACGTTTTCCTTCACAGTAAGAGACGTATTTTTGGGGTCGAAGACGTTGTGAATGAAGAAGAGTATGATCAGTTCGACGAACTACCTCCATTTTTAGATGGAATTCTTCAATCTGTCCCTACCGAAGATATTGACGAAACAAGTTACCTGCGAGACAACCACGAAGAAGGATTATGGGTGGACAACCTGATGTGACCATGCACATCATAGATAGGACCAACACTACATCAACATGGTGGTCATCAAGAGTTTCATTCAATTCTTCGTCAGCATGGTCGTCGCCGAGTGCTACCTCGATCATTTCGCCAACATGGATTAGTGTAACTTCTTCCATGACATCTACGACAAGTTGGCAACACTTAACGGCATCCTCGACATCATCTACATAAACTATGGTGTAATCATCAACTATATGGCATCATCGACCCGCACCATGGCCAGGTCGCGTGCACAGCCGGCAAGCTCATCATGCTGATATTGCGCTATCGCCGCTAGCAGTTCGGCCTCCACCGTGGCCACCTCCCCAAGCTCAAGACGTATTCAAGAAAGGCGCATCTCCACCACTTCAACGCCCTCTGGTCCCACAAGCCACATCGTTGCAAGGCTGGCCCAAGAGAGCCCAATTTGTCCACGAGTCGGGTTCGGCCATCTCCGCGCAGTCAACTTAAAACGGATGCCCAGGGTGCATACGGACTCTGTTTTGGACGTTCTTGGTATGCACGGAGAAGCCCTCGACGAGATCTTTCCAACAGATCCAGTCCCATTCAAAATTCCTTACGGATCAACGGGAATTGTCAAAACAATATGGTGACCATAATCTGCCGGGCGCTGCGACGCTCCACTTTGGGCCCATGGCCCGTGTAACCCTAGGGTTTAATGCCCCAAACCCTATCCGTCACTATATATTCAGTAGCCGTCATCGTTTAGACTTGGGTTTTGCTTAGATTATTCTGTCTTCGAACAGTTTCGCCGCTTGATCGGTTTGTGAGACCCCAACTTGTGAGATTAATCATTCGTATTTGCAATTCAGTTTGCTTTCTTCCGTGTTCTTTCTTGTGTTCTCGATTCGCAGCAGGGATAAGCCTTCTTGCCGAGGTCAATCACTTACTAGGTTCTTACCAAGGCGACAGGTAGCACAACTCAGAGGTATACCAAACAGTATGTGAAGCGATTGCAAGACCCAATCCGTACCTGATAAGAAGTATGTGGAGCTTGGATATGCAATATTTAGTAGCAAGGAATATGCAATCATCGAAATTAGAATAGCAAAGCTGAATAAATATCCAAAGTACTTGTCAAAGTTGCTGGCCTAAACTTGTTCTCAGACCTAGCTCAAGCAAGCAAAACGAATGACGTAACACTGTCGATACAAAGGATGCAAGCACTTCTGATTTTTTTTAATTTCTTTTCATTTCTTGGTTTTTTTCCTTTTTTTTTCTTTTTTTTATCTTTGTGCGGCTTTTTTTTTATGCACTTGCCTTTTTCACCTTTTTTTTAAATATCAATAGTGCCGCATATGAGAGATTACAAGATATATACACAAACACTCAATTTTCTCTCGCTGGAAAAATAGATCTACTATGCAGAAACTTCCTATGCTGTTTTCGGATTTTTCGAGGCCTCAAACGCTAAAACGTATAACAGAAAAGTTGTAGATCGTTTCGTGCTGATCAATTTGCATATATGGAACACCAATTTTGGATGACGGATCTAGGAGATATGGGCCCCGCAATACAGTCTGTGTAGGAAATCCGAAATCAAACTGATTCAATTCCAACGCGATTTTGGACTTGAAAACGGCGTTTCTAGAACTTCTCACAATGGACAAAGTTATAGAGAATTTTCTGAGCTATAATTTAGACTCTGAATTTGTCCAATTTGGAGTTCATACGAAGGAGATAAAAGCAAAATACCGAACTTGACAGATTGACACCCGATTTGGACGTGGCGGCGACGACGACGTGATGGCATTAGACTCAACGTCAAGATGCAAGACTCAAACTAGATCAAGAACTTACTCTAAACGAGCAACAAGACAATGACGATGGATACAAATTCAACAACGCGAAACTGAAAATGAAATCGCGAAGGGCACAAAGTGGCTTGGACGATGGATATGACGGCGAACTCAAATATTTTTGTGGGGCAATTTTCTGGACTCTAGGTGAAAGATGAATAATGAACAAAGGGGATACAAGTATACCTGACGGGCAACCAAGGCTCTGATACCACTTGGTGTGACGCTGAGTGCCCGATCTTCCGAAAGGTACGTGATAGATCGATTGGTGGAGCTTCGACGTAGAACGATCCGGCTTCAAATCAGGCACGATCTGAACCCCACAATCGCAACACCACTACTCCGTTGGTTATCAATCTTGCGTGAGCGTGATTGACCTCGCCAAGAAGGATTATCCCTGCTGTGAATCGAGAACACAAGCAAGAACACAGAAGAAAGCAAACTGAATTGCAAATACGAATGATTAATCTCACAAGTTGGGGTCTCACAAACCGATCAAGCGGCGAAACTGTTCGAAGACAGAATAATCTAAGCAAAACCCAAGTCTAAACGATGACGGCTACTGAATATATAGTGACGGCTAGGGTTTGGGGCATTAAACCCTAGGGTTACACGGGCCATGGGCCCAAAGTGGAGCGTCGCAGCGCTCGGCAGATTATGGTTACTATATTGTTTTGACAATTCCCGTTGATTCGTAAGGAATTTTGACATGGGACTGGATCCGTTGGAAAGATCTCGTCGAGGGCTTCTCCGTGCATACCAAGAACATCCAAAACAGAGTCCGTATGCGCCCTGGGAATCCGTTTTAAGTTGACTGCGCGGAGAGGGCCGAACCCGACTCGTGGACAAATTGGGCTCTCTCTTGGGCCGGCCTTGCAAGGACGTGGCTTGTGGGACCAGAGGGCGTCGAAGTGCTGGAGATGCACGTTTCTTGAATACGTCTTGAGCTTGGGGAGGTGGCCACGGCGGAGGCCGAACTGCTGGCGGCGATAGCGCAATATCAGCATGATGAGCTTGCCGGCTGTGCACGCGACCTGGCCATGGTGCGGGTCGATGATGCCATATAGTTGATGATGACACCATAGTTGATGTAGATGATGTCGAGGATGCCGTGAAGTGTTGCCAACTTGTCGTAGATGTCATGGAAGAAGTTACACTAATCCATGTTGGCGAAATGATCGAGGTAGCACTCGGCGACGACCATGCTGACGAAGAATTGAATGAAACTCTTGATGACCACCATGTTGATGTAGTGTTGGTCCTATCTATGATGTGCGTGGTCACATCACAACCATTCTTGACTAATTTGTAATATGTAAGTGACGTATATTACTTGGATCTTTAATTGAAGAATTCTTCAAATCATTTTTCAAAAATTCTTTTGGAAGACATACGTGATGCATTGAGAATCATTTCTTCAAATTTTCATTTCAATTGGAGTTGATTTGAGCAATAATTGATTCTTTTCACAAATCAATATGAAAACTGCAAAGTTCAGATTCATCGTGGTTTTTGGTTGGTTTGTCATTTTGATATCTCCATCTTGATTGGCTATTCGAAGAAAGTTTCTTTATGCATGATTCCTTATGTTCCATGATTGGTGTTTACTGTTAATTTATTTCAAAATTATTGGAAGTCATTTGCATGGGGTTTCAGGTGTCTTTACAAGTGCAAAATGATGTACTGAGACCCATCTGTAATTGTTCTCAGGAAAACCCTTTAGGGCCAATAACATTGTATTCTACTATCAGTTTGAAGTTCCAAACCAATATGAAATTAATATCTACTATCGGTTTATTGTTCATAACCGATAGTAATTCATATTGTGTTATGAGACCCTGTTCTACATTTTGGTTCGATCTTGTACAGTGGATTAATTTACTATCGGTTAATAATCATAAAACCGATAGTGAAATACAATGGTAATAAAGATCATTTGAATATAACTCTTGATTGTAAAATCCTATTTGGAAAATTTTTTCAGAAAAATATATTTCATAGAATGAAAATCATTTCTGTAAATTTTCATTTCAGTTGGAGTTGATTTGAGCAATAATTGATTCTTTTCACAAATTAATATGAAAACTGCAAAGTTCAGATTCCTCGTGGTTTTTGGCTGGTTTGTCATTTTGATATCTCCATCATGATTGGCTATTCAAAGAAAGTTTCTATATGCATGATTCCTTATGTTCCATGATTGGTTATTACTGTTAATTTATTTCAAAATTATTGGAAGTCATTTGCATGGGGTTTCAGGTGTCTTTACAAGTGCAACATGATGTACTAAGACCCATCTGTAAGTGTTCTCAAGAAAATCCTTTAGGGTCAATAACATTCTATTCTACTATCAGTTTCATTTCCAAACCGATATGAAATTAATATCTACTATCGGTTTATTGTTCATAACCGATTGCCGCATCCAGCCCTCACAGGGGAACACGACTACTCCCATGGGGACCCAGCTCACAGCAGCTGATCCCTTACCTTTTGACTTCCCAGGATGAGCCAAACATAGGAGAATATTGCATCAGTTTAACTTGCATTACATTGAGCAATATGGCCAACTGGCCTCATTACAACATAATAAATTACAAGCCATCATGGCGTAAATAAGTTTGGTTGCAGAAGAACAACTACTCGGTAGAAGCCAAGTGAACCCCCACAGCAAGAAGTTGAAAGCAGAGCAACACTTTTCAGGACATGGGTAGAACTGACTCTCTTCCTTCAGGGATCCAAGAAGTTCTCCAGGCCTTCGTCTTGATCAGGGACATTCCATCTATTGGAGAGTGAATTGCAAGGGTGAGCACTTACGTACTCAGCAAGTCATAGATAAGAGTAGATACATATAGTAGAATGATATGAACCTATGCTATTAGGGAAGGAGGGAAGGTTGCAAAATACTTTTTCTCTTTCCAAATCTATGGCAGTGCTCATCATGACATATCATTAATATCTTTTATAAACTCTTAGAAGTACTACCATAGCATGACAACACATGTCTGCCCATGTTAGCACCTCATTTCATGACAACACATGTCAAGCACACATGAGCTAAGTCTAGCCATATTTTATTTAGAAAACATACTTGTGTCACATCGACGTGGATAGGATCCACCGCGCGCAGGCTCCTATAGACCCGGGAGCTCGGAGTATTCGAATACGTTTTTAACCTTGCAAAGGTGTACCACTTTAATCCACCGATCACTCAGCTTTCAAGTCTGTACCTCTCCATGCGAATTTTACGCATGTGACAAGGCCGAGATGACACAACAGTTTACAATCCTAGCATTAACAATTCCCTGCCTAGTAAATAGACAGCTAAGTCTCAAGTGTCGTTGTGGGTCCTCCCCACTGCCTTACTTCCTAGTCTGGGTCTATGTTCTCGCAAGACACATAGCCTCTCTTGATTACAGCCGCGCACGACTTAATCTGGCATAGGGCGTCTTCCTTCTTTCCACCTTTTCCTCTCATAATTTTTCTGAACTCACATCACTCATGGCCCTCAGTGGCCCACCAGTTCTCGCAAGAAACCGGATCGACAACCATTGCAGGGAAAAGCTAATACTAAAGAAAGCTACAAAGTTGTGCCCGTCCCATAACCGGGCAAGTGGTTGGTACATTTTTCATGCCGCATGGAAGTACATCACATGGTTCTAGTCCTTACATGCCCATGACCAGTGCATTCCACAAACCCTGCACTCGTCAGTGCCACCACCATTCCATACCAAACTCTGGCCACGGCAATGGTTTTATTTCATGAATATACATATATATTAGTTATGGCTCACGGTTTGATCATTTTATGAGGAATCTCCTCATCTTTTGTCGGCATACAGCCTAGTACTGCCATATCATACTTTTGTCATTTCATCAAATGCAATACTGCTTATAGTCAAGGCAATGTTTTAACAATTCATAAAATATAGGTTCAAGATGTCTAAGAATATGACTTGCCTTCCGCGTCGTAAGGTACAGCAGTCGATGTCGGGTCTGACGAAATCTCTGTACTCAGGCTCTTGTTCTAATCAAAGATCAAACAAGCAAACAGGAATCACAATCCATTAATAATCTATATGCAACATGCAAAGGAGAAATACTCTCGGTGATACTGGAACAGGTAAGCTTGAAAGCTGGATTTGAGTTAATCTTGGAGATTTATGGAATTAGGGTTGAGGACGAATGCTAGAGACTCTCAGGGTTTCAAGGCTGCAATATGGATATCAAGTCCGTGGCTATTTTGCTCAGAAACGACGAACGTCAAAAGGTCGACATTCGGTTCAGGGCTCTGACATAGCTTCAGAGAATGCTAGAGAGTTTATCTCAAGGTGTGGTAGTTGAATAAAATGTAGAACATAGCTCTACAAGTTCAATGGACAAGGTGGTTTTCAGGTTGCACAACCAGAAGTGGTTAAACATGCCCAATGCCATTGGCTGACATGAACTGACAAGGGCCGGCATTATCAAGGAATGGCATTGATGTGGTTTGGATAATTTCCAGTGGGAAGAATGTGATTTGATCAAAGCATTAGATGCAAAATGTAATAAGGTAGCTATTTGACAAGGTGGTTTTCACAGGAAAGTCTAGAATTTAGGCAATTTGCAAAGAGGCCCCTGGACACAGAGAATTGAATGTCAGTGCACGGCCAGATTCTAGGGCTTGAGTGTTTGATCAATCCTCTGGAGCTTTGCTTCGCCAACTATGTCTAGGAGGTAGGCGAAGAGAACAGGAATCCAATGGTGGAGGTTTCAGGAACTAAAGTTGACGGACGGTGATGAACGGCGATGAGAAACCACGGTGCCGACACGACAAGAGACACGTACTAGACAGATCTTGGCATGGCTATATCTTGTGATTTGGCACAGCAGCGAAGGGCGATGCAGTGGAGTGATATGCTCGGTAGGTTGAGGCAAATCGACAGGACAAAGTAGATTGAACAACGGCGATGAAACGACGGCGAACGGTGAGTTTGAATTCGTCGGTTTTCTGGAACTAAGGTGAGCTACAGTGGCCACGAGCTACAGACAATGAAACTCGAAATTGGTTGAGGATTAACGCTTCAGGGGTGTTGCTGATCATTCTCCAGCGAGGAATTGGGTTGCAATCAACTACTTGAGCTCGCCGGCGTTGATGCCGGACTCGAAGAAGACGGCCACTGGGGCGCCACTGATACAAGGTAGCTCCGGTCAATTTGGTTTGGCTACACAATCAACGGAGTTCAGGGATCACAATGCTACAGTCAATTTGGTCGGAGGTGAAGCTATACGGGCCGGCAAGGTGAACAGCTCACGGTAGCACGCGTAAATAGGGGAAGGGCTCCATCCGAGCTTCAATTTGAAATCCAACAGCAAGGGCTTGCAAGGAAGGATCTACTTATCAATTGCTTCTACTAAAAGGAGTACTAATTTTGGCTAAATCGGGTTACAAAGCTGGAACAGGGCAAAAGCAAATAACGGCGATCACCGGCGACAGGAACCACCAGAGTTCAATTACTTGGTACAGCATAGAGAAGTGAGGTAGAGACACTCATTGGCGAAGTTGGATCGGAGGTTGATGCAGCGAAGCTCCCTGTCATCGTTCTCCCCTTCGGCGGCTTGCCGGAGACGAAGAAGAAGACGAGAAGAAACGGGAGGAAGCGAGACTTGCTGGTTCTGGTGAGGAGTGAAGCTGCTGCGAGCTACGGGGGGGCTTAAATAGTGGAGGATGGGGCTCTTGTGACTTGGAGCAATCGGGAGGATATCCAACTGATTGGCTACGGTGGCGGTGTTCAGCGGTCTCAACGGCTTTTCAACACGGTCATCGCGTGCTCTGGCAGGTGCAGTGGTAAAGTGTCTTGCTGCTCCGGCATGGAAGCAATGTGGCACAAAGCTTCTGACATTGCTGCAGGCGAGCGCGCGGGCGTGCGAAGTAAGGATTCGGGAGATGCTGGTGCTGCTGCAGCGCTGCTACGGCCAATCTGGTGCGCGCATGTGGCGACGGGGTTGCGGCGAAGCTGGCAACGGTGAAGCTCCACCGGCGGTGAGGTTCGCGGTTCACTGGTGCTCCTAGTCGCAGCTGGGCCCGAGGTCAAAAATGGCACAACTACTGGTCGTGGCTTCCCTGGTCGAAGGTGATGCTGCTGGTCGAAACAAGAGGCTGGACTCGATTTCAATTTCAGTTTTCTGGTTTGGACTAATCTGTAAAATCTGAGATATTGAAGATTATGGCTGATTTCGACTTCACAGATTTGAAGAACTTTATTCAACGGATGATTTGAGAGAATACCTGATAAAATCTGGGAACTCTTGATCAAATTTGAACTGAAGTGAAAACAGGGCAATTTGGGTATCTTGAATCTGGGTTTTGTCGAGATCTGGAAATCTGAGGCTTAGGGTGGGATTTTGATGTTCTGACAAACGGTGATTTTGTATTGAATAGCATTTAGGAGGTATTCCTTGAATCAGATTGAGATGTGGAGTTGATTTGTGGCTTTTAGCCTTTTCGGGCTCTTGGAAATTAGAAAAGGACTAATCTGCGATATAATTTGGACTGATTTGCAAAATGGGTTTAAATGATGGAATCTGGCTGCCATCTTTTTGGATTAAGGTATTGGCATGCCCATGATTCCCATACAAGAATAATTTGGTCTAGATTAGGTTAAGATTTGATTAAATCTGAATTCTGAAACTCATGGTATTTAGGGTAATTAGAATATTCAATTAATTCTTGTTTTCGAAAACAGAAAGAGATTGATAAATCTAGGAGTTAGAGATTGAATTTGATCTGGCTTCTGAAGGCTTTTATACTCAGGATACATAGTAGATTATTTCTGGATAATCTGATCTTGAATTGGATCTTCAGGATAGATTTTGGGATTTTTGGGGCTTACGATAGATTAGAATTGAACTGATCTTGCTACTTCTAAAGAGATACATGCATGCATGATTTTCATGAAAAGGAATTTTCACTCCCAAAACCAAGGTGTTAAAAATCTACCTTCCTTAAAGAAATCTCGTCCCCGAGATTTACCTAGGAAAATATAAGGGGGGGTACTCCTGCTGAAGACTTTCTTCTTTCTCCCAGATGGCTTCTCGTTCTAAATGGTTCTCCCATTGAACCTTGCATAACGTAATCTTCTTCACTCGTCAGTGTCCTGAATTTGTATTGGGTGCTTGAGATTTGAAAAGTTGTTCTCCAAAGATACTTCATGAACTTCTACTCGGTCGGTTGGTTCTCTTCAAAACACTTCCGGAGTTGCGAAACGTGAAATACATCATGCACTCCTGCTAATTCTGAGGGTAACTCCAACTTATAGCCCACTTCTCCTTTTTCTCTTAAGTATTTTGAATGGTCCAATATACCTAGGAGATAACTTCCCTTTCTCCTGTAATCTTCGCAATCCTTTGAAAGGTGTGACTTTAAGGTAGACCAGATCTCTTTACTTCAATTGACAGCTCTTCTCCACCAGTTGTTCGCGTAATTCTTTTTGTCGAGACTATGCTATCTTCAGCCTTTCTCTGATAAGCTTTACACGAGCTTCTGCTTTTTCCACTATCTCTAGTCCTATGATCCTTCGTTCTCATGGCTCAGTCCAATGCAACCGAGTTCTGCGTTTTCATTCGTATACAGCTTCAAACGGTGCCATTTGTAAATTAGACTGATAGCTATTGTTGTAAGCAAATTTTGCAAGTGGCAAGCATTTATCCCATGATGTTCCATAATCTAGTATGCAAGTTCTTAGAAAATCTTCCAAAATCTTATTTACTCCTTCTGTCTATCCTCCTGTCTGAGGGTTATATGCAGTGCTAAAATTCAATTGAGTTCTTAGTGTTTCATGGAGTCCGCTCAAAAATTTTGATGTAAACTGTGCTCCATTATTTGAAACGATCTTCTCAGGGGTACCATGCAGTGTTACTATTCTTTGCATATACAACTCAGTTAATTTACTCCCATCGTAGTTCTCTTTTTAACTGGGATGAAGTGTGCCATTCTGGTGAGTCTGTCAATGACGACCTATATGGAGTCATATCCTCCTTGAGTTTTTGGGATAAAATCCATTCTGATTTCTTCTCACTTCCATAGTGGTACTGACAAAAGTTGTAACTTCCTGGCTATCTTCTGATGTTTTTCTTTAACTCGCTGACAAGTATCACAGTTTGCAACGTGTTCTGTGATCCCTTTCTTCATATTATCTCACCAAAACTGATTTTTCAAGTTCCGGTACATTTTAGTGCTACCCAGGTGCATTGAGCACGAGGTTTTATGTGCCTTATGGATAATTAATTCCTTAAGGTCTATGCTTTGAGAAACACAGATCCTTCCCTGATACCATGCATTTTCTTGTTTGTTGATTTTAGTAAATCCTGAGCTTTTCCCAACTTGAGTCAGCTCTTAATCTTGCAAATCTCTTTATCCTCTTTCTGGGCACTTCTCATCTGTTCTTCGAATTGGGGTTATTCTACCAAAATGGTTAATGTTCCTTGTGATGTCATTTCCACCTAAAGATCTTGTATCTCTTGCTGCAAGTATGGATTACTTGGCATGACTCTTTCTTGTAAGCTTTAAGCCTTCCTGCTCAAGGCGTCTGCTGCTATGTTAACCTTTTTGAGATGGCAACGAATACTGAGTTCATAGTCCTTGATAAATTCTAGTTACCGTTGTTGATGCATGTGAGTTCTGTTTTTGTGAGAATGTACTTGAGGCTCCTATGATCAGTGTAGATTTCACACTTGTTTCCAATTAAATGGCGTCACCATATTTTCAACGCATGAATGACTGCTGCTAATTCCAATTCATGTGTGGGATAATTCTCCTCATGTGGCTTCAGTTGACGTGAAGCATAAGTCACTACTTGGTTTTTCTGCATCAACACACAGCCTATCCCTTTTTGCTTTGAAGCATCACGATAAACTACGAAGTCTTCCTTGCTATCTGGCAATGTGAGGATTGGTGTTTTGCCAATTTCTGTTTTAGCTTCTGAAAGCTTTCTTCGTACTTGGCAGTCCATTCAAATTCAACGTCCTTCTTTAGCAGGTTAGTGAGAAGTTTGACAACTTGGTAGAATCCTTCAATGAATCTCCTATAGTAGTCTCTCAAACCTAAGAAATTTCTAACTTCTGGAACTGTACTGGGCTGTTTCCACACTTTGATTGCAGTAATCTTAGCTGAATCCATCAAAATTCCTTCTTCAATTAAGATATGTCCAAGAAATGCAATCCTCGTCATCCAAAATTCACATTCGTCAAACTTGGCATAAAATTATAGTCTTCCCAAGACTAGGTGCAGATGTTGCTCATGTTCCTTCGGGATCTTGGAGTATATCAGAATGTCATCTATGAACACCATGACAAACTGGTCTAGAAAATCCACAAACGTGTTGTTCATGATATTTATGAAAGCGGCTGGGGCATTGGTCAAGCCAATTGGTACTACTGTAAACTCATACAATCCATATCTTGTAGTGAAAGCGGTCTTTGGTACATCTTCTTCCTTGATCCTCAATTGATGGTATCCAGACTTCTAAGTCTATCTTGGAAAATACTTTAGCCCCTTGAAGTTGGTCAAACAAGTCATCGATCCTCGGCAATGGATACTTGTTCTTTATGTTCACCTCATTTAAGGCTCGATAATCCACGCACATCTGTAGAGCTCCATCCTTTTTCCTCATGAACAATACTGGTCTCCTCATGGTGAAGCACTGGGTCTGATGAATCCTTTGCATCCAAAATCTTCCAATTGGCTCTTGAGCTCTTTCCAATTTGTGACTGGCATCCGATAAGGTCGTTTCGCTATGGGTGTCGCTCCTGATTTAAGCTCAATAGAGAAACTCGATATTCCTATCAGGTATCATTTTCGGGAGTTCTTCTGGAAACACATTGGGGTATAGTTGCACCATGGGTACTTCTTCTAGGCATAACTTCTGTAATGCTTGAATAGATCCCAGCGGTTGCTTGGCTGACGACCTTTCCGCATAGAATAGAACTTTCTTCCCTTGGCTACTGACAAGGTTTATGGTTTTCTTCTCACAATCTACTAGACCTTTATGTTGGGACAACCAATCTGTGCCCAATTTAATGTCTAGACCTTGCAGTTCTAATACCAACAAATTTACTGCGAATTCTACCTCTTCTATACTGAAGGTTACATCTTGACAGATCGAGTTAAATGGTTGAATTGGTGCAGACACTCTGTGACAGTCTTGTTTTCTTGAATCAGGTTTCGAAAATCCCAGCATTTGGCAGCTATGACATCTGCGGGTATGTGAAACTTCTGGAATTGTTCCTTGAATACCGTTCAAGAAATGTTATCTTTGTCCAGATGAGTTTCCTGGTAATTCATCCACCATACGGCTACAGCTCCTGCTAACTGACAGAACCTTCTCTCGGTTGTTACATCGAACTTTTTCTAGTTTCCCTTTTTATCCCTTAACCAATCATTGGTGATCATGTGGTCGGTCGTGCTTGAAAATGTCGGGGAACAAGTCTTCTGGAAGTTTGCCAATCTGGCGCCTATGGTAGTTCTTTTTGTGGCTCTGAGAGGTAGTCTTGAACTATTTGGGCTAGCAGTTGGGTATTGGCTATCTGGGCTTCCTGACGGTTTTACTCTGTAGACAAAAGGATTTCTTGCAAACTTGGCTGCTCTTCTTGAGACGGGTTGGAACTCTGGGCCCCTTGTCGAAATAAGGATCCTTTCCTCATAGGATATTCTTCTTGCGGACTTTGCTCTCTTTCTCCTTGGCTGTTTCGGGATCTCTTTCTCATGTCGATCATGATGGTTTTGAAGGGAATCCAGGCAGATCTAAACTAACTAAGAGATAACTAAGACACTAGTGCAGAAATTAATGCAACTATATTAATGCATAAAATACTTAGATATTCTGGCCTCTAGCCATAATACACAAGTTAACCATTGCAAAAGCAACAGTGAAGCACAAAAGCTACCAAGAGCATTCAACAGCTCTTATCTACATCGTCTCTCGGCTAAACCCCCTTAACGGTCGACTAATTACTCGAACAAGTTCTATCCCCAAGAACTGGACTATGTGTCGAAACAACGTAGCCCAACCCCCAATGCTCTCGATTAAAGCAAAACGCGCACTTGACATTACTTTAGAAAAACCAAATAAGATTTTTGAAATCAAAATTTCTAAAAGCTACAAAGTTCCTTTTTACAAAAATAGGGTTTTTGGAGAAATAGTTTTTAGATAAATTACGCCGTCCTGGCGGATCCAATTCCTAATGGTGTCGCCCTACAGTCAAGTTCTTGTACTGCTCTGATACCACAATTTTGCCACATCCCGCCCTCACAGGGGAACACGACTACTCCCATGGGGACCCAGCTCACTGCAGCTGATCCCTTACCTTTTGACTTCCCAGGATGAGCCAAACATAGGAGTATATTGCATCAGTTTAACTTGCATTACATTGAGCAGTATGGCCAACTGGCCTCATTACAACATAATAAATTACAAGCCATCACAGCGTAAATAAGTTTGGTTGCAGAAGAACAACTACTCGGCAGAAGCTAAGTGAACCCCCACAGCAAGAAGTTGAAAGCAGAGCAACACTTTTCAGGACTTGGGTAGAACTGACTCTCTTCCTTCAGGGATCCAAGAAGTTCTCCAGGCCTTCATCTTGATCAGGGACATTCCATCTATTGGATAGTGAATTGCAAGGGTGAGCACTTACGTACTCAGCAAGTCATAGATAAGAGTAGATACATATAGTAGAATGATATGAACCTATGCTATTAGGGAAGGAGGGAAGGTTGCAAAATACTTTTTCTCTTTCCAAATCTATGGCAGTGCTCATCATGACATATCATTAATATCTTTTATAAACTCTTAGAAGTACTACCATAGCATGACAACACATGTCTGCCCATGTTAGCACCTCATTTCATGACAACACATGTCAAGCACACATGAGCTAAGTCTAGCCATATTTTATTTAGAAAACATACTTGTGTCACATCGACGTGGATAGGATCCACCGCGCCCAGGCTCCTATAGACCCGGGAGCTCGGAGTATTCGAATACGTTTTTAACTTTGCAAAGGTGTACCACTTTAATCCACCGATCACTCAGCTTTCAAGTTGGTACCTCTCCATGCCACTTTTACGCATGTGACAAGGCCGAGATGACACAATAGTTTACAATCCTAGCATTAACAATTCCCTGCCCGGTAAATAGACAGTTAAGTCTCAAGTGTCGTTGTGGGTCCTCCCCACTGCCTTACTTCCTAGCCTGGGTCTATGTTCTCGCAAGACACATAGCCTCTCTTGATTACAGCCGCGCACGACTTAATCTGGCATAGGGCGTCTTCCTTCTTTCCACCTTTTCCTCTCATAATTTTTCTGAACTTACATCACTCATGGCCCTCAGTGGCCCACCAGTTCTCGCAAGAAACCGGATCATCAACCATTGCAGGGAAAAGCTAATACTAAAGAAAGCTACTAAGTTGCGCCCGTCCCATAACTGGGCAAGTGGTTGGTACGTTTTTCATGCCGCATGGAAGTACAACACAAGGTTCTAGTCCTTACATGCCCATGACCAGTGCATTCCACAAACCTTGCACTTGTCAGTGCCACCACCATTCCATACCAAACTCTGGCCACAGCAAGGGTTTTATTTCATGAATATACATATATACATATATATTAGTTATGGCTCACGGTTTGATCATTTTATAAGGAATCTCCTCATCTTTTGTCGGCATACAGCCTCGTACTGCCATATCACACTTTTGTCATTTCATCAAATGCAATACTGCTTATAGTCAAGGCAATGTCTTAACAATTCATAAAATATAGGTTCAAGATGTCCAAGAATATGACTTGCCTTCCGCGTCGTAAGGTACACCAGTCGATGTCGGGTCTGACGAAATCTCTGTACTCAGGCTCTTGTTCTAATCAAAGATCAAACAAGAAAACACGAATCACAATCCATTAATAATCTATATGCAACATGCAAAGGAGAAATACTCTCGGTGATACTGGAACAGGTAAGCTTGAAAGCTGGATTTCAGTTAATCTTGGAGATTTATGGAATTAGGGTTGAGGACGAATCCTAGAGACTCTCAGGGTTTCAAGGCTGCAATATGGACATCAAGTCCGCGGCTATTTTGCTCAAAAACGATGACCGTCAAAAGGTCGACATTCGGTTCAGGGCTCTAACATAGCTTCAGAGAATGCTAGAGAGTTTATCTCAAGGTGTGGTAGTTGAATAAAATGTAGAACATAGCTCTACAAGTTCAATGGACAAGGTGGTTTTCAGGTTGCACAACCAGAAGTGGTTAAACATGCCCAATGCCATTGGCTGACATGAACTGACAAGGGCTGGCATTATCAAGGAATGGCATTGATGTGGTTTGGATAATTTCCAGTGGGAAGAATGTGATTTGATCAAAGCATTAGATGCAAAATGTAATAAGGTAGCTATTTGACAAGGTGGTTTTCACAGGAAAGTCCAGAATTTAGGCAATTTGCAAAGAGGCCCCTGGACACAGAGAATTGAATGTCATTGCACAGCCAGATTCTGGGGCTTGAGTGTTTGATCGATCATCTGGAGCTTTGCTTCACCAACTATGTCTAGGAGGTAGGCGAAGACAACAGGAATCCAGTGGTGGAGGTTTCAGGAACTAAGGTGGTCGGACGGTGATGAACGGCGATGAGAAACCATGGTGCCGACACGGCAAGACACACGTACTGGACAGATCTTGGCACGGCTATATCTTGTGATTTGGCGCAGCATTGAAGGGCGATACAGTGGAGTGATATGCTCAGTCGGTTGAGGCCAATCTACAGGACAAAGTAGATTGAACAACGGCGATGAAATGACAGCGAACAGTGAGGTTGAACTCATCGGTTTTCAGGAACTAAGGTGAGCTACGGTGGCCACGAGCTACAGACGATGAAACTCGAAATTGGTTGAGGATTAACACATCTGGGTGTTGCTGATCATTCTCCAACGAGGAATTGGGTTGCAATCAAATACTGGCGCTCGCCGGCGTTGATGCCGGACTCGAAGAAGACGACCACTGGGGCGCCGCTGATAAAAGGTAGCTCCGGTCAATTTGGTTTGGCTACACCATCTACGGAGTTCAGGGATCACAATGCTACAGTCAATTTGGTTGGAGGTGAAGCTATACGGGCCGGCGACGTGAACAGCTCACGGTGGCGCGTGAAAATAGGGGAAAGGCTCCATCCGAGCTTCAATTTGAAATCCAACAGCAAGGGCTTGCAAGGAAGGATCTACTGATCAATTGCTTCTACTAAAAGGAGTACTAATTTTGGCTAAATCGGGTTACAAAGCTGGAACAGGGCAAAAGCAAATAACGGCGATCACCGGCGACAGGAACCACCAGAGTTCAATTACTTGGTACAGCATAGGGAGGTGAGGTAGAGACACTCACTGGCGAAGTTGGATCGGAGGTTGATGCAGCGAAGCTCCCTGTCATCATTCTCCCCTTCGGCGGCTTGCCGGAGACGAAGAAGAAGACGAGAAGAAACGGGAGGAAGCGAGACTTGCTACTTCTGGTGAGGAGTGAAGCTGCTGCGAGCTACGGTCGGGCTTAAATAGTGGAGGATGGGGCTCTTGAGACTTGGAGCAATCAGGAGGATATCCAACTGATTGGCTACGGTGGCGGGGTTCAGCGGTCTCAACGGCTTTTCAACACGGTCATCACGTGCTCTGGCAGTTGCAGTGGTAAAGTGTCTGGCAGCTCCAGCATGGAAGCAATGTGGCACAAAGCATCTGACATTGCTGCAGGCGAGCGCACGCGCGTGCGAAGGAAGGATTCGGGAGATGCTGGTGCTACTGCAGCGTTGCTACGGCCAATCTGGTGCGCGCATGTGGCGACGGGGTTGCGGCGAAGCTGGCAACGGTGAAGCTCCACTGGCGGTGAGGTTCGCGGTGCACTGGTGCTCCTGGTCGCAGCTGGGCCCGAGGTCAAAAATGGCACAACTCCTAGTCGTGGCTTCCCTGGTCGAAGGTGATGCTGCTGGTCGAAACAAGAGGTTGGACTCGATTGCAATTTCAGTTTTCTGGTTTGGACTAATCTGTAAAAACTGAGATATTGAAGATTATGGCTGATTTCAACTTCACAGATTTGAAGAACTTTATTCAACGAATGATTTGAGATAATACCTAATAAAATCTGGGAACTCTTGATCAAATTTGAACTGAAGTGAAAACAGGGTAATTAGGGTATCTTGAATCTGGGTTTTGTCGAGATCTGGAATTCTGAGGCTTAAGGTGGGATTTTGATGTTCTGACAAAAGGCGATTTTATAGTGAATAGCATTTAGGAGGTATTCCTTGAATCAAATTGAGATTTGGAGTTGATTTGTGGCTTTTAGCCTTTTCGGGCTCTTGGAAATTAGAAAAGGACTAATCTGCGATATAATTTGGACTGATTTGCAAAAAGGGTTTAAATGATGGAATTTGGCTGCCAACTTTTTGGATTAATGTATTGGCATGCCCATGATTACAATCCAAGAATAATTTGGTCTAGATTAGTTTAAGATTTGATTAAATCTGAACTCTGAAACTCAGGGTATTTAGGGTAATTAGAATATTCAATTAATTGTTGTTTTCGAAAACAGAGAGAGATTGATAAATTTGGGAGTTAGAGATTGAATTTGATCTGGCTTCTGAAGGCTTTTATACTCAGGATACATAGTAGATTATTTCTGGATAATCTGATCTTGAATTGGATCTTCAGGATAGATTTTGGGATTTTTGGGGCTTACGATTGATTAGAATTGAACTGATCTTGCTACTTCTAAAGAGATACATGCATGCATGATTTTCATGAAAAGGAATTTTCACACCCAAAACCAAGGTGTTACACCGATAGTAATTCATATTGTGTTATGAGACCCTGTTCTACATTTTGGTTGGATCTTGTACAGTGGATTAATTTACTATCGGTTAATAATCATAAAACCGATAGTCAAATATAATGGCAATAAAGATCATTTGAACATAACTCTTGATTGTAAAATCCTATTTGGAAAATTTTTCCAGAAAAATATATTTCATGCAATCAAAATCATTTCTGTAAATTTTCATTTCAATTGGAGTTGATTTGAGCAATAATTGATTCTTTTCACAAATCAATATGAAAACTGCAAAGTTCATATTCCTCGTGGTTTTTGGCTGGTTTGTCATTTTGATATCTCCATCATTATTGGCTATTCGAAGAAAGTTTCTATATGCATGATTCCTTATGTTCCATGATTGGTCTTTACTGTTAATTTATTTCAAAATTATTGGAAGTCAATTGCATGGGGTTTCAGGTGTCTTTACAAGTGCAAAATGATGTACTAAGACCCATCTGTAATTGTTCTCAGGAAAATCCTTTAGGGTCAATAACATTGTATTCTACTATCGGTTTCATTTCCAAACCGATATGAAATTAATATCTACTATCGGTTTATTGTTCAGAACCGATAGTAATTCATATTGTGTTATGAGACCCTGTTCTACATTTTGGTTTGATCTTGTACAGTGGATTAATTTACTATCGGTTAATAATCATAAAACCGATAGTGAACAATGTCAATACTCCAAACCCTAACTTCCATTGTATTTACTATCGGTTTGATGATTATGAACCGATAGTGAATATTCATATATTAGGTTAACCTCGCACGATTTTCCCTCCAGTGTAACTGATCACATTGCAAATACTCGCGCGCGGAAAACCCTAGCCTCCCCGACATTCGCTTTTTCTCTTCTCTGCACCACCATTGCCGATCGCAATTGGGTTCTCCATCGCCTCCGGCCACTGCATCGCACCATCGTAGGCCACTCCACGAACGACTGTAAGTGTTCTTGACCAAACCGCTCATATCAATTTCTTAAATTTATATTCAATAGTGGTGCAGAGAAGCGAAACTGCTAATCTTATATATTTTCCTGAATACAAACTTGAATACTATTGGTTTTAATTGTCAAACCAATAGGAAATAGAGTATGTCATATCGGTTTGTTATTGTCAACCGATAGTACATTGAAAAGTCTGAATTTTGCAGAGTTCATATTTCATTTGTGAAAAGAATCAACTATTACTCAAATCAAATACATTTGAAATGAAAATTTATAGAAATGATTTTCATTGCATGAAATATATTTTTCTGAAAAAATTTTCCAAATAGGATTTTACAATCAAGAGTTATGGTCAAATGATCATTATGTTAAGCAAGAAGGTTGAAGTTCGACAACCTTTTGCAAATTGAGTTTACAAATCCATTTTAAATCCATTTTGAAGACCATGTTGATAGGAATTGATGATTTTTGGCCTTTTGAATGAAAATTTGACATTTTAACAAAAAGAGGTGGTTCATCATTGCCATTCCATTTTAGTTATGAACTTTGTCATGTACCTTTTTTCATATCAATTGATGGTCTGTTCATGGAATTTTAGGTAAAGCCATGTCGGCATCTTCCTCGGCTGATAGTAGTGATTCGGCAAGGGCGAACGTAGATGACGCTGCCTCATCCCAGCGCAAGAGGAAGGCGCGAGGCGCGACGATGTTGTGCCGTTTGGCCAAACGCGCGAATCTTTCATGTGGGTTCAACCAGTTCGGGAGACCGATTGGGAAGAACGCCAGCCAGTACGCTGCCTATGTTGGTTTGTTGGCGAAGGAAAGGGTGAAGATCACCATCCAGACCTGGAAGGACGTTAAGGCCGACAAGAGGGATAGGCTGTGGGCGGAAGTGAAGGTAAAATTAATCAAAATCACTGAACTCTTGAGTAATCACATTCCCTTGGTTTATCCCAGAGATTAGGTAAGTCCTGCTTATATGCACCATTTGAAACAGGCCAAGTGGAACATCGCCGACGATGGTCCCAAGATATCTTGCTTGAAGGACATGAACAACACGTGGAAAACCTTCTAGAGCGTCCTCGTCAGTACCTTCCTCACTAAAGGAAAATCTCGATGCGAGAAGTAACCCTTCATAACGGAGGAGGTATGGGAGCAATGCACCCAACAGAAGGGGACCCCTGAGTTCAAGGTATGTATGGTTCTTTTGCTTGATTACACCATTGTATGCAGTAACCAGCAGTGCATTAATTTTCTTGTTTCTGGTACGAAGGCCCTTAGCGAGAAGAATAAGGCCATCCTGAGGAGGAACGAGATCTTGTAAGTACACCGTGGATTTGATCAGAGCTCGAGCACGTTTTTCTTCTAGGAGAATGAGATCTTGTAATCGTTGCCCGTTCTGATCAACTTGTTCGAATTGATCTGTTCGGACAGAGCCAATACTGATTTCCATAGGCAACACGGCCTCAGCCCCATATACAAAATGGAATGGCGTCTCACTGGTGGCTCGACTAGAAGTAGTATGTAGTGCCCACAGAACGGTGTAGAGCTCGTCTACCCAAGCCCCCGAGCGTGTCTTAAGATGATGGAAAACACGTTTTTTGATGCCTTACAATATTTGCCCGTTGGCACGTTCAACGGCACCATTGCTTTGCGGATGAGCTACAGAGGCAAAGCACACCTTGGTTCCAACCTGATCACAATAATCCAGAAAAAGACCACTAGCAAACTGGGAACCGTTATCAGTAATGAGACAATTTGGAACACCGAATCGAGCCACAATGTTCTTATGGAAGAACTTTTGTGCTGCAGCTGCAGTAATGTTGCGCACTGGTTCGGCCTCAATCCACTTTGTAAACGTGTCAATGGATACGAACAAGAACTTGTATCCATTGGCCGCTTGTGGCATAGGACCGACAATGTCCATCCCCCAGACCGCGAAGGGCCATGAAGGAGGAATGGTTTGTAGGGCATAGGCAGGTTGATGAACCTGTCTTGCATTAAACTGACATTGAGGACAGATCTTGACCATAGTCTTGGCATCATCAAGTGCCGAAGACCAATAAAATCTTTGTCGGAAAGCTTTGCCGACCAGTGTGCGATATGACGCGTGCGCACCACATATACCTTCATGAATTTCTCTCAAGAGGAATTTGCCTTCCTCGTGGGACACACAACGCATAAGTACCACTTGAGTACCTTTTCTATACAAAACTCCTTCTATGAGCTTGTATAGACGCGCTTTTCGAACTAACCGATCACTTTCGGTTTCATCCTCAGGCAAGGTCGCATGTTCGAGATAGACCCTCAATGGATGAGTCCAATCTCGTTCCTGTCCGAGGTTGGTAACATAGACTGTTACCGGATCATCCTCGACCGTAGTCATGATCAAAGGATGTTCCAAGTGTTCAACGAACACTCCTGCAGGAGCGGATGTGCGTGAGGACCAAATTTTGGATAACTGGTCTGCGGGAATGTTGTCCTTTCGCGGCATGTATTGGACTTCGAAATGACTGAAGTGTTTTTCCAATCTCCTGACTTCCCCCAGGTAATGAGCCATCGTCTCATCAGAGGTGCTGTACTCCTTGTTTACTTGGTTTACGACCAGCTGTGAGTCTCCCCTCACCACTAGTCGACGGACTCCGAGGAATTTTGCTGCCCGGAGCCCTGCAAGAAGACCTTCATATATAGTCCGCTGCGTTGTTGGTCGCAACAAAGTGTAGTTGAAAGGCAAACTTCAACTGCTCGCCCTGAGGCATAGCTAAGAGCACACCAGCCCCTGAGTGTTGAAAACTACGAGAGCCGTCAAAGGACATCATCCAGTGATCGGGGCATTCCAATTCTTCGCGCGCCTACGCGGGCGGCTCAGGATTAGTCCATTCGACCACGAAGTCGGCTAGGACCTGAGACATGACCACGGTTCGAGGCGTGAAATAGATGTCGAATGCTCCGAGTTCAACAGCCCATTTAGCGGTCCGACCAGACTTCTCCGGATTGCGGACAATATCACCCAATGGAAAAGATGAGGGTACTATGATCTTATGTGCTTAGAAGTATTGTCGTAGCTTACGGGAAGCCATCAGAAGTGCGTAAAGCATCTTCTGGACCTCAGGGTATCACTCCTTAGGACCATGAAGTACTTCACTTACATAGTAGATGGGTCTGTGCACGCCCTCCCTATCTGCAATCAGAACTGCGCTGACCGCGTGAGGTGTGGCCGCCAAGTAGAGAAGTAATGGTTTTCCTTTGTCGGGAGAAACCAAGACCGGTGGACTGGATAGATATGCTTTCACCTCTTGAAATGCCTTCTCGGCCTCATCAGACCATGTAAATTTATGATGTTTGCGCAGGGCTTTGAAGAACGGCAGCCCTCTGTCGCCTAGTTGCAATATGAACAGGCTTAATGCCGCCATGCGACCTGCTAGGCGCTGAACATCCTTGATGATTGAGGGAGACCTCATTTGTTCTATAGCCCCGATCTTTTCAGGATTGACTTCAATTCCTCTGGAACAAACAAGAAAACCAAGAAGTTTCCCTGAAGAAACCCCGAAAGAACATTTCTCCGGGTTTAATTTTATAACATATCGATTTAAATTACAAAAGGTTTCAGCGAGATCGTCTAAATGAGACAATCTTTTGGTGCTTTTTACAACCAGGTCGTCTACGTAAGCTTCAAGATTACGCCCCATCTGGGAAAGAAAGGTCTTTTCCATCAAGCGCTGGTACGTGGAACCTGCGTTCTTGAGACCGAACGACATTCTGACGTAGCAGTAGGTACCGAACGGTGTGATGAAGGCAGTCTTCTCTTCATCTTCTTCTGCCATGCTAATTTGATGATATCCTTAGTAAGCGTTCAGGAAACTCATCAGTTCACAACCCGTAGTAGAATCGACCAACTGGTCGATGCGGGGAAGGGGAAAGTTGTCCTTCGGATCGGCACTATTGAGGTTGGTGTAGTCGACACACTTGCGCCACTTGCCATTTGACTTGCAGACCATGACCGGATTTGCAAGCCATTCCGGGCGATCGACCTCGCAAATGAACCCAGCTTTTAGGAGTTTGTCCAACTCCTCTCGAATGGCTTCCTGCTGATCAACAGCAAAACGCCTGAGCTTGTGCTTTATTGGTCGTTGTCCAGGTCGAATTGCTAACATGTGCTCAATTACTTCCCTTGGGACACAGGGCATGTCGGATGGTTTCCACGCAAACACATCTACGTTAGCCCAGAGAAAAGCAATGAGCTCAAGTTCCTATTGTCGTCCAGGCCTGATCCAACTCGAATCATTTTGGACGGATCATCTGGGTACAATGGAACCAGTTTGAGTGTTTCATCTGGTCGAGGAGCTACTTTGGTCGTATCAGTGGACACTGTGGCGATCTGGGCGTCTCGGAGGGGAGTTGGTCCACCATCTCCAGGGATAGCCGATCACACGTCAATGCCACATTGCAACTGCCTCGGACCGAGATAACGCCTTTGGGGCCAGGCAACTTGCCACACCGATATGCATAGTGCGTAGCCATCATGAACTTAGCAAGAGTTGGCGTGCCAAAGATTGCGTTATAAGCCGAATCACAATCAATTACATCAAAAGTAACTAATTCTGTTTAGAAGTTATCTGGTTCTCCCAGCGTGATCGGGAGCACCACCTGTCCCAATGGCATCATGGAGGCACCAGGAATGATCCCATAAAATGGATGGATTATAGGCTTGAATTTCGAACGAGGAGTCTGCATCTCGTCGAGCACCTTGACCGATAAGATGTCCTAGGAGCTTCCTCCATCGATCAGGACCCTTTCGACTCTCGCATTACTGATAATCGGGGTAATAACCAGAGGTAGCGTCAATGGTTGAGTAAGCCCCGCAGGACAATCAGAGCGATCAAATGTCAAAGGTGTGTCCGACCAACGGGGGTACTGAGGTTCACCAAGGGAAGTCTCCGTTTGGTTAACCTCTAGATAAAAGGCTTTAAATTGCCTCTTAGAAATGAAAGAGGAGGAACCTCCAAAAATAACATTAACATGATTATGAGGTATCTGGTAAGACATCTCAATAAAAGGCTTTAAATTGCCTCTTAGAAACGAAAGAGGAGGAACCTCCAAAAATAACATTAACAAGCTTGTTCCTTAGTTGGTAAGGTCGGCATAGGTCCTATCCCCTGGTGGAAGTCATCTAGCTGCTTCAACCAACTCCTGCAGTTCTTGAGGTCGTGGCCTGCGGAGTTGTGGAGCGGACACCACTTCTTGCCTTCCTGTGGGTTAGTTGACTTATCTGGTTGGTTGGCACTACGACCACCAAAAGCAGTTTTATTCTTAAAGGAAAGCTTGTTACCTTTGGTCGATGGAGGCTTCACTACGACCGCGACTTCTCGATGCTGTCCAGATCGACTCCTTTTTGACTTCTTCGACCTCCCGCCTGATGAAGATTCCTGCTTCTTGCTTGAATCCTCCCTCTTAACGTTCCTGAGACCTGGTTGAGGCGGTAGGTTACCCTTATCAACCATCTGATTCCATTCAATAGCCTCAGCTGCGTCGGAATATTGATCATCCATATCAAAAAGATCGGCTACAGATCAAGGAGGATGGATGAGCAAATCTTCGGTGAATCTCCGATACCAAACGGCGTGTTTAAATGCCCTGATAACGGAGCTATCAGATATGTTTGGGATGGAATTTCTCACCCCGACAAATCTCTTAACAAACTGATGAAGGGTTTCGGTCAAAGTTTGCCATAGTCGATGGAGGTCGTCCTCTTTACCCGGCTTCTGATAACAATTTTGGAAATTGTTGAGGATGGCATCACATAACATTTCCCAGTTATAGATTAAACCCTCAGGTTGATTGAGCAACCAGGTTCTTGCCGGTCCTTCGAGGACTGCAGGCAGATAGTTGGCCATGACCTGGTCATCGCCACCTACTGCCTGGATGGTAGTAATGTAGATTTGGAGGAACTCGGACGGGTTCTGAGTTCCATCAAACCTTTCTATGGCCCCTGGTTTAAACTTGTCTGGCCAAACGGCCACACGAAGGTCGGGCGAGAAAGCTTTGCAACCAACATAGGGACCATGAATTGACCTATGACTCTCGACTTGATCACGTGCGACCTCCCTGAAAGGAGAAGTCACTCGTGGTCCCAAGCGAGAGTGGACAGGAATTCGTTCCCTATCGTGAGAATCCTCTGCCCGCCTGGCTTTGTCCTGCCGAGACGGGACGGGTGGCGGGCGACTCCATCTACCAAAACCAGAATTAGAGTATTCTAGGTTATGGGAACGTGTCGCTGACCGTGAAGAAGCCATTGGGGTTGCCTCAGATGCAACCTCATCCAATCTCTCCGCCAGGATTCAGGTGAAGGCCGGTTTCTTCGCATCTGTGACCGTAGGAGTAAAATTACGCGGGACCTCTGCGATAGATCGAAGCCGGCCATGCGTACATCTCCTAGGGGCACCTGGTGTTACCGTTTCCTCGTCCGCCGGGAAACGCTCCGGGGGTAAGGACGGTGTCTGGTCGCGTCTGCGACCACGTGATCGTCGGGAAGAACTCAGAGCAGCATCGTAACGAGCCTGCGCATTTTGAAGAGCCTCTAGGGCTGTTCTGTGAAGTTGGTTGTCTTGTTGCTCGCGATCTTGATCTTCCTTTTGTTTGAGTTCCTGTTCTTCCCTAGCAACCCATTGATCGGGAGTCTCTTACGATAAAGCAGAGAACTGTCTAGGGAGCGAGGTCACCGAGGAAGAAAACATCTCCGTTTGTTCTGAGTCCGACTTGAAACCAAAAAGACGATGGAGGTTATCAGGGTCAAACCTCCCCGAGCTAATCTCCTGGTCGACATCATTGTTTTCCTAAGCAGGGTTGTACGATGGACCGGATTCAACCTCTAACGCATTAAGAACCTCAGTAGGCTCTGATTCTACATTGGTCACCTCCTGGTCGATAGACATGACCTGAGTGGCCGAATCGACCTCCGGGACATCTTCGCCTCCGGTTTCCTTCATCGGAACAGGATCACTAGGTGAAGGCATCTGGATGTGGGCATAGTCCTTGAGATCGAAGTCGTTCTCGGAATCATATGCTCCAGCCATGGTTCACCGAACCTCCGGATGAAAATTAGAATGCCTTGAGAAAGGCCCCACGGTGGGCGCCAGCTATCGACGATTCGGACTCAGAGTCCTTAGTCGAACTTATGCTGATTTTTATGAGTTGTGAGACCATTCAAGGTGTCCCTCCGGGAAGGGATGATGAGCCAAAGTAAGTTAAAGCACAGATAGTTTTAGACAGGTTCGGGCCCTCAATGGTGGGAGTAACAGCCCTACGTCCTATTACGACTTCACTATGTGTAAGAAGATTACAAGATTGTGGAAAGGATCTTCACAGGCGAAGATCTTTCCTGTGTAGTTGTACAGGATAATGCCAAAAAGGCTTATAAAAGCTAGTTGACTTAATCTAATGTCTTCTGTTGTTCTTTTGATCTTCCCCGTTTGATGCATTGGTTTACCCTTTTATACTAGTCGAAAGGGCGCCAAGGCATAACGGCTTCGAACAGTTGCTCAGGTGCAGTTTTGGTAACTACACTTAACCCCCACGCAGGCTTAACACATGTAATTAAGGAATAACTACACGTATTAACCTCCTGACGGTTGTTTCTGCACGTGGAGGAATCTTCGGGATACTGGGGATATGCTTGTTGTAAGGTCTAAGCAACCCCGTGTCTCCTGGTCGAGGGTGTTCTGACCGCGCATTGCTTGCAATCATCTGACCGCGCCCTATCCGCAGCCACTAGTACAGAAATGCAGTCTTCTATCGGTAAAAAACACCCTTCTACTATCGGTTTTTGTACCAATAGAGATAGGCACGATAGAACAAGACTGGACATTTTCTATCGGTAAATAACCGACAGGAGAAGTTCACTATTCTATCGGCATATTATGAATCTACCGATAGAAAACCCGTCGTAGTCTTACGTCCAGCGGCAGGGAAAGTACCATTATTCTAACGGTTAATTACAAGATTACCGACAGAAAAAATCATAATATTCTATCGGCATATTAGGAGTGGACCGATAGAAAACTCGTCGTTAGCGGTTGGAAAAGTACCACTATTCTAACAGTTAATTACAAGTTTACCGACAGAAAAAAGCATAATATTCTATCGGTATATTTGGAGTGTACCGATAGAAAACTCGTCGTCAGCGGTTGGAAAAGTACCACTATTCTAACGGCTAATTATAAGTTTACCGATAGGAAAAATCATACTATTCTATCGGCATCTTACAAGTTTACCGATACAAAACTCGTTGCTAGCGGTTTGAAAAGTACCACTATTCTAACGGTTAACTACAAGATTACCGACAGAAAAAATCATACTATTCTATCGGCATATTAGGAGTGTACCGATAGAAAACTCGTCGTCAGCGGTTGGAAAAGTACCACTATTCTAACGGTTAATTACAATATTACCGACAGAAAAAAGCTTAGTACTCTATCGGATATGTATGAGTTCACCGGCAGGAAAGGTCACACTATTCTAACGGTTAATTTTGATTGTACCGATAGAAAAAAGTACAGTAGTCTCTCGGTTGTTGATGAATTTACCGATAGAGCATTCACATATATAGTACTTTATTTGCATTCACAATACAGTACATTCACATATACAGTACAGATGCAATACAATATAGATTGGATACACAATACAGTACAGATGCAAGGTAAATTCACAGAACAAATTGACACATTAGGCAGTTATTCACATTTATTCACATATGTATGGACAAATACAGATTGCAATCCAATGTGGACATTTATTCACATATATATATTTATTCACATGTATATGAACAGTCTATGCAGAGTACACAAAAAGGAGAAAATTGTCATGCTGGATGGTTGGGCGCTACTTCCTCCATGACATATTGTGCCCAGATTTGTCGAAGATATATAATCTTTGCATTTTCATATTGGTCTTTCGACATGGCGATCTGCAAGCATGTGTGCATACTGAGTAACTAACTTCGATCCTAATTTAGAACGTGACACCCATTTTTGAAATTTGAGTTAGCTATCGATGCTTAGCTGAGGGAATCGGGAAAAGTTTGTCCGCACTAGGTCGTACATGTAGCGCAGCACATAAAACCCGCATTCCCACGATTGCGGCTGCTGATGGCACTGAGATAATTGCATATGCAAAGACATGTTAGCTATATATTGTTTCCATAAACTAATTAAGCATAAACAAAAAGTCTCGTGAGTACCTCATATTCTTTCCAAGCTAGTACGGAGCCTTGCGGTGCGGCATGCCTCCCTCCAGCGGACACATATTTATCAAAAGCCCTGCATTTCAGTTAGTATTGCCAGTTAATGTATTATCATTAGCTAGTGAGGTCAAAATATAAATCAAACATATAAGTTACTTACGCCTCCATATTCCCCTTGAGCACATATTCCATCGATAATCTGTCACGCATCGAATCGAGGTAGTACACCTCGTTCCTCGGCGGACAGATCACGATGAGGATCCAGTGGCCCCTGCATTGTACGTAAAAGAGGACCGCTAGCTCAAAGTACATCTCAGGTGTAACATACAAGATTGAGTTAAATTAGTACGAAATGCACTAACCTTTGGTGGTACGGCACCAGAATGAAGTCCTTGTCCTGCTGCGCCATCAGCGTGCTGGATATGTACTGCTCAGCGTGCGCGGCGTCCTGCTCTAGCATCGTGAGGCTTATTTTCTCTGGGTCGAGGAAACCCACCTTGTCACACGCAGCCTCCGATGCTAGCCTGTACATGCACCTGCATGCGAAGGACGAGATTAATATTAATTTCACAGAAAGTTACTCAGTATTCAAATGAACTGCAACATTAATGCAGAGTTAGCAAACAGAGTTAGAAAACAGCAATACATAGCATCAGCAAACTCACAGGACTCCAGTCCGTATGATGGACATATCGAGCTCCTGCCAGTTGTAGAGGTCGAACAGATCCTTGTGTGCCACGGATATAGTCCCGGGCTCACGGTGGAACTGCCCAGGCCTGTAGGGAACTAAGATGTTCAGGCTGCGCCGAGCTCGATGTAGGTACCAGTCGTGGAGGTCTCTGGTTGATCGATCCAATTTCCGCAAAGATGCCTCCGACAGGAGTGGGAGCGCGTTCGTCAACGTCCGCGGCAGTCCCTGTCGCCCTTTGCCCTTGCCTTTGCCGCCCTTGCCTTTTGCCGGGGACTGAGCGCGTACCTTCGAAGGCAAGGGCGAGGTGATGGCGGCTTTCTTCTGAGGTGGAGGCGTGGATGCGCTGGGTGGGGTCGAGGCCGTCTTTGATGTGTCCAGGTTCGCACGAGATCCGCCCTCATGCCCCGAGCTGGGGGCGCAGTCCCCTGGTAGCCCCGCGGCAGGCCACTTCAATTAATGAGCACGTATATTAGATTATGCAAGTTGAGTGTACTGAGTAGGATGTAATCTAAAATGTGTAGGATTTACCGGTTGTAATACAAGACACTTCTTGGGCCACTGTACGTAGGAGCCCACTGCCTCAGCAAGTGTCTGCAGTTCCTCTGTTGGGACTGGCAACGGAGAATCGTTGTAGCCCGGCATGGCCATGTCCACCTGTACCTTTGCGAAACCCAACCGCAGAGGTACACAGTGGACCCAGACATCCGGCCCAGACGGATATACGAAGCCGTGTCCAACCACTTCCTGCCCGGCGCCTACGTGATTCTGTAGGATGCAGCCCTCCGGCCCCTGCAAATTTGTAACAATTAAGTGCACAGATGAAGGCTTGCATCAACTTAAGTGCACAGATGAAGGCTTGCAGTACCTCAAGTAGATCCACTGGATCCGCGAGTACCTTCGGAGCGCAACTGCTTATCCGACCCCGCGGGGTACCGTCGTCCTGGGGATCCGCATCTGCACTCTTGGCCAGCAATGCTTGTCTCAACCGTGCAAACTCTTCCCTCATTTGTGCGACCTCGGTCTGCACCTCAGACTGTACCTCAGCCCGTATCTCAGCCCGCATCTCCGCCCGTATCTCCTCCTGTACCTCAGCCCGTATCTTATCGGAGAGGTCAGCTTCCTTTTCCTTCCAGGTGCGGGCCTTCTTCCTCGGTGGAGCCGGATCTACGAAACTGGCCTTCCACGACACAATGGCTCCCACGGCCCGTGTCCGCCCGGGATGCTCCTTATTTCCTAGAGCCCGGGTGAGGATGTCGTTCTCCCTCTGCGGGGTAAACAATCCCTCCGCTGCCTCCTTCTCAAAAGAGATCTGTTACATTTGAAGGTACCTTGTGAGACAAATTGCCTTATATACACTTGTGCGCACACAGTTTACGAGGTTAGCCAACTTACCATTCGCCTCACAACGTCGGCGTCCCCAGGGGTTGCGAACTGCACAGACCCCGTGGACGACACGGACCCCCTCCCCCTCCACCATCGCTTGCACCTCTCATCCCGGATCTCGGAGAGCGGCAACTCAGGGGTGTCGATGACAGGATTTTGTTCGTCTTCCTTCTTCCACTGTTCCTCCTTCCCCGCATAGCCCCGGGATCCGAGCCGATGCGGGTGGTCGTTCCTCTTCTGGGTCGCCCTATTCTTCTCGCTAAGGGCCTTGAACTCCTCAGTTCCCTTCTGCTTGGTGAATTCCTCCCATACCTCCTCCGATATGAAGGGGTACTTCTCGCAAGGAGATTTCCCCGCAGCTAGGAAGTTACTGACGAGCCAGCTCTTAAAGGTTTTCCATGTTCCGTTCATGTCCTTCAAGCAGGCAGTCCTAGGTGTATCGTCAGGGATGTTCCACTTAGCCTGTTTCTGAAAAATGCATACAATTAATCACGAGTTAGTTAAACTTTAGTATAAGCCAAGAGAACGTGATTACGAAAGAGTTCAGCGATTTCAGTTCATTTAACCTTCACTTCCGCCCACAACCTATCCCTCTCGTCCGCCGTCACGTCCTTCCAGCTCTGGACGGTGATCTTCACCCTTTCTTTCGCCAACAGCCCAACGTAGGCCGCGTACCTCCCAGCATTCTTTCCAATCGGCCTCCCAAATTGGTTGAACTCACAAGAAAGATCAGTGCGTTTGGCCAAACGCCCCAACGTCGTCGCGCCTCGCCCCACCCTCTTGCGCTGGGATGTAACAGCCCCATCTTCAGTAGTTACGATGGGGTTGGCCCTAGTCGAACCACTAGTACCATCCGATGAAGACGATGACATGTCTTCCCCTACAAAACCTTCAACAAACCATATATATGGCAATTAATTCGCCTTGGAGTTCCATAACTCAGCCCAGGACTGGAGACTAACTAGGGCGACAAAAGGGAAAATAATACAAAAAGAAAGACATGCATAAATTACTTACTAAACTCTTCAGAAATATTTTCTATCGGTAAACACATGAGCTGCCGATAGACCATAACAATTACCTCCACACAAGACAATTTTTCTATCGGCAAACACGAGATACCGATAGAACATAACAATGTTCTCTACATATGGAATTTTGTTGACAAGCCACCATTCACTGTCATCACATAACATTCTCGATGATTTGCTACACTAATATTCATGGGCCAGCATTATTATTTCACACGTAAATATGCACACAAGCATCTAAGTGCCACTGTGCATAATCTTTAGCCTAGCCTGTATGTGAGTCATCAGGACTTCACAGCTATTAGGTTGGGAAAAGTCATGTATATAGGCATTTGAAACATATACATCGAAGACCCATCCACATTGCCATATATTCATACGAAGTGAGTAAAAATTCCCAACCAAACTAGTACATTGCATGGCTCATGTCCTTCCAGATCCAAATTAAGTTTTACTACTTGTGCAGAAAAATTTTCTATCGGTAAACACATGAGCTGCCGATAGAATATGTGTAAGAACACCTCCAACATATAATCTGCATTACATGGCAGTTGGATACAATTGATCACACATACAGCAGTATAGAGAAGTTAAAATCTCAAAACAGGTTCATTACAGCACTGGAACATATTATGTAAACCCTAATTAAAATCAACATTGCCTGCGGAATGTACATAAGCCAACACAATAGGGAACCCTAGTGTAATTGCAAAACTCGAAGAATTAGTACGTGCAAAACACTAGGATCAAATAAAGAAGATGCTGGAAATAGAACGACGAATTAGGGTATTTACGGCGGCGATCAGTTCTGGTGATGGAGAGGCGATGTAGAACGCAGCAGCGGCGGGCGAAGGACGAAAATAAGAACCGGTGGCAGTGACGAACCAGTGTCCAGCCGGCGATCGTCGTGTGGGAGAGAGGAAGTGAGTGCTCACGGCGGAGGTTGGGGTTTTCTTCGCTCTCGAAGAGACGCAGTGCTCTAAGGTGGAACTGTTCGAGTGGAGGGAAACTAAAGGGCCGTGTACGAGTAATAAAGTAGCGGAGGAACTTTTCTATCGGTATAACAAAATGATACCGATAGACTTATGTAATTTTCTATCGAAACAACAAAATAATACCGATAGAAAAAGTAAATTTCCCGGAAAAATATTTGAATTAGTGGATGCATTTTTCTATCGGTATAAACAATAAAATCCCGTGAGACCAATTTTCCACAGAAAATTTTTGTAAAGTGCTTGAGATTGGGTGCCATTTTTCTATCGGTAAAAACAACAAAATACCGTGAGAGTAATGAAAAGGTGCCCTTTTCTATCGGTATAAACAAAAAAATCCCGTGAGCCCAATTTTCCCCAGAAAATTTTTTTGATTAAGTGCTTGAGATTTGTGTGCCCTTTTTCTATCGGTAAAAACAACAAAATACCGTCAGAGTAATGAAGAGGTACACAATTTAACATCAAACAGACCGTGGTTGAAAGCTGCAGAATGTTAAAGAAAGAGGGAAGATAGCCGGAAAATTGGAAAATTGACATAAAAAGAAATTGCTCATTCATTGTTGTTTTATCACTTACAAAAAAGAATAGAACCCAAAATGCTAGGTCAAGGGGTGGTCTTAGCCCTGGCTGCATGTAGAATAGAGTCAGTTAGACTTGCAGCCAGGACGCAGGACTCCTCTAGCGACAAGTTGTCCCTAGGATCAACTACTACCGCGTCAAGAAGGCCTGCGACCTCCCTCAGCTTCGCTATGGTATCCTTCATAGTCAAACCGCAGCCAGCGATGGTCATATCCGCGGCTTTCTTCTCCTCGCGAAGACGCCTCGTCCTCGCCCTAGCATTGCCACCATCCGTCTTCTTGCGCTTAATGCGCTGGAAGAGATCGTCAAGGTCAAGCCGTAGCTGAGTGTGCTTGTCTGTAAGGAGCTTGTGCTCCTCCTGGAGGGCCCTCAGGTCAGCCTTCACTTTGGCAGTGTCTTCCATGGCTACCATTCCCTGTGCAAATCAACAGGTCAAGAATGAACTGAACATGGATTAACAATACAGGGGTAAACCGAGGAGATTTAGAGTTCTTACCGGGGAGGCCGTGGATGACGATCCCATGGAGGTTGCCATTGTGAAAGAGAAGATGAGGAGTCGAACCGTTCGAGAATTAGAAAAACAACAAAATACCGCGACGCATGGCGAGGTACTTATATAGTTTCCAAGGCGACGCATGGCGACACGTTTGAGAATTCAAAGCGGCAGAGTCTTCTTCTATTGGTAAAAACAGGAAAAAACCGTCAGACAACAAATACCGTGAGACAAACGAATTTATTCTCACGGTAAAATAGAACAATACCGATAGAAAACGTTTTGAAGTGCCTGAGAGAAGATGTCCTTCTCTATCGGTATAAATAACAAAATACCGTCAGAAAAAAGGGATTTTTGCTGAACTTAATTTGAAGAGGCCGCGATGAGATTTTTGCAAGTGCTATTTGAAGGGAAGAATTAAATATTTACAGGATAAAGGTACTGTACATGTTAGAACTCATGCTGTGGAGTAAAATTGAGATGTATTAATGCTGTGAACTAGCTTATCATTAAATTCTAAAGAAAAATGTACTGCCTGATGTATTAATGATAAGTTCCTCACCTTGCTGCAGAACTTGTGGGCTGTTTGCTTGGCATTTATCCCTGAAATAGAAATTAATCATCAATGGTTCTCAACCCATAATCCTTCTTCGTGGTCATCTCGCAGATACGTTGTTTCGTCGATATCTTCAGTACGGATAGATTGAATGTCCTCTAAAAATGGAGGTATTTCATCGAATTGGTTATACTCCTCTTCGTCGACAACATCTTCGACCCCAACAATACGTCTCTTGCTGTGGAGGACAACATGCAAGTTTGGATTGGCCGGGTCAACGATGTAGAATACCTGTGTGGCTTGCTTTGCAAGTATGAATGGATCGTCTTGGTGTCCGACTCTACCAAGATCGACGAGAGTAAACCCGTAACTGTCAACTTGAACACCTCGAGGGATTTCGACCCATTGGCATCGAAACAGGGGAATCTTAAGTAATCCATAATCGAGCTCCCATATTTCGTCAATAACACCGTAATATGAGTTCAGCGCCCTTACTGACCTGGCATCCTCGGAAATAGCAAACAGTGTCACTCCACTACATTGCATGCTACTCTTGGTGTCTTGAGCTCTTGTGTAAAATGAATACCCATTGATGTCGTACCGCTGCCAAGTCCCTACAGTGAATCTTGGGCCTCTAGCCAACCATGTCACAGTTTCACTTACGGAGCCCTCGGCAGCTCGCGTGACTCTTTCTTGGATCCACTCAGCAAATTTCCTGTTATGTTCTCTGCTTACCCAAACGTCTGACTTCGAAGGATTCTGTGACCGTAACATTACCTTGTGCTCGTGTATGTATGGCTCGACCTCCGTCATGTGTTGTAAGACCCAAAAATGTGATTTTGCGTACACATCACGAGCGGGGACGATAGCTTTGAATCCAATCGTTCCAATTCCCTCAAGCCTATCCTCATGTCGGGACCTAGGAACACCAATTGGGTCAACCCCGGCCATATAATCTGTGCAAAATTCAATCACCTCCTCGGCGGCATAACCTTCCATGATACTCCCCTCGGGTCGACGACGAGTCCTTACGTATCCCTTCAATACACCCATAAATCTCTCAAATGGATACATGTAGCGCAGGCACACAGGTCCACAAAACTTAATTTCTCTGATAAGGTGAACAATCAGATGGACCATAACATCAAAAAAGGATGGAGGGAAATACATCTCGAGCTGACAAAGAGTTGTAACCACGTCGCGTTGCAAAGCGTCCAGTCCATCGGGATCAATTACCTACGAGGACACAGTTGCGCCAAATATTCATATCAGAAAAATCTTCTAATTAAGCTCCACAAATGGAGGTAGTGAACTTATAGTACGAGTGCACGTACTTACCTTGCAAGATATTGCGTTGAAGAAATAACATAGGTTTGTGATTGTCTCTTTGACTTTAACTGGGAGAATGCCTCTGATAGCAATGGGAAGCATCTGTGACATCAAGACATGACAGTCGTGGTACTTCATGCCAACCAGTCTTAGGTCCTTCATAGGCACAAGTTTTTTCAAGTTCGCAGAGTACCCACATGGAACTTTAACACCGTGCAGGCACCGACAGAGTTCTGTTTTTTCGCTCTTGGACAACGTGTAGCAGGCCGGGGGGAGGTATGTACGCTTTCCATTCTCTAAAGGTGCAAGCTCAGTCCTTATCCCCATTTCCACCATGTCACGACGAGCTTTCACACCATCCTTTGTCTTTCCCGGAATGTTCAACAACAAACCAATCAAACTGTCACAGACATTTTTCTCTACATGCATGACGTCAATGCAATGTTGAACTTGTAAGTGCTCCCAGTACGGTAGATCCCAGAGAATCGATCTCTTCTTCCAAACATTTTTTTCTCGAGGTTTAGAATGCTTACCGAACTCAACTTTGATGTCGTTCACGCGTGAGTAAATCTCCTTACCGGTCAGAAACACTGAAGCTGATCCCTTCTCAGGCTTCCCGTTAAATGATTTTCTCTTCTTACGGTACGTGTGATGCACCGGAAGAAACCTGCGGTGACCCATGTACACTGTTTTCCGGCAGTTTCGCAGCCACATGCTCTCAGTTTCATCTAGGCAAATAGGGCAAGCCTTGGCTCCTTTTGTACTATACCCCGACAAATTGCCGTAGGCAGGAAAATCATTTATGGTGCAAAATATCAGGGCCCGCAAGATGAAATTCTCTTTCTTGTATGCATCCCACACCTGCACACCCTCGCTCCACAATTTCTGTAAGTCCTCGATTAAAGGCGCTAGAAACACGTCAATATCATTTCCGGGTTGTCTGGGTCCTGAGATTAGTAACGCCATCATGATGTACTTGCGCTTCATGCATAACCAAGGAGGAAGATTGTAGATGCATAAAAGAACCGGCCAAGTGCTGTGCCGGCTGCTCATATTACCATGTGGGTTCATACCATCTGTACTCAGCCCGAACCTTACATTCCTAAGTTCGCCGCCGAACTCAGCAAATGTTCTGTTGATGTTTCTCCATTGAATAGAATCAGCTGGGTGTCTCAGTTTTCTGTCTTGTTTCCAGGCTTCAGCATGCCAACGCAAGTGCTTCGCGACTTTCGGATTTGCAAACAGCCGCTTCAATCTAGGTATCACAGGCAAGTACCACACAGTTTTTGCCGGGGGCCCTTTCCTTACCTCGTGACGTTCACTGTCAATCCGGTCCCTACGCGTATACCTCGATGCGCCGCATCTTGGACAAACATGCAAACTGGAGTACTCGTTACGGTACAACACACAATCATTTGGGCATGCGTGTATTCTTTCGATTTCCATTCCCAACGGACACAACAGTTTTTTGGCTTGGTAAGTAGATCTTGGCAACTCATTTCCCTCTGGAAGCATGTCCGCTAGAAGATCTAATAGTGCCGTGAAACTCTTATCACTCCAACCGTTTCCTGCCTTCAAGTTATATAATCTTAGCACAGAAGACAGTTTTGTAAATGTTGCACATCCAGGGAACAGAGGCTTCTCAGAGTCAGCAATCAGTTTCTCAAATTCACAGAAGTCATTTTCGTTGTAATCTTCCTCTACATCACATAACAACTCATCTAGATTGTCATCATCATCATCTACGTGCACATCGGAATGAACATTACCAAAATTGGGATGATCATCGATATTATTGCAATCCACATCCGAGTCGTGCTGATTGGTAGTAGTGGTGCTTGTTTCCTCAAGATCTTCGCCATGCCATATCCAACGGGTGTATCGCGCGTTAAAACCACGACGAATCAAATGACTCTTAATTTGATCAGAGTTGCTAAACCTCTTCAAGTTCATACAATCTGTACAAGGACAGAGCATATTTTTCTCTCCCTTCCTCTCCTTTTGTTGCTCAGCAAATTTAATAAACTCATTCACACCATCCAAATATTCAAGAGTAGTACGTTTTATTCCATACATCCAATATTTCCTGTCCATCTACAATTAACAAAATTTAACGAGTAAGCCATGCATGAAACCTGCCCGATTAAGTTATGTATATGTACATGTACAGCCTCTTACAACAGATACATGTGTTGAACCCTAGCCTGACAAAATTAACACTAATTAACCTAGCTAACTACACAATACAAGCTAGTTAGCTCCTAAAACATGACGCATTTCCAGCTACCAAGCTCCCAAGCTTAGAGCTACAAACTTGGAACTACACAATACAGCTAGCTTGCAAGTAGAGAGGAAGGGAGATCTAGAGGGAGAGAGAGATAAGTGTCGACGATTAAGCATACCTTAAAGAGAGGGGCGCAATCAACTTCCCTCCAGCCTGCGCTGATCACCCTAGCAGTGTAGCTGGAACTTTCGTCACAAACAGAGGGACACAGAGTGCAACAGAACAAATTAAAGAGCAGCTCAGCAATGGTCGAGTGGGGTTTTCCTTATAATGGACATTTTTCTAACGGTAAATATATGAAATAACCGTCAGACTAACTTAGGTAATTTGCCGCTCACATATTCTATCGGTAAAAACACACACATACCGTTAGAGAATATACATTACTGAGCAAATATATGTGTTTTCCTATCGGTAAATATGTGTACTTACCGTTAGATCATGCATGACACAGCACGCACATGAGTTTTTCTATCGGTATATATGTGTACTTACCGTTAGATGATGCATGACACTCGAGCATTAGTTTTTGTATCGGTAAATATGTGCATTTACCGTTAGACTATGCATGACTGAGCAAATATATGTATTTTTCTATCGGTAAATATGTGTACTTACCGTTAGAATATGCATGACTGAACAAATATATGTATTTTTCTATCGGTAAATATGTGCATTTACCGTTAGAATATGCATGACTAAATAAATATATGTGCTTCCTATCGGTAAATATGTGTATTTACCGTTAGAATATGCATGACTGAGCAAATATATGTATTTTTCTATCGGTAAATATGTACATTTACCGTTAGAATATGCATGACTGAACAAATATATGTGCTTCCTATCGGTAAATATGTGTATTTACCGTTAGAATATGCATGAATGAATAAATATATGTGTTTTCCTATCTGTAAATATGTGTACTTACCGTTAGAGGAGGTACTGTTACCAAACTGGGACAAACATGCACATGCCATTTCTCACATTCAAGGAATCATATCAATGTAACATCAAACAGATCTTACATCAAACGGATCTTAACTAGAAGATAAAGCAATATATTTCAAGAAATGCTAATTTGTGGATTAACTAGGAGACACAAAAATACTTTTCGTAGGTAGTTGGGACTTCATCTTGCCAAAGAAATTACAGATGCCAGTTCACAAATTCAGGTACAAACATACACATGCCAGTTCACCAATACAAATTCAGGTACAAACATACACATGCCAGTTCACAAATTGAAGTGCATGTCCGAAACAGCAGTACAAATACACACCTACCTACCAATACAATTAAATACACAAATGCTCCCTGCACATTCAAGTTCATGTCCCAATTAGCAATACATGATACACAAATATACAACAATATACAAATACAACAATTCACACATTCGATGTATATTACAAAAGCCACGTCTGAAATTAACAACAGATCACGACGAGGACCCAGTGGCCCATACATGCATTTTACATAAAAGGGAACCTTTGCAGGTTGCCACAATGCAACTACCGACTACAAGTTAGACCTGATACATCACAAATCCATTCATCCAAAACAGCAAATGTCTGAACCACATTGGACTTAACCATAGGAGTTCAGTTCGAAGACGCCCGAGGAGCTGGAACTGCCGTCGACATACATTTGTACGTATTGGTGATTTCCTCGGACTCAAACTCGATCAACTCAACTCCATTAACAAAAAGAACCTACCTTCCAAGATGTTGTTCTGTGCAGTGATGTTGTAGAATGGCTGTGCAAATAACAACAATTCTTCTTCTCCAAGCAGGTAAGCATCTGGCCACAAGCTGGTGCATGCAAAAACATGTAAGATGCTTTCTATAGGTCCTGATTTGAGAAACACGCCGGGCTTAAGCATCTTCTCGACCGAGCCAACCAAGATCTAGCCCTTCACATCCTTCCAGCTCTCGACGGTGATCTTCACCATTTCTTTCGCCAACAAGCCAACGTAGGCAGCGTACTGCGATGAAGAACCGTGAAATACGTTGCCCCTCACGAGCATCATCCAAGGACCTGAACAGATCATAATCATATTGAAAAGAAGACACATCAAAATGAAGGATACAAAAAAAGCAGAATTATTGCCATAATCGGATTAGAATAATCTAACAATATTGCAGAAATTTTACGTACCTTCCTTGGGATGCCGACGTCTAGAGGGCGTCGATGGAGGTGCAGAGGTGCAGCGGTCCCCTGTAGAGGTGCGCCGGCCGTCCATGGAGCTAACGGGTTAGGACTACGAGCCCCAGATGAACTGTGAGAATGAAAGAGACATACCCGTGTATTTATACAATTATATATTTTCTATCGGTAAGAAAACAGAATACCGTTAGTAATAAAAACATCTGTAGAAGCCGAATGGTTCTATCGGCACAATAAATATTACCGATAGGAATTTTTGTACATACTCTATCGGTGTGTACGTACATTACCGATAGAATATTACTAGTTGTAGAAGGCCAACAGTTCTAAGATATTTTGTGCAATATTCTACTGGTATAAACATTCATTACCGATAGAATAAAACTATTAGAAGACGAACAGTTCTAAGCAATTTTCTATATATTCTAACGGTAAAAGAATCCATTACCGATAGAATAAAAATATTTGTAGAAGGTCAACTATTCTATCGGCGAACTACATATTGCCGATAGGAATTTTTAATATACTCTGTCGGTATATTCATACAGTAGCGATAGAATAAGTCTAGTTGTTGAAGTCGACCAGTCCTATCGGCGCACAACATTCTTCCGTCAGTACTTATGCATCTCTTCTAACGGCAAATATGTTCATCACCGCTAGAGTAAATCATACTATTTATTCTATCGGTAAGTTTCTTAGAAACCGATAGGGAAAATACATCCGTCGGGCTTTTATGACCGCGAGGCACATTTTCTATCGGTTTTGTGCTGTTTCGCTAATAACCGATAGAAGATCGGGGTTAGTAGACTGCATTTCTGTACTAGTGAGCCTTTTATCCACGCATCGCATACGGGCTTCTGACCGCGCACTATCTGCGGCCTGATCGCGTAAAGCCTGCGAACATGTGTCCGCGCTTCCCAGGATAGCTTGAAATCACATCAACAGACATTCACCTGGCTCGAATCTGTCTTGAACCAGACGTGCACTTATTCTAAACTAGCTCGGGTAACAATCCTCGTCACTCGCGTTGTCTTTTCTGCGCTAGGATCTTCTACAAAACCTGCCGGGGTATTCGCAATACCACGACAGCTGGCGCCGTCCGAGGGGACGCGTGACGAATTGCCATGGCTCCCCCGAGAACGAGGGCTCGCACCCTCCCCGGTGACGCCGGTCCCGGTGACCCGGTGCCACTTGTCCGTAGCATGGCCATCCCGGCACCGACGTCCGGACATGGCCAAACCCAGGTACCGCCTCCGACCTTCCCTATTAATTTTGGCAGTTCAACCTCTGGGTCAATCCTGGGGACCGCGGCCGCCTCGGCCGGGACCAGCGTCCCCCCGACGGTTTCCCCGATTCCCCGGGACACTGTGCTTGAGGCCTTAGTGGAGGGCCAGCTCCGCGCCCAGCGCTCTATGGACGAGCTACTCCGTGTCTTGGCGCGGCCACCGGCCCCCACTTACCCGCAGTTTCTGTTCATGGGGGCCATGCCCCCGTTTATGGCTCACCCGGCGACTCCTTTTATCCCCGGAGGGCCGGCCGCTCCGTACGACCCCACCAAAGGATATCCTCCCCCGGCGGGTTCCTCGTCCGGAGCCCCCCTGACGCCAGGACTCTTCCTAGTGTCGAGGGGTTATCTCATGCGGGGGGCCTTCGCTGTACCGGGGGCTCACCCTGCTCCGGGTCTCTTCCCGGGGCCGGGGGCCCACTTCATGCTGAGGGCTTTCCCAGCGCCAAGAACCAGTCCCGTCCAGCGGGTTGCGTTTACTGCACCGGGGACGGCCGACGAAACGGTTCCCGCGTCGCAACTGCACCCCGGTTCCGAACGTCGTCCCAGGGGTTTCCCCCTTTCCGGTTCTGAACGTCGTCCCAGGAGTTTCCCCCTCACCGGGCCAGGTAGCACCCGGGCCGGTAGCTACAGTGCAGGAGCTCCCTCCTCCCCCAGGGCCGCCCCCGAGGGCACCCTCGGCGGACAAAGTCTGCTTCACCCAGGGGGAGTTTGAGCAAATGCGTACCACCAATTCTGGGGAAGAGCCTCCCCCAGGTCGTGACGCAGGGGGCCTCGCTCTGGCTCTGGCTGGGGGAAGAGACCTGCCGAAGAGCCAACCACTCCTTGGGACCACCCAGACGTCCTGGAGGTCAGCTCCACCAACCTAGAAGAAAAGCGGCGCTACCGCCATGCCGGCGGACCTCTTGGGCCCCTCACCATCCACTTCGCCTCGGTAGCTCATCCCCAGAGCAACGGGGCTGTTGAAAGGGTCAACGGTGTGATCCTACAAGGGTTACGCCGACGGCTCGAACAAGAGGCCTCCAGGCGCGGTGCATGGGCAGAGGAGCTCCCTAGCATCCTCTATTCCATGCGCACGACTCCGAGCAGGGCGACGGGACGTACTCCCTTCTCCTTGGTGTACGGGGCTGAGGCTGTCCTCCCCCCTGAGATTGGCTTCTGGTCGCTACTGGTCGAGCTCCTAGATGGAGCCACGACTGCGACGTACCAAGCCAACCAGGCAAATCAATGACTGGAGGTCGATCTCGTGGAGGAGGAACACGACCAAGCGCTCCTCCGCCATGCCATCTACGAGCGTGAAATGGCGCGCGCATACAACCAGCGCGTCCGCGAAAGGGCTTTTCGCCTCGGGGATCTCGTCCTCAAGCGCGTCACTGAGCCCCAAGCCCAGGGCAAGCTCTCCCCCAAGTGGGAGGGCCCCTACAAGATCTCGGCAGTCCTGGGCTCGGGGGCTTACAAGCTCTCCAACCCTCAAGAGTAGGAGCTGAAGCACACGTGGAACGTACGCTTGTTTCGCAAGTTCTACGTCTAGGCTACGGGCTCGTTCCCTCCCGCGAGCGATTACGCTGGAGGGGAGGGGGACGTTGTACTCACCATTCCATCCCCTGTCGCGATCTTGCGGGGGGAGGTGTTGTACCTTAATTTATTATCAATACAACTTGTTTTTTCTTCAGCTCTGGCTCAATGCAGGTTTTTACATTACCGTCTCTCACGGCGATGCCCTCCCCGTGAGGATGCCCTCTTAGCGAGGATGCCCTCCCCGCGAGGTAGTGGGAAATCACGACCGAACAAGTCCCTACCACGGGAGTCTCACTCCCGCAGGGCGGCTTGCGATCACCCCTCATGGACGGAGGGTGTAAGCGGCAACCCGGTTCTCAAGGACCACAGTAACGAGTCAATTTGAGAGACTAGTCCCCTACTCAAACACTCAGACCCATCATCGGGCGCATCCTCCTCCGGGAGTCAGTTCTCCTTAGCGAGACGGAATTCTCGGATATTTTTCTTGGAGATCTCGTTCCCGGCTCCCTATTTTCATGGCGACCGGAGGGTTGTCTCCCGGAAAAATTGCCCCTGGGAATTTCACTTTCTCGGATTTTCTCGGATGTTCTCCCCCGGAGATCACATTTCCAGCTACCCATTTTCACAATGACCGGAGGGTTTTATCCCGGGAAAATTCCCATAAATATTGGGTTTTCGGAAAGCCCCTTCTCGTTCCCGGAAGTTTTCGTAACCTTGAGAAAACAAGGAATTCTTAAGTGAAGGGTTCTTACCCCGGGCGCTTGTCACCCCCACAGTGTGCGGAGCAACCCTCCAGCCCGCTATGGAGGGGAGGGGGGATAAGGAGCACCCGTAAAACACCTTGTTTCAGACTATCAAAAATGTGATACACAAGCAAACTTTGCTTTATTGATTATTGAAAACATTTAACCGGAGGACATCTTCCCCCTCCAGTGGGTATCATTACATTAAGCTACCGGCCTAATAATCCCGGAGGCCCTCCGATATCTCCCGAGCTAGGTCCTAGTACAAGCTGCGTATACGACGCTGGGCCTCCCAGAGCAAGTCTTCGGGCCAAGATTTGTAGCCCGCCGGTGGAAGTATTCGAAGCGGGGCAACCCTCTGGGACCCCGGTTGTGGGGGCGGCGGGATAGTTCAGCGCGGTGATTGTCGAAATTGTCCAAGTGCCACTCCAGACGCCACCGCAACCGGATTGGTTCCCAGGAGACGCCCCTGCTGCGTCCCTGTAGCGTCTAGGCCCCTAAAGAGTGTTTTAATAGTTAATGACAACTACAAATGCTACACTAACGTTACCTGCCTAGTTGTGTAAAGAAGAAACTTTAAAGACAGGTTAATGAAAGGCGAAGAAAGAGCCTCATGATGAAGAAAGGGCATTGATCAAAAGGGCAAAGGTACGAAATAGGGTCTTTTCCATTTTTACCGGTCTAAAGTGATTAAAGAAGAATTTTGACCGGATTTTAGGATAGTTGCCGTACTATTAAGAGGAGCATGTGGTGTATCACAAAATACTTCATCTATGTGCCATACATCATAAAAGCAACTTGCATTGCATACTAGAAGGTCGTATACTTGGAAAATGCTGGTTTCAGCTCATTCCTGCTCAGCTCTGTCTCAGTCGGTCTGACCGTGTGTTAGACCGGTCTGACCGAATTCACGGACTGACCGAATAGGATTTCGGACTGACCGAAATTATGTCTTAGTATTGTATATACCTTTATAAGGTCGGTCTGTCCGTAGTTAAAACCTAGGTCAGTCTCCTGGAACTTCATGACCTATCCTTCTGTTGTTTTTGAGCTTTGACGGTCTGACCGTTTTCTTAGACCAGTCTGACCGGGCAATCGGTCTGACTGTGTTTTTGTACTACGGTCTGACCGTATGGCCGGTCTGTCGGTATTTTTCGGCCTGACCGTATAAGGTGTCCAGAAACTATGTCGTCTCCGGACAGCTTCTCGGTCTGACCGAAATAGGCTCCGGTCTGACTGTGTGTGTGCCTGACAAGGGCAGTTGAGCATTTATTGCCCCTGTTTAATGCCGTTGCAATTGCGGCGGTCTGACCGAGCTTATACCTGCGGTCTGACTGTCAAGTGAGCTTTTTCTCCCAACGGCCTGTAACGGCTATATTTATTGTGAGGGGTATATATACTCCCATGCACGGCCCTGTTCACAACTCTTGGCATAATTTGAGCATTGTCATCATCCTTGAGAGCTTTAGCACATTTCATACACTCTAGGGTTCAAATTCTCGAATTTGTGAGAGTGTGCATTTGAGATCTTCTAGTGCATTGCATCTAGATCATTAAAACAACCTCGTGGCACTAGAAGAAGGCTAAGTGATCATCACCGGCTTGTTAGTCTTGGAGTTTGCCTACTCCTAGGTGGCTAGGAGAAAGGTTTTTGAGAGCTCTTCAAGGAAGATTGTGAAGAAGCCTCAAAACGTCTTGTGAAAGGGTTGAGCACACCTTGCCGGAGCGGTAAAGTGCATCCCTAGTGAAATCGAGGTTTGGATAACTCATCACACTAATCCGGCTCAAGATCTAGGTCACTTCTCGAGAGAAGGTTGACTAGATAGAGGAGCGGTTAGAGATTTGAGTTTGCCTCAACGTGGATTAAGGGTGATTGGCAAATCACCGAGACCACGGGATATATCCTTGTGTTGGAATTGTGCTTTGTTCATATTGTGTTATTTATTTGCTCTCATTATCTATAAATTGTTTGATTAATTGCTAAATTGGTAAAATCGCCTATTCACCCCCCTCTAGTCGATATCCTAGAGCCCTTTCAATTGGTATCAGAGCAAGGACTCCTTTTTAGTGGATTTAACCATCCCGGATTAGGATAAAGATGGCTAGTGAGGGTCGGATCAATATTGGCAAACCACCACTCTTTGATGGATCTAACTATACTCATTGGAAAACTAGAATGATGGTTTATCTTAAAGCCATGGGTGGAAAGATTTGGAAAGTGGTGGATGAGGGTTTTGCAATTCTTGATGATGATGATATGACCAACCTAGATAGAGATAATTCCTTAGCTAATGCTCAAGCCATGAATGTTCTTTATAGTGCTCTAAATCTAGGTGAATTTAATAGAATTTGTAAACTTGAAACGGCCCATGATATTTGGAGAAATCTTATGGATATTCATGAAGGAACCTTGATGGTCAAGGATGCTAAATTATTTATCCATAAGGGCCAATTTGAAAAGTTTGCTATGTTGCCCAATGAAGATGTATCAGAGATGTTTAACCGTTTAAATAACATTGTAAATGAGTTAAAAGGGCTTGGTATGGATGTCACAAATGTGGAATTTTGTCATAAGTTTCTTAGAGCTTTACCTTCAAAATATGACACAATTGTAACCTTACTTGTGCGTTCAAACTTGAAGAGTGTGACTCCGTTGGAAGTCTTAAGTGAGATTCTCACTCATGACATATTCAAGAAATCTCAAGAAGAAGTGAAAGATGAGGCTTCCGACTCCAAGAAGAAGAACATAGCACTAAAAGCTCAAGCTTCCAAAAGGGAAGACAATGAAGAAGAAAGCGATGAGAGAGACACCGATGAGGAAATGGCTCTCTTTGTGAGAAGGTTCAAGTGGTTCATGAAGAAGAGATATCAAGGAAAGTCCTTCAAGAAAGGACAATCATCCAAGAGGAACCCATTTGAAGAGAGAATATGCTTTGATTGCGGTGAAAAGGGTCACATCTCCACACAATGCAAAAACAAGGAAGAAGAAAAATCAATGAAGAAGAAGAAGTACGAAAAAGAAGGAGAAAGCAAGAAGAAGGTTTTCAAGAAATATTATAAGAAGAAGAAGGATGGACAAGCTTGCTTCATTGAATGGGATTCGGATGCTTCAAGTTCCGATTCCGATGATGAAGATGAAGCATCACCCAAAGGACTCGCCGGGGTAGCTATCAAGGAAGCTCCATCTCTATTCTCCACTGCTCATTGCCTCATGGCTAAAGGAGAATCGAAGGTATCCTGTGACGAAGATGAATACACTTATGATGACCTAGTTGAGATGATCACCGGTTTTGATGACTATATGAGTAAAGAGAAAGAAAAATTCAAGGAATTGAAGAAGAAATACAAAACTCTTCAAAATTCCTATGAGGAGCTAAACACATCTCATGAGAGTCTCAAGGAAACTCATGAGATGCTTAAGGAAGCTCATGACTCACTACTTACTCATAAAGCCAACAAAACGGGTAATGAAATAGGCATCACTTGCAATATTTTGAATGACTTGCCCATGATGTCTACTTCTAGAATATTTACATCTTGTGAAGATTTAATTGAATTTCCTTCTAGACCTAAAATTGATGATAATGTGCTTAGTCTTGAGAACAATGAACTTAAGGACAAAATTGAAAAACTAACCAATGATCTAGCTAAATGCTATGTAGGAGAATCAAAATTAAGACATCTTCTAGATAGTCAAAGGTTTTCCTTAAGAAAAGAAGGACTAGGGTACATTCCTAAAAAGGGAAAACATGCTTTTGTCCCATCTAAAACCGTATTTGTAAAAGAAAAGGGATATTGCAACAAATGTAAAAGTTTAGGTCACATTGAAAAGAATTGCCATGCTAGCAAAAGTAATTCATCTCTTGTATTCAATTCTTGCTATGTTTTAAAGAACATGAACAATGTCCATGTTAAAGCCAAATTTGTTGGAACCCCGATCATTGGTGCCAAAAAGAAAGCCATTTGGGTCCCAAAATCATTGGTAACTAACCTCCAAGGACCCAAAAAGATTTGGGTACCTAAAAGGACCTAACTTTGTTTTGTAGGTAAATTACAAGGCCGGAGGACAACATTGGGTGCTCGATAGTGGATGCACTCAACATATGACCGGTAATCACAACATATTCTCCTCTCCAAATAACGAAGGTGCGGAATATGACAAGATCACGTTTGGAGACAATAGCAAAGGAAAGGTAAAAGGTTTAGGTAAAATTGCCATCTCAAACGACCTCTCCATATCTAATGTATTGCTTGTTGAATCTCTAAATTTCAACCTCTTATCCGTAGCTCAACTTTGTGATCTTGGATTTATATGTGCATTTTATCCAAAAGAAGTGATTATCACTAGTATTGATGATAATAGGTTGATTTTCAAAGGTTTTAGACATGGCAACCTCTATTTAGTTGATTTCAATTCAAATGATGCTAATCTTGGTACATGCTTGTTTACTAAATCTTCTAAAGGTTGGCTATGGCTAGAAGGCTTGGGCATGTTGGAATGAAACAACTAAATAGACTAGTTAAACATGATTTAGTAGTTGGATTAAAAGATGTAAAGTTTGAAAAAGATAAATTATGTAGTGCTTGCCAAGCCGGAAAACAAGTTGCAAACTCACATCCAACTAAAAGCAGAATGTCAACTTCTAGTCCACTTGAATTATTGCATATGGATTTGTTTGGACCAACTACTTTTGTGAGCATTGGTGGCAATAGTTATTGTCTTGTCGTTGTAGATGATTTTTCTAGATATACATGGATATTCTTTTTACATGATAAGTCAATTGTGTTTAACACTTTCAAATGCTTTGCTCAAAGGGCCGAAAATGAATTTAGCTTCAAGATCAAGAAAGTGAGAAGTGACAATGGCTCCGAATTCAAGAATACCAAGGTTGAAAATTGGTGTGATGATAAAGGTATCAAACATGAGTTTTCGGCCAAGTATACACCGGAGCAAAATGGAGTAGTCGAACGAAAGAATCGGACATTGATAGACATGGCAAGTTCTATGCTTTCGGAGTACAATGTTTCGGACACCTTTTGGGCCGAAGCAATCAACACTGCGTGCCATGCATCAAATCGTCTTTATTGTCATCGACTACTAAAGAAAACTCCTTATGAGCTTCTCATTGGAAGGAAGCCAAACATTTCCTACTTCCGAGTATTTGGATGTAAGTGCTATATCTTGCGGAAAGGTACACGCTTATCTAAATTTCAAAGTAAATGTGATGTAGGATTTCTATTAGGATACTCATCAAATAGCAAAGCATATCGTGTCTACAACCAAAACTCCGGTTTGGTTGAGGAGACACATGATGTTGAATTTGATGAGACTAACGGCTCTCAAGAGGAGCAAGACAATTTGGATGATGTAGGTAATGAAGGGTTGAGAGTGGCAATGAAGAACATGACCATTGGGGATATCAAACCGAAAGAAGATAGTGATCAAGATGAAGATCCATCCACTCAAGCTATCCCCTCTTCATCAACTCCTCAACATGAAGATCAAATAGTTGAAGTGGTCAATGTGGAAGACTCTTCTCAACAACAATCGGAAGTACCTTCTACCTCTATCCCACAAATCCCGGTTGATCATCCAAGAATTCATCACTCAATTTCCAAAGATCACCCTGTCGATCAAATTGTTGGTGACTTGCGTAAGGGTGTCCAAACTCGTTCTCGTCTTGCCTCATTTTGTGAAAATTACTCTTTTGTCTCCTCTTTTGAGCCCACACTTGTAGATGAAGCATTAAAAGATCCGGATTGGGTGAATGCTATGCACGAAGAATTAAACAACTTCACCTGCAACAATGTTTGGGAATTAGTAGAAGAACCAAATCCGGATGAGAATAATGTCATTGGAACAAAATGGATTTTCAAGAATAAACAAGATGCAAACGGAGTGGTAGTAAGAAACAAGGCAAGATTGGTGGCTCAAGGATACACTCAAGTTGAAGGTTTGGACTTCGGTGAAACCTTTGCTCCCATAGCTAGACTTGAGGCTATTAGAATCTTGCTTGCTTTTGCTTCATCTCATAATATTAGACTTTATCAAATGGATGTCAAAAGTGCATTTTTAAATGGAAAAATTAATGAATTAGTATTTGTTAAACAACCTCCCGGATTTGAAGATCCTACAAAGCCAAATCATGTGTATAAACTCTCCAAGGCTCTTTATAATCTTAAACAAGCACCTCGTGCTTGGTATGAAAGACTTAGAGACTTCTTAATTTCGAAAGGCTTTAAAATTGGGAAAGTTGTTACTACATTGTTTACTAAGAAAATTGGAAATGATTTCTTTGTATGTCAAATTTATGTTGATGACATCATATTTGGATCTACTAACCAAGATTTTTGCGAGGAATTTGGTAATATGATGTCCAGGGAATTTGAGATGTCTTTGATAGGTGAACTAAGTTTCTTCCTCGGACTACAAGTTAAACAACTCAAGGAAGGAACTTTCATCAGTCAAAGCAAATATGTGAAGTACTTACTCAAGAAGTTCAGACTTGAAGAAGCAAAGCCAATCAAGACACCAATGGCCACAAACGGTCACCTTGTCTCTGACGAAGGAGGTAAACCGGTAGACTCAAAGCTTTATAAATCTATGATTGGTAGTTTATTATATCTTACTGCTTCTAGGCCCGATATTATGTTTAGTGTTTGCATGTGTGCAAGATTTCAAGCCTCTCCTAAAGAAAGTCATTTAATGGCCGTTAAGCGCATTTTGAGGTATCTAAAATATTCATCTAGCATAGGGTTGTGGTATCCTAAAGGTGCAAAATTCGAATTAATTGGATATTCTGATTCCGATTATGCGGGATGTAAAGTGGATAGAAAAAGCACCTCTGGCAGTTGTCAACTGTTAGGAAGATCTTTAGCATCTTGGTCCTCTAAGAAACAAAACTCTGTAGCTTTATCAACCGCTGAAGCGGAATATGTTTCCGCGGGTAGTTGTTGTGCACAATTGCTTTGGATGAGGCAAACATTGTTGGATTATGGAATAAAATTTGAAAAAGTGCCTCTTTTGTGTGATAATGAGAGTGCGGTGAAAATAGCCACAAATCCAGTTCAATACTCTCGGACCAAGCATATAGATATCCGACACCACTTCCTTAGAGATCATGTTAGCAAAGGTGATGTGGTGGTGGATAATGTGAAAACCGAAGATCAATTAGCGGATATATTCACTAAGCCCTGAGATGAAAGTCGTTTTTGCAAACTTCGAAATGATCTTAACGTCATTGATATATCAAATGTGGCTTGAAATGTTGAACTCATATTGATTGTGCTTAAAGTTTCACTTAATTGCTTGAACTTCCTCTTTTAGAGCTTTTTAGGCTCCTTTATCGGCAATTGAGTAAAATGAACCAAAAATATGTTAAGTTGTAAGATAAATACTTCCCCTTTGGTGATATTGCCTATATCTTACTTATAATTATCTTATATTTATATATCTCCCTATCCAAATCTCTTGAGCTTCAAATCAATCAAAATCCTCCAAGAATTTTAGTCCTTCCAGCGGTCTGACTGAAGCAATTGCGGTCTGACCGAATTCATCTCCAGAGAGCATCTTAAATTTCTGCTTCCAGCGGTCTGACCGGTATCTTTTCTACGATCTGACCGAAATTTCATGACCAGAGACTTTTTAACCCGAATCTCTTGTCCTTTTTCACTTTCTTCCCCACTCCTGTCTCTTTCACGTGTGCCTCAAATCTTTGGATTCTTCCTCTCCGGTCAAACTCTCGCAAAGCTCAGACGAACCGTGGTTCAAGATCTCCTCCAAACAATGTCTTCTAGGTACATTTCTCGGATTCTTCTTCATTATCGAATTAGTCTCCTATTCATCTTGAGGTTTAGGGCTAATGTGGTGAATCTTGTTTAAATTCTTTCATTATCCTGAAATTGATTCATCCCCCTGATGCAATGAGTATTCTCTCTCATATAATTGTCCACATTGCATCTTAATTTCCCTAAATCCCAGAAATCATGCCAAACCCTAACTCTACGGTTGCGCCGGTCTGACCGACTGCAACAGCAGAGACAGAGTTTGCTAATCTGTTATCTTATCAATTCAATCTCTCTTACCTCTGAGTATCTAATCTGCTTTATCTCTTGCAAATCTTCTAGTGGTCGTGGTCCTCAAGGAAATGTCTCCGTCCGAACAAATAAAAAGAAATTGGCAAAGCGGCCAAAAAGGGCTCTACCCTCGAGTAGCAGCGACAGTCACGATGACGATTGGGTGCCCTCTGCCGGAGATTCAGAAACAGAATAGTCATCTCATCGTGGTGGATCATCTCATAGGGGCATGGACATCGAGAGCGAGGACGATGAAATAAACGTCCACGCTTATCAAGGCCCGAAGAGGAATTGGACTTCAAGTGACTATACAAAGGCTAGGACCATCTACGCCTACAATCACGAGAATGACGCCTCTACTCCTCATTTCCACACGATGACACAGCAGGATGCCTTCTACGGTCATTTGATCCACAAGAATATCTTCGAACACAAATGGATCGAATGGGCTTATGTTGTGAATCAGCCCATCATGGCTCCCTAGGTGCAGATCTTCAAATATATAGGGCTGTATGACTTTGTGGAGCACAAGTGCCCATGGAACGCCACTGCCAGCAGACAGTTCTATGCTACAGTTGAGATCAAATGGGCGGACCAGCAGATCTTGTGGATGACAGGTTCCAGGCGTTACGAGGCCACCTTTGAGGAGTTTGCTGTGGCAAACAAGTTAAACTATGAGGAGATGAAGGAGGGGATCGATATGGAGGATGAGGATTACCTCCATGAGGACGACTGGCTCCAGTTTTATGAGCAGCTGGGAGGTGGACAGCGGATTGTACCTGGCACAGTTACAGGTCTCAAAGTCCTCCCTGCTGTAGTCAACAAGATCGTACGAGCCACGATCCATCCAAAGAGTGGAAACCGAGAAGCGGTCCGGGATTACTACTGGAACTTCATCGACCACATCCTCAAGAGTCATCGGATCAACATTGTCTCTTTTATATTGAAGACAATTGAGGATGTCTCGGCGACCACTCTGCCGAATCTCTACTATGCTCCGTTTATCATGTCCTTGCTGCTCCAGAAGACAAAGTTTCCTCGCGATTCTTGCGACATCAGACATCTCGGCTATAAGCCGTTCAGTGTCAACCCGCGCGTCTTGGCTCGAGGCCATGGAGCACAGCATCAGCAGCAGCAGCCGGCTCAGCCTATGCCTCCTCCTCCTCCTCCTCAGGCTCAGCAGGCAGCTCAGTCTAGCCAAGCCCCCGCCTGGTTTCCACAGTTCCAGCAGCAGTTCCATCAGCCGATGATGGATCAGTTTGCTACTCTTCTCCAGGGGCTTGAGCTCGCTCGCTCGGACTTGGCGGCATTGCATGATCAGTTCCAGACTTTCTCGTCGCGCCAGGATCAGTTCGAGCAGCGCTTCGACGCCTTCTCCGCTCACTTCTACACCTGTTTCCCTCAGACTCGTCCTCACCATCCTCCCGATGATGATGCTCCCGCTGATTCTTAGCTTTTATGGCAATTGATGCCAAAGGGGGAGAGAAGAGAGTAGAAAAGAGTAGGAAAATGAAAACAAACTTTTGAGAAGAGAGTAGAAGAGAGTAGAAAAGAGTAGGAAAATGAAAACAAACTTTTGTGTAAAGTTTTAATTAACTTGTTTAGATGAATATCTCTTTTAATTATGGATGACATTTATGTTGGTTCACTCTTGTATGAGATTGTTACTTCATGTTATATGAGATGTGCTTATGTTAGACGTGCTTATGTTATTTTCATATGACCTTGTGATGATGATATCATGAGTAGAATTAAATGTCTTATTTGTGATACTTCATGCTCATATAATGAATAAATTGAGATAGCATCTTTTCACATGGTTGAACTCCTCTAAAATGCCGAAATTCACTTATTCATACATTCAGGGGGAGTGTCTTATTCTCCGATGCTTATTGAAAAATTCCCTTGATACTTAAAACTCTTTCATATACTCTTTATGTTTTCATCAATTACCAGAAAGGGGGAGATTGTAGCTTCTAGGCTCCTAAAGAGTGTTTTAATAATTAATGACAACTACAAATGCTACACTAACGTTACCTGCCTAGTTGTGTAAAGAAGAAACTTTAAAGACAGGTTAATGAAAGGCGAAGACAGAGCCTCATGATGCAGAAAGGGCATTGATCAAAAGGGCAAAGGTACGAAATAGGGTCTTTTCCATTTTTACCGGTCTAAAGTGATTAGAGAAGAATTTTGATCGGATTTTAGGATAGTTGCCGTACAATTAAGAGGAGCATGTGGTGTATCACAAAATACTTCATCTATGTGCCACACATCATAAAAGCAACTTGCATTGCATACTAGAAGGTCATATACTTTGAAAATGCTTGTTTCAGCTCATTCCTGCTCAGCTCTGTCTCAGTCGGTCTGACCGTGTGTTAGACCGGTCTGACCGAATTGACGGACTGACCGAATAGGATTTCGGACTGACCGAAATTATGTCTTAGTATTGTATATACCTTTATAAGGTCGGTCTGTCCGTAGTTAAAACCTAGGTCAGTCTCCTGGAACTTCATGACCTATCCTTCTGTTGTTTTTGAGCTTTGACGGTCTGACCGTGTTTTTGTACTACGGTCTGACCGTATGGCCGGTCTCTCCGTATTTTTCGGCCTGACCGTATAAGGTGTCCAGAAACTATGTCGTCTCTGGACAGCTTCACGGTCTGACCGAAATAGGCTCCGGTCTGACTGTGTGTGTGCCTGACAAGGGCAGTTGAGCATTTATTGCCCCTGTTTAATGCCGTTGCAATTGCGGCGGTCTGACCGAGCTTATACCTGCGGTCTGACCGTCAAGTGAGCTTTTTCTCCCAACGTCCTGTAACGGCTATATTTATTGTGAGGGGTATATATACTCCCATGCACGGCGCTGTTCACAACTCTTGGCATAATTTGAGCATTGTCATCATCCTTGAGAGCTTTAGCACATTTCATACACTCTAGGGTTCAAATTCTCGAATTTGTGAGAGTGTGTATTTGAGATCTTCTAGTGCATTGCATCTAGATCATTAAAACAACCTCGTGGCACTAGAAGAAGGCTACGTGATCATCACCGGCTTGTTACTCTTGGAGTTTGCCGGCTCCTAGGCGGCTAGGAGAAAGGTTTTTGAGAGCTCTTCAAGGAAGATTGTGAAGAAGCCTCAAAACGTCTTGTGAAAGGGTTGAGCACACCTTGCCGGAGCGGTAAAGTGCATCCCTAGTGAAATCGAGGTTTGGATAACTCATCACACTAATCCGGCTCAAGATCTAGGTCACTTCTCGAGAGAAGGTTGACTAGATAGAGGAGCGGTTAGAGATTTGAGTTTGCCTCAACGTGGATTAGGGGTGGTCGGCAAATCACCGAGACCACGGGATATATCCTTGTGTTGGAATTGTGCTTTGTTCATATTGTGTTATTTATTTGCTCTCATTATCTATAAATTGTTTGATTAATTTCTAAATTGTTAAAATCGCCTATTCACCCCCCTCTAGTCGATATCCTAGATCCCTTTCAATTGGTATCAGAGCAAGGACTCCTTTTTAGTGGATTTAACCATCCCGGATTAGGATAAAGATGGCTAGTGAGGGTCGGATCAATATTGGCAAACCACCACTCTTTGATGGATCTAACTATACTTATTGGAAAACTAGAATGATGGTTTATCTTAAAGCCATGGGTGGAAAGATTTGGAAAGTGGTGGATCTAGGAGACATAACAAGATAAATGCGGCCTGGGCATCCCCCGGATGACACTCGCCGGGGCTCGAAGGCCCCACCTCCAGAGAGGTTCCCCGCAACCTCGAGGACCTTCACCCGAGAGTAACCTCCCGAGAAACCTGGTAAATTTGATTTGAAGACATAGCAAAAAATCTAATTTCTATTGCATCAAAATGTTTTTGTACAAGTGTCCGGGGCTTCCTCTAAGAACCTACCGGGAGCAAAAACCTAAAAACAAAAAAGGGTCCTATCTAAAGGCCTGGGGGGGAGGCTCATACTTGTTCGCTGGCGTCCTCCCCTCGGGAGGCTCTCGCCAGAGCCGCGACATCTGCCCCCGGAGGTGCCGGCGCCGGGAATCGCACCCGAACATTCTGGGCGTAGAAGCCGCCGGCGAGCTGCTCCACTTCTCTCCGCGATGGCTCGAAGAACTACGGGAAGCTCCGGGGGATTCGGCCCCCGATCGCCCAGGCACCTACCCCTCGGTGCTCCACGAGCCCGGCCATGGCAGCCACCACCGGGATCGCCTAACCTCACGCCCGGGCATCAGCGGCCTCCGAGATCACGGAAACTTGCGCGTTGCGAAAATGGGATATTGAAATTGGCTGAAAAAAGTTCGATAGCCAGAACAGGGTATTTTTAAATTTCGGCGATCACCGGCGATGCAGCTTACCAGAGTGAAATTGGTTGCTATGGTACGACAAGATGGGCACTAGGAACATACCAGTGAAGTCAATTTGAAGTTTGGTGTTGTGGGTTGCTCTTGCATTGTTCTCCTCCTAGGTGGCTTGTCAGAGAAGAAGAAGAAGAAAGGAGAAGAAGGCGAGTAATGGAGTTCTCTAGATTTCACAACAATGGAGCTGGTCACAAGTGGCTTTAAATAGGCATGGGACGAAGGTGGTGAGGCTGGAGGCAGTGAGGATTGTGCCAATGAAGTGACTGATTGAAGCGAACAGCGACTACTGCAACGATGAAACGGCGACAGGTGGTGTTGCGACTGACAAACTAGTCGGTTCATTGGAACTTGTTTCTGCCTGGTTAAGATTTGGAGTCGATTTGTGGTGTTTAGCCTTTTCGGGCTTCTGGAAAATCAGAAAAGGACTAATATGCGAAAATGGTCTAGACGATGGAGTCCTACTACCAACTTTTTGGATTAATATATTGGCATACCCTGGATCATAATCCTAAAATAATTTGGCCTGGATCAGGTCAAGCTTTGATTAAATCGGCTTTCTGGTTTCAGAGTAATTAGGGTGATTAGGATATTAAATTATTTCTATTTTTGAAAAACGAAAGAGGTGGGTGATTCTGGGTGTTACAGGTCAAATTTGATCTGGCTTCTGAAGGATTTCTACTCAGGATGAATAGTGCATTATATCTGGATAGTTAGGTCTTGGTTTAAGTTTTCAATGGAGGTTTTTAAGATTTTTGGGCTTAGAGAAGGATGAATCTGGGCTGATTTGCTGATCTTGGAGAGACATATGCATGCACGACCTTTTATGAAAGCGAATTTTCACCCCAAACCCAGGGTGTTACAGCTCTACCCTCCTTAAAGAAATCTAGCCCTCGAGATTTACCTAAGATAAGAAAATATAAGGATAGGTGTGCTGAAGATCTTACTCCTTCTCCCAGGTGGCTTCTTGTTGTAAATGATTTCCCCGCTGAACCTTACATAACTTGATCTTCTTTGTTCTAAGTTGATATTCATCGGTAGCTAAAATTTTGATTGGATGCTCATGGTATGTAAGATTCTTTTGCAATGATATATCTTGTGCTTCTATCTGATTAGTAGGCTCCCTTAAACATTTCCAGAGTTGAGAGACATGGAACACATCATGCACTCCTGCTAATCCCGAAGGTAATTCCAATTTATATGATACTTCCCCTTTTCTCTTCATTATCTTAAACAGTGCATTATACCTTGGAGATAGCTTTTCTTTCACCTGGAATCTCTGCAATCCCTTGAATGGCGTGACCTTGAGATAGACCAAATCACCTGGTTCAAACGATAGCTCTCTTCGTCAATTGTCGGCATAATTCTTTTGCCAACATTGTGCTGTCTTCAATCTCTCTCTAATGAGCTTGACATGAGCTTCTGCCTCTTCTACAATTTCTGACCCTATAACCCTTCGTTCTCCTGGTTCATTCCAATGCAATGGAGTTCTGCATTTTGTCCGTATAAAGCTTCAAATGGTGCCATCTGTAGGCTTGCTTGATAACTGTTATTGTATGTAAACTCTGCAAATAGTAAGCATTTGTCCCATGATGTCCCATAATCTAGTATGCAATCTCTTAAGAGATCTTCCAAGATTTGGTTGACTCTTTCTGTTTGTCCTCCCGTCTGAGGGTGATATGCAGTGCTGAAGTTCAACTGAGTTCCTAGAGTTTCATGAAGTCTATCCCAAAACATGGATGTAAACTGTGCCCCGCGATCTGAGACGATCTTCTTAGGGATACCATGCAGTTCCACTATTCTTTGCATGTATAACTTTGCTAATATATTGCTGTTGTAGATCCTTTTGACTGGTATGAAGTGAGCAACCTTGGTGAGTTTGTCCACATTGACCCATATGGAGTCATATCCTCTTTGAGTTTAGGAAGTCCTGTGATGAAATCCATATCGATCTCTTCCCATTTCCATATATAGTGGTATTGGTAGAGGTTGCAACTTTTTGGCTATCTTCTGGTGCTCTGCTTTAACTCACTGGCATGTATCACAGTTTGCGATATACTCTGTGATCTCTCTCTTCATATTATCCCACTAGAATTGATTTTTCAAATCCTGGTTCATTTTCATGCTACTGGGGTGTATTGGGTATGGAGTTTTATGTGCTTCACAAAGAATTAGTTCCCTAAGGTTTGTGTTTTGGGGAACCCAAATTCTCCCTTGATACCATATAGTTCCTTGCTCATCTTCTATAAATCCCTGAGCCTTTCCTAACTTGATTCTGTTCTTGATCTTGTAGATCCCCTCGTCCTTCTTCTGAACATTCTATATCTACTCCTTGAGTTGAGATTCCACCATTAAGGTGGTTAACATTTCTTGCGGTATCATTTCTACCTGAAGATTCTATATTTCCTGCTACAAGTATGGGTTATTCAGCACAACTCCTTGCTAGGTATGGACTTTCCGGCTCAAGGCGTCTGCTACTACATTAGCCTTCCCTCGATGGTAATGGATATTGAGATCATAGTTCTTGATCAGTTCTAGCCATCGTTGTTGACGCATGTTGGGTTCTGTTTGTGTGAAGATATACTTTAGACTCTTGTGATCTGTATAAATCTTGCACTTGTTTCCAATCAAATAGTGTCACCATATCTTCAATGCATGGACTACCGCTGCTAATTCCAAGTCATGCGTGGGATAATTCTCCTCATGTGGCCTCAGTTGGCGTGAAGCATAAGCCACTACTTGGCCCTTCTGCATTAACACACAGCCAATCCCTTGCTTAGAAGTGTCACAGTAAACCACGAAATCTTCATTGCTATCTGGCAAGGTAAGGACTGGTGTTGTTGTCAATTTTCGTTTTAGCTTTTCGAAGCTTTCTTCACATTTTGTGGTCCATTCAAAATCAACATTCTTTTTCAGTAGATTGGTAAGAGGCTTGGCAATCTGAGTGAATCCTTCAATGAATCTCATGTAGTAACCTGCCAATCCTAAGAAACTTCTGATTTCTGGAACTCAAGTTGGCTATTTCCACTCCTTTGTAGTGGTGATCTTGGCAGAATCCACTGAAATTCCTTCAGCTGTTAGTACATGTCCAAGAAATGCGATCTTGGTCATCCCGAATTCACACCTATCAAATTTGGCATAAAACTGTCGTTCCTGTAGTCTTCCCAAGACTAGGCGTAGGTGCTTCTCATGCTCCTCATCATTCTTAGAATATATTAGAATATCATCTATGAAAACGTTGAGAAATTTGTTAAGAAAATCCATAAAGGTGCTATTCATGACATTCATGAAAGCAGCTGGGGCATTCGTTAAACCAAATGGAACTACTGTGAACTCGAATAGTACGTGTCTGGTAGTGAAGGCGGTCTTTGGTATGTCTTTCTTCTTGATCCTTAGCTGATGATATCTGGACTTCAGGTCTACCTTGGAAAATATCTTAGCTCCTCGAAGTTGATCAAATAGATTGTCAATTCTTGGTAATGGATACTTATTCTTTATAGTCACCTCATTTAGAGCTCGATAATCAACACACATCCGCAGTGCTCTTCTTTCTTCCTTACGAATAATTCTGGGGCTCCCCACGGTGAAGCATTGGGTCTAATAAATCCTTTGTTCTCCAAATCTTCTGGTTGACTCTTAAGTTCCTCTAAATCAGTGGTTGGCATTCCGTAAGGACGTTTTTCTATGGGTGCCACTCCCGGTTTTTGTTCAATGGAGAACTGTATATTCCTGTCAGGTGGCATTCCTGGGAGTTCTTCTGGAAACACATCAGGGTATAGCTGCACTTTGGGTACTTGTTCTAAGAAGATCTTCTGTAACGCTTGTACAGATCCTATTGATTCTTTGGTTGATGATCTCTCTGCATGGAATAAAAGTTTCTCCCTTGGCTATTGACAAGACATGGTTTTCTTTTCACAATCTACTAGGCCTTTATGTTGGGACAACCAATCCTTTCCCAATATAAAAACTAATCCTTGCAGTTCTAGTATTAGCGGAATTGTTGCGAATTCTATCCCTTCTATTATGAAAATGGCCTCTTGGTATATTGAGTAGACAGGTATTTTAGCCCCTGGAGTTTGTATAATCATGGGGTATTCTAATGATGCTAAATGCACTTCAAGCTTGGACGCAGATGCCTTTCACATGAATGAATTTGTAGCACAAGGATCAGATAATATTAAGGAAGATTCAAATTGTATTAAGAATCTACCTAGCAAGATATCGGTGCCGTTTCCAGCTTCTAGCATGGATGTACAGTTCAGTTTGCCTCCTTGCGCTACCATTGGAGCCCTACCTCTCCCTCTTCCTCTACTGTTCATGCTTCCCCTCTTCCTGATGGAGTTCCTCTGGAATTCTGTAATGGTGATGTCGGTGCTCTAGGTGCTGATGGTTATGTCCCTGCCTGCGACCTGGTGATAGATATTGAAAGTTGGATCCATGGATTGAATTCCTTGCAGTGCCCACGCTGTCCACAATGGAAGGATTGGACGCTTGCATGAGGGCAATCCTTGGAAGGATGGTTCCCCCTGCAATTAGGGTACATAGAAGTTGCTGGCTTGGAAGCTTAATAGGGTGGTCGGAAACCTGAGGTGATTGGTGCTCTCCCTCTAGCTGGACTTGTCTGTGGTCGAAATTGCTGGATCATCTTCCGCTTACGGCTCTCTTCTCCCAAGTTCCTTTTCTCTTCTATCTTTAAAACTCTATTTACCAGTGTTTGAAATTCAACAAACTCTTGAGAAGCAATCTAGTATTGTAGATAATGTTGGAGTCCTTCTACAAAGCGCTCTATCTTCTTTTCCTCAGTGGCGATATCTCTGGGTGCATATCGTGCTAGATGAGTAAACTGGTGTAGATACTCTGTAACCGTCTTGTTCTCCTGAATCAGGTTTTGGAATTCCCAGTGTTTGGCTACCATGATGCTGGTAGGGAGATGGAACTTTTGGAACTGTTCCTTGAATTCCATCAAAGAGATATTTTCTTTATTGCAGTGGGCTTCTTGGTAGTTCGTGCACCACGTGACTGCAGCGCCAGCTAATTGGTGGGATCCAAACAGAACTTTCTCTCGGTCATTGCACTGGACCGTATCTAACTTTCTTTCTACGTCCCTCAACTAGTCATCGGCGACCATAGGTTCGGTCACACTGGAAAATGTCGGAGGATGAGTTTTCTGGAAATCGGTCAGCCTGGTGCCCACAGTGGTTCCTTCCGCCTATCTTCCCTGCTGCTCCGTGATCTCCTTCGAGTGCCAACCATGATGAATCTGAAGAGAATACTCGACAAATCTAAGCTTTCTAAGATACAAATGCAGAAATTAATGTATGCTACATTAATGCATAAAAATATTCAAGTTTTCTAGCTCTCAGCCATAATATATTACAAGCAAAACATTACAAGAGAGCAGATAAAACGCTGAAACATACACCAGATCTACTACCCAGGGGCAAGCCTCTATTTGGTCATCTAACCACTCGAGTTGGGCTCCCTCTCCTCAGGCTTGGACTCCACATAATCCTCTGAGGTGAGGTGGCCTGGCTGCGGTTCACGAAGCGGCTCAAGGAATAGCGAACCAGGGGCGGAAAAGGATTGAAGATACTCAGAAATGGTGGCGACCCTCCGCAAAATCAGACTTGGTCCTGAACTGGGGTCCTGCAACCTCAACAGCTCTGGCATCTAGTGGGGTGACGTCTTCCAAGGTGCGCTTCCTCCTAGTCGGGGGTCTTGACTCCGTGGATGGTGAAGTTTGTTTGACCTGACTCTTCTGCTCTTTGAGCTGTCCACGCAAGTACTGATACTCTCCTAGCAATATGGCATAGCTGGCATCAAGATTCCTTAGGAGCTTAGCGGTGTTGGCGAGGCAAGAACCTGGACAAGCCTCTATGGCTGGAAGTGGCCTCATCGAAGACCCGAACAGCGGAGATGGCACGAAAAATATGGCGAACCCTGCAGTCGGTTGGCATACAGCTGCCGCACCTGACGAACTACTTCTCGTGCTGCATACTGAATGGCATCCAAACGGTTGCCTCTACTGGGTTCTGCTTGAATCACCCAACCCTCCCTACAATCCAAGGCATGAACTATCACCTTGGCGCGAAACCCGAAGCGCCTGCCCTCTAAGAAATCCGAATCGGCCTCACACATCGGCCTATCATCTACACCTATGATATTTACTCGATTTGCCTTATTATTCTGTACATTCTCCTCATGCTTTCGCACATATTAGTCATTTTCTTCGGCATATATACCTAGATTATTCCAGATTAATTGCCAAATCGACCGGATTACTCGTTTTTCCAATTTTTATCGCAGGTCGGCGAGGATTGGATGGATTTTTGGCTAGCGGACATGCGTCCTCGACTTAATCTGGCCATCGGACGATTCCTGATGGAAGTGCGTGTTCCCGCGGTTGCGTAGGAATTGACCGCACTGAAATCGGAGTCTCCGGAGGCCCGGAATCCCAAACCCTAGCCACGAGGTCACATTTCTAAATTTCCAAAACTCGAGGGCTTTTCTGCAAAAGTGCCAAATTGCCCTCTTACACTGCCGCCGGCCATCTGAGGCATTTGAGCCCGGCTTTTATTTTTTTCTTCCCTTCTTCTTCTTCCCCAAACCACTCCTCCACACCTCCCTCCTCCTCGCCGCCGGTGGCTGGACCATAAGCCGGCGGTGCTCCATTTCCTCACCACTCCACCACTACACCCGATCCGGTCTCCGCTTCCATCCCGAGGCCGGTGCTCCACCACTCCACGACGCCCCCTCTCACCGGGATCTGCCATGACACCCATGTCCGGCGCCGCCTACAAGCCCGCGCCGCCCCAAGACCGCGCCGCTTAGCTCGCGCCTCCCGAGCCGTGGCCTCCTCCTCGCCATCTTCCACCTCGCGGAGCCGCCTCTCCGAGCCTCCTTCTTAGTGCCACATCGCGCCGCCTCTACGCCGATCCCGCCGGATCTGCTCCGGTGCTGCCCAATCGAGCCGCCCCCGATCCACGGCACCTCGTCGCCGTCTTCACCGATCCGGCGCCTCCCACAACTCGCGCCGCCGGGCCACTCCTCCACAGCCCGAATCCGCAGCCTCCTCTTCACCAATCGCCGGAGCCGCCCCCTCCCTCTCGGCCATCTCCACGGCGACGCCGATCCGGCCGCGCGCCTCCACGCTGCGCCTCCACATCCACGCAGTCGGCGCCGCTTCTCTGCCCCAAGCCACGGCCACATAGCTGTTCTTCTTCCGCAGCCGCCGCCGTTCTCTTTCTTCTCGTTCTTCCTTCTTTCTCTTTTTTTTTCTTCTCTCTATTTCTTCTTCACTTCTTCCTTGGCCACCTCTTCGATTTCAGCCTCACCGGTGACTTCCACAACCTCGAGCTCGACCACAACCCCGACTTCATTTCCTGTTGTGCATCAGCTTCTACTTCCACTTCCAAGAACGCAGCTCCGGCATCGAGCAACTATGGTTCAATTCTCTTCTCCCTTATTTCTCAGTGCTTGAATTAAGATGAACTGGAATCACTGTATGAGATGTTGAATGAATGTATATGTTGAGAATCAAGATACAGTTTCTAAATCAAATGCAAATAGCAAGGTTAGATTAAACTGAATCGAGTTCATTGTCTCTGTTGCTTCCATATTGTTGCATCAATCTTCATTGGTTCTTGTTTGATGACTTCTATTGATCAAGACCTTGATTGCATTGATTTCTGAATGAACCAGTTGGGCTGAAATCATCCTTTTGCTGTGCGTATTATGATGACTGAGATGTTGAAGGTTTAAATTCCAGAAATCTTCAGAGAGTTCGAACAGTAGCTGACCAATTGCAAAATCCTCTGTTTTAATTTCTCTTTGCTCTTTTGATCCTGGCTTTCACTGTGAATTAGTTGCTGGAATGTGCTTGTTGTCTGGGACGCTATGAGTCTGAATTGAATGTCTCTTGAAATGAATGTTGGGAATTCAATTGATTCTGTATGGTGCTTTGTGATGATATTCAATTCTAGTACTGCCACTACTAACTTTGCGCTTGAGTTATATAGAGAAGTTGTGTTAGGTAGAGAAGTTGTGTTAGCCTGCAACTCTTTGATTTCCAAACATTAAACTTCTTTTCAGTTTAGACTGGCTTGTTTTCTCTGGATTGAATCTGTTGTGGTTGTGGATGTGGCTGAAGGAGTGGGGTCGGGGAACGGTCTGTGGAATTTCTTCATGCATTCGTTCATTGATACCGTTGATGGACGCATTCGTCTTAGTCGTTTTCACCTCCCTGTAGTGAGACTACTAAACGATTACGACCCTATCATCTGTATTCATGAACACGTGTATGGATTTAGCGCGGATCGCTTGTCGAGATGACCACCTCTTTCTTTCTCCTTATTTCTTCTGACGTCTTCTCTCTTCTCTTTCGTCTATTTTAGTTTTATTTTCCATTGATTTAGTCTAGTTCTTCACGACTTGTTTTCTCTAGTCCCTGTGGAAAGAACGATAGAATACTCGCCTGTATTGCACCGATCTTGTTCTATTGTGAGACAGTCTAGGCCGGTATCAACCTAGGAACTGGACTATGTGCCATAGCAATGTAGCCCAACCCCCGAGGCGCTCGATGTAGGTGAATCGTGATCTCTCCATCCTTCCAGAATTTTAGAAAAACAAGTAAGATTTTTGAAATTCGAATCTTATGGGAGCTACAAGGCTCATTTGTTACAAAAATAATGTTTTTGAAGAAATAGTGTACTCCTGTGGGAACCCAGCCCGCTGCAGCTGGACCCATGCAAACCTATGACTTCCCAGGATAATGTGAGACCCCCATCTGAGGATCACCTTGGTAACCGCCCAGGTAGGTTACACACAGCATGATGCCACATGAGCTTAAACCACACAAGCATAGTAATATCATTAAACAAGTATCAGGCCAACATGGCCAATATTACATAGCCAAAGCACCGAAAATGGCGCTAAGTAGAGTTGCTAGGAAAATAACCAGTTTATCAGAACCAGAATCGGTATCCAAGTACCGAACACACAACATAAAGCACAAAGCAACGACAAACAGCTTGACTTCAATCAGCAGCGGGGTTGGAGAGGCTTCTCCCACATCTGACTTGACTTGGTGCATGATCCTTCTAGAAAGTGGGCTCGTCCGGGGTGCTTCCATCTTCAGCTGAGTACTCATAACTGAAGGAATCGGGATCCTCGAATCCCTCTTCTACAGTTGGATATAAATGCAAGGGTGAGCACTTGGTGCTCAGCAACACTCATTCCGGGGATTATTGCAATTGTACTTACATGAGGGTGAAACATATGATTCCGGGGTTTTAGTTTCATATAGATAGAGATATATAGATTTCCAAGTCATTTGTTCAGTAAAACAGTACTTTTGTCATGAAAATGATACTTTAAACATTAAACAGGTTTTCAATAAAACATTAGTTGCAGTGGTCTCCCATGAGTCACTACTTTGCTAATCGCATTATGAAAACATTCCAAAACATTACTTGTGCTATAACCCATGGATAACATCCACTACGAAAAGACTCCTGAACCTGGGAGTACAGAGTATCTGATACTTCTTTTACGCTTTGCAAAGGTGTACCTCTTTTTAAATCCACTGGTTCACTCGGCTTTCAAGTCGGATCAGCTCCATGTGACTTATACACTTGTGACAAGGCCGAGATCACACAACGCTTTTACAGTTCAGTATTAACAGTATCCCTGCCCAGTAAATAGACAATTAAGTCTCAAGTACTGTTGTGGGTCCTCCCCACTGCCTTACTTCCTAGCCTCTGGCTTATGTTCCCGCAAGACACATAGCCTTGGTCTGTGTCCACGCAAGACATATCACAATTCAAGATTACAACCGCGCACGGCTTAATCTGAGGCGTAGGGCGTCTTCCTTCTTTCCACCTTTATCTCTGATCATTTTTCTGAACTCACATCACTCATGGCCGAACTGCGGCCCACCAGTTTCCACGCGAGAAACCAGACCGACAAACCATGCAGGGAACTGCTAATACCAAAAAGCTACTAAGTTGTGCCTGTCCCATACCAGGCAAGTGGTTGGTACGTTTACAATTCGCATAGAGACACAGCACAAGGTTCTCGTCCTTATGAACCAATAGTGAGGAACATTCACATTCCCTGGTGCGCACCGCACCCTCTCCATACAAACCAATCCTCACTATTGATCCCTTTTATCAGTTTTCTTGACAAAACGGTTTTGATCATAACTTCTCATGTATTTGACCATTTCAAGTTTAATGTGGATATCCAGTGTATGAGTCCTAGGGTGACAAAAGCATATATATGAAGGTTCAATAACAAAAGGGGTTTCATGATTCATTAGGTAATATCTACTCATGTCATTCAAACATAACTTGTATCTCAAATAAGCATGCATAGTAAGAAACAGTGAATATACTTCATATGAAAATATTGGGCGAGACATGATCAAAGGAATGAGGCTTGCCTTGCAATGCTGGGTCTAAGTACTCAGACGATTGTTCGAAGACTTCCTCTGCTCCTTCAGCTTCTGACTCTGCGGCAATCAACCAACACACAAACACATACCATAAGCATACAGAAAATAGTTTCCATAGAAATTATTAAGTAAATAAGTCATGCATGCAGGGGAAACGGTTAGGGCAAGGTCACAAGGGCTCTGGTTGAAGAAACGGCTAAAAAGGATTGAACGTCGAAGGGTCGACATTCGGTTCATGGCTTTGGCATAGCTTCAAACTGATCTTAGGATGGTTTTCTGGAGAAGTGATAATAGAGAAAGTTGTAGATCTCAACTCCAGGAATCTAAAGGACAAGGTGGCATTTCAATTGCTCAACCAGAAGGGGCTGAACAAGGTCAATGTCAGTGGCTGACATGCACTGACATAGTGCTGGACATGGCCAGAAACTAGGGCATGGCTTAATTTTGGATCCAGGGCTCCAATTGATGCACTACTTTGTCTGGGAGGTAGGCATTACTAACAGGAACAAAATACTCAACAGGAATAAGGGCTGAAAGTGACTGGAGGGTGGCCAAATCAGGTGATGAACTGCGGTGGCGACACGGCACAGGCACAGCTCTGGACAAGGATTTGGCAAAGGCATAACTCACAATCTAGGCAGATCCAGGTGTCGGGCTAGTGGAAAGAATTGCTCAGGGAGCTGAGGCAAAGCTAAGGGACAAGGTTTCAGGGGCTAGATCGGCCGGGAAATAATTCCGGCGACCGGCGCTGGAGAAGACGACACTGGGGATTGGGGATTTTTGCTACAAGGCGATTGAACTCGATTCCTTGCTCAGGGAGTGAAAGGGTGGAGTGTGGAAGCTACTGGTGAAGTCAATTTGGTCAGAGAGTGACCGGAGAAGCTTGGCGCCGAAGTCCGGCGAACGGCTGAGGTTCCAGTTTGGGATTTCTTCGATTTGAGCACGATTGGTGATTTGGATTCCACAGGCTTGCTAAGAAATGGCTAAGGATCAATTTCTACTACTGGGACGAGAGATAATTCGGGATGAAATGGTTAGCATTGGGGGAACAGGGCAATTGGGCTTTTCCGGCGATCGCCGGCGCTGGGGATCGATCTGGTGCAATTGGTTGCTACTAAACAGAGAGGGGAAAGAGGGGAACTCACTGGTGAACTTGGATTGGAGAATGGTGCAGCGAGATGGGCTGGCACCGTGAGCTCACTCACTGGCTCGCCAGAGAAGAAGGCGAGAACGGTGGAGTTTGGGACTTAGCCGATTTTCTGGAGGCTTGAGGCTCCCAAGGCACAGGGAGGGTTTAAATAGGTCCAGGGGCGGAGCTTGCGAGGGATAAAGCGACATCGGTTGCTTGCGCCGGGGAGAAGCTTGTCGGGCGCAGGCGCAACGACGGCGATGGTGATGTGATTTGCTTCAGGCGGTGCTGCAGCTTTGCCAGCGACGCCAGGGCGCCTTGGGACTTCGTCCGGGACGGCGCGGATGCGGAGGCAACAACACAGCTCCGGCAACGACACGTAGTGCCATGCAAATGCCACGGCAACGGGAGCGCGCGCGAAAACAAAGCTCTGGAGCGCGGCCGTTTATCCGCTGGGCGAGGCGAAGCAACGGCGCTGGCACGTGCGCACGGGGTGGCACAGCAACTCACGGGCACAAGCGACAAGAAGCGGTGACCGGCGGCGAGCAAACACGGCGAGAACACGGCGCGGCAACGGCGACTCGCGCTGGTCGTAGGCCACGACCAGGAGCTGGTCGAAAACAGCCGAAAAGAATAGAAGGGCTGATTTGCAATTTTCAGAACTTTGCTCCAGGGACTGATATGCAAATCTGGAGATCTGGAGGGCTAATCTGAAATCTGATTTCGCAGATAAGTTGCATAAAATTATTAGAACTCAACTGGCCAGAATTTGGTAAGATCGGGCATGATCTGAAGAGTTTTGACAAAATAGGGGAAAAGTAGTTTAGGGTAAAATTAGAGTAATTAGGGTTCTGAGACGGCAAGGGTCGAAACTCAGTTTTAGGATGAGATTTTGGAGGTGATCCCGAAGGGAAAAATGTTCTGAACAACACTTAGAAGGGAATGGCTGAAGCAGATTAGGGTTTGGGGTCAAGATGTGGATTTTGGCTATTTTAGGGTTTGGCAAAAACAGGGTGTTACAAATCTACCCACCTTAGAAACAATCTCGTCCTCGAGATTAGGGCAGGTCAGAGAATAGGAAGGGAAATTCTCGGCGGAGATCTTCTTCTTTTTCCCAAGTTGACTCCTCCTCTGAGTGATTGTTCCACTGGACTCTGCAGAATCGGAGGGTTCTTGACTTCAGTACTTTCTCTCTGGTTTCCAGAATTCTGACAGGGTATTCTTGACAAGATAAGTCTGGTTGAATCTCAATCTCTGCAGGAGATATCTGTTCTGTTGGTTTTCTCAAGCATTTCTTTAGCTGGGACACATGAAAGGTGTCATGAATTCCGCTCAGTTCTGGTGGCAATTCCAACTTGTATGCCATTTCACCTTGCTTTTCCAGAATTCGATATGGTCCAACATATCTAGGTTTTAATTTTCCCTTCATCTGGAATCTTCGAACTCCTTTGTATGGCATAACCTTGAGATATACATAATCGCCCTTTTCAAAAGATAGCTCTCTTCTACGATTATCTGCATAGCTTTTCTGTCTAGATTGTGCTATTTTCAGTTTTTCTTGTATGATTCTAACATGGGCTGTGGCTTCTTCTACTAACTGGGGTCCTAGATGTTGCTTTTGACCAATTTCTGTCCAATACAGAGGCGTGCGGCATCTTCTTCCATATAGAGCTTCATATGGTGCCATTTGTAGGCTTGCTTGGAAACTGTTGTTATATGTGAACTCTGCATACGGTAGAAATAACTCCCAAGAGTCTCCATAATCCAAAACACATGCCCTCAACATATCTTCCAAAATTTGGTTTACCCTTTCAGTCTGACCTCCAGTTTGAGGGTGGTAAGCGGTACTGAATTTTAACTTTGTGCCCAGGGCTTTCTGCAACTCTTGCCAAAATCTTGAAATGAACTGGGCTCCTCTGTCGGAAACGATAGCCTTCGGCACTCCGTGCAGTACGACTATTCTGCTGAGATACAGCTCTGCTAAGTCCTTAGCTGTATATAGGGTCTTTACTGGGAGAAAATGTGCTACCGTTGTTAATCTATCTACTATGACCCATATAGAATCGAATCCTTTTCTTGTCTTTGGTAGTCCCACAATAAAATCCATTCCGATTTCATCCCACTTCCACTCTGGGATTTGTAGAGGTTGTAGCGGTCCCGCAGGCTTTTGATGTTCTGCTTTCACTCTTTGGCATGTGTCACAAGCTGCGACAAACTTGGCAATTTCTCTCTTCATTCCTTTCCACCAAAAATTTTTCTTTAAGTCCTTGTACATTTTGGTGCTGCCTGGGTGTATGGAATATGGGGTTTGATGAGCTTCTTGCATGATCAGGCCTTTGATCTCGTTGTCATTTGGAATGCAGATACGGTCATCGTACCATAGGATTCCCTGTTCATCTTCTCGAAGGTTGGTCGTATCTTTGCTCTTCATGTCCTCCTTCATCTCTTGAAGGTCTGGGTCAATCGCTTGAGCTTGCCGGATCTTATTCTTCAACTCACATTCCATCTTCAGGGTAGTGATGGTTCCTTGGTTTACTAACTCTAATTGCAACCTTTCGAAGTCCTTAATTAGTTGCGTTGGCACTTCTAGCTGGGTTATCTGGTTGCAACGAGACTTCCTGCTCAAATCATCAGCTACTACATTGGCTTTTCCCGGGTGATAGTGGATCTCTAGATCATAATCTTTGATCAGTTCTAGCCATCTTCTCTGCCTCATATTCAACTCCTGTTGTGTGAAGATATACTTCAGACTCTTATGATCCGTATAAATTTCGCACTTACTGCCTAGTAAGTAGTGTCTCCATATCTTTAGTGCATGTACGACCGCAGCTAGCTCCAAATCATGTGTTGGATAATTCTCCTCATGAGGTCGTAGTTGTCTTGATGCATAAGCTATCACTTTCCTTTCTTGCATCAATACGCATCCCAATCCTTGTTTGGAGGCGTCACAGTAGACTTGAAAATCCTTTTTGACGTCCGGTAGTATCAGGATTGGTGCAGTTGTCAGTCTTTTCTTCAATTCCTCAAAACTTCTTTCGCACTCCTCGGTCCAATTAAAAGAGGCGTTCTTCTTCAGTAGCTGGGTCAGTGGTTTGGTGATCTTCGAGAATCCTTCTACGAATCTTCGATAATATCCTGCCAATCCCAAGAAACTTCTAACTTCTGTTGCGGTTTCAGGTTGTTTCCATTCAGTAACAGCTTGTATCTTCAACGGGTCCATAAATATTCCTTCTCCTGAGATGATGTGTCCTAAGAAAGAGATCTTCTTCAGCCAAAAAGCACATTTGCTGAACTTGGCGTATAGCTGGTGGTCTGCTAGTTTCTGTAGCACTATCCTCAGGTGATGTGCGTGCTCCTCCTCTGTCTTGGAATAGACAAGAATATCATCTACAAACACGATGATGCACTTATCCAGGAATTCCATAAGGATCTTATTCATTAGATTCATAAATACCGCGGGTGCATTAGTTAATCCAAAGGGCATCACTGTAAACTCATGCAACCCGTATCTGGTCACGAAAGCAGTTTTAGGGATGTCCTGTTCTCGGATCCTTAACTGGTGGTATCCCGATCTCAGGTCTATTCTTGAGAACACTTTCGCTTCTCTGAGCTGGTCATAAAGGTCATCTATCCTTGGTAAGGGGTATTTGTTCTTAATGGTCATGTCGTTTACCTTACGGTAGTCTATGCAAAGTCGCATGCTACCATCTTTCTTCTTAACAAAGAGCACTGGGGCTCCCCATGGTGATGAGCTTGATCTGATGAATCCTTTTTCTTCCAATTCAGCTATCTGCCTCTTCAGTTCCTCTTGCTCATGACCTGTCATCCGAAACAACTTTCTAGCATACGGAGCAGATCCGGGTTTCAGTTCAATAGTGAACTCTATATCCCTATCTGGTGGTAATCCGGGAAGTTCTTCTGGAAAGACTTCTGGGTACTCATTGACAATCGGCACCTCTTCAAGCTTCACTTCTTCAATGCAGTTCAATCTCTGCAGGTGGTCGCAGATTGGAGTTCTGTCTGCATGGAATGTAACTTGCTTTCCAATGGCATTTGTCAGGGTGATTGTTTTCTTCTCACAATCCATCAATCCCTTATGCTTGGCCAGCCAATCCATTCCAAGAATGACATCTAATCCTTGAAGGTTTAGAACTAGCATGTCTGCCAGGAATTCTAGATTGCCGATACAGAAGGCAACATTTCTACAGATAGAATTAACAATCATCCTAGCACCAGGTGACTGAATGATGATAGGATGCTCTAAAGCAACCACAGGCAAGTTATTACTCAACAAGCGATCTTTTGACATGAATGAATGAGTTGCACCGGGATCAAATAGAACAACTGAAATCTGAGAGGAGATCAAGAGTCTACCGATCACGACGTCAGTTGCCTTTCCTGCTTCTGCAGCAGTCACGAAGTTGAGTCTTCCTCCGGTGGTTGATGTTCCTCTCCCTCTGCTGGTTTGGAATCTTCCTCCTCTGGCTTGTGGTGCTCCTCTGGCAATAGTTCGTGTAGGTGTAGGGGATTTGGCTGCTTGAGCTTTGGCAACACTGGGAGGTAAATGTTGAAGTGGACAAGTCTCTCTGCGGTGTCCTCTTCTGCCGCAATGGAAACACTCTGTATTCTTCAGCGTACAATCTTTATAGAGGTGACTCCCTTTGCATCCGGGACATGTTAGAGTTGTTGGTGATGAAGTCCTCTGGGGTCTTGGAGGTGCGGGTGCTCTGAAAGCGGCTCTGGCATATGGTGTTGGTCTCCCTCGACTAGAATTGCCTTGAAATGGATATGCTATACTTTTCCTCTTGCGGTCTTCTTCTACTATGCCTCTTTTCTCCTCCATCTTGAGCACTCGATTCACAAGGACTTGGAAGTCCGTGAACTCGTGCGTTGACAAGTGGTACTGATATGAGTTTTGTAGGCCTTCGCAAAATCTGTCGATCTTCCGCTCTTCTGTCATGATATCTTCAGGTGCATACCTGGCCAATTTGATGAATTCATGCAAATACTGCTTCACCGTCCTTCCTCCTTGCCTTAAATTCAAAAATTCTCTGCGTTTGGCTTGGATAGCTCCTTTGGGGACATGGTACTTACGGAACTGTTCCTTGAATTCATTCCAGGTAATGGAATTCTGATTAGGGTGTACCGTCTTGTAATTTTCCCACCATGCTGCAGCCGATCCTGTGAGCTGATGGGGTCCATACAGCAGCTTCTCTTCATCATTACACCTGACAGTGTCCAATTTCCTCTCAATTTCTCTTAACCAATCGTCTGCCACAATCGGGTCTTCAGTGCAGGAGAAAGTTGGAGGACGCGTCTTTTGAAAGTCTGTCAGTCTTGCTCCAATGTTCGAACCTTCCTCGCGTCGTGTTGCGGAGTTTTGCATCAACTGTTCCAGAATTTGACTCTGTACCTCTGCAGATCTCTGTCGGTTTTGTTCCATCCATATCAGTACTTCTGTCAGATTTCCCCCTTGCGGTACCGAGGTCGATGAATTTGGCTGATCTGAGGTATCTCTAGACCTTCTCGTTGACGTGTTCCTGGGGGCTTCTTCCGAGTCTTGGATTCTACCTCTGGTGTTCACCATTCTGTTCTGACAAGATAATTGAGAGAAGACTACTAATTCAAGGGAGCACAGATTGAACACAAGCTGAAATGAAAGATCAACCCAAAAGATTGGATTGGAACATGCAATTGCTATTTTCAAAGGTTTTCAAAAGACACAAGGTTTTCACCTTTACAGCCTAGAGTTACCAACAAACAATACAAGCAAAGCAACTACCACAACAAGAGCTAAAAACTAACGATTACAAGGGCTAGAGCAGAAGGGTCAAGCTGAAGAGAAAACTAGGATCTCCTGTCGGTCCTGGAAGAACTGCAAGGTTCCACTTCTTCGGGGTCTTCCTCTTCTTGATCTTCGTCGGCATCCATAGGGTCCCATTCCATATCATTGTCCTCTTCTTCCTCAGATGAACCGTTGGTGTCGCATGTAGCAATCTCTTTTCCTTTGCCTTCAGGAACTTCCTTCCCTTTCGCGAGAGTAGGATATTCTGGTGCAGGGGTGTTGATCACAATGCCACGCGAAGCAGGCGTGAAATAACCCAGGTAATCCCTAGGTCTTCCCACACTCTTGCGGGCTGTGAGTCTTATCTTCAAGCGGTTCTTCTTGTTCACCGATCCTTCGTCTTCGACTTCTCGCCCTCTGCTAGGTTCAGCCAACTCTTGGATATGCTTCTCTTTCTCTTGGAGTTCTGAGCGAACCTTCGCAAGCGCTCCTTCGAGATAGTGACGGTCATCCCGAGCATTTTCATGCTCACGCAACAACTGAGTGTAGCTTGACTCCAAGACTTGGACTACATCTCTGGTTTTGGTCAGGATGGCATCTCTCTGGTTGGTGGAGGGATGAACAGTTCGACGATCCGATCCAGGGACTTGGTAGGGTACAAAGCAGAAAGGAGAACCTATAAGAAAATCATCGTACAGCTGGCGGATGGTACCTATAGCACGACGAGCAGCGTCTTGAATGGCATCTTCCTCTTCTTCTCTACGAGCTTCCTTTCTTGTTGATCCTCTCCCGATCTCTGGAATCTCGTACACAATCACTGAGGCACGGAAACCAAAAGGTCTACCATCTACTTCTTCACGACGGACGTAGTAGACGGGTCGCTGGTTGTCCCTTGCTCCAAGGAATTGCAACATCATCCAAAGCATCAACGCCCATGATCCCAACTCGTCTCCGTGAATTAGCTTCTTACCAGGGGCCATCTGAGATGATGAGACACGGAACACTTAAAAGTAGGAAAAAGGTTTTGAAAATTTTCAAATAATACTCATTATGCTTTTCTTAAACAAATTAAGTTTTTCACAATTAGGTTTTTTACCAAATAACCTAGCGATTCTCTACTTTAGGGACGCCCATTCTAGTAAGGGTCACGACCTACAGTCAAGCTTCATGCTCTGATACCATTCGCTGTGAGACCCCCATTTGAGGATCACCTTGGTAACCGCCCAGGTAGGTTACACACAGCATGATGCCACATGAGCTTAAACCACACAAGCATAGTAATATCATTAAACAAGTATCAGGCCAACATGGCCAATATTACATAGCCAAAGCACCGAAAATGGCGCTAAGTAGAGTTGCTAGGAAAATAACCAGTTTATCAGAACCAGAATCGGTATCCAAGTACCGAACACACAACATAAAGCACAAAGCAACGACAAACAGCTTGACTTCAATCAGCAGCGGGGTTGGAGAGGCTTCTCCCACATCTGACTTGACTTGGTGCATGATCCTTCTAGAAAGTGGGCTCGTCCGGGGTGCTTCCATCTTCAGCTAAGTACTCATAACTGAAGGAATCGGGATCCTCGAATCCCTCTTCTACAGTTGGATATAAATGCAAGGGTGAGCACTTGGTGCTCAGCAACACTCATTCCGGGGATTATTGCAATTGTACTTACATGAGGGTGAAACATATGATTCCGGGGTTTTAGTTTCATATAGATAGAGATATATAGATTTCCAAGTCATTTGTTCAGTAAAACAGTACTTTTGTCATGAAAATGATACTTTAAACATTAAACAGGTTTTCAATAAAACATTAGTTGTAGTGGTCTCCCATGAGTCACTACTTTGCTAACCGCATTATGAAAACATTCCAAAACATTACTTGTGCTATAACCCATGGATAACATCCACTACGAAAAGACTCCTGAACCTGGGAGTACAGAGTATCTGATACTTCTTTTACGCTTTGCAAAGGTGTACCTTTTTTTAAATCCACTGGTTCACTCGGCTTTCAAGTCGGATCAGCTCCATGTGACTTATACACATGTGACAAGGCCGAGATCACACAACGCTTTTACAGTTCAGTATTAACAGTATCCCTGCCCAGTAAATAGACAATTAAGTCTCAAGTACTGTTGTGGGTCCTCCCCACTGCCTTACTTCCTAGCCTCTGGCTTATGTTCCCGCAAGACACATAGCCTTGGTCTGTGTCCACGCAAGACATATGACCATTCAAGATTACAACCGCGCACGGCTTAATCTGAGGCGTAGGGCGTCTTCCTTCTTTCCACCTTTATCTCTCATTATTTTTCTGAACTCACATCACTCATGGCCGAACTGCGGCCCACCAGTTTCCACGCGAGAAACCAGACCGACAAACCATGTAGGGAACTGCTAATACCAAAAAGCATCTAAGTTGTGCCTGTCCCATACCAGGCAAGTGGTTGGTACGTTTACAATTCGCATAGAGACACAGCACAAGGTTCTCGTCCTTATGAACCAATAGTGAGGAACATTCACATTCCCTGGTGCGCACCGCACCCTCTCCATACAAACCAATCCTCACTACTGATCCCTTTTATCAGTTTTCTTGACAAAACGGTTTTGATCATAACTTCTCATGTATTTGACCATTTCAAGTTTAATGTGGATATCCAGTGTATGAGTCCTAGGGTGACAAAAGCATATATATGAAGGTTCAATAACAAAAGGGGTTTCATGATTCATTAGGTAATATCTACTCATGTCATTCAAATATAACTTGTATCTCAAATAAGCATGCATAGTAAGAAACAGTGAATATACTTCATATGAAAATATTGGGCGAGACATGATCAAAGGAATGAGGCTTGCCTTGCAATGCTGGGTCTAAGTACTCAGACGATTGTTCGAAGACTTCCTCTGCTCCTTCAGCTTCTGACTCTGCGGCAATCAACCAACACACAAACACATACCATAAGCATACAGAAAATAGTTTCCATAGAAATTATTAAGTAAATAAGTCATGCATGCAGGGGAAACGGTTAGGGCAAGGTCACAAGGGCTCTGGTCGAAGAAACGGCTAAAAAGGATTGAACGTCGAAGGGTCGACATTCGGTTCATGGCTTTGGCATAGCTTCAAACTGATCTTAGGATGGTTTTCTGGAGAAGTGATAATAGAGAAAGTTGTAGATCTCAACTCCAGGAATCTAAAGGACAAGGTGGCATTTCAATTGCTCAACCAGAAGGGGCTGAACAAGGTCAATGTCAGTGGCTGACATGCACTGACATAGTGCTGGACATGGCCAGAAACTAGGGCATGGCTTAATTTTTGATCCAGGGCTCCAATTGATGCACTACTTTGTCTGGGAGGTAGGCATTACTAACAGGAACAAAATACTCAACAGGAATAAGGGCTGAAATTGACTGGAGGGTGGCCAAATCAGGTGATGAACTGCGGTGGCGACACGGCACAGGCACAGCTCTGGACAAGGATTTGGCAAAGGCATAACTCACAATCTAGGCAGATCCAGGTGTCGGGCTAGTGGAAAGAATTGCTCAGGGAGCTGAGGCAAAGCTAAGGGACAAGGTTTCAGGGGCTAGATCGGCCGGGAAATAATTCCGGCGACCGGCGCTGGAGAAGATGACACTGGGGATTGGGGATTTTTGCTACAAGGCGATTGAACTCGATTCCTTGCTCAGGGAGTGAAAGGGTGGAGTGTGGAAGCTACTGGTGAAGTCAATTTGGTCAGAGAGTGACCGGAGAAGCTTGGCGCCGAAGTCCGGCGAACGGCTGAGGTTCCAGTTTGGGATTTCTTCGATTTGAGCACGATTGGTGATTTGGATTCCACAGGCTTGCTAAGAAATGGCTAAGGATCAATTTCTACTACTGGGACGAGAGCTAATTCGGGATGAAATGGTTAGCATTGGGGGAACAGGGCAATTGGGCTTTTCCGGCGATCGCCGGCGCTGGGGATCGATCTGGTGCAATTGGTTGCTACTAAACAGAGAGGGGAAAGAGGGGAACTCACTGGTGAACTTGGATTGGAGAATGGTGCAGCGAGATGGGCTGGCACCGTGAGCTCACTCACTGGCTCGCCAGAGAAGAAGGCGAGAACGGTGGAGTTTGGGACTTAGCCGATTTTCTGGAGGCTTGAGGCTCCCAAGGCACAGGGAGGGTTTAAATAGGTCCAGGGGCGGAGCTTGCGAGGGATAAAGCGACAGCGGTTGCTTGCGCCGGGGAGAAGCTTGTCGGGCGCAGGCGCAACGACGGCGACGGTGATGTGATTTGCTTCAGGCGGTGCTGCAGCTTTGCCAGCGACGCCAGGGCGCCTTGGGACTTCGTCCGGGATGGCGCGGATGCGGAGGCAACAACACAGCTCCGGCAACGACACGTAGTGCCATGCAAATGCCACGGCAACGGGAGCGCGCGCGAAAACAAAGCTCTGGAGCGCGGCCGTTTATCCGCTGGGCGAGGCGAAGCAAAGGCGCTGGCACGTGCGCACGGGGTGGCACAGCAACTCACGGGCACAAGCGACAAGAAGCGGTGACCGGCGGCGAGCAAACACGGCGAGAACACGGCGCGGCAATGGCGACTCGCGCTGGTCGTAGGCCACGACCAGGAGCTGGTCGAAAACAGCCGAAAAGAATAGAAGGGCTGATTTGCAATTTTCAGAACTTTGCTCCAGGGACTGATATGCAAATCTGGAGATCTGGAGGGCTGATCTGAAATCTGATTTCGCAGATAAGTTGCATAAAATTATTAGAACTCATCTGGCCAGAATTTGGTAAGATCGGGCATGATCTGAAGAGTTTTGACAAAATAGGGGAAAAGTAGTTTAGGGTAAAATTAGAGTAATTAGGGTTCTGAGACAGCAAGGGTCGAAACTCAGTTTTAGGATGAGATTTTGGAGGTGATCCCGAAGGGAAAAATGTTCTGAACAACACTTAGAAGGGAATGGCTGAAGCAGATTAGGGTTTGGGGTCAAGATGTGGATTTTGGCTATTTTAGGGTTTGGCAAAAATAGGGTGTTACAGATAAGCCATACAAGAGTACATTGCAGCAAATTAATTTACATAGCGGTTTAGATTGTACAGCCTGCTGGCCTTAATACAGTATATAATATTACAAAGCCAACATGGCACAAATGGGTCTGGTCTAAAAGAAACAACTACCCAATGGAAGCTAGATAAACCCCCACAGTAAGAAATTGAAAGCAGAACAACACCCTTCAGCACTCTGGCGTGACTGGCTCTCCTCCTTCTAGTTCTGGGAAGATCTCCAAGCAATCATCTTGCTCAAGGGACATCCCATCTATTGGATAATAGATAGCAAGGGTGAGTACTTTCCTACTCAGCAAGTCATGGTGTACAAGAGTATGAAAATGCATATATAGAATAGTGGTGTTACATCATATGCGAGCTAAGAGAGGTGGAAGGTTGCCAAAATAATTTTTCTTAAGAGAGATGCAACTCTTTGAAATAATCTTTCTTTCACAGACTATTAGTAGTGCTGCCACGACACGACAACACACTAGTATAGAAATGCAGTCTACTAACCGCTATCTTCTATCGGTTATTAGAGATTTAGTAGAAAACCGTTAGAAAATGTGCCTCGCAGTCATAAAAGGCCAATGGGATGTATTTTTCCTATCGGTTTGTAAGAAACTTACCTTTAGAAGAATCAGTATGATTTACTCTAGTGGTGATGAACATATTTACCATTAGAAGAGATGCATAAGTACTGACCGGAGAATGTTTTGCGGCAATAGGACTTGTCAACTTCTACAACTAGTCTTATTCTATCGGTAATGTATGTATATACCGACAGAATATGTACAAAAATTCCTATTAGTAGTATACAGTGTGCCGATAGAACTGTTCTCCTTGTATAAATAGTTTTATTCTATCAGTGAAGTATGTTTATACCGACATAATATATCAAAAATTCCTATCAGCAATATGTAGTGTGCCGATAGAACTGTTCGCCGTCTACAAATATTTTTATTCTATCCGTAATGGATGTTTGTACCGTTAGAATATATCGAAAATTGCTTAGAACTGTTCGTATTCAAATAGTTTCATTCTATCGGTAATGTATGTTTATACCGGTAGAATATAGTGCAAATATCTTAGAACTGTTCGCCTTCTACAACTAGTCTTATTCTATCGGTAATGTATGTCTATACCGACAGAATATCTACAAAAATTCCTATCGGTAGGATGTAGTGTGCCGATAGAACTGTTCTCCTTCTACAAATAGTTTTATTCTATCGGTAATTTATGTTTATACCGTTAGAAGAGATATCAAATTACTAATGGTATGAGGTTGTGTACCGATAGAACTTATCTAGTACTATAAATACCCGGGTATGTCTCTTTCATTCTCACAGTTCATCGGGCGCTCGTAGCCCTAACTCGTAAGCTCCATGGACGGCCGGCGCACCTCTACCGGAGACCGCTGCACCTCCGCACCTCCATCGATGCCCACTAGATTTTGGCATCGCAAGCAAGGTACGTAAAATTTTGGCAATATTGTTAGACTATTCTAATCCGATTATGGCAATTATTCTACAATTTTTGTATCCTTCATTTTGATGTGTCTTCTTTTCAATATGATTATGTACGGTGTCTTGTTCCTATTTTTTATTAAAACAACTACATAATATCACTGTGGGACAGATAATGTTCAATTGCTTGCTGATCCTATCAAATGAAGCAAATTATCAGGATATATTTGCAATACAAACTCTATCTAACATAGTGAAATGCCAATAAGAGTATAAATGTAATATCTTCATCTCTCAGTAGGTTGCTCAATGCGAACTTGGACTTAGTAATAATTGAAATTGAAAGATCATGAAATTGAAAATGAAATTGAAAGATCATGAAATTGAAATTGAAATTGAAAGATATTTGTAATTGAAATTGAAATTGAAATTGAAATTGAAGTTGAAATTGAAAGATCATTAATGTCAAGATATTTACAAATATCATGAGATACACAAATATCTTGAGCTTCTCTGTAGGTTGTTCAATGCCAATAACATAGTCAAATGCCAACTAGCTTGCTTAATGATCAAGTGCATGTAAAAAGTTCAATAAATAATTAATATATGTATATTGGCAAGGTAATTTCTTCTGATGAAATAGAGTAGAAATGTAATATCTTGGTCTCCAGTTGCAAGTTGATGTCACTATGATGAAGCACAACCTAACCTTCAGTTGGTAGTCTTTCTCGGATAGGGAGTCATGTAGGAAACAGTAAACAATCTTAATTTGCTCTAGAATGCCTATTTATGATCTGTGCAGGTCCTTGGAAGATGCTCATGAGGGGCAATGTATTTCACGGTTCTTCATCGCAGAACGCTGCCTATGTTGGCTTGTTGGCGAAAGAAACGGTGAAGATCACCATCGAGAGCTGGAAAGAAACGGTGAAGATCACTGTCGAGAGCTGGAAGGACGTGAAGGGCGAGATCTTGGTTGGCTCGGTCGAGAAGATCTTTAAGCCCGGCGTGTTTCTCAAATCAGGACCTATAGAAAGCATCTTACATTTTTTTGCATGCACCAGCTTGTGGCCAGATGCTTACCTGCTTGGAGAAGAAGAATTGTTGTCATTTGCACAGCCATTCTACACCATCACTACACAGAACAACATCTTGGAAGGTAGGTTCTTTTTGTTAATGGAGTTGAGTTGAGTTGATCGAGTTTGAGTTCGAGGAAATCACCAATACAAATGTAACTTGACGACAGTTCCAGCTCCTCGGGCGTCTTCGAACTGAACTCCTAGGTCAAGTCCAATGTGGTTCAAACATTTGCTGTTTTGGATGAATGGATTTGTGATGTATCAGGTCTAACTTGTAGTCGGTAGTTGCATTGTCGCAACTTGCAAAGGTTCTCTTTTATGTAAAATGTATGGGCCACTGGGTCCTCGTCGTGATCTATTGTTAATTTCAGACGTAGCTTTTCTAATATACATCGAATGTGTGAATTGTTGTATTTGTATATTGTTGTATATTTGTGTATCATGTATTGCTATTTGGGACATGAACTTGAATGTGTAGGGAGTATTTGTGTATTTAATTGTATTAGTAGGTAGGTGTGTATTTGTACTGCTGTTTCAGACATGCACTTGAATTTGTGAACTGGCATGTGTATATTTGTACCTGAATTTGTATTGGTGAACTGGCATGTGTATGTTTGTACCATAATTTGTGAACTGGCATGTGTAATTTCTTTGGCAAGATGAAGTACCAAGTACCTAAGAAAAGTATTTTTGTGTCTCCTAGTTAATCTACAAATTAGCATTTCTTGAAATATTGCTTTATCTTCTAGTTAAGATATGTTTGATGTTACATTGTGTTTAGATATGATTCTTTGGATGTGAGAACTGATGTCATGTGTGTCATGCATTACCCAGTTTGGTACCAGTACCTCCTCTAACGGTAAATACACATATTTACCAATAGAACAACACATGTATTTTCTCAGTCATGCATCATCTAACGGTAAATACACATATTTACCGATAGAAAAACACATGTATTTGCTGTGTGATGCATTACCCAGTTTGATTTTGTTTCAGCCATGTACCCGTGCCTTTTCTAACGGTAAATACACATATTTGCCGGTCGAAAAACTCATGTATTTGCTGTGTCATGCATCATCTAACGGTAAATACACATATTTACCGATAGAAAGACACATGTATTTGCCTAGATTACTATGTCATGCATTACCTAGATTATTGTGTCATGCATTACCCAGTTTGGTTTTGTTTCAACCATGTACCAGTACCTCTTCTAACGGTAAATACACATATTTACTGATAGAACAAGACCTGTACCTGCTCAGCAATGCACCAATACATTCTCTAACGGTAATGTGTGTTTTTACGATAGAATATGTGAGTGCAAAATTACCCGCACTTAGTCTAACGGGTATTTCATGTATTTACCGTTAGAAAAAGGTCCAGTATAAGTAAAACCCCACTCGACCATTGCTGAGCTGCTCTTTTGTTCTATTGCACTCTGTGTTCCTCTGTTTGTGATGAAAGTTCCACGCTCGCAGCTATACTGCTAGGGTGATCAGGGCAAGCTGGAGGGAAGTTGATTGTGTTTGGGGAAATCTCCACGCGGTCAAGTCCAGGTAAGTTCATGATTGCCCGGGGACAGTGGCCTCCGGTGCCTGCCCCGGGCGCCGCCTTTTAGGCGCCCGGGACCGTGCCTCCGGGGCATGTCCCGGGCGCCGCCATTTGGCCCCCGGGACCGTCCCCCCCCGGGCATGTCCCGGGCGCCGCCATTCGCCCGGGGATAGTGGCCTCCGGTGCCTGTCCCGGGCGCCGCCATTTGGCCCCCGGGACCGCGTCCCCCGGGCATGTCCCGGGCGCCGCCATTTGGCCCCCGGGACCGTGTCCCCCGGGCATGTCCCGGGCGCCGCCATTCGCTCGGGGATAGTGGCCTCCGGTGCCTGCCCCGGGCGCCGCCATTTGGCCCCCGGGACCGCGTCCCCCGGGCATGTCCCGGGCGCCGCCATTTGGCCCCCGGGACCGTGTCCCCCGGGCATGTCCCGGGCGCCGCCATTCGCCCGGGGATAGTGGCCTCCGGTGCCTACCCCGGGCGCCGCCATTTGGTCCCCGGGACCGTTCCCCCCGGGCATGTCCCGGGCGCCGCCATTTGGCCCCCGGGACCGCGCCCCCCGGGCATGTCCCGGGCGCCGCCATTTGGCCCCCGGGACCGTGTCCCCCGGGCATGTCCCGGGCGCCGCCATTCGCCCGGGGATAGTGGCCTCCGGTGCCTACCCCGGGCGCCGCCATTTGGTCCCCGGGACCATACCCCCCGGGCATGTCCCGGGCGCCGCCATTTGGCCCCCGGGACCGTGCCCCCCCGGGCATGTCCCGGGCGCCGCCATTTGGTCCCCGGGACCGTGCCCCCCGGGTATGTCCCGGGCGCCGCCATTTGGCCCCCGGGACCGTGCCCCCCGGGCATGTCCCTGGCGCCGCCATTTGGCCCCCGGGACCGTGCCCCCCGGGCATGTCCCGGGCGCCGCCATTTGGCCCCCAGGACTGTGCCCCCCGGGCATGTCCCGGGCGCCGCCATTTGGCCCCCAGGACTGTGCCCCCAGGATAAATAGCCCTTGTACCCCTCTGTTGTAAAGGAGCAGTTCGTGATTATTTGGAATAGCTAATCTCACAGACGTGCTCCGGAAGCCTCTCCCCCGGAGAGAGCCTCCCCAGCCGACTCCGGTCGGGAGCACGTCGACAGGACTAGGGCCCCCACCGGGACCCGAACCTGTATAAATCCACGTGTTAACTCTTGTGTTTGTCCGGCGGGGGAGGACCGGTCACCCGGTCAACCCGCGCTGCGTGATCTCCGCTAGGATCGTCTTCAAAACCTGCCGGGGTATTCTTAATACCACGACAGTTGGCGCCGACCGTGGGGAACCGTGACGAATCGCCATGGCTCCTCCGAGAACAAGGGCCCGCGCCCTTCCCGGTGACGCCGGTCCCGGTGACCTGGCGCCGCCCGTCTGGGACGCTGCTGTTCCGGCGCTTCCGTCCGGAGGCGACCATTCCCAGGTACCGCCTCCTACCTTTCCTCTCAATTTAGGTGCCTCCACCTCCGGGTCGCTCCCGGCGGCCGCGGGGACCTCGGCCGGGACGAGTTTCCCCCCGACGGCTCCCCCGGCTCCCCGGGATGCCCTGCTGGAGGCTCTCGTGGAGGGCCAGCTCCGCGCCCAGCGCTCTTTGGACGAGCTCCTTAGTGTGTTGGCGCGGCCCTCGGCCCCCACATTTTCGTCGCACCCGTATCCGGGGATCATGCCCCCGTTTGTGGGATACCCAGCGGCCCCTCCGGCGTCAGGGGGGCTGTCTACCCCGTATAATCCCGCTGGGGGGTTCCCTCCCCCCGCGGGATATACTTCCGGACACTTCTCGGCACCCGGGCCTGTCCCGGTGCCGGGAGGCTATTTCATGCCCGGGCCCTTCGTGGCACCAGGGGGGTACCCCGTCCCCGGCTCGCTTCCGGGGCTGGGGGGTCATTTCTTGCCGGGGGCTATTCCTACGCCGGGAGCCAGTCCCGCCCCCCGCGTTGCGTTTACCGCACCGGGGCCGGTCGACAGAGCAACTCCCGTGCCTCAGCGAATTTCCCCCCGCATTGGCTCCCCAACCCAGGACGTCGCCGAGGGGGCTGACCCCCCACTGGTTCCGGATGTCACAGGGGCTTCCCCCTTTCCGGTCCCGGTCGTTGCCACAGGGGCCCCCTCTTCGGATCCTAACGCCGCCACGGGCGCCCCCTCCCTGGTTCCGGATGGTGCAGGGGCTCCTCCCTTTCCGGTCCCGGGGGCCGTCGCAGGGGGCTCCCCCCAGCAGGCCCCGGTAGCTTCCGGGTCGGCTGCTACAGTGCAGGAGCTCCCTCCCCCGGCGAAGCAGGTCCGCTTCTCCCGGGAGGAGGTTGAGCGAATGCATTCTCCCAGCCACGGGGAAGAACTTCCCCCCGGTCGTTGTCGCAGGGAGCCTCGCTCTCGCACCGGTCGGGGGAAGAGACCAGCCGAAGAACCATCCTCCCCGGAGGGAAGCCCGGACGTCCGGGAAATCAGTCCTGGCCCGGAAGAGAAGCGTCGTCACCACCACTCCGGTGGCCCTCTTGGGCCGCTACCTGACTCGGATAACGAGGGGGCGTCCCCCGTCAAAGAAGACAGTGACTGGGGCTCCCCCCGGGAAGTGCAGGGGGCGAACCAGCCTCTGTGTCGAAGACTCCGCAGCATCCGATGGCCGCGGCCCTACCGTCCCCCGCACATCGAGCATTATAATGGCGAGGCGGACCCTTACGAGTTCGTGCAGATCTACTCCACCGCCATCTCCGCGGCGGGGGGGGACGAGAGTGTCCAATGCAACGTCTTCCCCCTCTACCTCACCGGCATCGCCCGCTCCTGGTTTTACAATATGAAGGCGGGCTCCATCAAGTCTTTCTCGCAGCTGAAGCGGGAGTTCTGCGCCAACTTTCAGGGAAATTACGTACGCCCCCTGGATTCTTCACAGCTATACACAGTGCGCCAGAGAACCGGGGAGACCATCAGAAGCTTCTTCAAGCGCTTTGCCCAGGTAAAGACCAAAGTGGCCCACGTCCCCGACTCTACGGTCATCGAAGCCTGCAAAAGTGGCATTCTCCCGGGGGAGCTCCACCGAAGGCTCTCCCGGAGCTGCCCCTCTTCCGCCGACGAGCACTTCAACGTGCTCTAAAAGTATGCTCGGGCGGAGGAAGACGACATCTGGAAGAAGACCCAGGGGGCTCCTGCCCCCGCCGAGCGGGGGGTCCGGGATCCCCCCAGGCGCCCCAGGCAGGGGGCCGTAGCGAACCACGGCCTCGGGACACTTTTGTCCTCGAGGGCGGAGGCGGTTCGCGCGACCCCCCGAAGGGCAACCGCCCCTTTCCCAAGCCGAGAGGCCATGGGGGAGGACAGTCTTCGCGCGGCCTCGAAGGCCCCGCGGGGAGAAGCCGGGAAGGACCGTGGTGCAGCTTCCACGGGTCCAGTACCCACGCCACCCGAGATTGCCACCAGCTGCTGCAACACTTCGCGGCGTTCCTCGACCAGCGCGGGCAGGGGGGGGGGAACTCCGGCCTCCTTGCCCCCTCGGCCAGCTGTTCCGGCCCTTCCCGCTCCCGCGGGGGGGCAGCAGGTGCAGGAGGGGGAGCCTTCAGACGCTCTCCCCTTTCAAACTTCTCAGCGCCGCATCAACGTCATCGTAGGGGGCTCCACCTCCGGGCGGGACTCCAAGCGCCAGCGCAAGGAGTACGCGCGGGAAGTTAAGGTAGTGGGGGTGCTACACGCGTCCGTGCCGCCCAAGTGGTCGGACGTCCCCCTCACCTTTACGGCGGAAGACGCGCGAGGGGTTCGCTTCCCCCACGACGACGCGCTCATTGTCTCCGCGACAATCTACAACTGCCACTTGGCCCGCATCCTCGTGGACGGCGGAAGCTCCGCCGACGTCCTGTTCCTCAAAGCCTTCAAGGAAATGCAGGTGGATGAGAAGCTCCTGCAACCAGCGGCAGGGCCTCTGCAAGGGTTTGTCCCGGGGAAGGCGATCCACCCCGTGGGCAAGGTAGATCTCCCGATCACCTTCGGCACCCCGGAGAACTACCGGACCGAGCTAGTCCGCTTCGACGTAGTGGACCTCCCTCCTCCTACAATGTGATTATGGGGAGGACTACGATCAATCGGCTGGGGGCTGCCACCCACCAAAACTACTTGTGCATGAAGATCCCCGGGCCGCATGGCGTGATCAACGTCCGGGGGGATCAAGACATGGGCCGTGCTCTATACGAGCGAGCTACTGCCACAATAGGAAGCGTCAACCTGATCAAGGCACCCGGGGGGGAGGCTCCCCCCCCGGACGTAGACATCGCTGCGCCATCCCCTGGGAGGCCCCTCCTCAAGCCGCTTCCGGAAGGGGGCCTCCGGAAGGTCCCGCTGTCCCTGGGCAGCAGAGACCAAACTGTCCAAATCGGGGCAGAGCTCCCCCAAGACAATGCAGCGCAACTCGCAGCCTTTCTGCGCGAAAACTCCGATGTTTTTGCGTGGAAGCCTTCGGACATGCGGGGCGTCGCCCGGGAGGTTATTGAACACAAGCTCGCGGTAACCCCCGGTCACCCCCCTATCAAGCAGAAGTTGAGGAAGCTCTCCCTCGAACGTCAAGAGGCCATCGAGACGGAGATAGCCCGGCTCCGAGAGGCGGGGTTCATTCGGGAAGTGTTGCACCCCGAGTGGCTCGCAAACCCCGTCCTCGTCAAGAAGTCAAGTGGCAAGTGGCGCATGTGCGTGGACTTCACCGACCTTAACCGCGCTTGCCCCAAAGACAATGTCGTGGTATTAAGAATACCCCGGCAGGTTTTGAAGACGATCCTAGCGGAGATTACACAGCGCGGGTTGACCGGGCGACCGGTCCTCCCCCGCCGGACAAACACAAGAAAAGACACGAGGATTTATACAGGTTCGGGTCCCAGTGGGGGCCCTAGTCCTGTCGACGCGCTCCCGACCGGAGTCGGCTGGGGGAGCTCTCTCCGGGGGAGAGGCTTCCGGAGCACGTCTGTGAGATTAGCTATTCCAAATAATAATGAAGTGATCCTTTACAACAGAGGGGTACAAGGGCTATTTATAGCCCCAAAAAGAAGCAAAAAACCTAAACTACCCCGGGAGCCACCGTCGGATTGGAGGGTAGGACCGTCCTTCTCCCGGTCAAACGTCTTGGATGCTTGACAGGTGGTCGCTGATTCCCGAGGCGTCCCTCGCGTGACCTGCACGTGATAAACAAACAGGGATTTTACCTTTTAGGAGGGCGGTGACGTCCGGGACCTCTTCCGGAGAGCAGGGTCCCGGACGCCCAAAAGGCGGCGCCCGGGGCAGACACCGGAGGCCACTGTCCCCGGGCACATGGCGGCGCCCGGGACATGCCCGGGGGGCACGGTCCCGGGGGCCAAATGGCGGCGCCCGGGACGTGCCCGGGGGGCCCGGTCCCGCGGACCAAACGGCGGCGCCCGGGGCAGGCACCGGAGGCCACTCTCCCCGGGCGAATGGCGGCGCCCGGGACATGCCCAGGGGACACGGTCCCGGGGTCCAAATGGCGGCGCCCGGGACATGCCCGGGGGGCACGGTCTCGGCGGCCAAATGGCGGCGCCCGGGGCAGGCACCGGAGGCCACTATCCCCGGGCGAATGGCGGCGCCCGGGACATGCCCGGGGGACACGGTCCCGGGGGCCAAATGGCGGCGCCCGGGACATGCCCGGGGGGCACGGTCCCGGCGGCCAAATGGCGGCGCCCGGGGCAGGCACCGGAGGCCACTATCCCCGGGCGAATGGCGGCGCCCGGGACATGCCCGGGGGACACGGTCCCGGGGGCCAAATGGCGGTGCCCGGGACATGCCCGGGGGGCACGGTCCCGGGGGCCAAATGGCGGCGCCCGGGGCAGGCACCGGAGGCCACTATCCCCGGGCGAATGGCGGCGCCCGGGACATGCCCGGGGGACACGGTCCCGGGGGCCAAATGGCGGCGCCCGGGACATGCCCGGGGGGCACGGTCCCGGGGGCCAAATGGCGGCGCCCGGGGCAGGCACCGGAGGCCACTATCCCCGGGCGAATGGCGGCGCCCGGGACATGCCCGGGGGACACGGTCCCGGGGGCCAAATGGCGGCGCCCGGGACATGCCCGGGGGGCACGGTCCCGGGGGCCAAATGGCGGCGCCCGGGGCAGGCACCGGAGGCCACTATCCCCGGGCGAATGGCGGCGCCCGGGACATGCCCCGGAGGCACGGTCCCGGGCGCCTAAAAGGCGGCGCCCGGGGCAGGCACCGGAGGCCACTGTCCCCGGGCAGTCATGAACTTACCTGGACTTGACCGCGTGGAGATTTCCCCCAACAGCAGCCCCCCATGCCCTCCGGGGACGAAGCCTGAGCCCCCGGAGGGGAATGGTTACGGTATCGGGAAAATCTCCGGACGCAAACTCCGGACGAAAATCACCAGAGCCCCGACGACGCTTCGGTTTCTGTGCCGGGCACTTTATGGCCGCGCCGTTTTCGCAATAAATGCACGCGCGGTTTGAACCGGCGTCTCGATTTACGCGCCTGTCCCTTCGTTTCCCGCGCACGGTTTGAATCAGTGGTCCAGATTGATCCGAGGGGGCCACGTGGCGCGCATCTAGATCACGGCCAGCCTCTATAAATAGGGCCTTAGGGGGCCCCGGAAGCTCATTCCAAATCTTCAACTCCAGCTTCAGCTCTCCCGGTAGCGCTCTTCCGGTAGTTTCTCCGGTAGCCTCCTCCGGTAGCGAGCGCCCGGGAGTCGTTGATAGCCACCTGAAAACTTAGCCACCGAAAAACAAAGAACTCACCTAATGGCGCCCAAAGGTCGAGCAAAGACCACGGAGGTGCCCCCGGAGGAAATCCCCGTGGATTTCCTTTGGGCCTCCGAGTTCTCGGCCTCGGACGCGGAGTCCTTGGTCAAGAAGGGCGTCGTCGAAGAGGGGGACATCCGGGTCCCCCTAAAGAAGGACGGAGCCCCCCGCCCCAGGCCCGGAGAGGACGTGGCCTTCGAGGCCTTCCTCGAGGCGGGGCTCCGGCTCCCGGTGCATCCGATGCTCCGGGAGTTTCTCAAAGAGTACGGGGTGGCTCTCAACCACCTCACCCCGAACGCGCTCGTCCGTATGGGCCTCTTTATATGGCTCTACGAGACAGCGACCGGGCGGGAGCCCACCCTCCGCGCCTTCCGGTACTTCTATGAACCGGCGGCGCGGAGCTCCCACCTGGTGAAGGGAGGACCGAAGTCCCCCTTCGGCTCGGTGATGGTCCAAATGCTGCCCTCCCGGGTGGCGGACTACCCGGCGGCGGCCTCCCGGGACCACTGGGGGGACTGGCTCCGGAGGTGGTTCTACCTCCGGGTCCGGGACGAGGCGGTGGTCTATGCCCCGGAGCCTCCCACCTATAGCCGATCATCCGCACCGAAGCCGCCGGTGTGGACGGACGAGGAGTTCGAGCTCCTCGGGAAGGTGGTGCTGGCGAAGAAGGCCCGCTCAATGCGGGACGCCGCGGAGGAGCTGGCGCTCCTGCGGCTTTCCCCCTTCTCACGCGGGGGAAGGGGGATCGGCATGGGCCTGGAGCAGCGGCCTCCGGTCAAGCCGGTGACGCGGCGTAAGTCCCCTGCATTTTTGTACTTGCGGTTTTTTATGAAAAATCGACTAACTTTTTACCTCTTGCAGTGCGCCCGTACCCGGCGGCGAGGGACAAGGCGGAGCACCTCCTGGGGAGGTACTTCGCCGACGAACACGAGCGCATCGTGCGCCTCGTGGGGGAGGGGCCTCCCCGGAACTTGGTGGCCGAGGCCTACGGGCTCAGGCTTCCGGAGAGGAAGCCCCTTCCCACCCCCGGGTCTCATAAACGGGGGAAGGACGCGGCCGGGGGCTCGGAGCCCAAAAGGCCCCGGGTCCAGAAGACCCCGGCTCCGGCGACGGCGCCGGCGACGACGCCGGTGAGGGCCCGGGACGCAGCTCCCGGAGCCGAACATGCCCGGGCGGCGCCCCGGGCAGATGCAACGCCTCCGCCCCCGGAGGCCCCCGTCGAGGCCCGGGGGAAGGAGGTGGTTGTCGATGGGGCGGGGTCCGATTCGGCGGACTACGCCCCGTCGCCAGTTCGCGTGACGCTCCTCTCGCCTCTCCCGGCGGCATTGGCGCCGGAGAGGCTAGAAGTGCGGTTTTCGGGGGCGGCGCCCCCGCGCCTCTGGCCGGTGGATGAGGAGGGGGGGAGCCCCTCAGTCTTCGAGGTCCCCCCGGAGCAGGAGGCTCCGAGGGCCCTCCGGCCTGGGGCGGGGAAAGGCCCAATGATCCCCCCCCGGGCGGAGATCCCCGTCCAACCTTCGTCTTCGTCTTCGGAGGAAACTTCGTCGACGAAGACGCCGGCGACGCCGGCCGTGCTCCCGGATTCAGATGTCCGGGGGCCCTCTCCCGGCCGCGATAGGAGGGCCGGGCAAGACACCTCCCTATTTCCAGCGGGGGAGGTGGCCCGCTACGCGGAGGGCCTGCACAACCGGAAGGTGCAGGCCCTCGTGGCAGGAGGGACGCTCCTCGAGCGTTTTGAGGGGCTCGAGTCCCTCGGAGCCCAGGTAACTCGAGCTCTCCACACTTCGGTTTTTTCCTGCACTTAAGATTTTTCTAACTCTTTATGCATTTTGTAGGTAGCGACTGTTACCTGGGGCCTTGAGCAGCGGGTCACCCGACTGCTCAAGGAGGCGGAGAGCCGGGCCTCGGCCTGCGTCGAGCAGTGGGAGGCGGCCATCCGGGAGCGGGACGAAGCTCTTGACGAGCTGTCCCGGGCCCGGGCGCAGGTGCACCTTTCGGAGGGCGCCTACATCCGTCTCCGCGAGGAGGCCAAGGTGCGGGAGAAGGCGCTCCGGGAGCTCGAGAGCTCCAGCGTCCGGGCACTGTCGGACGCGGGCCGCTCCGTCCGCTCGGCCTTGGAAAGCCTCGGTGTTAGCCTGGGCTCCGGGAGCGGCCCGGAGGTGCCCCCGGCGACCCTCGCGGAGGCTGTGCGTTTTCTTAACGCACAAGTCTCCGCCATCCCGGAGGCTGCGGACGTCCGGGCACGGGGCCGAGCGATCCCCGTCATCGCGGCCGCCGCGGGGCTCGTTGACTACCGTGGGGTCGGCGCCCGGGCGATCGAGGGGCGCATCCCCCGGGGCTTCCCGGAGGCCTTCGAGCCAACGCGCCGGGAGGTAGAGCTGCTGGCGGAGGGGTTCTACGACCGGATCATCCGGACGTGGTTCCTGACACCGGCGCCTCCGGCCGCGGATGTCCCTGCCCCGGCCACGGAGGAAGCTGCCCGGGGGGAGGACCCCAATGCCAAAGTATGAGCCTCCCCCGGGTCTTTAGCTAGGACCCCTTTTTATTTTGTTATTTAGGCATTTTGATTCCGGTAGCTTCTTAGGAGAAGCCCCGGGCACTTGTACACAAACATTTTGCAATGAAATATATTAGAAATTTTTCTAAGTCTTTGCAATAAAATGTTACCAGGTTTCCCGGGGGGTTGCTCCCGAGCAACGGTCCGGGAGAAACTCTCCGGGGGACGCCCAAGCGGCTTTGATTTTGCTGAGCCTTGTCTCCGGGAGGCGCGACGGCGGTACTGCCCGGGAGCCCGTCCGGTTGAGGTGGCGCCCGGAATGGCACTTGGATAATTTTGACAACAGCCGTGCTGAATTAACTCCCCCGCGCCCGAGGGCCCAGATGATACCTCCTCTCCGGATACTTCCGCCGGCTGGGTACGAGTTTTGGCCCGAAGACGTACTTCGGGATTCTCAGCGTCGCGTCCGGGCGCTGTACCGGGACCTGGCCCGGGAGCTATGGGAGCGCCTCCGGGAGCTTTAGGCGTAGGGGCCTTAGGCTCGTAGAAAATCCCCCGGGTTAGGACCCGGGTTGTATCATTTCCGAAACCCACCGGAGGGGGAAGATGTCCTCCGGGTTTGTCGATCAATAAAGCATTGTTAAACTTTTTACTGCCTCTTTATTTTCTTCTTCTTGGATGGTCTGGACGACTCATCTTAACAAGGATGAGCTAAGTTCCTTCGTGGGTGACCCGGGGACCCCCTGTCCCCCCCCCCCGCCCACAGCGGGCGGGAGGAAGCCTCCGCGTGCTGTGGGGGAAACAGGGTCCCCGGGGGGAGCATAACCTGTAGAAATATTTTCTAAGTTAGAAAATTGTGAAAACAGGATTTCCGAGGGAGGGACCTTCCGGGGTGGCCGGGGCCACTGGGAGAGATTCATCCGGCCGCCGGGGGGAGCGGGGAATCGGGAACAAGGCGCGGAAGGGGCTCATGAAAAGCCAATGACCTCCGGAGGGGAGCTTCCCGGGAGGGTTCGTCCGGTCGCCGTGAGAACGGGGAACCGGGAATAATGTCTTCGAGAGATAATCATCCGGTCGCCGTGAGAACAGAGAGCCGGGAATAACGTCGACTCCCGGAGGAGGAAGATAGATCCAATCAAGCCGCAAGGGGCCGATCTTCCGGTCGCCGTGAGAACGGGGAGCCGGGAATATCGTCGACTCCCGGAGGAGGACGATAATCCAGAAAGCCATTAGACGTCTCGCTGAGGAGAGCGTCTACTCCCGGAGGAGGAAGTGCCCGAAGACGGGACTTGAGTGTTTGGGCAGGGGACTAGTCTCCCAAAGTGACTCGTTACCACGGCCGCTGGGGACCGGGTTGCCGCTTACACCCTCAGTCCACGAGGGCTGATCGTAAGCCGCCCTACGGGAGTGCAGGCTCCGTTGTAGGGACTTGTTGGGACTGGCCCACTTCCTCGCGGGGAGGGCATCCTCGCGGGGAGGGCATCTTCACGGGGAAGGCATCCTCGCGGGGAGGGCATCACCACTAGGGGCGGTAAACAAAAACAACCTGCAGTGAGACAGTTAAAGAACAAAGGCTATGCATTTATTAACGAAATATACAAAGCCCCCCTGCGATGCCGCGAAGGGGGAAAAAGGGAAGCTACAGTGTCCCCCCTCCCCCTCCGGCGTGACCGCCCCGGGGGAGGGGACAGGCCCGTAAGGCTAAACGTAGAACTTGCGAAGTAAACGGAAGTTCCAGGTGTGCTTCAGCTCCTGCTCTTCAAGGTTGGAGAGCTTGTAGGCCCCCGAGCCTAGGACAGCGGAGATCCTGTAGGGGCCCTCCCACTTGGGGGAGAGCTTACCCTGGGCTTGGGGGTCTGTGACGCGCTTGAGGACAAGGTCCCCAAGGCGGAAAGCTCTCTCGCGCACGTGCTGGTTGTATGCGCGCGACATCTCGCGCTCGTAGATGGCGTGGCGGAGGAGCGCTCGGTCGCGTTCCTCCTCCACGAGGTCGATTTCCAGCCGCCGGTTGTCTTCGTTGGCCCGGTAGGCCGCGGTCGTGGCTCCGTTCAGGAGCTCGACCCGCAGCGACCGGAAGCCAATCTCCGGGGGGAGGACTGCCTCCGCCCCGTAGACTAGGGAGAAGGGAGCACGCCCTGTGGCCCGGGACGGGGTCGTGCGCATGGAGCAGAGGATGCTAGGGAGCTCCTCTGCCCACGCGCCCCGCTTGGAAGCGGTTTGTTCGAGTCTCCGGCGTAACCCCTGTAGGATTACGCCGTTGACCATCTCGACGGCCCCGTTGCTTTGGGGATGGGCCACTGAGGCGAAGTGGATGACGACCCCCAGACCTTCGCAGAATTCCCAGAAATATGCCGAGTCGAATTGGGTCCCGTTGTCCACGGTGATTTCCCGGGGGACACCAAAACGACAAACGACGTTTTTCCAGAAAAACCGCTGAACGGCCCGGGAGGTGATGCTAGCCAAGGGCTCCGCCTCGACCCACTTTGTAAAGTAGTCGACCGCGACCACCGCATACTTGTATCCTCCGGGCGCTGGGGGGAAAGGTCCTAAGAGGTCCATCCCCCAGCGCACGAAGGGCCAAGTGATGGGGATAGTCCGCAGCGCTGCAGGGGGGAGATTCGAGCCCTTGGCCATCTTCTGGCATGCTTCGCACGTGGAGACAAGGTCTCGCGCATCGCGCATGACTGTAGGCCAGTAAAAGCCCTGCCGAAGGGCCTTGGCGGCGATGGCACACGGGGCTAGGTGAGAACCACAGCTCCCCGCGTGAATGTCTTCCAGGAGTTGAAGTCCCTCCGACCGGGGGAGGCAGCGCAGGAGGGCTGAAGCCCCCCGCTTGTAGAGCCTTCCCTCGAGCAGGAGATATGCCCGGGCTTTGGCCCGGAGGTGCTTAACCTCGGTCTTGCTGGGAGGGTCCCCCTCCCCCTTGATGAAGGAGATGAGGGGATCCATCCATGACGACGGCCGGACGATCTCGGCGACCTCCGGGACCGGAGGCTCGGGGCCTGCGTCCGGGGAGGCCACCGAGGGCTTCGTGATTGTTTCCAAGAAGGCCCCCTTGGGGAGCGTTTCCCGGGCGCTTGCCGCCCGGGCCAAAGCATCAGCCCGGTCATTTTCCCTTCGCGGGATATGCCGGGCCTCAAGGCCGTCGAAGTGTTTCTCCATTTTTCGTACTTCCTGCAAGTAAAGACTTAAATTTGCGTAATGGCACAGGTAAGATTTGTCCATTTGGCAGACAACGAGCTGAGAGTCTCCCTTTACTAGGAGGCGCCGGATCCCCAGGGAGCGCGCGAGGCGCATCCCGAGGAGCAGAGCCTCATATTCGGCGACGTTGTTGGTGGCGGGGAACTCGAGCCGCGCGGCGTACTCGAGCTCCTTCCCCTCGGGGCTCCGGAGGACTACCACCGCGCCAGCCCCGGCGAGACACAGCGACCCATCAAACAGCAGGGTCCAATGGTCACTGCGTCGGGGCGGCACAGGGAGATCTTCGTCCCCGGACCCAGAGGCGGGAGTCCACTCCGCGACGAAGTCGGCGAGGACCTGCGACTTGATTGCGGAGCGGCCGGTAAGGGACAGGGAGAAGGGGGCAAGCTCGGCCCCCCACTTCCCAATCCGGCCGGTGGCTTCTTTATTCCACAGTACCTCCCCCAGGGGGAGGGACGACGGAACAGTGATGGGGTGCCCTAGGAAGTAGTGCCGGAGCTTCTGGGACGCCATGAGGAGAGCGTAGCAAATCTTCTCCATCTCCGTGTACCGAGTCTTGGCCCCCTGGAGGGCTTCACTGACGTAGTACACGGGGTGTTGCTGCCCCCCTTGCTCCTTCACCAAAACCGCGCTGACGGCGACGGGGGTCGCGGCGAGGTAGAGGAGCAAGGGCTCTTCCGGAGACGGGCTCACGAGCATTGGAGGGCTCGAGAGGTACTTCTTGAGGTCGTTGAAGGCTTCCTGGGCCTCGGGGGTCCAGCGGAACCCCTCAAGCCCTCGGAGGATCTTGAAGAACTGGAGGCCCCGCTCCCCCGAACGGGAGACGAAGCGACTGAGTGCGGCCAGGCGGCCGGAGAGGCACTGGACATCTTTCACGGAGCGCGGCGGGGGCATGTCTAGGAAGGCCCGGATCTTCTCGGGGTTTGCCTCAATGCCCCGCTGGGACACGAGGAAACCCAGGAGCTTTCCCCCGCGCACCCCGAAGGCGCACTTCTCCGGGTTGAGCTTAAGCCTGAACGCGCGGAGGTTGCGGAAGGTCTCTGTGAGGTCGTCGATGTGGGAGGCTGCACAGGGACTCTTGACGACCGCGTCGTCTACGTAGACTTCGACGTTGCGGCCGACTTGATCTTTGAAGACCAGCGTCATCAGGCGCTGGAAGGTGGCTCCCGCATTCTTGAGCCCGAAGGGCATGTGGCGGTAGCAGAAGGTTCCGAGGGGAGTTATGAAACTCGTCTTTTTCTCGTCCCCCTCCGCCATCCGGACTTGATGGTATCCCGAGTAGGCATCTAAGAAGCTCATCAGCTCGCACCCCGCGGTGGAGTCAACGAGCTGGTCGATCCGCGGGAGCGGGAAGTTGTCTTTGGGGCAAGCGCGGTTAAGGTCGGTGAAGTCCACGCACATGCGCCACTTGCCAGTTGATTTCTTGACGAGGACGGGGTTTGCGAGCCACTCGGGGTGCAACACTTCCCGGATGAACCCCGCCTCTCGGAGCCGGGCTATCTCCGTCTTGATGGCTTCTTGACGTTCGAGGGAGAGCTTCCGCAACTTCTGCTTGATAGGGGGGTGACCGGGGGTTACCGCGAGCTTGTGCTCAATAACCTCCCGGGCGACGCCCCGCATGTCCGAAGGTTTCCACGCAAAAACATCGGAGTTTTCGCGCAGAAAGGCTGCGAGTTGCGCTGCATGGTCTTGGGGGAGCTCTGCCCCGATTTGGACGGTTTTGTCTCCGCTGCCCGGGGACAGCGGGACCTTCCGGAGGCCCCCTTCCGGACGCGGCTTGAGGAGGGGCCTCCCAGGGGATGGCGCAGCGACGTCTACGTTCGGGGGGGGAGCCTCCCCCCCGGGTACCTTGATCAGGTTGACGCTTCCTATTGTGGCAGCAGCCCGCTCGTATAGGGCACGGGCCATGTCTTGGTCCCCCCGGACGTTGATCACACCATGCGGCCCGGGGATCTTCATGCACAAATAGTTTTGGTGGGTGGCAGCCCCCAGCCGATTGATCGTAGTCCTCCCCATAATTACATTGTAGGAGGAGGGGAGGTCCACTACGTCGAAGCGTACTAGCTCGGTCCGGTAGTTCTCCGGGGTGCCGAAGGTGATCGGGAGATCTACCTTGCCCACGGGGTGGATCGCCTTCCCCGGGACAAACCCTTGCAGAGGCCCTGCCGCTGGTTGCAGGAGCCTCTCATCCACCTGCATTTCCTTGAATGTTTTGAGGAACAGGACGTCGGCGGAGCTTCCGCCGTCCACGAGGATGCGGGCTAAGTGGCAGTTGTAGATTGTCGCGGAGACAATAAGCGCGTCGTCATGGGGGAAGCGAACCCCTCGCGCGTCTTCCGCCGTAAAGGTGAGGGGGACGTCCGACCACTTGGGCGGCACGGACGCGTGTAGCACCCCCACTACCTTAACTTCTCGCGCGTACTCCTTGCGCTGGCGCTTGGAGTCCCGCCCGGAGGCGGAGCCCCCTACGATGACATTGATGCGGCGCTGAGAAGTTTGAAAGGGGAGAGCGTCTGAAGGCTCCCCCTCCTGCACCTGTTGCCCCCCCGCTGGAGCAGGAAGGGCCGGGACAGCTGGCCGAGGGGGCAAGGAGGCCGGAGTCCCCCCCCCCTGCCCGCGCTGGTCGAGGAACGCCGCGAAGTGCTGCAGCAGCTGGTGGCAATCTCGGGTGGCGTGGGTACTGGACCCGTGGAAGCTGCACCACGGTCCTTCCCGGCTTCTCCCCGCGGGGCCTTCGCGGCCGCGTGAAGACTGTCCTCCCCCATGGCCTCTCGGCTTGGGAAAGGGGCGGTTGCCCTTTGGGGGTCGCGCGAGCCGCCTCCGCCCTCGAGGACAAAAGTGTCCCGAGGCCGTGGTTCGCTACGGCCCCCGTGCCTGGGGCGTCTGGGGGGATCCCGGGCCCCCCGCTCGGCGGGGGCAGGAGCCCCCTGGGTCTTCTTCCAGATGTCATCTTCCTCCGCCCGAGCGTACTTTTCGAGCACGTTGAAGAGCTCGTCGGCGGAAGAGGGGCAGCTCCGGGAGAGCCTTCGGTGGAGCTCCCCCGGGAGGATGCCGCTTTTGCAGGCTTCGATGACTATGGAGTCCGGGACGTGGGCCACTTTGCTTTTCACTTGGGCAAAGCGCTTGAAGAAGCTTCTGATGGTCTCCCCGGTCCTCTGGCGCACTGTGTATAGCTGTGAAGAATCCAGGGGACGTACGTAATTCCCCTGAAAGTTGGCGCAGAACTCCCGCTTCAGCTGCGAGAAAGACTTGATGGAGCCCGCCTTCAGATTCTAAAACCAGGAGCGGGCAACGCCGGTGAGGTAGAGGGGGAAGACGTTGCATTGGACGCTCTCGTCCCCCCCCGCCGCGGAGATGGCTGTGGAGTAAATCTGCACGAACTCGTAGGGATCCGCCTCGCCATTATAATGCTCGATGTGCGGGGGACGGTAGGGCCGCGGCCATCGGATGCTGCGGAGTCTTCGACATAGAGGCTGGTTCGCCCCCTGTACTTCCCGGGGGAAGCCCCAGTCACTGTCTTCTTTAACGGGGGACGCCCCCTCGTTATCTGAGTCAGGTAGCGGCCCAAGAGGGCCGCCAGAGTGGTGGTGACGACGCTTCTCTTCCGGGCTGGGACTGATTTCCCGGACGTCCGGGCTTCCCTCCGGGGAGGATGGTTCTTCGGCGGGTCTCTTCCCCCGACCGGTGCGAGAGCGAGGCTCCCTGTGACAACGACCGGGGGGAAGCTCTTCCCCGTGGCTGGGAGAATACATTCGCTCAACCTCCCCCCGGGGGAGGCGGACCTGCTTCGCCGGGGGAGGGAGCCCCTGCACTGTAGCAGCCGGCCCAGAAGCTACCGGGGCCTGCTGGGGGGAGCCCCCTGGGACGGCCCCCGGGACCGGAAAGGGGGGAGCCCCTGCACCATCCGGAACCGGGGAGGGGGCGCCCGGGGCGGCGTTAGGATCCGAAGAGGGGGCCCCCGTGGCAACGACCGGGACCGGGAAGGGGGAAACCCCTGTGACATCCGGAACCAGTGGGGGGTGAGCCCCCTCGGCGACGTCCTGGGTTGGGGAGCCAATGCGGGGGGAAATTCGCTGAGGCACGGGAGCTGCTCTGTCGACCTGCCCCGGTGCGGTAAACGCAACGCGGGGGGCGGGACTGGCTCCCGGCGTAGGAATAGCCCCCGTCATGAAATGACCCCCCAGCCCCGGAAGCGAGCCGGGGACGGGGTACCCCCCTGGTGCCACGAAGGGCCCGGGCATGAAATAGCCTCCCGGCACCGGGACAGGCCCGGGTGCCGAGAAGTGTCCGGAAGTATATCCCGCGGGGGGAGGGAACCCCCCAGCGGGATTATACGGGGTAGACAGCCCCCCTGACGCCGGAGGGGCCGCTGGGTATCCCGTAAACGGGGGCATGATCCCCGGATACGGGTGCGGCGAGAATGTGGGAGCCGAGGGCCGCGCCAACACACTAAGGAGCTCGTCCATAGAGCGCTGGGCGCGGAGCTGGCCCTCCACGAGAGCCTCCAGCAGGGCATCCCGGGGAGCCGGGGGAGCCGTCGGTGGGAAACTCGTCCCGGCCGAGGTCCCCGCGGCCGCCGGGAGCGACCCGGAGGTGGAGGCTCCTAGATTGGGAGGAAAGGTGGGAGGCGGTACCTGGGAATGGTCGCCTCCGGACGGAGGCGCCGGAACAGCAGCGTCCCGGACGGGTGGCGCCAGGTCACCGGGACTGGCGTCACCGTGAAGGGCGCGGGCCCTTGTTCTCGGGGGAGCCATGGCGATTCGTCACGGGTCCCCACGGACGGCGCCAACTGTCGTGGTATTAAGAATACCCCGGCAGGTTTTGAAGACGATCCTAGCGGAGATTACACAGCGCGGGTTGACCGGGCGACCGGTCCTCCCCCGCCGGACAAACACAAGAAAAGACACGAGGATTTATACAGGTTCGGGTCCCAGTGGGGGCCCTAGTCCTGTCGACGCGCTCCCGACCGGAGTCGGCTGGGGGAGCTCTCTCCGGGGGAGAGGCTTCCGGAGCACGTCTGTGAGATTAGCTATTCCAAATAATAATGAAGTGATCCTTTACAACAGAGGGGTACAAGGGCTATTTATAGCCCCAAAAAGAAGCAAAAAACCTAAACTACCCCGGGAGCCACCGTCGGATTGGAGGGTAGGACCGTCCTTCTCCCGGTCAAACGTCTTGGATGCTTGACAGGTGGTCGCTGATTCCCGAGGCGTCCCTCGCGTGACCTGCACGTGATAAACAAACAGGGATTTTACCTTTTAGGAGGGCGGTGACGTCCGGGACCTCTTCCGGAGAGCAGGGTCCCGGACGCCCAAAAGGCGGCGCCCGGGGCAGACACCGGAGGCCACTGTCCCCGGGCACATGGCGGCGCCCGGGACATGCCCGGGGGGCACGGTCCCGGGGGCCAAATGGCGGCGCCCGGGACGTGCCCGGGGGGCCCGGTCCCGCGGACCAAACGGCGGCGCCCAGGGCAGGCACCGGAGGCCACTCTCCCCGGGCGAATGGCGGCGCCCGGGACATGCCCGGGGGACACGGTCCCGGGGGCCAAATGGCGGCGCCCGGGACATGCCCGGGGGGCACGGTCTCGGCGGCCAAATGGCGGCGCCCGGGGCAGGCACCGGAGGCCACTATCCCCGGGCGAATGGCGGCGCCCGGGACATGCCCGGGGGACACGGTCCCGGGGGCCAAATGGCGGCGCCCGGGACATGCCCGGGGGGCACGGTCCCGGGGGCCAAATGGCGGCGCCCGGGGCAGGCACCGGAGGCCACTATCCCCGGGCGAATGGCGGCGCCCGGGACATGCCCGGGGGACACGGTCCCGGGGGCCAAATGGCGGCGCCCGGGACATGCCCGGGGGGCACGGTCCCGGCGGCCAAATGGCGGCGCCCGGGGCAGGCACCGGAGGCCACTATCCCCGGGCGAATGGCGGCGCCCGGGACATGCACGGGGGACACGGTCCCGGGGGCCAAATGGCGGCGCCGGGACATGCCCGGGGGGCACGGTCCCGCCGGCCAAATGGCGGCGCCCGGGGCAGGCACCGGAGGCCACTATCCCCGGGCGAATGGCGGCGCCCGGGACATGCCCGGGGGACACGGTCCCGGGGGCCAAATGGCGGCGCCCGGGGCAGGCACCGGAGGCCACTATCCCCGGGCGAATGGCGGCGCCCGGGACATGCCCGGGGGACACGGTCCCGGGGGCCAAATGGCGGCGCCCGGGACATGCCCGGGGGGCACGGTCCCAGGGGCCAAATGGCGGCGCCCGGGGCAGGCACCGGAGGCCACTATCCCCGGGCGAATGGCGGCGCCCGGGACATGCCCCGGAGGCACGGTCCCGGGCGCCTAAAAGGCGGCGCCCGGGACATGCCCCGGCGGCACGGTCCCGGGCGCCTAAAAGGCGGCGCCCGTGGCAGGCACCGGAGGCCACTGTCCCCGGGCAGTCATGAACTTACCTGGACTTGACCGCGTGGAGATTTCCCCCAACAGACAACTTCCCGCTCCCGCGGATCGACCAGCTCGTTGACTCCACCGCGGGGTGCGAGCTGATGAGCTTCCTAGACGCCTACTCGGGATACCATCAAGTCCGGATGGCGGAGGAGGATGAGGAAAAGACGAGTTTTATAACTCCCCTCGGAACCTTCTGCTACCGCCATATGCCCTTCGGGCTCAAGAATGCGGGAGCCACCTTCCAGCGCCTTATGACGCTGGTCTTCAAAGATCAAGTCGGCCGCAACGTCGAAGTCTACGTAGACGACGCGGTCGTCAAGAGCCCCCGTGCAGCCTCCCACATCGACGACCTCGCAGAGACCTTCCGCAACCTCTGCGCGTTCGGGCTCAAGCTCAACCCGGAGAAGTGCGCCTTCGGGGTGCGCGGGGGGAAGCTCCTGGGTTTCCTCGTGTCCCAGCGGGGCATTGAGGCAAACCACGAGAAGATCCGGGCCTTCCTAGAGATGCCCCCGCCGCGCTCCGTCAAAGATGTCCAGCGGCTCTCCGGCTGCCTGGCCGCGCTCAGCCGCTTCGTCTCCCGTTCGGGGGAGCGGGGCCTCCAGTTCTTCAAGATCCTCCGAGGGCTTGAGGGGTTCCGCTGGACCCCCGAGGCCCAGGAAGCCTTCAACGACCTCAAGAAGTACCTCTCGAGCCCTCCAATGCTCGTGAGTCCATCTCCGGAAGAGCCCTTGCTCCTCTACCTCGCCGCGACCCCCGTCGCCGTCAGCGCAGTTTGGGTGAAGGAGCAAGGGGGGCAGCAACGTCCCGTGTACTACGTCAGTGAAGCCCTCCAAGGGGCCAAGACTCGGTACACGGAGATGGAGAAGATTTGTTACGCTCTCCTCATGGCGTCCCGGAAGCTCCGGCATTACTTCCTGGGGCACCCCATCACCGTTCCGTCGTCCCTCCCCCTGGGGGAGGTACTGCGGAATAAAGAAGCCACCGGCCGGATTGGGAAGTGGGGGGCCGAGCTTGCCCCTTTCTCCCTGTCCCTTACCGGCCTCTGGGTCCGGGGACGAAGATCTCCCCGTGCCGCCCCGACGCAGTGACCATTGGACCCTGCTGTTTGATGGGTCGCTGTGTCTCGCTGGGGCTGGCGCGGGAGTAGTCCTCCGGAGCCCCGAGGGGAAGGAGCTCGAGTACGCCGCGCGGCTCGAGTTCCCCGCAACCAACAACGTCGCCGAATACGAGGCTCTGCTCCTCGGGATGCGCCTCGTGCGCTCCCTGGGGATCCGGCGCCTACTAGTGAAGGGAGACTCTCAGCTCGTTGTCTGCCAAATGGACAAATCTTACCTGTGCCATGACGCAAATTTAAGTCTTTACTTGCAGGAAGTACGAAAAATGGAGAAACACTTCGACGGCCTTGAGGCCCGGCATATCCCGCGAAGGGAGAATGACCGGGCTGATGCTTTGGCCCGGGCGGCAAGCGCCCGGGAAACGCTCCCCAAGGGGGCCTTCTTGGAAACAATCATGAAGCCCTCGGTGGCCTCCCCGGACGTAGGCCCCGAGCCTCCGGTCCCGGAGGTCGCCGAGATCGTCCGGCCGTCGTCATGGATGGATCCCCTCATCTCCTTCATCAAGGGGGAGGGGGACCCTCCCAGCGAGACCGAGGTTAAGCGCCTCCGGGCCAAAGCCCGGGCATATCTCCTGCTCGAGGGAAGGCTCTACAAGAGGGGGGCTTCAGCCCTCCTGCGCTGCCTCCCCCGGTCGGAGGGACTTCAACTCCTGGAAGACATTCACGCGGGGAGCTGTGGTTCTCACCTAGCCCCGCGTGCCATCGCCGCCAAGGCCCTTCGGCAGGGCTTTTACTGGCCTACAGTCATGCGCGACGCGCGAGACCTTGTCTCCGCGTGTGAAGCATGCCAGAAGATGGCCAAGGGCTCGAATCTCCCCCCTGTAGCGCTGCGGACTATCCCCATCACTTGGCCCTTCGTGCGCTGGAGGATGGACCTCTTAGGGCCTTTCCCCCCAGCGCCCGGAGGATAGAAGTATGCGGTGGTCGCGGTCGACTACTTTACAAAGTGGGTTGAGGCGGAGCCCTTGGCTAGCATCACCTCCCGGGCCGTTCAGCGGTTTTTCTGGAAAAACGTCGTTTGTCGTTTTGGTGTCCCCCAGGAAATCACCGTGGACAACGGGACCCAATTCGACTCGGCTTATTTCCGGGAATTCTGCGAAGGCCTGGGGGTCGTCATCCACTTCGCCTCAGTGGCCCATCCCCAAAGCAACGGGGCCGTCGAGAGGGTCAATGGCGTAATCCTACAGGGGTTACGCCGGAGACTCGAACAAACCGCTTCCAAGCGAGGCGCGTGGGCAGAGGAGCTCCCTAGCATCCTCTGCTCGATGCGCACGACCCCGTCCCGGGCCACAAGGCGTGCTCCCTTCTCCCTAGTCTACGGGGCGGAGGCAGTCCTCCCCCCGGAGATCGGCTTCCGGTCGCTGCGGGTCGAGCTCCTGAACGGACGGAGTGGCCCGCGTCCGACAGCGCCCGGACGCTGGAGCTCTCGAGCTCCCGGAGCGCCTTCTCCCGCACCTTGGCCTCCTCTCGGAGGCGGATGTAGGCGCCCTCCGAAAGGTGCACCTGCGCCCGGGCCCGGGACAGCTCATCAAGAGCTTCGTCCCGCTCCCTGATGGCCGCCTCCCGCTGCTCGACGCAGGCCGAGGCCCGGCTCTCCGCCTCCTTGAGCAGCCGGGTGACCCGCTGCTCAAGGCCCCAGGTAACAGTCGCTACCTACAAAATGCATAAAGAGTTAGGAAAATCTTAAGTGCAGGAAAAAAGCCGAAGTGTGGAGAGCTCGAGTTACCTGGGCTCCGAGGGACTCGAGCCCCTCAAAATGCTCGTGGAGCGTCCCTCCTGCTACGAAGGCCTGCACCTTCCGGTTGTGCAGGCCCTCCGCGTAGCGGGCCACCTCCCCCGCGGGAAATAGGGAGGTGTCTTGCCCGGCCCTCCTGTCGCGGCCGGGAGAGGGCCCCCGGACCTCCGAATCCGGGAGCACGGCCGGCGTCGCCGGCGTCTTCGTCGACGAAGTTTCCTCCGAAGACGAAGACGAAGGTTGGGCGGGGATCTCCGCCCGGGGGGGATCATTGGGCCTTTCCCCGCCCCAGGCCGGAGGGCCCTCGGAGCCTCCTGCTCCGGGGGGACCTCGAAGACTGAGGGGCTCCCCCCCTCCTCATCCACCGGCTAGACGCGCGGGGGCGCCGCCCCCGAAAACCTCACTTCTAGCCTCTCCGGCGCCAATGCCGCCGGGAGAGGCGAGAGGAGCGTCACGCGAACTGGCGACAGGGCGTAGTCCGCCGAATCAGACCCCGCCCCATCGACAACAACCTCCTTCCCCCAGGCCTCGACGGGGCCTCCGGGGGCGGAGGCGTCGCCTCTGCCCGGGGCGCCGCCCGGGCATGTTCGGCTCCGGGAGCTGCGTCCCGGGCCCTCACCGGCGTCGTCGCCGGCGCCGTTGCCGGAGCTGGGGTCTTCTGGACCCGGGGCTTTTTGGGCTCCGAGCCCCCGGCCGCGTCCTTCCCCCGTTTATGCGACCCGGGGGTGGGAAGGGGCTTCCTCTCCGGAAGCCTGAGCCCGTAAGCCTCGGCCACCAAGTTCCGGGGAGGCCCCTCCCCCACGAGGGGCACGATGCGCTCGTGTTCGTCGGCGAAGTACCTCCCCAGGAGGTGCTCCGCCTTGTCCCTCGCCGCCGGGTACGGGCGCACTGAAAGAGGTAAAAAGTTAGTCAATTTCTCATAAAAAACTGCAAGTACAAAAATGCAGGGGACTTACGCCGCGTCACCGGCTTGAGCGGAGGCCGCTGCTCCGGGCCCATGCCGATCCCCCTTCCCCCGCGTGAGAAGGGGGAAAGCCGCAGGAGCGCCAGCTCCTCCGCGGCGTCCCGCATGGAGCGGGCCTTCTTCGCCAACACCACCTTCCCGAGGAGCTCGAACTCCTCGTCCGTCCACACCGGCGGCTTCGGTGCGGATGATCGGTTGTAGGTGGGAGGCTCCGGGGCGTAGACCACCGCCTCGTCCCGGACCCGGAGGTAGAACCACCTCCGGAGCCAGTCCCCCCAGTGGTCCCGGGAGGCCGCCGCCGGGAAGTCCGCCACTCGGGAGGGCAGCATTTGGACCATCACCGAGCCGAAGGGGGACTTCGGTCCTCCCTTCACCAGGTGGGAGCTCCGCGCCGCCGGTTCATAGAAGTACCGGAGGGCGCGGAGGGTGGGCTCCCGCCCGGTCGCTGTCTCGTAGAGCCATATAAAAAGGCCCATACGGACGAGCGCGTTCGGGGTGAGGTGGTTGAGAGCCACCCCATACTCTTTGAGAAACTCCCGGAGCATCGGGTGCACCGGGAGCCGGAGCCCCGCCTCGAGGAAGGCCTCGAAGGCCACGACCTCTCCGGGCCTGGGGCGGGGGGCTCCGTCCTTCTTTAGGGGGACCCGGATGTCCCCCTCTTCGACGACGCCCTTCTTGACCAGGGACTCCGCGTCCGAGGCCGAGAACTCGGAGGCCCAAAGGAAATCCACGGGGATTTCCTCCTGGGGCACCTCCGTGGTCTTCGCTCGACCTTTATGCGCCATTAGGTGAGTTCTTTTTTTTTCGGTGGCTAAGTTTTCAGGTGGCTGTCAACAACTCCCGGACGCTCGCTACCGGAAAAGGCTACCGGAGAAACTACCGGGAGAGCTGAAGCTGGAGTTGAAGATTTGGAATGAGCTTCCGGGGCCCCCTAGGGCCCTATTTATAGAGGCTGGCCGTGATCTAGATGCGCGCCACGTGGCCCCCTCGGGGCAATCTGGACCACTGAAATTCAAACCGTGCGCGGGAAACGAAGGGACAGGCGCGTAAATCGAGACGCCGGTTCGAACCGCGCGTGCATTTATTGCGAAAACGGCGCGGCCATAAAGTGCCCGACACAGAAACCGAAGCGTCGCCGGGGCTCCAGTGATTTTCGTCCGGAGTTTGCGTCCGGAGATTTTCCCGGTACCGTAACCATTCCCTCCGGGGGCTCAGGCTTCGTCCCCGGAGGGCATGGGGGGCTGCTGTTGGGGGAAATCTCCACGCGGTCAAGTCCAGGAAAGTTCATGATTGCCCGGGGACAGTGGCCTCCGGTGCCTGCCCCGGGCGCCGCCTTTTAGGCGCCCGGGACCGTGCCTCCGGGGCATGTCCCGGGCGCCGCCATTCGCCCGGGGATAGTGGCCTCCGGTGCCTGCCTCGGGCGCCGCCATTTGGTCCCCGGGACCGCGTCCCCCGGGCATGTCCCGGGCGCCGCCATTTGGCCCCCGGGACCGTGTCCACCGGGCATGTCCCGGGCGCCGCCATTCGCCCGGGGATAGTGGCCTCCGGTGCCTGCCCCAGGCGCCGCCATTTGGCCCCCGGGACCGCGTCCCCCGGGCATGTCCCGGGCGCCGCCATTTGGCCCCCGGGACCGTGTCCCCCGGGCATGTCCCGGGCGCCGCCATTCGCCCGGGGATAGTGGCCTCCGGTGCCTACCCCGGGCGCCGCCATTTGGTCCCCGGGACCGTGCCCCCCGGGCATGTCCCGGGCGCCGCCATTTGGCCCCCGGGACCGCGCCCCCCGGGCATGTCCCGGGCGCCACCATTTGGCCCCCGGGACCGTGTCCTCCGGGCATGTCCCGGGCGCCGCCATTCGCCCGGGGATAGTGGCCTCCGGTGCCTACCCCGGGCGCCGCCATTTGGTCCCCGGGACCGTACCCCCCGGGCATGTCCCGGGCGCCGCCATTTGGCCCCCGGGCCGTGCCCCCCCGGGCATGTCCCGAGCGCCGCCATTTGGTCCCCGGGATCGTGCCCCCCGGGCATGTCCCGGGCGCCGCCATTTGGCCCCCGGGACCGTGCCCCCCGGGCATGTCCCGGGCGCCGCCATTTGGCCCCCGGGACCGTGCCCCCCGGGCATGTCCTGGGCGCCGCCTTTTGGGTCCCCGGGACCCTGCTCTCCGGAAGGGGTCCCAGACGTCATCGCCCTCCTAAAAGGTAGGACCCCTGTCTGTTTATCACGTGCAGGTCACGCGAGGGACGCCTCGGGAATCAGCGGCCACCTGTCAAGCATCCAAGGCGTTTGACCGGGAGAAGGACGGTCCTACCCTTCAATCCGACGGTGGCTCCCGGGGTAGTTTAGGTTTTTTGCTTCTTTTTGGGGCTATAAATAGCCCTTGTACCCCTCTGTTGTAAAGGAGCAGTTCGTGATTATTTGGAATAGCTAATCTCACAGACGTGCTCCGGAAGCCTCTCCCCCGGAGAGAGCCTCCCCAGCCGACTCCGGTCGGGAGCGCGTCGACAGGACTAGGGCCCCCACCGGGACCCGAACCTGTATAAATCCACGTGTTAACTCTTGTGTTTGTCCGGCGGGGGAGGACCGGTCACCCGGTCAACCCGCGCTGCGTGATCTCCGCTAGGATCGTCTTCAAAACCTGCCGGGGTATTCTTAATACCACGACAGATTGCACCCCTCTCTTTAAGGTATGCTTAATTGTCATCACTTATCTCTCTCTCCCTCTAGATATCCCTCCCTCTCTACTTGCAAGCTAGCTGTATTGTGTAGTTCCAAGCTTGGGAGCTAGCTAGCTGGAAATGCTTCATGTTTTGGGAGCTCACTAGCTTGTATTGTGTAGTTAGCTAGGTTAATTAGTGTTAATTTCGTCAGGCTAGGGTTTAACACATCAATTGTAAGAGGCTGTACATGTACATATACATAACTTAATCGGGCAGGTTTCATGCATGGCTGACTCGTTAAATTTTGTTAATTGTAGATGGACAGGAAATATTTGATGTATGGAATAAAATGTACTACTCTTGAATATTTGGATGGTGTGAATGAGTTTATTAAATTTGTTGAGCAACAAAAGGAGAGGAAGGGAGAGAAAAATATGCACTACTACAGAAATGCTTTTCACTATCGGTTAAAAATCCACTCTACTATTGGTTCTCTTACCGATAGTGATCTGCACGATAGTAGAAACGTAGCACACTTCTATCGGTTCAAAAACCGTTAGTAAAACATCTACATTCCCAACATTCACTAATTGCTATCGATTATTTCTTCTATCGGCTCGGATTTAAACCGATAGTATTGTTTACGTTTTTTCTATCGGCTCGTATATAAACCGATAGTATTGTTTAGGTTTTTTCTATCGGCTAGGATCTAAACCGATAGTAATGTGTATGTTTTTTTCTATCGGCTGGGATCTAAACCGATAGTATTGTGTAGACACAGTTAGTACTGGAAACTTTATTCTATCGGTTGTTGTATACGAACCCGATAGTATTGTATAGACACAGTTAGTACTGGAAACTTTATTCTATCGGTTGTAGTATATAACCGATAGTACTGTGTAGTTTTCCCTATCGGTTATGTACTCGATATGGTTAGTACTGCTATCACCAGCTGGAAATCAGGAAGAAGGACATAACAAAGACTGCTTTCACTACAAGATACGGGCTGTACGAGTTTACTGCAGCCTTCATGAACATCTTGAACAACACATTCATGGATCATCTCGATAAGTTGTCATTGTGCTCATAGATGACACCCTCATCTACTCCAGAAGTCCAGAGGAACATAAGCGGCACTTGCACAAAGACTTGAGAAGACCAAGAGAGTGCAAGTTCTATGCCAAATCCGACAAGTGTGAATTTTGGATGACGAAGATTGCATTTCTCGGCCATGTTTTGACAGAAAAAGGAATTTTAGTGGACTCGGCCAAGATCGCTGTGATCAAGGAATGGAAGCAACCTACCAGCGTGTCAGAGATCAGAAGCTTTTTGGGATTAGCAGGTTACTATCAGAGATTTATTGGAGGATCTTCTCAGATTGCTAAATCACTTACCAATCGGTTTAGGAAGGAAGTCACATTCGAATGGACCACCAAGTGCGAGGAAAGTTTCCAGAAACTTAAGGAAAAGTTAACAACCACACCAGTCCTCACATTGCCAGATAGTAAGGATGACTTCGAAGTGTTCTATGATGCTTTGAAGACTAAGCATAGGCTGTGTGTTGATACAAAAAAGCCAATGTGGTAGCAGACGCTTTGAGGAGAAAGGCCTACACTTTACAAGAAGTTGTGTTGAATAACCCACACTTACAGCAAGAATTGCAAGGACTAGAGATAGAAGTGGTACCGTCAGGGAGGTTAGCCACTCTCACAGTAATATCCTGACTCAAGGAACAAATAGAGAGTGCTCAAAAGAGAAAAAAAAAAAAAAGATCTGCAAGATCAAGAGCCGAATCAGGTTAGGTAAGGCTCAGAATTCTTCTGAGGACGAACAAGGAATTGTATGGTACCAAGGAAGGATCTGTGTACCTCAAAGCGCAGACCTCAAGGAGTTGATTCTGCGTGAAGCTCATAAAACACCATACTCAATACACCCTGGTAACACAAAGATGTATCGAGACTTGAAAACTCAGTTTTGGTAGATCGATATGAAGAAAGAAATTGCGGCATACATTGTGAGATGTAACACGTGCCAGCGGATCAAGACCGACCCTCTGAAGATAGTCTCAGATCGTGGAAGTCAGTTTACATCAAAGTTTTGGGACAACTTCATGAAACCTTGGGAACCCAGTTGCAGATCAGCACTGCATATCACCCACAGTCAGGTGGGCAAACTGAGAGAGTCAATCAGATCCTGGAAGATTTGCTAAGAGCTTGCATTTTGGATAACGGGATTTCATGGGAAAAATGCTTACCACTTACAGAATTTACCTATAACAACAGTTATCAGGCTAGTCTGTAAATGGCACCATTTGGGAGCTTTATATGAACATAAGTGCAGAACCCCTTTACATTGGAACGAGTCAGGAGGAAGGAACGTATCGGACCATTCAAGATACTCAAGAGAAAGAGGAGAAGTGTCCTATAAACTGGAACTACCATCAGAACTAGGAGGAGTACATGATGTGTTCCATGTCTCTCAACTTTGGAAATGCCTGGAAGAACCCACGGACCGGGTAGAAACTCTTGGTATTTCGTTGCAGAAGAACCTCACCTACCTTGAGCAACCACTCCGGATTGTAGCCAGAGATGAGCGTCAACTTCAAAGAAAGAGGATCAAGCTATGCAAAGTTCAATGGAAAAAGAGGAAGATTGGCTTCAGACCTATCCCCATCTTTTCTTTTCTCTAGGTAAATCTCGGGGCGAGATTTCTTTAAGGAGGGTAGGCTTGTAACACCCTGGTTTTGGGGGTGAAAAGTTTTTGCATAAAATCCTGCATGCATGTATCCCTGTAGCAGTAGCCAGATCAGCTGAACCCTAATCTCTCTCTCAAACCCTAAAAATCTCCAAATCTATTCTCTAGATCCAGATCAAGATCTGACCATCTAGATTTAACCTATCAGTTATTCTGAAGATAAAAGTCTTCAGAAACCAGATTGAATTCTAACCCTAACTCTCAGTATCTAAGTCTCTTTCTGTTTTCGAAAACAGGAAATTCAGATTTACCCTAAGTACCCCAGTTTCCAAATAATTGAGTTATCATGATCTAACCCTATCCAGACTCAAGTAAATTTTGGAATATGTTCCTAGGTATACCCTCAACTTACTCCAAAAAGTTGGGAACCAGATTGTTTCATCTAAGCACTTTTCGCAGTTTAGTCCAAATTTTACTGCGAATAAGTCCTTTTCTGTTTACCTGGAAGCCTGAAAAGGCTAAAATTCACAAATCAACTCCAACCTCAGAATTTCTTCAGGGAACACCTCCCAAATACTATTTGATACAGATTTCCCTTCTGTTTAAACTTCAAAATCTCACCCTAATTACCAGAATTCGAGATTGACAAAATCCAGATCTATTTTACCCTAATTTTACCCTATTTTCGAAAATAGGTGAAATCCCTCAAACCTTATCAAATTTTCTCCAGATTTGAGCTAAATGAGTATTAATAGAAATATTATACTCATCCATTAAATCAAATTCCAGATTAAACCTCTCTAAGACCAGAATTACAAATCAGTCCACTTTTCAACAGAAACTCTTACACTTATACCCCTGGATTCGACCTCACCTCTGTTCACGACCAAAAGCCGGCTTCGACCAGCGCCTGAGACTTCGACCACGACCTGGAACAGCGCACGAGCACGGGAGCCTTCGACCACGAGCGCGCCACTGCCGTTTGCTTCGCCTGCTGCCACGTGTGTGCCCGGCATTGGCCACTGTGGATCTTCTCCAGCGAGGATCGCGACCAGCTAGTTCTCCCGTTTGCACGCCACCGGCAACGGCTCCAGCAGGAAAGCTTAGCCACGTGGAGTTCTTACCGCGGCCAGCCATCGAGTCGCCTCCATTTCGCAGCAGCTCCAGCTACAAAAGCCCTCACGGCCGCTGAACCAGTCACCTCGACGCCAGCTCGCCGTGAAGTCACAATCCTGTCAATTCTTGCCGGCTACAACTTCCCGAGCATTTCCAACCGTTGAAGCACCTCCAGCTCGCCTATTTATACCCCCTGGAGCTTAGCTTTACTTCGTACACTCCAAAACGCTAGAAAATCAACAGCAGCACAGTGTCTTCTTCTTCCCCGGTGAGCAGCAAAGAGGGAGCACGGTGCTAGCTTCAACCACTGCTTCATCCTTCGATCCAACACCCCCAGTGAGCTTCCCTCATCCCCCTCATGCTTCTCGAGATTGGAATTTAGTTCAAATGCCTTCTGTCACCGGCAATCGCCGTGTTTCATCTAGAACTCCGACGAGCAATTAATCCTTAACCAAATCGATTTGATCTTCGAGCCAGTAGTGAAAGATGCTTAGAATAGCTCACTTAAGACCCCTGAGCTATTGGTTTGAACAAATTCGTTGTAAAACAAAAACCCCCAATTTCCAGCCATGAACATGAAATTGTACTTACTGATTTAGCTCCTCTGTTGAGCAATCTGTTAATCTAACTTCACCAATGCATTTCTAGTACCCTGAGGACCATACACAAGCAAGGAATTGAGTTCAATCACTTTAAATCAGAAATGCCCAAATTAGATTTGAGTTCATCTTTTCTCTAGCCAGTATCTTCCAAATCCAGCCGATCTAGCCCTAACCACTTTGCCATTTAGATGTTTTGGACCATTCTGAGCAACTTTGTCTTCTATCACGACTTCCAATTCGGCCTAGATTGTGAGATATAGCTATGCCCTAGTTGGCTGCACTGTTTATGTTGCATGTGCTCCAGGCCAGTCAACTTCCTTGCCGGTTTTCATCACTTTCCGGCCATCTCCTGCCCTAGATCCTGTTGAGACATTTGTTCCTGTTACAAATGTCTAACTACCAGACAAAGTGGTGCATCATTTGGAGCCCTAGATCAAAAGTTATGGCAAACCCTAGTTTCTGGCCATGTCAACTCTATGTCAAACTATGCCAGTCAGTGGCATTAGCCCTGTTCACCCACCTCTGGTCATGAAAAACAGGAAATACTTTGTCTAATAGTTGCCTCACTACCTTGTGCACCATATGCTTGAATCAAAACTCATTTTGGCCATTGGGAACTATTCAAACCATGTCAATGCCATTCTTCGGCATTGTCAGCCCTTGTCAGCCTATGTCAGCCAATGGCATTGGGCCAGTTTGACCCCTTCTGGGTATGCAAACTGAACATAACTTTGTCCCTTAGACTCCTGATGTTGTGATCTACATTTTATTCTACTGTCACAACTTGAGTTGAGCCCTCTATCATCCATCAACCCTATGTCGATGCCTTGAACCGAATGTCGACCTAAAGACGTTTGCTGTTTTTGAGCGAACCAGCCGCAGCCTTGATATCATTCTGATATTTTGGAACCTTTGGAACCTTCTAAACCTTTGACGATTAATCTTAACCTTGGTTTCCATAGTTTAACCCTAATCGCTTCCAAATCTTGTACCGCCGAGGCGCTTTTACCTTGCATTATCGCATATAGTGGAATAATAAGAGTAGGATTGATTGTAATGCCTGTTTGCTTGTTGATCCTTGTTCAGAGCAAGAGTCCGAGTTCGAAGACTTCGTCGCAGACCCGACATCAACTGCTGTTTCTTACGACGCGGAAGGCAAGTCATATTCTTGAACATCTTGAACCTATATTTTATGAATTGCTAGAATATGCCTTGATTATAAAATAATAATATTGCATGAGAAAGATTGAGAATAGTTGAATTATGAAATGGCAGCATCAGGCTGATGCCTGTGAAATGTGCATTGATCAAATAATGAGCCATGAACTAATATATTATGTATATTTATATTCATGAAATAAAACCCCTAGCCGTGACCAGTATTTTGGTATGGAATGGTAAAAGCACTGGAGGTGCTTGGTCGCACAAGATGTGCCAGCACTGGAAGTGCATGGATTGTGGTATGAGCTGGTCACTGGCATATAAGGACCTAGAACCTTGTGTTGTGCGTCTAGTGGCATGATTAACGTGCCGACCGCAAGCCTGGTATGGGACAGGCCTGAACAAGTAGTATGTGGATCACAGATGAAACCCCTATATGACAAACTCACGATTAACACGGGGTGCGCTCCAACACATATCACAGGATGTGATCATGCACGCTGACCCTGAGGGGAAGACGCCAATTAGTGGGGGTTGTGAAACCCTGCCACAACTGTGGTTTGCGTGAAGAAAACCACGGGGTCTGGGGTGAATTGTGTGTGAAACATGGCAAAAGTTCTTGTTATCTCCACCTTGCCACTCACAGTATGAAGTGAGTTAGGGGTCCAATCCTTGTGATAGGAAGGGCATGAAAGTGGATATATCTTGCGGGTAAATTGGTACCCCTCTGCAGAGTTAAAAATGTATTCGAATACTTCGTGCTCCCGAGTTTTAGGAGTATGCCGCGGTGGATTAAATCCACGGGGTGTGACACAAGTATTGCTTTATAAATTAAAATTTGTTAGTTCAAGATTACCCAAATGACATGTGTTGTCATGATAAGGGGTGCTGCCGTGGGCTGTCATGTGTTGACGTGTCGCGGTAGTACCATAATTTAGTGATCATGTGATATCTAAGAGGCATGTGGATTGTGCCCTAAGTATATGAAATGCTGCCATGAGCATGAGATTTGAAATGCTTGGAAGAAAAGTATTTATGGAAAAACCCTCTCACCTCTTTTCCCTCAATAGCATAGGATCATGTCATCTCTACTATACGTATCTCTACTCTTACCTATGACTTGCTGAGTACGTAAGTGCTCACCCTTGCAACTTATCAACAATAGATGGAGTGCTACAATACCAAGATGAAGGCTTGGAAGATTTCGTGGATCCAGAAGGAAGAGAGCCAGTTCTGCCAGAACCCTGAAGTGTGCTGTTCTGCTGTCAACTTCTTACGACTGTGGGGGTTTCGCCTAGCTTCCGCCGAGTAGTTGTCTTTTGTTTTAATTAGACCATTTGTGCCGTGAAGGCATTGTATTACTCTTGTTGTATCAGGCCAGCAGGCCATACTGTTTATCAATGATATTTTGTAAGTTACTCTGCTGCAATGAACTCCTGTGCTTGACTTATCCTGGGAAGTCAGTGGTATGTATGTATGAGGCCAGCCGCAGCGAGCTGGGTCTCCACGGGAGTAGTCGTGGTACCCTGTGTGGGGCGCGACACAGTTACTATCGATCGTTGATAGCCACTTCTTCCATGACATATTGAGCCCAAATTGTTCGCAGCTCCTTCAATTGAGGCAACTCATATTGCTCTTTCAACATGGCGCTCTGCATATATGCGTGTATGAAGTTAGGATCGTACATCACATCGAATTAAAGTTCGACTTTGAGGCAGAAAAAATGGTTACCTTAGGGAATTGGGCAAAGTTTCTCCTGATCAGGTCATACATGAATCTCATGACATAGAAGCCACATTCCCACGGTTGTGGCTGCTGATGGCATTGGGAAAATTGCATATGCAAAGACATAAACCCACATTAACTCGAAAGAACTAATTAAACTTAAATTAAAAGATTCATCATGAGTACTTCCATCCGTATTAATTACCTCATATTGTTTCCAAGAAATTGTTGTGCCCTTCGACGCGTCATGCCTCCCTCCAGCACTAGCATAATTTTTGAAAGCCCTGTATTTAATTTAGCATTGCCGGTTAATATGTTATCATTAATTAGCTAGTCAGAGAAAAATTTAAAACAACTATGTTACTTACGCGCCTATGTGCCATGTGAGGGTGAAAACATGCGCCACCTTGTCGCTCATTGAATCGAGGTAATAGACCTCATTCATCCATGGGAAAATGACGGTGAGGACCCAGTGGCCCCTACATATGTTAGGCGTAACATATAAGAATGAGTTAAATTAGTAGGAAATGCACTAACCTTTGGTGGTACGGCGCAAGGATGAACTCTCGGTCCTGCTGCGCTAGTAGTGCCCTTGATATGTATTCCTCCGCATGTGCTTGGTCGTGCTCTAGCATCGTCAGGCTTATTTTCTCTGGGTCGAGGAAACCCACCTTGTCACATGCCCTCATCGAGGCCAGCCTATACATGCACCTGAATGCAAAGTAGACATTAGTAAGTAGTGCATACAAAGTGATTAGATTTATGAAACGAACTGTGATAACTTCAGACAATATCAAACTCACAGGACTCCAGTCCGTATGATGGACATATCAAGCTCCCACCAGTTGAGGAGGTCGAACAAATCCTCGTGGGCCACCGATATGCTCCCGGCCTCACAGTGAAAATGACTTGGCCAGAAGTGAACTAAGAAGTTGATGTGGCGCCTAGACCGGGTCAGGTACCACTCATGGAAACTTCTGGTTATTTGATCCATATTGCGCAGAAGGTACTCCGACATGAGTGGGGACCCGTTTTTGAAAGTACTCGGCTGGCTTTGTTTGGCCATGCCTTTGGCCTTGCCCTTGCCTTTGGGCGGGGAGCGAGTGTATACCTTCGAAGGTTGGGGTGTGGTGCTGCCGGCCTCATTTTATGGCGAAGGGTTTGAGGCTGTCGGAGGAGGCATGGGGGCCGAAGGAGCTCGATCATGCATTGTGGCGGGGGTGGTGTCCTCAGGAAGTGAGCTGGTATCCATCGTCCACTTTAAGTACAAACGCATAAGTTAGATTTTGCAAATTGAGTATATTAACTGAGTTGTAAGCTAGAATGGCTAGGGTTTACCTCCTGTAGTCTAACACCCTTCTTGAGCCACTGTATGTACAAGCCCAATGCCTCGCCAATTGTCCGCATTTCGTCCGTTGGGACGGGCAACGGAAAAGAGCTGTAGCCTGGGAGGGCCATGTCCACCTGTACCTTTGCGAATCCAGGCTCCAGAGGTACGCAGTGGATCCGGACATCCTCCCAATACTGGTATACGACCCCGTTTGCAACCACTACAGATTTGTCGCCTATGTTGATCAATAGGCTACAGCTCTCCGGCTTCTGCAATTCCCAACAATTATAACAGATTAGCGAAACAATTCTAACATAACGGGAGTGGCATCAACCGAACTGCATATATACCTCAAGAGTTGCAATGCCTCGATCAGGTCCACCGGATCCACATGAACCTTGGAGCCGCAACTACTCGGCCTGGCAGCTTCGACCTCGGCAGCTGCATCTAAACCCTTGGACTGCACAACTCGGTTGAGGCGTTCATACTTCTCGTTCATTTGAGCAAACATGTCCACGAATTGTGCAGTCACATCTGCCCGTATTGTCGTGGTATTGCGAATACCTCGGCAGGTTTTGTGAACGATCCTAGTGAAGAAAACGCGACGCGGGCTGACCGGGTGACCGGTCCTCCCCCGCCGGACAAACACAAGAAAAGACATGTGGATTTATACAGGTTCGGGTCCCGGTGGGGGCCCAGTCCTGTCGGCGTGCTCCCGACCGGAGTCGGCTGGGGAGGCTTTCGGAGCACACCTGGGAGTTTAGCTATTCCAATAAAAATGAATCACTTGTCTTACAACAGAGGGGTACAAGGGCTATTTGTAGCCCCAAAAAGAAGCGAAAAGACTAAACTACCCCAGACGCTACCGTCGGATTGCGGGGTAGCGAAGTCCTTCTACCGGTCAGGCGCCTTGGATGCTTGACAGGTGGTCGCAGATTCCCGAGGCGCTCCTCGCGTGACTTGCACGTGATCAACAACCAGAGACTTTACCTTTAGAAGGGCGATGAGGCCCGGGGCATGCACCGGAGGCCAGGTCCCTGGGCCAAAGGCGGCTCCCGGGACCGACACCGGAGCCCACGTCCCAGGGCAAATGGCGGCGCTCGGGACCGGCCCCGGAGGCCAGGTTCCGGGAGCCAAAAGGCGGCGCCCGGGGCAGGCACCGGAGGCCACGTCCCCGGGCAAATGGCGGCGCCTGGGACCGCCACCGGAGGCCAGGTCCCGGGAGCCAAAAGGCGGCGGCCGGGACGGGCCCCAGAGGCCAGGTCCCGGAAGACAAAAGGCGGCGCCCGGGACCGGTCCCGGAAGACAAAAGGCGGCGCCCGGGACCGGTCCCGGAGGCCAGGTCCCGGGAACCAAAAGGCGGCACCCCCGTCAGGCACCGGAGGCCAGGTCCCGACAGCCAAAAGGCGGTGCCCGGGACCAGCCCCGGAGGCCACGTCCCCGGGCAAATGGCAGCGCCCGGGACCGGCGCTGGAGGCCAGGTCCTGGGAGCCAAAAGGCGGCGCCCGGGACAGGCCCCGGAGGCCAGGTCCCGGGAGCCAAAAGGCGGTGCCCGGGGCAGGCACCAGAGGCCACGTCCCCGGGCAAATGGCGCCGCCCGGGACCGGCGCCGGAGGCCAGGTCCCGGCATCCAAAAGGCGGCGTCCGGGACCGGCCCCGGAGGCCAGGTCCCGGAAGCTAAAAGGCGGCACCCGGGACCGGCCCCAGAGGCCACGTCCCCGGGAAAATGGCGGCGCCAGGTCCCGGGAGCCAAAAGGCGGCGCCCGGGACCGGCCCCGGAGGCCAGGTCCCGGGAGGCAAAAGGCGGCGCCCGGGGCAAGCACCGGAGGCCACGTCCCCGGGCAAATGGCGGCGCCCGGGACTGGCGCCGGAGGCCACGTCCCCGGGCGAGCGTGACGCAACTTACCTGGACTTAGTCTCACGGAGATTTCCCCCAACAGCAGCCCCCCATGCCCCCCGGGGACGATGCTCGAATCCCCGGTGGGTACGCTACATGTCACCGGGAAAATCTCCGAACCAAGCCACCAGTGCGTGACGCTTCGGTTCCCGTGCCGCGCGCTTATGACCGCGCTGCTTCGCCATAAATGTGCTCGCGGTTCGAACCGGCGCCTCGGTTTGCGCGCACAGTTTGAACTTCAATGGCCCAGATTGCGCCACGGAGTGCCACGTGGTGCTTATCTGGATCACGGTTCGCCCCTATTAATAGGGCCTTGGGGGGCCCGGGAAATTCATTCCAAACTTCTCAACCCTAGCGCATTTAGCTCTCCCGGTAGCTCTCTCCCGGTTGTAGGCATCCGGAACCTTTAGGTGTCCTGTTCCCTGAAACTTTAGTAACCGAGAAAACCAAACCTGATGGCACCGAAGGGTCGAGCGAAGAGCACGGAGGTGCCCCCGTAGGAAATCGCTCCGGATTTCCTCTGGGCGTCGGAGTTCACAGCCAGGGACGTGGAGTCCCTGGTCGAGCGCGGAGTCGTCGAGGGCGGGGACATCCGGGTCCCCGTGAAGAAGGACGGAGCCCCCCGCCCCAGGCCCGAAGAGATCGTGGCCTTCAAGGCCTTCCTGGAGGCGGGGCTCCGGCTCCCGGTGCATTCATTGCTCCGGGTGTTTTTGAAGGAGTATGGGGTGGCCCTAAACCACCTCACCCTGAACGCGATGGTCCGGATGGGCCTCTTCATTTGGCTGTTCGAGACGGCGACCGGGCGGGAGCCCACCCTACGTGCCTTCCAGAACTTCTACGAACCGGCGGCGAGGAGCCCCCACCTGCTGAAGGGGGGACCCAAGTCCCCCTTCGGCTCGGTGATGGTGCGGATGCTGCCGTCCCGGGTAGCTGATTACCCGGCGGTGGCCTCCCGGGACCACTGGGGCGACTGGGTCCGGAGGTGGTTCTACCTCCGGGTCCGGGACGACGAGGTGGTGTACGCCCCGGAGCCCCCCGCTTACAGCAGGTCGTCCGTGCCGAAGCCTCCGGTGTGGACGGACGAGGAGCTCGAGCTCCTCGGCAAGGTGATCATCTCCCGGGGCACCCGCTCAATGCGGACGCCGCCGAGGAAATTATGCTCCTGAGGATCTCCCCCTTCTCAAGTGGGAGAAGGGGGATCGGCATGGGCCCGGAGCAGTGGCCCCCGGTCAAGCCGGTGACCCGACGTAAGTCCGTTACCTGCTTCATTGCATTTACAAATTTTTGGAAATTTGACTAACTCTTTACCTTTTGTAGTCCGGCCGTACCCGGCGGCGTGGGAGAAGGCGGGGAACCTCCTGGGGAGGTACTTTGCCGACGAGCACGAGCGCATTGTGCGCCTCGTGGGGGAGCTCCCTCCCCGGAACTTGGTAGCCGAGGCCTTCGGGCTAAAGCTACCGGAGAGGAAGCCCCTCCCCACCCCGGGTCGCACAAACGGGGGAAGGACGCTGCCGGGGGCTCTGAGCCTAAGAAGGCCAGAGTTCAAAAAGCCCCCGGCCAGTCGACGACGCCGGCTTCGACACCGGTGAAGCCCCGGGACGAAACCCCCGGGACCGGGCGCGCCCGGGCGCCGGCCCGGAAAGAAGTACCACCCCCTCCCCCGAAGAACCTCGTTGAGGCCCGGGGGAAGGAACCAGCCACGGGCGGGGCGGCGTCTGATTCCGCGGACTACGCCCCGTCTCCGCCTTCAGTAGCGGCCCTCCCAGCCCCCCCGGCCCCTTTGGAGCCAGGGAAACTGGAGGTGAGCTTCGCGGAAGCCTCGCCTCCGCGGATGGAGTGGCCGGTGGACGAGGGGGGAGACCCTCAATCTTCGAGGTCCCTCCGGATGTAGAGGCCCCGGGGGCCTTCCCGCCCGGGAAGGGGAAAGGGCTGATGGTCCCTCCCCGGGCGAGGACCTCTTCCGAGAGCCCCTCGGCCACTTCCACAGAGGCCACCTCCTCGGCGACGAAGACGCCGACCAGGCTGCCGGACGCCCAGGTCCGGGGACACCTCACCGGCCGCGACGGGACCGGCGCCGGGCAGGAGACCCCCCTGCTCTCCGCGGGGGAGGTCGCCTGCTATACGGAGGGCCTGCAGACCCGGAAGGTGCAGGCCTTCGTTGCGGAGGGGATGCTCCATGAGCTTTTTGGGGGGCTTCAATCTCTCCAGGCCCAGGTAACCCGAGTCGGTGATGTCTTCCTTCGTGCCCTGCACTTGAATTTTTTCTAACTCTAGAGTTTGTAGGCGGCGACCATTACCTGGGGCCTTGAGCAGCGGATCGCCCGGCTGATTAAGGACGCGGAGGACAGGGCTGTGACCTACCTGGGGCAACGCGACGAAGCCCTCTAGGAGCTGGCCCAGGTCCAGGCCCAGGTTCACGTCTCTGAGGCCGTCAACGGCAGCCTTCAGCAGGAGGCCAAGTCCAGGGAGGAGGCATTCCGGGAGCTCGAGGGCTCAAGCGTCCGGGCGGTGATGGACACGGGCCGCTCCGTCCGCTCGGCCCTCGAGAGCCTTGGCATGAGCCTAGGCTCCGGGAGCAGCTCGGAGGTGCCCCCGGCGACCCTCGCGGAGGCTGTGCGTTTTCTCAACGCACAGGTCTCTGTCATCCCGAAGGCTGCCGACGCTCGGGCCCGGGGCCGGGCGATCCCCGTCGTTGCGGCCACAGCGGGGCTTGTTGAGCACCGGGGGGTCGGTGCCCGGGCGATCGGGGGCCGCATCCCCCGGAGCTTCCCCGAGTTCTTCGAGCCCTCGCGCCGGGAGGTGGAGCAACTTGCCGGGGGCTTCTACGATCGGATTGTCAGGGTGAGGTTCCCAGCACCGGCGCCTTCGGCAGAGGACGCCCCGGCCCCGGCCCCGGGGAAAGCTCCCCGGGGGGAGGACACCAATGACAAATTATGAGCCTCCCCCTGGGTCTTAGATAAGACCCTTTTTGCTTTCTTAGGATTTTGTTCCCGGTAGCTTCTTAGAAGAAGCCCCGGACGCTTGTAAAAAGACATTTTGAATGCAATACAATTAGAAATTTTTTCTAAGTCATGAGTTGAATGCAATGTTACCAGGGTTCCCGGGAGATTACTCCCGGGTGAAGGTCCGGGAGAGGCTCCCTGGGGGACGCCCAAGCGGCTTTGATCTTGCTAAGCCTCATCTCCGGGAAGCGCAGCGGGGACGCCGTCCGGGAGACGATCCGGTTAAGGTGGTATCCAGAGTGGCACTTGGACAATTTTGACAATCATCGCGCCGAATTGTCCCCTCTGCATCCGGGGTCCCGGATGATACCCCCTCTTCGGATACTTCCACCGGCGGGCTACGAATATTGGCCCGAAGATGTGCTCCGGGAAGCTCGGCGCCGCGTGCACGCATTGTACTGGGACCTGGCCCGGGAGCTAGCAGAGGGCCTCCGGGACTATTAGGCGTAGGAGCCTTAGAATGTAGAGAGCTTCCGGGTTTTGATCCGGGTTGTATCGTTTCCGATGCCCACCGAAGGGGGAAGATGCCTCCGGGTTGGATGATCAATAAAGCTGTGTTTGCTTTCTTCTTTGAGAGTTTTCTTTTATTTTCTTCTTGGATGGTCTGGACGACTCCTTTTCAAAAGAATGAGCTAAGTTTGCTCGTGGTCGGTGTGGTCGACACCCGGGGGTTCCTTATCCCCCGCGCCCACAGCGGGCCGGAGGGTAGCTCCGCGCGCTGTGGGGGTAACAAGGACCTGGGTGAAGATGACCTGTAGCATGAGAATTTTTCTAAGTTAGAAAATTCTAAAACGAGGTTTCCAAGGGAAAGACCTTCCAGGAGACAATCATCCGGTCGCCGTGAGAACGGGGAGCCGGGAATAAGGCCTTGTGTGGAAGAAACATCCAAGGAAACCCGATGAGATTTCCGGAGGCGAGCTTCCTGGGAGACGATCGTCCGGTCGCCGTGAGAACGGGGAGCCGGGAATAGGGTCCCCAAGAAAGAAATGTCCAAGAAATCCGTAATTTCTCCGGGAGACAATCATCCGGTCGCCGTGAGAACGGGGAGCCGGGAATAGGGTCTCCGGGAGGCAATCATCCGGTCGCCGTGAGAACGGGGAGCTGGGAATAGGGCCAGAAATCCGGAGGAAGATTCCGGAGAAAATTCTTCCGGGAGAAATCGTCCGGTCGCCGTGAGAACGGGGAGCCGGGAATAAAGTCTCCGGGGAAAGATATCCAAGAAAGCCAGAGACGTGCCGCTGGGGAGAGCGTCAACTCCCGGAGGAGGAAGTGCCCGATGACGGGTCTGAGTGTTTGGGTAGGGGACTAGTCTCCCAAAGTGACTCGTTACCACGGCCGCTGGGGACTGGGTTGCCGCTTACACCCTCAGTCCACGAGGGCTGATCATAAGCCGCCCTTGTAACATCCCAGTTTTTGGCTATCTTTTCTGCTTGCGAGTCAACATATCTTCTTTGGAATCCCTGATGTCTCAACCCTATCTTGATCTTAGGTATGCCACTACCTTAACCTAAAAAGTTGGCAGCTAAATTTCATCTCCCAGATCATTTTCACATTTATGTCCAAAAGTGTTTCAGTTTAGTCCTTTCAGAATTTTCAAAAAGCCCAAAAAGGCTGAAAGTCCCAGATCATCACCAAATTCAAATCTGATCAACTGATTATATTTCTTTCACTTTTCTGAACGTTTTTCCCTTCTGGAAGAACTCAAGAATCTCAACCGAAACCCTAGTTTCAGCCCTGGCAAAATGTCAAACCGTAATTACCCTATTTTACCCTGTTTTCGATTTTTGTCGAAACCCTCAGATCTTGTCGGATCTTACCATTTTTCCTGCTGGATGAGTCCAAGTACTTTGGTAACACTCATCTGCAAAGTCAAAATTCAAATCAGCCCTCAGGATCTTCAGATTTGCAAATAGGCCCAAGTTCCCGAACCAAAATCCTCGCAGTTTAGTCCAAACCTTCGCAAATCAGTCCAAAACCTTGCAAAGAAGCCCCTGGCCCTTTCTTCGTCCACGACCAGAGCCATGTGCACGACCACGACCACGAGGACTTTCGACCGCAGCTGTTGCCGTTGCCGTGAACCACTTTAGCCTTCACCGCCGGCCAGATTCGCCGCCGCCAACAGTTGAGACAAGCGTGTACCGCACGTGCTCGCGTCGCACCAAGGAAACGCCACCGTGGCGATGACCGGAGACCGTGGTTCACTGTTCGCGCGCGTGCCTGACATTGTCAGGACTTTACCGCCACGTTGCGCCCATGCCGAAGCTCGCTATCCCGTCATCCTGACGAAGCCCCGATTTCGCACGATCCTTCGTCTCTGGCAGAGCCCCGCCGTGTCCCGATGTGCCTCGCTGACCGCTCCAGCGCCAGGGAGTATCTTCCCAGTGATTGCTGCAACTCCCGAGAGCTCAACCCCATGGCTATATAAAGCCCCCTTGCCCAGCATCTCTTCACACACCACCCCGCAGTTGTATGCCTTAGCCTCCATCAGCAGAGAACAACCCAGTTCCTCAGCGCCGCCGCGAAGACCTTCTTCCCCAGCGAGCTATTACTGAAGCTCATGGCGCCAGCTTCGCCCACGGCTTCCCCCTCCAAACCGACACCACCAGTAAGATCCCCTTATCCCCCTGTATGTGTCATAGCCGTTAATTGACCCCCGGCGAGCCTCAACGCCGGCAATCACCAGAAAAGCTGTAATCCCCTGTTCCCCGAATGCCGAGTGATTCAAGCCAACTTGATCCTCCTGCCAGTAGAGAATAATGATCAATGAGCTAGGAGGAACAGGCCTGCAAGTTTGGAATCGCCAATTTTGCCCCGAGCGTCGACTTCCCATGTTCGAGCCTCGGCAGTTCGCCGGAGAACGCCGCCGTGCTTCTCCAGCCATTCTCTGGCAAAATTGAGTACACCAGTAGCTTCGTGATGACCCCTAGATGCTTCCCGAGCGTGGAATTGAGTTCAAACGCCCTGGAACGAAAACGCCCAAATCGGTGCCTTCGTCTTCGGCCCCGATCTCCAGAGTTTGTTTTCCGGCCAAACCAGCCGATGAAACCTTGTCATGTAGCTAGCCCTCAACCCCCTGAGCAATTTACTCCACTGGCTCGAACCCTGAATCAGCATAGATCAAAAGTTATGGTCATGCCAAGATTACTGTCCAGTAGTTCAGGCCACCGTGTTTGCTCACCAGATTTGGCCACCCTCCGGCCACTTTCTGCCCTTGAGCCTGTTGAGAGTTTTGTAGCTGTTATCAAGGCCTAAACGCCAGACAAAGTTTTGCACCAATTGAAGTCCTGAGTCAAAAGTTATGCAATGCCCTAGTTTCTGGCCATGTCTAGCACTATGTCAGTGCATGTCCACCAGTGGCATTGGATGATTCAGACCTGTTAAATTTGAGCAATTGAAATGTCACTTTGTCCACTAAGCCTTTTGAGCCATGTTCTACAATATTTTCTACTGTCACATCTCCAGAAAACAGACCTAGAACCAATTTAGGGATATGTCAAGCCATGAGCCAAATGTCAGCCCTTCGACATTCAAGTCCTTTTGAGCCCATCTCTTCAATCAATGTCAAGTGACCTTGTCCAAACCCTTTCCCTGCATGCATGATATATTTACGTATTATTTTCTAGTCCTTGTATGCTTATATAGTGTGTATGTGTTGTTTGTATCCGCCGTGGAACCAGACGTTGAAGGAACAGAGGAGATCTTCGAGGATTCATCTGAGCAGCTAGACCCATCACTGCAAGGAAAGTCTCAAACCCTTGATCATGTCTAGCCTAATATTTTGAAATGAAGTATGTTAACTGTTTTCAAGTATGTGCATGCCTTAGATTCAAATAAGAGCTATGTTTCAATGAAATGATTAGATATGACCTAAATAACCATAAAGCCCCTTTTGACACTGAATATCCATGCACCCTTGTCACCCTAGAATATCATGCTTAGGCTGTGATATACTCAAGATTATATGTTAAATGTTGAATGGTCACATATGACAAAAGCATATTCAAAACCCTTTTTGTGAAAGAAAATGTGATTGGAATCGATAGTGAGGATGGTTTGATTGGATGGTGCTGTGTGCGCACTGGGAATGTGAAAGACTCCTCACTAGAGATTTATAAGGACTAGAACCTTGTGTTGTGCTTCTATGCGGCAAGAAAAACGTACCAACCACTTGCCCGGTTATGGGACGGGCGCAACTTAGTAGCTTTCTTTAGTATTAGCTTTTCCCTGCAATGGTTGTCGATCCAGTTTCTTGCGAGAGCTGGTGGGCCGCAGAAGGCCATGAGTGATGTGAGTTCAGAAAAATTATGAGAGGAAAAGGTGGAAAGAAGGAAGACGCCCTATGCCAGATTAAGTCGTGCGCGGCTGTAATCAAGAGAGGCTATGTGTCTTGCGAGAACATAGACCCAGGCTAGGAAGTAAGGCAGTAGGGAGGACCCACAACAGTACTTGAGACTAAACTGTCTATTTACCGGGCAGGGAAATTGCTAATGCTAGGACTGTAAACTGTTGTGTCATCTCGGCCTTGTCACATGTGTGAAAGTTGCATGGAGAGGTACCGACTTGAAAGCCGAATGATCGGTGGATTAAGGTGGTACACCTTTGCAAAGTTTAAAAAGTATCGGATACTCTGAGCTCCCAGGTTATGGAGTCTGCGCGCTGTGGATTCTATTCACGTCGATGCAGCACAAGTAGCTTTTGGAAACTTTTTCACAAAATCTGAATAAAGTGGTGACTCATGGAAGACCGCCACACACAACATTTTCTGAAAACCTAGCTTAGGATTTTAAAAGCACCGCTTTCGAAAATAGAGGTCTTTTCTTCAACTAAGTACGAAAATCTATTCTATATGTATGCAAAAAGCCAAAGAGCCATCCTTGAGAAATTCCCCCTCGTCTAAGTATATTTGCATTCTTATTTGGGACTTGTTGAGCACCATGTGGACAATGTGCTCACCCTTGCTTTTACAAACAAATTTAGAAGAAGGATTCGTCGACCCTGAATCTTACGGTCTTGAACCCAATGTGGAACAAGAAGAAGAAACTGAAGACCCAGCTTGCTAGAGGGTTATGTACCAAGGTGGAGTCAGATGTGGAAAAGGCCCGTGCAACACCGCTGCTGCAGAAAAAAAAGACTGATGAAGTCCTTTTGTTTATTATTGTTGTTTTATTTTGTGCCGACCTTTGTGTCGAAAACTCCTTAATTTGTATCAACATCTAAATGCGTCATTTTGGCGCTAAGTTATTGTAATGTTGGTCCTTGTGATCAGCACTTGTTTTTAATTACTCGCATTTTTATAATGCATCTTGTTGTTGTGAGCTGCAATGTGCCATTTCTGAGTGCAATCCACTTGGGCGGTTGCCACCGGATTCCTCAAATGAGGGTCCCACAGCCCTACAGGAGGGACTTGCTGGGTCTGGGCCCACTTCCTCACGGAGAGGGCATCCTCACGGGGAGGGCATCCTCGCGGGGAGGGCATCGCCATTAAGGGCGGTAATGAGAAGGACCTGCAATGAGACAGTAGAAGAGCAAGATCTATGTATTGATAACGGAATGAAATACAGTGCCTCCCCCTGCGAAGCCGCGAACGGGGAGGGAAAAGTAAATACAATGTCCCTCCTCCCCCTCCGGCGTGATCGCTCCGGGGGAGGGGACAGGCCCGTTAGGCTAAACATAGAACTTGCGAAGCAAACGCAAGTTCCACGTGTGCTTCAGCTCCTGCTCTTGAAGGTTGGAGAGCTTGTAAGCCCCCGAGCCCAGGACCGCGGAGATCCTGTAGGGGCCCTCCCACTTGGGGGAGAGCTTACCCTGGGCTTGGGGGTCTGTAACGCGCTTGAGGACAAGGTCCCCAAGGCGGAAGGATCTCTCGCGCACGCGCTGGTTGTATGCGCGCGCCATCTCGCGCTCGTAGATGCTGTGGCGGAGGAGCGCTCGGTCGCGTTCCTCCTCCACGAGGTTGATCTCTAGTCGCTGGTTGGCCTCATTGGCCTAGTACGCTGCGGTCGTAGCTCCGTCTAGGAGCTCGACCCGCAGCGACCGGAAGCCAATCTCCGGGGGAAGGACTGCCTCCGCCCCGTAGACTAGGGAGAAGGGAGTACGTCCCGTTGCCCGGCTCGGGATCGTGCGCATGGAACAGAGGATGCTAGGGAGCTCCTCTACCCATGCACCCCGCTTAGAAGCCGCTTGCTCGAGTTTCCGGTGCAATCCCTGTAGGATCACGCCGTTGACCCTCTCCACGGCCCCATTGCTTCGGGGATGGGCCACTGAGGCGAAGTGGATGACGAGCCCCAGGCCCTCGCAGAATTCCCAGAAATAAGCCTAGTCGAATTGGGTCCCGTTATCGACGGTGATTTCCCGGGGGACACCAAAACGACAAACGACGTTTTTCCAGAAAAATCGCTGGACGGCCCGAGATGTGATGCTGGCCAAGGGTTCCGCCTCTACCCACTTTGTAAAGTAGTCAACCGCGACCACCGCATACTTGTATCCTCTGGGCGCTGGGGGGAAGGGCCGTAAGAGGTCCACCCCCCAGCGCACGAAGGGCCAAGTGATGGGGATGGTCTGCAGCGCTACAGGGGGGAGGTTTGAACCCTTAGCCATCTTATGGCAGGCTTCGCACGCAGAGACAAGGTCTCGCACGTCGCGCATGACCGTGGGCCAATAGAAACCCTGCCGGAGAGCCTTGGCCGCGATAGCACGAGGGGCTAGGTGAGAGCCACAGCTCCCCGCGTGGATGTCTTCGAGAAGTTGGAGTCCCTCCGGCCGAGGGAGGCAGCGCAGGAGGGCGGAAGCCCCCCGCTTGTAGAGCCTCCCCTCCAGCAGGAGATATGCCTGGGCTTTGGCCCGGAGGCGCTTAGCCTCGGTTTCGTTGGGAAGGTCCCCCTCCCCGTTGATGAAGGAGATGAGGGGGTCCATCCATGATGGAGCTCGGGTGATCTCGGCGACCTCCGGGGCGCGAGGCTCGTCGCCCGTGTCCGGGGAGGCGACCGAGGGCTTTGTGATGATTTCCAAGAAGGCCCCCTTGGGGAGCGATTCCCGGGCGCTTGCTGCCCGGGCCAAGGCATCGGCCCGGTCATTGTCCCTTCGCGGGACATGCCGGGCCTCGAGGCCGTCGAAGTGCCCCTCCATCTTTCGTACTTCCTGCAAATAAAGACTCAATTTTGCGTCATGGCACAGGTAAGACTTGTCCATTTGGCAAATTACGAGCTGAGAATCTCTCTTCACTAGGAGGCGTCGGATCCCCAGGGAACGCGCAAGGCGCATCCGGGGGAGCAAAGCCTCGTACTCGGCGACGTTGTTGGTTGCGGGGAACTCGAGCCACGCGGCGTACTCGAGTTCCTTCCCCTCGGGGCTCCGGAGGACTACTCCCACAGCAGCCCCGGTGAGACACAGTGACCCGTCGAACATGAGCGTCCAATGGTCACTGCGTCGGGGCGGCACGGGGAGGTCTTCATCCCCGGACCCAGAGGCAGGAGTCCACACCGCCACAAAGTCGGCGAGGACCTGTGACTTGATGGCGGAGCGGCCTGTAAGGGACAGGGAGAAGGGGGCGAGCTCGACCCCCCACTTCCCAATCCGGCCGGTGGCTTCTTTGTTCCGCAGCACCTCCCCCAGGGGGTGTCGCGCCCCTAAACTGGGACAATGACTACTCCTGTAGAGACCTAGCTCGCTGCAGCTAGTCCCATTCTCACAAACCTTTGACTTCCCAGGATGAGTCAAACACAGGAGTATATTACATTGCAACAGAGTACTAACAAAATATTAAGCAGTGTGGCCTGCTGGCCTTAATATTACATAAAGAGGATTACAATGCCTACATGGCATTCAGGGTTTAGCAAAATATTTAACTACACAGAAGAAGATAGGTGACCCTCCCACAAAAGATGTTGACGGCAGAACAACACACTTCAGGGCTCTGGCAGAACTGATTCTCCTCCTTCTGGATCCACGAAGTACTCCATGCCATCATCTTGATCAAGGTAGGCTCCATCTATTGAGTTGAATGTTGCAAGGGTGAGCACTTACGTACTCAGCAAGTCATAGGTAAGAATAGATACATATAGTAGTGATGATATGAACCTAGACTAGTCAAGAATTATGGATATTTGTAAAATAATCTTTTTCTTTCTCATCTCATCTTATTTCAGCTCATGGCAGCACTTTTCATAGTATAACATCATCAATCATGCTCACTAGATTATAGCACTACCGCGACACGTCGACACACGACAGCCCACGGCAGCACTCCTTATCATGACAACACATGTCATTTGGGTAATCTTGATTAAATAAATTTTATTTAGAAAATAGTACTTGTGTCACACCCTGTGGATTTAATCCACCGCAGCAGACTCCTATAAACCCGGGAGCTCGGAGTATTCGAATACATTTTTAACTCTGCAGAGAGGTACCAATTTACCCGCAAGATATTCCACTTTCAAGCCCATCCTATCAAAATGATTAGACCCCTCCTCACAACCATGTGTGAGTGGCAAGGTGGAGATAACAAGAACTTTTGTTATGTCTCACTCACAATTCACCCCCGACCCTGTGGATCTCTCGCTGAACACAATTGTGGCGGTACTCCCTCCACCCTTCTCATGTTCCCATTGCTGGGTCAGATATCAGATCACCTTCAGTGATAGTGGGAGTCCTCCTCCCTGTCAATCATCACAACACAACTCATGCAGGGGTTTCATGTGCGATCCACATAAGTACTTGTTCAGGCCTGTCCCATACCAGGCTTGCGGTTAGCACGTTGTTCATGCCACTAGACACAAAACACAAGGTTCTAGTCCTTATATGCCAGTGACCAGACCATCCACAACCCTGCACCTTCAGTGCCTGCATATCCTTTGCAGTCTAGCACCTCTAGTGCTACAGCCATTCCACACCATTTTTCTGGTCACGGCTAGGGGTTTTATTTCATGAATATAAGTATATACATACATAATAGTTCATAGCTCAAAACTTGTTTATTTCACATTTCACAGATAACCAGTCTAGTACTGCCAATTCATAAATCAACCCTTCTCAAACTTTCACATGCAATATTATCTATATTCAAGGTTATGTTTTAGCAACATTTAAAATATAGGTTCAAGATGACCAAGGATATGACTTGCCTTCCGCGTCGTAAGATACAGCAGTTGATGACGGGTCAACAGCAAAATCTTCAAAGTCAGCTTCTGAATCTGCTCGACGACAAACAAACACACAATGATTACTTATAATATTAAAATGTTTTATGACTTAAATGCAGAAATGCTCAACAAGAATGATTGAATTATACTGGAGATAATTTGAACTGCAAACTGAACTGAGTCGAGATTCTAGGGTTTCAAGGAATTTGGGCTAAGGATGGTGATTAGATAATCTTAGGGTTTCAGGGTTACAATAGGGATAACAATTTTGTGGCTGGTTTAATCAAAACAGCGAATGTCAACAGATCGACATTCGGATCAAGCCTTTGACATAGCTTTAAGAAAAGCTAGAGTGCTTATCTCAAGTTGTGGTAGTAGAAGAAAATGTAGATCACAACTCTACAAATTTAGTGGACAAAGTGGTTTTCAAATTACACAATTAGAAGTGGGTAAACAAGGTCAATGCCACTGGCTGACAAGCTCTGGCATAGAGCTGACAATGCCAAAAACTAGGGCTTAGCATAAAATGCTATTCAAGGGCTCAACTGATGTGCTAACTTTGTCTAGGAGGTAGGCTTGAGTAACAGGAACAAAAGTTACAATAGGATCTATGGCTGAAAATGGCTGGACAGCAAGAAATCTGATGATGAACTGAGATGAACTGGCTGCACTGGAGCAGTTCTGGACAAGATCTTGGCAAAGCTATAACTTCCAATCTAGGCCGATCTAGGTGTCGGGCTAGAAGACAAAAATGTTTAGGAGATCAAAGCACACACACTGGACAAGGTTTCGAGGGCTGAAATGGCTGGAACAAGCTTTTCGGTGATCGGCGCCGGAGAAGAACACTGCCATTTGGGCATTTTCAACACAAGCCGATTGAACTCGATTCCTTGCTCTAGGAGTGATAGAAGGGTATGAGTAAGCTACTGGCGACGTCAATTTGGTCGGAGGATCGCCGGTATGGCCTGGCGACGTGAGCCAGCGGCTGTCAAATTGCAAAATCGGGAATAGCTTCAAATTGGGATCAATTGATTGTTCTAAGTTCACAGGCATGCTTGAAATAACTCACTGATCATTTTAGATTACAATTTCGAAAGCTAATTCGGCCTGAATTAAGCTACATTGTAGGAACAGGGCAATCGGCAATTCCGGTGATCGCCGGCGTTAGAGGTCACCGGGGAGCAATTAAACGATACTACACAGAGAGAATGAGTAGGGGAACTCACTGATGGATTTAATTCGAAGATTGATGCAGTAGGGCATTCTGGCATCGTGAGCCTCCTCGACGGCTCGCCGGAGAAGAAAACGAAAACAGAAAGATTTCGAGACTTAGCTGATTTCTGTGAGGTGTGAAGAAGCTGCTGAACACAGTGGGGTTTAAATAGGCCAGGCGAAGCTTGCAAGGGGGGAAACAGCGAAGTGATTGGCAACTGGGGATGAGACCGGTTGCGTGCTGAGCATCAGCGGCGAAGACACAGCAATAACCGATGATGCGACGGCGACAAGTTGCAGCTAATCACTGTGTCACCTCATCGGTACCTGGCAAAGCTGTAGCAAGCGGTGGTGACAACTACTAGTGCGGCAAAGCGACGTGGCGAGGAGTTGCGGACAAAAAGCCGTTCATCGCGCGCGGGAGCAGGCGCTGGTCGTCGACGTAGCAGCGACCTTGCCATGACACCAGTTGGAGCGAGGACACGTACACACAACATGCACGGTCACAAGCGCGGCGAAGCCTCACCCACGACGAGCAACCACGGCGCACAAGCACGGCGGTTTCTGGTCGTGCGCACAGTAAACGGCCTGGTCGAAATTTGGACTGAACTGCAATTTCAGATTTTTGATTTGGACTGAAATGTAAATCTGGAATTCTGGAATGGTTTAAACTGAATTTTCTTTCACTAATCTGGCAGATATATTCAACAAAACATTTGGCAAGGATAGTTGATAAGATTTGACACATTTGAATGATTTTTGATACAAACTGAAAATAGGGTAAATTAGGGTAAAGTAAGATTTGAGTTTTGTCGATTTCGAATTCTGGCATTTAGGGTTTGATTTTGATATCTGCACAGAAGAGAGACTTGTGGCAAATAGCATTTTGAGAAGATTTGTCGAAGAAATTCTGAATTTGGGGTTAACCTGGAGATTTTAGCCTTTTTGGGTTTTCAGATATCAGATAAGGACTAATTTGCAATAACTCTTGAACTGATTTGTGAAAAGAGTCTAGATGATAAAATCTGTCTGCCAACTTTCTGGTTTAAGGTATTGGCATACCCATGATCATATTTCAAGAATAATCTGATCTGAACTTGGTCAAGATTTTGATTAAATCTGCATTTCTGAAACTTAGGGTATTTAGGTAATATAAAATATTTCTGTTTTCGAAAACAGAATGGAGTTGACAAATCTGGGATTTAGAGATAGAATTGGATCTAGGTTCTGAAGGCTTTTAGATTCAGGATAACTAATAGATTACACCTGAGCAATCTGATCTTGATTTGGGGTTCACAAGAAAGATTTGGAGATTTTAGGGCTTGAGATAGATACTGATCTGGCTACTACTACTGATACATGCATGCATGCTATTGATGAAAAAGGAAGTTTTCACCCCTAACTCAGGGTGTTACAGGGGGAGGGACGACGGGACGGTGATGGGGTGTCCCAGGAAGTAGTGGCGAAGCTTCCCGGACGCCATCAGGAGGGCATAGCAGAGCTTCTCCATCTCCGTGTACCGGGTTTTGGCCCCTTGGAGGACCTTACTCACGTAGTACACGGGACGCTGCTGCCCCCCTTGCTCCTTCACCAACACCACGCTGATGGCGATCGGGGTCGCGGCAACATAGAGGAGCAGGGGCTCTTCTGGAGACGGACTCACGAGCATTGGAGGGCTCGTGAGGTACTTCTTGAGGTCGTCGAAGGCCTCCTGGGCCTCGGGGGTCCAGCGGAACCCCTCGAGCCCTCGGAGGATCTTGAAGAACTGGAGACCTCGCTCCGCCGACCGCGAGATGAAGCATGTCGAGGAACACCCGGATCTTTTCGGGATTTGCCTCTATGCCCCGCTGGGACACGAGGAAACCCAGGAGCTTCCCCCCGCGCACGCCGAAGGTCTCCGCTAGGTCGTTGACGTGGCAGGCTGCACGGGGACTTTTGACAACCGCGTCATCTACGTAGACTTCGACGTTGCGGCCGACATGATCTTTGAAGACCAGCGTCATGAGGCGCTGGAAGGTCGCTCCCGCGTTCTTGAGCCCGAAGGGCATGTGGACGTAGTAGAAGGTTCCAAGGGGAGTTATGAAACTCGTCTTTTCCTCGTCCCCTTCCGCCATCCGAACTTGATGGTAGCCCGAGTAGGCGTCTAGGAAGCTCATCAGCTTGCACCCCGCGGTGGAGTCGACTAGCTGGTCAATCCGCGGGAGCGGGAAGTTGTCTTTGGGGCAGGCGCGGTTAAGGTCGGTGAAGTCCACGCACATCCGCCACCTGCCATTTGATTTCTTGACGAGGACGGGGTTTCTGAGCCACTCGGGGTGCAAGACCTCCCGAATGAACCCCGCCTCCCGGAGTCAGGCGATCTCCCCCTTGATTGCCTCTTGGCGCTCAAGGGAGAGCTTTCTCAGCTTCTGTTTGATGGGGGGTGACCGGGGGCTACCGCGAGCTTGTGCTCGATAACCTCCCGGGCGACGCCCCGCATGTCCAAAGGCTTCCACGCAAAAACATCAGAGTTTTCGCGCAGAAAAGCTGCAAGTTGCGCTGCATGGTCCTCGGGGAGCTCTGCCCCGATACGGACGCGGCTTGAGGAGGGGCCTCCCAGGAGGCGGTGCAGCGACGTCTGATTCCGGGGGAGAGGCGTCCCCCCCGGGCGCCTTAATGATGTTGACGCTTCCAATTGTGGCGGCAGCGCACTCGTATAGAGCACGGGCCATGTCTTGGTCTCCCTGGACGTTGACCATGCCATGCGGCCCGGGGATGTTCATGCAGAGGTAGTTTTGATGGGTGGCAGCCCCCAGCCGGTTGATCGTGGTCCTCGCCGTGATCGCGTTGTAGGATGAGCGGAGGTCCACTTCTTCGAAGCGGACCAGCTCGGTCCGGTAGTTCTCCGGGGTGCCGAATGTCATAGGGAGATCCACCTTGCCCACGGGGTGAATCGCCTTCCCCGGGACGAACCCTTGCAGGGGCCCAACCGCGGGCTGTAGGAGCTTCTCATCCACCTGCATCTCTTTGAAGGCCTTCAGGAATAGGACGTCGGCGGAGCTCCCGCCGTCCACGAGGATGCAGGCCAGGTGGCAGTTGTAGATGGTCGCGGAGACGATGAGCGCGTCGTCGTGGGGGAAGCGAACCCCTCGTGCGTCTTCCGCAGTGAAGGTGAGGGGGACATCCAACCACTTGGGTGGCGGGGACGTGTGTAGCACCCCCACAACCTTGACTTCGCGCGTGTACTCCTTACGCTGGAGCTTAGAGTCCCGCCCGGAGGCGGACCCTCCCACGATGACGTTGATGCGGCGCTGGGAAGTTTGAAAGGGGAGACCTTCTGAAGGCTCCCCCTCCTACGGCTGCCCCTGTGAACCCCCCGCGGGAGCGGGAAGGGCCGGAACAGCTGGCCGAGGGGGCAAGGAGGCCGGAGTCCCCCCCCGCCCTTGCTGGTCGAGGAACACCGCGAAGTGTTGCAGCAGCTGGTGGCAGTCTCGGGTAGTGTGGGTACTGGACCCGTGGAAGCTGCACCACGGTCCTTCCCGACTTCTCCCCGCGGGGCCTTCCCGGCCGCGCGAAGACTGTCCTCCCACATGGCCTTTCGGCTTGGGGAAGGGGCGGTTGCCCCTCGGGGGGTCGCGCGGGCCGCCTCCGCCCTCGAGGACAAAGGTGTCCTGAGGCCGTGGCTCGCTACGCCCCCCCTGCCTGGGGCGTTTGAGGGGATCCCTGGCCCCCCGGTCGACGGGGGTGGAGCCCCCTGGGTCTTCTTCCAGATGTCGTCTTCCTCCGCCCGAGAGTACTTTTCGAGTACGTTGAAGAGCTCATCGGCGGAGGAGGGGCAGCTCCGGGAGAGCCTTCGGTGGAGCTCCCCCGGGAGGATCCCACTTTTATATGCTTCGATGACCGTAGAGTCGGGGACGTGGGCCACTTTGCTCTTCACTTGAGCAAAGCGCTTGAAGAAGCTTCTAATGGTTTCCCCAGTCCTCTACCGGACGGTGTACAGCTACGAGGAGTCCAGGGGACGCACATAGTTCCCCTGGAGGTTCGCGCAGAACTCCCGCTGGAGCTACGTGAAAGACTTGATGGAGCCGGCCTTCAGGTTGTAGAACCAGGAGCGGGCTATGCCGGTGAGGTAGAGGGGGAAGACGTTGCATTGCACGGACTCGTCCCCCCCGGCCGCAAAGATGGCTGTAGAGTATACCTACACAAATTCGTAAGGATCAGCCTCACCATTATAGTGTTCGATGTACGGCGGGCGATAGGGCCGCGGCCACCGAATGCTTCGAAGTCTTCGGCATAGGGGCTGATTAGCCCCCTGCACTTCCCGGGGAGAGTCCCAGTAACTGTCCTCTTTGACGGGGGACACGTCCTCGTTGTTGGAGTCGGGAAGCGGCCCAAGAGGTCCGCCGGAGTGGAGGTGGCGACGTTTTTCTTCTGGACCGGGGCTGAGTTCCCGGACCGGTGCGAGAGCGAGGCTCCCCGCGCCCACGGCCCGAGGGAAGTTCTTCCCCGCACTTGGT